>CP106729.1:141542509-144450246 GCA_025506655.1 Gossypium rotundifolium
AATTAAAGTCCACCTACCATATATACTAGGCTTGACCGACACTAATAGGAAAGAAAACAAAATAATAAAATTTCACATGCACATCAAGAGATTCAAACCTCTTCCCTCAAGGTAAACATATGGTGCCAACTCCTCTTTACTACTTACTCATCTTATGCTGACTTTTACCTCTTAATTACCTTAAGTTTTAAGGTTACTTGTTCAACTTCTTTAAAGTACTCATTACTAAAAATTATTCTAAATCCAAATAAATCCCGAGCTTTCTCGAGACTATTAAAACACACACATTGAATCATCTCACTAGCTAGCACCAAAATAATGCATCATATCAATACTAAATTTTAGGATATTACAGAGGATCTCCTCTTCAATTCCTTCAGGGGGTTTTATGGATTTCTTATGTTTTGTTTTATCTTTTCTCTTGAGAAGTTTTCTTATTTAGTTATGAACTAAACCCTTCAGATACCTGAAGGGGATAAAACCTATGATGAATTTTGTTATTTGATTTCTAAATTATATGAGAAGTACTTAGTTTGTTCTTAATTATGTTGCTTAATTTAATTTGATGTGCTTAGGTGGAGGACGAATAGGCCCTACATAAGAGTAGATCTAGCGTAATTGAGCGGAGTTGATTGGGCGCCTAGAGATAGGGTTACGAGATTTTATCGGATTAGGGTGAAACCTAATATGGGAATCCATTGATCGATTTACTGCTTCCTTAGGGGGTTATTATAAGAGAATGAGAGTTCCACTAATTAACCTAAGGTTAGACATTATTCGCCTCGAGAGAGAGTTTAATATAGGTTAGGGAGTCTCATAGATCAAGCTAAGTAAAGAAATCATATGGTTTGGGGAATAAATAATAAGTGAAGTCATAGGGGGATTCTTCCTGAGGGTATCGTCTTCATCAACTGAGTTTTCCTAAAGTCTTTCTCCAATTCATTCTTTTGTCTTTGCATTTAGTTTAAGTATTTCATTTAGTATTAGGCAAATCAACCAATCACTCCATATTTTAGGCTAAATAATAGAAAGAGAGTGAGTAGTAGTACTTTTAGGTTCCCTTAGGTTTGATAAGATATTCTTGCCTAAACTATACTATTGTTCGATATGTGTACTTGCCTCTATCGTTGACATAGTTAGTCTACAGGTTCGATCATTCTTTTTATAAATATTAAAACTCGACTGTTTGACACGATCGGTTACCACCTTATTATTTGTTATTGATGGGCTGTGTGCGATACCATCGTGCTTAGTATTAATGGTGGGCTATGTACAATACCACCTTATTAATTATTGAATGGTGGGTTGTGTGCGAAACCACCGAGTAGTTATTATTATTCTGGGTGATATCAAGAAACTTGACTAAGTGAAACTTGTATGTGGCTTTGTGGTGATAAATGCTGGGTATAAATGCAAGTAAAGATGAACAATGTTTTATGATATGAGTTTGAGACAGGTGAATGTTTAGAATGAATAAGCATTATGAATGATTGAATGGGTATTCATAAGCTTAAGTGAAAATCTCATTATATTACCTTGTGGTTGAGTATAATAAATAAATGTCAATAGTTGCTTATCATTTGCATATGATCTTACTAAGCGTTATTGCTTACTTCTCTTCCTTTCCTATCTCTTATAGGTTAACTGAACTAGCACGGGTTGGAAACTATCGGAAACACTTTCACACTGTCGAGCAGTCACTCGGGTATAAGGTTTCAAGTCTTCTTGAGATATGGCATGTATAGGGATCTTATTTTGGTTGAATTAAGTCATAGTTAAAGTATCCAAATGTGTTGGCCTAAAAAGTTTATGGTTGGGTTGTGTATAGCCATGGATGATGGCTCATGTTGATTATAGTGGTGCTAGTAATAGTTCTCCCTCGTATATGAGAATATAGTTTAATTTTCATGATTCAAATGTGATAATTCAAGAGTTATAATTGATGATTTGAGAATGTTATGTGATGATGTGTGAATGTGAGCAAGTGAGGGTGTAACATCCTTAAAATGGGGTTCTACGTTTTGCTTATGTTGCATGTGATGAATTGATTATAATGTTCATTTAACATGTTTTGGGGTCTAGATATAACCCTAAGATAGGCCTGAGTTAGGGTTAAGACTTTTATTTTGGCATTTAAGGAAATGGAGCTAAGGGAGAGAGGGGTTAAGAAATTCTATTTGGGAAGGTTGACACAAGGAAGCAATGGGAAAAATGGCAAGGGAGGCGCCACTAGGGTGTCAGAGGAGTGACGCCACATGCATGGATGAGGGAGCTCAGGTTTGAGCTATAGAAATCTCTTTTTGCTTATTTATTTTGACGCCACAAGCTAGAAGGAGGAGTGCTCAGGTTGGACTCTTCGGGATAAGGATAGAGGGAGTTAGATGGATGTAGATGAGGGAAATTGAGGAGTTTGAATTGGATCAGGCTTACTTGGAAGAGTTGGCCGAATAGTGGACTGTGGGCAAGGGGGTTATCGATTTTGGGAGCATTCGGTATAGCCGAATGCCCCCCTAAGCTCATTCGGGTTATTTTCTTTTTTTCTTCTTTCAAGGTACTTTAGCCGAAATCCTCATCTCTCTCATCTCTCTCTTTTCTTCTTGAAACCTTAAGGCCGAAAACACCATGACCAAACCCTTACACCCATCTTGTCTTTCTCTTCTCTCAAACTCATTTCCAAATCTTCTATTCTCTTCACCATCTTTCCCGAATCAAACCACAACTCCAGCCGAATCTTAATCCCATCTTTTCTATCTTTTCTATTTTGTTTCAAAAGCTGAAAAGTTATTGTTTCTCTTTCGGTTTCATCAAGAACCTTGGCCGAATATTTGGCTCACAAATCTTTCTTTCCCTTGCATTTTTCTCTTCACCATTCTAACCACCAAAATCAAGGTTGCTTTTAGGGGCAAAGCCGAATATTCTGGTAAGGGATCTCTTCTTTTCTTCTTGGCCAATTTGAGTAAAGCCAAACCACTTTGTCTTTCTTTTGATATTTCTTCAATCATAGTAATCGAGATCTTAACTTAATATTGTCCCATGTAGTAGCCGAAACCATTAACATCAATAGGGGGTGCCGATCTGTGGTGTTCAAAGGCCAAAGCAATTATTAAGGTAAGGGTGCGACAACTATTTCCTTCTTTCGGGATTTATGTTTTGGCCGAATGGCCTTTAATTCTCTAATGAAGTGATAAAACCGATTGTAAGGAGGGCTATTACCAATTCAGGGAGCCTTCGAGATTTGGTGGTCAATTTAGGTAAGCATATTAATATCTCAAGATCTATTCCTTAATTGATCAAAAGTCGAAGGCTAACTTTTGTGTATGCTAGTGTGGCCAATTACAAGGAGGACTTAGTGTGTGGTTTCGAGATTTGGTATGAGACCAAATCGGCACTAAGGTAAGAAAGTAACCTTATGCGATTCATCCTTTGGGATTTGTGAAAAAGCCAAATGGCTAAAATCTAAAGGTCGTATTGGCCGATTGTAGGGGCAGTGAGGACATATATTTCGGGATCTTGTGGAATCGCATAGTTTCGGGATTTTGCGTATAGTCAGGTGTGTAAACGCTTACACACTTTATTAGTTAATGATGCCTATTATGTTACTGTATAACCCTTGGTATTAGTGATTTGGTTTTGTGGGCATAAGCTTGGATGCCGGGTAAGTCCCCTATTATGCGATTTTTAGTATACATCATCATGATTCGTTGATTGCTATGTTATGTGATATTTGCATGGTTATTCAATACTATGGCATGTATGTTATGATCATGATGATGGGGTTGATGAGAGGAGGGATGATCTATTTTGAGTGTCACCGGTGGTTTTGACCACATGACGGGTTGGCCCCGTCTTGATATTATATTTTGTGACTAAGTCACAGTGGTTTTGACCACCAGTGGTTTTGACCACATATCGATTTGTGACTTGTCCCAGTGGTTTGGTACCACAGTGGGTTGGCCCCACGAGATTACTTACGGGATTATCATCAGTGGTTTTGACCACACAATGGGTTGGTCCCATCACTTGATTTGTGACTTTGGTCATCAGTGGTTTTGACCACACCGATATATTTGTGACTACGGTCACCAGTGGTTTTGACCACTAGTGGTTTTGACCACACGGGGTAGTTGAAGGTGTTTGGATGGCTAGGTTATGGGTTACATGTCTTGCATGGTTTGCATGTTTTTACTGATAACTTGTGTAAGTGGTTGCACTATCGGGTTGGGGATATATACACTGAGTCTTGGTGACTCACCCCTTCCCTTATATTTTACAGATGAGTAGATTGCGGAGATGGAGCCGGGAGGACTCGAGGCGGCCATGAATGTTCAATGGACTTGATTTCTTAGTTACTATTTAAATTTTATTAAATTTTGGTTTTTGGGTTATGTAATAAGGCCACTAAGATTTGTTTTGGTTATTTATATTATTGCTAATAGTTTAACTATGTGAGATAAATGGTTTTACTAAGTAACCAGCAAAATGCTATGTTTTTAAAACTACAACACCATCGTACTATTTTAAGAAAAAAAAAAACAACGTTGCCATCGGGTAACATCACCTAAATATGATAACAAAGAGAACTTGAATATTTTCTAAAACCTTGTAACAATAATTAGACTGTAAGTAAGGATTTCTAAAAAGAGTTTTCTAAGAAAATTATTCGGCAAACTTTGATTTAAAAGGTTTTCACTCCGTGGCATGCCAGATCCGGTTGTGATGTGCTGACCAGGTTTGGGGTGTTACAATTTTGGTATCAGAGCCAAGTTCAAAAGCTCGGTTGTGGGCTCGAGGCCCAAAACATTTTAAAGTATGGTTTTAAATGTTCTTGGTTGGAAATACATGGGTTGAACAGCATGGCACTGAGTCTCCAGCACCAATCCGCCCAGGTAAGTACTTCTGACTGTTGTGTGATTTATATGTGGAGGAAAAGGGTATTTCGGGATCGTAGATTAGTAGGATAGGAATTATTGAACCTTGGGAATAGTTTACCCCAACTCAAGTACATAAGACTTAATAATCCACTAAACAAACCTGTGAGTGTGTCACTGAGCCAAAGGTATGATAACCGTTGTGCGCATGTCTAGGAGTGGATTCAGGGAGGAGCTTGGTATTTAAACAGTCCTAGTGGCTCACCTCCTCTTCACCCGAGTCCTACCTGGTGCGTAGCGATGGTTCACCCCATCTAAGATGACTTATTCACAGGCTAAACTTCATAACTAAAACCCAAAAGGGACCAGCCGTTTTGTTTTGAAACACTTTAAACTTTAGTTCTAAAATTACCACAATACCCCTACTTTGGAAAAAGACCAGAATACCCCTGATTTGAAAAATGACCAAATTACCCTTGACTTGTGAAATTACCAAAATGCCCTTAGTATGGAGAATTGCCGAGGTACCCTTGAATTGAAAATTTTCAAAATACCTATACTTTGTAAACTCACCTTGAACTATATCTTGGAAATTTTTTTTTTGAAAATGCCCCTGGATCATGAAAAAATTACGAAAATACCCCTGGTTTATGAAATTACCAAAATGCCCCTGATTTTGGGAAATTTTTTTTCTTGAAAATATCTACGATTTGTAAAAGTTTTTGAATTAACCATTTTTAATTACTAAAACACCCCAATAGGTTAAATCATGGAAATACCCCCGGGTAGTGAAAGGATGAGAATACCCTACATGTGGGATGAGGGTAGGAAATTGAATTGAAAACTGTGTGATGATCGAAAGAACCACTATTAAATTTCTCTACATAAAATTTATTCGAGGGTAATAAGTGGAACAGGACTAATTCATAAAAATATTTTAAATAGATAAACCGCAGTTAGATATGAGTTCTAGGGGACGTGGTCGGAATGAGCGGGGACGCGGTAGAGGTAGAATGATCGTATCAGAATCGGTCAGGTCTGGACAAGGGTAAAAAAATGAGATATCCCCACCACCAGTTGCTGGCGTTGAGTATCAAGATCAGGCAGGAGATGATGCAGTGTCGCAGGTGATTCTGCGAGTGCTTGAAAGAGTGGCTAGAGTAGGTGGAGGTATAGGAGCTCGAAAATCCGTATCTGAACGACTTCGAGCCAATGGAGCCGAGGTATTCCGAGGTGTTTCTGGTGTGGCTCCCAATACGGCTGAGTATTGGTTGTAAGCGACCGAACGAATCATGGATGATCTGGACCTGACTTTTGAGGAAAAACTAAAAGGGATAGTGTCGCTTCTACGGGATGAGTCATACCTGTGGTGGCTCACGATTCGGAATAGTGCAGCAGTGGATGACCTCACTTGGGACTATTTTAAGGTAGCTTACCAGAAGAAATATGTTGGGTCAAGCTACATTGATGCGCAAAGGAAGGCGTTTCTAAGGCTAGTTTAGGGGAATAAATATGTATCAAAGTACGAGGCAAAATTTTTAAGGCTGAGCCGATATGCTCGGGGCATTATAGCTACGGAGCATGAGCGGTGTGTTAGATTCGAGGATGGATTAAGGGATGATTTGAGGCTACTGATTGCTCCACAACAGGAGAGAGAGTTTGCGGTCTTAGTGGAAAAGGCCAAAGTTGTTGAGGAGGTGAAATAGTCTATGAGACGGAATCATGACAGGGGATGGAATAAGAGAAATGCTGGATCATCTGGGTCTAGCAGGAACCAGCAAAAATAGGGTAGATATAGTGGGCCGAATCAAGCTGCTTGGCCTGCTATTGATAATACTCAGTGGCCGCCACGATGTGCTCGATGTGGAAAGTCTCACACGGGGGAATGCTGGACTGGAAACAGAGGATGTTTTGAATGTGGGTCGATGGAACACCGAGTGAGGGATTGTCCAAAGCGGTTAGCTAGATTGCAGTCTGGGGATCAGAACCGTACTCAAAACAGGAGGGATATTCAGCAGCCACAGAGGGGCCATGGTGCTGCTAGTGGAGGTAATGGCTCTGATAGAGGCCGTGGAGCACCGGGCAGAGGTGCAGGTGGTACGGAGGCTAGACAGCCTGGATTAGTCTACGCAGTGAGGCATCGAGAGGAGGGTGACGCACCGGACTTCATAACCGGTACGTTCCTAATCTTTGGATTTCCTTACAATGCTTTAATAGATGTGGGTTCGACGCACTCATATGTAGCTAGTAGCATAGTGGAAACTATGAACCTAGACTCTAAAATTACTTCTAGGAAGATGACTGTGATAAGCCCTTTAGGTCACTCTATAGAAGTAAGTAAACTATATAGGGATGTACCCCTAGAACTTCAAGGGGTCGTGTTCTTGGCTGATTTGATGGAACTGTCGTTCGGAGAGTTCGATCTGATTCTCGGGATGGATTGGCTGGTGAAGTACCAAGCCAATTTAGATTGCGGGGCTAAGCACATAGTGTTGAGGACAATGGAAGGTGAGGAGGTGGTGATGATAGGTAATAGGAGGGAGTACCTATCGAATGTGGTCTCTGCACTGAAGGCGAAGAAAATGGTCAGGAAAGGCTATGAGGCGTTTCTAGTTTGGGTGTGTGCCTTGGAGGCTAAGGGGTTAGCAGTGGAGAATGTTCGAACGGTGAAGGAGTTTACAAATTTTTCCCAGAAGAACTTCCGGTCTGCCTCCAGATCGAGAAGTGGAATTCGATATAGACCTATTACCCGGAACTGCGCCAGTGTCTATAGCCCCGTATAGGATGGCGCCAAAGGGATTGGTGGAGTTAAAGGCCCAAATTCAGGAGTTGTTGGACCAAGGTTTTATTCGACCAAGCATGTCTCCTTGGGGAGCACCTGTGCTCTTTGTTAAGAAGAAGGATGGTACAATGCGGATGTGTATAGACCACCGCCATCTGAACAAGTTAACGATCAAGAACAGGTATCCATTGCCTCAGATTGACGACTTGTTTGATCAACTTAAGGGTGCATCAGTTTTCTCAAAGATAGATCTCAGGTCGGGGTATCATCAACTCAAAGTGAAAGAGGTTGATGTGCACAAGACGGCATTCAGTACTCGGTATGGGCACTACGAGTTTTTGGTAATGCCATTCGGGTTAACTAATGCACCGATAGCATTCATGGACTTGATGAATTGGATGTTTTAGCAGTACTTGGACCAGTTTGTCATAGTATTCATTAACGACATATTGGTGTACTCGAAGACTGAGAAGGATCATGATACACACCTGCGGGTGGTATTGCAAATTTTGAGGGAGAAGCAGCTATTTTCCAAATTTAGTAAGTACAAATTCTGGCTTAGGAAGTGACTTTCCTGGGTCACGTGGTGTCCACCGAAGGGATTAGAGTGGACCCTCGCAAGATTGAAGCGGTATTGGATTGGAAACCGCCTAGGTCAGTGGCTGAAATTCAGAGTTTTCTAGGTCTGACAGGGTATTATCAGAGATTTGTGGAAGGATTTTCTCTGATCGCGGCACCGTTGACCAAGCTGTTGAGGAAAAGAGTCCCATTTGTATGGACAGAGAAATAGCAGGAAAGTTTCGATAAGTTGATGAAGATTTTGATGGAAGCTCCGGTTCTGGTATAGCCTGAGGCAGAAAAGCTATTTACGATCTACTGTGATGTATCACATACTGGTTTGGGATGTGTGCTAATGTAGGAAGGGAAAGTAGTGGCGTACGGGTCTCGACAGCTGAGACCGCATGAGGGTAACTACCGACGCATGACTTGGAGTTGGCTGTAGTGGTTTTTGCCTTGAAGATTTGGAGGCATTATATGTATGGAGAAAAGTTGATGGTCTACACAGATCACAAGAGTCTGAAGTATCTTCTGACTCAGAAGGATTTGAACTTGAGACAGCGCAGATGGATTGAGCTATTAAAGGACTACGATTGCTCGATAAAGTACCATCTTGGCAAGGCTAACGTGGTGGCAGAAGCGTTGAGCCATAAGGTGGTAGCAGACTTGTGGCGATGTTTGCTCACCTTAGTATGTATGATGATGGGAGTTTGTTGGCAGAGTTGCAGGTTAAGCTGACTTGGGTTGAGCAGATCAAGGAGAAACAGTTAGTGGATGAGGTTTTGAATGCTCGGAGGTCACAAGTACAAAGTAATGGGTTGGAAGGTTACAGCTTGACTCACGACGGAGTACTATGTTTTCAAGGGAGAGCTTGTATGCCGAAGGACATGGAGTTGAGGCAAAGAATTCTTCAGGATGCACATAGAGCCCATACGCTATGCATCTTGGAGGTAGCAAGATGTACTTGGATTTGCAGAAGCGATTTTGGTGGCCATGGTTGAAGCGGGAAGTAACTGAGTTTGTGGGTAAATGTCTGACGTGTCAGCAGGTCAAAGCTGAGCATCAACTGCCGTCAGGTTTACTTCAGCCAGTGAAAATTCCTTAATGGAAGTGGTAAAGGATTACCATGGACTTTGTCAGTGGGCTACCCCTCACGTCTAGTAAAAAGGACTCGGTCTGGGTAATTGTGGACCGCCTGACCAAATCAGCTCACTTTATACTGGTGAGGGTTGATTATTAGCTCCAAAAGCTAGCCAAGTTGTATATGGTCGAGATAGTAAGGTTGCATGGGGTGCTAGTGTCAATCATCTCGGATAGGGATCCTAGGTTCACGTTGAGGTTCTGGAGGGCTTTGCATCAAGCTTTGGGCACGAGGTTGGATTTCAGCACAGCTTTTCATTCGCAATCTGATGTACAGTCTGAAAAGGTAATTCAGATTCTGGAGGACATGCTAAGAGGCTGTGTTCTGGACTTCAGTGGTAGTTGGGAGGAGTATCTACCATTGGCGGAATTCGCTTATAACAATAGTTATCAGCGAGTATCCGGATGGCTTTCCTCGAGGCAATTGTATGGACGGAAGTGTCACACTCCTACGTGCTGGATAGAGTTGGGTGAACGGCATGTTTTGGGTCCAGAGTTGGTGGCAGAAACTGAGGATAAGGTTAAGGTGATTCGGGCTCATCTCAAGGAAGCATCGGACAGGCAAAAGTCTTACGCCGATCTTAAAGCTGAGATATAGAGTATGCGATAGGTGATAAAGTTTTTCTAAAGGTGTCGACATGGAAGAAGGTGTTAAGATTTGGACGGAAAGGGAAGCTAAGCCCTAGGTTTATCGGGCCGTACACAGTGTTGAAGCGAGTGGGATCGGTAGCTTATCAGCTCGAGCTACCGATAGAGTTAAGTTAGATTCACAACATCTTCCATGTTTCAATGCTTAGGCACTATCGATCAGATCCATCACACGTGGTACCAGTTACAGAGATTGAGGTAAGCTCGAATTTGTTTTTCGAGGAGGAACCGGTACAGATCTTAGATCGGGATGTCAAAGTTCTGCATAGGAAGTCAGTACCCTTGGTGAAGGTGTTATGGTGAAACCATGGTACGGAGGAGACAACGTGGGAACCCGAGGATGTGATGAGGCAGCAATACCCTCAACTCTTCTGATCAGGTAATTTCAAGGTCAAAATTATTTTTTTAAGGGGGTAGAACTGTAACATCCTTAAAATGGGGTTCTGCGTTCTGCTTATGTTGCATGTGATGAATTAACTATAATGTTCATTTAACATGTTTTGGGGTCTAGTTATAACCCTAAGATAGGCCTGAGTTAGGGCTAAGACTTTTATTTTGGCATTTAAGGAAATGGAGCTAAGGATGAGAGGGGTTAAGAAATTTTATTTAGGAAGGTTGACACAAGGAAGCAATGGGAAAAATGGCAAGGGAGGTGCCACTAGGGTGTCAGAGGAGTGACGCCACATGCATGGATGAGGGAGCTCAGGTTCGAGTTGCAGAAATCTCTTTTCTGCTTATTTATTTTGACGCCACTAGCTAGAAGGAGGAGTGCTCAGGTTGGACTCTTCGGGATAAGGATAGAGGGAGTTAGATGGATGTAGATGAGGGAAATTGAGGAGTTTGAATTGTATCAGGCTCACTTGGAAGACTTGGCCAAATAGTGGACTGTGGGCAAGGGGGCTATCGATTTTGGGAGCATTTGGTATAGCCGAATGTCCCCCTAAGCTCATTGGGTTATTTTTTTTCTTCTTTCAAGGTACTTAGCCTAAATCCTCATCTCTCTCATCTCTCTCTTTTCTCCTTGAAACCTTAAGGTCGAAAACACCATAACCAAACCCTTACACTCATCTTGTCTTTCTCTTCTCTTAAACTCATTGCCGAATCTTCTCTTCTCTTCACCATCTTTCCCAAATCAAACTACCACTCAAGCCGAATCTTGATCCCATCTTTTCTATCTTTTCTATTTTGTTTCAAAAGCTGAAAAGTTGTTGTTTCTCTTTTGGTTTCATCAAGAACCTTGGCCGAATATTTGGCTCACAAATCTTTCTTTCCCTTGCGTTTTTCTCTTCACCATTCTAAGTGCCAAAATCAAGGTTGCTTTTAGGGGCAAAGCCGAATGTTCTGGTAAGGGATCTCTTCTTTTCTTCTTGGCCGATTTGAGTAAGGCCAAACCACTTTGTCTTTCTTTTGATATTTCTTCAATCATAGTAATCGAGATCTTAAGTTATTATTGTCCCATGTAGTAGCCGAAACCCTTAACATCAATAGGGGGTGCCGATCTGTGGTGTTTAAAGGCCAAAGCAATTATTAAGGTAAGGGTGCGACAACTCTTTCCTTCTTTCGGGATTTATGTTTTGGCCGAATGGCCTTTAATTCTCTAATGAAGTGATAAAACCTATTGTAGGGAGGGCTATTGCCGAATTCAGGGAGCCTTCGGGATTTGGTGGTCAATTTAGGTAAGCATATTAATATCTCAAGATCTATTCCTTAATTGATCAAAAGCCGAAGGCTAACTTTTGTGTGTGCTAGTGTGGCCGATTACAAGGAGGACTTAGTGTGTGGTTTCGAGATTTGGTATGAGACCAAATCGGCACTAAGGTAAGAAAGTAACCTTGTGCGATTCATCCTTCGGGATTTGTGAATAAGTCGAATGGCTTAAATCTAAAGGTGGTATTGGTTGATTGTAGGGGCAGTGAGGACATACATTTCGGGATCTTATGGAATCGCATAGTTTCGGGATTTCGCGTATAGTCAGGTGTGTGAACGCTTACACACTTTATTAGTTAATGATGCCTATTATGTTACTGGTATTAGTGATTTGGTTTTGTAGGCATAAGGTTGGATGCCGGGTAAGTCCCCTATTATGCAATTTTTAGTATGCATCATCATGATTCGTTGGTTGCTATGTTATGTGATATTTGCATGGTTATTCGATACTATGGCATGTATGTTATGATCATGATGATGGGGTTGATGAGAGGATGGGGATGATCTATTTTTGACTATCACCAGTGGTTTTGACCACATGACGGGTTGGCCCTGTCTTGATATTATATTTTGTGACTAAGTCACAGTGGTTTTGACCACCAGTGGTTTTGACCACATATCGATTTGTGACTTGTCCCAGTGGTTTGGTACCACAGTGGGTTGGCCCCACGAGATTACTTACGGGATTGTCATCAGTGGTTTTGACCACACGATGGGTTGGCCCCATCACTTGATTTGTGACTTTGGTCATCAGTGGTTTTGACCACACCGATATATTTGTGACTACGGTCACCAGTGGTTTTGACACCAGTGGTTTTGACCACGCGGGGTAGTTGAAGGTGTTTGGATGGCTAGGTTATGGGTTACATGTCTTGCATGGTTTGCATGTTTTTACTGATAACTTGTGTAAGTGGTTGCACTATCGGGTTGGGGATTTATACATTGAGTCTTGGTGACTCACCCCTTCCCTTATATTTTGCAGATGAGTAGTTTGCGGAGATGGAGCCGGGAGGACTCGAGGAGGCCATGCATGTTCAATGGACTTGATTTCTTAGTTACTATTTAAATTTTATTAAATTTCGGTTTTTGGGTTATGTAATAAGGCCGCTAAGATTTGTTTTGGTTATTTCTATTATTGCTAATAGTTTAACTATGTGAGATAAATGGTTTTACTAAGTAACCGGCAAAATGTTATGTTTTTAAAACTACAACACCATCGTATTGTTTTAAGAAAAAAAAACAACGTTGCCATCGGGTAACATCACCTAAATATGATAACAAAGATAACTTGAATATTTTCTAAAAACTTGTAACAATAATTAGACTGTAAGTAAGGATTTCTAAAAAGAGTTTTCTAAGAAAATTATTTGGTAAACTTTGATTTAAAAGGTTTTCACTCCGTGGCATGCCAGATCCGGTTGTGATGTGCTGACGGGTTTGGGGTGTTACAGAGGGTGCCTAAATGGCTTGGAAAATAGCCTTGAATTGGTCCACACGGGTAGACACATGGGCGTGTGTCTAGGTCGTGCATGACACACGGTCAGTCCCATAGGTGTCTGAGTTGGCCGTGTGTTCCCTGGATGTTAGTCTTAAAAGTCAATGTCGTCCATGGGCTATCCACACGGGCATGTTCCTAGGCCGTATGCCCCATTATAAGGTTGCTGATGTCACAAATAGAATACCCAAGTTTTTACACATAGGCGAGGACAAGGGCGTGTCTAGGCCGTGTGGAGCACACGGGCGTGTGTTTGGTCGTGTGAAAACCCTTGTAGGTTCAAAAAAATAATTCTACATGAGTTTGGAACACGAGTGTGTGATATATCACATGGGAGTGTCCCACTCTTCACACGGGCTTGTGACCCAGTTTTGTGTCAAAAATTTTCTAAGTGTTTAAAAGTTTTGGTTTGGTCTCGAAGCATCCCGAGTATATGTAAAAAGTCTCGTAGACCCATGATAGGGACGTTACGATTGTAAATGAAAAAGTTGTAAATTGGAACAAATTTTATAGCCCAAAGTTGAATGCTCAAGCAAGTCAAGTCTAGTAATGCCTCGTACTTGGTTCCGGAGTTGAATACAGGTAAGGGGTATTACAATTTAAGTATGCCCTCAGCTAAAAGAATAAGTTTAATGCATTCATGAGTGTATAGACGTGAAATCTGAATAAAGAATTGATATTCTTGAAAGCATGATATAGAAAAATACCTAATAGATTTGTTTTAAATGGGTGATGTTATTCTGAATTAAAGCTATTCTGTTAATAAAGTTATCCCAATTTTGAAAGTTTGAATGGTCTGGGCATCCTAGCAAAGTTAAAGCAATTGAAGGTATTATTAACCGAAGCTCTAGTTTTGAGTTCAGTTGGAATTGAATAATGAACTTATGATTTTTCAGTGATGTACTAGTGAACGGATTAGAATGAGTTTTATTGCTAGAATATAAATGATGGTTCATGTTTTCAGACAATTAATGTCACATTAAAAAGTATTGTTCAACTAGTGATTTAGAGACGATCACTATTATGTCTGTAATGAGAATTTGATGACATTGCTTGCTCGACGAAGATTGCCATATGTTGCCTATTCTCAAGAGTTTAATGGATCTAATGACACAGAAAGATCTGAGTTTAAGACAGTGTTTATAACTTGGGCTATTGAAAGATTGTGAGTAATTATTGATTGACCTGTAGGGCGGTAAGTGTAGTTACAGATGCTTGTATGGAAAATCCTTATTTATTTTGTGCGAGTTGGTTACTCGATTGATCTTATTTGATGATGGTCTGATTTTAGCTAAATAAAAAGCTAAAGTGATGTTTTCTTTGCAAGTTGAGAAACTCAGAAATGTGTTAGTGAGTGATAAGCTAAATGAGTACAGTGAGGATTGACTTTTGATTCTAAACTTCAAGTTGGACCTGATTCATGTTATTATTATTCCGCAATAGAATTTGTGTACTGAAGAATTTGGGGCTTATGCAGAAATTTATATACGAAGTTCATAATAGTGGCTTGTTTGTTCATCCAAAGAGTAATAAAATGGGCAGTCATATAAGTTGATGTTCTGGTAATTTTGTATGTTACATGTTATTTTTGAGCTTGTGTTCAAATGTCGATTTGTCAACAAGTAAAAGCGAATTTCAAGAGTATTCAAGACTATTACAGTCAGTGATGATTCTAGAAAGAAAATGAGATGGAATCAATATAGATTTCATATCTGAATTATCTTGATCTCAGAAAAGGAAGATGTTATCGGATTGTGATTGATCGTTTGTGTACAGATTTCTTGTTTAACAAACCAATCGAGTAAGATGTTTCTAAGATTATTCGACTATGCGAAGTATCCGTCTTCATTATTTTGGATTGAGATTCGAAGGTTATATCCCAATTATGGAAAAAGCTACAGGAAACTCTAAGCACAAAACTAAATTAAATTGTGATTATGACAAAAAGTTGAAAGTAACTTCTTCTGGTAATATTTTCAGGGACAAAAATTCCTAAAGGGGGAGAGTTGTAACAGCCCGATTTTGGGCCTAGTCGGACCAGTGGTTTCGAGAAAACAAATTTGACATAAGAAAATTTATTTTTTAATATTTTTATGGTCTCCAATTTCACGGAACAATTTCATAAAAATTTCGTTCGAAAATTTCGACGTTTGGGCACTCAATTTAGTCAAAATGACTAAATTGAAAAAAGTGTAGAATTTGAGTTTTAGAAGCTAGAGGTGTCAAATTGCTATGAAATTTTAAATTGGAGGTCCTTAAATGGTAATTAAACCATTGTTTAATTTTTTGGACAAAAATGGACATGAAATAGGTGAAATAGAATATTTTTATGTTAGGGGCATTTTGGTCATTTAGTAATTAAAATGAATTAAAAACAAAATTAAAAGCCAATTTTTGTCCATCTTCAAGCTATGGCCGAAATTACCATGAAGAAACCATGGCTAGGGTTTTTCAAGCTTCCAAGCTCGATTGTAAGTCCGTTTTAGCCTCGTTTTTAATGATTTTTACGTTTTTGAAATTCTCGTAACAAGATCTATCTATTTCTACCACTAATTCGAGATATGGTTAAAGTCTAGGGTTTTGACCCATGGTGAATATGTGTGTATTTTTGTGTTTAATGATACAAAATGCATGTTTATGGTTAGAGAAATGGCTTTTACTAAGTTATTTTTGGTGAAAATGCCTAAAAGGACTATTTTGTAAAAGTTATAAAATGTGTCATAAAAGTGTTTTTAATGGAAATTGTGGGATGTTATAGTTATGAAAATGGTTTTTCTAGGCTTAAAGTACAAACAAATTGAATAAAAATCATTTTACGAGCCTAGGGGAAAAAGTGTAAATATGACAAAATTTAGGGGCAAAAATGTAAATTTTGCCAAAATGTGAATTTAGGCTAATTTGAGTAGCAGGATGAATAAATAAATTAAATGTGTTGTTATAGATCAAGGAAGATGAGATTTAGACTTAGAACGGGTGAAAAACAAAGAGTATGACGAATAAGTCCTTTTCACCGATTGTGCTACAGAGGTAAGTTTATATGCAAATAATACATCATTATTGTTTATGCTTTAATAATTTGTTATTTTATATGAGATATGGTTGAATATGGAGTAATTATTTGATGTAAATTATGAATTTTGATTGATTATGGATGAATTCGTAAAATGTTGAAAAGTGAGAATTCCTAGTTGAACCTTCGGAATAGAAAAGATACGAATAAGTTAGCTAGGTCACATTTGTGGTACTAAGTGTAGGCCACTATGTGTACAAGAGATATATGAGATGGTTTTAGGTCACGTGTGTAGTACTAAGTGGAGGCTACTACGTGTACGGATAGGTCGCATGTGTAGTACTAAGTCCAGGCTATTATGCGTACCTGATAGCTTCGATCACATGTGTGGTACTAAGTGCAGGCTACTATGTGTAAGTGATGGTTTTGGTCACATGTGTAGTACTAAGTGCAGGCTACTATGTGAACCAGATAGCTTGACTACAAGGGTGGTACTATGTGCAAGCCACCGTGTATCCGTTATTATTCCGATGAGTTCAACGGGAAATTGACTAAGTGAAAATACATGTGATCATGTAACGACTATGTGTAATTGAATATGACTATGTTATGAATAAGTGCAGGTATAAGTGTGAAAATTTATGAACAATGTGCTCGATATTTGATCGAACCTTCGGTAAGATGAAATGGAGTAAGTGAAATTATGAAAGAATAAATTTAGCAACAAAACAATTTTGGACAGCAGCAGTTGTGTGACTTTGAAAAATCACCAAAAATGGTGGAAATCGAATTAGAAATTGACTAAGATATGAAATAAAATATTATTGAGTCTATTTTCATATAAAAGAAATGGTGTAAGCAAAAGAATTTGATATTATGAGATATTTGAATTTTTGTGAGACAGAGTCAGAATGATTTCGGAATTCTCTATTCTGAATTTGAAAAATTATTAAAAATGTAAAAAATAATTATGGATTATAGTTTATATTTTTAAATTATGAATGAGTCGATTTTCAAGATAAACAAACGGGAACATCATGTGAGAATAGTTTTAGGGAAAATTAGCGAATCTTAATTTGAAGTTCCGTAGTTAAAGATATAAATTATTTAGTGACTGTGACTCGAGTAAACAACTTGAGATGAACATGAATAAATAGTGGAACTATGTGCAATTATGATTTTATTATATTGAGAACATATTGTGAATATTTATAAAAGCCTGTTAATAAGTCACTTATTATTTACATACCTACTTACTAAGCTATAATGCTTACCCCCTTACTTTCCTTTTTCCTATAGTGTCACAGATGCTAGCTCAAGTTGGAGGTCATCAGAGACTTTATCACACTAACAAGTTATTGATTGTTATTGTATCAACGATTTTCAAGTATTTTTAAGTTTATGACATGTATAGGGACTTGGTCATTTGTGTACATGTTATTATGAGTTGGCCTAGAATATTGGCCTATTCTAATTGAAGGTCATTGTTGTATAAGGCCATTTGATGCGACCAATATTTTTTATGTTATAAGTCTATGATGAAGCATTACATGGATGTGCATGCTTGTTTGGGTTTAATGAGTGAATGTGTGATAATTTTGTGTGGAAAATACTAAATGTGAATGGTAGAGTAAGTTATATGCTATGATTAGTTAAGTGTGTGTGTGGTTGTGTGTGATGAATGTGATTTACAAATGGTGTGTGAATGCCATGATGTGGTTATTGGGATGCCTAAAAAATTCCATGTGTGTGTTGATAAACTTGGTATATGTGTGCAAGAGTTTTTGGATAGAAAAAGGCTTGGTAAATAGCCTAACTTTCATCCACACGGATGGCCACACGGCCTAGCACATGGGCGTATGACTTGGCCGTGCGACCTTAAATGGTTGAAGACATCATAAAAAACGAGTTACATGGGTTGAGGACACGGACGTGTCCCAAGCCACACAAGTGTGTGGCCCTGTTTTGTGGTAAAATTTTCTAAGTATTACAAAGTTCTCGGTTTAGTCCTAAACCACTCCCAATATATGTTTTGGGCCTCGTAGGCCTGTATAATGGACAATATGATTATGAATGAAAATTTTTAAATTTGAATTGAAATTTATGACTCAGAAATGATCGGTTATATGTTATTAAGTCTGGTAATGCCTCGTACCCTATTCCGACGAAGGATACGGGTAAGGGGTGTTACAGTTTGGACATCGCGATGGTACTCGATGAAGTTCGTTAGAGCAATAAACATGAATTATAATATGAATATTCTTAAGAAAATTCCATGCCCATAGCACAGTATTGAAAGGTCAAATAAGCTGCATTTATCGACTAAGGTTCTCTACGTTTCCTAGGGCAATAATGGAAAACCTTCACACGATGTGAGGCAAATCCATTTTGCAAGTACAAAAGTTCATACGGTGCCTACATGGCATTAAATTAGCCTTTGTCGCGTACTCTGTATATAGCCTTTATGGCGTATTGTTGAGTGGGCCTTTGTGGCATTCTGCTCGCCTTTGTGGCATACTCTGTATATTGACTTCGTGGTGTACTCTGTCTAGCCCTAACGGCTTACTTTGGTAAGTTTATGTTAAGGATGTGATTTGTCTCAAGCTTTAGTGCGAAAAGATTTATGATAAATCGAATAAGTCTTAAAAGAAGTTTCTTGAAAGGAAGCATGATTTAGTATGATCAAAGAAGGTATCTATCGTGGTTATCTGTCAATATAGAAAATGGGCCTAGTTGATATAAGAGTTCAATCTGAATTATCATGCTTTAAAGTGGAATTCTGAGTTAACTGGCATTCATTGTATTTGCATAATATTATGTCTTGTTTTAAGCTCTGATGGAATCTGAGCTGTTCATTATACTGGATGTCTTGTGCCTTGTAATAAGGAGGTGCATAATTCTTCTAAATGATATGGAGGGTTCTCCATTAGTTTGAGAATATGTTTTTTTGAATCAGGGTATGGTCTAAATTATAATTTGATTTAGCCAGATCAGTATGCGTGTCCGCCAAAAGTGTGAACAATAAGTGGTGTCCGCCACGAATAGTGCCTACAATTATCTATTCGGGAGTAACTATTGAAAGTTGTTTGAAGATAAAAGAAGAAGATAGTATGGACTAACAAGACTTGAAGTCAGCCAAGTAGTTGGATGGATAAGGTTATGGTAAGAATGATAAGTAATGTACAAGTAAGAAATTATATAACTAAATTATCGTGTTCTGAGAGTTTTAATATTTATATAATGAATGATTGAGCTAAGAAACTAACTATCGACATGATTGAGGCAAGCACACCTATCGAATAGTAGTATAGCTTAGTGGCAAGACCGGAATGTCAAACCCAAAGGAGCCAAAAGTACTAGTACTGACTTTATTTTTATTATCTAGCCTAAAATAAAGAGAATTTTATCTAACCATTTACTAAGCTAAGGATGCCAAGACACAAAGAACGAATTGGGAAATTACTTTTGAGAAAACCAATTGATTAAGAAAATACCCGATGAAGAATCCACCTAGACTTCACTTGTTATTTAACTCTGAACGAGACGATTTATTCACTTGACCTAATTCATAGGATTCCTTATTTTATATTAATACCTCTTTCGAGGCTACTAACGTATAACCCTAGGTTAATTAATTGAAATCTCTTTCTAATTAAAACCCCTAGTGTTGCATTAACTCAATCTATGGACTCCCATATTAGGTTTGACCCTAATCCGGCAGATTTTTGTCGTCCTATCTCTAGGAGCGTGATCAACTCTGCTTAATTATGCTAGATCTACTCTTAGACAGGGACTTTTGCTTCTCTGAATAAGCACATCAATACTTGAATCAATATCCTGAAATATTAAAATAAGAATTAAGAACACATAATTAAGAACAAATCAAGTATTTATCATATAGTTCAAAAAACAATAACAAGATCCATCTTAGGTTTCATCCCCTCAGGTATTTGAAGGGTTTAGTTCATGTTCAGAAAATAATACATCTCAAAAGAAAGTAAATAACAAAACATAAAGAAAAACCCTAAAACCCCTGAAGGAATTAAAGGAAAGATCCTCAATCTTGAGCGTGGTTCTGACTTCTTGAGATGGATCAACTGGCTTTCTTCGAGTAATTCCCTCTATTTAGCCCTCTTTGGCTTTGCCTCCTTTGGCTACCCCTTTTAGGTCACACTTAGGGTGTTTATATAGGCTTCGGAATGTCTTTTTCGCCTCTAAGTAACCTTTCCACATAAAATTAAAATGGGTCACGATAGGGACACGCTCATGTGGCACACCCGTGTGAATCGAGCCTAGGTCATGTTCGAGTCTGCTAAAGTGGCATGACCGTGTGGTGAACTTTAGGCCGTGTTAATTTCTCATTTTAGCCCAATTTCTCTTTTTTTGGCCCGTTTCTTGTTCTTTTCATCCTCCTATGCTCACCTAAGTATAAAACATGAAATTAAAGGATTAGGAGCATCGAATTCCACAATTCAAGGGATAAATCATTCAAAAGTATGCCAAATGTGGGATTAAAATATGTATATATTACAGTTTATCAAATACCCCCACACTTAAGCATTTGCTTGTCCTCAAGCAAAATCCTCAACTCACAATTAAAATTCATTCTTCTCGACTTATAACTCCTACCAATAATGCTTCGAAATAATCCATAGGTAATCATACATTGAAAATTCAACTAAAAGAACATTAAAGTTTCAAACAATCCAAGTTGAGCATTTTATTCATGGAAACAATATGTTTCCCCCTTATCTAAGTAATCACCTTTGATTCAAAATATCATAGAGCTAACATCCTCACTAAGGGTTCACTCAAATCACTCGAAGAGTTTAAGGGATAATAAGTTAATTCCATAGGCTTGCATGAAAATCAAGTCTCCACCACTATAAATTGAGATGATACATCGATCTAAAGGTCTTTAAAAAGGGTTGTAATGTGGCTTGGTTAGGGATTGGGGTTACAGGCGAAAGAGAAGGTAAGAATCGAGATCGAATTGAAAAATTAACTAACTAGAATAATAGACTAAAATTGAATAATTACAATAATAACACGAGCTTCTTCTAAAGGTGTGAAATTTACTGTTTAAGCTCATAAAAACATAGAATAAAAAAAATATAGTTTCAAATTTTTTTTAATTAAGAACAAATCAAGTAATAATTACATACTGAAATATAGCACATAGTTAGGCAACTAATCAAATCAAATCTCGACAAAAAGGTTAATACAATAGGAAAAATTCTTAATGAATCAAAAAGGGTAAATTTTTTGTTAATATTAAGGGTAAATCAATGAATGGTTTGTTAGGATCAAAGGGGTTCACTAAGGGTTAATTATGAAGGTAGGCCTTTTGGGAATTAAGTGGGTTAAATCCTAGGTACCTTTATCCTCTCAGTATATCAAATCAATGATGTGGTCTTGACATGCATAATCGAGGCAAGTTCTAGAATAACAAATAAATATTGACTTACACAAATCAATAATAAAAATAAGCACGAAAGAATGTATGCTGTAAAGGCTCAAAATCTCACAGGAATTATTGGCTTTTAATGTCAACCCTGTGAACTTTAAACTTCAAGATAATACCTAAACGTGGGGAAATAACCTAGCAAATTTTTAGTTTTTCAAAAATCAACTTATCATGCTCGATTCTCTAAAGCCTTAAAGTTTAAACAATCAATGCACAACTACCAATGTTTTAATTCAAGACATATCAATAAAAATAATAAATCAATCAGAATTTGTTCTAATAGTGATATGAGAAAGAAAAGAAAAAATTTACAGAAATAAGAATAATGAAAAAAGTTAGGAACTTTTCTGAATAAAATTCACCCCCCACACTTAAGATGTACATTGCCTTCAATGTACAAAGATGTATGATAACATTATAGGTAGAAATCATAAGAGAGGGTGAGAAGTGAAACTTCTTGAATTTTGGATGGAGTCAAAGAGAAGAAACGAGGGAAATTTGGGTCAAGTTGGAGGAGGGTATTCGGTGGAGGTGGATACTAGGGTCATGGTGTGGTGATTCCCTAGCAGCCTTTTGAACCTAAATCCAAGAAAACAAAATATATATAAAGTAAGGACAGGAAAGATAAAGGGAAAGAAATCAAAAATAAAAGAAAAAGAAAAAATAAATGGACTCAAAGGTCCTTGTCTTGTCGAGTTAACGAAGCAGCCGGCACGAGCGTGGTGGTGGTGCACGGGCGTGGTGGTCTTACATAGGCTAAAGGCACGGGGCGTGTCACACGCCCGTGTGACTTACTCAGCATCGACCATGGCCGCCTTGCACGGCCGTGTCGATGTATCTCAGCCTGTGTTCTTTAGGCAGCTTCGACCACTACCGCATCACACGGCCGTGGCATTTTATCATAGCCCGTGTTTTGGGGAAAGTTTCATCCTTGGACCACACGTCTCCGCCAAGCTGATGTGCCTCCTCGTGGTGTCCACACAGCCACAGCCATGCCCGTGTGCAAGGCAGTGTTGTAAGGAGACCTGCGTTTTATTAAATTGGTTAATTTGTAGTTAGGTGGTAAAAATTGAAAATATGACATTAGTGAATTTAGTGCTCGGGTTGCCTCTCAAGAAGCACTCGTTTAAAGTCTTAAGCTAGACTACCTCTCATTTGCATAATCATGGTGGTTTAAGGAGTTGAAAGTCCTTTCTCATGCTATCAATTCTACTATCAATACATAGTTCGAGTCGAGTAGTGTTTACCTTAAAAGTGTCAAACTTAGGATTAGTTACCTCGACTGTTCCATATGGGTAGATATTCATTACCTCAAAAGGGATTTCTTCATTTGTATTAAGGTCTGAAGTGGTGATTTGAGGGGTTGTCTTATCCAATAATACATGATCCCCTATCTTAAATTGGGTTGTCTCATCTTTAAGTTTGACATGGTTTTGCTTTGGGTCTGCTTCATGTGTTTTTGGTTTCTCCTTGAAATGTGTCTTCCACTCGTCTAGTTCATCGATCTGAAGCCTTCATTCCTCATGAATTACTTCTTTGTTGGCATGAGGTCTAGGATTTGAATCAGTTGTGTAGTTCTGTTGTGCTTCTTGAAAAGAAGGTTTAACTGAATGGTCATTAATAGAATTTATGTTCTCACCTTTATTACTTGATGTCCTAGCCGAGTCAAGAGCTTGAATAGTGATCGTCTCATCACCTACATGAAGTATAAGTTCTTCTATACCAACATCAATTTTAGTTCTAGCAGTTGCTAAGAAGGGTTTCCGTAAAATTAATGGTGCGTTATTGTTCTCATCCATGTCTAAAATAACAAAATCATCTGGGAATATAAATTTATCGAATTCCTTTAGGAAATCTAATGGTCTTATCTGCGAGTTGAGTGCTCATCTTAGTTTGTTTAGGTTTCCCTAGACCTAGTTGTTTAAACATTTTATAGGACATGACATTTATACTTGCCCTTAAATCAGCTAAATCATGTGTAACATCTAGACTACCAATTAAGCAAGGAGTTGTAAAACTCCCTGGATCTTTTAACTTTTGCGGTAGTTTATTTTGTAAGATTGCTGAGCACACTGCACTTAGCTCCATATGCGACGCCTCATCTAACTTCCGTTTGTTTGTTAAGAGCTCTTTTAAAAATTTCCTTGAATTGGGCATCTACGAAAGAGCTTTAAGAAATGGTAAGTTAATATGTAATTTTTTCAATAGTTTAAGAAATTTACGAATTATTCATATGTGCGGTCTTTTTTCATCATATTGGGGTATGGCACACGAGGTTGTTACTCTGTAATTACCGGTTTCGGTTTGTGTGGCTTACCTCAACCTTACCTTTATTTACAACAAGCTCTTGCCTTGGCTCAGATTTAGATTCCACTAACCCTTCACTATCTTGAGCGGTAACGGCGTGAAGTTTCTCCTTTGGGTTTGTTTCAGTGTTGCTTGGCAAGCTACCTTGTGGTCGTTCAGAGATCAGCTTAGCAAGTTGTCCTAATTGGTTCTTGATCCCTTGAATTGATGCTTGTTTATTTTTAAGTGTTGTTTCAATATTTTGGAAATGAGTTTCTGGCACCATAATGAATTTTGTTAGCATCTCTTCAAGGTTTGGCTTCTTCTCTTGTGGGTAGGGTTGCTGTTGAAAGCCTAGGAGGGGTTGTTGTCTCTAATTTCCTTGGCCACCCCATGAAAAGTTGGGATGGTTCCTCCAACCTGGATTATAAGTGTTACTATAAGGGTTATTTTGAGGTCTAGAATTCTTACCCATATAGTTCATCTGCTCACTTTCTATGCCATGGTTGTAGGATGGATATTCTGTATTGCTCATCCCTTCTCCATTTGTATTGCATTGCATAATCGGATGTACATACGAAGAACCACACAAACCATCAATTTTCATACTTAAAGGTTCTACCTGATTTGATAGCATGGTTACTGCGTCGAGGTTGAAAACACTAGTGGCTTTTGTTGGCCTTGTCCTTGTAACTTGCCACTGATAGTTATTCAGTGACATCTCCCCTATAAACTCATAAGCCTCTAGGGGTTTTGTTATTCAGGGTTCCACTGGCAGCTGAATCAATTAACTGCCTAGTTGACGGGTTCACACCATTGTAAAAGGTTTGAACTTGTAGCCACAAGGGTAACCCATGGTGAGGGAACCTTCTTAGTAGATCCTTGTATCTCTCCCATGCATCGTAAAGTGTCTCTAAATCCATCTGCACAAAAGAAGAGATATCATTCCTCAACTTAGCCATTTTATCTGGTGAAAAATATTTTAATAAATTTTTTGGTCATTTGTTCCCATGTAGTGATTGATCCTCATGGTAACGAGTTCAACCACTGTTTAGCTTTGTTCCTCAATGAAAAGGAAACAACCAAAGGCGAATGGCATCATTAGAAATGCCATTAATCTTGATAGTGTTGCAAAACTCAATAAAATTTTCCAAGTAATTATTTGTATCCTCATCCTGCAAACCATCAAACTGAACAAACTGTTGAATCATTTGTATAGTGTTAGGTTTCAGTTCAAATTATTTGCATCAATAGTAGGTCTAACAATACTTGATTCGGTTTCTATTAAATTAGGTTTAGTATAATCATGCATAGAACGAGGAGCAGGATTTTGATTCACTGGATTTGCGACAACCACAGGAGGTAGCAGATTATTATCAACCATCTCTTAGGTAGTGTTGGTATCGTCCTCTTACTCTTCTTTTATGTATTGTAGGATTCGCCTTATTTCCCTACGATTTCTATGAACGTTACTTTCAATTTCACTGTAAAAAACCAAGGGTTCTGACGGGTTCCTTCTAGTCATAAACTAGAATTATCATCCAGAAGCAAATAAAGAAAAATTAGCAAAGTTAATAAAATAAAACTAAATTACAAATAAAAGCAAGAATGGCTAAAGTAATAAAAATTTAGTTTTCCTAATATTTTAGCTCCCCGGCAACGGTGCCAAAAACTTGATCGTGTTTTAAGAGTTTTAATATTTATATAATGAATGATTGAGCCTAGAAACTAACTATCACCACGATTGAGGCAAGCGCACCTATCGAACAGTAGTATAGCTTAGTGGCAAGACCGGAATGTCGAACCAAAAGGAACCAAAAGTACTAGTACTGACTTTATTTTTATTATCTAGCCTAAAATAAAGAGAATTTTATCTAACTAATTACTAAGCTAAGGATGCTAAGACACAAAGAACAAATTAGGAAATTACTTATGAGAAAACCAATTGATTAAGACAATACCGAAGAAGAATCCACCTAGACTTCACTTGTTATTTAACTCTGAACCAGATGATTTATTCACTTGACATGATCCGTAGGATTCCCTAATTTATATTAATACCTCTTTCGAGGCTACTAATGTCTAACCCTAGGTTGATTAATTAAAATCTCTTTCTAATTAAAACCCCTAGTGTTTCATTAACTCGATCTATGGACTCCCATATTAGGTTTTACCCTAATCTGGTAGATTTTGTAGTCCTATCTCTAGGAGTGCGGTCAACTCCGCTTAATTATGCTAGATTTACTCTTAGACAGGGACTTTTGCTCCTCTGAATAAGCACATCAATACTTGAATCACTATCCTAAAATATTAGAACAAGAATTAAGAACACATAATTAAGAACAAATCAAGTATTTATTATATAGTTCAGAAAACAATAACAAGATCCACCTTAGATTTCATCCCCCTCAGGTATTTAAGGGATTTAGTTCATGTTCATAAAAGAAAACATCTCAGAAGAAAGTAAATAAAAAAACATAAAGAAAAACCCTAAAACCTCTGAAGGAATTAAAGGGAAGATCCTTAGTCTTGAGCATGATTCCGCTTCTTGAGATGGATCAACTGGCTTTCTTCGAGTAATTCCCTGTATCCATCCCTCTTTGGATTTGCCTCCTTTGGCTACTCCCTTTTAGGTAACACTTAGGGTGTTTATATAGGCTTCAAAATGTCTTTCTTCGCCTTTAAGTAACCATTTTGTGTAGAATTAAAATGGGTCACGGCAAGGACACACCCGTGTGAATCGAGCGCAGGCCGTGTTCGAGTTTTCTAAAGTGGCACGGCTGTGTGGTGAACTCCAGGACGTGTTGATTTCTCACTTTGGCCCAATTTCTCCGCTTTTGGCCCGTTTCTCGTTCTTTTCATCCTCCTATGCTCACCTAAGTATAAAACATGAAATTAAAGGATTATGAGCATCGAATTTCACAATTCAAGGGATAAATCATCCAAAAGTATGCCAAATGTGGGATTAAAATATGTATATATTATGGTTTATGACTGAAAGTGTGAAGGTGTCAGGGAAAGATATATATATATATATATATAAATAGGAGATTCAAAATATAAAGATGAATAATTTATCAAGAAAGGTTAAAAGGTATATTGTGATAAAAAATCAATAAGGTCCTATGAACTTACTAGTGATATGTTTATTATAACATCCCTTACCTGTATCCTAAGCCGGAACAGGGTACGAGGCATTACTAGACTTAAAATATCTTGAACATGTAAAACAAGGTCATAAAATTTTGTCAAATTTAAAAATTTTCTAAGACATGCATTTTGTTCCTTATATGGGCTTATAAAGCTCAAAACATCCTTTATGATGGTTCAGGACTAAACCGAGAGCTTTGGAAACTTTTGGAAAAATTTAGAATATTTTGTGAAAACAGGGGACACACGCCCATGTGGTCTGGGACACGCCCGTGTCCCTAACCCGTGTAACTCTCTATTTATGATGTAATCATCAAAATAGGGTCACACAGCCTTGGCACACGCCCGTGCCCTTAAACCGTGTTTGTCTCATGGTTGAGACATAGGCCGTGTCTCTGTCCCGTGTGGCCTGAAAGTTGGCTATTTTCCAAGCCAGTTTCCTAGATAAAACACAAACTCTCTTGTATCCATTTCATCAACATGTATCATGCTATAATTGGACATCCAAATATCCAATTTTGCATACACATTCCCATATACATCATTATTCATGAAATCATTTGTAAACCACATCCAAAACATCTCAATTATGCAATTACCACATACATGAATAACACATCATAGGCGTATAACAACCATCAATATTGGTAATCTCCAAATAGCCTTAATCAAAAGGAACATTTATTAAATAAGGGCCAAATTTTTAGGCCATAAGAAATATGACATATATGAAAAAATGACAAGCCTACTATACATGCCATAATCCAAAAAATTAATGCAACTAGATATACCAAGTGTTCCAATTGATAGTGTGAGCGAATATCCGATGTCCACCGATCCCTGAGCTAACTTGACGATACTACAAGGCAAGGGAAAAGAGAGAGGAAGGAAGCATAAATGCTTAGTAAGTTCATATGCAAATAATAAGAAATTAATAAACTTGTGTGGATAAATCCCCACAATAATTTCTTAAGATGATATAATCATTATATCACATGCTTACACCTTATTACTCACGCTCAGATTAATTTGTCTACTTGAGTCACTATCACTAAATTATTTATTTCTCAAGCTACAAAGCTTTGAATGAAGAACTGTTAATTTTTCCTGAAACTAGATTCACATAACTTCTTACCATAGAAATTTTAGAATTTTTGGTTTAGCCAATTAGTACAGTTTATTCATTAAGTTTACCCTTGTTTCACTGTCCAATAGTTCTAACACTTCTTCACTACGAATCAATTTTATCCTTGTATAAAATTCATATGATGTTCATGTTTATTTCACTTGAAAATAGACTTATTAATTATTTCAATCATATGAATTATACTCCATAATTATTTTTTTAAAAATTTTTACTGATTTTCTAAATATGGAATAGGGGATTCCAAAACTCATTCTGTCCCTGTCTCACTAAAATTCAAATATCTCATAATTCACACTTCTTTTGCGTACTCTGTTTCTTTTATAAAAACATAGACTCATTAAGATTTAATTTCATATCTCACCCAGCCTTTAATTCAATTTCCACTATTTTTTGTGATTTTTTAGAGTTATACTAATGTTGTTACCCATAATTGTTTTAATGTCAATTTCACTCATTCATTAATTCTTTGTGTTCACTTTCATTTATACACACTTACACCAAAGAATATTATAACTTGGCACATAACAACCAACTAATCATAGACACATCTTACTCATTTGCATCCGTATCAATAATGCATCATAATTTGAGCACATTATTTATGAGTCTCGTATATATACCTGTGCCTAAGCATAATACTCATATGTCCTACTCTTACTTATCTTGAGCATACTCCTTGAATTTCCCATTGAAATACTTGTAATATTAGGGATGTTTAGAATATCTTGTACACCTGTTAGGATTCCAATTCCATATCCCAGATATGGTCTTACATGGGATCACATATCGGTGCCGATGCTATGTCCCAAACATGGTCTTACATTGGCACTCATCTCGAGCCGATGCTATGTCTCAGACATGGTCTTACACTAACTCTCCTCTGTCCGTGTCGATGCCATGTCCCTGACATGGTCTTACACTAACACAACTTGGGGCCAATGCCATGTCCCAGACATGGTCTTACATTGGCACACTCACTGCCATGGTCCAACCATAGTCTTTTCCGTCAATTCATCACGAGTCGTAATACGAATGTACTTGACCCTGCATTTCTCACAATTGATCCTTCAATCCAATCTCGTACTTGCATAAAGTTATGATTAGATAACAAACATATATAAAATAATACATTATCTCAATTCAAATTTAATAATCGTTCACTACAGACTAACCATATGAATTTACCTCGACGCGAATCGATCATTTTGATTGACATTTCCCCGTGTTTGGTCCAAATCTCAATCTCTTTGATCTAAAATGTCACGTTTCACTTAATTATCACCCACATTACTCATTTTAATACAAAAATCATACTACGACAAATTTACAATTTTGCCCCTAAACTTTTCATAATTAAGATTTTGCCTCTAGGCTCGTAATATGATTTTTATTCAATTTCTATAAAATTCAAGGTCAACCGAACCTTTTTATCTTCCAAAGCAACCTCAAATTCTTATTATTTCACACTTTTAGGAGCATTTACAACTTTTACTAATTAAACCATTTTAGCCATTTTCAACGAAAACCACTTAGCAAAAATTGTTCTCCTAACCTCGTGCACCCTTATTCTACCATTAAACATCAAAATACACAAATATCTAGCATGGGTCAATTTTTAAACTTCATTTTTTTCATGCAAATAAATGGTACAAATAGAAAGGTTAAGCTTCTAGGATCTCAAAACTATGAAGAACATTAAAAACGGGGCTCAAATGCACTTACAATTGAGCTTTGAAAAAGCTTGAAACCCTAGCCATGGCTTCTAGAAAATTTCGGTATCATGGAGAAGAGAATGAGCATATTTTTGGGTTTTAATTTTGTCTTTTATGCCTTAAAACACCTAAATGACAAACTTCCTTTTTACTAAACCTTCAATTTTTACCCTTCCATGACTAGTTTTGTCCATAACAAAATATGATGGTCTATTTTCCATTTAAAGACCTCTAATTTATACCCCATTTAAATCAAGTACTTATGTTCTAGAACTCATATTTTGCAATTAATGCAATATAATCCCAATAATAAAATTGGGCACTTTATCGATAAAAATTACTTAACAAAATTTGCTCACCATCACCCAAACATATCATAGACTCTAAAACAATCATAAATTAAATGTATATTTTTTACTTTGGGTTTGTGGTCTCGAAACAACTATTCCGACTAGGCCCTATTTTGGGCTGTTACAATTATACTTTATGTATTGCTGTTAAGTGAGAGAGCCAGGAGACATAACATTAAGAATGCGCCAGAGATGCTGCTAGCAGGGACACTATGCTTACAGAGGGTGTTTTGAAAAGAATTGGCATTTTGTAGTACTACGTCCTAAGAGACTATCCTTTGTAAACCATGTGTTATAATAAATTGTAACAAGTTTGAAGTAATATGTATATTTTTAATTCATTACTTTCCTTTGTTCTTTTAAATGGAGATTTTAAATAAAATAAACAAAAAAATGTTTTAAGTAAGGAAATTATTAACTATTTTACTAAATTTTGTTAAATGAATTATGTGGTAACACCCAAGATCTGGACCCGATGAATCGAGTTAGGTTGAGGGCATTACAGGAACCTTCTCACACTCAACATTTTAAAATCATGCAAGGTTTTTAATATCTAGTTTCTATCATGAATGATTAAGAAATGCATGACAAGTAAATGTGGCATTCTTTTCTTAAACTATATGGTATGCTTATCATACATATGCGTGAACATACTTTTGTAGCTAATTTAAATATCATCATGCTATCATATAAAATCATAAAATTAAATGACTTTGACCAGACAAAGTTTTCATGATTCCATCCTAGAAGAATAAAAAATAAGACTACAATGGTTACCCCAAAGCATACTTTGGGAGTTTTCGTTGAAAGATAAATTCTTGATATCTAGGGTTTTTCCCCAAAACCACTACTAACTTGAAAAACACCAAAAGGATATGTTGTCGAATTGTTATCACCACCTGGACTCCCACTGCCATTACGGTTGATGTTGTCGTCAGCATCATTGGGTCACCACCACCACCATCTCTGAGCCGCCTCTGACCACCGTCGAACCACCATCAGCCTCTGCTATCGGACCACCCTCTTTCTTTTTTCGGTTGGCTAGGTCGAGTTTGCACTATCCTGATCAATATGTGATCTGTCTTGGTTCTCTCGGATTCATTTAAAAAATCTGTTACATAATAATTTTGTTTATTTCTTACTCACATGAATTATTCTAATAAATAAATAAATAAAACAATGCCTATGTGGAAATGATAGTCCATGATCTAATTACATATCCCCCCAAAAAATAATAATTACTATCAAATTTATAGGAATCACAACTTTAGAAAATTATTTTATCATGTAAATGGTAAAGTATTAACCATACATTCATCCACATACATAACCAAAAACAAGCTAATAATTACAAGAATATCACTATAGCACCCCTTCCTGGGTCCGGTCACGGACGTAAGCTATAAAGTGTTACAGTCATAACTGGAATAGAAAGCATTCAATTCACAATGATTATTTTGATTAAACATGGAATTACTTCATAAATACACAATTAACATTTAAAATAAACATGAATCATACGATCATAATTGATTCAATGTGTAATCATCAAATATAATTCTTCTAGGGCCTTATACGAGTTTAAGTATGCTCTAGTATCAACCTAGAATTTAACTGGGACTAATTTGTACCATTTCCAAATCTACAATACTCACACGGGCGTGTGGGTAGCCCATGTGACAAATAGGAATCATGTACTTCTAATGTACCCTATTTTTTAGTGGCACACAATAGTGTCATTAGCTTGTGTGGCCAGACCTTGTAGCACAAAATATGTCATTTTATGTTGACCGCCTTTGGACATTCTAACGTCCAGAGTGTGAATACTACAATAAAATAAAGAATTACGTGGCGGTATCTGCAAGTATATGAGTTGAGTTGTAATATAGATTTTATAGAAAAGTAGGTGAGTACTCCGAGGATCCTACCCAAGGAAGGCGAGTACTAAATCAATTTTAACCTAAATAATTAAATATCTAATTAATACTCTTTAATCAGTTATAGTACGAGAGTAAATTAAGAAGTATTTCTAGGGTTTGTAAACTAATAAAGTAAAATCACATAAAAGAATTAAAACTACAAGAGATAGGGATCAATAAGGTGAATCAAATCTGAATATGGGTGATCAGCTCGCTTCAGCAATCCCAATTAACTGTCGTCTCAAGTTCCTCATCACCCAACTAGTCACTACCCTAGCAGGATCTTCCAATCTTCTGCTAACATTACAAGTCAACAAGAACTACTTATCTTCCAACTTCACAGTCTAGACTGGCTTAGGGTAAAGGTGTTCACGAATGGGGAATACCAATTTTGGGTTAATTCCCACCTTGCTGACTTCATAGGGTTGTCAAACCTAGGGCTTATTTCACATTCTTCCTTTCCAAAATAGTTGATCCATTAAGCAACCCTACAAAATAGTTAAGAGATCATGCCTCCACTCGTTAATCCCCCATAGAAGGCTTAGTTCTTCATAGCTTTCATAAACAACATGTAATAAATGGAAGAATTAATCATGCAAAATAGAGTGAAGTAGAGAGTTTAAGAAAGTGTAATGCCCCTAATTTAGGCCTAGAAGTATTGGGCCTATTAGGCTTTGGGCTTTGGGTCTCAGAAAAATTTTAAGTGAGCAAGAAAAACACATTTGGCATGTGGGCTTTGATGGTTAATGAATTTGGAGTGTCTAGGGGTGTTGGATATGTCCTAAGATCAAGTAAAGGTATAGAAAAAATTTTGGTTTTAGCCCTAGGGAACAGTGACTTCAGTTAGTAGGCCTTTTAAATAAATGCAGAAGGAAAATGACATAAGAGGAGCTTGTGGTGTAGTGGCAAGGTGGCGCCATTTGGGGAGCTATAAGGTGGCATGATTTCCAGTTGAAGAGGTCCAAGGTTCGAGTAGTGGCAAGGTATTTTGGAGTGTTTATTTTGTAGAGTGGATGGCCAGAGTTGTGTTGGTTTTGAACTCTTACAGTGGTGAGTTTGAAGTAAGCAGGTGTGATGGATGTGGAAGAAATTTTGGATAGGCTAAGGTGTTATCAGAGAGGAAAGTTAGGAGATGAGGAGTGTAAAGTGTTGGTGCCGAATGGGACTTTGGGGGGAAGGTAGGATTCGGCTTTGGCTATAAAAAGAAGGGTGCCGAATCCCTTTGAGAGGTTTTTGGAAATTTTGTTTTCTCCCCTCGGTGAATTCTCCCATTTCTTTGAAAAAACCCATCATTCTTTTTGCTGAAATTCTTATTAGTGTTGTGTTCTTTTTTTTCTCTGAAAGCCAAATACACCTTTATATCAAATAGCTATACTTGTGTCGATTCTTAGTTATCACAAATCGATTGTTACCCACTCTTAGTCAAGTTTAAAAGACGGATCTCGTTTAGTAGTTGTCTATGCTGCAGGATCAAAGGAGGACTTCGGTATGTACTTAGTCAATCTTGTAACGCCCCGAATTTGGGCCTAGTAGAATTGGGCCTATTGGGCCTTAGGCGTGGTAGCGTTTAAAATTTTTGATAATAAGAGAACGGCACTAATGCAAGTTGGATCTATTAGGTGAGTGATTTTGGAAGGTTGGGGGGCTTCTATGAAGTCCCGGGATCAAACTTGGGCTTTAGGAAAATTTTGGTTATAGGTGAATAAAACCCTGGGAGTTAGTAAGTAGGCTTTAAGAATAAAATGTGGAGAAATATGACATAAAAGGAGTTGTTGTCTAGCGGCAAATGGCGCCACATGAGAGACAAGGAAGTAACGCCATAGAGGAATCAAGGGGTCCAAGGTTCAAGTCTTAGTGCTTACGGTTCATTTTGATTTCTTTTTAAATGAACTTAGACTTTGGCCCATAGGCTTATATTTAGTTTCACATGTTTTAAGTCACAAAAGGAGCTTGTGTTGTGGTGGCATGTAGCGTCTGGAGCATAGGAGAGGGCAAGGGTTTGAATCCCATTGCAAGCAAAAAGGGATATTTATTTTGCTAAGTTTGGGTGGCAAGTGTTTTGATGGAATTAAACTCTGCTGAAAGAGGGATCCCACATCGGGAAGCTAGCATGAGGAAAGTGAGAAGCTAGCTTTAAAGAGAGCAATCTATGTGGAGTGTAGGCACACCTTGGTCGGTGTTTGGGCATAGGAGTGTTTGTAGCGCGGATTAGCTTTAGATTCCTATCAGGTATGTATTTCGCACTACTCTAGCTGTAGAGCGAAAAATGTCGAAACACCAATCACACGACGATGGTAGCCACACAAGCGTGTGAGCGCACGTGTGGGAGCTTCGACATGATAGTTGAGGCCTTCATGAGTGTTCTCATGGATTTAGTCTACTTTGGGTCAAGTGGGCCCATATGAATAAATTGTATGATTGTGTGGTAGATATTGGACTGGTCTGTGTGAATCTCATAATTGTAGCTAGATTTAGGCTAATTGGGTCACACGAGCGTGTAGGCCCATTTGGGCTGAGAATGGGCCCTAGGCCCATTTGCATTTCTATCTCTGTTTAGAATACTTTGGTTTTACTGGACAAGTCATAGTTTGATCGCTTTAGTGAAGGTGACGGCGCCGTGATTATTTAGTACTCTACATGATAATGTGTGTATCCGTATACACTGTTCTGATTGTTAATCGGTTGAAAAGTCAAAAGTGCGTATATTGTACTATCTTGAATGTTGATCGACATTATGCTGAAAAGCCAAAATACTGGTGAATGATGCCATACGAACATACGATCCCGCTTGTGGTGAATCGAGCTCACTGAGCGTGAACGTGTGATGAGGAAGGCTACCATGAGCAAATTCATAGGCTTGGGTTGTAATGGGCCACACGAGATAGAATGGGCCTTGATAGGCCCAATGGGCCGTAGGGCTCATGAATGCAAGTCACACTATTAAATGGGAAATAGACAGGCTTATCATGTTGCACACATGACTTAGTTGCTTTAGGCTGCGTAAGGCCGAAAAGGGGCCGTGTGGGCCCAATAGGCTTATGGGCCCACACAGGTGAAATGTTAGTGATGCGATAAGTTATTGATTTGGGTTGTGCCATTGCATAGCCGTGGTTGTTTCTAGGCTGAATGGCCTACACGAATGTGTGGGCCCACTTGGGCAGGGTAATAGGCCTTAGGCCCCTTTTTGCCGTTAAGTCAATTTAGATTTCCTAAGTCACTCGAGGCAACGATGGAACTTCTGTTGGGTCATGAAATACCCTCGGTTTGTAAAATTATTGAAATACCTTCGATTTGTAAAATTACGAAAATACCATCGGTTTGTAAAATTACTAAAATACCCCTAATTTGTGAAATTACCAAAATACCCCTATAGGGTAGAATTATCGAAATACCCAATTATTGAAATACCCTTATAAGGTAGAATTACTGAAATACCCTTATAGGGTAGAATTACCGAAATACCCTCTGTAGGGTAGAATTATTGAAATACCCTTATAGGGTAGAATTACCGAAATACCCTTAAAGGGTAGGATTATCGAAATACCCTTATAGGGTACATGACTGTTTTGCCCTTATGGGTAAATGACTGATTTGACTGTGATCGTATGACTATGTTTTAACTGACTTGGTTGTGCGTGTGTGTCTGATATGCTGTTAATATGTGTTGAAATGTCTATTACTGAGCATGGCCATTTTGCATACATGTGTAATGATTGAGCATGACATACACTACATACATAACATATTGCATTGGGTTGGGTTTGCTGATTGGAGGAAGTACCATTCTAGTGGCTCTGGCACATATCGTTCTAGTGGCATCGCTACATACCGATATAGTGGCTTCGCCACATGTTCTTAATTTAGTGGCTCAGCTACATATCGCTATTAGCGACTTGGCTGCATTATTGGAGAGTTTTGGCTGGGTGGGTTGACATAGTCCCCACATGGCGTGTTGGTTGAATGCGGTGGAGAGTTAGTTGGCTGGATAGGATTGGGGTGGGTACATGTTCATTGCATTGATATGATTTTGGGGCTTAGGCCCAGATTGTTACCGAATAGGGCTTAGGCCCAGATTGTTACCGAATAGGGCTTAGGCCCAAATTGTTACCGAATAGGGCTTAGGCCCAAGCGATTCTAGAGTAGGGCTTAGGCCCAAACTATGACCGTAATAGGAGATTACACCTTGAGTTCCGAAACTCACCCCTTTCTTTTAACCGTGCAGGTAACCCTTAGCCTTAGAAGATTTCGAGCTGTGGAGGACTCGAAGGTGGCCACACGTCGGATATGGTTTAAAGACTAAACTTAGCGATTTTTTATTTAGTTTAGTTATTTTAAAATTATTGGGTTAATAATTTTTGTAATAAGGCCATTGGGTTTTATTTTTAACTTTTACTTGGTATTTCTTTAAATTACAAGCTATTTGGTCTTTTAAACACGGGTTTTAAAACTATAACCACTGTTTTCAAAATATCACGTATTCGCAAATGTTTGAATCAAACTTCTGCAACAAACAAGGTTTTGAAAGTAATAAGGTTTTTACAAGAGAATGACTTTGAGCAAATTGTGTTTTGCTAATAAGGAATGAAAATCAAGATTTTTAAAAGATATATAGCTTTGATTCGCAAAAGGGTTTTTCTATAAAATATGGTTTTCAAAAAACACTTCAATTTGGCACGCCAAATTCGAGACTAACTTCTAGGTCGGGTTTGGGGTGTTACAAATCTTCTTAGTGTGTTTTGTAAAAAGCCAAAGGGCTATCCAACCTCTCTTTATCGTTAAATTTGTATTAACAAGGGTAAGGTTCAAAGATCACAAGCGTGGTAGGTAAGGATCGTTAGCAAAGTGGTAAGTGTTCTCGACTCAGTTATGGTTTAGTGGATGGCCGAATGTAAGTATGGCCTATAGGGGTGACTTATGTGGATTATGAGTCACTCGAATTTCGATGGTGTATGTGTGAGTGCAAATCTAGGGGATACTCTTGATTAGTAGCTAAGGAAGGGCTATTAGAACCCGATGGCCCAAGGTAAGGTTATAGAAAGGTTTCAACTTTTGCTAGATATTTCGATTAAGTATGGGTGGTTGATTAAAGGTTGGTTGGTTGTAGGTTCAAGACCAAGGATAGAATAGCACGTCACAGTAACCAAGTGTGTACAAACACTACACACATACAATATCGGTAATGGTAAAAAGCTGAAAGTGGCTAAATGGGCCCGGTGGGCCTTGATACTTAATATAATAATTAAACATATCTGTGGACAAGTCGCTAGGTTAGAGTGTGGCAACGGGCATATGCATGTCTCGGATTGGATTTAGGGAGAGCTTGGTACTTAAGCGGTCTTAGTAGCCCACCTCCTCTTCTCTGGAATCCTACCGGTGCATAGTGTCTATTTGCTTAAGCTGCAAGGACTTGTTAATGGGCCAAAGTCTATAACTAAAACCCGAGAGGGACCAAATACTCTGATTTGAAAAATTACCGAAATATCCTTAGATTTGTAAAATTGCCTAAAATACCCCTGTTATGCAAAATTAACAAAATACCCTTAGTTTAGAAAATTACCAAAATAACCTTAGTTTGGAAAATTACCATAATACCCTTAATTTACGAAATTACCAAAAAACCCCTAATTTATAGAATTACCAAAATACCCTCGATTTGGAAATTTACGAAAATACCCCTATAGGTTAGAATTACGATAATACCACTGTAGGGTAGAATTATGATAATTCTCTGGTAGGGTAAAATTACGATAATACCCCTGTAGGGTAGAATTACAAAAATACCCTTAATTGTGAAATGACTAAAATACCCCTATGTGATGAGTATGAGTTTTTATGGATGTTACTTATGTGTTTGCTGCATTCATATGATATTTTGTTTAGGATGCATATGGGTGGGAATTATGGTATGGAGGAAGAATTTGAGGATCGCATAGTCATTTGACGACCGTGGATCCATCGGTGGCTTTAATCCCATTATATGATTAGCATCTTTGCTGCAACGTTGAGTAGTGCCGCTGTGAGTGCTACCATTAGAGTGTAGCAGAGGGGTGGGTTGAGCTAGAATTCCCTATAGGTGTATAAGGTTGGAACGGAAATGGTGTGTGTAGCGGATGAATTTTTTTGGGGAGTGTTTTGCATAACTTTGTTTTCATGTGATATGATATGATATGGTATGAGGTCGTTGTGGGCTAAGGCCCAAGACAACCGATTTTGATAGGGCTTAGGCCCAATGTGATAATTGCATGTTGAATTGTTTGCCAATGGTTGTACTCACTGAGTTTCGAAACTCACACCCTTTTTATTAAATGTTTCAAGTGATCCAGAGTAGACGGCTCGATTGGGGAGGGGGTTCGGAGATGACCACAGTACAAGATACTTAGGAATTTTGCTTATTAGTTTCAAAAGACATGATTTTAATCATTTCACTTTCGTGGGTTGTAATAAGGCCTTATACTCCGTTTTGACTTTAGATTTTATGTTTTGTTATCATTGTTCAACTGTTTACGTAATTATTAAACTTAAATAAATTTCTTAAGTTTAAATATGATTTTTGAGATAACTTTAACTTATGGGCTTTTATTTAAAACGTGGGCTTTCTTCATAACGTTTCAAGTTAATTAGATTTTGGGCTTCTAAACCTTAAACTTAAGTTTTTCGCTAAACAAAGTTATTTTGAGATTTTCCTTCAATGTGACATCACGAAATTCGGCCATAATGTAGGTTCAAATTTGGGGGTGTTACATTTAGTGATATCAGAGCCCGGTTGCAAAGCTCGGGTGTGAAATGGGCCTTAGATTTTGGGTTTTTTTTTTAAATAAGTAGATTAAAAAGTTTTACAGGATCTTGTAATATGGTTCATCGAGCCCTTAACATCAAGCCAATTAAGTGTTTCTGTTATTTTACTTGTTTAATTGAACTGTATTTAGATATTGGGCTACTTTAAACAATAGTTTTTTAGAAACTAAAGCCCGTAGGAAACTTAAGCCTGTAGTGGATTTACGACTACGAAACAACTTTTAAATTGTTACTTGCATAAGACATGTGCTTTAAACAGGATAACTATGAACTAAATTCATAAAAAATCCTAATTTAGATAATACGGGAATCAGGTGTAACAGCCAGATTTTGACCCTAATCAGAACAGTTGTTTTGAGACCACAAATTTGAGTCAGTAGAGTATTTTTATAATATATTTGGTGTCTATGATATATGTTTGATTATGTGTTAAAATATCGTGGGATAATTTGTCCATTTGTGTGTTTAATTTAAGAAAAAGGACTAAGTCGCATAATGGTAAAAATAGTTTTTTGTTTAATTGAGTGGTTTAATTAACATGTCTTTATCTTGAGAAGGTTTTATGTTGCAAATTTCCTTTTATAAGAATAGTGGATGGCAATATGCTTTTATAATGCATATATATGTTTGTTTTACATGTTAAGTTTATATTAATAATAAATATTATATTATAAACTTATTATAATTAAAACATAAAAGAAAATGGTTGCATGTTCATCTTTTATTTTTCATTTCATTTGACCGAAGCTAAAAAGAGAAAAGAAGAGAAAAACTTCAAGGGTTTCGGCATTGTTCAAGCTTGATTAAGGTATGAGATTAGCTCGGTTTTTGATAATTTTTACATTTTTGAGATCGTTGCTTTGAATACTATCCAACCCATGCTATAATTTCTGATTTTAATGCATGTTTGGAGTTTGGCTATTGATGAAAATTTGTGTTTTGTGATGGTTGATGACTATATATTAAAGATATGTTTTAGATTTATATGTTTTGTATTGGAAATGTTGATGATTTTGAGTAATTAGGACTAAATTGTGAAATTTGTAAATTGAAGGGTCAAAATGTGAAATAAATGGAATGTATGGATTTGTATGGACATGAGTAACATTCAGCCCTAAAGGAGTATGTTCAACTTTTGCATATTTTGTGTTTTATGCAATAGGGACTAAATTGTAAAATTGTAAATGTTAGGGGTAAAAGTGTAACACCCCAAACCCGGTCAATACGCTACGACCAAATCTGGCATGTTACAGGAAAGGAGGTTTTGAATTTTAACGAAACATCGTAACTTAGAAACTTTTCGTTAAGTGTCTTCATTTTGAAAACGACTTAAAAATTCTTTTTTTTTATTTGAAGGTTTCGTACCGTCTTTTAATTAAATTAATCACCCAGGTTGTAGCAAAATTCGTTTTACAAAAACCAAAATCAAGGATATCATAAACGTGACATTTGAAACCGAAGTTGCGGTTTTAAGAAAATCTCCGAATTAACTAGCTACTTGTAATCCATCTTCCGTTAACAATTTAAAAACTTATATGTTCGTAGTTTTTTTTTATCTTAGAAAACCTCATCTTCAACAGCTTTATAAAACAAACAATATCATCATTTGATCAAAATCCAAAGTATAAGTTATAGCAGCCTTATTACATAATAATAACTCAAAATAAAATTTAGTTTAAATAAAAAGGAAATGAATTTACGAAAATCATGTAGCATGGCCACCTCGAGTCTGCCACGGCTCCAAATCCGCGATCTAGGGATTACCTGCAAAATTAAGCAGAGGGGTGTGTCATTGAGACTTAGTGTGTCAATCCCCTATAACGCAATCGGCTTTAAGCCCACATAGGCCCATTGGACCTTAGCCCACACAATACAGCAAAATAATCATGCATGCAATGCTGCCTGATCCCAACCTAATTTTCCATCCTCTAGGTCACATGAATCATCCAATCACCCGTGGCATTTTGCCACTATGGTTCCAGACCACTTGTGATAGAGTCACAAAATATATAAACGTGGGGCCAACCCACCGTGGTACTAGACCACCGTAACGATCTCTGAATAATATACGTGGGGCCAACCCACCGTGGTTTCAAACCACCGAGATGAGTCACTGATAAATAAACGTGGTTTCAAACCACCGTGGTTGCAGACCACCGTGACATAGTCACTCAATAAATACGTGGGACCAGCCCACCGTGGTTTCAGACCACCGTGACAGAGTCATATAAATCACACTTCCCCTTTAATCCTTTACCAAATGCCCATGCAACATATTGTCATACCATGATGAATGCAACATACTTCCAATGTATAACATATAATTAGTTAAAACATACAATAACATATAAGTGACATAATGACGGAAACTTACCCGATGTCTCTAACCTTACCCACAAGGGTATATTGACTATCAAATCAGTCGTTTGGCTTTCAGCCAACACAAACATTAACATAGATTAATATAGTAGAGTATGAGCATTACAAACCTGATAAAGTGCAATACTAGACTCTCTACATCGACGCTCTCACTGGAAGAAACAACCACAATTTGCCTATCCCAGGTAGATGTCGACTCCCTACCACAGCCTAGCGGAAAGTCTCGAACTGTCGACACAGCACGTCATTTAAATTTAGGAGCAGAGACTATGGGTCCACTCCCTTCTTTTGATTGACCGGTACTTGCATCCATGGAGAGACTTGATCAATATTCAGAGAAAACGTTGATTGGCTAACAAAAGATTTGATTAAGGCAAAGTAAAACAGAAGAAAGTCTAATCGTATATGACAAAAGATAACTCCTTACCTTAGTAAATGTGAGGAATCACACTGCCACAGATTTGATTGAAGTATGCTCGGTTTATCAGTGAAAGTCTATCACGAATCATAAAAGACAAGATTACAATATGATGAAGTAGTCAAATCCAAAAGAGAGAACCACAATCAGTTTAATGATTAGGAGATGAGCGTTCGACTTCCTTAGAAAAAGTAATGGAAACAGACATATAAAAAGAAACAAGTGGGCATTACCTTGAATAGGGAGGAATTGGATGAAACTCAAAACAAATCGGCTCTGGCAGAAATAGTAGAAGAAATCCAACTCGACTATGATGGCCACACAAGTAAGGAGTTAGTTTTAGGAAGGGGTAAAGAGGGAGATTCGGTTTGGTGATGGAAACCACTTACAGAAGATGAACAAGAAAAATTTGGCCTAGGAACAAATAAAAATCAAGTTTCGGCTAGGAAGAATAGAACGAAAGAAACAATAATAAAAAGAAAGCTAGATGTTAAAGTTAAGATTCAGCTATGGAGAAAAAGGGCGTAGGAAAGAGTATAGAAGAAAAGAAGAAGAAAGTTATATGAGCAAGAAACAAAAATATTGAGGAGGGATTCGGCTAGCAACAACAAAGATGGTTCGGTTACGGAGGAGATGTTTACTAGAAGATGGAAGAGAGAAGAAAAGCTTTGACAAAGGATAGAGTACTTGCCGAAATGAACTTTCGGCACTGTCAAGGAATAGGCACTTATGGACTTTCGGCACTTTCAAGGAATAGGCAACCTGAAATGAACCTCAAAGGTGCACTCTTTCACAACGGTACACACTCACCCCCTAAGACCGAAGATGCCAAAAAGAATTATCCTCAGGACAAAGCAAATTTTGGCACACACTTCTAGCAACTAAACCGAAAATGCTCAACAAAAAAGGTCCCCTCACTTTTACTCCACTTAACCGAATTCATTCCCCCCATACATCTCCAACTTTTGGCCAACTCTACCACCAACACCAAATCCCATTATTTCCTCCTACTTCCACTCCCCAAAACCCATTTGAATTTGTTTGACCAATTCAAATACCACCAAAACCTCATGGCCACTCATTCAAATACTTTGACTCCTTCAACCAACCACACATGAAGAGTCTAGCCGAATGCCAACATCTTAGCTCCCTAAGCACAAAAAATAAAGCTTGTGGATGCTGCTGACGAGACTCGAACTCCTTCCCCCTACTGCTCCCTTTTGATGCCACTTCATTGATCCCTAAGTGGCGTCACTTGCCACTTTACCACATTTCGTCTTGTGTCAACAAACACAATAAAAAATTCTTAAGACCAGCCTCAATCAGCTCTCCCCTAAAGTGCCTAAAAACAAAGTTTTTACCAAGACCCTGGCTTGACCCGAAGCCTTCCCAGGACCCCCACACACACCAAATTAACAAGCAAAACAAGCCAAACACATAGAAACAATAAAATGCAGAACCCCTAATACCAGGATGTTACAGTTCTACCCCCTTAAAGAAATTTTAGCCTCCAAATTACCTGATCAAAAGAAGTGAGGGTATTGCTATCACATCACATCCTTTGGCTCTCACGTGGCTTCCTCTGAACCGTGATTCTGGAACAACACTTTAACCAATGGGATTGTCTTTCTTTTCAAAAATTTAACATCTCAGTCTAAGATCTGATCTGGTTCTTCCTCAAAAGATAAATCAGGTCTCATTTCAATTTCGTCCACTGGCACTATGTGAGATGGATCCGAACGATAGTGCCTTAACATTGAGACGTGGAATACATCATGTATCTGCCTCAATCCTGGAGGTAAGTGAAGTTGATACGCCACTGGTCCCACACGTCTCAATATCCGATAAGGCCCGATGAACCTGGGGCTCAACTTGCCCTTCCGTCCAAACCTCAGAACCTTCTTCCAAGGTGATACTTTCAGAAAAGCCCGATCACCCACTGAGAACTCTATATCCTTACGCTTCAGATCCGTATACGATTTTTACCTGTCAAAAGCTTCCTTGAACTGAGACCGAATCAACTTAACCTTTTCTTCAGTTTCTGAAACCAATTCTGGGCCCAACAACTGTCGCTCACCCAACTCTGTCCAGCAAGTAGGGGTACTACACTTACGACCATACAACGCTTCATAGGGTGCCATCTGAATACTGGATTGATAGCTATTGTTGTATGCGAACTCTGCCAACGGCAAGGAATCTTCCTAACTACCCCTGAAGTCAATAACATAACCTCTCAACATATCTTCCAAAATCTGAATTACCCTATCGATCGCCCATCGATTCATGGATGAAACGTCTTTGAAATCCAATCTTGTACCCAACGCTTGATGCAATGCCTTCCAAAATTGCGACATAAACCTAGGGTCTTTGTCTGATATGATTGAAATTGGTACCCCATGTAACCTCACAATCTCTGCTACATACAACTTGGCTAACTTCTATAGCGAGTAGTCAACTCGAACGGGTATGAAGTGATCATACTTCGTCAATCAATCGACAATCACCCATAACGAATCTTTTTTAGTAAGCGTAAGAGGTAGCCCACTAACAAAGTCCATAGTTATCCTCGCCCACTCCCAAAATGGAATCTCCACTGACTGCAACAATCCCGAAGGCAACTGATGTTTCGCCTTCACCAACTGACACGTTAGGCACTTACTCACAAACTCAGTAATTTCTTGCTTCAGACCTGGCCACCAAAACTGTTCACGCAAATATCGATACATCTTACTCCCACCAGGACGCATAGCATATGGGCTACTATGCACTTCTTGCAGAATCTTCTACCTTAACTCGAAATCCTTTGGCATACAAGCCTTTCCACGAAAGCTCAATACTCCATCACTGCTCAAACTAAAGTCTTTTGTCTCACCACTTCCCACTTGCTGAAATCTACGACTTAACGATTCATCTGATAACTGTTTTTGCTTAATCTGGCTTACCCATGAAGGCTTCACTTGAAGTTTAGCTAACAAGCTCCCATCCTCATACAAACTGAGATGAGCAAACATTGCCCTCAAGTCAGATATTACCTTACGGCTCAACGCATCCGCCACTACGTTAGCTTTTCCTGGTGATACTCGATTGAGCAGTCATAGTCTTTCAACAATTCAATCCACCTCCGCTGTCTTAAATTTAGCTCCTTCTGGGTAAGGAGATATTTCAGGCTCTTGTTATCTGTGTAAATAATCGACTTCTCTCCATACGAGTAGTGTCTCTAAATTTTTAGAGCAAACACTATTGCCGCTAACTCAAGATCATGCGTGGAATAGTTCACTTCATGCGGTCTTAGCTGTTGAGATGCATACACAACTACTTTCCCTTCTTGCATCAACACACATCCCAACCCTGTGTGTGACGCATCACAATAGAAGACAAACTCCTTTCCAGCCTCAGGCTAAATCAACATTGGTGCCTCTGTCAAAATCCTCTTCAACTTCTCGAAGCTTTCCTACTGTTTTCCTGACCAGACGAACGGTACCCCTTTCCGTAACAACTTAGTTAAAGGTGCAGCTTTCAATGAGAATCCCTCAACAAACCTTCTGTAATACCCAGCTAACCCAAGGAAACTTCGAATATCTGTTACTAACTTCGATGGTTTCCAATTTAAAACAGCTTCAATCTTTCGGGGATCCACCCTAATCCCCTCAGCAGACACAACATGCCCTAGGAAAGTAACTTCTCTCAACCAAAATTCACACATGCTGAACTTGGCATACAGCTGCTTCTCTCTAAAAATTTGCAGAACAACCCGGAGATGCGAATCATGCTCCTCTTTTGACCTTGAATAGACCAAGATATCGTCTATGAACACTATGACAAACTGATCTAGATAGGGTTGGAATACCCGATTCATCATATCCATAAACGCAGCTGGTGCATTCGTCAACTCGAACGGCATCACTAAGAATTTGTAGTGATCGTAACGAGTTCGAAAAGCTGTCTTATGAATATCCGCCTTCTTTACCTTAAGCTGATCATAACCCGACCTCAAGTCTATCTTCAAGAAGACCGAAGCGCCTCGCAGTTGATTGAACAAGTCGCCAATCCTTGGCAACAGTTACTTGTTCTTAATCATCAACTTGTTCAACATCCTGTAATCAATACACATCCTCATCAGCCCATCATTTTTCTTGATGAATAACATCGGTGCACCCCATAGAGACACACTTGGTCGGATAAAACCACGGTCCAACAATTCCTAAATCTGAGCTTTAAGTTCCACTAGCTCCTTCAGCGCCATTCTATACGGGGCAATGGACACTGGAGCTGTTCCCAGAAAAAGATCGATACTGAACTCTACCTCTCGATCTGGAGGTAACCTTGGAAGCTCTTCTGAAAAAACATCTGAAAACTCTTTCACCGTTATAACGTCATTTACAGTCAACTCCTTGGCTCCCAAAGCACTGATGAAAGCTAAAAATGCCTCACACCCTTTCCGTACCATCCTTTTAGCCTTTAGGGCAAAAACGACATTGGACAGGTAATTCCTCCTTTCGCTTATCACTAGCACCTCCTTGTCCTCGGGAGTTTTTAATACCATGCGCTTAGCAGCACAATCCAAGTTTGCTCGATACATAACTAACCAGTCCATGCCTAAGATCAAATCAAACTCGTCGAACGGTAATTCCATCAAGTCAGCCGGGAAGACTATCCCTTGAACTTCTAGAGGAACACTCCTAAAAAGTCTGTTTACCAATATAGATTGGCCTAAAGGACTAATCACAGTCATCTCTCTAGAAGCAATCTCAGATTCCATGTTCAAAGTTTCAGACACAGTACTAGCAACATTTGAATGTGTAGTAAAGGGCAAACCAAAAATAAGAAATGTATCGGTTATGACGTCCGGTGCATCTCCATCCTCTCGGCGTCTAGCTACATAGACTAACCCAGGCTATCTCACATTTGTATTCCCAGGACCTCTGCCTGTTGCTCCTTGCCCTCAGCCGAAACCATTTCCTCCTCTGACCGGACCACGACCTCTCGGTGGTTATTGACCACTTCCAGGCTGTACATACCCCTGACCTATTGGCCGGGCCCTGTTTGGCTCCTATGGGTAGTCTTTTACCAAATGACCTACAGATCCACACTTGAAGCATTCTCTGTCTCTTGCCCAACACTCCCCTGAAAGGAATCTACCACATCTAGCACGCTACTGAGTCCGAAGAACAGCAACAGGCCTCACAACTCAACTTGGCCCATCCATCCTAGACCTCTTCTAGAAACTCCCAGCAGATCCCGATAACCCAAAATTCCTTTTATTCTTACTCTTGTCCCTATCCTGATTCTATCTTTCATATCGCTTCACCTCTTCGTCTATCTTTGCCTTCTCAACCAGAACAGCAAATTCTCTTTCCTATTGCGGAGCTATTAGTACTCGCAACTCGTCTTTCAAACCATCCTCAAATAGAACACAACGTTCATAATCTGTCGCAACAATTCCCTGGGCATATCGGCTTAGTCGTAGGAATTCTGCCTCATATTTAGCCACTGTCTTATTCCCTTGGACCAAATTAAGAAATGCCCTCCTATGAGCGTCCACATAACTTGCTCCAATGTACTTTCCCTGAAATGCTGACTTAAAGAAGTCCCAGGTGATGCGGTCAGCTACTGTACCATCCCTTATCGTGAGCCACCACTAGTATGCCTCATCTCGAAGGAGGGACACTACTCTTTTAAATTTCTCTTCTGCAGTACAGTCCAGATCGTCTATGATTCGTTCGACCGCTTCCAACCAGTACACGGCTACGTTAGGAGCTGCACCAAAAATGCCCCTAAACATCTCAGCTCCATTAACTCAGAGTTGCTCAGAAACAAATTTTGGAGCCACTGACCCCGCGCTTGCTCCAGCAACCCGCTCTAAGACACACAACATAGCTTGAGACACAGCATCGTCTCCACCAGTTTGGCCTTGAAATCCTGCTTCCACAATTGATGATGCTAGCACTTCACCTTCTAGACCATGCCCAGATTCCAAGAGTTCAGCCTCCACACCCCGGCCTTTACCACGGCCACGCATACCATGTCCACGTCCTCTAGTGCTCATGACTACCAATTTGACTTAATCTGATTAGAATTTTTATGAATTAGTACTTCTTGCACTGTTTATTACCGAACAGTTTTATGAAATTAGCATTAAAAGTGGATTTTCGCATGAAACATTTCTAAGGGTCTCTATTATTAGAGTGGTATTTCTTAAAACTATCCATCACAACATTTCATAAAAATTCTAGCAATAATCAGGGAACTTACCGTGTGATTTGGTGCCAGAGACTCGGGTCTCATACTTTCAGGAAACATGTAATTTTATCTAAACAATTTTTTAAACCAGGTTTTGAAAACGTTTTGAACCCCTAACCCACAGCTGAGTTTTGTACACCACGCTTTGATACCATAATTGTAACACCCCAAACCCAGTCAATACACTACGACCAAATCTGGCATGTTACAGGAAATGAGGTTTTGAATTTTAACGAAACATCGTAACTTAGAAACTTTTCGTTGAATGTCTTCATTTTGAAAACGATTTAAAAATTCTTTTTTTCTTATTTGAAGGTTTCGTACTGTCTTTTATTAAAATTAATCACCCAGGTTGTAGCAAAATTCGTTTTATAAAAACCAAAATCAAGGATATCATAAACGTGACATTTGAAAATGAAGTTGCGATTTTAATAAAATCTCCGAATTAACTAGTTACTTGTAATCCATCTTTCATTAACAATTTGAAAACTTATCTTTTCACGCTTTTTTTCTCTTAGAAAAACCTCATCTTCAACAGTTTATAAAACATACAATATCATCATTTGATCAAAATCCAAATTATAAGTTATAGCGGCCTTATTACATAATAATAACCCAAAATAAAATTTAGTTTAAATAAAAAGGAAACGAATTTACGAAAATCATGTAGCATGGCCACCTCGAGTTTGCCATGGCTCCAAATTCACGATCTAGGGATTACCTGCAAAACTAAGTAGAGGGGCAAGTCATCGAGACTCAGTGTGTCAATCCCCTATAACACAATCACCTTTAAGCCCACATAGGCCCATTGGGCCTCAGCCCACACAATATAGCAAAATAATCATGCATGCAATGCTGCCCAAGCCCAACCTAATTTTCCATCCTCTAGGTCACCTAAATCATCCAATCACTCGTGGCATTTTGCCACCGTGGTCTCAGACCACTTGTGTCAGAGTCACAAAATATATATAAACGTGGGGCTAACCCACCGTGGTACTAGACCACCGTGACAATCTCTGAATAATATACATGGGGCCAACCCACCGTGGTTCTAGACCATCGAGATGAGTCATTGATAAATAAACGTCGTTTCAAACCACCGTGGTTGCAGACCAGTGTGACATAGTCACACAATAAATACGTGGGGCCAGCCCAACGTGGTTCCAGACCACCGTGACAGAGTCACATAAATCACACTTCCCCTTTAATCATTTCCCAAATGCCCATGCAACATACTGTCATACCATGATGAACGCAACATACTTCCAATGTATAACATATAATTAGTTAAAACATACAATAACATATAAGTGACATAATGACGGAAACTTACCCAGTGTCTCCAACCTTACCCACAAGGGTATATCGACAATCAAATTAATCGTTCGGCTGTCAGCTAACACAAACATTAACATAGATTAATACAGTAGAGTGTGAGCATTACACACCTGATAATGTGCAAGACTAGATTCTCTACGTCGATGCTCTCACTGGAAGAAACAACCACGATTTGCCTATCCAAGTAGATGTCGACTCCCTACCGCAGCCTGGCAGAGAGTCTCAAACTGCCGACACAACACGTCGTTTAAATTTAGGAGCGGAGACTATAGGTCCACTCCTTTCTTTTGATTGATCGGCACTTACATCCATGGAGAGACTTGATCAGTATTTAGAGAAAATGTTGATTGGCAAACCAAAAGATTTGATTAAGGTGAACTAAAAATAGAAGAAAGTCAAATCGTATATGAATAAAGAGAACTCCTTACCTTAGTAAAAGCGAGGAATCACGCTGCCATGAATTTGATTGAAGTATGCGCGGTTTATCAATGAAAGTTTATCACAAATCATAAAAGACAAGATTACAATATGATGAAGTAGTCAAATCCAAAAGCGAGAACCACAATCGATTTAATGATTAGGAGATGAGTGTTCAGCTTCCTTAGAAGAAGTAATGGAAATGAACATATAAAAAGAAACAAGAGGGCATTACCTTGAATAGGGAGGAATCAAATGAAACTCAAAACAAATCGACTCTGGCAAAAATAGTAGAAGAAATCCAACTCGACTATGATGGCCACACAAGTAAGGAGTCAGTTTTAAGAAGGGGTAAAGAGGGAGATTTGGTTTGGTGATGGAAACCACTTGTAGAAGATGAACAAAAAGAATTCAGCCTAGGAACAAATAAAAAGCAAGTTTCACTAGAAAGAATAGAACGAAAGAAACAATAATAAAAAGAAAGCTAGTGGTTAAATTTAAGATTCGACTATGGAGAAAAAGGGCCTAGGAAAGAGTATAGAACAAAAGAAGATGAAAGTTGTATGAGCAATAAAAGAAATAGTAAGGAGGGATTCAGCTAGCAATAATAAGGATGGTTCGGTTATGGAGAAGGAGATGTTTATTAGAATATGGAAGAGAGAAGAAATGCTTTGACAACGGATAGAGTACTTCTTAAAAAAGAAGAAAGAAAGAACTAACAATGCACTTATGGAATTTCAGCACTTTCAAGGAATAGGCAACCCGAAATGAACCTCAAAGGTGCACTCTTGCACAACAGCACATACTCACCCCCTAAAACCGAAGATTCTAAAAAGAAATATCCTCAAAACAAAGCAAATGTCGGTACACACCTCTAGCAAATAAACCGAAAATGCTCAACAACAAAGGTCCCCTCACTTTTACTCTTGACCGAATTCACTCCCCCCATACATCTTCAACTTTCGACCAACTCTACCACCAACACCAAATCCCACGATTTTCTCCTACCCAACACCCATTTGAATTGGTTTGACTAATTCAAATACCACCAACACCTCATGGCCACTCATTCAAATACTTCGACTCCTTCAACCAACCACCATGAAGAGTCCAGCCGAATGCCAACACCTTAGCTCCCTAAGCACAAAAAATAAAGCTTTTGGATGCTGCTGATGAGACTCAAACTCCATTTCCCTGTTGCTCCCTTGTGACACCACATCCTTGATCCCTAAGTGGCTTCACTTGCCACTTTACCACATTCCATCTTGTGTCAACAAATACAAGAAAATATTCTTAAGATCTACCTCAATCAGCTCTCCCCTAAAGTGCCTACAAACAAAGTTTTTACCAAGGCCCTGGCTTTACCCCGAGCCTTCCTAGGACCCTCAAACACACTAAATTAACAAGCAAAACAAGCCAAACACACAAAAACATAAAATACAGAACCCTTAATTCTAGGATGTTACAAAAAGCACAAATTTGCTAGATTATGTGTTTTTGGACTAAATTGAATGAAAGTATGTTGAATTGGCTTATTTTGAAATTGATTTAGATCAAGAAAAAAAAAGATTGGGATTGGATCGAGGAAAGGAAAAGATAATCAAATAGTTAGAAAATAAAGTCCATCGACACTTGAGGTAAGTTTTTAAGCAATTGAATTGAATTGAACTTTTAATTATAATGATTGTACATATAATTATTAGAGATAAATTTGTATATGTGTGTTCAAAATAGATATGTGTGACATTGAATTAAGATATGAATTCGGCCGAAAGTAATTTTTATTTGTATAAACTTGGTTTAGCCAAATGTGAAGTTGACATGTAGATGTAATAATCTAAAATATAGATATGTGTATGTTTAATAAAGTTAGTAACAGGTTCGAATAAAGCACTAGGTGTGCGAATCAAAATACCGAGCACTGTGTGCACAAAATCGGTTACTTGGCACTAAGTATACGATACATTAAAAGGAATTGGCACTATGTGTACACTTTATCAAATTAACAGCACTAAGTGTGTGATACGTTACATGGTTTGCACTAAGTGTGCGGGTTTACGGATCCTTCACGGATATCAATTACTGAATTGTTATAAACGAAATGAAATAAATAGGTATGTGATTCATGATAGTTGGATAATTTAGTATTAATAAGGTAAGATATACTTGCTTATGAAACTAAAGAAATGAGATGTGATTATTACTTTTTTTTTTAGTTTGTTTTGGGATGGAATAATGATGCATAGTTTAAAATGAAATCTAATAAGGAATGCATGAGTATTCAGTTTTGAGACAACTAAATATGGTAGATAATGAATGGTGATATGATCTATACTTATGTTTATGAGTTCGTTGATGATCATGTTAAATTGATTTAAATTGTGTAATGTCAAATTGTATACTTTACAATTGCTTATAACTTACTAAGCTATGTTAGCTTACTGTATGTGTTCATTTAACTATTTTATAGATTTTGAAATCTAAGTTCTAGCTTGGGATCATCGTCAAAGTCAATCACACTATCAACTATCTTTGGTACCCTTTTATAAGTTAAACTTTCGAAACTATGGCATGTATAGGCTATATTACTCTTTTGAGTCTATTATGATTAAGATGTATAAAAAAAGCCATACGAAAATGGCTATAATTCTATGTTTGGGTTTGATTTGGCTATACTTGATCATGATGATACTTTTTGTTTATGTTTAGCCTTATTATAATCTTATTTTGGAAGTTTATCTCTTAATATTTTGAGTGTGATATATATACAACATATGTATTGGATGTGGTATATTAGTTATAAGATTCGGCCATAGTATTGACCTAATTTGAAGTTTATATTTTTCATTGGATGTAATATGCTATTCGAATAATGTAGTTGAATGATAATGGCAATTAGTAAAGTTTTGGCATATAGGATAATTGTCTTAAAAATGTTGGTGCATTTGATTGGTATAATTTGAACAATGGTAAATGTACATATTCACTATTGTTTTTAAAATGACCAAATGAATAGTATTTTTAGTATTTGAATGAATTTTTTTATATGATATTAATGTAATAAAATTTATATGAGTGTGTTGACTTGTAGTTAGATGAGTAATGCCTCGTAACCCTAATCCAGCAACGGATATGGGCTAGGGGTGTTACAACAGTGATGAGTGCTAGAAGAAGTGCAAGGGGTCGCGGAAGAGGCCATGGAAGTGTTAGGGATGATGTGCTGACTCAGCTAGCTAGGGAGGTATTGGAGGAGGTTAATGAAATTGGTGAAACACTTTGGGTTAGGTGTGTGGACTGTAAGAAAAAAAGAGATCACAGTTCTCTAGAACCACAATCTCATTCTGTAAAGCATGTTAAGGTATGTCCAAACTTTTTGGCTTGTAAATATTACAGAAGGCGTCATCCGGGTGAATGCTGGAGGAAGTCAGGAGCGTGTTTCAGATGCGGGTTTGAGGAGTATCAGACTAGGGATGGTTCAATCACCATTAAGTAGGGTATTTTTGTGTGGATACGATATTTTGGGAATAGAAACTGTATGCGTGCAATGTTTATCTGCTCCAGTGAATAAGTGTAGAGGGTTCAATTAGAGTTAAAGTGTGTTAGTGTTATTAAAATCAGAGTGCACAGCAGAAGCATAGTGGTGTGACTTAAGCGGTGCGATTAATAGTTAGTTGGAAATTTTGAGGATGAAATTTCTTTAAGAGGGTAGATCTGTAACGCCCTAAATTTGGGCCTAAAAGTATTGGGCTTGGGCTTTGGGCTTTGGGCTTTGGGTCTCAGAAAAATTTTAAGTGAGCAAGAAAATAACATTTGGCATGTGGGCTTTGATGGTTAATGAATTTGAAGTGTCTAGGGGTTGGAGATGTCCTGGAATCAAGTAAGGGTATAGGAAAAATTTTGGTTTTAGCCCTAGGGAATAGTGACATCAGTTAGTAGGCCTTTCAAATAAAATGCAGAAGGAAAATGACACAAAAAGAGCTTGTGGTGTAGTGGCAAGGTGGCGTCACTTGGGGAACTATAAGGTGGCGTGATTGTCAGCTGAAGAGGTCCAAGGTTCGAGTAGTGGCAAGGTATTTTGGAGTGTTTATTTTGCAGAGTGGGCAGCCAGAGTTATGTTGGTTTTGAACTCTTATAGTGGTGAGTTTGAAGTAAGCAGGTGTGATGGATGTGGAAGAAATTTCGAATAAGGCTAAGGTGTTATCAGAGAGGAAAGTTAGGAGATGAGGAGTGTGAAGTGTTGGTGTCGAATGGGACTTTGGGGGGAAGGTAGGATTCGGCTTTGGCTATAAAAAGAAGGGTGTCGAATCCCTTTGAGAGGTTTTTGGAAATTTTGTTTTCTCCCCCTCAACCGAATTCTCCCATTTGCTGAAAAAAACCCATCATTCTTTTTGCTGAAATTCCTATTAATGTTGTGTTCTTTTATTTCTCTGAAAGCCGAATACACCTTTATATCAAATAGCTATACTTGTGTCGATTCTTAGTTATCATAAATCGATTGTTACCCACTCTTAGTCAAGTTTAAAAGTCGGATCTTGTTCAGTAGTTGTCTAGGCCTCAAGATAAAAAGGAGGATTTCGGTAAGTACTTAGCCAATCTTCTTAGTGTGTTTTGTTAAAAGCCAAAGGGCTATCTAACCTCTCTTTATCATTAACTTTACATTAACAAGGGTAAGGTTCAAAGATCACAGCCGTGGTAGGTAAGGATCGTTAGCAAAGTGGTAAGTGTTCTTGACTCAATTATGGTTTAGTGGATGGCCGAATGTAAGTATGGCCTATAGGAGTGACTTATGTGGATTATGAGTCACTCGAATTTTGATGGTGTATGTGTGAGTTCAGATCTTGGGAATACTCCTAATTAGTAGCTAATGAAGGTTTATTAGAACCCGGTGGCCCACGGTAAGGTTACGATAAGGTTTAGACTTTTGCTAGATATTTTGATTAAGTATGGGTGGTTGATTGAGGGTTGGTTGTTGTAGGTTCAAGACCAAGGATAGAATAGCACGTCGCAGTAACCAGGTGTGTTCAAACACTACACAAACACAACATCGACAATATCTAAAAGCCAAAAGTGTATAAATGGGCCCAGTGGGCCCTGAGGCTAAGTTTGATGAAATCGATTAATTTGGTTATATGAATTGAGTTAGTCATGCATGTTACATGATCTAGAATTGTTTTGGGCCTAATTGGCCATAAGAATGAGATTTGGGCCTAATGGGCCATAAGGATGTGATTTGGGCATAATGGGCTATATATGAAATAGGCTTGATGGGCTTTACGAGGATGTAGACAAGCATGCTAGGGTTTAATGGACTTTAGGCCTAGTTCTGAACAACTCTTAAACCACGTAAGACTTAATATAATAATTAAACATGTCCGTGGATAAGTCGTTGGGTTAGAGTGTGGCAATGGGCATATGCATGTCTAGGATTTGATCTAGGAGAGAGCTTGAATCCTACCTAGTGCATAGTGGCCCAAGGACCTCAAGTCTATAACTAAAACCTAAGAGGATGAATCCTACCTTAGATTTGTAAAATTGCATAGTTTTGAAAATTACCAAAATACCCTTAGTTTAGAAAATTACCATAATACCCTCAATTTACAAAATTACCAAAATACCCCTAATTTGTAGAATTACCAAAATACCTTCGATTTAAAAAGTTACGAAAATACCCCTATAGGGTAGAATTACAATAATACCCCTGTAGGGTAGTATTACGATAATACTCCGGTAGGGTAGAATTATGATAGTACCCCTGTAGGGTAGAATTACGGAAATACCCTTATGTGATGAGTATGAGTTTTTATGGATGTTACTTATGTGTTTGCTGCATTCATATGATCTTTTGTTTAGGATGCATATGGGTGGGAATTATGGTACGGAGGAATAATTTGAGAATCGTATAGTCGCTTGACAACCGTAGATCCACTGGTGGCTTTAAGCCCACTATATGATTAGCATCTTTGCTGCAACGTTGAGTAGTACCGCTGTGAGTGCTACCATTAGAGTGTAGCAGAGGGTGGGTTGAGCTAGAATTCCCCATAGGTGTATAAGGTTGGAAGGGAAATGGTGTGTGTAGCGGATGGATTTTTTTGGGAGGGTTTTGCATAACTTTGTTTTCATGTGATATGATATGATATGGTATGAGGTCGTTGTGGGCTAAGTCCCAAGACCACCAATTTTGATAGGGCTTAGGCCTAACGTGATAAATGCATGTTGAATTGTTTGCCAAGGGTTGTACACACTGAGTTTTGAAACTCACACCCTTTTTATTAAATGTTTCAGGTGATCCACAGTAGACAGCTCGACGTGGGAGGGGGTTCAAAGATGGCCACACTACAAGATACTTAGGAATTTTGCTTATTGGTTTCAAAAGACATGATTTTAATCATTTCACTTTCTTGGGTTGTAATAAGGCCTTGTACCTCGTTTTGACTATAGATTTTGTGTTTTGTTATCATTGTTCAACTGTTTGCGTAATTATTAAACTTCAATAAATTTCTTAAGTTTAAACATGATTTTCGAGATAACTTTAACTTATGGGCTTTTATTTAAAACATGGGCTTTGTTTATAACTTTTCAAGTTACTTAGATTTTGGGCTTCTAAACCTTAAACTTGAGTTTTCCGCTAAACAAATTTGTTTTGAGATTTTCCTTCAATGTGACATCGCCAGATTCAACCATAACGTCCGGGCCGGGTTTGGGGGTGTTATAGAAAGCCTTATTGATATTGATGAATTCTACGAATCCGTAGAAGTTGATCTCATTTGCAATCATATCTCTTAAAGAAAAAAATACCTAAAACTAAGAAACTTAAGAAAGAAATCAATTTTAAAACCTAAAGAGAAAATCTAAGCTATTGGAATGATGTCTATAATATGTTCCAAAGAGGTCTATTTATAGCATTTAGGTAGCTGTCGTCCTTAGCCCTAGGGAAACTGACATTCCCAAGCTTAAGGTTCGATTGTGTAGACCAAAATGCCCTTGCTTCATGTTTTATTCACGTCATAGAGTCGAAGTCGCAACACACCAAGACTTGTGTTGTGACGTAGCAACCAACAAGTTCCTCTATAGCCATCTTCAATGGTATGTCACGACACCCTCAGCCTATGTCGCAACATTGAGGGCAGTTTCTAACTTTCTCTATTCTACTCTTTATGTTACGATATTAGATCCCCCATGTTGAGACATAGCAACCAATATTGACTCAAAATGCCCTCTAATGGTCTCTTGCACACTCACAAAGTACGTTAGTTTTCCCTTAGGCCTCATTTAGCCCTTAAGATTAATAAAAGACTCAATGCGCACATTTTATTGAATGTAAACAAAACTAAAGAAACTAAATTAAAACATAAAAACAATGCTTGTATTCAAGCTGCTTTAATGTAAAAACTAGTTTAATTTGCTACACCGAATTATGACAAATCAAATACCTACTTCATGACAAGCATAATTTTTATGTTCAATTGCACCATTACACCTACTTAAAACTTTTATAAACTCAATAGATTATATACCAGTTTACCACATTTCAACCACTTTCAAATAATATACCAATATGCCTCAAATGGCACCCAATTCAATCAACATTCATTTAAGCATGTCATGCTAAGCAACTAATACATAATCCTTCTAATTTACCACAATGCACATTTGATAAACCAATTTACTAATCTACTTCAAATGGTACTAAATTTTCTATCACATTCGTATTATATAAACTAATAGGATTATGCACAAATTCAATACACATTATTTTCTCTACTAGCCAAATATAAATCAAGTCACATATTTCCTGGCTACTTGTAAACATATTTCATGGTTTCCATTCAAGCATTGGCACTTTTCACACTCAAACACTGACTTCCTCCCAACGTAACAACTTTAAGAGTTTGAAGATTGCTGCAAAATATAAGGAATCGAGGCAGTATTTGCAAGTATATGGGTTAGGTTGTAATATAGTTTTACAAGGAATAAGGTGAGTACTCCAAGGATCGTACACAAGGGAGGCGAGTACTAAATTAATATTAACCTTAACGTGAACAAATCTAATTAGTAATTTAAATAGATTATAGTACGATGAACATAAAGTGAAAAATCTTTTTTTTTTATCAGAAAATAAATAAACTAGCATAAAATAATAAAACTAGAAAACTAATATGTTTACTCAAACAAATCTAAGCATGTGTGATTAGCTCGCTTCAGTGGTCATAACTAATTCATATTTTGGATTCTAAAATTAATCAACTAGTCACTAACCTAGTAAGATCTCTTGATTATCCACTAAACTAATGGGTCGGCAAGAACTACATATCTCTCGACGTCTATAGTCTAAAATAGATTGAGGTAAGGGTTTCACAGAGAGGCAATACAAATTTTGGGTTAGTTCATACTTGATGACTTCCTAGGGTTTTCAGACCTAAGGTTTAAGTTCTTCCTATCACAAATAGTTGATCAGCTAAGAAACCCTACATAGAAATTAATTAATCTGACATCCACTCGCTAATCCCCCATAAAAGGATTAGTTCCTCATGGATCCGGTAAACAATATAAACTTGACAAAGAAAATAAACATAAAGAACAAATCAAGAGTACAATTTTAAGAAAAATCATGAATTGTATTTAAATGAAGTGTAGAAATCCATAAAGAGTTGCTTTGAATCCACATGTTAGATTCTCTGAAGAATAATAATGAAAAATAGACTAAAAATAGATCCTAAGTACAAAAGAAAGCTAAAACTAAAAACTAAATTGAAAGGAAAATTATTATAGAAGAGATCCCCTCTCTAGTGTTTAATAAGCCTATTTATAATATTAGGGTTGGTTGTCATCATTAGCCCTAGTTCAACTAATGTTTTTACATTAAAATAAATTGTGAGAACCAAAATGTCCTCAGCTCATTTCATGCTTCATGTACAGAGACGACATTATGACATCCACTTACTATGTCATGATGCTAAAGGCAGTTTGCTTGGCTTAGGTTCAACTTCAGGGGTGTGTCGCGACACCAAAGGCAGTATGGCTATTTTGACATTCTGCTCACTATGTTGTGACATTGAACTTCCTTGTTGCAACATGGTGACTAGTCTTGAGTTCTCATGCCCCCAATTGGTATCTTACACACTCACCAAATACGTTAGTCTTCCCTTAGCCCTACTTTGGCCCCTAACGTCATAAAATTGGCTCAAACCACACTTTTTTTTTAAATTGATAATGTAATAGAAAAACTGTAATAGTTCGGTTTAGACCCTAGCCGGAAAGTGGTTTCGAGACCACAAATCTAAGTTAGAATAATAATTTAATATCATTTTCTATGTTTATTGTGTGTGATTAAGCATGTGCTTACGTTCCGTGAATTAATTTGTCCTTTTGTATGAGTAATTTGAGAAAAGAACTTAATCACATAAAGTGAAAGTTTGATGGTTTAATGTGGAAGCATCAAATTGTTATTATCTTTATTATGAGAAGTCATTAAAAGGCAAATAGCCCATTAATAAAGAAAATGGGTGGCAATGGTCAATAATGACCTTATATCATATGTTATATACATTTTATATTAAAGGTTAGTTTTGTAAATTAATAATTATGTTTATAACAACAAAACAAAACATGAAATGGCTATCATCATCTTCATTTACCACCGAATATTGAAAGAAAAGAAAGAACCTGAGCTTGCTTCATTCGGCCATGGTTCAAGCATAAATCGGGTATGTGTTTTGGATCAGTTTTTGAAAATTTCTACTTTTTTGCAATCGTTGCTTTGTGCAAAACCGATAAACTGTAAAAGTAACATATTTTAATCCCACATTTAGTATGCTTTTGAATGATTTAGCCCTCAATTTATGTAAAAAAGGTGCTCTTAATCCTTTCTTTCATGTCTTATACTCAAGAAACCACCCGAAAATGAAAAGAATGAGAAACGGGCTTAAAATGGACCAAATTGGGCCAACCCAAGAAATTGGCACGGCCTGGACTTCAAGTCACACAGCCGTGCCTCGCGAATCATTCAAAGACATGCCCCAAGCATGATTTGTATGGCCGTGTCCCAATTGACAGGCTTAAGCACGGCCTGAATCCCGACTTACACAGCTGTGCCTCAATCAACAAAATCAACACACAGCCTGAAGTCGACTTACACGGGCGTGTGCCATGACCGTGCCCCTGCTATGAGAATGAGCAATTTCACTTGGATTTGATGCTTGAAGCCAAAGAAACATACTCCTAAGTCTACTTAAACACCTTAATAGTAATTCTATTTGAAAGAGGTACTTAGGAGCCAAGTAAAGCATCTAAGGAGCATACATAAACAACCCAAGGCAGCCATTCTAAGGGTCAGAGTTTTTGGGTAGAGTTTTCTGCCAGAGCTTTTATTCAGGGAATTACTCGAAGATAGCCAGTTGATCCATCTCAAGAAGCCGGAGTTCTACTCAAGACAGAGGATCTCCTCTTCAATTCCTTAAGGTGGTTTTAGGGATTTCTTATGTTTTGTTTTATCTTTTCTCTTGAGATGTTTTCTTATTTTGTTATGAACTAAACCCTTCAGATACCTGAAGGGGATGAAATCTATGACAAATTTTTGTTATTTGATTTCTAAATTATATGATAAGTTCTTTGTTTGTTCTTAATTATGTTGCTTAATTTAATCGATGTGCTTAGGTGGAGGAGGAATAGACCCTGCCTAAGAATAGATCTAACATAATTAAGCGGAGTTGATCGAGCGCCTAGAGATAAGGTTACGAGATTTTGCCAGATTAGGGTGAAACCTAATATGGGAGTCCATTGATCAATTTACTACTTCCTTAGGGGGTTATTATAAGAGAACGAGAGTTCCACTAATTAACCTAAGGTTAGATGTTAATCGCCTCGAGAGAGGGTTTAATATAGGTTAGGAAGTCTCATGGATCAAGAAAAGTAAAGAAGTCATATGAATTAAAAGTTAGATAACAAGAGAAGTCATAGGTGGATTCTTCCGAGGGTATCGTCGTAATCAACTGAGTTTTTCACAGTCTTTTCCCAAAGTTTCGTGCTTTTATCTTTGTATTTAGTTTAAGCATTTCATTAGTTTTTAGATTAATAAACCAATCACTCCATATTTCAAGCTAAGTAATAGAAAGAAAGTGAGTAGTAGTACTTTTAGGTTCCCTTGCGTTCGATAAGATACTCTTGCCTAAACTATACAACTGTTCAATAGGTGCACTTGCCTCTATCATTGTCATAGTTAGTCTATAGGTTTGATCATTCTTTTTATAAGTATTAAAACTCGACTGTTTGACATGATCAAGTTTTTGGCGCCGTTACCGGGGAACACTAAAATATTAAGAAAGCTCTATTTCTATTACTTTAGCCATTATTTTATTTTTTTCACAATTAACTTTTATTTTTAGTTTAGTTTAGATTTTTATTTACACTAAATCTCTTCTCCTAGCAAGGACCTCTAGTTTATTACTAGAAGGAACCCGAGAGGACCTTTAGAATATGAAAGTGACATTGAAGCTACTGCTCGCAGAAATCGCAGAGAAATTAGACGAGCTCTAGAATACCAAAGAGAAGAACAAGACAGATCCAATCCTACTGAAGGGATTGACGAAAACGATCCACCGCCAAATGTGCAAGAACAGAATGCTTTGCATACTATGTATGATTATGCTAAACCTAATTTGACAGGAGTAGAATCTAGTATTGTCAGGCCTGCTATAACTGCTAACTATTTTGAATTAAAGCCTAACACAATACTAATGATTCAACAGTTTGTTCAATTTGATGGTTTGCAAGACGAAGACCCGAATACTCATAAAGCTAATTTTTTAGAGTTCTATGATACCTTCAAAATAAATGGCATTTCTGATGATTCCATAAGTCTTAAGTTATTTCCCTATTCATTAAAGAATAAAGCAAAGCAGTGGTTGAACTCGTTACCATGAGGGTCAATCACCACATGGGATCAAATGACCAAAAAATTTCTTTTAAAATACTTTCCACCAACCAAAATAGCCAAATTTAGGAATGACATATCTTCTTTTGTGCAGAATGATGCAGAAAATTTATATGATACATGGGAAAGATATAAGGATCTCCTGAGAAGATGTCCACACCACGAATTACCTCTGTGGCTTCAAGTCCAAACTTTTTACAACGGTGTGAATTCTTCAACGAGACAAATGATTGACTCATCAGCTGGTGGAACTTTGAATAATAAAACTCCTGAAGCGGCTTACAATTTTATTGGGGAGATGTCGTTGAACACTTATCAATGGCAAATTACAAGGGTAAACCGACAAAATCAGCCGGAGTTTTTAACATAGACGCAATAACAATGATATCAACACAGGTGGAGATGATGAATAAAAAGCTTGATAATTTATGTTATTCACAGGTACACCTAGTAATGCAATGCGAAGCGAGTGGGAATGTGGCAAATCCTGAGTACCCACCCTACCAACCAGGAGCAGAACATGAGTAGACAAACTATATAGGTAACAATTTCAGATCCAATAATAATCCTTATAGTAACACTTATAACGCAGGTTGGAGGAACCACCCAAATTTTTCGTGGGGAGAACAAGGAAACCAAGGAAATCAAAGGTAGTAACCTCCTCCAAATTATCAAAATCAGCCATATCCACAAGAGAAGCAATCAAACCTCGAAGAGATGTTGACAAAATTAATGGCAGCCACGAATTCTCATTTCCAAAAGACTGAAGTAGCACTTGATGAACAACAAAATTGATCAAAGGGATCGAGAATAAAGTTGGAGAACTTACTAAGTCAGTGGGACATCTCATGAAGCTAATTTTCGAATGTCAATAAGGACGTCTACCAAGCAACACAGAAATAAACCCAAAAGAACATATCCAAGCCATCACAGCTCAATAGGGTACAAAGGTAGACGAGCACACCACAGCACAAGAAACTAAGGAAGAAAAAGGTAAAATAGAGGTAGCACATGAAAAACCAAAACCAATAATCAATGAATACAAACCTCGCATACCTTATCCCGAAGCCTTGAAAAGAGAAGACTTAGAGGAGCAGTTTGGAAAGTTTCTTAAACTTTTAAAAAATTTACATATTAACTTACCCTTCTTGAAGCTCTTTTCCAGATGCCAGACTCGAGGAAATTTTTAAGACAACTCTTGACAAACAAACGCAAAATACACAAAGAGCACCACGTGGAACTAAACGTAACATGCTCGGCAATGTTACAAAATAGACTACCGCAAAAACAAAAAGATCTAGGGAGTTTTACAATTCCATGCTTAGTTGGTAGTTTAAATATTAATAATGCATTAGCTGATCTAGGGGCAAGTATAAATGTCATGACTTATGCATTATTTAAATGACTAGTTCTAGGGAAGCCCAAACAATCTAGGATGAGTATTCAACTAGCTGATAAACTGTTAGAATTCCTAGGGGCATTATTGAAGATATGCTTGTAAAAATCGATAAATTTGTTTTCCCAGTAGATTTTGTTATTTTAGACATGGATGAGGATAATTCAATCCCCTTAATTCTAGGAAGACCTTTTCTAGCAACTGCCAAGACTAAAATTGATGTTGCCATAGGCGAGCTCATACTTCTTGTAGGAGATGAATCGATTAAACTTCAAGCTCTTGACTCGGGCAGAACAATAGATGATGAAGGTAAGAAAGTCATTTCAATAGATAATCAAATTGTTCAACTTTCATCACAGGAAACACCACAAAAAGACAACCCGAGCCAACACATAATCCCCAAAACAACAAAGAAGAATACTACAAGGGACAAGACCTTAGGCTTGACAAGTTTGAAGAGCAGAAAATACAAGTCAAAGAAAAGCCGGATCTACATGAAGTGAAACCAAAGGAGCCACCAGAAAAGCTCGTAGGGTCAACAAACCACTTCAAAATAGGAGACCATGTACTGTTAGACCTGAAACCAAAGGGAGAAATTCTTCATAAGGTACACAATATTTTCCCGCACAAAACAATCGAGGTAAGCAACTCAACATTCGACACCTCCAAGGTAAATGCTTCTCGACTTGAACTTTGTCATGAGAATAGAACTATAAGCATGAGGAAAGATGTTCAAACCTTTAAACCTCCCTGAAAATTTTTCGAAGAGTCTAGTTTAAGACTATAAACGAGCGCTTTTAGGGAGGCAACCCGAGTACTAATAATAATTTCTATTTGGTAGTTTTAGTTTTATTCTTATCTTTATTTTCTCTTTTAGAATTCAATAAATTGAAAAAATTACAGATTCCTAGACCACACGATCTAGCACACGGCCATGGCCGTGGCCGTATGGGCACTTTGAATCACCATGCTGACATAGCAAATGCCGTGCGAATCCTGCCCCAACCAATTGCAGGAGTCACGGGCTCACCTACCGCACCACGACCATGCGAGGCGGCTGGGGGTTAACATTGCCATTATAGAAAAAGGCATGGCAGCAGAGACAAACGGGCATGGCACTCCAACATGCCTTCAAACACGACCGTGCGATACAGTCGTGCAAAGCAGCATGCCCTAGATACACGGGCATAGGATAGCGTCAAAAAAAATTATATTTAAACCCCATAGCTGTAACAGCCCAATTATGGCCCTAATCGAAACGGTGGTTTCGAAACCATGAATCCAAATTAGAAAATCTTTTTTTTTTGTTATTAATTTAATCTTTATGTTATATGGTTATGCATATATTAAATATATCGTAGATTAAATTGTATGATTGAGTGACTAATTTTAAGTAAAGGATTAAGTTGAATAAGTATGGAAATAATAGCTATTGTGGAATTTAGGGTTAAATTGAATAGGATCTCTTTTGATTGGAATTAAAGTTGTAAATTGACCTATATTTTAATGGTAGTTGACAGCATGCATCATGGCTTATTTTCATAATAGTATATTTTATATGTTATTTAATAGATAGTGGATGATAATAATAAACAAAGATGATAAAAAGAAAACATGTTTATTTCTCCCATTTTCTTCATCATCCTCACAAAACAAAGAGAAAGAAAAAGGAACTCAAGCTTTCCTTCATTCGGCCATTTGCATGTCACTTTAAGGTTAGTATTGAGCATGGTTTTTGAAAGATTTTTACATTTTTGAGTTCATTATTTTGAATACTATCAAACCCATGTAGGAAATTTTGAATTTGAAGCATATGTTAAATTCGGCCATGGATGAGTGCTTTTGATTTGTTGTGTTTGAATGAAAGAATGTTTAGTATATGTTTGAATTTATCATGTTTTAGTAAGAAATTTAGATGAATTAAAGTAAGGTGTTTATATTGTAAAAAAAAAAAAAAAAAATTGGAGGGTATGAAATTCAAAATAAATAGTTTGTATAGACTTGGATAAAGATGAGGAAAATTCGGCCCTTGAGAAATTAATCCAAATTTTATGTATTTTATATTTTATGCTTTGGGGACTAAATTGAAAAAAATGTAAATTCTAGGGGTGAATTGGTAAATTATATAATTATGTGTTATGGTTAAATTGAATGGTATTTGAGGGCTTGAATGAAATTGAGGAACATTCGGCCGTACCTCAATGTGTGAATTGTCATATTTTGAATGAGTGAAAGATTGTATTAAATTGTAAAAAAAAATGCAATTTGTGAATGGTAAATTGGAAGAATTGTTCAAGTAGGTGTTTTGAGCTAAAAATGAATGTAATGTTATTTAAATAGGCTTTTTTTTTTTTTTTAATTTATTTTAGATTAAGGACAGAAAGAACCAGAATCGAATCGGGGGAAAGCGAAATTAAACGAGTAGCCAGAAAGTCTTAACTCAGCAATCACCAAAGTAAGTTTATAAGCAATTGGTTTTAAATGAATAAGTATTAAATTGAAATGTACATTTTTAAATGAAATTCTATCTTAAGTATTGATTACCGAATGGATATGGTGATTTTTAAATTGATTGCCAAATGTGATGGTACTATGGGCATGTAATTATTTGTACCAATTTCTTGGTTGGGTGAATTATATAATGGCACATAAATGTTACCAATGCGATAGAGTATAGATTAAATAATTGTATTGGCCAAATGTATGTGTGCCTTAGGTATGAAATTTTAATATGTTTGGATTTGGTAAATAACTACAGATTGTGTAGTAGTTAATTGTGGAGCATGAAATGAGTAATGGTGGTGATTGAATGAATTACTATGTGTTAAATTGAGTAAGGCTGAATGTATTGGTAAGTTATAGGAAGAGAGATTCGAGTTGAATGTGTGTAATTATGTATGATCGTATTATTAAAATGTGAGCGATACGTTATAGTAAATTGGCACTGTGTGTGCAAAAATGTTAAGTAACGGCTCTATGTGAGTGATACGTTGTGAGAAGAAGAAAATGGCACTATGTGTGTGCGAAAATGGAAGATGGCAATGTATGTGAAAATGTTATGTGAGTGATACGTTACGGGCTTGTACTACATGTACAGGTGTTCAGATTTTTCTAGAAGACGAAAACACTTAGTGGAGGTAAATGAGAGGGTCAGGTACATATATGTTATACGATAGTTCATTCATGATGTAAATGGGGTAAGCTATTTTGGCATGGAAGTTCAAAATGTGAATACTTGGATTTAGTTGGTGACCAAATAGGTATGATATTGATTAATGATGATATATTATGTGTATGGATGTTGCAATCAAATTCGTGTTTAAGTTAAGTCAATTAGAAACTATTAAATTGCTTGTACATAGATATACTACCTCTTTGCTTATAACTTACTATGCTATAATATCTTACATAGTGTATTTATTATAATGTACCATAGGTTTTTCAAAGTCAAAGCTCAAGCTCGAAAATCCCTGTCGAAGTCAAGCATACTATCAACTATTTTGGTACCTCTTTTTGAGAATTAACTTAAAAACTATGGCATGTATAGGCTAAATTACTTTTGAGTCAACTCAAACAATATTTTGGTAAATGTATTTATATATTCAAATGCCATGCGAAAATGGAAAAATTCCTATGACTTTGGTTGACTTGATTTTGTTTTGTTTAATCATATATGTATGGTTGCATTATAGGTTTGGCCTAAGCAGGTTTTAAAAGACAATGAATGAGTTGGTTTGAAGTTATTAAATATGAAATGTTTTTGGAACATATCACTTTTATGGTCTTATGAAATGTGATGAATTAGCATACAAATTCGGTCATGGCTAAATCTTAATATTATGGATACTTGTGAAGTTGGTTATGGTATTTGTTTATATGGAAGTAAATTATATGATATATATATATGTTTGTGGTTGGTGTTATAGGGTGATGAATGGTATTATTTGTGTGATGTTTAATTAGTCAAGTGTGTGATTAATATTAGAGATATGCCATATGGTACTTTATATATGTTGTAAAGAATAAATAGGTTATTAATTTTAAGTATTCATAAGATTAGGTTATTGGGAATGTATTATCTTATACTTATTCGGCTTTGTTAGTTTCTTTAATAATTTGATTAAAATTTCTTTCATGTGAAGTTGGTAGTATAGATTTGTGATATATTCTTTAAGTTTTAACCTTACTATGATAGTGTAACTTTATCTATGGTACATTTGAATATGACAGTTTAAATGATAGATAATGCCCCGTAATCCTAATCCAACTACGGAGACGAATTAAGGGTGTTATATTTATTTGGTATAGAGCTATGGTTTAGTCGGTTCTCGAACTAACGTTGCGCGTGTGAGTCTAGCTATACATGCCATATTTTTATGTTGTGATAGTATGATGACTTCTGAAAGTGAGATGTGTTTATTTCTTTCATATAGTAATGGATCCCGATCCAGAGCGAGCGGTAGATGATGATGTCGAGATTGTGGCGCCTGCTCCCATGCAAGGGACGCGCCAGAGGAATCTCGACCGGCTACGAGTAATCCGGATGAGGGGGCTAGACAAGCCTTTTATAGCATGATGAATGACTGGTTCAGTCATTACATACGAACAAATTCGGCTGTTCAACCACCCCTAAATCCAAGTGTACCCCCTGTAATATCGATAGTAGCTCTAATTTACAATCCTAAAAGAGTAACCAAACCTCCTGCTAATCGCATTAGAAAGTCCAGAGCTCAGGAATTTAGAGCTGAGGATGACGACGATGAAAAGAGAGCTGAATTTTGGCTTGATAATACTGTTCGTGTTTTCGACGAACTGTCCTGCACACCCGATGAGTGTCTGAAGTGTACCATATCATTATTACGGGATTCTACCTACTATTGGTGGAATACACTCATGTCAGTTGTTCCAAAAGAGAGGGTTACTTGGGACTTCTTCTAGACGGAGTTCGTAAGAAGTATATAAGTTAGCGCTTTATAGATTCTAAGTGTAAAGAATTTCTGGAGCTTAAACAGGGTCGTATGACCGTATCCGAATATGAATGCAAGTTTGTACGGCTGAGTCATTATGCTCGCAAGTGTGTTTCGTCGGAGGCTGCTATGTGCCAGAGATTTGAGGATGGTTTAAATGAAGATATAAAGCTTCTAGTTGGCATTCTTGAAATTAATGAGTTCATTATACTAGTTGAACGGGCTTGTAAAAGAAGAAGAGCTGGGAAAAGAAAAATGGAAAGCTGAGCTTGAATTTAGAGATGTTCGAAAGAGATTTGTGAATAAATTTTTGTAGATGGCAATGAAGAAGTTCAAGAATGATGGTAGTCGATCCAAACCTAACATCGGGATTTCTATACGAGAATGACCACTAGTGAGTTCTCGGGCTACGTTAGTTGCTAGTGTTGTAATATAAAATCGAGCAAATTAAAGCGTTAGTAGTGTGGCAGATGGCATTTTGGAGAGTGCTAGGGTAAATCCATTTCTCGCACTTGTTACAAGTGTGGTTCGCAAGACCACTTCATTTGGGATTGCCCGCAGACTATTGAAAAGGGTACTGCTTAGAGTGTGAGACCGAGCGGCACTACAGCTAGAGGAAGATCATCTCATTTTGGGGGAGGTAGGAGCGGTGCACAGAGGGGGACTAAAGATGCATTGTTCGACCAAATACTCTTATACCGGCTAGAGCTTACGCCATCCGTGTTAGGGAGAAGGCTTCATCCCAAGATGTCATTACCAGTATTTTCACTCTCTTTGATACTAATGTAACTGGTTTGATTGATCCCAGCTCAACTAACTCGTATGTGTGCGAAACATTAGTATCCCGTAAGACTCTACCTGTTGAGTCTACTAAGTTTGTGATTCGAGTTTTAAACCCCTTGGGTTGATATGTGCTAGTTGATAAAGTGTGCAAGAACTACCCTTTGATAATTTTAGGCATGTGTTTTCCTGCTGATCTGATGCTTTTACCTTTCGATGAGTTCGATATTATTCTCGGTATAGATTGGTTGACAGTTCACAATACGATAGTAAATTACAGACGAAATACTATTGATTTAAAATGCCAGAATAACGAGATAATTCGAATTGAGTCTGCGGATTTGAATGGATTACCTACTGTGATACCTTCGATGTTGGCTAGGCAGTATTTGAGAAAGGGTTGTGAAGCTTATCTTGCGTATGTGATCAACAATAAGGTAACAGAAAAGAAGATCAAATTGGTGCCGATTGTTAGTGAATATTCGGATGTGTTCCCAGAGGAATTACCGGGATTGCCACCTATTCGTGAGGTAGAATTTGGGATTGAGCTCATGCCAGGGATCACTCTGATATCAATAGCACCTTATAGAATGGCACCGACTGAATTAAAAGAACTGAAGACTCAGTTGCAAGAATTGTCAGATAAAGGTTACGCTCGACCGAGTTTCTAGGGGTGCGCCCGTTCTATTTGTGGAAAAGAAGGAAGGAACTTTGAGAATGTGCATTGATTATCGGCAGCTCAATAAGATAACTGTAAAGAAAAAATACCCGTTACCATGTATCGACGATTTGTTCGATTAACTTAAGGGAGCCTTAGTGTTCTCCAAAATTGATTTGAGGTCGGGATATTATCAAGCTGCAAGTTAGGGAATCGGATATACAAAAGACTGCTTTTTGGACGAGATATGGTCACTATGAGTTCTTAGAGATGCCGTTTGGGCTCACCAATACCCCTGCGATGTTTATGGATTTGATGAATCAGGTATTCAGACCGTATTTAGATCAGTTTGTGGTTGTATTCATAGATGATATACTGATCTATTCGCAAAACAAAATCGAGCATGCTGAGCATTTGAGGCTAGTTTTACAAATTTTACGTGATAAATAATTGTGTGCCAAATTTAGTAAATGTGAGTTTTGATTGAAAGAAGTCGGCTTCCTAGGGCATGTTATATCATCATCGGGTATTCATGTAGACCCGAGTAAAATCTCTGCTATATTGGATTGGAAACCTCCATGGAATATTTTTAAAGTACGTAGCTTTTTGGGGCTTGCAGATATTACAGACGTTTTGTGAAAGGATTTTCGATGATTGCAACCCCGATGACAAAACTACTACAGAAGGATGTGAAATTTGAGTGGTCAGAAAGGTGTCAGAAGAGTTTCGATTGACTAAAGACCTTGTTAACGGAAGCTCCAGTGCTCATTCAACCGAGTCGGGTAAAAAGTTTGTTATTTTTAGTGATGCATCTTTAAATGGACTCGGTTGTGTATTGATGCAGGAGGGTAAAGTCGTAGCTTATGCCTCGAGACAGTTGAAACCGCATGAGAGAAATTATCTGACACACGACCTTGAGTTGGCCCCTATAATCTTTTCTTTGAAGATATGGCATCACTATCTATTCGGTGAGAAATGCCACGTCTATTCAGATCATAAGAGTCTAAAGTATTTAATGACTCAAAAGGATTTGAATTTGAGACAGCGATAATGGTTAGAATTGTTGACAGATTACAAGCTCGTGATTGATTATCATCCGGGAAAAGCTAATGTGGTTGTTGATGCACTTAGCCGAAAGTCGTTATTTGCTCTACGGGCAATGATTACGGATATAGCTATGACTGAGGATGGTGCGATCATTGCTGAGTTGAAAGTAAGACCATTATTTGAGCAGCAGATTTGAGAAGCTCAAGAATTCGATAATGATTTAAAAGTAAAAAGAAGTCTTTGTGGCTCATGTGCGAATTCAGATTTTCAGATCGATGTTGAAGGGTGTCTATGATTCAAGAATCGAGTATGTGTGCCTAAGAAACCCGAATTAATTCAAATGATTTGTGATGAAGCTCATGATAGTAAGTTATCGATTCATCTGGGTAGTACGAAAATGTATAATGACTTGAAACAATATTATTGGTGGCACGGTATGAAGCGAGACATCTCGGACTATGTGTCGAAGTGTTGAAATTTGGAATTTATAAGGATTGATGTCAAAAACACCCATAAGATTTTGAGCCTTATAGAGCATATATTCTTTTTCGTGCTCACTTTTTTGATTATGAGTGTGTCAACTTTGAATTGTTATTCTATAACTTGCCTCATTTATGCATGTCGAGACCACATTAATGATTTGATATACTTGAGATGATAAAGGCACCTAGGTTTAACCCACATACTCTATAAAAAGCTTACCTTCACAAATTAACCCCTAGTGAACCCTGTTTAATCCTAACAACCTTTTTATTGACTCACCCACTAATATTAACCCAAAATCCCTTTGAATTTGTTATCACCATTCTTTTGACTACCCTTTAATCGAGGTTTGATTTGATTAAATTACCGAATTATATTAGTTCAATAGTTACATTTATCATTTATGATGTAATATTCTAGTTTGTTCTTAATTAAAAAAATCCAAGTTTATTCAATATTAGTAGTATACAAAAGAGCTTGGAACATTTAAACTCCAATTGTTGAAGAAAACTCTCGTATTAAAGTATTATCAAAATTTTAAGTGATGAAAATACTCTTTATTATATAGTAATTATCAATAGTGGTATTATTAGTTTTCATTCGATGTAACTATACATATTCAGTTCATTGCTTTTTAGATTAGGTAATTAGTGAACTCTATCTCATTCTAACCCTCTAATTCAGTCTGTATCCGCACCCTTAACCTTAGCCCCATTACAACCCTGATTAAAGACCTTTAGATTTGTGTATCATCTCATATACAGTGGTGGAGATTTGATTTTCAGGCAAGTCTATGGGATTAACTTTTCAGGTTTGATTTATGAGTGATTATTCTTAAACACTTCGAGTGATTTGAGTGAATCTTTTGTGAGGATCTCAATCCTTGTCGGTTTTGAATTAAAGGTAATTACTTAGATAAGGGGAGACATCTATGTTTTCGTACTACAAAAGTAGGACTTATCATGATTGAATCTTTAGGACTCTTTGAGTTGAATTATCCATGTATAAATTATCTATGAATTATGATGAGACATTGTCGATAGGAGTTATGAATATTTTAATTATAAGTTGAGAATTTTGCTTGAGGACAAGCAAAAGCTTAAGTGTGGGGGTATTTGATAAACCGTAAAAGTAACATATTTTAATCCCACATTTAGTATGCTTTTGGATGATTTAGCCATCAATTTATGTAAAAAGGTGCTTTAATCCTTTCTTTTCATGTCTTATACTCAGGAATGCACCCGAGAATGGAAAGAATGAAAAACGGGCTTAAAACAGACAAAATTGGGCCAACCCAACAAATTGGCACGGCCTGGACTTCAAATCACATGGATGTGCCTCGCCAATCATTCAAAGACACACCCTAGCATGATTTGCATGGCCGTATACCAATCGATAGACCTAAAGCACGGCCTGAATCCGACTTACACGGTCGTGCCTCAATCAACAAAATCAACACACAGCCTAAAGTCGACTTACACGGACGTGTGCCATGGCCATGTCCATGCTACGAGAATGAGCAATTTCACTCGAATTTGGATGCTTGAAGCTAAAGAAACATTCTCCTAAGTCTACTTAAACACCTTAATAGTAATTCTACTTGAAAGAGGTACTTAGGAGCCAAGTAAAACATCTAAGGAGCCTATATAAACAACCCAAGGCAGTCATTCTAAGGGTCGGAGTTTTTGGGCAGAGTTTCCTGGCAGAGCTTTTATTCAGAGAATTACTCGAAGATAGCCAGTTGAACCATCTCAAGAAGTCGGAGTTCTACTCAAGACAGAGGATCTCATCTTCAATTCCTTCAGTGAGTTTTAGGGATTTCTTATGTTTTGTTTTATCTTTTCTCTTGAGATGTTTTCTTATTTTGTTATGAACTAAACCCTTCAGATTCCTGAAGGGGATGAAACCTATGACAGATTTTGTTATTTGATTTCTAAATTATATGATAAGACTTAGTTTGTTCTTAATTATGTTACTTAATTTAATCTGATGTGCTTAGGTGGAGGAGGAATAGACCCTGTTTAAGAGTAGATCTAACATAATTAAGCTGAGTTGATCGAGCATCAAGAGATAGGGTTACGAGATTTTGTCGGATTAGGGTGAAACCTAATATGGGAGTCCATTGATCAATTTGCTGCTTCCTTAGGGGTTATTATAAGAGAATGTGAGTTCCACTAATTAACCTAAGGTTAGACGTTATTCGCCTCGAGAGAGGGTTTAATATAGGTTAGGGAGTCTCACAGATCAATCTAAGTAAAGAAGTCATATGAATTAAAAGTTAGATAACAAGAGAAGTCATAGGTGGATTCTTCTTGAGGTATCGTCGTAATCAACTGAGATTTTCCACAGTCTTTTCCCAAAGTTTCATTCTTTTATCTTTTCATTTAGTTTAAGTATTTCATAAGTTTTCAGATTAATAAACCAATCACTCCATATTTTAGGCTAAATAATAGAAAGAAAGTGAGTTGTACTACTTTTAGGTTCCCTTGGGTTTGATAAGATACTTTTGCCTAAAGCGTACTCTTCGTTTCTATAGGTGCACTTGCCTCTATCGTTGTCATAGTTAGTCTACAGGTTCGATCATTCTTTTTATAAATATTAAAACTCAATTGTTTGACACGATCAAAAACCCATGTCTCAATTTTGTGAATTGATGAATATTTTGTAAAGTGCCATTGGTGAACATGTGAGTTTTTGGATGTTTGGTGGTGAAATATGAACTATATGTATGTGATTAACATAGTTTGTCTTTGAGTTTTTGGAGTTTTTGAGTATTATGGATTAAATTGAGAAAATGAAATCTTGAAGGTCTAAATTGTAAAATAAATGAAATGTATGGACTTGAATGTGCATGGGTGATATTCGGCCAAGCATGAGTATCATGAAATTTGGTATATTTTGTGATTTTGTGAAATATGGACTAAATTGTCCAAATGTGAAAATGTAAGGACTAATTTGTAAAGTTACCCTAAATATGTATTTTTGGATTGAATTGAATGTTTTGGTGAATAAATGGATTTAGCTTGAATATGTATAGATTAAGAACCGAAGAAAACGGACTTAGATCTAGAGAAATCGGAAGTGATTAAATAATTAAATCCGATCGAATATTCGAATCCGAGGTAAGTCAATATACAAATAAATGTATTTGAATTGAACTGCTTGTGTATATATGAAATTTGAATTGCTATGAATATCCATTGAGATGGAATGTATGTGGAATCTGAGTTTACGAATAAGTCGACAAGTTGATAATGTTCGATGAAGTCCGTTTAAACATAGAGATAGATAGGATTACATATGTCATGACATCGATGTCTGATATGTGATATCATGTAAGACCACATCTGGGACGTTGGCATTGATTTGAGATTTTGTGTAAGACCACGTCTAGGACGTTGGTATCGATATGAGATTTACATGTAAGACCATGTTTGGGACATTAGCATTGTATTGATTCGTGTAAGACCCTATCTGGGACAGTGGCATCGATATTTTAATGCATGAAAGATCTTGTCTGGGACGTAGGCATTGTACGACTATTCTGAGCACTCTGAGTATCCTATTTAGATCCGAACAGTTCAACGAGCAAGTTCGAGATATGAATGAATATGTGAAATGTACATTCTATTTCAGGTACATTGATATATATGCTTTGTATAAGCATGAAAGGTGAGTATGTAATTGCATTAATGCAAATGAACATTTGAGATATATGTATGTTTGGGATATGAGCAAATGAGATATTTGAGATATGATGATTTGGTAAGCAATGGCAAACCAAGTGAGCCATATTTATGTGCTTGGATTGAAGATATGTTAATGAATTCAAATAGCTATGCTTATGAATGATTTATGTTAAGTTTATTTGTATATGGCTTACTAAGCTTTTGAAAAGCTTACTTTGTGTGTGTTTGTTCTATTTTATAGATCGTTGAAGATACGAGAGGCTCGGGGACCATCGAGGATCATCATTACACTGCCAAAAACTCAATTTTGGTACTTTTGAAAAGTGTATATAGTTAAATATGGCATGTATAGGCTAGTTATTTTGGAACATGTTTATGATGTATAAATAGCCATGAGATGTAGCTAGATAAATGTTGGTATTATGCATGAGTGACTTTGATATATGATGTTTAATTTTGGTATGGATTCATGGTTTTGATATGGTCATATAAATGGTGAGTATAATGATGCAATATGAGTATATATGTTTGAAGAATGAGATGGTTCAATGAATGTAGCAAATTGAGAATGAAATATGATTAGTTTTATATGTAAATTGGTTGTGCATATTGGCATATAAGTTGGCATGATTAAAGATGCAATTGTTGGGATGATATGCTGATTTTAGGACATGATTTTGGTTTCCAATTGTGTATGGGATTTTGCTTGTTTGAGCTTGTAGGTATGACCCTTATGTGGGTGGCATTTTGGCCTTGAAAATGGCCTATAACTACCCATACGGTTGAGCACACGGGCGTGTGGCTCGACCAAGTCCCTTGTGGTTGTAATTCAAAATAAGTCAGGATCAACCACGGGCTTAACAGATAGGCGTCTGGCTGGCCGTGTGATGCAAGTCAGATGACCACAGTTGGGGCATATGGGAGTGTCTTAGGCCGTGGGGACAAGTCAATATGTATGCGCTGTTTTGGCATGGCTTAGACACACGGGCGTGTGACCTATGTAACTTAGAAAAAAAATTAAATTTCTAAGAATTTTTGTATGTGTTCAGTTTAGTCCCGACCCTATTTTAAAGCATGTTTAAGGTCTCGTTGACGTTAAAGGGACTATTTGATTGGATTAGATGGATTATGATATGAAATGTTCGTAAAAGATTTTGATTGTCTGGTAATACCTCTTAACCCTAATCTGGTGACAGATACGGGTTAGTGGTGTTACATTTGGTTGGTATCAGAATTACGGTTTAGTCGATTCTCAGACTAGCGTAGCGTATGAGAGTCTAGCTATACATGCCATATATCTAAATTGTGATGATGTGATGAATCCTGACGTGTAAAATGTGCATTTCATATAGTAATGGATCTCAAAAGAGCCGTAGCTGACGATGTTGAAAGAAATGCCTATTTTCGCTCAAGGGATAGCGCCATCTAAATCGAGACCGGCTACGAGTGGTCAAGAGGGAGAAGCTAAACAAGCTTTCTTCCAGTTGATGAGTGAGTGGTTCACTAAGTTTGTGAGAAATAACCCGATTGTTTCACAACCTTTGCCCTCGTCTAATCCCCTCAGACCTCAGTTATGCCTCTGGTAATGGGTGTAAATTTGTTGAATAAGCATCCGGTCGATAAAATCAGCAAGTATGGGGCTGAAGAGTTCAGGGCTACCAGTGATAACGACGCTGAAAAAGCCGAGTTTTGGTTAGAAAACACTATCCGAGTGTTTGGTGAGATGTCTTTGACTCCGAAAAAAAGTATTAAATGTGTTGTTTCACTACTACGAGACACAGCTTATCTGTGGTGGAAAACTTTGATTTTTCTTGTTCCGAAAGAGAGGGGCACATGGGATTTCTTTCAGATTGAGTTCTGGAAGAAATACATCAGTCAGAGGTTTATTGATCAGAAACGGAAAGAATTTTTGGAGTTGAAATAGGGTCGAATGACCGTGATCGAGTATGAACAAGAGTTCGTGAGATTAAGTCAGTATGCTCAGAAATGTGTATCAACTGAAGAAATAATGTGCAAAAGATTTGATGATGGCCTAAATGAAGACATTCGTCTGCTAGTTGGTATTCTGGAGATAAAAGAGTTTGTTATGCTTGTAGATCGAGCATGCAAAGCTGAAGCACTTGGGAAAGATAAAAGAAAAGTTGAGTCTGAAGCTAGAGATGTGAGAAAGAGATTTTCGAGCAAATTATTTTGGCCTGCTTCGAAGAAATTCGAGATGAGTATAGCCATTCAAAGGCTAATGTGGGATATTCGGGTAGAGATCGAGCTAGATCACAGTTGAGCTCCAAAGCTTCAGCAACTTCAATGGCAAGTGTGGGAAACGTCGATTCGAGCGACCTGAATGTAAACATTATCGTAAAAGGCATCTGAGAAGTTGTAGATTGAATGGCCGGGCTTGCTTCAGATGTGGATTGTTAGATCATTTTATTCGAGACTACCTAGAGTCTGTTGAACAAGAGATTGTTCAGAACCCGAGGTCCGATAATGTTGCAACTAGAGGTAGACCCTCTCGAAATGCAAGAAATGTCAGTGGTAGTCAAAGAACTTCGAGAGACACCGTAGCGAGGTCTGAAGCTAAAGCGCCTGCTAGAGCATATGCTATCCGAGCTCGTGAGGAAGCTTCATCTCCCGATATTATTACGGGTAGATTTACTCTTTATGATATTTCTGTGATTGCATTGATAGACCTAGGTTTTAGTCACTCATATATATGCATGAACTTAGTATCCAGTAAAACTTTGCCTGTAGAGTCTATTGAGTTTGTTATAAAGGTATCAAACCCATTAGGTAAAAATGTTCTAGTTGACAAAGTATTCAAGAACTATCTATTGATGTTTCGAGAAATCTATTTTCCGGCTTATCTGATGTTATTGCCTTTTGATGAATTTGATATAATTTTGGGTATGGACTGGTTGACGTTACATGATGCTGTTGTGAATTGCAAAAGAATGATTATTGATTTGAGATGTCAGAATGGTGAAATAGTTTGTATTGAGTCTGATTGTAACACCCCAAACCCGGCCTAGATGTTAGGCCCAAATTTGGCGTGTCACATTAGGGTGCTTTTCGAGAAACCATGGTTCCATTTGAAAACCTTTCTTGATATTAAAAACTAAAGTCCCAGTTTGCGTTTGTTTATTATTAATCGACATTTATTAAAAAGATATTATCTAAAAAAACTTTGTTTATTGCGGAAACTTAATTAAAATGACTGACTTATGAAAACATGATGTTTACGACCTATTCAGCGACAGTAGTAGTATTTTGAAAGCGATATTGTTTTGGAAAATCGTGATACAAATTTTAGCGATTTAAAATATAATAAACTAAAAATCCAAAACTAAAACTAGAATTTAAGAGAGGCCTTATTACAAAATATTAACCCAAGTTAAAAATAAGTAAAATACTAGAGTCCAAAATTGCTCGTAGTGTGGCCACCTCCGAGTCCTCTAGCACGTCGAACCGCCATCGAGGATTACTTGAGAAAAATATTAAAAGAGGGTGTGAGTTTACGAAAACTCGTGTGCATAACCTCATCAATAAGAACATAATCACAACAGTTTGGGTGAAGCCCATTTCGAAGAATGGTGGCAATTGGGCCTTAGCCCATAAAAGCCTTAGTTGGGCCTTAACCCATAAATGTCACAGATCATATTTATCCGGGCTGAGCCCATCTCAAATAAAACCACATATGCAATGCATTAATGCCCATACCAACTCACACTCAGTCTCTTGTCCAACCTCGCACTCTTGTGGAGATTTATTAAACCCACCCATCCCTACACTCCTTATATAGCACCAGGTTGCGGCACTAACTTATCGGCAAAGATACCGCATGGTAGCTAAAGCCTTGATGGATCCACAGTCATCAAGCGACCATGCGATCCTATCTGCACTTCCCCTTTCGAATAATCCCATCCCCATGCAACATAATAGCACATGAATGCAACATACAATAATAATCATACGATAACAATCATAAATCACATACAAGAATAATCATATAACATGTAGGGGTATTTTCGTAATTTACCTACCAAGGATGTTTTCGTAATTTACCCACCAAAAGTATTTCGATAATTTTGTAACCCAGGGGTATTTTGGTAATTTTGCAAACTAGGGGTATTCTAGTAATTTTACAAACCAGGGGTATTTCAGTAATTTTGCAACCTAGGGGTATTTCGATAATTTTACAAATTAGGGGTATTTTGGTAATTTTACAAACCAAGGGTATTTTGGTAATTTCACAAACTAAGGGTATTTTGGCAATTTTGCAACCCAGAGGTATTTCGGTAATTTCATAAATTAGGGTAATTTGGTAATTTTGTAAACTAGGGGTATTTTAGTAATTTCTTAATCTAGGGGTATTTCGGTAATTTCACAAATTAGGATATTTCAGTAATTTCACAAATTAGGGTATTAACGACCCAACAAAAGGTCCAATGTTGCCTCGAACGACTCAAGTATTCTAAATAGAGATAATGATTCGAATGGGCCTATTCTCTACCCTATTGGGCCCCACAGTGTGGCCCATTTAGCCCAAACCTAGACACATATATGAGATTCATATAGTCTAGTTCACTATCTTCTACTCAATCATACAATTTACTCATATGGGCCCCCGGACCCATTGGGCCCACTTGGCCCCTTTCAGGCCATCGTAACCCAACAGTCCGCACCCACAAGAACACTACTGATGGCCTCAACTATCGCGTTGAAGCCCCACACATGCGCTCACACGCTTGTATGGCTACCATTTTCGTTTGACCGGCTTATCGGCATTTTGTAACATCCAAAAATTTGAGTATTGTTATGATGCATGTTTTGGTACTTAACTTGTGTATAATTAAAATTTTGCATGATTAGTATAGTCTTGAGAAGACTTGAGAATTATTTGGAATTAGAATAAATTTTAGTAAGGAGTATTTAATTGAAGTGGATCAAGTGACTTTGAGGTTTAAGTAAATTTAAGTGTCGAAAACTAGCATAAGATGAGCTAGTAGCAAGGTGGTGTTGGCGCATGTATGTTTTCTTGAGGGAAAAGGTTCGAATCCTTAGATGTGCATTGAGTTTTGTTTTTATTTTGTTTCCTCTTTCAATATGTCGGTCATGGATAGGGATAAAGATGAGTTGGATAACATTTTTGGCAAGAAGACCAAAGGAAAAAGGTAAGTAAAAGTTTAAGGAAAAGAATCTCATGATTTAAGGTGATAGGGGGACATAAGGCATGAATCAAGGGCTTTGTTTTGGAAGTTTTGGATGGCCAATTGTCCATGACCATGGACGGCATAGGGAACTAAGGGGGATGGCGGATTTTGGTGATTGGTTTGGTAGGATTAGGTGCTTGATGAGCACACTTTTCCATTTACCAATTGGTGTTTTAGCAAATTTTCTCTCCAATTTTTCCCTCTCCCTAGCCGAATGTACCATGAGCATTGAGAAAACAATTGTTGTTTTTTCCATTTTTTCTTTTTTACCATTTTGATCTTATTTGGTCACTCTCTCTAAAACTTTTCCCTTTTCTTTGTGACCGAAACCATCTAGCCATCAAAGACCATTTCTTTTCTTTTTTTCTCTTCATTGTTGAATGCACAATTGTCCCTAAACTCTCTTTTCTCTTCTCCCTATTCTTTTTTCCTCTCTATTTTACTTATCATTCAAACACATATTTTTTCTTTCATCTATCTTCTATGGCCGAATGTTTGTGATCATCATAGTCGAATCTTCCATTATTCATAACATCTATTTTCAATCATTTTCTTCTATTCAAACTTTGGATCATCGGTAAGTATCATTTCTTTGTCTTTTTTTTTTTCTATTTGGTCACAATGGCCGAATGTTAGAATGTCTTTGGAAGAGACTTTTTAACCGATTAACCAATCATTTATTCAAACGTTTTCTTTCGTTATTCTTAGTGAAATAATGGAAGGGTCGAATCATCATCTTTTCGGAGAGATCTTGAAGTTCATTTAAGATTTGATAATAACGTATAAAGGATACTCTTGAGATCATTCGGAATATTAAGGCAAGCCGAATTCACTCTTTTAAGTCATTAGTCTTAAGATTTTCGATATATTGTTAGGACTAATGATCTTTTGTCTTTGAAGACAATCAAGATAAGGACGAAAAGGATTGTTAATAGTGTTCGGAAGAGGGGTGGTACCATTATTCCCCCTAAATTTAAGAGAAGGACTGTTTCGGGAATCTGAGACTTTCCACCGGGTCGTGGACCCTCATCAGGCAAAAATCAATTGTTTGAAGTCGTACGTACCCCTAAGCCATTGTTTACTCGTGGTTCTGAACCTTTGATCAGAGAGAAATCGCAAATAATTGTTGATCGAGATTCCGAGGGTAAGGATCTAGATCGTTAATCATTAGAATAGTTTCATATTAAATATTAGTGTTCTAATCCATCGTGATGTGTGTTTAGATATCGACGAGCGGGAAAGTGTAGTTCTCACCATAATCAGGTGTGTAACTTCACACTTATCTCTTGGGTTATACTATATCGTAAACGTTATAATAAAAATCATAAATTCGGTGAAATTGAAAAATACGTTATACTAATTCTTTTATGTGAATGCATGAAACCAAAATCGAGGTTGTGAAAAATTACGAGTTTGCCCTTAATGGATTATTTTGTGAAAGAAAGTGATATTTTTGGGCCATGTGAATAATTTGATTAATTGGCCAAGTGTGGAAATTGTGAAAAGGCCTCATATGTTAAATGGGACGAATTACGAAATGTCTCGATGGACCGAATTACGAAAATACCCTTTATTGGGCCAAATTAAAATATGTCGTTTTATTGGGCCAAATTGAAATATGTGGTTTTATTGGGCCAAATTGAAATATATTGCTTTATGGGCCAAAAGTGATATTAATATATGAGCTAAAATGTGATATGAGATGAAATGGGCCAAATTGCTATTTTGACTAATGGGCCAAATTGATAAATTGTAATATGGGTTTTTATAAAAATTTACCTTACAAATATTTTGTTATGCATATACATGATTGCATGGGTTGGGATAATTGATGAAGAGAAGAAAGGCCTGATGCCAAAAATATAGATCGGTGACTCTGTCACGATGGCCTGTTGCCCAAAAATCTAGATCGGTGGTTCTACCACAATTATTTAAATGGTGCATTGCCACAAATATTATAAATGGCATGTTGCCACAATTATTATAAGCGGCTTAAAGCCTACTCTTGGTGTGTTGGCGGGGTGGGTTGACTTGATCCCACGGTGTGATGGTTGGTGCGGTGGTGTGTAGCGGATGGAAATTAGGTTTGGTTAGGAATTGCATATCACATGCATTATTATTTTCATATACTTGATCTATAAATATTTACATTTCCAAAATGGGCTCAGTCCAATTATATGCTTATATGGTTTTGGCCCAGTGAATCCAGTATGTGGGTTACACATTAAGTTCTACGTAACTCACCCCATTTTTTTTACCCCTCTCAGATAATAATAGTTGATGGAGACTTGGGTCAGAGATGACTTTGTGTGGAGGCTATACTACAAATGGTGGTTTATAAAACTTTAAAACTTATTTGATAATTTTTATTAAGTATTATTTTAATGGCGATGTAATAAGGCCTCTTTAATTATGGATTTTATTATGTGGATGGATTTTATTATGTTTTAGTTTTCCTAAGTTGGATTGATTTAGTTTTCAATAAAGGTTTTTCTTAAATATCACTTTGAAACTTAGGAGATCATTTTAAAACTCTTCGATGGAATATTTCACTAAATAAATCCAAAGTTTTAATCAATTTATACTATATAGATCAAAAGAATAAACTCTTGTGTTTTTAATTATGTATTTCAAATAAACTTCAATTTTCAATAAAGTCATTCTCTTAATCGTTTTGAAGATTTGATTCCTACAACGTTAATGATTTGAATGTACATTTAATTTGTGTGGCATGCCAAAATTCGGGCTTAATGCATAGGCCGGGTTTGGGGTGTTACATTTTATGGTATCAGAGCCCAATTTTAAAACTCGATTGTGGTTTGGGTTCAATAGTGATTTCTATTTAAAAACTATTTAAATTTCTAGACTTTACGTTTTAAAGGTAGTATGGCACCACGAGCATCTGGCACTAAGTTAAGTAAGTATTTGTTTATTAAATGTTTATTATTGTGATGAGACCTTAGGAACACTCTAGAACTTCTAGTTTTAGGTGTTGAAAACGATAGAGATCAAGACTATAGGATGTGATTGCGAAAACAACCCTATCTCTTATATCTCATAAAATATCATTAATAAACATTGAAATAATATTCTGATTCATAAAACTTGTAATCAGATTAAAATTGAATTAGTCATTATGAGCACTAGAGGACGTGGACGTGGTCGTGGATGCGGTAGACGTGGTCATGGTAGAGGACGAGGTGTTGCGTCTAAAGTGCCGGCACATATACCGAAAATGGATGCACCTGCGTCATTTGAGCGCGAGACTGGATCTCATGATCATGCGAATGAGGATAATGCTTTGACTCAAGCAATGTTGTGAGTCTTAGAAAGAGTAGTTGGGGCTAGAACTGGGCCAGTAGCTCGTGGATCAATATCAGAATGACTCAAGTCTAGTGGTGCAGAAGTTTTTATAGGTGTTTCGGTGTAGCTCCGAATGTGGCAGAATATTGGCTTGAAGCTATAGAATGAATTATGGATGATCTGGAGTGCACTCTCAAGCAAAAACTAAGAGGAGCCGTGTCTTTGCTAAGAGACGAGGCGTATCAATGGTGGCTTACTGTTCGAGAAGGCACCGAGGCTGCATTGGTTACTTGGGATTTCTTTGAAGTTGCTTTCCAAGGGAAGTACATCGGGACAAGTTATGTAGATGCCCGGAGGAAGGAATTATTGAATTTGGTTCAAGGAAGTAAGACGCTAGCAGCTTACGAGGCAGAATTTCTTCGCTTGAGCCGTTATGCTCGTACAATAGTGCCGACTGATCATGAGCGTTGTGTATGCTTTGAGGATGGGCTGAATGATGAGTTGCGGGTACTGATAGCCCCAAAAAAGTACAGACTTTTACCTCACTTATAGAGAAAGCTAAGATAGCCGAAGAGGCTAAGAATTCAGAACGCCAGAATAGGGAAAAAGGGAGAGGAAAGAGGGATTTTAAGTACTCTGGTTCTTCTAAAAGGTTTCAAAAGAGGCCACGGAATGATGAGCCAGTTCAAGCTAGGGCACCTATGACTACCAATCAGAGTCGAGAATGTGCCGAATGTGGAAGACGACATCCCGAAGAATGTTGGAGGAAAACTAGTGGCTGCTTTAAATGTGGTTCCAAGGATCATCAGTATAAGAATTGCACTCGACGGGTGATGTGACTCAAGAAACTCGTAACCTTGATGCTCAACCAGCTAGAGGTACTCAGCAGCCACCAAGAGGTCGTGGACCAGGTCGTGGTGGTAATGGTAATAGACGTGGACAGGGTGCACCGGGTCGAAGTAATGGTGTTAGAAGTAACACGGAGGCAAGACAGCCAGGATTGGTCTATGCGGTTAGACGTCATGAAGACGGCGATGCACCTGATGTGATAACTGGTACGTTCTTCATCTCTGATGTACCTACTACTGCTTTGATAGATATCGGGTCTACCCACTCGTATGTTGCTAGTGCCATATCTAGAAACCTAAATATTAGATCTGAGATTACCGATAGAGAAATGATGGTAATTAGTCCGTTAGGACAGTCGATAATAGTGAATAAATTATTTAGAGATGTGCCCTTAGAGATTCAAAGAGAGGTATTTCTAGCGAACTTGATGGAATTACTTTTCAGCGAGTTTGATCTTATTTTGGGCATGGATTTGTTGGTGAAGCATCGGGCGCAATTGGATTGGGCCGAAAAGCGAATGACAATTAGGACTGTGGATGATGAGGAGGGAATAATGATAGGTGAGCGAAGAAACTTTTTGGCAAATGTGGTATCTGCTTTGAAGGCAAAAAAGTTGGTGCGAAAAGGGTATGGAGCATTCCTAGCCTTCATCAGTGCTTTGGATGCCAAGGATTTATCGGTAGAAGGTGTGAGAAAGGTGAAAGAATTTCCAGATGTCTTTCCGAAGAACTTCCAAGTCTACCTCAGATCGGGAAGTAGAATTTGGCATTGAGCTTTTGCCTGAAACGGCTCCAGTGTCCATTGCTCCTTATAGAATGGCGTCGAAGGAGTTAGCAGAGCTTAAAGCTCAAATTCAAGAACTGTTAGATCGGGGATTTACTCGACCAAGTGTGTCTCCGTGGGGAGCACCAGTTTTATTCGTTAAGAAGAAGGATGGGTTGATGCGTATGTGCATTGAATATAGGTAGTTGAACAAGTTGATGATCAAGAATAGGTATCCATTGCCGAGAATCGATGACCTGTTTGATCAATTAAGAGGAGCTTCAGTCTTCTCTAAGATTGATTTGAGATCAAGTTATAATCAACTCAAGGTGAAAGAGGCAGATATTCATAAGATGGCATTTCGAACTCGCTATGGACATTATGAGTTTTTAGTGATGCCGTTTGGTTTGACTAATGCACCAGCTGCATTTATGGACATGATGAACCGAGTCTCTTAGCCCTATTTAGACCAGTTCATAGTAGTGTTCATAGATGACATCTTGGTATATTCGAGGAATGAAGAAGAGCATGACTCTCATTTGCGCACTGTGTTGCAAATTTTGCGAGATAAGTAACTTTATGCCAAATTCAGTAAGTGTGAATGTTGGTTGAAGGAAGTGACTTTCTTGGGTCATGTAGTGTCAGCTGAAGGGATAAGAGTTGATCCTTGAAAGTAGAAGTTGTGTTGGATTGGAAACCGCCGAAGTCAGTAGTTGAGATTCAGAGTTTCTTGGGTTTGGCTGGTTATTATAGACGCTTTGTTGAGGGGTTTTCATTGATTGCTGCACCCCTAACTAAGCTATTACGAAAAGAAGTACCATATGTGTGGACCGATAAACAACAAGAAAGTTTGAGAAACGAAGAAGATTCTAAAGAAGCGCCGATCTTGATTCAACTTCGAGGTAGAAAAAGAGTTTACTGTTTCTTGTGATCGTCACACGGGTTTAGGATGTGTACTGATGCAAAGTGGAAAAGTGGTAGCTTATACTTCTCGACAATTGAGGTTACATGAAGTCAACTATCCTACTCATGTTTTGGAATTGGCTGCAGTGGTGTTTGCATTAAAGATTTGGAGGCATTATCTCTACGGTGAGAAGAAAATCATTTATACGGACCATAAGAGTCTTAAGTATCTCCTTACCCAAAAGGAGTTGAATTTAAGACAACGGAGATGGGTAGAGCTATTAAAGGATTATGATTTCTCAATAGAGTACCATCCTGGAAAGGCTAACGTTGTGGCAGACGCGTTGAGTCGAAAGGTTGTATCAGAGTTAAGAGCAATGTTTGCTCATCTCAGTTTGTTTTAGGATGGCAGTCTGCTAGCAGAACTTCAGGTGAAGCCTCTATGGTTGGAGCAAATCAAGGAAAAGCAATTATCCGATGAAAAGTTGAGTCCTTTAATACAACAAGCTGAAAGTGGTATAATAGGGGATTTTGGTTTGAACAAGGATGGTGTACTGTGTTTTCGTGGAAGGGTTTGTATGCCTAAGGATTCGGATTTGAGACAAATGATTCTTCTAGAGGCGCATAGTAGCCCTTATGCTATGCATCCCGGAGGAAATAAGATGTATCGGGATCTCCGTGAACAGTTTTGGTGGCCAAAGTTAAAGCGGGAAGTTACTGATTTTGTGGGAAAGTGTTTGACTTGTTAACAAGTGAATGCGGAACATCAATTACCATCGGGTTTATTGCAACCGGTAAAGATTCCTCTATGGAAATGGGAGCGAATAAATATGGATTTTGTTAGTGGGTTACCCTTAATACCTACTAAGAAAGATTCTGTCTGGGTGGTAGTAGATCGATTAACAAAGACTGCTCATTTTCTACCAGTTCGTACAGATTACTCGTTGCAGAAGTTGGCTAAACTTTATGTATCCGAAATCGTGAGGTTGCATGGGGTACCAGTGTCTATCATATCGGATAGGGATCTTAGATTTACATCACGATTTTGGAAAGATTTACATGAGGCTTTGGGAACAAAGTTAAACTTCAGTACGACTTTTCTCCTCAGTCAAATGGTCAGTCTGAAAGAGTAATTCAGTTTTTGGAAGACATGTTACGAGGTTGTGTGATCGACTTCAGAGGTAGTTGGGAGGATTTTCTACCATTTGCAAAGTTCGCGTATAATAACAGTTATCAATCCAGTATCCAAATGGCACCCTATGAAGCGTTATATGGTTGTAGGTGTTGTACTCCTACTTGTTGGACTGAATTAGGGGAACGATAGTTGTTGGGTCCTGAACTGATATCTAAGACGGAAGAAAAAGTAAAAGTGATTCGAGCGCGATTAAAGGAAGCTTCGAATAGACAAAAGTCGACGCAGATCGAGCGTAAAGATATTGAGTTTGCGGTGGGAGATCGGTCTTTTGAAAGTTTCACCGTGGAAAAAGATTTTCAGATTCGGAAGGAAAGGCAAGTTGAGCCCTGGTTCATTAGACCGTACCGTGTGTTGAAGCGTGTAGGACCAGTGGCCTATCAACTTGATTTACCTCTGGAGTTGAGTCAAATTCATAGTGTCTTCCATGTTTCTATGCTGAGACGCTATAGATCGGATCCGTCGCACATAGTACCAGTAAAAGAAGTGGAATTAAGGCTAGATTTGTCTTTCGAGGAAGAACCAGTGAAAATCTTAGATCGCAATGTTAAGGTGTTAAGAAAGAAGACTGTGCCATTGGTTAAGGTTCTTTGGCGTAATCACGGAGCGGAGGAAGCTAGGTGGGAGCCTAAGGATACAATTCGACAACAATATCCTCATCTCTTTTAGCCAGGTAAATTTTGAGGACGAAATTTTCTTTAAGGAGGGTAGAGTTGTAACATCCAAAAATTTGAGTATTGTTATGATGCATGTTTTGGTGCTTAACTTGTGTATAATTAAAATTTTGCATGATTAGTATAGTCTTGAGAATTATTCAGAATTAGAATAAATTTTAGTAAGGAGTATTTAATTGAAGTGGATCAAGTGACTTTGGGGTTTAAGTAAATTTAAGTGTCAAAAACTAGCATAAGATGAGCTAGTAGCAAGGTGGTGTTGCGCATGTATGTTTGCTTGAGGGAAAAGGTTTGAATCCTTAGATGTGCATTGAGTTTTGTTTTTATTTTGTTTCCTCTTTCAATGTGTCGGTCATGGATAGGGATAAATATGAGTTGGATAACATTTTTGGCAAGAAGACCAAAGGAAAAAGGTAAGTAAAAGTTTAAGGAAAAGAATCTCATGATTTAAGGTGATAGGGGGACATAAGGCATGAATCAAGGGCTTTGTTTTGGAAGCTTTGGATGGCCAATTGTCCATGAACATGGACGGCATAGGGGACTAAGGGGGATGGCAGGATTGTGGTGATTGGTTTGGTAGGATTAGGTGCTTGATGAGCACAGTTTTCCATTTACCAATTGGTGTTTTAGCAAATTTTCTCTCCATTTTTTCCCTCTCCCTAGCCGAATGTACCATGAGCATTGAGAAAACAATTGTTGTTTTTGCCATTTCTTCTTTTTGACCATTTCGATCTTATTTGGTCACTCTTTCTAAAACTTTTCTCTTTTCTTTGTGGCCGAAACCATCTAGCCATCAAAGACCATTTCTTTTTTTTTTTTCTCTTCATTACCAAATGCACAATTGTCCCTAAACTCTCTCTTTTCTCTTCTCCCTATTCTCTATTCCTCTCCATTTTACTTATCATTCAAACACATATTTTTTCTTTCATCTATCTTCTATGGCCGAATGTTTGTGATCATCATAGCCGAATCTTCCATTCTTCATAACATCTATTTTCAATCATTTTCTTCTATTCAAACTTTGGATCATCGGTAAGTATCATTTCTTTGTCTTTTCTTTTGCTATTTGGTCACTATGGCCGAATGTTAGAATGTCTTTGGAAGAGACTTTTTAACCGATTAACCAATCATTTATTCAAACATTTTATTTCGTTATTCTTAGTGAAATAATGGAAGGGTCGAATCATCATCTTTTAGGAGAGATCTTGAAGTTCATTTAAGATTTGATAATAACGTATAAAGGATTCTCTTGAGATCATTCGGAATATTAAGGTAATCCAAATTCACTCTTTTAAGTCATTAGTCTTAAGATTTTTGATATATTGTTAGGACTAATGATCCTTTGTCTTTAAAGACAATCAAGATAGGGACGAAAAGGGTTGTTAATAGTGTTCGGAAGTGGGGTGGTTCCATTATTCCCCCTAAATTCAAGAGAAGGACTATTTTGGGAATCCGAGACTTTCCACCGGGTTGTGGACCCTCATCCAGCAAAAATCAATTGTTCAAAGTCGTACGTACCCCGAGCCATTGTTTACTCGTGGTTCTGAACCTTTGATCGGAGAGAAATGGCAAATAATTGTTGTTCGAGATTCGATGGTAAGGATCTAGATCGTTAATCATTAGAATAGTTTCATATTAAATATTAGTGTTCTAATCCATCGTAATGTGTGTTTAGATATCGACGAGCGGGAAAGTGTAGTTCTCACCATAATCAGGTGTGTAACTTCACACTTATCTCTTGGGTTATACTATATCGTAAATGTTATAATAAAAATCGTAAATCCGTGAAATTGAAAAATATGTTATACTAATTCTTTTATGGGAATGCATGAAACCGAAATCGAGGTTGTGGAAAATTACGGGTTTGCCCTTAATGGGTTATTTTGTGAAAGAAAGTGATATTTTTGGGCCATGTGAATAATTTGATTAATTGGCCAAGTGTGGAAATTGTGAAAAGGCCTCATATGTTAAATGGGCCGAATTACGAAATGTCCCGATGGACCAAATTACGAAAATACCCTTTATTGGGCCAAATTGAAATATGTCGTTTTATTGGGCCAAATTGAAATATGTGGTTTTATTGGGCCAAATTGAAATATATTTCTTTATGGGCCAAAAGTGATATTAATATATGAGCTAAAATGTGATATGAGATGAAATGGGCCAAATTGCTATTTTGACTAGTGGGCCAAATTGATAAATTGTAATATGGATTTTTATAAAAATTTACATTACAAATATTTTGTTATGCATATACATGATTGCATGGGTTGGGATAATTGATGAAGAGAAGAAAGGCATGATGCCAAAATATAGATCGGTGACTCATCACGATGGCCTGCTGCCCAAAAATCTAGATCGGTGGTTCTACCACAATTATTTAAATGGCTGTTGCCACAAATATTATAAATGGCTGTTGCCACAATTATTATAATTGGCTTAAAGCCTACTCTTGGTGTGTTGGCGGGGTGGGTTGACTTAATCCCCACAGGTGTGATGGTTGGTACAGTGGTGTGTACTAGAATGGAAATTAGGTTTGGTTGGGAATTGCATATCACATGCATTATTATTTTCATATACTTGATCTATAAATATTTACATTTCCAAAATGGGCTCAGGTCCAATTATATGTTTATATGGTTTTGGCCCAGTGAATCCGATAAGTGGGTTACACATTGAGTTCTAAGTAACTCATCCCTTTTTTTTTTTACCCTTCTCAGGTAATAATAATTGATGGAGACTTGGGTCGGAGATGACTTCGTGTGGAGGCTATACTACAAATGGTGGTTTATAAAACTTTAAAACTTCTTTAATAATTTTTATCAAGTATTATTTTAATGGCGATGTAATAAGGCCTCTTTAATTATGGATTTTATTATGTGGATGGATTTTATTATGTTTTAGTTTTCCTAAGTTGGATTGATTTAGTTTTCAATAAAGGTTTTTCTTAAATATCACTGAAACTTAGGAAATCATTTTAAAACTCTTCGATGGAATATTTCAACTAAATAAATCCAAAGTTTTAATCAATTTATACTATATAGATCAAAAGAATAAACTCTTGTGTTTTTAATTATGTATTTCAAATAGACTTCGATTTTTCTATAAAGTCATTCTCTTAATCGTTTTGAAGATTTGATTTACTACATCGTTAATGATTTGAATGTACATTTAATTTGTGTGGCATGCCAAAATTCGGGCTTAATGCATAGGCTGGGTTTGGGGTGTTACACATTTGTCGCTCTACAACTACAATGGAGAGAGTACACACCTGATAGGAATTCTGAAGCTGCTAAACCGTGCTCCCAAAGCTCCTATGCCAAACGCCCACCAAGGTATCTTTTCTCTCCTCCTAGAATGCTCTTTATATAGCTATCTTCTCACCTTCCTTCTTTTTATCTTTCCGATGTGGGATCCTTCCTCTAGAAGAGTTTAAATCCAACTCAAATTCTTGCTGCCCCATCTTAGCAAAATAAATACTCCCTTGCTTCTCATGAGATTCGAACCTAGGCTCCCCTATAACATAATCCACACTGCTAGCCACTTTACCAACTAGCTCCTTGTTTCTAAAATCATGCGCAACTAAATATAAGTCCTATGGCCAAATTCAAAAACACATTTAAAAAGGAAACTAAAATGCAAGCACCAATACTTGAACCTTGGACCTCCTTCCTTCCTCTATGTTCTCAAAAATTTTAAACGCTACTACCCCAAGGCCCACTGGGCCCAATCCTACTAGGCCCAACTTTGGGATGTTACAAATCTACCTTCTTTAAAGAAATTTCATCCTCGAAATTTCCAACTATCTCATAGCCGCACAATATCGGATATACCACTACGCTTTTGCTGTGCACTCTAGTCCTAATTATATGAATTATAAATTTTATGAATTTAGCTCATAGTTCCAATAATTAAACAAATGTTTTATGGAAGTAGTAGTTCAGAGTTGTTTTCGAAATTGCCAGCTCACTATAGTTTTTAGTCTCCTACGGGCCTCAATATAGTCTATCATCTAAAGTAATCCCAGTATCTACCTACAGCAATAACAGTTTAAAATAGATAAGAGAACTTACTTGGTCCAGCGCTGGAGATTCGGTGTGCCATATAAAAACCTTTCAAAACTATTTCAAAATCATTTGTAAACATCTTTAAAATAAACACTAAAGCCCATCTCACAGCCTGAGTTTTGCAACCTAGGCTCTGATTCCACTAAATGTAACACCCCAAACCCGACCTAGAAGTTAGGCCTGAATCTGGCGTGTCACATTGGGGTGCTTTTCAAGAAATCATGGTTCCATTTGAAAACCTTTCTTGATATTAAAAACTAAAGTCCCAGTTTGCGTTTGTTTATTATTAATCGACATTTATTAAAAAGTTATTATCTAAAAAAACTTTGTTTGTTGCGGAAACTTAATTAAACTGACTGACTTATGAAAACGTGATGTTTACGACCTATTCGCGAAAGCATAGTATTTTGAAAGCGAGATATTGTTTTGGAAAATCGTGATACAAAATTTAGCGATTTAAAACATAATAAACTAAAATCCAAAACTAAAACTAGAATTTAAGAGGCCTTATTACAAAATATTAACCCAAGTTAAAAATAAGTAAAATACTAGAGTCCAAAGCGCTCAGTAATGTGGCCACCTTCGAGTCCTCTAGCACATCGAACCGCTTAATGAGGATTACTTGAGAAAAATATTAAAAGAGGGTGTGAGTTTACGAAAACTCGGTGTATAACCTCATCAATAAGAACATGAATTACAATAGTTTGGGTGAAGCCCATTTCAAGATCTGATGGCAATTGGGCCTTAGCCCATAAAAGCCTCAGTTGGGCCTTAACCCATAAATGCCACAAATCATATTTATCTGGGCCTGAGCGCATCTCAAATAAAACCACATATGCAATGCATTAATGCCTATACCAACCCTACACTCTGTCTCCTGTCCAACCCTGCACTCCTGTGGGGATTTAATCGACCCACCCATCCCTACACTCATTATGTAACACCGGTTGCGGCACTAACTTATCGGTGCAGCATAGCTACTCGATGGCTAAAAGCCTTCAGTGGATCCACAGTCGTCAAGCGAACATGCGATCTATCTACACTTCCCCTTTCGAATAATCCCATCCCCATGCAACATAATAGCACATGAATGCAACATACAATAATAATCATACGATAACAATCATAAATCACATACAAGAATAATCATATAACATGTAGGGGTATTTTCGTAATTTATCTACCAAGGGTATTTTCGTAATTTACCCACCAATGGTATTTCGATAATTTCATAACCTAGGGGTATTTCGGTAATTTTGGAAACTAGAGGTATTCTAGTAATTTTACAAACCAGGGGTATTTCAGTAAGTTGCAAACCAAGGGTATTTCAGTAATTTCACAAATCAGGGGTATTTCGATAATTTTACAAACTAGGGGTATTTTGGTAATTTTACAAACCAGGGGTATTTTGGTAATTTTACAATCCAGGGGTATTTTAGTAATTTCACAAATTAGGGTATTTTGGTAATTTTGTAAACTAGGGGTATTTCGACAATTTTGTTATCTTGGGGTATTTCGATAATTTCACAAATTAGGGTATTAACGACCCTACAGAAGGTCCACTGTTGCCTCGAACGATTCAAGCATTCTAAACAGAGTTAATGATGCAAATGGGCCTAAGGCCCATTCTCGGCCCAAGTGGGCCCACACACTCGTGTGGCCCATTTCGCCCAAACCTAGCCACATATATGAGATTCATATAGTCTAGTTCACTATCTTTTACTCAATCATACAATTTACTCATATGGGCTCTCGGGCCCATTGTGTAACATCCTGATAATTAGGGGCTATGCATTTTACTTAATTGAATGATGTTGGATGCTTATTTATTAATGAGTATATTTTTGGAAGTTATTTGAGCTTCATTAATTAAGTGAATGCTTAGTTAAACTTTTAATTTCTATTAATTAAGAGAGAGCTAAGCAAGTTAGGCCTTAAGAATTAATGACAAGGAATTTCAAGCATAAGTTAAGTAATTGGCAAAGTGGTTAAGATGCATGGATGTGTGCTTGAGGTGTAAGGTTCGAATCTCCTAGCTAGCATTAAGGAGGATTTTAATTTTTTTGTTGTCTTCCCTATAAGTGTCGGCCAAGAAAGTTCTAGAGTGGATGAGCTTTCATTCATTTTGGCTATTTGACCATGTGAAAAGGAAGCTAGGAACTTAAGGCATGGAATCATAAGTTGATGATAAGATGAGGGGACAAAAGGCATGAAATTGGGCTATGTTTTGGGGATGTGTTCATGGTCATTTGACCATGAACCTAGACAACATGAAGGCTAAAGGAGTGGCTTAATTGTGTAGCAAATTTTTGGATATGATGGGGAAGAAACAAGGAGGAAAAAGGGGATATGTTGGCTAAGGTTGACCAAAGTTAGTATAGCCATTAGGGTGCTAATTGGCCAAAAAATCCTAGCAAATGTGTCCATCTTTTCTCTTCTCCAAAACCTTTTCCCTAAACCGAAACTATCATTGGCATTGGTGCAAGGATTACATTGTTTTGGTATTGGTATTTTGACCAAAGAGGTACCCTTATTCCATCTTTTATTCTCTCTCTTTGTTGACAAAATATTGTCACTTTTGAAGTCATTCCTTTTCTTTCTCTTTAGTGCCGAATTTAGCTATCACCAAAAGCCTTCTCTTTCATTTTCTTTTCTCTCTTTTCATTCTATTTCTCTTCTCTCTTTCCCTCTCATAGCAAAACCATAAAAGACTAAACACCATTTTCTTCTTCATTTTCTCTCCCTTAGCCGAATGCATCTAAGCCCCAAAATCAATCTCCTTTCTCTTTGATCAATTCTCCTTTTCTTTTTCTTTTTATTTTATTTCTCTCTTCTTTTTCTCTCATTGTCGAAACCACATAGAAACAAGAAACATTTTGTTACCTCCTTGGCCGAATGTGCAAAGGTTCCTAAACATTTCTTTTCTTTTGAGAAATCACCATCATCATCTTCTTCTTCTCTTCCTCTTTTCTTCCTTCTCTTTCCTTCTCCTTTCATTCTCTTTCTTCTATTCCTCAAAATCAAAACCATCATATTGAAACCACCATTTTTCTTCTCTTTTTGTTAAAGCCGAATCTTGAAGGACTCAAGTAAGATTTTATCAATTATTTTTATCTTTTCTTTTCACTTTAGCAAACTTAGAATCGTAATCTTTTATTTCTCTCCTAGGCCAAATCTTTTGAAAAGAATTTTTCAAAGATCTTGCTGAAGACAACCTTTAAGTAACCATTCGAAATCATCAAGGTAAGGTTATTAATTTAGATCATATCAATTTCCTTAGATGGATCACTAATCTATGTTACTTTTAGGGACGATCTAAGATCAACAAGATAGGTAAGAAAAGAGCCGTATGGAGTGTTTGGAAGAGGGGAGGTATTCCTTTACCATCGAACTACAAACGAAGAGCAAGATCGTGTTAGAGACTTTCCACCGGGTTGTGGACCCTCCGCTAACGAGGATCGGTTATTCAAGTAGTGCGCATAACCCAACCACTTTACGTTGGTGGAATATCGTGGGTTTTGATCCATCTAGTGGAGAAAAACCACAAATAACTGCTCATTCGTGAATCTGAGGGTAAGGATTTAGATCCATCGTCAATAAGTATAGTTACAATAGTGTATACTAACCAAATGTGTTAATTAATTAGGTCTTTGAATAACAAGAGGGTATTGTTCTCACTTTGTCACAAGGTGTGTAACCTTACATTAAAATTTCCATAGATCTATTTTGTTAAAAAGTGATTATATGATAATATGTTTGTTGTGGATACCAATCATTGGTATACAAAATTCGTATGTTACCCCAATATTCCGCTTATTTTTGCTATATGCATCAATATGAAATAAGCATGACTATATTATGATTTGTGGGTAAATAGCATGAAAATCGATTTGATGTGTATGTGCATGGGCATATGGGTATATTGATAAAGGAGGAAGTATTCGGTGGTTCTACCACATTTCGGTGACTTCGGTCACATATGTGAATTTGGTGACTTGGTCACGTATGTTTGACTCCGTGACTTCGGTCACATATTTGACTCGCTGACTTGGTCACATATATTTGGCTCCGGTGACTTGGTCACGATGTGAATCCGGTGACTTCGGTCACGATTTGAAATTTGGACTTGGTCGGTGACTTGGTCACATTCTGTTTTGGTGGCTTTGCCACAATAAGGCGATGTGCATGTTGACCGCAAAGAATCGCCGATGGTGTGTAGCGGATGGAGGTCGATTTAGTAATCCCCACGGTGTCTTTGGTTGGTACGGTGTGTAGCGGATGGATATATAGGTTGGTAGGGCTTGCATTTCATTTCATAAACATAACCATGTAATATTGTATGATTATTATTTGATCTGTTATGAAATGGGCCTTTGGGCTAAATTTGAGCTAAATTGGGCCTTTGGGCTAAATATGAGTTAAATGGGCCTATGGCCATATGTGAAATTTTGGACTTGAAAGCATTTGATAAATGGGCTTTTTAATGTATGTGTTATACATTGAGTTTATAACTCACCCATTTTATGGGATAACTTTTCAGATGACTCGTGGTGCGATGGATCTAAGCAAGAAGGATTTCGAGGTGGCGGTGTTTCAGTATTAAGTATTGTGGAGATTTTCCAACTTAAACTATTTACTTTAAATTTTATTACTTAGACTTTATTTTGGGGTTGCCAATATTATGTAATAAGGCCACTATAAACTATCTTTAATTTCGTGTTTGGATTTACTTTTATTTTGCCATGAACAAATATCTATTAAATAACTAAATTGGTTTTTTTTCGATAATTAATTAAAAAGGTTTTGTCACTAATATATAAATGTTTTCAAAGAAGTTTTCTTAAGTTTGGTTTCCTTTTGATTTTATTAATTCCTCCTAAAAATAATGTTTCAAAGACAAAATTTCTTTACAATGTGATTTCTCTAAAGTTTTACTCGAGGAACATACCAAATCCGGTTAGGCTTTTTGGGCCGGGTTTGGGGTGTTTCAATTTGGTATCAGAGCCCAGTTTTAAACTCTCGGCCTTGGGTTTTGAAGCCCACAATGTTTTTTTTTAAAGTTGGCTCAAATGACTTTTTGAAAGTTTTCTTAAGTTAAATGGTTTTATAAGAGCATGGCACTCGGAATTCTCGGCCCAGATCCATCAGGTATGTACCTTCATTTGATAAATGATATGAATGTTTGATAAGCCTAAGGAAACTTTAGAGACATGGACCCTAGGTGTATGTGTACTACTACGGAAAAACTATTAAATATCTGTTTCATAAAACTTTCTTTTAATAAGAAGTGAAAAGACTCTAATACATAAGACTTTTCAGTAAAAGCATGATAAGATAACGTAGTAGACATGAGCTCTAGGGACGAGGTCGTCGTGGACATGAAAGAGGAAGGATGATCTGCTTTGAACCGATTCGGTCTGGTCAAGGTTCCAGAATGAAGCTCCACTACGCACTGTTGGGCGGACTTTCAAGAACAAAATGAAGGTGGTGACGCAGTATCACAAGCTGTGCTGCGAGTTTTGGAACGAGTAGCAGAAGCTAGTTCTGGAAATGGGTCTCGAAAGTCGGTAGCTGAGAGACTAAGATCGAATGGAGCTGAGGTTTTCAGAGGAGTATCTGGAGTAGCTCCAAATGTAGCTGAATATTGGTTGGAGGCAGTCGAGAGGATCATGGACGATATAGACTGCACTGATGAAGAGAAATTGAAAGGTGCTATTTCACTTCTTCGTGATGAAGCCTACCAGTGGTGGCTCACTATCAAGGAAAGTACCCCTGTGGATCGTCTGGATTGGGGGTATTTTAAAGTGAAATTCGAGGGAAAATATGTCGGAGCTAGCTATATCGACTCCCAGAGGAAGACATTTCAATCTAGTACAAGGAAACAAGTCGATAGTGAATATGAAGCGGAATTTTGCAACTTAGCCGTTATGCCGGAGGGATAGTGGCTACGGAATATGAATGGTGTATCGATTTGAAGATGGACTTAGAGATGAGCTAAGAGTGATGATTGCTCCACACGTGAAAGAGATTTTGCAATCTTAGTGGAAAGGGCAAGAATTGCCAAGAGGCTAAACGGACCGAGAGAGAAGCGGACAGAGGCCGAGTAAGAATAAGAGAAGCTTTGGGTCTTGGGTCGTCGGAAACTTTCGAAGAAATCAAGGAATGATGGACCGCGAGGTCAACAGATCGCTACGGTGTACAAAGTCGTACTTGTTCTCAATGTGGGAAAATGCACTCGGGAGAATCTGAAAAAGACCCATGGATGTTTCAAGTGCGGTTCAAGGATCACATGATCAAAGATTGCCCGATGAACTCGAGAGAAGAACCGTCCAAAGAAGTCGGGGTTCTAATCATGCCGACAGAGGTGGACAAGCAGCAGATAAGAGGTCGTGGTCCAAATGGAAGGGCAATGGTTCTAGTAGAGGTCGCGAACTTCGTGCAGAGGCGATGGAAGCTCGAGGCGAGACAACCAGGTTTGGTGTATGCGGTTAAATCGCAGAGAAGATGTGGACTTTTGATGTTATCACGGATACGCTTCGATTTCGGGTTGCCCTTTATTGCTTTGATAGATATAGGGTCAACTCATTCCTATATCGCTAGTGAAGTATCTGGGACTTTGCATGTGACTTCAAATCGTACTCTAGGAAGATGATCAGATTTTAGTCCTCTAGGATGATCGTAGTTATAGACAAACTCTTTAAGGAAGTGCCTCTAGAAGTCCAAGGATACAGGTTTTAGTGATTTAATGGAATTGCTATTCGAGAATTGACCTTATCTTAGGCATGGACCGGCTTGTGAAGCACCGTGCAAATGTGGATTGTGTCGCTAAGAAAATGTCATTAAGAACTTTTGATGACAAGGAAGTTGTAGTGATGGGTAGAGACGAAACTACTTATCTAATGTAGTATCCGCCTAAGGCGGAAAAGATGGTTAGAAAGGGATGTAAAGCCTTCTTGATGTTAGTGAGTGCTTTGGAGGCTAAGGAAGCAACTGCTAATGAAGTCAGAACGGTGAAGGAATTTGTAGATGTTTTTGGAAGAACTTTCGTGTTTGCCTCCGGATCGTGAGGTAGAATTCGGGATAGACTTATTGTTCGAACGGCGCCAGCTTCTATTGCTCCATATAGAATGGCACCAAGGAGTTGGTTGAATTGAAGGCTCGATTAGGAGTTGCTTGATCGTGGATTCATTCGACCTAGTGTGTCTCCATGGGGAGCACCGGTCCTATTCGTGAAAAGAAGGACGGATCGATGAGGATGTGTATAGACTACTGACAGCGGTTGAATAAGTGACCATCAAGAACAAGTATCCTTTGCCAAGGATCGACGACTTGTTCGATCACCAAGGAAGCTGCAGTATTCTCAAAGATTGATCTAAGGTCGGGTATCATCACTAAAGTGAAAGAAGCGGATATCCATAAGACGGCTTTTCTGAACTAGATATGGGCATTATGAATTACGGTAATGCCATTCGGATTGACGAATGCCCAATTGCGTTTATGGATATGATGAACCGATTTTTCAGCCCTATTTGGATCGGTTCAGTAGTGGTATTCATAGACGACATCTTGGTGTATTCTAAGTCCAAGTGGAACATGATGAGCATCTTCAATTGTGTTGCGAGTTTTAAGGAAAAGAAGTCGTATGCCAAATTCAAAGAAGTGTGAATTTTGGTGAAAGAAGTTGCATTTTAGGACATGTGGTATCCGCAGAAGGATAAGGTGGATCCTCGGAAGATTGAGGTCGTGCTAGATTGGAAACCACCTAAATCAGAATCGAGGTTCGTTTCTTTGGTTTAGCGGATATTATCGAAGATTTGTTGAAGGATTTTCATCGATAGTGCACCTTTAACGAAATTCTTGAGAAAGGAAGTACCTTTTGTGTGGGCCGATAAGCGAAGAGAGTTTTGAGAAGCTCAAGAAAGTTTTGACTAAGCTCTGCTTTGATTCACTCAAGCGAGAAAGGATTTTGTCGGTATTGTGATGCTTCTCAATTGGATTAGGATGTGTTCGATGTAAGGCGGAAAGGTAGTTGCGTATGCGTCTCGTGATTGAGACCGCATGAAGTTAATTACCCGACGCATGACTTGGAGTTGGCAAATGTAGTCTTTGCCCTTAAGGTTTAGAGACATTACTTATATGGAGAAAATTCAAGTGATATATCTGCACCACAAAAGTTCAAATATCTACCGACTCAAAAGAATCGAATCGAGGCAACAAGGTGGATAGAGTTGTTGAAAGACTACGATCGTTCCATCGAGTACCACCCGGCAAGGCGAATGTGGTGGCGGACGCCTAAGTCAAAAAGTGGTGTCGATTTAAGAGCGATGTTTGCACATCTTAGTCTTTTCGATGTGGAAGCTTATTGGCGTAACTTCAAGTTAAGCGACATGGTTAAGTCAAGTAAAAGAGAGGCGATTAATAGATGAAGATCCGAGTGAAAAGCTTCGACAGTGCGGAGTGGGAAATTGGAAGATTTTGGTATTAATAAAGGATTGACGGAGTATTGTGTTATAAAGGTAAAGTTTGTATGCCAAAGGATCGAGTTGAGGCAAAGATACTTGTGAATCGCATGGTAGCCCTATGCTATGCATCCCGGAGGAAGTAAGTTATACCGAGATTTGCAAGATCAATTTTGGTGGCTCGGACTTAAGCGGAAGTTACGAGTTTGTAGGGAAGTGCTTGACGTGTCGACAAGTTAAGGTGAACATCAAGTACCTTCGGATTGCTACTGATAGATAAAGATTCCGTAGTGGAAGTGGGAGAGAATCACCATGGACTTTGTTAGTGGGCTTCCTCTTCGCCTACTAAGAAAGACTCCATTTGGGTGATAGTGGATCGATTGATGAAATCGCACATTTTATCCCGATTCGGATTGATTACTCTTTGCGAAATTGGCGAAGTTATATGTGGTGAAATTATGAGATTGCATGGAGTCCGTTGTCGATAATTTGAGATGAGATCCCAGATTTACTGTGATTTTGGAAAGCATTGCATCGAGCTTTGGGCACCGATTGGACTTCAAGCGGCATTTCATCCTCAATCGGATGGTCGGTCTAAAAGAGTAATCCAAATCTTAGAAGATATGTTAAGGGATGTGTGATAGATTTCAAGGAAGTTGGGAGGAATTCTTACTGTTGGCGAATTTGCGTACAACAACAGTTTCAATCCAAGATTCGGATGGCACCATATGAAGCACTATATGGACTAAGTGTCGCACTCCTACGTGTTGGACAAAATTAGGGAACGCCGATTTTAGGTCCGTAAATAGTGGTGAATCAAGAAAAGGTTAAGGTAATCCTGCTCGGCTAAAGGAAGCATCGATAGACAAAAATCGACGCAGATTTAAAGCGGAAAGAAATAGAGTATCAAGGGGAGACCAAGTTTTCCTAAAGGTTTCACCTTGGAAAAAGGTGATGAGATTTGGACGCAAAGGAAACTAAGTCCTAGGTTCATTGGACCTTATCGGATTGTGAAGCGGGTCGGATCTGTGGCATATCAGTTAGAATTGCCTTCGGAGTTGAAGCAAATGCATGATGTATTCCATGTTTCAATGTTACGCCATTACCGGTCGGATCCATCTCATGTAGTACCGCTTGAGGAGGTGGAATTAAGATCGATTTGTCATATGAAGAGGAGCCAATTCAAATTCTAGAGCGAGATGTAAAAGTTTTACTTGAGAAAATCAGCCTCTCGTTAAGGTATTATGGCGTAATCGGGATCGAGAAGAAGCTTCGTGGGAACCGGAGGAAGCGATGCGACAGCAATACCCTCACTTATTCCAGCTAGGTAATTTCGAGGACGAAATTATTTTAAGGGGGTAGAACTGTAACATCCTGATAATTAAGGGCTATGCATTTTACTTAATTGAATGATGTTGCATGCTTATTTATTAATGAGTATATTTTTGGAAGTTATTTGAGCTTCATTAATTAAGTGAATGCTTAGTTAAACTTTTAATTTCTATTAATTAAGAGAGAGCTAAGCAAGTTAGGCCTTAAGAATTAATGACAAGGAATTTCAAGCATAAGTTAAGTAATTGGCAAAGTGGTTAAGATGCATGGATGTGTGCTTGAGGTGTAAGGTTCGAATCTCCTAGCTAGCATTAAGGAGGATTTTAATTTTTGTTGTCTTCCTATAAGTGTCGGCCAAGAAAGTTCTAGAGTGGATGAGCTTTCATTCATTTTGGCTATTTGACCATAACTGTAACATCCTGATAATTAGGGGCTATGCATTTTACTTAATTGAATGATGTTGCATGCTTATTTATTAATGAGTATATTTTTGGAAGTTATTTGAGCTTCATTAATTAAGTGAATGCTTAGTTAAACTTTTAATTTCTATTAATTAAGAGAGAGCTAAGCAAGTTAGGCCTTAAGAATTAATGACAAGGAATTTCAAGCATAAGTTAAGTAATTGGCAAAGTGGTTAAGATGCATGGATGTGTGCTTGAGGTGTAAGGTTCGAATCTCCTAGCTAGCATTAAGGAGGATTTTAATTTTTTGTTGTCTTCCCTATAAGTGTCGGCCAAGAAAGTTCTAGAGTGGATGAGCTTTCATTCATTTTTGGCTATTTGACCATGTGAAAAAGGAAGCTAGGAACTTAAGGCATGGAATCATAAGTTGATGATAAGATGAGGGGGACAAAAGGCATGAAATTGGGCTATGTTTTGGGGATGTGTTCATGGTCATTTGACCATGAACCTAGACGGCATGAAGGCTAAAGGGTGGCTTAATTGTGTAGCAAATTTTGGATATGATGGGAAGAAACAAGGAGGAAAAAAGGGGGATATGTTGGCTAAGGTTGACCGAAAGTTAGTATAGCCATTAGGGTGCTAATTGGCCAAAAAAATCCTAGCAAATGTGTCCATCTTTTCTCTCTTCTCCAAAACCTTTTCCCTAAACCGAAACTATCATTGGCATTGGTGCAAGGATTACTTTGTTTTAGTATTGGTATTTTTGACCAAAGAGGTACCCTTATTCCATCTTTTGTTGACAAAATATTGTCACTTTTGAAGTCATTCCTTTTCTTTCTCTTTAGTGCCGAATTTAGCTATCACCAAAAGCCTTCTCTTTCATTTTCTTTTTCTCTCTTTTTCATTCTATTTCTCTTCTCTCTTTCCCCTCTCATAGCCGAAACCATAAAAGACTAAACACCATTTTCTTCTTCATTTTTCTCTCCCTTAGCCGAATGCATCTAAGCCCCAAAATCAATCTCCTTTCTCTTTGATCAATTCTCCTTTTCTTTTTCTTTTTATTTTATTTCTCTCTTCTTTTTCTCTCATTGCCGAAACCACATAGAAACAAGAAACATTTTGTTACCTCCTTGGCCGAATGTGCAAAGGTTCCTAAACATTTCTTTTCTTTTGAGAAATCACCATCATCATCTTCTTCTTCTCTTCCTCTTTTCTTCCTTCTCTTTCCTTCTCCTTTCATTCTCTTTCTTCTATTCCTCAAAACCGAAACCATCATATTGAAACCACCATTTTTCTTCTCTTTTTGTTAAAGCCGAATCTTGAAGGACTCAAGTAAGATTTTATCAATTATTTTTATCTTGTATTTTCACTTTAGCAAACTTAGAATCGTAATCTTTTATTTCTCTCCTAGGCCAAATCTTTTGAAAAGAATTTTTCAAAGATCTTGTTGAAGACAACCTTTAAGTAACCATTCGAAATCATCAAGGTAAGGTTATTAATTTAGATCATATCAATTTCCTTAGATGGATCACTAATCTATGTTACTTTTAGGGACGATCTAAGATTAACAAGATAGGTAAGAAAAGAGCCGTCCGGAGTGTTTGGAAGAGGGGAGGTATTCCTTTACCATCGAACTACAAATGAAGAGCAGTATCAGCGGTTAGAGACTTTCCACCGGGTTGTGGACCCTCTGCTAACGAGAATCGGTTATTCGAAGTAGTGCGTACAATCGAACCACTTTACGTTGGTGGAATATCGTGGTTATGATCCATCTAGTGGAGAAAACCACAAATAACTGTCATTCGTGAACTGAGGGTAAGGATTTAGATCCATCGTCAATAAGTATAGTTTTGTTAACAATAGTGCATACTAACCAAATGTGTTAATTAATTAGGTCTTTGACGAACAATAGGGTATTGTTCTCACCGTCACAAGGTGTGTAACCTTACATTAAAATTTCCATAGATCTATTTTGTTAAAAAGTGATTATATGATAATATGTTTGTTGTGGATACCAATCATTGGTATACAAAATTCGTATGTTACCCCAATATTCCGCTTATTTTGCTATATGCATCAATATGAAATAAGCATGACTATATTATGATTTGTGGGTAAATAGCATGAAAATCGATTTGATGTGTATGTGCATGGGCATATGGGTATATTGATAAAGGAGGAAGTATTCGGTGGTTCTACCACATTTACGGTGACTTGATCACATATGTGAATTTGTCGACTTCGGTCACGTATGTTTGACTCGGTGACTTGGTCACATATTTGACTCGGTGACTTTGGTCACATATATTTGGCTCCGTAACCGGTCACGTATGTGAATCCGGTGACTTCGATCACGTATTTGAAATTTGACTTGATCGGTGACTTGGTCACATCTGCTTTTGGTGGCTTTGCCACAATAAGGGCGATGTGCATGTTGACTGCAGCAACTGCCTTCGATGGTGTGTAGCGGATGGAGGGTCGATTTAGTAATCCCCACGGTGTGCTGGTTGGTACGGGGGTGTGTAGCGGATGGATATATAGGTTGGGCCGGGCTTGCATTTCATTTCATAAACATAACCATGTAATATTGTATGATTATTATTTGATCTGTTATGAAATGGGCCTTTGGGCTAAATTTGAGCTAAATTGGGCCTTTGGGCTAAATATGAGTTAAATGGGCCTATGGCCATATGTGAAATTTTTGGGCTTGAAAGCATTTGATAAAATGGGCTTTTAATGTATGTGTTATACATTGAGTTTATAACTCACCCATTTTTATGGGATAACTTTTCGATGACTCGTGGTGCGATGGATCGGGCAAAGAAGGATTTCGAGGTGGCAAGATTTTCGTATTAAGTATTGTGGAGATTTTCCAACTTAAACTATTTACTTTAAATTTTATTACTTAGACTTTATTTTGGGGTTGCCAATATTATGAAGAAGATGGATTTTGCTTGAAGAAAAATTAGAGAGAGGGGAGAGAGCTAGGAAAATTTCGGCAAAGAGGAAGCAAAAGTGATTGAGTAGCCCTCCTACCCTCCTTTTATAGACAAAGTTATCAGCCTAGGAGTCCCTTACTTGTCCACCACTCCTCTTTTTGATAATATTATCTCTTTTATTTAAAAGATAAAAGCCTTTAATCCATCCATTATCTCCTCAATTATCTCCTTAGAAAATAATCCTTTATTTATCTCTTATTATTCACATATTTATGTGAATAAAACTCCTTTATTTATCTCTTATTATTCACATATTTATGTGAATAAAACTCCTTTATTTATCTCTTATTATTCACATATTTATGTGAATAAAACTCCTTATTTCCTCTTATTATTCACATATTTATGTGAATAAAACTCCTTTATTTATCTCTTATTATTCACATATTTATGTGAATAAAACTCCTTTATTTCTCTTACATATCCAAGTTTCCTAAAATGTCTAAGTTTCCAAAAATGTCTAAGTTTCCAAAAATGTCCATTTCCATTTCCATTTCCATTTTCATTTCCATCTCCATTTTCATTTCCATTTTCATTTTCATTTCCATTTTCATGTATTTCTAGGTTTCCAAAAGTATCAAAAATTTATTCATAGTACTTGAAACTTGTCATTTCATACAATTAAACTGAAAATGCATAGGCCCTTTTCAGGATGTTACAGTTCTACCCCCTCAAAATAATTTCGTCCTCGAAATTACTTACTAACAGTCGTACCATCCTTCTCACCGCACTTATGCTTATGCTGCGCACTCTGATCTTAATAGAACCATCATACTTTCCAGGCACAATCTCTAAGTTCCCATCCCTTAGAACTCATTTCTAACGTCGCGATCTAATTAAGAAATTTTATGGATTAGTCATTGTTCCACTTATTTACCAGCGAAGGAGTTTTATGAAAAGGGATTTTAGAGTGGTTCTTTCGTATTCATACAAACACACAATCTTTTCCATTCATTCATCCATCCATCAAACAAGCATGAACTTTCGTTCATTCGGAGAAACGTTGTAGTTTTGTTGTTATTGTTTTCCACTACAGGGTATTTTCGTAATTTTGTCCTCTGAGGCACTTTCGTAATTTTCGAAGAAAATGTTTCTTGGTGTTTTTGTCAAAAGTATTTTTAAAATTTCGAAGTCTAGGGTAATTTGGAAAGAATTTTGAAATTGGGGTATTTGGTAATTTTTGACCTCGTGGGTATTTTGGTAATTTTTCACAAATCGGGGTAAATTTGTAAATTTAATAAATTAGGGTATTTGAAAGTCGTAAAACTTTGAGGTTCTTTTCAAAATTGTTCCTTCAAAATGGGGATGTTACAAAATTTTGGAAATCGGGTCATTTTGGTAATTTTGTAAGTTAGGGCAATTTTGTAAATTTTTTTCCAAGTCATGGTATTTTGATATTTTACAAATTAGGGTTTTGAATGTTTATGAAATCATGAAGTTTTGGTAAAGTTGTTGAGTAGTTGAACATTTTACAAACCGAGGCGTTTTGGTAATTTTTTGCTAAGGGCATTTTTGTAATTTTGTAAATCAAGAGTTTTTGAAAATGTTGTAAAATAATTTTCTCGATTTAAAAGAAAGTTTTAAAAGTTTGAAAAAACTAGGGTTTGTTGTTTTGTTCTCTTCTTTTTTTTTTTAAAACATGGCTAGTTCCTTTCGGGTTTTAGTCATTATGTTTAGCCTATGACCGAGCCCTCTTGGTCGGGGTGAACAAAGCTACGCACCAGGCGGGATTCGTGTGGAGAGGAGGTGAGTCACGGATCGCTTAAATACCAAGCTCCCACCGAAACCATTCCTAGACATGCGCACAGAGGTTACCACACCACTGAGCCCTCTGAGTTATGGTGAACCGAAGCTACGCACCAGGTAGGATTCCTGCGAAGAGGAGGTGAGTCACTAGGACTGCTTAAATACCAAGCTCTTCCGGATCCAATCCTAGACATGCGTACAAGGGTTACCACACCACTAGCTCAGTGACTTGGTCATAGGTTTGTTCAGTGCATTAAGTCTTATGTGTTTGCGTTTGAGTAGTCTAATCCTAGGGTTCAAGTTCCTATCATTCTATTCTACGTTCCATGCCTTTTCTACCCTTATACAGTTCATATATCACAGAATCACACATATAGTTAGGGGTACTTACCTGGTGGACTGCGGGTCGGAGACTTAGGTGCCATGCCATAAAACCTGCTTATTTTTCAAAGAAAATCGTTTGGCTCGCTTGAAAACGTTTTGGGCCTTAGCCCACAGGCCGAGAGTTTAAAACTGGGCTCTGATACCAAATTGAAACACCCCACACCCGGCCCACGAGCCTGAACCGGATCTGGTATGTTCCTAAAGTGAACCGATTTCAAATTCATTCGTTACTTAGAGAAAATTCGTAAAATTTTTTTTTGAAAATGTTGTTGTGGATTGGGCTTAGATTGGAAACCCATTTTATTAAACTTGTAAATCCAATTTGATTTATTACGTCCAAAATAGTTCTTAGCACAATATTTAAAAGTAAAGTAAAAATAAAGAATAATCCACTGGGCCTTATAGCCTTATTACATCAAATAAAACCCAAAAGAAATATAATTAAGGGTACCAAACCGAAATAAAGTCCAAATAAAATAAAATCTCCAAATGTAGCATGGCCACCTCAAGGTCCACCTAGGCCGGTCAAATCCTTGCTCATCACTGAAAATAATTCCCACAATGAGGTGAGTCAGCAGACTCAATGTGCACAATACTAACATTCAACAATTCAGGCATTCATGTTCAAATCATCGATCCATATAAAATGAAATTATGATGCAACCCAAACCCAATCCTATGGTCCATCCGCTACACACCACCGTACACGCCATTCACACCATGGGGACTACTAAGTCAACCCTCCATCCGCTACACACCATCGAAGGCGATCATTGCGATCGGCGTGCTCATCGCCCATATCGTTGTGTCATTAGACACTATAGTCAAATTTATACGTTGTGTCATTAGACACTATATTCAAATATTGTAACCGAAGTTACCAAAATTCTGCAATGTGACCATAGTCAACATATTTCGTTGGTGAGACCGAAGTCAACACCTTCGTTGGTGAGACCGAAGTCAACACCTACTCTCCCCCTTTCACATAAATCCCGAATGCCCCAAAAATATATATATATTGTGCATAACTTAATTTCATGTTCATATACATATATTCGCATGTTATAAAATAACATATTTCACAATCCAATCAAAAGTAGGAAACGTACCTGGGTACTTTTTGCCACATTTGTGGTACATAGCCACATTCACATTCTTATTCATATTCATATATTAAAATAATAGCCATACAATATCGAAGGTTAGTAAGGGTACACACCTGATTGGCTTAATAGATTCCTTGAAATCCCGAAGAACGATCTACCGATCTAGATCTTTATCTCCTAAATTCGACCAATTATTAAAACATATTAACAAACCTATTTAGCTTAAAACCAAATCCTAGTAGGATTTGTATTATTTACCTTGTTGCCAATTGGATGATTGTAAATCGAATCCCACAATTGCTAGTATCCTTTTCCTTGAAATCGCTAACACTAATTCATGTAACCATGTGAGTTTTCGCTTTTGAAATAATGAAAATAATTCCAAATACCAAAATTAAGCCTTTGCTTAGAATATCACTTACCATACAAATTCCAAATCAAGAGGATTCCTTGCCCTATATGTCCGTCGAAATCTTCATGTTAGATCTAATCTAATATATACATCATAACCTTTAATCAAATAAATTTATCTTACCTTAGATCCTTGATCCTTGTATTCGATAGTTGAAGAAACCCTTTTGATGTTTTAGTTGATTGCTCCTTTACTTAGAATCAACAAAGATTGGCTTTGACGATGAGAGACAGAGAAGAAAAATAGAAGAAGAAAAGATGGATTTTGCTTGAAGAAAAATTCGAGAGAGAGGGAGAGAGCTAGGAAAATTTGGCAAAGAGGAAGCAAAAGTGATTGAGTAGCCCTCCTGTCCTCCTTTTATAGCCAAAGTTATCACCTAGAGTCCCTTACTTGTCCACCACTCCTCTTTTGATAATATTATCTCTTTTATTTAAAAGATAAAAGCCTTTAATCCATCCATTATCTCCTCAATTATCTCCTTAGAAAATAATCCTTTATTTATCTCTTATTATTCACATATTTATGTGAATAAAACTCCTTTATTTATCTCTTATTATTCACATATTTATGTGAATAAAACTCCTTTATTTATCTCTTATTATTCACATATTTATGTGAATAAAAGCGCTTTATTTATCTCTTATTATTCACATATTTATGTGAATAAAACTCCTTTATTTATCTCTTATTATTCACATATTTATGTGAATAAAACTCCTTTATTTCTCTTACATATCCAAGTTTCCTAAAATGTCTAAGTTTCCAAAATGTCCATTTCCATTTCCATTTCCATTTTCATTTCCATCTCCATTTCATTTCCATTTTCATTTTCATTTCCATTTTCATGCATTTCTAGGTTTCCAAAAGTATCAAAAATTTATTCATAGTACTTGAAACTTGTCATTTCATACAATTAAACTGAAAATGCATAGGCCCTTTTCAGGATGTTACATACACGGGGTCGATTTGATAAAAGATACTGAACAGAAAGTGAAAGTGATTCGAGACAGTTTAAAAGCAGCGTCTGATCGTCAGAAATCCTATGTAGATTGAAAAGAAAAGACATCAAATTTGAGATCGGTGACAAAATATTCTTAAAAGTATCTCCGTGGAAGAAAATACTTAGATTTAGCTATAAAGGCAAATTGAGTCCGAGGTTCATCGGACCGTATGAGATCATCGAGCGTGTTGGACCCATTGCGTACAGATTATTGTTACTACCTGAGCTAGAAAAGATTCATAATGTATTTCATGTGTCAATGCTTCGTAGATACCGATCCGATCCATCCCATGTGATTACCCGTCTGAGATTGAAATCTGATCCTATATGACGTATCAAGAGGAACCGATTTGTATCTTAGCTCGTGAAGTGAAAGAGTTGAGAAATAAGAAAATTTTGTTAGTGAAAGTGGTATGGCATTGACACGGAGTGGAAGAGGATGTGTGGGAGCCTGAAGATGCAATGGGACAACAATATCCAAATCTGTTTAACGGTAAGATTTTTGTGGACAAAAATCCCTAAGGGGGGAGAACTGTAAGAGTCCGATTTAGACCCTAGTCGGAACAGTGGTTTTGGGACCACAAATTTGAGTTAGGATAATAATTTAATATTATTTTTTGTGTTTATTGTGTGTGATTAAGCATGTGCTTAAGTTCCATCAATTAATTTGTTCGTTTGTATGCTTAATTTGAGAAAAGGACTTAATCACATAAAGTGAAAGTGTGATGGTTTAATGTGGAAGCATCAAATTGTTATTGTCTTTATTATGAGAAGTCTTTAAAAGGAAAATAGCCCGTTAATAAAGAAAGTGGGTGGATATGGTCAATAATGACCTTATATCATATGTTATTGACATGTCTCTAACTAACTATGATCACAATAAAGGCAAGTGCACCTATCGTTCAATAGTATAGTTATGGTAACACCGAAAATATAGTATCCACAAGGACCAAGAGTACTAGTAATTACTATCTTTTTATTATCTAGCCTAAGATTTGGAGTGATTTCTTTTAAACTAAAACTTATTAAAAATACGATAGAGAACGAATTGGGAAAATACTTTAAGACAACTTATATGATAAAGGCAATACCCAAGGAAGAATCCACCTAGACTTCACTTATTAATTTTGATTCATATGATTTATTCACTTGAATTAATCCGTAGAAATCCCTGATTTATGTTAATATCTCTTTCAAGACTAAAAACAACTGACTCTACGTTGATTAATTGAAATCTCTTTCTAATTAAAACCATTATTGTCGCATTAACTCGATCTATTGATTTTCTTATTAGATTTGACTCTAATCCGGCATATTTTCATCGCCCTATTTCTAGGGTTGCAATCAACTCCGCTTAATTTTGTTGATCTACTCTTAAACAGGGACTTTTACTCATCTGAATAAGCACATTCGACTTGAATTAATAACCTGAATTATCAACACAAGAATAAGAACTCACAATTAAGAATAACAAGTATTTATCTTATAAATCAAATAATAATAAGATCCGTCTTAGGTTTCATCCACTTAGGTATTTAAGGGATTAGTTCATACTGATAAAGGAAACATCTTAAAATTAGGAACACAACAAAACATAAGAAAACCCAAAAACTTCAAGAGAAATTGATAGAAGATCTTCAGTCTTGATGGAGATCCTTCTCCTAAGCTGCTCCGATGGTTGTCTTCAAGTATTTTCTACCTTCTACCGGCGTCCTCATTTAGGTTGCCCCTTAGGGTGTTTATATAGGCTTTAGATCGCCTCTCTTGGCCCACAAGTAGCCTATTCCAAATAGAATTAAACTTTGATACGGTAGGGACATGCCCGTGTTCGATTTCTTAGACCATGCTCGCTTCTGCTCGCCACACACGGTCGTGTGGTCTACTCGTGTATGTTGATCCAGGCTATGTTTGATTATGCTCGTAACACACGGCCGTGTTTGATAGCCCAGTCGTATTGATTACTTAGGTAGGTCCATTTTGCCCCTTTTTGGCCCGTTTCTCGTTCTTTTTGACTCCCTAAGCTCTCTTGAATGTAAAACATGAAATTAAGGGATTAGGAGCATCGAATTCATCAAATCTAATGAAAATTCATCCAAAAATAAGCCAAGCATGGGGTTAAAATATGTATAAATTATGGTTTATTAAATATCCCCACACTTAAACCTTTGCTTGTCCTCAAGCAAAATCCTCAACTCACAATTAAAATTAACTTCCTTAATTCATAATTCTCATTAATAATGTCTCATCATGTTTCATAGATAATTCATACATTGATAATTTGAACTAAAAGAGTCTTAGAGATTCAAACAATCTAAGTCACAAATGTTTGTAGCACGAAAACTTAGGTGTTTTCCCTTGTCTAAATAATTACCTTTGATTCAAAACTGACAAGGATAAACATCCTCACTAAGGATTCACTCAAATCACTCAAAGTGTTTAAGGGTCAAGATACAACACTCAAAAGTCAAACATGAAAAGTTATTACCATAGGCTTACATGAAAATCAAATCTCCACCACTATAAAATGAGATGATGCACAAATCAAAAGGTATCTAAAAGGGTTGTAATGGGACTTGGGTTAAAGGTGTGGATAAAGGCTGAATTAAAGGGTTAAAATCGAGATTGAATTGACAATTTACCTAACTAGAAAAATAAACTAAATACTAAATAATTACATCAATTGAAAACTTATCAATAATAACATGAGCTTCTTCTCAAAATGTGAAATTAACTGTTTTAATGCTCATAGAACTAATAATGAATATATTCCTAATATTTTTTAAGAATAAGAACATATAATAATAAGAAAGAGTTTAACAACTAAAATAAACAACATAGTTAGGCATGTGCTCAAATTAAATCTCGACAAAAATGAGTTAAAAGAATAGGAAAAATTCTCAAAGAATCAAAAAGAGTGAGTTTTGGGTTAATATTAAGGGTAAACCAAGAAACGATTTATTAGGATTCAAAGGGGTTTACTAGGGGTTTATTATGAAGGTAGGCTTTTTATGGAGTAAGTGGGTTAAATCATAGGTGCCTTTATCATCTCAGTATATCAAATCAAAAGTGTGGTCTCGACATGCATAATTGAAGCAAGTTCTAGAATAACAAATCAATATTGACACACTCATAATCAATAAAGTGATCAAGAAAAGTGTATGCTCTAAAGGCTCAAAGACTCACAAAAATTATGGTTTTTGATGTCAACTTTGCAAATTTCAAACTTCAAAGTGATATTTAAATTTTGGGAAATAACCTAGAAATTTTTAATTTTAAAAATAGACTTATCATGCTTGATTCTCTAATGTCTTAAAGTTTAAACCATCAATGCATAATTACCTATGATTTAATCTAACACATATCAATGAAAATCATAAGTCAAAAGAAGTTTCATTTTAATTAGTAATATGAGAAAATTTACTTAATAACAAGACATAATTCAAAGATTTTCTAAAATCAATTAAATGACCTCCCCAAACTTAAGATCTACATTGTCCTCAATGTACAAAGATAAATAATAGAAATATAGTAATACAATCATAAGATAGGGAGAGAAGTGAAACTTCCTGAATTTTAGATGGAGTCAAGGAAAAGAAATAGGAAAAAGTTGGGCAGAGGTGGGGGAGGATACTCCGGTGGTGTGGTCGTTCCTTGATAGCACCTTGAACCTAAATTAAAGAAATCAAAATATACTAATATAAATTAAAGACAAGAAAGATAAAAGGAAAGAATTTAAAAATTAATATAAAAGAAAAAGAAGAAATAAATGGACTCAAAGGTCCTTATCTTGTCGAGTCAATGAAGCGATCGGCATGAACCTATGAGACAGTTGTGGTATATTTACTGTAGAGTGGTCGCGCAAGGGGAGACCGCGCCGGGATCCTCTCGTGTTTCTAAAAAGGGATAGTGGCCTTGGTCATGCCTCAACTAATAGTCATTGTGTACGGTTGCGTGGATGGTGGTAGGTGTGGTGGCAGTGGAAAGAAGGAATAAGGGAAAAGGAAAAAGAAGGAAGAAAGGCGACAAGAAAAGAAAAGGGAAAAGGGGGTTTTCAAGATGCGAAATAATAAAGGAAGGAATAAAATAGAGGAGGAGAGCGGTGGTCAAAAATGGGTGTGGTAGCTAGGGTTTGGAAGAAAAAGAATTGGGGAAGAAAGTGAACAGAAGAAGGGGGTTTAAATAGAAATTGGGGCACCTGGCCACTGCCCACACCCGTGTTCCTTGGGCATGTTAGATCACACGGTCGAATCGCATGGCCGTGTGATGCTCCATTCATTTCTCCCACGCCTGTGTAGAGGTTCCCACGCTCATGTTAATCAGTGTCACCCACAGCTTAGAGGCACGGGTGTGTCGTATGCCCGTGTGACTTACTCAACTTCGACCACGACTGTATTACACGGCTGTGGCATTTTATTGCAGCCCGTATGCAAGGGAAAATTTTCGTCCTATTCTCGCGGTCTTCGCCATGATGGTGTACCTATTCGTGGTGTCAACACGGCCACACCCACGCCCGTGTGCAAAGTCGTGTGGATATAGAAACCTGCGCTATATTAATTTGGTTAGTTTAATTAGGTGTTAAAATCGAAAATAATGACATTAGTGAGTTTAGTGCTTGGGTTGCCTCCAAAGAAGTGCTCATTTAAAGTCTTAAGCTAGACTTACCTCTCATTCGTATACTCATGGTGGCTTGAGGAGTTGGAACTCCTATCTCCCACTATCAATTCTATTATCGATATATAATTTTAGCCAAGTGGTGTTTACCTTAAAAGTGCCGACATTAGTATTAGTTACCTCGACTGTACTGTATGGGAAGACATTGAGTATCGTGAAAGGGATCGTTCCATTTGTATTCAGGTCTAAAGTGGCCATTCGAGGGTCTATTTTATCCAACAATACTTGATCCCCGATCTGAAATTGGTTTGTCCCATGGAGTTGCTTAGGTTCATCATATTTTCTTAGTTTCTCCTTGACATGTGTCCTCCACTCTTCTAGTTCATTGATCTGAAGCCTTCGCTCCTCATGAGTTATTTCATTATTGGCACGAGATTTGGGATGTGGCTCAATTGTGTATTTTTGAGGTGCTTCCAGAAAGAAGGTTGAACTGTATGGTTATTAATAGAATTTATGTTCTCACCTTATTACTTGATGTCCTAATCGAATCACGAGCCTAAAGAGTGATCGTTTTGTCACCTACACAAAGTGTGAGTTCACTTGTACCAACATCAATTCTAGTTTTAGCAGTTTCTAAAAAGGGTTGTCCTAGGATTTCAGGTGAGTTACTGTCCTCATCCATGTCTAGAACAACAAAGTCAACTGGGAATATAAATTTATCAATTCTTACAAGCACATCCTTAACAATTCCCCTAGAAACTCTAATGGTTTTATTTGCGAGTTGAATACTCATCGTAGTTTGTTTAGGTTTCCCAAGACCTAGTTGCTTAAACACTTTATAGGGCATGATGTTAATACTCGCCCCTAAATCAGCTAAAGCATTATTAACATATAAACTACCAATTAACAATGAATAGTAAAACTCCCTGGATCCTTTAATTTATCGGGTAGTTTATTTTGTAAAATATCTGAGAAGACTGCATTTAGCTTCACATGCGACGCATCTTCTAACTTACGTTTGTTTATCAAAAGCTCTTTTTAAATTTTTTTTTGAATTGGGCATCTGCGAAAGAGCTTCAATAAATGGTGAGTTAATATGTAATTTTTTTAGAAGTTTAAGAAATTTATCGAATTATTCATCATGCGGTCTTTCTTCGTTGCATTGAGATATGGCACACGAGGTTTGTACTCTGTATTTGCCAGTTTTGGTCTATCATGGCTTACCTCAACCTTAACTTTATCTACCACGTTCTATTGCCTTGGGTTTGGTTCGTCTAACCCTTTATTATCATGGGCAGTGATGGCATGAAGTTGCTCCTTTGGGTTAGTTTCAGTGTTGCTTGGTAGGCTGCCCTGTGGCCATTCAGAGATTAGCTTAGCAAGTTGTCCTATTTAGTTCTCGAGCCCTTGAATTGATTCTTACTGATTTTTGAGTGTTGTTTTGGTGTTTTGGAAATGGGTTTCCTTTTCCATTCGTATCGCACTGCATAACTGGATGTACCTATTAAGAACCACACAAACCATCAATCTTTTTCTTTAACATCTCTACCTGGTTTGATAGCATGGTCACTGCGTCGAGGTTGAAAACACCGGCCGCCTTTGTTGGCTTCATCCTCATACCTTGCCACTGATAGTTATTCAGTGACATTTCTTCAATGAATTCATAAGCAGCCTCAGGTGTTTTATTGTTTAGTGTATCACTGCCGGCTGCATCAATCAACTGCCTAGTTGTGGGGTTCAAACCATTGTAAAAGGTTTGAACCTGTAACCATAATGGTAACCCATGGTGAAGGCATCTTCTCAGTAGATCCTTGTATCTCTCCCATGCATCGTAAAGTGTTTCTAAATCCATCTGCACAAAAGAAGAGATATCATTCCTCAACTTAGCTGTTTTAGCCAGCGAAAAATATATAAGTAAAAAATTTTCAGTTAGTTGTTCCCACGTAGTGATTGATCCTCGTGGTAACGAGTTCAACCATTGTTTGGCTTTATTCCTCAAAAAGAATGGAAACAATTGAAGGCGAATGGCATCATCAGAAACACCATTAATCTTGAAAGTGTCACAAAATTCCAGAAAATTTACCAAGTGATTGTTTGGATTCTCATCCTGCAAACCATAAAACTGAACAAATTGCTGAATCATCTAAATAGTATTAGGTTTCAGTTCAAAATTATTTGTAGCAACAGCAGGTCTAACAATACTTGATTCAGTTACTGATAAATTAGGTTTAGCATAATCATACATAGTACGATGAGTAGGATTTTGATTCACTGGGTTTACGGCAACCAAAGGAGGTAGCGGATTATTGTCGGCCATCTCTTCGGTAGTATTGGTTTCATCTTCTTGCTCATCTTCTATGTATTGTAGACTTCGCCTTTTTCTATTCGGTTTCTACGAGTGATACCTTCTATATCACTGTCAAAAAGTAATGGTCTGACGGGTTCCTTCTAGTCATAAACTAAAAGTTCTTGCCAGAAGCAAAGAAAGAAAAATTAGAGAAGTAGAAACAAATAAAAAGTAAAATTAAATTGCAATAAAATAAGAATGGCTAAAGTAATAAAATTTAGCATTCCTAATATCTTAGTCCCCGGAAACGATGCCAAAAACTTGATGTGTCTCTAACTAACTATGATCACAATAAAGGCTAGCGCACCTATCGTTCAATAGTATAGTTATGGTAAGACCAAAAATATCATATCTACAAGGACCAAGAGTACTAGTAGTTACTATCTTTTTATTATCTAACCTAAGATTTGGAGTGATTTCTTTTAAACTAAAACTTATTAAAAATACGACAGAGAACGAATTGGGAAAATACTTTAAGACAACTTATATAATAAAGGCAATACCCAAGGAAGAATCCACCTAGACTTCACTTATTACTTTTGATTCATATGATTTATTCACTTGACTTAATCCGTAGAAATCCCTGATTTATGTTAATATCTCTTTGAAGACTAAAAACAATTGACTCTAGGTTGATTAATTGAAATCTCTTTCTAATTAAAACCCCTATTGTCGCATTAACTCTATCTATGGGTTCCATTATTAGATTTGACTCTAATTTGATAGATTTTCGTCACCCTATTTCTAGAGTTGCAATCAACTCCTCTTAATTATGTTGATCTACTCTTAAATAGGGACTTTTGCTCCTCTAATAAGCACAATCGACTTGAATTAATAACTTGAATTATCAAAACAAGAATAAGAACTCACAATTAAGAATAAGAACATGTATTTATCTTATAAATCAAATAGTAATAAGATCCATCTTAGGTTTCATCCCCTTAGGTATCTAAAAGATTAGTTCATACTGATAAAGGGAAACATCTTAAAATTAGGAAAACACAAAAACATAAGAAAACACAAAAACTTCAAGAGAAATTAATAGGATATCTTCAGTATTGATGGAGATCCTTCTCCTAAGGTGCTCCCAATGTCTGTCTTCGAATATTTTCTGCCTTCTACTTGGCGTCCTCATTTAGGTTACCCTAGAGTTTTTATATAGGCTTTGGAACGCTTCTCTTGGCCCACAAGTAGCCTATTCCGAAGAGAATTAAACTTTGATACGATAGGGACACGCTCGTGTAACATGCTAGTTTTTGATTTCTTAGACCGTGCCGTTCGCTTCTGCTCGCCACACACGGACGTGTGGTCTATCCGTGTATGTTGATCCAGGCCATGTTTGATTATGCTCGTAACACAGTTGTGTTTGATAGCTCAGGCTGTGTTGATTACTTAGGTAGGTCCATTTTGCCCCTTTTTGTCCTATTTCTCGTTCTTTTTACTCCCTAAGCTCTACTAAATGTAAAACATGAAATTAAGGGATTAGGAGCATATAATTCATCAAATCTAATGAAAATTCATCCAAAAATAGGCCAAGCATAGGGTTAAAATATGTATAAATTATGGTTTATTAGTTATATACATTTTATATTAAAGGTTAGTTTTGTAAATTAATAATTATGTTTATAACAACCAAACAAAACATGAAATGGCTATCATCATCTTCATTTACCACCGAATATTGAAAGAAAAGAAAGAACTTGAGCTTGTTTCATTCGGCCATGGTTCAAGCATAAATCGAGTATGTGTTTTTATCAGTTTTTGAGAATTTCTAAGTTTTTGCAATCGTTGCTTTGTGTACTTCAAAAACCATGTCTCAATTTTGTGAATTGATGAATATTTTGTAAAGTGCCATTGGTGAACATGTGAGTTTTTGGATATTTGGTGGTGAAATATGAATTATATGTATTTGATTAACATAGTTTATCTTTGAGTTTTTGGAGATTTTAAGTATTTTGGATTAAATTGAGAAAATGAAAATTTGAAGGACTAAATTGTGAAATAAATGAAATGTATGAACTTGAATGTGCATGGGTGATATTTGGCCAAGCATGAGTATCATGAAATTTGGTGTATTTTGTGATTTTGTGAAATAAGGACTAAATTGTCCAAATGTGAAAATGTGAGGACTAATTTATAAATTACCCTAAATATGTTTTTCGATTGAATTGAATGTTTTAGTGAATAAATGGATTTAAAATGAATATGTATAGATCAAGAACGAAGAAAATGGACTTAGATTGGGAGAAATCGAAAGTGATTGAATAATTGAATCCGATCGAATATTAGAATCCGAGGTAAGTCAATATACAAATAAATGTATTTGAATTGAACTGCTTGTGTATATATGAAATTTGAATTGCTATGAATATCCATTGAGATGGAATATATGTGGAATCCGAGTTTACGAATAAGTCGACAAGTTGATAATGTCCGAGAAGTCCCGTTTGAATCTAGGGATAGATAGGATTGCATATGTCATGACATAGATGTCCGATATATGATATCATGTAAGACTACGTCTGGGACGTTGGCATTGATTTGAGATTTCATGTAAGACCATGTCTACGACGTTGGCATCGATACAAGAGTTACGTGTAAGACCATGTATGGGATAGTGGTATCAATATCTGAGTACATGTAAGACCTCGTCTGGGATGTAGGCATTGTACGACTATTTCGAGCACTCTGAGTATCCTATTTAGATCTGAATGATTCAACTGGCAAGTCCAAGAAATGAATGAATATGTGAAATGTACATTCCATTTCGGGTACGTTGATATATATGCTTTGTATAAGCATGAAAGGTGAGTATGTAATTGCATTAATACAAATGAACATTTGAGATATATGTATGTTTGAAATATGAGCAAATGAGATATTTGAGATATGATGATTTGGTAAGCAATGGCAAACCAAGTGAGCCAAAGAGTTTATTTATGTGCTTGAATTGAAGATATGTTAATGAATTCAAATAGCTATGCTTATGAATGATTTATGTTAATTTTATTTGTATATAGCTTACTATGCTTTTGAAAAGCTTACTTTGTGTGTGTTTGTTCTATTTTATAGATCGTTGAAGCTACGAGAGGCTTGGGGACCATTGAGGATCATCATCACACTACCTAAACTCAATTTTGGTACTTTTGAAAAGTGTATATAGTTAAATGTGGCATATATAAGCTAGTTATTTTTGAACATGTTTATGATGTATAAATAGCCATGAGATGTGGCTAGATAAATGTTGGTATTATGAATGAATGACTTTGATATATGATGTTTGATTTTGGTATGGATTCATGGTTTTGATATGGTCATATAAATGGTAAGTATAATGATGCAATATGAGTATATATGTTTGAACAATGAGATGGTTCAATGAATGTGGCAAATTGATAATGACATATGATTAGTTTTATATGTAAATTAGTTGTGCATGTTGGCATCTAAGTTGGCATGATTAAATATGAGATTGCTAGGATAATATGATGATCTTAGGACATGATTTTGGTTTCCAATTGTGTATGGGATTTTGCTTGTTTGAGCTTGTAGGTATGACCCTTGTGTGGGTGGCATTTTGGCCTTGAAAATGGCCTTTAATTGCCCACACAGTTGAGCACACGAGCATGTGGTTCGATCGTGTCCCTTGTGGTTGTAATTCAAAATAAGTCAGGATTGACCACGGGCTGGACACACGGGCGTGTGATTGGCCGTATGCTGTAATTCAGGATCGACCATGGGTGGTGCACGCGGGTGTGTCTCAGGCCATGGGGACAAGTCAGTATGTATGCCTTGTTTTGGCACGGCTTAGACACACAGGCGTGTCTAAGGCCGTGGGAGGCACGCGGCCTGCCTACACGGGCGTGTGACCTCTATAACTTAGAAAAAGTTTTAAATTTTCGAGAATTGTTGTATGTGTTCGGTTTAGTCCCGACCCTATTTTAAAGCATGTCTAAGGTCTCATTGACCTATTAAAGGGACTCTTTGATTGGATTAGATGGATTATGATATGAAATGTCCGTAAAAGATTCTGATTGTTTGGTAATACCTCTTAACCCTAATCTGGCGACGGATATGGGTTAGGGGTGTTACAATAACTAAATAAAAACATAGTTCAATTGCACATATTCAAGCTCTTCTAAATATGCAACTAGTTTAATATGCTACAACGAATTACAATAGATCAAACTCCCCACACTTAAGTCATTACTTGTCTTCAAGCAAAGAAAGATTAAAATGAAAAATAGAAGACAATTCTTGAACAAGTATGATACAAAGACTCGTTTTGGAACACATAATTAGGAATAATCATATCTACACATAATTCTAGCATGATATATAAAAACTTACCATTTTAGTTTCAAACACTTATGTTTAGTATATTACAATGTATATAAATAGTAATGTTCTCAAATATATGGATCAGTCGATAATTAATACTAGTAATTTGATTACCTAGCATAATACAAATAGTCATTATTATGATTTATCAATATAATGTCAATTCATGAATAGATTTACTTTAGTCACATAAGGCATTTTGGCTTGTAAAGTTCTAAGGTTTAGGACCGAATAAAATAAGCCATTTGCCGTTGAGTTGCGCAATGGCTCGGGTCAACCCTACAGAAAATTAGAGTGATATCAGGACATAGGGGTTCGTGTCACAACATAGGGTTCGTGTCACGACATATGACCTCAATTTTTTTGGATTCTGGGTAAAATGACTTTTATGTCGTGACATAGAGCTGAATTGCTCGATTTCATGAACCTGTTTTCGATGTTGTGACATGGAGAATCCGTGCTGTGACATCGACGTTGTTTCGACCCCTCCTGAATTTCAAAGCACTCGTAATAAATTTTTAATCAGTTTGAACCAAACAAAATCCTAAAATACTAATGAGTCTATTAAAATGCAATAATATACAAAAATTTAACTCAGTTTAAAAGTATCAAGTATTGTTGTAGGATTCATCCATCAACTATGTCAGCGTATACATGGAAGCACTTTTGGTTGTTTCTTTTGATCGTATTGGTCCAGCATCCATCATGCCACTCCACCTTTCTTCATTTATCCTGCTACTTGAATCTGCTCTTTCGACCTGCACTTATCGCAGAAAATAAATTTTTTTAGCTCAAGGTAATTAGGGATTTTTACAGATATTTCAAAGCATTGTTTTCCTAATTTTCCCTACTTCCCTCATTCTTTTGGTGACCACATTTGAAAATTTCAGTCTCACCATTGATTTTCATAATTAACTCATTAATTTCTAGGTCAATGGTGGACCTTGACGTGGCTAAAAATGGCCTACCTAATAGAATAGGTATCTCATGGTCTTCTTCAAAATCTAGAATTACAAAATTGATCGAGATGATAAAGTTGTGCACCTTAACCAACAAATCTTCAAGTACTCCTCTCGGTTGTATCAAAGACCTATCAGCTAATTGTAGTGTAATATGGGTGTTTTTAATTTCTTCTAACTCGAGTTTTGCACATAGCAATAAAGGAATTAAACTGATACTGGCTCCTAGATCACACAGAGCTTATTGCACTACATGATGCATTTATGTTAACTTGCTCTCCTGTTTTAATTTTCCCAAGCCTAGACATGATTTATTTTAAATATTTTGCATATTTAGGAATGTTTTCAATTAATTCAATTAAAGGAAAGTTAACATTCAGTGATTTGAATAAATTTAGAAAACTTACAAATTTTGGTTCATCCCATTTCTACTTATCATCTAACTGTGAGGGGAATTGTACCTTAGTTAGTGTGGTTTCTCTATTCGGCTCAACATTAGGCCCAACTGCTAGCTCAGTTACCTTCTCTAGTTTAGGTTCAGAATCATCATTTTGAGGGCCTTCCTTTTGAAGATCATCGATATCCTCATTGTTCTCCTCTTGAGTTGGGTTCTTTGGGCAACTAAGTACTTTTACCCGAGTGAAGTGCGACCACCTTCATTTGATCCTTCCATTTTCCTCAAGGATTATTCCCATAATTGCTTGGGATCCTGATGCTAATTTTCCTTTTGATATCTCCCATCATACTCACCAATTGGCCCATCTGGTCTTCAAGTTTAGTAAATCTTTTAGTTGTTTGAGTGCACTCAGACTGCACCTTTTCACCTTTGTCCTTATTGACTATGTCTTTCCCATAATTTGATCCAGACGTTGACCACATACTGTATGGTCGTTTGGGTTGGCCCTCTCCTGAGGCTTTTGCAAATATGGAGGTTGGTAAGTAGTGTCATAACGTTGCCTACATAAGAGTACACGGGCCTTTACTTCGGCCTTGACCACCCCACGACAGGTGTTATTTTCTACTCTTCTTTTACCGATTTGTTTTCTGTTACTATTTCCTTCTTTGTGCAGTTCTTTCTATCCTTGTTGCCGTTATTATTTTCACTATTATGCTCTTGGCCGAATTGTGGTTACTTTGGTTGCTTTTCTTTTGTTTTGATATTTTTTCAATTGGCTCATATCCTTTACGTGATTTTACGCTTTCGGTAAGCTTGATACTTATTTTGGTTCAAATGTTCTATTAAGTAATTGTTAATCTGAGTTTCAACTTTATGAGATAACAAACGAGAAGCTAGTGGTTATTCTTTTTCTACGGTGCAAAGGCGTGAAGCCTCAGTTGCTCAATCAAGGTTAGTGGTTGTCGACTAAGGGGATAAGTGTTTCGCTAGGGTTCTTTTTAATTCTATTGGTAGGCAATCAACTGAATGTTAGGCTATTAATTGAATGTTGTGGTTGAGTATAGGTTTGGAGTGCGACTTGTGGGCTATTTACGCACTTTCGCAAAAAATATGTGTGTGTAAACACTGCTCTTAATTGAAAATAGGCAAAAAGCAAAAAGTGTGATTAGTTGACACCACATGGGCGTTCTACTACCTGTGTGGTAGTCCGTGTGAATAAACATAGGCGTATGATCGACGAGGCCGGCCATGTGCAATTTTATAGGCTGGGCCATAGTGGGTTGAATTGGGTCGTATGGGCCCAACAAGCGTCTGGGCCCCACACGAGCAAATCACATGGGCGTGTGGAAAATATTGAGGCAGGTTGTGTATCCACATGACCAAGGCCATTCTGATCCATGTGGGCCACACGGGTGTGTGGGTCCGCAACATGGGCCCACAATAGGGGCCTTGGCCCATTTTCACTGTTTGACTGCTAAGGTTGCACGGGTCACCCAAGACGACTGTGGACCTACTGTTCAGTTAGTAATGTTTACCTAGAACCCTAAGTGACTAAATGAATGACTATTACAGCCCTGTGTGATTTATATACATACATATGTACATGTACGACTATACTTTATGATGCTAATTTGACTATACCGAATAAATGTATGATATTCTGATATGACATGACATGATTGCTTGTTGTATTACATGGGTTGGGTTTTATATTGATCAGAGGAAGTGTACTTAAAGGCTTCGAGCCTAAATTACCTAGCTGCATATTACTATATAGTGCCGCATTCGGTACTTTCTAGGGTGTAAAGATGGGTGGGTTGATTATATCCCCACATGGAGTGTAGGGTTGGACGGAGATGGAGTGTAAAGGTGGCTGGGTAGGACTTGTATGTTGTATGATTTGTTACTGATACTGTAATGGGCCAAGGTTCAAATGCATGATTGCTTCTATATTGAGATGGGCTAAAGCCCAGACTGTTACTGAAAAGGGCTTAGGCCCAGACTGTATTTGCCTTCTGTCTGGTTGATTTATAATGGATTACACTCTAAGTTTTTGTAAACTCACCCTTCTAATTTGACTGTACAGGTAATCCCCAAGCATAAGCGAGTTGGTGCGGCGGAGGACTTGGCGGTGGCCACACAACTTACTTCTTTCTATTTTAGCACTTAAATGAATTTAAATTTTATTTTGGGTATTTTTCTGTAATAATGGCCTTTTTAGATTTTTATTTTAATTTGGGATTTTTAATAATTTTTTTTATACCTGCTAGAAGTAGGGGTAATCGGGTTTTCAAAGGAATCAGACGTTTTAACAAATTTCACACAAATACGTAAACTGTTTAAAAAGCTTTCGTGACAAGTGAAGTTTTGGAAATCTAATTTCGTTCTGGAAGCAATAACTGATTGATAATGATTCACGTTTTGCAAATGAACAAAATGTCTTTGAAAGATAATAAAAAGAGGTTGAATAGAAAAGAGAGTTTTTAATGACAACTTGTTTCATGAAAAACATTTCAATATGACATCATCAGATTCAGCCATAACGTCCAAGACGAGTTTGGGGTGTTACATTTAGTGGCATCAGAGTCAGGATGGAAAACTCGGCTATGGATTTGGGTTTTTAAACTTGGATTTTAAAGCATCGATTTTTAGATGATTGAAATATTTTCGTAGCATGTGTGGTACACTTAGTCTCCGGCACCGATCATGTAAGTCATCTGAATTGTTATCTGTTTAAAAATTGAAAATGCTTTAGATAGTATGTATCGAAACTACTATAGATAGACTATACTGAAACACTTAATTTAGGTATACTGATATAACAGTAAAACCTATAAACACTGATAGACACTGCGACTACGAAAACAAACGTTACACTTTTGATACTGTTTTCATAAAATATTTGTTAAGGAACAAACAGAACTGTAAAGTGATACATAATCCAGATAAACGAGATTAGACAATGAGTTCTATGGAACTTGAAGCAGGGGTACAAGAGGCGTGGTAGAGGCCGTGAGGGGCTCGAGCGGGGTCCTCATCTTCTGGAAATCTGCCAAATCTAGACACTAGTGAGGTGCCGGTGTCACCCACTACTAAGATTGGATCTGGGACTCATAATCAAGCAGCTGGGGATGACACACTACCCCAAGCCATGTTAACAATTTTGGAAGGGGTCGTTGGGACCAATACTAGAACAGGAGGCCGAGGGTTGGTTATGGAACAAGTTTGATCCAATGGAGTCGAGATTTTTAGGAGTGTTGTTGGAGTTGCCCCTAACATGACTGAATACTGGATAGAGGCCACAGAAAGAATTATGGATGACCTGAACTATACCCTCAAGTAGAAATTGAAGGGTGTTGTATTTCTGCTTTGTGACGAGTCTTATCAGTGGTGGCTCATTGTAAAGGAGGGCACTCAGCCCGAACAACTGACCTGGGAATTATTCAAATATTCCTTCTAAGGAAATACATGGGTGCCAGTTATGTGGTGGCCGGAGGAGAGTTCTTAAATTTGACTTAGGGGGACATATTGGTGGCTGAATATGAGGTCGAGTTCTTAAGGCTAAGCCGCTATGCGAGAGGTATGGTGGCAACTGAGTACAAGTGATGTGTTCGCTTCAGAGTTCTGATAGTTCCACAGAGGGAGCGAGACTTTGCTGCTCTAGTGGATAAGGCGAAGATCGTCGAAGAGTTTAAGCACACTGAATGCCAGAACCGTGAGAAAGAGATAGGTAGGAACAGAAGGGATTCGGAGCCCTCGATTTCCATTCAGAGGCATAAGAAAAAGGCCAGAGTGGATGGGCTGGTCAGAGTTGGGTCACCTAAGGTTGCTACTGGTCAATACCCTTGTACCGATTGTTGGAGACGCCATCAGGGTGAGTGATGGAAAAGAACTGGGACATGTTTGAGGTGCGGTTCATTGGAGCACGTATGAGAGAGTGTTCATGGAGGCCTAATCAGATGCAAGCTCCTAGCATTACCGCCGAGGGGTGTTCAACAGCTACTAAGAGGCTGTGGTCAGGCTCGAGGTGGTAATAGGTTAGGCCGTGGGCAAAGAGCACCGGATAGAGGTGTTAATCAAATTGAGGCGAGGTAGCCGACTCTTGTATATGATGCACGTCGTCGAGAGGAGGGGATGCTCGGATGTCATCATGGATACGTTCTTAATTTTTAATGTACCTTATATTGCTTTGATAAATATAGGATCCACTCATTCCTATGTTGCCTACTCTATTACTGAAAACTTGGGGATTTCGGTAGAGAGTACTCCGACTGAAATTATAGTATTAAGTCCATTGGGACAGTCTGTCCGAGTTAATAAGTTATTTAGAGACGTCCCTTTAGAGGTACAAAGAGTTATTTTTCTGGCCGATCTAATGGAACTCCCTTTTGGAGAATTTGATCTGATACTGGGCATGGATTGGCTAGTTAAACACCTAGTGAGCTTGGATTGTACCATAAAATAGGTTGTATTTAAAACTGAGGAGGACAACGAGGTAGTGGTAATTAGGGAACGTCAGAACTATTTGTCCAATGTGATTTCTGCATTGATGGCCGAAAAGTTGGTTTGTAAGGGATGTGAGGCATATCTGGCCTACATTAGTGTTTCATATTCTAGGGATTTTTCTATTAGAGAAATCAGAATAGTTAAAGACTTTTTGGACGTCTTCTTTAAAGGGCTACCTGGGTTACCTCCAAACCGTAAAGTTGAGTTTGGGATTGAGCTCCTTCTTGGTACAGCTTCGGTGTCCATCAACCCTTATAGAATGGCACTGAATGAGCTTGTGGAGCTTAAAGCTTAGATTCAAGAATTACTGAATCGTGGGTTCATTCGCTCTAGTGTGCTTTCGTGGGGAGCACCACTTCTATTCGTGAAAAAGAAGGATGGATCCATGCGTATGTTCATCGATTATCGGTAATTGAACAAGTTGACCATCAAGAATAAGTACCCCCTGCCGAGGGTAGACAACCTATTCGATTAGTTTAGAAGAGCTTGATTTTCTCTAAAATTAACCTTCGATCTAGGTACCATCAGTTGAGAGTTAAGGAGGCTAATGTACACAAGACTACATTTAGGACTCGCTATGGGCATTACGAGTTCTTAGTAATGTCGTTTGGATTGACGAATTCACCAGTAGCCTTTATGGATCAGATGAACAGAGTGTTTCAGCCCTATCTGGATCGATTCGTGGTAGTCTTTATTGATGACATTCTAGTGTATTCGAAGACTAATGATGAACATAATGAACATTTTCGAGTGGTTTTGCAAGTTTTAAGGGAGAAAAAACTATATGCCAAGCTTAGTAAGTGTGAGTTTTTGTTAAAAGAAGTAACATTTCTAGGCCATGTTGTATCTACTGAGGGGATTAGGGTCGATCCTTGAAAGATTAAAGCTGTCTTGGATTGGAAGCAGCCTAGGACTGTATTAGAGATTTGTAGTTTTTTGGGACTGACTGGGTTTTAACGATGATTTGTAGAGGGCTTTTTTCTAATTGCAACACCCTTGACTAAGTTGCTACGTAAGGGTGTGTCCTTTAACTGGAATGATTCACAGCAAAAGAGCTTTGAGAAGCTCAAGACCGTACTGACTGAAGCCCTTGTTCTGATACAGCCAGTACATAGAAAAGAGTTTACTGTGTATAGTGATACATCACATGTTGATTTAGGATGTGTGTTGATGCAAGAGGGTAAGATGGTTGCGTACGCGTCTCGATAGCTTAAGACTCATGGGGTAAATTAGCTGATGCATGACTTGGAGTTGGCCAAGTGGTATTTGCACTAAAAATCTGGAGACATTACTTGTATGGTGAGAAGTGTATCATTTACACTGATCATAAGAGTCTCAAATATCTCCTCACTCAGAAGGAGCTGAACCTTTTGCATCATAGATGGATTGAACTGCTAAAGGATTACGACTATACGATTGAATACCATCCTGGTAAGGCCAATATGGTGGTTGATGCACTGAGCCATAGGGCTTTGACTAATTTGAGGGTGATGTTTGCTCGTCTCAATTTATTTGATGATGGTAGTCTGCTAGCTGAACTCCAGGTTAAACCGATGTGGATTGAATAAATTAAGGGTAAACAGTTGGAGGATGAATCACTGGGTCTTTGATTCTGACAGATTGAGAGCGGTAGCACATCAGATTTTGGACTGAATAGTGAAGAGGTGCTTTGTTTTCGTGGGAGAATCTGTGTTCCAAAGGATACTGATTTGAGGGAGTCTATACTACGAGAGGCGCATAGTAGCCCTTATGCTATGCATCTTGGTGGAATAAAATGTACTGAGACTTTCATGAGTTGTACTGGTGGCCAGGTCTTAAGCGAGAGGTTACTGATTTCTGAGTAAATGTCTGACATGCTAGCAGGTTAAAGTTGAGCATCAGCTACCATCGGGTCTATTGCTGCCAGTTAAGATTCGGCTCTGGAAATGGGAGAGAGTGACTATGTATTTTCTTAGTAGGTTTCCTTTAACGCCTACGAAGAATAATTCAGTATGGGTCATCATGGATCGGTTGACCAAGTCTGCCCACTTCATACCTGTTTACACGATTATTTGCTACAAAAGCTAGCTAAGCTGTATGTGTATAAGATAGTGAGACTACACGGAGTACCAGTTTCAATAATATCTGATAGGGATCCTCGCTTCACGTCTCGATTCTGGGGAAAGCTACATGAGGCTTTGGGTATAAGGTTGGACTTCAGTTCTGCGTTCCATCCTCAAATGAATGGTCAGTCTGAGAGGGTGATTCAAATACTGGAAGATATGTTAAGGGGATGTGTAATAGACTTTCGAGGTAGTTGGAAGGACTATTTGCCATTGGCGGAGTTCGCTTACAACAACATTTATCAGTCTAGCATATAGATGGCACCTTACGAGGCATTATATGGGTGTAGGTGTCGCACTCCTTTGTGTTGGACTGAGTTGGGTGAGCATCGTATTCAGGTCTGAAGCGGTTTTCGATCATCGAGGATGAGGTCGAGTTGATTGAGATCGACTAAAAAGACGGTGTGAGACAAAAATTATATACAGATTTGAAGCGTCGAGAGATAGAGTATTCTGTGGAGGACTTTGTGTTTCTAAAGGTCTTCCCATGGAAGAAGATACTGAGATTTGGACGCAAGGTTAAGTTAAGCCCTAGATTCATTGGGCCTTATCGCATACTGAAATGGGTAGGACCAGTTGCCTACCAGTTAGAGGTACCACCAGAGTTGGAGCGGATTCATGATGTTTTCCACGTCTCAATGTTGAGGTGCTACCGCTCTAATCCCACACACATTGTCCTAGTTGAGGAGATTGAGGTTAGGCCAAACTTATCTTTTAAGGAAGAGCCAATTCAGATTTTAGATCGTGATGTAGAAGTTCTGAGGAGGAAGATGATTCCACTAGTTAAGGTTTTGTGGCGTAACCATGGCTCAGAAGAGGCCACGTGGGAGCTTGAGGATGCTATGTGACAGCAATATCCTCATTTGTTCTGATCAGGTAAATTTTGAGGCAAAAATTTTTTTAAGGGGTAGAGTTGTAAGGCTCCAAAATTCTTTATTATTTATTCCGTATGTTGTTGTCACAAATATATGTCTACTTCAATGGTTAAGTGTTCTGGGAAGAGTTTGAAAGGTCCCAAGTGCTTTGGCTTGGGAAATTTTTGCTTTTTATTGAATAAACCCCTAACTTTAGCTAGAAGGCTTAAGAATAAATGTTTGCAAAATATGTCAAAATGGTCTTACTTGTCTAGTGGTTAATTGGAGTGTTAATGTGCAAGGGGTTTGGAGTTCAAGTCCTAGTGCTAGCAAGGGGATTTATTTTTACAACGTGGCGATGATAGAGTTGTAGTTTGATCGAAATTGGAGTGTTTGAGGAGTGTGGGGAGTTCTGGCTAAATTTTAAGAGGTAGTTGGAGGGAATTTCGGTTGTTGGGCATTTGGGGAGAAAAAGAAGGGAATTTGAAATTAGTGGGAGAGTTGTGCCGAATTTGAAAAGTAGTTGGCAAATTTTAGGAGAAAAAGTGGGATATGGGAGTTATCCTAATTTGATGGAGTGTTGGATTCGACTCTCTCCCTTCATTTTTTCCAATCTTGGTTTTGATAGAGTTCTTTCTCCCATTTTCAAGTTGGCTACCAATTTTCCCTTCTCTCCATCTCTATTGTTTCGTTTTTATTTTGTTAATTTGCTCACCACAATCTATTTCTTTTTTTTCCCGCAAACCTGGGTCAAGTATTACTAGGTATGCGTTTACTATATCTCTTGGTTCTCTTCGGCCTTTACCACCCCACGATAGGCGTTCTTTCCTCTTTTTTCTTTTGTAGATTCATTTTTTTTACTGTTTGCTTCTTTGTGCGGTTCTTTCTATCATTGTTGCTACTTTTTTTTCACTCTTATGCTCTCGGTCAAATTGTGGTTACTTTGGTTGCTTTTCTTTTGTTTTGATATTTTTTCCAATTGGCTCATCTCTTTTACGTGATTCTGCACTTTTGGGAAGTTTGATACTTATTTTGGTTCAAACTGCTCTTGTGAGTAACTGTTAATGGGAGTTTCGGCTTTATACAGATAACAACCAAGAAGCTAGTGGCTATTCATTTTCTACGGTGTAAAGGTGTGAAGCCTCAGTTACTCGATCAAGGTTAGTGGTTGTCAACTAAGAGGATAAGTGTTTGGATAGGGTTCTTTTAATTTGATTGGCAGTCAATTAACCAAATGTTAGGCGATTAATCAAATGTTGTGGTTGAATATAGGTTTGGAGTGCGGCTCGTGGGTTATTTACCCACTTTCGCAAACAATGTGTGTGTGTGTGTAGACACTGCTCTTAATTGAAAATCAGTAAAAACCTGAAAAGTTTGATTAGTCGACACCACACGGGTGTTCGGCTACACATGTGGTAGTTCGTGTGAATAAACATGGGCGTATGATCGACAAGGCCTGCCATGTGCGATTTCATGGGCTGGGCTATAGTGGGTCGAATTGGGCCATGTAGGTCCTACACAAGCAAACCACATGGGCATATGGAAATTATTGGGCCAGCCATGTGATCCACACGACCAAGGCCATTCTGAGCTATGTGGGTCACAAGGGCGTGTGGGCCCGCAATAGGGGCCTTGGGCCCATTTTCACTGTTTGACTGCTAAGGTTGCACGGGTCGCCCGAGATGACTGTAGACCTACTATTGGGTCGGTAAATTTACCTAGAACCCTAACTAACTGAATCAATTACTGGATGACTATTAAGGCCCTGTGTAATATATATACATATGTATGTACATGTATGACTATACTTTAGCATTCTAATTTGACTATACTGAATACATGTATGATGTTCTGATATGACATGACATGATTGCATGAGGCATTGCATGGGGGTGGTGATCGGAGGAAGTCTACTGAAAGGCTTCGAGCCTAAATTACTAGTAGCCCAGCTGCATATTACTGTATAGTGTCGCATTCGATACTTTTTGGAGTGTAGGGATGGGTGGGTTGATTATATCCCCACATGAAGTTTTTGGTTGGACGGAGATGGAGTGTAGAGGCTGGTTGGGTAGGACCTGTATGCTGTAAGACTTGTTACTGATACTGTAATGGGGCAAGGCCCAAATGCATGATTGCTATTGTACTAAGATGGGCTAAAGCTCAAACTGTTACTGTCACTGTTACTGAAAAGGGCTTAGGCCCAAACTGTATTTGCCTTCTATTTTTTTGATATATAAGGGATTACACACTTAGTTTTTGTAAACTCAACCTTCTAATTTACTGCACAGGTAATCCCCATGCACAAGCAGGTCGGTGCGGCGGAGGACTCGGGTGGCCACATAACTTACTTCGTTCTATTTTAGTACTTAAATGAATTTTAATTTTATTTTGGGTATTTTTTTGTAATAATAGCCTTTTTATAATATTATTTTAATTTGGGATTTTTACTGATTTGTTTTATCCTGCTAGAAGTAGGGGTAATCGGGTTTTCAAAGGAATCAGGTGTTTAAACAAATTTCACACAAATATGCAAACTATTTTAAAAGCTTCCGCGATAAGTGACGTTTTGGAAATTAATAACGTTTTGGAAATTTAATATCGTTTTGGAAGCAATAACTGATTGATAATGACTCACATTTTGGAAATGAACGACATGACATTGAAAGATAATAAAAGAGGTTGAATAGAAAAGAGAGTTTTTAACGACAACTTTTTTCATGAAAAACACTTGAATGTGATATCACTTGTAACACCCCAAGCCCGGCCTATACGTTATGGCCGAATCTGGCGATATCACATTAAAGTGTTTTTCAAAAACATAGTTTCGTTGGAGAACCCGTTCTATATTAAAAGAAATTTTAGGGTATCTTGTTCATTTAAAACTCAAGTTGTTTTTAGTAGAATGTTGATCATATTAGTTTGTTACTATACTTTTAAATGATGTTTGATGCGAAAGCTTTTATAGTATGTTATGAAAACGTGGTGTTTTGAAAAGCATTCATCTTTTGAAAATTCGTGTCCTACTTCTCTCATTATGAATTAAAACAATTAAAATCCCAAATTAAAAGTTAAAAATTTAAAGAGGCCTTATTACAAAAACAAATACCCAAATCAAATTTAATGGAAATAAATAGTCAAATATAGAAGTAGGTGGGATTGTGTGGCCACCTCCGAATCCCTTGCAACACCGATTCGCTTAAGATTTGGGATTACCTATACAGATAAATAGAGGGGTGAGTTTACGAAAACTCAGTGTGTAACCCCATATAAGCAAATAGCAAAACATATCGCAGGCAGGTACAGTCTGGGCCTAAGCCCAAATCAATAATAGTTCAATTCAGTTGAGGCCTTAGTCCATTACAATATCAGTATCAGTGTGGGTCTTAGCCCATTTTAGGGACAGTAACAGTTCAGACATGCAATAAGAAATCCTACCCAAACAGCTTCTACACTCCACTCCGTCCATCCCAACACTCCATCTGGGGATAAAATCAACCCACCCATCCCTACACTCTAAAAATTAGCATCGATTGCGACACTAAACAGTATTTGCAGCAAATCTACCAGTACAATACACTTCCTCCAATCATAATAATCCCATCTCTATGCAACATATTACACATGTATGCAACATATATATCGTGGCATGCTCATATACACTCATACATAACATAAGGCATACACTCATATACACTTCCTCCAATCATAATAATCCTCAAAATGGTATATTTTATGTTGGTTTATTAAGACATTTTGGGGATTATTTGTATATTGCATATGTTTATGAAGCTTGCGAGCTTGGACATGGTATTTGGTTTATTGTTTAGACATTTTGATGCATTTGTGACTAGGTGAATGAAGCATGATGTTTATGGACTAAGTTTGAATGATTTAAATGCTCTTATATGTTGAATTTTTGTAACCTAAAGGCTGAGGTACCGGTATTAAGGCTTTTAGAATGATACCTTAGTATTTTTTGAAAGTGCAGGGAGTCAAAATATCAATTTGGTATCGATACCTTGGCCTGAGTATATACTTGTGGTGTAATTATCTTTACCTTGCGAAAGATACTAATATTTTCTAATGTTTTGAAATTTGGCGAGCAACAGAATGCTAGTTTGGTATCCATTTTCCAAGTAGTATCAATACCACTTAAAGGATATATCGATACCAAATAATAAAGAATTTTGGGGTGTTATAGGGTAATTTATTCCTATCCCCCTTACTTTTTAAATTAAAAAAAAATACTCCATTTTTTTGCACATTCCTCTTACATACATTTTAATATTACTTGTTTATGTTACTTCAATTATTTTATTGTATTATGAATAAGGTGTATTATTGTTATTATCATCATCATCATGTCAAGGTCTTATTTTTGTAATTTATTTAAGTTTTCTTTTTATTATTGCCCTTTTGAAATAGTTTTAACTTTTCATTAACTTTAGCCAATTTAATTAATTTTTCTATTTTATTATTATTCATTTTAAAATAGGAACTTTAGGTCATTTTTCATCCTATAAATGTTGATATGATGTTAGTTAAGTAGGTGTTACATTTTAATGAAACCATAAGATTTTTTAGGTTAGTCATTAAGATCTTATCTACCATTTACCATAGAAAAATTTTAAATAATATGTAGGATTTTTAGAGTTTTAAACTAATTTTAAATATTGTATATGATTCCTCTTTAGAATCTTAAAATAATATGTAAATATTCTTTAGGACTTTGTTCAAGATAAAAACTAAGGATTTTTGTAGGTGAATTATAAATCATTAGTAGGTCTTTCTAAGTATTTTATTTTAGAAACTCTTTAAGAAAGCTAATAAATGTTATTTAATATATACTATTTTAGGATTTTAACTAATTTAAACTTGAGATCAAGAATTTTAAAGTAAGATAAATCGTAAACTCGGCATAGGATACTTTCGTAAGATCTTGATAGGCTCAACGTTATTAATTAAACCTTTTAAGAAAATAATAATTATAAAAGATTGAATAAGTTGTAAATGGATTTTAATATTTCTCTTAATTCATTAGTAATTTCTAGTTTTTTAGAATTCTAAAATGGAATTAATTTTAGGAATTGAAGGTATTTTACTAGAATTATTTAGATATCCTTTAGGGTTCTCGTTAAAAGTAAAACCTCTAATTTAAGTTTCAAATTAGATAAGTTTGGTAAACACATATTAATTGAGTTACAAATAAACCAGAGGCATTTTCTTTTAAGATTTTCATAAGATTTTAGTCTAGATTAAGACATTAATATGCTTAAATAAAAAACCTAGCTCCCAAAACCTCGTAGGACTATCCTTGAATAGGCATTGTGGGGGTTCTATAACCTTCCTCACATGTAATTGTACTCCCAAACTTGAAATTTGGTGATGAGATCGAGTCTAGGCTTCTTGAAGGCCACATTGCTCACACTAACACTACTTATATGCAATGGTTAAAAAGGAGTGGGTGAGCTTAACATGCTCAGTGAATGCTCAGAATAACCACTACGTAGACAAGTCATCATGCATCAACCAAACAACTTATAGATTTTTTCAAAAACATTTTTAACTTAGTGCCATAATTTACATATTTAATCATTCTTCATGTATCCCTTTTTCACATTTGTATACTAATATTTAGGCATATATTCCGATACATATTATTCACATATAGTCACATATAATCCCATTTAAATGCAATATATAATAATTTGCATAGCATTCACATACTCATTTAGGCATACATCACATTACACATATATACACGTTTTAAAGATAATTTGGCACTGGAGCTGTGAAACATAAAAGTGAGCTCTATCATCACTCAACAGATACATATATCTCCAACACACCATACATAGACTCGTAAAGTCGAACATATCCCATAAGCGTAGCTTACAGCTAACACTATCCAACACACCAAACACACATATCCCGATGAATGGAGCTTAGCTTGTATTCCGTAATCTCTCCAAAAATTTTCCTGGGCCTCAACGCCACAAATATCACAACACATATAAGTGAGTACTCATAATTCTATGGCATGCCAACTATATTCAATGGTCTCATTAAGTCAGAAGGCCAAAATATCCATACTGTCATCAAATACTACTTTACCGATTATTCATACATATTCTCTGCATATCCATATCATTAGCACATTATACATACTGTCACATGGCATGAATAGTATACCCTCATATTTACCATCACAACAGTCATCACAACATGTTAATATTTTGTCACATCATAACTCTCTTTATCATAATTCACAAACATATTTATCACATATTTTTCATAAGTAAAAGAACACTTACACTCAAAATTTAGAAAAAGGATTTAGGCTACCAATAAATTCCCAAAAACACAATCAATCGCTTACGAGTAGTTAATTCAAACACTCACCAAATATACGCTTTTGTCGAAAACCAAAAACTTAGATAATATTTTCTTTTCTTTTATCTCTACTCGTTGAAGGTTCTATTAACTCCGACGCTTGAAGAAGACAAACCACACAAACACACATTCAATAATCAGTCATCAACTTTTTTAAAACAGTCACAAACATAAGCCTAAGCCACCTTATCTTCTAATTGAAACTTTCAACATAGAAAACTTTAGATTCGAATAACTCGGTCTACACTTAATATTTTTGCACGAAACGAAGTTATTTCATCTACATATTCATCAACAACAAATTATCAACTTTTAAACTACCCAAAACTACACTTTTTAAGGTATCAAAATATTTCAACAAGTTTTGGCCTTTATGACGAAAATTCATTAAAACTCAATAATTTCTTAACGAAACTTCAAAGTAACTTTAGAAAGCTTCTATTCATGTGGAAAAAGTTGAAAGACACTTCAAAATAAAGTTTTTAATCTGCAAACCCAAAATTCATCATTAAGGACCCGATTTTTGGCTTTTATCAATAACATGCATTTTAATGGCTAAAATATAATTTTAAATATTAGATAACATTAAAAACTCATAAGGAATTGAATCGTTACCTTAGATGAAGTAAATCTATGCATTTGGTTGAATACCCAAAAAACCCAAAAGTTTGACCATAGAGGAGCTTTGGTATTCTTAGGTGTTTTTCTTGGTCTTTTATAGAGGTTTAAGGTTCAAGGGTGATAGAAATCAAAGAGGATTGGGAATTGGAGTTCAAAATTGATTGAAATAGCAAGAGAGAATCAATGGACGATAATACTAGTTTTGAGGAAGAGTCAACGTGAAAAATTGTAGGTGGGAAGAAGAAATAGATTGGTCTTTAAATTTTGGTCTAAGTGCTTCTAAAAACTCATAATTTTGACTCTTTTATAGATCAGTCCTTTTCTAAATTAAAGGTATTTAAAAATCAATTTTAGAAATTGATTTAATTTCTAAAAACCATAATTGAAAATAATACTGATATGCCATGTCATAGAATTCCGAACACTCAAGGGGTAAAATTCCTAAAACTCTTAGGCCCTATTTTGGGGTGTGATAGGATATCCTTAATCTCTTTGGTAATTAAAGAATTCAAGGGTACTTTCCTCTCTTCATTATCATGTTAGGAACATAAAACTTTCTTTCTGAAGTCTTTACTTTAACATCATTTCTATACCTTTCTAACAAGATTAAGCTTGGAAACAATATGAAACCTTAATATTCATAACTTGTTCTGTTGATATCAAACATTATTTTGATTTTCTTTCTATTCCAAAATGAGCATACATCTCTTCACTTAAAAACAACCTTGCTATGGTGTTGTATTCTTGGTTTCACTAAGGATTTCTATAGAAATTTAGGGATTTGTAGCTTGAATTTGATGATTATGCTGGAAAGGGACTAATTTGTAAAAGAATAAAAACTTTACTTTCATGAAAAGGGAGAGTGGAGTGAGAATGAAAGAATGATGATGGCAAATTCTACATCTTTCGTTCAAAATATCCAACTATTTAATTAATAAAATAACATAAAATAATTTTAATACTAAAATAATATTAAAATAATGAAAACAATCATCTTTCAACACTTTCCTCCCTTAATTATTACCATGATAACTATATTGATTGAAAAATGACCCTTTTCCTTGAACTTTTTTCAATATTCACTTTTAGGCCAGTATCCACTTTTGGAAAAATTACAATTTAGTCTATTTTCTCCTCTTTTTTGATTTGATCCATATTCACCAATTTATTTTACTTTTTATTCCTTTCAACCCTTAGGACATTTTTACTATTGATCATTGATAATTTTTCATATTTATGCTTTGTCCTCATGAATTTTGATTATTTACACTTGAGTTACAAAACTTTTCACATCTTTACAATTTAGTCACTACCTTAAATTAATGATCACAACATACTTCTTAGTTTAACTTTATTTGACATCCATCAACCTTCTATTTTATCATTTATATTCCTTATTTTACTTTATCGAGGAAACTGTTATGCACGATTCTCTCTTAATATTACTTTTATAACATAACAATTTTAGGGTGTTACATTTCTCCTCCCTTAAAATAAAATTTGTCCTTGAAATTTCCTTGATTTACCTGACCATGAACTTTATTATCCCTTTACTCTTCAATCCTTTTCGATTCAACTTTCTTCATGATTCTACTCATTCTACACTTTTGTCCACATAACATTACTTTGCACTTCTTTGGTACTTATCTTCTTCTATTCATCCTTATCATGAATACCTTAAGTCATTATACAATTTTGCAAATTAGGTATGATGTTCTTTTCTCAAGTCTTTTCCTTTCACTTAATCAAAAGTCCTTTCTCAATCTAATTTCCTTGAAATCATCTTAACGATTCCATATTTCCTTCGTCATATGTTCACTTATTTGATCAATTATTGTTCCTCTACATTCCCTTAATTATTTTCACGAATATCTCAAGTTCTTACACTATTATTTATCATACTAGCCATGATATTCATCTCTTAAAATTTTTCTAACTGAAACACTGAAGTAGTTGAGAAGAATTCAAATTGAGTGGTTAATGGGAGGTGTGATCAAATGGAGGGATTTGAGGAGAAAATCAAGGGAAATGATGGGAGAGGGAGTGTTGTGCCAAAATTGGACTCTAGGGACTCAAGAATTCGGTGAAGAGTGGTATACTCCTCATTTGGTATACTTCTTATTTTGGGTTTTGCTGTGCATTTGGTGTTTTTCTCTCTTTTTGCTTGAAGGCCAAATGTAGTAGGGGTTTTCGCATATTCTTTTGTTTCACCTTGTTAGTTTTTGACAACAATTGTTTTGGCCAAATACTCCCTCTTTCAATTGCCTCTTCTTCGTTCTTTTTCCAACTAATATTGTTGTTGGCCGAATACACCTTCTTGCGCTCCTTTAATCCTTTTGCTAACATACATTCTTTCTCGTTATCTTCCTTTTTGTGGTTGAATACTCCCCTAATCCTCTTCTATTTTCTCCCTTAAACTATTCTCTCTTATCATCCCTCTCTAGTTGGTACCTAGGCGGATTCTACAACTATTTTGTCTTCAATTTAGCGATTATTCTCTGAAAAATCAGTAAGAGCACTCAACTCCTTATTTTCTTTTAATTTGCATCAAGTATCCTACTTTCTTACACTATTAAAGTCGAATACTCTTGTGTTTCTTTCGATTTTTAGAACTTCTCGAGGAGTGAAGGAGTTGCAAGTGGTATTGAAGTGTTCGAAACCTTTCTTTCATCACTCGATCAAGGTAACTATTTTGTCTTGCATTGTGGGTAAAGGCCGAATGCTCTTTCTCCTACTTTTGGGGTTCTATGGTGTTATAAGTTATTACATAGGGATTTAAGCCATGTGTATAAACAACTCTATTTAATAAAATCCGCTTGTAACGCAGATATTCATCAAGAAGTTGTAATCAACCTTCGTCACTGATCTAAGAGGACTAAGCCATATTTGATCAATCAAGGCAGGTTTGGTGTTTGCGGGTTATTCGCACGTTTTCACAAACAGGTGTGTAAACACTACCCAAATCGTGAATCGACAAAAGCCGAAAAATATGACAATTGACACTACACGAGCGTGCGCTCACTCGTGTGGTAATCTAAACACGTAAAATGTGGGCATTAGACTATTGAGGCCAACATGAGCGATTCTTAGGCCACATTGGGCCATGTTGGGCCACATTGGGCCCATGCTTTGGGCCCACATAGGTAAACCACACAGACGTGTAGAGAATATTGGGCCAAGCGATGTAATTTACATGATCGAGATCGATTCTGGGCTAGTGGGTCACATGGGCCCGCATTATGGGCCTTAGGCCCATTTTCACTGTTTGACTGTTAAGGTTGCACAGGTCACCCAAGACGACTGTGGACCTACTGATGGGTCGGTAAGTATACGTAGACCCCAAACTGATGAACTGATTGTTATGCCCCTATGATATAAAATGACTATATAAAATTTGCTATGTGGTTCTAATGCTCGAGATATGTACATTCTATGTTTTTTCTGTCATATGTTAGTATGATTGAACGCTAAACTAAGCTTGCATGACTTGATATTCTCATAAATTCTAAAATAATTAATGAAAAAAAAACCACATGTATTTCAACTTGGACAATTATAATGAAATTTACTTGAGACGGTGGTATGGCATCTCAATATTCAGTCTGATGTCCAGGCAGTTATGGGGTGTTATATTTGGTGGTATCAAAGCTTAGGTTCAATAACTCTCAAACCTAGGTGATTGTTTTTGATGTGTTGAATGTGGTTTTGTAACCTATGGATCTTGGAAACCCAAGTGATTAAACTATGTTGAATGTTTGAATCGCATGAGATGTCTCTTGATTGTGAATACATGTGGGGTAGGAATAGGAACACATTGCCTTTAATCCTAAAGTTTTCTTTCAAGAGTGAAACTTGTATCATATCCTCGCCACTCACACTGTTTATTATTTGTTTATGTGTTTGTGTATGTTAGATTATTAGATATACCTCATAGATGAGTTAATGGTAGAGCTAGTGCTCAAGAGGATGGTACATCTTCCCCACCTCTTGTATCACTACGAAGAGTGAATATACCTAATGAAGGTGTAGGCCCTCTAATGGAAGTCATAATTGGAGCGTTTCGCAAATTACTGGCGCTCACCCTGCTCCTTCACCTACCAATCCTGCAACTATAAACCATGGGTTACTGCTTGAACATCTTTAGGCATTGGTTGGTAAAGAGTTTTTGGCATTAAAGGGATTGATCCGACCATAGCTATGTATTGGTTGGAAGGAGTTGAAAGGATCCTCGAACAAATGTCCTATTCTGATGAGGAAAAGTTGGGTTATGTTGTGTCCTTACTTGACGATGAGACTTATCGTTGGTGGAATACGATTATAAGGGGTACTGTTTCTAATAGATTGACTTGTAATTACTTTCTTGAGGTGTTTAAGAGTAAGTTTATGGGTAAGCAGTATATGGAAATTCATAAACGTGAGTTTTGGGATTTGGTTTAGGGAGATTTGTCTATGGTTAACTATGAGGCTCAATTTGTGTGACTTAGTCAGTATGCTCCTGAGATGGTTCTTTTTTAGAAGGACCGCTATAAGAGGTTTTGATTTGAGCTTAATCAAGATATTCGAGTTTACTTGGTAGCTTAAAACGTGGAGATGTTTAATGAGTTAGTTAAGAAAGCCAAAGCTGTGGAAGAGACTTTTATTGAACCGCCTCACTCTATAGTTACTAAATCTGGTAAGAGAACTTTCGATGGTGTTTCTAATCAACCACCTAAGAGAAGGCATGATACTCAGGGTACTAATAGGAGTGTACAACATGAGATTCAACCAAGTCAGCCTAAACAGCAAGATAGTGTTGTAGTTTGTACTAGTGGTTCGACGGGTTGTTCTAGATGGCGCTTTTTTCATATTATGAGCGTAGGCATCTTAGGGAGTGTCATAAGTTGATAGGTGGATGTTTTAAGTGTGGTTCTAAGGAAAATTTTTTGAGGGATTGCCCGAATGGAGTAGAGGTTTCATAGACTCAAATTTTGGCACCTATTTTTATACCTACTAGAGGTCGTGGTCTTGGTGGAAGTAACCGAACACCAATTTGGCAGCAGATTGTTTCTTATACTGTAGCCACTCAAGTTGAGTCTAGAGGTTCAGCTCGGGTTTATGCTATTAAGGAACCCCAATATCAAGATTCGATCGTTGAGATTGCGGGTCTTTTTGCCTTGTGATCAATTTTCTTATTCTTGTTAGTAGACTTAAGTACTACACCTTCGTAAATTTTGGGCGACATAACTAATAAGTAGAGAATTCTATTAAGGACAATTGATTTAATAAAAAAATTAGCTATGAGATTTATAGATGAGAGTGTCATAGTGAATAAAGGAATCGTTGCCAAAATTATAGTAGAATAGTTTGTAGTAGTGAATATAATCATTAAGGAAAGTAGTATGAAGTTAGAGAGAATGAGAATCAGAGTGCACAGCGAAAGTGTGATAGTTAGTTTAAAAGTAGAAATAGCATATCTTGTGATTAAGCAAGTGATATGTTAGTAGGAAATTTCTAGGACGAAATTCTTTTTAGATGGGGAGAATTGTCACACCCTAAAATAAGGCCTAGGAGTTTTAAGGGTATTTTAGGAATTTTAGCCTTTGGGAGTTCGAAATTCTATGACATGGCATATTGGTAATGTTTTCAATATAGTTTTTAGAAATTAAATCAATTTATGAAAATGAGTTTTAAATACCTTTAATTTTAGAAAAAAAGGATTGATCTATAAAAGAGTCAAATTGGGAGTTTTTAAGAAGCAATTAGACCAAAATTTAATAACCAACATATTTCTTCTTCCCACCTATAATTTTTCATGTTATGTAATTCTCCGACTTTTGGGCCTAGAAGAAATGGGCTACGCGTATCGGAGGAATTGGAATTTAGTTGTGCAAGTGAATAACACAAAAGTATGTCTGCTTTGGTGATTAAGGGTCCTGAGGAGTATTGGAGAAGCCTTGGGTACAAACTTGGGCTTTAGAAAAAATTTTGTTTTAAGTGATCAAAACCCCTATCTTTGGTTAGTAGGGTTATAAATAAAATGTGGTGGAAGGTGACAAAAGAGGAGCTGGTGGTGTGGTGGAAGGTGGCGTCACAAGTGTGGCAAGGAGGTCAAAGGTTCGAGACTTGGAGTAAGCTATGGATTATTTATTTTGTAGCTGTGTTGCCCAGTGGTTGTGTTGGAATTGAATTCTGCTCAAGTGGTTGTGGAATTGGTCTTGGGGGAGAGATTTATGGGATATGGACTTGGAGGAGTTTGAATAGGTGGTTGAGTAGAATAAGGTAGAGAGATTTTAGGAGAGGAATAAGGGGGAGGAAAAATGGGGGTTTGTTATTGAGTGAAGTTGTGTTGAATTTTGGTGTTATGCTTAGGGAAATTTGGCCAAAAGGGCTTTTATCCCATTTGGTTTAGTTTTTGGTCACTTTTTGAGTTGGGAAAAATCTTCTTTCTATGCCGAGTTGTTTTGAGCTCTAAAGTATCGTATTAGTTTAGTTTTTATTTGCGTTTTCATTACTGGGGTTGTCAAATTGACTATTTGGGAAAACTTGGTGGGTATTGCCAAATGTTCTTCTTCTTTTACCTTTTCTACCTTTACACCTCGATTGGCCGAATACTTATCTTTTCTTCTTCCCTGTAGTGTCATTTTCTCTTTTTAGTTTCTAGCCTAGCCTATTACTCTTTCTCTATTCCTTCTTCCTTTTTTTTCGCTTGGTAGACCGAAGGTACTCAACCTTCTTCTCTCCCTATCCTTGGCCGAATATTTCTATGCTCCACTATTGGTGTTGTTAATCGATTCTACAAGTGTTCATGATTGAAGGGTAGGTGTTTATACTTTCTCCTTTACACTCAAATTTGATCTCTTTTGGTATTTCTTTGGAAGTTGAATGCTTATATTCTTTTGGACTCTAATTACGCTCTTGATTCTCCTGTGCGATATGATGCTCGTTGGGGGCTAGTCAAATTTGAAGAGCGAAGAAGTTCTAGAGTGCTAAGGCCGTCAAGGTTTTTCTCTCATCGTCCGATTAAGGTAATTTATTATCTTACTCTTTGGGTATATACCGATTAGGCCCTATAGGTTTGCAAAGTAAAATTTGGGTTGTAGGCTACATCTATGATCAGTACTACCTAACAGAGATCTATCGTAGTGCAGTTTGGCGGTAAGGCATGTGATGTTTCATAGTTAGCGATCTTAGAGGACTGGAGGCAATCACTCAATCAAGGTAAGGTTGGTGAATGTTTTGGGGCTAAGTATTAAGAAGGTGGTATGTTTATGTGACTATTAAGGTTGGTTGTATCCCTATCAACATGTGTTTAATCGTGTGTTGGGAATCGATGTAGGTCTTGGTGCTCAAGGATTATTCGTTTTCTTCGCAACAAAGGTGTGTAACAGTACCCTGTACTTGATATTCGGCGAGAAAGCCGATAGAGTGTGTGTAACTGTATGCTATGTTTGATAACTGGCTAAAAAGCCGAAAGTATGTGTTGTTTACACTGCTATAATTGTAGATCGACAAAATGCTCAAAAGCCAAAAATATGGTGTATGATGCCACACGAGCGGGCGATCATACGTGTGGTGAACTGAGCCCCCCGAACATGGGTGTTAGTCTGTAGAAGCCACCACGAGCACTCTCGTGGTCTTGGGCTGTTCTAGGCCTCGTTTGACCGACATGGGTCGTGTGGGTCCAGTGGGCTTGAGGGCCACACGGATAAAATGCATTTTATATGGTTTCTATTGGTTTGAACTGTGTTGTTCGTATAGCCGAGGCTATTTCTGGGATAATTGGGTCACACGAGCGTGTGGCCCCACTGAGGCCGAATAATGGGCCTTAGGCCCATTTACACCGTTATGTGTGTTTGTGTTACTTAAGTCGCTCCAGGCGATGGTGGACCTTCTGTTGGGTCATTAAGCCCTAGATTGTAAAATTATCAAAATACCCTCGATTTGTGAAATTACTGAAATACCCCTAATTTGTGAAATTACTGAAATACCCCTAATTTGTAAAATTATCGAAATACCCTTGATTTGTGAAATTATTAAAACACCCTCGATTGTGAAATTATCAAAATATCCCCGATTTGTGAAATTATAAAATACCCTAGATTTGTGAAATTATCAAAATATCCCTAATTTGTAAAATTACCGAAATACCCTATAAGGGTAAAATGACTGTTTTGCCCTTGTGGGTAAATGATTGACTTGTGCTATAATTTGACCGGGATTGTATGACTATGTTTTAACTGACTTGACGGTGTTTGCATGACTAATATGCTTTTAATATATGTCTAAATGATTGTTACTGGACATGGCCATTTTGCATACACGTGTAATGATTGAGCATGCCATACACGACATATTGCATGGGGTTGGGACATTGATACGGAGGAAGTTCTAATAGGGTCATACGGGTCGCATGAGACAATTGGGGATCCAGTATGGATCTGTTAAGGTCGCACGAGTCACATGAGACGACTGTGGATTGACAGACAGCTTAAAGTCGCGTATTCTTATTTGGGCTCTATGCCAACCTAACTATGGCTCTGTGCCATCTTGATTATGGCTTTGTGCCAATCGTATTTACCTATGGCTACATGCCTAACATATATACTAATGACTTTGTATCGGTCATAATTACCCGTGGCTGTGTGTCAATTATATTATCGTTGATGGCTATGTGCCAAACTTATTACAGTTACCAATAGCTTTGTGCCATCCTAATTGTGGTTTATAACCATTTTGTTTATGGCTTTTAGCCGTTCTGTTAGCTGGTAGCGTTGCTGCTATATTTATGGCTTTTATTCATTCTGTCTATGGCATCGAGCCATTCTATTGAGTTAATGCCGCAACCGATGCTACATAAGGAGTGTAGGGATGGGTGGGTCGATTTAATCCCCATAAGAGTGCAAGGTTGGACAGGAGACGGAATGTAGGGTTGGTATGGGCATTTATGCATTACATATGCTGATTTTGATATTGAGATGGGCTTAGGCCCAGATATATGTCATATGTGACTTTTGATATGGGCTCAGGCCCATCCGAGGCTGATGGGGACTAAGGCCCAGTTGCCACCGTTACTGTAATGGACTAAGCCCAATTGAATCTGTTATGGGCTATGACCCAAATGATATTGTTTTGGGCTTTGGCCCACATATACTCGAATCGGACTTTATTCTTGTTAAAGGGTCAGATATTGATTGTTACTCTAGTAAGGGGATTACACACTGAGTTTTGTAAACTCACCCATTTTTAACTGTGCAGGTAATCCCCAGTGTTAGGAGGATCGGTGCTACGAGGGACTCGGAGGTGACTACACGATTTCTTCTGTTATGCTTTGGACTCTATATATGTTTTAAATTTCATTTTGGGTTTTAATTTCTGTAATAAGCCTCTCTGGATTTAATTCTAAATTTGGGATTTTGTTACATTTCATATCTGTTAGGCGTAGACGAGTTTTCAACCCAATTCTTGTTTTAAAAACATATGTTTTAAACTTTTTACCTTAAATTAGCCTCCACAACTAAAACAGATTTTTAACAAAGTTAATAACATTTTTAAAAGTGATTAAATTTTCAATGAACCATGTTTTGAAATTGATCGAACACAAACTGAGACTTTAGTTTTTAAATATAAAGGAAGGTTTTCAATGAAAACATAGTTTTCGAAAAATACGTCAATGTGACATGCAAGATTCCCCAAAACTAGTATTGTCTCCCTTGTTTCTCTCTTGCTATTTCAATCAATTTTGAGCTCCAATTGCTAATCCTCTTTGATTTCTATCACCCTTGAACCTTAAAATTCTATAAAAGACCAAGAAAAACACCCAAAAATACCATAGTTCCTCCATTGTCAAGCTTTTAGGTTTTTTCGGTTTTTGATCAAATGCATAGATTTTCTTCATCTAAGGTAACGACTCAATTCCTTATGAGTTTTTAATGTTATCTAGTATTTAAAACTATGTTTTTAGTCGTTAAAATGCATGTTATTGACAAAAGCCAAAAATCAAGTCATTGATGGTGAATTTTAGGTTTGTGGATTAAAAACTTCATTTTAAAGTGATTTTCAACTTGTTTTAACATGATTACAACCTTTCTAAAGTTACTTTGAAGTTTCGTTAAGAAATTCTTGAGTTTTAATGAATTTTCGTCAAAAAGGCCAAAACTTGTCGAAATATTTTGATACCTTAAAAAGTTTACTTTTGTATAGTTTAAAAGTTGATAATCAATCGTAGATGAATATGTAGATGAACGGAATTCATTTTGTGTGAAAAGATTAAGTGTAGACTGAGTTATTCAAATCTAAAGTTTTCTATGTTGAAAGTTTTGGTTACAAGATAAGGTAACTTAGGCTTATGTTTGTGACTATTTTAATGAAGTTGATGACTAATTGTTGAATGTGTGTGTAACACCCCTCACCCGTATTCAACGCTGAAATAGGGTTAATGAGCATTACCAAACTTACAACACTTTTAAACACACATTTTATATGCAATTTATCATTTCAAATACAATTCAATCACAACCAATGATAGTGTCCCTTAAGTAAGCCTACGAGGCCTTAAACATGCATCAGAAATGGTTCGGGACTAAAACAATAACTCGGGAAACTTTTCCACACTTGGAAAAATTTTCTCAAAACAAGGGACACATGCCCGTGTGGCCAGGCTGGGTGTCTCACACGGCCACCAAACACACCCGTGTCACAGTCGTGTGAACATTCGATAGGGGAGCACATGGCTATGTCCCAGCCCACGTCCTACCACGTGTCCAAACAAGTGAGGTTACTGATTTGGGTCACACGGCCAACCACATGTCCGTGTGCCCTTTGAAGTGGCCATACACTCCTGTATGCCAGGCCGTGTGCTAGGCCATGTCAAACCTGTACGGTATGTCCGTGTGCCCTTTGAAGTGGCCATACACTCCTGTATGCCAGGCCGTGTGCTAGGCCATGTCAAACCTATACGGTATACTAACTTATTCAACATAGCCAAGTCACACGCCCATTTGCTAGGCCGTGTGCCAATTAGGGAGTATATTAACTTGTGCCACACGGCGATCACACGCCCATGTGTGAGACGTGTGGAGCATACATACTTCATTTCAATTTCCACACTAGGGGACACACGGTCGTGTATCACGACCATTTGTCACACACAGACGAGACACACGCCCTTGTCTCTGTCCGTGTGGACAAAAATAGGCTATTTACCAAGCCATTTTGCCACCCCATTTGATACACACCTTCACCTACATAAATGGCACTAAAGCAAAGCATAATAGGAAACCCAAAAAACAAATCAAACATAATTCCTACCATTTCATCTAAGCATTTCTTAGCTATAACCTCAATCACAACATCATCAATTCATCAACCATTTCCAAGTGACATTAACCACCTCACAAAGTAGCATTAGCACATCTATAAACATTTTCCAAACATAATTCATTTAATACCAATTCACAAGCATGATACTAATTCCACAAACTTCATAACATAAGTCAAATACTATATGTACATACACTATGCTCAAACATACCAAAACAAGCCAACTTTCATGGCTATTTACACAAACTAAAACAAATACATTTATAAGCCATCTCAAATGGGAAAACTCACTACTAAACATAAACAGCACGACCATAGGTCCTATACATGCCATATGACCAAACCATAAGCTCAAAAGTACCAATGTGATAGTTGGATAGTGTGATGTAGCCTTCGACGATCCCCAAATTCGAGTTATCTTTGAAATCACTATAAGACATGGAAAATAAACAAAGTAAGCTTTAAAGCTTAGTAAGCTCGTATGATATAAACTTAACTAATCATATTACATAAATAAACAAACTTATACTATTTAACATGTAATTCATGGTAACAACAAGCTTTCCATATGCTTAATCATATGCTTATATGCAAATTCATAAGTTCTTCTATTTGAATCACATACTTTACATGTACATACTTGTACAAATTCATAATGAACTCATACCTATTCAAAATACTTCTGAATCTCAATATCTCGCACACTAAGTGCCATTACATAATCGAAACTATTTTATTCTCGCACACTAAGTGCCCTACATAGCTGAAGCTATCTAGATCTTGCACAATATGTGCAATACGTACCCGGAGCTATCTCAAATTGCACACCAAGCTCCATACATAGCCTAAGCTATCTCGATCTCACACTAAGTGTTGATACATAGTCGAAGATTTGTCAAATATTTACGTACAATTGTATTCATCAACAATTCAATATAAAACATTAATTCTCAATTATAATAATGCTTATTAACATACGAACTTACCTCGGATGTGGAAACAATGAATCTAGTTGATTAATCGATAACTTTATCTTTTCCTCGATCCAAGTTTGTATTTCACTTTTCTTGATCTAAATATATACAAAATTAACTTATTTAATTCAATCAATTTAGTCCAAAACACTCTTTAAGGCACATTTTCACTTTTACACCTAAACTTTTACATTTTCACAATTTAGTCCTTATTTCATAAAATCAAAAATTCATGCAATTTAGTCACCACCCATGCTAGCCAAATTTCTCTAGTACTCATATTAGCCCATATTTCTCATTTATTTCACTTTTCAACCACAAAGTTTCAACATTTCTCAATTTAATCCCTATTTTCATTTTCACTAAAACTCACTTTACAAAACTTATTTAACTATCAAAAAACATTCAAAATCCGTCATCAATCATCAAAATACTCATATATTCATCAACATTCAAAATCTTTAACAGTTTTGTAATTAGTCCCTAGGCTAGCTAGTACTAGCTGCAACGATCTCAAAAACTTAGAAATCATTAAAAACGGGACAAAAATCATATCTATTTGAAAGAAGAGAAGATGGACGAACCCTAGCTTTCTTTATCCATGTCAAAATTGGCCTACGTGCTCATTTGAAGAAGATGAACACACAAAAATATGTTTTGTTTTATTTATTTTAAGTTTAATTACTAATTTACTTAATTAACCTTTAAAAACATTAATAATTACACAAAATACCAAGCCATTATCATCCAATATCATATTATTAGGCTATTTACCACATAAGAACCTCCTCTTTAAGGTTCTATAGCTATTACACACCTTTAGCTATTAGAACACCACTTTTACACTTTACGCGTTTAGTCCTTTTTACTGAATTAACCAACCAAACGATAAAATTTCTAAATGAAACTTTCACACAATCACATATTCATGCTGTAAACATTAAAATAATAATAAAATAAATATTTTTATTTTGAATTTGTGGTCCCGAAACCACTGTTTCGATTTGACTAAAAATGTGTTGTTATAGTGTGTTTTATGTGGTTTGTCTCATTGAAGCGTCGGTGTCAATATGACTTCAGCGAGTAGAGATAAAGGCAAGGAAAAGCTTATCTAAGTTTTTAGTTTTTAGCAAAAGCGTATATTTTGGTGAGTGTTTCGATTAGCTGCTCGTAAGCGATTCATTGTGTTATTTGGGAATTTAAAGGTATCTTAAACCCCTTCTATGAATTATGAGTGTAAGTGTTCTTTTACCTATGCTAAATATGTGATAAATATGTTTGTGAATTGTGATAAAGAGAGTTATTGTGACACCTCAATCTCGACCGGGACGGACTAGCCCGAATTCGAAGAGTTACATTAGCCACCTTAATTACTCTCCAGCTAACGACCACCCAAGGCACACTCGACCTTATAACACCTTAATCTTATCTGATTATTAGTTATTTATTAATGAATAAGCAAATTATGAGCCAATTTTAAACATCCCCTACGTAATTTAACCTAATGGCATTTTTTTCATTTTACCACCTATGATAAAACTAACCCGATTTTGTATCTAAATGTATACCAACGTTCTTTTAGTCAAAATTATGCAAGCTTAAAAATTTTAGCTTAAGTTGAGTTCATTTGATATGTCTAATTCAATTTTTACTATTAGGGACTAAATTGTAACAATAAAAACTATCAACACCTATCCTAAATTAAAATTAAGTATGTTTCTATCGAATTTTACCCATTACGAGACTAATCCTAAAATTTTACTAAGCTTCCTTATCATCTAAGGCACTAATTAGACAAATCAATTTTTAGGACTAGATTGTAACTTAAAAAAATTAGAATACCAATTTAAAAAGACAAAAATTCAAACCCCCAAAACCTACACGGCCATGTCTCCCAGAATGTATGTCATTAAATTACCATGTTCGTGTCACGAAAAACTTTTAGGTAGATTGCACAGGCCCGTGTGGAATTCTCGCATGCCTGTGTCTCTTATCTACACACCCGTGTGCAACACCTTACACGCCCGTGTGAAAACCACTGCACCAATTCTTGCAAAAAACTCATTTTAAAACTGTATTTTGCATATTAAATGGCCAATTTAACTTGATTTAACTGTGATTAACTAATATACATATACAGACAACTTCAATTGAATTTATTGACATCAATTAAGCCTCAAATATTAGCAATTAATTTCATGCACATCAAACACCAACTAAATCAAACAAGTGGCGTTCATTAGTTGCTGGTAAACCACTCCATGGAAGCTTCATTTAAACAATCGTTAGTAAAAATTTCATATTTCACACACCATGTTATCAAGCAACAATACTCCATAACTCTTTCAATAATTAAACTCAAACATGCCTCAAAACTATTATAAAACCATCAAAAATAAATGTCCAATTTCCAAAGTCAAATTACAACCAAAATCGAACTAATTCCCAGGAGTTCCACAAGGTCCGATTACATTCTCTAAAATGTTAAATAAAGTCTCTACCAAGCCTAAATCTCTTGGAACTCTCTTGCTCGGCTCCTCTAGCACCTCAATCATGATGATTATCTGCACGGATTGTAAGGGCGTGAGCTTTAAAAAAGCTCAATGAATGTTAATAAAAATGACTAGTAAATTAACATTCAATTTATGCTTAATTCACAGCCAATCATTCACGAGTTGTCAGCCAAAGTAATTAAACATATCAATTTAATTTCAATAAGCATTTTTACTAACAAAAATCAATTATTCATGGCTTTCAATCATCAATTGATATAGCAACAATCACACATAAATATATTGGCATACACTTCTCATGGCTTAATCGGGTGATCATACATCAGATAAATGGATTCGAACTCCCACAAATATCAAATACAGTCCACCGGGTTGAGCGGTTCGAAGCACACGCTCCCTTATAGTGCCTTAAATAACCCATTGAGTGAAGACTCATGCTCAACACTCCCTTATCTGCTCCAAACAAATCAGCCCACCAATAGCCATATGTTCATAATGTCACAAATAAAGGTGAGTACCCACAAATCCTATGGCATGCCAACTATATCCAATGGATCCACCATGCATCTTACCAATATATTTTGTCAAACATAGCATATAAATCAGTCATTATTATGCTCAATTTAATATGACAATATGCTTATGTGTAACTTGTAAAATAACCATTTAGCATCCAATCAAATCTAGCAATTCATTTGCCAATTTCCCATATTCAATTACCAATTGTAACACAAACATATCATGATTAAAAATTTCAGTACACATTCTTTAAATTATCCTTAAAATTAATCTAATTAAATAGCACAACACCATTCAAAAGCTTACTTACTTCAATATAAATTCAATTTTTACACATTTATTACCAATCTTGCAAAGTCAGCCATTCAACCATAATTAATTAATTGAAATCATTACTTAAGCTACAAAATAAACATAATTGAGGGTCAATTTACCAAATCACCTTTAGAAACACTTACTACACAATTTAATTCTATCATAACAAGTGATCAACTAAGCAATTCCAAGCCTCAATTTCAGTTATCTCAGTCCTCTTCAAGATTTGAAGCTTCAACAGATGCAAAGTAGACATTACCATCTTTCCAATGCTATAATAAACACAAGTTTTAATTAACTACACTAATCAAAGTTCTCTCACAAAGATATCTTACCGAATTTGTAACATCAAGTTGAAAACCTGATTCCTTACAAAATCGATCTCTCCAGCCCTCCTAATCACTTCTAAACATCAATACTAAACCAAATACACATATACTAAGCATCAATTTCACATCTAAATCAATTTCACAAAATTCTGGAAAATCAGTTCATGAAGGTGATGAAATTCAAATTTCTTCAAATCACCTCACAAATCATATTTAATCTTGATAAATACGAAAAAAAAATTTAATAGATCCATTTTGAGTTGGATTATCCATTGATTTGTGGATTTCCTCTCAAAATTCAAGATCCATCATTAAAGAACCATATGTTCTTGGAAGAAGATGACATTGATAAAAATGTAATATCCCGGACTATGGCTTATGAACATTGTGTGAAATAGCATGCTTATGAACATTCTGAATGTGTTCTATGAATTTTGTGAACCTTAGTGCGTAGGTGAATGCCTTAGAAATTATTAGATTCTAAATCTAAAAGAGGAAGCTAAGCAGGGTGGCCTTAAGAGGAAGTGTAGGGGAGTTATGACACACAAATGGGCTTGGTTAAGTGGCTTGGAGGCGCCACTTAAAGCCTCTGTAAGTGACGCCAAGCAGTGCAAATGGGCCAAGGTTCGAGTGCAAGGGAAGCAAATAAAATAGTTTAATTTTGCTGCTAGGAGAAGAGGTGTTGGGCGGCAATGGGGCATTGAGTGGAGGTGTGTAGATTAAGTTAAATTTCCTTCTAAAATTCGGCCAAGATGAGGGATAAATGATGGATTAATTTTATTATTAATCTTAAATAAAGTGATAAGAAAAAAGGTGGAATTGGAGAGGAGGATAGTGTTGGTAGGCCAAGGATTCCTTGGTGACCAATTTCGATCTTAACCGAATTGCTAAAGGGAGGTTTAGAGGTTCATTTTGGCTCTTCTTTCTTTCTCTAGTAGTGTACCGAAACTTAGTTCTCTCTTCACTCAACTTATTTGTGCCGAAAATTCTTAGGAGATTCAATTAGCTCTCTCTGCTTTCTTCTTCCTTTCCTCTTCATTTGACCAAAGCGGATATTCTTTTCTCAAAAACCACCATAGTTGAATATCTCTAAGCCTCATATCCTCTCTTTTCACTGTTGTTGAAGCCAATACACAAGTGACTCATAGCCGATCGTTCTCTAAGCCTCAAAGCCAAATCTACAAGGGTGGTTTAGTTTCCCGAAGGTGCACCATAGGCCGCATGTTCCTTAGTGATTTGGTAAGTTTTGGGATTTCTTTCCTTTGCGATTTCTTCCTTTATTTTCATCAAGATCTAACCTGAATCAATTGTTTATGCCTATCAATTTCTCCTCTTTATCTCTAGAAGCTGAATCCTATTTTACAATAGCCAGAAGTGCCGATTTTGGAAAAGCCGAAGGTGAGTGGTTGATGGTAGGTGGTCGAATGGCCCTTTTCTGTTCTTTTCTTTTTGGCCGAATGCCATATGGGCTAAGTTAATTGTGATTTTCGGTTTGTTGAATAAGTGGAGGATGGCCGAATGTGGGTAAAATTGAGGTGACTTTGGCTTTTAGGAGAAAGTCGACAGAAGTAAGCTGAAGTTTTCGGGATTTAAATCTAAAAGGTAAGTGGACATAATAATCGGCCAAGGCAATAGTTAATGTTTTAGATCTATATCATGTTTATTCAAAAATCTGAAACTAACCAAATCAAGTGACTTAGTGTTAGCCGATTGCAAGGAAGGAAAGACTACAAGTTCCCGGGATTTGTTAGTAGTGAAATCGGCAATAAGGTAAGATTTCGGTTTCGTTAGTCCTTCGGGATTTAATTAATTAGCCGAATGGCTTTATGCTAAAGTGTTTAAGGTTGGCCGAATATAAGGATTAAGGGTCTAAAAGTATTAGATCGGGTTTTTGGGATTTCAATAAAGTGCTAAGTAAATCAGGTGTGTACCCCCACACTAAGCTTCAATTAATTTATGGTTATACGTTAATATATGTGTTAATAAAAATATGTGTGAAGTGGCTAAAAGTACCATGAAATGGTACGAACGAAATACTCAGGTATGTTTACCCACTCCTACTATGAGTAGGTTATGATCTATTATGGCACATATGTTAATAGTGATAAGAATGTGAAATAAGACATGTTATTGCTGTAACACCCCAAACCCGGTCAATACGCCATGACCGAATCTGGTATGTCACTAAGGAAAATAATTTTTGAAAGAATCGAATTAACAATTAAATTTTTGTGGAAAACTCTTTGTAATTCTTTATTTGTCGAAAATAAGTTAAAATTGAAATTTACTTCGAAATTACATAAAACTTTAAAACTTAATTGATAAATCATAGGATAGAAAACATTTATATCTTTTTAAGAAAATTCGAAATATCATTTTGGAAAATTCGTTTGCAATTGAGTATAGAAACTTGAATTTTGGAAATCACTTAATCTGTTGAAAACATTTAACTTGTAATTTTACTATTGAACTATTCATGTTACCCGATGGTAAGATTTTTAAAACCATTACGAGTTTTTAGTTTAGAAAACTTTGGGCTCAATTATTAAATTAACCAAGTAATTTAAAAGCCATATTTTAAACATATTCAAAACATAAAAATAATCCAAAACATAATTAAATGTGCCTTATTACAAATCCATAAAATATGAAAACCAAATTAAAATAAAGTACCCAATTGGAAATTCATGTAAAACCAAATTTTATTGCATGGCCTCCTCGAGTTCATCCGGCTCCTCATCCGCAAACTCATGAATCACCGAAAAGATGAGGGAGAAGGTGAGTCACCAAGACTCAACAGATATTCCCTCTCCGGGTAAATACCACATACTTACACAAATTATAACAAAGCAACATATATGTATAATGCACCCAACCTAGCCATCCATAACTCCTTTTCTACCCGTGTGGTACCAAACCATCGGTGGTGCCAAACCACCGGTGACCAGAAGTCACGATATAAATGTGATACCAAATCACTTGTAACCAAAGTCACGAATAATCCATCGTGGGGCCAACCCACGTGTGATACCAAATCATCGGCGACGATCCCATATCTCAAAAGTGGGGCCAACCCACGGTGGTGTTAACCACGGGACGAAGTCGCTATGAGGTGCCAAACCTCCGTGTCGAAGACACGAATGTGATACCAAATCACTGGTGGTGCCAAACCACCGGTGGTGCCAAACCACCGGTCACCAAGTCACGAATCATCAAGTTGTGGGGCCAACCCGTGTGATACCAAATCACCGGCGGCGATCCCATATCTCAAAAGTGGGGCCAACCCACGGTGGTATTAACCACGTGGATAAGTCGCTATGAGGTGCCAAACCTCCGGTGTCCCAAAGACACAAATGTGATACCAAATCACCGGTGACCAAGTCACGAATAATCAAGGTGGGGCCAACCCACGTGTGATACCAAATCACTGGCGTCAATCCCATAATATCATCTGTGGGGCCAACCCACTGTGGTACTAAGCCACGGGGACAAGACGCTATGAGGTGCCAAACCTCTGGTGTCCGAAGACACGAATGTGATACCAAATCACTGGAGGTACCAAACCTCTGGTGTCCGAAGACACGATATCAATCTTCCCCCTCCACTCATCATACCCATGCAATATGACATAATAATTCGTGTATGCAGTATGTCATGTATGCTAGACATATATCAAATAACGTATGAAACGAATTACCATCATAATCGAATAATAATATACAACATAATCAAGCTAACCAACCTCTAAGGGTATAGCAAGTAATTTTACCTACTAAGGGTATTTTAAGTAATTTACCCAAAGAAGGGTATTTTCGTAATTTACACACTAAAGGTATTTTTGTAATTTACCCACCAAGGGTATTTTCGTAATTTACCCACCAAGGGTATTTTCGTAATTTACCCACCAAGGGTATTTTCGTAATTTACCCACCAAGGGTATTTTTGTAATCTACCCACCAAGGGTATTTTTCGTAATTTACCCATCAAGGGTATTTTCGTAATCTACCCACCAAGGGTATTTTTGTAATTTACCCACCAAGGGTATTTTTGTAATTTTGTACCTGGAATGGCCTTTCTAAAGGTGCAGTGTCGCCTTGAGCGACTCAACTACCATTTTCGGTCTTTACCGGTCTGTTGGGCCTAAAACCCAATTTTGGCCCATTCGGGCCCACACGCTCGTGTGGCCCACCTAACACAAATCTATCCACGATATAAGTTCCACCGGTCTAGTTCACTATATACTATATCATCATACAATTTATTCCAATTGGGCCTACGGGCCCATTGGGCCCACTTCGACCCATCGCAGCCCAAGTAGCCCCAACCCACAAGAATACTACTGATGGCCTCAACTATCGCGTTGAAGCCCCACACGTGTGCTCGCACGCTCGTGTGGCTACTATTGCCGTGATGGCACTTGGCATTTGCCGCTTCTACAACTAGAGTAGAGAGTTACACACCGATAGGACTCGGTGCTAAAGCTATGCGACCACTCCTGTGCTCAACGCCCACCAAGGTATGTTAACCTTTCTCCGGCATGCTCTTTATATAGCTAGCTCTTCACATTCCTTCTTTGTATCTTTTCGATGTGGGATCCCTTCACAAGAGAGTTTAAATTCAATGAAACTCTTACCGCCCAATCAGAAATAAATACTCCCTCGCTTCTCACGAGATTCAACTCAGGCTCCCTTATAACATAATCCACGCCGCTAGCCACTTTACCAACTAGCTCCTTGTGTCTTAAACCATGCAACTAAATATAACCTTATGGCCAAGGTCTAAATTCATTTAATAAAAATAATCTAAAAGGAATGCAAACGCTACAACTAGAACCTTGGACCTCCTTCCTTTCTTGTGGCGTCATTCCCTTGTCCTTAAGTGGCGTCACTTTGCCACTACACCACACACTCCACTTGTGTCATTTTCCTCCACATTTTATTCTTAAGGCCTACCCGCCAACCTCCAGGTTTTTTTTTTTTCACCTAAAACCAAAATTTTCCCAAAGCTAATATTTGATCCCAGAACTTCATAGAAGCCCCCTAACCTTCCAAAATCACTTATCTAAAAGGTCCAACTTGCACTTAAGCCGATCTCCTATTCTCCAAAAAATTTTAAACGCTACTACGCCTAAGGCCCATTGGGCTCAATCCTACTAGGCCTAATTTTAGGATGTTACAAATCTACCCTCCTTAAAGAAATTTCGTCCTCGAAATTTCCAACTAACTAACAGTCACACGTCCTAACCTACTACACTACGCTCACGCTGCGCACTCTGATTTAATAACACTAATAAACCAAATCTCAAAACTTCTTTCTCACAACTAGATATCTAAACACAAAAGCAAATCGATATTTATACATACAATTTCTATATCCAAACTAGCACACACAAAATAAATACCAAAAATACAGTCATAACATTGTCTTAACAAACATAAAATAAGAGAACTTACGGATTTGGATGCCGGAGACTCAAGGTGCCATACTTCCAAACAACATGTATTTTCAAACAAACTTTTTTGAACCCCATAACCCACAAAATGAAGTTTTTGAAACCTAGGCTCTGATACCAATTTGTAACACCCCAAACCCGGTCAATACGCCATGACCGAATCTGGTATGTCACTAAGGAAAATAATTTTTGAAAGAATCGAATTAACAATTAAATTTTTGTGGAAAACTCTGTAATTCTTTATTTGTCGAAAATAAGTTAAAATTGAAATTTACTTGAAATTACATAAAACTTTAAAACTTAGTTGATAAATCATAGGATAGAAAACATTTATATCTTTTAAGAAAATTGAAATATCATTTTGGAAAATTCGTTTGCAATTGAGTATAGAAACTTGAATTTTGGAAATCACTTAATCTGTTGAAAACATTTAACTTGTAATTTTACTATTGAACTATTCATGTTACCCGATGGTAAGATTTTTAAAACCATTACGAGTTTTTAGTTTAGAAAACTTTGGGCTCAATTATTAAATTAACCAAGTAATTTAAAAGCCATATTTTAAACATATTCAAAACATAAAATAATCCAAAACATAATTAAAGCAGCCTTATTACAAATCCATAAAAATATGAAAACCAAATTAAAATAAAGTACCCAATTGGAAATTCATGTAAAACCAAATTTTATTGCATGGCCTCCTCGAGTTCATCCGGCTCCTCATCCGCAAACTCACGAATCACCTGAAAAGTGAGGGAGAAGGTGAGTCACCAAGACTCAGTAAGATATTCCCTCTCCGGGTAAATACCACATACTTACACAAATTATAACAAAGCAACATATATGTATAATGCACCCAACCTAGCCATCCATAACTCCTTTTCTACCCCGTGTGGTACCAAACCACTGGTGGTGCCAAGCCACTGGTGACCGAAGTCACGATATAAATGTGATACCAAATCACTGGTAACCAAAGTCACGAATAATCCATCTGTGGGGCCAACCCACGTGTGATACCAAATCACTGGCAACGATCCCATATCTCAAAAGTGGGGCCAACCCACGGTGGTGTTAACCACAGGGACGAGTCGCTATGAGGTGCCAAACCTCTGGTGTCCGAAGACACGAATGTGATACCAAATCACTGGTGGTGCCAAACCACTGGTGGTGCCAAACCACTGGTGACCGAAGTCACGAATCATCAAGTTGTGGGGCCAACCCACGTGTGATACCAAATCACTAGCGACGATCCCATATCTCAAAAGTGGGGCCAACCCACGGTGGTATTAAACACAGGGATAAGTCGCTATGAGGTGCCAAACCTCTGGTGTCCCAAAGACACAAATGTGATACCAAATCACTGGTGACCGAAGTCACGAATAATCAAGGGTGGGGCCAACCCACGTGTGATACCAAATCACTGGCGTCAATCCCATAATATCATCTGTGGGGCCAACCCACTGTGGTACTAAGCCACGGGGACAAGACACTATGAGGTGCCAAACCTCTGGTGTCCGAAGACACGAATGTGATACCAAATCACTGGAGGTACCAAACCTCTGGTGTCCGAAGACACGATATCAATCTTCCCCCTCCACTCATCATACCCATGCAATATGACATAATAATTCGTGTATGCAGTATGTCATGTATGCTAGACATATATCAAATAACGTATGAAACGAATTACAATCATAATCAGAATAATAATATACAATATAATCAAGCTAACCAACCTCTAAGGGTATAGCAGTAATTTTACTTACTAAGGGTATTTTCGTAATTTACCCACCAAGGGTATTTTCGTAATTTATACACTAAAGGTATTTTTGTAATTTACCCACCAAGGGTATTTTCGTAATTTACCCACCAAGGGTATTTTCGTAATTTACCCACCAAGGGTATTTTCGTAATTTACCCACTAAGGGTATTTTCGTAATTTACCCACCAAGGGTATTTTTGTAATCTACCCACCAAGGGTATTTTTCAGTAATTTACCCATCAAGGGTATTTTCGTAATCTACCCACCAAGGGTATTTTTGTAATTTACCCACCAAGGGTATTTTGTAATTTTGTACCGAATGGCCTTTCTAAAGGTGCAAGGTCGCCTTGAGCGACTCAACTACCATTTTCGGTCTTTCTTTAGGTCTGTTGGGCCTAAACCCAATTTTGGCCCATTCGCCCACACGCCGTGTGGCCCACCTAACACAAATCTATCCACGATATAAGTTCCACCAGTCTAGTTCACTATATACTATATCATCATACAATTTATTCCAATTGGGCCTCACGGCCCATTGGGCCCACTTGACCCATCGCAGTTTCAAGTAGCCCCAACCCACAAGAATACTACGATGGCCTCAACTATCGCGTTGAAGCCCCACATGTGTGCTTTCATTGCGCTCGTGTAGCTACTATTGCCGTGGACTCCAAGACTTTGGCATTTGCCTCTACAACTAGAGTAGAGAGTTACACACCGATAGACTCGGTGCTAAACTGCGTTGCGACCACTCCTGTGCCCAACGCCCACCAAGGTATGTTAACCTTTCTCCTGGCATGCTCTTTATATAGCTAGCTCTTCACATTCCTTCTTTGTATCTTTTCGATGTGGGATCCCTTCGTCAGTAGAGTTTAAATTCAACTGAAACTCTTACCGCCCAATCTGTAAAATAAATACTCCCTTGCTTCTCACGAGATTCGAACTCAGGCTCCCTTATAACATAATCCACGCTGCTAGCCACTTTACCAACTAGCTCCTTGTGTCTTAAACCATGCGCAACTAAATATAACCTTATGGCCAAGGTCTAAATTCATTTAATAAAAATAATCTAAAAGGAATGCAAACGCTACAACTAGAACCTTGGACCTCCTTCCTTCCTTGTGGCGTCATTCCCTTGTCCTTAAGTGGCGTCACTTTGCCACTACACCACACACTCCACTTGTGTCATTTTCCTCCACATTTTATTCTTAAGGCCTACCCGCCAACCTCCAGGTTTTTTTTTTTCACCTAAAACCAAAATTTTCCCAAAGCTAATATTTGATCCCAGAACTTCATAGAAGCCCCCTAACCTTCCAAAATCACTTATCTAAAAGGTCCAACTTGCACTTAAGCCGATCTCCTATTCTCCAAAAAATTTTAAACTCTACTACGCCTAAGGCCCATTGGGCTCAATCCTACTAGGCCTAATTTTAGGATGTTACAATTGCATGATATGTTTGACATGGGGCATATGGGTGATATGTAAAGGGGAAATGAATTGGTGGTTTAATACCCCAAAATCTGAATGTGGTGACTTATGTCACAATATCCGAATGTGGTGACTTATGTCACAATATATGAATGTAGTGACTTATGTCACAAAATAATTATCTGGTGGCTATGCCACGAATTTTATAAGGGCGATGAGCACGTCGACTGCAGCGACATCGTTTGATGGTGTGTAGCGGATGGAGGGTTGACTTAGTAGTCCCCACGGTGTGATGGTTGGTACAGGTGATGTGTACTGGATGGATACTTAGGCTTGGGTACAGGTTTGCATCATTAAGTATATGTGCTATTATGTATGAATTGATATGCCTGAATTAATTGAGACTTATGTTGGCTGTATACATTGAGTCTGTTTGACTCACCCCGTTGTGGGATTACTTTTCAGGTGATGCTCATTAAAGGACCGGGTCGGCAGGAGCTTAGTGGTGGCCATGCTCAGTTCAAGATTTTATTTTAATTTGGACTTGTTATATTTTAAATATTTTGGATTTAATTTGGGTTTTGATTTGATGTAATAAGGCCTTGGTTTGAACTGTTATGCATGCATATTTAATTATCTAAGTATGACTCGATTTTAATAATTCAAAGTTAAAGTCCATTTTTCTTAAGTATAAATATTAAACGTTTTGACACATAATCAACACGGGTTTTAAAATTCGAGCCCAACCCAAATCAACTATTTTCAAAAACACGCAAAATTTTAGCAAAGTTTCAAATAAGAATCGACTAGTTCTTCCTAGAAGCATGCCAGATCCGGTCAGGGCTTGTGGGCCGGGTTTGGGGTGTTTCAAAAAATCATTTATTTGACTCTTAAATCATGTAAAAATGTTTCTAATGTTCATAAAAACAAGTTTAGGATTGAAAATTACCTTTTATTTGCTCTAAATTTGTTGATTGAAAATATTAATTTAAGAAGCTTGAGAAATTTCAGAATATTTTTGGCTACTTTTGGGAATAATTTCGGGTGAATTGAAAGAGTATTTTAAGAGGATAATTGTTTGGATCTACTCTCGGATGATAGATATTTAAAACCATGCAAAGAAAATAAATTTTATATCATCTAATCTGATGTAAATGGTGTGAAAAATAGGCTTGATGCATTGTATTTAAAAATGAAACAACCCACCATAAATTAATAATTGGGAAATTTTCCTAATGACCACTCCTAGATTTCCCATGCTTTACTAATTAATTCTTTCCCTCCAAAATTCCAACTTTTAAGGTTTCTTTGCCAAATAAATACTCCAAAATTTCCCTTATTTTACAATTAAATCCAATTTAATTAGTATTTAAATTTAACTTAAATTAACCCCGATAAAAAATATTTTAAAATTCTTTTTCACCCAAATTAATCATTTTCCTAATAATTATTTAATTACTTTAAAAATAATTTTCCAAAATATTTTTATTTTTTAGATTATTTTTAATCGATTTTAGATGAAATTAACCGCCTAAATTAAATTAAAAATTACTAAAAACCCTATAAATTCCTAGTTTCACACTCGAAACCCAAAATATATACCCAAAACTACTAGACCCAATTTTGGGGTATTACAATTATGATGTGACAAAATATGAAAAGTTGTTATGACTGTTGTGACAGTAAATATGAGGGTATGTTATTCATCCATGTGACAGTGTGTATAATGTGCTAATGATATGGTTATGTAGAGAATATGTATGAATAATCGGTAAAGTAATATTTGATGACAATATGGATATTTTGGCCTTGTGACTTAATGAGACTGTTGGATATAGTTGGCATGCCATAGGATTGTGAGTACTCACATATATGTGTTGTGATATTTGGGGCATTGAGGCCTAGGGACTATTTTTGGAGAGATAAGGGAATGTGAGCTAAGCTCCACCGAGATATGTGTGTTTGGTGTGTTGGAAAGTATTAGCTATAAGCTACACTTATAGGATATGTTCGACTCTACGAATCCATGTGTGGTGTGTTGGAGATCCATGTATCCGATGAGTGATAATTGAGCTCACTTTTATGTTTCATAGCTCAAGTGCCAAATTATATTTATAAAAATGTATATATGTGTAATGTGATGTATTCCTACATGAGTATGTGGATGCTATGAAAATTATTATAATTTATGTTTAAATGGAATTATATGTGACTATATCTGATTAATATGTATAGGTATATATGCCTAAATATTCATATATAAACATTGAAAACGGATACACAAAAGATGATTAAATATGTATTGATACCTACGTAGCATTTTTTGGAAAATTTGCTAAGTGGTTCCAATGCTCGAGATATGTACATTCTGTGACACCCCTAACCCATATCCGTCGTCAAAATAAGGTTATAGAACATTATCAGACTTTACATTTCAAAACCAAGAAAATTGTAACACCCCAAACCCGGTCAATACACCACGACCGAATCTGGTGTGCTACAGGGAAAATGTATTTGAGAGGTTTAGGTTTCCGGTTAAAAATCTGATGAAAACTCTTTTGTATGTTTTGTTCTTATAGAAAACTTGAGCATGATTGCTTTAAAACCAATGGCACTTTTGAAAACCCGAGAATTTTGAAAACTTATTTGAACCCACAAGTAAATCAAGTTTACATCATTTAGAAATCCGAGTAATCCCTTTTAGTTGATTAAAATCATCTTGTACTTAGTGTGAAAAAGTTTCAAGTTTGGAAAACATTTGAGTTGCATTCATTTTAAATTACAGCGTGATACCCGATGGTAAAGTTTTAAAACATGTCGCTTCGTGGTTTTGAAAATTTATTCTTCCCAAGTTTTATACAATGTTAACCCAATAATTTGTTAAGGCATATTTGAAATTAAATTTAAGCATAAAGATAACCAAAGTAAAATTTTAAAAAGGCCTTTTACAAACCCAACAAATCCAAAATGAAAAATAAATAAAGCAAAGTACCAAGTTTAAAATCAGTGCAAATTCGACTTTTATTCATGACATGGGCACCTCGAGTCCACCCCGACTCCGTGTCCGCGATCTAAGTGTCACCTGAAAAGATAAGGGAGAAGGTGAGTCGCAAGACTCAGTGCATAAATCCCCCTCCCGGTATATGCAACATACTAACACACATCATAACAAAGCAATACAATTAATGCACCCGATCCTAACCATCCTTAACACCTTTCCTACCCGTGTGGTACCAAACCACTTTGGTGATGCTAAACCACTGGTGACCCAAAGTCACGATATCCATCAATGTGGTGCCAAACCACTGGTGACCCAAAGTCACGAATAATCAATCGTGGGGCCAACCCACGTGTGATACCAAATCATGGCGACAATCCAGATCTCAACGGTGGGGCCAACCCACGGTGGTGTTAAACCACGGGACGAGTCGCTATGAGGTGCCAAACCTCGGTGTCCCAAAGACACAAGTGTGATACCAAATCACGGTGACGCGATCACGAATCATATGATGGGGCCAACCCATCATGTGATACCAAATCAATAGCGTCAATCCCAGAAATCAACCGTGGGGCCAACCCTTTGTGGTGCTAAGCCACTTTGGGACGAGGCGCGGAGGTGCCAAACCTCTGGTGACCCAAAGTCACAATAATCAATCTGTGGTACCAAACCACTTTGGAGGTGCCAAACCTCCGTGTCCCAAAGACACGGATATCATATTCCCCTCCACTCATATCACCCAATAACATATCATACTAATGCAAACCGTGCAAATCATGCAATCATGCTCACATGCTCAATATGGCATCTCATAATACATACACCATAAATCAAGATATCATTTATCACTACAGATCTCGAAATGAAACGGACTTACCGAATCCGTATCCATACCTCATTGGGTATTATATCACCAACCATCTTTGTTTCACTTTACACAATCAAAGTTATTAACATATTACTCAAGAAAAGGTGTGTTAGTTTACACACCTATTAAAACGCACGCTTAATCCCAAAGAACCGATTTAAATCCCTCGATTATCTTGCTCCTAAAATCGACCAAACACGAGATTAGTCACTTATACCTTTCGGCCAAAACCAATAAATCAAGAGGGTTAACACTAAACCTTTACCTTGCAAATGGTTTGGTTTACTACCAAACCTGAACCAACAATGGTTCTTTTGACAATTGGCCTCCCTAACATGTAAACAGTTAGTCCCTTGGAGACTTGATTAAATGAAACTAACGATTAGGCCATGAACCAAAGTCTCACCATCACCTACCAATCAATCGACTTAAGATAAAGGCCTCGTTTGACTGCTTCACTTGGTTGCCACCACAATCCAAAGGCTCTATAAAGAAATCGGTTACCAAAACAAAAGGTTAACTCCCTTCAACAAATCAAAATCGGCACTTAACCAACCCAAAAACGATAAAGCACAAGAGAGGGGAAAAATGGCCATTCGGCCAAGCACATACCTTCTTCTAAACCGATTGAAACAAGAGCTCAACAAGGTTAACACCCTCTAATATTTGGCAATGAAGAAACTATTAGGAGAGAGGAGAGATTCGACTAACACCTTTAAACAAAAGGAGAAGAGGTTTCGGCTTCACACAAAGGAAGAGAACATAAGAGAAAGATGGAGAGAAAAGGGGTTAATATTCGGCCAATCAATCAAAAAAAAATAGAACAAGAAGTAGAAAGGTACTTTCGGTTTGAAAGAAAAAGAAATGGAGGAAGGTATTTTGGAGAATGGAGTTTGGTGAAGAGGGTATTGAGAAAAGAAAAGAGAATATGAGAGGAAGAGAGAAGCTAGTTTGGCTCAATAGAAATGGAGAAAGAAAATGGAGCATTGGTTTAGAAGGCAAGGTAAGTTTCGCACTTATGAAAGAAAGAAAAGCAAAATATGTGAGGAGGAAAAATGGCTATTTCGGCTTAGCACAATTGAACAAAAGAGAAAGAGTTGGAAGAGAGCATTCAGCTGACAAACACAAAATGTAAAAGAAAACAAAAGTGTAAAATTTGGCAAGTAGATTTGCTTGGGGTTTCGGTTTCAAGAAGCAAAAAATGGAATCGTTTTTCTTGAAATTCAGCTTAGGCTATTGACAAAAAAGAGAACTTTGGCTTACTAAACTTTTGACCGAAAATGCTCAAAGTTGCCAAAGTGAAATTCGGCACACTCCTACTACACCAAAATCGGCCACTCATCCCCCAAAAGCTCCCCAAGATTCGGCCACAACTCCCCCAAACACTCCAAGCCACCCATTCAAACTAGTTTGAACTAGTCTCCCTCCTAAATTTACTCTCCACCCACCATTCAAATAATTGACTTGGTCCATGGCAGAGTTTGAACTGCCTACAACTTCTCCCCTCCATGCCGTCAAAATAGAAGCCAAAATATGAGCATCCTGTAGCTTGAACACAGAACCTCTCCCCCCTGCAAGTGACGCCAATCCAAGCTCTTAGTGGCGCCTAACTTGCCACTCCACCAGCTCCTTTCTTGTGCTAACACTTACCAAATAATATTTATAAACCCCAGCTCCTTCAGCTCCTCCAAACTAAGCCTAAAAGCAAAGATTTTTCCTACCACTCAGGCTTACACTAGGCTTACAACTAAGCCCCAAAACATCAAGAACAACAATATTGCAAACCAAACTCATGCAAACAAAGCCATAATAAAATAGCCCCTAACCCGGGATATTACAGTTCTACCCTTAAAATAATTTTGCCTCGAAATTACGATCAAGAGTTATGGTATTGCTGTCTCATCACATCCTCGGTTCCCACGTAGCTTCTTCCGCGCCATGATTCCGCCATAGTACCTTAACCAAAGGCAGACTTCCTATGCGTAACCTTCACATCTCGATCTAGAATCATGCATGTGTTTTTCCTCCATGGTCAAACTGGTTTACCTCGATCTCTTCCATCGCCACCACGTGCGATGGATCTGAACGATATCACCTAAGCATCGAAACGTGGAATACGTCGTGAATCTGACTTAGCTCTGCTGGCAACTCAAGCTGGTAAGCTACTGGTCCAACTCGTCTCAATACCTTATACGGCCCAATAAACCTCGGACTTAACTTGCCTTTTCTTCCGAACCTCAACACTTTCTTCCATGGCGAGACCTTCAGAAAAACTTGATCCCCCACAGCAAACTCTATATCTCTCCGCTTAAGATTGGCATAAGACTTCTGCCGGTCCGAAGCTTCCTTCAACCGAGCCTGAATCAACTTAACCTTGTCTTCGGTCTCAGCAACAAACTCTGGTCCCAATAACTGACGTTCACCCAATTCCGTCCAACAAGTAAGTGAGCGACACTTCCTACCATACAACGCCTCATATGGTGCCATCTTGATTCTCGCTTGGTAACTATTGTTATAGGCAAACTCGGCTAATGGTAGAAACTCCTCCCAACTACCTCTGAAGTCTAGAACACAACCTCTCAGCATATCTTCTAAGATCTAAATAACCCTTTCCGACTGCCCGTCAGACTGTGGGTGAAATGCCGTGCTGAAATCCAACCGTGTACCCAGAGCCTGATGTAACGCTTTCCAGAACCTTGACGTAAATCGAGATCCACATGCGAGATGATCGACATCGCACACCGCGCGGCCTCACTATCTCGACACATACTGATTCGCTAACCTCAAGTGAGTAATCCACCCTCACCGAATGAAGTGAGTGATTTAGTCGACGATCCACAATTACCCAAATCAATCCTTCTTGCTTGGCGTAAGAGGTAATCCACCGACGAAATCCATAGTTATCCTTTCCCACTTCCATCGAGGAATCTTCAACGGTCAAGCAACCTCGACGAGAATCGATGTTCGCCTTGACCACCGACATGTCGACACTTCCTACAAACTCGTCACTTCTCTCTTGGACTTACCACCGTAATCGCTCTTTTAGATCCCGATACATCTTATCGCCTCTAGGATGCATAGCGTGAGGGCTGCTATGTGCGTCTCAAGAATCTTACGCCTTAACTCAATATCCCTCGGCATACAAACTCTCCCCGAAGACACAAGACTCCATCACTAGACAAATCAGAACCTCCAAACCACCATTCGTACTTGTGACCTCTGTGCACTCAAAACCTCATCCTCTAACTGCTTTCTCTCGATCCGCTTCAGCCAAGTAGGCTTAACTCGCAGCTCTGCGAGAATACTTCGTCGTCATACAAACTCAAATGGGCAAACATCGCTCTTAAGTGCGCAACAACCTTACGGCTCAATGCGTCGCTACCACATTAGCCTTGCGGATGATACTCAATCGAGCAGTCATAGTCTTTTAGCAACTCAATCCATCTGCGTTGCCTCGCATTCAAATCTTTCGAGTGAAAAGGTACTTGAGACTCTTGTGATCTCTGTAGACTATCGATCTCTCTCCGCATAAGTAATGCCTCTAAATCTTCAAAGCAAAGACTACAGCCGCTAACTCCAGATCGTGCGTCGGATAATTGACCTCATGTGGCCTCAGCTGCCGAGATGCGTAAGCCACAACCTTCCCTTTCTGCATCAGCACACAACCCAAACCTGTATGTGATGCATCGCAATATACTGTGAATTCCTTTCCTGCCTCAGGTTGAATTAGAACCGGAGCTTCAGTCAAAATCTTCTTAAGCTTATCGAAACTCCCCTGCTGTTTCTCAGTCCACACAAATGGAATCCCTTTCCTTAACAACTTGGTCATCGACGCTGCGATCAATGAAAAACCCTCTACAAACCTTCGATAGTATCCTGCCAAGCCCAAAAAACTCCGAATCTCAGCTACTGACTTAGGCGGCTTCCAATCCAAAACTGCCTCAATCTTCCGAGGATCCACTCTAATCCCCTCAGCCGACACTACATGACCCAAGAAGGTCACCTCTCTAAGCCAGAACTCGCATTTACTAAACTTCGCATAAAGCTGTTCCTCCCTCAGAATATGTAATACCACCCACAAATGCGCATCATGCTCCTCCTCAGTTCTTGAATACACCAAGATGTCGTCAATAAAAACCACGACGAACTGATCCAAATACTGCTGGAACACTCTATTCATCGTATCCATGAATGCTGCCGGCGCGTTAGTCAACCCAAACGGCATTACCAAAAATTCATAGTGCCCATACCGAGTACGAAACGCCGTCTTGTAGATATCCGCCTCTTTCACCTTTAGCTGGTGATACCCAGACCTTAAATCGATCTTTGAGAATACCGATGCACCCTTCAGCTGATCAAACAATTCATCTATCCGGGGCAGCAGATACTTGTTTTTGATCGTCGACTTATTCGGTTGGCGATAGTCTATACACATCCGCATAGTACCGCTCTTTCTTCTTAACAAAGAGTACGGTGTTCCCCAAGGTGAAACACTTGGCCCGATAAAGCCTCGGTCCAACAACTCCCGGATCTCGAGCCTTAAGCTCCACTAACTCCTTTGGCGCCATCCTATCTGAGCAATAGACACCTTTGGCGCGGTTCCGTAACAAATCTATCCCGAACTCTACCTCACGATCCGGTGGCAAACCAGAAGCTCCTCAGAAACACATCAACAAATTCCCTAAGCGTCCAACCTTCTCTCAGCAGACTCTTTAGCCTCTAAGGCATACACATGAACCACATATGCTTCACGACTCTTTCGACCATCTTCTCGACTTTCGGGCGAGATACCACATTGGATAGGTAGTCCCTCCTATTACCTATCATAACCACTTCATCACCCTCCGACGTCTTTAGAACCATGCGCTTAGTCGCGCAATCCAACTTTGCCTGGTACTTAACCAACCAGTCCATCCCAAGAATCAAATCGAAGTCTCCAAACGGCAGTTCCATCAGATCAGCCACAAACACTACCCCTTGGAGTTCTAGAGGTACATCTCTATACAGCTTATCTACAACTACAGAGTGACCTAGAGGGCTAATTACGGTCATCTGCCTAGAAGATACCTCAGAGTCTAGATCCATGGTCTTTACTATGCTACTTGCAGCATATGAATGCGTTGAACCCACATCAATCAAAGCAGTAAATGGAGAACCAAAGATTAAGAACGTACCGGTTATGACATCCGGCAGGCCGCCCTCCTCTCGGTGCCTCATTGCATACACTAGCCAGCCGGCCTCGAACTACTCGCACTCTCGCACGGTGCTCCACATGCCTCACTGTAACCATTACCTCCTCTCGCCATTACAACGGCCCTCTACGGTGGCGGTCCATTATTCTGAACCGAGTACTACGACTCTCGGATGAATCCTAGCCAACTTGCAGACAGTCCCTCACACGGTGATCAGAGAGCCACACTCAAAGCACCCTTTTCCACCGGTCCAAAGATCCTCCCAATGAGCTTTCCCACAATGGTTACACTGTGGCGGTCCCTGATTAGCAAACAATGCCCCTACCAGACTGATTTGGCCCACTCTTTCTAGCCCTTTTTTGAGGATTACCTGACGACCCAGAAGATCCAAAACTCTGCTTTTGCCTGTTCCTATCCAAGTTCTGCCTCACGGACTCTTTAACACCCTCGACTACCTTAGCCTTTTCAACCAGGACAGCAAATTCACGCTCCTACTGTGGAGCAATCAGCAACCTTAACTTGTCTCTCAACCCATCCTCGAAACGAACACACCTCTCGTGTTCAGTAGCCACTATGCCCCTAGCATACCGACTCAGCCTCAAGAACTCGGCCTCGTGCTCGACGCGATTTACTCCCCGAACTAACCTCGAATGCTTTTCATTGCAAGCGTCGATGTAACTAGCTCCAATGTACTTTTTCCGATAAGCGACTTTGAAATAATCCCAAGTAAGATCTTCTCTTTGCAACACCGTCTCCGAACCGTGAGCCACCATCGGTATGACTTATCTCAAGAAGTGATACTATCCCCTTTAATTTCTCTTCAACAGTCAGATCTAGATCGTCCATGATCCGCTCTGTCGCCTCCAGCCAATATTCAGCCGTGCTAGGAGCAACACCAGAAACACCTCGAAAAACCTCAGCCTCATTTGCTCGAAGTCATTCAGGCACAGATTTTTGAGCTCCTGCGCCTCCACCTACTCCCACTACCCTTTCCAGAACTCGCAGCATCGCCTGTGACACTGCGTCGTCCCCAGTCTGTTCTTGAAACTCACCACCTCAAATAGGGCGGACCGATATCTCATTCTCTGGACCCCGACCAGATCTTACGGGTTCAAAAACTGTCATCCTACCTCGACCACGTCCACGACCACGTCCACCTCTAGCGCTCATGACTAAGATCTCTACTTGTCTGATTTAAAGAATTTTATGCATCAGTAATTATTCCACTGTTTAAAAGCAAAGTCTTATGAATATTAAAGAAGCTTTGTTTTCGCAAGTCCACAGAGTCCTATCAGTTTCAGTTTCTAAAGTAATCTACTATTGCTAGTCATCCACTCACATCAACATCAAAATCACAAGTAAGGGGTACTTACCTGGGCGGATTAGTGCCGGAGTCTCGGTGCCATGCCTTTCAAACCATATTCTTTAAAATCAAAACACTTAAAACCAGAATTTAAAATGTTTTGGGCCTCGGGCCCACAGTCGAGCCTTTTAACTTGGCTCTGATACCACAATTGTAACACCCCAAACCCAGTCAATACACCATGACCGAATCTGGTGTGCTACAGGGAAAATGTATTTGAGAGGTTTAGGTTTCCGGTTAAAAATCTGATGAAAACTCTTTTGTATGTTTTGTTCTTGTAGAAAACTTGAGCATGATTGCTTTAAAATCAATAGCGCTTTTGAAAACCCGAGAATTTTGAAAACTTATTTGAACCCACAAGTAAATCAAGTTTACATCATTTAGAAATCCGAGTAATCCCTTTTAGTTGATTAAAATCATCTTGTACTTAGTGTGAAAAAGTTTCAAGTTTGGAAAACATTTGAGTTGCATTCATTTTAAATTACAGCGTGATACCTGATGGTAAAGTTTTAAAACATGTTGCTTCGTGGTTTTGAAAATCTATTCTTCCCAAGTTTTATACAATGTTAACCCAATAATTTGTTAAGGCATATTTGAAATTAAATTTAAGCATAAATATAACCAAAGTAAAATTTTAAAAAGGCCTTTTACAAACCCAACAAATCCAAAATGAAAAATAAATAAAGCAAAGTACCAAGTTTAAAATCAGTGCAAATCTGACTTTTATTCATGGCATGGGCACCTCGAGTCCACCTCGGCTCCGTGTCCGTGATCTAAGTGTCACCTGAAAAGATAAGGGAGAAGGTGAGTCGCAAGACTCAGTGCATAAATCCCCCTCCCGGTATATGCAACATACTAACACACATCATAACAAAGCAATACAATTAATGCACCCGATCCTAACCACCCTTAACACCTTTCCTACCCCGTCTGGTACCAAACCACTGGTGGTGCCAAACCACTGGTGACCCAAAGTCACGATATCCATCAATGTGGTGCCAAACCACTGGTGACCCAAAGTCACGAATAATCAATCTGTGGGGCCAACCTACGTGTGATACCAAATCACTGGCGACAATCCCATATCTCAACAATGGGGCCAACCCACGGTGGTGTTAAACCACAGGGACGAGTCGCTATGAGGTGCCAAACCTCTGGTGTCCCAAAGACACAAGTGTGATACCAAATCACTGGTGACCGCAGTCACGAATCATATGATGGGGCCAACCCATCGTGTGATACCAAATCACTAGCGTCAATCCCGTAAAATCAACCGTGGGGCCAACCCACTGTGGTGCTAAGCCACTAGGACGAGACGCAGAGGTGCCAAACCTCTGGTGTCCCAAAGACACGGATATCATATTCCCCCTCCACTCATATCATCCAATAACATATCATACTAATGCAAACTGTGCAAATCATGCAATCATGCTCACATGCTCAATATGGCATCTCATAATACATACACCATAAATTAGGATATCATTTATCACTACAGATCTCGTAATGAAACGGACTTACCCGAATCCGTATCCATACCTCATTGGGTATTATATCAGTCAACCATACTGTTTCACTTTACACAATCAGGTTATTAACATATTACTCAGTAAAAAGGTGTGTTAGTTTACACACCTGTTAAAACGCACGCTTAATCCCAAAGAACCGGTTTAAATCCCTCGATTATCTTGCTCCTAAAATCGACCAAACACGAGATTGGTCACTTATACCTTTCGGCCAAAACCAATAAATCAAGAGGGTTAACACTAAACCTTTACCTTGCAAATGGTTTGGTTTCCTACCAAACCCGAACCAACAATGGTTCTTCTGACAATCGGCCTCCCTAACATGTAAACAGTTAGTCCCTTGGAGACTTGATTAAATGAAACTAACGATTAGACCATGAACCAAAGTCTCACCATCACCTACCAATCAATTGACTTAAGATAAAGGCCTCGTTTGACTGCTTCACTTGGTTTCCACCACAATCTAAAGGCTCTATAAAGAAATCGGTTACCAAAGCAAAAGGTTAACTCCCTTCAACAAATCAAAATCGGCACTTAACCAACCCAAAAATGATAAAGCACAAGAGAGGGGAAAAATGGCCATTCGACCAAGCACATACCTTCTTCTAAACCGATTGAAACAAGAGCCCAACAAGGTTAACATCCTCTAATACTCGACAATGAAGAAACTATTAGGAGAGAGGAGAGATTCGGCTAACACCTTTAAACAAAAGGAGAAGAGGTTTTAGCTTCACACAAAGGAAGATAACATAAGCGAAAGATGGAGAGAAAAGGCGTTAATATTCAGCCAATCAATCAAAAAAAAATAGAACAAGAAGTAGAAAGGTACTTTCGGTTTGAAAGAAAAAGAAATGGAGGAAGGTATTTTGGAGAATGGAGTTTCGGCAAGAGGGTATTGAGAAAAGAAAGAGAGAATATGAGAGGAAGAGAGAAGCTAGTTTCGGCTCAATAGAAATGGGGAAAGCAAATGGAGCATTCGGTTTAGAAGGCAAGGTAAGTTTCGGCACTTATGAAAGAAAGAAAAGCAAAATATGTGAGGAGGAAAAATGGCTATTTCGGCTTAGCACAATTGAATAAAAGAGAAAGAGTTGGAAGAGAGCATTCGGCTGACAAACACAAAATGTAAAAGAAAACAAAAGTGCAAAATTTGGCAAGTAGAGTTGCTTGGGGTTTCGGTTTCAAGAAGCAAAAATGGAAGAGTTTTTCTTGAAATTCGGCTTAGGCTATTGACAAAAAAGAGAACTTTGGCTTACTAAACTTTTGACCGAAAATGCTCAAAGTTGCCAAGGTAAAATTTGGCACACTCCTACTACACCAAAACCGGCCACTCACCCCCCAAAAGCTCCACAAGATTCGGCCACAACTCCCCCAAACACTCCAAGCCACCCATTCAAACTAGTTTGAACTAGTTTCCCTCCTAAATTTACTCTCCACCTACCATTCAAATAATTGACTTGGTCTATGGTAGAGTTTGAACTGCCTACAACTTCTCCCCTCTATACCGTCAAAATAGAAGCTAAAATGTGAGCATCCTGCAGCTTGAACACAAAACCTCTCCCCCCTGCAAGTGACGCCAATCCAAGCTCTTAGTGGCGCCTAACTTGCCACTCCACCAGCTCTTTTCTTGTGCTAACACTTACCAAATAATATTTATAAACCCCAGCTCCTTCAGCTCCTCCCACCTAAGCCTAAAAGCAAAGATTTTTCCTACCACTCAGGCTTACACTAGGCTTGCAACTAAGCCCCAAAACATCAAGAACAACAATATTGCAAACCAAACTCATGCAAACAAAGCCATAATAAAATAGCCCCTAACCCGGGATATTACAAAAAATTTTAATCATTTAATAACACATCATCAATCATGGAAATGTCAATCATAGACATACATATTGCCCCTTATACAAGCACTCGAGGCCCTAAAAACGCATTAGAACCAAATTGGGACTAAATTAAAAACTTAATAAACTTTTCAGAAAAGTTTGAAAATTTTTAAATTGTAGGGGTCAGATGGTTGTGTGGACAATCGAAGTAGGGAGACACGACCATGTCCCAACCCGTGTAGATCACTAACTTAGGTCACACAGCCAAGCCACACGCCCGTGTGCCAGGCCGTGTACCCTTCGAAATGACCTCACACACTCGTGTGCCAAGTCGTGTGCTAGTCCGTGTAATAGCCTGACTTGCAACCCTTTGAAAGCTACAAGGGACACACGGCCGTGTCACGTGGCCATGTGTGTAACAACCCAGTTTAAACCCTAGTCAGAACAGTGGTTTCGAGACCACAAATTCGAGTCAAAAAATATTTTTATATTATTTTTGGTATTTACAGTATGTGAATGAATATGTGTGAAAATTTATTTTGACAATTTTACCATTTGAGTGCTTGATTTTATAAAAAAAAGACTTAATCGAGTAAAACGCAAAAGTGGTAATCTAATTGTTAAAGTACTAAATTGCTATGGTCTATTAATTGTGAAGTCCTTAAAATGAAATTTCGCCATTATAATTTGAGTGGACGGCATAAGGCTTTTAATATATAGTTTTTACATTATTTTATAATGATAAAATAGTAAATTATGTGTTAAATTATTAATAAATAAAAACAAAACATTAAAAGAAAGCATGCATATTTTTCTTTGTTGGCCGAATGGAAGAAAGAATGAAAAATTTTGAAGCTTTGAGTTTCAGCACATAGGAAGCTTAATTCGGGTATGTTCTTTGTTTGGTTTTTGATAATTTTTACGTTTTTGAGATCATTGCTTCGAATACTAGTAGACCCATGCCTTAATTTTCAGATTTAATGAAGAATTTGAGATTTGCCATTGATGATAGCTTGATGTTTTTGTGGTTTGATGATGAAATATAATTTTTTTGTTGATAGATTATTATGTTTAATTAAGTGATTTTTGATAAAAATGTGTATTAAGGACTAAATTGTGAAATTTGTAAATTGAGGGTTCAAAATGTGAAGTAAATGAAATTAATGGGCTGCAAGGGACCTAAGGGAAATTCGGCCTGACATGGGTTTGTTGAGATTTTGTGTATTTTGAGTTATGAAATATGGATTAAATTGTGAAAATGTGAAATGTTAAGGGCTAAAATGCAATGTAATATCCCGATTTAGGGCCTAGTCAGAATAGTGGTGTGAGACCACAAATTTGAAGTAGAAATATGTATTTTAATGATTTTTATGAGGCTTACGAGGTATTTGCATGATTGTGTGAAAATTTCATGAAGGAATTTTATTAATTAGTATACAATTTGTCCGTTAGGACTAAATTGCAAGGATTAGAAAATATAAGAACCTAGAAGGTTTAAGTATGAAATAGCACCATAAAAATTATTAGAAGTCCTTATTTAACAATTAGACCATTATATGTTAAGATGGAGAAAAATAGACACGGGAAGGAAAAATCTCAAGAAATGATCATTAAGGGCTTTTTTGTCATTTGGTAAATAAAAGATTAAAAAGGAAAATAGAAGTAAAAAATTGTGTCCATCTTCTTATCCTTGGCCAAAATTCCCTAAGGAAGACATAGCTAGGGTTTTTTCATTTTTCAAGCTTGATTGTAAGTGTCTCATTGCCCCGTTTTTAACATTCTTCATATTTTTTAGATCCTCGTAGCTCGATTTAGCTATTTCAAGCTATATTTTGAGCCAGGGTTTATGTTAAAAAATTTACCCATGCATGAAATGCATCTATTTTGATGTTTCAAGGAAGAATATGAAAGTTTGATGTATGATAAACATCTTTTTTTAAGTGATTTTCATGAAAGATGCATAAAAGGACCAAATTGTAAGAGTTATAAAATTTGTCATAAATGAGTGAAATAGTGGAAATTAAGGGCTGTTGTAGTTAAGAGAATAATTTGGCTAAGCTTAAAATACAAGGAAGTTGAATAAAAATCATTTTACGAGCCTAGGGGAAAAAGTGTAATATGAGAAAGTTTAGGGGCAAAATCATAATTTTTCCAAAGTGTGATTCATGAGTCGATTTAGTCAATGTGAGTATTAAATAAGTGAAATTTTCAATATAGATCAAGAAATGCAAAGCCCAGATCGAAATTGGGGAAAGAATAAGGTTGTGATTAAATCAAACATCTATATACATTTTGAGTACCGAGGTAAGTTTGTGTGGAATTAAGGTTACATGTGTTACTGTGTTTAAATTACTTATTATTTTGTAAAATGCTTATTATTTCCATGAATTCGATTAATAATGTCTTAGTGAGAAAATGAATGAGAACATGTAAGTTGAAGTCCCGGTTGAAGACTCAGAATAACAGGGATACATATATCATGCCAAGAGATAAGGAAGGTCTCATACAAGACCATATCTGGGATATGGCATCAGCACTATGTAGGTTCCGTATAAGACCATGTCTGGGACATGGCATCAGCACTGAACGTAAATCCTATATAAGACCATGTTTGGGATATGGCATCAGTATCAAATAAGTAAGGTCCCGTATAAGACCATATCCGGGACATCGCATTGGCACCATATAAGGAAAGTCCCGTGTAAGACCATGTCTGGGACACGACATTGACACCATACAAGGATGGTCCCGTGTAAGACCATTTCTGGGACATGGCATCAGCACCACACAAGGAAGGTCCCATGTAAGACCATGTTTGTGACATGGCTTTGGCACCAAAGGAAGATCTCGTGTAAGACCATGTCTGGGACATAGCATCGACATCGACCTAAGAGATCCTGTGTAAGATCATATCTGGGATATGGCATCGACATCAAGAGGTGATCCTATGTAAGAACATATCAGGGATGTGGCCTTGGCATCGAGATACATGCATGATGAGATTGAGTATCCTCCGATATTTCTGGTAATTCATCGGATAAAAAAGCTAAGAATGTAAAGGTGAAAAAAGAGCTAAGCATGTAAAGATGATATAGAGCCATGTTATACAAGGATGGTATTAAGTTCCATTTATGTTAAGGATGTGAAAACATTGAGTTTATGTTTATAATTGCATAAGTACTAAACTATGTGACAAGTGAATACAGGTACCGTGAGTAAAATACAGGTTATGAAATCATAATGTGATATGTGATGGGGAAGAATAAGTATGAGTAAGTATGCCTAAGCATTTGAGACTTATGTTGCTATTGTTTCATGAGATGGAAGAGTTTATTAGGAGCAATGATGTTTCTATATAAATTTCATGCAAACTTACTAAGCTATATGCTTACCCCTCTCTTTTCCTTTTTCCTTGTAGTATCGCCAAGCTAGCTCGGGGATTGTAGAACGTCAGAGCTCGGATCACACTATCAATCACTATTTTGGTATAGCAAAATAGATTTATTTTAAGTACGGCATGTATAGGAACTTGATCATTTTGAGTTATGTCATATTGGGAGCCAAAGTGTTGGCTATTAAGGTTACTCACTCTTTTCGTATATGGCCAATAGAAATTGGCCAATATTTGTCAAGTTTTATTCATTAATGATGATGATGTTTTATGATGTGAAGGTTTATGCAATTTATGGAGTTATATGTGAGGAGTATGAATGATGATTTAGGGGATCTTTCATAGTGCATGATTGATATGTTATGTGTTGCTTGAGTTGGTATAGGTGTGTTTCTGTTTCAGGGTGGCAATTGGCTTGGAAAATAGCCTCTAATTGTCCACACGGGTAGACACACAGGCATGTGTCTAGGCCGTGTATGATACACGGTCAGCCCCATGGGTGTGTTAATAGGCCATGTGTCCCTTGCATCATCTTGCAAGAATTTTATTCGCCATACGGGCCAGAACACGGTCTTGTGCCCAAGCATGTGCTCTTAAGAGGTCGATGAAATCATAAACAGAGAGCTCCACGGGCAGAGGACACGGGTGTGTCTAGGCCATGTGAAGGACACGGGTTATAGACACGGGCATGTGTCCAGCCATGTGAAAAGTCCTATAGGTTTGAAGGGAAAATAAATTTCACATGGGCTAGGGACATGGGCGTGTGAGACCACATGGTCCGACCACACGGGCGTGTCCCATGTCACACGGGCGTGTGACCTCTGTTTAGGTAAAAAATTTCTAAGAGTGTAAAAGTTTCGGTTGAACTCCGAAACTTTCTAGATGTATGTTTAAGGCCTTGTAGGCCTATATTATGTATATTATGATCAAGGATGAAAGGTTTTAAGTTGAAATGAAATTTTATAGCCCAATAATACATGTTCAAGCAAGGTTAAGTACGGTAATGCCTCGTATCCTGTCCCTGCATCGGACACGGGTAAGGGGTGTTACATACAAATTGCCCATTTATATGTTCTTGAATGAAAATTGAATGAAATGTTGAATAACTAAGTTAATTTTGATATTAATAAGATTGGTAAAAGTGGAAATTAGATTTGGATCAAGAAAATTAGAAGTTATCGATTAGTCGTTTCAGTCCGTTCGCATCCATACGAGGTAAGTTCATAAGTAAATGAATGTTGTTAAATTTGAATGTATATATGTTATATGTGTTGAATTGATCTTTAATAAATATATCTATATATGCCGAATTAAATTTAGAGTTGGAGAACTAGTTACGAGCTTGAATATATAGAATTACGACATTTGAAAGGCCCCATCCAAACCATAGGAATAGTTAGGATACATATGTCATGACATAGGATTCTAATATGTGTTAACGTGTAAGACCATGTCTGGGACATCGGCATTGTATTTGATTTTGTGAAAGACCCTGTATGGGACAGTTGCATCGATATTGATTACATGTAAAACCACGTCTGGGATGTTGACATTGTACGAGTTTTCTAAGCTATCCAAATATCCTATTTGATTCCAAACGATTCAACGGGCATTCCGAGACATAAATGAGTATATGAATGTGCATCCGAATTAGGTATGTTGTGATGAATATGAATTTGAGCAATGAAAGTGAGATGATTATGATTAGTTTTTATATGATCAAGGTGAAAATAAGATTTGGATATTAACAAGTGAACTATGAACAAATGAATCATATAAGAAATGTAGAACTGTATTGTGTTTTTCCATATATGAATCAGGTACATATGATTTGTATATGAAATTCTGATATGAAATGTGAGTATGATTCAAATGATGATATATGTGAAATATATGATAATGAATGATGTGTTATATATGCTCGTTAAATGAAATTATGGTCCTATGTTTCGGACATGAGAATTATGAAACACTAAACATAGTTTTGATGTGTGATTTGTTATGGTTATTTGGGTTTGGAAGTGTGAAAATAAATTGATATATTTTTATGAATAATTTGTAATAAATGACCATGATTCGATTAGTATGTAATGAAATTGTGAAAGCTTAATTTTATGAATGAGATAATGGTTGATATATGAATTTGAAAACATGGTTTTTATGTTCATTCATAATTAAGCCTAATGAAGTTACCTAATGTGGTCTTAAGTGTAACACCCCAAAATCGGCCTAAACGTTACGACTGGATTTGGTATGTCACAAGGAAAAGTTGTTTAAAAAACTTTGGAATATGAAGGAATCACCGCAATTTTGAAAGCTTTTTGTTTTGTGTTTCTATCTTGAAAATAACATCCAGTTTAAAGGTTTCTTACCAACTCTTACTTAGAAGAACTATTAGTAAAAAAAAAAAAAAATAGTTTTGAGATGTGAAAATAAAAAACTAGTGATACTCCGAAACGTGTCATTTTGAAAACAATGTTTGGGGTTTTTAAGTAAATTTTTGAATTGAGATATTAATCAGCATGTTATCCGCTTGTTAATATTTTGGGAAAACGTTTATTTATAATTTTAGGAAAACCTTGTGATTAGTAGTTCATAATTTAGTAACAACCCCATTAAAAGTAAAAACCCAAATTAAAGTTATGGAGGCCTTATTACATAACATAATCCCAATTTCACATAATTTTAAATAAAGAAAACAAATTTACGTAAGAAGTAATCCATGGCCACCTCGAAGTCCACCCCGGCTCCAAATCCGCAACTAAGAGTTACCTGTAAGAATAAGCAGAGGGGTGAGTCACCAAGACTCAGTGTGTAATCCCCTTACAAACGTAATCTGGCCTAAAGCCCACAGATGCACATTAGCGCCCACAACCCAACATAATTCAAGTGTATGCAATGCAACCCAGCCCCACCTAATTTTCCATCCTCTACATCACCTGAACCAGCCGAACACCTGTGGCACCAAGCCACTATGGTACCAAACCACTGTGGTTCCAAACCACGTGACAGAGTCACTGATAAATGTATATGTGGGGCCAACCCACTATGGTACCAAACCACTGTGATAGTCATTAATAAATACATTGGGGCCAACCCACTACGGTACCAAACCACTATGACAATCACTGATAATTATATATATGTGGTGCCAAACCACTGTGGTACCAAACCACTGAGACATAGTCACTGAATAAGTTATGTGGGGACAACCCACTGTGGTACCAAACCACTGTGACAGTCACTAAATCACACTTCCCTTTTTTACATCATATCCCAAAGCCAATGTAGCATATTATCATACTGAGATGAATGCAAACATACTACCAATGTACAATAGATAATTACATCATACAAACATACATTCGAAAGTAGAATCATAGAAGTACTTTCTCGGTGTCTCCAACCTTACCCACAAGGGCATCTCGACTGTCTCACACAGTTATCTCGGCTTTTAACCAACAAAATTATCAACGCAAAATAGTAAAGAAAAGTGTGATCGTTACACGCCTGATTACGCGTAAGACTAAACCCTCTACGTCGACACTCTCACTAGCAGGAATAACCGTGATTTGTCTATACCAAGCAGATGTCGGCTCCCTACCATAACCCGACGAAAATTCTCGAATCGCCGACACCGCACGTCGCTTAAACTTAGGACCGGTGATTATGGGTTCACTCTCCTCAGGCTCTTTTAACGATACCCCTTTGATATGGCTAGCGCTCACATCCATGAAGAGAGCCTTGATCAGTACTCAAAGAGAAATGTAGGTTGTCTAACCAAAAGATTTGATTAAGGCAGAGTAAAAACTGAAGAGATTCTAATTATATAAAACTAAATAAAACTCCTTACCTTAAGAACCCGAATGAAATGGTAAGATTCAGCAATCAACATGCTTTTAGGCTTCGGACTACAACACGTCCGCTAGTGGGATTTCCTAGAGTAAATGTTCCAAAACGGGAGAAGAAAAAGGAGGGATTAGCCGCAAATAATAACAAGAGCAAAATAGCCATTCGGCTATGACCACATAAAACTGAAAGAAACTAGAGAAGAAACGAAAAAGTCTTCCCTACCTTGCACCAACAGAAACCGATTGACGAGACTTTCTGTGACCAAAAGAATCCTAGCACCTTGCTTCCCGATGTTTGGCTAATAGTATAAAGTGTAAGAATAGATTTAGTTTGGTACCAAAGGGGATTCGCCAAGAAAAGAAATGAAGAATAGAGAGAACGAAAAGTAACAAAGAAGAACGAAATTTGACTATGGAGAAAACTAGTCAAGAACCAAGAGGAGTAGGAGTTTCGGTTTAATGGAGAGAGTAGAGAAGTAAAAAGGAGGGATGGAGGTTGGGTTATGGTGAAAGGTGTAGAAACGAAACACAAAGAGAGAAGGATGAGAAGTAGGCTTCGACTAGAGAAGAAAAGAAATTAAGGTGAAAATAGGAGAAGTGTAGAAGAAAAGTGATTCGATTAAACTATCAACAAAGGAGAAAAGAAAATTAAAACTTCAATGGGAAAAGATGGAGAAAAGACCTTGAGGGATTCAGCACAAGCTCTAAAAGTAATCCGCCCCAAAAATGCCTTAAGAGTTCACACCTAAAACATCAAAAGAAGAGTTAAAGAAACTCTAGCATTCGGCACAACACTCTCACTAGGTTCGGTTTTGCTAACACACACCACCAATGCCGTAACTCCCTAACCTCAACAACACATAGCCGAAATTCCCCTCCCCACTCTCCAACATTCCGCCAACACTCACTCCCCTCCCCACTTCCTTGATTTGCTCCTTGTTTCACTCTCCATCACCCATTTGAATTGGTTTGACCAATTCAAACTCCACAAGCTCCTCTTGTTCATCCATTCAAATGCATTTAACCCATTCAACAACAACCTTGAAGAGTCCCAGCTGAATGCCAACACTCCACCCCCTTGAGAACAAAAATAAAGTCCCACATGCTGCAGATGAGACTCGATCACCTTCTCCCCTCCTACTCCCTTGTGGCGTCACTCCCCTACTCCTTAAGTGGCGTCACCTTGCCACTACACCACACTATTTTTGTGTCAACAAACACAAGTAAATAATCTTAAGACCTGCCTCCACCAGCTCTCCCCCTTAAAATGCCCAAAAAGTAAAAATTTTCTAAAGCTCTGGCTCGAACCTGAGCCTCCCCAAGACCCCCAAACACACAAAATAACATGCTAAACAAGCAAAACACATGCAATAGCATAAAATATAGAATCCCTAATTCTAGGATGTTACATGAAGAAATTACAATTATGATGAATATATATATGGTTGAGATTTGTTAAATTCAACCTAGTTAAATTGAATTATAAACATTATTTAAATGATTTATTTGCTTATGGCTTACTAAGCTTTCAAAGCTTATTTTGTGTGTTTTTCCTATGTTTATAGATTTTTCAAAGATTTGCTCAAGTTGGAAGTCGGTGGAGATCTCATCACACTATCCAGTATTTGTTTTGGTAAATAAATGCTTTGAGATTGGGTTATGTGGCATGTATAGGCTAGCTTTGATATATTTGGTTTTGAAATTTGTATATATATATATAGCCATGTGAAAATGGCTTGATTATGATGTTCATGGTTGTGTATTCGGTCATATCTTAAGTTTCAATTGGAAGTATGTTTTATGGTAAATATGTTTGTAATGTTGGTTATACGATTTGGCAAAGAGATATGGTAAGTATGATGTATAATCGGCTTTATAGTTAACTCATTTTGGAAGTATGAAAAGTGGTATAATTTGGCTTGGTAATAAGGTAAGGTGATGAATATAAATATTTGATTGAGTATTGGTTATGTTGATTAGGTTTGAAATGGTAAAGTATACACATTTATTATGCTTGAATGGTTGAGTTTTTAGTTACGGTTCATGATGGATAATGATGATTATATTTTTAGTATGTTTGTTGGACATTTGAATAGCTAAAAGTGACATAGTAATCTTGATATTAGGTTATGAGATCGCATGTTTAGCTTAAAATGCAAGTGATGGAAATGTTATGACTTATTTAAATTAAATTTATGACTGAATAAGTGTTTATTTGGATGGTTGGGATATGAAGTTTAAACTTGATAATTTGCATGTGAAATAGGTATGCTTGAATTGTCATTTGTGTTCAAAAGGGTCAACTTTTTTTTGATAAAATGGTTAATGATATTATGTTAACTTGCGCATGTACTAGTAAAGTACAAGACCATATTTTATTATGTGGTAATGTTTGATAATGTCTCATGTATAGATGTTATTTAGGTCGTAAGGTTATATGGTTTGGGTCTTGGACTTATAAAGCATATGTAATATGATTTGATATATATATTAGTTGGTTCGAATATGAAATTTATGATACGAGAAAACATGGCTTTGTTATATGTTAGTTTAGTTTGGAATGTGAATTGATAAATGACATTGATTAGATAAATTATTAAATATGTTTTGTATTTGTGAAAAAGTTAAATAACCATGATTTGATGTGGCAAATTGGCCTTGTAAATGCCCTATACTTGCCCACATGGTTGAGCACATGAGCGTGTGTCTTGACCGTGTCACTCAAGGTTACAATTCGAAGCAAGTCAGGAAGCCACATGGACTGGACACATGGGCGTGTCTTGTGGCCGTGTGGACAAGTTAGTATGTATGATCTATTTTGCCACGGCTTAGACACACTGGTGTGTCTAATGCCGTGTGAGGCACACCTACCCACATGGGCGTGTGACCTCTGTAAATTTGAAAAATGTTAAATTTTCAAAACAATTTATATGTGCTCGGTTTAGTCTTGACCCCTTTCCAGTGCATGTTTAAGGTCTCGTAGACCTTTTAATGGGACTCTATGTATATGATTTGCTATGATACGATGATCATGTATATTATGTTTGTGAAATGATTGTAAAAGTTTTGATATGTTCGGTAATGCCTCTTAACCCTGTTTCGGCGATGGTTACGAGTTAGGGGTGTTACAATATGTCACACATAGCTGAGACACACGCCTATGTCTCTGCATGTGTGGGCAAAAAATAGGCCATTTCCAAGCCATTTTTCTCACCCATTCAAGCATGTACCTACAATCACTTTTGTACAATTGAACAAGCCATTAAAATGCATCAAAACCATGCATAACTGAGATAATCAAATGTGATACATTTTCATACAACCAAAATGCCCAAAGGGCACCTCAATCTCAACAACTACACATACATAATCATATACTCAATTTTTTGCCAAAATGTTCACTATCTTCAAACTAAGTTTACATAAAAAAAAAAAACATACCATTTGATTTACCTATCAATAACACACCAAAAGGTACCAAATGTTCCATTCAACAACTAAAATCAATAACCATATATGTCATTTAAAACAATTGTGCCAAATTACCACATTCCAACTTATCACAAAACATTTATAACATGCATTTTAAACCACCATTCCAACTTTAATCATTCAAGCATCACATACCAAAACTAGTTCATATCATTTCCCAAAATACCATAAACACAAGCCAAGATAAATGGCTACTTCAACAACCAAAATACCTATACATGCCATTATAACCAAACTCAAAAACATCTAAAAGTACCGATATAGCCGATGGATAGTGTGATATAACTCCAACAATCTTCCAACCCAAACAAGCTTTTGATTCACTATAAAACATGAAAAATAACACAGAGTAAGCACAAATGCTTAGTAAGTCCGTATAATGTAAAAATAACTTACCATTTCAACACAGAATAACTAAGTTGTACATGGCATAATCCAACCACAACTTGGCCAAAGCCTAAGCATGTGTACCAAACATGTAAGCCATTTAATCATATAACATAGGCAATATAATCATGGATGAGCACAACATTTAATCATGTATCATATGCTTATATCATCCATTTCAACACTAGGTATACCATGTATCACCTTTTCAATGAAATTCACATGTGTGCATGTCTTAGTTTGTATCGAACTCTTACCACTTACTTTCAGATCATGCCTGTTGAACCATTTAGAATATCGCTGGATACCCAGGATAGCTTACACATAGTGTGCTAAATCATATAACTGTAATCCATCAATTCCTATACATGTATGCTCACATGAGCTGTGAATCAGAATGCTCGCACAAGTTGAAAAAATAGGCCTACTCACACAAGCTGTGGGTCAGAACATAGCTACATGATGCTTCTTATGTAACACCCCTTACCCATGTCTAACACCGAGACCAGAATACGAGGCATCACCATGCTTATCTTACTTAATACTTCGAAACGGGTTATAAAATTTCATTTAGACATATCTCTTGCTCAAACTTGGCCTACGAGGCCTTAAACATACTTCCAAAAAGAATATAAATCTTTTCAGAAACTTTCACACGTTCAAGAAACTTTTTAACAAAACAGGGGCCACACGCCCTTGTAGGTCTTGGGACACACCGTGTACCTCTAAGGCATGCCTGTATCTTGTGTCCTTGGTCGACACTGACTAATATCACACAGCCAAGGCACGCCCGTGGCCCTAGCCCGTGTGTAAAACCTTAGCATTCTGACTTAACCATATGGCCTATGCACATGCCCATGTATCCTAACCGTGGGAAACTTACCATTTTATGAGCAAGGTGCAGACTTCACACGGCCTGGGTACACGTTCATGTTTTAGTCGTGCCTCCCATACGGTTTAGACACACGCCCGTATGTCTACCCATGTAGACAATTATCAGGCTATCTACCAAGCCTTTTGCCTCCCACATTTGCATACATTCATACCTTATCACATAGCTATACATAACATTAATATAACTCTTAAATTAAAGACATTTGATTATAAAAAAATAAGGTTTTCATCCCATACACTAGGGAGGACTATTTCCGATATAAATACAAACAACTTAGGACATCATCTATGGCTATACATAACAAAACATAAGTTCTCTTAGGCCAACACAATTTGGCTACATCGAGAATAACTTAATCAACCTTAAGTACTAGCCCTATACATGCCATAACTCATGGGGACTTGATACCTCATACCGAGTGTTTGTTCGATAGTGTGAAAACATCTCCAGTGATCTCCAACCCGAGCTAGCTAAAATAACCTATAAGAGATGAGGAAAGAAGAGGAGTAAGCAATAATGCTTAGTAAGTTCATCTAGCTGGCCATTATTGATATTCACTAAATATAGATAACCATAAAGTATTATACCAAGTTTTACCCTTTAACTCATAGCTACTTACTCAACCACCCTTAATGCCTACTCATTCTATCTCTTACCACATTCTTACCATGCCACAAGCCAATTTCTCGTTTAATTAGTACACAATCCTGCACTGATCATCACAAGATCATATAAAATAGCACATCAAGCATTTTCAATAAGTCTCTCATACTACTACTCTCTCGGTGGTTACGCACTTAGCCCACCATTCAATCTCTTATAGGGTGGTATCGCACACAACCCACCAATCATTTATAACTATGGTGATTTCACACTTAGATCACCATTCATTTATAAGTGATGGTATCGCACACAACACATCGATTACTAACTAATCAGGTGGTAACACACACAGCCTACCGATAGTAATATAGTTGATGGTATCGCACATAGCTCATCAATTAATAATATATCAGGTGGTAACGCACATAGCCCACCTATATTAATGTTATTGATGGTATCACACACAGCCCATCAAGTAATAATATATCAGGCAGTATCGAACACAGCCCACCTATATTATGCATTCAAAAATATCTATCCTCATACATTTCTCTAATTCAAATGTTCATCAGTAAACATCATCACTCACTATCATTCTTACTTAACTTCCTACGATTCCCATTTGCACTCACACAGTGCATTAACAAATCTCTCTCATACACTAAGGTGTATTGATTACACTTATCCCCTTAGAGGTCCATCATACACTGAATCCATCTCCAACTGTTGAATAACACTATTAAGTCTCATACACTTATTGTCACATTGACATCATACCACTGATAGGGTCATACATGAATTAACATATCGATGCCATGTCCCCGACAAGGTCTTATACGAAGTATTACATCGTTGCCATGTCCTTGACATGGTCTTATTTAATATCTCTCACGAAGCCATATTCCAATATGGTCTTACACGGAACCTTAACCATCATCATTTCAGACTATTTACGTTTGTTACCATTCTTTGGTTTAATTCTCTTAACAACTCATCAAAAGACATTTCAAACATTCATTGAGTAATTATACATTCCATACAACATTGGAATATTAAAATAACTCATACTTAATTACAACATTTGCACATGAACATACCTCGATGTCGAAAAGGCCGAAAGGGACCTTTTTGCCCACATTTCTCTTTTCACCCGTTCTAGGTCCAAAACTCATTTTCTTTGATCTAGAACAATCTAATATACTGATTTAATCACCTATAAATCATAATATATCATAATCTACACTTTAGGCAAAAATGACTATTTTAACCCTACACTTTGGCAAAATTACTATTTTGCCCCTAGGCTCGTAAATAAATTTTCATCACATTTTCTCTTTAAACAAGCCTAGCTAAACATTTATCCTCTTACAACTATTCACAGTTCCATTAATTTCATGCCTTAATGAACAAATCACAACTTTTGCATTTTAATCCAATTAGGTGTTTTCATGACAACACCCTTCACAAAAGTTGTTTCTCATCATCCTGTCATTCATTTTCTTCCATAAAAATTCAGCAACCAGCATAAACTCTCTCATGGAAAATCCCTAGACTCTCAACCATGTTACAAAGTAGTCCCCTCATTAGCTAGCTTAAGCTTTGGGGACTCCAAAAGTACAAAAATTATCAAGAAAAGCCATCAAAATCATTTACTTGTGAGGAGAAAGGCTTGCTAAAATTTTGAGCTTCAAAAACCCCATTCTTGTTGCTCATTTTCGATGGATGAAGTGAAGAAATAAAAAATATGATAGATTTTTGCTTATTTCATCTTATTTTATTCTTTTTAATCACCTAACATGACCAACATTTAATGCCTTTGTCCCCTAACTTTCCTTGACCGCCAACTCACTTAACAAGGCCAAATTACACATTTTGTTCCTCCAATTTATAATTCATAGCTATTTGGCCCCTTTAGCAAATAAAATAAAACTTTTGCACTTTATGCAATTTAGTCCTTTTTCACAATTTAGCTAGAGATTGCTAAAATTAAGGCACCAAAATTTTCATGCACCCTTATAAACATGTTATAACACAAAAATAACATGAAAATAATTTTCTCTATCCTTGGATTAGTGATTTCAAGATCACTCCCTAAATCAAACTGTTACAATTCTCCCCCTTAGGGATTTTTGTCCCCGAAAATCTTTTTAGGTGAAGTTGCTATTATCATTCTTAAAATGTTTCCATCAACTAATCCAAATTACAAATTAGCTTGTCCTCAATTTTCTCTCGCCAACAACCTTTAAACTATAGTACAAAAGGTCGAAGCACAACTTGAGATCTAAATTACTCTCCCTCCCGGGCATATATTCAACAATCTTCTAATTGGGAACTCTATACATGTCCAAAATGATCATTCAAATTTGTATCGTATAATTCAATACAATTTAGATGACATCCCCTCTTTGGGAATCAGGTTAATCCAAATTCGAAATCTATTGTGTGCTTTGGAAAGTCAGCTCTTAGTGGTCAACTACTTCTGACCGTAAACTCAATCATATCGTAAAATGTACTCTATTGTTAAAACATTTATGCACCTAACTGTACTTCCTTATTCTTGCATAAGTAGATATGCTACTACTAAATCTCATACTAAAATTTTGTATAAGTTCTGGATTCATCATCATTCCAAATTTTGTCTCAATTAAGAAATATCAATAATGAAAATCTTATCCAACCTGAATTTTCACTACCTTAAATAAACTCATTCAGAGCTTATTTAAAAAGACAATTTACTAACTCACTTTTAAACCTTTTGTTTTGAAAAGAAGAATCGCTCTAGTCATTAACCTTGCTGAAACTAGGATATTACCAACTAAGATCAACTGAGTAACTAACTTGCATTGCTTAACATGGATCTTTCATTTAAACACCTGTACTATGTCTACTGTCTGAGAAGTATTACGATAATTGTACCCACCATGGTAATGTCTCAAGCCATTTCCATTATCTCATTTTCATAAGATGCTCTCACTCATAAAAAATAGAAAATAAACATCGATTTTTCCCATAGATCATTACAACACATCTAACTCTCAACACAGACACAAAAGTGGTCGTCTCTAGATCACCAATCTAACAACTCTTTTTTCTTAATTTTGATTGAACTCAGTACTAGAACTTTCAATTAATAGTTCCTTCTATAGCTTTCAACTCAATCATCATGGTTGAATATTTTGATGAGTACATCTTTGTCTCATGCTCCCTGCTCACATTCGCACAAAATTTTATTCTCTTCACTGATTAATGCGCAAATATACACAGAACTTGGATCATATCTCAATACATTAATCTACTATCATCTCCACACCGAGAGCATATTTCAAGCACACTCTCATCTGAGTTTCTCTTGTTGTGCTAATCTAAAACCTTTACTATCGTGATATCTCACAATAGTAGGGACATCTTGATCCAATTCAGTAACTCTATTCGGCTTGTTCGAAAACTCATCACACAACGTGAAACTCATGATTCCACTCCTTATACTAGAATCATCACAAACCTCCTTCTCAAACTACCCGAATAAGGTTACGAGGAGATAAAGGGATGTCAATTCCAATTACTAAATCGACAACCATTTGTTCTAATTTAACAATCAGCAAACATTCTCACATGATCTCGATTCATGAGATAAACAACTACATCACCCCTAAAACGCAAATGTTATTAACACGTAATACTTAAAGAGATCATTATGATCCATACAACTACGGTTATCATAATTGAACACTCTCACTGTTCAAACATTATTTCTTTAACCATTTCATCCTCAAACTCCTTAACAATTCCTTTCATTAATGAACATCAATTTAAGAAGATCTCGATAATCTCAGGCTTCCTACTCACTTGAGTCAAATAGCCTAGGCTAACTTTCTCTATGTTTTTAACATTTTCTAATCAATATAATCATTAAAGCATTCACACATACTTACTTACAATCAACTTCCTTAGGCACATATCGTGCCACACTCTATACTCTATACTCATTCACTTGTGACTCATTCACAAGTGCATGTTTTCACTCATTCACATGACTTTAGTACAATTCTCATTTCTACCTCTAAACTCATCTATCTATCCCATTGATCACTAGGGAGAGTTAAATACGCGTATTCATCGTCATTCATGTAGGTATGAAACTAATGCCATATCCCCGAGGTGGTCTTATATGGACTTCCACATCAAGTATTGATGCCATATTTTGAACATGGTCTTACAAGATTCTCCTATTCTTTATCGATGTCATATCCTAGATATGGTCTTATACGGGACCTTATCTATTTCATATCTCACTGATAACCTTTTCATTTTAGTTCTCTAGGACTTCAACCTCATGTTTAACAGTAATTACTCTATCTGGTAGAGTACTATGTATCAATGTGATACAAGGCATTCTGAATTATGCTATCATAAATATTGTATTATTCACACATATCAACATACTTTGATATGGTAAACATAATCTCAACTTCATCATTCATAACATGCGTAATACTCTTAGTCACTCTAACTAGCATAACTTAATAATGACTTTACTCACTTGACTTCTCCGCTTTCTCATTCAATCTTCACTCTTTTGCCCGATGAATTACTATGTATGACCGAGGATACTGAATCTCATCTAACATATATTTCAGTGCCAATGCTATATCCTAGGCATAGTCTTACATGAGATCTCTTAACTTGCCCTCGACGCCATGTCTTGACATGGACTTACTTGGTGTCTTTGCCCGTTTGTCGGTGCCATGCCTTAGCTTGGTCTTATACGAACTTTCTCGTCTCATGTGAGTGATTGAGTATCCTAAGTAATTCAACTTCAATCGAGACTTTCTCATACTCATGTTCTACATTAACATCTACTCAAGTACTCAACATTTCACTCTAATTTCTCTTACTATTACTAATCAATTAAAGAATGTCTTACGGGTTTGAGTACGTCGTTTAATTGATTACCATGTCCAACTATGGTCTTACTCGTATCACAACATCATAGTCCAGCTATTACATTACATGTCGTCACGATGCCATAGCCTCGTGATGGTCTTACACGAAATCTCATATCAATACCAATGCCATATCCTAGATACGGTCTTACATGGGAATTCATGTTAATGTCGATGCCATGTCCCAGACATGGTCTTATATGGGATCACGTATCGTCACCAATGTCATGTCCCAAACATGGTCTTATATGGGATCACATGTATCGTCACCAATGCCATGTCCCAGACATGGTCTTATATGGGATCACATGTATCGCCATGGTCCAACCATGGTCTTATTCATCATCTTATCAATGAACGACTGTACCCATCCCCTGCATTCTACTTAGTCAAACTTCCCAGCTTAACTCTCACACCATAATACTCGTAATTTCATACAGAGTCACAAAATAAAACATTATACATCATCTACTTTAACCATCACACATGAGATTCAACTATGTTGACATATTGATCATACATCATTCAAACAATCGTACATACACACATACCCCATTCTCTGGATAAATTTACTCACTATATGCACCTAACCCAATAGGTTGAGTATTTAACACCTTATGCACATCCAGCCAATACAGATAAGCTTATCACTTTATAACTCTCACTTCATGCATTATCATACACATGTCAAATACTTCTATTCATACCTCTTCGAATCTGATCAATACATAAGAGCATTTCAATTACCTCATTATCACTTACAACATTATTGGATTTAGCTCGGTTGGGAACCATCCTTGTCTTAACAAAACAATTTCATTAGAGCTGGGAGATATCACACTATCACAGTCCACCTATGGCATGTATAGCTAGACTCTTACTTATACTAGGTTAGTCTGAGAACCGACTAAACCATGCTCTATTACCACTAAATGTAACACCCCTTACCCGTGTCTAACACCAAGACAGGAATATGAGGCATTGCCATGCTTAATCTTACTTAATACTTCGAAATGGGTTATAAAATTTCATTTAAACGTATCTCTTACTCAAAATTGGCTTACGAGGCCTTGAACATACTTTCGAGAAGTATATAAATCATTTGGAAACTTTCACACGTTCAAGAAACTTTTTAACAAAACAGGGCCACATGCCCATGTACCTCTAAGGCATGCCCGTGTCTTGTGTCCGTGGTTGACACTGACTAATATCACACGGCCATGGCACGTCCGTGGCCCTAGCCCGTGTGTAAAACCTTAGCATTCTGACTTAACCACATCGCCTATGCACACGCCTGTGTATCCTGGCCGTGGGAAATTTACCATTTTATGAGCAAGGTGCAGACTTCACACGGCCTAGGTACACGCCCATGTTCTAGCCATGCCTCCCACACGGTTTAGACACACGCCCATGTGTCTACCCATATAGATAATTATCAGGCTATTTACCAATCCTTTTGCCACCCTCATTTGCATACATACATACCTTATCACATAGTTATACATAATATTAATATAACTCTTAAATTAAAGACATTTGATTATAAAACAAATAAGGTTTTCATCCCATACACTAGGGAGGACTATTTCCCATATAAATACAAACAACTTAGGCCATCATCTATGGCTATACACAAACAAAACATAAGTTCTCTTAGGCCAACACAATTTAGTTACATCAACAATAACTTAATCAACCTTAAGTACTAGCCCTATACATGCCATAAGTCATGAGGACTTGATACCTCATACCGAGTGTCTGTTCAATAGTGTGAAAACATCTCCAGCGATCTCTAACCCAAGCAAGCTAAAAATAACCTATAAGAGATGAGGAAAGAAGAGGAGTAAGCAATAATGCTTAGTAAGTTCATCAGCATAATATGACCATTATTGATATTCACTGAACATAGATAACCACAAAGTATTATACCGAGTTTTACCCTTTAACTCATAGCTACTTACTTTGTAACATCCCAAACCCGGTCAGCATACCACAACCGGATCCGGCATGTCACGAAATGATAACCTTTTGAAAACAAAAGTTTATCGGATAAATTTCTTTAGAAAAACCCTTTTGGAAATCCGTGCTTAAAGTCTAATTATTGTCGCAAGTTCTTAGAAAACATCCAAGTTATCTTTGTTATCATATTTTAAGTGATGTTACCTGATGGCAACGCTTTAAAGAAAACGAAGGAGTTATAATTTTAAAAACATTGCGTTCTGCCGGTTAATTAATAAAATCATCTATCCCACTTAGTTAAAATAATAGCAATAATAAAAATAACCAAAACAAATCTTAGCAGCCTTATTACATAACCCAAAACCAAAATTTAAAATTTGAATAGTAACTAAAAGAATTCAAAGTCCCACGAACATGCATGGCCGCCTCGAGTCCTTCCGGCTCTATCTCCGTAATCTACTCATCTGCAAAATATAAGGGAAGGGGTGAGTCACCAAGACTCAGTGTGTAAATCCCCAACCCAATAATGGATTCACTTACACAAACTATCAGTAGCAATATGCAAACCATGCAAAACATGCAACCCATAACTTACCCATCCCAACACCTTTAACTACCCCGTGTGGTCAAAACCACTGGTGGTCAAAACCACTAGTGACCGTAGTCACAATATATCAAGATGGTCAAAACCACCGATGATCGAGTCACAAATCAAGTGATGGGGCCAACCCATCGTATGGTCAAAACCATCGATGACAATCCCAGAATAATCTCGTGGGGCCAACCCATCGTGGTACCAAACCAACGACGAGTCACAAATCGATATGTGATCAAAACCACCGTGGTCAAACCACTAGGACTTAGTCACAAAATATAATATCAAGACGTGGCCAACCCGTCATGTGGTCAAAACCACCTGGTGACAAATCCAAAATAAATCATCCCCTCCTCTCATCAAACCCATCATCAGCTCATAACATACATGCCATAGTATCGAATGATCATGCAATTAACATATAACATAGCATCAACGGTGCATGATGATGTATACTAAAAGTCATATAACAGGGGACTTACCAGAAATCCAAGCACATACCCACAAGGTATAATCACCGATTTCATTGCTAAAACAATATTATGTTAGGCACATTATACTAATAGAGTGTGTAAGCGTTACACACCTGACTATACGCGAAATCCCAAAACTACGCGGTACCACGAGATCTTGAAACGTATGTCCTTACTGCACCTACAATCGGCCAACATCACCCTTTAGATCTAAAGCCATTCGGCTTATTCACAAGGTCCCAAAAAATGAATCGCACAAGGTTAATTCCTTACCTTAGTGCCGATTTGGCTTCCAACCAAATCCCGAAACCACACACTAAGTCCCTCTTGCAATCGGCCACACCCTTAATCAGTAGTCAAATCTTCCAACTTCACTGTATTCGGCTACTTCACCTCCCCCTACAATCAGTTTAACACAACATTAGAGATCTAGAGGCCATTCGGCCAAAACATAAATCCCGAAACCAAAAGGGATTATCATCTTTTTACCTTGATGGCTGATTCGGCTCAAACACTAAAGATCGGCACCCCTTAATGGTGTTAGAGGTTTCGGCTACACACCTTCCTGAAATTGATTAACACTACATCAACTCTCATAGCCATTCGGCTATGATCAACAAATCTCAAAAGGAGTAAACCATACCACAACAACCACACTTACCTTAACGCACAAGATCTCTCCGGCTTTTACCAAGATTCGGCCCTAACACCCAAAGATAGAAGAATCAACAACCAAAAGAGAAGGTGAGACTACTAAGAGATTCGGGCATAAACTGAAAGAGAGAAAGAGAAAAGCAGTAATGAAATAATAAGGACTTACCACACCAAGATTTGGGATTCGGCAAAGAGAATCAAGAAGAGATGAATGTCAGCACTTGGGATGATGAAAAGAGAATACAAGAAGAGGGGTTTATGAGCAAAATATTCGGCCAAGATGAATGAGAGGACTTTCGGCACAAAGGTTTTAAAAGAGAGAAGAGGAAAGATAGGTGTAAAGGGTTTGGCTATGGTGTTTTGACTTTGAGCAAAATAGGAGGAAAAGAGAGAGATGAGGAGATGAAAATTTTGGCCAAGTACTTTGAGAGAAAAGAAATAAAGTAACACTAAAGAGCTTAGAGGGACATTCTGGCTATACCACAATCTCCTCAAACCGATAGCCCCTTTGCCCACAATCCACCATTCGGCCAACTCTCTTCAAATGAGTTTGAAAATATCCTAAGTTCTCAATTCCCTCATCTACATCTTATTTGACTCCCTCTATCCTTATCCCCCAGAGTCCAACCCGAGCACTCCTCCTTTTAGCTTGTGGCGTCAAAATAAGTAAGAAAAAGAGATTTCTGCTCAACCAAGGTTCTCCTCGCCCCAAATGGCGTCACCTCCCTTGTGATTTAAGTGGTGCCTCCTTGTTACTTTACCAAGGCACTTCTTGTTTCTAAAACTCCCAATAACTCCTCTTAACTCCTAATTCCCCTAGCTCCTTCTTCTTAAGTGCTAAAAAAAACTTTACCCATGACCCGGGACTAACCCAAGGCCATGCCTAGACCCCACAACAGATCAACCAACACATGCAACCACATGCAAAATACAGAGACCCCAATTTAAGGATGTTACAGTTCTACCCCCTTAAAAATAATTTTGGCCTCAAAATTACCTGATCAAAAGAGTTGAGGGTAGTGCTGCCTCGTCACATCCTCTAGTTCCCACGTGGCCTCCTCCGTACCATGGTTCCGCCGTAATACTTTTACCAGGGGTACTGACTTCCTACGTAGAACTTTGACATCCCGATCTAAGATCTGTACCGGCTCCTCCTCGAAAGACAAATCCAAGCTTACCTCAATCTTTGAAACTGGTACCACGTGTGACGGATCTGATCGATAGTGCCTAAGCATCGAAACATGGAAAACGTCGTGAATCTAACTTAACTCTGGTGGCAGCTCGAGCTGATAAGCTACCGGTCCTACTCGTTTCAACACCGTGTACGGCCCGATAAACCTAGGGCTTAGCTTCCCTTTTCGTCCAAATCTTAGCACCTTCTTCCATGGTGATACCTTTAGAAAAACTTTATCACCCACTGCATACTCTATATCTCTACGTTTAAGATTGGCGTAGACTTCTGCCTGTCCGACGCTTCCTTGAGACGAGCCCGAATCACCTTAACCTTATCCTCAGTTTCTACCACCAACTCCGGACCCAAAACATGCCGTTTACCCAACTCTTTCCAGCACGTAGGAGTACGACACTTCCGTCCATACAGTGCCTCATATGGTGCCATCTGGATACTCGCTTGATAACTATTGTTATAAGTAAATTTCGCCAATGGTAGATACTCCTCCCAACTACCACTGAAATCCAGAACACAGCCCCTTAGCATGTCCTCCAGAATCTGAATTACCCTTTCGATCGTCTATCGATTGCGGATGAAAAGTCGTGCTAAAATCCAACCTCGTTCCCAAAACTTGATGCAAAGCTCTTCAGAACCTCGACGTGAATCTAGGATCCCTATCCGAGATGATCGACACTGGCACTCCATGTAACCTTATAATCTCGGCCACATACAATTTGGCTAACTTCTGGAGTGAATAATCAACCCTCACCGGTATCAAGTGAGCTGATTTGGTCAAACGATCCACAATCACCCAGACTGAGTCCTTTTTACTAGGCGTGAGGAGTAGCCCACTGACAAAATCCATAGTAATCCTTTCCCACTTCCACTGAGGAATCTTTACTGGATGAAGTAAACCCGACAGCAGCTGATGCTCAACTTTGACATGCTGACACATCAGACATTTACCCACAAACTCAGTCACTTCCCGCTTCAACCCTAGCCACCAGAACTGCTTTCGCAAATCCCGGTACATCTTGCTACCTTCGGGATGCATAGCGTATGGGCTGCTATGTGCATCCTGAAGAATCCTCTACCTCAACTCCACTTCCTTCGGCATACAAGCTCTCCCTTGAAAACACAATACTCCATCGTGAGTCAAGCTGTAACCTTCCAAAGCATTGCTCTGTACTTGCAGCCTCCGAGCATTCAAACCCTCATCCACTAACTGTTTCTCTTTGATATGCTCCACCCAAGTCGGCTTTACTTGCAATTACGCCAACAAACCCCCATCGCCATACTGAGACTAAAGTGGGCAAACATCGCCGCAAGTCTGCTACCACCTTCGGCTCAACGATCAGCTACTACGTTAGCCTTGCGGATGATACTCAATCGAGCAATCGTAATCCTTCAATGCTCAATCCATCTCACTGCATCTCAAGTTCAAATCTTTATGAGTGGAAGATACTTGGACTCTTGTGATCTGTGTAGACCATCAACTTCTCTCCGTATAGATAATGCCTCCAAATCTTCAAGGCAAAAACCACCGCAGCCAACTCCAAGTCATGCATCGGGTAGTTACCCTCATGCGGTCTCAGCTGTCGAGACGCGTATGCCATTACTTTCCCTTCTTGCATCAGCACACATCCCAAACCAGTATGTGATGCATCACAGTAGACCGTGAATACCTTTCACGCCTCAGTTGTACGAGCTGGAGCTTCCGTCAAAATCTTCCTCAACTTATCAAAACTTTCCTCCTGTTTCTCCGTCCACACAAATGGGACTCCTTTCCTCAACAGCTTGGTCAACGGTGCGATCAGAGAAAATCCTTCCACGAATCTCTGATAATACCCTGGCAGACCTAGAAAACTCCAAATTTTTGCAACCGACCTCGGCGGTTTCCAATCCAACACCGCCTCAATCTTGCGAGGGTCCACTCTAATCCTTTCAGCGGACACTACATGACCTAAGAAAGTTACTTCCCTAAGCCAGAATTCACACTTACTGAACTTGGCAAAAAGCTGCTTCTCCCTCAGAATTTGCAATACCACCCGCAAGTGTGTATCATGATACTCCTCAGTCTTGGAGTACACCAATATGCCATCTATGAATACTATGACAAACTGGTCTAAGTACTGCTGGAACACCCGATTCATCAAGTCCATGAATGCTACTGGTGCATTAATTAACTCGAACGGCATTACTAGAAACTTGTAATGCCCATACCGAGTACGAAATGCTGTCTTATGAACGTCCGCCTTCTTTACTTTGAGTTGATGGTACCCCGACCTAAGATCTATCTTCTAGAAAACTGATGCACCCTTAAGTTGATCAAACAAGTCGTCAATCTGGGGCAACGGATACTTATTTTTGATTGTCAACTTGTTCAGCTGGCGGTAATCTATACACATCCGCATTGTACCATCCTTCCTCTTAACAAAGAGTACAGGTGCCCCCTAAGGAGATTACTCGGTCGGATGAAACCTCGTCCAACAACTCCACGAATTTGAGCCTTGACTCCACCAATTCTTTTGGCGCCATCCTATCTTGGGCTATAGACACCGGCGATGCCGGGTAACAAGTTTATACGAATTTAACTTCCCGATCCTGAGGCAGACCTAGAAGTTATTCTGGGAATACATCATCGAATTCCTTTACTGCTTAACATTCTCCACTGCTAACTCCTTGGCCTCCAAGGCACGCACCCGAACCAGAAACGCTTCATAGCCCTTTCTGATCATTTTCTCCACCTTCAGTGCAGAGACAACATTCTATAAGTACTCCCTCCTATTACCTATCATCACCACCTCCTCACCTTCCATTGTCCTCAACACCATGCGCTTACACAGCAATCAAACCGGCCTGGTACTTCACCAGCCAATCCATCCCGAGAATTAGATCGAACTCCCCAAACGGCAGTTCCATCAGATCAGCCAAGAACACGACCCCTTTAAGTTCTAGGGGTACATCCTTATATAGTTTACTTACTTCTATAGAGTGACCTAAAGGGCTTATCACAGTCATCTTAGTAGAAGTAATCTCAAAGTCTAAATTCATAGTTTCCACTATGCTACTGGCTACATATGAGTACGTCGAACCCACATCTATTAAAGCATTGTAAGGTAATCCAAAGATTAAGAATGTGCCGGTTATGACATCCGGTGCGTCACGCTCCTCTCGGCGCCTCATCTGCGAGACTAACCTGTGCTATCTAGCCTCAGACCACTGCACCTGCCTTGGGTGCTCTACAGCCTCTACAGAGCCATTACCTCTCCTAGCAAAGACCACGGCCCCTCTGTGGGTCAGCCGACCATCCCTCCTGCTCGAGTAGTTACTCGATCCCAGATCGCAATCTAGCCGCACCGTGGACAATCCTCACCCGGTGCTCCATCGACCCACACTCAAAACATCATCTATTTCTAGTCAGCATTCTCCCGTGTGAGACTTCCCACATCGAGATTCGGCCCACTATATCTACCCCGTTTCTGTTGATTCTCGCTAGACCCAGATGATCCAGCATTCCTTTTATTCCATCCCCGTTCCTGATTCCGTCTCATCGACTGTTTCACCTCCTCAGCAACTCTGGCCTTTTCTACTAAGACTGCAAACTCTCTCTCCTGCTGTGGAGCAATCAGCAGCCTCAAATCATCCCTTAATCCATCTCGAATCTAACACACCGTTCATGCTCCGTAGCTATAATGCCCCGAGCATATCGGCTCGACCTTAAAATTTCGCCTCGTACTCGTCTGATTTATTCCCCTAAACTAGCCTTAGAAACGCCTTCCTTTGCGCATCAATGTAGCTAGACCCCACATATTTCTTTTGATAAGCTACCTTAAAATAGTCCCAAGTGAGATCATCCACCACTGCACTATCCCGAACCGTGAGCCACCACTGGTACGACTCATCCCGGAGAAGCGACATTATCCCTTTCAGTTTTTCCTCAGCAGTCAGGTCCAGATCATCCATAATTCGTTCGGTCGCTTCCAACCAATACTCAGACGTATTGGGAGCCACACCAGAAACACCCTAGAATACCACGGCTCTATTGGCTTGGAGTCACTCTGACACTGATTTCTGAGCTCCCGTACCCCCACCTGCTCTAGCCACTCTTTCCAGCACTTGCAGCATCGCCTGCGATACTGCATCATCCCGAGTTTAATCTTGATACTCAACACCAGCAGCTGGTGGCGGTGGTATCTCATTCTCAGACCCTTGACCAGACCTGACCGGTTTCGATACGGTCATTCTACCTCTACCACATCCTCGTACATTACGACCACGTCCCCTAGTACTCATGTCTATAGTTGTGATTTATCTGTTTAAGAGATTTTTATGAATTAGCTTTTGTTTCACTGATTACCTACAAATAAGTTTTATGAAAAGTAATTTGGTAGTTGTTCTTTTGATCATCACACAGTTTTCAATTCAACTTCCTACCCTCATTCCACGAGTAGGGGTATTCTCGTCATTTCACTACCTGGGGTATTTTCGTAATTTAACCTATCGGGGTATTTTAGTAATTAAAACAGGGTAAATTCAAAAGCCTTTACAAATCATAGATGTGTCAAAAATTCTAGAAATCGAGGGCGTTTTGGTAATTTCATAAACTAAGGTTTTAAGTGTTTCAAAACAAAGCAATTTGGTCCCTTTCGGGTTTTAGTTATGAAGTTTAGCTTGTGAATAAGTCGTCTTAGTGGGTGAACTGTCACTCACGCACTGTAGGATTTGAGTGAAGAGGAGGTGAGTCACTAGGATTGCTTAAATACCAAGCTCCTCCTGAATCCACTCCTAGACATGCGCTGTGGTTACCACACTTTTGGCTCGATGGCGTACTCACTGTGTTTGTTTAGTGGATCATTAAGTCTTATGTACTTGAGTTGGGGTAAACTATTCCTAGGGTTCAATAATTCCTATTCTACTAATCTACGAACCCGAAATACCCATTTCCCCTACATATAAATCACACAATAGTCAGAAGTACTTACCTAGGCGGATTGGTGCCGAAGACTCGGTGCCATGCTATTCAACCCATGTATTTCCAACCATGGACATTTAAAAACCTTACTTTAAAACATTTGGGCCTCGGGCCCACAGTTGAGCCTTTGAACTTCGCTCTGATACCAAAATTGTAACATCCCCAACCCAGTCAGCACACCACAACCGGATCTGGCATTTCACGGAATGATTACCTTTTGGACACAAAAGTTTGTCGGATAATTTTCTTTAGAAAAACCCTTTTAGAAATCCGTGATTGTCACAAGTTTTTAGAAAACATCCAAGTTATCTTTATTATCATATTTTAAGTGATGTTACCTGATGGCAATGCTTTAAAGAAAATGAAGGAGTTATAGTTTTAAAAATAATGCGCTCTACCGGTTAATTAATAAAATCATTTATCCCACTTAGTTAAAATAATAGCAATAATAAAAATAACCAAAACAAATCTTAGCGGCCTTATTACATAACCCAAAACGAAGATTTAAAATTTGAATAGTAACTAAAAGAATTCAAAGTTCCACGAACATGCATGGCCGCCTCGAGTCCTTCCGGCTCCATCTCCGCAATCTACTCATCTGCAAAATATAAGGGAAGGGGTGAGTCACAAAGACTCAGTGTGTAAATCCCCAACCCGATAATGTATTCACTTACACAAACTATCAGTAGCAATATGCAAACCATGCAAAACATGCAACCCATAACCTAGCCATCCCAACACCTTTAACTACCCCGTGTGGTAAAAACCACTGGTGACCGTAGCCACAATATATCGGTGTGGTCAAAACCACTGATGACCGGAGTCACAAATCAAGTGATGGGGCCAACCCATCGTGTGGTCAAAACCACTGATGACAATCACGTAAATAATCTCATGGGGCCAACCCACTGTGGTACCAAACCACTGGGACGAGTCACAAATCGATATGTGGTCAAAACCACTGGACTTAGTCACAAAATATAATATCAAGACGGGGCCAACCCGTCGTGTGGTCAAAACCACTGGTGACAGTCTAAAATAAATCATCCCCCTCCTCTCATCAAACCTATCATCAGGCTCATAACATACATGCCATAGTATCGAATGATCATGCAATTAACATATAACATAGCATCAGCGGTTCATGATGATGTATACTAAAAGTCACATAACGGGGACTTACGAAATCCAAGCACATACCCACAAGGTATAATCACGATTTCATTGCTAAAACAATATTATGTTAGGCACATTATACTAATAGAGTGTGTAAGCGTTACACACCTGACTATACGCGAAATCCTGAAACTACGCGGTACCACGAGATCCCGAAACGTATGTCCTTACTGCACCTACAATCGACCAACATCACCCTTTAGATCTAAAGCCATTTGGCTTATTCACAAGGTCCCAAAAGATGAGTCGCACAAGGTTAATTCCTTACCTTAGTGCCGATTTGGTTTCCAACCAAATCCCGAAACCACACACTAAGTCCCCCTTGCAATCGGCCACACCCTTAATCGGCAGTCAAATCTTCCAACTTCACTGTATTCGGCTACTTCACCTCCCCCTACAATCGACTTAACACAACATTAGAGATCTAGAGGCCATTCGACCAAAACATAAATACCGAAACCAAAAGGGATTATCATCTTTTTACCTTGATGACTGATTCGACTCAAACACCAAAGATCGATACCCCTTAATGGTGTTAGAGGTTTCGGCTACACACCTTCCTTCAATTGATTAACACTACATCAACTCTCATAGCCATTCGGCTATGATCAACAAATCCCGAAAGGAGTAAACCATACCACAACAACCACACTTACCTTAATGCACAAGATCTCTCCGGCTCTTACCAAGATTCAGCCCTAACACCCAAAAATAGAAGAATCGACAACCAAAAGAGAAGGTGAGACTACTAAGAGATTCGGCCATAAACCGAAAGTGAGAAAGAGAAAGGCAGTAATGAAATAATAAGGATTTACCACACCAAGATTTGGGATTCGGCAAATAGAATCAAGAAGAGATGAATGTCGGCACTTAGGATGATGAAAAGAGAATACAAGAAGAGGAGTTTATGAGAAAAATATTCGGCCAAGATGAATGAGAGGACTTTCGACATAAAGGTTTTGAAAGAGAGAAGAGGAAAGATAGGTGTAAAGGGTTCAGCTATTGTGTTTTTGGCTTTGAGCAAAATATGAGGAAAAAGAGAGAGATGAGGGAGATGAAAATTTTGGCCAAGTACTTTGAGAGAAAAAGAAATAAAGTAACACTAAAGAGCTTAGAGGGACATTCGACTATACCACAATCTCCTCAAAACCGATAGCCCCCTTTGCCCACAATCCACCATTCGGCCAACTCTCTTCAAATGAGTGTGAAAATATCCCAACTCCTCAATTCCTTCATCTACATCTTATTCGACTCCCTCTACCCTTATCCCCTAGAGTCCAACATGAGCACTCCTCCTTTTCTGCTGATTCCCGCTAGACCTAGATGATCGAGCATTCGTTTTATTCCATCCCCGGTCTTGATTCTGTCTCACCGACTGTTTCACCTCCTCAGCAACTCTGGCCTTTTCTACTAAGACCGTAAACTCTCCCTCCTGCTGTGGAGCAATCAGTAGCCTCAAATTGTCCCTTGATCCATCTCGAATCTAACACACAGTTCATGCTCCGTAGCTATAATGCCCCGAGCATATCGGCTCAGCCTTAAAAATTCTACCTCATACTCCGATACAGATTTATTCCCCTGAACTAGCCTTAGAAACGCCTTCCTTTGCACATCAATGTAGCTAGACCCCACATATTTCTTCTGATAAGCTACCTTAAAATAGTCCCAAGTGAGATCATCCACCACTGCACTATCCTGAACCGTGAGCCACCACTAGTACGACTCATCCAGGAGAAGCGACACTATCCCTTTCAATTTTTCCTCAGCAGTCAGGTCCAAATCATCCATAATTCGTTCGGTCGCTTCCAACCAATACTCAGCCATATTGGGAGCCACACCAGAAACACCCCAGAATACCATGGCTCCATTGGCTCGAAGTCGCTCTGACACTGATTTCTGAGCTCCCGTACCCCCACCTGCTCTAGCCACTCTTTATAAAGACACGCGAGATCGCTGCGACAACGCATCATCCCGTTTAATCTTGATACTCAACACCAGTAGCTGGTGGTGGTGGTATCTCATTCTCAGACCCTTGACCAGACCTGACTGATTCCGACCTCTACCACGTCCTCGCACATTACGACCACGTCTCCTAGTACTCATGTCTATAGTTGCGATTTATCTGTTTAAGAGATTTTTATGAATTAGCTTCTGTTTCATTGATTACCTACGAATAAGTTTTATAAAAAGTAATTTGGTAGTGGTTCTTTCGATCATCACACAGTTTTCAGTTCAACTTCCTACCCTCATTCCATGAGTAGGGGTATTCTCGTCATTTTACTACCTGGGGTATTTTCGTGATTTAATCTATCGGGGTATTTTAGTAATTAAAACATGGTAAATTCAAAAACCTTTACAAATCATAGATGTGTCAAAAATTCTAAAAATCGAGGGCGTTTTGGTAATTTCAAAAACCAAGGTTTTAAAGCGTTTCAAAACAAAACGGCTGGTCCCTTTTGGGTTTTAGTTATGAAGTTTAACCTGTGAATAAGTCATCTTAGCTGGGGTGAACCGTCACTACGCACCAGGTAGGATTCGAGTGAAGAGGAGGTGAGTCACTAGGACTGCTTAAATACCAAGCTCCTCCCTGAATCCACTCCTAGACATGCGCACAACGGTTACCACACCTTTGGCTCAGTGACGTACTCACAGGTTTGTTTAGTGGATCATTAAGTCTTATGTACTTGAGTTGGGGTAAACTATGCCTAGGGTTCAATAATTCCTATTCTACTAATCTACGATCCCAAAATACCCATTTCCCCCACATATAAATCACACAACAGTCAGAAGTACTTACCTGGGCGGATTGGTGCCGGAGACTCGGTGCCATGCTATTCAACCCATGTATTTCCAACCATGAACATTTAAAAACCTTACTTTAAAACATTTTGGGCCTCGAGCCCATAGTTGAGCCTTTGAACTTCGCTCTGATACCAAAATTGTAACATCCCAAACCCAGTCAGCACACCACAATCGGATCTGGCATGTCACGGAATGATAACCTTTTGGGCACGAAAGTTTGTCGGATAATTTTCTTTAGAAAATCCCTTTTGGAAATCCGTGATTGTCGCAAGTTTTTAGAAAACATCCAAGTTATCTTTGTTATCATATTTTAAGTGATGTTACCTGACGGCAACGCTTTAAAGAAAATGAAGGAGTTATAGTTTTAAAAACATTGCGTTCTGTCGGTTAATTAATAAAATCATTTATCCCACTTAGTTAAAATAATAGCAATAATAAAAATAACCAAAACAAATCTTAACGGCCTTATTACAGAACCCAAAACCAAAATTTAAAATTTGAATAGTAACTAAAAGAATTCAAAGTCCCACGAACATGCATGGCCGCCTCGAGTCCTTCCGGCTCCATCTCCACAATCTACTCATCTGTGAAATATAAGGGAAGGGGTGAGTCACAAAGACTCAGTGTGTAAATCCCCAACCCGATAATGTATTCACTTACACAAACTATCAGTAGCAATATGCAAACCATGCAAAACATGAAACCCATAACCTAGCCATCCCAACACCTTTAACTACCTCGTGTGGTAAAAACCACTCGTGGTCAAAACCACTGTAATCAGTAGTCACAATATATCGGTGTGGTCAAAACCATCGATGACCGAGTCACAAATCAAGTGATGGGGCTAACCCATCGTGTGGTCAAAACCATCGATGACAATCCAGTAAATAATCTCATGGGGCCAACCCATCGTGGTACCAAACCACCGGACGAGTCACAAATCGATATGTGGTCAAAACCATTGGACTTAGTCACAAAATATAATATCAAGCAGGGCCAACCCGTCATGTGGTCAAAACCACTGGTGACAGTCTAAAATAAATCATCCCCCTCCTCTCATCAAACCCATCAGCAGGCTCATAGCATACATGCCATAGTATCGAATGATCATGCAATTAACATATAACATAGCATCAACGGTTAATGATGATGTATACTAAAAGTCACATAACAGGGGACTTACCTGAAATCCAAGCACATACCCACAAGGTATAATCACCGATTTCATTGCTAAAGCAATATTATGTTAGGCACATTATACTAATAGAGTGTGTAAGCGTTACACACCTGACTATACGCGAAATCCCGAAACTACGCGATACCACGAGATCCTGAAATGTATGTCCTTACTGCACCTACAATCAGCCAACATCACCCTATAGATCTAAAGCCATTCGACTTATTCACAAGGTCCCGAAAGATGAATCGCACAAGGTTAATTCCTTACCTTAGTGCCGATTTGGTTTCCAACCAAATCCCGAAACCACACACTAAGTCCCCCTTGCAATCGGCCATACCCTTAATCGGCAGTCAAATCTTCCAACTTTATCAGATTCGCTACTTCACCTCCCCTACAATCGGCTTAACACAACATTAGAGATCTAGAGGCCATTCGACCAAAACATAAATCCCGAAACCAAAAGGGATTATCATCTTTTTACCTTGATGACTGATTCGGCTCAAACACCAAAGATTAGCACCCCTTAATGGTGTTAGAGGTTTCAGCTACACACCTTCCTGCAATTGATTGGCACTACATCAACTCTCATAGCCATTCGGCTATGATTAACAAATCCCGAAAGGAGTAAACCATACCACAACAACCACACTTACCTTAACGGACAAGATCTCTCCGGCTTTTACCAAGATTCGGCCCTAACACCCAAAGATAGAAGAATCGACAACCAAAAGAGAAGGTGAGACTACTAAGAGATACGGCCATAAACCAAAAGTGAGAAAGAGAAAGGCAGTAATGAAATAATAAGGATTTACCACACCAAGATTTGGGATTCGGCAAATAGAATCAAGAAGAGATGAATGTCGGCACTTGGGATGATGAAAAGAGAATACAAGAAGAGGGGATAATGAGCAAAATATTCGGCCAAGATGAATGAAAGGACTTTCAGCACAAAGGTTTTGAAAGAGAGAAGAGGAAAGATAGGTGTAAAGGGTTCGGCTATGGTGTTTTCGACTTTGAGCAAAATAGGAGGAAAAGAGAGAGTTGAGGAGATGAAAATTTCGCCAAGTACTTTGAGAGAAAAAGAAATAAAGTAACACTAAAGAGCTTAGAGGACATTCACCTATACCACAATCTCCTCAAACCGATAGCCCCTTTGCCCACAATCCACCATTCTACCAACTCTCTTCAAATGAGTTTGAAAATATCCCAACTCCTCAATTCCTTCATCTACATCTTATTTGACTCCCTCTATCCTTATCCCCCAGAGTCCAACATGAGCACTCCTCCTTCTAGCTTGTGGCGTCAAAATAAGTAAGGAAAGAGATTTGCAGCTGAACCAAGGTTCTCCCCGCTCACGTGGCGTCACCTCCTTGTGATTTAAGTGGCGCCTCCTTGCCACTTTACCAAGGCACTTCTTGTGTCTAAAACTCCCAATAACTCCTCTTAACCCCTAATTCCCCTAGCTCCTTCTTCTTAAGTGCAAAAAAAAAAATTAGCCATGACCCGGGACTAACCCAAGGCCATGCCTAGACCCCACAACATATCAACCAACACATGCAACCACATGCAAAATGCAGAGACCCCAGTTTAAGGATGTTACATACTCAACCACTCTTAAAGCCTACTCATTCTATCTCTTACCACATTCTTACCATGCCACAAGCCAATTGCTCGTTTAATTAGTACACAATCTTGCACTGATCATCACAAGATCATACAAAAAAGCACATCAACCATTTTCAATAAGTCTCTAACACTACTAATCTCTTGGTGGTTATGCATAGCCGACCATTGAATCTCTTATAGGGTGGTATCGCACACAGCCCACCAATCATTTATAACTATGGTGATTTCGCACTTAGCTCACGAATCATTTATAAGTGATGGTATCGCACATAGCACATCGATTACTAACTAATCAGGTGGTAACACACACAGCCCACCGATAGTAATATAGTTGATGGTATCGCATACGACCCATCGATTAATAATATATCGTGGTAACGCATACACACCCATCGATATTAATGTTGTTGATGGTATCACACACACCCATCAAGTAATAATATATCAGGTGGTATCGCACATAGCCCACCTATATTATGCATTCACAAATATCTATTCTTATACATTTCTCTAATTCAAATGTTCATCTGTAAACATCATCACTCACTATCATTCTTACTTAACTTTTTACGAGATCCATTCACACTCACACAGTGCATTAACAAATCTCTTTCATACACTAAGGTGTATTGATTACACTTATCCCCTTAGAGGTCCATCATACACTGAATTAATCTCCAACTGTTAAATACCACTATTAAGTCCCATACACCTATTGTCACATTGACATCATACCCTTGATAGGGTCATACATGAATTAACATATCGATGCCATGTCCCCGACAAGGTCTTATACGAAGTATCACATCATTGCCATGTCTTTGACATGGTCTTATTTAATATCTCTCACCAAAGCCATATTCCAATATGGTCTTACATGGAACCTTAACCATCATCGTTTCGTACTATTTACGTTTCTTACGTTTAATTCTCTCAACAACTCATCAAAATACATTTCAAACATTCATTGAGTAATTATGCATTCCATAAAAAATTGGAATATTAAAATAACTCATACGTAATTACAACATTTGCACATGAACTTACCTCGATGTCGAAAGGGCCGAAAGGGACCTTTTTGCCCAGATTTCTTTTTTCACCCATTCTAGGTCCAAAATTCATTTTCTTTGATCTAGAACAATCTAATATACTGATTTAATCACCTATAAATCATAATATATCATAATCTACACTTTAGGTAAAAAATGACTATTTTAACCCTACACTTTGGCAAAATTATAATTTTGCCCCTAGGCTCGTAAATAAATTTTCATCACATTATCTCATTAAACAAGCCTAGCTGAACATTTAATCCTCTTACAACTATTCACAATTCCATCAATTTCATGCCTTAATGAACAAATCACAACTTTTGCATTTTAGTCCAATTAGGTGTTTTCATGACAACACCTTTCACAAAGTTGTTTCTCATCATCCTATCATTCATTTTCTTCCATAAAATTTAGCAACCAGCATAAACTCTCTCATGGCAAGTCCCTATACTCTCAACCATGTTATAAATTAGTTCCCTCATTAGCTAGCTTAAGCTTTGGGGACTCCAAAAGTACAAAAATTATCAAGAAAAGTAATCAAAATCACTTACTTGTGAGGAGAAAGGTTTGCTGAAATTTTGAGCTTCAAAAACCCCATTCTTGCTACTCATTTTCAATGGATGAAGAGAAGAAATAAAAAAGATGATAGCTTTTTGCTTATTTCATCTTATTTTATTCTTTTTAATCATCTAACATGACCAACATTTAATGCCCTTGTCCCCTAACTTTCCTTGACAGGCCAACTCACTTAACAAGGCCAAATTACACATTTGGGACCTCCAATTTCTAATCCATAGCTATTTGACACCTCTAGCAAATAAAATAAAACTTTTGCACTTTATGCGATTTAGTCTTTTTTCACAATTTAGTTAGAGATTGCTAAAATTAAGGCACCAAAATTTTCATTCATCCTTGTAACCATGTTATAACACATAAAATAACATGAAAATAATTTTCTCTATCCTCGATTTAGTGATTCCGAGATCACTGTTCCGACTAGCCCCTAAATCGGACTATTACATCTTACATGAGCTGTGGAGTATTCACAACACATGTCGGACCTCAGCCATCGATAAGACGTTCAGACCAAAGACTGAATCATGTAACCCTCATGACATGTCATTTGTATCCTACGAATTCCTAAGATTCAAACAGGGCTCAGTAATCAATGTAACATCATTGTATATACGATCGGTATATATATATGGCAATTCACAATACATATATAATTCAATTAAATACATATAAATATAATTTAATTACTCGAACTTACCTCGACGATTAAACTTAGATATGGAGGCGACTAATCCAAAACTTTATCTTTGCCCCGATCTAAAGGCGTACAAGGTTTGTCTTGATCTAAATGGAAAAATTCAGCTCAATTCAACAATTGTTCTATTCAATTTAATCCGATTTCATATTTTAGCAAAATTACAATTTTGCCCCTATACTTTTGATTTCTTTTCAATTTAGTCCCTAACTCATAAAAATAGAAATTCATGCACTTTTCCTAAAACCCATTATAATCGAATTTCTTATAGGTCCCTAAAAATCCCTATATTTCATTTATTTCACAATCTCACCATGTATAATTTTCTAATTTTTAATTTAATCCCTATTTGACAATTTCACCAAAAATCACTTAACAAAAGTTGTTTATCTATCAACAACTAACCATTTTCTACCATAAAACATCAAAACTCATACACATTCATTTATGGAAAAACCCTAACCTTTTAAAAATTTTACAAATTAGTCCCTAAGCTAGCTAGATTAAGCTACAATGATCCGAAAACATAGAAATCATTAAAAATGAGATGAAACATATTACCATGCAATCTAGGAGAGTGACCAAATTTTAAAGCTTTTCCCATGGCTATCTTAAGCTTAAATTTTAGTTGATGATGAACACAAAAAGATGGTGGCTTTGTTTTATTATTTTTATCATTATTTACCAAATTACCTTTATAACCTTTTAAAACATTAAAAGTTCCACTAATATCAAGCCATATAATTCCACTAACTTCATTAATGGTGTAATTACCACATAAGGTCTCTTACATTAAAGTTCTATAGCTATTTAATACCTTTAGCTACTAGAACTCAACTTTTACACTTTACGCGATTTAGTCCCTTTTATTCAATTCCGCATGAAAATAGTAAAATTTCTTAACAAAATTTTACTATAGTATTACTAACATGCTGTAGACAATAAAATAATAATAAAATAAATATTTAAAAGTCAAAATTTTGGTTCTGAAACCACTGTCCCAATTTTTACTAAAAACGGGCTGTTACACATTCTATGTTTGTTTGGCACATGCTAGTATGATTAAATGCTAAAATAAGCTTTCATGACTTGATATTATCATAAATTCTAGAATAATTAAAGAAAAATAAAACCACATGTATTTCAACTTTGATAATTACAATGAAATCGACGTGAGACAGTGTTGTGGCTTTTCGATCTTTGACCTGGCATCCAAGTCAATTATGGGGTGTTACATATCCTATAAGGATAACACAATTATGACAAGGTCATTGGACTAACACCAACTAAGTAGTTTTTATAACGGTATGTAATCAGTGAGAGCTTAGTCACGATACTATAGTGGAATGACTTTGTGACTAATAAATTTATGATTAATAAGCAAAAAGCTGAAGCTTAATTATAAATTATTTGATCCCTAATTACATATGTTCAATCAGGCCCTTTGCTAGCTCGTTGAAACCATAAATAAATTGCATGTGGAACTAAATGAACAAAAATGAAAAGAAATGGTGAAGTTAGAGAAATGGGTCACATTCACAAATGAATGTGTTTTCTTATTGAGTATAGAAATGACTTGAGATTTAATTTAAGGTTTTCAAATTATTATTTAATTAATTTTAATTGAGTAATTGAAGTTCATAAATTTAATTAAAATAATTAGTCATTATGAATTAACTGAATATGGAAATTAAATATATTTTCTCATAGATTCTTTTATGGTAAAGTCGTCATGACTTAAACAAAATTAGAATTGGAGTTAGGAAATTACTTAATTGGGATGAAATCAATTTACTTAATTTAATTATTTTATTTAATATTTATTTTGGGCATAGAAAATAAATATTGGGTTAGATTATATTATGAAGTACGAGATAAAAAGTTTACGAAGCGCATATAATTGGACATAATACATGAGAGGCCTAATTTCCACCCATTTTATATGTGAGGGGAAACAACTCTAGTGTTTTTATCTAGGGTGTGGCGCCCCCTTCTAGTTAGAGTAAGAGAGTGTTTTTTTTTATAAAATGAATATTATTTGTACTATACTTAGTCAACCAATATTGTATTATCTCTTTCTATAAATAGATGACACTGACAATGCTATTAACACACAAGTTTCATACATTTTTATTCTACTAGAAAGTAGGGGGAATTTATTTTCTAATAATAAATTCTATTTTCTGAGAATAATAATTTTTGTTGGTTTCTATTAAGAGAATTACATTCCTACTGAAAGTAATAAATCATTTTTGGTTTTGTGTTTGTTTCTTGTTCGATCTCGCACTCGATGCAGTTCGGGTATGAGAATAGCGGAGAAGGTTGTTAGGTTGAAAGTTAAAAATATTTGATTTGTCTCGTACAAAACATAGGTATTTTTCAAGAGAGTGTTTATTACTATAAATATCACAAAGCAGACTTGATTTTGAAAATTTTAAAACTTACATTATAATAGTAAACCTTTTTATAACCAAATTTTTCCAACATATCAATGGTGGGGTACTATGAGGTGTGCTAATCCTAATGAAAGGATAAGTTAGAAATTTTTCTTAGAAGAGTTTAAGAAGAAATTTGTTGGTTAATTATATCTCGAAATGAAGAAAAGACAATTTATTGAACTTAAGCAAAACAATATGAAAGTAGCTAAATGCGAAAAAGAATTTGTGAGATTGAGTAAGTATGCAAGATAATTGGTGGCAACCAAAGATGAAATGTTTAGAAGATTTGAATTAGGACTTAATGAAGATATCTTTGTTCATGTGACATGTAATGTTCCCGATTTTAGGGCTAGTCGAACGATGGTTTTGGGACCGCTAATTGAGGTTGAAGAAAATTATTTTGATATTATTTTATGTGTTATAGCATGTTTGTAAGGATGTATGAAATTTTTGGTGCATTAATTTTGGTGATTTCATGCTTAATCATGAAAAATGACTAAATCGAATAAAGTTTGAAAGTTCTATTATATAAGGTAGAGGTGTCTAATAGCCATAGAATATTAAATTGGAGGTCCTTAAAGTACAATTAGGCCATTAAGAGGGTGTAGCCGGCCATAGAGACAAGGAAACAAGGACATTAAATTTTGGTAAAAAATTTGGTGAAATTATTTGATAAAAAAATGAAAAAAAAAAGATAAATAAATGAGATATCATATTTTACTATTCATGCTTCTTCTCCACCAAAAATTGAAGGGAAATCAGAGGTCTTTGGAGTTCAAACTTTCAGCCAAGCTATTCTCTTGCAAGTAAGTGATTCTAGAGGTCTTTCTTGATAATTTTTGTACTTTTGGAACCCCCAAAGCTTAAGCTAGCTAATGGGGAGGACTATTTTGCTAAATGGTTGAAAGTTTAGGGAGTTTCCATGAGAGTGTTTATGTTGTTTGCTGAGTTTTTATGGAGGAAATGAATGTTAGTGAGTTAAGGAACAACTTTTGTGAAAGGTGTTATCATGAAAACACCTAAATAGGACTTATTTGTAAAGGTTGTAATTGTGTAATAAATGCATGAAATAATTGGTTTTATGAGTTGTTGTAAGAGAAATAAATGTTTAGCTAGGCTAGTTTAATGAGGAAATGTGATGAAAATGATTTGAGCCTAGGCGTAAAATCGTAATTTTGCCAAAGTATAAGGGCAAAATGGTCATTTTGCCTAAGTAGAATGAGATATGTAAATGTTACATCTTTAATACATATGTTGTTACTTATTGGTGCATTGTATGAATGAGATCAATTATGATTGTGATTGATTGAAATTGGTAGATAGTGAGTAATTCTCGTATGAACCTCGAAATAGATATGTAAGTGTAGAAAAATATTCGTAGTAATTATTGGTGGGTTGTGTGTGATACCACCGTAATTATACTTTTTGGTGGGCTATGTACGATACCATCTTATTTTTTATTCACGATGGGATGTGTGTGATACCATCGTTTATATTATCATTTGGTGGGCTATGTATGAAACCACCGTATACATCTTTGTTCGTGGGCTATGTGCGATACTACCCTATTATTGATTAATGGTGGGCTATGTGCAAAACCACTGGGTACTTAGTTTTAATCCGAATGGTTCATTGAAAAATTGTTTAAGTAAATGTTTCATGTGGCTTGTGGCGATGAGTGCAGAGGATGTGTGCAAGTAAATGTGAGCATTATATTTGTCACATGGTTGGAATGTGGTAAGAAATGAGATGAGTAAGCATGATTAAGGAAATATGAGTTGTTCTTGCTTAGTATGGAATGTTATTGATTGATTGCCATATGTTAAGATGCTTACTATTTACATGTAAACTTACTAAGCTTAAAGCTTACTTCTTTTCCTTTCCCTTTTTTTATAGTGTCAAAGTGTCGGCTGAGGATACGAAGATAATCTGAAGATTACCCACACTATCAGCTTATCTCGGTATATTTAGAATTAACATTTTGAGTACAGCATGTATAGGGGCTAGACTTAGTGAAATGTCTTGTTATTTTTTCCAAGTGTGTTGGCTCCATCTAAGATGAACCTTTTGTAAATAGCTATAGTTGATGGCTCATTATTATTAATATATGAAAAGATAAGGTTATTCATGAATGTATATGATGCATGATTGGGTTGTTTGATTAATGGTTGAATGTGGTTTATGTTGTAGAAGTTTGGGTGATAAAAATAGCTAGGCAAACAGACTTGTTCTTGTCCACACGGCTAAGCACGCAGGCATGTGTGATACACGGTCAGTCCCATAGGTGTGTGACTGAGTCGTGTATCCCCTATAAGTTAGTGTTGCAAGTCAGTGTCGACTATGGCGTGTGCCTAGGCCGTTTGCCCCTTATGAGGATGTTGATGTCATAAACATAATATATATGTTTTCAATCACAGGTGAGGACACGGGCGTGTTTAGGCCGTGTGGAGGACACGGACAAAGGACACAGGCATGTGCCCGACCATGTGAAAACCCTGTAGGTTCGAATGAAAAATAAATTCCACATAGGCTAAGGTCATGGGCGTGTGTGACCACACCGCCTGCCCACACGGGCGTGTGACCCTGTTAAGGCAAAATTTTTCTAAGTGTATAAAAGTTCCCAGTTTGATTTCGAGACCCTCCATTTGCATGGTTAAGGCCTCGTAGGCCCATAATAAGGATGTTATGATTGTGAGTGAGAAGTTTTAAGTTAGAATGAAATTTGATAGCCTAGAGTTATACGTTCAAGCAAGATAAGTTCGATAATGCCTCGTACCCAGTTTCGGTGTTGAATACGGGTAAGGGGTGTTACATTTAGTTGTATCAGAGCTATGGTTTAGTTGGTTCTCGGACTACCATAGCATGTGTAAGAGTCTAGCTGTACATGCCATAAACTTATATTGATAGTGTGGTAACTTCTGAAAATTCTAAACTTTGTTTTTATATAGTAAATGGATCTCGACCGAGCGGCTACTTATGACGCTGCTAGTAACACGTCGGCTTTCGCGCAAGGGACCGTGCTGTAAAGAGTAAACCTGAGACTATGGGTCAAGGAGAAGAGGCCCGGGATGCCTTTCTCCAAATGATGAGTAATTGGCATATGGAGTATGTACAAGCAAACCCTAATGCTCAACCTCCTCCACACCCTTTTATACCTTAGCTAGTCCCCGTGGCTCTTCAAGGTATAGATTTAGTGAGAATGACCAAAGCCCCGGTAGATAAGATTCAGAAGCAAGGGGCCGAGGAATTCAGAGCTAATATAGATGATTACCCCAGGAGAGCAGAGTTTTGGCTTGAGAACTCAATGTGAGTATTCAATGAACTCTCTTGCACACCTGAGGAGAGCTTGAAATGTGTCGTGTCATTACTGAAGGACTCGATGTATCGTTGGTGGAAAGTGTTGACGTAGGTAGTTCCAAGGGAGAGAGTGATGTGGGACTTCTTTTTGGAAAAGTTCTGAAAGAAGTACATAAGTCAGAGATTTGTAGACCAGAAATGAAAAGAATTCCTTGAATTGAAGCAAGGCAAAATGACTGTGGTAGAGTATGAGCGTGAGTTTGTTTGGCAAGAGGTTTGAAGATGGGCTGAATGAGGATATCAGAGTTGAGATCTTGGAATTGAAAGAATTTGTGGTGTTGGCTGATAGGGCATGCAAGGCCGAGGAGCTGAATAAGGAAAAGAGAAAAGCCATGAGTGAGGTCCGAGATGCAACAAAAAGACCAATGAGTAAATCGTACCAAACTCAATCAAAGAGGTCCAAGGAAATAACCCTCTGATGATTATGTCAGTTGGATATTCACACCGAGATCGAGGTAATACATACTCGGGCTAGAGCGTTCAAGCCACCTCGATGGCAAGCATGGACAATCCAAAGTCAAATAAACCAGAGTGTCCAAATTGAAACACCCCAAACCCGACCCACAAGCCCTGACCGGATCTGGCATGCTTCTAGGAAAAACTAGTCGATTCTTATTTGAAACTTTGCTAAAATTTTGCGTGTTTTTGAAAACAGTTGATTTGGGTTGGGCTCAAATTTTAAAACCCATGTTGATTATGTGTCAAAGCGTTTAATATTTATACTTAAGAAAAATGGACTTTAACTTTGAATGATTAAAATCGAGTCATACTTAGATAATTAAATATGCATGCATAACAGTTCAAACCAAGGCCTTATTACATCAAATCAAAACCAGTTAAATCCAAAATACTTAAAATATAACAAGTCCAAAATAAAATAAAATCTTGAACCGAGCATGGCCACCACTAAGCTCCTGCCGACTCGGTCCTTTAATGAGCGTCACCTGAAAAGTAATCCCACAACGAGGTGAGTCAAACAGACTCAATGTATACAGCCAACATAAGTCTCAATTAATTCAGTCATATCAATTCATACATAATAGCACATATACTTAATGATGCAAAACCGTACCCAAGCCTAAGTATCCATCTGCTACACATCACCCGTACCAACCATCACACCGTGGGGACTACTAAATCAACCTCCATCCGCTACACACCATCGAAGGCGATCAGCTGCAATCGGCGTGCTCATCGCCCTTATAAAATTCGTGGCATAGCCCCAGGATAATTATTTTGTGACATAAGTCACCACATTCATATATTGTGACATAAGTCACCACATTCGGATATTGTGACATAAGTCACCACATTCGAATATTGAGGTATTAAACCACCAATTCACTTCCCATTTACATATCACCCATATGCCCCATGTCAAACATATCATGCAATAACATGCTTTATTTCACATTCTTATCACTATTAATATATGTGCCATATTAGATCATAAACTACTCATAGTAGGGTGGGTAAACATACAGAGTATTTAAATCAGTACCATTGCATGGTACTTTTAGCCACTTCACACATATTTTTATTAACACATATATTAACATAACCATAAATTAATTGAAGCTTAGTGTGGAGGTACACACCTTATTTACTTAGCGCTTTATTGAAATCCCAAAAACCCGATCTAATACTTTTAGACCTTTAATCCCTATATTCAGCCAACCTTAAACACTTTAGCATAAAGCCATTCGGCTAATTAATTAAATCTCGAAGGACTAATGAAACCGAAATCTTACCTTATTGCCGATTTCACTACTAACAAATCCCGAAAACTTGTAGTCTTTCCATCCTTGCAATCGGCTAACACTAAGTCACTTGATTTGGTTAGTTTCGGCTTTTTGAATAAACATGAAATAGATCTAAAACATTAACTATTGCCTTGGCCGATTATTATGTCCACTTACCTTGTAGATTTAAATCCCGGAAACCTCAACTTACTTCTGTCGACTTTCTCCTAAAAGCCAAAGTTACCTCAATTTTACCTACATTCGGCCATCCTTCACTTATTCAACAAACCAAAAATCACAATTAACTTAGGCCATATGGCATTTGGCCAAAAAGAAAAGAACAGAAAAGGGCCATTCGGCCACCTATCATCAACCACTCACCTTGACTTTTCCAAAATCGCACTTCCGGCTATTGTAAAGCAAGATTTAAACTTCAGAGATAAATAGGAGAAATTGATAGGCATAAACAATTGATTGGGTTAGATCTTGATGAAAAGAAAGGAAGAAATCACAAAGGAATGAAATCCTGAAACTTACCGAATCACTAGGGAACATGCGGCCTATGGTGCACCTTCGGAAAACTAAACCACCCTTGTAGATTCGACTTTGAGGCTTAGAGAACAGTCGGCTATGAGTCACTTGTGTATTCAGCTTCAACAAGAGTGAAAAGAGAGGGATATGAGGCTTAGAGAGATTCGGCTATGGTGGTTTTTTGAGAAAAGAATATCCGGTTTTGGTTAAATGAAGAAGAAAGGAAGAAGAAAGCAGAGAGAGCTAATTGAATCTCCTAAGAATTTTCGGCACAAATAAGTTGAGTGAAGAGAGAACTAAGTTTCAGCACACTACTAGAGAAAGAAAGAAGAACCAAAAAGAACCTCTAAACCTCCCTTTAGCAATTCGGCTAAGACTGAAATTGGTCACCAAGAAATCCCTTGGACGGCCAACACTATCCTCCTCTCCAATTCCACCTTTTTTTTCTTATCACTTTATTTAAGATTAATAACAAAATTAATCCATCATTTATCCCTCATCTTGGCTGAATTTTAAAAGGAAATTTAACTTAATCTACACACCTCCACTCAGTGCCCCATTGCCGCCCAACACCTCTTTTCCTTGTAGTAAAATTAAACTCTTTTATTTGCTTCCCTTGCAGCTCGAACCTTGGCCCATTTGCACCTGCTTGTTGCATCACTTACAGAGGCTTTAAGTGGCACCTCCAAGCCACTTAACCAAGCCCATTTGTGTGTCATAACTCCCCTACACTTCCTCTTAAGGCCACCCTACTTAGCTTCCTCTTTTAGACTTAGAATCTAATAATTTCTAAGGCATTCACCTACGCACTAAGGTTTACAAAATTCATAAAACACATTCAGAATGTTCATAACCATGCTATTTCACATAATTTAGTAATAATGCATAAGCCATAGTCCGGGATATTACAGTTCTACCCCCTTAAAATAATTTTGACCTCGAAATCACCTGGCTAGAATAAGTGGGGGTATTACTGTCGCATTGCTTCTTCTGGCTCCGAAGAAGCTTCCTTCGATCCATGGTTACGCCATAACACCTTGACCAAAGGGACCGACTTCCTCCAAAGCACCTTCACATCTCGTTCCAGAATCTGAATCGGCTCTTCCTCATAAGACAGATCTAGTCTCAGCTCCACCTCTTCAACCGAAACTACATGAGATGGATCCGATCGATATTGACGTAGCATGGAGACATGAAATACGTCGTGCATCTGCTTCAATTCTGGTGGCAACTCCAACTGGTATGCCACTAGTCCAACTCGCTTCATTACTCGATAAGGCCCTATAAACCTTGGGCTTAGCTTCCCTTTTCGACCAAATCTCATCACCTTCTTCCAAGGCAAAACTTTAAGGAACACTTGATCTCTCACATCAAATTCTATTTTCTTTCGTTTGAGATCCGTGTATGACTTCTGTCTATCAGATGCCTCCTTTAATCGAGCTCGAATTACACTAACCTTCTCCTCATACTCTGCCATAATTTTTGGACCCAAAATCTGACGTTCTCCCAATTCCGTCAAACATGTAGGAGTCTGACACTTCGACGACCATCGATTGCCGTGCGGTGCCATTCGAATACTTGCCTGATAGCTGTTATTTTATGTAAATTCCGCTAGAGGCAAATATTCTTCCCAACTTCCTCTGAAGTCTATCACACAGCCTCTCAGCATATCCTCTAGTACTTGGATCACTCGTTCGACCGGCCGTCCATTGTGGATGAAAAGTCATCTGTACTGAAATCCAATCTAGTGCCTAAAGCTTGATGTAAAGCTTTCCAAAATCGAGACGTGAACCTCGAATCCCTATCCGAGACAATTGACATGGCACTCCATGCAACCTCACAATCTCCGCTACATACAACCTCGCTAACTTCATGAGGAGTAGTCAACCCAAGATTTGGAATAAAATCGCGGACTTTGTCATCTGATCCACTATCACCCATACCGAGTCCTTCTTAGTAGGCGTAAGGGGAAGCCCACTAACGAAGTCCATGGTAATTCTCTCCCATTTCTACTGCAAAATTTGTATTGGCTGAAGCAATCCCGACAGAACTTGATGTTCAACCTTAACTTGCTGACACGTTAGGCATTTCCCTACAAATTCGGTAACTTCCCTCTTAAGACTAGGCCACCAAAATTGTTCCCTTAGATCTCTGTACATTTTACTACCTCCGGGATGCATAGCACAAGGGCTACTATGCGATTCCCGAAGAATTCTTGCCTAAGCTCCTCGTCCTTCGGCATACAAACTTTTCCCTTGAAACACAATACTCCTTCATCGTTAATACCATAATTTTCCAACTCTCCATTCTGCACTTGTCTCAACTTAGCACTCAGATCCTCATCTACCAACTGTCCTTCTTTACCTCATTCAGCCATGTCGGCTTAACTTGCAACTCTGCTAGCAGACTTCCATCATCATACAAACTCAAATACACAAACATCGCCCTTAGATCAGACACCACCTTCCGACTTAAGGCTCCGCCACTACATTTTCCTTGCTCGGGTGATACTCTATTGAACAATCATAGTCCTTCAATAGTTCCACCCACCTTCGCTGTCTCAGATTCAGCTCTTTCTGAATCAGCAGATACTTAAGGCTCTTGTGGTCTGTGTAGATTACTGACTTCTCTCTATAGAGATAGTGCCTCCACACCTTAAGAGCAAAGACCACTGCTGCTAGTTCCAAATCATGCGTCGGGTAGTTAACCTCATGTGGCCTTAGTTGTCGAGACGCATAAGCAACTACCTTCCCATCTTGCATTAACACGCATCCCAATCCTATATGGGAAGCGTCACAATACACCACAAAATCCTTCCTCGCCTCCAGCTGAATCAAAACCGGAGCTTTAGTCAAGACCCTCTTAAGCTTCTCAAAGCTCTCCTGTTGCTTATCTGTCCAAACGAAAGGTACTTCCTTTCTCAACAACTTTGTCAAAGGTGCGGCTATTGATGAGAACCCTTCTACAAACCTTCTATAATAGCCTACCAATCCTAAGAAACTCTGAACTTTCGCCATAGACTTAGGGGGTTTCCAATCCAAAACTGCCTCAATCTCTCGAAGATCCACCCTTATTCTTTCAGCAGATACCACATGTCCTAAAAACGTAACCTCCTTAAGCCAAAATTCACACTTGCTGAATTTAGCGTAGAGCTTCTTTTCCCTTAACACTTGTAACACAATTCAGAGGTGCTCATCATGTTCTTCCTCTGACTTCGAATATACTAAAATATCATCTATGAACACAACAACAAACCGGTCCAGATAGGGTTGGAAAACCCAGTTCATCATGTCCATAAACGCGGCTGGGGCATTCGTCAATCCAAACGGCATTACTACGAACTCAAAATGCCCATATCTTGTCCGAAAAGTCGTCTTATGGATATCTACCTCCTTCACCTTAAGCTGATGATATCCGGACCTCAGATCTATCTTTGAGAAAATCACAGCCCCCTTAAGCTGATCGAACAAGTCGTCAATCCTTGGCAAAGGGTACTTGTTCTTGATGGTCAGCTTGTTCAACTGACGATAATCTATGCACATGCGTATAGTTCCGTCCTTGTTTTTTACAAACAAGACCGGCTCCCCATTGAGACACACTAGGTCGAATAAACCCGCGGTCTAGCAACTCTTGAATTTGAGCCTTGAGCTCAACCAACTCCTTTGGTGCCATTCTGTATGGGGCAATTGACACAGGAGCTGTACTCGGGAGCAAATCGATTCCAAACTCCACCTCTCTATCTGGGGGTATTCTTGGTAATTCCTCTGGAAAGACATCCACAAACTCCCTTACAGTTCTAACTCTACTAACTCCCAATTCATTTGTATCCAAAGCACAAATGAAGGCCAAAAATTCCTTACACCCCTTCCGAACCATCTTATCCGCCTTTAATGCCGAAACTATGTTAGACAAGTAGTTCATTCTTTCTCCTATCATAACCATTACCTCATCCTCTGGGGTTCTTAACTCCATTCGTTTGGCTGCACAATCCAATATAGCCCGATGCTCTACTAGCCAATCCATGCCAAGTATAAGATCAAATTCCCCGAAGGGTAATTCCATTAAGTCGACAAGAAATACCGCTCCTTGAAGTTCCAAAGGTACTCTCCGAAACATCCTATTCAGCACTACAGTTTGGCCTAATGGGCTTACTACAGTCATCTCCCTATCAGATAGTTCAGAGGCTATCCCTAGAGTTTCAACTAATCTACATGCAACATAAGAATGGGTCGAGCCCACATTAATCAAAGCAACATAAGGTTTGCCAAAAATAAGAAACGTACCGGTTATGACGTCCGGTGCGTCTCCGTCTTCCATCTGATGAACCGCATAAACCAAACCCGGCTGCCTGGCCTCTGTGTTACCAACACCTCGGCCTGGTGTTCCTTATCCTCTACCAGAACCATTACCTCTGCCAGCCGACCCACGACCTCGCGCTGGTTGCTGTCCTCCTCTTCTAGCCTGGTTAGAACCTTGACTTACTGGTCGTCCCCCTTCAGTTCTCATTAGGCAATCCTTAATCATGTGGTCCTTGGACCCATACTTAAAAGATCCTCCCATCTTTTTCCAACACTCACCCAAGTGCTTTTTCCCGCACTGATCACAAGCACGATCATCGCCTCCTAAAGCGACTTCATCGACCTCGCGGCCCTTCAACTCTAGGCCTCTTTTGCTCATTCCTAGATGGCCTTGATGATCCAAATCCTCCTTTCTACCTATTCCGATTGGTGTTCTGCCTTACAGAATCCTTAACTCCCTCGGCTACCTTAGCCTTCTCCACCAACACAGCAAACTCCCGCTCCTATTGTGGAGCTATCAGCAACCTCAGATCATCCCTTAGTCCATCCTCAAACTGGACACACCGCTCATGCTCAGTAGACACTATCCCTCAAGCATAATGGCTCAGCCTTTGGAATTCAACAGACTACCACGGAATTGTTCCTTGAACCATTCTAGAAATGCCTTTTTCTGCGTGTCAATATAATGAGTGCCAACATACTTCTTCTGGTATGCCGCCTTAGCATACTCCCAAGTGAGTTCCTCAACTATAGCACCATCTCGCACCGTGAGCCACCATTAATATGACTCATCGCGGAGAAGTGACACCAACCCTTTCAGCTTTTCCTCGTCAGTTAAATCAAGCTTATCCATAATCCGCTCGATCGCTTCCAACCAATATTCAGCGGTACTGGGTGCCACACCAGATATACCACGGAACACCTCAGCTCCATTGGCTTGAAGTCGCTCGGGTACTGACCTTCGAGCTCCCATGCCTCCACCCACTCCAGCCACCCTTTCCAAAACCCGCAGCATCGCCTGTGACACTACATCATCCCCCGTTTGATCCTGATATTCCACATCAGTGGCTGGTGGTGGTAGTGGCATTTCATTCTCAGATCCTTGACCCGATCTAATGGGTTCAGACACGGTCATTTGGCCTCTTCCACGGCCACGCATGTTGCGACCACGTCCCCTAGAATTCATACTTTCGCTTTGCGTTTATCTGATTAAAGAGTTTTATGAATTAGTTTGGTTCCACTGATTTATCACGAACAATTTTATGTTTAATAGTTCTAGGAAGTAGTTCTTTCATTTCATACATACGTCTCACATCATTCATTTAGTCACACACATGAACTTGCGTCCATTATAGAGAAATGTTGTAGTTGTCGTTGTTTGTTGTTTTCCACTACCCAAGGGTATTTTCGTAATTTTGTCCTCTGTGGGTATTTTGGTAATTTTTCAAATTAGGTATTTGAAAATGTTACAAAATAGAGTTTGTTGATATTTTACAAAAATTAAAATCCTTGCTGGAAAAATTTCAAGGGTGAAATGATAATTTTATACACTAGAGGTATTTTTGTAAATCGAGATCATTTTAGAAAAATTTTTCAAAATAGTTTTCCTATACACCAGAGGGGTAATTTGGTGATTTTAAAACTAGGATTTTTGTGGAAATATGGCTAGTCCCTTTGGGTTTTAATTATTAGGTTTAGCCTGTGGTCGAGTCCTCTTAGTTAGGGTGAACCATTACTATGCACCGGTAGGATTCAAGTGGGTAGGAGGTGAGCCACTAGGACTGCTAAATACCAAGCTCCCATTGAAACCAATCCTAGACATGCAAGACACTGTGGTTGCCGCACCCTAATCGGGCGATTTAGACACGAGTTTGTTTAATTGTGCATTAAAGTTTTATGTAATTGTTGGGTAAACTAGTCCTATAGTTCAAGTACTTATCATGCTAAGCTACGTTCCATTTTTACCCCTCTACAAACCATACAATAATTCACACAACGGATAGGGTACTTACCTAGTGGACTTCAGGTCGGAGACTCAGGTGCCATGCCAGAAACCCTGCTCACTTCTTAGAAAAATCCAATTTCAAAAGACAGAAAACATTTTGGGCCCTAAAAGCCCTCGAGGTCGAGTTTTAAATCGGGCTCTGATACCAAAATGAAACACCCCAAACTCGCCCACAAGCCCCGACCAGATCCGCATGCTTCTAGGAAAAACTAGTCGATTCTTACTTGAAACTTTGCTAAAATTTTTGCGTGTTTTTGAAAAGCAGTTGATTTGGGTTGGGCTCAATTTTAAAACCCGTGTTGATTATGTGTCAAAACGCTTAATATTTATACTTAAGAAAATGGACTTTAACTTTGAATTATTAAAATCGAGTCATACTTAGATAATTAAATATGCATGCATAACAACTCAAACCAAGGCCTTATTACATCAAATCAAAACCCAAATTAAATCCAAAATACTTAAAATATAACAAGTCCAAAATAAAATAAAATCTTGAACTGAGCATGGCCACCACTAAGCTCCTGCCGACCCGGTCCTTTTATGAGCATCACCTGAAAAGTAATCCCACAACGGGGTGAGTCAAACAGACTCAATGTATACAGCCAACATAAGTCTCAATTAATTCAGGCATATCAATTCATACATAATAGCACATATACTTAATGATGCAAACCCGTACCCAAGCCTAAGTATCCATCTGCTACACATCACCCGTACCAACCATCACACCGTGGGGACTACCAAGTCAACCCTCCATCCGCTACACACCATCGAAGGCAGACGCTGCAGTCGACGTGCTCATCGCCCTTTTAAAATTCGTGGCATAGCCACCAGATAATTATTTTGTGACATAAGTCACCACATTCATATATTGTGACATAAGTCACCACATTCGGATATTGTAACATAAGTCACCACATTCGGATATTGGGGTATTAAACCACCAATTCACTTCCCTTTACATATCACCCATATGCCCCATGTCAAATATATCATGCAATAACATGCTTTATTTCACATTCTTATCACTATTAACATATGTGCCATAATAGATCATAACCTACTCATAGTAGGAGTGGGTAAACATACAGAGTATTTCGTTGCATTACCATTGCATGGTACTTTTAGCCACTTCACACATATTTTATTAACACATATATTAACGCATAACCATAAATTAATTGAAGCTTAGTGTGGGGTACACACTGATTTATAGCGCTTTATTGAAATCCCAAAACTCGATTTAATACTTTTAGACCCTTAATCCCTATATTCGGCCAACATTAAACACTTTAGCATAAAGCCATTCGGCTAATTAATTAAATCCTGAAGGACTAACGAATCCAAAATCTTACCTTATTGTCGATTTCACTACTAACAAATCTCGGAAACTTGTAGTCTTTCCTTCCTTGTAATCGGCTAACACTAAGTCACTTGATTTGGTTAGTTTCGGCTTTTTGAATAAACATGCAATAGTTCTAAAACATTAACTATTGCCTTGGCTGATTATTATGTCCACTTACCTTGTAGATTTAAATACTGAAAACCTCAGCTTACTTCTGTCGACTTTCTCCTAAAAGCCAAAGTCACCTCAATTTTACCTACATTCGGCCATCCTCCACTTATTCAACAAACCGAAAATCACTATTAACTTAGCCCATATGGCATTTGGCCAAAAAGAAAAGAACAGAAAAGGGCCATTCGGCCACCTACCATCAACCACTCACCTTCAGCTTTTCCAAAATCGACACTTCTGGCTATTGTAAAACAGGATTCAGCTTCTAGAGATAAAGAGGAGAAATTGATAGGCATAAATAATTGATTCGGTTAGATCTTGTTGAAAATAAAGGAAGAAATCGCAAAGGAAAGAAATCCTGAAACTTACCGAATCACTAAGGAACATGCAGCCTGTGGTGCACCTTCGGGAAACTAAACCACCCTTGTAGATTCGGCTTTGAGGCTTAGAGAACAGTCGGCTATGAGTCACTTGTGTATTTGGCTTCAACAAGAGTGAAAAGAGAGGGATATGAGGCTTAGAGAGATTCGCCATGGTGGTTTTTGAGAAAAGAATATTCGATTTTGGTCAAATGAAGAGGAAAGGAAGAAGAAAGAGAGAGCTAATTGAATCTCTTAAGAATTTTCGGCACAAATAAGTTGAGTAAAGAGAGAACTAAGTTTTGCAGACTACTAGAGAAAGAAAGAAGAACCAAAAGAACCTCTAAACCTCCCTTTAGCAATTCTATTAAGATCAAATTGGTCACCAAGGAATCCTTGGCCTACCAACACTATCCTCCTCTCCAATTCCACCTTTTTTATCACTTTATTTAAGATTAATAATAAAATTAATCCATCATTTATCCCTCATCTTGGCGAATTTTAAAAGGAAATTTAACTTAATCTACACATCTACACTCGATTGCCCCATTGCAGCCTCAACACCTCTTCTCTTAGCAACAAAATTAAACTCTTTTATTTGCTTTCCTTGCAGCTCAAACCTTGGCCATTTGCACCTGCTTGTGGCGACACTTACAGAGGCTTTAAGTGGCACCTCCAAGCCACTTAACCAAGCCCATTTGTGTGTCATAACTCCCCTACACTTCCTCTTAAGGCCACCCTACTTAGCTTCCTCTTTTAGATTTAGAATCTAATAATTTTTAAGGCATTCACCTACGCACTAAAGTTTACAAAATTCATAGAACACATTTAGAATGTTCATAAGCATGCTATTTCACACAATTTAGTAATAATGCATAAGCCATAGTATGGGATATTACATAAATTATTGTAGGCAACACACTGAGGAGTGTCGGGGGAATAACCGTAACTGTTACAAGTGTGGTTCAGTCGATCATTTTATCTGAAATTATCTTGAGAGGGATGAGAAGGAAAGAAAGCAGAAAATAAGATCAAACTTTGTACCTTCGAGGGGTAGATCGCAAAAGAACCCAGGAGGTGGGACTAGTAGTAGAGGTACACCCAGAGACTCTGCTATGAGATCGGAAGGTTGAGCATCTGCAAGGACTTATGTCATACGCGCTCGTGAAAATGCATCATCTTCAGATGTAATAACGAGTACTTTTCTTTTCATGATATCCTTGTTGTTGCTTTGATTGATCCGGGGTCTGCCCATTCTTACATTTTCATGAAATTTGCATCTAGCATTAGTATGATTGTTGAATCTACGAAATTTGTAGTAGAAGTGTCAAACCCGTTAGGCAAACATGTGCTAGTTGACAAGGTGTGTAGGAATTGTCCTTTGATAATTATAGGTCATTGTTTTCCGATAAATCTCATGTTGTTGCTGTTTGATAAATTTGACTTGATTCTTGGTATGGATTGGTTTACTGCTCATAATGTTTTAGTGAATGGTGGTAGTAAGTTTGTTAAATTGAAATGTGTAAATAGAGATGTCATTCGGGTTGAATCAAGTAGATTGGATAGTTTGCCTATGATAATTTCATCTATAGTAGCTGAGAAATACTTGAGGAAAGGGTATGAGTCATATCTCGCCTTTGTATTGAATACTCAAGAGTCAGTGGTAAAGATTGAATCAGTGCCTGTGGTGTGCAAGTATCCAGATGTGTTATCGGAAGAGTTACCTGGATTGCCTCCAGTTAGAGAGGTTGAGTTTGGGATTGAGTCAGTTCTGGGTACAACACCTATTTCGGTTGCACCATATAAGATGGCACCACTAGAATTGAAAGAATTGAAGGTTTAATTGCAAGAGTTAACAGACAAGGGTTTTGCAAGATCGAGCTATTCACTGTGGGGTACTCTGGTACTTCCTGTGAAGAAGAAAGACGGGTCGATGAGGTTATGTAAAGATTACAAACAACTCAACAAGGTGACAGTGAATAATAAGTATCCTTTGCCAATGATAGATGATTTATTTGATCAATTGAAGGGAACTACGGTGTTCTCTAAGATAGACCTAAGGTCTGGCTATTACCAGTTGAGGGTTAAGGAGCAAGATGTGCCGAAAACTGCATTTCAGGTGATGTATGGCCATTATGAGTTTCTTGTCATGCCATTTGGCTTAACGAATGCTCCTGCGATTTTTATGGATTTAATGAACCGTATCTTCCGACTATATTTGGATAAATTTCGGTTTTTATTAATGACATATTAATATATTCCGAGATAAGAGTGAGCATGCAGAGCATCTGAGAATTGTTTTGTAGACTTTAAGAGATAAGCAGTTGTATGCTAAATTCAGCAAGAGTGAGTTTTGGCTCCGATAGGTCAGATTTTCAGGACACATTGCGTCGGGTGATGGCATTAGAGTTGATTCACATAAGATCTCGGCTATTGTGGAGTGGAAACCACCAAGGAATGTGTCAGAAATTAGGAGCTTTTTGGGTTTAGCGGGGTACTACAGACAATTTTTCAAAGGGTTCTCCATGATTGCTACCCCAATGATGAAACTGTTATATAAAGATGTTAAGTTGGAATGGACTGAGAAATGCCAATAGAGTTTCAAGACATCGAAAGTATTGTTGACTGAGGCACAGGTTTTAGTACAACCTGAGTCAGTGAAAGAGTTTCTGGTCTACAGTGATGCGTTATTAAATGGTCTTGGTTGTGTGTTGATGTAAGAGGGTAAGGTAGTAGCTTACACCTCGAGATAGCTAAAACTTTGTGAGAAGAATTATCCAACTCACGAATTGGAATTGGCTGCGATCGTCTTTGCTTTGAAGATTTGGTATCATTATTTATATGGTGAGAAGTGCTGAATCTTCACCGATCACAAGAGTTTGAAGTACTTGATGGACCAAAAGGATTTGAATTTGCAATAAAATGATAGTGGCTCTAATTATTGAAGGATTATGAGTTAGTAATTGATTACCATACGGGGACAGCGAATGTGGTTGAGGATGCCTTGAGCAGAAAATCCCTGTATGTTTTGAGAGCTATGAGTACGAGCTTAGCATTGTTTGATGATGTAACAGACCGAATCTGACCCTAATCGGAAAGGTGGTTTCGAGACCACGAATCCGAGTCCAATAAATATTTAATATTTATATTTTGAGTTTATTATATGTGAAATTATGTGTGGAAGTTTCAGAGAAAAATTTTATCGTTTGAGCATCGAATTTGACAAAAAGGACTTAATCGCGTAAAAGGTAAAAGTGGCATACTAGAGTGTAAAGTGCCTATTTGAGCATGGCTTAATATGAAGCATTAAAAGGGTAAATAACCCATTTTTTTGAGATAGTGGACGACAACATGCAAATTTTATAAAGTAAAAATATGTTTATATTATATGTTATATTATAATATATTATTATATTATAAACATATTATAAACAAAACATAAAAGAAAAGAAAGTGGAGTGTCCATCTTTATTTTCATTGTTATTGCCGAAACATAAGAAAAAGAAGAGAGAAACCAAAGCTCTCAAACATTCGGTCTTTGCAAGCTTGATTAGATCAAGAGCAAAGAAAAACGGAGTTAGATCGGGGAAAGACGAAGGTTCTCGAATAGCCGATTCGCACGGCCTATCGACAACCGAGATTTTGATTCGAACTACGGGCTCGAAGGATCATCCGTGAATTCAACCACACTATCGACTTCCTTTTGGTATTGAAAACTTAGTTCGTTATTTAAAAAGGGCATGTATAGGCTAGATTAAACCGTATAACTAATGTTTTGTAATAGTGTAAATATGCTAGCCATGCGAAAATGGCTATCTATTTTGAATAACTTGTTTCGTGTTTTGATGATATTGTTTGCTCATGCCATGAACTATTATTTATGCTTGATTATGGTCTAATCATGTGTGAGAGTGGTATTATTATTTATGCATGTTAGATTATGATAAGAAAGACTTATTAAGTGGTTCATGTTAATGAGCTTAATATATGGTATATACATTGATAATGTTTGGATTATGATTCGGCAATGAATAAGGGTAAGCTTGGTGTAATATTCGGTTTAGTCAATAAAGTAAATGATGGATGTATATTCAAGTTATAGTATATGAGATTTTGATAGACCTTTTTATATCTGAATAGGGGTGGTAGTTTAGTGAGTTGGATTAGGACTCAGTGCATATTATTTTGGATGTTTTAAATTTGATCATGGCCTAAATTATATATGGGATTTGTTTCTGTAAAAATATATATATGTATGGATAAGGTATAGAGTTTAAATAAATTGAGTAAGGAAGTTATAAACTAGTTAATCATATTTTTGTTATGAAACAGTTTTTAGTTGCAGCAGTGATGTGATTTTGAAAATCACCAAAAATAGGAGAAATTGAATTAGAAAGTGAATAAGACATAGAATTAATTTTTATTGTGTCTATTTTGGTATGAAAGAAACAAGTTAGGCAAAGGAATTATATAATATGAGATATTTAAGTTTTAGTGAGACTTGTCCTGAATGAATTCGTGAGTCCCTGTTCTGTCTTGGAAAATTGTTAAAAATTGTACAAAAATAATTATGGAGCATAGTTTATATGTTTAGAATCCTTAATGAGTCAATTTTTTATTGGAATAAACAAGGACATTATTGAAATTTTGTGCATTGAGATAACTGAGTTTTTGTAAAGATAGGTCAGAATTATCCAACAGTGAAATAGGGGTAATTTTGATGAATAAACTTACTAATTGGCCACATGAAAAATTCTGGAAAAATTATGGTAAAAATTTATATGAGTCTAGTTTCAAGGAAAATTTACGGATCTAAATTTAGAGTTTTGTAACTCGAGTTATGGACAATTTAGTCAGCCTGACGCAGTTGGACAGCTTTAAATTTTTTTGCCCCAAACTAGTAGTCAAGTATAGTAATGCCCCATACTCGACTCCGGCAAAGATTTCGTGTAAGGGTGTTACATTTTATTGGTATCGAGCCATGGTTTAGTCGATTCTAGGACTACCATAGTATGAAAGAGTCTAGCTATACATGCCTTTAAATTGTATATATGATAGTGTGGTGACTTGACAATTTCAATTGTATTTTATATAGTAAATGGATTTCGATCCCGATAGAGCCGCAGAGCCGATGATGTGGAGAGTGTCGCGCTGGTCTTGCACATGGATCGGTGCCACTAGACTCTCAACCGTTATGGGTAACCACGAGGAGAGGCTAAACAAGCCTTCTACCAAATGATGAATGAATGGTTTACCCGGTTTATTCGAATAATCCAACAGTACAACAACCTCCACCCCGAATAATCCAACTCCGGTACCTTCAAAGACTTCGATGATAGATCCAATGAGATCTAGTAGGCCTCTGTTGATAAAATTAGAAAATTTGGGGCGAAGAATTCAAGGCTAATGATGATGATGATGCGAGCGAAGCTGAAATGTGGCTTGATAACACTATTCGGTACTTGATGAGCTATCTTGCACCTGCAGACGAATGTTTAAAATGTGCTATATCTTTGCTTCGGACACCGCTTATCACGGTGGAATACACTAGTATCGATGGTTCCAAAAGAAAAAGTGACGGGATTTCTTCCGAATGAATTCGAAGAAATATATCACCAGAGGTTCATCGACCAAAAACGTAAAGAATTTCTTGAACTAAAACAGGGCAAATGACCGTGGATCGAATATGAGTGAAAATTTGTCGATTGAGCCGATATGCTCGGAGAGTGTATCTCTCAAGCCATTATGTGCAAATGGTTTGAAGACGGTTTGAATGAAGATTTGAAGTTACTAGTTGGCATTCTTGAGATCAAATAATTTGTGACACTAGTTGAGCGAGCTTGCAAAGTCAAGAGCTTGGGAAAGAGAAAAGAAAGGCCGAGATGAAGCTAGAGACACTGTAAAAGATCGTCGGGTAAGAATTTTCATTCCACATCTAAAAGTTTAGAGATGACTTGATCGACACAAAGCTACTTGATTCATTTAGACATGATCGACCTCCAATTGGGCTCCCGAGCTACCTCGATGGCTAGTGTTGGTAACGTCCCACAGAATCGAGTTGAATGCAAACATTGTGGAAAATGGCATCCTAGGAGTTGTAGAGTTCGTGACCGGTCTTGCTTTAAATGTGGATCCTCAAACCATTTCATTCGAGAGTGCCCGATGTTAGTTGAAATGAATACTGATGTAACTCTAGACCGAGTAGTGCATCAAGACGGGCGCACCACCGGGCATTCAGTAATGTAGGTGGTAGTCGAGAGGGACAAAGAACACAACAGATCGATCGAGGCTAGAGCTCCGGCTAGAGCTTATGTTACTCGAGCTAGAGAGGATCTGCTTCTCCGGATGTCATTGGGTACTTTCACCCTTTATGATACTACCGTGATTGCATTGATTGATTCGGTTTGACCCATTCATATGTATGTGAAACTCCGGTATTCAGTAAGACTCTGCCAGTTGAGTCTACCGAGTTTGTGATTCGCGTATCCAACCCTTTGGGTAGATGTGTGTTTGTTAATAAAGTGTGTAAAAGTTGCCCATTGATGATTCGGGATTTTTGCTTCCTAGTTGATTTAATGCTATTGCCTTTCGATGAGTTTGATATAATTTTGGGAATGGGTGGTTAACCGCATGATGCGTTGGTGAATTGCAAAAGAAAGCTTATTGATTTGAGACACGAGCGGTGAGATCATTAGAATTGAATCCGATGATTCGTGGGTTTCTCTGATTATATCATCGATGTTAGCCCGAAAGTATGTGAGAAAAGGGTGTGAAGCTTATTTGGCTTATGTAATTGGATAATAAATTGTCCGAGAAGCAGATTGAATCTGCATGATTGTATGTGAATACTCGATGTGTTTCTGAAGAACTACCGGTTTACCCCTATACGAGAGATTGAGTTTGGCATTGAATTAGCTCAGGAACGACTCCGATCTTAATAGCTCCATATCGATGGCACCTCTTGAGCTAAAAGAGTGAAAGCACGATTGCAAGAGTTAACAGATAGGGCTTTGCGACCAAGTTTCTCTCCTTGGGTGCACCAGTTCTTTTGTGAGAAAGAAAGATGGAATGATGCGAATGTGTATTGATTATCGGAAGCTGAATAAGGTAACTATAAAGAATAAGTATTCGTTACCTCGGATTGATGATTTGTTTGATCAGTTGAAAGGGGCTTCAGTATTTTCGAAGATAGACTTGAGATCGGGTTATTATCGATTCTGAGTCGAGATACGGATGTGCCAAAGATCGCATTTTGACGAGGTACGGACATTTTGAGTTTTTGGTAATGCCTTTTGGGCTTACTAATGCACCGCTATTTTATGGATTTGATGAATCGGGTTTTTAGGCAGTTTTGGATCGATTTGTGGTGGTGTTTTTGATGACATATTGATCTACTCTAAAGATGAAATTGAACACGCTGAACATTTGAGGTTAGTGCTACAAACTTTGCGAGATCATCACCAGTATGAAGTTTAGTAAGTGTGAGTTCGGATGAAAGAGGTCACTTTTTGAGACATGTGGTTTCACATCGCATTCGAGTTGATCCGAACAAAATCTCGGCTATACTTGATTGGAAGCCACCGAAAAATGTTTAGAGATTCAAGTTTTCTGGGACTTGCGGGTTACTATCGACGATTTGTGAAAGATTTTTCAATGATAGCTACCCCATTGACAAGGTTACTGCAGAAAGATGTCCGGTTCGAGTGGTCAGAAAAATGTCAGAAAAGTTTTGATCAGTTGAAAGCCCTTTTGACAGAAGCTCCAATATTAGTTCAGCCTGAATCGGGTAAAGAATTCGTTGTTTATTCTAATGCTTCTTTAAATGGTTTGGGCTGCATTTTGATGCAGGAAGGCAAAGATGTAGCCTACGCTTCAAGACAATTGAAGCTGCATGAAAGAAATTACCCGACACATGACTTAGAACTTGCAGCCATTGTTTTCGCATTGAAAATTTGGCGTCACTATTTGTTTGGCGAGAAATGTCACATTTATTCAGATCATAAAAGTCTAAAGTATCTAATGACTCAGAAAGACCTGAATTTGAGACAACGCAGGTGGCTAGAATTGTTGAAAGACTATGAATTGGTGATTGACTATCACCCGGGAAAAGCTAATGTTGTTGCGGATGCATTAAGTCAGAAATCATTATTTGCTCTTCGTGCACTGAATGCACAGATGGCTATGTCTAGTGATGGTTCGATCATAGCCGAGTTACGAGCAAGACCGATGTTTATTCAGCAAATTTGTGATGCACAGAAAGTTGATGAAGATTTGATTGCTAGCCGAATTCAGTGTGAAAAGGGTACAGAATCAGATTTTCAGATTGATGCAAATGACTGTTTGAATTTTAAAAATCGAATGTGTGTTCCGAAAAACTCAGATTTGATACAGGTGATTCTGAGTGAGGCCCATAGTGGTCAATTATCAATACATCCGGGTAGCACAAAGATGTATAATGATTTGAAACAGTTCTATTGGTGGCCGGGCATGAAACGGGATATATCTGAATTTGTTTCGAAATGTTTAATTTGTCAGCAAGTAAAAGCTGAACATCAAGTGCCATCCGGACTACTTCAGCTAATCATGATACCTGAATGGAAATGGGATAGAATCACAATGGATTTTGTATCCGGTCTCCCTATGACACCGAGTAGGAAGGACGCCATCTGGGTTATAGTTGATAGGCTGACTAAATCAGCTCATTTTGTGCCAGTACGTACAGACTATTCACTTGATAAACTTGCTGAATTGTACATATCACAGATTGTGAGATTGCATGGTGTACCGAGTTCCATTGTTTCAGACAGAGACCCGAGATTCACATCACGGTTTTGGAAGAAGTTGCAAGAAGCTTTAGGTACTAAACTTCATTTTAGTACAGCCTTCCATCCACAAACAGACGGTCAGTCCGAGCGAACTATTCAAATACTTGAGGACATGTTGAGATGTTGCGTTCTCGAGTTTGAAGGTACGTGGGAACGATACCTACCTTTGATTGAATTTACTTATAATAATAGCTTTCAATCAAGTATCAAAATGGCACCTTATGAAGCCTTATACGGGTGAAAATGTCAAACACCATTATACTGGACTGAGCACAGTGAAAATAAGATACACGGGGTTGATTTGATTAAAGAGACTGAACAGAAAGTGGCCATAATCAAAGATAATTTGAAAGCTGCATCAGATCGACAAAAGTCCTATGCTGATTTGAAATGTAAAGACATTGAATTTCAGGTAGGAGATCGTGTATTCTTAAAAGTTTCCCCGTGGAAGAAAGTACTCCGATTTGGTCGGAAAGGCAAGTTGAATCCGAGGTTCATCGGACCGTATGAAATTGTTGAACGTATTGGGCATGTTGCTTATAGATTGAAGCTACCCTCTGAATTAGAAAAGATACACGATGTATTTCATGTTTCTATGCTCCGTGGATACAGATCAGATCCGTCACATGTGATTGCTCCGTCTAAGATTGACATACAATCTGATATGACGTATGAGGAAAAGCCGATCCGTATTCTAGCTCGGGAAATGAAAGAGTTAAGAAAGAAAAAGATTTCCTTAGTGAATGTGTTATGGAATCGACACGGAGTTGAAGAGGCAACGGGGGAGCCTGAAGATTCAATGAGGCAACAATATCCGACGTTGTTTAACGGTAAGATTTTAGGACGAAAATCCTTAAGGGGAGAGTTATAATGATCGAATCGACCCTAATCGGAAAGGTGGTTTCGGGACCATGAATCGAGTCCAATAAATATTTAATATTTATATTTTGAGTTTATTATATGTGAAATTATGTGTGGAAGTTTAGAGAAAAATTTTATCGTTTGAGCATCGAATTTGACAAAAAGGACTTAATCGCGTAAAAGGTAAAAGTGGCATACTAGAGTGTAAAGTGCCTATTTGAGCATGGCTTTAATATGAAGCATTAAAAGGGTAAATAACCCATTTTTTTGAGATAGTGGACGGCAACATGCAAATTTTATAAAGTAAAAATATGTTTATATTATATGTTATATTATAATATATTATTATATTATAAACATATTATAAACAAAACATAAAAGAAAAGAAAGTGGAGTGTCCATCTTTATTTTCATTGTTATTACCGAAACATATGAAAAGAAGAGAGAAACCAAAGCTCTCAAACATTCGGTCTTTGCAAGCTTGATTAGATCAAGAGCAAAGAAAAGCGAGTTAGATCGGGAAAGACGAAGGTTCTCGAATAGCCGATTCACGGCCTATCGACAACCGAGATTTTGATTCAACTACGGGCTCGAAGGATCATCCGTGAAGTCAACCACACTATCGACTTCCTTTTGGTATTGAAAACTTAGTTCGTTATTTAAAAGGGTATGTATAGGCTAGATTAAACCGTATAACTAATGTTTTGTAATAGTGTAAATATGCTAGCCATGCGAAAATGGCTATCTATTTTGAATAACTTGTTTCATGTTTTGATGATATTGTTTGCTCATGCCATGAACTATTATTTATGCTTGATTATGGTCTAATCATGTGTGAGAGTGGTATTATTATTTATGCATGTTAGATTATGATAAGAAAGACTTATTAAGTGGTTCATGTTAATGAGCTTAATATATTGTATATACATTGATAATGTTTGGATTATGATTGACAATGAATAAGGGTAAGCTTGGTGTAATATTCGGTTTAGTCAATAAAGTAAATGATGGATGTATATTCAAGTTATAGTATATGAGATTTTGATAGACCTTTTATATCCTGAATAGGGGTGGTAGTTTAGTGAGTTGGATTAGGACTCAAGTGCATATTATTTTGGATGTTTTAAATTTGATCATGGCCTAAATTATATATGGGATTTGTTTCTGTAAAATATATATATGTATGGATAAGGTATAGAGTTTAAATAAATTGAGTAAGGAAGTTATAAACTAGTTAATCATATTTTGTTATGAAACAGTTTTTAGTTGCAGCAGTGATGTGATTTTGAAAAATCACCAAAAATAGGAGAAATTGAATTAGAAAGTGAATAAGACATAGAATTAATTTTTATTGTGTCTATTTTGGTATGAAAGAAACAAGTTAGGCAAAGGAATTATATAATATGAGATATTTAAGTTTTAGTGAGACTTGTCCTGAATGAATTCGTGAGTCCCTGTTCTGTCTTGGAAAAATTGTTAAAAATTGTACAAAAATAATTATGGAGCATAGTTTATATGTTTAGAATCCTTAATGAGTCAATTTTTATTGGAATAAACAAGGACATTATTGAAATTTTTTGCATTGAGATAACTGAGTTATTGTAAAGATAGGTCAGAATTATCCAACAGTGAAATAGGGTAATTTTGATGAATAAACTGTACTAATTGGCCACATGAAAAATTCTGGAAAAATTATGGTAAAAAGTTATATGAGTCTAGTTTCAAGGAAAATTTACGGATCTAAATTTAGAGTTTTGTAACTCGATTTATGGTCAATTTAGTCAGCCTAATGCAGTTGGACAGCTTTAAATTTTTTTGCCCCAAACTAGTAGTCAAGTATAGTAATGCCCCATACTCGACTCCGGCAAAGGTTTCGGGTAAGGGGTGTTACAGATGATGGTGCTATATTGGCCGAGTTGAGGGCTAGATCGTTATTTATTCAGCAGATATGTGAAGCTCAAAAGAATGATAGTGAGATGTAATCTAAGAGAGCTCATGTAACACCACTAACCCGTGATCCGATTCTTTGGATTAGGTTTAAAGGCATTACCGGATAGATCGAAACATTTCTGGACAATACATTCAATCATTCATCAATCACAATAAAAGTATCCCTTAAATAGGTTACTGAGACCCTAGTCCTGCTTTAAAGTAGGATCGAGACTAGGCCGAACACTTACAAAACTTCTCAGAAATTTAAAACTTTTCTAAGTTATGCAGGACACACGTCCGTGTGGGCAGGCCATGTGTCTCCCACGGACACCTGACACACCCATGTGTCTTGGCCATGCCAAAGCAGGGCATGTATACTGACTTTTCCACACGGCCACTAGGCACGCCCGTGTACCATGGTCGTGTGCTCTAGGCCATATACTAACTAAATCACACGGCTACTAGACACGTCTGTGTGCCAAGGCCGTGCCCTCTAATGCTGGCTACTGACTTAATCCCACGGTCACCGAGCACGCTGGTGTGCCCTTCTTAGTGTAGGCAAAATAGGCCATTGTCAAGGCCATAATGCCACCCTTACAAGGGTCAATCTCTATAATCAAATTAGCAAATCATTTCATGCATAATTTTGCAACCAAAACATATCAAAGACTCATCAACTCTTCACCTACAATTGCAACTCCAACCATGCCAATTTGTACAACTAAACACATATGCAATTAAGTATAATTCATCCATCCTTAACTTTCATATATCCACTTCTTTGATCAATCATACATACTTATAGTGCATTCATATACTTACCATAGTTTGACCATTTCATTTGTTATCAAACCATACCAAACTTGCATCATATGTCATACTCATTCATGCACATTATCAACATATACATACCCACATCGCATAGCTATTTACACTTCAAAACATATACTAAAACATCTAGCCTATACATGCCATATTAACTATATACACATTTTCAAAGTACCAAAATGAGCTTAGGTAGTGTGATGATGATCCTCGACGGTCCCGAGCCTTCAGTAGCTTTGGCGATCTATAAAATAGAGCAAATACACACAGAGTAAGCTTTCGAAAGCTTAGTAAGCCATATACAAATAAACATAACATACAATGCATATAACCAAATTAATACATTGGTATTTATAGTTATCATAGCCAATTCATCACATGATCTTTGGCACATTTGCTTACCTAAAGTTTATCATAACTTCTATTCACATATCACATTTGTACTTAGCTCATTTAAACATATTTCCATTCTTGTATCACATTCACATACTCATGTTCAATAACACATTTCATCATAGTAAATTCATATAGATACTTACCTTTTAAACACACTTAGTGTACATATCAACATACCTGAAACGGATTTACATTCACATAATTGTTCATAGCTCGAAATTTCCCATTGAACCGTTCAGAATCTAATAGGATATATAGAATACTTAGAATAGTCGTACAATGCCAACGTCCTAGACGTGGTCTTACATGTAATCAGATGTCGATGCCACTGTCCCCGATAGGGTCTTACACAAATTAATACGATGCCAATGTCCCAGACATGGTCTTACACGTAAGTCTCATATCGAAGCCAACGTCCCAGACGTGGTCTTACACGAAATTTCGAATCAATTGCAACGTACCAGATGTGGTCTTACATGATAAAATAGAACAGACACCTATGTCATGACATAGCTAATCCTATCTATTCCTAGGTTCGTATGTGACTTCTCAGACATTGTCACTATGTCGATCTTATCTCAGAATTCACGTACACGTCATCTCGTAAACATTCATCATTATCAATAGTGACATGAACATACATAATTCAATACAAATACATTTATTTGCATAATGACTTACCTCGAATTCGAATATTCGTTTGGACTCGATTATTCAACTACTTTCGCTTTCCCGCAATCTAAGTCCATTTTCTTCGGCTCTTGATCTATACGTATTCAAATGTAATCCATTTATTCACTAATTTATTCAATTTAATCCATGAACACACATTTAGGGCAATTTGCAATTTAGCCCTCACATTTGCACATTTTATCAATTTAGTCCATTTTTCTCAAAACATCAAATATACAAAATCACCCTATACCCATGCTTAGCCGAATGCTCATATATATCATACAAGTCCACACATTTCATCAAATTCACAATTTAATCCCTAAAATTTCTATTTTCACAATTTAGCCCTAATTAGCTAAATTCATCAAAATTCAAGAACAAAACATGTTCATTAAACACATATATTTCATTTTCACTATCATCCATCACAAAACACATGAGTTAATCAAAGTCTCATCTCACAAACATCATAAATTCTCAAAATTTAAGCATGGGTTTTAGAGTATCTGAAGCAACAATTGCAAAACATAGAAATTATCAAAATCGAGATCAAACATACCTTGAATCAAAGACTTTAACAACCAAAACCTAGCTTAGATATTTTCTTTCTTTTTCTTCAAACTTTCGGCACCACAAAGATGATAACATTGATCTTTTCATTTGTTTATTCTATTTCAAGCATATTATTATACATTTTACTATTTTATCCTTTCATTAAACGTATAAGGCAAATAACAATAGGGTTATTTTGTCATTTAATCATCCATTATCTTATAAATGGATTTATAACAACATAAGTCCTCCACCTTAATAACCTTCAACACATAGGCACCTTAGCAAATAGCATACAAATTTTGCATTTAATGCAGTTCAATCTTTTTTGTCAAATTTAGCACACAGACGGACAAATTAATTTACGAAAATTTACCATATGCTTAATCACACGTCAATGGCACAGAAAATAATATTAAAATATTATTCAGACTCAGATTTGTGGTCCTGAAACCACTGTTCCAACTAGGGTCTAATCTGAACTGTTACAGCTCAGTACGTATCGAGAAATGACTTTGATTTTCGGGTGAGTTCAGATGGTTTTTTGATGTTTCATAACAGGGTTTGTGCAACTAAGGATGATGAGTTGATACAGAAAATTTTACATGAAGCACGCAGTGGCTGCTTGTCAATACATCTGGGCAGTACGAAAATGTACAATAATTTGAAGAAATTGTATTGGTGGCCGGGTATAAAAAGGGACATCTCTGAGTTTGTTACAAAATGTGTGATCTGTCAACAAGTGAAAGCCAAGCATCAAGTACCTTCAGGATTACTTTAGCTAGTGATGGTTCCAGAGTGGAAATGGGATCGAATCACCATGGATATTTTAACAGGGTTACCTATGACTCTGAGAAAGAAAGATGTTGTGTGGGTTATTGTTGATAGATTAACAAAATTGGCTCACTTTATACCGGTGTGTGTGATTATCCACTTGATAAGTTGGTCGAGTTGCATATTGCTGAGGTGGTGAGATTGCATGGGGTACCTATATCTATTATCTCGGATAGAGATTTGAGATTTACTTCAAGGTTTTGGAAGAAGTTGCACGAAGCCTTGGGTACAAAATTGAATTTTAGTATAGCGTTTCATCCTTAAGCAGATGGCCAATCTGAAAGAGTGATTCATGTTCTTGAGGATATGCTCCAATGCTGTGTGTTAGAGTTCGAAAGTATTTGGGAAAAATATCTACCTTTGGTTGAGTTTGCCTATAACAAGATTACCGATGAGTATACGGATGGCACTGTATGAAGCTTTATATGGTCGCAAGTGTCAGACTCCTTTGTATTGGACCGAGCTTAGTGAGAAGCAAATTCACGGGGTTAATCTAGTTAAAGAGACTGAGGAGACAGTGAAAGTGATCCGTGATAGTTTCAAAGCTACTTCGGATCGACAAAAGTCATACGCCGATTTAAAAAGGAAAGAAATTGAGTTTCAAGTAGGCTACAAAGTATTTCTGAAAGTATCCCCGTGGAAGAATATATTGAGATTTGGTCGAAAAGGAGAATTAAGTCCACGATCCATAGGGTCGTATAAGGTTATTGAAAGAATTGGGCCAGTAGCATACCGGTTGGTTTTGCCGATAGAGTTAGAGTGAATATACAACGTGTTTCATGTGTAGATGTTGCGGCGATATAGTTCTGATCCTTCTCATGTGAAACTCCAATAGAAATCGAGATACGACCGGACATGACTTGTGAAGATGAACCAATCAAGATTTTGGCCCGAGAGATTAAACGGTTATGAAATAAGAGCATAGCCTTAGTGAAAGTGTTATGGCAAAAATAAGGTGTTGAAAAAGCTACGTGGGAACCGAAAGAAGCCATGAGGGAACAGTACCCAAACCTATTTACCGGTAAGATTTTCGAGGAAGAAAATCTAAAGAGGGAGAGTTGTAAAAGCTCAATTTGGGGGCTAATCAAAACAGTGGTTTTAGGACCGCTAATCCGAGGTTGAAGAAAATTATTTTGATATTATTTTATGTGCTATAACATATTTATAAGGATGTATGAAATTTTTTTTGCATTAATTTTGGCGAAAGTTCTATTATACAAGGTAGAGGTGTCTAATAGCCATATAATATTAAATTGGAGGTCCTTAAAGTGCAACTAGGCCATTAAGAGGGTGTGGCCAACCATAGAGACAAGGAGACAAGGGCATTAAAATTTAGTAAAAAATTTGGTGAAATTAGGTGATAAAAAATGAATAAAATAAGATAAATAAGAGAGATATCATCTTTTACTATTCATGCTTCTTCTCCATCAAAAATTGAAGGGAAATTAGAGGTTTTTGAAGTTAAAACTTTCAGCCAAGCTATTCTCTTGTAAGTAAGTGATTCTAGGGGTCTTTCTTGATAATTTTTGTACTTTTGGAAACCCCAAAGCTTAAGCTAGCTAACCGGGGGGACTATTTTGCTAAATGGTTGAAAGTTTAGGGACTTTCCATGAAAGTGTTTAGGTTGTTTGCTGAGTTTTTATGGTAGGAAATGAATGTTAGTGTGTTAAGGAACAACTTTTGTGAATGGTGTTATCATGAAAACACCTAAATAAGACTTATTTGTAAAGGTTGTAATTGTGAAATAAACACATGAAATAATTGGTTTTATGAGTTGTTGTAAGAGAAATAAATGTTCAGCTAGGCTTGTTTAATGAGAAAATGTGATGAAAAATGATTTACGAGACTAGGGGCAAAATCATAGTTTTGCCAAAGTATAAGGGCAAAATGGTCATTTTTGCCTAAATAGAAATTTTGATGTATCATAAGTTGTAAAATGATTGAATGAGTAAATTTTATTATTATAGATCAAGAAGAGCGCGGAAACAACCTTGACCGAGGAAAAGGCAAGGTTACTGGTTAAGTCGTCGACTAATATATTTTGCGTTGATGTAAGTTTATGTGTAAACGATACATTTTTAAGACATATGTTGTTACTTATTGGTGCATTGTATGAATGAGATCAATTATGATTGAGATTGATTGAAATTGATAGATAGTGAGTAATTCACGAATGAACCTTGGAATAGATATGTAAGTGCAGAAAAATATCCGTATTAATTATTGGTGGGCTGTGTGCGATACCACCGTAATTATCCATTTTGGTGGGCTATGTGTGATACTACCTTATTATTTATTCATGATGGGCTGTGTGCAATACCATCGTTTATATTATCATTTGGTGGGCTATGTGCGAAACCACCGTAAATATCCTTGTTGGTGGGCTATGTGTGAGACCACGCTATTATTGATTAATGGTGGGTTGTGTGCGAAACCACCAGGTACTTAGTATTATTCTGAATGGTCAATCGAGAAATTGTTTAAGTAAATGTTTCATGTGGCTTGTGGTGATGAGTGCAGGGATGTGTGCAAGTAAATGTAAGCATTATATTTGTCACATGGTTGGAATGTTGTAAGAAATAAGATGAGTAATCATGATTAAGGAAATGTGAATTGTTCTTGCTTAGTATGGAATGTTATTAATTGATTACCATATGTTAATATTCTTATTATTTGTATGTAAACTTACTAAGCTTAAAGCTTACACCTTTTCTTTTCCCTTATTTTTTAGTGTCAAAGTGCAAGCTGGGGATACGAAGATAATCTAAAGATCACCCACACTATCAACTCATCTCGGTATATTTAGACTTAATACTTTGAGTATGGCATGTATAGGGGCTAGATTTAGTGAAATGTCTTATTATTTTGGCCAAGTGTGTCGGCTCCATCTAAGAGGAACTTTTTGTAAATAGCCATAGTTGATAGCTCATTATTATTAATATATGAAAAGATGAGGTTATTCATGAATGTGTATGATGCATGATTGGGTTGTTTGATTAATGGTTCAATGTGGTTTATGTTGTAGGAGTTTGGGTGATAAAAATAGCTAGGCAAATAGCCTTGTTCTTGTCCACACGGGTAGGCACACGGGCGTGTGTGACACACGGTGACTCCCATGGGCGTGTGACTGGGCCGTGTGTCCCCTGCAAGTTAGCATTGCAAGTCAGTTCGACCACGGGCTAACACACGGGTGTGTTCCTAGGCCGTGTGCCCCTTATGAGGATGCTACTGTCATAAATAGAATACCCAAGTTTTCACACACGGGTGAGGACACGGGCGTGTCTAGGCCATATGGAAGACACGAGCAAAGGACAGGCGTGTGCCCGACTGTGTGAAAACCCCTACAGTTTGAAATGAAAATAAATTCCACACTAAGCTAAGGACATGGGCGTGTGTGACCACTACCTGCCCTACACGGGCGTTTCCCATTTCACACGGGCGTGTCATCCTATTAAGGTAAAATTTTTCTAAGATTTTAAAAGTTCCTGGTTTGATTTCGAGACCCTCCGTTTGCATGATTAAGCCCTTGTAGGCCCATAATAAGGATGTTATGATTTTGAATGAGAAGTTTTAAGTTGGAATGAAATTTGATAGCCCAAAGCTATACGTTCAAGCAGGATAAGTCCGGTAATGCCTCGTACCCGGTTCCGACGTTGAATACGGGTAAGGGGTGTTACATGACATCTTTGGTACTTCAAGATTTTTCTACAATCATGGAAAAGGCCCTAAGAATTGAGGAAGGTGCGAGCAGGGAAAGAAAAGAATTCGAGTAAAAGGGTGGCAACAAGATTAATGTTGCCATGTTAAGTTAAGAAAAACAAAAAAGATCAAAAGTCTTTATTTGTTTATGAACAAGAAGAACAAGATAAAACAAGAACTCGAACTACCTCCAAGATAAGTATAAAAGGTTCAAATAAAAGATTTGTTTGAATTTTTGATGAATGTGGAAGACCCAATTGGGGTAAGTGTTGGACATTTTCTAAAAGAATTTTTTTTTTTTGACATGGTCTAGTGGTTGCTGAGGAAACTAAAGAATAATCTATAAATAGTGTTTTAAATGTGGAAAGGAAAAGTTGTGAATCGTTTGATGAAAGAGGCAAACTCAAATAAGAACAGTTACCTCAAGGAGACTATTGGTAGCGGTCAGGCCAATATATTTCTGAAAGGTTTGGGTTGAAAGGATTTTCTCTAGTCCATAACTGAGATAATCATTGTTTGCTACAAAAAAGAGAAAGAAAAGAAAGTATATCAAGGAATCATATGAAGGTGAAGATAAAAGACTTCAAGGTAGTGAAAATGTAAAGCTCAAAAGAATGTTAGAGAAGAATATTGTAGCTAGTATGAGAAATAATAGTGTAGGAACTTAACATATTCATGACAACAATTAAAGGAATGTAGGTACAAAGGAAGAAAAATAATTGATATGTTAATTGAACATATGAGAAAGAAAATATGGTATCATGGAGATGATTTCAAGGAAATTAGATTGAGAAGGACTTTTCATTAAGGCTTCATTTATTTTCATTGCAAATGACTTACCATTTTAAAAAGCCCAAGTCATTTTCCAGAAAGAGCTCCTTTATGGTGATTTTATTTTTATGTTGAAATTAACTTAAGTCAAGCTTAATATTATTATATTAATAATAAATTATTTTATTTTATATTTAAAATTAATAAAATATCAATAAAAATCTTAAATATTATTAAACATATGTATTTAATTATCTATATCTAATCATATAATAAATTATTAATATAATTTATCATTTTAATAATAAATATTTCTTACAATAGTATAAAGGTCAAAATATGTCATAAGTTTATGTACTCTTCACAAATTTTGGAATTTAGTCCTCTACTTTTAAAATTGAAAATCAAGTCCAATTGTTAACATTGTTAATTTTTTGTCAATTTTGTTGATGTCACATTTTAAATAAAAAATATTTGGTATTCATATAACCAAAAATGATGTTATAATAAACATGAATTTAACAAAATAACTTTAATAATACTAACAATTGAACCTGAATTTTGATATCTAAAAGTAGGACTAACCCAAAAATAAAAGTACGGACTACATTTCAAATTTACTGAAGAGTACAAAGACTTATGATATATTTTAACCTAGAATGAAAATATGAATATTTTTTTTGGTGAAAAAATATGAATATTATAACACTAGTTTAGACCCTAGCTTAATAAATGGTTTTGAGACCACAAATCTGAGGTCAGAATGATAATTTAATATTATTTTATGTGTGAATAGTATGTGATTTAGCCTATGTTAAAATTCTATGTGATAATTTTATTGACTATGTGCTAAATTATAGAAAGGACTTAATTGCATAAAGTGTAAAATGTTGTGCGTTGATTATGAGTACTTAATTGTTGTTGGATTTTTAAGGTGGAGGCTTTATGAAGCAATTAGCCCATTCTTAAGTTTGTGTAAGGTAAAATGACCTAATAACCTTATTGTTAATTTGTCTTATATGTTTAATGAAAGGATAAAATGGGAAATGGATAATTATGTTGTTATAGTTTAATAAAACAAAAAGAATGGCCATTTTAGTTATCATCCTTGCATGAATATTGGCAAGAAAAGAAAAGGGAAAGAACACAAGGGTTCGGCACATTTTGATCTTGATTGAGGTATGAGTTTTGTTCGGTTTTTGATAATTTCTACGTTTTCGTAATCGTTGCTTCGTGCTCTAGCTAACCCATGTTGAAATTCTGTGAATTGATGATGTTCTTGTAATGAGCCATTGATGAATGCTTGAGCTATGTGGTAGTTGATAGTGAAATATGAAAACTTGGTGTTGGGTTAACATACTTTGAATTGGGATTTTTAGTGAAATTGAGCATTTTAGACTTAATTAAGAAAATGAGTAATTGAAGGATTAAATTGTGAAAGAAATGAAATGTGTGGACTTTTATGAATATAGTGAGAATTCGGTTAGGCATGGGTACAAGCTAATTATGTGTATTTGATGATTTTATGAATAAAGGACTAAAGTGGCAAAATGTGAAAATGTGAGGGTTATTTAGTTAAATGCCCTAAATATGTGTGTTTGAACTAAAATGAATGATTTGGTTATTGAATTGACTGTATTTGAATGTGTATAGACCAAGAGATGAGAGGTTCGGATTGAGATCGAGGCAAATATAAAGTGCTCGATTAATCGACCGTTTAGATAGTTCGACGTCCGAGGTAAGTTCAGATAAAATACGTGTTGTTAACTTATGTTTTATATGATATGAATTGAATGAATATCTATATAATTATGAGATTAGAAATGCTATGTGTGGAATTGAATTAGAGGCACTAAGTGTGCGAAATTAGAATCATGGTAGAGATGATTGGAAGTATGTGTGCGAGATGATAAAAGCTTCGACTTATTGAATTGACACTGTGTGTGTGATACCGATATAAGCTTAATTTAACGATTTGGCACTAAGTGTGTGATGACATTTACGTTTTTTTTTATGAATTGGCACTATGTGTGTGAACAAAGCAAGAGATTAGCAAAGGTGGATCGAAATATAAAGATGATTGGTTGAATAGCATGGCTGGTGAGTAACTAAGTGTTGGAAATGGTATGTATGATACCTATGTGGTTGATGAGATTGAAAGTAGATGAATGGAATGCTATGTGAGTACATGATATGGTTGAATTCGCGTATCAAATGTAAATTATATATGTGATGGTTTAATATGTACATTGGTTTGATTTGATGAGATAATTGTATTGTATTTCGAACATACTAAGCTTTGAAAGCTTACTGTGTGATTGTTTCTCTATTTTACAGTGTCAGTAAAGCTAGCTCAGATTCAAGAATTGTTAGCATCTCAATCACACTATCAGTAATCTATTTTTGTATTTTTGGAAAGATGTATAGAGTTGAAATATGGCATGTATAGGCTAGTTGTTTTGAAGCATATTTGATATATGTATATAGCCATGTAATGTGGCTAGTTATATGTTGGATATAAGCATGAATGAATTTTGGATATGATGCATATTATGGTATAGCTTGTTAGTAATGAGAATGTCTTATGAATGGTAAACTTAGTGATGGTTTGATACTAGTATGATCTAATGAATTTGAGGATGAATTATGTTTGGTATTGAATGTCTTTTAGTTGTGCAATTTAGTTAATAAGTTGGAAAGATTAGAAATGAGATTGGATGAGAGGATATGTTGATCACTTGTCATGAAATTGGTTGCAAAATTGTTTGTGGAATTATGTTTAAATGTGCTTGTAAGATTGACCCTTGTGTGGGTGGCAAATTTGGCCTTGAAAATGGCCTATTTTGCCTACACAGTTATGGCACACAAGCGTGCCTAGTGATAGTGGGGTAAAGTCAGTAGCTAGCTTAAGAGGACACAGGCGTACCTTGTGGACGTGTGGAGAAGTCTGAATACTTGCTCTGTTTTGGCACGACTTGGGCACATGGGGTTGTCTGGTGACCGTGTGAGGCACACGGCCTGGTTGCACGGGTGTGTGATCCCAATAGATTTGAAGAATGCTTGAAATTTTGAAAACTTTCATAAGTATTTGGTTTAGTCCTGACCCCTCTCTAGCATGTGTTAAAGGTTTTGTGGGCCTCAATAAGGGACTATTTCTTTATGTTTTATTATATTTTGATGATGATTGACTTTGTGTTGTAAATTGGATGTGAAATGATTCGATTGTTTAGTAATACTCTTAACCCTATTTCGGTGACAGTTTTGGGTTAGGGGCGTTACATTTTATTGGAATTAAAGCCAGGTTTAGTCGATTCTCGGACTAACGTAGCATGTGTGAGTCTAGCTATACATGCCATATATGAAATTGTGATAGTGTGATGAATTTTGATAGTTATAAATGTGTTTTCATATAATAATGGATCCCGATCGAGTAGTGCTGACGACGTAGAGAGTAATGCGCCTGCTCCCGCTCAAGGGATAGCGCTGGCCACATCTAGGCCGAATGATAGTGGTGAGGGAGGAGAGGCTAAGCAAGCCTTCTTTTGAATGATAAGCGAGTGGTTTATGGAGTTCGTTCGAACGAATTCGGCTGCTCCACAACCTCTACCCCCACAAGTACCTGTCATGCCACAAGTTGTAGATTCGATCAGATTGAATAAACCTCCCCTGGACAAGATTCGTAAGTACGGGGCCGAAGAGTTTAGGGCCACATCTGATGACGATGCTGAGCGAACTGAGTTTTGGCTTGAGAATACGATTCGTGTATTTGATGAGATGTCGTTGACTCCGGACGAATGTATAAAATGTGCTATTTTGTTGTTGAGGATCGACTTATATTTCTTTGGAAGGCGATGATATACGTGGTTAGAAGAGAGAATCTCCTAGGACTTCTTTCAAGCCGAGTTCAGAAAGAAGTTTATCAGTCAACACTTCATTGATCAAAAATGTAAAGAGTTTTTAGAGCTAAAACAGGGTCGTTTCTCCGTTACTGAGTACGAGTGGGAATTCGTAAGATTGAGTCAATATGCGATAGAATGTGTTTCGACTGAAGCTACTATGTGCAAATGCTTCATAGAGGGATTGAATAAAGACATTAAATTGTTGGTTGGGATACTTAAATTTGTTGTGTTAGTCGAAAAAGCATGCAAAGCTGAGGAGCTAGTAAATAAAAGAAGAAAGCTGATCCTGAAGCTCGTGATGAAAGAAAATGAGTGATGAGTAAGTTTTCTCAGCCTTCTACAAAGAGACTTAGAGATACAAACAACAAATCAAATACTTCATTTGGACATCCGAGTAAAGATCGTGCAAGACTAAGTGTTGGTTCGAGAAATCAAGTTTCAATTGAATCAATTGTTGATAGTGCTAAAAGTAACAAACTTGAGTGTAGAAAGTGTGGAAGACGGCATGTGGGAGAATGCTGGGGCAAGTACACAATAGAGTTTGCTATAAATATGGATCATGAGATCATTTTATTAGAGACTACCCAAAAATGACTGAGGAAGAAAATGTTCAGAATGTGAGATCGAGTAATGGGACGGCTAGGGGTAGACCACCAAGAAATGTCGGGAATGTTAGTGGAAGTCAAAGAGGGACCACCGATACAAGCTCAGAAGATCGAGGCGAGAGCACTTGCGAGCATATGCTATACTAGCACGAGGAAGCGCCATCTCAGGGCGTCATTCTTGGTAGTTTTACTCTATTTGATCTTGATGTAATTGCATTAATAGATCCGGTTCAACTCATTCCCATGTGTGTGTGAATCTAGTATTGAATAAGACTCTACCTGTTGAGTCTACTGAATTTGTGATTAGAGTATCGAACCCCTTTGGCAAGTGTGTTTTGGTGGATAAGGTGTGCAAGAATTGCCCATTTATGTTTCGTGATATATGTTTTTCGGTTAATTTGATGTTGCTACCATTCGATGAGTTCGACATAATTCTGGGTATGGATTGGCTCACTTTGCATAATGCTATTGTGAATTGTAAAAGAAAGAGTATTGAATTGAAAAGTCAGAACTATGAGATAATTCGAATTGAATCAAGTGATATGAAGGGGTTCCCAGCTGTTGTATCCATGATGAAAGCTATGAATTATGTGAGAAAGGGTTCCAAAGCCTATCTGGCATATGTGATTGATATAAAAGTGATAGAAAAGAAAGTTGAATCTGTGCCTGTGGTTTGTGAGTTTTCAGATGTGTTTCCTGAAGAACTACCAGGATTACCTCCGATTCGAAAAATTGAATTTGGTATTGAGTTTGTGTCGGGAACCACTCCCATTTTGATAGCACCGTCTAAAATGGCACCGACAGAATTGAAAGAGTTAAAGTCTCAGTTGCAAAAGTTGACTGATAGAGGATTTGCTCGGCCGAGTTTCTCGCCTTGGGGTGCTCCTATATTATTTGTGAAAAAGAAAGATGACACTATGAGAATGTGTATTGATTACCGATAGATGAATAAAGTGACAATAAAGAATAAGTATCTGTTGCCTCATGTTGATGATTTGTTCTATCAGTTGAAAGGAGCTACAGTGTTTTCTAAAATAGATTTGAGATTGGGCTACTACCGATTCTGAGTCAAAGAGTCGATGTAATTGGCCCTTTCAAAAGCGATGTACGGACATTACGAATTCTTAGTGATGCCTTTCGGATTAACAAATGCTCCTATAGTGTTTATGGATCTAATGAATTGGATATTTAGACCGTATTTGGATCGCTTTGTTGTGGTGTTCATTGTTGATATTTTGATCTATTTGTGTGATGAGACGCAACATGCCGAGCATTTGAGAACCGTGCTACAAACTCTATGCGAGAAATAGTTGTATGCAAAGTTTAGCAAATATGAGTTTTGGTTCCGTGAGGTTAGTTTTCTAGGGCATATTGTATCAGCTACCGGGATACGAGTTGTCCGAGTAAAATCTCTGCTATATTAGAATGGAAGACTTCGAGAAATGTGTCTGAAGTATGTAGTTTTCTGGGACTAGCGAGATATTATAGAAGGTTTGTGAAAGGTTTCTTGATGATTGCAACTACGTTGACGAAGATGCTACAGAAAGATGTTGATTCGAGTGGTCAGAAAACTGCCAATAGAGTTTTGAGCAGTTGAAAGTGTTGTTGACAGAGGTGCCAGTGTTAGTTTAATCGAAATTGGGCAAAGAATTCATAGTTTACAGTGATGCCTTGTTGAGTGATTTGGGCTGTGTACTGATGCAAGAAGGGAAAGCCATTGCTTACGCTTCGAGACAGTTAAAGCCGCATGAAAAGAATTATCTGGCGCACGACCTTGAGTTAGTTGCGATTGTGTTTGCGTTAAAGATTTGGCGTCACTACTTATTCGGTGAGAAATGTCATATTTATACTGATCATAACAGTTTGAAGTATTTAATGACTCAGAAAGAATTGAATTTGAGACAGAGAAGATGGTTAGAATTATTGAAAGACTATGAACTTGTGATAGATTACCACCCGTGTAAAGCTAATGTTGTAGCTGATGCCTTGAGTCAGAAATCTTTATGTTCCTTGCAAGCTATGAGTACTCTGATAGATCTGTGTGATGATAATGTAGATATAGCTGAGTTGAAAGTTAAGCCGATGTTTGTACATCAGATTTGTGATGCCTAGAAAAGTAATGTTGAAATAATGGCTAAACGAACTTAGTGTGAATTGAATGTTGATTTAGAATTCTGAGTGGATAGTGATCATTGTTTGAGATTTAGAGATCAGATTTGTGTTCTGAGAATTTCAGAGTTGATTCAAACGATTTTGAAGGAAGCTCATAATAGTCAATTAACTATCCATATTGGGAGTACAAAAATGTATAATGATCTGAAATAGTTTTATTGGTGGCATGGTACGAAACGAGATATATCTAACTTTGTGTCGAAGTGTCTAGTTTGTCAGCAAGTTAAAGCTAAACATCAAGTTCCGTCTAGTTTGTTACAGTTGATTATGATTCCTGAGTGGAAATGGGAAAGAATCACGATGGACTTTGTGTCAGGATTGCCTTTATCTCCGTTAAAGAAAGATGCGATCTGGGTGATAGTTGATAAATTGACGAAATCAACCCATTTCATTCTAGTGAGAACAGATTACTCACTCGATAGATTGGTTGAATTGTATATTGCCAAGATTGGGAGATTGCATGGAGTGCCGCTATCTATTGTATCTGATAGAGATCTGAGATTTACATCGCAATTTTGGAAGAAATTGCAAGAGGCTTTAGGCACAAAATTACATTTCAGTACTGCATTTCATCCGCAAACAGATGGTCAGTTCGAGCGGATCATTCAGGTTCTTGATGATATATTGAGATGTATTCTTGAATTTGAAAGTGAGTGGGAAAAGTATTTATCGTTGATTGAGTTTGTATACAATAATTGTTTTCAATCTAGTATCAAAATGGCGCCATATGAGGCTCTTTATGGTCGAAAGTGTCGAACTCTACTGTATTGGACCGAGCTGAGTGAGAATAAGATTCACGGGGTTGATCCTATTAAAGAAACTGAGCAGAAAGTGAAAGTAATCCATGACAGCTTCAAAGCGGCCTCAGATCGTCAGAAGTCTTATGCAGACTTAAAACGGAAGGATATTGAGTTTGAAGTTGGTGACAAAGTGCTTTTTGAAAGTATCTCCGTGGAATAAAATACTTTGATTTGGTAGAAAAGGCAAGTTGAGTCCGAGGTTTATCGGACCGTATGAGATCATCGAGCGTGTTGGGCTAGTTACGTATAGATTGTTGTTTCCATCTGAGTTCAAAAAGATTCACAACGTGTTTCATGTGTCAATGCTTCGACGGTACAGATTAGACCCGTCTCAAGTGATTGCTCCAACTAAGGTTGAGATCTAGTCGAACTTGTTATATAGTGAAGAACCGATCCAAATTTTGGCATGAGAGGTCAAAGAGTTGAGAAACAAAAGAATTTCCTTAGTTAAAGTGTTGTGGCATAAACACGGAGCTGAAGAGGCTATGTGGGAGCCTGAGAACATTATGAGAGAGCAATATCCATAACTATTCGTTGGTAAGATTTTCGGAGATGAAAATCCCTAAGGGGGGAGAGTTGTAACAGCCCAGTTTAGACCATAGTCAGAATAGTGGTTTTGAGACCACAAATTCAAGGTTAGAATGATAATTTAATATTATTTTCTGTGTGAAAAGTATGTGATTTAGCCTATGTGAAAATTATGTATGATAATTTTATTAACAGTGTGCTAAATTAGAGAAAGGACTTAATTGCATAAAGTGTAAAATGTTGTGTGCTGATTTATGAGTACTTAATTGTTGTTGGCTTTTTAAGGTGAAGGCTTTATGAAGCAATTAGCCTATTCTTAAGTTAGTGGAAGGTTAAATGACTTAATAACCTTATTGTTAATTTGTCTTATATGTTTAATGAAAGGATAAAATGGGAAATTTATAATTATGTTGTTATAATTTAATAAAATAAAAAGAATGGCCATTTTAGTTATCATCCTTGGCCGAATATTGGCAAGAAAAGAAAAAGGAAAGAACACAAGGGTTCAGCACATTTTGATCTTGATTGAGGTATGAGTTTTGTTCAGTTTTTGATAATTTCTACATTTTCGTAATCGTTGCTTTGTGCTCTAGCTAACCCATGTTGAAATTTTGTGAATTGATGATGTTCTTGTAATGAGCCATTGATGAATGCTTGAGCTATGTGGTAGTTGATAATGAAATATGAAAACTTGGTGTTGGGTTAACATACTTTGAATTGGGATTTTTAGTGAAATTGAGCATTTTAGACTTAATTGAGAAAATGAGTAATTGAAGGATTAAATTGTGAAAGAAATGAAATGTGTGGACTTTTATGAATATAGTGAGAATTCGGTTAGGCATGGGTACAAGCTAATTATGCGTATTTGATGATTTTATGAATAAAGGACTAAAGTGTCGAAATGTGAAAATGTGAAAATGTGAGGGTTATTTTGTTAAATGCCCTAAATATGTGTGTTTGGACTAAAATGAATGATTTGGTGATTGAATCGACTGAATTTGAATGTGTATAGACTAAGAGAGGAGAGGTTCGGATCGAGATCGAGGCAAATATAAAGTTCTCGATTAATCGATCGTTTTGATAGTTCGACGTCTGAGGTAAGTTCAGATAAAATACATGTTGTTATCTTATGGTCTATGTGATATGAATTGAATGAATATCTATATAATTATGTGATTAGAAATGCTATGTGTGGAATTGAATTAGAGGCACTAAGTGTGCGAAATTAGAATCAAGATAGAGATGATTGGCAGTATGTGTGCAAGATGATAAAAGCTTCGACTTATTGAATTGACACTGTGTGTGTGATACCGATATAAGCCCGGTTTAACGATTTGGCACTAAGTGTGCGATGACATTTACGTTTTGTTTATGAATTAGCACTATTTGTGCGAACAAAGCAAGAGATTAGCAAAGGTGGATCGGAATGTCAAGACGATTGGTTGAATAGCATGGTTGGTGAGTAACTAAGTGTTGGAAAAGGTATGTATGATACCTATGTGGTTGATGAGAGTGAAAGTAGATGAATGGAATGCTATGTGAGAACTTGATGTGGTTGAATTTGTGTATCAAATGTAAATTATCTATGTGATGGTTTAATATATACATTTGTTTGATTTGATGAAATAATTGTATTGTTTTTTGAACTTATTAAGCTTTGAAAGCTTGTTGTTCGATTGTTTCTCTGTTTTACAGTGTCAGTAAAGCTAGCTCGGATTCGGGAATTGTCAGCATCTCATGTAACACCCCTAACCCAAGACCGTTGTCAGAATAGGGTTTAGAGACATTACCAAATAATAGGATTATTTTACATCGCATTCACGACACAAAGTCAATCATCATCAAACACATTCATATACAATCATAGTGTCCCTTAAAGGAGTCATCAAGACCCTAAGCATGCTTATAAACCGAGTCGGGACTAAACCGAAACACATATAAAATTTCATGAAAAATGGAAACTTCTCTAGAATACAGGGGAGACACGCCCGTGGGGGTAGGCCGTGCCTCTCCCATGGCTATATGACACACCCGTGTGACCTCCCCGTGGTTTCTTACTGCCAAAATCAACACGGCTAACAAGCACGCCCGTGTGCTAAGGTCGTGTCCTATAAGGTCATATACTACCATTTCTTGCATGACCTGTAGGCATGCCCCTGCCATGGCCGTGTGTAGTTTAAGCCACATTCTGCCAATTTACCCACGGTCCGAGACATGCCTATGTGCCCCAACCGTGTGACATTATAGGCCATCTTTGCGAGGCCAACATGCCACCCACTTAGGGTCAAACCTACAGGCCAATCAACCAAACATCTCATGCACATATTGCCATCTAAAAGCATACCAATTTAACAATTTAAAACATATAATCAATGCCAACTCTAATCATAAGCAATTCAATACCAATACTTATTCTATCACAAGCATAATTCATTCCCAAATCTCGCTACTCCTACTAGCATTTATCAACACAAAGTTACCACTCAATAGCAAATTTATCAATCTACAAATCATGCCAAAAGATGCATCATTTAGATACCACATTCATTCATTCCAAACCTATCACATATCTAGCCACATCTCACGGCTACTTACAAATCTCAAACTTGATTCATTTTAACAGCCTATACATGCCATATTCTAGCTATATACATCTTTCCAAAAGTTCCAAAATAGAATGCCGATAGTGTGATTTAGAAGCTAACGATCCCAGATCCGGGCTAGCTTTACTAACACTACAAGGCAGAGAAACAAATCACACAGTAAGCTTTCCAAAGTAAATCGATGCAAAAATAAACAATCACTTAGATCTATTATCTCATATTCGTGCCTTCTCATCCATAGCCACAATGCTCATTTCCTTAATCAAAGCTTAATTTTACTCATCAACCACAAAGGTTCAATACGTACCTTAACCACACAAAGCTATTAAATTTCCAAGCTATTCATTGCTCGATATTATTTGCCGATCATTCTTTAATTTAATCCCACACTCAGTGCCACATACTTATCTGACTCATAACTGTTATCGTACACTTAGTGCCTATTCTTTTAACCAACTCATCTCGGTATCTCACACACAGTGCCACAAAAATAATCCAAAGCTTTCATAACATGGCACACACAGTGCCACAACAATAAACCGAAGCTTTCATCACATCGCACACACAGTGCCATTCATTTGTATCTCGACTTCACTTTCGCACACTTAGTGCCCCCAAATTAAAATCATGCATATAGTAACTCACTTTCATATACATAAACATATTCATTTCATATCGATAAAATGTATCCCAAATACATGCATTATACCTGAACATACCTCGGATGTCGAACTATCGATACGGTCGATTAATCAAGCACTTTATCTTTGCCTCGATCTCGATCCGAACCTCTCCTCTCTTGGTCTATAAACATTCAAATTCACTCCATTCAATCATTAATTCATTCATTTTAATCCAAACACACATATTTAGGGCATTTTAGAAAATAGCCCTCATATTTTCACATTTCGACACTTTAGTCCCTATCTCACAAAATCATCAAATACTCAAAATTTCATTACACTATGCTTACGCCGAATTCTCCTTAGTCTCATAGGAGTCCACACATTTCATTTATTTCACATTTTAAATCTCCAATTTCTCATTTTTACAATTTAGCTCAAATTACTCAATTTCATAAAAATTTCAAATACAAACTATGTTAACCCAACATTAAACTTTAATATTCCACTAATTATTATCACAAAGCTCATATATTCAACAATGGAATATCTCAAAATCACCATCATTTTGTAAAATTTAAGCATGGGTTAGCAAGAGCACAAACCAATAATCACAAAAACATAGAAATTATCAAAAATCGAACACAAAACACTTACTAATTGAAGCTTGAAGTTGTCGAAACCATGAAAGCTTCAAACCCTCTTTTCTTTCTTAAATTTCGATGGAAAATACATGTTAAAGATGAGCATTTTAGTTTCATTTGTTTATTATAACATTTATAATTGATTTCCAACTATACCCTTAATGAAATAAACATTAAGCTTATTATGGATGGTTATAAATGTCCATCAACCTTCCACTATCATTAAATATGGTCTAATTGCACCATAAGACCTACTTATTTAAAAGACAACAACACTTAGGTACTTATAAATCATAGACATAGAATTTTCACACGACGATCTATGTCACATATCATTCACTCACTGTAAAATATTATTATAATATTTTTACGACCTCGATTTGTGGTCTCGAACCTTTCGCTCGACTAGGGTCTAAACCGGTCATATAACTCTCCCCTTAGGGATTTTCGTCCCCAAGAATCTTACCAGTGAATAGTTATGGATGTTGCTCTCTCATAACGTTCTTAGGCTCCCACGTAGCCTATTCAATTCCGTGTTTGTGCCACAATACCTTTACTGAGGAAATTCTTTTAATTCTCAACTCTTTGGTCTGTCGTGCCAAAATTCAAATCGGTTCTTCACCAAATGACAAGTCTGACTAAATCTCAACCTCAGAAGGAGTAATCACATGAGACGGATCTGATCTGTACCGTCGAAGCATTGACACATGAAACACATTATGGATCTTTTCCAATTCAGATGGCAATTTCTATCTATAAGCAACCGGTCCAACTCGTTCAGTGATCTCATACGATCTAATGAATATCAGACTCAGCTTGCCCATTCAGCCAAATCGAAGTATTTTCTTCCACGGAGACACTTTCAAAAACACTTTATCGCCAGCCTCAAATTCAATATCCTTTCATTTCAAATTTGTATAAGACTGTTGACGATCTGAGGGTGCTTTCAAACTGTCACGAATTACTTTCACTTTCTGCTCAGTCTATTTTCTAAGATCAACCCCGTGAATCTTGTTCTCACTTAGTTCGGTCCAATACAAAGGAGTTCGACACTTTCGACCGTACAGAGCCTCATATGATGCTATTTTGATACTAGACTGAAAACTATTGTTAGACGTAAACTCAATCAATGATAGATGCCATTCCCATGTGCTTTCAAATTCGAGTGTACAACATCTTAGCATATCCTCAAGAATCTGAATAATTCGTTCGGATTGACCATCCGTTTGTGGATGAAAAGCAGTACTGAAATGCAATTTCGTGCCCAAAACATCTTGCGATTTCTCCCAAAATCGTGAGGTAAATCTCGGATCTCTATCAGACATAATAGATAACGATACTCGTGTAATCTTACAATCTCATCGATATACAGTTCAACTAACTTATCTAAAGACTAATCGGTTCTCACTAGAATGAAATGAGATGATTTCGTCTATTTATCAACTATCACCCAGATCGTATCTTTCTTGCTCGGAGATAAGGGTAAATTCGACACAAAGTCCATCGTGATCCTCCCCCATTTCCACTCAGGAATCATAACCGGTTACAATAAACCTGACGAAACTTGATGTTCATCTTTAACTTGCTGGCAAACTAAACATTTTGACACAAAGTTAGAAATATCTCTCTTCATACAATGCCACCAATAGAACTATTTCAAATCAATATACATTTTCGTACTCCCCGGATGTACAGTCAAATGACCATTGTGAGCTTCAGCCAAAATCATCTGAATCAGCTCTGTATTTCTCGAAACACAAATTCAATCTCTAAATCTCAAACAATCATTATTATCAACTCAAAATTTTGATACGGCATCAGAATCACACTAAACTCTTTTTGCTAACAACTCATTATCAATCTTCTGAGCATCACAAATCTGCTGTACAAACATTAGCTTAACTTTTAATTCAGTTATAGCCGCATTAGCATCACACAGATCTTTCTGATTACTCAAAGCTCACAAAGCGTATAATGATTTCTAACTCAAGGCATCAGCTACAACATTAGCTTTACCCGGGTGGTAATCTATCACAAGTTCGTAGTCTTTCAACAATTCTAACCATCCTCTTTGTCGCAAGTTCAAATTTTTCTGAGTCATCAAATACTTTAAACTTTTATGATCAGTATAAATATAAAATTTTTCACTGAATAAATAGTGACGCCAAATCTTCAATGCGAATAAAATCGCAGCCAACTCAAGATCATGCGTTGGACAATTATTGTCATGCGGTTTTAACTGTCTCGAAGCACAAGCGATGACTTTTCCTTCTTGCATTAGCACACAGCCGAAACCATTTAACGATGCATCACTATAGACTATAAACTCTTTGCCCGATTCAGGTTGAACTAACACCGGTGCTTCTGTCAACAACACTTTTAACTACTCAAAACTCTGATGACACTTTTTCGACCACTTGAATTTAACATCTTTTTGTAACAAGTTTGTCAATGGATTTGCAGTCATCGAGAAGCCTTTCACAAATTGTCTGTAATATCCCCTAGTCCCAGAAAACTACGGACTCCGGACACATTTCTTGGAGGCTACCAATCTAAAATGGCAGAGATTTTATGTGGATCGACTAGTATCCCAGCAGCAGATACAATATGCCCCAGAAAATTGACCTCAGGCAACCAAAATTCACACTTGCTAAACTTTGCATACAACTGCTTCTCACGCAGAGTTTGTAGCACGATTCTCAAATGCTCGGCATGCTCATCTCATCACACGAATAGATCAAAATATCATCAATGAACAACACCACGAAGCGATTCAAATACGATCTGAATATTTGATTCATCAAGTCCATAAATACTGCAGGAGCATTTGTTAGTCCAAAAGGCATCACTAAGAATTCATAATGTCCATACCTCGTTCTGAAAGCAATTTTCAACACATCAGACTCTTTAACTCTCAACTGATAGTAGCCCGATCTCAAATCTATTTTAGAAAATACTGTAGCTCCTCTCAACTGATCAAACAAATCATCGATCCGAGGTAATGGATATTTGTTCTTTATCGTCACTTTGTTCAATTGTCGATAATCAATACACATTCTCATAGTTCCATCTTTCCTTTTCACAAATAATACAGGAGCTCTCCAAGGTGAAAAACTCGATCATGCAAATCCTCTGTCAATCAATTCTTGGAACTGAGATTTCAACTCTTTCAATTCTGTTGGTGCCATTCTGTATAGAGTTATCAAAATAGGAGCAGCTCCCGGTACTAACTCAATACCAAATTTGACTTCTCTAATCGGAGGTAACCCCGGTAACTCTTTTGGAAACACATCTGGAAACTCACTTATCATAGGCATAGATTCAACTTTTCTTTTTGACACTTTTGTATCAATTACGTATGCCAAATAAGCTTCACAGTCCTTTTTCACATAGTTCATAGCTTTCATTATAGATACAACTACTGGAATCCTTTCATATCACTAGACTCAATTTGAACTATCTCACCATTCTGACTCTTCAATTCAACATTCTTTCATGACTCTTCAATTCAACATTCTTTCTCTTACAATTCACAATGGCATTATGCAAAGTGAGCCAGTCCATTCCCAGAATTATGCCAAATTCATCAAATGGTAGCAATATCAAATTGACCGGGAAACATAAATCATGAAACATCAACGGGCAATTCTTGCACACCTTATTCACCAAAACACACTTGCCTAAAGGGTTCGATACTCGAATCACAAATTCAATAAACTCAACAAGTAGAGTCTTATTCAATACTAAATTCATACAAACATAAGAATGATTCGATCCTGGATCTATCAATGCAATGATATCAGTATCAAATAAAGTGAAAGTACCAGTGATCACGTCTGGGGATGATGCTTCCTCTCGTGCACGTATAGCATAGGCTCGGGCAAGTGCTCTCACTTTTGATCTCACAGCTGTATCAGTTGTTCCTCTCTGGCTTTCGCTCATATTTCTAATGTTTCTGGGTGGTCTACCTCTTGTTGTCATATTACTCGGTCTTTCATTCTAAACATTTTCTTCTTCGACCATCTTTGGGTAATTTTAGGTAAAATGATCTCGGGATCCACACTTATAGCTTGTTCTATTGTTATACTTGCCCCAGCATTCGACATTGTCTACATTCGGGCTTGTTACTCTTAACACTGCCAACACTTATTTCATTCGGAGATTGAATTCGTAAACCAGTACTCTGTCTCAAATGATCTTTATTTGGATGTCCAAACAAGGCATTTGAATGATTGCTTGCATCTTTATATCTCTTTGCTGAAGATTGAGAGAATTTATTCATCGATCTCTTTCTTTCATCCCGAGCCTCAGAATCACTTTCTTCTTTTCTTTATCGAGCTCCTCAGCTTTGCATGCTCTTTCGACTAATACAAAAAATTCATTTATATCCAGTATTCAAACCAAAAACTTAATGTCTTCATTGAAGCCCTCTATAAAACGTTTACACATAGTAGCTTCAGTCGAAACACATTCCCTTTCATATTGACTCAATCTTACGAATTCCGCCGTACTCAGTAACAGACAAACGACCCTGTTTTAGCTCTAAAAACTCCTTATGTTTCTGATCAATAAACCGTTGATTGATATACTTCTTTCTAAACTCAGATTGAAAGAAATCCCAAGTTATTCTCTCCCTCGGAACTACAGATATCTACAATTTCCACAAATTATAAGCCGTGTCTCTCAACATGGAAACTGCACACTTAATGCACTCTTTATGGTTCAACGACATCTCATCAAATACTCTGATTGTATTTTTAAGGTAAAACTCGGCTCGCTCAGCATTGTCATCATTGCTGCCCTAAACTCTTGACCTATACTTGTAATCTTATTTGCGGTGGTTTATTCAACTGTTCGAATCTACAACTTGTGGCACAACAGGTACTTGCAGGGGTGGAGGTTGTGGAGCAGTCAGATTTGTTCTAACAAATTCTGAAAACCATTCAATCATCGTATAGAAGAAGGCTTACTTAGCCTCACCTCCCTTAACACTATCATTCGGCCTAGATCTGGCCGGCACTATCCCTTGAGCGAGAGCAGGCACATTACTCTCTATGTCATCAGCAACTACTCGATCGGGATCTATTACTATATTAAAACACATTTCAACTGTCAGATTTCATCACACTATCGCAATTTCACAATATGGCATGAATAGCTAGACTCACACACGCTACGTTAGCCCGAGAATTGACTAAACCGTAGCTCTGATACCAATAAAATGTAACACCCCTAACCCAAGACCATCGCCAGAATAGGGTTTAGAGGCATTACCGAACAATAGGATCATTTTACATCGCTTTCATGACACAAAGTCAATCATCATCAAACACATTTATATACAATCATAGTGTCCCTTAAACGAGTCATCAAGACCCTAAGCGTGCTTATAAATTGAGTCGGGACTAAACTGAAACACATATAAAATTTCATAAAAATAGAAACTTTTTCTAGAATACAAGGGAGACACGCCCGTGGGGGTAGGCCGTGCCTCTCCCACGGCTACATGACACACCCGTGTGACCTCCCCGTGGTTACTTACTACCAAAATCAACACGACTAAGAAGCACGCCGGTGTGCTAAGGTCGTGTCCTATAAGGTCATATACTGCCATTTTTCGCACGACCTGTAGGCACGCCCATGCCATGGCTATGTGCAGTTTAAGCCACATTCTGCCAATTTACCCATGGTCCGAGACAAGCCCGTGTGCCCCAACCGTACGACATTATAGGCCATCTTTGCAAGGCCAACATGCCACCCACTTAGGGTCAAACCTATAGGCCAATCAACCAAAAATCTCATGCACATATTGCCATCTAAAAGCATACAATTTAGCAATTTAAAACATACAATCAATACCAACTCTAATCATAAGCAATTCAATACCAATACTTATTCTATCACAAGCATAATTCATTCTCAAATGTAACATCCTGAGTAAGTGGGTCTGCATTTTTAGTGTGTTGTAGGGTTAAAATGTTAGCTTGAGATTTAAAGGTGCAAATTGGGCTTAGGTTTGGGTTGAGACCTGGGTTAATTTTCTAATGGGGAGCTATAGGAAGAAAAGAAGGGGTATCTGTGTTAAAAATTTGTAAGGTGGGCTTGTGGCCCAAAATCTAGTGGTGCTGTAAGGAAGCAAGTGGGCGACATCACTAAGGGGAGCATTGGGCCTAAGTGTTGGCTGCTTGGGGCCCATGTTTTGGGCTAAAATTTAGCACTCTAAGGGGGGAAGGGAGAATGGCACAATGGTTAGGAAATAGGGATTTAATTCTTTTATTATGTGGATAATATATTGAATTGTGAGAAGTGGAGTTGGTTCTTGGTAGGCCTCTTTTGAAGGGAGGATGTGGATTAAGATAGCAAGGGAGGATAAGAGTTATCAGGTGGAGGAAGAGTTGGTCGAAAATCAAACTTTGGGGAAGAGGTGAAATTTGGTTTGATATGCCAAAGTTAGTATGCAAGAGTGTCCATCTTTTCTCACATTTTTCTTCTTCTTATCTCATCTCTCAAAGCCAAAATTCTCTTCTCCTGTGGGTTCTCTCATTTACTTCAAAATCGAAACCCTCTAGCTCTATTCTCCTTTTCAATATCTTCCTAAAAGCCAAACCCTCTTTGCCCATATTTTCTTCTCCCATAGCCGAAACCTTCAAAGTTTAGCCTCTTTTCCCGAAGTTACACCATAGCCAAATCATCATCTCAAGATTGGTAAGTTTGCCGTGGTTTTCTTCCTTGCTATTTCTTTCTTTCTCATCTAGTTTCTAACCTGAATCACTTCCCTAATATCTCATCGATTTTCACTCTTTATTCCTAGAAGCTGAATCTTTCTCGCTACGATCTCTCGTGTCGAACTGTGAGGAAAGCCGAAGGTATGCGTTGGTAATAGGTTCGGCCGTAAAGCACCCCAAACCTGGCCCACGAGCCTTGACCGGATCTGGTATGTTCCCTGGTGTAAACCATTTCAAATTATTTTGTTACTTAGGAAAAACTTGTGTGTTTTGAAAGAAAGATTGTTTTGGGTTGGGCTTGAGTTGAAAACAAGTTTATTTCATTATTAAAATCCTTTACTTTAGGTGACAAAACGTTTAGGCTTTGTTTTAAAATAAATTTACTTAATCCTTTAATAAATAAAAGTTTGTAAGCTTAATAAATAAAAGCAAAGTACAGTAGTTCTACTATGGCCTTATTACATCAAATAATTCCCAGAAAAATAAATAAATTAAAAGTACTTAATGAAATAAAAATCCAAATTACATAAATTCCTTGCTGTGCATGGCCACCTTTAAGCTCATGCCGACCCGGTCCATTATTGATCGTTACCTGAAAAATAATCCCACAAGGGGTGAGTCAAATAGACTCAATGTGTACACAAACACTATGTCCAAATAGATTCAGGCATATTATCACATCACATACATAATCATATAGCAGATATAAAATAATGATGCAACCCGAACCCAAACCTATGTGCCATCCGCTACACATCTCCCGTACCATCCTACACACCGTGGGGACTACTAAGTCAACCCTCCATTCGCTACACACCATCGAAGGTAGTCGCTGCAGTCGATGTGCTCATCGCCCTTATAAAATTCATGGTCTTAGGTTACCGTATTCAGATATCATGGTCTTAGGTCACCATATTCAGATATCGTGGTCTTAGGTCACCACATTCAGTTATCGTGGTCTTAGGTCACCACATTCAGATATCGTGGTCTTAGGTCACCACATTCACTTCCCCTTTTCATATAACCCATATGCCTCATATCATACATATCATGCATTAACATGCCAAATTCTTATTTCACATTCTTATAATGTCATATGTGTGTCGTAATGATATTTAACATAATCCTTGTAGGAGTAGGAAACGTGCACAGTACTTTGTACCATAACATGGTACCTTAGCCATATTCACATTCTTATACACATACTTATATTAAACATTGCCATAAAACTTATTAAGAAATAGTGTGGGGTACACACCTGATTCGCTTTAGCAAGTTCACTCTAAATCTCGAAAAGCTTGATTTAATGCCTTAGATCTTAAATCTCTAGATTTGATCAATCACTTAATACTTAGTAAAGAACCATTCGGCCATAAAACCAAATCCAAGAGGATTAGTACATTTAAATCCTTACCTTGTCGCCGATTGATGTCTAATCAAATGCCAGAAACTTTGTATCCTTCTTTCTTGAAATTGGCAATCACTAGATTACTTGAATAGATTAGTTTCGGCTTTTAAATATTAATGAAACACATCTATTTACTCAACATGGCCTTGGCAGAATACTATAGATACTTACCTTGTGGATTTTAAATCGAAACTCACCAAATAACTAGGGAACATGCGCCTATGGTGTACCTTGGAAAAGAATTTCTCCTTCCTTGTAGTCGACACTTAGTAAATCCCAAAAGATCTCCTTACTGAAGAATTCGAGAGCAGCTATGTCAATCTCCACTGAGATATTCAGCTTTGAACTTGATGAAAATTTGACTAGAAGTACCCTATATATTCGGCTCTTGAAAGGAGTAATAAGGGTTATGGATTTGGCTTCCATAAGGGTCACAAAAGAAAAGGGTATGGAGTATTAAGGGTAACGGCAATGGTGAAAATAGGGGAATGGAAAGTTCGACTAGAATAGATAAAAAGAAAAGAAGAATAAGATGATAGCTTGAGAGAAAAGAGTGCTTGAAAGAGAGGCAAAAGTATGAATGATATTCTATTATCCTTCTTCTAGCTTAGCCGAAATTACTAAGCTTAGAGTCCTTTACTTGGCCATCACTCCTCCCTTATTTTCCTCTTTATCTCTTTATTTAAATTACCAATAATCCATCAATTATCTCTTAAAATAAATCCATTATTTATCCCTTATTTATCCACCATTTATCTCTTAAAAATAAAAGAATAAAAGCTCCTAAATTATAGCCTTGTGTGTCCCTTGTCGCTAATCTCACGCAAAATAAAACTCTTTATTTGCTTTCCACGTGACTCGAACCTAGGCCCATTTGCATAGCTTGTGGCGTCACTTACCTGGGCCTTAAGTGGTACCTCCTAGCCACTACTCCAAGCCCGTTCTTGTGTTAAATTCCCTCTACTAATTTTCTTAAGGCCACCTTATTTTAGTTTCCTCTTTTAAACTTAACATTTCTAAAACATTTCCTTACATTTCCAAGTTTCCAAAAATGTTCACTTTCCTCTTTTAAACTTAACATTTCCAAGTTTCCAAAATGTTCACCATAAATTCATAATACATAAGACATGCCATTTCGTATAATTAAATCAAAAATGCATAGGCCCATTTTCAGGATGTTACAGGCCGAATGGCCACTCCCTTACCCTTTCTTTTTTACCGAATCTCATCAAGCGTAGGTTGGATTATTGTGTTGGTCTAATGTTTGGATGCTTGGCCGAATGTAGGTAAGGTGGTGACACTTTCTTGAGGATTTTCGGGATTTGACAATTTAGGTAAGGGTTTCATTTTAAGTGTTATGATTATCTCTCGAATTTGATCTCATCATTGAAATTCGGTTTAGTGACCAAAGGATTGTTATGGACGCAAATGTTAGCCAAGCGTTAGGAGGGGTTGGATCTGTGAACACAGGCCCTAAGTTCAAGAAGCGAGTAGTATTAGGGGTGCGAGATTGGCCACCGGGTTGTGGGCCGACTTGAAGAAAGATTGTAGGAAGATAGTGGAAGTCTCGAGTGACGATAGCGTTAAAGTAGTGAGTGCGATAGTACGAAAATCAGGTGTGTAACTCTTACACACTTCATATGTTGTTATGTTAAATGTTGTGTTTGTTAAAAGCCAAAATAACGGTGGGAAACATTACGTTACCCTTACTGATATAAGCAAGGACTCCGGGTAAGTCCATTATGGTGAATAACATGCCTTATCTATGTGAAACTTGTGTGTGTCATGTTATACTTTCTTATGTATTAAGCATGATCATATTAGATGGAGAAACATATACATGAAATATGGGTATGATGAGAGGAGGGGGAAGGCATGATTTATCAGACTGTCACCAGTGGTTAGGTACCACACATGGGTTGGCCCCATATATTATTATTCTGTGACTAAGTCTTAGTGGTTTGGAACCACCAGTGGTTAGGTACCACATATGATTATTTCTGTGACTCGTCCCAGTGGTTAGGTACCACAATAGGTTGGCCCCACATATCGATTTAAGGGATGGTCACCAGTGGTTAGGTACCACAAGTGGGTTGGCCCCACATATGAATATTTGTAACTTCGATTACCAGTGGTTAGGTACCACCAGTGGCTAGGTACCACAAGGGGTAGATTTGGGAGACTCAGATGGATATTTAGGTAATGGGTTGCATGACTTGCATAATATCATATGAATCTATGTATGAGCCTAATGTCTTTCGGGATGGGGAATTACACACTGAGTCTCGGTGACTCACCCCTTCCGTTGTTTTTTTTAGATAATGCTTAGATAGCGGATTCAGAGGGTGGACTCGTGGTGGCCATGCTCAACAATTGTTTCTATTTCACTGTTTATTTCAGATTTAGTTTTCCTCTACTTTAAGTTTGGATTTCAGTTTGTAATAAGGCCACTTAAACTTTACTTTGGGTTTTTTTTTTCATTCATTCTGCTTTCCTTAAACTTTTATTAAACGGGAAAAAAACTTGCCAAGTAATTTATGAAATGGACGATTTTATAAACCTAAGTGAATACTCTGAGTTTTTCTAAAGTTGTACACCAGATAAGTAATAAACAAGGGTTAACAACAAAGTGATTCTATCATGCTGTATAAAGTTTCAAAATGTTTTAACAATTCACTCCATTCAACCACATTTTTCTTAAACTACAAAAGAGTTGTCTTTTCAAATCAAGTCGACAAAATGGTTTGTAAGACGTTTTCTACCCAGTGGCACGCCAGATTCGACCGTAGCATTTAGACCAGGTTTGGGGTGTTACATTTTTGGTATCAGAGCCCAGTTCAAAAGTTCGGCTGTGGGTATAAGGCCCAAAATTTTTTCAATAAAAGGTCTGTAAAATGATTTCTGGGGAGATGCTTATCTCGAAAAGCATGGCACCTGAGTCTCCGGCACCGATCCACCCAGGTAAGTATCCTAACCTCTGATGTGATATATATATGTGTGATGGGATTAATGGGTTTATAGGGATGTAGATAGATATGTTAGGGCTTGTGGACCTTATACCTAGTTACACAAACTCTTACATTTCATAAAACTTAACTTCCTAAATAACCATGTCTGTGAGCAAGTTAGGAGGACTAGGGTGTGGTAACTGGCATACGCATGCCTAGGATTGGATTCAGGAAGAGCTTGGTATTTAAGCAGTCCCAGCGACTCACCTCCTCTTCTCTAGAATCCTACCTGGTGCGTAGTGACTGATCACCTTAACCATGAGGGCTTATTAACGGGCCAAAGTTTTAACTAAAACCCGAAAGGGACAAGCACCTCATCTTTGTAAAATTACTTATATACCCTTGATTTTGTAAAATGCCCAAAATAACCCTATTTAGAAAATGACCAAAGCATCCTTGTTTGAAGAATTACCAAACTACCCATTAATTTACGAAAGTTACCAAAATTGGTAAAATTACCGAAATACCCCTATTTTGAAAAATCACCAAGATAGCTTGTTTTGGAAAATTACCAAAATACCCCTATAGGTTAAAATTACGAAAATACCCCTGGGTAGTGAAATAATGAAGATGCCCTTAGGTGACGAATGTGAGCTCGTGGATGTACTTGTGTTGAATACATGTATGTGGTACTCTGCTGAATGTGAATTTCAAAATTAGAAATACAGACTCAAGAACTGAACTATGTAGACATAGTTCAAATTTGAAAGAACCACTATTGAAAACTTCCTTCCATAAGACTGTTCGTTGTTAATCAGTAAAATAAAAGTTATTAACCTATAAAAATTTCTAAATCAGATTAAATCGCGAACGCTAGTCATGAGCACTCGAGGATGCGGCGTAATGTGCGTGGTAGTGGTAGGGGTAGGATGACAGTGTCAGAACCAGTAGGGTCTAGTTTTGAGTCAGAGAATGAGGTACTAACACCGCCAGCTGTAGGCGATGAGTTTCAGGAGCAAATGGGTGGTGATGACGCGGTGTCGCAGGCTATGCTACAGGTCTTAGAGAGAGTCGCTGGAGCAGCCATAGGTGCGGGGGCTCAAAAATTTGTGTCCGAACGACTCTGAGATAATGGATCAGAGGTATTTAGGGGAGTTTTAGGTGTAGATCCCAACACAACGAAGTATTGGTTAGAGGCAACAGAGCGCATAATAGATAATTTGGATGTCACGACTGATGAGAAGCTGAAAGTTATAGTGTCTCTTCTCTGGGATAAGTCTTATCAGTGGTGGCTTACGGTCAAGGAAGGTGCGATGGCCGATGACATCACTTGGGATTTCTTTAAGGTGACTTACAGAGGAAGTACGTTGAGTCTAGTTATATAAAAGCGCAACGTAAGGCTTTCTTGAATTTGGTGCAGAGGAGTAAGTCAATATTCGGGTACGAAGTGGAATTCTTGTAGTTGAGAAGGTATTATCGGGGTATCGTGGCTATGGAGCATGTTTGTGTTAGGTTTGAGGACGGACTAAGGGATGAGCTGCGGTGTTGATTGCTCCACAGCGAGTGAGGGAATTCACCGTTCTTGTAGAAAAGGCCAAGATTGCTGAGGAGGTGAAACAAATAGAGAAACAGAATCAGAATAAGAATAGGGATAAAAGGAGTTTTGGGCCATTAGGGTCTACTTGGAGTTCTCAAAAAAGAGCTAGATTTGGTGGATGGGATCAAGTCATAAGGCTGCTTCTTTGCTCCTCGGTGGCCACCACAAGCAAAATACCGATGTGAGAAGTCCTATTGGGAGTGTTGGACTGGTAATAGAGGATGTTTCGAGTGTAGGTCAATGGATCAACGGATAAGGGATTATTCGCAGAGGCCGACTAGGACACAGACCGAGAATCAATGGCGTACACAATTTAGAGGGGATGGTTAGCGACCAGCGGAGGGGTCGAGGTGCAGTCAGGGGTGGTAATAGAAATGGACGAGGCCGTGGAGCACCGGGTAGGGGTGCTAGAAATACCGATGCAAGACAGCCTGGGTTGGTCTATGTAGTGAAACGTCGAGAGGAGGGCGATGCACCGGATGTCATAATCGACGTTTTTAATTTTTATGTTGCCTTATACTGCTTTGATTAATGCTAGTTCGACGCACTCTTATGTTGTTAGTAGTATAGTGGGAGCCTTGAACTTATCCTATGGGACTTCTGCTAGGGAGATGACGGTAATTAGCCCTCTAGGACACTCTGTGGTAGTAGACAAACTATATAAGGATATACCCCTAGAACTTCAAGGGGTAGTGTCCCAAGCTGATTTGATGGAATTGCCCTTCGGGGAGTTCGATCTGATCTTAGGGATGGATTTGTTGGTAAGATATCAAGCGGGCTTGGACTGTGCAGCTACGCACATGGTGCTGAGTACGGACGAGGGTGAAGAGGTGGTGATGATAGGTGAGAGAAGAAACTACCTATCTAGTGTGGTATCCTCCTTGAAGGCTGAGAAGATGGTGAGGAAAGGATGAAAGGCGTTTGTGCTTATGTTTGTGCCTTGGAGGTTAAGGAGTCAGCTTTAGAGAATTTTCGAACGGTGAAAGAATTTATCGATGTCTTTCTGGAAGAGCTTCCGGGGAGTTTGGTATAGACCTTCTACCGAGAACGGCCTTGAGGTTCATTGCCCCATATAGAATGGCGTAAAAGGAGTTGATGGAGCTGAAAACACAGATTCAGGAGTTGTTGGATCGGGGTTTTATATGGCCAACTGTATCGCCTTGGGGAGCACCTATGCTTTTTGTTAAGAAGAAGGACTGATCAATGTGAATGTACATTGATTACCGTCAGTTGAATAAGTTGACAATTAAGAACAAGTATCCGTTACCGAGGATAGACGACTTGTTCGATTAACTTAGGGGAGCCTCAGTCTTTTCCAAGATAGATTTGAGGTCGGGATATCACCAGCTTAAGGTCAGGGAGGTGAATATCCATAAAATGGATTTTCATACTCGTTACGGTCACTATGTATTTTTGGTGATGTCATTCGGGTTAATGAACGTACCGGCAGCGTTTATGGATATAATGAATTGGGTGTTCTAGTCGTATTTGGATCGGTTCATTGTGGTGTTTATAGATGATATTCTGGTGTACTCAAAGTCGGATGAGTAGCACAATGCACATCTATGGATGGTTTTGTAGATTCTAAGAGAAAAGCAGTTGTTCACTAAGTTTAGTAAGTGCGAGTTCTGGTTGAAGGAAGTTACCTTTTTTGGGTCATATGGTGTCGGTTGAGGGGATTAGAGTGGACCCATGGAAGATTGAAGTTGTATTGGACTGGAAACCACCAAAGTCTGTGGTGGAGATTAGGAGTTTTCTGGGTTTAACAGGATATTACAGGAGGTTTGTGGAAGGGTTTTCTTTGATTGCAGCGCCGTTAACCAAGTTGCTAAGGAAAGGGGTTCCGTTTGTGTGGTCAGACAAACAATAAGAAAGTTTTGAGAAGTTAAAAAGGATTTTGACGGAAGCTCCGATGCTGATTCAACCTGAAGCAGGGAAGGAGTTTATGATTTATTGTGATGCGTCTCACATAGGGTTAGGATGTGTGTTGATGCAAGAAGGGAATGTAGTAGTGTATGCTTCTCAATAATTGAGACCTCACGAGGTGAATTACTCGACACATGATCTGGAGGTGGCTGCAGTGGTTTTCGCCCTAAAAATTTGGAGACATTACTTGTATGGAGAAAAGTCGATTGTGTACATAGATCATAAGAGTTTGAGATACCTCCTTACGCAGAAGGAATTGAATTTATGGCAGAGGAGGTGGATCGAGCTGTTGAAGGATTATGATTGCTAGATTGAATACCATCTGGGTAAGGCTAACGTGGTAGCTGATGCCTTGAGCCGCAAGGTTGTGACAGATTTAAGAGCCTTGTTTGCCCACCTTAGTCTGTATGATGATGGAAGTCTGTTAGCAGAACTGAAAGTGAAGCCAATGTGGGTAAACCAGGTTAAGAAAAAAAACTGATAGATGAAGTTTTAAACACTCAGTGTCTGCAAGTGCAGAATGGTGGATTGAAGGGGTATAGCTTGAGCAGCGATGGAGTGCTGTGTTTTTAGGGGAAAGTTTGCATGCTTAAAGATGTGGTGTTAAGGAGAAGATTCTTCAGGAGGCTCATAGCAGTCCATACGCTATGCATCCTGGAGGTAGTAAGATGTACTGGGATTTGCTGGAGCAGTTCTGGTGGCCGAGCCTAAAGCGAGAAGTAACTGAATTTGTGAGTAAGTGTTTGACGTGTCAATAGGTCAAAGCCAAACATCAGTTACCCTTGGGATTGTTGCAACTGATAAAGATTCTACAGTGGAAATGGGAAAGGATCACGATAGATTTTGTTAGTGGGCTACCCCTCACGCTTATTAAGAAAGATTCGGTTTGGGTGATCGTTGATCGTTTAACAAAATCGGCTCATTTTATACCGGTTTGGATTGATTACTCTCTCCAAAGGTTGGCTAAGTTATATGTAGCAAAAATTATGAGGTTACATGGGGTGCTAGTGTCGATTATCTCAGATAAGGACCCTAGTTTCACGTCGAGGTTTTGGAAAGCATTACACCAAGCATTGGGTACAAAGTTGGATTTCAATATGACATTTCATCCCCGTCGGATGGACAGTTGGAGAGGGTAATCTAGGTCTTGGAAGATATGCTAAGGGGTTGTGCCTTAGTTTTCAGAGGTAGTTGGGAAGAATTTCTCCCGTTGGCGGAGTTCGCATAAAACAATAGTTACCAGGAAAGTATTCGGATGGAACCATATGAAGCATTATATGGTCGAAAGTGTCGTACCCCGACGTGTTGGATGGAGTTGGGGGAGCGGCAGTTATTGGGTCCCGAGTTGGTGGCTAAAACAGAAGGGAAGGTCAGACTGATTCAAGCCCGTCTAAAGGAAGCATCGGACAAGCAAAAGTCCTATACCAATCTCAAACGGAAGGATATAGAATTTGCAGAAGGTGACAGGGTTTTCTTGAAGGTGTCGCCGTGGAAGAAAGTGTTGAGATTTGGTCGAAAATGCAAGCTGAGCCCTAGGTTTTTTGGGCCTTATCAGGTGTTGAAGCGAGTGGGACCAGTAGCTTATCAACTCGAGTTGCCACCAAAGTTAAGTCAGATCCATAATGTGTTCCATGTTTCCATACTTAGACGCTATCGCTCAGATCCGTCTCTTGTTGTGCCGATGGAAGAAGTTGAGGTGAGCCCAGACTTATCTTTTGAGGTGGAACCAGTGCGGATCCTAGATCAGGATGTCAAAGTACTGCGTAGGAAATTAGTTCCTTTGGTGAAAGTATTATGGTGGAACCATGGATCAGAAGAAGCGACATGGGATCCAGAAGATGTTATGCGACAACAATACCCTCAACTATTTTGATCAGGTAAATTTTGAGGCTGAAATTTAATTTAAGGGGGGGTAGAACTGTAACATCCTGAGTAAGTGGGTCTGTGCATTTTTTGTGTGTTGTAGGGTTAAAGTGTTAGCTTGAGATTTAAAGGTGCGAATTGGGCTCATGTTTGGGCGGAGACCTGGGTTAATTTTCTAATGGGGAGCTATAGGAAGGAAGAAGGGGCATCTATGTTCAAAATTTGCAAGGTGGGCTTGTGGCCCAAAATCTAGTGGTGCTGCAAGGGAGCGAGTGGATGGCGTCACTAAGGGAAGCATTGGGCCAAAGTGTTGGCCGCTTGGGGCCCATGTTTTGGGCTAAAATTTGGCACTCTAAGGGGGGAAGGGAGGACGGCACAATGGCTAGGAAATAGGGGATTTAATTCTTTTATTATATAGATAATATATTAAATTGTGAGAAGAGGAGTTGGCGCTTATTAGGCCTCTTTTGAATGGAGGATATGGATTAAGATAACAAGGGAGGATGAGAGGTATCAGGTGGAGGAAGAGTTGGCCGAAAATCAAACTTTGGGGAGGGGGTGAAATTCAGTTTGATATGCCAAAATTAGTACGAAGAGTGTCCATCTTTTCTCACATTTTTCTTTTTCTTATCTCCTCTCTCAAAGCCGAAATTCTCTTATCCTGTGGGTTCTCTCATTTGCTTCAAAACCAAAACCCTCTAACTCTATTCTCCTCTTTGATATCTTCCTCAAAGCTGAACCCTCTTTGCCCATATTTTCTTTTCCCATAGCTGAAACCTGCAAAGTTTAGCCTCTTTTTCCGAAGTTACACCATAGCCGAATCATCATCTCAAGATTGGTAAGTTCTCCATGGTTTTCTTCCTTGCTATTTCTTTCTTTCCCATCTAGTTTCTAACCCAAATGACTTCCCTAATATCTCGTCGGTTTTCACTCTTTATTTCTAGAAGCTGAATCTTTCTCGCTGTGATCTCTCGTGCCGAACTGTGAGGAAAGCCAAAGGTATGCGTTGGTAATAGGTTCGGCCGAATGGCCACTCCCTTACCTTTTCTTTTTTACTGAATCTCATCAAGCGTAGGTGCGATTATCGTGTTGGTCTAATGTTTGGATGCTTGCCCGAATGTAGGTAGGGTGGTGACACTTTCTTGAGGATTTTCAGGATTTGACGACCTAGGTAAGGGTTGCGTTTTAAGTGTTATGATTATCTCTCAAATTTGATCTCATCATTTAAATTCGGTTTAGTGACCAATGGATTGTTATGGACTCAAATGTCAGCCCAGCGATAGGAGGGGTTGGATCTGTGAACACAGCCCCTAAGTTCAAGAAGCGAGTAGTATCAGGGGTGCGAGATTGGCCACCGAGTTGTGGGTCGGCATCGGAGAAAGATTGTAGGCAGATAGTGGAAGTCTCAAGTGACGATAGTGTTAAAGTAGTAAGTGCGATAGTACGAGAATTAGGTGTGTAACTCTTACGCACTTCATATGTTGTTATGTTAAATGTTGTGTTTGTTAAAAGCCAGAATAACAGTGGGAAACATTACGTTACCCTTACTAATATAAGCAAGGACTCCGGGTAAGTCCATTATGGTGAATAACGTGCCTTATCTATGTGAAACTTGTGTGTGCCATGTTATACTTTCTTATGTATTAAGCATGATCATATTGTATGGAGAAATATATACATGAAATATGGGTATGATGAGAGGAGGGGGAAGGCATGATTTATCAGACTGTCACTAGTGGTTAGGTACCACACGTGGGTTGGCCCCACATATTATTATTCTGTGACTAAGTCTTAGTGGTTTGGAACCACCAGTGGTTAGGTACCACATATGATTATTTTTGTGACTTGTCCAGTGGTTAGGTACCACAGTGGGTTGGCCTCACATATCGATTAAGGGATGGTCACCAGTGGTTAGGTACCACAAGTAGGTTGGCCCCACATATGAATATTTGTAACTTCGATTACTAGTGGTTAGGTACCACCAGTGGCTAGGTGCCACAAGAGGTAGATTTGGGAGACTCGGATGAATGTTTAGGTAATCGGTTGCATGACATGCATAATATCATATGAATTTATGTATGAGCCTAATGTCTTTTGGGATGGGGAATTACACACTAAGTCTCGGTGACTCACCCCTTCCGTTGTTTTTTTTAGATAATCCTTAGATCGTGGATTCGGAGCCGGGGTGGACTCGTGGTGGCCATGCTCAACAATTGTTTCTATTTCACTGTTTATTTCAGATTTAGTTTTCCTCTACTTTAAGTTTGGATTTCAGTTTCTAATAAGGCCACTTAAACTTTACTTTGGGTTTTTTTCCATCCGTTCTATTTTCCTTAAACATCTATTAAATGGAAAAAACAACATGCCAAGTAATTTACGAAATGGACGATATTATAAACTTAAGTGAATACTCAGAGTTTTTCTAAAGTTGTACACTGGATAAATAATAAACAAGGGTTAACAACAAAGTGATTCTATCATGCTGTATAAAGTTTCAAAATGTTTTAACAATTCACTCCATTAAACCATGTTTTTCTTAAACTACACAAGAGTTTTCTTTTCAAATCATGTCGACAAAATGGTTTGTAAGACGTTTTCTGCCCAGTGACACGCCAGATTCGGTAATAGCGTTTAGACCGGGTTTGGGGTGTTCCACCAAATCTCGCTACTCCTACTAGCATTTATCAACACAAAGTTACCACTCAATAGCAAATTTATCAAGCTACAAATCATGCCAAAAGATGCATCATTTAGATACCACATTCATTCATGCCAAACCTATCACATATCTAGCCACATCTCATGTCTACTTACAAATCTCAAACTTGATTCAATTTACCAGCCTATACATACCATATTCTAGCTATATACATCTTTCCAAAAGTTCCAAAATAGAATGTCGATAGTGTAATTTAGAAGCTGACGATACCAGATCCGAGCTAGCATTTACTAACACTACAAGGCAGAGAAACAAATCACACAGTAAGCTTTCCAAAGCTTAGTAAGTTCTATATACAATACAATTATCATATTAAGTTAAATCGATGCAAAAATAAACAATCACTTGGATCTATTATCTCATATTCGTGCCTTCTCATCCATAGCCACAATGCTCATTTCCTCAATCAAAGCTTAATTTTACTCATCAACCAAAAAGGTTCAATACGTACCTTAACCACACAAAGCTATTAAATCTCCAAGCTATTCATTGCTCGATATTATTTGTTGATCATTCTTTAATTTAATCCCACACTCAGTGCCACATACTTATTCGACTCATAACGGTTATCACACACTTAGTGCCTATTCTTTTAACCAACTCATCTCGGTATCGCACACACAGTGCCACAACAATAAACCAAAGCTTTCATAACATCACACACAGAATGCCACAGTAATAAACCGAAGCTTTCATCACATCGCACACACAGTGCCATTCATTTCTATCTCGATTTCACTTTAGCACACTTAGTGCCCTCAAATTAAAATCAAGCACATAGTAACTCACTTTCATATACATAAACATATTCATTTCATATCGATAAAAGGTATCTCAAATACATGTATTATATCCGAACTTACCTCGAATGTCAAACTATCGATACGGTCGATTAATCGAGCACTTTATCTTTGCCTCGATCTCGATCTGAACCTCTCTTCTCTTGGTCTTTACACATCCAAATTCACTCCATTCAATCATCAATTCATTCATTTTAATCCAAACACACATATTTAGGGCATTTTACAAAATAGCCCTCACATTTTCACATTTCAACACTTTAGTCCCTATCTCACAAAATCATCAAATACTCAAAATTTCATTACACTATGCTTAGGCCTGATTCTCCTTAGTCTCATAGGAGTCCACACATTTCATTTATTTCACATTTTAATCCTCCAATTTCTTATTTTCAAAATTTAGCTCAAATTACTCAATTTCACCAATATTTCAAATACAAACTATGTTAACCCAACCTTAAACTTTAATATACCACTAACTATCATCACAAAGCTCATATATTCAACAATGGCATATCTCAAAACCGCCATCATTTTCTAAAATTTAAGCATGGGTTAGCTAGAGCATAAAGCAACGATCACAGAAACATAGAAATTATCAAAAATTGAACACAGAACACTTACTAATTGAAGCTTGAAGTTGTCGAAACCATCAAAGCTTCAAACCCTCTTTTCTATCTCAAAATTCAGTGGAAAATACTTGTTAAAGATGAGCATTTTAGTTTCATTTGTTTATTATAACATTTATAGTTGATTTCCAACTATACCCTTAATGAAATAAACATTAAAGCTTATTATGGATGGTTATAAATGTCCATCAACCTTCCACTATCATTAAATATGGTCTAATTGCACCATAAGACCTCCTTATTTAAAAGACAACAACGCTTAGGTACTTATAAATCAGCACATATCTTTTACTATTTACGCAATTAAGTCCTTTCTCTTAATCCGACACTAAAACGATCAAATCATCACACAGAAATTTCACACAGACTATGTCACATATCATTCACACAGAAAATATCATTATAATATTTTTATGACGTCGAATTTGTAGTCTCGAACCACTGTTCTGACTAGGGTCTAAATCGGGCTGTTACAACTCTCTCCCCTTTAGGGATTTTCATCCCCGAAAATCTTACCAGTAAATAGTTGTCGATGTTGCTCTCTCATAATGTTCTCAGGCTCCCACGTAGCCTCTTCAATTCCGTGTTTGTGCCACAATACCTTTACTAAGGAAATTCATTTGTTTCTTAACTCTTTGGTCTCTCGTACAAAATTCGGATCGGTTCTTCACTATACGACAAGTCTGACTGAATCTCAACCTCAGAAAGAGCAATCACATGAGTCGGATCTGATCTGTACCATTGAAGCATTGACACATGAAACACATTATGGATCTTTTCCAATTTAGATGGTAATTTCAATCTATAAGAAATCGGTCCAACTCGTTCAACGATCTCATACGGTCCAATGAATCTTGGACTCAGCTTGCCCATTCGGCCAAATTGAAGTATTTTATTCAACGGAGACACTTTCAAAAACACTTTATCTCCAACCTTGAATTCAATATCCTTTCGTTTCAAATCTGCATAATACTTTTGACGATCTGAGGATGCTTTCAAACTGTCACGAATTACTTTCACTTTTTGCTCAGTCTCTTTTATAAGATTAACCCTGTGAATCTTGTTCTCACTTAGTTCGGTCAATTATAATGGAGTTCGACACTTTCTAATCGCATGAGCCTCATATGGTGCCATTTTGATACTAGACGAAAACTATTGTTATCATAAACTCAATCAATGATAGATGCCTTTCCCATGTGCTTTCAAATTCAAGTATACAACATCTTAGCATATCTTCAAGAATTTGAATAATTCATTCGGATTGACCATTCGTTTGTGGATGAAAAAGCAAAGATCTTGAAATGCAATTATCGTGACACAATAAAGCATCTTGCAATTTCTTTCAAAATTGAGAGGTGAATCTCTTGATTTACCATGTTTATTAATATAAATCTTTAGTTTTTTCTTCGTGTACAAATAAACTGTTTTATAATAATAGATATTATTCTTAAAATATCCTTAGTCAAGTAATCTCACAATCTCATCGATATGGAGTGTCAAAATCAATACATTATAAAGGTGATGTTGGATATATCACAATCAATGTAGAGGGATATTATTGATCAATATAGGATAAGTCCCTCCCACATAATGGGAGTAATATCTTAGGCCACTTGATTGAGTGAGACTAGAAATGCATGGCCATGCTCAAATAAGTTGACATGAGATGTCATACTAATTTGTATATCATAGTCTACTCAAGATATCAAGAAACATGGGATGGACTATACAAGTGTGACTATTCCATGACTTGTATCTATTCAGAGATAAAGGACTTAAGGATTAATGCATGAAAAATTAATCACAAAAGTTATGTCGAATCATGACTTCTTGTATCTTAGGTAGCAATGATGCATTGCTAGATGCCACTCATTGTTTGTGACATTAGAATCGTTCTAGTATTACTACTAACGTTACAAGAACCTCTGAGGTCACACCCTATGGTTGAAATGAGCGGAATGAAACATAGTTGGTATTGTGTTTGATTGTCACATGAATTAAATTAATTAAATCACGGATTAATTTTATTTATTGCGCCTTGGGGTGCGGCGTTCCAACATAGCCAACTTATCTAAAGAATAATCGGTTCTCATCGAATGAAATGAGCTGATTCGTCAATCTATCAACTATCACCCAGATCGCATTTTTTTTGCTCGAAGATAAGGGTAAATCCGACACAAAGTCCATCATGATCCTCTCCCATTTCCACTTAGGAATCATGATCGATTGCAATAAATCGGATGGAACTTGATGTTCAACTTTAACTTCCTGACAAACTAAACATTTTGACACAAAGTCAGAACAATAGAACTATTTCAAATCATTATACATTTTCATACTCCCCAGATGTACAGTCAAATGACCATTGTGAGCTTCAGCCAAAATCATTTGAATCAGCTCTGAATTTCTCGGAACACAAAATCCGATCTCTAAATCTCAAACAATCATTATTATCAACTTAAAATTTCGATATGGCATCAGAATCACACTGAACCCTTTTTGCTAACAACTCATTATCAATCTTCTGAGCATCACAAATCTGTTGTACAAACATCGGCTTAACTTTCAATTTAGTTATCGCCGCATTAGCATAACACAAATCTTTCTACTACTCAAAGCTCACAAAGCGAATATTGATTTCTAACTCAAGGCATTAGCTACAACATTAGCTTTACCCGGGTGGTAATCTATCACAAGTTCGTAGTCTTTCAACAATTCTAACCATCTTCTTTGTTGCAAGTTCAAATCTTTCTGAGTCATCAAATACTTTAAACTTTTATGATCAGTATAAATATAACATTTTTCACCGAATAAATAGTGACGCCAAATCTTCAATGCGAATACAATCGCAGCCAACTCAAGATCATGCGTTGGATAATTCTTTTCATACGGTTTTAACTGTCTCAAAGCATAAGTGATGACTTTTAATTCTTGCATCAGCACACAGCCCAAACCATTTAATGATGCATCACTATAGACTATAAACTCTTTGACCGATTCAGGTTGAACTAACACTGGTGCTTCTGTCAACAACACTTTCAACTGCTCAAAACTCTGATGACACTTTTCCAACCACTCGAATTTAACATCTTTCTGTAACAACTTTGTCAATGGATTCACAATCATCGAGAAGCCTTTCACAAATCTTCTATAATATCCCTCTAGTCCCAGAAAACTACGGACTTTGAACACATTTCTCGGAGGCTTCCAATCTAAAATAGAAGAGATTTTATGTGGATCGACTCATATCCCAGTAGCAGATACAATATGCCCCAGAAAACTAACCTCAGGCAACCAAAATTAACACTTGCTAAACTTTGCATACAACTGCTTCTCACGCAGAGTTTGTAGCACAATTCTTAAATGCTAGGCATATTGCGTCTCATCACACGAATAGATCAAAATATCATCAATGAACACCACCATGAAGCGATCCAAATACGGTCTGAATATCTGATTCATCAAGTCCATAAATATTGTAGGAGCATTTGTTAGTCCAAAAGGCATCACTAAGAATTCATAATGTCTATACCTCGTTCTGAAAGTAATTTTTGGCACATCAGACTCTTTAACTCTCAACTGATAGTAGCCCGATCTCAAATCTATTTTAGAAAATACTGTAGCTCCTCTAAACTAATAAAACAAATCATCGATCCTGGGTAATGGATATTTATTCTTTATCATGCTTTGTTCAATTGTCGATAATCAATACACATTCTCATAGTTCCATCTTTCTTTTTAACAAATAATACAGGAGCTCCCGGTGAAACTCTCGATCGTGCAAATCCTCTGTTAGTCAACTCTTGCAACTGAGATTTCAACTCTTTCAATTATGTTGGTGCCATTCTGTATAGAGCTATCGAATAGGAGCAGTTCCCGGCACTAACTAAATACCAAATTCGACTTCTCTAATTGGAGGTAACCCCGATAACTCTTCTGGAAACACATCTAGAAACTCACTTATCACAGGCACAGATTCATCTTTCCTTTTTAACACTTTTGTATCAATCACGTATGCCAAATAAGCTTCACAGCCCTTTTTCACATAGTTCATAGCTTTCATTATAGATACAATTCCTGGTAATCCTTTCATATCATTAGACTCAATTCAAACTATCTCACCATTCTGACTCTTCAATTTAACATTCTTTCTCTTACAATTCACAATGGCATTATGCAAAGTGAGCCAGTCCATTCCTAGAATTATGTCAAATTCATCAAATGGTAGCAACATCAAATTGACCGGGAAACATAAATCACGAAACATCAACGGGTAATTTTTGCACACCTTATTCACCAAAACACACTTGCCTAAGGGGTTCGATACTCTAATCATAAATTCAGTAGACTTAACAGGTAGAGTCTTATTCAATACTAAATTCATACACACATAAGAATGAGTCGATCTCGGATCTAACAATGCAATGACATCAGTATCAAATAAAGTGAAAGTACCAGTGATCACGTCTGGAGATGATGCTTCCTCTGGTGCACGAATAGCATAGGCTCGGGCAAGTGCTCTCGCTTCTGATCTCACAGTTGTATCAGTTGTTCCTCTCTAGCTTTCGCTCATATTTCTAATGTTTCTGGGTGGTCTACCCCTTGTTGTCACATTACTCGGTCTTTCATTCTGAACATTTTCTTCTTCAGCCATCTTTGTACAATTTCAGATAAAATGATCTCGGGATCCACACTTATGACATGTTCTATTGTTATACTTGCCCCAGCACTCTCCCACATGTCGTCTCCCACATTGTCTACATTCGGGCTTGTTACTCTTAACACTGCCAACACTTGTTTCATTCGGAGCTTGAATTCATAAACTAGTACTCTATCTCGAACGATCTTTATTTGGATGTCCAAACGAGGCATTGGAACGATTGCTTGCATCTTTATATCTCTTTGTTGAAGATTGAGAGAATTTATTCATCGATCTCTTTCTTTCATCACGAGCCTCAGAATTAGCTTTCTTCTTCTCTTCACCGAGCTCCTCAACTTTTCATGCTCTTTCGACTAATACAACAAATTCATTTATATCTAGTATTCCAACCAACAACTTAATGTCTTCATTCAATCCCTCTATAAAATGTTTACACATAGTAGCTACAGTAGAAACACATTCCCTTGCATATTGACTCAATCTTACGAATTCTCGCTCATATTCAGTAACAGACAAACGGCCCTATTTCAGCTCTAAAAACTCCTTACGTTTCTGATCAATAAAGCGTTGATTAATATTCTTCTTTCTAAACTCGGATTGAAAGAAATCCCAAGTTATTCCCTCCCTCGAAACTATAGATATCAACGTTTTCCACCAATTGTAAGTCGTGTCTCTCAACAAGGAAACTGCACTTAATGCACTCTTCATGGTTCAACGACATCTCATCAAATACTCTGATTGTATTTTCAAGCCAAAACTTGGCTCGCTCATCATCGTCATCAGCTGCGGCCCTAAACTCTTCGGCCCCATACTTGCGAATCTTATCTACAGGTGGCTTATTCAATCTGTTTGGATCTACAACTTGTGGCACAACAGGTACTTGCGGGGGTGGAGGTTGTGGAGCAGTCGAATTTGTCCTAGCAAATTCTGAAAACCATTCACTCATCATACGAAAAAATGCTTGCTTAGCCTCACCTCTCTCACCATCATCATTCGGCCTAGATGTGGCCGACGCTGTCCCTTGAGCGGGAGCAGGTGCATTACTCTCTACGTCATCATGAACTGCTCGATCGTGATCTATTACTATATTAAAATACATTTCAACTGTCAGATTTCATCACACTATGCAATTTTACAATACGGCATGTATAGCTAGACTCACACACGCTCCATTTGTCCGATAATCTACAAAACCGTAGCTCTGATACCAATAAAATGTAACACCCCTAACCGGAGATCGTCGCCTGAATAAGGTTTAGAGGAATTACCGAACAATAGGATCATTTTACATCACATTCATGACACAAAGTCAATCATCATCAAACACATTCATATACAATCATAGTGTCCCTTAAACGAGTCATCAAGACCGTAGGCATGCTTATAAACTAAGTCGGGACTAAACCAAAACACTTATAAAATTTCATAAAAAATTGAAACTTTTCTAGAATACAGAGGAGACACGCCTGGGGTAGGTAGTGCCTCTCCCACGGCTACATGACACACCGTGTGACCTCCCGTGGTTACTTACGCCAAAATTAACACGGCTAATAAGCACACCTGTGTGCTAAGGCCGTGTCCTATAAGGTCATATACTGCCATTTCTCGCATGACCTATAGGCACGCCCGTGCCATGGCCTTGTGCAATTTAAGCCACATTCTGCCAATTTACCCATGGTCCGAGACACGCCCGTGTGCCCCAATTGTGCGACATTATAGGCCATCTTTGCAAGGCCAACATGCCACCTACTTAGGGTCAAACCTATAGGCAAATCAACCAAACATCTCATGCACATATTGCCATCTAAAAGCATACCAATTTAGCAATTTAAAACACATAATCAATACCAACTCTAATCATACCCAATTCAATACCAATACTTATTCTATCACAAGCATAATTCATTCTCAAATCTCGCTACTCCTACTAGTATTTATCAACACAAAGTTACCACTCAATACCAAATTTATCAATCTACAAATCATGCCAAAAGATGCATCATTTAGATACCACATTCATTCATGCCAAACCTATCACATATCTAGCCACATCTCATGGCTACTTACAATCTCAAACTTGATTCAATTTTCCAGTCTATACATGCCATATTCTAGCTATATACATCTTTCCAAAATTCCAAAATAAAATGCCGATAGTGTGATTTAGAAGCTGACGATCCCAGATCCGAGCTAGCTTTACTGACACTGCAAGGTAGAGAAACAAATCACATAGTAAGCTTTCCAAAGCTTAGTAAGTTCTATATACAATACAATTATCATATCAAATTAAATCGATGCAAAAACAAACAATCACTTAGATCTATTATCTCATATTTGTGCCTTCTCATCCATAGCCACAATGCTCATTTCCTCAATCAAAGCTTAATTTTACTCATCAACCACAAAGGTTCAATACGTACCATAACCACACAAAGCTATTAAATCTCCAAGCTATTTATTGCTCGATATTATTTGCCGATCATTCTTTAATTTAATCCCACACTCAGTGCCACATACTTATCTGACACATAACTGTTATCGCACACTTAGTGCCTATTCTTTTAACCAACTCATCTCGGTATCGCACACATAGTGCCACAGCAATAATCCAAAGCTTTTATAACATCGCACACACAGTGCCCCAACAATAAGCCGAAGCTTTCATCACATCGCACACACAGTGCCATTCATTTCTATCTCGATTTCACTTGCGTACACTTAGTGCCCTCAAATTAAAATCATGCACATAGTAACTCACTTTCATATACATAAATATATTCATTTCATATCGATAAAATGTATCTCAAATACATGTATTATACCTGAACTTACCTCAGACGTTGAACTATCGATACGGTCAATTAATCGAGCACTTTATCTTTTTCTCGATCTCGATCTGAACCTCTCCTCTCTTGGTCTATACACATTCAAATTCACTCCATTCAATCATCAATTCATTCATTTTAATCCAAACACACATATTTAGGGCATTTTACAAAATAGCCCTCACATTTTCACATTTCAACACTTTAGTCCCTATCTCACAAAATCATCAAATACTCAAAATTTCATTACACTATGCTTAGGTCAAATTCTCCTTTTGTCTCATAGGAGTCCACATATTTCATTTATTTCACATTTTAATCCTTCAATTTCTCATTTTCACAATTTAGTTCAAATTACTCAATTTAACCAAAATTTCAAATACAAAGCTCATATATTCAACAATCGCATATCTCAAAATCACCATCATTTTCTAAAATTTAAGTATGGGTTAGCTAAAGCACAAAGCAACGATCGTAAAAACATAGAAATTATTAAAAATCGAACACAAAACACTTACTAATTGAAGCTTGAAGTTGTCGAAACCATGAAAGCTTCAAACCCTCTTTTCTTTCTCAAATTTCAGTGGAAAATACATGTTAAAGATGAGCATTTTAGTTTCATTTGTGTATTATAACATTTATAATTGATTTCCAACTATACCCTTAATGAAATAAACATTAAAGCTTATTATGGATGGTTATAAATGTCCATCAACCTTCCACGATCATTAATATGGTCTAATTGCACCATAAGGCCTCCTTAATTAAAAGACAACAACATTTCGGTACTTATAAATCAACACATAACTTTTACTATTTAAGCAATTAAGTCCTTTCTCTTAATCCGACACTAAAACGATCAAATCATCACACAGAATTTTCACACAGACTATGTCACATATCATTCACACAGAAAATATCATTATAATATTTTTACAACTTCAGATTTGTGGTCTCGAACCACTGTTCCGACTAGGGTCTAAATCAGGCTGTTACATCTCAATCACACTATCAGCAATCTATTTTGGTATTTTTGGAAAGATGTATATAGTTGAAATATGGCATGTATAGGCTAGTTGTTTTGAAGCATATTTGATATATATATATATATATATAGCCATGTGATGTGGCTAGTTATATGTTGGCTATAAGCATGAATGAATTTTGTATATGATGCATATTATGGTATGGCTTGTTGGTAATGAGAATGTCTTATGAATGGTAAACTTAGTGATGGTTTGATGCTAGTATGATCTAATGAATTTGAGGATGAATTATGATTGGTATTTAATGTGTTCTAGTTGGGCAATTTAGTTTATAAGTTGACAAGATTAGAAATGAGATTGGATGAAAGGATATGTTGATCTCTTGTCATGAAATTGGTTGCAAAATTGTGTGTGGAATTATGCTTAAATGTGCTGGTAGGATTGACCCTTGTGTGGGTGGCAAATTTGGCCTTGAAAATGGCTTGTTTTACCTACACGGTTATGGCACACGGGCATGCCTAGTGACCGTGGGGTAAAGTCAGTAACTAGATTAAGAGCACACGGCCTTAGCACATGAGTGTGCCTTATTGTCGTGTGGAGAAGTCAGAATACTTCTCTGTTTTGGCACGGCCGAGACACATGGGGGTGTCTGGTGACCGTGTGAGACACACAGCCTGATTGCATGGGCATGTGATCTCAACAGATTTGAAGAATTATTTGAAATTTTGAAAACTTTCGTAAGTATTCGATTTAGTCTCGCCCACTCTATAGCATATGTTAAAGGTCTTGTAGGCCTCAATAAGGGACATTTGTCAATGTTTTATTATATTTTGACAATGATTGACTTTGTGTCGTAATTGGATATGAAATGATTCGATTGTTTAGTAATGCCTCTTAACCCTATTCTGGTACAGTTTCAGGTTAGGGGTGTTACAAATATTTTAATTATATAAATATGAGTATTTCTTTAAATAATGCTTAGATTCATTTATTATTTACAACTCTATTGTGTCAATATGTACTCTCATATATGTAATATATGTAATTTAAATTAATTTTTAATTAAGCATTATTTATTATTAATTGTATATATTACATTGATTATTACAAAATATTTTTATTATAAAATAAATTTCTATTATAAAAGGAAATTGCACTATTATATTTTATAACAAATATATTTATGTACTCTCAAATGTATGTTTGTTTAATTAAAATAGCTTTTGTGAAATATTTTAGGAAATCATGAAACAATAGAAAATATTTTATCTGATTCATCCAAATATTAGAAAATATTAGATTTTTTCGGAAAAGTAAGTCATTTTCGTAAATCATTTTCCATATGTCATTTTCATTTAAATAAACAAAGCCTAAGTGAAAGGAAAAGACTTAAGAAAAGAACATTGTAAGTGAGGTGCAAAATTGTATAAGAACTTAAGATATTCATGATAAGGTTGAATAGAAGAAGATAAGTGCAAAAAAGGTGCAAAGTAATCTTATGTGGACAAAAGTGTTGAATGAGTTGAATTGTGGAGAAAGTTGAACCGCAAATGATTGAATAGTAAAGAAATAATGAAGTTCATGGTCAAGAAAATCAAGGAAATTTCGATGATGAAATTTATTTTAATGAGGGGGGGAGAAATGTAACACTCCTAAAATCGTTATCTTATAAAATTAGTATTAAGTAAGTATCGTGCATAATAGATTCATCGGTAAAGTAAAATAAGGAATATAAATGATAAAATAGAAGGTTGGTGGATTCCAAAGAAAGTTCAATAAGAAGTATCTTATGATTTATTAATTTAAGGTAGGGACTAAATTGTAAAGATATGAAATTTTTGTGACTCGAATGTAAATAATCAAAATATTTGGGACAAAGTATAAATATGGAAAAGTAGGACCAATAATCCAAATGTCCTAAAGGTGGAAAGGACATAAGTGCAAAATAAATTGGTGAATAAGGATCAAATTAAATAAGAGGAGAAATAAATCGGTGAATGAAAGTAAAGTTTCTGTTCTTTTACAAAATTAGTCCCTTTCCACCATAATCATCAAATTCAAGCAAGAAACCACCGAATTTCTATAGAAATCCTTAGTGAAACCAAGAATACAACATCATAACAAAGTGATTTGTAAGTAAAAAGATGTATGTCAATGTTGGAGAGAGAAAAAATAAAACTAAGGTTTGATATCAACGAACACAAGTATGAATATTAAGGTTTCACAATGTTTTCAAGTTTAATCTTGTTATAAAGGTATAGAAATGATGTTAAAGTAAAGATTTCTCTCAGAAAGTATTATGTTCTTGACATGATATTGAAAAGAGAGAAAGAGGAAGTGATTCAAGTGGTAAAGAAAATAAAAAAAAATTTAAGTAATTAATGGTTAAAGAGAGGTAAGTATCCTTTAATTCTCTTGTTACCTAAGGATTAAAATAAATGTAAATTTTAGAAAGTTGTGGTAAATTAGTAAAATTAAAATTAAAATAATTTGATATGTGAAATATAATATTTTAAAAGAAGGCTTAATTGAAATAGACATAAGGTGATGTTGAAGTGAGGTTATAGTAAATATTCTATGTTCATGATGCTAAGGACTCAATCGTGAACTTTGTGAAATTTATAATTGTAATAAGAAGAGTGAATACCATATTATGTCACACCCCAAAATAGAGCCTAGAAGTTTCGAGGATAAAATAGGAATTTTAGCTTTAGTGTGCCTGGGAATTTCATAGCATGGTAAACCGAAAATGTTTTCGTTTATGGCTTTTTGAAAATCAAATCAATTTTTGAAAATGATACTAAAAAGACTTTCAATTTTGAAATAAAGACTGATTTGTAACAAGGGCTAAATTTTGTGGGTTTATTAAGCAGATAAACCAAAATTTTAAAATACCCTATTTTGCCCTCTTCATCTTCACAAACTTATGATAGTTGTTTTTCCCTCACCCCTTGTTGTCGTCCCTTGCTCTCTAAAACTCCAATCAATTTTGATTCCCAAACTTCACCCTTTTTATTTCTATCATCACCCAAGCCATAAATCTCCATATAATTTCAAAAAAATTACGAAAACACCATTGATTTTTTCGCATCCCAAGCTTGTAGTTTTTTCGGGTTATCAACCAAAAGCTCATTTCTCTTCCATCACAAGTAATAGTTTGATTTGTTATCCGGTCTTTTAAATGATGTTTTTAACCATTAAATCGCATGAATTAAATAATAGCAAAAAATTGGGCCGTTAATGGTGGATTTTGAGATTTTAAGTAAACACGTGGTTTCAAATTGTTTTTCAATTATTTTTTATGTGAATAGAAGGTTTCTAAATTGAGTTTAAAGTTTCGTTAAAGATTTCTTAAGTTTTAATGAATTTTCATGAAAATTTCCATACCATGTGGAAAAATTTTGATACCATGAATTGGGTAGTTTTGTGTAGTTTAAAGGCTAGGAACCAGTTGTAGGTGAATAATTAGATGAATGGAATTAGTATTAGGACAAAATATTAAGTATAGACTGAGATAATTGAGTTTCAAGTTTGCTATGTCGAAGGTTTCAATTATAAGAGAATATAGCTTAGACTTGTGCTTTTATTGATTTGGCAGAGTCTTTGGTTGAATGTTGATTACGTTGCTTGTGTGATTTACTTGTTGAAGATTCAGAATGGTTAAGACCTTGTACGAGTTAAGGAAAAGCTAGTTTAAGCTTTCAACGATTAAGCGAAAGTGTGATCGATGAGTGCTTGGAATCACGACTTGTAGACATGATTCATTGTGGTAATTGTGAATTTAGAAGTAGCCTAAACCCCTACTCTAAAATCCGAGTGTAAGCTTCCTCATACTCTTGATTTAATATGTTATTGTGTGTTGTGAAATTGAGGATTAAAATGTGATACTGTGACATGTGAGATAAGCTTGTGATGGCTATTGTGAAAGAGTTTATTGTGGGCATGTTATACGTGCCAAACGATAGGGATTATATTTTGCTTATAATGTGAATATGTTGTGAAAAGTGAAAAAAAATGGTAAGTAATAAATGTATGTTATAATATGGATATTTTGGCCTTGTGACTTCACGAGATTGTTGGATATAATTGACATGCCAGAGGATTGTGAGTACTCGCCTTTGTGTTGTATTTTTAGGGCATTGAGGCCTTAGATAGATTTGGAGAGATAAAGGAATGTGAGCTAAACTTCATTCATCGACATGTTTGGTGTGTTGGAGAATGCTAGCTATATGCTACACTATTGGGATATGTTCAACACTATGATTCATTTGGTGTGTTGGAGATCTGTGTATCTGATGTGTGGTGATAGAGCCCACTTTTATGTTTCATAGCTCAAGTGTCAAATTATCAATAAATGTGATTATGTATAATGTAATATATGCTTAAATGATTATGTGATTACTATGTAAATTAACCAATGAATAATGCATGAATAAGTATAATATTACACTAAAGTTTGAAATGTTGTAAATCTCCTAATGGTTGCTTCGTTAATGTATGATGACATGTTTGCATGGTAGTTATTCTGATCATTCACTGAGCTTGTTAAGCTCACCCACTCTTTTTTAAACAATTGCGGATTAGTTGTGTTCCGGTGTGAGCGGTATGGTTCCAATGGAGTGATCCAAGCAAGACTTTAGCATTATTTTGTAGGTGTTTATTTATTCATTTATATTTTGGGGAAATAAAGGAAATGTGTTAGACTTTTTGCTTGTTTTTTCCATGATATTTAGGATATCTTCATGACTTTATTGCTTTAGATTTTATGGACATTGGTCTTGGTATTTTGATTTCTTACTCGAGCATATTTATGATGTTGTGAACTACTATTATGGATGTTTTGACAATGGTTTGATGAGGTATTAGTTATATGTTGAATAGTTTATGGTTAGAATTGATTATATACTTTATTGTGTTATATTTTTGCTACTTGGAGTAGAGGTATCGATATTTGGGTTTTAAAAATGATACCTCCTTGATTTTTTGAAAGTGCAGAAATTCAGTAATGTAATTTGGTATCGATACCACACCACTAGTATTGATACTCAAGGTAAAATAATCGATACTTTATGAAAGGTACCGACAATTTTTGAGATTTTGATTTTAAATGATAAACAGAATGTTGTTTTGATAATGATTTTTCAAATAGTATCGTTACCATTTAAGAGAAATATTGATACGTTTGTTTCAATATTGATACTTACATGAAAAATTTAGAATTTGTGTTTAGTGGTCTAAAAGCGTGTCTAGCTCTCATTTTATGTTCGCTTGAGTAATGTTTAGCATGTTTTAATGATATTCAAAATATGTACAACTTAAAAATTCTTACAAATGCTAAAATGAAAGGTGTTTTCTTAATAATAAGATCAATTTAAATAAGTATGATGTGTGATGGTGGTGTGGCATCCTAATATTCAGACTTGACGATCGGGCTGAGTATAGGTGGTACATTTGGTGGTATCAGAGCTTAGGTTCACTAACACTCGGACCTGGGTGATTATTGTGTGGATTGCGGTTGCGAAACCCATGTGTTTAAGTTACTATAATTGTTTAAATTGCTTGAAAATATCTTTGATTGAATTGCATGTGGGGTAGGAATGGGAACACATTGCCTTAATCCTAAAATTTGTTTACTGGAACATGACTTGGATTATTTCCCTACCACTCACACCTCTTATTTGTTGGTGTATGTTAGATTATAGATTCGATATGCCTCATAGATATGTGAATGTGAATGCTAATGCTCAAGAGGATGGTACATCCTCTGTAACAACCTAAAATTGGGCCTAGTAGGATTGGGCCCAATGGCGTAGGAATGTTTAAAATTTTGAGAACAAGAGAATGAAAATATTGTAAATTGGACTTATTAGTTAAGTGAATTTGGAAGGTTACGAGGCTTCTATGAAGTTCCGGGTTCGAGTTGGGCCTTTGTAAAATTTTGTGATTTAGCCTATTAAGGAGAGATAGTAAGTGGCTTCAAGGCTTATGGAATTAGATGAGTAATTTGTTAGCATAAAGGAGCTTATGGTAAAGAGGTTATGGCATTAAGTGATGTACCTTGAGGAAGAGGTTCAAATCCCATTGTTTGCAAATTTGACTATTATTTTGCTTTCCTTCCTTATGTGTCAGCCAAGAAGTATTTTTGGTAAGTGTGGACTTTATTATTTTGGTAAGGTGGCTAAAAGAATATGGCAAGGTTAAAGTTTGGGAAAGGAATCAATAGGAATAGGAAAGAAAGGGGACAAGAGGCAAATATCGGGAGGTGTTTTGGAAAGTATGAGTGGCCAAATCTTATCCTAAGGGGGATGCATGTGGATGGTTTTGGAGTAATTAGGTGGCTGAAATTTTATTTGGCATTTGGTAAAGTCTTAGCTTTGTTTTGGCCAAAAATCCTTTTGACAACTTTGTGCCATTTCTCTCAATTTTGCAACCCTCCTTGCCAAATCATAGTAGCACAATAGTGCATTGTTTTTCCTCTCAAATTCTTTTCTTTTCCTTTGCTTTGTGCCGAAATTACAAGCCTTGGTGACCATAGTTTCTTCTTTCTTTTTACTTTGGCCGAATTCCCCTAGCACAATTGTGCATTTTCTTGCTCTTTTGTTTGATCAAGATTTTCATTTATTGTTTATTCCCTTTTGATTTCAAATTACAAGGCACTCTTCTTCCATCCAATCTCTTCTTAATCAAATCGGTAAGTAATCGTATTTTCCTCTTTTCATTTCATTTTCTTTTTCTTCCAAGCTGTATATAGGTGAAGGGGGTGTATTGTGGTGATTCCTCCTCAAGTAGAATAAGGTGTGGCTAACATTGTTTTTGTGTTAATCACTTTTGAGGACTCAAGTACTTTATCGGAGGGCCAATCGAACACCTATCCCTCATAATAAGAGACTCGGATTGTTGGTAAGTGATAGATTGTTAATCAATCAAAATAATTGGTTGAAGTGGTAAATTCAGTTTTGGGATTAATTGTTGATCGATTGTATCTTTAGGTGCGTGAGAGAATTTCGTGTTACTGGATTAGAATAAGGTATGTAATCCGCACCCTTCCGAATATATGTTTGAAATGGTGAGTAAGTCTCACATCTCTTTGAAAGTTTACATGAAATATTCTGTGATTCGGTAGAAATACCGAATAAAACCGATAACCGGCATTCGTGATCACGAGAGTGCGTATATTCGTAATGGTAATCGTATTTTGTAATAAAACAGTTTGATCGAAGCAGTGTCTTGTATTTGAAAAATCATTAAAAATTGGATAAAAGGAATTACAAAGCGAATAAGATATCAGATTAAATCTTACTGTGTTAATTTTAATATGGAAGAAAGCGGAGAAGGAAAAGGAATATTAGATTCTGAGATATGTAAATTTTAGTGAGACTAGTTTTGAATGACTTCGGGGTATTCTGTTCTGTTTTGGAAAAATCATATAAAATTGTAAAAATGAATTAAGAGTTATAATTGATATGTATGGATTCCTTAGTGAATCTATTTTCAAAATAAATAAGTGGGAGCAGTATATGAAAATCATACAGTAAGATATTTGAGATTAAGATAAGAGAGGTCAGAATCATTGGACAGTGAAACAAGGGAAATTTTAAGGAATAAAATGTACTAAATGGTTAAGGTAAAAATTCTGGAAAACTTAAAGTAGAAAGATATACGAGTCTAGTTTCAAGAAAAATTTGCGGATTTAGATTTTGAGTTTTCTAACTCGAGTTATGGCCAATTTAGTCGGTGTGATGCGGTTGGACAGTTTCGTTTTATGCCCCAAATTAGTAATTAAGCTTAGGTTGCGAAATTACCATTATACCCTTAGAGGGTAAATTCTTGAATTACCCTTTGTGGGTACGACACGAATTATGAAAATGCCCTTACGGGTCAAGTTACGAAAATTCCCTAATGGGCGAATTATGAAAATGTCCCTATGGACTAAATTACGAAAATACCCTTTATGGGTCAAATTGAAATATGTTGCTATATGGGCCTCATGTGAATAATGGGCCAAATTTTCTAGATCGATTAATGGGCCAAATTTTGCTAGATCGTTAAATGGGCCAAAATTTTGCTAGATTGTTAAATGGTGAAAACCACGATAAATAGTTAAATGGGTCAAATCTCTACTAGATCGTTAAATGGGCCGAAAACCCTGAAAAATAGTTAAATGGGCCAAAATCTCTGCTAGATCAATAAATGGGCCGAAATCTCTGCTAGATCGTTAAACGGGCCAAAAATATGCTAGATCGTTAATTGGGCCTAAGTTGCTAATGTGCTAAATGGGCTAAATGTTATTTTGTGTTATGGGCCTTAATTAAAAACTTGAAATATTGATTCTCTTGTAAATTGGGCCTTTTGCTAAAATTATCATATGGATATAAATTGTTATGCATACATGTTTGCATGGGTTGGGAAAATGATGAAGAGAAGAAAGGCCTGTTGCCAAAATCTAGTTCGGTGGCTCTGCCACAAATAATCAAATGGCTTATTGCCTCTAGTTCGGTGGCTCTGCCACAAATAATCAAATGGCTTATTGCCTCTAGTTCGGTGGCTTTGCCACAAATATAAAATGGCTTAATGCCTACGACTGGTGTGTTGGCGGGGTGGGTTGACTTGATCCTAGCAGGTGTGATGGTTGGTACAGGGGGTGTGTAGCGGATGGAAATTAGGCTTGGTTTTGGAATTGCATATCACATGCATATTATATTCATGTTATAATTTTAATTGGGCTTAGGCCCAAAATATTGCTATGTGTGTTCCGACCCAGTGGATGATGGTAAGGGGATTATACACTGAGTTCTTGTAACTCACCCCCTTTCTCTTAACCCTGTAGGTAATGCTCCGTGAGGTGGACTTGGGCCATGGATGACTCGGTGGAGGCCATTCTTCTAAATAGTGTTTTGAATTTTAAATTTCTATTCCGTTATTTTATTATTTTGGTTTAAGTTGTAATAAGGCCTCGAACTATTTTATTATTTGCTTTATGGTTGGTTTACTTATTATTTTGCTTAAATTGTTTTAAGCGAGAATTTTCTAAGAACAAAAATAAAAGTTTTTCCGAAATTGATTAATAAATGGATTTCAAGATAAACTTTTACAAATATGATTTAACTCGAATTTTCTTTCAATTTATTAACGACATTTTCAAAAGTCACGGATTTAAAGTTTAATTCCTTGATTTGTGATTTATCAAATTACTTGTATTTTATCTACGTTTCCAAATGTTTTCAAAATGTTGTTACAACTCTAGTTTTTGCAAATCGTTTATTTCAAATATGTTTTCAACCTAAAAGGTTTATTAAAGATAATTATGTTTTCACGTGAGATGTAATTGCTTTAGTTGTATTGGGTTTTAACAAAGAGGTGTGATTCTCAAACAAGTTGTTAACAAGCGCAAAGATGGTTTTGAAAAACACTTCCATGTGGCACGCTAGATTCGGGCCTAACATCTAGGCCGGGTTTGGGGTGTTACATCCTCTGCACCTCTTGTGCCGTCGCATAGGGCGAACATACCTAATGAAGGTGTTGGCCCTCTGATGGAAGCTATGATTGGAGCATTTCTATGGATTTTTTTGTGCTAACCCTGCTATTGCACTTGCCAATCCTGTGCTTGTTAACCATGGGTTGCCACTTGAACGTCTGTAGGTGTTGGGTGGTAAAGTGTTTTCTAGAGTGAAAGAGACTGATCCAACCATAGCTAAGTACTGGTTGGAAGGAGTTGAAAGGATCCTTGAGTAGATGTCCTATTCTGATGAGGAGATGTTGGGTTGTATTGTGTCCCTACTCGATGGTGAGGCTCATCGTTGGTTGAATATGGTTAAGAGAGGTGCTATTTTTGATCGTTTGACTTGAGGTATTTAAGAGGAATTTCTTAGGCAAGTAGTATATGCAAACTTGTAAACATGAGTTCTGGATTTGGTTCAAGGTGATTTGTCAATGGCTAACTGTGAAGTAGAGTTTGTGCGACTTAGTCAGTACACTCCTTTGATGGTTATGACTAAGAGGGATCATTGTAAGAGGTCACGATTTGGGCTTAATCTTGAGATTTGGATTTACTTGGTAGTCCAAAACGCAAAGATGTTGGATGAGTTAGTTGAAAAAGCTAAAGTAGTTTAGGAGACTTTCGCAAAGCCACCTCATTTTGTGGTTATTGAATTTGGTAAGAGGACTTCCGATGTTGCATTAAGATGACTACCTAAGAGAGGGCATGATAATCAGAGTTCTAGTAAGGGTGCGAGACGAGGGTCTCAACCGAGTCAGTGTAGGCATTAGAGTAGTGTTGTGGTCAATATTGGTGGTTCGACGGGTGGTTCTAGATGGTCGCTTTGTGTACATTGTGTAAAACCCTTACCCGTATTCAACGCCGGAATAGGGTACAAGGCATTACCAAAACACATACACTTGAAAATTTATTAAAATGAGTCATAAAATTTCATCCAAATTATACAAAATGAGCTGCTAAATATTAAAGGCCAACATTTTAGGCCAAACCAATTATGAGATATACAAATGATTAAGTCTCCTATACATGCCATAAACTTAAGAGGTTTATATTCACTTTTACCCCACGATGATAGCTTGATAGTGTGATTACATCTCCGGTGATCTTCAACTCGAGTTAGCATACAACCCTATAAGATATGGGAAATGAAGGGAAGTAAGCAACAAAGCTTAGTAAGTAAGTATGTAAATCATAAGTAATTTATTAACAGGCTTTTATAAATATTCACAATATGTTCTCAAGATAATACAATCATAATTAAACATAGTTCCACTTTTTATTCATGTTCATCTCAAGTTGTCTACTCGAGTTATAGTCACTAAATTATTTATGTTTGAGCTACGAAACTCCAAATTAATATCTGTTAATTTTTCATAAAACTAGACTCACATATATTTTTACCATAAAGTTTCAAGAATTTTTGGATTAGCCAATCAATACAGTTTATTCATTAAAGGTGCCACTATTTTAATGTTTGACTATTCTGACCTCTCTTCACTATGAATCAATTTTCTCCTTATACAGAGTTCATATGACTTTCTTATTTTGTTAATTTGAAAATAGACTCATTCATTATTCTAGGCATATAAATTATATCCCACAATTATTTTTGTGCAACTTTTAATGATTTTTACAAGGTAGAACAGGGGATCACGTAATCATTCTGAACCAGTCTCACAGAAATTGAAATATCTCAAAATATATGAATCATTTGTTTGCTATGTTTCTTTTGTACAAAAATAGACTCAATAAAATTTAAATCAATATCTTATCCAACTTATAATTAAATTTTTACTATTTTTAGTGATTTTTTAGATTCACGTCACTGCTACTGTCCAAAGTAGTTCTATTATAATTTTTTGCTCTCTTTCACTTTAGTTGTGTTCATCACTTGCTTATACCAACCTTTCCAATTTCCGATTACATATCGAACATATTTTTAATACGTACATTTGGCACATTTCTCAATTGGTCACATTCACACTTGCACTTATTCATAACATGATCACACCAATCATCATTAGTAAATTATCTCATTGAACCCCTTTGGAAAACGCCTGATACTCGGTGGCCTCAGCACATAGCTCCACCTACACATAATTCGGCTTTCTTGTACACATGGTGAAGGTCCCTTATCACCCATGTGACCTAGCCATTCCATCTCGTAGCTTTCTTGTCTACATGGTGTCCAACACTAGGAACCACTCATGTGACCTAGCTACTCATAACCCGTAACTTTCTTGTACACATGGTATACACATAGTATTACACATGTGACCTCATTACATATGAAATTATTATCCCGTAGCTTTCTTGCACACATGGTAAAAGTCCCTTATCATTCATGTGGCCTAGCTACATATCAAATTTTGCCATCTAATAGCTTTCTTATGCACATGGTAAAGGTCCCTTATCACTCATGTGACCTAGCTACATATTCCCTGTATCTCTCGATTTTCGAAGGTTCAATCGAGAATTTCCCATTCCATTCATTTTCATATTTTAGTTATCACCCAATGATTTTCGTAATAAATAGCAAAATAATTATTGTACAGGTAAAATAAATGCATTATTTATGTAACACCCCAAACCGGCCTAGAAGTTAGGCCCGAATCTGATGTGTCACACTGAAGAGTTTTTCGAAAACATATAAAGAACTTGTGACTAAAGATGAAGTTATTTTTGTTATAGTTAGGAAAAACAAATTTGTTTAGAAATATTTGATAAAAATACTACTAATCTTTGAAATGCTGATTGAAGAATCGATATTTGAACTAGTGATCTTATAAAATCGTGACTTTTGAAAACATCGTTAATAATTTGAGAGGATCCGAGTTAAAAATATTTGTAAAAGTTTGTTATGAAAACCATTTGTTAATCCATTTTAGAAAATATTTATTTAAGTTTTTTAGAAAATTCTCATTTAAAACAATTTAAGCAAGATAATAAGTATATCAAACGTAAAACAAATAATAAAAATTCTCCAGAGGCCTTATTACAACATAAAAATCCAAAATAGCAGAAGTAATGAAATAAAATGGAAAATAGTTTACTAATATTCGAAAATGTTATTTTCGAAGCATGGCCTCCATCGAGTCATCCATCGCCCCAAGTCCTCATCAATGAGCATTACCTACAAGGGTTGAGAAAGGGGGTGAGTTATAAGAACTCAGTGTATAATCCCCTTACCGTTGTTCACTGGGCTTGAACCCGTTTAGCAATAATTTGAGCCTGAGCCCATATAACAGTAACTTGGGCCGAAGCCCATTTACAATAATTTGGGCCGTAGCGCATTTACAAAACATAATATATCAAATGAATCAAATGAATGTAATGCAATCCCAAACCAACCTAATATTCTGTCCACTACACACTACCCGTACCAACCAACACACCTGTGGGGATCAAGTCAACCCACCCCGCCAACACACCAATCGCAGGCATTAAGCCATTTATAACAAATTTAATTGTGAACAAGCCACTAGAATAACAGAATTTACGTGGCATAGCCACCAGACAGATTGTGACAAAGTCACCAAAATATGTGGCAGAGCCACCAGATTACTTCCTCTGATCATCAATATCCCAATCCCATGCAGAATTATGTAAATGCAACATACATAGTAAATCATGATATTTACAAATATAACAACAATAATTAATTCAGACAAAAGTTTGGCCCATTACCACTTTGCAAATCGGCCCTTTAAGACAATGTATCAAATCGGCCCATTAAGCAATATATCAATTCGGCCCATTAAGCAATATATCAATTTGGCTCATTATAACACTTTGCAAATCGGCCCATTAACACTTTACAAATCAGCCCTTTAAGACAATGTATCAAATCGGCCCATTAATTAATATATCAATTCGGCCCATTAAGCAATATATCAATTTGGCCCATTATAACACTTTGCAAATCGGCCCATTAAGGCAATCTTATCAAACCATCCCATTAAGGCATTCTTATCAAATTAGCCCATTAAGGCAATCTTATCAAATCAGCCCATTAAGGCAATCTTATCAAATTATCCCATAGGGGCATTTTTCTAATTCGTCCCATTAGGGCAATTTCATAATTCGACAATCGTACCCACTAAGGGTAATCCGGTAATCTCGCAACCCAAGGGTATTTCGGTAATTGATCACCCAATGGTGTTTTTGTAATTTTGCGACCCCGGACTTAACTACTAATTTGGGCATAACAATTTAAAATGTCCATCTGTGTCGTACTAACTAAATTGACTATAACTTGGGTTAGGAATCTCCAAATCTAAATCCGTAAATTTTCCTTGAAACTAAACTCATATATCTTCTTATTAAAATTTTTCCAGAATTTTTGTCTTAACCATTTAGTACAGTTTATTCCTTAAAATTTCCCTTGTTTCACTGTCCAATGATTCTGACCTCTCTTAACTTAATTTCAAATATCTCACTGTAAGGTTTTCATATATTGCTTCCACTTGTTTCTAATGAAAATATGCTCACTAAGGAATCCATAAATATAAATTATAACCCATAATTCACTTTTTACAATTTTATATGATTTTTCCAAATCAGATAAGGGAACCACGAAGTTAATCAGAACCAGTCTCACTAAAATTAAGATATCTCAGATTATAAAATTCCTTTTCCTTCTCCGTTTCATCCATATCAAAATAGACACAGTAAGATTTAATTTGATATCTTATTCACTTTCTAATTCCCTTTCTCCTATTTTTCATGATTTTTGGAAATTACATCACTACCACTAACCAAAACTATTTTATTACAAAAACATGGTTTCCACTATGAACTTACGCGCGCCAGAGTGATCCGGATGCCGATTTCTAGTTTTCTTTGGTATTTTGACCAAATCACAGAGCATTTTATGCAAATTTTCAGAGAAGTGTAAGATTACACACCATTTCAACATGTATTCAGGAAGTACGGGATTACACACCTTGATTAGGATCCCCTAAAGAACCACTCTTCGTTGCCCCCTAAAATAAAAATGATCAAAAGTTAGCCTCGATTTCTAAAAGATTTCATATCCAACGTATTACTTACACTTGAATCACTTACCACTATATCCGAAGGATTAGCAAATAGAATATATCGAGTGATTTCGTCCCTAAAACATATAGTGATTAGTCACAACCACTTTATCTCGATAGCAACTTAAACGAATAAAGAACGATTTCATATAATCCATGAGGAACTCCTTACCTTTTCGATATTAGATCTGATTTCCACAGATTGTCTTATGATTACGGTTGAGTCAAGGACAAGAGATTTGGCCTTCTACTTTAATACTATAACAAAAATATGATCACGAAATGAAGGATTATGAGAGACTGATATTTCGTTTTTGAACAAAAGTGAACATCCGAATGATAATAAACTCACATTCGACTAGAGGAAAAGAAAATAAAAGGATAGAAAAGAGCCACTTACCAATTGAATCAAAGAAAAGAGTGTCAACCCAAATGAGAAAGAAATTATGAAGGAGTGATTTTGGATTGAGAGGTTCGATTATGGAGGAAAAATGAACAAGAATAGTTTCGGCTACTTAGAGAAAAATAAATGAGGAAGATTCGTCCTCCAAAATGGTCAACTAAAGAAAGAAGAGAAGAAGATTGAAGGAATGGTGAGAAAGCAAGAAAAGAAGAGCAATAGTGACTTGAAAGTTTCGGCACAACAAAGGAAAAGATGACAATTTGGCTTGCTAGTTTCGGCAACACCAAAGGAAAAATGCACAATATTGGTTTAAGAGTTTCGGCAAGGTAGAGAAGAAAATTGGGGAAAAGAGCAAACTCAAAGATACTAAAAAGAATAAGCCTCTCATGCACCGAAATTGCAAAATGCCTATATGAATTCGGCTCCCCTCTCTCCCTAACAAAACTGTCCATTCATCTTTTCCAAGAAGATGAGTGTTGACCAAAATTCTATCCTAGGCAACTCCTAGTTTTTGGCCAACATGTCCCCCAACCTTATCCCTTTCTTTGATTTCCTTCCTTCTTTTTCCCTTATCTTCCTCCTTTCCATAATCCTTAGCCTCCTTTCCTTAAATAAAAAGTCTTACTTACCTTATTCAGAGCCTTGGCCAACACTTACCATCTTCCACAAGATGAGCATAAAAAAAATTAAATTCCAAAAATTGTAATAGGTGGGACTCGAACCTCCTCCCTCCTATTCTGCCAATGACGCCACAACCACCACACGACACACTCCACTTGTGCTAACAAAATGCACTCTTATTTCCTTAAGCCTTAGTGCCATTGACCTTTTCCCCTTAAGGTACCTAAACACAAATTTTTCCTATAGTCCAACTTGAACCCGAGACTTCATAGAAACCCCGTAACCTTCCAAATTCACTTAACTAATAAGTCCAATTTGCAACAACGCCATTCTCATATTCTTGAAAATTTTAAACATTCCTACGCCCAATGCCCATTGGGCCCAATCCTACTTGGCCCATTTTGGGATGTTACAATTTACATATAAACTTTCTTGTTGGCATCTCGTTAGGTACAATCGTGTAGCAACTCATACAACCCATGTAATATTAATTTAACATTCAATTCCTGTAACATTAATTTTCCATTCAATTTCACATGTCACAATAAACATCCCATACCATACATACCATCCATCAACTTCTCCTAAACATATTAAATCATATATTTTATGCCATATTAATAGAGAATTACAATTCAAGTATGGTGTTGCATTATTTTTAACACACCAACTTACCTCGAATGCCGAAACAACCATTTTACCAACTTTCTCGATTTTTGATATTCCTCCACTTCTAGGTCCAAATCTCATTTTTCAGGGTCTAAAACATCACATTTCACTTATTTAATTAATGTACTATTCAAAACAATCCTTAACTCACTTTTTCAAAATTATAAATTTGCCCCTAAACTTTTACATATTTACACTTTTGCCCCAATACTCAAAAATTAAACTTCAGCCCTTATTCTTATGTTTTATAACATGCTGATCATTTTTCCCTTCTATAGAACCATCAAATTCTTCCTCTAGCATACACTTATGAACATTAGGTATTTTTACCGATTATGTCGTTTTACCCGTTTTCACTTAAAATCGCTTAACAAAAGTTCTTTAACATAATTTAAAGCTTCATATTCTACCATAAAACATCAAAATACACACTTTTCAACTATGGGTAATTTTCCAAAGATGAACCCTAGCATGAATTATTGGTAGCATGAGCTAAATCGAGCTACCGAGACTCTAAAACCGTAAATAACTTGAAAAACGGGGCTAGAATGGACTTACCATGAGCTTGGAAAGTTGAGAAAAACCTATCCATGTCTTCTATTGGTAAATTTCGTCCATATGGAGAAGATGGACAAATTTGGCATTTTAATTTTGTTTTTAATTCATTTAATTTACAAAAGGACCAAAATGCTCTTACAAAAAAAAAATCTTATCTAACATAAACCATATCCATTTTTGTCCAAAAATTTAACCAATGGGCTAATTACCAGTTAAGAACCTCTACTTTAAAATTTCATAGCAATTTGTCACCTCTAATTCTAGAACTCAAGTTTTGCACTTTTTACAATTTAGTCCTTTTTACCAAATTGAGTGGCCAAACGTCAAAATTTTCGAACGAAATTTTCATGAAATCGTTCCGTGAAATTGTAGACCATAAAAATATAATAAAAATAAATTTTCTTATGTTGGATTTGTGGTCTCAAAACTACTATTTCGACTAAGCCCTAATTCGGGATGTTACACATTGTGGCATAGGATCCTGGTGAGTGCCACAAGATGGCAGGTGGTTGTTTTAAGTGTGGTTCAAAGGAACATTTTTTGAGGGATTGGTAAAATAGAATAGAGGTTTTGCAGACTAAAAGTTTGGTACCTACTTCTGTTCCTACTAGAGGTCGTGGTCATGATAGAGGTAATGGGAGACCTGTTGGGCAGCGAATCATTACTGATACTATTTCTATATAGGTTGAGTCTAGAGGTCCAATTAGGTTTTATACTTTTTGGGAGCCAAAAGACCAAGATCCGACTTATGTCATTGCAAGTACTTTCACTTTACAGTCTACTTCATTATTTTCTTTGTTTAATTCTGGCTCTACGCATTCGCATATCTTGAGTGAATTGGTTTGTAAGTTAGGGATTCCTGTAGAGACTATTGATTTGGGTATGACTGTCATTAATTATTTTAGTGATAATGTGGTGGTAAATAAAATTTATCGTAGATTCCCCCTTATGATACAAGGGTGCATTTTCTCTGTTGACCTTATGGAATTACCGTTATACGATTTTGATGTGATTCTTGGTATGGACTGGTTGGCTGAGCATAAGGCTAAGGTAGATTTTGAGATAAAATGAATGACTCTAAAAATTAGTGATGGTTTGGAAATTAATGTTGGTGAAATATTGAGATCTTTGTCTAATGTGGTTTCGGCTATGAAAGCTAAGAACATGATGGGAAAAAGTTGTGAAGCTTACATAGGTTATGTGATGAATTCGGATAGTAAAGAGTTTAGAGTTCAGGATATTCATACCGTTAAGGACTTTCCTGACGTGTTTCTAGAAGAGTTGTCTAGTTTGCCGCCGAAACGTGAAGTGGAGTTTGGTATTGAGTTTTATCATGGTATTGTATCAGTGTCTAGTTGCGCCCTATCGCATGGCACCAAAAGAGCTCAAAGAGTTAAAGATTTATTTACAAGAGTTGCTTGACAGAGGGTTCATTCAACCGAGTGTGTCTTCGTAGGGTACAACAATTTTGTTTGTGAAGAAGAATGATGGTACGATGCGACTATGTATTGACTATAGACGGTTGAATAAGTTGACTATTAATAATAAGTATCATTTGCCTCAAATTGATGACTTGTTCGATTAGTTCTGAGGTGCAACAGTGTTTTTGAAGATTGATTTAAGATCTGGGTACTATCAGTTAAAGGTAAAGGAGTATGATATCTTTAAAAATGCATTTAGGACTCGGTATGGGCACTATGAGTTTTTGTCATGTCATTTGGTTTGACTAATACCCCTACTACGTTTATCGATTTGATGAACCTAGTGTTCCACTCGAACTTGGATGAATTTTTGGTTGTCTTCATAGATGATATTTTTGTGTATTCTCGTTCGAAGGAGGATCACGATACGCACTTAAGGGTTGTTTTGCATATTCTGTGAGATAAGAAGTTAGATAGGGAGTTGTTAACGAGGATTCAACAGGTTGGGCAAGGTGTTAAGGGAGATTTTGATGTTGATAGTGATGGTATATTGAATTTTTGAAGGAGATTATATGTGCCACATAATGTGGATTTGAGGCAAGTGATTATTACCAATGCGCATAATATCCCTTACACTATGCATCCCGGTAGTGGTAAAATGTATCATGATCTTCAAGAGATTTATTGGTGGCCTAGGTTGAAGTGTGATGTTACAGATTTTGTGACTCGATGTTTGGTTTGTCAAAAGGTAAAGACAGAGCATCAGTTTTCTTTAGGTTTTTTGCAACCAATTACGATTCCTGAATGGAAGTGGGAAAGGATCACTATGGACTTTGTCTCAGGTTTACCTTTGACACCAACGAAGAAGGATTCAGTGCGGGTGATGGTTGATTGATTTTCGAAGAGTGCCCATTTCTTGGTTGTGAATACCAGTTATTCTTTGCAGAAGTTGGCAGAGTTGTACATCACTAAAATTGTATCTCTTTATGGGGTCCAGTTTCTATTATTTCAGATAGGGATCCACGGTTTACATCAAGGTTTTTGAAGAGTTTGCAAGAGGCTTTAGGGTGAAAGCTTAGTTTTAGTGTGGCTTATCATTCTCAAATAGATGGTCAGTCACAAAGGGTAATTCAAGTTTTAGAGGATATGTTGTGAAGCTATGTGATTGACTTTAATGGTAGTCATTGGGCCTACAACAACAATTTTCAAGCAAGTATTTGTGTGGCATCATTTTTGTCATTATAGGAAGAGTAGAACTCCTTTGTGTTGGACAAAATTGGTTGAGAAATGAGTTGTTGGACCGGATTTAGTACGTGAGATTGAAGAGAAGGTGAAGTTGATTTGTTATCAATTAAAAGTAGCGTTAGATAGGCAGAAATCTTATGCAAATTTAAAACGTTGAGATATCATGTTTCAAGTTGGCGATAAGGTGTTCTTGAAAGTTTCACCTTGGAATAAGGTTTTAAAGTTTGGAATGAAGGGTAAATTAAGTCCAAGGTATGTTGGACCTTATGAAGTTGTTGAGAGGATTAGTTCAGTAGCTTATCGAATCAACTTGCCGCCAGAACTTGAGCAAATCCATGACGTTTTTCATGTGTCTATGTTGTGGAAGTATTGTTTAGATCCGTCTCACGTTGTGCCAATAGAGGAGGTCGAAGTTTAAATTGATCTAACCTATGAGGAAGAATGGATTGAGATTCTAGCTAATGAAGAAAAGGTTTTAGGAAATAAGAAGGTTCCGTTGGCTAAGGTTTTGTGGTACAACCACAAGACAAAATAGGCTACTTTGGAAATCAAAGATGCGATGAGACAGTAATATCCTTATTTTTTTAGCTCAGGTAAATTTTGATGATTAAATCCTTTTTAGAGGGGAGAGTTGTCACACCCAAAATAAGGCCTAAAAGTTTCGAGGTAAAATGAGAATAGCTTTAGTGTGCTCAGGAATTTCGTAGCATGGTAAACTGGAAATTTTTTCATTAATGGCTTTTTAAAAATCAAATCAATTTGTTGAAAATGATATCGAAAAGACTCTCAATTTTGAAATAAGGACTGATTTGTATAAGGGGCTAAATTTTGTGTTTTTCTTAAGTAGTTAAACAAAAGTTTTAAAATACCCTATTTTCACCCTTCATCTTTACAAACTCACGATAGTTATTTTTCCCTCACCCTTTGTTGATGTTTATAACGCCCCAAAAATTGGAATATTTATTTGTTAAATTTTGTCATAATTAAGTCTATGTTTCCATTGCTAAGTGCTTATTTATGTGTTTGAGATCAGGGGTTCAAGTCTCACTTTTGAAAAATTTTGATGCTTTATTTTGGCTGAATCCTTATCTTTGAACTTGTAACTTAAGTCTTATTTTTTGTTAACTCGTGTCAAGAATAAGCCTATTCGTTCAATGGTAAAGCTTCTATATACTTTTGATCTTGTGCTCAAGTCTCTGCGTAAGAAAAGAGGAAATATATTTTTATACTACTTCATAAATTTTGTTTATTTTAAATTAATTGAACTGTTTATTTTTCCTCTCTCTTTTTTTCGTTTTTTCCTCCTTTTATATTTTTTCTCCTGTCATTTTCCTTTCTTCTCCGATTACTTTTCTTTATTACTTTTTGTTAATTCTTGTTGTTGTTTTATCAAAGGAAATTGTGCGTCTTTTTGTTTCTTTGATTGAAGGTTGATCTTGTAAGTTTTGTCGTTAAATTTTTGTTAATGTACATTTTCGTTCATTTTTGTCAAAATTGGTTTTATGCCTGTGTTGTTCAATTTCTCTGTTTAAGTTTCAACTGGCTTTCTTTTAGGCGAGGACCTTGACAGTATCGTCCCTCCAACGAGTTATTTCTAAGTATTGATGTTTCGTACAAGGGTCAGCAGATGTTTTCGAGTTGGGGTTTTGCGTCGAAGTTTTCGATGTAGTTTGGTTTGAATGTTAAATTAGCGTTTTAGTTCGATTAAACTTTTTAATTGGACAATTGATTGTCGCTTGTAGGTTCGGGATCTTTTTTGTTCCTTCTATGTCAAACTCGTACCAGGTGTGTAACGAAAAATGAGTTTTTTGCGATTGATGAAAGCTAGAATCCATGGTTCTTGATGCGACATGGCTATGCTCCAGGCCGTGTAACTCACTTTTTTGGAATTAAAGTCACATGGGCTAGAGACACTAGCGTGTATCTAGGATATATAACTCATTGTTTTGGAATTTAGAGTCAAATAGGTCAGAGACATGAGTGTGTGTCCAAGCCGTCTGAGAGATTTTTTGGGTCTTAAGTCACACGGGCATGTGCTAGACCGTGTAACTCACTCTTATGAGTCACACGGCCGTGTGCTAAGCCGTGTGATAGGCTATGTGGACCACACGGGCTAGCCATTCAAGCCGTCTAAATCCACATGGGCGTGTGAGCCAAAGACCATAATTTTTGTCTTAGGGTCGTAAACGTCGTTCAAAGCAAATGTAGGCCTGCATTAGGGTCCATCTGATGTAAATTAGATAATGAAATTCATTATCTGATGACTTACTGCTAAATTTTTTTTTTGTTTATATATATATTGATATGAGATCTGATAAGTAAGTGCAACAACGTTATATGAATATGATTTGAATGTGTATCACTGAATACGCATATCTGATGGGATTATGTAAAGGAGAAAGTATGGGCAGTTTAATAATCTACTGATTTATGGCATTCTATTATTGTAACACCCCTTACTCGTATCCAACATTGGAAATGGGTACAAGGTATTACCGTACTTAACTTACTCAAACATACAATCTCATTCTGACTTAAAACATCTCATTCGCAACCATAACATCCCTCTTATAGGTCTACTAGACCTTAAACATACATATGGAATGGTTCGAGACTAAACCAGAAACTTTTAAACACTTAGAAATTTTTTTACACAAAACAGGGCCACACGTCTGTGTGGGCAGGCCGTGTAATCACACTCGCCCATGTCCCTAGTCCGTGTGGATTTTATTTTTCATTTCGAACCTACAAAGGTTTTCACACGGCCTGACACATGCCCATGTCCATAGCCCTTGTCCCTCACACGGCCATGACACGCCCATGTCTTCACCCGTGTATGAAAACCTTGACATTCTGTTTATGACATCATCATCTCAATAAGGTCACACGGCCATGGTACACGCCCATGTCCTTAGACCCTGTGTCAAATTAAATTCCTAATTTTAGGTGCAGACTTCACATGGCCCGGGCACATGCCCGTGTCTTAGGCCGTGTCTCCCACAGTTGAGACACATGGCCATGTCTCAGCCTATGTGTTTACTACTGGGTATTCTGACTTGCCAACCTAGCATCCATGGGACACACGACCTTTCAACATGCCCATGGGGCTGGCCGTGTGTCACACATGCCCATGTGTCTGCCCGTGCGGACAATTGTAAGGCTATCTACCTAGCCAATTGCCACCCTACGAAGCAACCACACTTGTACCAATTCAATTCAACATACACCATGACCATAAGGCACTTCTAAGAGCCCTAAATCAAGACATCCACACAAGCATGCACTTCATGAACTTCATCATCATTTAACATATAAACTTGTCAATTATTGGCCAATTTCAAATGACCATTTACAAAATGAATTGGATAACATTACTAGCCACATATTGGCTAACCAATATGACATATCACCAAAAATAACAAAGTTCCTATACATGCCATACTCAAAATTAATCAAACTATTCTATACCAAAGAGAAGTTGATAGTGTGATTCTGAATTGACGTCCCATGATCCCGGAGTTAGCTTGGCGATACTACAAGGAAAAGGGAAATGAGAGAGGTAAGCATGAAGCTTAGTAAGTTTGCATGAGATAAATAGCAACATAAAGGTCATAATCTCATCCATCCATTGCATTGAATAAAAACACAGAGTCTCAAGCACATTGCCATAACTTACTTATGCTTACTCGTAACAATTACATGTTGTGTCATGTATCGTAAACATTTCTCGTGAATTACTCACATATACCTGTATCACTTCATCACATAGCTTTATCACTAATTTCATCTCTATTATAAGCTTAACTATTTATCCCATTGATTCACTTGGAATTACTCAAGGATACATAATCATCATCATTCACATAACTACAACGCCAATGCCATATCTCAGATATGGTCTTATACGGGATCTCATACTGATATCGATGCCATATCCCAAATATGGTCTTATACGATTTTCATATTCAATGCCGATGCCATATCCCAAACATGGTCTTATACGGGACCTTACCATTCTCATATCTTGATGATGGTATCCTCTCACTTCTTAAGGTCCAACCGGGACTTCAACATCATAAATTTTCATCATTTTCTCATTGAACATCATTACTCAATTTCATAGAATTAATATACATCTTCACGAATATCAAACATTTTAAAACATAATAGCATGATGCTGAATTTATTGCACACAAACATTCCTCGATACATAAATATGTGATTTTGCGATCTAGTCCGAAACCTTGCCTTTTCCTCGGTCAAGGTTAATTCCTCGTTCTTCTTGATCTATAATAACAAATTAGCTCATTTAATTACCAATTAATTAATACATTTCAATAATCATACTTTGGCAAAATTACTATTTTGCCCTTAGACTTTCACAATTGTACCAATTCAATTCAACATACACCATGACCAAAACGCACTTCTAAGAGCCCTAAATCAAGACATCCACACAAGCATGCACTTCATGAATGTAACACCCTCGAAATTCGAGTATTGATATATTGCATGATTTGGTGTTTAGAATATGAAGGAAAATTTTCTTACTTTTATTTTTGTGTTTATTATAGTCCTGAAGAAGAGTATAGCATAATTTGGGTAAAGAATAAATTTTATATTTGAGAATTTATTGAAGAGAAGCAAGTGTCATTAATACTTAAGTTAAATTAAGTGTTAATAAGTGACACAAGATGAGTACATGGCATGGTGGTGTTGGCGCATGAATTAGTGCATGAGGGAAGAGGTTGAATCCTTAAATAGCATTTAGACAACTTTTATTTTGCTCTTCTATGGTAAGTGTCGGCCAAGCATATTTATGGTAAGTGTTGACCTTGTTATTTTGGTTAGTATATCAAAGGAATAAGGTAAGAGTGAATTTAAGGTAGGGAATCAAGGAAATATGGAAAGATATGGAGACATAGGGCAAGTATCAAGGAAAGTCTTTTGAAGCAGATTCATGGTCATTTGACCAATGAATTTGGACGACAATATGGCTAGGGGGGAGGTTGGCCGAATTTTGCTAGTAGCTTGGTAAGGGTTAGGAGTTTACTTTTGGTCATTTTTAGTTTTTGTGCAAAGTTTTGCAACTTTTCTTTCAACCTCTTTTCCTTTAGCCAAATTTGATCCTTGGTAAGCCTTGATTATATTGACCAATTGGTCATTTTGCTTTTCACTTTAGTGTTCAATTTTGTGCCTTTCTCATAGTGCCGATTCTACCAACACAAAAGGCCATTCTTTTTCTTTTCTTCTCCCCATTGCGAATATACACCTCTCCCAAAACTCATCTCTATCTTCTTTCTCTTTTATTCTCTTTAAAAATTTAAACAACATCATCATCATTCTTCTTTCATCTTTTATTCTTGACACTTATAATTTCTCCTTTATTTTCTCTCATGGCCGAATGTTGATGTACCCATAGCCGAATCATTTTTCTATTTCCTTTGGTCATATAGCCGAATCCTCTATCTTTCACAAACATCATTTTCAATCCTTTGTTTTCAAACCGTGGACAAATGGGTAAGAATTTTTTTTAGTTTCGTTTAGTTAGAAGTAGTCATGGCCGAATATTGATGGTGGTATGAAGGCTTTCTTAGATCGAAATAAACATTCATTCTATTAACGTTTATTTATGTTATACTTTAGTGCGATAACGGAAGATCGAAAATCAAGTGGTCGTGAGTGACATAGAACGTTTGGATCGATTCTCCTTGTGGAACAAGAATATTTGTGGTAAGCAAATCTTACCTTTAAGATCTTTAGAATTTTATTTCGATATATTATTAGGATTAACGATCTTTTGATATTGAAGATCTTCAAAATAGGGAAGAAAAGGGTAGTGTTTAGTTATCGTAAGAGGGGCGGATCCACTATTCCCCCTAAGTATAAACGAAGGGCGATTTCGATAGTCCGAGATTTTCCACCGGGTTGCGGACCATCTACCGAAGGAAATCAATTATTCAAGTAGTAAGAACTCTCGAGCCTTTATGCGTTAGTGGATTCTCGCGAATAATGAATCGATAAGCGAGGAGAAACCGAAAATTGAAGTGATCCAAAATCAAGAGGATAAGGTTTTGGATCAAATGTCTATAACATATTTTTGTTCATGATAATGTCCTAATAAGATCGTATTATGTTTAGGTGTTGAAGAGCGGGAAGGGTTAGTACTCGGGATATCGAGGTGTGTAACTTCACACTTTTCTCGGGTTTGGATGTTATTCGTGGTATGGAGTTAAATCGTAAAAGCGACTAGATCGGTATAAAATGTAATAATTGGTATTTGGTGAAATTACATGAAAGCGGATAATATGGTGAAAATTACGAAAAAGCCCTCGATGAGTTAGATGGAAAATATAAATTTTCATGTCTTCGTAAAATAGACCGATAAATTTGATAATTAGTAATTGGGTGAAATCTCTCTTAGATCGATAATTTGGGTGAAATCTACGTAAGATCGATAATTGGGCGAAAACTCGCTAGATCGTAAATGGGCCGTAATCTACATTAAATTGTTAAGCAATTTGAAATCCTGCTAGATCGTTAAATGGGCCAAATTCCTACTAGATCGTAATTTGGACTAAGATATTAAATTGCTAAAATGGGCCAAATTTTGGGCCTTAATAAAAATCTGAAATATTGACTCTTGTTAATGGGCCTTTTAATAAAATCATTATATGATCATAGACTACTTTGCATACATATTGCATGGGTTGGGAAAATGATGAAGAGAAGAAAGGCTGTTGCCAAAATCTTGTTAGGTGGCTCGCCACAAAATTTATAAATGGCTATTTGCCTCTAGTTTGGTGGCTCGCCACAAAATAATAATTGGCTCAATGCCTCTAGTTCAATTGACTTTGTCACAATCTAGTTCAGTGGCTCGCCACAAATATAAAATGGCTTAATGCCTATGATTGGTGTGATGGTGGGGTGGGTTGACTTGATCCCCACAGGTGTGATGGTTGGTACTGGGGTGTGTAGCGGATGGAATTAGGTTTGGGAGGGAAAAATTCATTTTTACATGCATGATATTAATTATGTTATTCATTATGCTATTAATTATGTTGTTAATTCTGCTTATGGGCTCAAGGCCCAAATCCATAATTTGAAAATCTGGTCCAGTGGACAAAGTAAGTGAGTTATACACTGAGTTCTAAGTAACTCACTCACTCAAATTTTCCATCTCGGTAATGGAAATTGGCGTGGACTTGGGCGAGGATGACTTCGTGGAGACCATCTTGCAAAACATGGGTTTATTAAACTCGAACTTTTAATAAGTATTTTACTATTTTGGGTTAATGTAATAAGGGCCTCTATTAATAATTCATGGATTTTTATGTGTGTTTGGTTTTAAACTATATTTTGGACATTTAAATATGGGCTTATGATTATATGATGTTTTTATCAAAATAAATTGGGTTTTCAAATATATGAAATTCCTTTATAAATATTTTATTATTTTAACTCTTAAATAAATTACCTAAGGGTTTTGATAATACAATGTTAATGATGTTTTTCAACTAATGTTTTCAAATATACATCAAATTTAAAATACTCTTACCTTTTTATTAAACCTTGTAATTAAAAATAATATTGTAGATTTCAACTCATTGAACATTTTAAGATAGCTCGATTCATGTAACAAACCAAATCTAGTCTTAATGTATAGACCGGGTTTGGGGTGTTACATTTAATAATATCGAGCAGGTTTCAAAAACTTCATTGTGATTTGGATTCTAAATAATTTCGTATGAAATCGTTCAATTATAGTTTAAAGATCGGTATGTCACCACAAGCATCCAAGCAACAAGTCAAGTAAGTATTTATTGCTTAATGATTACTATGATGATCATAGGAACACTCTAGAACTTCTAGTTTTAGATGTGAAAAAAATCGTAGAGATTGAGACTATAGGATATGTTGCGAAAAATAACTTTATCTCTCAAATCTCATAAAACATCGTTAATAAACACCGAAACAAATTTTCTGATTCATAAAACTTGTAATCAGATAAAAATGAATAAGCCATCATGAGCACTAGAGGGCGTGGTCGTGGATGCGGTAGAGCGTGGCGTGGTAGAGGCCGAGGTGCTAATGAAGCACCAAATAATATCTTGGAAATGGATGCACTGCATCAATTGAGAGTGAGATGTGATCGCGATCACATGGAAGAAGACAATGCTTTGACTCAAGCCATCTGCGAGTCCTAGAAAGGGTCATTGGAACTAGAATTGGGCCAACAACACGTAGGTCAATTTGAGCGACTTAAGACCAATAATGCGAAGTTTTTAGAGGAGTCTCGGTGTAGCTCGAATGTGGTGAATCTTGGCTCGAAGTCGTGGAGCAGTTATGGATGATATGGAATGCCTTTGTTGAGTAAAAGCGAAAGGAGTCAGTGTCTTTGTTAAGAGAAGCGTATCGGTGGTGGCTCACTATTCGAGAAGGCACCAAGCTGCGATTACTTGGGAATTCTTTAAAGTCGCTTTCAAGGAAAATACGTTGGAACAAGTTATGTAAAGCGCGAAGGAAGGAATTTCGAATCTTGTACAAGGGAGTAAAACGATGAGCGACATATGAAGTGAGTTTTACGTTTGAGCCGCTATGCTCGGACAATTGTATCAACAGATCATGAGCGTTGTGTACATTTTGAGGATGGACTTAATGATGAGTGAGGTACGATTGCCCCACAAGTTAGAACTTTTTCACGCTTGTGGAGAAGGCCAAGATAGCCGAGGAGGCTAAGAACTCGAACGTCGAGGCGCGAAAGATTTAGAAATAAGAGAGAGACACAAGATGCGGTTCTTCAAAGAAATTTCGGAAGAGACCTCGGAATGATGAACCAGTTTAAGGTAGAACACCGGTAATAAATAATCGAAGTCGAGATGTCTTGAATGTGGAAAAAGACACTTTGGAGAGTGTTGGAGGAAAATGGGCGCTTGTTACAAATGCGGTTCGATGGATAATCAGTATAGAAATTGTCCTCGACATATGGATACGACTCAAGAAGTTCGTAATAATGATGCATAGTCGGCCAGAGGTACTCAGCAACCACCGAGAGGTCGTGGACCAGGTCATGGTGGTAATGGGGCTGGTCGTGGTCAAGGTGCACCGGTCGAGGCAATGGTCCTAGAGGAAATCTGGATGCAAGATGACCTGGGTGGTTTATGTAGTTAGGCGCGAGGACGGCAATGCACCGAGATGTGATAATCGATACGTTCTTCATCTTGATGTACTGTTATTGCTTTAATAGATATTGGCTCTACCCACTCATATGTTCTTTGTGCCATATCCGAAACTGAATTTAGAATCAAATTACCGATAGTGACATGACGAGAATTAGACCTTTAGAGACGATCGGTAATTGTTAATAAAATGTTTAAAGACGTGCCTTGGAAATTCAAGAAGAGGTATTCTTGGCGAACTTGATGGAGCGCCTTTGGCGAGCTCGATCTCATTCGGGCATGGATTGGTTGGTTAAACATCGAGCGCAATTGGATTGTCTTTGAAAAAGCGAATGTCGCAAGAACCTCGGATGATAAGGAAGTCATAATGATTGGTGGCGAAGGAACTACTTGGCAAATGTAGTATCTGCATTAAAGGCGAGAAGTTGGTTCAAAAGGATATGGAGCATTCCAAGCCTTTATCTGTGCTTTGGATGCCAAAGAGTTATCTGTGAATGATGTGAGGACGGTGAAGGAATTTCCCGATGTATTTCCCGAAGAACTTCCGGTATACCACCGGATCGGAAGTAGAATTTGGCATTGAGCTTTTGCAGGGACGACTCAAAGTGTCCATTGCTCCTTATAGAATAGCAGAAGGAGTTGGTGAGCTTAAAGCTCAAATTTAAGAATTCTTTGGATCGGGATTTATTCGACCAAGTGTGTCTCCGTGGGGAGCACCGGTTTTGTTCGTCAAGAAGAAGGATGGATCGATGCGTATGTGCATTGATTACGATCAATTGAATAAATTGACGATCAAGAATCGGTATCTCTGCCGAGAATTGATGACTGTTTGATCAATTAAAAGGACCTTGATTTTCTCCAAAATTGATTTGAGGTCGGGTTATCACCAACTCAAGGGAAAAAGCGGACATTTATAAGACGGCATTTCGGACTCATTACGGACATTATGAGTTTGTAGTGATGCCGTTTGGATTAACCAATGCACCAATCGCATTTATGGACATGATGAACCGAGTCTTTCAACCATATTTAGACTGGTTTGTGGTAGTGTTCATAGATGACATATTGGTTTATTAGAAATGAGGAGGAGCATGATAAGCATTTACGGATAGTATTACTGACTACTTGTGATAAGCAATCAGTATGCCAAATTTAGTAAATGTGAATTTTGGCTAAAGGAAGTGACTTTCCTTGGTCATGTGGTATCGGTAGAAGGAATAAGGGTGGATCCTCGAAAAATTGAAGCTATCTTGGATTGGAAACCACCAACATCGATGGTGAAATTGAGTTTCTTAGGTTTGGTGGATACTATAGACATTTTGTAGAGGGTTTTCGTTGATTCTCGCACCCTAACTAAACATTGCGGAAGGGAGTTAGTATAATTGGACCGAAAAGCAGAAGAGAGTTTCGAGAAATTGAAGAAAATCTTGACTAAGCTCAGTTTGATTCAAAGGAGGTTGGAAAAGAATTCCTTTGTTTATTGTGATCGTCTCACATGGGTGCAGGTTGTGTGTTGATGCAAAATAGAAAGGTGGTGGCCTATGCTTCTCGTCAATTGAGACGCACGAAGTAAACTACCCTACTCATGATTTGGAGTTAGCCGTGGTCTTTGCTTTAAAGATTTGGAGGCACTATCTCTACGGAGAGAAATCTATCATCTACGGATCACAAGAGTCTTAAATACCTCCTTACCCAAAGGAGTTGAATTTAAGTCAAAGAAGATGGGTAGAATTATTAAAGGATTATGATTTCTCAATCGAATATCATCTTGGAAAGGCTAACGTGGTATTGGACGCATTAAGTCGTAGGCGATTCGATTTGAGAGCATTGTTTGCTCATTTGAGTTTGTATGAGGATGGAAGTTTGTTAGCGAGAACTTGGTGAAGCCGTTGTGGTGGAACAAATCAAGGAAAAATAGACATCAGATGAAATGTTGGGACCTTTACTTCAGCAAGTTGAAAATGGTGAAATTGAGGATTTTGGAATAAACACGGAAGGTGTGTTGTGCTTTCGAGGAAGAGTATGTATGCCTAAGGACTCAAATCTGAGGCAAATGATTCTACGGGAGGCGCATAGTAGCCCTTATGCTATGCATCCGGAGGAAATAAGATGTATCGAGATCTCCGTGAACAGTATTGGTGGCCAGGGTTAAAGCGGAGATTTTAGAGTTTGTGGGAAAATGTTTGACTTGTCAGCAAGTGAAGGCGTAACATCAATTATCGTCTGGATTGTTACAATCGGTAAAATTCCTCTTTGGAAATGGGAGCGGATAACCATGGATTTTGTTAGTGGGTTACCTTTAACACCTACTAAGAAAAATTCTTTTGGGTAATTGTTGATCGTTTGACGAAGACCGCTCATTTCCTACCGATTCGTAAGGATTATTCAATGCAAAAGTTGGCAAAGTCAGACGTATCTCGAAATTGTGAGGTTGCATTGGGTACCAGATCTATTATATCGTGCGAGATCGATTTACATCACGATTTTGGAAAGCTCGCATGAAGCCTTGGGGACAAAGTTGAATTTCAAGATCGACTTTTCATCCTCGGTCGATGGTCGGTTGGAGAGAGTAATTGAGATATTGGAAGATATGTTGGGGATGTGTAATCGACTTGAGGAGTAGTTGGGAGGATTATCTACCCCGGCGGAATTTGCGTATAACAAAGCTATCGGTCTAGCATTGAGATGGCACCTTACGAGGCATTGTATGGTCGTAAGTGTCGTTCTCCTATTTGTTGGACCGAGTTGGGCAAGCGCGGATGTTAGGTCCCTGAGATGATATCTCAAATAGAGGAAAAGGTAAAAGTTATTCGAAACAGTTGAAAGAAGCTTGGATGAAGCGAAGTCGTATGCGGACACTGAAGCGAAAGGATATCGAGTATGATGTGGGGATCGGGTTTTCTTGAAGGTCTCACCTTGGAAAAAGATTTTCGGGTTTGGAAAGAAGGGCAAGTTGAGCCCTAGATATATTGGACCATACCGTGTGGTGAAGCGTGTTGGTCGATGGCCTATCGATTGAGTTACCTCGGGAGTTGGGTCAAATTCATAATGTTTTCATGTTTCCATCTTTGAGGCATTATAGATCGGATCCTTCGCACATAATCTTTGGTAGAAGAAGTGGAATTGAATTGATTTGTCTTTTGAGGAGGAACCGGTGGAAATCTTAGATCGAGATGATAAGGTGCTAAGAAAGAAAACCGTCTTTGTTGGTCAAAGTTCTATGGCGTAACAAAGGAGTGGAAGAAGCTACGTGGGAGCTCGAGGATGCAATTCGGCAACAATACCCTCACCTCTTTCAACGTGTAAATTTCGAGGACAAAATTTTCTTTAAGGAGGGTAGAGTTGTAACACCCTAAAATCCGAAAGTATTGATATATTGCATGATTTGGTGTTTAGATTATAAAGGAAAATTTTCTTACTTTTATTTTTGTGTTTATTATAGTCCCAAGAAGAGTATAGCATAATTTGGGTAAAGAATAAATTTTATATTTGAGAATTTATTGAAGAAAGCAAGTGTCATTAATACTTAAGTTAAATTAAGTGTTAATAAGTGACACAAGATGAGTACATGGCATGGTGGTGTTGGCACATGAATTAGTGCATGAGGAAGAGGTTGAATCCTTAAATAGCATTTAGACAACTTTTATTTTGCTCTTCTATGGTAAGTGTCTGCCAAGCATATTTATGGTAAGTGTTGACCTTGTTATTTTTGGTTAGTATATCAAAGGAATAAGGTAAGAGTGAATTTAAGGTAGGGAATCAAGGAAATATGGAAAGATATGGAGACATAGGGCAAGTATCAAGGAAAGTGTTTTGGAAACAAATTCATGGACATTTGACCAATGAATTTGACTGACAATATGGTGGGGGGAGGTTGGCGAATTTTGCTAGTAGCTTGGTAAGGGTTAAGAGTTTACTTTTGGTCATTTTAGTTTTGTGCAAAGTTTTGCAACTTTTCTTTCAACCTCTTTTCCTTTAGCGAATTTGATCCTTGGTAAGCCTTGATTATATTGACCAATTGGTCATTTTGCTTTTCACTTTAGTGTTCAATTTTGTGCCTTTCTCATAGTGCCGATTCTACCAACACAAAAGGCCATTCTTTTTCTTTTCTTCTCCCCATTGCCGAATATACAACTCTCCCAAAACTCATCTCTATCTTCTTTCTATTTTAGTCTCTTTGAAAATTTAAACAACATCATCATCATTCTTCTTTCATCTTTTATTCTTGACACTTATAATTTCTCCATTATTTTCTCTCATGGTAGAATGTTGATGTACCCATAGTCGAATCATTTTCTATTTCCTTTGGTCATATAGTCAATCCTCTATCTTTCACAAACATCATTTTCAATCCTTTCTTTTCAAACCGTGGACAAAAGGGTAAGAATTTTTTTTAGTTTCATTTATTTAGAAGTAGTAAGAATTTTTTTTAGTTTCGTTTAGTTAGAAGTAGTCATGGCCGAATATTGATGGTGGTATGAAGGCTTTCTTAGATCGAAATAAATGTTCATTCTATTAACGTTTATTTATGTTATACTTTAGTGCAATAACGGAAGATCGAAAATCAAGTGGTCGTGAGTGACATAGAACGTTTGGATCGATTCTCCTTGTGGAACAAGAATATTTGTGGTAAGGAAATCTCGCCTTTAAGATCTTTAGAATTTTATTTCGATATATTATTAGGATTAACGATCTTTTGATATTGAAGATCTTCAAAATAGGGAAGAAAAGGCGGTGTTTAGTTATCGTAAGAGGCGGATCCACTATTCCCCTAAGTATAAACGAAGGCGATTTCATTAGTGCAGGATTTTCCATCGGGTTACGGACCATCTACCAAGGAAATCAATTATTCAAGTCGTAAGAACTCCACGAGCCTTTATGCGTTAGTGGATTCTCGTGAATAACAAATCGATAAGCGAGGAGAAGCCGAAATTGAAGTGATCCAAAATCAAGAGGGTAAGGTTTTGGATCAAATGTCTATAACATATTTTTGTTCATGATAATGTCCTAATAAGATCGTATTATGTTTAGGTGTTGAAGAGCGGGAAGGGTTAGTACTCACAATATCGAGGTGTGTAACTTCACACTTTTCTTGGGTTTGGATGTTATTCGTGGTATGGAGTTAAATCGTAAAAACGACTAGATCGGTATAAAACGTAATAATTGGTATTTGGTGAAATTACATGAAAACGGATAATATGGTGAAAATTACGAAAAAGCCCTCGATGAGTTAGATGGAAAAATATAAATTTTCATGCCTTCGTAAAATGGACCGATAAATTTGATAATTAGTAATTGGGCCGAAATCTCTGTTAGATTGATAATTGGGCCGAAAACTCTACTAGATCGTAAATGGGCCGTAATCTCTGTTAAATTGTTAAACGGGCTGAAATCCCTGCTAGATCGTTAAATGGGCCAAATTCCTACTAGATCGTAATTTCAGGCCTAAGATATTAAATTGCTAAAATGGGCCAAATGTTGACTCTTGTTAATGGGCCTTTTTAATAAAATCTGAAATATTGACTCTTGTTAATGGGCCTTTTTAATAAAATCATTATATGATCATATACTACTTTGCATACATATTGCATGGGTTGGGAAAATGATGAAGAAAAGAAAGGCCTGTTGCCAAAATCTAGTTCGGTGGCTCTGCCACAAAATTTATAAATGGCTATTTGCCTCTAGTTCGGTGGCTCTGCCACAAAATAATAATTGGCTCAATGCCTCTAGTTCGGTGACTTTGTCACAATCTAGTTCGGTGGCTCTGCCACAAAAATAAAATGGCTTAATACCTATGATTGGTGTGATGGCGGGGTGGGTTGACTTGATCCCAACAGGTGTGATGGTTGGTGCGGGGGTGTGTAGCGGATGGAATAAGGTTTGGGAGGGAAAAAAATTCATTTTTACATGCATGATATTAATTATGTTATTCATTATGCTATTAATTATGTTGTTAATTCTGCTTATGGGCTCAAGGCCCAAATCCATAATTTGAAAATCTGGCCCAGTGGACAAAGTAAGTGAGTTATACACTGAGTTTTAAGTAACTCACTCCCTCAAATTTTCCATCTCAGGTAATGGAAATTGACGTGGACTTGGGCCGAGGATGACTTTGTGGAGGCCATACTGCAAAACATGGGTTTATTAAACTCTGAACTTTTTAATAAGTATTTTACTATTTTGGGTTAATGTAATAAGGGCCTCTATTAATAATTCATGGATTTTTATATGTGTTTGGTTTTAAACTATATTTTGGACATTTAAATATGGGCTTATGATTATATGATGTTTTTATCAAAATAAATTGGGTTTTCAAATATATGAAATTCCTTTATAAATATTTTATTATTTTTAACTTTTAAATAAATTACCTAAGGGTTTTTGATAATACAATGTTAATGATGTTTTTCAACTAATGTTTTCTAATATACATCAAATTTAAAATACTCTTTGATTTTTATTAAACCTTGTAATTAAAAATAATATTGTAGATTTCAACTCATTGAAGATTTTAAGATAGCTCGATTCATGTAACAAACCAAATCTAGTCTTAATGTATAGACCGGGTTTGGGGTGTTACAATGAACTTCATCATCATTGAATATGTAAACTTGTCAATTATTGGCCAATTTCAAATGACCATTTACAAAATGAATTGGATAACATTACTAGCCACATATTGGCTAACCAATATGACATATCACCAAAAATAACAAAGTTCCTATGCATGCTATACTTAAAATTAATCAAACTATTCTATACCAAAGAGAAGTTGATAGTGTGATTCCGAACTCCGACGTCCCACGATCCCGAAGTTAGCTTGGCGATACTACGAGGAAAATGGAAATGAGAGAGGTAAGCATGAAGCTTAGTAAGTTTGTATGAAATAAATAGCAACATAAAGGCTCATAATGTCATCCATCCATTGCATTGAATAAAAACACAAAGTCTCAAGCACATTGCCATAACTTACTTATGTTTACTCGTAACAATTACATGTTGTGTCACGTATCGTAAACATTTCTCGTGAATTACTCACATATACCTGTATCACTTCATCACATAGCTTTATCACTAATTTCATCTCTATTATAAGCTTAACTATTTATCCCATTGATTCACTTGGAATTACTCAAGGATACACAATAATCATCATTCACATAACTACAACGCCAATGCCATATCTCCGATATGGTCTTATACGGGATCTCATACTGATATCGATGCCATATCCCAGATATGGTCTTATACGATTTTCATATTCAATGCCGATGCCATATCCCAAACATGGTCTTATATAGGACCTTACCATTCTCATATCTTGATGATGATATCCTCTCACTTCTTAAGGTCCAACCGGGACTTCAACATCATAAATTTTCATCATTTTCTCATTGAACATCATTACTCAATTTCATAGAATTAATATACATCTTCACGAATATCAAACATTTTAAAACATAATAGCATGATGCTGAATTTATTGCACACATACATTCCGCGATACATAAATATGTGATTTTGCGATCTAGTCTGAAACCTTGCCTTTTCCTCGGTCAAGGTTAATTCCTCGTTCTTCTTGATCTATAATAACAAATTAGCTCATTTAATTACCACATTAATTAATACATTTCAATAATCATACTTTGGCAAAATTACTATTTTGCCCTTAGACTTTCACAATTGTACCAATTCAATTCAACATACACCATGACCATAAGGCACTTCTAAGAGCCCTAAATCAAGACATCCACACAAGCATGCACTTCATGAACTTCATCATCATTGAATATGTAAACTTGTCAAGTATTGGCCAATTTCAAATGACCATTTACAAAATGAATTGGATAACATTACTAGCCACATATTGGCTAACCAATATGACATATCACCAAAAATAACAAAGTTCCTATACATGCCATACTTAAAATTAATCAAACTATTCTATACCAAAGAGAAGTTGATAGTGTGATTCCGAACTCCGACGTCCCACGATCCCGAAGTTAGCTTGGCGATACTACAAGGAAAATGGAAATGAGAGAGGTAAGCATGAAGCTTAGTAAGTTTGCATGAAATAAATAGCAACATAAAGGCTCATAATGTCATCCATCCATTGCATTGAATAAAAACACAAAGTCCAAAGCACATTGCCATAACTTACTTATGTTTACTCGTAACAATTACATGTTGTGTCACGTATCGTAAACATTTCTCGTGAATTACTCACATATACCTGTATGACTTCATCACATAGCTTTATCACTAATTTCATCTCTATTATAAGCTTAACTATTTATCCCATTGATTCACTTGGAATTACTCAAGGATACACAATCATCATCATTCACATAACTACAACGCCAATGCCATATCTCAGATATGGTCTTATACGGGATCTCATACTGATATCGATGCCATATCCCAGATATGGTCTTATACGATTTTCATATTCAATGCCGATGACATATCCCAAACATGGTCTTATACGGGACCTTACCATTCTCATATCTTGATGATGGTATCCTCTCACTTCTTAAGGTCCAACCGGGACTTCAACATCATAAATTTTCATCATTTTCTCATTGAACATCATTATTCAATTTCATAGAATTAATATACATCTTCACGAATATCAAACATTTTAAAACATAATAGCATGATGCTGAATTTATTGCACACATACATTCCTCGATACATAATTATGTGATTTTACGATCCAGTCCGAAACCTTGCCTTTTCCTCAGTCAAGGTTAATTCCTCGTTCTTCTTAATCTATAATAACAAATTAGCTCATTTAATTACCACATTAATTAATACATTTCAATAATCATACTTTGGAAAAATTACTATTTTGCCCTTATACTTTCACAAAATTAGGATTTTACCACTAGGCTCTTAAGTAGATTCTAATCAAATTTTCTCTTTTAACAAGCCTAGATGAACATTTATTACTCTTATAACAACTCACAATATCAATTATTTCACACATTTACCCTATTTACAACCTTTACAAAAAGATCATTTTTAGGTGTTTTCATGGAAACACCTTTCACAAAAGTTGTGTATTTAACACCCAAGATTCATTTTCTTCCATAAAAATGTAGCAAACAACATAAATGCTCACATGAAAACCCTAGACTCTTAATCATTTTGCAAAATAGTCCTCTCCATAGCTAGATCATGTTACAAGGATCTCAAAATATAAAAATTATCAAAGAATGACCATTAAAATGCTTACTTGCAATGTAACACCCCAAACTCAGCCTAGACATTACGACTAGATCTAACATGTCACATCAAAGTGTTGCTTTGAAAATCGATCTTGTCAATGAGAATTCGTGACTAAAGTTTTAAATCCTTTTTAAAACTAATTACTATCGAAAACGTTGGGGTTGTAAAATCAAAACTTATTAATCACTTATTGGTCATATCAGTAATTTTACCCTTTGAAGGTATGCCAATACAGTTTATGACCTTTCCAAAGGACTACCGTCATCTCAAACGACTCGAATAACTTATATGGCCAAAATAGTGTAATTGGGCCCAAGGCCCATTACTTGGCCCAAGTGGACCCACACGCTCATGTGGCCCGTTTAGCCCACATTTCATCACGGATACACGAACCTCGTAGCCCAGTCCCTTATTAGCCACTTACCGTAGATTTCGTCCCTATGGGGTCCATTAGCCTATTGGGCCCAATGGCCTATTTTGGCCCTCGAGGCCCATTACGACCTAAGCTCACGAGAATGTTCGTGGCGACCTCTACGGTCTATCGCCAACTTTTGTGGCTTGATTTTTCCCTATGAGTGTTCACACGCTCGTGAGCCCTCAAATGCCATAGTTTTGGCTTTTCAACTTTTGCCGATTCACAATTAAACAGGGGTGTGAATACACACTTTCATCTATCGTTTTCACAGAAGCAACATTGGGTGTACGATTACACACCTGTTCGCGAAACTAGCTAAGATCCACGCTCTTCGAAACCTACAATCAACCAACATATCGTATCAGATTTACAACCACTAAGGTTAACACATACTCTTAAACCACAACCGTTATTAACTTAAACCACAACCACTCACGTTGCTTCAACTCACTGATAGCAGCGCCTCCCTGCCGATCAAGGGTGATTTCCCCCTCCTAACAAGATTTGGCGTGTAACAGACCGAATCTGACCCTAATCAGAACGGTGGTTTTGGGACCACGAATCTGAGTTCGAGAAATATTTAAATATTATATGTAGTATTTATTATGTATGCATTTATGTGTGTGAAAGTCTCGTAGAAAAATTTTATTGTTTGTGTGTTTAATTTAGAAAAAGGACTAAATCGTGAAAAAGGTAAAGTTGTAAACTATAGTGAAATATACCAAATTGATTGTGGCTTTATAAATAGAAGTCCTAAAAGGGTAATTGACCCATTATTTAAGGTAATGGACGTCATTTATAATGACTAGTGCTTATATTATATTATATATATATATTGTATATTATTATTTATTAATATTACTAGTTAGTGGGGTAATGATTAAGAAAGTATAATTTATGTTGTTTAAAGAAGATAATTAAAAAAAAACATATTCTCTCCCCACTTACTTCATCTTCTCCACGAAAATAAGGAGAAAGGAAGTAAAAATTTGAACTTCATGGCCGGTTCTTGCATGTCCTCTTAAGGTAAGGAATTTAGCTTCATTTTTGTAAATTCTTGTATGGCAATTTTAATAATATATGATGAATGGGATATAAATATATGCATGTGGTGGTTTATGTAACTTTTGATTTCTTGAAGTATTTATAATTTTTATATACGTATCCAGTAAATGTGTATACATACAATTATTGAATGTAACATGGTAAGGATTTAGTTTATGTAAAGGCCGAATGTGAGTTGGATCATGTATATAACTAAGGCTTTGGAGTTAAATGAATTGATGTGAATTTATTTTAAATATATGTGGATTATGAGGCAAAGTACGATGGAATTTAAATGATTAAATATGAGTATTTGGGCATATTCAATTGGGAGAGTAGTACAATGATGTGTTTAGAATTGAGATGAATGGAATTCAATTGAATAGACTCTTTTCAAACCTTGTTTAGATCAAGGGAAGAAAGAGTTGGAAAAGGAGCGGGGGAAAGCTAAACTAAACGAGTGAGTAGACGGGACATTCTTACCCTACAACTATCAAGGTAAGTCCCTAAGCAATCGAATTAATGTGGAATTTCTTTATGTACATGTATATATATTTAGGTAATATAAATGCCTCCATTTTTATTTTGGCCGAATGTGGTATAAGGCATTTTTGTATGGTAGTTATGTTATATGGAATCACAAAGTCATGCTCATGTGCAATTGTGATAAGAAGTTGAATATACAACATTTTGGATTCATGATAATCTTACAGATGTGAATTCATGTAGATACAGTACATATATACCTATGTCTATATGTACATCCTTGAGAAAGTCAAATGAGATAGATTGATTTTATATGTGATGGTAGAATGTGATAACATCATGTGAATGTATATATATAATTAAATATTTATATGGATGGATTGGATGATTGAGGTAGGTTTAATGACATGTTGTCAGAGGTATGAAAATGCATGTATTGGTTTGAATAAATATCTTGGGTTGACTTGTAGATAATTAGAGAATAGGAAATAAAGGAAGAATTAGTGATCGAATCGCATTATTATGTATGTTAATCGTTATAAGATGTGAAATCAATTAATATGTTTAAATGTGTGTTGGAATGTTGAAAATGTTGAAAATTGAGCTTTGAGCCTATCGGGCCTTGTCTTGTGATCTATTTCGGCTTTGAGCCTAGCGAGGCCTTGTCTTGGTGATTTATTTCAGACTTTGAGCCTAGCGGTGCCTTGTCTTGGTGATCTATTCGGGCTTTGAGCCTAGCAGGCCTTGTGCCGGTGATCTATTTCGGGCTTTGAGCCTAGCAGGCCTTGTGCCGGTGATCTATTTCGGGCTTTGAGCCTAGCAGGCCTTGTGCCGGTGATCTATTTCGAGCTTTGAGCCTAGCAGGCCTTGTGCCGGTGATCTATTTCGGGCTTTGAGCCTAGTAGGCCTTGTCTTGGGTGACTTAATTCGGCTTAATGCCTAGTAGGCTAAATGGTGTTTTAAAACTTGGACTTTAAGTCTAGCAGGTGGTTGGGTGTATGTGATTCAATTTAGTGTGTAGCTCGTTATATCTTTGGTGAGTTATATATTTCGAACTTTAGTTACGAAATGGTAAAGTTATGAAATAAACCATGGAAGCTTAAGTTTATGAAAGTGAATTGGTAAGTTCGGCTATAAGGTATGTATTAAGTATACTTTAATGTTATGATTATAAGCTATGATGATAAATAATGTAATGATGAAAGAATTCGTAGATCATCGACAAGGTGGAAATTATTTACTTAAAGAAACTAAATGTCCAGGTACGTGTAAGTTTTATAGTTGTGAGAAATGAGGTAAATTGTTCTACCACTATTTGGTGTTGGTAAAATATTGTATAAGGAAAACATTTTGCATGATTATGATATGTGTATATGATCTAATTAACAAAGTGTTATATATATATATATATTGGTATATAATCTTGGTTGTATTATTGAAATTTGGCCATTCAGTTAAGTGTAATATGTGAGGATTATGAGTATGTTTGCATAGTTAATCGATGGGAATTATGTGGTTGTTATATACATGGCATTTGAAGTCAATTCAAATAGAGGTACAAATTGTATTGAAACTTTGCATGGATTCGATGAGTTGCGCATTAAAGGTGATATGGGTGAAATATATATATTAGGCGTTGAGGACAATATTAATGTCCGTAAGCTTTTATAAGAACGTTTCAATATTAGTTATGAATTCATATTTATATGAATAACCATAGGTTCTAATCTTGTTGCTTAAGACTTACTAAGCTAGTAAGCTTACTGTGTGTATCCCTTGTTTGTTTTATAGATTTTGTCAAAGCTACGGGCTCGAGAGGATTTTCGGAGAAGTCAACCACACCGCCAACTCTTTTGGTACTTATAAACCTAGTTTGAACTTAAGGCATGTATAGGCTAGCTTAAGGTTTGAATGATATTTAGTTGATGTATATAAGCCATGCGAAAATGGCTTGTCTTACTATTAAATAATCCAAGGTTATGCAAGTCTTGATTAAGGTAAGAGTATAAGTTTTGCATGAATGATGAATATGAATGTGTTTAAAATTATGCTAAGCATAATGTTATGTATATGTATGTTTGATATGTAATCACATGTATGAATCTTTACTAGTTCTTTGGAAAGTGAATATATATATATATATATGGGATAGCATATTAGGTTATGAATAACATTGGTGCATGTGTATTATAAATTCAATTGATGGTATTTGGTAATGAAATGATTAAATTATGGTACTATGGTTCGGTTGTATTCTACCTTGATGCATGATCATTAAATAGGTAAAATTGGCAATGTAAGCAAGCATACTTGTCGGTTTGGTTAATTAATATGTTTATTATGTCATGCATTTGACTTAAAAAAAAAGTAGCCCATTTTAGAAGCATATCTTATAGTACATTATTCATGATGGATTCACATATATTTAGTTACATTATTTGATATCTTACAGGTATATTAAATATGGCTATGGGAATTTTCGTTCATGGAAAATTTGATTACCAAATGAATAGTGATATGGTTAGCCAATGAAAATGTTTCTTTGTAAATCTTGGTTAAATGGTTTATGAACGGTATATTAATAAATGTTTAACTACGCTATGAAAGCACATTACATTCATTGTATTCGATCAAGTTTATTTGAGATGTTTAAAAATTTATATGAATTGTACTACGCTTGGTAATGCCCCGTAACCCTAATCCAACGATGGATACGGGTTAGGGGTGTTATATTTTATTGGTATCAGAGCCTACAGTTTAGTCGATTCTAGGACTACCGTAGCGAGTGAGAGCCTAGCTATACATGCCTTATTGTATATTTGATGGTGTGGTGACTTCAGACATCTTGAACTGTGTTTATTTTTGTAATGGATCCTGATCCTGATAGAGCCATAGCGGATGATGTAAAGAGCGAACGCTTTGATCGGCACGCGATCACGCCGAGAGACTCTCTACCAGTTTTGGGTAGCCACGAGGGGGAGGCTAAACAAGCCTTCTACCAAATGTTGAGTGAGTGGTTTACCCAGTTCATTCAGAATAACCCGACTATACAACCACCTCCACCCCCAAATAATCCAACTTCGACCTTCGCACCTCAGATAATAGATCCGATAAGATCTAGTAAGCCTTCCGTTGATAAAATTAGGAAACATGGGGCCGAAGAAATTAAAGCTAATGATGATGATATCGCAGAGAGCTGAGTTGTGGCTTGATAACACTATTCGAGTACTTGATGAATTATCTTGTACTTCAGACGAATGCTTGAAATGTGCTATATCGTTACTTCGGGACACTGCATGTCACTGGTGGAATACGCTAGTATCAGTGGTTTCAAAAAAAAATGACGTGGGATTTCTTTCAAATAGAGTTTCGCAAGGAATATATTAGCTAGAGGTTCATCGATCGTAAGCGGAAAGAATTTCGGAATTAAAACAGGGCGCATGACAAAGGATGTAATATAAGCGAAATTTGTCGATTGAGTGATATGCTCGAGAGTGTGTATCAACTGAAGCTATCAAGTGTAAAAGATTTGAAGACGGTCTGAATAAAGACATAAAGTTGCTTGTTGGCATTCTTGAGATTTAAGAGTTTGTGACACTAGTCGAGTGAGCTTGCAAAGCTGAAGAGTTCGGAAAAGTGTCAGAAAAGCTTCGATCAGTTGAAAGCCCTTTTGACTGAAGCTCCAATGTTAGTTCAGCCTGAATCGGGTAAAGAATTTGTTGTTTATTTTGATGCTTCTTTGAATGGTTTGGGTTGTGTTTTGATGTAGGAAGGCAAAGTCGTAGTTTACGCTTTGAGACAATTGAAGCCGCATGAAAGAAATTATCTGACACATGACTTAGAACTCGCAGCTATTGTGTTCGCATTGAAAATTTGGTGTCATTATTTATACGGTGAGAAATGTCATGTTTACTCGGATCACAAAAGTCTTAAGTATTTGATGACTCAGAAAGATCTGAACTTGAGACAACGCAGATGGTTAGAACTGTTGAAAGACTATGAGTTGGTAATTGACTACCATCCGGGGAAAGCTAACGTTGTCGCAGATGCGTTAAGTCGAAAATCATTGTTTGCTCTTCGTGCATTGAACACACAGATGGTTTTGTCAGGTGATAGTTCGATCATAGCCGAGTTAAAAGCAAGACTGATATTTATTCAGCAAATTTGTGATATAAAAAAAGTCGACAAAGATATGATATTAAACGAGTTCGATGTGAAAGTAAGGCGAGTCGAATTTGAATTGATGAAAATGACTGCTTGAAATACAAAGGCAAAATGTGTGTATCAAGGAACGTGGACTTGATTCAGATGTTATTGAATGAGGCTCATAACAGTTAGATGTCGATACATCCGAGTAGCATGAAAATGTATAATGACTTGAAGCGCTTCTTCCGGTGGCACTCGTATGAAATGGGATATATCGAATTTTGTTTCAAGGTGTTTAATATGTCGACAAGTCAAAGCCAAACATCGATGCCTTCGGATTACTTGACCAATTATGATACCGAGTGGAAATGGGATAGAATTACAATGGATTTTGTGTCGTTTGCCTCGACACCAAGTAAGAAAGATGCGATCGGGTTATAGTTAATAGACTGACTAAATCAGCTCATTTTGTGTCGGTTCGTACAGACTTTTCACTCGATAAACTTGCTGAATTGTATGTATCACAAATTGTAAGATTGCATGGTGTACCGAGTTCCATTGTGTCAGACAGAGACCCGAGATTTACATCGCGATTTTGGAAGAAGTTGCAAGATGCTTTAGGTACTAAACTACATTTTAGTATAGCCTTTCATCCGCAGACAGACGATCAGTCTGAGCGAACTATTCAGATACTTGAGGACATGTTGAGATGTTGCGTTCTCGAGTTGGAAGGTACGTGGGAACGATACCTACCTTTGATTGAATCTGCTTATAATAATAGCTTTCAATCTAGTATCAAAATGGCGCCTTATGAAGCCTTGTACAGCGAAGGTGTCGAACGCCATTATACCGGATCGAGCTCAAGTGAGAATAAGATACACGGGGTTGATTTGATTAAAGAAACTGAACAGAAAGTAGCTATTATTAGAGACAATTTGAAAGCTGCCTCGGATCGTCAAAAATCCTATGCTGATTTGAAACCTAAAGACATTGAATTTCAGGTAGGAGATCGTGTATTCTTAAAAGTTTCCCCGTGGAAGAAAGTACTCCGATTTGGTCGGAAAGGCAAGTTGAGTCCGAGATTTATCGGACCGTATGAAATCATTGAACGTATTGGGCCTGTTGCTTATATATTGAGGTTTCCCTCTGAGTTAGAAAAGATACATGACGTATTTCATGTTTCGATGCTTCGTAAGTATAGATCAGATCCGTCTCATGTGATCACACCGACAGAGATTGAACTCCGATCTGATTTGACATATGATGAAGAACCAATCCGTATCTTAGCTCGGGAAATAAAAGAGTTGAGAAATAAAAGAACTCCGTTAGTGAAGGTTCTATGGAATCGTCACGGAGTTGAAGAGGCTACGTGGGAGCCTGAGGATTCAATGAGGCAACAATATCCGACCTTGTTTAACGGTAAGATTTTCGTGGATGAAAATCCTTAAGGGGGAGAGTTGTAATGCATCGAATCGACCCTAATCGAACGGTGGTTTTGGGACCACAATTGAGCTCGAGAAATATTTAAATATTATATGTAGTATTTATTATGCATGCATTTATGTGTGTGAAAGTCTCAGAGAAAAATTTTATCATTTGTGTGTTTAATTTAGAAAAGGACTAAATTGTGAAAAGGTAAAAGTTGTAAACTATAGTGAAATATACCAAATTGATTGTGGCTTTATAAAAGAAGTCCTAAAAGGGTAATTGACCCATTATTTAAGGTAATGGACGTCATTTATAATGACTAGTGCTTATATTATATATTATATATATTGCATATTATTATTTATTATTATTACTAGTTAGTGGGGTAATGATTAAGAAAGTATAATTTATATTGCTTAAAGAAGATAATAATAAAAAAAAACATATTCTCTCCCACTTACTTCATCTTCTCCACGAAAACAAGGAGAAAGGAAGTAAAAATTGAACTTCATGGCGGTTCTTGCATGTCCTCTTAAGGTAAGGAATTTAGCTTCATTTTGTAAATTCTTGCATGGTTGAGATAGCTATCATGAGTACTTTAAAATACATGTGGAAATTTTGGAGCTTGGAGCTTGTCTTAGTTTCGCCATGAATGAGTATATTGATCTATTCATGTTGATAGAAGATTTTTTCTTTAAGCTATAAGTGATCGGTTGTAAATGATATACTAAATTGAATTCATTTTTTAGGGAGTTTAAGGTATAAACCCCAATTGCGAATATAATATGGAAATTTTAATAATATATGCTTAATGGGATATAAATATATGCATGTGGTGGTTTATGTAACTTTTGATTTCTTGAAGTATTTATAATTTTATATACGTGTATTCGTAAATGTATACATACAATTATTGAATGTAACATGGTAAGGGATTTAGTTTATGTAAAGGCCGAATGTGAGTTGGATCATGTATATAACTAAGGCTTTGGAGTTAAATGAATTGATGTGAATTTATTTTAAATATATGTGGATTATGAGGCAAAGTACGATGGAATTTAAATGATTAAATATGAGTATTTGGGCATAGTCAATTAGGAGAGTAGTACAATGATGTGTTTAGAATTGAGATGAATGGAATTCAATTGAATAGACTCTTTTCAAACCTTGTTTAGATCAAGGGAAGAAAGAGTTGGAAAAGGAGCGGGGAAAGCTAAACTAGATGAGTGAGTAGCGGGACATTCTTACCCTACAACCGCCAAGGTAAGTCCCTAAGCAATCAATTAATGTGGAATTTCTTTATGTACATGTATATATATTTAGGTAATATAAATGCCTCCATTTTTATTTTGGCTGAATGTGGTATAAGGCATTTTGTATGGTAGTTAAGTTATATGGAATCACAAAGTCATGCTCATGTGCAATTGTGATAAGAAGTTGAATATACAACATTTTGGATTCATGATAATCTTGCGGATGTGAATTCATGTAGATACACATACATATATACCTATGTCTATATGTACATCCTTGAGAAAGTCAAATGAGATAGATTGATTTTATATGTGATGGCGAATGTGATAACATCATGTGAATGTATATATATAATTAAATATTTATATGGATGGATTGGATGATTGAGGTAGGTTTAATGACATGTTGCAGTAGGTATGAAAATGCATGTATTCGGTTTGAATAAATATCTTGGGTTGACTTGTAGATAATTACGTAATAGGAAATAAAGGAAGAATTAGTGATCAAATACGCATTATTATGTATGTTAATCGTTATAAGATGTGAAATCGATTAATATGTTTAAATGTGTGTTGGAATGTTGAAAATGTTGAAAATTCGTGCTTTGAGCCTAGCAGGTGCCTTGTGTTCGGTGATCTATTTGGGCTTTGAGCCTAGGTGCCTTGTGCTTAGGTGATCCATTTCGCTTTGAGCCTAGCAGTGCCTTATGCTCGGTGATCTATTTCGGGCTTTGAGCCTAGCAGGCCTTGTGCCGATGATCTATTTCGGGCTTTGAGCCTAGCAGGCCTTGTGCCGGTGATCTATTTTGGGTTTTGAGCCTAGAAGGCCTTGTGCCGGTGACTTAATTCGGGCTTAATGCCTAGCAGGCTAAATGCCGATGTTTTAAAACTTGGACTTTAAGTCTAACAGGCAGGGTACCGGTGTATGTGATTCAATTTAGCGTGTAGCTCGTTATATGCTGGTGAGTTATATATTTCTGAACTTTAGTTACGAAATGGTAAAGTTATGAAATAAACCATGGAAGCTTAAGTTTATGAAAGTGAATTGGTAAGTTCGGCTATAAGGTATGTATTAAGTATACTTTAATGTTATGATTATAAGCTATGATGATAAGTAATGTAATGATGAAAGAATTCGTAGATCATCGACAAGGTGGAAATTATTTACTTAAAGAAACTAAATGTCCAGGTACGCGTAAGTTTTATAGTTGTGAGAAATGAGGTAAATTGTTCTACCACTATTTGGTGTTGGTAAAATATTGTATAAGGAAAACATTTTGCATGATTATGATATGTGTATATGATCTAATTAACAAAGTGTTATTTATATATATATTGGTATATAATCTTGGTTGTATTATTGAAATTTGGCCATTCGGTTAAGTGTAATATGTGAGGATTATGAGTATGTTTGCATAGTTAATCGATGGGAATTATGTGGTTGTTATATACATGGCATTTGAAGTCAATTCAAATAGAGGTACAAATTGTATTAAAACTTTGCATGGATTCGATGAGTTGCGCATTAAAGGTGATATGGGTGAAATATATATATTGGCGTTGAGGGACAATATTAATGTACATAGCTTTATAAGAACGTTTCAATATTAGTTATGAATTCATATTTATATGAATAACCATAGGTTCTAATCTTGTTGCTTAAGACTTACTAAGCTAGTAAGCTTACTTCGTGTGTATCCCTTGTTTGTTTTATAGATTTTGTCAAAGCTACTGCTCAGAGGATTTTCGGAGAAGTCAACCACACTGTCAACTCTTTTGGTACTTATAAACCTAGTTTGAACTTAAGGCATGTATAGGCTAGCTTAAGGTTTGAATGATATTTAGTTGATGTATATAAGCCATGCGAAAATGGCTTGTCTTACTATTAAATAATCCAAGGTTATGCAAGTCTTGATTAAGGTAAGAGTATAAGTTTTGCATGAATGATGAATATGAATGTGTTTAAAATCATGCTAAGCATAATGTTATGTATATGTATGTTTGATATGTAATCACATGTATGAATCTTTACTAGTTCTTTGAAAGTGAATATATATATATATATATATATGGGATAGCATATTCTGTTATGAATAACATTGGTGCATGTGTATTATAAATTCAATTGATGGGATTTGGTAATGAAATGATTAAATTATGGTACTATGGTTCGGTTGTATTCTACCTTGATGCATGATCATTAAATAGGTAAATTGGCAATGTAAGCAAGCATACTTGTCGGTTTGGTTAATTAATATGTTTATTATGTCATGCATTTGACTTAAAAAAAAAAAGTAGCCCATTTTAGAAGCATATCTTATAGTACATTATTCATGATGGATACACATATATTTAGTTACATTATTTGATATCTTACCGGTATATTAAATATGGCTATGGGCATTTTCGCTCATGGAAAATTTGATTACCAAATGAATAGTGATATGGTTAGTCAATGAAAAATGTTTCTTTGTAAATCTTGGTTAAATGGTTTATGAACGGTATATTAATAAATGTTTAACTACGCTATGAAAGCACATTACATTCATTGTATTCGATCAAGTTTATTTGAGATGTTTAAAAATTTATATGAATTGTACTACGCTTGGTAATGCCCCATAACCCTAATCCAACGATGGATACGGGTTAGGGGTGTTATATTTTATTGGTATCAGAGCCTACGGTTTAGTCGATTCTAGGACTACCGTAGCGAGTGAGAGTCTAGCTATACATGCCTTATTGTATATTTGATGGTGTGGTGACTTGCACATCTTGAATCGTGGTTTATTTTTGTAATGGATCCTGATCCTGATAGAGCCATAACAGACGATGTGAAGAGCGCAACGCCTGATCGTACACGCGGATCAGCGCCAGTAGACTCTTCTAGTTTCCTTCTTCTTCTTTTGTTTCATTTTGGTTGCTTGGGCGAACCTACATTGATCACCATTCACTTTTCTTGTAAGCCAAAAACCTCTATAGCCACACTCTGCCGAAATTCCATTCCCTATTTTCTTCACTCTAAAAAGCCATAGCCAAATTTCTTCTACTGTCTTTTCTTCATATTGTACCAAAGCCAAAGATTGTACCTTCTTTGTTCTTGGCCAAATCTTTGATTTGAATCCCAGACTCATTTCTTGTGTTTCTTTTTCCCGGGGACTTTACCATAGTCGAATCTTCATTTATATTTTGCATAAGACTCTATTGATCCTTTTTCTTTCTTCCTCTATTTTTCTTGAGGCCGAAACTCCAGTCATTCAGTTGAAGATCCATATTTCAATTTTTGATTTATCATCTAAGTTCCTTTCTGTTGTAGCCTTTGTCAAATTTCTTCTCTTCAGGGCTAGTGCTGAATTCTCTTAAGTGAAAAGAGGATCTTTATCGTTAAGGTGAGTGGTGTTCTTTTGGATCGTTATATTCTTTTCAGGATTTATGTTAATGTTGAATGGCTTTTGGATCTACGGTGATGTGTTTGGTCGATTGTAGGAAGGAGTGTAGCTACATTCTGTTGATATCTGGGATTTGCTTGGTTTGTGATTTAAGCCTAAGGCTCGGGAATTGTCAATCTAGGTAAGGGTGGTTATCTCTGTGCGTTATATCCTTCGGGATTTCTTAGTTAAGCCGAATGGCAATGTGCTTAATGATATTGTGTTCGCCGAATATAGGAGGGGTAAAGCCAAGCATTTGGATTCCTGGTACACTCAATTCGTGGGTTAGACCTTGATCTTCGGGATTCGTTAGTTTCATGAATAACCAGGTGTGTAACACTTACACACTCCATTAGTTAATTTGCTAATTATGTTTATTGTTAATAGCCGAAATAGTTATTGAAATCGGTGTGTTACCCTTGCGGGTATGAGCGTGGACTCTGGTTAAGTCCCCTGTGGATTGGCTATAGATATATGATGTTATACTATTTGATTATGCTATGCTATGTGATACTTGCATTACAAACATGTTAATATGCCACGAAAAATGTGTTCGTGATGATGGGTATGTTGAGTGGAGAGGGAAGGATGATTTAGACTGTCACAAGTGGTTTTGACCACACAGTGGGTTGGCCCTGCTTTTCTTATTATTTGTGACTAGTCTTAGTGGTTTTGACCACCAGTGGTTTTGACCACACGAATATTATTTGTGACTACGGCCACCAGTTGTTTTGACCACACATGGATTATTGTGACTCGTCCCGTGGTTTGGTACCACAGTGGGTTGGCCCCACATGTTGATTACGGATTGTCATCAATGAGTTTGACCACATGGTGGGTTGGCCCCACCATATGATTTGTGACTCTGCACACCAAATGGTTTTGACCACACGGATATTATTTGTGACTACGATCACCAAAGTGGTTTTGACCACATGGATTATTATGACTCGTCAAGTGGTTTGGTACCCCTGCTGGGTTGGCCCCACATGTTGATTACGGATTATCATCAGTGGTTTTGACCACACGGTGGGTTGGCCCCATCATATGATTTGTGACTACGATCACCAGTGGTTTTGAGCACACTTATATAATTTGTGACTACGGTCACCAGTGGTTTTGACCACACATGGATTTTTGTGACTCGTCCCAGCGGTTTGGTACCACAATGGGTTGGCCCCACATGTTGATTACGGGATTGGCATCAGCGATTTTGACCACACGTTGGGTTGGCCCCACCATATGATTTGTGACTACGGTCACCAGTGCTTTTGACCACACTTATATGATTTGTGACTACGGCCACCAGTGGTTTTGACCACACATGGATTATTATGACTCGTCCCAGTGGTTTGGTACCACAGTGGGTTGGCCCCACATGTTGATTACGGGATTGTCATCAATGGTTTTGACCACACGGTGGGTTGGCCCCACCATATGATTTGTGACTACGGCCACCAAGTGGTTTTGACCACACTTATATGATTTGTGACAACGGTCACCAATGGTTTTGACCACCGGTGGTTTTGACCACAAGGGTGAGACACAGAGTTCGGTTGGTTAGGTTGGTTTGCATGATTTGCATATTGACATATGAAATGTGTAAGTGCCTTATTATTATCTGGATGGGAATTTATACACTGAGTCTCGGTGACTCACTCCTTCCCTTACATTTTACAGATGAGGCATAGATCGCGGATGTGGAGCGGGGTGGACTCGAGGTGGCCATGCACTATGTTGTCGGGTTTTATTTCAATTACTATTTGGGGTTAATTTACATTTACATTTGGTTTTGGATTTGTAATAGGTCCGCTAAATTTTATTATTTTGGGTTTTTGATTATCTGCTTTAACTATCATACTGTGCCTAAGTTAAATGACATAGCATGTTCTAATAACCTGTAAAATCAACGTTTTCAAAAATTGTACAACTTATCGGGTTTTGCAAACTTTACCATCGGGTAATACTAAACAAATGAAGTCAACAAACTAACTCAGACTTTCTCCAAACCAAGTTTTTGTTATGTTCTGATACAAAATGGTTTTCAACTTTATTATGCTAAACTCGCTCGGGTTTTCATAAACCAAATGACTTTCCAAAACTAGAAACGATAACCGATCTTCTCAAGGGAGTTTTCTTTCAAACTCAAAACAACAAAAATGTTTTCGAGAATAATGTTTCACATAAATAAACCAGCAACTTGTTTTCTACAAAATATTTTGCACTCTGTAACATACTGAATTCGGTCGTGGTGTGTTGAACGGGTTTGGGGTGTTACAATTTTGGTATCAGCGCTAAGTTTAAAAGCTCGACTATGGGCCCGAGGCCCAAAAATGTTTTAAAATGGGTTATGAAAGGTTTTTTTTTGAGGGAAAGGTACGGTTGAAAAAGCATGGCACCGAGTCTCCCAAGACCGACCGCCTGTGTAAGTACCCTATTTGTTGTTAATATGTTTGTAATGATGATGTTATGACTAGTAGTAATAGGGAATTACTTTAGAGACTTAAATCATAGGATTGTGTGAACTTACGAAAATAATCCCCGTATTAAACTATTCATAAGACTGTGCTTTAATAACAGTGGAATAAGTCCAACGCATAAAATTGTTAAATCAGATCAATTCGTATCGATAGTCATGTGTGCACGAGGACGTGGGCGTAATATACGTGGACGAGGTAGGGGTAGAACGACAGTGTCGAAATCGGTAGGGTCTAGACATAGGTTAGAGAACGAGGTACCACCACTGCCAGTTGTGGGCACGATATTTTAGGATCAGACGGGTGGTGATGACGCAGTGTCGTAGATGATGCCACGGGTTCTAGAAAGAGTCATGTGCAAAAGGCCAGATCGGAGCTCGAAAATCAGGTTCGAACTACTCGGCCTAATGGCACAGAGGTATTCAAAGGTGTATCTGGTGTGGCCCCTAGTACGGTAAAATATTGGCTGGAGGCGACAGAACGTATCATGGACGACCTGGATTTTACGGCTGAGGAGAAGCTGAAGGGTATAGTATCTCTTCTCTGAGATGAGTCATATCAGTGGTGGCTCACAATTAGGGATGGAGCAATGGCCGACGACATCACTTGGGGTTTCTTTAAGGCGTACCTATCGAGGAAATACGTTGGGGCTAGTTACATTGATGCTAGACGTAAGGCTTCTGAATTTGGTTCGAGCAAATAATTCAAGATCGAAATATGAGGCGCACTTTGATTAAGTCAAGATGGATCGGTATTGTGGGCACGAAACATGAGCTACCGTGGTCGATTTGTGGATGGGTTGAGAGATGAGCTGTGGATGTTGATTGCTCCACAGTAGGAGAGAGAATTTATATTCTTAGTAGAGAAGGCCAAAGTTGCTGAGGAAGTGAAACTATCAGTGAGACAGAATTAGGATAAGGGTTGGAATAAGAGGAATTCGGGTCATCTGGCTCACGGAAACCAAAGAAAAAGGGCTAGATATGGTGGGTCAATCAAGTCGTAAGGCCCATCACGCTACTACTCAAGGGTCGCCATGGTGTGCATGGTGTGGGAAGTCCCACACGGGGGAATGTTGGACTGGAAACAGAGGGTGTTTTGAGTGTGGGTCAATGGGACACCGAGTGAAGGATTGTCCATAGAGGTCAACTAGGTTTTAGTCTGGGAATCAGGGTCGTACATAGTCCAGGAGGGATGGTCAGCAACCACAGAGGGGTCGCGGTTCGGCTAGAGGAGGTAAAGGTTCTGGGCGAGGTCACAGAGCACCGGATGTCTAGGCAGTGAGGCGTCTAGAGGAGGGCGATGCACCGGATGTCATAACCAGTACGTTCTTAATTTTTGGACTGCCTTATACTACTTTGATAGATGTTGGCTCGACGCACTCGTATGTTGCCAGGAGTATAGTGGAAACTATGAACTTAGACTTTGAGATTACTTCTAGGAGATGACAATAATAAGCCCTCTAGGTCACTTTGTAGAAGTAAATAAATCAGATAAGTGTACCCTAGAACTTCAGGGGTAGTGTTTTGGTCGATCCGATGGAATGGCCGTCGGGAGTTCGATCTGATCCTCGGGATGGATTGGCTAGTGAAGTACCATGCCAGTTTAGATTGCGCAACTAAGCGCATGGTTTTGAGGACAGTTGAAGGTGAAGAGGTAGTAATGATAGGTAATAGAAGATATTATCTATCTAATGTTGTACCTACTCAAGGTCGAAAAAATGGTGAGGAAGGGTTGTGAGGCGCTTATGGTGCATGTCTCAGGCTTTGAAGGCCAAGGAATCAGCCAGGGGAATGTCCGAATCGGTGAAGGAATTTGTCAATGTATTCTGAGGAACTTCCAGTCCGCCTCCTGCACCGGAAGTTGAGTTCAAGATAGACTTGTTACCCAAATCGCGCTTGGTTCATTGCCCCATATAGGATGGTGTCAAGGAATTGGTGGAACCGCAGTACGATTCAAGAATTGTTGGACCCTGGTTTCATCCGGCTGAGTGTATCACCTTGGGGAGCACCTGTGCTCTTTGTCAAGAAGAAAGACGATATAATGCGGATGTGTATAGACTACCACAAGCTGAATAAGTTGACGATCAAGAACAAGTATCCGTTGCCCAGGATAGACGACTTGTTTGACCAGCTTAAGGGTGCATCAGTATTCTCTAAGATAGATCTTAGGTCGGGGTATCATCAACTCAAAGTGAAGGAGGCTGATATCCATAAAATGATGTTTCGTACTCGTTATGGGCACTACGAGTTTTTGGTAATGCTGTTCGGGTTGACTAATGCACTGGCAGCGTTCATGGACATGATGAATCGGGTATTTCAGACATACTTGGATCGGTTCGTCATGGTGTTTATAGACGACATTTTGGTATACTTGAAATCTGAGGAGGAACATGTCATGCATCTACGAGTGGTTCTATAAATTCTGAAGGAGAAGTAATTATTCGCAAAGTTTAGCAAATGCAAGTTCTGGTTGAAGGAGGTAACTTCTTGGGTCATGTGGTGTCACCGAGGAATTAGAGTAGATCCTCGAAAGATTAAGGCGGTGTTGATTGGAAGCCACCTAAGTCTGAAAGCGTAGATTTGGAGTTTTCTAGGTTTATGATATTACGTAAGATTCATGGAAGGGTTTTCTTTGATTGCAGCACCGTTAACTAGGTTGTTGTGGAAAGGGGTTCAATTTGTGTGGTCTGATAAGTAGCAGGCAAGTTTCCACAAGTTAAAGAAGATTCTGACAGAAGCTTTCGTTTTGATTCAGCCTGAAGCTAGGAAGGAATTCGCAGTTTATTGTGATGCATCGTATACTGGTTTGGGGTGTGTGCTGATGCAAGAGGGGAGAGTGGTGGCATCTGTCTCGGCAGTTGAGACCTCATGAAGGTAACTACCCGATGCATGATCTGGAATTGGCTGCAGTGGTCTTCGCCCTGAAGATTTGGAGGCACTACTTGTATGGGGAAAAGTCGATAGTCTACACGGATCACAAGAGCCTGAAGTATCTCCTGACTCAGAAGGACTTGAATTTGAGGCAGCAAAGGTGGATCGAGTTGTTAAAAGACTATGACTGCTCGATTGAATACCATCCGGGTAAGGCTAACGTAGTGGCTGACGCGTTGAGTCGCAAGGTGGTAGCGGACCTGAGAACGATGTTTACTCACCTTAGTCTGTTTGACGACAGGAGTCTATTGGCAGAATTACAAGTAAAGCCAACATGGGTGGATCAGGTTAAGGAGAGGCAGCGGGTGGATGAGGTTTTGAGTGCACGGAGGTTGCAAGTGCAGAACGGTGAATTGAAGGGTTACATCTTGGGCAATGATAGAGTGCTGTGTTTTAAGGGAAAGTGTGTATGCCGAAGGACGTTGAGTTGAGACAGCGAATTCTTCAGGAAGCTCATAGCAGCCTAAACGCTATGCATCCTGGAGGTAGCAAGATGTATCGGGATTTGCGAGAGAATGCTTTGGTGGCCGGGTTTGAACAGGGAAGTAACTGAGTTTGTGAGTAAGTGTCTAACATGCCAACAAGTCAAAGCTGAGCATCGCCATCACGTCCGATGCGGTGGTAAAATTCCGTAGTGGAAGTGGGAAAAAATTACGATGGATTTCGTCACTGGGTTACCCCTTACGCCTAGCAAAAAGGATTCAGTTTGGGTGATAGTAGATCATTTAACTAAGTCAGCTCATTTTTATACCGGTTAGAGTGGATTACTCGCTCCAAAGGTTGGCAAAGTTGTATGTAGCAGAGATAGTACGGTTACATGGAGTGCCGGTGTCGATCATTTCAGATAGGGATCCCAGATTCACGTCAAGGTTCTGGAAAGCTTTGCATCGCATTGGAGTACGAGGTTGGATTTCAAAGACGGCTTTTCATCCGCAACTAGGCGACAATGAGAGGTAATTCAAATCTTAGAAGATATGTTAAGGGTCGTGTTCGATTTCAAATGTAGTTGGGAGGAATATCTACCATTGGCGTAGTTCACGATAACAATAGTTATCAGCGAGTATCCAGATGGCACCATATGAGGCAATCGATAGATTAAGTGTCGTGCCCCTACGTGTTGGATGTAATCGGGTGAACGCCAAATGTTGGGTTCGGAGTTGGTTGTTGAAATAGAGGATAAGGTTAAGGTGATTCGCTCATCGAAGGAAGCTTGGACAGCGTAAGTCTTATGTCAACCTCAAACGTAGGGATATGGAGTATGCATGGGTGACAAGGTCTTTCTGAAGGTATTGCCGTGGAAGAAAGTGCTGAGATTTGGTCGGAAGGGCAAGCTAAGCCCTAGGATTATTGGGCCATATACGGTGTTGAAGCGAGTGGGACCGGTAGCTTACCAGCTTGAGTTGCCATTGGAGTTGAGTCAGATTCATGATGTATTCCATGTCTCCATGCTTAGGCGCTATCGATCAGATCTATCGCATATTGTGCCAGTGGAGGAAATTGAGGTGAGCTCGGACTTGTCTTCGAGGAGGAACCAAAGGTCGATTTTGGATCGGGATGTCAAAGTTCTGCGAAAGAAGTCAGTTCCTTTGGTGAAAGTATTATGGCGGAACCATGGTACGGAAGAGGCCACGTGGGAACCTGAGGATGTGATGCGCAACAAGACCTCAACTCTTTTGACCTGTAATTTCGAGGTGAAATTTTTTAAGGGGTAAAACCGTAACATCCTTAAATCGGGGTCTCTACATTTTTGCATGTTTGCATGTGTTAATATGTTTGTTGTGCTAGTTTAGGGTGTTTTGGGGTCCAGGCATGAGCTTGGGGTAGGCCTGATCCATAGCAAAAATTTTTGTTTTGGGTACTTGGAAGGGTGAGCCAAGGGAGTTAGGTGATAAGAGAAATTGTTGGAGTGTTTTGACACAATAAATCAATTGGAAAAGTGGCAAGAAGGTGCCATTTGAGCACAAGGGGGGATGACACCACATGCACGAAGGAGAGCCTAGGTTCGAGCAGCAGAATTCCCTTTCTGCTTGTTGTTTTTGACACTAAGAGCAAAGAGGAATTCAGCTCAAAGTGGACTCTGATGGATGAGGTTGGAATAGGTCAACAGCTTTGAATGTATGGATGAGAGGAATTCAAGGAGTTTGATGTGTTCAAACTTGTTTGAATGGTGGGTTAAGAGGAATTCAAGGAGAGAAAGGGGGGATTGATATGGGAGGTGGCTTGGCCGAATTTTTGTAATGGCTAGGAGAGCTTAGAGCATTCGATATTTGGGTGTGAGTGGTGTGCCGAAATTAGGGTTTGCTTTAGGTAGAATTTTTGGCATTTGGTGTGTGTGTGTTCACTTTTTGGCTCTGGGTTGTCTTTCATTTGTTTTCTAGTGTGTCGAAACCACTCCCACATTTGCACATCCTTGTTTTTTTTTGTTTTTGTTTTTTCTTTTCTCTCAAAGTATCCCTAGCTGAATACTCTTCTAGTTTCCTTCTTCTTCTTTTGTTTTATTTTGGTTGCTTGGCCGAACCTACATTGATCACCATCCATTTTTCTTGTAAGCCAAAGACCTCTATAGCCACACTCTGCCGAAATTCCATTCCCCATTTTCTTTGCTCTAAAAAGCCATAGCCAAATTTCTTCTACTATCTTTTCTTCATATTGTACCAAAGCCGAAGATTGTACCTTCTTTGTTCTTGGCCGAATCTTTGATTTGAATGCCGGACTCATTCATTGTGTTTCTTTTTCCCGGGGACTTTACCATAGTAGAATCTTCATTTATATTTTGGGTAAGACTCTATTGATCCTTTTTCTTTCTTCCTCTATTTTTCTTGAGGCCGAAAACTCCAGTCACTTAGTTGAAGATCCATATTTCAATTTTCGATTTCTCATTTAAGTTCCCTTCTGTTGTAGCCTTTGCCGAATTTCTTCTCTTCAAGGCTAGTGCCGAATTCTCTTAAGTGAAAAGGGGATCTTTTGCGTTAAGGTGAGTCGTGTTCTTTTGGATCGTTATATTCTTTTCGGGATTTATGTTAATGTCGAATAGCTTTTGGATCTATGGTGATGCGTTTGGTCGATTGTAGGAAGGAGTGTAATGATATTCGCTGATCTCCGGGATTTGCTTGGTTTGTGATTTAAGCCTAAGGCTTGGGTATTGTCAATCTAGGTAAGGGTGGTTATCTCTGTGCGTTATATTCTTTTGGATTTCTTAGTTAAGCCGAATGGCAATATGCTTAATGATATTGTGTTGGCCGAATATAGGAGGGGTATAGTCAAGCATTTGGATTCCCGGGGTACACTCAATTCGTGGGTTAGACCTTGATCTTCGGGATTCGTTAGTTTCATGAATAACCAGGTGTGTAACACTTACACACTCCATTAGTTAATTTGCTAATTATGTTTATTATTAAAAGCCAAAATAGCTATTTAAATCGGTGTGTTACCCTTGCGGGTATGAGCGTGGACTCTAGGTAAGTCCCTTGTGGATTGGCTATCGATATATGATGTTATACTATTTGATTATGCTATGCTATGTGATACTTGCATTACAAACATGTTAATATGCAACGAAAATTATGTTAATGATGATGGGTATGTTGAGTGGAGGGGGAAAGATGATTTAGACTGTCACCAGTGGTTTTGACCACACAGTGGGTTGGCCCCGCTTTTCTTATTATTTGTGACTAGTCTCAATGGTTTTGACCACCATTGGTTTTGACCACACGGATATTATTTGTGACTACGGTCACCAGTGGTTTTGACCACACATGGATTAATGTGACTCGTCCTAGTGGTTTGGCACCACAGTGGGTTGGCCCCACATGTTGATTACGGGATTGCCATCAGTGGTTTTGACCACACGGTGGGTTGCCCCACCATATGATTTGTGACTACGGTCACTAGTGGTTTTGACCACACTTATATGATTTGTGACTACGGTCACCAGTGGTTTTGACCACACATGGATTGTTGTGACTCGTCCCAGTGGTTTGGTACCACAGTGGGTTGGCCCTACATGTTGATTATGGGATTGTCATCGATGGTTTTGACCACACGGTGGGTTGGCCCCACCATATGATTTGTGAGTACTGACCACCAAAGTGGTTTTGACCACACTTATATGATTTGTGACTACGGTCACCAAATGGTTTTGACCACACATGGATTATTGTGACTCGTACTGTGGTTTGGTACCACATGGGTTGGCCTCACATGTTGATTACTGGATTGTCATTAGTGGTTTTGACCGACCGTAGGTTGGCCCCACCATATGATTTGTGACTACGGCCACCAAAGTGGTTTTGACCACACTTATATGATTTTTGACTACGGTCACCAGTGGTTTTGACCACGGTGGTTTTGACCACCAGGGGTAGACATAGGAGTTCTACCGGTTAGGTTGGGTTTGTATGATTTGCATATTGACATATGAAATGTGTAAGTGCCTTATTATTATCTAATGGGATTTATACATCGAGTCTCGATGACTCACTCCTTCCCTTACATTTTGTAGATGAGGCATAGATCGCGGATGTGGAGCCGAGGTGGACTCGATGTGGCCATGCACTATGTTTTTGGGTTTTATTTCAATTACTATTTTGGGTTAATTTACTTTTAAATTTGGTTTTAGATTTTTAATAGGCCGCTAAATTTTATTATTTCGGTTTTTGATTATCCGCTTTAAGTTTTATCATCGCGCCTAAGTTAAAAACATAGCATGTTCTAATAACCTGTAAAATCAACGTTTTCAAAAATTGTACAACTTATCGGGTTTTTCAAACTTTACCATCGGGTAATACTAAACAAATGAAGTCAACAAACTAACTTATACTTTCTCCAAACCAATTTTTCTTTATGTTCAGATACAAAATGGTTTTTAACTTTATTATGCTAAACTCGCTCGGGTTTTCATAAAACCAAACGACTTTCCAAAACTAGAAACGTCAAACGATCTTCTCAAGGGAGTTTTCTTTCAAACCCAAAACAACAAAAATGTTTTCGAGAACAATTTTTCACATAAGTAAACCAGCAATTTGTTTTCTAAAAAATATTTTACACTCTGTAACATACTGAATTTGGTCGTGGTGTGTTGATCGGGTTTGGGGTGTTACAGAAAAAGACCCGAATGGTCAGAAGTGTTGCACGAGATGCCACAAAAAGAAGTAAACCCAAAACAAAAAGAGAAAACCCGAAAAACCCCGAGAAAATTCGGCACCTCTACACTCTCACAAAGCCAAAGATGCACTAAAATGAATGCCCATAGTCGGATTTTCCTTACTCAAGCTCCCAATTCGACCAAGACTCCCCCCACATCCAATTCCTTAGAAATCACTACAGATTTCTCCCTGATTCCCTTTCAACCTCCCGTTCAAATTTGATGACCAAGTCTCCAGCCTCCTCTACAGAGTTTGAATCAAACTCTATCTCTCAGGCCATAGAGATGTAAAATAAAACCCCATCTTTGCATGCCATAGGATTCGAGCCCCAATTCCCTTGCCACCTTAGTGATGCCAAAACCATCAAGCCACATGCTTTATTTGTGACATAAAATCACACACATTTAAACATAAGTCCTAACTGCTAACAACCAATTTCACTTAAGAGCAAAAAAACTAAAAATTTTCTAAGTCCCAAACTCGAACCCAAGCTTCCTAAAAACACCCTAAATACACTCAAATACTTAGCCATTAAAACACACATGGAATTGAAGCCAAATCATGCAAAATTACAAACCCTACAATTTTGGGGCGTTACAACTCTACCCCCTTAAAGAAATTTCGACCCTAAAATTTACATGGTTAGAACAAGTGAGGGTATTTTTGTCGCATCGCCTCGTCAGGCCCCCACGTGGCTTCCTCATTACTGTGATTATGCCAGAGCACTTTGACCAGTGGAACAGATTTCCTCCTTAATAACCTAACATCGCGATCCAGTATCTACACCGATTCTTCTTTATAAGTTAGATTAGGTCTAACCTCAATCTCCTCAACAAGCACTATATGTGAGGGATCAGAGTGATATCGCCTCATCATGGAGACGTGTAACACATCATGTATCAGGAGGCAGCGCAAGTTGGTAGGCGACCGGTCCTACACGCTTTAATATTCGGTAAGGTCCGATGAATCTAGGGCTCAGTTTGCCTTTTCGTCCAAACCTCAGAACCTTCTTTCAATGAGAGACCTTTAAAAAGACATAATCCCCACAGAGTACTCTATCTTTTACGCCTTAAATCTACATACGACTTCTGCCTATCAGATGCTTCCTTTAACCGATCTCGAATCAACTTTACTTTTTCTTCGATTTCAAAAACTAACTCTGGCCCCAAAACTCGCCCCTCACCAAGTTCTGTCCAACAGGTAGGGGTATGACACCTACGACCATATAACGCCTCGTACGGTGCCATCCCAATACTGGATTGGTAACTATTTTTATACGCAAACTCCCCTAGTGGCAAGTAGTCTTCCCAACTACCTTTGAAATCAATTACACAAGTTCTTAACATGTCCTCTAATATCTGGATCACCCTCTCCAACTTACCCTCAGTCTGAGGATGAAATGTCGTACTGAAGTCAAACCTTGTACCCAAAGCCTCATGTAATTTCTTCCAGAATAGAGATGTGAACCTAAGATCTCTGCCTAAAATGATAGAAACTAGTACCTCGTCCAGCCTCACAACCTCAGCCACGTTTAACTTAGCCAACTTCTACAGTGAATAATCAGTGGACCGGTATAAAATGGGCAGATTTAGTCAGTCGGTCCATAATCACCCTACCGAATCCTTCAAAGTCAGTATTAAGGGTAGCCCACTTATAAAATCCATGATTACCCTTTCCCACTTCTAGAATGGAATCTTTACTGGCTGCAATAACCTAGAAGGCAGTTGATGCTCATCCATAACTTCCTGGCATGTCAAAAACTTACCCACGAAATCTGTAACCTTGCGTTTAAGCCTTGTCCACCAGTATAGTTCACACAGATCTCGATACAATTTGTTTCCACTAGGATGCATGGCATAAGGACTACTATGCACCTCCCGTAGGATAGACTACCTTAGATTGGGATCTCTTAGTATACAAACTCTCCCACGAAATATAGTACTCCTCACTATTCAGCCCAAAGTCTGCAGTCTCCCCCTTCTCAACCAATCAAAATTGAAGGACAAACGATTCATCCAGCAACTGCTTCTCCTTAATTTGATCAATCCAAGTCGGTCTCACTTGGAGTTCAGCCAACAGACTACCATCTTCAAATAGGCAGAGACGAGCAAACATTTCTCTCAAATCAGATACAACCTTATGGCTCAGTGCATCTGCTACTACTTTAGTTTTACCCGGATGGTACTCAATCGAGCAATCATTGTAATGAATCGAATTTGACCCTAATCGGAACGGTGGTTTTGGGACCACGAATCCGAAGTCCGAGAAATATTTTAATATTATATTTTGAGTCTATTATATGTGAATTGATGTGTGTGAAAGTGTCGATGAAAATTTTATTGTTTAAGTGCTTAATTTGATTAAAAGGACTTAATCGCGTAATTGTAAAAGTTGCATGCTAAAGTGAAAAGTGCTTATATGTGGATGGCTTTTTATATGGAGTATTAAAAGTGAAATTAACCCATTTTATGAGTTAGTGGGTGGCAAAAGTCTAGTATAAACTTAAGTAATATATGGTTATTATTTTAGTATAAAGGTTATTTTGGTAAACCAAGTTATTTTAATATATATGTTAATTAAAACATAAAAAATGGCCATTATCATCTTTATTTGTTTTGGCGAATGTTTAGAAAAGAAATGGGGTTTTGCTTCCTTTGAATTTCTGCAACTTCAATCACAAATTCAAGGTTAGTTTGATTTGATTCTTGATAATTTTTACGTTTTGAGATCGTTGCTTGAACCGTAATGACCCATGTTGTAATTTTGTATCCAAGCATGTTAGATGTTCGCTATTGATAGGTTTATATAGTTTTTGATGTTTGATGGTGTTAGATAAAAGATAAGTTAAAAATTAGTATATTATGTATTGGAAGTTTTGAAGAAATTTTGTTTTTAGGGCCAAATTGTAAAATAAAAATTAGAGAGGGCTTAAATGCAAAATAAATGAAAGAAATGAACCTATATGGTCCTTATACATATTCAGCCCTTGTATAGTCTTAGCTAATTTGGTGTATTTTGTGTGTTATGCAAATAGGACTAAATTACAAAGTTTTGAAATATTAGGGGTAAAATAGTAATTTGCCTATTTATGTGCTTAGGACAAAATGAGATGAAATGTACTTGAATGAGCTAAATTTTAATATGTTTTAGATCAAGAGCAAAGAAAAACAGATTTAGATCGGGGAAAGACGAAGGTTCTCGAATAGCCGATTTGCACTGGCCTATCGACAACCGAGGTAAGTCCTACAATTATATGTCTAAAATTATTTATGTGACTTAATGGATGATGAAATTTAAATGTTTTGAGGATATATATGTAAGATAGCGAATGTAGCTAAATATTTTAGCAAGAAGTGTTGAAAAATTTTAATCGAATTGGTAAGTTCATGTGATATGAATTAAGTATGGTTTGTATAATTCTGGTTAGCTTGTAATGTGAATGTTGTAATGCATCGAATTTGACCCTAATCGAACGGTGGTTTGGAACCACGAATCCAAGTCCAGAAATATTTTAATATTTTATTTTGTGCTTATTATGTGAATTAAAATGTGTGAAAGTTTCAGAGAAAAATTTTACCTTTTAAGTGCTTAATTTGATAAAAAGGATTTAATCGCAAAAGCGTAAAAGTTGCATGCTAAGGTGTAATGTACTAATTTGCTTGTGGCTTTTTAAGTGGGTGTCCTAAAGGGCAATTAGCCCATTGACCATAGTGATGGACGACAATAGGCCAAGTTAGCCTTATATATATGTTAGTTTAATTATTTTTTTTTATATATATATAAGGTTATGTTATTATTTTATAAAGAAATAAAGTTAGTGTATATATTAAACAAAACATAAAATAAAGCCATCATCACCTTCCTCCTCTCATAGCCGAATGTAAGAAAATAAAACACCATTGTAGAGCTTTGAGTTTCGCAACTTAGAGAGCTTGATTAAGGTATGGTCGGTTTTAGTTTTTGATAATTTTACGTTTTTGAGATCGTTGTTTCAGATATTACCCAACCCATGCCTAAATTTTTGAAAATATTATGTATATAGGATTCGCCATTAACATGCTTGGATGGTTTTGATATTTGATGGTTTTAGATTAAAATATGTTAAAGATTTACAAGTTTTGTATTGAAGTTTTGGTGATTTTGAGTAAATAGGGCTAAATTGAGAAAATAAATTTGTGAGAGACTTAAAATGCAAAATAAATGAAATGCAAGGATTCATATGGCTATGTGGAAGGTTCGCCAAGCTATGGTGTTGGGAGATCTTGCATATTTTGTGTTTTGTGTAAATAGGACCAATTTGTAAAATGGGAAACATTAGGGGCAAAATGGTAATTTGTTATTTAAGTGTTTTTGGACCAAATTGAGATGAAATGTGCTTGAATGAGATAAATTTTAATGTGTTTAGATCAAGAACAAAGAAAACTAATTGGATCTGGGAAAGACAAAGGTTCTCGAATAGTCGATTTACACGGTCTAACGACAACCGAGGTAAGTCCTTACAAATTTATGTCGAGAAATTATTTACGAAAGTAGTATATGATAAAATTGGTATTGAAGGCAAGAAAATAGAGGTAGGTCGAATGTGGGTATGAAATTGTAGTAAATTTGTTTGTTGAATGTGATGTGAATAATTATGTTCTGGTTTAACATGAAATTGTAAAATAAAGTATACGAGATGGATGTGATTTTAGCATTAAGTAATGTATATGAGTATGTTGATTGGGTTGATAATCGGGCTTTGAGCCTAGGTGCCTCGTTGGGTGATTTATTTCGGCTTTAATGCTCAGCGTGCTTCGTGTTTGATTTATTTCGGCTTTAATGCTCAGCGTGCTTCGCGTTTGATTTATTTCGGCTTTAATGCCTAGCGTGCCTCGTGCGGTGTTATTACTCGAGCTTTGAGCCTAGCAGTGCCTCGTGTTTGATTTATTTCGGCTTTAATGCCTCAGCGTGCTTCGCTTGTTTGATTTATTTGGGCTTTAATGCCTCAGCGTGCTTCGTCTTGTTTGTTTAAATTTCGGACCTTTGGTCTAAGGTGTTTTATACCGTTGATGAAATATCAACTTGTGGTTTATGAGACTACATCATGAGGTGTTTATTGAGTAAGTAAGTTGATAATACAAGTTATTTATATTCAACCATACAGGTAAGTGCCTATGAGTTAATTAATTGAGTTTCTATGTTCGATCAAATAGATAAGCATATATGTGAATTTCGTTGGGCAAGAATGTGACTAAAGACCATATATATATATTTGGACCTTTGGTTATGTGGTCATATTGTTATTACATTGATATTGAATACTTGGATATATGAAATGTTGAATGGACAAGTGTATATATATTCATTTATGTGGCCTTATTGAATGATATGCATATGTAATGAGTAGATGGTTGAAAGTTGATATTTTCCATTTGAACCTTATGCCGAAATGGTAATTTATTTGTTAAAGGCAAAATAGTGATAAATGTTAAGTTAAATGAGGTATTGGAGTTCGGCAATGATAGACTATATGTTTAACTCGTGTAAGCTTAAGTCTCATTGAATTAATCGTAAATAAGGTAAGTTGTGATTAATGTTACTTGGGTTGAAATATTATGTTAAGAACGGTGTTATGTGTGATTGAGCTTATTGATCGATGTGTATGAATGGTATAAGATAGAATTTGAGCTTAAATGTACTATTTTGGGAGGTTCGGTTACAAGTAGAAATGCTAAGAGTGAAAAGACTGTGAATGTGATAATATAGTTGATATGAATGTTGTACCTATGTGACTTGGAGCATGTGATTCATGTAATATATGTTTATACTATGGTTCGATGAGTTACAGAATTATGGTAATGAAGTGTAAATGCTTGGGTTAATGAACTGTTTGTATTCGCCTCGCATAAATTCATTTATGGAAATATTTATATTCAATGTCATAAGTTTAAAGAATAAAATGTTTAAGGGTTTGAGTGTTACATTATTATTGCTTGAGACTTACTAAGCTAGTAAGCTTATTCGTGTGGTTCAATGTTCATTTTATAGATTTTGGTCTCGCTATGGGCTCGGAAATCGTCAGCAAAGTCAACCACACTATCGACTCATATTGGTACTTTTAAAGTTTGGACGAAAAACTTAAGGCATGTATAGGCTAGTTTAATGCTTGAATGATAATTTGAATTGTATAAATAAGCCATTCAAAATGGCTATTTCCTTTGGTTAGGTATCGTTTCTATGTTTGAATTTTATAACTTGCTTGTATGTAAATGGATGTTTTAAATTTGATCATGGCCTAAATTATATATGGATTTGTTTCTGGTATATATATATATATATATATATATATATGTATGGTATGGTTAAGGTATAGAGTTTAAATAAATTGAGTAAGGAAGTTATAAACTAGTTAATCATATTTTGTTATGAAACAGTTTTAGTTGTAGCAGTGATGTGATTTTGAAAATCACCAAAAATAGGAGAAATTTATTTAGAAAGTGAATAAGACATACAATTAAATTTTATTGTGTCTATTTTGATATGAAAGAAACAAGTTAGGCAAAGGAATTATATATTATGAGATATTTAAGTTTTAGTGAGACTTGTCCTGAATGAATTTGTGAGTCCCTGTTCTGTCTTGGAAAAATTGTTAAAATTGTACAAAAATAATTATGGAGCATAGTTTATATGTTTAGAATCCTTAATGAGTCTATTTTTGATTGGAATAAACAAGAACATTATTGAAATTTTGTACAATGAGATAACTGAATTTTGTAAAGATAGGTCAGAATTATTAAACAGTGAAATAGGGGTAACTTTGATGAATAAACTGTACTAATTCGCCCCATGAAAAATTCTTGAAAAATTATTGTAAAAATTTATATGAGTCTAGTTTCAAGGAAAATTTACGGATCTAAATTTTGAGTTTTGTAACTCGAGTTATGGTCAATTTAGTCAGCATGATGCAGTTGGACAGCTTTAAATTTTTATGCCCCAAATTAGTAGTCAAGTCTAGTAATGCCACATACTCGACTCCGGCAAATGTTTCGGGTAAGGGGTGTTACATTTGATTGGTATCAGAGCTTACGGTTTAGTCGATTCTAGGACTACCGTAGCGCGTGTGAGTCTAGCTATACATGCTTTAATTATATATTTGATAGTGTTGTGACTTCGACATTTTGAATGTTGTTTTATATATTATAAATGAATCTTGATCCCGATAGAGCCGTAGTGGATGATGTAGAGAGTGTAGAGCCTGACCGTGCATGCGGGTTAGTGCCGAGACTCTTGACCAGTTCGGGTAGCCACGAGGGGAGGCTAAACAAGCCTTCTACCAAATGATAAATGAATGGTCTACCAGATTGTTCGAATAATCCTAATTTGTACAACAACCTCCACCCCGAATAATCCAACTCGATACCTTCAAGACTCGATGATAGATCCGATGAGATCTAGTAGGCCTCTGCTGATAAAGTCGAAAATATAGGGTCAAGAATTTAAAGCTAATGATGATGATGATTGAGCGAGCCGAAATGTGATTTGACAATACCATTCGTGTACTTGATGAGTTATCCCGCACTTCGAGGAATGCCTAAAGTGTGCTATATCTCTACTTCGGACCCTACCTACCATTGGTGGAAAGCATTAGTATCGTAGTTCAAGAAAAAAGAAAGAAAGAATCTCTTGAATTGAAACAGGGTGAATGACCGTGATGTAATATGAGCGGAATTTGTCGACTTAACAGATATGCTAGAGAGTGTGTTTCTTCCAAGCTATTATGTGCGTAAGATTTGAAGACAGTCTGAATGAAGACATAAAGTTATTTGTGGGCATTCTTGAGATTAAAGAGTTTGTGGTAATGGTCGAGCGAGCTTGCAAAGTCAAGAGCTCAAAAAGAGAAAAGAAAGGTGAGATGTAAGCTCGAGATGACTTTAACCGACATAAGACTACTCCCGACTGTCTAGATGAGATCGACCTCCGTGAGTTCTCGAGCCACTTCGATGGCTAGTGTTGGCAATGTTCAACAGATCGGATTGAGTGCAAACATTGTGGAAAATGGCATTATGGGAGTTGTAGATTCGTGATCGGTCTTGTTTTAAATGTGGATCGTCGATCATTTCATTTGAGAGTGCCTAATGTTAGCCGAGCAAAATACTACCGTAACACTAAACCAAACAACGTGTTAGCACGAGGTAGACCACCCGACATTCGGGAATGTAGGTGGCGATCAAGGAGGAACGAAGATACCGCAGTTCGATCAGAGGCTCGAGCACCTAGCTAGAGCTTGTGCTATAAGGACCGTGGAGGATGCTTCTTCTCCGGATGTCATTACCGGTACTTTTACCCTTTATGATACTACCGTGATTGCATTGATTGATCCGGTTCGACCCATTCATATGTGTGTGAAACTCTAGTATTCGGTAAGACACCGCCATTGAGTCTCTCGAGTTTGTGATTCGTGTGTCCAACCCTTTGGGTAGATGTGTGTTTGTTAGTAAAGTGTGTAAAGGTTGCCCGTTGATGATTCGGGATTTTGCTTCCCAATCGATCTAATGTCGTTGCCCTTCGATGAGTTTGATATAATTTTGGGAATGGATGGTTAACTTTGCATGATGCGTTGGTGAATTGCAAAAGAAAGATTATTGATTTGAGATGTCGAATGGTGAGAGCAATGAGTTGAATCTAATGATCTAAATGGGTTACCTACAGAATATCATCGATGCTAGCCGAAAGTATGTGAGAAAAGGATGCAAAGCTTATTTGGCCTATGTCTTGGCTAATAAAGTGTCCAAAAATAGATTGAATCCGCACTTGCCATGGTGAATACCTAAATGTGTTTCCTAAAGAATTACCGGGTTTACCACCAAGATGAGAGATTGAGTTTGGCATTGAATTAATACCGGGACGACTCGATCTCGATATCTCCGTATCGAATGGCACCTCTCGAGTTGAAAGAGTTGAAAGCTCTTTTGATGAAGCTCTAGTGTTAATTCAAACTGAATCGGGTAAATAATTCGTTGTGTATAGTGATGCTTCTTTGAATTGTTTGGGTTGTATTTTAATGCAAGAAGGTAAGGTAGTAGCTTATGCTTGAGACGCTTAAAGCCTCTGAAAGAAATTATCCGACTCATAATCGGAATTAGCACCATTGTTTTCGCATTAAAAAAATTTGGCGTTATTACTTATTCTAAGAAAAAAAAATTGTCACGCTTATTCGGATCATAAAAGTCTAAAGTATTTGATGACTCGAAAGATCCGAACTTGAGACAACGCAGATGGTTAGAATTGAAAGACTATGAGTCGGTGATTGACTACCATCCTGAAAAGCCAAATGTGTGTTCAAGAACTTGAATTTGATTCGGATGATTCGAGTGAGGTTCATAGTGTTTGATTATCGATACATCCGGTAGCACGAAAATGTATAACGATTTGAAATAGTTTTATTGGTGGCACGGCATGAAATGGGATAGAATCACTATGGATTTTGTATCTGGGTTGCCTATGACATCGAGCAAGAAAGATGCGATGGGTTATAGTGGATAGACCGACCAAATCCACTCATTTTGTGCCGTTCATGCGCACTATTCACTTGATAAACTTGCTGAGTTGTATGTATCATAGATTGTGAGATTGCATGGTGTGTCGAGTTCCATTATTTCAGATAGAGATCCAATGTTCATACTGCGGTTTTGGAAGAAGCTACAAGATGCTTTAGGTACTAAACTTCACTTTAGCATGACCTTTCATCTGCAGACATGATGCTTAGTCCGAAGCGAACTATTCGGATACTTGAGGACATGTTGAGATGTTGCGTCCTTGAGTTTAAAGCTCTTTATGGCCGCAAGTGTCGCATAACCGTTGTATTGGAATGAGCTTAGTGAAAGCAAAATACACGGGCTGATTTGATTAAAGAGACCGAATGTAAAGTGGTTGTGATCGGAGATACTTTGAAAGTCGCCTCGGATCGGCAAAAGTCTTATGCTGATTTGAAACGTAAAGATATTGAGTTTCAAGTTGGAGACCAAGAGTTTTGAAGGTTTCCGTGGAAGAAAGTACTTCATTTGGTCGAAAAGGCAAACTAAGTCCGAGATTCATCGGACCGCATTTAAATCATCGAACGATAGGCCTATTATAGGCCTATTGCTTATAGATTGAAGTTGCCATTTGAATTAGAAAAGATACATGACGATTTCACGCTTTGATGCTTCGTAAGTATAGATCAGTCCGTCACATGTGATCACTCCGTCACGAGGTTGAAATTGATCCGATGTGACGACAAGGAAGAACCAACTCGTATTCTAGCTCGAGAAAAGAAAGAGTTAAGAAACAAGAAAATTCCATTAGTGAAAATATCAGGAAAAGGCACTGAGTGAAGAGGCTACGTGGGAACTCAAGATTTAATAAGGCAACAATATCCGACGTTGTTTAACGGTAAGATTTTGGGGACGAAAATCCTTAAGGGGAGAGTTGTAATGAGATCGAATTTGACCCTAATCGAACGGTGGTTTCGGGACCACGAATCCGAGTCCGAGAAATATTTTAATATTTTATTTTGTGCTTATTATGTGTGAATTAAAATGTGTGAAAGTTTCGTAGAAAAATTTTACCTTTTAAGTGCTTAATTTGATAAAAAGGATTTAATCGCGAAAAGCGTAAAAGTTGCATGCTAAGGTGTAATGTACTAATTTGCTTGTGGCTTTTTAAGTGGGTGTCCTAAAAGGGCAATTAGCCCATTGACCATAGTGATGGACGGCAATGGGCCAAGTTAGCCTTATATATATGTTAGTTTAATTTTTTTATATATATATAAGGTTATGTTATTATTTTATAAAGAAATAAAGTTAGTGTATATATTAAACAAAACATAAAATAAAGCCATCATCACCTTCCTCCTCTCATAGCCGAATGTAAGAAAATAAAACACCATTGTAGAGCTTTGAGTTTCGGCAACTTAGAGAGCTTGATTAAGGTATGGTCGGTTTTTAGTTTTTGATAATTTTTACGTTTTTGAGATTGTTGCTTCGTATATTACCCGACCCATGCCTAAATTTTTGAAAATATTATGTATATAGGATTCGGCCATTAACATGCTTGGATGGTTTTGATATTTGATGGTTTTAGATTAAAAATATGTTAAAGATTTACAAGTTTTGTATTGAAGTTTTTGGTGATTTTGAGTAAATAGGGCTAAATTGAGAAAATAAACTTGTCAGAGACTTAAAATGCAAAATAAATGAAATGCAAGGATTCATATGGCTATGTGGAAGGTTCGACCAAGCTATGGTGTTGGGAGATCTTGCATATTTTGTGTTTTGTGTAAATAGGACCAATTTGTAAAATGGGAAACATTAGGGGCAAAATGGTAATTTGTTATTTAAGTGTTTTGGACCAAATTGAGATGAAATGTGCTTGAATGAGCTAAATTTTAATGTGTTTAGATCAAGAACAAAGAAAAACTAATTGGATCTGGGAAAGACAAAGGTTCTCGAATAGTCGATTTACACGGTCTAACGACAACCGAGGTAAGTCCTTAAGCAAATTTATGTCGAGAAATTATTTACGAAAGTAGTATATGATAAAAATTGGTATTGAAGGCAAGAAAATAGAGGTAGGCGAATGTGGGTATGAAATTGTAGTAAATTTGTTTGTTGAATGTGATGTGAATAATTATGTTCGGTTTAACATGAAATTGTAAAATAAAGTATACTGAGATGGATGTGATTTTAGCATTAAGTAATGTGTATGAGTATGTTGATTGGGTTGATAATCGGGCTTTGAGCCTAGAGCCTCGTCTTGGTGATTTATTTCGGCTTTAATGCCTAGCGTGCTTCGTCGTTTGATTTATTTCGCTTTAATGCCTAGCGTGCTTCGTGTTTGATTTATTTCGGCTTTAATGCCTAGCGTGCCTCGTGTCGATGTTATTACTCGGGATTTGAGCCTAGCAGGCCTCGTGCCGGTGATTTATTTCGGGCTTTAATGCCTAGCAGGCTTCATGCCGGTGATTTATTTCGGGCTTTAATGCCTAGCAGGATTCATGCCGGTGTTTAAATTTCGGACCTTTGGTCTAGCAGGTTTTATACTAGTGATGAAATATCAACTTGTGGTTTATGAGACTACATCATGAGGTTTTTATTGAGTAAGTAAGTTGATAATACAAGTTATTTATATTCGACCATACAGGTAAGTGCCTATGAGTTAATTAATTGAGTTTCTATGTTCGATCAAATAGATAAGCATATATGTGAATTTCGTTGGGAAAGAATGTGACTAAAGACCATATATATATATTCGGACCTTTGGTTATGTGGTCATATTGTTATTACATTGATATTGAATACTTGGATATATGAAATGTTGAATGGACAAGTGTATATATATTCATTTATGTGGCCTTATTGAATGATATGCATATGTAATGAGTAGATGGTTGAAAGTTGATATTTTCCAGTTGAACCTTATGCCGAAATGGTAATTTATTTGTTAAAGGCAAAATAGTGATAAATGTTAAGTTAAATGAGGTATTGGAGTTCGGCAATGATAGACTATATGTTTAACTCAGGTAAGCTTAAGTCTCATTGAATTAGTTAGAAATAAGGTAAGTTGTGATTAATGTTACTTGGGTTGAAATATTATGTTAAGAACGGTGTTATGTGTGATTGAGCTTATTGATCGATGTGTATGAATGGTATAAGATAGAATTTGAGCTTAAATGTACTATTTTGGGAGGTTCGGTTACAAGTAGAAATGCTAAGAGTGAAAAAGACTGTGAATGTGATAATATAGTTGATATGAATGTTGTACCTATGTGACTTGGAGCATGTGATTCATGTAATATATGTTTATACTATGGTTCGATGAGTTACGTAATTATGGTAATGAAGTGTAAATGCTTGGGTTAATGAACTGTTTGTATTCGCCCCGCATAAATTCATTTATGGAAATATTTATATTCAATGTTATAAGTTTAAAGAATAAAATGTTTAAGGGTTTGAGTGTTACATTATTATTGCTTGAGACTTACTAAGCTAATAAGCCTATTCGTGTGGTTCAATGTTCATTTTATAGATTTTGGTCTCGCCACGGCCCGGAAATCGTCAGCAAAGTCAACCACACTATCGACTCATATTGGTACTTTTAAAGTTTGGACGTAAAACTTAAGGCATGTATAGGCTAGTTTAATGCTTGAATGATAATTTGAATTGTATAAATAAGCCATTCAAAATGGCTATTTCCTTTGGTTAGGTACCGTTTCTATGTTTGAATTTTATAACTTGCTTGTATGTAAATGGATGTTTTAAATTTGATCATGGACTAAATTATATATGGGATTTGTTTCTTATATATATATATATATATATATATATATATATGTATGTATGGTTAAGGTATAGAGTTTAAATAAATTGAGTAAGGAAGTTATAAACTAGTTAATCATATTTTTGTTATGAAACAGTTTTTAGTTGTAGCAGTGATAAGATTTTGAAAATCACCAAAAATAGGAGAAATTGATTTAGAAAGTGAATAAGACATAGAATTAAAGTTTATTGTGTCTATTTTGATATGAAAGAAACAAGTTAGGCAAAGGAATTATATATTATGAGATATTTAAGTTTTAGTGAGACTTGTCCTGAATGAATTCGTGAGTCCCTGTTCTGTCTTGGAAAATTGTTAAAAATTGTACAAAAATAATTATGGAGCATAGTTTATATGTTTAGAATCCTTAATGAGTCTTTTTGATTGGAATAAACAAGAACATTATTGAAATTTTGTACAATGAGATAACTGAATTTTTGTAAAGATAGGTCAGAATTATTAAACAGTGAAATAGGGGTAACTTTGATGAATAAACTGTACTAATTGACCATATGAAAAATTCTTGAAAAATTATGGTAAAAATTTATATGAGTCTAGTTTCAAGGAAAATTTACGGATCTAAATTTCAAGTTTTGTAACTCGAGTTATGGTCAATTTAGTCAGCATGACGCAGTTGGACAGCTTTAAATTTTTATGCCCCAAATTAGTAGTCAAGTCTAGTAATGCCACATACTCGACTCCGGCAAAGGTTCCGGGTAAGGGGTGTTACAAATGTGATGGAAGTAATATTGTATTTCGGGCTTCGAGCCTAGCAGGCTTCGTGCCAGTGATTTAATTCGGGCTTTAATGCCTAGCAGGCTTCGTGTCGGTGATTTCATTCGGGCTTTAATGCGTAGCAGGCTTCGTGCCGGTGATTTAATTCGGGCTTAAATGTCTAGCAGGCTTCGTGCCGGTGATATGCTATAAGTGGAGATTTTGAGAATCAAACAAGGTGAGAAATATATGTGGTTATGTACTAAATGTTGGGTAAAAATTTGCCCACTATATTAGTAAGGAAGAAAGTGAGTTAAGTTCTTTTTGTTTTGAATCGATTTGATGTGTAGAAATGGTCAATTGCTCAAGTTCTATAATATATAATGTTGAATCTATCATTGATGTGAATATACATAGCTTATATGTGAAGTTAATAAAGTATATGATCGAGTAATATAGTGATAAAAATCAATACAAATGTGACCTTAGTATTCGGCTAGTGTATTCGATATATATATACATATATAGAGAAATTTATGTACAATATCATTAGTTTGAAAAGTTAAGTGTTTACTTGTATGTTCATTGTAAGTATATGTGCTTAGGACTTACTAAGCCAGTGAGCTTACTCTGTTTATGTTTGTGTTCTATTTTATAGATCAATAATTCAACTACTGCTCGGGGATCATCAAGACAATGACCACCTGTCACTCTCTTTGGTATAGTTATGTTTTGTAAACTTTTGAATCAAAGGCATGTATAGGCTTTGTTTTGATAAATAGTGAATGATGTTGGATTGTAAATATAAATATAGCCTTGCGAATAAGGCTGTTGCTTTTGGTTAAGTTTAGGTTTCATATTTTGATATAGTAGCTTGCATGATAATACTATTAGGTATGTGATTTCGGTCATGCTTTAAATCATATACAGAAAATGATCATATGGTATATATATATACATGATGTAAAAATTGGGATATGCTCTTAGCTAATGAGGATAAATGTTGATGCTAGATGATTTAAAGCATGTAATATGTTAGTAAGTTAATAGGTTGCTATATATTTATTTTTGAAAATGGTTTAGTAACGTTTGTTTATATTGTTATTAAATTATCATGTTCGGATGTATCATGAAAGTTTAGTTCATATTATGTTATGTGAAATACATTAATGAGCAAATTGATGTGTACTCATCTATAGATATTCGCCATGACTTTGTTAGTTTGGAGCTTAAATTTTCCATTGAGTGCTATCGTATGTTCATTCATGAGAAATAAATGGCTAAATCATTGATGTAATATTTAGCAAAGGTGTGCTTATGATGGAGTATATTTATGTAATGAACATTGCGAATGTGACAAGAAATTATGAGATAAATGAGTAGATTAAAATATATATGTATAATCGAATGAGGATAAGTATATAGGTCAATGTTATAATTGTATGTGGTTTAGAAATGAGAAATGAACTTGTTTTGAAAGTAATGTATATGTTCAATATTGATATATGTTTAAATATGTTGTTGATAGTAAAATGAAATAAATGAACAAGTTCCATTTGTCTATTCGGCCTTTTTCTTTAAAATGACCAAATGAATAGTACTCTATAGTTTGAATGAGTTTACTTATTTTATTATGTATAATGCAATTGATATTATATTTGTGATGACTTGATTAATTGTAATATCATTACTTAAGTATTAAGATTCAATTGATTAAATGAGCGTGGTGGTTAGAAGAGTAGCATCTGTTAACCCTACTCCATGATGGATATGGGTGTTACATTTTATTAGTATCGAGCTACGGTTTAGTCGATTCTAGGACTACCGTAGTACGTAAGAGTCTAGCTATACATGCCTTTGAATTTTATATGTGATAGTGTGGGGACTTGACAATTTCAATTGTATTTTATATAGTAAATGTATTAGATCCCGATAGAGTCGTAGCGGATGATGTGGAGAGTGTTACGCCTGGTCACGCACATGGATCGGGCCATTAGACTCTCAACCGATTCTGTAACCACGAGGAGAGGCTAAACAAGCCTTCTACCAAATGATGAATGAATGGTTTACCCGTTTGTTCGTAATAATCCATTGTACAACAACCTCCACCCCGAATAATCCAACTCGTTACCTTCAAAGACTTCGATGATAGATCCAATGAGATCTAGTAGGCCTCCGGTTGATAATATCAGAAATTTAAATAAGAATTCAAGGCTAATGATGATGATGATGCGAGAGCGAAATGAAATGTGGCTTGATAACACTATTCGGTACTTGATGAGCTATCCCGCACTCAGATTTAATGTTTGAAATGTGCTATATCTTTACTTCGGACACCGCCTATCACCGGTGGAATACACTAGTATCGGTGGTTCCAAAAGAAAAGTGACATGGGATTTCTTCCGAATGAATTCATAAGAAATATATCACCAGAGGTTCTTCGACCGTAAACGTAATGAATTTCTTGAACTAAAAGCAGGGCAAATGACGGTGATCGAATATGAGCGAAAATTTGTCGATTGAGCCGATATGCTCGGAGTGTGTATCAACCAAGCCATTATGTGCAAAAGGTTTGAAGATGGTTTGAATGAAGATTTAAAGTTGCTTGTTGGCATTTTCGAAAGCAAAGAGTTTGTGACATTAGTCGAACGAGCTTGCAAAGCTGAAGAACTTGGGAAGGAGAAAAGAAAGGCTGAGACAGAAGCTAGAGACACTCGTAAAAGACTGTCGGGTAAGAATTTCCATTCCACATCTAAGAAGTTTAGAGATGACTTTAGCCAACAAAAAGCTACTTCGGATTCACCTAGACGTGATCGACCTCAAGTGAGCTCCCGAGCTACCTCGATGGCCAGTGTTGATAACATTCCACAAAATTGAGTTGAATGCAAACATTGTGGAAAATGGCATTCTGGGAGTTGTAGAGTTCGTGATTGGTCCTGCTTTAAATGTGGATCCTCAGACTAATTTATTCGAGAGTGCCCGATGTTAGTGAAAGAGAATCGGCACGAACTCTAGACCGAAGCGATGCATCGACGCAGGCGGACCACCCGGCATTCTAGCAATGTAGGTGGTAGTCGAGAGAGGACGAAGAACACAACAATTCGATCCGAGGCTAGAGCTCCACTAGAGCTTATGTTACTCAAGCTAGAGAGGATCTCGCTTCTCAGGATGTCATTACTGGTACTTTTACCCTTTATGATACTCATCGTAATTGCATTGATTGATCCTGGTTCGACCCATTCATATGTATGTGAAACTACGGTATTGAGAAGACTCGCCGATTGAGTCTCTTGAGTTTGTGATTCGCGTGTCCAACCCTTTGGGTAGATGTGTGTTTGTTAATAAAATGTGTAAAGGTTGTCCATTGATGATTCGGGATTTTTGCTTCCCGATCGATTTAATCTTTGTTGCCTTTCGATGAGTTTGATATAATTTTGGGAATGGATTGGTTAACTTCACATGATGCGGTGGTGAATTGCAAAAGAAAGCTTATTGATTTGAGACATCGAATGGTGAGATCATTAGAATTGAATCCAAATGATTTAAGTGGGTTTCCTACAATTATATCATCGATGTTAGCAGGAAGTATATGGAAAAAGGTGCGAAGTTTATTTGGCTTATGTCTTGGATAATAAATTGTCCGAGAAAGATTGAATCTGCATCGATTGTATGTGAATACCGGATGTGTTTCTGAAGAACTCTGGGTTTACCCTCAAGACGAGAGATTGAGTTTGGCATTGAATTAGCAGGAGCGACTCGATATCAATAGCTTCATATCGGATGGCACCTACTTAGCTAAAAGAGTTGAAAGCACGGTTGCAAGAGTTAACAGATAGGGGCTTTGCACGACCAAGTTTCTCTCCTTGGGTGCACCAAGTCTTTTGTGAGAAAGAAAGATGGAGCGATGCGAATGTGTATTGATTATCGGCAACTGAATAAGGTAACTACAAAGAATAAGTACCGTTACCTCGGATTGATGATTTGTTTGATCGGTTGAAAGGGCTTGATATTTTCAAGATAGATTTGAGATCGGGTTATTATCGATTCATAGTCGAGATTCAGATGTGCCAAAGACGCATTAGGACGAGGTACGGACATTTTGAGTTTTTGGTTATGCCTTTTGGGCTTACTAATGCATCTGCTATTTTTATGGATTTGATGAATCGGGTTTTTAGACAGTTTTTGGATCGATTTGTGGTAGTGTTTATTGATGACATATTGATCTACTCCAAAGATGAAATCGAACACGCTAAGCATTTGAGATTAGTGCTAATCAGCAGTTGTATGCGAAGTTCAGTAAGTGTGAGTTTTGGATGAAAGAGGTCAGTTTTTTGGGACATGTTGTTTCAGCATCAGGTATTCGAGTTGATCCGAACAAAATCTCAGCTATACTTGATTGGAAGCTACCGAAAAATGTTTCTGAGATTCGAAGTTTTCTGGGACTTGCGGGTTACTATCGACGATTTGTGAAAGGTTTTTCTATGATAGCTACCCCGTTGACAAAGTTATTACAGAAAGATGTCAAGTTCGAGTGGTCAGAAAAGTGTCAGAAAAGTTTTGATCAGCTAAAAGCCCTTTTGACAGAAGCTCCAGTGCTAGTTCAGCCTGAATCGGGTAAAGAATTTGTTGTTTATTCTGATGCTTCTTTAAATGGTTTGGGCTGTGTTTTGATGCAAGAAGGCAAAGTCATAGCCTACGCTTCAAGACAACTGAAGCTGCATGAAAGAAATTAGCCGACGCATGACTTAGAACTTGCAGCTATTGTGTTCGCACTAAAAATTTGGCATCATTATTTATTTGGCGAGAAATGTCACATTTATTCAGATCATAAAAGTTTAAAGTATCTCGATGACTCGAAAGATCTAAATTTGAGACAACGCAGATGGTTAGAATTGCTTTGAAAGACTATGAGTTGGTGATTGACTACCATCCGGAAAAGCTAATGTTGTTGCGGATCGTTAAGTCGAAAATCATTGTTTGCTCTTCGTGCAATGAACGCATGGATGGCTATGTCTGGAGATGGTTCGATCATAGCCGAGTTGCAAGCAAGACCGATGTTTATTCAGCAGATTTGTGATGCATGTAAAGTTGACAAAGATTTGATTACTAGTCGAATTGATTGTGAAAAGATGCGAATCGATTTTCAAATTGATGCAAATGATTTGAATTTTAAAAGCCGAATGTGTGTTCAAGAACTCGATTTGATCTGAGATGATCTGAGTGAGGCCCATAGTGGTCGATTATCAATACATCCGGTAGCACAAAGATGTATAATGATTTGAAACAGTTCTATTGGTGGCCGGGCATGAAACGGGATATATCTGAATTTGTTTCGAAGTGCTTAATTTGTCAGAAAGTAAAAGCCAAGCATCAAGTGCCTTCTGGGTTGCTTCAGCCGATCATGATACCTGAATGGAAATGGGATAGAATTACAATGGATTTTGTATCCGGTCTTCCTATGACACCGAGTAAGAAAGATGCGATCTGGGTTATAGTTGATAGACCGACTAAATCGGCTCATTTTGTGCCAAGACGTCATGCACTATTCACTTGATAAACTTGTTGAATTGTACGTATCACAGTTGTGAGATTGCATGGTGTACCGAGTTCCATTGTTTCGCATGAGACCGAGATTCACATCGCGGTTTTGGAAGAAGTTGCAAGATGCTTTAGGTACTAAACTTCATTTTAGTCTGACCTTCCATCCGTGAGCAGACGATCGATTCGAGCGAACTATTTAGATACTTGAAGACATGTTGAGATGTTGCGTTCTCGAGTTTGAAGGTGCGTGGAGCGGTACCTACCTTTGATTGAATTTGCTTATAATAATAGTTTTCAATCAAGTATCAAAATGGCACCTTATGAAGCCTTATACTGGTGAAAATGTCGAACATCATTATAATTTGAGCTCGTGAAAGTAAGATACACGGGGTTGATTTGATTAAAGAGACTGAACAGAAAGTGGCCATAATCAAAGATAATTTGAAAGCTGCATTAGATTGACAAAAGTCCTATGTTGATTTGAAACGTAAAGACATTGAATTTCAGGTAGGAGATCGTGTATTCTTAAAAGTTTCCCCGTGGAAGAAAGTACTCCGATTTGGTCGGAAGGCAAGTTGAGTCCGAGATTTATCGGACCGTATGAAATCATTGAACGTATTGGGCCTGTTGCTTATAGATTGAGATTGCCCTCTGAGTTAGAAAAGATACATGACGTATTTCACGTTTTGATGCTTCGTAAGTACAGATCAGATCCGTCTCATGTGATCACACCGCAGAGATTGAAATCCAATCTGATTTGACATATGATGAAGAACCGATCCGTATCTTAGCTCGGAAATAAAAGAGTTGAGAAATAAAAGAATTCGTTAGTGAAGGTTCTATGGAATAAATCACGGAGTTGAAGAGGCTACGTGGGAGCACGAGGATTCAATGAAGCAACAATATCAGACCTTGTTTAACGGTAAGATTTTAGGGACAAAAATCCTTAAGGGGAGAGTTGTAATGATCGAATTTGACCCTAATCGAACGGTGGTTTCGAGACCACAAATCTGAGTCTGAGAAATATTTTAATATTATATTTTGAGTCTATTATATGTGAATTGATGTGTGTGAAAGTGTCGTATGAAAATTTTATTGTTTAAGTGCTTAATTTGATTAAAAGAACTTAATCGCGTAATGCGTAAAAGTTGCATGCTAAAGTGAAAAGTGCTTATATGTGGATGGCTTTTTATATGGATTATTAAAAGTGAAATTAACCCATTTTATGAGTTAGTGGGTGGCAAAAGTCTAGTATAACCTTAAGTATTATATGGTTATTATTTTAGTATAAAGGTTATTTTGGTAAACCAAGTTATTTTAATATATATGTTAATTAAAACATAAAAAAATGGCCATTATCATCTTTATTTGTTTTGGCGAATGTTTAGAAAAGAAATGGGGTTTTGCTTCCTTTGAATTTTGGCAACTTCAATCACAAATTCAAGGTTAGTTTGATTTCGATTCTTGATAATTTTTACGTTTTTGAGATCATTGCTTCGAACCGTAGCCGACCCATGTTGTAATTTTTGAATCCAAGCATGTTTGATGTTCGGCTATTGATAGGTTTATATAGTTTTTGATGTTTGATGGTGTTAGATAAAAGATAAGTTAAAATTAGTATATTATGTATTGGAAGTTTTGAAGAAATTTTGTTTTAGGGCCAAATTGTAAAAATAAAAATTAGAGAGGGCTTACATGCAAAATAAATGAAAGAAATGGACCTATATGGTCCTTATACATATTCGGCCCTTGTATAGTCTTAGCTAATTTGGTGTATTTTGTGTGTTATGCAAATAGGACTAAATTACAAAGTTTTGAAATATTGGGGGTAAAATAGTAATTTGCCCATTTATGTGCTTAGGGACTAAATTGAGATGAAATGTACTTGAATGAGCTAAATTTTAATGTGTTTTAGATCAAGAGCAAAGAAAAACGAATTTAGATCGGGGAAAGACGAAGGTTCTCGAATAGCCGATTTGCACGGTCTATCGACAACCGAGGTAAGTCCTTAAGCAATTATACGTCTAAAATTATTTATGTGACTTAATGGATGATGAAATTTAAATGTTTTGAGGATATATATGTAAGATAGCCGAATGTAGCTAAATATTTTAGCAAGAAGTGTTGAAAAATTTTAATCGAATTGATAAGTTCATGTGATATGAATTAAGTATAGTTTGTATAATTCTGGTTAGCTTGTAATGTTGAATGTGATGGAAGTAATATTGTATTTCGGGCTTCGAGCCTAGCAGGCTTCGTGCCGGTGATTTAATTCGGGCTTTAATGCCTAGCAGGTGCTTCGTGCGATGATTTAATTCGGCTTTAATGCCTAGCGAGCTTCGTCTTCTTGATATGCTATAAGTGGAGATTTTGAGAATCAAACAAGGTGAGAAATATATGTGGTTATGTACTAAATGTCCGTAAGAATTTGCCTACTATATTAGTAAGGAAGAAAGTGAGTTAAGTTCTTTTGTTTTGAATCGATTTGATGTGTAGAAATGGTCAATTGCTCAAGTTCTATAATATATAATGTTGAATCTATCATTGATGTGAATATACATAGCTTATATGTGAAGTTAATAAAGTATATGATCGAGTAATATAGTGATGAAAATCAATACAAATGTGACCTTAGTATTCTATTAGTGTATTCGATATATATATACATATAGAGAAATTTATGTACAATATCATTAGTTTGAAAAGTTAAGTGTTTACTTGTATGTTCATTGTAAGTATATGTGCTTAGGACTTACTAAGCCGGTGAGCTTACTCCTGTTTATGTTTGTGTTCTATTTTATAGATCAATAATTCAACTACGGGCTCGGGGATCATCAAGACAGTCGACCACACTATCACTCTCTTTGGTATAGTTATGTTTTGTAAACTTTTGAATCAAAGGCATGTATAGGCTTTGTTTTGATAAATAGTGAATGATGTTGGATTGTAAATATAAATATAGCCTTGCGAATAAGGCTGTTGCTTTTGGTTAAGTTTAGGTTTCATATTTTGATATAGTAGCTTGCATGATAATACTATTAGGTATGTGATTTCGGTCATGCTTTAAATCATATACAGAAAATGATCATATGGTGTATATATATACATGATGTAAAAATTGGGATATGCTCTTAGCTAATGAGGATAAATGTTGATGCTAGATGATTTAAAGCATGTAATATGTTAGTAAGTTAATAGGTTGCTATATATTTATTTTTGAAAATGGTTTAGTAACGTTTGTTTATGTTATTATTAAATTATCATGTTCGGATGTATCATGAAAGTTTAGTTCATATTATGTTATGTGTGAAATACATTAATGAGCAAATTGATGTGTACTCATCTATAGATATTCGACCATGACTTTGTTAGTTTGGAGCTTAAATTTTCCATTGAGTGCTATCGTATGTTCATTCATGAGAAATAAATGGCTAAATCATTGATGTAATATTTTGCAAAGGTGTGAGTTTACTTATTTTATTATGTATAATGCAATTGATATTATATTTGTGATGACTTGTTTAATTGTAATATCATTACTTAAGTATTAAGATTCAATTGATTAAATGAACTTGGTGGTTAGAAGAGTAGCATCTGTTAACCCTACTCCGGTGACGGATATGGGTGTTACAATCATAATCCTTGAGCAACTTATCCATCTTCGTTGCCTAAAATTCAACTCTTTCTGAGTAAGGACTTACTTGAGGCTTTTATAGTTGGTGTAAGTAATAGATTTCTCATCGAATAAATAATGCCTCCAAATCTTTAGTGCGAAAACCACCGCAGCTAACTCCAAGTCGTGCGTGGGATAATTCGCCTCGTGAGGCTTAAGCTGACGAGACGCATAAGCAACCACCCTACCCTCTTGCATCAACAAACATCCCAATCCAGTGTGTGACTAGAACGATTGAAATGTCCAAGTGTACACAATCGTAACAAGTAATAAAGTGACAAGTAAATGTCGAGTTATTGTACCCACAAGGACTGCAAAACAATTATTTATGAAAGTAATTTTAAACATTTTGGTGAAGGAAATATATTTGGATTTGAGAAATGATTAAAAACTAGAAAACAAAGTAAAATAAAATAAAGTTCTAATGCACGATTTCAAAAGCTGATTTTAATCAAGATGATATAATTGTGTTGGATTAATTATATTTCCTTACCTTTGACTTATTAAACTTATGTTTATACCTGTTACGAATAAATCATGACAACTCGGTAATTTGCTAACTTATGAACATATTTACAAATAAAAAAATCCATTCATCTCTTGTACATATTCCTATGTCAATTTGACCGATAAAACAAATTTATAAAGGTAAACGTGTTATTGCACATCCATACTTATTAAATTAAACAATCTCTCGCATATTCCTATGTCGATTCAAAAAATTAATTCAACCTTATAAGCATATAAAATACTATGTGAGGTAACAAAGTATCCTTACCTTGAAATAGCTTAATCACAATAATGTTGCAAGTTATGCAAGGCATGTGTATCGCCAAATACAATGCTAATCTAATCTTCAGCTACCTTAGAAGAAGTAAACATGCACTGATTAAGTATTGTATCCATTAATTACAATTTCAATGTGTTTAAATAATTCATTCTTTAGTTATCTAAACAATTATAATGCTAGAATAACTTAGGCATGATTTTACTTTATCAAGCATTTTACCAAGGCCTATAATAGTATAAACATAAATTTAACAAATCAAGAGGACAAAATGCAATCAACCCAACACGAATTAAATTCAAGCTAAGCAGATTAAATTAACCATTCCAAAAACATAAATATTCATAGATATGTTCATCATAAAAACAACAAAATTAAAGAGATAGGGAACAAGAATCAAATCCGGTGGTTTTCCGTGGCTTAACTAGGTTGCTCTGTTCTTCCTTCTTTGTTGTCCTCACCGATCAAGGCTGCTATGAACACTCAATTGATGCTCCAAAATGGCTGAATAATACCCCTTTACCAAGAGGAGAAATCGGCACAAGAGCAAGGAGCTTTGAATGGGAAAACGAGAGAAAAAGTGAGAGAGGAGAGAAGAGTTGCGAGAGAAGAGATGTGAATGAGGGATGAGGGATGCTTTGAATGACCAGCCAAGGGGGGTTTTTATAGCTGAGTGTGGCAGATGAAATTTGCTAAAAATAGCAGCCAAAGAGCCATCCCTTGGCCGGCCACCTATGTGGCAAAGTTGATGGCTTCAACTTTCTTTGAATATAACAGGGCAAATCTACAAACCCACTAATTGTGGAGGGGATTGAATGCAACTTTGACAAGTATTCAAGGGCCTCTTTGCAAGCTTAATTAATCAGCTAATAATCTGATTTGGGTCAGCATATGGACTGTTTTGGGTAGCCCAATTGGTGGCTGGTTCGGTTCACTTAATTCAGTTCAACCAGTGCTGTTTAACTAGACTCTTTTTCCATAATTAATTAATAATAATTTATTTAGCCCAAATTAAATTGGTAATAAATTAAAATTAATTATATTATGATTTAATATTCATAATTGGACCGTCTTAGGCTTAAAATAAAATTTCCTCGATACTTCAAATTGCTTCTCGATTTTATTCTTCAAGTAGTGTCTGTCGAGCCAATTTTCACCCTTTGTGCAAATCAATCGAAAATAGTCAAAATAAATCAAAATTAACTATAAAATTCACCATTTTCATATTTTTAACACAATTTAATTATTTTATAATATTTATTTATTTTTCAACAAGAATTTAATCAAAATAGCATGATTTTAAGGTAAAAAGGGCATATAAAAACACATAAATTTTCGTGTTTCCACACCCCAAACTTAATTCATTGCTTGCCCCGAGTAATGCACAAATTTGAAAAGAATTTTTTGGAAATACTTTTGAAAGACTCCTTCAGAACAATATTCTTCCCCAAATCATTAAAAAAATGCTTATGCTCAAAAACAAGAAATTTGATAATTATGCTACTCAAGTATATATATCGTTCAAATTAATCTCAACAATTACTACAATAGCAAAATTAGACTAAATGTTTCTTAATAAAGACGTGTTAATCCCTACCAATTTTATTTTAATCCCTTATTCAAAATTAAACTACAATCCTTAAGTTCAAGTGATGTCTTCATATGTTGAACAGAGCAATTTCTCTCCACTAATGTAGGTAACATTGGAACTTTGAGTCAATAGGTCTTTAACATGGTTGTAACGTGGCTGGGCTTAGGGGTAGGTAAAAGATAGATAATTTTATGTTTAATACCCTAGACTCAGCGTAAAATCAAACCTTCGAAATTTTTACCCTCGATACACCAACTTATGCTCTTTCGTACATCCATTTTAATTCGAGTGCATGTGCTTTTTTTTTTTTTTTGAATTTGAGCACTTGTTTCATGTACTACAATTTTCGAGCAATTGATACTTCTTTTTAATTCCCCCAAACTTATTTTCAAATGACATTCTGAATAGTACTGAGTCTAGTGTTTGGGACAATTTTAATGATAAAGAAGAGAAAAGTGATGGCTAAATATTGAAAAGGTCCAAATAAAACTAGGCCATATAGTCTCAAAGTTGGGTTTCAAAGGATAAGTTTATCATGGTCTGCTTGAAAGGCTCAAAAGGTCCAAATAATGATTGCCTAAATCATCTTCAATATTCCATGCTTACTAGGATTTCGCCTCAAGAAATTACTAGGTCAATTCTAAAGACTTAAACTTTCATGCATGCCTAATTTTTTCATAAGGAACTAAAAATTTTGTGGTACGAATTTGCATGCTTTATTAAAATACATTCATATTAAGCCAACATAATAACTTATTGAAATAATTGAAGTTTATTAATACTGAAGTTTAACATACTTAACGAAATTTCAAATTATTGGACAAAATATTTCCTAATCATAATTAAAAGAAAATTTTATTCTAAGTGGAATTAACTTAAATTTTGGTCCCCCTACTTAAAGTGAACAATGTCCTCATTATTTAAAGTGAATAGATAATATACACTAGGTAGGATTTTAGAAAAGAGGAGGTGAGTGAAATTGACTGCTTAAGTACCAAGCTCTCTCTAAATCGAATCCTAGACATGTATATACCTATTGCCACACTTTAGCCTTTATGACTTGTTCAGATTTTATTCATGATTCCTATCATTTGTTTTATTGTGCAAAAATAAAATTCCTAATTAACCTAATCCTAAAATAACTTAAGAAAAAAATAAAATAAAGTTGAAGTCCTCCCCTTTTTATTTGTTTGTCGATCCTTCCGAATTTGACTCATCTTTTGCTCCATCATTATTGCCTTTGCATGAATGGCTTTGCTCCCTCTTCGAGAATGAACTCCATAGTTCAAATATGAAATCTGGAAACTTAGGTACAAAAATAAATGGGTCATTATGAATTTTCCTAAGAGCACTCCTCATCGAGTCATCCCTTATTTTTTGGTATATCCAGTAGGCTTGTTGCTGCCATTGCATTTGCTACATTAAGTCCATCAGCTTTGACAACTCATCTCGAAGATCTAGGCTAGGTGGTGGAGCTCCAAACATTAAGGTTTCGATATTAGGTTCAGCTTTTGGTTCCATTGGTTCTGTCTCATTAGGGACTTCAGTCGATTGCTCTGGCAGGATCTCTATGGGGTCATATTCTGCTTCTTCGGGATCCTCACTCTCTTCAAATCGTTGTTGTAGAATAGAATCTCCAGCTACTTGGTAGAGGTCCCAATTAGTGATTTTGCACTGACTATATCCTATCTTCTTTACTTTCTCAAGAATTTTTTCATTTAAGCACAGAATTGTTATCGTAAAAGGAAATAGGTTGGGCTAGAACGTCTAACGGCACAATTTCGCATTTCTCTTAGGATGATTTTGCCCAAATCAATGGTCTTTCCAGTTAGAATTGAGTATAATAGGACCATTCGCTATAATGAGATTGTAGTCCCATGTAAACGAGGCATAAGGCTGAAACGGATGAAATAGAACCATACCTTTGCAAGTGGTGTCAAATATTCTCTTTGACACATGTGGATTCCTTACTTTGACACGGTCCACTTAGAACCTGGAAATGTAAGTTCCTCGAGAATTTCTTGCAAATTTTTAGGCTTAATGTTGCTCAACAAAGAAGAATATTCATTGTTTTCGAAATCAGGTAATTCAAAGAACTCATTAATAGCATTTGAATTTATTGGTATCTTGATTCCACGAATTGGAACTTTGGTCAATTCGCTTGAGGTTAAGTTCGCATAAAATTCACAAACTAATTCCTCATCCACACTTGGTCTCTTTTCACAAAAAAATTCCCAATTGAGGACTTCAGCAACTTGACGAATACATGCCATAAATTCTCTATAGTTGCTTTCCTTCAATGTGAAGCCTTTCTCTGGATGCATCTGTTGATTTTTGAAAATATTTTCGTATCTTAATTTGGCTTCTTCACAGTGGAACTTATTTTATGTTTCATCGATTTAGGCGAAAGCACGAGTTCTCTTGTGAGGCATGATTGACCTGAACATAAGATGGGAAAAGTTATTTTCTCAAAAATTTAATTAATAAAGTTTACTAATATTTTAATAAATTGAAAAATTAAATAATTGAATAAAATTAAAACTTAAGGAAAAAAATTGTTCTTACCATCTTCCTTGTAAAAATTAAGAACTCCTAAAATAAAATATACTTATAAAGCAAAAGATGAAAAATTAGAAGAGGTTGAAGGGTTTGCCTAAAGCGCTTGGTGCGGTATTGGTGTGCTGCACGGATGCTGCTAGGTCCGCGGGTGGATGAGCAGGGGAGCAAGTAGCAAAGCATAGTGGGGCGTGCGGGGGCAAATAGCAGTAGGCAAGACCTTTTGGCAAACAGGCCTGGGATGTTAGGACGTGCGCAAATCTGGCGCATAGGAGCAAGACACGGCCTGGGCAGCTGGGCTAGAGTAGCAAGTATAGCGGCGCGGGGAGGCCACTGGCGAGCCTATGCACGAGAGCTGATGGGCGCTTGGGCGTACGACTAGGTGCTCAGCTAGGAGGTTTCAACACTTAAGGGTTTGGGGTTTTGAGTGATGAGTGAATGGGGAGAAGTATGGGTGGAATTTATAGTGAGAGCAGTAGGAATTAGAGTAGAACTCTTAGAGTAATTTAATAATTAAAATATTCTAATTCTAATTCTACTCAATGTTAACAACAATTTAATAATCAAATATATGCATATTAAATTATCATTGCTATTAATTTATTAAAACAAGAATGAAATATGATTAAAAATAAACTAATCCTAAGTTGACAAAAATTAATATATAAACTATAATAGATATAATTATATATTAAAGTTAATAATATTATTATTATACAAAAATATATATATTAAGTAAATATATTTATTTTAGATGCCTTTTGGAAATATTTACAAAAAGAGGCACCTAGTTTTTATTATTTACGATATTGACAACCAAATTTTAAAAATAATTCAATTAAGTCCCTAGACTTAATAAAAATTTGAAATTGAGTTGCAATTTAAAACTTGGGTCAAAATTGACCTTTTTATTTGAGAAACCAAAAATTTATTTTGTCATTTAGGGACTAATTTCTCGTAGAATTATGAAAAAATCAATTCCAGGAAAGATTGGAGGGGTCACAAGCGGTCCCGCTTAAGTTCCAATCTCCTAGACAGAATTTATTTAAACATAATAAACCAAAAAATATACCCTAAATAATTTATTAAAAACAAGAAAATTTAAATATCTAATAAACTGAACAAGATTTGATCCCGTTCAAGTTTTTCTCCGTAGTAATGTTTCAAACGCTAAGCATTGACTTGAAAATTACCTCCCTTACCTTGGTGTTCAACAATTCCATATGGATAGATGTGATGAATCGTGAATGGACCGAACCAACGTGATTTTAACTTACCTAGGAAGAACTTCAATCTAGAATTAAATAACAAGACTTGCTGACCTGCTTCAAATTCTCTAACTCGAATGTGCTTGTCATGCCATTTCTTGAGTCTTTCTTTGAGTAATTTGGTATTTTCGTATGAGAACTTTCGAAATTCCTTTAGCTCATTGAGTTGAAGCATCTGTTTCCCTCTAGCAAGCTTAAGATCCAAGTTGAGTCGTCGAAGAGCCTAGTAGGCTTTGTGCTCTAACTCTAGAGGTAGATGACAGGCTTTCCCAAAGACCAACCTGTAGGGTGACATTCCTAAAGGTGTCTTATATGCTGTTCTATAAGCCCATAATGATCATCTAGTCTCTTGGACCAATCTCGTTGGTTCGAGCAAACTACCTTCTCAAGTATGCCTTTGATCTCGTTAGTCGCCAGCTCAGCTTGCCTATTTGTCTGCGAATGGTAAGTTGTAGCAACCTTATGTTTCACTCCATGTTTATCTAACAACCATCTTAACCACTTGTTCACAAAATTGGTTCCTTCATCACTGATAATAGCTCATGGGGTTCCAAACCTTGTGAACACGTGTTTCTGCAAGAACTTCATTACAACTTTAGCATCATTTTTCGGATAAGCTTCAGCCTCGACTCATTTGGACACATAATCTATTGCTACCAATATGTACTTGTGACCAAAAGATAGAGGGAAAGGACCAAGAAAGTCAATACCCCAAACATCAAATATTTCTACCTCAATGGTATTTTTTGGAGGCATCTCATTTATGTTGGTGACATTTCCAACCCTCTGACATTGATCACAACTCTTTACTTAAGCGTATGCATCCTTGAATAGTGTTGGCCAAAAGATTTAGGCTTGCAATACTTTGGCCGCTGTACGTGTACCTCTGAAGTGTCCCTCACTCGGAGCTGAGTGACAGTGGTATAAAATCTTCAGTATTTCATCTTCTGCCACACATCTCCTAATCATCTGATCTGCACACTTTTTAAACAAATATGGCTCTTCCCAGAAATAGTACTTCACATCATGAAGAAACTTTTTCCTTTGTTGATACGTTTTATCAATCGACATCAAACCACAAGCTAAATAGTTAGCAATATCAGCAAACCAAGGAAAATTATGGACATGATTTACCTTCAGTATGTATTCATTTAGAAATGTCTCCTGAATCGGTACAAGTGGAGAATTTTCCTCTTGCGGCTCTAACCTGGACAAGTGATCTACTACTTGGTTTTGTACTCCCTTTCGATCTTGAATTTCTAGATCGAACTCTTGAAGTAGAAGTACCCACTGGATCAATCTCGGCTTAGCATCTTTCTTGGTCAGTAAATACTTAATTGCTGAGTGGTTCATTTAGACAATCACTTTGGTACCTACAAGATAATATCAAAACTTGTCCAAAACAAACACAATAGCAAGTAACTCTTTTTCTGTTACTGTATAATTCATTTGAGCTCCGGTTAGAGTTTGGCTTGCGTAATAGATGGGATGAAAAACTTTTTTCCTTTGCTGGCCAAAGATAGCTCCAATCGTGAAGTCACTTGCATCATACATCAATACGAATGGCAAATCCCAGTCTGGTGTGATGATTATGGGTGCCGTGACTAATCGACTCTTCAAATCATTGAAGGCTTTTAATCATTCCTCATCAAACTTGAATATCGAGTCCTTCTCCAGTAGTTTGCATAAGGGTTTAGCAACTTTGGAGAAGTCCTTGATAAATCTTCGATAAAAACCGGCGTGGCCCAAAAAGCTCCTAACACCTTTTACAGATGTTGATATGGGAGTTTCTCAATAATGTCTAACTTTTCTTTGTCGACCTCGATCCCATGTCTCATTATCTGAGGGCCTAGAAAAATTCCTTCTCGTACCATAAAATGGCACTTTTCCCAATTGAGTACGAGATTCATTTCTTCGCATCTCCTTAGTACCTTAGCTAGATTGGCTAAGAAATCATAGTAAGTATCTCCGAATATTGAAGAATCGTCCATAAAAACTTCCAAATACTTCTCAACCATGTCAAGAAAAATAGACATCATACATCTTTGAAATGTAGCAGGTGCAATACATAAACCAAATGGCATGCGTCTAAATGCAAACGTACTGTACGGATAGGTGAATGTCATTATGTGTTGATCTTTAGGTGATACTGTAATCTAATTATACACTAAGTATCCATCGAGAAAATGGTAGTAATCTCGTCCTGCGAGTTTATCCTGCATCTGGTCCAAGAACGACAAAGGAAAGTGATCTTTCCTAGTCGCCTTGTTTAGCTTCGGTAATCATTGCAGATTCTCCATCCCGTAATCGTTCTAGCCAATATCAACTCGTTGTTCTCGTTCTCTACAACCGTGATACCTCTTTTTTTGGAATGCATTGGACCGGACTTACCTATGAACTGTTTGAGATGGGATAGATAATACCCGTATCTAACCACTTGATGATCTCCTTTTTTACTACGTCCTTTATGATGGGGTTCAGTCTCGTTGTCCATCGATCATCCATTTTCGCCATCTTCCAGGATAATCTTGTGCATGCATACAGATGGACTAATACCGAATATTGGCTATGGTCCATTTGATGGCCTTCTTAAATTGTTTCAAAACTAAGATAAGTTTCTCTTCTTGCTTAGTGGTCAATTCTGCTGAAACAATCACAGGTAGAGTAGAAGCGTTACTTAAATAAATGTATTTTAAATGAGAAGGTAATACCTTGAGTTCTAATTTAGGTGGCTCCTCGATCGACGCTTTTGGTTAGGAATAGTCCCTCTTTTCTAACTTCAAAGATTCCAAATGGGATTGCGGATGAAATCCCCTTTGATTAGTTTCTAACAAAGCTAAGTATCATCCACGTCTTCATCATTTGGGGGATCCGATGTCAAAATTCTTTCTAGTGGGTCCTCAACATAGTTGAGTTCCTTCTCCACTGTTAAATCCTCTAAATCAGACATTGCAGAGCAATCATCAATTGTGTTAGGAAATTGCATAGACTTAAAGACATTAAATGTTACCTGATCAACTTGAACATGCATAGTGAGCTTGCCCTTCTGCACATCAATAAGGGTCCTTCCAGTTGCTATGAACGGCCTTCCTAGGATGATTGGTATTTCTTTGTCTGCTTCAAAATCTAGAATTATAAAGTCAGCAGGAAAGATAAACTTATCTAAACGTACCAATACGTACTCAATTTTTCCTTCTTGATATGCTAAGGATCGATCTGCTAGTTGAAGCGTAACTATAGTTGGTCTAACTTCTCCTATCCCTACTTGTTAAAAATTGACATAAGCACCAAGTTGATACTTGCACCTAAGTCACATAATGCCTTACCACAATATGTTGCTCCAATGTTGCACGGTATGGTAAAAAATTCAGGATACTTCAATTTTGAGGGTAGTTTGTCTTAAAGATATGCACTGCATTCCTTCGTCAAAGCTAGTGTCTCAAATTCTCCAAGTCCTTGTTTCTTAGACAAGATATCTTTCATGAACTTGACATAGTTCAGCATTTACTCAAGTGCTTCAACCAACAGAATGTTGATGTGAAGTTGCTTGAGTACGTCAAGGAACTTCTTGAATTGAATCTCCTACTTCTACTTCTGAAGTCTTTGAGGGTAGGGTGGTGGTGGTTTCATTACTAGAACTAATTCTAGTTGATTCGTCTTTGGCGGCAATTCTACACCTAACGAAGTTGTTAGTTGATTAGAATTAGTTGTTCCTGGGGTTACTTTGTTAGGTTTTGCAGATCCTGGTTCTGGTGAAACTGGGATTTCAACACTTGGTTGTGCTTCTTCTGAATCTTGAGCGTCAACTGGCTCCTTTTCAAATTCGACAGTGTTGGGCTCTACTATCTTTTCGCTCCTCAATGTCACCGCTTTACAATGTTCCTTCCCCAGATTTTTCAGATTCTCCGTGTCACTAGGTACAGCACCTTGTGGTTGGTTCTTGAGTTTAGTAGCAAGCTGGTCCACTTGATTCTCCAAATTCCTTAGAGTGGCATCTTTTTTTCGCCATGTATGCCTTCAATAGATTCTCTAAGCTATTGGATGGTTCTGCTTGGGTTGGTTTCTGAACTTGTTGGGGGAGCTAGGAGGCAGAGTTGGTCTAGGTTGGGTGTAAGTATTACTGGTTCTAGCCCCTTGGGTACTCTAGGAAAAATTCGGGTGATTTTGCCACGAAGAGTTATAAATGTTGGATTGTAGTCCTTGCCTCCTACGATTTTTCTTCTGGTTACCCATGTAATGTACGAATTTGGGGTTTGATGGACATTCTTCAAACAAATTTCCTCTCCCACAATACACACATATATTCTCAAATTGGTTAGGTGGTTGGGCTACAAAACTGTTAGACCCATTGGTGGTAAGATTCTTAATCATTGAGGATATTGAAGATACCTGAGATGCAAGTGAAGTGAGAGCATCCACTTCATGTATTCCAGTGACTCGTCTTCCTCACGCTGCTCGATTGGTTGGCCATTGATAATTGTTGCTGGCAATCCTCTCAATAATTTTGTAAGCCTCATTATAAGACTTAGAAAGGAGATCACCATTAGCAAAGGCATCCACTACCATCCTTGTGTGAGCATTAAGACCATTATAGAATGTCTCAAGTTGAATGCAATGTGGGATTCCATGATGAGGGCACTTTCGTAATAACTCTTTAAATCTTTCCCATGCCACATACTAGGACTTATCATCCATTTGTTGGAAGGCAGTGATCTCATTCCTCAACTTGGCATTCTTGCTCGGTGGGAAATACTTCATGAGGAAACTCTCGGCTAATTCTTGCCATGAAGAAATAGAGTTCGGTAGCAATAAGTTCAACCAGGCACGAGCTCTGTCCCTTGGTGAATATGGGAACAGCTTCAGTCGTAATGCATCTTTGGGTACTCTGGCTAACTTGAATGAATCACTCACCTCCATGAATAGTCTTAAGTATAGATGAGGGTCTTGATAGGCATTCCACTGAATTGGCCCACTGTCTAAAGCATCTAGAACATGACTAGCTTCAGCTCAAATTGTTGTGCCTTGATTTTGGGACTCCTAATACCTGGATTAAAATCATTAAATACTGGCACAACATACTGTCATAAAGCTCTATCCCTATCATCAGCAATAAGGATAAGATTCTGAGCAAGGTTTGCTCTGTTTCCTTGATTCATATTCTCAAAGTTCATCTCTTTGGTCCTTTTCTGGTTCGCTTGTCTTCTTCACTGTCGAAAGGTTCGTTCTATCTCAGGGTCTACATGGAGTAAATTGATAATTTGGTCAATACTCATAAACACCTGAAATATTCATAGAAAAATTAATTAAGTTAAAAATTAAACGAAAAATTAAACCAAAATGTAAGAATAAAAAATTCACAAATAATGGCTTTTGAAATATAATCCCCGGCAACGGTGCCAAAAACTTGGAACGATGGAAATGTGCAAGTGTGTACACAATCGCAACAAGTAATAAAGTGACAAGTAAATGTCGAGTTATTGTACCCACAGGGACTGCAAAAGAATTATGTATGAAAGTAATTTTAAACACTTTGGTGAAGAAAAAATATTTGGAGTTGAGAAATGATTAAAAACTAGAAAACAAAGTAAAATAAAATAAAATATAATAAAGTTCTAATGCACGACTTCAAAAGCTGATTTTAATAAAGATGATATAATTGTGTTGGATTAATTATATTTCCTTACCTTAGACTTATTAAACTTATGCTTATACCTATTACGAATAAATCACGGCAACTCGGTAATTTGCTCACTTATGAACATATTTACAAATAAAAAATCCATTCATCTCTTGTACATATTCCTATGTCAATTCGACCGATAAAATAGATTTATAAAGGTAAACATGTTATTGCACATACATACTTATTAAATTAAACAATCTCTCGCATATTCATATGTCAATTCAAACGATTAATTCAACCTAATAAGCATATAAAATACTATGTGAGGTAACAATGTAACCTTACCTTAAAGCAGTTTAATCACAATAATGTTGCAAGTTATGCAAGGCATGTGTATTGCCAAATATAATGCTAATCTAATCTTCAGCTACCTTAGAAGAATTAAACATGCACTGATTAAGTATTGTGTCTATTAATTAAAATTTCAATGTTTTTGAATAATTAATTCTTTAGTTATCTAAACAATTATAATGCCAGAATAACTTAGGCATGATTTTACTTAATTAAGCATTTTTTGAGGCCTATAACAGTATAAACATAAATTTAACAAATCAAGAGAACGAAATGCAATCAACCAAACACAAATTAAATTGAAGCTAATATGATTAAATTAACCATTCCAACAACATAAATATTCCTAGATATGTTCATCATAAAAACAACAAAAATTAAAGAGATGGGGAACAAGAATAAAATCTGGTGCTTTTTCGTGGCTTGACTAGGTTGCCTCCGTTCTTCCTTCTTTATTGTCCTCGCCGATCAAGGCTGCTATGAACACTAAATTGTTGCTAAAAATGGATGAAGAAGACCCCTTTCCCAAGAGGAGAAATTGGCACAAGAGCAAGGAACTTTGAATGGGAAAATGAGAGAAAAAGTGAGAGAGGAGAGAAGAGTTGCGAGAGAAGAGATGTGAATGAGGTATGAGGGATGCTTTGAATGATCAGCCAAGGGGGGTTTTTATAGCTGAGTGTGGCAGCCAAAATATTCTAAAAATATCAGCCAAAAAGCCACACCTTGGCCGGCCACCTATGTGGCAAAGTTGATGGCTTCAACTTTGCTAAATATGGCTTAGGGCAAATCTACAAAGCCACTAATTGTGGAGGGGGTTGAATGCAACTTTGACAAGTCTTCAAGTGCCTCTTTGCAAGCTTAATTAATCAGCTAATAAGCTGATTTTGTTCAGCATATGAATGGTTTTGGGCAGCCCAATTGGTAGCTAGTTCGATTCACTCAATTCGGTTCAACCAATATGGTTTAACTGGACTCTTTTTCCATAATTAATTAATAATAATTTATTTAGCCCAAATTAAATTGGGAATAAATTAAAATTGTTTATATTATTATTTAATATTCATAATTGGACCGTCTTAGGCTGAAAATAAAATTTCCTCGATACTTCAAATTGCTTCTCAGTTTTATTCTTCTAGCAGTGTTTGCCAATCCAATTTTCACCCTTTGTGCGAATCTGTCGAAAATAGTCAAAATAAATCAAAATTAACTATAAAATTCATCATGTTCATATTTTTAACACAATTTAATTATTTTATAATATTATTTTTTCAAAAATAATTTAACTGAAATAGCATGATTTTAAGTTAAAAATGGCATATAAAAACACGTAAATTTTCGTGTTTCCAACGACGCATCACAGTAGATAATGAATTCCTTCCTAGACTCTGGCTGTATTAACACAGGGGCTTCAGGCAGAACTTTTTTTAGTTTCTCAGAACTCTCCTACTACTTATTAGTCGAATTAAACGGTACTCATTTATGAAGTAACTTAGTCAGAGGTGCAGCAATCAATGAAAACCCCTCAACAAAGCGTCTGTAATACCCAGCCGACCTAGAAAACTTCGAATATCAGATACAATCTTTGGTGATTTCCAATCCAATACGACATCAATTTTTCGAGGATCCACCCTAATCCCCTCAGCGACACCACGTGGCCTAGAAATGCCACTTGTCGCAACAAAAACTCACACTTGCAGAACTTTGCATATAACTGATTTTCCCTCAGAATTTGCAAAACAATTCAAAGATGCGAATCATGATCCTCCTCGGTTCTGGAATACACCAGGATGTCATCTATAAACACAACCATGAACTGATCTAAATAGGGTTGTAATACTCTGTTCATCATATCCATGAAAGCAGCAGGGGCATTTGTCAACCCAAACGGCATTACTAGAAACTCGTAATGACCATAACAAGTCCTTAATGCAGTCTTATACACATGTGCCTCCTTAACATTTAGCTGATGGTACCCAGATTGAAGATCTATCTTGGAGAAAATTGAAGCTCCTCGCAGCTGGTCAAACAGATCATCTATCCTCGATAAAGGGTACTTGTTCTTAATCGTCAGTTTATTCAGTTGACGATAATCTATGCACATGCGCATAGATCCATCCTTCTTCTTCATGAATAACACTGATGCTCCCCATGGAGACACACTTGGCCGAATAAATCCTCGGTCCTAGTAGCTCTTGTATTTAAGCATTTAATTCCACCAGCTTCTTTGGTGCCATCCTATAAGGGGCGATGGACACCGAAGATGTTCTCGATAGGAGCTCAATACCGAATTCGGCCTCACTATTTGGAGGCAACCCCGGAAGCTCCTCAGGAAATACATCTAGAAACTCCTTAATAGTTCTGACATCTTCCACAAAAGGACCTTTTGAATCAAGAATGTTGACATACGCTAAAAACATCTCCCAACCCTTGCGAACCATTTTCTTGGCCCTTAATGCTGAGATTACATTAGACAGATAATCTCATCGCTCCCCTATCACAATCACCTCCTCATCCTCAGACGACTTCAACACCATATGCCTAGCAGCGCAATCCAAGTTCGCACAGTGTTTCACTAGCCAATCCATGCCCAATATAAGACTGAATTCACCAAACGGTAGTTCCATCAAATTCACTGGGAAGACGACCCCTTGGACCTCTAGGGAACGTCTTTAAACAACTTATTCACCCTAACCTACTGTCCCAATGGACTTAACGCAGTCATCCTCTGCTCGTAATTTCAAACTAAAAACTTAGCATCCCAGACATAGTGCATGCAACATACGATTGCGTAGACCCAATGTCAATTAAAGTAGTGTATGGTACATTATAAATTAGGAACGTATCGGTTATGACGTTAGGAGTGTAAACCAAAGTTGACTATCTCGCCTCAGTATTACTAGCACCTCTGCCCAGTGCTCCACGACCTATTCCCAAACCATTTCCCCCTCTGTCCTGACCACGGCCTCTCGGTGACCGCTGACCACCTCTCCTCGACTGAACATAGCCCTAACCTACGGCTTGCATCTGAACAAGCCTCTAAGTACAATTCTTAACCTGATGATCCTTAGACCCACATCTGAAGCACGCCCCAGTTCTTTTCCAGCATTCACCCTAGTGAGATATCCCACAATCAGCGCAAGGTTGTGGTCTAGTAGTAACAACTAGAACCCCAGCTCGGACTAGCCCATCAAATATAGGCTTCTTCTTAGGTCCACCAAAAGAACTTGAGGTCCAAAATCCCTCTTCTTTCTACCCTTATCTTTTTCATGATTCTGGCAGTCTGAGCGCTTTACATCCTCGGTAATTTTTTCCTTCTCAATAAGGGAAGCAAAGTCTCATTCCCTCTGCGAAGCTATCAGCACCCGTAACTCATCACGAAGGCCATCATCGAAACGCACACATCATTCATACTCGATTGTGACTATGCCACGAGTATATCGACCCAGCCACAAAAACTCTGCCTCATACTCTGCCATCGACCTATTCCCCTAGACCAAGCTTAAAATTCCTTCCTCCGGGCATCCACATAAATCTCCCAACATACTTTCCTTAAAAGACCTACTTAAAGAAGTCCCATGCCAAATGATTAGCCTGCGTACCTTCTCTCATAGTGAGCCACCATTGGTATGCCTCGTCTCGAAGTAAAGACATTGCCCCTTTTAACTTTTATTCCACAGTACAGTTGAGATCGTCCATTATTCGTTTGGTGGCCTCTAACCAATATTATGCCAGATTCGGGGCTACTCCAGAAATACCCTCAAAAATTTCCTCTCTATTAGACCGGAGTCGCACAGAAATCCACCCTCGGCCCACTGATGCAGTACTCGATCCAGCAACCCTTTCAAGAACTAGAAGCATTGCTTGGGATAGAGCATCATCCCCTACTACTTGGTCATGAGACCCTGTCTCAATTACTAGTGAGGCTGGTGCCTCCCTAGTAGGTATGTGACCCGATGCTGAAGACCCAGCCTAGCACCTCGGCCTCTATCGCGGCCTCATGTACCCCTTCCGCCAGCACCTCTCGTGCTCATATCGATATAGCATCTTATATGTTTTAAAAGTCTTATGAATCATTTCATAATTCCAGTAATTATTAACAGATGTTTTATGAAAATCAGTATTTAAATTTTTGTTCTCGCAGATCGTGATATCTCACTATAGTTTCCAGTTTTCTATAGTCTCAGTTTACCCTAACAAAAGAGTTTGAGCATAGTACTACTATTTATAGTAGTTTTTCAGTATAACATTTAAGTCTATAATAGTAAACAGTGTTAGAGAACTTACAGATTTGGCATCGAAGACTCGGTGTGCCACACTTTCAGAACAACTTTAGCTTCCGAAACCCAAGTTAGACAATTTTAGTAAAATTTTGAGAACACATTCTAAAATCGAGTTTTGAAACTTGGCTCTAATACCATTAAATGTAACACCCCAAGCCCAGCCTAGACGTTACGACTGAATCTGACGTGTCACATCAAAATATTATTTTGAAAATAGATCTTCTCGATGAGAATTCGTGATTAAAGTTTTAAATCCTTTTTAAAACTAATTTCTATTGAAAACATTGGGGTTGTAAAATCAAAACTTATTAATCACTTATTGGTCATATCATTTATTACAAGTTATTAATCTAGATTAAAAACCGCGGAAGCTTTTCCAATTGTAAACTCTAAAATTTGAAAATGTGTGATTTTCTTTGGGAATAGTTATTATTTTAAAAACCCGTGTTTCCTAATCTAGCAGGTGAATGTAAAAAGTTAAAACCAAATAAAAGTTAAAAACCTCAAATGGCCTTATTATATAAATATCTCTCCAAAATAAATAATTTTTAAAAAAACTAGGTATAAATCAAAATACTTGCGAACATGTGGCCACCTCCGAGTCCCTCGCAGCTCCAAATCCTCTAAGACTAGGGATTACCTGTACAGTTAAAAGAAAATGGTGAGTTATAAGAACTCAGTATGTAATCCCCTATCATGTAGTAACAGTTTGGCCCTGAGCCCTATTCAGTGACAGTATAGTGTGGGCCTTAGCCACTAAAATTAGAATACGTGGCGAAGCCACTAGAATAAAAACAAAACATAGGCGAGCCTAAATTAGAAACCCATTTCAATGTAGAATGTCATGCCATAAATATTACATGTATACAGTATGTCATTTTCATAAACAATCATATAGATAGCACACACTTATCAACTAAACTACCACTAGGGGTATAATGGTCATTTTGTTGGTTAGGGGTAAGACAATGATTTTATCCCTCAGGGGTATTTTGATAATTCTACCCTTTGAGGGTATTCAGTAATTTTACCTTTCTAGGGTATTTCGGTAATTTTATCCTTTGAGGGTGTTTTGATAATTTTACCTTTCGAGGGTATTTCAATAATTTTACCCTTCGAGGGTATTTTGGTATAGTTTACGACCTTTCCAAAGGACTAACGTCATCTCGAACAACTTGGATAACTTATATGGCCAAAATAATATAATTGGGCCCAAGGCCCGTTACTTGGCCCAAGTAGGCCCACACGCTTGTGTGGCCAGTTCAGCCCACATTTCATCACGGCTATACGAACCTCGCAGCCCAATCCCTTATTAGTCACTTACCGTGAATTTCATTTCTGTGGACCTATGAGCTTATTGGGCCCACTTGCCCATTTCGACCTACGAGGCCCATTATAACCTAAGCCCACGAAAATGTTCGTGGCGGCCTCTACGGTCTATCACTAATGTTTGTGGCTCGATTTATCCCTATGACCATTCGCACATTCATGAGTCCTCAAATGTCATAATTTTAGCTTTTCGACTTTTGTCGATTCACAATTAAACAGGGGTGTGAAAACACACTTTCATTCATCGTTCTGACAGAAACAACACTGGGTGTATGATTACAAACTTGTTCGCAAAACTAGCTAAGATCCATGCTCTTCGATTCCTACAATCAACCAACATATCATATCATATTTACAACCACTAAGGTTAACACATACTCTTAAACCACAACCGTTATTAACTTAAACAACAATTTTTGCTTGAACTAACTGATACTAGCGCCTCCCTGCCAATCAAGGGCGATTTCCCCCTTCTAACAAGATTTGGCATAAAAAGTTGATAGAAAACAACTAAACATTCGGCTCCCAAGAGAAAACAAAAAGAGAGAGTCAAGCTTGTCAACAGAGTCGAAAGGAATCTTACTGAGAACAAAATAATAAAGTGATTGTAGTAACCCCTTACCAATATCGATAACCAAACGTATTCCGGTAGCAGTCAATCAAGAAGGTTTGACCTTAACCACGAAGAACAAAGAGATTTGAGAGGGAGAGAGTATGAATATTCGGCCCAGCAAAGAAGGGAAAAACGAAGTTTGAAAAAAAAAAGAAAAGATGGAAGTAAAAGAGGGTCAACTACAGTAGAAAATGATTAGAGAAGAGATGAGAGGAAGACATCAAAAGAATGATCAGAATTGGGCATCTAATGTTTATGTTTTGACAAAGAGTGGGCAGTAATTGAGAATAAAGATGAAAACAAAAAGACCCGAATGGTCAGAAGTGTTGCACGAGATGCAACAAAAAGAAGCAAACCTGAAACGGAAAAGAGGAAAACCCGAAAATACTAGAGAAAATTTGGCACCTCTACACTCTCACAAAGCCGAAAATGCACCAAAATGAATGCCCATAGTTGAATTTTTCTTACTCAAGCTCCCCATTCGGCCAAGACTCCCCCCAATATCCAATTCCATAGTAATCTCCACAAATTTCTCCCTGATTCACTCCCAACCTCCCATTCAAATTTGATGACCAAGTCTCCAACCTCCTCTGCAGAGTTTGAATCAAACTCTACCTCTCAGGCCACAGATATGTAAAATAAAACCCCATCTTTGCATGCCATGAAATTCAAACCCCAATTCCTTTGCCACCTTAGTGATGCCACAACCATCAAGCCACATGCTCTATTTGTGACATAAAATCACACACATTTAAAAATAAGTCCTAACCGTTAACAACCAATTTCATTTAAGAGAAAAAAACCTAAAAATTTTCCAAGGCCCAAACTTGAACCCAGGCTTCCTAAACCCCCCCAAATACACTCAAATACTTAGCCATTGAAGCACACATGGAATTTAAGCCAAACCATGCAAAATTACAAACCCTACATTTTTGAGGCGTTACATGCAAGAAGAAAGCTTGGCTGAAATTTTTGAGTTCTCAAACCCTTTGTTTTGCTGAAAATTTCAATGGGGAAGAAGAAAGGAAGTATGATATCTTTTTCCTTTCTTTATTTTATTATATTTCATCAATTTAATCCACCTAATCTAACAACTTTGACCAATTTTAACATTGTTTGTCCCGTATGGACAGTCACTCTATTTTCTAAGGGTCTAATTACACATTAAGGGACTCCAATAATATTATATGGCTTTTGTCGAAACCATTTTTTATCGGGTTTTGAAAAAATATGGATCAACTTTTAAAATAACAAATGGGAGTCGCCACTGATCCTTTTTGTTTAGGTGTAATTAGGTCACCTACAAAAATATTTTGGTTTGCGAAATTTGAGAAAACGGGTTCGGGAGTCGGTTACGTGTAAGGAAGGGTTAGCACCCTCACAACGCCCAAAGTTGATAGCAAATTGATTAACGTTGTCCTAATGTCAAAAACTTGAAAATATTTAGGGTAAAAATTTTAAAAACAAATTCGTTAAATTGGGATTGAATCTCAAGATTAACTTGTTTCAAAGGAATAAAAGTATCATACCCAGCACGTTAGGATATAATACCTTCATATTCTGACGTAGAGATCATCTTTGATATTCAAAACATATGAAAAGGGTATTTGGTTATTTAGTTGAACAAAAAATCAATACCCAGCACGTTAGGATATAATTTTTTGTACTTCTAAACACACAAATATTGCCTTGTTTTTCAAATATGCAATCTTAAAATTGGTTCAACATTCATTTTTAGTGTAATAAAATATTTAGAAAAGGCTTGAATATGTTGGAATTTGAAATACAATACAATGATAATATGTGTAAACATTAATCAAGAAACACACAAATTTAAAAATATTGATCAACAAATTATACAATACTCTTACAAAATTTAACAATGTCAAACAAAAACTTTAAAGGAAAATCAAATAAACTTAAAGCAACTGAAATAAATTGGATATGAATTTTACACTTTGGAATTATTTAAAAAATTTTGTTTATAAAGAATTTATTAGATATACAGGATTGAATCTCAAGATTAACTCGTTTCAAAGGAATAAACATATCATACCCAGCACATTAGGATATAATACCTTTATACTCTGACATTGAGATCATCTTTAATCTTCAAAACATATGAAAAGGGTATTTGGTTATTTAGTTGAACAAAAAATCAACACCCAGCACGTTAGGATGTAGTTTTTCGTACTTCCAAACGCACAAATATTGCCTTATTTTTAAAAGATATTTATGTACGTGAAATTTTAAAATGAACTTAATGTATACAAAATATTTGATATAAGGCATACATGGATTGGAATTTTGAAGCATGCTATGGTACAAGATGTACAAACATTAATCGAGCATTATTCACAAATTAAACGCTATGTTAACAATAAACTATGAAGTTTAATAATCCTACAAAATTGACAAATGCGAATTAACATAAAATAAATATTTAAAAGCTAACAATTAGATTTAAAATAAAGAACTTGAGTTCAAAATCTATAATTCATGAAATTATTTAAAAGAGAATAATTTATAAATGAACTTATGAAATAGGTATTAAAAATTTCAAATGAATTATACAAAGCACCAACAAACGTAGTATATAAATTTTAATTAAATATTTATACAATAAATATAAATAAGATATATATAAATGGGAAATAAAATAAAAATAAAAATATTGTGGAATCAAATACAAATCCATTTTATTTAACTAGTTTAAATAATAAATGAATTTAATACAAAAGAATACGAGAATTTAAACAAAGACTAAAATTGAAAAGAAATGAAATTAAGGGGCTATTTTATAAAAGATTGGTTTGACAGAATCTAGGATTGAATTAGAAAGTGCTCAAACAATCGGGGACTAGAATAGCAAATAATCACAGTCACGAAAACGCAGTGCATAGAACAGACCAAATCGGATCGGCACGCAAATCCAAGGTAAAAATAGCAGTAAACAAAAGAAACGACAAACAAGACTCAATCAAATCATTGCGAAACAAGGAAGGACCAATCACATAAATATTCCAATTTTCAGAAATGCACAGATCCTGAAGGCGAATTCGGGTCGACGCGCGGGTTAAACATCGAACGCTGTCATTTTAAGGCTATTGAAATCAACCCAAAATGGCGTCGTTTCTTTTAATACTGAAACTAAAAAACCTAAATGATTATAATCCTTTAGATCGACAAAATGCTCTTTTCAAAATAGATTTAGAAACCCTAAAACCCTTTTGCCTCTATTCTCATCCACTGCAAAGGATCCCCATTCGTCCCATGAGACACCAATGTAAATGGTGCATGATTATTCGTGAGGGTTTGATCTAAATAATGTCCGCGTCTAAACCTCGATCTGAAGAAAAGCCCTCCTTTTTAATCTCTATTTTGATTCCTGTTTGTATTGATGAATGTTGTGTCCCCTTTTACAATTGTGTGTTTCGGCCCTTTAAAGCTGAAATCGGGAATAAAACTAAAACAAAAAATCAAAAATTGCAATTGTTTTTGTTCTTTTTTGTTATGTATTTTCTGTTGTTATCATCTGATTTGTAGGTACGAAGGCGACGTTGCTGTACGGAGGCGCTGGTAGTACAAAGGCTGCATAAGGGGCGCGACAGGGTGCACGCGTGGTGCTGAAACAATGCAAAGCGCATGCAAGGGACACGATAGCCCAACCATCAGCAGCGCTACGGTGCATGAAGCTTTTTAGAAGGTCTCTAGGGTTTTTGAAGCTTCAATATGTTCTGGGCCATTCGGGTTACTTTGTAAATTGGGCTATCTGGAAATAGTTTAGGCTCGGGCAAATTGGGTTTATTGGACTTTAATATTTGGGTTATTTTTGTAAATTTGGACCGTTTTTAAAAGACTTTAGTTTATATTTTAATTATTCTGTTTGGTTGTGTTTTTTTCTGTTTGGTTTAATAAACTGGTTAATGGGTTTCAAATGGGCTAATGGACTGGTTAATGGGCCCCGGGCAAATTTTGGGCCCTACAGCTGCCCCTCTTTGCTCATTGTCGTGTAATGGGAATGAAGTAAAGACTTTAAAGAGGGCCAAATTTGCCTATTCTTGTAAGATCTTGACTTCGTGGCACTTCTTTTCTTCAAGTAGCTTCATTTTATCCCACTGCATCTTCAAGGGCATACGAACTAGTGCTTCGATCTGCTCTAATGTAATTTCAGGGAGAAGAGATTTGTAGCTTCGATCTTTTCCACTAGAACTTCGAGGAGATGAGAATTCAGAGAGAAGAGATTTGTAGCCTTGATTTTCTTACTGAAACTTCTCGAGAATGAAAGTTGATCCTCAATACACTTAGGGAGGAGGGATTTGTAGCTTCGACCTACTCCACTGGGACTTCGAGGTGATAAGAATCCAGAGAGAAGAGTTTTTTAGTTTCGATCTTCTCATTAAAACTGTAACATCTCAAATTTGGGCCTAGTAGATTTTGGCCTATTGGGTTGTAACACCCCAAAAATCTCGAAACTTTTAATTTCTGTGCATGGGAGTTAATTTGTATGTGTATCATTTAGAATAATAATATTAAGGTATTATCGGGATTATTTGATGCCTTAAAGTTAGGGGAGACCATAGGAAAGATTTATGTTCTTACTTAGTGGACCCTAGTCTCAGGCATGAGGCCTCAGAAGCATATTAAGAAAAGAGAGGACACAAAAATGGGCTCAAGTTTGGGTTGAGGCCCTAATTAAGTTTTCTGTTTGGGCACTATAGGGTTAAAAGGGTAGTATCTATGCTTAAAACACCAAAGTGGGCTGGTGGCCCAATATTAAATGACGCTGCAATGGAGCTAGAGGGTGGCGTCACTAGCAGTTGAAAGAGGCCCAAGTTTGGCCGCAAGGAGCCCATGTCTTTGGGCCAATTTCGACACTTAAAAGAGCAAGGAGGAATGGATGAAATTAAGGCTTATTTTTAGGAGGTATTTAATGATAATATTGTACTGATAATAGAAGAAAGAGGTGGTGTTATCTAGGAGTCTTTTGAAGGTGTGAAGAGATTTAGATAAAGGAGAAAAGTTAGGAGCTATCTGGTAAGAGCAGAGTTGGCCAAAATTCCATCACCTAGAGGAGTAAAGAAATCAGTTTCTAATTGCCATAGGGGGTGCCGAAATTTCTATAAATAAGGGGGGCTAGCTCATCAATTCTGGCATTTGAACCCTAATCTTTTCTTCCTTTTTGTGCCGAAAATCTGAAGGCCATCTTAGTTGTTTTTCTTTTCTCATCTTTTCTCTTCCAAAAGCCAAAAACCACCACCTCCCTCACCCTTTTGTTTTTCTTTGAAACCTCCTTATAGCTGAATCTTTTGATCCCCATTGTTATTCTTCTCCTATTCACTAAAAGTCAAACTACGTTCTTGTTTATTCTTGTAGCCAAAATCTCTAAGCCTTTCCTTGATTTCTTTTTACTTTCTTTCTAAGCCAAAGCCGAAACACTTTACTCAAGCCCTTTAAAAGCCGAAAGAGCATCAGTTCATCTTTATCGAGATTTTCTTAAAAGCTAAAATTCTTAGATCTCTAATCTTCTATGCTTCGATCTTCTGCTATGATTGCCGAATCTTCTTGCAAGGAGTAGCCAAAACCATTTGTATAGGTAAGTGTCGATTCGTGAGATTTCAATCTTTTTCGGCTTTTAAAGATCTTAGCCGAATGGCTATATGGTTAACTAATCCAGTGTTTTCTCTAATTTATGACATTCCGGGATTTGAGAGGGGTCCAATCGCTTAGATTTCTAAGCCAGAGTTTAGTAGCACTCGGATCGACTTACTTTCAGGATTTTAAGGCAAGGAGATCTGTTAATTTAAATGTATAAATCGGGTAAAGCACTAACCTTGGCTGAATATAGGAGAGGCCTTATCCTTGCATTCTTCCGGCTTTTGAGCAAGGTTGTAGACAAAAGGGTAGTAGATCTGATTAGCCAGGGTATCGACGTAAAGGGTAGTCCTACGTATTTATCAGGTGTGTAACACTTCCACACCATTTAGATTACCTGTTATAATATGGTTATAAATCTGTTAAATTCTATTAAATGCTAAAATCACGGCATAACGATTGAAACCAAGAGGGTAAAGGTGAATCACCAGGTTAGTGATCTCGGTCATTCTAAAGTGAATGGTTCTGTTGATTTGATGCGATAAACATGTATGCCAGTTTCTGTGATTGCACGGGGTTGGGTGATTAATGAAAGAGGAAGTGTTCTATTGTAGTGGCTTATGCCATGATCTGTTGTAGTGGCTTATGTCATGATCTGTTGTAGTGGCTTATGCCATGATCTGTTGTAGTGGCTTTTTTCCATGATCTGATGGTGTGTTGCGGTGTGGGTTGATTGTAGAAATCCCCAATGGTGTGAATGGCTAGTACGGGTGGCGTATAGTGGATGGAGACCTAGGATTTGGGTTGGGCTTGCATAATTATTGTTATATATATTAATCAATTATTCTGTTCTGTGGGGCTAAGGCCCAAATCTAATGGTACATGAGGGTTGCACACTGAGTCTCATGACTCAACCTATTATTTAATATTTTCAGGTAGAAGCTAGTGCATCGGACTGGGCTGGAGAGGAGTGCAAGGTGGCCATACAAGAAAGTATCTGATCCAGCAGAATTTTATTTTTAATATTTTTGATTAAGGATTTTAAGTCTCAATGTAATAAGGCCATGAGCCACTAATATTTATTTTTGGGTTTTATGTTGGGTTTTTTTTTATTCTTAGGCATTTAAATTTTATGTTTAAATTAAGCTGAGACATGTGGTAAATTTTGGTTTTACTTAAGAAAACACCAAGGCATTTTGTAACTTCATATCTTATATAACTTAATAAATTATTAAGTTTTCGGTATAAATGTTTAAACCTGATGATTGGTTTCCAAAGTACCACAAATTTATAAAATCTCCTTAGTGACATACCAAATCCAGTCGTGGTGTTTGGGCCGGGTTTGGGGTGTTACAATTATGGTATCAGAGCACAGGTTACAAAATTCGGCTGTGGAATGGGTTCAAAAAATATTTTTCAGAGTTATTTGAAATTTGGTTCAAAAAAGTATCTTTATTGGAAGTATGGCACCCGAGTCTCCGGCCCAAGTCCACCAGGTAAGTATTCTGAACTCACTGTGTGATATATATATATGTATGTGGGCTTGATGAGCTTTAACGGATGTAGACTATCTTAGCTAGAACTTGATGAACTTTAGGCCTAGTTTACATCATCCTTTTTAACTTCCATAAAACTTAAACTAATTAAACAAACCCGGGAATAAGTAGCTGAGCTAAGGTGTGGCAACATGCATACGCATGTCTAGGATTGGATTTAGGGAGAGCTTGGTATTTAAGCAGTCCTAGTGACTCACCTCCTCTTCGCTGGAATCCTACCTGGTGCGTGGTGACTGTTCACCCTAGCCATGAGGACTTGTTGACGGGCCAAAATATATAATTAAAAACCGAAAGGAACCAGCCACCCTATTTTGTAAAATTACTAAAATAACCTCTAGTTTCAAAAATTTCCAAATTCCTCTTGATTTGTAAAATGACCAAAATACCCCTAGTTTGAAAAGAAATTATGAAAATACCCCGATTTGTAAAATTATCAAAATACCCCCAGATTGTGAAATTACCAAAATACCTTTATTTTGAAACATCACCAAGATACACTATTTTGAAAAAATATTATTAAAATACCCCTATAGGTAAGATTACGAAAATACCCCTAGGTAGTGAAACGACGAAAATATCCCTAGGTGATGAATGTAAGTTTATAAGGCTGTTTTTATGGTTGATGTGTGCTAAATGTTGACTGAAGGTGAACTCTAGGACTAGGAAGTATCGACTTGAGAACAAAACTCGTAGATAGAATTAGAACTCGAAAGAACTACTATCGAAATGATTTTACATAAGATTGTTCGCAGTTAATAAGTGGGAAGAATTAATTATTCATAAAATTCTTAATCAGATAAATGTCGATCGAAAGAATGAGTACAAGGGTACGAAGACGCTCCAGATGCGAATAATGGTGTGTACCCTACTGTAGTATATTGAGTGTTTATTTTTTAAATTAAAAAGCAATGTAAGCATAGTGATGAGACTTGGGTAGTACAATTAATAGTTAGTTGAAAATTTCGAGGACGACATTTCTTTAAGAGGGTAGAACTGTAACATCCTGAATTTGGGTCTAGTAGATTTAGGCCTATTGGGTTGTAACGCCTAAAAAATACCGAAACTTTTAATTTCTGTGCATGGGAGTTAATATGTATGTGTAGCACTTAGAATAATAATATTAAGGTATTATCGAGATTATTTGGAGCCTTAGAGTTAGGGGAGACCATAGGAAAAATTTATGTTCTTACTTAGTGGACCCTAGTCTCAGGCATGAGGCCTCATAAGCAGATTAAGAAAAGAGAGGACACAGAAATGGGCTTAGGTTTGGGTTGAGGCCCTAATTAAGTTTTCTGTTTGGGCACTATAGGGTTAAAAGGGTAGAATTTGTGTTTAAAACACCAAAGTGGGCTGGTGGCCCACTATTAAGTGACGCTGCAAGGGAGCTAGAGGGTGGCGTCACTAGCAGTTGAAAGAGGCCCAAGTTTGGCCGCAAGGAGCCCATGTCTTTAGGCCAATTTCGGCACTTAAAAGAGCAAGAAGGAATGGATGACATTAAGGCTTATTTTTGGGAGGGATTTAATGATAATATTGTGATGATAATAGAAGAAAGAGGTGGTGTTATCTAGGAGTCTTTTGAATGTGTGAAGAGATTTAGATAAAGGAGAAAAGTTAGGAGCTATTTGGTGAGAGCAGAGTTGGCCGAAATTCCATCACCTAGAGGAGTAAAGAAATCAGTTTCTAATTGCCATAGAGGGTGCCGAAATTTCTATAAATAAGGGGGGATAGCTCATCAATTCTGGCATTTGAACCCTACTCTTTTCATCCTTCTTTGTGCTAAAAATCTGAAGGCCATCTTAGTTGATTTTCTATTCTAATCTTTTCTCTTCCAAATGCCAAAAATCACCACCTCCCTCACCCTTTTCTTTTTCTTTGAAACCTCCTTCTAGCCGAATCTTTTGATCCCCATTGTTATTCTTTTCCCACTCACTAAAAGCCAAAACTAGTTCTTGTAGCCAAAATCTCTAAGCCTTTCCTTGATTTCTTTTTACTTTCTTTCTAAGCCAAAGCCGAAACACTTTACTCATACCTTCTAAAAGCTGAAAGAGTATCAGTTCATCTTTTCCGAGACTTTCTTAAAAGCTAAAATTCTTAGATCTCTAATCTTCTACGCTTCGATCTTCTGCTGTGATTGCTGAATCTTCCGCAAGGAGTAGCTGAAACCATTTGTATAGGTAAGTGTCGATTCGTGAGATTTCAATCTTTTTTTGGCTTTTAGAGATCTTAGCCGAATGGCTATATGGTTAACTAATCGGGTGTTTTCTCTTATTTATGGCATTTCGGGATTTGAAGGGGGTCCAATCGTTTAGATTTCCAAGCCAGAGTTCAGTATCACTCGGATCGAATTACTTTCGGGATTTTAAGGTAAGGAGATCTATTAATTTAAATGTATAAATCGGGTAAAGCACTAACCTTAACCGAATACAGGAGAGGCCTTATCCTTGCGTTCTTCCAGCTTTTGAGCAAGGTTGTAGACAAAAGGGCAGTAGATCTGATTAGCCAGGGTATCGATGTAGAGGGTAGTCCTACGTATTTATCAGGTGTGTAACACTTCCACACCATTTAGATTTCCTATTATAATATAGTTATAAATCTGTTAAATTCTGTTAAATGTCGAAATCCCGGCATAATAGTTGAAACCCAAAGAGGGTAAAGGCGAATCACCAGGTTAGTGATCTCTGTCATTCTAAAGTGAATGGTTCTGTTGATTTGATGTGATAAACATGTATGCTAGTTTCTGTGATTGCACGGGGTTGGGTAATTAATGAAAGGGGAAGTGTTCTGTTGTAGTGGCTTATGCCATGATCTGTTGTAGTGGCTTGTACCATGATCTGTTGTAGTGGCTTTTTGCCATGATCTGATGGTGTGTAGCGGTGTGGGTTAATTGTAGAAATCCCCAATGGTGTAAATGGCTGGTACGGGTGGCGTGTAGCGGATGGAAACCTAGGATTTGGGTTGGGCTTGCATAATTGTTGTTATATATATTAATCAATTATTCTGTTCTGTGGGGCTAAGGCACAAATCTAATGGTGCATGAGGGTTGCACACTGAGTGTCGCGACTCAACCTATTATTTAATATTTTCAGGTAGCACCTAGTGCATCGGACTGGGCTAGAGAGGAGTGCAAGGTGGCCATGCAAGAGAGTATCGATCTAGCGTAATTTTATTTTAATATTTTGATTAAGGATTTTAAGTCTCAATGTAATAAGGCCATGGGCCACTAATATTTATTTTGGGGTTTTATGTTGGGTTTTTTTTTTCCTTAGGCATTTAAATTTTATGTTTAAATTAAGCTGAGACATGTGGTAAATTTCGGTTTTACTTAAAAAAACACCAAGGCATTTTGTAACTTCATATCTTATATAAGTTAATAAATTATTAAGTTTTCGGTATAAATGTTTAAACTTGATGATTGGTTTCCAATGTGCCCCAAGTTTTATAAAATCTCCTTATGACATACCAGATCCAGTCGTGGTGTTTGGGTCGGGTTTGAGGTGTTACAGAAACTTCTTGAAAATAAAGGTTGACCTTCCATAACCTTAGGGAGAAGGTATTAGTAGCTTCGACCTGCTCCACTGGAACTTTGAGGTGATAAGAATCCAAAGAGAAGAGATTTGTAATTTCGATTTTCTCAATGAAACTTCTCGAAAATAAAGATTGACCCTCAATATCATTAGGGAGAATGGCTTAGTAGATTCGACCTGCTCCATTGGGACATCGAGGTGATAAGAATCTAGAGAGGAGAGATTTGTAGTTTTGATCTTCTCACTGAAACTTCTCGAAAATAAAGGTTGACCCTCCATAACCTCAGGGAGATGTGATTAGTAGCTCGACCAGCTCCATTGAGACTTCGAGGTGATAAGAATCCAGAGAGGAAAGATTTGTAGTTTCGATCTTCTCACTAAAACTTCTCAAAAATAAAGGTTGACCCTCTATAACCTTAGGGAGAAGGGATTAGTAGCTTCAACCTACTCCACTGGGACTTCGAGGTGATAAGAATTCAGAGAGAAGATATTTGTAGTTTCGATGTAACATCCCAAAATTGGGCCTAGTAGAATTGGGCCCAAAGGGCCTTGGGCATAGTAGTGTTTAAAATTTTTGAGAATAAGAGAACGGCTTTAATGCAAGTTGGATCTAGTAGGTGAATGATTTTGGAAGGTTAGGGGGCTTCTATGAAGTCCCAGGTTCAAACTTGGGCTTAGGAAAAATTTTGATTTTAGGTTAATAAAACCCTAGGAGTTAGTAGGTAGGTTTTAACAATAAAATGTGGAGAAAATGACACAAGAGAGCTTGTGGTGTAGTGGCAAAGTGATGCCACTTATGGAGTAAGGGAGTGACGCCACAAGGAAGTAAAGGAGGTCCAAGGTTCAAGTCTTGGCTCTTGCATTTTGGTTTCTTTTTTAAATGGACTCTAAAATTTTACCATAGGGTTATATTTAGTTGCGCAGGATTTTAGACACAAGAGGAGCTTGTGCCCAGTGGTTAGCGGCATGGATTATGCTACAAGGGAGCCTGGGTTCGAATCTCATGGAAAGCAAGGGAGTACTTATTTTGCGGATTGGATGGTAAGAGTTTCAGTTGGATTTAAACTCTGCTAACAGAGGGATCCCATATTGGAAAGATACAATATAGAGCTGTATAGGAGGAGAAGGAGCATACCTGGTTGGCATTGGGCATAGGAGTGCTCGGAGTGCGGTTTAGCAGCTTCAAATTCCTATCGGTATGTATCCTCTCTACACTAGTTGTAGAGCGGCAAATGTCGAAATGCCAGTGACACGGCGATAGTAACCACACAAGCGTGTGAGCGCACGTGTGGGGCTTTAACGTGATAGTTAAAGCCACCAGTAGTGTTCTTGTGGGTGTGGGCTGTTAGGCCACGATGGCCCAAAAGGGGCTAAGTGGGCCCAGGGCCCATATGAGTAAATTGTATGATTGGGTAGTAGATAGTGAACTAGACTATATGTGGCTAGGTTTGGGCTGAATGGGCCATACGAGTGTGTGGGCCAACTTGGGTCGAGAATGGGCCTTAGGCCTATTCGTATCATTATCTCTGTTTAGAATACTTGAGTCGTTCGAGGCGATAGTGGACCTTCTGTTGGGTCGTTAACACCCTGATTTGTGAAATTACCAAAATACCCTAATTTGTGAAATTACTGAAATACCCCTGGGTTGTAAAATTACAAAAATACCCTTGGTTTGTGAAATTACCAAAATACCCCTAGTTTGTAAAATTACCAAAATACCCCTAGTTTGCAAAATTACCAAAATACCCCTGGTTTGTAAAATTACTAAAATACCCCTGGTTTGTAAAATTAACGCTATACCCTTAGGGGTTGATTAGCGTGATTGTGTATAATATTCACACCTTTTCACTATTACTTTTAAATATGTTTATGCTCTGTTTAATGCTGAAACTTTGGCATTAGCTATTCTTTTACACTTGGTAAGTAAAAGCAGGACATCAGGTTAGTGACCTTTATCTGTGCTAAATACGTAATTTCACTGACATGATTTTTAGCACACTTTGAGCACCTGATACATGTTGATATCTATTGCATGCATACATCATGATTTTAAGTTGCACAAGGGGATATGCCATGATTAAGAGGGGAACTGTATCTGGTGACTTTTGCCACTTTAGCCTGGTGACTTTGTCACGACTATGATGGTCTAGTGGCTTTTTCCATTTCAGCCTGGTGACTTTGTCACAACTATGATGATCTGGTGGCTCTGCCACACTTTGTTTTGGTGGCTTTTGCCATTTCAGCCTGGTGACTCTGTCACAACTTTGACGATGAGCAGCTAACTGCAGCAAGACTGCCATCGATGGTTTGTAGCGGATGGAGGGTCAATTGTAGAAATCCCCATTGGTGTGTTTGATAGGTACGGGAGGTGTGTAGCGGATGGATATCTAGGTTGGGTTAGGATTTGCATCACATTACATTGATACCGATTATCTACTATTCTTTGTTAAAAAGGGCTAATGCCCAATCTGATTCTGAATGGGCTTCGCCTAAGGTTATTTTGTGAGGGCTAAGGCCCAGATGGTATTTGAATGGGCTCGGGCCCAGTTATGGTTCATGTGGGGTAATTGCACACTGAGTTTTCATAAACTCACCCCCTCTTTTTATTAAATGTTTCAGGTAATTCCCAGTGATAGAGGATTGAGAGCCGTCGAGGACTCGGGGGTGGCTATACATCGGAGATACTACTTGTGAACTTTAGTAATTTTGATTTTTACCCTAATTTAAGATTATTTATTTTGGGTTAATATTTTCTAATAAGGCCATTGGTTTATTTTTCTAAGTTTTTATTTATAACTGTTGAACTTATAAATACGGGGTTTTCTTAAAACATTAGCAATCATTTTTTAAAATATCATGTGTACACAATGATGCAAGTTCAACTTTCATAACAAAATAGTTTTTCAAAATAATAACAACTTTTAAACGGTCATTTAGCAAATCGCATTTTTTTGAAACAAACAACGAACTCGGAGTTCAAAAATCCGGTAAAACTTTTCTAAACAATTGATTAGCTTTTCAACTTCTTTCAATGTGACACGCCAGATTCTGGCCTAACTTCTAGGCCGAGTTTGGGGTGTTACATTCGATCTTCTCGCTGAAACTTCTTGGAAATAAAGGTTAATCCTCAATACACTCAGGGATGAGGGATTTGTAACTTTGACCTGCTCCACTGTGACTTCGAGGTGATAAGAATCTAGAGAGAAGAGATTTGTAGTTTCAATCTTCTCACTGAAACTTCTCAGAAATAAAGGTTGATCCTCAATACACTCAGCGAGGAGGGATTTGTAACTTATACCTATTTCACTACTAGTCGGGATATAGGGTTGGTGGCTTAAATCTGTTACACTACTGCTTAGGGAGACCGAATTTGCTATTTTATCTTGGTTCCTTACTTCTTAGGGTGACAAGATCTACAATCTTTGACCTATTCCACTGCTGGTTAGGGAGATAGGGTTGGTGGCTTAAATTTGTTCCACTACTACTTAGGGAGACTAGATTTTCCATTCAATCTTGGTTCCCTACTACTTAAGGTGGCAAGATCCACAATCTTCGACCTATTCCATTGCTGGTTTGGGAGATAAGGTTAGTGGCTTAAATCTATTCCACTACTGCTTAGGGAGACCAGATTTGCCATTCGATTTTGGTTCTGTACTGCTTAGGCTACAATCTTTGACCTATTCCACTGCTGGTTAGGGAGATAGGGTTGGTTCTAATCTGCTCTATAACCTCAAGATTGCCAGATCTGCTATCTTCGATCTGCTTAGGAAGGCAAGATCTTCGAATTCACCGATATTGCGACAACGTCCTCTAGGAGACCTGTCCTGTTAAATTAGTTTTGTGTTTGTGCTTATGCAAAATGATTAGGATGCAATGATTAGAATGAATCTAATACTCCTAACTAAATGTATTATGGACGACATTTGTATAAATGCAAAATGTCCTAAGAATGGTCTTTTTACAAAGATTAGGATGCAATGATCGGAATGAATCAAATGCCCCTAAATAGATGTGTCTTATGGATGAAATTTGTATGAATGCATAATGTCATGTGTAACATCCTGATATTTTGGGGGCTATGCATTTTACATAATTGAATGATGTTGCATGCTTAATCATTAGTAAGTGCAATTTTGGAAGTTATTTGAGCTTCATTTATTAAGTGAATGCTTTGTTAAACTTTTAATTTCTATTAATTAGAGAGAGAACTAAGCTAATAAGGCCTTAAGAATTGATGATAAGAAGTTCTAGCATAAGTTAAGTAATTGGCAAAGTGGTTAAGATGTATGGATGTGTGCTTGAGGTGTAAGGTTGAATCTCTAGCTAACATTAGGGAGATTTTTAATTTTTTTGTTTTCTTCCTTGTAAGTGTCACCAAGAATATTCTAGAGTGGATGAGCTTTCATCCATTTTGGCTAGTTGACCATGTGAAAAGGAAGTTAAAAACTTAAGGCATGGGATGATAAGTTGGTGATAAGATGAAGGGACAAAGGCTTGATATTTGGCTATGTTTTGGGGATGTGTCCATGGTCATTTGACCATGAACCTAGATTGACATGGAGGCTAAAGGAGAGGTTTATTTCTTTGATAGCAAATCAAGAGTGGATAGGGAAGAAACAAGGAGGAAAAAGGGGATATGTTGGCATTGATGTGGCGAATTTATGCTTTGCCATTAGGGGAAAAGTTAGCCAAAAGTCTTTGTTTGTCCATCTTTTCTCATTTTCTTCAAAATTCTCTCCTAGCCGAATTTGCCATAGAGTTTAGGTAAAACTCTCTTTTGTTTTAGCTTTCATCTTTTGACCAATTTTCTTCATTTTGGTAGAATGTACCTTAGACATTTTGGTACATTTTAAGCTTTTGATTTAGCCTCAATTGCTTGAACCAAATACAACTTTCTTTCTCCAATTTAGTTTTCATTTTGAAACCAAAACCACAAAGATTAATCACCATTATTCTTCTTCATTTCTCTCCTCTTGCCGAATGCATCTAAGTTCCATAGTCAATCTCCTTCTCTTTGATCCTATTCTCTTTTCTTTTCTTTTCATCTTATTTTTCTCTTATCTTTCTATCATTGCCGAAATCACCATTATCATTTTCTTCTCCTCTTTCTCTTTACTTCCTTCTCTTTTCATTCTCCTTCTTCTTTCCCTTCAAAACCAAAACCATCATATTGAAACCACCATTTTTTTATTCTCTTTTTGTGAAGGCGAATCATCATATTCTTTTCTTCTTTTTCAAAGCCGAACCTCCAAGTGATCAAAGTAAGACTTTATCAATTATTTTCATTATTCCTTTTTACTTTAGCAAACTTAAAATCATAATCTTTTATTTCTCTCTTAGGCCGAACCTCTTGAAAAGATTTTTACAAAGATCTTGTTGAGGACAACCCTTAAGTGACCATTCGAATCATCAAGGTAAGATTACTAATTTAGATTATATCAATTTTTTTTTTTAGACGGATCACTAATCTAAGTTATTTTTAGGAGCGATCTAAGATCATCAAGATAGGTAAGAAAAGAGCCGTTCAAGTGTTTGGAAGAGGAGGTATTCCTTTACCATCGAACTACAAGCGAAGAGCGAGATCGGGGTTAGAGACTTTTCAGGGTTGTGGACCTTCCGCAAAGCGAGGATCGATTATTCAAGAAAAGTGCATAACCGAACCACTTTACGTTGGTGGAATATCGGAGGTTTTGATCCATCTAGTGGAGAAAATCGCAAATAACTATCATTCGTGAATCGAGGGTAAGGATTTAGATCCATCGTTTATAAATATAGTTTTGCTAACAATAGTTTATACTAACCGAGTGTATTAATCATTTAGGTGTGGACGAGCTAGAGGGTATTATTCTCACTGTTATTAGGTGTGTAACCATACATTAAAAATTTCCATAGATTTATATTATTAAAAAGTGATTATATGATAGTATGTTTTGATTGTGGATACCAATCATTGGTATACAAAATTGAGTATGTTACCCAATATTCCGTTTATTTTGATATATGCATCAATATGAAATAAGCATGACTATATTATGATTTGTGGGTACATAGCATGAAAATATGATTTGATATGTATGTGCATGGGCATATGGGTATGTTTAATAAAGGAGGAAGTATTTCGTGGTTTTACCACAATTAGTGACTTCGGTCACATATGTGAAATTGGTGACTTGGTCACATATTTGACTCGGTGGCCGGTCACACATTTGACTCGGTGGCCGGTCACATATTTGACTCGGTGGTTTCGGTCACATATTTGACTCGGTGGCCGGTCACATATTTGGCTCTGGTAACCGGTCACATATTTGGCTCCGGTGACTTGGTCACGTATTTGAAATTTGGACTTGATCGGTGACTTGGTCACATTTGTTTTGGTGGCTTTGCCACAATAAAGCGATGTGCATGTTGACTAAAGAAGCGCCTTCGATGGTGTGTAGCGGATGAAGGTCGATTTAGTAATCCCCACTGGTGTCTTTGGTTGGTGCTGGGGTGTGTAGCGGATGGATAATTAGGTTGGTAAGACTTGCATCTCATTTCATAAGTATATCCATGTAATATTATATGATTATATTTGATCTGTTATGAAATGGGCCTTTGGGCTAAATATGAGCTAAATGGGCCTTTGGGCTAAATATGAGTTAAATGGGCCTTTGGGCTAAATATGAGCTAAATGGGCCTTTGGGCTAAATATGAGTTAAATGGGCCTATGGCCATATGTGAAATTTTGGGCTTGAAAGCATTTCATAAAATGGGCTTTTTAGTGTATGTGTTATACATTGAGTTTATAACTCACCCATTTTTATGGGATAACTTTTAGATAATTAAGTAGTCACGATGGATCGAATTGACAAGGAATTGAGGTGGCCAAAGCTCAAACAATGACGTTTGGAAATTTTCCTACTTGAACTTTTTAAGTTAATTTTTATTATTTAGACTTTATTTTGGGTTTGCCAAATTTTATGTAATAAGGCCACTATAAATTATCTTTAATTTTGTGTTTGGATTTATTTTAAATTACGCCATGAATAATTATCAAATATCTAAATGTTTTCGATAAATTATTTAAAAATGTGTTTATTACTATTATATAAATGTTTTCAAAGAAATTTTCTTAAGTTTGGTTTCCTTTTGATTTTATTAATTCCTCCTAAAAATATGTTTCCGCTAAAGTTTTACTTGAGGAACATACCAAATCCGATTAGGCTTTTTGGGCCGGGTTTGGGGTGTTTCAACTTAGTATCGAGCCAGCTTTTAAACTCTCGGCCTTGGGTTTTGAAGCCCACAACGTTTTCAAAATTTTGGCCCAAAAGACTTTTTGAAAATTTTCTTAAGTTAAATGGTTTTATAAGAGCATGGCACTTCGAATTCTCTACCAGATCCATCGGTATGTACCTTCATTTGATAAATGATATGAATGTTTGATAAGCCTAAGGAAACTTTAGAGACATGGACCCTAGGTGTATGTGTACTACTACGAAAACCATCGAAAATCTGTTTATAAGACTTTCTTTTAATAAGAAGTGAAAAGACTCTAATACATAAGACTTTTCAGAAAAAAGCAGATAAGATACGTAGTAGACATGAGCTCTAGGGACGAGGTCGTCGTGGACATGGAAGAGGAAGGATGATCTGCTTTGAACCGATTGGTCCGGTCAAGGTTCCGAGAATGAAGCTCCACCACCGGCTATTGGGCGGATTTTCAAGAACAAAATGAAGGTGGTGACGCAAAGATAACAAGTTTGGTCGCGAGTTTTGGAACGAGTAGCGAAGCTAGTTCGAAATGGGTCTCGAAAGTCGAATGAGAGACTAAGATCGAATGGAGTGAGGTTTTCAGAGGAGTATCCGGAGTAGCTCCAAATGTAGCGAATATTGGTTGGAAGCAATCGAGAGGATCATGGATGATATAGACCTGACCGTGAAGAGAAATTAAAGGTGCTATTTCACTTCTTCGTGATGAAGCCTATCGCTGGTGGCTTACTATCAAGGAAAGTACCCATGTGGATCGTCGGATTGGGGGTATTTTAAAGTGAAATTTGAGGAAAATATGTCTGAGCTAGCTACATCGACTCTGAGGAAGACATTTCTAAATCGGTGCAAGGAAACAAGTCGATGGTGAATATGAAGCGAATTTTTGCGACTTAGCCGTTATGCGGAGGATAGTGGCTCGGAATATGAACGTGTATCGATTTGAAGATGGACTTAGAGATGAGCTAAGAGTGATGATTGCTCCACACCGTGAAAGAGATTTTGCAATCTTAGTGGAAAGGGCAAGAATTGCCGAAAAAGCTAAACGGACTGAGAGACAGAATCGGGACAGAGGTCAGAGCAAGAATAAGAGAAGCTTTGGGTCTTCGGGGTCTTCCGGGAACTTTCAGAAAAAGTCAAGAAATGATGGACCGCGAGGTCAACAGACTGCTACGGGAGTGCAAAGTCGTACTTGTTCTCAATGTGGGAAAATGCACTCGGGAGAATGTTGGAAGAAAACCGGCGGATGTTTCAAGTGCGGTTCGAAGGATCACATGATCAAGGATTGTCCGATGAACTCGGAGAAGAACCGCCCAACAAGTCGGTGCTAATCAGTCGATGTAAGTAGACAAAGAACCGATAAGAGGTCGTGGTCCAAATGGAAAGGGCAATGGTTAGGTGAGAGGTCGCGAAACTTCAGAGCGGTGGAAACTCGAGGCGAGACAACTGTGTTTGGTGTATCTTTGTTCGTCGCAGAGAAGACGATGGCCTTTTGATGTTATCACGCACGCTTTTTGATTTCAGGTTGCCCTTTATTGCTTTGATAGATATAGGTCAACTCATTCCTATATTGCTAGTGAAGCATCGGGACTTTGCATGTGACTTCAAAGCGTACCTAGGAAGATGATGCACTTAGTCCTCTCAGATGCATGAGTTGTAGACAAACTCTTTAAGGAAGTGCCTCTAGAAGTTCAAGGGATACGCTTTTGGTGATTTAATGGAATTACCATTGGAGAATTCGACCTAATCTTAGGCATGGACCGGCTTGTGAAGTACCGTGCAAATGTGGATTTGCTAAGAGAATGTCCTTAAGAACTCTTGATGATAAGGAAGTTGTAGTGATGGGCTAAAGACGGAACTACTTATCTAATGTAGTATCCGCTCTTAAGGCGGAAAAGATGGTTAGGAAAGGATGTGAAGCCTTTTCGATGTTGGTGAGTGCTTTGGAGGTTAAGGAAGCAATTGCTAATGAAGTCGAGATACCAATGAATTTGTAGATGTTTTTAGGAAGAACTTCGTGGTTGCCTCCGGATCGTGAGGTAGAATTCGGATAGACTTATTGCAGGAACGGCGCCAGCTTTTATTGCTCCATATAGAATGGCAAGAAGGAGTTGGTTGAGCTTAAGGCTCGATTCAGAGTTGCTTGATCGTGGATTCATTCGACCTAGTGTGTCTCCATGGGGAGCACCGGTTCTATTCGTGAAGAAGGACGGATCGATGAGGATGTGTATAGACTAATGCGGCTTGAATAAGTGACCATCAAGAACAAGTATCCTTTGCCAAGGATCGACGACTTGTTCGATCGACTTAAAGGAGCTGCGTATTCTCTAAAATTGATCTAAGGTCGGGTATCATCACTTAAAGTGAAAGAAGCGGATATCCATAAGACGGCTTCCGAACCGAGATATGGCCACTATGAATTTACGGTAATGCCATTCGGATTGACGAACGCCCAATTGCGCTTATGGATATGATGAACCGAATTTTTCAGCCCTACTTGGATCGGTTAGTCGGGTATTCATAGGCGACATCTTGGTGTATTCTAAGTCCAAGTAGAACATGATGAGCATCTTGGATTGTGTTGCGAGTTTTAAGAGAAAGAAGTCAGACGCCAAATTCAAAGAAGTGTGAATTTTGGTGAAAGAAGTTGCATTTTAGGCCATGTGGTATCTGCAGAAGGGATAAGGGTGGATCCTCGGAAGATCGAGGCTGTATTAGATTGGAAACCACCTAAGTCTGTAATTGAGGTTCGCAGTTTCTTGGGATTAGCCGGATATTATCGAAGATTCGTTGAAGGATTTTCATCGTTAGCCACACCTTTAACGAAATTGTTGAGAAAGGAAGTACCTTTTGTGTGGGCTGATAAGCAGCAAGAGAGTTTTGAGAAGCTCAAGAAAGTTTTGACGGAAGCTCCTGTTTTGATTCAGCCTGAAGCAGGAAAGGATTTTGTCGTGTATTGCGATGCTTCTCACACGGGATTAGGATGTGTTCTGATGCAAGGCGGAAAGGTAGTTGCGTATGCGTCTCGGCAGTTGAGACCGCACGAGGTTAATTACTCGACGCACGACTTGGAGTTGGCAGCTGTAGTCTTTGCTCTTAAGGTTTGGAGACATTACTTATACGGGGAAAAGTCAGTGATATATACGGACCACAAAAGTCTGAAATATCTACTGACTCAGAAAGAACTGAATCTGAGGCAGAGAAGGTGGATAGAGTTGTTGAAAGACTATGACTGTTCTATCGAGTACCACCCGGGCAAGGCGAATGTGGTGGCAGACGCTCTAAGTCAAAAAGTAGTGTCAGATTTGAGAGCGATGTTTGCACATCTTAGTCTCTACGATGATGGAAGCTTGTTGGCAGAACTTCAGGTTAAGCCGACGTGGTTAAGTCAAGTGAAAGAGAGGCAGTTAATAGATGAAGATCTGAGTGAAAAGCTTCGACTAGTACAGAGTGGGAAATTGGAAGATTTTAGTATTAACAGTGACGGGGTATTGTGCTTCAAAGATAAAGTATGTATGCCGAGGGATCAGGAGTTGAGGCAAAAGATACTTCAGGAATCGCATGGTAGCCCTACACTATGCATCCTGGAGGAAGTAAGTTATACCGAGATTTGCGAGATCAGTTTTGGTGGCCTGGTCTTAAACGAGAAGTTACAGAATTTGTAGGGAAGTGCTTGACGTGTCAGCAAGTCAAGGCTGAACATCAAGTACCATCGGGGTTGCTTCAACCGATAAAGATTTCGCAGTGGAAGTGGGAGAGAATCACCATGGACTTTGTTAGTGGGCTTCCTCTTACGCCTACTAAGAAAGACTCCATTTGGGTGATAGTGGATCGATTGACGAAATCTGCACATTTTATCCCAGTTCGGGTTGATTACTCTTTGCAGAAATTGGCAAAGTTATATGTAGCTGAAATTGTGAGATTGCATGGAGTGTCGTTGTCGATAATTTTGATGAGATCCGAGATTTACGTCGCGATTTTGGAAAGCATTGCATCGAGGCTTTGGGCACCAAATTGGACTTCAAGACGGCATTTCATCCTCAATGACGGTCATCCGAAAGAGTAATCCGATTTTAGAAGATATGTTAAGGGGTTGTGTGATAGATTTCAAGGAAGTTGGGAGGAATTCTTACTGCTGGCGGAATTTGCGACAACAACAGTTTCCAATCCAAGATATGGATGGCACCGTATGAAGCACTATATGGACGGAAGTGTCGCACTCCTCACGTGTTGGATGTAATTAGGGAACGCCGATTTTGGGTCCGTAGATAGTGTCCGAATCCAAGAAAAGGTTAAGGTAATCGGGCTCGGTTAAAGGAAGCGTCTGACATACAAAAATTGTACGCAGATTTAAAGCGGAAAGAAATAGAATATGCAATGGGAGATCAAGTTTTCCTAAAGGTTTCACCTTGGAAAAAGGTGATGAGATTTGGTCGCAAAGGGAAACTAAGTCCCAGGTTCATTGGACCTTATCGGATTGTGAAGCGGGTCGAGATCGTGGCATATCGCTTAGATTTGCCTTCTAATTGAAGCAAATGCACGATGTGTTTCATGTTTCAATGTTACGTCGTTACGGTCGGATCCATCTCATGTAGTACCGTTGAGGAGGTGGAATTAAGATCGATTTGTCATATGAAGAGGAGCCAATTCAAATTCGAGCGAGATGTAAAGGTTTTACTTGAGAAAATCAGTTCCTCTCGTTAAGGTATTATGGCGAAATCATGGATCAAGAAGCTTTGGAACAGGAGGAAGCGATCTGACAACAATACCCTCGCTTATTCTGACGATGTAATTTCGAGGACGAAATTATTTTAAGGGGGTAGAAGCGTAACATCCGATATTTTGGGGCTATGCATTTTACATAATTGAATGATGTTGCATGCTTAATCATTAGTAAGTGCAATTTTGGAAGTTATTTGAGCTTCATTTATTAAGTGAATGCTTTGTTAAACTTTTAATTTCTATTAATTAGAGAGAACTAAGCTAATAAGGCCTTAAAATTGATGATAAGAAGTTCTAGCATAAGTTAAGTAATTGGCAAAGTGGTTAAGATGTATGGATGTGTGCTTGAGGTGTAAGGTTGAATCTCCTAGCTAACATTAGGGAGATTTTAATTTTTTTGTTTTCTTCCTTGTAAGTGTCTGGCCAAGAATATTCTAGAGTGGATGAGCTTTCATCCATTTTTGGCTAGTTGACCATGTGAAAAGGAAGTTAAAAACTTAAGGCATGGGATGATAAGTTGGTGATAAGATGAAGGGACAAAGGCTTGATATTTGGCTATGTTTTGGGATGTGTCCATGGTCATTTGACCATGAACCTAGACGGCATGGAGGCTAAAGGAGAGGTTTATTTCTTTGATAGCAAATCAAGAGTGGATAGGGAAGAAACAAGGAGGAAAAAGGGGGATATGTTGGCATTGATGTGGCCGAATTTATGCTTTGCCATTAGGGGGAAAAGTTAGCCAAAAGTCTTTGTTTGTCCATCTTTTCTCATTTTCTTCAAAATTCTCTCCTAGCCGAATTTGCCATAGAGTTTAGGTAAAACTCTCTTTGTTTTAGCTTTCATCTTTTTGACCAATTTTCTTCATTTTGGCCGAATGTACCTTAGACATTTTGGTACATTTTCGCTTTTGATTTAGCCTCAATTGCTTGAACCAAATACAACTTTCTTTCTCCCATTTAGTTTTCATTTTGAAACCAAAACCACAAAGATTAGGCACCATTATTCTTCTTCATTTTCTCTCCTCTTGCGAATGCATCTAAGTTCCATAGTCAATCTCCTTCTCTTTGATCCTATTCTCTTTTCTTTTCTTTTCATCTTATTTTCTCTTATCTTTCTATCATTGCGAAATCACCATTATCATTTCTTCTCCTCTTTCTCTTTACTTCCTTCTCTTTTCATTCTCCTTCTTCTTTCCCTTCAAAACCAAACCATCATATTGAAACCACCATTTTTTTTCTCTTTTGTGAAGGCGAATCATCATATTCTTTTCTTCTTTTCAAAGCCGAACCTCCAAGTGATCAAAGTAAGACTTTATCAATTATTTTCATTATTCCTTTTACTTTAGCAAACTTAAAATCATAATCTTTTATTTCTCTCTTAGGTGAACCTCTTGAAAAGATTTTTACAAAGATCTTGTTGAGGACAACCCTTAAGTGACCATTCAATTATCAAGGTAAGATTACTAATTTAGATTATATCAATTTTTTTTTAGACGGATCACTAATCTAAGTTATTTTTAGGAGCGATCTAAGATCATCAAGATAGGTAAGAAAAGAGCCGTTCAAGTGTTTGGAAGAGAGGAGGTATTCCTTTACCATCGAACTACAAAGCGAAGAGCGATGTCGGGTTAGAGACTTTCCACCGGGTTGTGGACCTTACGCAAACGAGGATCGGTTATTCAAGTAGTGCGTATAACCGAACCACTTTACGTTGGTGGAATATCGGTGGTTTTGATCCATCTAGTGGAGAAAACCGCAAATAACCGTCATTCGTGAATCCGAGGGTAAGGATTTAGATCCATCGCTTATAAATATAGTTTTTGCTAACAATAGTTTATACTAACCGAGTGTATTAATCATTTAGGTGTGGACGAGCTAGAGGTATTATTCTCTTTGTTATTAGGTGTGTAACCATACATTAAAAATTTCCATAGATTTATATTATTAAAAGTGATTATATGATAGTATGTTTTGATTGTGGATACCAATCATTGGTATACAAAATTCGTGTATGTTACCCAATATTCTGCTTATTTTGATATATGCATCAATATGAAATAAGCATGACTATATTATGATTTGTGGGTACATAGCATGAAAATCGATTTGATATGTTTGTGCATGGGCATATGGGTATGTTTAATAAAGGAGGAAGTATTCGGTGGTTTTACCACAATTCGGTGACTTCGGTCACATATGTGAAATTGGTGACTTGGTCACATATTTGACTCCGTGGCTTTGGTCACACATTTGACTCCGGTGGCCGGCCACATATTTGACTCCGGTGGCTTCGATCACATATTTGACTCCGGTGGCTTTGGCCACATATTTGGCTCGTGGCCGGTCACATATTTGGCTCCGGTGACTTCGGTCACGATTTGAAATTTGGACTTGATCGGGTGACTTCGGTCACATCTGTTTTGGTGGCTTTGCCACAATAAGGGCGATGTGCATGTTGACTGCAGCAACTGCCTTCGATGGTGTGTAGCGGATGGAGGGTCGATTTAGTAATCCCCACGGTGTGCTGGTTGGTACGGGGGTGTGTAGCGGATGGATAATTAGGTTGGGCCGGGCTTGCATCTCATTTCATAAGTATATCCATGTAATATTATATGATTATATTTGATCTGTTATGAAATGGGCCTTTGGGCTAAATATGAGCTAAATGGGCCTTTGGGCTAAATATGAGTTAAATGGGCCTTTGGGCTAAATATGAGCTAAATGGGCCTTTGGGCTAAATATGAGTTAAATGGGCCTATGGCCATATGTGAAACTTTTGGGCTTGAAAGCATTTCATAAAATGGGCTTTTTAGTGTATGTGTTATACATTGAGTTTATAACTCACCCATTTTATGGGATAACTTTTGAGATAATTCAGTAGTCACGATGGATCGAATCAACAAGGAATTGAGGTGGCCAAAGCTCAAACAATGACGTTTGGAAATTTTCCTACTTGAACTTTTTAAGTTAATTTTATTATTTAGACTTTATTTTGGGTTTGCCAAATTTTATGTAATAAGGCCACTATAAATTATCTTTAATTTTGTGTTTGGATTTATTTTAAATTACGCCATGAATAATTATCAAATATCTAAATGTTTTCGATAAATTATTTAAAAATGTGTTTGTTACTATTATATAAATGTTTTCAAAGAAATTTTCTTAAGTTTGGTTTTTTTTGATTTTATTAATTCCTCCTAAAAATATGTTTCGCTAAAGTTTTACTTGAGGAACATACCAAATCCGGTTAGGCTTTTTGGGCCGGGTTTGGGGTGTTTCATCATGAGAATGATTTCTTACAATGATTAGGATGTAATGATCAGAATGAATCGAATGCTCCTAACTAAATGTGTTTTGCATGAATGCAGAATTTCATGAGAATTATCCTTGCTTAAGGTTGTCATCGCTCATCATTTATCAGGGCTCTATCACTGACGTATTATGCTGCCATCTTGTTCGGCTGGTATTCTTGATAGAAAACTCGAGGAAACAATTATAACTATTGAACAGATTTGCCCCGCTGCAACTTCAGGGTTCATCTTATTATCGCTTAGGGGTATAGGATCTAAATCTTTTCCCAACCATCCCATTGTGATTTCAGAATGTGGGATTTGTTTCTTCTTCAATCCATCACATTGCTATTCAAAAGTATAGGATCTATACCAGCTTCCATTTATCCCACCATAACTCGGGGGTATAGAGTCTGTGGCTTATTTTATCCATTGATAACTCCTTGGGTGACCCAACCAAATGTGTATGCATGATATTTGCATGGATGTAGAATATCATTTTTCTCGCGAATAATTCACCTTTTACACCTGGGTTATCATTGCCCATTTTTCGTTAAGGTTGTATCACCAACCATTTTTTGACAGAAAATCCAAAGAGATATAGTCTCATTAGACTCCTCTTCCACCAATATTTCCATCCCTCACACTTGGTGAGTTTTAAACAATAGTCCTGTTTCAATTTCTTATATTATTCCGAAGCTTCCAGAGTTGTATGCGAAACTCCTTTTATGAAAGCATTATTAGTCCACTAATCGTATTTCAATGTAAAATGCTTGAAAAAGATCATAACTATGGATAAAAATGAAATTGATTAGGAGCACAGCTCAAAACAAGCAATTTTATCAAACTTAGCAAATTCAAAATGGTTACGATGGAAAACTAGGTGCCCTAGATATCGCAGCATGAGCTTCTCTGTTCAAACTTCTTGAGGACCATTTTAAGCTCAATATGTGTTTAGGGGATCCGAGTACTTTGTCGATGCCCCAAGACGTAGCATACTTCTTCCTTGTTAATTCATGCATAGTAAGACAGCTGTATGCCCCACTTTGATCAAAATTTGAGCCACCCTTTTTGGGTTTTCAACTCTAATCCCCTTTGGTCTCAAAACGCCCTTTGTGAATTTTTGCCTTGGCCTCTCCTTTTCTTTTTTTCTTTCTTTTTCTTTTCTTTCTTCTTCTTCTTCTTTTTCTTCTTCTTCTTCTTTTTTGAATTCACTGGATTGGACAGGTCCTTGCTATCCATCTTGTTCGATATTCATGCTTCCCTAGAATAGGCCTTCTTCACTGCATAAGATCCTTCCTAGTTTGGCATCCACTTTCTTTTACAGTCCCTTTTGCATGGGAAAAGTCTTCTTCAAAGCCCTATCATGAAATTTTCTAGGGTGAATCATTTTTGTTGTAAGCTTGCATCATCTGACCATGACAGATAGCTTTTAACATTCTTCAAATTCAACTGATAATATTGAGATTGGATTTATTCTACTTCATCCAATTTCAGCTCTGAGAGAATTTTGACTCCATTGGGCAAAACCAATGAGAAATGTGTTGCCCTGGTGACAGTTTTGGTCAACATTTGATAAGCATAAAGGGTAAATAGTAACTTCTGTATGCCAATCCTTACAAGTCTAGGTCTTTTTATGATCTTTTGTTTCTCTTTTTGGTTGCTTTTGTTGCACTGATATGTGGCACTTGATCTTTGAATAGACCGCAGACTTTTGACATTGTGCAGTTAAATATGATCATTTTTTTTTTTTTTATTTTTTTATGACTATCGACTTTGTAATATTAGCATATAAAGCGACTTTTACCATCTTAGTGAAGTAACCAACATCCAAGAAAATGAATCGATATTGGCCAGAAGCTTTTGATGAGACTGGCTTGATAGCCACCATTCCCTACATATAGACAAAATGGAGGAGGCACATAAGTCCTATCTTTCTCAATTTGGCATTTGATGCAATTTTCCTTTCTCGGTGGACCAGTAGCCTAAACCTCATGATTAGACCGACTATTGTAGAACATTAGTATGGGTTTTTTTAAAAACCAATCTTAACAGCATACCCACATTTCAGAAGCTTGGCGTGCCTTGATATGATCGTGCGAAAATGTATCGAATTCTTGAAAATAGCTCAATGATGTCTTACCTTATTTCTGTGGTGAATTAGGCTTCAATTTTTACCCCTTTCCTAAGCTCGCAACATCTATTGACCCTTTGCAAGGTGGAGTTTATTCTCATCTTGCTCTACTATCCTTAACAAATTAAAAGATAGGCTACAATCTCTATCATCTTCAAAGTCTTTAGATCCCTTAGACCCATATCTCATTTAAAAAGGGAGTTAGTAACAACGTCGCTCAGATCATTGATATCTGGGTACCCGAGTACGAATATCCAAAAATGATTCTAAGGATGAATATTTATATGATATGATCATAAATGAAGAATGAAAGAGTATTCCCAAAAATAAAAGAATGTATAGTATGAAAAAGAATGAAAGAATGTTTGCCCAAAAAGATGTATTTTATTGAAATAAAAATTTTGGACACAAGCCTATTTCACAAATGGATTCTTGTTGCTTCTAAGCTTAAAGCAACAAGCATGTTTTGAATATTACTCTAGATTAACTGAAAAATACAAGGATCCCTTCCACAGTCCGTTGTTTAAAATCTTTCCAAGTACGTAAAAGTAAAAGTTTGGAAAAGTCTATTCTCTGGTTCTCTCTTCGAATATATCGTTAATGGTCAGATTCCCTAATATTCCTTTGGGTTTTTGATTTCTTCAATTAGACCTCACGCTAATGCCCTGAGCTCGATGCATCCTTGGATCTCATGCCTCTATCCATCATAGGCTTCACGATGCTTACTCCTTTAACAGAAAGGTTGGGTAACAAATTTTTTGCACGATAAAGATCATCGAATTTTATGATACCCAATCTGATGAGTCTTTCGACTACTTTCTTGAAAGCGATGTAATTTTCCATCGAGTGCCTCGTAATTCCTGCATGGTATTCGCATTGGGCGTTCACGTTCTATATGAAAAGGGGATACAACATGTGCATCGAATAAAATTCGGTACAACTCCCTATACGAGATTGGAATGGGCGCGAACTGGAGTTTTTCCAAGTTTGATCTTGGATCGGGTTCTTGCCTTGGGGATACCTGACGACTGGCAATTACTATCTTTAGCTGGCCTACTGTAATCAACTCTGAGTGACCCTTGCTATACCTACTCATACTATTCACTTCCCTTTCCTTCTTTTCCGGGACCTTTGAAGTCCATTCTCTCATTTTTTTTATTCCTGCCAGAACAACTGGTTTGGCTCGATCATCCTTCGGGTTAAAACTTGAGCCCATCGGGAGATTTAGCAGTGCCGAGGTATTAATGTGACATTTGGGTTTGATAATGACCGATACCCCTTGCGGGGGCACGCCTGGTCGGGCTGAGACACTCATTAGAGAATAAATAATGTCCTCATCATCATCCACACTGTCGGCCACTAGGCCACTCCTTTTTTCAAGCCCTCCGATTAGTATTTGAGTTAACTGGTGCATCATATTCGTTTGATTTCGCATATCCTGCTGGATTTTGGCCAATTTCTCTTGCATTTGTATTTGCCTTTGCTCTAATCTCTCCAACCTTCATTCCATGTTTTCGGGTTAACTAAAATAATTTCACCTAATTAGGGCCCTTATGTAAAAATGCAATGCAAATGATGTAATGCAAATGCATGAAACGAATGAGAGAAAGAAAGAGAGACGTTGATTCTGAATTCAATTCCATTAGAAGAACTTCTCTAGAAAACATATTTCTTTACATAAAACGGATTACGTATGAGGCTTTATCCTCATAGTCCAGGTGAAAACATCGATCTTCTCCTTCATATCCGGATGATGCAGTCGAATCCTTCAAATCCTCCCAAAAGATATCTCTTTTATTTCCACTTGGCTTGATTTGGGTCGTGGTTCACTGCTCACTTATCCCTTTCGATATTGATTAGCTTCTTTAAGAAAATTGAGGCATGATGACTCTTGAACAATTCTTGACAATTTAAATCTTTCGGGCAAGGTTTTGCATTCCTCCATGGACTATCAACTTTCTTCTATTGTGTTTACTCAGACCATGTCTAGACAACCATATTATAATCCACTTTATCAAGAAATTCGTTGTAATATCCTGATTTTGTGGGTCTGTGCATTTGGTATGTTGCATGGCTAAATTGGTAATTTGAGGCTTTGAGGTGTGTATTGGGCTCAGGCTCAGGCTGAAACCTAGGTTAAATTACTAATAAATAGTGTTAGTTTATAATTTAATTTAAATAGTTATATTAGTAGTATGTTGGGCTGGTGGCCCAAAGTGTGGAGGTGCTATAATGGGGCATTTAGGTGGCGTCATTTAGGAGGGTAAATTGGGCCTAGTATGGTCGCTTGGGGCCCAAGGTTGTTGGGTCAAAATTTGGCACAGAGGAGGGAAGGGGTTGGACGGCACAATGGGTAAAATTTAGGAGCTTTATTTCTTTGTATTTAAGTGATAAAATGTTGATAATTAAGAAGGAAGAGTTGGTTTTAAGGTGGCCTCTTCTAAAGATGAGATAAAGATTGGGTTATCATGCATGATAAGAGCTATCAAGAGGGAGAGAGTTGCTCAAAATTCCAACTCTGTGTGTGTGCGTGGGTGTGCCAAATTTAGTAGGAAGTTATCATCTTTTTGGCTTTTTTTTTCCTTTATTTCACACTTAATCTCATCTAGCCGAAACTTTTCTCTCCCAATTGCTTTTGTTTCTCCCTTCTATCCAAAACTCCCTATCACTTTTGTCCTCTCCATTATACTTCTAAAAGCTGAATTCTCCTGTGCATATCCTTTTCTCCCATAGCTGAATGATCTGGTGAGATCTCTTTTTCCCGAAGGTGCACCATAAGCTGAGTACTCCTATTGAATTTGGCAAATTTTAGGATTTTTTTCTCTACGATTTCTCTATTTTTATCAAGTTTATAATCCGAATCATTTGTTTAAAGGCCCTATCGATTTCACTCTCTACCTCTAGAAGTCGAATCCTATCTTGCTTTAGTCAGAAGTATCGATTTGGTGGAAAAGTCAAGGTAGGTGGTGGTAGGTTTGGCCGAATGGTCTTTCTTGTTCTTTCCCCTTTGGCCGAATGTGTTATGGTACTCAATTGGTTGCGATTAAGGGATTGATTTAATATATGGGTGTTGGCCAAATGTAGGTGGGTTGGTGGTGACATTTTCGTAAAGACTTTCGGGATCTGAAAGCTAGGTAAGGGTTTCGTTTAAACACTATGTTTAATTATTAGATCTCATCGATTTGATTGGTTTAGTGACCAAGGATTTATCATGGACAATATTAATAGTCAAGCAGAAGGGGTTGGATCTATAAACCCAATGCCAAAGTACAAAAACAATCAGTATTGGGAGTGCAAGATTGGCCTTTAGAGTGCGGGCCGATATCGGAGTTAGATCATAGGCCAATAGTGGTAGTCTCGAGTGACAGTAGCGTAGAAGTAGTAAAAGTGTTAGTACGAAAACCAGGTGTGTAACTCTTACACACTTTCTTTTCGTAATATGTTAATTGTTATGTGTTGATAACAAATTGAGGATGTGGCTATGATTACCAAATTACCCTTGTGGGTAAAAGCGAGGATGCCGTAAGTTGTTATGATTTCGTGTTGATTGTGATCTATGAGAGCATGATATCCGTGTAACGTAATTATGTATGTTAAGCATGGTTATACTGATATTGTTTGCATAAATATGTTATATGGGTGATGAGAGGAGGGGGAAGTATGATCTATCGGTGTCACCGGTGATTTGGTATCACACAATGGGTTGGCCCACATATATTATAAAATTGTGACTAAGTCTCGGTGGTTTGGCACCACCAAAGTGGTTTGGTACCACATATGTTATTCTTGTAACTACAGGTTACGGTGGTTTGGCACCACCAGTGGTTTGGTACCACAAGGGGTAGATTTGGGAGACATGGATGGATACCTAGGTTAATGGGTTGCATGACATGCATATTTGTATTTGAATCTGTGTAAGAGCATATTTTCTTTTGGGATAGGGACTTACACACTGAGTCTAAGTGACTCACCCTCTCCGTTACATTTTGTAGATCAGACTTAGATCGTGGATATGGAGCCAGAGTGGACTCGAGGTGGCCATGCACAACATTTGGTTTATTACAAAGTTTTCCATTTGGACATAGTTATTTTATTTAATTTTGGTTTTCAGTTCTATAATAAGGCCTCTTATGTATTATTTTGGGTTCTTTTATTTAGTTGATTTTCAAGTTTCTATTAAGTATGTTGATTAAACTATGAACTGGATGTTTTTAAAGCTAAATAAACACTTATTTTTTTTTTGAAATATACAATGACTACGTAGTAAATACAAAGTATCAATAAGGCAACTATGTTTCTCTAAACCGAGTTTCAACATGTTTTATACATTACCAAAACACAACGATGTTATCTTTAAAATTTTACAACCACTTTCTCTTTAAACAAATTAACAAATCGGTTTCCAAAAATGTTTTCTTTTCCGTGGCATGCCAGATCTGGTTGTAACATTTTGACCGGGTTTGGGGTGTTACATTTTGGTATCAGAGCCCGATTTAATAGATTGGTTGTGGGCTTAGGGCCCAAAATATGTTTTAAAAGTTTGTGAAATTATTATTTTTTTCGAAAAGCATGGCACCTGAGTCTTCGGCACTGATCCACCCAGGTAAGTACCCTAACTTTTGATGTGATGTTTATATGTTAGGCTTTGTGGGCTTTAGACATAGTTAAGCATGATAGTACTGATGGACCCTAGGGCTAGCTTGCACAACTTTTAAAATAACATAAGACATAAGTCCAATCAAACAAACATGTGAGTAAGCCACGAGTTAGGGTGTGGCAACAGCCATGCGCATGTCTAGGATTGGATTCAGGGAGAGCTTGGTATTTAAGCAATCCTAGTGACTCACCTCCTCTTCGCTCGAATCCTACCTGGTGCATAGTGACTGTTCACCCTAACCATGAGGACTTGTTTACAGGCTAAATCCGATAATTAAAACCCGAAAGGGACCAGCCACCTTGTTTTGTAAAAACCCTAGTTTTGAAATTACCAAATTACCCCTGGATTTGTGAAAACTACCTTAGATTTGGAAAATTACTAAAGTACCCCTAGTTTGTAAAATTTCCAAAATACCCCTGACTTACAAAGTTACCAAAATACCCCTGCTTCATAAAATTACCAAAATATCCTTATTTTGGAAAAAATCACCCGAAACTTTATTTTGAAAAATTACAAAAATACCCTTCTAGGTTAAAATTACGAAAATACCCCCGGAAGTGAAATGACGAAAATACCCCTGTTCATGGAATGTGGTCTGTGGATGTTGTTTGTGTGATGAATATACTTAGAACTAGGAGATAGGCTTGAAACTAAAACTTTAGATAGATTCGAATTCGAAAGAATCACTTTAAAAACTATTTTCATAAAATTGTTCGTGGATATATAGTGAAAATAGATAATAATTCATAAAATTCTTAACCAGATAAACGCGAATGAGGAGATGAGTACAAAAGGTCGAGGATTTTCATCGCATGGCTGGGGTAGGGGTAGGATGGCCTTGTCGAGAGGCAATGAGGTCTCGCCATGGGTCTAAAAATGTGATCTTAGAATCTGCAAGGTTTAAGTCGAGTTTCGAGGATCGACGGTGGTAACGATGTAGTATCTTAGGCAGTATTGCGAGTTTTGGAAAGAGTTGCCAGGGCAGGCGCGGGTGTAGGAGCCCAAAAATTTATGGTTGAACGACTCGGGCAAATAGAGCAGAAGTATTTAGGGGAGTTTCTGGTGTGGCTCTCAACACAGCTGAGTACTGGTTAGAGGCAACAGAGCAAATAATGGATGACTTAGACTTCTTGGCTGAGGAGAAGTTGAAGGGGATAGTGTCTCTTCTCCGGGATAAGTCATACCAGTGGTGGCTCACGGTCAGGGATGGTGCAGTGCCCAGTGATATCACCTGGGATTATTTTAAGGTAGCCTACCAGAGAAAGTATGTGGGGGCTAGTTATACTGATGGGCAACGTAAGGCGTTCTTGAATTTGGTACAAGGGAATAAGTCGGTACATTAGTACGAGGCTAAATTTTTGAGGTTGAGTAGGTATGCTCGGGGTATGGTGGCTACGGAACATGAGCACGTGTTAGGTTTAAGGACGACTAAGAGATGAGTCATGGTGTTGATTGCCCTCGGTGTGAAAGGGAATTCTACTTCTCGTGAAAAAGGCCAAAATAGCTGAGGAGGTGAAGCGAGCTGAGAGATAGAATCAGGACCGTGGTAGGGATAAAAGGAGTTCTGGGCTATCAGGGTCTAATGGAAGTGCTCAAAAAGGGCTAGATTTGGTGGACCGGATCGAGCTGCAAAGCTTCTTCTGCTCAAATGGCCACCCCAAGGTGCTCGATGTGGGAAGTCTCATTCGGAGAGTGTTAATGGTAATAGAGGGTGCTTTGAGTGTGGGTCAATGGAGTACCGGGTAAGGGATTGTCTGTAGAAGTTAGCTAGGACTCAAGCTGAGGGTCAAGGACATGGTCAATTCAGTGGAGATGGCTAGCAACCACAGAGTAGTCGATGTGTAGCCAGGGGTAATGGTAATGGTAATGGACGAGGCCGTGGAGCACCTGGCCGAGGTGCTGGAGGTGCCAATGCTAGACAGCCTGGGTTGGTCTACGCAGCCAAGCGTCGAGAGGAGGGCGACGCACTAGACATTATAACCGGTACGTTTATAATTTCTGAGTTGCCTTATATTACTTTAATTGATGTTGGTTCGACACACTCTTATGTTGCTAGTAGTGTAGTGGGAACTTTGAACTTAGCCTATGAGATATCTGCTAGGAAGATGAAAGTAGTTAGCCCTCTAGGGCACTCTGTGGTGGTAGACAAACTGTATAGGGATGTACCCCTGGAACTTCAAGGGGTCTTGTTTCAAGTGAATTTAATGGAACTACCCTTTGGGGAGTTCGATTTAATCTTAGGAATGGATTGGTTGGTTAAGTACCAGGCAGAACTGGACTATACAGCTAAGCGCATGGTGCTGAAATCGGTTGAGGGTATAGAGGTGGTAATGATAGGTGAGAGAAGGAATTACCTATCTAATGTGGTGTCCGCTAAAGGTGGAAAAGATGGTGAGGAAAGGATGTGAGGCATTTGTAGTTTATGTTTGTACTTTGGAAGGTAAGGAACCGGCTATAGGAAGTGTTCAAATAGTGAATGAGTTTATTGATGTCTTTCTGAAAGAGCTTCCGGGTTTGCCCCGGATCGAGAAGTAGAGTTTGGTATAGACCTTCTATTGAAAATTGTGCCAATGTCAATTGCTCCGTATAGGATGGTGCCAAAGGAATTGGTGGAGTTGAAAGCATAGATTCAGGAATTGCTAGATCGGGGTTTCATTCAGCCAAGTGTTTCACCTTGGGGAGCGCTTGTGCTTTTTGTTAAGAAAAAGGACAGGTCAATGCGGATGTGCATAGACTATCGTCAGTTGAATAAATTAACGATTAAGAACAAGTATCCTTTGCCTAGGATAGATGACCTGTTCGACCAGCTTAAGGGAGCATCGGTCTTCTCCAAGATAGATTTGAGGTTGGGGTATCACCAACTTAAGGTAAAGGAGGTGGACATCCATAAGAAGACGCTTCGTACTCGATACGGGCACTATGAATTTCTGGCAATGCCATTCGGGTTGACAAACGCACCAGCAGCATTTATGGATATGATGAATCGGGTGTTTCAGCTGTATTTGGATCGATTTATGGTAGTATTTATAGATGATATTTTGGTGTACTCAAAATTAGAGGAGGAGCATGACGTGTATTTGCGAGTGGTGTTGCAGATTCTTAGGGAGAAGCAGTTATACGCCAAGTTTAGTAAGTGCGAGTTCTGGTTGAAGGAAGTTACCTTTTTGGGTCATGTGGTGTCAGCTGAGGGGATTAGAGTGGACCCTCGGAAGATTGAGGCTATATTGGACTGGAAGCCACCAAAGTCTATGGCGGAGATTTGAAGTTTTCTAGGTTTAGTAGGATATTACAGAAGGTTTGTATAAGGGTTTTCTTTGATTGCGGCACCATTAACCAAGTTGCTGAGGAAAGGGGTTCCGTTTGTGTGGTCAGATAAGCAACAGGAAAGTTTTGAGAGGTTAAAGAGGATTTTGAAGGAAGCTCCGGTGTTGATTCAACCGAAAGCTGAGATGGAATTTACGATTTACTGTGATGAGTCCCATACAGGATTGGGATGTGTGCTGATGCAAGAGGGGAAGTAGTAGCGTATAGTTTTCGACAGTTGAGACCTCATGAAGTGAACTACCCGACACATGATCTGGAGTTGGCTGCAGTGGTTTTTGCCCTAAAAATCTAGAAACATTATTTGTATGGGGAGAAGTCTATTGTGTATACGGATCACAAGAGTTTGAAGTACCTCCTTACGTAGAAGGAGTTAAATTTAAGGTAGAAGAGGTCGATCGAGTTGTTGAAGGACTATGACTGCTCAATTGAGTACCACCCGAGAAAGGCTAATGTGGTAGCAGATGCCTTAAGTTGTAAGGTGGTGGCAGAGTTAAGAGCCATGTTTGCTCACCTTAGTCTGTATGATGATGGAAGCCTATTAGCGGAGTTGCAAGTGAGGCCATCATGGGTAGATCAGGTTAAGGAGAAACAATTGGTAGATGAAGTTTTGTGCGCACGAAGGTTGCAAGTGCAGACTGATGGATTGGAAGGGTATAGCTTGAGCAGCGATAGAGTGTTATGTTTTCAGGGAAAAGTGTGCATACCTAAGGATGTGGAGTTAAGGCAGAAGATTTTGCAGGAGGCACATAGCAGTCCATATGCTATGCATCCAGAAGGTAGTAAGATGTATCGGGATTTACCGGAGCAGTTTTAGTGGCCGGGCCTTAAGCGGGAGGTAACAAAATTTGTGGGTAAGTGTCTGACATGTCAGGAAGTCAAGGCTGAACATCAGTTGCCGTCAGGTTTGTTGCAACTGATTAGGATTCCACAATGGAAGTGGAAAGGATTACAATGGATTTTGTGAGTGGGCTACCCCTTACGCCTACCAAGAAGGATTCAGTTTGGGTGATTGTGGACCATCTAATGAAGTCTGCTCATTTCATACCTGTATGTATGGATTATTCTCTTCAGAAGTTAGCAAGACTATATATAGTAGAGATTGTGAGGTTACACGGGGTGTCAGTGTCAATTATTTCGGACAGAGACCCTAGATTTACATCAAGGTTCTGGAAGGCTTTGCACCAGGCATTGGGCACAAGGTTGGACTTCAGTACGGCGTTCCATCCCCAGTCAGACGGACAGTCGGAGAGGGTGATTCAAGTCTTGGAAGATATCCTAAGGGTTGTGTCTTAGAGTTCAAAGGCAGTTGGGAAAAATTTTTACCGTTGCGGAATTCGTGTATAACAATAGTTATCAGGCGAGTATTCAAATGGCACCATACAAAGTGTTATATGGTCGGAAGTGTCGTACCCCTACATGTTGGATGGAGTTGGGGGAGCGGTAGTTGTTGGGTCCAGAGTTTGTTATTGAGACAGAAGATAAAGTGAAGGTGATTTGAGCTCATTTGAAAGAAGCCTCGGATAGGCAAAAGTCTTATGCTGATCTTAAACGGAAGGATATAGAGTTTGCAGAAGGTGAAAGGGTTTTCTTGAAGGTGTCGCCATGGAAGAAGGTTCTGAGATTTGGTAGAAAAGGCAAGTTGAGCCCTAGATTTATCGGGCCTTATGGAAATTGAAGCGAGTGGGACCAGTAGCTTACCAGCTTGAGTTGCCATCAGAGTTGAGTCAAATCCACGATGTGTTTCATGTTTCTATGCTTAGAAGCTATCGCTCAGATCCGTCACATGTGGTGTCAGTGGAGGAGATTGAAGTGAGGCCAGACTTGTCTTTTAAGGAGGAACCAGTGTAGATCCTAGACCAAGATGTTAAAGTTTTGCGTAGGAAATCAGTTCCTTTGGTAAAGGTATTATGGCGAAACCATGGATCGGAGGAAGCGACATGGGAATCGGAGGATATTATGCGACAACAATACCCTCAGCTTTTCTGACCAGGTAAATTTTGAGGTCAAAATTTATATTAAGGGGGGTAGAACTGTAATATCCTGATTTTGTTGGTCTGTGCATTTGGTATGTTGCATGGCTAAGTTGGTAATTTGAGGCTTTGAGGTGTGTATTGGGCTCAAGCTCGGGCTAAAACCTAGGTTAAATTACTGATAAATAGTGTTAGTTTATAATTAAATTTAAATAGTTATATTAGTAGTATGTTGGGCTGGTGGCCCAAAGTGTGGATGTGCTATAATGGGGCATTTAAATGGCATCACTTAGGAGGGTGAATTGGGCCTAGTATAGCCGCTTGGGGCCCAAGGTTGTTGGGTCAAAATTTGGCATATAGGAGGGAAGGGGATGGACGACACAATGGGTAAAACTTAGGAGCTTTATTTCTTTGTATTTAAGTGATAAAATATTGATAATTAAGAAGGAAGAGTTGATTTTAAGGTGGCCTCTTCTAAAGGTGAGACGAAGATTAGGTTATCATGCAGGATAAAAGCTATCAGGAGGGAGAGAGTTGGCTGAAATTCCAACTCTGTGTGTGTGTGGCTGTGCCAAATTTAGTAGGAAGTTATCATCTTTTCTGCCCTTTTTTCCTTTATTTCACACTTGTTCTCATTTAGCCAAAACTTTTCTCTCCCAATTGCTTTAGTTTCTCCCTTCTAGCTGAAACTCCCTTTCACTTTTCTCCTCTCCATTATACTTCTAAAACCCGAATTCTCCCTGTGCATATCCCTTTCTCCCATAGCCGAACCATCTGGTGAGATCTCTTTTTCCCGAAGGTGCACCTTAAGCTGAGTACCCCTGTTTAATCTGGTGAGTTTTGGGATTTTGTTTCTCTGCGATTTCTCTATTTTTATCAAGTTTATAATCCGAATCATTTGTTTAAAGGCCCTGTCGATTTCACTCTCTACCTCTAGAAGTCGAATCCTGTCTTGCTTTAGTTAGAAGTGTCGATTTGGTGGAAAAGCCGAAGGTAGGTGGTAGTAGGTTTGGTCGAATGGTCTTTCTTGTTCTTTCCCCTTTGGCCGAATGTGTTATGGTACTCAATTGGTTGCGATTAAGGGATTGATTTAATATATGGGTGTTGGCCGAATGTAGGTGGGTTGGTGGTGACGTTTTCGTAAAGACTTTCGGGATCTGAAAGCTAGGTAAGGGTTTCATTTAAACACTATGTTTAATTATTAGATCTCATCAATTTGATTGGTTTAGTGACCAAGGATTTATCATGGACAATATTAATAGTCAAGCAGTAGGGGTTGGATCTGTAAACCCAACGCCAAAGTACAAGAAACGATCAGTATTGGGAGTGCGAGATTGGCCATTGGAGCCGACATCGGAGTTAGATCGTAGGCCAAAGTGGTAGTCTCGAGTGACAGTAGCGTAGAAGCAATAAAAGCGTTAGTACGAAAACCTGTGTGTAACTCTTACACACTTTCTTTTCATAATATGTTATGTGTTGATAATAGCCGGAGTGACGGCTATGATTACCAAATTACCCTTGTGGGTAAAAGCGAGGATGCTAGGTAAGTTGTTATGATTTCTCGTGTTGATTGTGATCTATGAGAGCATGATATCCTGTGTACGTAATTATGCATGTTAAGCATGGTTATACTGATATTGTTTGCATAAATATGTTATATGGGTGATGAGAGGAGGGGGAAGTACGATCTATCAGACTGTCACCAGTGATTTGGTATCACACAGTGGGTTGGCCCCACATATATTATAAAAATTGTCACTAAGTCTTAGTAGTTTGGCACCACCAGTGGTTTGGTACCACATATGTTATTTTTGTAACTACGGTTACCAATGGTTTGGCACCACCAGTGGTTTGGTACCACAAGAGGTAGATTTGGGAGACATGGATGGATACCTAGGTTGATGGGTTGCATGACATGCATATTTGTATTTGAATCTGTGTAATAGCATATTTCCTTTTGGGATGGGGACTTACACACTGAGTCTAGGTGACTCACCCCCTCTGTTACATTTTGTAGATCAGACCTAGATCGTGGATATGGAGCCGGAGTGGACTCGAGGTGGCCATGTACAACATTTGGTTTATTACAAAGTTTTCCATTCGGACATAGTTATTTTATTTAATTTTGGTTTTAGTTCTATAATAAGGCCGCTTAAGTATTATTTTGGGCTCTTTTATTTAGTTGATTTTCAAGTTTCTATTAAGTATGTTAATTAAACTATGAACTGGATGTTTTCAAAAGCTAAATAAACACTTGTTTTTTCTTTTGAAATATACAATGACTACGTAGTAAATAGAAAGTATCAATAAGGCAACTAAGTTTTTCTAAACCGAGTTTCAACTTGGTTTATAATTACCAACACACAACGATGTTTTCTTTAAAATTTTACAACAACTTTCTCTTTAAACAAATCAACAAATCGGTTTCCAAAAATGTTTTCTTTCCCGTGGCATGCTAGATCTGGTTGTAGTGTTTTGACGGGTTTGGGGTGTTACATTCGTTTCCATATAACAAACTCCTCTATTTAGCAATTGAATTACTAATCAACATCTCCTTTCTATAATGATGCAATGCATTGCAATGCAGTGCAATGTAATGCAAACATAAACACAAAACACGATAGCACAAGAAAAATAAACAACCAAAATAGATTACCTAAATGAGTGACCATTAGGGTTTGACATTGATTTACCTATGGTTAGCTCTTAGGATTCGCTATATGTGGTTTGGTTCTAAAGAGAGGGCACTTGAACCAGTAGATTCCTCAATCCTCACCCATTATAGGCTCATATGGATCGAGTTCAGTTCAGGGGAATACATTTCCCAGAAGTAGTCCACTAGCCCATGCGGAGGTGAAAACCTCACGAAGGCATAGTTTCTCACTCTCACTTAAAGGTGTAACCACAACGGTCATGCAATGCAAATGCAAGTATTATAAGACTCGACATTATTGCAGTTATAACACAAACAAATGCTTTAAAGGAAACATGACTTTCTAAAACAATTTTTCAAGTTTTAAATCAAAGGACAAGAATTAACCAATCTATGGACTGTCTCTCAACCCGTCCCCAGTGGAGTCACCAAGCTGGTGAAACCATTTTTTATTTTGGGTTATCGGGTTTGAAAAAAATGGGGATCGACTTTTAAAATAACAAATGGGAGTCGCCACTGATCCTTTTTGTTTAGGTGTGATTAGGTCACTATAAAAATATTTTGGTCTGCGAAATTTGAGAAAACGGGTTCGGAAGCCGGTTACGTGCAAGGAACGGTTAGCACCCTCACAACGCCCAAAGTTGGTACCAAATTGATTAACGTTGTCCTAATGTCGAAAACTTTAAAATATTTAGGGTAAAAATTTTAAGAACAAATTCGTTAAATTGGGATTGAATCTCAAGATTAACTCGTTTCAAAGGAATAAAAGTATCATACCCAGCACGTTAGGATATAATATATTTATATTCTGACGTTGAGATCATCTTTGATCTTCAAAACATATGAAAATGGTATTTGGTTATTTAGTTGAACGAAAAATCAACACCCAGCATGTTAGGATGTAATTTTCCGTACTTCCAAACACACAAATATTGCCTTATTTTTCAAATATGTAATCTTAAAATTGGTTCAACATTCATTTTTAATGTAATAAAATACTTAGAAAAGGTTTGAATATGTTGGAATTTGAAATACAACACAAGGATAATATCGTAAACATTAATCATGAAATACACAAATTTAAAAATATTGATAACAAATTATACAATACTCTTTCAAAATTTAACAATGTCAAACAAAAATTTAAAGGCAAATCAAATAAACTTAAAGCAATCAAATAAATTGGATATGAATTTTACACTTTGGAATTATTTAAAAAAATTGTTTATAAAGATTTTATTAGATATACATGATTAAATCTAAAGATTAACTCGTTTCAAAGGAATAAAAATATCATACCCAGCACGTTAGGATATAATACCTTTATACTTTGACGTCGAGATCATCTTTGATCTTCCAAACATATGAAAAGGGTATTTGGTTATTTAGTTGAACGAAAAATCAACACCCAGCACGTGAGAATGTAATTTTTCGTACTTCTAAACGCACAAATATTGCCTTGTTTTTAAAAGAAATTTATGTACGTGAAATTTTAAAATGAACTTAATGTATAAAAAATATTTGATATAAAGCATACATGTGTTGGAATTTTGAAGCATGCTATGGTACAAGATGTACAAACATTTATCGAGCATTATTCATAAATTAAATGCTATGTTAACAATAAACTATGAAGTTTAATAATCCTACAAAATTGACAAATGCTAATTAACATAAAATAAAAATTTAAAAGCTAGCAAATGGGTTTAAAATAAAGAGCTTGGAGTTCAAAATCTATAATTCATGAAATTATTTAAAGAGAATAATTTATAAATGAACTTATGAAATAGGTATTAAAAATTTGAAATGAATTATACAAAGCACCAACAAACGTAGTATATAAATTTTAATTAAATATTTATACAATAAATATAAATAAGATATATATAAATGGAAAATAAACTAAAAATAAAAATATTGTGGAATCAAATACAAAACCATTTTATTTAACTAGTTTGAATAATAAATGAATTTAATACAAAAAGAATACGAGAATTTAAATAAAGACTAAAAACTTAATTGAAAAGAAATGAAATTAAGGGGCTATTTTATAAAAGATTGGTTTGACAGAATCTAGGATTGAATTAGAAAGCGCTCAAATAGTCAGGGACTAGAATAGCAAATAATCCCAGTCGCGAAAACATAGTGCATAGAATGGACCAAATCGGATATGTGTGCAAATCCAAGGTAAAATAGCACTAACACCCTAAACCCTACCACAAGCCTAACACAGGATCGGTATGTTACTGCGGAAGAACTTTTAAGGTTGAAAATCTTTTGACTTTAGAATAAAACATGTAAATTTGTTAACTTTTGAAAACCATGTCCATTTAAAATTATACTTAAACTTTGTTATTATAAAATGTCCAAATTAAAACTTTAATGTATATGCTTTGAGTAAATAGGTGGCTAAAATAAAATCATCTTCACATAGTAATTTAATTAAATCAAGCCCATAATAAAATAATACCAAAAATATCAACAAGGCCCTTATTACAACCCAATATTTAAACAAAATACTTAATTTCAAAAATGCATAAAATAATCAAAATCTCATCTTTTGCTTGGCCACCTTGTATCCACTCCAACCCGGTCCAAGCTCATGAATCACCTGAAATGGTTGAGAAAATTTGGGTGAGTCCACAGACTCAGTGCATAATCATTACACATGTTTCCACACGTATGGGCTTAACCCATACCCACACGATCCATACCAATAGATATGCAAAATGTATCCCACCCAATCCTAAGTCCATCCGTTACACCAACCTTAGCAGACTCACGCTAAGGTAGTAGCTAATCCACCGATCTGGCCAAAGTGATCCACATATCCTACCTCGGCGGACACCGCACAAGGCCGTGGTGAGCCACCGATCACATCGTGATCCTCAAATCCTACCTTGGCGACTTGTTGCTCAAGGCAGTGGCGAGCCACCGATCACATAAGTGATCCCAACATTAATCCGCTCTCGGTGATGTACTCACTATCAACCGCCGAGATGGGCACCTAGCTAACATCTCCTTGATGAAGCACACACTAATCATCAAGCGCTAATGTAGCACGAGGCTAACATTAGACCACGTACATAATATGTACACCCGTCCTTCCTTGATCAAAACCAACCCCATGCAAATATGAAAATGTATCATGTCAAATCATCATATCGAATGAGTATACCTCACATGCTCATTATTATATCACATGTGCACCATAAATAATTTAATATCCCAATTTACTAACTCGTTAACCGATTACCCCACACATGGGTATCCATCACTTTAGCCTTTATTGTCGGCTATCACACATCATACTCAAGTATACACATTAATAAACAATTAACAGGAGAAACAAGGCGATGATTACGCTTTGATTAGCACGATTGACTAAACCTCGAAATCACATGTGGCTCCTAAAAGTCTCAAGTCTCCAAATCTCGGTAGATCACTCTGCAAATCTCGACTATACGCCTCCTAAAAGGTTACGCCTTCCCTACAATCGGCCAAAACTAAACAACATAATCATGCTAATCAACCTCTAAGGGTATAATAGTAATTTTACCTACCAAGGGCATTTTAGTAATTTACCCACCAAGGGTATTTTCAGTAAATTCACTAGCTCGTAATAGCCTTTCAGAAGGCCTAATGTCGCCACTAGCAACTCATTACCATTTAAAGGTCGTGCAGACGATTGGGCCTAAAACCCGATTTTGGCCCATCCGAGCCCACATACTCGTGTGGCCCACCTAGCACAAATCTAGCCACGTATATAAGTTCCACCTAGTCTAGTTCAACATATACTAACCAATCATATAATTTACTCATATGGGCCCACGGGCCCATTGGGCCCACTTTGGCCCATCGAGGCCCAAGTAGCCCCAACCCACGAGAATACTATTGATGGCCTCAACTATCGCGTCGAAGCCCCACACATGCGCTCGCACGCTCGTGTGGCTACTAATGTCGTGTAACCGACATTTCGGTATTTTGCCGCTCTACAACTAGAGTAGAGAGAGTTACACACCGACAGGACTGGGCTAATCAGCGCTCCGATCACTATTGTGCCCAAACGCCTCCAAGATGTGTTTACTCTCCTCCTAGGATGCTCTTTATATAGCTAGCTCTTCACCATCCTTCTTTGTATCTTTCCGATGTGGGATCCTTCACAAGAGAGTTTAAATCCAATCAAACTCTTGCCCAAACCATAAAATAAATACTCCTTGCTTCTCATGAGATTCAACCTAGGCTCCCTTGCAACATAATCCACGCCGCTAACCACTTGGCCACAAGCTCCTCTTGTGTCTTAAACCATGCTAACTAAATATAAACTATGGGCCAAATTCTAAGGTCCAAGCAAAAGAAACCAAAATGCAAAAGCCAAGACTTGAACCTTGGACCTCCTTCCTTCCTTGTGGCGTCACTCCTTGTCTCTATGTGGCGTCACTTTTCCACTACACCACACACTCTACTTGTGTCATTTTCCTCCATATTTTATTCTTAAGGCCTATCCGCCAACTTCTGTGGTTTTTTTTTCACCTAAAACCAAAATTTCCCAAAGCCAATATTTGATCCCGGGACTTCATAGAGGCCCTCTAACCTTCCAAAATCACTTATCCAATAGGTCTAATTTGCATTTAAGCCGATCTCTTATTCTCTAAAAATTTAAACGCTACTACGCCTAAGGCCCATTGGGCTCAATTCTCCTAGGCCCAATTTTGGGATGTTACAAAATAGCAGTAAACAAAAGAAACGGCAAAAAAGACACAATCAATTCATCGCAAAACAAGGAAGGACCTATCACAAAAATATTCCAATTTTTAGAAATACGCGGATCCTGAAGTCAGATTCAGGTCGACACATGGGTTAAACATCGAACGGTGCCGTTTTAAGGCTATTAAAATCAACCCAAAACAGCGTCGTTTCTTTTAATTCTAAAACTAAAAAAACCTAAATGATTATAGGCCTTTAGATCGACGAGATGCTCTTTTCAAAATAGATTTACAAACCCTAAAACCCTTTTGCCTCTATTCTCCTCTACCGTAAAGGATCCCCATTCATCCCTTAAGACACCAATATAAACGTCGTATGATTGTTCGCGAGGGTTCGATCCGAATAACGTCCTTGTCTAAACCCCGATTACGACGGAGGAACAAGGATGAAATCATGTAATGGTTTGCTTAATACCCCATCTTACTCTAATTATGACGAAGAAAACGATGATATTCACGAAGGTACGCACTCCATTTCTATCCCCTTTTTTGTTAATGTGTCGAAATAGAAAGAAATGCTTGAAATAAATTCTAAGAAGAAAGAGATGAACAATAAAAAAATCGAAGAAAAGCCCTCCTTTTTAATCTCTGTTTCTGATTCCTTTTTGTATTGATGAGTGATGTGTCTCCCCTTTTACAATAGTGTGTTTCAGCCCTTTAAAGCCGAAAATCGGGAATAAAACTAAAACAAAAAATCAAAAATTACAATTTTTTTGTTCTTTTTTGTTCTGTATTTGCTGTTGATGTCATCTGATTTGTAGGTACAAAGGCGACGTGGATGTCTGGTCTTTGTCAAGCTGAAGGCTGCGTGGGGGCGTCGTGGTCTTGAAATGATGCAAAGGCGCATCACGAGGATCTGATAGCCCAACCGTCGATGGCTACTACAAGCATGAAACTTCCAGAAGGTCTCTAGGGTTTTTGAAGCTTCAATATGTTCTGGGCCATTCGGGCCTGCTTTTTAAATTGGGCTGTCTTCAAATAGTTTGGGCTCAAGCAGATTGGGTTTATTAGTCTTTAATATTTGGGTTGTTTTTGTAAATTTGGACTATTTTTAAAAGACTTTGGTATATTTTTTAATTATTCTGTTTGGTTTTATTTTTTACGGTTTGGTTTAATAAACTGGTTAATGGGTTTCAAATGGGCTAATGGACTGGTTAATGTGCCCCGGGCAAATTTTGGGCCCTACAGCTTTTAGACACCTTTAGCTTGTAAAATAGAACTTTCACACTTTCTGCGATTTAGCCATTTTTCACAATTAAGCTTGAAATCGCTAAAATTAAAGCACCAAAATTTTCATGCACTCATATAATCATGCTATAACACATAAAATAATATTAGAATATTTTTCTTCAACCTCGAATTAGTGGTTCCAAAACCACTGTTCTGACTAACCTCTAAATCAAGCTATTACAATTATGGCAGCTAGACTGCAATCATTTTGAAATATGACATACAGTCACTATAGGGTGTGTAGGGATGGACAGAGATGGTGTGTAGCGGATGGGGGTAGGAATCTGCATCTGTATCTGATATGTTCTACATCTGTATCTGATATGTTCTACATTTATATCTAATATGTTCTGCCACTGTATCTTGTATCTTGTATCTTGTGTTTTCGATTCTGTATGCGATCTTGAGAATTGTCTGATTAAAGAGAAATCAAAAACATATTTGTTTTACATATATTTCTAATTGATTGTACACATAAGTTACACATTGAGTTATAAACTCATTTAGTCTATATGCAGGATTTCAGGTAACCCATAGACTTGATCGAATCGGTGTATGGGAAGCATGGTTATTATGCTTAATCACCTTATTATGTTATCAGTATTTTTTATCATTATTTCTTTCCAAGATTTTTGTTTTCAATGACTGGATTTTATGTTTTTTATAAACTATTACATGGCTTTGAATCATTTGAACTTTATTTTTAAAATTTCGAATTTTCAAGAAATGGTTTAAGGTAGCCCTCCAAACTTGGCCATAACGTTTAGGCTAGGTTTGGGGTGTAACACCCCAAACTCGGCCTGGACGTTATTGTTGAATATTGCGATGTCACATGATAGTGCTTTTAGAAAACGTAACTACGTTAAAACCATTTTCAGTATCTTAAGCTATTGCCAAACGAGTCGTTTATATATTCATTTTCCATTTCAAAACTTTATACGTTGAGGAAGATTTTTTAAAAGTAATTTGCGAATTCGTGTGTTTTTGATAAAACATATGTTCATTTTGAAAACTCGCAACTTGTCCTACTGCTAGTGGTTCATAAAATAATTATCCCAAATTTTAAGCAAAAACCGTAAAGGCCTTATTACAAAAAAATTACCCCAATATAATCAAACCATAATTAATAATTAAAAATAAAACCATAGTAATGTGCCCAGAACCGTGGTCACCGTCGAGTCCTCTCATGATCGATCTATCTCTCTATTGGGGATTACTTGAACAGATTAAATAGAAAAGGGTGAGTTTTGTAAACTCAATATGTAATCCCCGAGAAAACATACACACAGACTATCAGATAACAAACATATATTCACATTTCGGGTCTGAGCCCCTTATAGAAACAGTGTGGACCTTGGCCCACTCAGATACAGATTTAGACATATTATTGGGCCTTAGCCCATTTCAGACAGAATATGCAGAAAACAGAGTCCTACCCACCAACCTCTACATACCAACTCCGTCCAACCCTACACACCATGTGGGATAAAATCAACCCACCCAGCCCTACACACCATGTTGTACCGAATGCGGAACAAAATCACAATTTTGCAGCTGAGCTACCAGATAATAGGCTTAAAAGCCTTTCAGATACTTCCTCCAAATATCATCAATCCCACCCCGATGCCATGCAACATACATAAGATGTCATGCTATTATGCAAACACAGTTCATACATTCAGTGCACGGCCGGGATCGTCGACCACACGGCCTGGCCTAGAATCCCACATGCCTGTGTGGCCCACACGACCTAATTGGTTGAGCTCATGTGTTGCACATGGCCTTGCCCAGCCGTTACATGTCTATGTCAATCGCACACAGCCTAGCTACTCAATCACACGGTCGTATGGTGACTAGCAATCCCACACATGGCCTACCACATGGGGGACCACACGTCCGTATGGCGTCGATAAAATGGTTTTCAACTTTTGTTGAAACCTCATTTTCTGCATTTTCGGGTACACACCTAGTTCATTTTCACTCTTAACGTAATCCCGAGACCACTAACACCTATAATTGATCAGTTAGTCTTAATTCACGATTTGCACAAAACCACAAAGCTAACAATACTTCCAATCCATTAGAACAACACCTACCTCGAGCCTCAACCGAACAAGACTAAATTTTCATAGAAGAGGAATACAGCTCCAAACGATCCCTTACTGTCAAACAAGATATATAAACCTCCAATCAATAACTTAAAAATAAAACTACAACACGCTTAACTACTCACCAACTAATGACGAGATGGCACAATGAATTTCAGAAGGCCCCAATTTGATGAACGGAGTAAGCAGATCAATAATTGAAAACGAAAAAAGAAAGGGAGGAAAGGGAAAATGTTAGAATGGTGAAGAGGACAAGAACTCAAATTTTTCCAAATGCATTAACTGATCAGATATTGATAACTCCCCCCTCCCAACTCCTCAATTCTCTCTTTCAAACACTCCACCATCAGTGGTTAACTCAAACTCAAACTCTTACACAACATTAGCAGCAAAATAATTCCCTTGCTTGTGCAGGGACTCGAACTCAGGACCACCCACACATTAATACTTCACTTAACCACCAGACCAGCAGGCCCATTCTGTTAATTACTTACACACTTTAACTTATAAGCCTACTAACCAGAGTTTGGGCTTTATTCATAAAAAAACAAAAATTTACCCAAGTTGAGGCTTGAACTTAGGACCTCCCACACACACCTAGAACACACCCAAATCACTCAACCACTAAAGCAGATAGATATTTGTGTCTTGAAATTACAAAAGCCAAAGTTAATGGAAAATCGGGGTGTTACATCGTTCCTTCCTCTCAAAAACTCCAATGATTCAATTTTGATTCCCAAACTTCATTCTTTTGATTTCTATCATCACCCAAGCTAGAAATCTCATTAGAATTTCAAGAAAAACACCCAAAACACCATTGATTTTGTCACCTTCCAAGCTTGTCGGTTTTCCACGTTTTCAACCAAAAGCTCATTTCTCTTCCATCAAAGGAAATGATTTGATTTCCTATTAGTTTTAATGTTATCCACTCTTTTAAGTGAATTTTTTAACCATTAAATTGTATGTTTTAAATAAAAGCCAAAAATTAGATTGTTAATGGTGGATTTCAAGATTTTGGGTAAAAACATGGTTTCAAAGTGTTTTTCAATTAGTTTTGATGTGAATATAAGGTTTCTAAATTGATTTTAAACTTTTGTTAAAGATTTCTTAAATTTTAATGAATTTTCGTAAAAATTGCCATAACATGTTGAAAATTTTTGATACCATGAATTGGGTAGTTTTGTGTAGTTTAAAGGTTGGGATCAGTTGTAGGTGAATAATTAGATGAATGGAATCAGTATTAGGCAAAAAGATTAAGTATAGATTGAGATAATTGAGTTTCAAATTTGCTATGTTAAAGGTTTTGGTTACAAGAGAATCTCGCTTAGACTTGTGTTTTTTAATGATTTAGGAGAGTCTTTGGTTGTTTGTTGATTGTGCTTGTTGTGTGATTTACTTGTTGAAGCTTCGAAATAGTTAAGACCTTCTACGAGTTAAGGAAAATCTAGTTTGAGTTTTCAATGATTAAGTAAAAGTGTGATCGGTGAGTGTTTAAAATCGCTGCTTGTAGACACGATTTATTGCGTTAATTGGGAATTTAGAAGTAGCCTCAACCCTACTCTAAATTTTGAGTGTAAGCTTCCTCATTCTCTTGATTTAATATGTGATTGTGTGTTGCGAAATTGAGGATTAAAATGTGATATTGTGACATGTGAGATAAGCTTGTGATGGCTATTGTGAAAGAGTTGATTGTGGGCATGTTATACATACCAAATGATAGTGATTATATTGTGCTTATAATGTGAATTTGCAGTGAAAACTGCTAAAAAAATGGTAAGTAATAAATGTGTGTTATAATGTGAATATTTTGGCCTTGTAACCTTATGAGATTGTTGGATATAGTTGGCATGACATAGGATTGTCATTACTCACCTTTGTGTTGTGTCTTTGAGGCATTGAGGCCCTAGATAAATTTGGAGAGATAAGGGAATGTGAGATAGGCTCCATTCACCGAGACATGTTTGGTGTTTTGGAGAGTGCTAGCTATATGCTACACTTTTGAGATATGTTCAACACTATGAGTCATTTAGTGTGTTGGAGATCTGTGTATCTGATGTGTGATGATAGAGCTCACTTTTATGTTAAATAGCTCAAGTGTCAAATTATCAATAAATGTGATTATGTATAATGTGATATATGCTTAAACAGTTATGTGATTACTATGTAAATGAACCCATGAATAATGCATGAATAAGTAAAATATGACACTAAAGTTGGAAATGTCGTAAATGTGCTAATGGTTGCTTCGTTAATGCATAGTGACATATTTGCATGGTAGTTATTCTGATAATTCACTGAGCTTGTTAAGCTGAGCCACTCCTTTTTAAACCATTGCAGATTAGTTGTGTTCTACTGTGAGCAGTGAGGTTCCAAGGGAGTGATCCAAGCAAGACTTTAGCATTATTTCGTAGGTGTTTATTTATTCATTTATGTTTTAGGAAATAAAGGCAATGTGGTAAACTTTTGTTGGTTTTTGTCATGATATTTAGGATGAATTCATGATTTTATTACTTTAGATTTTATGGACATTGGTCTTGGTATTCTGATTTCTTGCTCGAGCATATTTATGATGTTGTGAACTGCTATTATGGACATTTTGACGATGGTTTGATGAGGTACTAGTTATATGTTGAATAGTTTATGGTTAGAATGGATTATATGCCTTATTGTGCTATATTTTTACTGTTTGGAGCAGAGGTCTCAATTTCGGGTTTTAAAAACGATACCTCCATGACTTTTTGAAAGTGCAAGAAATCAGTAACATAATTTGGTATCGATACCATATCATGAGTATCGATATTCGGGTAAAATAATCGATACTTTATGAAAGGTACTGATAATTTCTGAGATTTTGATTTTAAACGAGAAACAAAATGTTGTTTTGGTATCTATTTTCCAACCAGTATCGATACCATTTGAGAGAAATATTGATATCTTTGATTCAATATTGATACCTACGTGAATAACTCAGAATTTGTTGTTAATGGTCTAAAAGCATGTCTAAATCTCGTTTTAATTTTGTTTGATGAATGTTTAGCATGTTTTAATGATATTTAGAATATGTACTACTTAAAAATTCTTAAAATTCTAAAATGAAAGGTGTTTGCTTAATAATGAGATCAATTTTAATGAGTATGATGTGTGACGGTGGTGTGGCATCCTAATATTCAGGCTTGGCGACCAAGCTGGATATAGGGTGTTACATATTAATTGGATATGTGACATAAGGTATTATGATGAATTAATGGATTAAAGTGCTATGTGATGATGAATATTGAATTTCGTGGTAAAAACGATTAAATTGAAAAGTAAGTGAAAGCTTTATGTGTTATTATTTGATAAGTGAGAATGATGTAAAGAACAAGAAATATATGGTGTATTGATTAAGAATTTACTAAATAAAGTGTCATGGTTATTGTAAATGAAATTACAATTTTTCTTTAAATTGTGGAAAAATATGGACTAAATTAAAGTAGTGGAAAAGTGTAGCTTAATTCTAAAAATCATGAGATAAATACTAATATGAATAAACATTTTGGTTAGTCATGAAATGGAAATCTAAAGAAAATGCTCTTGAAAATTTTAATGTTCGAAATTATATATTCGTGCAATAATAAATCGTGAACTAAAGTGAAAGAAATGTGAAAGAGTAATGAAATCGTGGAACAAAGTATTTTGTGATTAATTATTGTAAATCTACTATCTTGGAATGCCCATGTTTATTAGTATTAAACTTCTTAGATATAGCTGGCATACCATAGGAACTCAAGCGCTCCCATGTTAATCGTGATATTGCACTTCAGTGCCTGCTATTCAGTTATGCACTTTTGTGCTCCTTGTATTGTGTTATGTTTTGTAACATCCCGAAATTGGGCCTAGTAGGATTGGGCCCATTGGGCCTTGGGCGTAGGAATGTTTAAAATTCTGAGAAGAAGAGAATGGCATTATTGCAAATTGGTCTATTAGTTAAGTTAATTTGGAAGGTTACAAGGTTTCTATGAAGTCTCGAGTTTAATTGGGCCTAAGGAAAAATTTGGTATTTTAGCACTTTAAGGAGATGGAGTAAGTGACCTTAAAGCATATGGAAATAATTGATTAAATAGCTAGCATAAAAGAGCTATTAGTAGAGAGGATATGACGCCACTTGTAGCACCTTGAGGGAAGGAGTTCGAATCACTTTGTGTGCAATTTGACTTTCATTTTTGCTTCCCTTCCTTATGTGTTGGTCAAGGAATAAATATGGCAAGGGTGGACTTTATTATTTTGGTAAAGTGGCTAAAAGAATAAGGCAAGGTTGAAGTTGGGGAAATAAATCATAAGAAATAGGTAAGTAAGGGGGACAAAGGGCTTATTTTGAGGATGGTGTTTTGGAAAGTTTGGGTAGCCAAACTCTTATCTTAGGGGGGATGAATGTGGACAGTTTGGGGCTAGAGTGATAGTCGAATTTTACCTTGGCATTTGGTAAGGTCTTGGTTTTGTTTTGGCAAAATTTCCCTTTGACAACTTTGTGTCATCTCTCCCATTTTGCAACTCTCCTTGCCGAAACATATTAGCACAATAGTGCATTTTCTCTTCTCTTGAATTGGTCACATATTCATCTTTTGTCTAATCTCCTTGATAGCCGAATATCATTGTTCATTCTCCTCCATAACCGAAACCTTTCCATCGTTCTTTCTTTCTCATTCCTTAAGCAATCGTGATATAGAGGGAGGCAAAATATCATAACATCTCCTAATCATATCTAGTCATAGGATGATCGTGAGAAACAGGATTATAATCGATTAAGGATCAATTCTTGGGGCATCGAGTGAGATCACAGTCGTGGTGTTGAAATCGCGGTAGAAAGCACAACTCGTAATCAAGGTGTGTAATCTGGTACCCTTCCGAATATATGTTTGAAATGGTGAGTAAGTCTCACATCTCTTTGAAAGTTTACATGAAATATTCTGTGATTCGGTAGAAATATCGAATAAAACCGATAACCGGCATCCGTGATCAGTCGGACGTGCGTATGCTCGTAGTGGTAATTATGTTTTGTAATAAAATAGTTTCGGTCAGAAATAGTGATGTGTATTTGAAAAATCACAAAAAATTGGATAAAAGGAATTACAAAGTGAGGAAGATATCAGATTAAATCTTACTGTGTCTACTTTAATATGGAAGAATCGTAGAAGGAAAAGAAATATAATATTCTGAGAAACGTTAATTTTAGTGAGACTGGTTCTGAATGACTTCGGGGTATTCTATTCTGTCTTGGAAAAATCGTATAAAATTGTAAAAAGTGAATTATGGGACATAATTTATATGTATGGATTCCCTAGTGAACCTATTATTAATAGAGACAAGTGGGAGTAGTATATGAAAACTGTACAGTAAGATATTTGGATTTTGGGTAAGAGAGGTCAGAATCATTGGACAGTGAAACAAGGAAATTTTAAGGAATAAACTGTACTAAATGGTTAAGATAAAAATTCTGAAAAAATTTTGGTAAGAAGAAATATGAGTCTAGTTTCAATGAAAATTTACGGATTTAGATTTCAAGATTCCTAACATGAGTTATAGTCAATTTAGTCAGTATGACGCAGATGGACAGTTTTAAACTTTTATGCCTAAAATTAGTAGTTAAGCCTTGGTTACGAAATTACCATAATACCCTTAGAGGGTAAATTACCAAAATACCCTTAGTGGGTAAGATTTCTGAATTACCCTTAGTGGGTACGATTGCCAAATTACGAAAATGTCCTTATGGGCCGAATTATGAAAATGCCCCTATTGGGCCGATTTGTAAAGTGTTAATGGGCCGAAATACGAAATTGCTTAATGGGCTGAATTGATAATTTGCTATATGGGTCGTTTAATATTTTCTATATGGGTCGTTTGATAATTCAATATATGGGTCAATGTGATAATTTGTTATATGGGCCAATGTGATAATTTGTTATATGGGTCGATGTTATAATTTGATAAAATAGGCAGGATTGACATGTGATAAATGGGCCTTAGTATTGGAAATAAATTTTCAATTTTGAATTATAGTTGTTATACTGTAAAGATTTTGATTTGATATGTGCGATGCATATACATAATTTTGCATGGGATGGGAAAATATGATGAAGAGAAGTTTTGGTGGCTCTGCCACATAATCTGGTGACTCTGTCACAATCTGTCTAGTAGCTCTGCTACATAAATCTGGTGGCTCTACCACAAATATGAAAAATGGCAATGCCATGTAAACTCTGTAAATCTGGTGGCTTGTCCACAAATTGATATAAATGGCTTAATGCCTATTTTGGTGTGTTGGTGGGGTGGGTGACTAAAGCTCCCCACAGGTGTGCTGGTTGTTACGGTGGTGTGTAGCGGATGGAAATTAGGTTTGGTTTGGGAATTGCATATCACATGCATATTATATACATGTTATTATGTTATAATTGTAATTGGGCTTTGGCCCAATAAATGCTAAATTGGATTTTTGGCCCAATGGACAATAGTAAGTGGGTTACACACTGAGTGTGAAGATGGATTTTTGGCCCAATGCACATATGTTAAAGGATTTTAAGCAAGTTAATTATCATATTGCCGAATGTGAAGATGGATTTAGCATGAAATGGCCGAATGTAATACTTGATAAATGTATAAGTAAACTTGATTTAATTGAGTTGTTGAATATGTATATATGCAATACAAGATGGTTATTGATAATGATGATATTAAAGATGATCGTTTGAAGAAGGTGAATATGTGTTAAATGTACGTTAAGTGTGAGCTGAGTGTGATGTATATATATATATGAATAAATGAGTTATTTGTGAATCCCTAATTAATTAAATGTGTATATATGAATAAAGATTAGTACATATGTGTATTTCTTTGTGAGGAAACATGGGATTGGTGGCACTATGTGTGCAAACTTATACACCGAGCACTGTGTGTACGAGATCGGTTGTCTAAGCACTATGTCTACAAACTTATAAACCGAGCACTGTGTGTGCGAGATCGGTTGTAATGCACTAAGTGTGCAATTCATAAAATTACCGAGCACTAAGTGTGCGAATAAAATGTTCGGGCACTAAGTGTGCGAAAACGGCTGAAGGACACTAAGTGTGAGATCAACTTTAATATCAAAATGTTGAAATCAGTAAGCTGGTTATATGAAATTCTATTATTCAAATTTCAAATATATATATATATATATATATATACATGTAAAATGTGACTTGAGTGGAATGTTATATTTGTTTTTAAGTATAATTTTGAATGGTTGAGTTGGTACTAGATATATCTGCTGGAGTAATGAAATGTGGTTTAGCTCACCTAGGTGATTCAGTTATGTGAGATATCATATCATGATTTTGTATTAATGACTTGAATTGGAGTAGATGAAAATGTGTGATGGTAGAAGTGTATTACATATGTATTCAAAACCCAATTTATGAGCTAATAGGTGGTTTATGATTATATTTTATCATGAGTAATGAAAAATCCTTGTTTACCATTTTTGGGTTAAATTAATTTGTGTAATATTGATATTATATGATAGATTGTTTAAAACTTAGATTGTTTAAAACTTACTAAGCTATAATAGCTTACTTGGGTATTGTTGCTTTTGTTCCTTAGATTTTGAAGTAAAAGCTCGAGCTCGGTGATCATCTTGAAGTTAATCGCATTATCATCAAATTTGGTGCCTTTTTGTATTTGAACCTAAGGTCTATGGCATGTATAGGATAAATTACTCTTTTACGATAATTTGTATATGATGTATAAAGGGCCATGCGAATATGGCTTTCATTTTTTTTTTTTAGTTTGAGTTAATTAACTATGCTTGAGATGTTGCTTATGTGTATGTGTAAGAGTATGCCCAAAGATCAATCATGAGATGATTGTAATAACATACTTGATTTACCATGTTTATTAATATAAAGCGTTGTCATTATTATTTCGCTTTTCCTACGTGTGTACAAATAAACTATTTTATAATAATGTCACGAGAATAATATGATTATTCTTAAAATATCCTTAGTCAAGTATTATTGTTGACTAGGACAACAATAATGCATTAAGACTAACATGTAGTTGATTGATGATAAAGAGTTGTCATTGATATAGAGTGTCAAAATCAATGCATGAATATGTGTTAGAGAACAACATATTGGATGACCCGCTATGAGTATGTTTCTTGGATTATTATGTAATTGTCACAATATTACTCATAGTGATTAATATGTATATGATCCTTAGACTTGAGATAATCATTATCCCAACATCGTGAGTCGTATATTTTGATATAGTCAAACGTACACCGTAACTGGTTGTTCTATAAAGGCTGATGTTGGATATTCCACAATCTATGTAGAGGGATATTGTTTATCAATATAGGATAAGCCCCTCCCCAATAATGGGAGTAATATCTTAGGTCACTTGATTGAGTGAGCCTAGAAATGCATGGCCATGCTCAAATAAGTTGTCATGAGATGGCATACTAATTTGTATATCATAATCTACTCAAGATATCAAGAAACATGGGATGGACTATACAAGTGTGACTATTCCATGACTTGTATCCATTCTAGAGATAAAGGACTTAAGGATTAATGCATGAAAGGTTAATCAAAAAAAGTTATGTCGAATCATGACTTCCTATAACTTAGGTAGCAATGATGCATTGCTAGATGCCATTCATTCTTTGTGACATTAGAATCGTTCTAGTATTACTGCTAACGTTATAAGAACCTACAGGGTCACACCTTATGGTTGAAATGAACGGAATGAAACATAGTTGGTATTGTGTTTTATTGTCACATAAATTAAATTAATTAAAGAATTAATTTAATTGGGCAATCAAATATTGAATATATTATATGTACAAGGATGTTGTACACATAATGAGAATTAATATATGAATTTGATTAGATATAAATTTAAATAAATATAGTTTATCGAAATTCATGTTATAATTAATGTAATTATAACTTTTGGGTATAATCAATGTAATTATAATTTTGGTTAAAACATTATTATATTTATTTAATTTTATAATTCATAAAAGATATACCGATTATAAAAGGAAATAAGTGATAAAAAACTTATTAAGAAAAACCATATGAATTTTGCTTAAAAAAAAAGGTCTAGCAGCCGTCAAGCAAAAAAAAAAAAAACTCTAAAACAGTTTTGGAGATTTCTGTCGTTCATAGTCAAACCAGGTGGATTACGTAGAGGTTGACATCGTAAAGGTTACAGCTTGGTTCGACAGTAGATCAGAATTCTTGTTCCCGAGGTGTCGCTGTCTACTCGGATTGAAATTTCGGTAACTTTGAAACCTTTATTTCACCCCGATTCGTTCCTCACACATGGATTCATTGGATTATTGGGATTAATTTTATTTTGCTGCGCCATGGGGGTGTCGGCGTTCCAACAGTGGTATCGAGCCACTTGTGTGATACGGACTCGGGTTTAAATACTTGGGTGATGTAATTGTAACATCCTTAAATCGGGGTCTCTGCATTTTTACATGTTTGCATATGTTGGTATGATTGCGTTGTGCTAGCTTAGGGTGTTTTAGGGTCCTGGCATGAGCTTGGGGTAGGCTTGAGCCATAGCAAAAATTTTTGTTTTGGGTACTTGGAAGGGGAAGGCAAGGGAGTTAGGTGTTAAGGGATGTTATTGAGGTGTTTTGACACAAAGAAGCCAGTGGAAGAGTGGCAAGGAGACATTACTTGGGAGGCAAGGGAGTGACGCCTCATGCAGGAGGAGAGCTTGGGATCGAGTTACAGAAATCTCTCTGCTGCATTTATTTTTGACGCCAGGTGCAAGGAAGAGATGTACCAGGAAGGACTCTGTTGGATGGGTGTTGAAGGAGTCAACACATTTGAATTGGATGGAGAGGAGTGAAGATAGGATCTTGACTTATTCAAACAATTTGAATGAGTGGAAGGGAGGAATTTGGGGAGAAAGAAGGGGGATGGCTTAGAGGTTGAAGGGAGGGGGAGTGTGTAGCCGAATTTGGTAGTGGCTAAAGGGGTTGGAGTTTCGGTTTTGAGTGTGGGGAGGTGTACCGAATTTCATTAGTGGTCTTAGGGGAGCAATCGGTTGAGGATGCTTGAGTGGGGTGGCTGAATGTGCTTAGTGTGTGTGTGGGTATTCGGTTAGTGAGGGGAGTGTTTAGAACTCATTTTTGTCCATTTTCTTTCCCCCAAATCTCTGATTTTCCCTGTTCCCTTTGTGTTGAAACCGAAACCTTTTCTAAGCATTTTCTTTTCTTTCCTTTCCTCTTTGCTTCTTTAGTGTTTGGCCGGATGCCCTCCCAAACCTTTTCTCATATTTGTTTCTTTAGCTTCATCTCTTCTCTCAATTCTTCTTATTGTGCTGAAAACACCAAGAGCATCTTTCTCTCATCTTGAGCTAAGGCCGAAACCATCACCCTCCCTTTCTACTAACATTTTTCTTCTCTTCTTTTGGACCCATAGCTGGATCACCTTACCATCCTTTTTCTCTATTTTCTTCCAGTATTTGGAGGAGCTGAACCTTGCTTTCTTGTTGAGGTAAGTTGTTTTTCTCTCTCAATTTTGTCTTAAGGGCCGAAACTCTCTAATCCTCTCTTTAGTTTTGATTCTTGGCAAAACCGAATAGTTGTGTTGATATCTCCTTTTCTCTTCTTGCATTTTTCTTAGTCTACCTAGGTCCCGAAAGCAATCTCTCCTCTCTGGATCTCCAAGCTGAATCTCAACCTACATCTTGTAGTAGATCGTCATCACACATCTACTTTTAATCGATTTTGGTAAGTGTTGAGATAAGGGGTGATCATCTTCTCACGTTATATTCTTTTCGGGATTTATGTTAATGTTGAATGGCTTTTAGGATCTATGGTGATGTGTTCGATCGATTGTAGGAAGGAGTGTAGCTGCATTCCGTTGATCTCCGGGATTTGCTTGGCTTGTGATTTAAGCCTAAAGGCTCAGGTATTGATCAATCTAGGTAAGGGACCTACTATTTTGGGTTAATCCTTGATTCTTAGTTATTCTTTGTGTTAACCTGATTTAGTGACCAAAGGTTTTATGGACCCTATGGCTAACCAAACAGTAGAAGGGATCAGACCTGAGACCCCAGCCCTCAAATTCAAGAAGAGGGTCGTGTCTGCGGTTCGGGATTGGCCACCAGGGTGTGGGCAAACACCTGAACAACGCAGTAGTCAAATAGTGGTTGTGTCGAATAACGATAGTACCGATGTAGAGAGCGTCATTTTACGAGTAATCAGGTGTGTACCTCTTACACACTTCATAATCAATGTACTGCTATGTTATTAACTTAAACACTGTTAAAAGCCGGAATAAATGTGGATATCGATATGCTACCCTTATGGGTATGAGCGAGGACTCCGGGTAAGTTTGTTTCGATAGTTAATTATATGTGATTGCTGATGAATATGTATATGCTATGTTGCAGTATGTTATTAATTGATAAAGCGTGTAAGTAATGTATGTGTAAGCCTGTGCACTGAAATGGGTACTATGAGAGGAGGGGGAAGATGGATAATTGTGACTTTGGGTCACCAGTGGTTTGGCACCACCGGTGGTTTGGTACCACATGTGATATTTGTGACTTTGGGTCACCAGTGGTTTGGCACCACATTGGATATTTTAGTGACTCATCCCGGTGGCTTAGTACCACGATGGGTTGGCCCCCATATTACATTAAAAGGATTGTCACCGATGGTTGGCACCACAAAGTAGGTTGGCCCACATATGGATAATTGTGACTTTGGGTCACGGTGGTTTGGCACCACCAGTGGTTTGGTACCACATTTGTATATACTTGATTGTGACTTTGGGTCACCAGTGGTTTGGCACCACCAGTGGTTTGGTACCACACGGGGTAGAATATAGAGTGTTGGATGGCTAGGTTTGGGTTGCATGACATACTTATTTGATTATGAAACTGTGCAAGAGCGTTATTATATTTGGGAGGGGGGTTATACATTGAGTCTTAGTGACTCACCTCTTCCCTTACATTTTCCAGATGACTCGTAGATCGCGGATGCGGAGCCGGGCGGACTCGCGGTGGCCATGCATATTGTGTTTGGTTTTAGTTTGTTCGCTCTTTTGGGTACTTTATTTTTAATTTGGTTTATTGGGGTTTGTAATAAGGCCACTAACTAATATTTCTAGGTTGTTTAATCTTGTTTAGTTTTATCACGCAATGCCTAAGTTAAGCAACATAGAATGCCTAAATAACCTGTAAAACCAATGTTTTCTAAACTTTACAATCGGGTAATAACAACAAGTAATGACAACGAACCAAACTCAAATTTCTTCTTAAAATTTAGTTTTACTCTGAGATCTAATGGAAAATGGTTTTCAACCTCACACTTAAGCGAGGACGGGTTTTTCTTAAAATCTAACATTTTTTTTCTGGTAATGAGAAGCGACGAATGGGTTTTCTCAAGGGAGTCTTTTCCTACTGTTTAAAAACTTTAGATAGCAAAATGTTTCAATGGTAGTTTTTCACAAAAATAAATCGGCAATGTGTTCTATTCAAACGTTTTCACCCTGTGACATGCCAAATCTGGTCGTAGTGTGTTGACCGGGTTTGGGGTGTTACAAATTTTGGTATCATAGCCTAGTTCAAAAGCTCGACTATGGGCCCAAGGCCCAAAGTGTTTCAAAAGCGGGTTTTTGTTAGAAAATACATGGTTTGGGAAGCATGGCACCGAGTCTCTGGCACCGATCCGCCCAGGTAAGTACCTTAACTACTGTGTTTATATACATGATTGTGATAGTGATATGATTGAGGGTACTAGTGGGTTACCCTAGAGGCTGAAACTCATAGGATTTTGTGAACTCGTGAAAATAAAACTCTGTAATAAAGCTGTTCATAAAATGTCTTTGTAATAACAGTGGAATAAGTCTAACGCATAAAACTGTTAAATCAGATCAATTCGTATTGGCAGTCATGAGTACACGAGGACGTGGGTGTAACATACGTGGACGAGGTAGGGGTAGGACGGTAGTGTCAGAACCAGTAGGGTCTGGTCATAGGTCGAAGAATGAGGTACCACCGCGCTAGTTAGTGGTGGCGAAATTTTTGATCAAGCAATTTGGTGATGACGCAGTTGTCGCAGCGATGTCATGAGTTCTAGAAAGAGTCGTGTAACACCCTAAAAAAATCCAGTATTGATATATTGCATGATTTGGTGTTTAGATTATAAAGGAAAATGGTGTTTAGATTATGAAGGAAAATTTTCTTACTTTTATTTTTGTGTTTATTATAGTCCGAAGAAGAGTATAGCATAATTTGGGTAAGGAATAAATTTTATATTTGAGAATTTCTTAAAGAAAAGCAAGTGTCATTAATACTTAAGTTAATTTAAGTGTTAATAAGTGACACACGATGAGTACATGGCATGGTGGTGTTGGCGCATGAATTGGTGCATGAGGGAAGAGGTTGAATCCTTAAATAGCATTTGGACAACTTTTATTTTTGCTCTTCTATGGTAAGTGTCGGCCAAGCTCATTTATGGAAAGTGTTGACCTTGTTATTTTGGTTAGTATATCAAAGGAATAAGGTAAGTGTTAACATATGGTATGGAATCAAGAACTTATGGAAAGATATGGAGACATGGGGCAAGTATCAAGGAGAATGTTTTGGAAACAAATTCATGGCCATTTGACCATGCATTTGGACTGACAATATGGTCTAGGGGAGCGAATTTTTGGTGTTAGTTTGGCTAGGATTTGAAGTCTCTTTTGGTCATTCTTTGCATATGTGCAAAGTTTTGCAATCCTTTCTCAACTTTTCTCCCTTGGCGAATTTGTGCATTTGGTAAAGCCTAATTCTTTTGACCATTTGGTCATTTTTTTTTGTTCAACTTTTGAATATTCTCTTGTGCCTCTTCTTAGTGCCAAAGCTGTTAGTACCAAAAGGACCATATCTCTCTTTTGTTTTCTTTCTCCATTGCGAATGTACCTTGCTCTCTAATACATATTTTCCTTTCTCTTTTCTTCTCTTTGAAAATCGAATCTTCATTATCATCTCTTCTCTTATTTTATTTCTTTTCACTCATCTTTTCTCCATTGTTTTCTCCATGGCGAATGTGAGTGAGCCATAGCCGAATCATTTTTTTCTTTTCTTTGGTTATCATAGCGAATCCTCTATCACTTAGAGACATCATTTTCAATCCTTTCTTTTCAACCGTGGACAAAAGGGTAAGAATTCTTTTAGTTTCGTTTAGTTAGAAGTAGTCATGGCGAATATTGATGGTGGTATGAAGGCTTTCTTAGATCGAAATAAACGCTCATTCTATTAACGTTTATTTATGTTATACTTTAGTGCGATAACGAAGATCGAAATCAAGTGGTCGTGAGTGACATAGAGCGTTTGGATCGATTCTCCTTGTGGAACAAGAATATTTGTGGTAAGGAAATCTCACCTTTAAGATCTTTAGAATTTTATTTCGATATATTATTAGGATTAATGATCTTTTGATATTGAAGATCTTCAAAATAGGGAAGAAAAGGCGGTGTTTAGTTATCGTAAGAGGCGGATCCACTATTTCCCTAAGTATAAACAAAGGGCGGTTTCGGTAGTCCGGGATTTTCCACCGAGTTGCGGACCATCTACCAAAGGGAATCAATTATTCAAAGTAGTAAGAACTCCCGAGCCTTTGTACGTTAGTGGATTCTCAGCGAATAACGAATCAATAAGCGAGGAGAAATCGAAAATTGAAGTGATCCAAAATCAAGAGCGTAAGGTTTTGGATCAAATGTCTATAACATATTTTGTTCATGATAATGTCCTAATAAGATCGTATTATGTTTAGGTGTTGAAGAGCGGGAAGGGTTAGTACTCACGATATCGAGGTGTGTAACTTCACACTTTTCTCGTGTTTGGATGTTATTCGTGGTATGATGTTAAATCGTAAAAACGACTAGATCGGTATAAAACGTAATAATTGGTATTTGGTGAAATTACATGAAAACGAATAATATGGTGAAAATTACGAAAAAGCCCTCGATGAGTTACATGGAAAATATAAATTTTCATGTCTTCGTAAAATGGACCGATAAATTTGATAATTAGTAATTGGGTAGAAATCTCATTAGATCGATAATTGGGCGAAATCTACATTAGATCGATAATTGGGCGAAAACTCGCTAGATCATAAATGGGCCGTAATCTACATTAAATTGTTAAGCGGGCTAAAATCTCCGCTATATCGTAAATGGGCCGTAATCTACATTAAATTGTTAAGCGGTGAAATCCACGCTAGATCGTTAAATTGGCCAAATTCCTACTAGATCGTAATTTTGGGCCTAAGATATTAAATTGCTAAAATGGGCCAAATGTTTGGGCCTTAATAAAAATCAAATATTGACTCTTGTTAATGGGCCTTTTAATAAAATCATTATATGATCATAGATTACTTTGCATACATATTGCATGGGTTGGGAAAATGATGAAGAGAAGAAAGGCTGTTGCCAAAATCTAGTTCGGTGGCTTTGCCACAAAATTATAGCTAATTGCCTCTAGTTCGGTGGCTCGCCACAAAATTTATAAATGGCTATTTGCCTCTAGTTGGTGGCTCGCCACAAAATAATAATTGGCTCAATGCCTCTAGTTCGGTGACTTTGTCACAATCTAGTTCATGGCTCGCCACAAATATAAAATGGCTTAATGCCTACGATTGGTGTGATGGCGGGATGGGTTGACTTGATCCCCACGGTGTGATGGTTGGTGCGGGGTGTGTAGCGGATGGAATTAGGTTTGGGAGGGAAAATTCATTTTACATGCATTTTATTAATTATGTTATTCATTATGCTATTAATTAAGTTATTAATTATGTTGTTAATTACGCTTATGGGCTCAAGGCCCAAATTCATAATTTAAAAATCGCTCGATGGACAAAGTAAGTGAGTTATACTTTGAGTTCTAAGTAACTCACTCCTCAAATTTTCCATCTCAGGTAATGGAAATTGACGTGGACTTGGGCCAAGGATGACTTCGTGGAGGCCATACTGCAAAACATGGGTTTATTAAACTCTGAACTTTTTAATAAGTATTTTACTATTTTGGTTTAATGTAATAAGGGCCTCTGTTAATAATTTATGGATTTTATGTGTGTTTGGTTTTAAACTATATTTTGGACATTTAAATATGGGCTTATGATTATATGATGTTTTTATCAAAATAAATTGGGTTTTCAAATATATGAAATTCCTTTATAAATATTTTATTATTTTAACTTTTAAATAAATTACCTAAGGGTTTTTGATAATACAATGTTAATAATGTTTTTCAACTAATGTTTTCTAATATACATCAAATTAAAATACTCTTGATTTTTATTAAACCTTGTAATTAAAAATAATATTGTAGATTTCAACTCATTGAAGATTTTAAGATAGCTCGATTCATGTAACAAACTAAATCTAGTCTTAATGCATAGACCGGGTTTGGGGTGTTACATTTAATGGCATCGAGCAGTTTCAAAAACCTCGGTACGTGGTTTGGGTTTGCAAATAATTTAGATGAAATCATTCAATTATATTTTAAAGATCAGTATGGCACCACAAGCATCCGGCAACAAGTCAAGTAAGTATTTATTGCTTAATGATTACTATGATGATCATAGGAACACTCTAAAACTTCTAGTTTTAGATGTGAAAAATCGTAGAGATTGAGACTATATGATATGTTGCGAAAAACAACTTTATCTCTCAAATCTCATAAAACATCGTTAATAAACACCGAAACAAATTTTCTGATTCATAAAACTTGTAATCAGATAAAAAACAAATAAGCCATCATGAGCACTAGAGGACGTGGTCGTGGGCCAGAGAGCGTGGCCGTGGTAGAGGCCGAGGTGCTACAATCAAGCACCAAATCATATGTCGGAAATGGATGCACTGCATCAATTGAGAGTGAGACGGATCACGCGATCACATGGAAGAAGACAATGCTTTGACTCAAGCCATCTGCGAGTCCTAGAAAGGGTCATTTGGAACTAGAATTGGGCCAACAACTCGTGGGTCAATTTGAGCGACTTAAGTCCAATAATGCGAAGTTTTAGAGGAGTCTGGTGTAGCTTCAAATGTGGTGAATCTTTGGCTCAAGTCGTGGAGCGGATTATGGATGATATGGAATGCCTTTGTTGAGCAAAAGCGAAAGGAGCTGTATCTTTGTTAAGAGACAAAGCGTCGTTGGTGGCTCATCGCTCGAGAAGGCACCAAGTCGCAGCGACGATTGGGAATTCTTTAAAGCCGCCTTCCAAGGAAAATACGTTGGAACAAGTTATGTAGCGCTTTGAAGGAAGGAATTTTTGAATCTTGTACAAGGAGTAAAAAGATGGCGACATATGAAGTCGAAGTTTTACGTTTGAGCGCTATGCTCGGACAATTGTATCAACGGATCATGAACATTGTGTGCATTTCGAGGATGGACTTAATGATGAGTGAGGGTTACGATTGCCCCTGACAAGTTAGAACTTTTTCCACGCTTGTGGAAAAGGCCAAGATAGTCGAGGAGGCTAAGAAGTCGGAATGTCGTAAGCGAGAAAGATTTAGAAACAAGAGAGAGACTGTGATGCGGTTCTTCAAAAAATTTTAGAAGAGACCTCAGAATGATGAACCAGTTCAAGGTAGAACACCGGTAACAAATAATCGAAGTCGAGACTGTGCTAAATGTGGAAAAAGAACTTTGGAGAGTGTTGGAGGAAAACGGGCGCTTGTTACAAATGCGGTTCGATGGATCATCAGTATAGAAATTGTCCTCGACGCATGGAAACGACTCAAGAAGTTCGTAATAATGATGCACAATAGGCGGAGGTACTCAAAGACCACCAGAAGGTCGTGGACGGTCGTGGTGGTAATGGGGTAGGTCGTGGTCAAGGTGCACCGGTCGAGGCAATGGTCCTAGAGGAAATACGGATGCAAGATAGCACGGGTGGTTTATGCGGTTAGGCGCCATGAGGACGGCAATGCACCGATGTGATAAGCGATACGTTCTTCATCTTGATGTACTGTTATTGCTTTAATAGATATTGGCTCTACCCACTCATATGTTGCTAGTGCCATATCCGGAAACTGAATTTAGAATCTAAAATTACCGATAGTGAGATGAGCGATAATTAGTCCTTTAGACGATCGGTAATTGTTAATAAAAGGTTTAAAGGCGTGCCTTGGAAATTCAAGAAGAGGTATTCTTGGAAAACTTGATAGAACTACCTTTCGACGAGTTTGATCTCATTCAGGCATGGATTGGTTGGTTAAACATCGGCGCAATTGGATTGTCTTTGAAAAGCGAATGTCGATAAGAACCTCGGATGATAAGGAAGTCATAATGATTGGTGGCGAAGGAACTACTTGGCAAATCGAGATCTGCATTAAAGGCGCAGAGAAGTGGGTTCGAAAAGGATATGGAGCATTCTAGCCTTTATCTCGTGCTTTGGATGCCAAAGAGTTATCTGTGAATGATGTGAGGACGGTGAAGGAATTTCCGATGTATTTCGAAGAACTTCTGGTATACCTCGGATCGGAAAGTAGAATTTGGCATTGAGCTTTTGCTCAGGACGACCCCGGTGTCCATTGCTCCTTATAGAATGGCACCGAAGGAGTTGGTGAGCTTAAAGCTCAAATTCAAGAATTGTTGGATCGGGATTTATTCGACCAAGTGTGTCTCCGTGGGGAGCACCGGTTTTGTTCGTCAAGAAGAAGGATGGATCGATGCGTATGTGCATTGATTACGAGACAATTGAATAAATTGACGATCAAGAATCGATATCTCTCATCGAAATTGACGACTGTTTGATCAATTAAAAGGAGCTTGATTTTCTCCAAAATTGATTTGAGGTCAAGTTATCACCGGGACAAGGTGAAAAAGCGGACATTTATAAGGCGGCATTTCGGACTCATTCACGGACATTATGAGTTTGTAGTGATGCCGTTTGGATTAACCAATGCACCGATCGCATTTATGGACATGATGAACCGAGTCTTTCAACCATATTTAGATCGATTTGTGGTAATGTTCATAGATGACATATTGGTTTATTCGAGAAATAAGGAGGAGCATGACAAACATTTGCGGATAGTATTACAGCTACTTCGTGATAAGCAACTGTATGCCAAATTTAGTAAATGCAAATTTTGGCTAAAGGAAGTGACTTTCCTTGGTCACGTGGTATCAGCCGAAGGAATAAGGGTGGATCCTCGAAAAATTGAGGCTATTCTAGATTGAAAACCACCAACACCGGTAGCTAAAATTCAGAGTTTCTTGGGTTTGGCTGGATACTATAGGCGTTTTGTAGAGGGGTTTTCGTTGACTCGCACCCTAACTAAACTATTGCGGAAGGAAGTTCAGTATAATTGGGACCGAAAAGCGATAAGAGAGTTTTGAGAAATTGAAGAAAATCGACTAAGCTCCGGTTTTGATTCGACGGAGGTGGAAAAGAATTCACTTGTTTATTGTAATGCGTCTCACACGGTGCAGGTTGTGTGTTGATGCAAAATAGAAAGGTGGTGGCCTATGCTTCTCAAATCAATTGAGACCGTCTGAAGTAAACTACCCTACTCATGATTTGGAGTTAGCTGCTGTGGTCTTTGCTTTAAAGATTTGGAGGCACTATCTCTACGGTGAGAAATCATCATCTACACGGATCACAAGAGTCTTAAATACCTTCTTCCCCAAAAGGAGTTGAATTTAAGACAAAGAAGATGGGTAGAATTATTAAAGGATTATGATTTCTCAATCGAATATCATCTGGAAAGGCTAACGTGGTAGTGACGCGTTAAGTCGTAAGGCGATGTCGATTTGAGAGCATTGTTTACTCATTTGAGTTTGTATGAGGATGGAAGTTTGTTAGCGAACTTGGTGAAGCCATTGTGTTGGAACAAATCAAGGAAAAGCAGACATCGGATGAAAAGTTGGGACCTTTACTTCAGCAAGTTGAAAATGGTGAAATCGAGGATTTTGGAATAAACACGAAAGGTGTGTTGTGCTTTTGAGGAAGAGTATGTATGCCTAAGGACTCAGATCTGAGGCAAATGATTCTACGGGAGGTGCATAGTAGCCCTTATGCTATGCATCCCAGAGGAAATAAGATGTATCGAGATCTCCGTGAACAGTATTAGAGGCCAGGGTTAAAGCGGGAGATTTCAGAATTTGTGGGAAAATGTTTGACTTGTCAACAAGTGAAGGCAGAACATCAATTACCGTCTGGATTGTTACAACCGGTAAAAATTCCTCTTTGGAAATGGGAACGGATAACCATGGATTTTGTTAGTGGGTTACCTTTAACACCTACTAAGAAAAATTTTGTTTGGGTAATTGTTGATCGTTTGACGAAGACTGCTCATTTCCTACTAGTTCGTACGGATTATTCATTGCAAAGGTTGGCAAAGCTGTACGTATCTGAAATTGTGAGGTTGCGTGGGGTACCTGTATCTATTATATCAAACAGAGATCCCAGATTTACATCACGATTTTGGAAAGCTCTGCATGAAGCCTTGGGGACAAAGTTGAATTTCAGTACGGCTTTTCATCCTCATCGATGGTCGATCGGAGAGGTAATTCAGATATTGGAAGATATGTTAAGGAATGTGTAATCGACTTGAGGAGTAGTTGGGAGGATTATCTACCTTTGGCGAATTTGCGTATAACAATGCCTATCGATCTAGCATTCGGATGGTACCTTACGAGGCATTGTATGGTCATAAATGTCGTTCTCCTATTTGTTGGGTGAGTTAGGCGAACGACGGATGTTAGGTCTGAGATGATATTTGAAATAGAGGAAAAGGTAAAAGTTATTCGAGCACGGTTGAAAGAAGCCTCGGATAGAGCGAAGTCGATGCGGACACAAGCGAAAGGATATCGAGTATGATGTGGGGATCGGGTTTTCTTAAAGGTCTCACCTTGGAAAAAGATTTTCAAGTTTGGAAAGAAGGGCAAGTTAAGCCCTAGATATATTGGACCATACCGTGTGGTGAAGCGTGTTGGTCCAGTGGCCTATCGATGGAGTTACCTTCGGAGTTGGGTCAAGTTCATAATGTTTTTAATGTTTCCATCTTTGGCGTTATAGATCGGATCCTTCGCATAGATAACGGTAGAAGAAGTGGAATTGAATTGATTTGTCTTTTGAGGAGGAACCAGTGGAAATCTTAGATCGAGATGTTAAGGTGCTAAGAAAGAAAACCCTGGCATTGGTCAAAGTTCTTTGGCGTAACCACGGAGTGGAGGAAGCTACGTGGGAGCCTGAGGATGCAATTCGGCAACAATACCCTCACTTCTTTCAACCAGGTAAATTTCGAGGACGAAATTTTCTTTAAGGAGGGTAGAGTTGTAACACCCTAAAAAAATCTGAGTATTGATATATTGCATGATTTGGTGTTTAGATTATGAAGGAAAATTTTCTTACTTTTATTTTTGTGTTTATTATAGTCACGAATAAGAGTATAGCATAATTTGGGTAAGGAATAAATTTTATATTTGAGAATTTATTGAAGAGAAGCAAGTGTCATTAATACTTAAGTTAATTTAAGTGTTAATAAGTGACACAAGATGAGTACATGGCATGGTGGTGTTGGCACATGAATTGGTGCATGAGGGAAGAGGTTTGAATCCCTTAAATAGCATTTGGACAACATTTATTTTTGCTCTTCTATAAGTGTAAGTGCCAAGCTCATTTATGGAAAGTGTTGACCTTGTTATTTTTGGTTAGTATATCAAAGGAATAAGGTAAGTGTTAACATATGGTATGGAATCAAGAACTTATGGAAAGATATGGAGACATGGGGCAAGTATCAAGGAGAATGTTTTGGAAACAAAATCATGGCCATTTGACCATGCATTTGAATGACAATATGGTCTAGGGGAGCAATTTTTGGTGTTAGTTTGGCTAGGATTTGAAGTCTCTTTTGGTCATTCTTTGCATATGTGCAAAGTTTTGCAATCCTTTCTCAACTTTTCTCCTTGGCGAATTTGTGCATTTGGTAAAGCCTAATTCTTTTGACCATTTGGTCATTTTTTTTGTTCATCTTTTGAATATTCTCTTGTGCCTCTTCTTAGTGCTTTGAAATTGTTAGTACCAAAAGACCATATCTCTCTTTTGTTTTCTTTCTCCATTGTCGAATGTACCTTGCTCTCTAATACATCTTTTCCTTTCTCTTTTCTTCTCTTTGAAAACCGAATCTTCATTATCATCTCTTCTCTTATTTTATTTCTTTTCACTCATCTTTTCTCCATTGTTTTTCTCCATGGCGAATGTTAGTGAGCCATAGCGAATCATTTTTTTCTTTTCTTTGGTTATCATAGCGAATCCTCCATCACTTAGAGACATCATTTTCAATCCTTTCTTTTCAACCGTGGACAAAAGGGTAAGAATTCTTTTTAGTTTCGTTTAGTTAGAAGTAGTCATGGCCGAATATTGATGGTGGTATGAAGGCTTTCTTAGATCGAAATAAACGCTCATTCTATTAACGTTTATTTATGTTATACTTTAGTGCGATAACGGAAGATCGAAAATCAAGTGGTCGTGAGTGACATAGAACGTTTGGATCGATTCTCCTTGTGGAACAAGAATATTTGTGGTAAGGAAATCTCACCTTTAAGATCTTTAGAATTTTATTTCGATATATTATTAGGATTAATGATCTTTTGATATTGAATATCTTCAAAATAGGGAAGAAAAGGGCGGTGTTTAGTTATCGTAAGAGGGGTGGATCCACTATTTCCCCTAAGTATAAACGAAGGGCGATTTCGGTAGTCCGGGATTTTCCATCGGGTTGCGGACCATCTACCGAAGGAAATTAATTATTCTAAGTAGTAAGAACTCCCGAGCCTTTGTACGTTAGTGGATTCTCAGCGAATAACGAATCGATAAGCGAGGAGAAACCGAAAATTGAAGTGATCCAAAATCAAGAGGGTAAGGTTTTGGATCAAATGTCTATAACATATTTTGTTCATGATAATGTCCTAATAAGATCGTATTATGTTTAGGTGTTGAAGAGCGGGAAGGGTTAGTACTCACGATATCGAGGTGTGTAACTTCACACTTTTCTCGGGTTTGGATGTTATTCGTGGTATGATGTTAAATCGTAAAAACGACTAGATCGGTATAAAACGTAATAATTGGTATTTGGTGAAATTACATGAAAATGGATAATATGGTGAAAATTACGAAAAAGCCCTCGATGAGTTACATGGAAAAATATAAATTTTCATGTCTTCGTAAAATGGACCGATAAATTTGATAATTAGTAATTGGGCCAAAATCTCTGTTAGATCGATAATTGGGCCGAAATCTCTGTTAGATCGATAATTGGGCCGAAAACTCTGCTAGATCGTAAATGGGTCGTAATCTCTGTTAAATTGTTAAACGGGCTGAAATCTCTGCTTGATCGTAAATGGGTCGTAATCTCTGTTAAATTGTTAAACGGGCTGAAATCCCTGCTAGATCGTTAAATGGACCAAATTCCTACTAGATCGTAATTTTGGGCCTGAGATATTAAATTGCTAAACTGGGCCAAATGTTTGGGCCTTAATTAAATCTGAAATATTGACTCTTGTTAACGGGCCTTTTTAATAAAATCATTATATGATCATAGATTACTTTGCATACATATTGCATGGGTTGGGAAAATGATGAAGAGAAGAAAGGCCTGTTGCCAAAATCTAGTTCGGTGGCTTTGCCACAAAATTATGGCTAATTACCTCTAGTTCGGTGGCTCTGCCACAAAATTTATAAATGGCTATTTGCCTCTAGTTCGGTGGCTCTGCCACAAAATAATAATTGGCTCAATGCCTCTAGTTCGGTGACTTTGTCACAATCTAGTTCAGTGGCTCTGCCACAAATATAAAATGGCTTAATGCCTACGATTGGTGTGATGGCGGGGTGGGTTGGCTTGATCCCCACAGGTGTGATGGTTGGTACGGGGGTGTGTAGCGGATGGAATTAGGTTTGGGAGGGAAAAATTCATTTTTACATGCATTTTATTAATTATGTTATTCATTATGCTATTAATTAAGTTATTAATTATGTTGTTAATTCTGCTTATGGGCTCAAGGCCCAAATCCATAATTTAAAAATCGCCCGATGGACAAAGTAAGTGAGTTATACACTGAGTTCTAAGTAACTCACTCCTCAAATTTTCCATCTCGGGTAATAGAAATTGGCGTGGACTTGGGCGAGGATGACTTCGTGGAGGCCATCTTGCAAAACATGGGTTTATTAAACTCGAACTTTTTAATAAATATTTTACTATTTTGGGTTAATGTAATAAGGGCCTCTGTTAATAATTTATGGATTTTTATGTGTGTTTGGTTTTAAACTATATTTTGGACATTTAAATATGGGCTTATGATTATATGATGTTTTATCAAAATAAATTGGGTTTTCAAATATATGAAATTCCTTTATAAATATTTTATTATTTTAACTCTTAAATAAATTACCTAAGGGTTTTTGATAATACAATGTTAATAATGTTTTTAACTAATGTTTTCTAATATGCATCAAATTAAAATACTCTTCTGATTTTTATTAAACCTTGTAATTAAAAATAATATTGTAGATTTCAACTCATTGAAGATTTTAAGATAGCTCGATTCATGTAACAAACCAAATCTAGTCTTAATGCATAGACCGGGTTTGGGGTGTTACAAGTCACGAGTGCAAGCATCGGAACAGGGCTCAAAAATCTGTGTTCGAACGACTTCGGGCTAATGGTGCAGAGGTATTCAGAGGTGTATCTAGTGTGGCTCCTAGTACGGTGGAATATTGGCTGGAGGCGACAAAACGTATCATGGACGACTTGGATTTTACGGCCGAGGAGAAGCTGAAGGGTATAGTATCTCTTCTTCGAGATGAGTCATATCAGTGGTGGCTCACGGTTAGGGATGGAGCAATGAAAGACGATATCACTTGGGACTATTTAAGGTAGCTTATCAGAGGAAATACATTGGGTCCAGTTACATTGATGCTCAGAGGAAGGCGTTTCTAAGGCTGGTTCAGGGGAGTAGGTCAGTATCTGAGTATGAGGCAGAATTCTTAAGGTTGAGCCGTTACGCTCGGGGTATCGTGGCTACAGAATATGAGCATTGTGTTTGGTTTAAAGACGGGCTGAGAGATGAACTGAGTTTGCTGATCGCTCCACAGCAAGGGAGGGAGTTTGTTGTGCTGGTATAGAAGGCTAAGATAGCTGAAGGGGTGAAGGAGTATACGAAACAGAATCTAGACAGGAATAGACACAAGAGGAGTTTTGGCCCGTCAGGGTCAGCCAGAAATTCACAAAAAAGGGCTAGGTATGGTGGGCCAAATAAATCTGGGAGGCCTTTTGCTACTACTCAGGGACCAGCGCAGTGTGCTCAATGTGGGAAATCCCATTGGGGGGAATGTTGGACTGGTGGCAGAGGATGCTTTGAGTGTGGGTCGTTGGATCATCGTGTGAGGGATTGTCCGCGTAAGCTAGCAGATGCGCCCCGAGAGCCAGGCGTGCTCGGATTCGAAGCGGTGGACAGCAACCGCAAAGAGGTCGTGGTTACATTAGGGAGGTAATGGTTACGGTCGAGGCCATGAACCGGGCGGGTGCAGTATCTTGAAGTAAGGTTGCACAGGTTGGTATATGCTGTGAGGTGTCGAGAGGAGGCGACACACCGGACGTCATAACCGGTACGTTCTTAATTTTTGGACTACCTTATACTACTTTGATAGATGTTGGTTCGACGCACTCATATGTTGCCAGTAGCATGGTGGAAACCACGAACTTAGACTTTGAGATTACTTCTAGGGAGATGACAGAAATTAGCCCTCTAGGTCACTCTATAGAAGTAAATAAACCGTATAGGGATGTACCCCTAGAACTTCAAGGGGTAGTGTTTGTGGCTGATCTGATAGAACTGCCATTCGGGGAGTTGGATCTGATCCTTGGGATGGACTGGCTGGTGAAGTATCAAGGGAGTTTGGACTGCGCGGCTAAGCGCATGGTAGTGATAACAGCTGAGGGTGAAGAACTGGTAATGATAAGTAACAGGAGGGATTATCTATCTAACGTTATATCTGCTCTGAAGGCTGAGAAAATGGTGAGAAAGGGTTGTGAGGCGTTCATGGTTCATGTTTGTGCGTTAGAGGCCAAAGAATTAACTATAGGGGAGGTTCGAACAGTGAAGGATTTTTCTGATGTGTTTCCAGAGGAGTTTTGGGTTTACCCCCAGATCGCGAGGTTGAGTTTGGGATAGATCTGTTATCAGGAACCGCGCCAGTGTCTATTGCTCCATACAGGATGGCGCCTAAAGAGTTTGTGGAGCTGAAGGCGCAGATTCAGGAGTTGCTGGATCAGGGTTTTATCCGGCCGAGTGTTTCGCCTTGGGGAGCACCTGTGCTTTTTGTTAAAAAGAAGGATGGTACAATGCGGATGTGTATAGACTACCGCCAGCTGAACAAGTTGACGATCAAGAATAAGTATCCATTGCCAAGGATTGATGATCTGTTCGATCAGCTTAAGGGTGCATCAGTCTTCTCTAAGATTGATTTAAGGTCAGGGTATCACCAACTCAAGGTGAAGGAGGGTGATATCTATAAAACGGTGTTTCGTACTCGTTACGGGCACTACGAGTTTTTAGTAATGCCGTTTGGGTTGACTAACGCGCCAGCAGCATTCATGGACATAATGAACCGGGTGTTTCAACCATACTTGGACCAGTTCGCTAGTAGTATTTATAGACGACATCTTGGTGTACTCAAAGTCTAAGGAAGAGAATATGAGCATCTCCGTGTGATTCTGCAGATTATGAGGGAGAAGCAATTGTTCGCAAAGTTTAATAAATGAGAGTTCTGGTTGGAGGAGGTAACTTTCTTGGGTCATGTGGTGTCAGCCGAGGGGATTAGAGTGGACCCTCGGAAGATTGAGGCAATGTTGGACTGAAAACCACCCAAGTCGATGGCAGAAATTTAGAGTTTCCTGGGTTTGGCAGGATATTACAGAAGATTTGTAGAAGGGTTTTCTTTGATTGCGGTGCCGTTGACCAAGTTACTGAGGAAAGGGGTTCCATCTGTGTGGGCAGACAAGTAGCAGGAAAGTTTTGACAAATTGAAGAGGATTTTGACGGAGGCTCCGGTCTTGATTCAGCCTGAGGTAGGGAAGGAGTTCATGGTTTACTGTGATGCATCGCATACTAGTCTTGGATGTGTGCTGATGCAAGAGGGAAAGGTAGTGGCGTATGCGTCCTGCAGCTGAGACCGCACGAAGTTAACTATCCGACGCATGATCTGGAATTGGCTGCAGTGGTTTTCACCCTGAAGATATGGAGGCATTATTTGTATAGGGAGAAGTCAATAGTTTACACGGATCACAAGAGTCTAAAGTACCTCTTGACTCAGAAGGACTTGAATTTGAGGCAGCGGAGGTGGATCGAGTTGTTGAAGGACTACGACTGTTCAATTGAGTATTATCCAGGCAAGGCCAACGTGGTGGCGGACGCGTTGAGACGTAAGGTAGTGTCAGACTTGAGAGCAATGTTTGCTCATCTCAGTTTGTATGATGACGGGAGTCTATTAGCAGAATTACAGGTGAAGCTATCATGGGTTGGTCAGGTTAAGGAGAAACAACTAATGGATGAGGTCCTAAGTGCTCGGAGGGTGCAAGTGCAGTATGGTGGATTGGAAGGTTTCAGCTTGACCAGTGATGGAGTGTTGTGTTTCCAAGGAAGGGTTTGTATGCTGAAGGACGTCGAGTTAAGGTAAAAGATTCTTCAGGAGGCACATAGCAGTCCCTACGCTATGCACCCTAGAGGTAGCAAGATGTATCGAGATCTGCGAGAGCAGTTTTGGTGGCCGAGTCTAAAAGCGGAAATGGCTGAGTTTATGGGTAAATGTCTAACGTGTCGTGGTCAAAAGTGAACACCAATTACCTTGAGTGCATTACCGATCAAGATTCCGTAGTGGAAGTGGGAAGGGATTACGATGGATTTCGCTCTGGGTTACCCCTTACGCCTAGCAAGAAGGATTCAGTTTGGGTGATAATAGATCGTTTGACTAAGTCGGCTCATTTTATACCGGTTAGAGTGGATTACTCGCTCCAAAGATTGGTTAAGTTGTATGTGGCAGAAATAGTGAGACTGCATGGGGTGCCAGTATCGATTATCTCTGATAGGGATCCCAGATTCACGTCGAGGTTTTGGAAAGCATTGCATCAGGCACTGGGCACGAGATTGGATTTCACTACAGCAATTCATCCGCAGTCAGATGGGCAGTCAGAAAGGGTAGTACAAATTCTAGAGGATATGTTGAGAGGTTGTGTCCTGGATTTCAGTGGTAGTTGGGAGGAATATCTACCATTGCCAGAGTTCGTGTATAACAACAGTTATCCAGCAAGTATCCAGATGGCACCGTATGAGGCACTGTATGGACAGAAGTGTCTTACCCCTACGTGTTGGACAGAACTGGGTGAAAGTCAGATGTTGGGTCCGGAGATGGTTGCTGAAACAGAAGATAAGGTTAAGGTGATTCGGGCTTGTCTGAAGGAAGCTTGACAGCGAAGTCTTATGCCGACCTCAAACGTAGGGATATAGAGTACGCAGTGGGTGACAAGGTCTTTCTGAAGGTATCACCGTGTAAGAAAGTGCTGAGATTTGGTCAGAAAGGCAAGCTTAGCCCTAGGTTTGTTAAGCCGTATACGGTGTTGAAGCGAGTGGGGCGGTAGCTTATCAGCTCGAGTTGCCATCAGAGTTGAGTCAGATTCATGATGTATTCCATGTCTCCATGCTTAGGCGCTATCGATCAGATCCTTCGTATGTTGTGCCACTAGAGGAGATTGTGGTGAGTCCGGATTTGTCCTTCGAAGAAGAACCAGTGCAGATTTTGGGCTGGATGTCAAAGTTCTGCGTAAGAAGTCAGTTCCTTTGGTGAAAGTTTTATGGCGGAACCATGGTATGGAGGAGGCCACGTGGGAACTAGAGGATGTGATGCGACAGCAATACCCTCAACTCTTCTGACCAGGTAATTTTGAGCCCGAAATTATTTTTAAGGGGGTAGAATTGTAACATCCTTAAATCGGGGTCTCTGCATTTTTGACATGTTTGCATGTGTTGGTATGATTGTTGTGCTAGCTTAGGGTGTTTTGGGGTCCTGGCATAAGCTTGGGGTAGGCCTGAGCCATAGCAAAAATTTTTGTTTTGGGTACTTGGAAGGGGAAGCCAAGGGAGTTAGGTGTTAAAAGATGTTATTGAGGTGTTTTGACACAAAGAAGCCAGTGGAAGAGTGGCAAGGAGGCGCTACTTGGGAGGCAAGGGAGTGACGCCTCATGCAGGAGGCCGAGCTTGGGTTCGAGTTGCAGAAATCTCTCCTGGTGCATTTATTTTTGACGCCGAGTGGAAGGAGGAGATGTGCCCAAGAAGGACTCTGTTGGATGGGTGTTGAAGGAGTCAACACATTTGAATTGGATGGAGAGGAGTGAAGGTTGGAGCTTAACTCATTCAAACAATTTGAATGAGTGGAAGGGAGGAATTTGGGGAGAAAGAAGGGGGACGGCTTGGAGGTTGAAGGGAGGAGTGTGTAGCCGAATTTGGTAGTGGCTAAGGGGGTTGGAGTTTCGGTTTTGAGTGTGGGGAGGTGTGCCGAATTTCATTAGCGATTTTAGGGGAGCAATCGGTTGAGGATGCTTGAGTGGGGTGGCCGAATGTGCTTAGTGTGTGTGTGGGTATTCGGTTAGTGAGTGGAATGTCTAGAACTCATTTTTGTCCATTTTCTTTCCCCCAAATCTTTTATTTTCCCTTTTCCCTTTGTGTTGAAACTGAAACCTCTTCTAAGCATTTTCTTTTCTTTCCTTTCCTCTTTGCTTCTTTAGTGTTTGGCTGAATGCCCTCCCAAACTTTTTCTCGTATTTGTTTCTTTAGCTTCATCTCTTATCTCAATTCCTCTCATTGTGCCGAAAACACCAAAAGCATCTTTCTTTCATCTTGAGCTAAGGCCGAAACCATCACCCTCCCTCTCGACTAACATTTTTCTTATCTTTTTTTTGGACCCATAGCCGAATCACCTTACCATTCTTTTTGCCTATTTTCTTCCAGTATTTGGAGGAGCTGAACCTTGGTTTCTTGTTGAGGTAAGTTGTTCTTTTTTTTCTCTCAACTTTGTCTTAAGGGTCGAAACTCTCTAATCCTCTCTTCACTTTTGATTCTTGGCAAAACCAAATAGATGTGCTCATATCTCCCTTTCTCTTCTTGCGTTTTCTCTTAGTCTACCTAGGTCCCGAAAGTAATCTCTCCTCTCTGGATCTCCAAGTCGAATCTCAACCTACATCTTGTAGTAGATCGTCATCACCCATCCACTTTTAATCGATTTTGGTAAGTGTTGAGGTAAGGGGTGATCATCTTCTCACGTTATATTCTTTTCGGGATTTATGTTAATGTCGAATGGCTTTTGGGATCTATGGTGATGTGTTCGGTCGATTGTAGGAAGGAGTGTAGCTGCATTTCGTTGATCTCTGATATTTGCTTGGCTTGTGATTTAAGCCTAAAGGTTCGGGTATTGATCAATCTAGGTAAGGGGACCTACTCTTTCGGGTTAATCCTTGATTCTTACTTATTCTCTGTGTTAACCTGATTTAGTGACCAAAGGTTTTATGGACCCTATGGCTAACCAAACAGTAGAAGGGATCAGACCTGAGACCCCAACCTCCAAATTCAAGAAGAGGGTCGTGTCTGCTGTTCGGGATTGGCCACCAGGGTGTGGGCGAACACCTGAGCAACATAGTAGTCAAATAGTGGTGGTGTCAAAGAACGACAGTACCGACGTAGAGAGCGTCATTTTACGAGTAATCAGGTGTGTACCTCTTACACACTTCATAATCAATGAACTGCTATGTTATTAACTTAAACACTGTTAAAAGCCGGAATAAATGTGGATATCGATATGCTACCCTTACGGGTATGAACGAGGACTCCGGGTAAGTCTGTTCCGGTAGTTAATTGTATGTGATTGCTGATGAATATGTATATGCTATGTTGCATATGTTATTAATTGATAAAGCATGTAAGCAATGTATGTGTAAGCATGTGCACTAAAATGGGTACTATGAGAGGAGGGGGAAGATGGATAATTGTGACTTTGGGTCACCAATGGTTTGGCACCACCAGTGGTTTGGTACCACATATGATATTTGTGACTTTGGGTCTCCAGTGGTTTGGCACCACATTGGATATTTTAGTGACTCGTCTCAGTGGCTTAATACCACAGTGGGTTGGCCCCACATATTACATTAAAAGGGATTGTCACTAGTGGTTGGCACCGCAAAGTGGGTTGGCCCCATATATGGATAATTGTGACTTTGGGTCACCGGTGGTTTAGCACCACCGGTGGTTTGGTACCACATTTGTATATACTTGATTGTGACTTTGGGTCACGGTGGTTTAGCACCACCAAGTGGTTTGGTACCGCATCGGGTAGAATATGGAGTGTTGGATGGCTAGGTTTGGGTTGCCTGACATACTTATTTGATTATGAAACTGTGCAAGAGTGTTGTTATATTCGAGAGGGGGATTATACATTGAGACTTAATGACTGACCTCTTCCCTTAGATTTTGCAGATGACTCGTAGATCACGGATGCGGAGCCGGGCGGACTCGTGGTAGCCATGCATATTGCGTTTGGTTTTAGTTTGTTCACTCTTTTGGGTTCTTTATTTTTAATTTGGTTTATTCGGGTTTGTAATAAGGCCACTAACTAATATTTCTGGGTTGTTTAATCTTGTTAAGTTTTATCACGCAATGCCTAAGTTAAGCAACATAGAATGCATAAATAACCTATAAAATCAATGTTTTCTAAAGTTTACCATCGGGTAATAACAACAAGTAATGACAACGAACCAAACTCAAATTTCTTCTTAAATTTAGTTTTACTCTGAGATCTAATGGAAAATGGTTTTCAACCTCACACTTAAGCGAGGACGGGTTTTTCTTAAAATCTAATGTTTTTTTTTTCTGGTAATGAGAGGCGACGAATGGGTTTTCTCAAGGGAGTCTTTTCCTACTGTTTAAAAACTTTAGACAGCAAAATGTTTCAATGGTAGTTTTTCACAAAAACAAACCGGCAATGTGTTATATTCAAACGTTTTCACCCTATGACATGCCGAATCTAGTCGTAGTGTGTTGACCGGGTTTGGGGTGTTACAGTAATTGTATGAGATGCATGCTTTAATTTTACTACGTTTTCGGTTGTTTAAATAGTTTAAGCATAACGTGATAACTGTTCCTTTCGATAATTGATTAAATGTTAATCATGGTGTTGTGGCCTATTCGATTTTATGTTATTACTATTAACTATTAACAAATCTGTAATATTACGACGGTGGTATTTACAGTTTCCAGAAAGGGTTAACTGGCTAGTGGAACAAGGGTTGTTCCGATATGAAGCCTCAAGGATTAAAATCCTGATAGCACGATTTTGTTGGTAAAAGTTAACAAAGGTTTGTACCTTGATGTCCCCTTTCATATTTTAGGGATGGGGATTCGAGGGCGGCTCGATCGCGGGCCTTGACCGACTTCCTCCAAGCCCTCGGACCCCATCTTCTTATTCTGATATGTTTTGTTAATAAAAGAAATTTATAAACTTGATGGGCCACAAAAGGTTGAAAGGATATTTTATAATTCACCTTAGCAAAAGCATTGAATTATGTATGCTATTTTTGACATGCACGGTGTTTGAAATGCATAGTTATAGCTTGATGACCCATTTGATAAAAGGTTGTAATTATATATATATAAACGACTGCGTGTCGTGCCTTACTACTATTCTCTTGTATTTCTCTTCTCATCTTACTCCCTCGTATGTAAAATGAGTTTACGCATATTGTAATTTGCAAGAGTTCTTGTGGGCTGAGGCGAGAAGGAAGTTGGAACAACTATTGTGGATTGATCGTTTGTGAAGCTGCTTACACCTTTAGGTTTCCTTTTGGTTCTCCCATTGGCTTGGGTTGAATCACCTTAGTTTATGGGCTATAACTATTGCATTTATTTATTGCTTTATTTATTCATGTATGAGATGCTATGGATGTCTAAAGCATGCCAATTTTATATATTAAAATTTGATAATAATAAGCCCATTAATTGATGAGATCAATTAAAGACTAAATGGACTAAAGTAGACCATAATTGGTGAGATGGAAAATCCTTAATAAAATCCCTTTATTAAAATATTAAGTCAACATGGCCTTCCAATTTTGCCCTCGTTAAGGCCTCGGTCAATACTATGTAGGTTACCTTAAGCGAAGTACTAGTAGTTATCTTGGTTAAGCGAAGAATAAACAAGTGATATTCATTTGGTTAAAAATTGGTTAATGACTTAACTAGGTTACTCTAATAGGATTAGAAACCTAGAGGCAATTAAATTGGATAAATCATAAGATGATTAGAACAAGAGTTGTTCACCAAATATTAGGAGTTACATATGATGTAATTAGAAAGGTTGCTTACCTAAATAACCATAGTCTTGAGAGTAAAGCCAAAGCTGACTTAAGAGGAGGTGAAATATGGATCCTTAACCCACTAGAAATACTTTGGAAAAAGTTTTTCCGAAATTAATATATGAGGGTTATTAATTTTGAAATAAAATAATGGGATCATCATTTAATAAAGTCTTTTTAATGATTGATATAAACTTGGTAAATTTACTCACACGCATATTTAATTGTTGTAGATATATTATGGCTGCAAATACTAGCACACTGTCATTGCGATCAGTCCTTGAGAAGGACAAATTGAATGGTTTGAATTTTCTTGGTGGTTTGAACTTGAGGATTGTCCTCAAACAAGAACGAAGTTGTATGTCATTGAACAACCACTTCCTAATGAACCACCGCTAATGCCTCGAGAAGCGATAGAGATGCTTACAAGAAGTATCTCGATGACATGGTAGATGTTGGATGTCTTATGCTTGCCACTATGAATCCTGAGCTTCAGAAGCAACATGAGGACATGGTTGCTTATGATATGATCGAGCACCTGAAAGAACTTTATTAGGGGCAAGCACGGCAAGAGAGGTTCGATATCTCTAAAGCCCTATTCCAATGTAAGTTGGCTGAATAAAGCCCAGTAGGACCTCATGTCCTTAAGATGATTGGCTATATTGAAAGTCTGTCTAAGCTTGGTTTTCCATTGGGCCAAGAGTTGGCCACTGATGTTATTCTGCAATCATTACTGGATAGCTACAGCCAGTTAAGACTCTGCCATAGTTGCTCAGTATGTTAAGAACTACTGAAGGTAACATGAAAAAGGTTGGACCCAAGCCCATACTGATGGTCCGTAACAACAAGGGCAAGGGAAAGGCCAAAGTTCAGACAAAGCCCAAGGGAAAAAGTAACCTAATCCTAGAAAAGGAAAGGCTGCAATGAAACCTAAAGGTGGAGTGTCTAAGGAAGGAAACTACTTTCATTGTGGTGTGTTGGACATTGGGCGGGCGCCTATCTATCTTGAGGAAGTCAAAAGGCCAAAACAAGCTTAACGTCTGCTTGGTCTTTATGTTATTGATATTAATTTATCAACTACTACTTCTTGGGTATTAGATATTGGTTGTGGTTCTCATATTTGTACTTCTGTACAGGGACTACAAAGGAGTAGGACATTGGCTAGAGGAGATGTGGACCTGCAAGTTGGAAATGGAGCAAAGGTTGTTGCATTAGCTGTGGGAACATACACCTTATCTTTGCCTAGTGGACTTGATTTATTTTTAGAGGATTGTTATTTTATGCCCAGTTTGACTAAAAACATTATTTTAGTTTCTTGTTTAGACAAAATTGGTTTTGAGATAATTATCAAGAATAATTATTGTTCCTTTTATCTCAATAATGTTTTTTATGGTTAGGCACAATTGATTAATGGCCTCTATATTTTAGATCAAACGAATCCTATTTACAACATAAATACTAAAAGACCTAAAATAAATGACTCAAATCAAACTTATCTTTGGCTGTCGTTTGGGCCACATAAGTGAGAGACGCATATCCATACTCCATAAAGATGGTTTCTTAGATTCATTTGTTTTTAAACAATTTGAAGTATGTGAATCTTGCCTATTGGGAAAAATGACTAAATCTCCTTTTACTGGTAAAAGTGAACGAGCTAGTGATTTATTGGGCCTAATACATTCTAATGTATGTGGACCAATAAATACACAGGCCAGAGGTAGATTACAATACTTCATTACTTTCGCTGATGATTTTAGTAGATATGGGTACGTTTATCTCATGCGCCATAAGTCTGAGTTCCTTGAAAAGTTCAAGGAATTCAAAAATGAAGTACAAAATCAACTAGGCAAAACTATCAAGTCACTTCGATCTGATCGAGGTGGAGAGTATTTGAGCCTAGAGTTTGATGATCTATTGAAGGAATGTGGGATTGTCTCACAACTTACTCCTCCTGCTGGAGTTTCTAAGAGAAGAAATCGAACTCTATTAGACATGGTTTGATCCATGATGAGTTATGCTGATCTACCGACTTCCTTTTGGGGACATGCACTTGAGGAATTTGCTTTCACACTAAATCGTGTTCCATCTAAATCGGTTCAAAAGACGCCATATGAGATGTGGACCGGAAATGTCGATATGTCTTTTATGAAAATTTAGGGTTGTGAAGCTTATGTTAAACGTCAAACGTCTACTAAGCTTGAACCCAAATCTGAAAGGTGTATTTTTGTAGGCTATCCGAAAGAAACCAAAGGTTATTATTTCTTTAATCCCACTGAGAAAAAAATGTTTGTTGCTCAGACTGTTGTCTTCCTAGAGAGAGAATTTATTTCTAGAAAAGGAAGTGGGAGAAAGATTGAACTTGAAGAAATTCGAGAAGCACAAGATACCACTGAACCAGGGATAGAAAAATAGCAAATTCCACAAGAAATTGAGGAACAATTAACTGTTGTAGAAACACAACCACAGTAAAGATCTTTAAGAGAACGCCATGCAGCTGAGAGATATAGATTTCTCATTACAACGCATGGTGACATTCTTCTTATAGATCAAAATGAGCCTAGGACTTATCAAGAAGTGGTGACGACCCAAACTCTGAGAAATGGCTTGAGGCCATGAGATCTGAGATGGATTCCATGTATGAAAATCAAGTATGGACTTTGATTGACCCACTCGAAGGGGTTAAACCTATAGGGTGCAAGTGGGTTTTCAAAAAGAAAATCGACATGGATGGTAATGTACAAACATACAAGGGGCAATTAGTCGCTAAAGGTTTTCGCCAAATTCATGGTGTTGACTATGATGAAACCTTTTCTCCTGTAGCTATGTTTAAATCCATCGGGATCTCGCTCGCCATAGCTACATTTCATGATTATGAAATGTGGCAGATGGACGTCAAAATAGCTTTCCTTAAAGGGAAACTTGAAGAGGATGTGTACATGACACAACCTGAAGGTTTTGTCAATCCAAAGGATGCTAGAAAGATTTGTAAGCTACAAAGATTCATTTATGGATTAAAGCAAGCTTCTCGAAGTTGGAATCTTCGTTTTAACGATGCAATCAAAGAGTATGGTTTTATCAAAAATAAAGATGAACCATGTGTTTACAAGAAAGTTAGTGGGAGCACTACCACATTCTTGTCTTGTATGTGGATGACATACTTATCATGGGAAATGACATACCTACCTTGCGTCTATTAAGACTTGGTTAGGAAGTTGTTTTTCTATGAAGGACTTGGTGAAGCTACTTACATCTTAGGAGTCAAGATCTATAGAGATAGATCAAGGCGACTCACTGAGTCTAGGCCAAAGTACATATATAGATAAAGTACTGAAAAGGTTCAGCATGGAAGAATCTAAAAGTGGATTCCTACCTATGAGACATGGTATTTCACTCTTGAAGGAAATGTGTCCTTCAACTCCACAAGAGAGAGAACGCATGAGTAAAATTCCATATGCTTCCGCTATTGGATCTATCATGTATGCAATGTTATGTACCCGTCCAGATGTCTCGTATGCCTTAAGTATGACGAGCAAGTACCAAGTAGATCCCAATTAAGGTCACTGGACCACAGTTAAAAATATCCTTAAGTACGTAAGAAGAACTAAGTATACGTTCTTAATATATGGAGGTGAGAAAGAGTTAAGTGTAAAGGTTACACTGATGCCATCTTCAAATCGACAAGGACGATTCTCTATCGCAATCAGATTTGTGTTTTGCCTTAATGGTGGTCTTTGTGAGTGGAAGAGTTCAAAGCAAAGTACAATAGCCGATTCTACAATAGAGGAGTATATTGCGACCGATGAGGCGACAAAAGAAGCGGTTTGGATCAAGAAGTTCATTCTTGGACTAGGGGTTGTGCCTAGCATATCGGATGCTAAAAACTCCGATGTGATAACAATAGAGCCATTGCACAAGCTAAAGAACCGAAATCTCACCAGCGATCCAACCATATACATAGGCACTATCATCTTATTCGAGAGATTATCGATCGAGGAGATGTTGAGATATGCAGAGTACCTACAGATGATAACATTGCTGATCACCTAAGCAAGCCTCTGACACAGCAGAAGCATGATCGTCACACTAAGTCGCTTGGTATTAGATATATGAGTGATTGGTCATAGTGCTAGTGGGAGATTGTAAGAGTATTCCCAAAGATCAATAATGAGATGGTTGTAATAACATACTTGGTTTACCATGTTTATTAATATAAAGCATTATCATTATTATTTGATTTTCATACGTGTGTACAAATAAAGCGCTTTATAATAATGTCACGAGAATAATATGATTATTCTTAAAATATCCTTAGTCAAGTATTATTGTTGACTAGGACAACAATAATGCATTAAGACTAACATGTAGTTGATTGATGATAAAGAGTTGTCATTGATATGGAGTGTCAAAATCAATGCATGAATATGTGTGGTAGAGAACAACATATTGGGTGAATTCTATGAGTATGTTTCTTGGATTATTATGTAATTGTCACAACATTACTCATAGTGATTAATATATATATGATCCTTAGACTTGACATAATCATTATCCCAACATCGTGAGTCGTATATTTTGATACGATCAAGCGTGCCAGAATCGGGTTGTTCTATAAAGGCTGATGTTGGATATACCACAATCTATGTAGAGGGATATTGTTGATCAATATAGGATAAGTCCCTCCCCAATAATGGGGGTAATATCTTAGGCTACTTGATTGAGTGAGACTAGAAATGCATGGCCATGGTCAAATAAGTTGACATGAGATGTCATACTAATTTGTATATCATAGTCTACTCAAGATATCAAGAAACATGGGATGGACTATACAAGTGTGACTATTCCATGACTTGTATCCATTCCAGAGATAAAGGACTTAAGGATTAATGCATGAAAGGTTAATCACAAAAAGTAATGTCGAATCATGACTTCTTGTAACTTAGGTATCAATAATGCATTTCTAGATGCCACTTATTGTTTGTGACATTAGAATCGTTCTAGTATTACTGCTAACGTTATAAGAATCTACAGGGTCACACCTTATGGTTGAAATGAATGGAATGAAACATAGTTGGTATTGTGTTTGATTGTCACATGAATTAAATTAATTAGAGAATTAATTTAATTGGACAATCAAATATTGAATATATTATATGTACAAGGATGTTGTACACATAATAAGAATTAATATATGAATTTGATTTGTATATAAATTTAAATAAATATAGTTTCATGAAATCCATGTTATAATTAATGTAATTATAATTTTTGGTATAATTAATGTAATTATAATTTTCGGTTAAAGCATTATTATATTTATTTAATTTTATAATTCATAAAAGATATCCGATTATAAAAGGAAATAAGTGATAAAAAAACTTATTAAGAAAAACCCTAAGAATTTTGCTTAAAAAAAGGTCTAGCAGCCGTCAAAAAAAAAAAAAAACTCTAAAACAGTTTTTGGAGATTTCTGCCGTTCATAGTCAAACCGGGTGGATTACATAGAGGCCGACATCGTAAAGGTTGCAGCTTGGTTCGACAGTAGATCAGAACTCTTGTTGCCGAGGCGTCGCTGTCTACTCAGATTGAAATTTCGATAACTTTGAAACCTTTATTTCACCCCGATTTGTTCCTCACACATGGATTCATGGTTTGGATCGTCGGGATTAATTTTATTTTTCTGCGCCATGGGGGTGCCAGCATTCCAACAGTGTGTATATTCAACTATGTTATAAGCTCATTTTGGCAGGTGCGATTTCGTGAGATTATGTGTGTCATGTTATTCATATAATGCAAATGAATGTTTGCTGAATGACTTATAGATTTAGTTTAGAAATTATTTCATATTAAGCTATAAGTGAAATCGATTCATTGATGATCTAATGGAAACAAATTAATTGTAAATATTTGGCCATTACATTTACTTAGTTGGGAACTTTCAATTTTCTTTTGATGTTCATGTAACACCCTAAAAATCTGAGTATTTAAATTGCATAAATTGGTGTTTAGATTTTTTTTAGGAAAAATCTCTTATTTTTATTTTAGTGCTTATTGAAGTCCTAGAGAGGGTAAAGCATAATTTGAAGAAGGAATAAAATTTATTAATTGAGAATTTATGGAAGTGAAACAAAGGTGATTAAGACTTAAGCTAAATTATGTGCTAAAGAGTGTCATAAAATGAGCATATTGCATGGTGGTATTGGCGCATGGGTTATAGCAAGAGGAAGAGGTTGAATCCTTGTATAGCACCTAGATGAAATTTTGTTTTAATTTTACGCTCATGGATAGGAAGTGTCGGCAATGAACATATAAGGAAGGTGTTGACCATGTTATTTTTGGTTAGTGTATCAATGGATTAAGGAAACAACTAACTTATGGCATGGAATCAAAGATTTAAGGAAAGATAGGGGAACATAAGGCACTTATCAAGGAGAAATTTTGGAAAGAAATCATGGCCAATTGACCATGTCTTTGGACTGACATCTTGGTTTAGGAAGGAGCCAAATTTTTGTTAGTTTGGCTAAAATCTCATTCTTTTCTCTTTGGTCATTCTTTGCACTTGTGCAGATTTTTCTTTGTTTTCTCCTCTCAAACTTTCATCTTGGCCGATTAGGGCATTAGTAAAGCTCAAATTTTGTGACCATTTGGTTATTCCTTTTGCTTATCTCGTTAGCCAATTCTTTGTGCCTTTTCTTCATGTGCGAAATCATCCATACCAAAAGAATCATCTTTTCTCTTTTCTTTTGCCATGGCGAATATACTAGCTCCTAAAGTTCATTTTTTTTTTCTTCTCTTCTCTTTGAAATCAAGCAACAACATCACCATCATCCTTTCATTCTTATATTATTTCTTTTCAATCGAAATTCTCCATCTTCACTCTCTTGGCGAATGCTATTGTGCCTATAAACCAAATATTTTTTCTTTTCCTTGATCATACATAATGAATCCTTCATCAATTAGACACCATTCTCAATCCTTTCCTTTCGACCGTGGAAAATAGGTAAGGGTTCTTTTCCATTTTCGATTTATTGAGGTACTATGGCGAATAGTAAGGGTGAATTGAAGGACTTTTGGATTGATATAACGTTCATTCTAATAACGTCTCTTTCGTTATTATTTAGTGCAATAACGAGATCGGAACTCAAGTGATCGGAGAATTGTAGAAAGCGTTGGAAACGTTTTATTTTAGTAAGGAAATCAAATCTCTTTAAAACCTCTAGCATTATTTGATATTATTTTAGATCTAACTAAATTCCTTTGGATCTTGAAGATCATCAAAATAGGGAAGAAAAGGCGGTGGTTAGTCACGTTAAGAGGCGGATCGTAAATCCCCATTCAAAGCGAAGAGCGGTTTTGCATCTCGGGATTTTCCACGGGTTATGGGCCATCTTAGAAGGAAGTCCATTATTCAAGTAGTACGAACTTACGAGCCGTTATCGTGGGTGGATTCTCGTGACTAGTGAATCAATAAACGAGGAAAAGCCGAAAATCAAGTGATTCAAAATCAAGAGGTAAGATTTTGGATCTATTATCGATTAAGATTATTTTCTGAATTAGTTGTCTAACGGATCAAAATATGTTTTAGGTCTTAGGAGCGAGAAGGATTAGTACTTTCGGTATCGAGGTGTGTAACTTCACACTCATTATTTTCTCGGTTGGTTGTCAATTTTGATTATGAAGTAAATCGTAAAAATGATTAGATCGGTAAAACGTAAATATTGATATTTTGGCGAAAATACGTAAAAACGACTAAATTGTAAAATTCTACAAACGCCTCGAGAAAATTTTCGTTAATATGTAAATTGGATGTTTCGTTAAATTGGGCCAAAATACTCGATTCGATAAATTGGGCCAAAATACTCTAGTTCGATAAATTGGGCCAAAATACTCTAGTTAGTTAAATTGGGCCAAAATACTCTAGTTAGTTAAATTGGGCCAAAATACTCCGATTAGTTAAATTGGGCCAAAATACTCTAGTTCGTTAAAATTTAGCCAAAACACTCTAGTTAGGTAAATGGGCCAAAGCCCACTAAAGCGCTAAATAGACAAATTGCTATATTATAATTTTGGGCCAAATGAAATGTTATTGATAAACCCACCATGTTATGTATTGTTAATAAATTTTATATTTTATAGTACATGTATAATTGCATGGGTGGGATATATGAAAAGAAGAATGGCCATTGCCAAATATCTAGTTCGGTGGTTTCGCCACAATATCGACTTATTGCCTCTAGTTGGTGGCTCACCACAATATCGACTTATTGCCTCTAGTTCGGTGGCTCGCTTACAATAATGGCTTATTGCCTCTAGTTCGGTGGCTTTGCCACAATTATAAAAAGGCTTGATGCCTATGATTGGTGTGATGGCGGGGTGGGTTGACTAGATCCCCACTGTGTGATGGTTGGTACAGGGGTGTTAGCGGATGGATATTAGGTTTGGGTTGGGAATTACATTTTACATGCATTTTATTTATTTTAAATTCATGATATCTTGTTGAATTACGAATTGGGCTCAAGCCCGACATAATACTACGATGATCGGCCCAATAATGGTGGTAAGTGAGTTACACTTTGAGTTCTAAGTAACTCACCCCTTTTAAATTCTTTCCATCTCGGGTAATGGAAATTGATGTAGACTTGGGCCGAGGATGACTTCGTGGAGGCCATCTTTGCGTTAAGAGGGTTATTTAAACTCGAACTTTTAATAAATATTTTACTATTATGGATTATTGTAATAAGGGCCTCTATAAATAACTTATGGGTTTATGTGTGTTTGGGATTTAAACTAAACTTTGGACTTTTAAATTATGGGTTGTGATTTTATGATGTTTCACTAAAATAAATTTGGGTTTTTCAAGTATATGGAATTCTTTTATAAATATTTTATTAAAGTTAACTCTTTAACAAACTATTCAAAGGGTTTTGATAATACAATGATTTTCAACTAATGTTTTCAAATATTTATCAAATTCAAATACTCTTCTATTTATTTTAAAATCTGAAATTTATATTGAAATTTTCAACTTATTGCAAATTTAAAGATAACTCGATTCATGTAACAAACCAAATCTAGTCTCAACGCATAGACCGGGTTTGGGGTGTTACAGTTAGTGGTATCAGAGCCCAGTTTCAAAAACTCGGCTGTGGTTTGGGTTCAAAAATAATTTCTGTATGAAATCATTCAAAAAAAACAGTATGGCACCACAAGCATCCGGCGACAAGTCAAGTAAGTATTATTGCTTAATGATTACTATGATATGATCATAGGAACACTCTAGAACTTCTAGTTTTAGGCGTGAAAAAGCTGAGAGATTGAGACTATAGGATATGTTGCGAAAAATAACTTTATATCTCAAATCTCATAAAATATCGTTAATAAACACCAAACAAAATTTACGATTCATAAAACTTGTAATCGGATAAGCGAACAAGCTATCATGAGCACTAGAGGGCGTGGTCGTGGGCCCGCGTGAAGCGTGGCGTGGTAGAGGCCGAGGTGCTTCTGGTGAAACACCAAATCATATCTGGGAAGTAGACGCTCGCGTCGGTTGAAAGTGAGACCGGATCACGCGATCACATGGAAGAAGATCATGCATTGACTCAAGCAATGCTATGGGTCTTGGAAAGGGTATTTGGAACTAGAATTGGGCCAACAACTCGTGGGTCAATTTGAGGCGACTTAAGGCAAATAATGCGAAGTTTTCGGAGGAGTCTCGGTGTAGCTCGAATGTGGTGAATCTTGGCTCGAAGGCGTGGAGCGGATTATGGATGATATGGAATGTCTTGTCGAGCAAAAGCGGAGGCTGTATCCTTATTGAGAGATGAGGCGTATCGGTGGTGGCTCACCGTTAGAAAACCTTTGCCGCACCGATTAATTGGGAATTCTTTAAAGCGCCTTCCAAGGAAAATACGTTGGAGCGAGCTATGTAGGCCTTCGAAGGAAGGAATTTGAATCTTGTCCAAGGAAGTAAGGCCGTGGCAAGCATATGAAGCTGAGTTTATGCGTCGAGCCGCTATGCGGGACAATTGTAGCAGATCATGAGCGTTGTATGCGTTTGAGGATGGACTTAATGATGAGTGAGGGTTCTAATTGCTCATGACAAGTTAGAAATTTTCCACTCTGGTGGAGAAGGCCAAAATAGCGAAGAGGCTAAGAACTCGAGCAACGAGCCGAGAAAGATTAGAAACAAGAGAGAGACACTGGCGATCTGGATCTTCAAAGAGATTTGGAAGAAACCGAAATGATGAATCGATTCAAAGCGAACCCGGTAGCAAATAATCAAGTCGAGATTGCACTTGAGTGTGGGAAGAGACATTTTGGGGAATGTTGGAGGAAAGCGCGCATGCTACAAATGCGGTTCAATGGAACATCGATTACAAAAGTTGTCCTTGACGAATGGATCGACTCAAGAAGTCCGTAAGAATGATGCACGGTAGGCCGGGGTGTCAGCTGACCAAGGAGAGGGCGTGGACCGGTCGTGGTGGTAATGGGGCTGGTCGTGGTCATGGTGCACGGGTCGAGGCAATGGTAATAGAGGAAATGAGATGCAAGGCGGCTGGACTGGTCTATGCAATTAGGCGCCATGAGGACGGTAATGCACCGGATGTGATAACCCGATGCGTTCTTCATTTTGATGTACTGTTATTGCCTTAATAGATATTGGCTCTACTCATTCATATGTATCTAGTGCCATATCCGGAAATCTAAATTTAGAATCGAAATTACGAAAATGAGATGCGATGTCAGTCCTTTAGGACGATCGGTAATAGTTAATAAAATATTTAAAGGCGTGCCTTAAAAATCCAAGAGGAAGTATTCTTAGCAAATTTGATGAAACTACCTTTCGTGAGTTCGATCTCATTCGGGCATGGATTGGTGGTCAAACATCGGCATAATTAGATTGTCTTGATAAGCGAATGTCGATGGGACCTCGGATGATAAGGAAATCATAATGATTGGTGAACGAAAGAACTATCTAGCAAATGTGGTATCTGCATTAAAAGCTGAGAAGTTGGTGCGGAAAGGATATGGAGCATTCCTAGCCTTTATCTGTGCTTTGGATGCCAAGGAATTATCCGTGAATGATGTGAGGACGGTGAAGGAATTTCTCGATGTATTTCCCGAAGAACTTCCTGGCATACCTCCAGATCGGGAAGTAGAATTTGGCATTGAGCTTTTGCAGGGGCGGCTCCAGTGTCCATTGCTCCTATAGAATGGCACCAGAAGGAGTTGGTGAGCTCAAAGCTCAAATTCAAGAATTGTTGAGCGAGGATTCATTCGACCAAGTGTGTCTCCGTGGGGAGCACCGGTCTTGTTAAATCAAGAAGAAGGATGGATCGATGCGTATGTGCATTGACTACGTGCGATTGAATAAATTGACGATCAAGAATCGGTATCCTCCCAGAATTGACGACTGTTTGATCAATTAAAAGAAGCAGTTTTCTCCAAAATTGATTTAAGGTCGGGTTATCACCGGACTTAAGGTGAAAGAAGCGAACATTTATAAGGCGGCATTTCGGACCGTTACGGACACTATGAGTTTGTAGTGATGCCGTTTGGATTAACCAATGCACCGTTGCATTTATGGACATGATGAACCGAGTCTTTCAACCATATTTAGACCGGTTTGTGGTAGTGTTCATAGATGACATATTGGTTTATTCGAGAAATGAGGAGGAACATGATCGACATTTGCGGATAGTATTCTGACTACTTCGTGATAAGCAATTGTATGCCAAATTTGGTAAATGTGAATTTTGGCTAAAGGAGGTGACTTTCCTTGGTCATGTAGTATCGGTAGAAGGAATAAGGGTGGATCCTCGGAAAATTGAGGCTATTGCGGATTGGAAACCACCAACATCGATGTGAAATTGGAGTTTCTTAGGTTTGGTGGATACTATAGGCGTTTTGTAGAGGGGTTTTCGTTGATTCTTGCACCCTAACTAGGCATTGCGAAAGGGAGCTCCGTATATCACGGACCGAAAAGCAAGCAAGAGAGTTTCGAGAAATTGAAGAAGATCTGACGAAGCTCGGTTTTAATTCAACCGAGGTGGAAAAGAATTCACCGTATATTGTGATCGTCTCACACAGGTGCAGGTTGTGTGTTGATGCAAAATGGAAAGGTGGTGGCCTATGCTTCTCGTCAATTAAGACCACACGAAGTAAACTACCCTACTCATGATTTGGAGTTATTGCCGTTGTCTTTGCTCTAAAGATTTGGAGGCACTATCTCTATGGTGAGAAGTCCATAATCTACACGGATCACAAGAGTCTTAAATACCTCCTTACCCAAAAGGAATTGAATTTAAGACAAAGAAGATGGGTAGAATTGTTAAAGGATTACGATTTCTCCATCGAATACCATCCCGGAAAGGCTAACGTGGTAGGTGACGCGTTAAGTCGTAAGCGGTATCTGAATTAAGAGCTTTGTTTGCCCATTTGAGTACATATAAGGATGGCGGTTTGTTAGCGAACTTGGTGAAACCTCATGGTTGGAACAAATCAAGGAAAAGCAGACATCGGATGAGAAGTTGGGACCCTTACTTGACAAGTTGAAAGCGGTGAAATTAAAGATTTTGGAATAAACACGGAGGGTGTGTTGTGCTTTCGAGGAAGAGTATGCATGCCTAAGGACTCGGATCAAACAACCGATTCTACTGGAGGCATAGTAGCCCTTATGCTATGCATCCGGAGGAAATAAGATGTATCGAGATCTCCGTGAATGATATTGGTGGCGGGGTTAAAGCGTGAGATTACGAATTTGTGGGAAAATGTTTGACTTGTCAACAAGTGAAAGCGAACATCAATTATCATTCGGATTGTTACAACAGATAAAGATTCCTCTTTGGAAATGGGAGCGGATAACTATGGATTTTGTTAGTGGGTTCTGTTAACACCTACTAAGAAAAATTTCGTTTGGGTAATTGTTGATCGGTTGATGAAGACCGCTCATTTCTTGCCGGTTAGACGGATTATTCATTGCAAAATTGGCTAAATATGCGTATCCGAAATTGTGAGGTTGCATGGGTACCTGTATCTATCATATCGGATAGGGACCCTAGGTTTACATCGCGATTCGGAAAGCTCGCATGAAGCCTTGGGAACAAAGTTGAATTTCAAGACGGCTTTTCATCCTCGATCGATGGTCGATCGGAAAGAGTAATTCGAGATATTGGAAGATATGTTAAGAGGATGTGTAATCGACTTGAGGGTAGTTGGGAGGATTATCTACCACTGGCGTAATTCGCGATAATAAAACTTACTATCGATCTAGCATTGAGATGGCACCTTACGAGGCATTGTATGGTCGTAAGTGTCGCTCTCCTATTGTTGGTGAGTTGGGCGAAAAAGATGATGTTAGGTCTGAGATGATATCTCGAGACGGAGGATAAGGTAAAAGTTATTCGAGCACGGTTGAAAGAAGCCTCGATAGAGCGAAGTCGTGACGCAGATCTGAAGCGAAGGGACATCGAGTATAGTGTGGGAGATCGGGTTTTCTTGAAGGTATCTCCTTGGAAAAGATTTTGATTAGGAAGGAAGGGCAAGCTAAGTCCTAGATATATTGGACCTTATCGTGTCTTTGAAGCGTGTTGGTCCGATGGCATATCGATTGAGTTACCTCAGGAGTTAGATCAAATTCATAATGTCTTTCATGTTTCTATGTTGAGGCATTATAGATCGGATCCTTGCACATTATACCGGTAGAAGAATTGGGTGAATTGATTTGTCCTTTGAAGAAGAACGGTGGAAATCCTAGAACGAGATGTCAAGGTATTAAGGAAGAAAATCGTCGCGTTGGTCAAAGTTCTATGGCGTAACCACGAAGTGGAAGAAGCTACGTGGGAGCCAGAGGATGCAATTCGGCAATAATACCTCACCTTTTTCAACGGGTAAATTTCGAGGACGAAATTTTCTTTAAGGAGGTAGAGTTGTAACACCCTAAAAATCGAGTATTTAAATTGCATAAATTGGTGTTTAGATTTTTTAGGAAAATCTCTTATTTTTATTTTAGTGCTTATTGAAGTCCTAGAGAGGGTAAAGCATAATTTGAAGAAGGAATAAAATTTATTAATTGAGAATTTATGGAAGTGAAACAAAGGTGATTAAGACTTAAGCTAAATTATGTGCTAAAGAGTGTCATAAAATGAGCATATTGCATGGTGGTATTGGCGCATGGGTTATAGCAAGAGGAAGAGGTTGAATCCTTGTATAGCACCTAGATGAAATTTTTGTTTTAATTTTACGCTCATGGATAGGAAGTGTGGCAATGAACATATAAGGAAGGTGTTGACCATGTTATTTTTGGTTAGTGTATCAATGGATTAAGGAAACAACTAACTTATGGCATGGAATCAAAGATTTAAGGAAAGATAGGGGAACATAAGGCACTTATCAAGGGAGAAATTTTGGAAAGAAATCATGGCCAATTGACCATGTCTTGGGACGGCATCTTGGTTTAGGGAAGGAGCCAAATTTTGTTAGTTTGGCTAAAATCTCATTCTTTTCTCTTTGGTCATTCTTTGCACTTGTGCAGATTTTTCTTTGTTTTCTCCTCTCAAACTTTCATCTTGGCGATTAGGGCATTAGTAAAGCTCAAATTTTGTGACCATTTGGTTATTCCTTTTGCTTATCTCGTTAGCCAATTCTTTGTGCCTTTTCTTCTTGTGCCGAAATCATCGATACCAAAAGAATCATCTTTTCTCTTTTCTTTTGCCATGGCGAATATACTAGCTCCTAAAGTTCATTTTTTTCTTTTCTTCTCTTCTCTTTGAAATCAAGCAACAACATCACCATCATCCTTTCGTTCTTATATTATTTCTTTTCAATCGAAATTCTCTCTATCTTCACTCTCTTGGCGAATGCTATTGTGCCTATAAACCAAATATTTTTCTTTTCCTTGATCATACATAGCCAAATCCTTCATCAATTAGACACCATTCTCAATCCTTTCCTTTCGATAGTGGAAAATAGGTAAGGGTTCTTTTCCATTTTCGATTTATTAAGGTACTATGGCGAATAGTAAGGGTGAATTGAAGGACTTTTGGATTGATATAACGTTCATTCTAATAACGTCTCTTTCGTTATTATTTAGTGCAATAACGGAGATCGGAACTCAAGTGATCGGAGAATTGTAGAAACGTTGGAAGCGTTTTATTTTGGTAAGGAAATCAAATCTCTTTAAAACCTCTAGCATTATTTGATATTATTTTAGATCTAACTAAATTCCTTTGGATCTTGAAGACCGTCAAAATAGGGAAGAAAAGGCGGTGGTTAGTCACGTTAAGAGGCGGATCCAGTAAATCCCCATTCAAACGAAGAGCGGTTTGGCGGTCAGGATTTTCCACGGGTTGCGGGCCATCTTTGAAGGAAGTCCATTATTCAAGTAGTACGAACTTCGAGCCGTTATCGTGGGTGGATTCTCGTGCTAGTGAATCAATAAACGAGGAAAAGCCAAAATCAAGTGATTCAAAATCAAGAGGGTAAGATTTTGGATCTATTATCGATTAAGATTATTTTACTGAATTAGTTGTCTAACGGATCAAAATATGTTTTAGGTCTTGAGGGCGAGAAGGATTAGTACTTTCAGGTATCGGTGTGTAACTTCACACTCATTATTTTCTCGGTTGGATGTCAATTTCGGTATGAAGTAAATCGTAAAAGCGATTAGATCGGTAAAACGTAAATATTGATATTTTGGCGAAAATACGAAAAACGACTAAATCGTAAAAATTAAACGCCTCGAGAAAATTTTCGTTAATATGTAAATTGGATGTTTCGTTAAATTGGGCCAAAATACTCCGATTCGATAAATTGGGCCAAAATACTCTAGTTCGATAAATTGGGCCAAAATACTCTAGTTCGTTAAATTGGGCAAAAAATACTCTAGTTCGTTAAATTGGGCCAAAATACTCTAGTTCGTTAAATTGGGCCAAAATACTCCAGTTCGTTAAATTGGGCCAAAATACTCTAGTTCGATAAATTGGGCCAAAATACTCCATTCGTTAAAATTTAGCCAAAACACTCTAGTTCGGTAAATGGGCCAAAACCCACTAAAGCGCTAAATAGACAAATTGCTATATTATAATTTTGGGCCAAATGAAATGTTATTGATAAACCCACCATGTTATGTATTGTTAATAAATTTTATATTTTATAGTACATGTATAATTGCATGGGTGGGATATATGAAAGAAGAATGGCCGTTGCCAAATATCTAGTTCGGTGGTTTCTGCCACAATATAAACTTATTGCCTCTAGTTCGGTGGCTCTGCCACAATATCGGCTTATTGCCTCTAGTTCGGTGGCTCTGCCACAATAATGGCTTATTGCCTCTAGTTCGGTGGCTTTGCCACAATTATAAAAAGGCTTGATGCCTATGATTGGTGTGATGGCGGGGTGGGTTGACTAGATCCCCACAGGTGTGATGGTTGGTACGGGGGTGTTAGCGGATGGATATTAGGTTTGGGTTGGGAATTACATTTTACATGCATTTTTATTTGTTTTAAATTCATGATATACTGTTGAATTCTGAATTGGGCTCAAGCCCAGCATAATACCCTGATGATCTGGCCCAATAATGGTGGTAAGTGAGTTACACACTGAGTTCTAAGTAACTCACCCCCTTTTAAATTCTTTCCATCTCAGGTAATGGAAATTGATGTAGACTTGGGCCGAGGATGACTTCGTGGAGGCCATACTGCGTTAAGAGGGTTATTTAAACTCTGAACTTTTAATAAATATTTTTACTATTATGGATTATTGTAATAAGGGCCTCTATAAATAACTTATGGGTTTTATGTGTGTTTGGGATTTAAACTAAACTTTGGACTTTTTAAATTATGGGTTGTGATTTTATGATGTTTCACTAAAATAAATTTGGGTTTTTCAAGTATATGGAATTCTTTTATAAATATTTTATTAAAGTTAACTCTTTAACAAACTATTCAAAGGGTTTTGATAATACAATGATTTTCAACTAATGTTTTCAAATATTTATCAAATTCAAATACTCTTCTATTTATTTTAAAATCTGAAATTTATATTGAAATTTTCAACTTATTGCAATTTTAAAGATAACTTGATTCATGTAACAAACCAAATCTAGTCTCAACGCATAGACCGGGTTTGGGGTGTTACAGTTCATATGTGTAATCTGGCCATGAGAAATGAATGGTTAATTTATGAATGTAATGTCTAGCTAAGATGTGCCTATGACTATATGTTTATGCATATGAAAAGATCATTGCCGAATGTGATAAGGAATTATTAGATAATATCTTGATTTGAAATTCATATATATATGGTATATTCCATTGTGAGATAGGTAGATAAGTAAATGATATATTCATATGTGATATTGAAATTGGGAGCATACATGACTAAAAGTGTAACTTATGTTCAATAACGGTATATGCTTGAATGTATTGTTGATAATAGAAATGTAATAAATGTTTAAGTGCCACATACCTATTTGGCCATTGCTTTTAAATGACCATGTGAATAGTGATTTGCTAGTTGGTTGTAATTAGTTACTAATTGATGTTAATGATATTAATCGTGATATGCACGTTGATGTATTGAGAATTGATGAGATATACATGTTTATTCGTGATAGTATGAAATGGTATGCATTTATCAAGTGATAGTTCGGATGGAGTGCATTGACTTTGTATTTGGTTTAGTAATGCCTATAACCCTAATCCAATGACGGATACGGGTTAGGGGTGTTACATCTCGAGACATACAAAATATATCTGGACACACAATAACTTTGAAGCTAAAAAGATACAATATCAAGGTCATGTCCTGAGATATAAGCCCCTTTGTCCGAAGACAAGAGAATTTCGAAGTTAAAGTTCTACAGTAACATGACATTGTCTCGAAACAAATAGACCAAAAATTGAAAATTTTTAGTTGGGCCAAAAAATACCTAAATTGAGTTTGGAATGGAACTAAACTTTACTGTTAGACTAATTAAGTTTTAAAAAGGATAATGTGATCTTGATAACGGCCCAGATTATAATTATTTGATACAATAAAGAATGTTCAATGCTAAATGTAACACTCGTTACTTAAGATTTTGAGTAAGGGTGTTACATTTGTTTAGTATCAAAGCTTAGGTTTTCTAATCCTAAGGTCAAGAATGAGTCTAAAAGTACATGACATATATGTTATATTGATGTGGTAAAATGTGTAATAATGATAGAGTTTAAATCGAGATTATTGATCGAAGATGTCCATTAATTCTCGAGAAGATGTAGAAGAAGAAACATAAAGAAGATATTCGAATGTGAATCAAAAAGGAAATATGTAACACCCTTAAAACTATTATACCATAAAATTAGTAATAAATCAAGATTGTGTACGGTTGATTTCTCAATAAAGTGAAATAAGGAAAATAAAAGTGATGTCAAAGAAAGTTGAATTGAGAAGGATGTTGTGGTATACTAAATTAAGGTAAGGACTAAATCATAAAGATATAAAAAGTGTAACACCCCAAACCCAGCCCAAACACTACAACCGGATCTGGTACGTCACTAAGGAGATTTTATAAAACTTGTGGCACTTTGGAAAAACAATTATTAGGTCTAAACATTTATACCGAAAACTTAATAATTTATAAGTTCATATAAGTTATAAAATGTCTTGGTGATTTTTAAAAAAAAAAATCTGAAATTTGTTACATGCCTTAAGTTAATTTAAACATAAAATTTAAATGTTTACTAATAATAAAACCCAACATAAATGCCAAAATGATAAAGTCTACTGGCCCATGGCCTTATTACATTGAAATTTAAAACCCATTAAATAAAAATATAAAATAATAAACTAAAGTTTTTCTTTTCGAATCCAAATGTTCTTTTGCATGGCCACCTTGCGCCCTCTCCTCGGCCCGGTCCGAAGCACTAGGTGCTACACGAAAAGTGTTAAATAATAGGTTGAGTCACGAGACTCAGTGTGCAACCCTCATGCACAATTAGATTTAGGCCTTAGCCCCACGAGCGTAATAATGATTAATATATATAACAAAAATTATGCAAGCCCAACCCAAATCCTAGGTTTCCATCCGCTACACGCCACCCTTACCTGCTATTCACACCATTGGGGATTTCTACAATCAATCCACACTGCTACACGCCATTGATGGCAGTCATGCTACTCATCGTCAGATCATGGCAATAGCCACTACAACAGAGCATGGCAAAAGCCACTACAATAGATCATGGAAAAAGCCACTACAACAGATCACGGTAAAAGCCGCTACAACAGAACACTTCCCCTTTCATCAAACCCAACCCCATGCAATCACAGAAATCAACATACTTATCACACATGTCATCTTAACAGGAACATTCACTTAGGAATGACAGAGATCACTAACCTGGTGATTTGCTTTTACCCTATTTGGGTTTCAATCGCTATGCCGGGATTTTGGCATTTATCAGAACATATTAGATTTATATACATGTATTTTACAAACAAATCTAGATGGTGTGGAAAGTTACACACCTAATAACGCGTATTAATACTCTTTATGTCGATACCCTCGCTAATCTGATCTACTGCCCTTTGTCTACAACCTTGCTCAAAAGCTGGAAGAACGCAAGGATAAGGCCTCTCCTATATTCGGCCAAGGTTAGTGCTTTACCCGATTCATACATTTAAATTAATAGATCTCCTTACCTTAAAATCCCGAAAGTAATTCAATCCGAGTGCTCTTGAACTCGCTTGAAATCTAAGCGATTAGGCCCCTTCAAATCTCGAATGCCGCAAATGAGAGAAAACACCGATTAGTTAACCATATAGCCATTCATTAAGATCTCAAAAAGTGGAAAAGATTGAAATCTCACGAATCGAAACTTACCTATACAAATGGTTTTGGCTACTCCTTGCAGGAAGATTCGGCAATCACAGCAGAAGATCGAAGCGTAGAAGATTAGAGATCTAAGAATTTCAGCTTTTAAGAAAATCCCGAAAAAGGTGAACAAGAGGAAGATTTCGCAACAAGAGCAAACAAAAGTGTAGTTTCGCTTTTAGTGAATGGGAGAAGAATAACAATGGAGATCGAAGATTGACTAATGTGAAATTTCAAAGAAAGAAGAAAGGGTGAAGGAGGTGGTGATTTTCGGCTTTTTGAAAGAAAGTTGACGAAAATTGTGGAGGGAGAGACTGAGAATTTTGGCACAAAGAATGAAGAAAAAGTAGGGTTCAAATGCCGAAATTGATGAGCTATTCCCCCTATTTATAGAAAATTCAACACCTATGGCTATTAGAAACCGATTTCTTTACTCCTCTAGGTGATGGAATTTTGGCCAACTCTGCTCTCAGCGGATAGCTCCTAATTTTTCTCCTTTTATCTTCCATATTATCAACTATGTTATCTACATTATCTCATTCATACAAATCCTCCTATTTTTGAGCCTTGTAGCCGTCCACTCCACCTAACCCTAATGCCAAAAATTAGCTAACTTGAATCCAAGGAATTGGGCTCCTTGAAACTTAAATTTGGGCACCTAACTCCCTGGTGTGGCATCACCTCCTTGTTCCCTAAGTGGCGCTAATGACCACTGGGCCACAAGCCCAATTTGATATTTTAAACACAGGTACCACCTTTTAAGTCCTAAAATGCCCAAACAGAAAATTTTAATCAAGGCCTCTGCCTAAGCCTGAGCCCAATTTAGACCCTTAACAGTTAAATTAACACTTTAAACATATACACACACTAAACGCATAGGCCCAAAAATTTAGGATGTTACAAAAAGTTTGGAGGCTCCAGTAAAGTTATTCAAAATTTGAGGGGTTGAATCATAAATATGAGAAAATTGAAGGGCCAAATGTGAAACTAACCTAATTTCTTGTAATATAGGATTGGTGTGCAGAGACTAAATTGAATAAATAGAGAAACATGAGGGACTAAATCACAATTTTATCAAAAGTGAAAAATGATTTAAGGATGGAATTTTGAAGAAACATAGAGGGTAAAATGGTCATTAACTAAAATAAAAAGTAATATGGTGTAATAATTAAAGAAGGAAAGTGTTGAAATATGATTGGTTGAATCTTTTATTATAAGATATTTTAATATTTTAATTAATTAATCAATTAGATATTTGTATGGAAGTATAAAGAAATTTCTTCATACTTTCCATGCACCAATGTGACCACCATTATTAAAAGGGAGAAGTTCTTCTTTTCTTACAATTTGGTCTTTTACCTTACAATCTCGCTAATTCTTTCAAAGTCTTTGAAAATTTTCATAGCCACGCAAAAGAAGAAGTGAATTAGAGATACTAGAGAGTTAGAATATCAAATTAGAAGTAAGAAATCAGTAGATGGAAATAAAGAAAAATAGAAAAAAAAAAGAGAAGGACGTTGATGAAGTTAAGAATGATATATAAGAGAAGTAAAATAGGTAAGTGTTCATTTTAATTTAACTTATATTTCAAAGTATTAAATTAAGCCATGTGATAAATTCAGCGTTAAATATGTGAATTTTATTTAAGTAGTATTGATGGAAAGTTTATTAGAAATTGTAATCCATAGATAGTGATATAATTTGTGTTATAAGAAGTTATGGTAAAACTATATATTAATGATATGTGAGCTTAAAGGATTAAATTGAATAATAATTTAAATGTGATGATATACATAATCAAGTGATCTTGTATAACAATTTAATAGTTGATAAGTAAAATATATGTTAAGTGTTGCTATGAGTGATATAAATCAAAACAAGTAAATAAATTCATTAAAAGCAGTTTTGGACAACAATAGTAGTTTAACTTTGAAAATTCACCAAAAATTGTAAAAATTGATTTAGAGGATGAATTAAGTATGGAATTAAATATTATTTACTCTAGTTTTGTATAAAATAAATGGTGTAAGTAATGAAATTTTAGATTATGAGATATATGAATTTTTGTGAGACAAAGTAAGAATGGTTTGGGTTCCTTAGTTATGACTTTGAAAATTTATTACAAATTGTAAAAAAAATATTTAGGTGATGAAATTTGTATCCTAAAAATATTGATAGCCGATTTTTAATGGAAATAAACGAAAACATTATATGAATCTCATCTTTGAAATATAATCAGTTTTTAGTGAAGAAGGTCAAAGTTGCCTAATAGCAAAATAGGGAAAAGTTTAAAAAATGTTGTATTAATTGGCTTAAGTGGAAATTATGAATTGAGTCTAGTTTTAAAAACAACAAGTAGATCCAAATGTTGAATTTTGTAGGATAAGATATAAAGAATTTAGTGACTGCTACTCAAGTAGACAATTTTGTTAAACGTATATATGTGACTAGTAAATTCATAATTAATGTTGCATATAGGGATGCTATACCAAAAGTCATAAATTCTTGTATAAATACGTGCACTTATTGTAACACCCCTCACCCGTATTCAATGCCGAAATAGGGTTATGAAGCATTACTAAACTTATTTCACAAATAACCAAACATTTCATACACATATTCATATTTCGTGTAAACATCATTCAAAATCATTCACATTGTCTCTAATACTAGCCTATAAGGCCCTAGACATGCATTCGGAGTGGTTCGGGACTAAACCGATAACTCAGAAAAATTTTGGAACACTTAGAAAATTTTACAAAATACAGGGGACACACGCCCTGTAACACCCTAAAAATTTGAGTATTTAAATTTGCATAATTTTGGTGTTTAGATTTTAAAGGAAAAATCTTTTATTTTAATTTGGTGTTTATTGAAATCTTGAGAGGGTAAAGCATAATTTGGAGAAGAAATAAAATTTATTAAAGTGAGATTTATGGAAGTGAAACAAAGGTGATTAAGACTTAAGCTAAATTAAGTGCTAAAAGTGTCATAAAATGAGCATATGGCATGGTGGAGATTGGCGCATGGGTTCAAGTAAGAGGAAGAGGTTCGAATCCTTGTATAGCACCTAGATAAAATTTTTGTTTTAATTTTCTGCTCATGGCTATGAAGTGTCGGCAAGGGACATATAAGGAAGGTGTTGACCATGTATTTTTGGTTAGTGTATCAAGGGATTAAGGTAACAACTAACATATGGTATGAAATCAAAAGTTTAAGGAAAGATAGGGGGACATAAGGCACTTATCAAGGGAAAATTTGGAAAGAAATAATGGCCAATTGACCATAGGCTGGACGGCAATATTGGTAGGGGAGGAGAGCCAAAATTTTGTTAGTTTGGCAAAATCTCATTCTTTTCTCTTTGGTTAACCTTTGCACTTTGTGCAGAATTTTATTCCTCTCCTTTCAATATCCCTTTTGGCGAATTTTGCACTTGGTTAAGCCAATATCTCTTGACCATTTGGTCACTTTTATTCATTTTGTTAACTTTCTTTTGTATTCTCCTTGTCTTAAAATCACCTATACCAAAATCAATCTCTTTCTTTTTCTTTGCCATGGCCGAATATACCAAACACCTAAGTTCATATTTTTCTTTTCTTTTCTTCTAATCTCCTTGAAATCAAAACATCATCACCATCATCCTTTCGTTCTTATACTATTTCTTTTCAATCGAAAATTTTCTCCATCTTCACTCTCTTGGCGAATGTTATTGTGCCTATAAGCCAAAAATTATTTTTCCATTCTTAATCTTTTATAGCAGAATCTTTCATCAATTTAGACACCATTCTCCATCCTTTTCTTTTCGATTGTGGATCATAGGTAAGGGTTTTTCTTTTCCATTTTCGTTTTAATAAGTGATATTATGGCGAATGTCATTAGATTATTGAAGGTCTTTTGGATTGATATGGCATTCATATTAATAACGTTTCTTTCGTTATTATTTAGTGCAATAACGAGATCGGAACTCAAGAGATCGGGAGAAAGCGTTGGAGACGTTTTATTTTGGTAAGGAAATCAAATCTCTTTAAATCTCTAGTATTATTGATATTATTTTAGATCTAACTAAATTCTTTTGGATCTTGAAGACCATCAAGATAGGGAAGAAAAGGCGGTGTTTAGTTATCGTAAGAGGGTGGATCTGTAAATCCCCATTCAAGCGAAGAGCGGTTTACGCGGTCAGGGATTTTCCACGGGTTGTGGGCCATCTTAGAAAGAAGTCCATTATTCAAGTAGTACGAACCTCGGAGTCGTTATCGTTGGTGGATTCTCTGACTAGTGAATCGATAAGCGAAGGAAAACCGAAAATCAAGTGATTCAAAATCAAGAGGGTAAGATTTTGGATCCATTAACAAATAAGATTATTTTTGCGAATTAGTTGTCTAACGAATCGAAATATATTTTAGGTCTTAGGGCGAGAAGGGATAATACTCACGGTATCGAGGTGTGTAATTTCACCCTCATTATTTTTGGGTTGTATGTCAAATTTGGTATGGTAGAAAAATCGTAAAAGCGACTAGATCGGTAAAAGCACAAAATTGATATTTTGACGAAATACGTAAAAGCGACTAAATCGTGAAAATTACGAAAACGCCTCAAGAAATTAATTGTTATTATGAAAATTTGATGTTTCGTGAAAATGGGCGTAAATACTCTAGTTCGTGAAAATGGGCCGTAAATACTCTAGTTCGTGAAAATGGGCCGTAAATACTCTAGTTCGTGAAAATGGGCCGTAAATACTCTAGTTCGTGAAAATGGGCCGTAAATACTCTAGTTAGATAAATTGGGCCATAAATACTCTAGTTCGTTAAAATTTAGCCAAAACGCTCTAGTTTGGTAAATGGGCCAAAGCCCACTAAATTGCTAAATGGATAAATTGCTATAATTATGGGCCAAATGAAATGTCATTGATAAACCCACCATGTTATGTATTGATAATAAATTTTATATTTTTAAAGTACATGTATAATTGCATGGGTGGGATTTATGAAGAGAAGAATGGCGATTGCCACAATATCGACTTATTGCCTCTAGTTCGATTGGCTCGCCACAATATCGACTTATTGCCTCTAGTTGGTGGCTTCGCCACAATATCGACTTATTGCCTCTAGTTCGGTGGCTTTGCCACAATATCGACTTATTGCCTCTAGTTAAATTGGCTACATACGATTATAAAAAGGCTTAATGCCTACGATTGGTGTGATGGCGGGGTGGGTTGACTTGATCCCACAGGTGTGATGGTTGAATGCAGGGGTGTTAGCGGATGGATATTAGGTTTGGGTTGGGAATTACATTTTTTTTATGCATTATTAATTATTTTAAATTCATGATATATTATTGAATTCGAATTGGGCTCAAGCCCGAGATAATATCTTGACAACTTGCCCAATAATGGTGGTAAGTGAGTTACACTTTGAGTTCTAAGTAACTCACCCTTTAATTTCTTTCCATCTCGGGTAATGGAAAGCGATGTGGACTCAATGAGGATGACTTCGTGGAGGCCATCTTGCTAAATAAGGGTTATTTAAATTCGAACTTTTAATTATTATTTTTACTATTTTGGGATGTTGTAATAAATGGCCTCTATAAATAACTTATGGATTTTATGTGTGTTGGAATTTAAACTTTATTTGGGCTTTTAAATCGTAATGTGATTTATGATGCTTTACTAAAATGAACTTGGGTTTTCAAAGTATATGGAATTCTTTTATAAATAATTCTTTTTTTGTTAACTCTTTAACAAATTTCCTAACGGTTTTAGATAACACAATGATTTTCAACTAAATGTTTTTAAATATTTATCAAAATCTAATACTCTACAAATTTTAAACTCAAGTAAACAATATTGTAGTTTTCAACTCATTAAGGATTTAAGAATAGTTGAATCATGTAACAAACCAAATCTAGTCTCAACGCATAGACCGGGTTTGGGGTGTTACATTTAGTAATATCGAGCCAGTTTCAAAAACTCGGTACGTGGTTTGGGTTCAAAAATAATTTCGGTATGAAAGCGTTCAATGATATTTTAAAGATCGGTATGGCACCACAAGCATCCAAGCAACAAGTCAAGTAAGTATTATTGCTTAATGATTACTATGATATGATCATAGGAACACTCTAGAACTTCTAGTTTTAGATGTGAAAACTCGTAGAGATTGAGACTATAGGACACGTTGAAAAACAACTTTATATCTCAAATCTCATAAAATATCGTTAATAAACACGAAACAAAATTACGATTCATAAAACTTGTAATCGGATAAACGAACAAGCAATCATGAGTACAAGAGGGCGTGGTCGTGGGACGTGATGAGGCGTGGCCGTGGTAGAGGCCGAGGTGCTACGGTGAAGCACCAAATCATATGCGAAGTGGGCCTTTTCGTCAATAGAAAGTGAGACCGGATCACGCGATCACATGGAAGAAGATCATGCATTGACTCAAGCAATGCTACGAGTCTTGGAAAGGGTCATTTGGAACTAGAATTGGGCCAACAACTCGTGGGTCAATTTCAGAGCGACTTAAAGCGAATAATGCTGAAGTTTTCGAGGAGTCTCTGGTGTAGCTCCAAATGTGGCGAATCTTGGCTCAAGGCGTGGAGCGGATTATGGATGATATGGAATGCAGGTGAGCAAAAAGCGAGAGAGGGCTGTATCCTTATTGAGAGATGAGGCGTCGGTGGTGGCTCACTTTCGAGAAAACCTTGAAGCCGCACCGATTAGCGGGAATTCTTTAAAGGCGCCTTCCAAGGAAAATCGTCGGAACGAGCTATGTAGATGCCGAAGGAAGGAATTTCTGAATCTTGTCCAAGGAAGTAAGGCCGTGGCGACATATGAAGTCGAGTTTTACGTCGAGCCGTTATGCGGACAATTGTAGCAACAGATCATGAGCAGCGTATGCGTTTGAGGATGGACTTAATGATGAGTGAGGGTTACGATTGCTCATGACAAGTTAGAAATTTTTCGACTCTTGTGGAGAAGGCCAAAATAGCCGAAGAGGCTAAGAACTCGAAGCAGCGAGCGAGAAAGATCCCGAAACAAGAGAGACCACATGATCTGGTTCTTCCAAGAGAATCCGAAGAAACCCGAAATGATGAATCGATTCAAGGCGTAACCCGGTAGCAAATAATCGAAGTCGAGATTGCCGAGTGTGGGAAAAGGCATTTTGGGGAATCTTTGGAGGAAAAGCAGGTGCATGCTACAAATGCGGTTCAATGGAACATCAAGTACAAAAGTTGTCCTCGACGAATGGATACGACTCAAGAAGTCCATAATAATGATGCACACCGGTAGGCGGTGTCGGCTGACCAAGGAGGTCGTGGACCGGTCGTGGTGGTAATGGGGCTGGTCGTGGTCAAGGTGCACCGGTCGAGGCAATGGTAATAGAGGAAATGCTGGATGCAAGATAGCACGGGTGGTTTATGCGGTTAGGCCGCGTGAAGACGGCAATGCACTGATGTGATAACCGATCGTTCTTCATTTTGATGTACTGTTATTGCCTTAATAGATATTGGCTCTACTCATTCATATGTATCTAGTGCCATATGGAAATCTGAATTTAGAATCAAATTCTGAAAATGAGATGCGATGTCAGATCCTTTAGAACGATCGATGAATCATTAATAAAATATTTAAAGAGCGTGCCCTTAAAAATCCAAGAGGAAGTATTCTTAGCAAATTTGATGGAACTACCTTTCATGAGTTCGATCTCATTCAGGCATGGATTGGTTGGTTAACCATCAGGCGCAATTGGATTGTCTTTGAAAAGCGAATGTCGATAAGGACCCGGATGATAAGGAAATCATAATGATTGGTGAACGAAAGAACTATCGGCAAATGTGGTATCTGCATTAAAAGCGGAGAAGTTGGTGCGGAAAGGTGCAGGGCATTCCTAGCCTTTACCGTGCTTTGGATGCCAAAGAATTATCCGTGAATGATGTGAGGACGGTGAAGGAATTTCCGATGTATTTCTGAAGAACTTCTGGTATACCTCGGATCGAGAAGTAGAATTTGGCATTGAGCTTTTGCAGGACGGCTCCGGTGTCCATTGCTCCTATAGAATGGCACAGAAGGAGTTGGTGAGCTCAAAGCTCAAATTCAAGAATTGCTGGATCGGGATTCATTCGACCAAGTGTGTCTCCGTGGGGAGCACCGGTTTTGTTCGTCAAGAAGAAGGATGGATCGATGCGTATGTGCATTGACTACTGTGATTGAATAAATTGACGATCAAGAATCGGTATCCTCTGCCGAGAATTGACGACTGTTTGATCAATTGAAGGAGCTTCAGATTTTCTCAAAATTGATTTAAGGTCGGGTTATCACCACTTAAGGTAAAAGAAGCGGACATTTATAAGGCGGCATTTTGGACACGTTACGGACACTATGAGTTTGTAGTGATGCCGTTTGGATTAACCAATGCACCAGCTGCATTTATGGACATGATGAACCGAGTCTTCCAACCATATTTAGACCGGTTTGTGGTAGTGTTCATAGATGATATATTGGTTTATTCGAGAAATGAGGAGGAACATGACCAGCATTTACGGATAGTATTACAATTACTTCGTGATAAGCAATTGTATGCCAAATTTGGTAAATGCGAATTTTGGCTAAAGGAGGTGACTTTCCTTGGTCATGTAGTATCGTAGAAGGAATAAGGTGGATCCTCGGAAAATTGAGGCTATTCGGATTGGAAGCCACCAACATCGATGGTGAAATTCGGAGTTTCTTAGGCTTAGTGGATACTATAGACGCTTTGTAGAGGGTTTTCATTGATTCTGCACCCTAACTAAAGCATTGCGAAAGGAGCTCCGTACATCCGGTAAAAGCGACAAGAGAGTTTTGAAAAATTGAAGAAGATCTGTGAAGCTCCAGTTTAATTCAACCCGAAATTTGGAAAAGAATTCACATTTTATTGTGATGCGTCTCACACGTGTCAGGTTGTGTGTTGATGCAAAATGGAAAGGTGGTGGCCTATGCTTCTCGTCAATTGAGACCACACGAAGTAAACTACCCTACTCATGATTTGGAGTTAGCTGCCGTTGTCTTTGCTCTAAAGATTTGGAGGCACTATCTCTATGGTGAGAAGTCCATAATCTACACGGATCACAAGAGTCTTAAATACCTCCTTACCCAGAAGGAGTTGAATTTAAGACAAAGAAGATGGGTAGAATTGTTAAAAGATTATGATTTCTCCATCGAATACCATCCTGGAAAGGCTAACGTGGTAGCTGACGCGTTAAGTCGTAAGGCGGTATCTGAATTAAGAGCTCTATTTGCCCATTTGAGTCTGTACGAGGATGGCAGTTTGTTAGCAGAACTTCAGGTGAAGCCGCTGTGGTTGGAACAAATCAAGGAAAAACAGACATCAGATGAGAAGTTGGGACCTTTACTGCGACAAGTTGAAAATGGCGAAATTGAGGATTTTGGAATAAACACGGAGGGTGTGTTGTGCTTCGAGGAAGAGTATGCATGCCTAAGGATTTAGATGCGAGGCAAGCTGATTCTACGGAGGCGATAGTAGCCTTACGCTATGCATCCGGAGGAAATAAGATGTATCGAGATCTCCGTGAAGCGATATTAGTGGCGTGGTTGAAGCTTGAGATTACGAGTTCGTGGGAAAATGTTTGACTTGTCGACAAGTGAAGGCGAACACCAATTACCGTCTGGATTGTTACAACCGATAAAGATTCCTCTTTGGAAATGGGAGAGGATAACTATGGATTTTGTTAGTGGGTTACCGTTAACACCTACTAAGAAAAATTCCGTTTGGGTAATTGTTGATCTACCGACGAAGATTGCTCATTTCTTGCCGGTTAAATACGGATTATTCTTTGCGTAAATTGGCGAAACTTTACGTATCCGAAATTGTGAGGTTACATGGGGTACCAGTATCTATTATATCGGATTGGGACCCTAGGTTTACATCACGATTCGAAAGCTCGCATGAAGCCTTGGGAACAAAGTTGAATTTCAAGACGGCTTTTCATCCTCGGTCGATGGTCGATCGGAGAGAGTAATTCAGATATTGGAAGATATGTTAAGAGGATGTGTAATCGACTTCAGGGGTAGTTGGGAGGATTATCTACCACTGGCAGAATTTGCATATAACAACAGCTATCAGTCTAGCATTCAGATGGCACCTTACGAGGCATTGTATGGTCGTAAGTGTCGCTCTCCTATTTGTTGACCGAGTTAGGCGAAAGAGCAGATGTTAGGTCCCGAGATGATATCGAGACCGAGGATAAGGTAAAAGTTATTCGAGCACGGTTGAAAGAAGCCTCAGATAGACAGAAGTCATACGCAGATCTGAAGCGGAGGGACATCGAGTATAGTGTGGGAGATCGGGTTTTCTTGAAGGTATCTCCTTGGAAAAAGATCTTGATTCGGAAGGAAGGGCAAGCTAAGTCCTAGATATATTGGACCTTATCGTGTCTTTGAAGCGTGTTGGTCCGATGGCATATCGAGTTGAGTTACCTCGGAGTTAGATCAAATTCATAATGTCTTTCATGTTTCCATGTTGAGGCGTTATAGATCGGATCCTTTGCACATTATCTAGGTAGAAGAATTGGAGCGAATCCGATTTGTCCTTTGAAGAAGAACCGGTGGAAATCCTAGACCGAGATGTCAAGGTATTAAGGAAGAAAACTGTACAGTTGGTCAAAGTTCTATGGCGTAACCACGAGTGGAAGAAGCTACGTGGGAGCCAGAGGATGCAATTGGCAGACAATACCTCACCTTTTTCAACGTGTAAATTTCGAGGACGAAATTTTCTTTAAGGAGGGTAGAGTTGTAACACCCTAAAATTTGAGTATTTAAATTTGCATAATTTTGGTGTTTAGATTTTAAAGGAAAAATCTTTTATTTTAATTTGGTGTTTATTGAAATCTTGAGAGGGTAAAGCATAATTTGGAGAAGAAATAAAATTTATTAAAGTGAGATTTATGGAAGTGAAACAAAGGTGATTAAGACTTAAGCTAAATTAAGTGCTAAAAAGTGTCATAAAATGAGCATATGGCATGGTGGAGATTGGCGCATGGGTTCAAGTAAGAGGAAGAGGTTGAATCCCTTGTATAGCACCTAGATAAAATTTTTGTTTTAATTTTACGCTCATGGCTATGAAGTGTCGGCAAGGGACATATAAGGAAGGTGTTGACCATGTATTTTTGGTTAGTGTATCAAGGATTAAGGTAACAACTAACATATGGTATGAAATCAAAAGTTTAAGGAAAGATAGGGGGACATAAGGCACTTATCAAGGGAAAATTTGGAAAGAAATAATGGCCAATTGACCATAGGTGGACGGCAATATTGGTAGGGGAGGAGAGCCAAAATTTTGTTAGTTTGGCAAAAATCTCATTCTTTTCTCTTTGGTTAACCTTTGCACTTTGTGCGAATTTTATTCCTCTCCTTTCAATATCCCTTTTTGGCGAATTTTGCACTTGGTTAAGCCAATATCTCTTGACCATTTGGTCACTTTTATTCATTTTGTTAACTTTCTTTTGTATTCTCCTTGTCTTAAAATCACCTATACCAAAATCAATCTCTTTCTTTTCTTTGCCATGGCCGAATATACCAGCACCTAAGTTCATATTTTTCTTTTCTTTTTCTTCTAATCTCCTTGAAATCAAAACATCATCACCATCATCCTTTCGTTCTTATACTATTTCTTTTCAATCGAAAATTTTCTCCATCTTCACTCTCTTGGCCGAATGTTATTGTGCCTATAAGCCAAAAATTATTTTTCCATTCTTAATCTTTTATAGCCGAATCTTTCATCAATTTAGACACCATTCTCCATCCTTTTCTTTTCGATTGTGGATCATAGGTAAGGGGTTTTTCTTTTCCATTTTTCGTTTTAATAAGTGATATTATGGCCGAATGTCATTAGATTATTGAAGGTCTTTTTGGATTGATATGGCATTCATATTAATAACGTTTCTTTCGTTATTATTTAGTGCAATAACGGAGATCGGAACTCAAGAGATCGGGAGAAACGTTGGAGACGTTTTATTTTGGTAAGGAAATCAAATCTCTTTAAATCTCTAGTATTATTGATATTATTTTAGATCTAACTAAATTCTTTTGGATCTTGAAGATGTCAAGATAGGGAAGAAAAGGGCGGTGTTTAGTTATCGTAAGAGGGTGGATCGTAAATCCCCATTCAAACGAAGAGCGGTTTCTGCGATCAGGATTTTCCACCGGGTTGTGGGCCATCTTAGAAAGAAGTCCATTATTCAAGTAGTACGAACCGGAGCCGTTATACGTTGGTGGATTCTCGGCGGCTAGTGAATCGATAAACGAAGGAAAACCGAAAATCGAAGTGATTCAAAATCAAGAGGGTAAGATTTTGGATCCATTAACAAATAAGATTATTTTTGCGAATTAGTTGTCTAACGAATCGAAATATATTTTAGGTGCCGAGGAGCGAGAAGGGATAATACTCACGGTATCGAGGTGTGTAATTTCACCCTCATTATTTTTGGGTTGTATGTCAAATTTCGGTATGGTAGAAAAATCGTAAAAACGACTAGATCGGTAAAAGCACAAAATTGATATTTTGACGAAATACGTAAAAGCGACTAAATCGTGAAAATTACGAAAACGCCTCAAGAAATTAATTGTTATTATGAAAATTTGATGTTTCGTGAAAATGGGCGTAAATACTCTAGTTCGTGAAAATGGGCCGTAAATACTCTAGTTCGTGAAAATGGGCCGTAAATACTCTAGTTCGTGAAAATGGGTAGTAAATACTCTAGTTCGTGAAAATGGGTAGTAAATACTCTAGTTCGATAAATTGGGCCATAAATACTCTAGTTCGTTAAAATTTAGCCAAAACGCTCTAGTTTGGTAAATGGGCCAAAGCCCACTAAATTGCTAAATGGATAAATTGCTATAATTATGGGCCAAATGAAATGTCATTGATAAACCCACCATGTTATGTATTGATAATAAATTTTATATTTTTAAAGTACATGTATAATTGCATGGGTGGGATTTATGAAGAGAAGAATGGCGATTGTTACAATATCGACTTATTGCCTCTAGTTCGGTGGCTCTGCCACAATATCGACTTATTGCCTCTAGTTAGGTGGCTACGCCACAATATCGACTTATTGCCTCTAGTTGGTGGTTTCGCCACAATATAAACTTATTGCCTCTAGTTAATTGGCTACGCCACGATTATAAAAAGGCTTAATGCCTACGATTGGTGTGATGGCGGGTGGGTTGACTTGATCCCCACAGGTGTGATGGTTGGTACAGGGGTGTTAGCGGATGGATATTAGGTTTGGGTTGGGAATTACATTTTTTTATGCATTATTAATTATTTTAAATTCATGATATATTATTGAATTCTGAATTGGGCTCAAGCCCAACATAATATCTTGACAACTGGCCCAATAATGGTGGTAAGTGAGTTACACTAATGAGTTCTAAGTAACTCACCCTTTAATTTCTTTCCATCTCGGGTAATGGGCTGATGTGGACTTAATGAGGATGACTTCGTGGAGGCCATCTTGCTAAATAAGGGTTATTTAAATTTGAACTTTTAATTATTATTTTACTATTTTGGGATGTTGTAATAAATGGCCTCTATAAATAACTTATGGATTTTATGTGTGTTGGAATTTAAACTTTATTTGGGCTTTTAAATCGTAAGGTGTGATTTATGATGCTTTACTAAAATGAACTTGGGTTTTCAAAGTATATGGAATTCTTTTATAAATAATTCTTTTTTTGTTAACTCTTTAACAAATTTCCTAACGGTTTTAGATAACACAATGATTTTCAACTAAATGTTTTAAATATTTATCAAAATCTAATACTCTACAAATTTTAAACTCAGTAAACAATATTGTAGTTTTCAACTCATTAAGGATTTAAGAATAGTTGAATCATGTAACAAACCAAATCTAGTCTCAACGCATAGACCGGGTTTGGGGTGTTACACGCCCATGTGTCCCAGTAGTGTGGACATTCGGATTGGGACCACATGGACATGTCCCAACCCGTGTCCAACCCCTGCAACTCTTTGGCTTGGGTCACACGGCCAACCACACACCCGTGTGACCAGCCTGTTTGCCCTTGAAATGGCCACACACCCCTGTGTGGCAGGCCGTGTCCTAGGCCGTGCCAAACCTTGAGGGTATTCGACTCATGCCACACGACCAATTCACACGCCCGTGTGCTAGGCCGTGTGCAGGATAGTGACTTGATTTCCAATTTAACACCAAGGGACATGTAACATCCTAGAATATGAATTTTATGTGTTACATTAAATTGGTGATTTAGTGAAACACCCCAAACCCGGCCCACAAGCCTTGACCGGATCCGGTATGTTCCTTAAGTAAAACGGCTCAAAACTGATTTGTGTCTTTTGAAAATCTTTGAGTAATTTTGGGAAAAGACTCGAATTGGGTTGGGCTCAAGTTGGATTCTGGTTTATTTTTGAAATATAGGTTTTAAAAAAAATCCATTATTAAGTTCCAAAACTTAGGTTAAAAGATATGCTGAATTTGTTTTAGAGTTCGTTCTTTAAAAAAAAAAAAATTTACTTAGTCATTGGTTTGATGAAATTTCAGATCGCAAGAAAATAATCAAAATGCATGCATAAACAGTTCATAACTAAGGCCTCATTACATCAAATCAAAATCCAAAATAAATGCAAAAAATACTTAAAATATAAAAAGTCCAAATTGAAATAGAATTCTGAATTGAACATGGCCACCCCTAAGCTTCTTGGCCGGTCCATCACGATCGTCACACGAAAATAATATTCCCACGTTGGGGTGAGTCAAATAGACTCGGTGTATAATGAGACACTAAGTCCCAAACGATTTAGGCATATAACATATCATACAAGCATACATGTAGCAATTTATAAGTAATGATGCAAACTCGAACCCAAGCCTATATGCCATCCGCTACACATCACCCGTACCAACCTGCACACCGTGGGGACTACTAAGTCAACCCTCCATCCGCTACACATCATCAAGGCGATCATGCAATCGACGTGCTCATCACCCTTATATATTGTGGCATAGCCACCAGATAACATTTTGTGTCATGAGACACCACATTCAGATAATGTGACCGAAGTCACCACATTCAGGTATCGTGGTATGAACCACCAGATCACTTCCCCTTACAATTTCACCCATATACCCCATGTCATACAAATATGCATAAACTATGTCCTATTCTTTATTCACATTCTTATAGTTTCACACATGTGCCATAACAGATCGTATTATATTCCTAGTAGAAGTAGGAAAACGTACCTGAGTACTTGTACCATCGCATGGTAACTTAGCCATACTTTCACATTTTTCTTATCACATGCATTAAATTAAAGCCGTAATCTATTAAGGTTTAGTGTGGGGTACACACCTGGTATGCTTATCGAATTTACTGAAATCCCGAAACTCGATCTATCGCTTTAGATCCTATATTTAGCCTATCGCTTTAGATCCTATATTTAGCCAATCCTAACAGGTTAGTAAAAAGCCATTCGGCCATAAAACCAAATCCCAAAGGCTTAATGTAACCAACTTCTTACCTTGCTGCCGACTGAAAACTAACCAAATCCCGAAATCCGATCTACTGATTTAAAGCTCAAGTTCCTTGTTGCCAATTTGATCCCTAATCAAATCCGATACTTCGTTATGCTTCTCCTTGAAATCGGTCAACACTAGATCACCTAAATAGTTAGTTCCCGGCTTTTGAATAATTAAGAAATAGATCTATAACATTATCATAGCCTTGGTGGATTGCACACATGTACTTACCTCGTGATTTTAAATTCTGAAGTCCTTGTGTATCACTGTCGACCGCCCCTAAATAACCATGGTCAGATTCGGCTAGCATCATAATCAATAAGACCGAATATAACCCCTCCTTACCTTGCGATTTCAATTTTCGCAATTGATCCTGGCCTCTTTAATGATGTCGAGATTCCTATGACCATATGTTAGATCTAATCCAATCATTAAAACATAATAGAATGGCCTATGGACGAATCTTATATTTACTTACCTTAGATCTTAGAAGTCCCGAAATATTCTTCCCTTATAGGCAACATTAGCAGAATCCCGGAATTTCTCCTCAAGATTTCAGTCAAAGAAGGGTAAGAGGATTAGAGTCTTGAATTCCAACATACCGAGAAAGAAAAGAGTAAGAGATTAATCAGGAGAAATCCTTACCAAATAGAGTAATCGAAACGCACTTGTTCACCACTTATCTTGTCGACAGGAAGAAGAGAATGTTGGGTTTTCGACTTTTAATGCTAGGATCAAAACGGCTTCAAAGGTGATAATTAGATGGAACTTTCGGCTTTGAGAGGAATAATGGGGAGATCTGAGTTCGGCTATGCTTGCTTAAGTTTTCGGCTAGAACAAATAAAAGAAAAAGAAGACTTTGAGAGAGGTAAAGTGGAGATTCTGGCTAGAGGAAGAGATGAGAAGGAAAAGAAAAGCAAAGTAAAGAAAAGATGAACACTCTACTAAGAATTTATTAGCACTCAAACACTAGCCTTTCCTCGCTTTCCTCCTATTTTATCTCTTCTTCCCTTATTCAAAATAATTAAAAATAAATCCTTATTTATCTCATGCCTTAGCCGAAATTTCCAAGGAATTTAAGCACATCTTAAACTCATTCCTAAGTCTCCCAATGCCGTCCATTGCTACTCTCTTGTTGCTGAAAAATAAAACCATAAAAATATTGCTTCCCTTGCCGCTCGAACTTAAGACCTGCCCCATGCTTGTGGCGTCATTCCCAAGGGCCTTAAGTGGCACCTCCAAGCCACTTTTCCAAGCCCATTTTTGTGTTATGTTTCAACTCTAATTTCTCTTAAGGCCTATCCGATTTAGCTTTCCTTTTAAAACTTGAAATCTAATAATTTCTAAGGCATTTCTCTACTCTTTAGGGTTCACAAAATTCATAATGCACATTCACAACACACTCAAGCATGCTATGTCTTATAATTATAAATGCACAAGCCATAATCCAGGATATTACATTTAGCTTGTTAGATTATTAATTTTTGCTTGATGATGAGGTCCTGAGAAGGCTTGGGATTTATTTGGACCTAGTGAAAATTTTTAGCTTATAGTACTTTAAAAAGAGGGAGACAGTGAACTCATGGTATATGGAAATTTATGAGTAAGTAGCTATCATAATTGAGCTATTGATTAAGAGGTTATGCGCCACATGTTTGGTCTTGAGGGGAGAGGTTTGAATCTCTTAGTATGCATTTTTGTGAATATTAATTTTTGCTCTTCCCTAGCAAGTGTCGGTCGAGCATCATATTGTTGGTATGCTGGACTTTTATTTTATGGTATGATGGCTAAGAGAAATGGTAAGAGTGAACTAAAGGAAAAGAATCATATGGAAAAGGCATGTAAGGGGGGCATAAGGCATGAAACAAGGGAGATGTTTTGGAAACTTTGGGGTGGCTAAACAAGGTGGTGGCTTATGCATCTTGTGATTTAAGGACACACGAGGTAAATTATCCCACTCATGATTTGAATTTGGCTACGGTGGTTTTTGCTCTAAAGATTTGGAGGCACTATCTCTACGGGGAGACGTCGATCATTTATACGGACCGTAAGAGTCTAAAGTACCTCCTTACTCAAAAGGAGTTGAACTTAAGACAGTGGAGGTGGATAGAGCTGTTGAAGGATTACGATTTCTCAATCGAGTATCACCCTGGAAAGGCTAATGTGGTGGAAGACGCGTTGAGTTGTAAGGTAATATCGGAGTTAAGAGCAATGTTCGTTCGTCTCAATTTGTATGAAGATGGAAGTCTATTTGCCAAACTTCAGGTGAAACCGATGTGGTTAGATCAGATCAAGGAAAAGCAGTCTTTAGATGAAAAACTGGGTTTCTTACTTCAGCAAGTGGAAGGTGGTATCATAGAGGATTTTGGATTGAATAATGACGAATCTTGTGTTTCGCGGAAGAATCAGATGCCCAAAGATTGTAATTAAGACAAATGATTCTGCGAGAGGCGATAGTAGCCCTTATGCTATACACCCAGGGAAATAAAATGTATCGAGACCTTCGTGATCGATATTGGTGGCGTGGTTGAAACAAGAAATTACAAATTTTGTGAGTAAGTGCTTAACGTGTCGACAAGTTAAGGCGAACATTAATTGCCGTCGAGATTGTTACAACCGGTGAAGATTCCATTATGGAAATGGGAGCGGATAACGATGGACTTTGTTAGTGGGTTACCCTTATCATCTACTAAGAAAGATTACATGCGGGTAATAGTGGATCGATTGACGAAGATCGCTTATTTTCTACTGCTCGCACGGATTACTCACTGTAGAAGTTGGCTAAGTTGTATGTAACAGAGATCGTGAGGTTGCATGGGGTACTAGTGTCTATTATATTGGACAGGGACCCTAGATTTGCATCACGGTTTTGGAAATCTTTACATGAGGCTTTGGGAACAAAGTTAAACTTCATCACGGCTTTTCATCCTCAATCAGATGGTCAGTCAGAAAGAGTAATCCAGATTTTAGAAGACATGTTAAGGGGTTGTGTGATTGACTTCAGAGGTGGCTGGGAGGATTTCTACCGTTAGCAGAGTTTGCGTATAATAATAGTTATCAATCCAGTATCCAAATGGAACCCTTTGAAGCATTGTATGGCCGTAGGTGTCGTACTCCTACTTGTTGGACTGGATTGGGGAACGACAGTTATTGGGTCCTGAATTGATATCAGAGACGGAAGAAAAAGTAAAGGTGATTTGGGCGCATTAAAGGAAGCTTCAGATAGACAAAAGTCGTATGCGGATCTGAAGCGTAAGGACATTGAGTTTGCGGTGGGAGATCAAGTATTTTTAAAGGTCTCACCTTGGGAGAAGATCTTCAGATTTGGAAGGAAGGGTAAGTTGAGCCCCCGGTTTCTTAGACCATATCATGTGTTGAAACGTGTTGGGCCAGTAGCTTACCAGCTTGAGTTACCTCCGGAGTTGAGTCATATTCATAGTGTTGTCCATGTCTCTATGTTGAGGCGTTATCGATCGGATCCGTCTCACATAGTACTAGTAGAGGAAGTTGAGTTAAGACCTGACTTGTCTTTTGAGGAGGAACAAGTACAAATTTTAGATCGAGATGTAAAGTTGCTAAGAAAGAAGTCAGTACCATTGGTTAAGATTCTTTGGCATAATCACGGAGTGGAGGAAGCTACATGGGAGCCTGAGGAGACAATTCTGTAGCAATATCCTCACCTCTTTTAACCAGGTAAATTTTGAGGACGAAATTTCTTTAAGGGGGTAGAATTGTAACATCCTAGAATTTCAATTTTATGTGTTACATTAAATTGGTGATTTAGCGTGTTAGATTATTAATTTTTGCTTGATGATGAGGTCCTGAGAAGGCTTGGGATTTATTTGGACCTAGTGAAAATTTTTAGTTTATAGTACTTTAAAGAGAGAGAGACAGTGAACACATGGTATGTGGAAAATTATGAGTAAATCGCTATCATAATTGAGCTATTGGTTAAGAGGTTATACGCCACATGTATGGTCTTGAGGGGAGAGGTTCGAACCTCTTAGTATGCATTTTTGTGAATATTAATTTTTGCTCTTCCCTCGCAAGTGTCAGCCAAGCATCATATTTTTGGTATGTTGGACTTTTATTTTATGGTATGATGGCTAAGAGAAATGGTAAGAGTAAACTAAAGGAAAAGAATCATATGGAAAAGGCATGTAAGGGGGCATAAGGTATGAAACAAGGGAGATGTTTTGGAAACTTTGGGGTGGCTAAACTTTGACTTTTTGGCCAATGTACATGGACGGTTTTGGGGCTAGAAGGGGTTGGCCGAATATTGGTAAGGATTAGGAGCTAGTTGGCCAAAGATGCTTTAGCAGATTAGTGCATTATTTTTTGTTTTCTCTCCACAACTTCTCTCCCTAGCCGAATTTGAGCAATAGGTAAGTTTTTGTTTCTTTCGGTCATTTCATTTTTGACCATTTTGATATCATCTTTTCTCCCTAAACTCTATTCCTCTTTATACCGGAAAACATATAGTCTTTGAGTGACATTTTCTTTGTTTTCCATTTGGCCGATTATACACCAACCGCAAGACCCTTTCTTTGTTCATATTCCATCATTGAAAATCGATACATAAACTCTTCCTTTCTTCTAATTCTTTTTGTCCTTTCTTCCTTCTTGCAAAGAACTTTTAAACATTTTTTTCTCTCTTCCAAAATCTTTCACCATGGCTGAATGTTAATAACGATCTTCTTAGCCGAATCTTCCATTTCTCAAATAATTCTTCTCAATCATTTCTTCTATTCAAACTTTGGACAATTGGTAAGAATCCTCTTCAATTCTTTATTTTCTTTTCTTATTCTTTGAATCCATATATTGGCTTGGGAGGGTCTTTTTGACCATAATCATCATCTCTCTCTTAGACAAATCCTTTTTCATCTTTATTGTGAAATAGAGGAAGGCCGAATTACCATTTCCTCGAAGTTATTTCGTAATCACTAGAATTCGGATCAAAAACCTCCAAGGTAAGAGTTCTTCACGAATTTCATGATCATCCTTTATTTATTAAGATGATTAACAGTATGGAAAGAAGTAACCGATTATTTTATATAGGTATTTATTTGTGGATCACTCGGAATTTCGTGGTAAGCCTATCTATACCATTTTGTTATGTCCATACTTTAATAGATTATTGATTTATTGAAGATCTAACGAATGGAAGCTCGTAGTAATGTGTTGAAAGGGAAATCTAGTGGTGATCTCAAAAGGAGTAGATTGACGATCCCAACTCTTAAATTCAAATGTAGGGCCGTTTCGGTATTTCGAGACTTTCCACCGGGTTGCGAACTATCATCCGGAGAGAACCGACAAATAGTAGTTATTCGAGATTCCGAGGGTAAAAATCTAGACTGCTTATCTTAGAATAGATTTATTATAAATGTTAATGATCTAATCGAGCGTTAAAATATTTTTAGGTGTTGACAATCAGGAAAGTGTGGTGCTTACCGTAATCAGGTGTGTAATCTCATACCATATTTAATGGGATAAATATTTATATTGTGACTAATGGTAAATCGCTTAATTTAGTCACTTGTTAGTGAAATTGGGTAAGATGGCGTAATTATCATTATTTTGGTAGAAACTATAAAAAATCGGTATTAAGACTGTGATAAATGGGCCAAATGTGATATGTGCTAAATGGGCCAAATGTGATATGTGATAAATGGGCCAAATGTGATATGTGATAAATAGGCCATATTGTTCGTAATAATTATATAAATGGAATATTGTAATTGGATATGCATATTATATACATGATTTGCATGGGTTGGGATTTTGATGAAGAGAAGTTCTGGTAGCTTTGCTACAAATTACCGGTTGCTCTGCCACAATAAATTACCGATGGCTCTGCCACAATTTGATATATGGCTTAATGCCCAGTTTGGTGTGTTGGCGGGGTAGGTGACTAAAGCTCCCCACAGGTGTGTTGGTTGGTACGGGTGGTGTGTAGCGGATGGAAAACTAGGTTGGTTGGGAAATTGCATAACACATGCATGTTATATATGATATTATGTTATGATTGTAAATGGGCTTTGGCCCAATAAATGCTTAATTGAATTTTTGGCCCGGTGACAATGGTAAGTGAGTTACATCGAGTTCTAAGTAACTCACCCGTTTTCTTTACCCTCCTCGGTAATGATCGATGATGGAGGCTTGGGTGGGGACGACTCGATGGAGGCCATACTACGAGTAATGAGTTATTTAAATTTGATTTCTTTTAAGTACTTTTTAACATTTTTGCTATTTTGTAATAAAGCCTTTGGTTAAATTTTTATGGATGTTTTACTTGTGGATGGATTTTATAATATGCTTTAAATACTTAAGTGGGATTATTTTTCTAAAAATAGAAATAAACATTTTCTTAAATAAAGCGTCTGAAAAGGGTTTCATTCTTAAATAGTTTTAACTCGATAATTTTTTGTAACAATATTTTTAAATTTTGTTTTCAAACTATTTTCGAACTCTTTAAATTTTCTCAAAATATTAAGTCAATTTTTCCTAAGTTTCAATTTATAAATTTTTACGACCCAAATTATTAGATTTAGTAATCAAACTTAGTTTCAATAACTCCACGTTAAAATGTTTTTAAAAAATCAGTTTTCTTTAAATCTTTAAAAAATAGGTGTATGTTCAATTAGTGTGACATGTCAAATTTGGTCTTAACGCATAGACCGGGTTTGGGGTGTTACAGGACACACGGCTGAGACACAAATAATTCCTATACATGCCATATAACCAAAATATAAACTCAAAAGTACCAAAGTGATAGGTTGATAGTGTGATGAGGTCTCCGACGATTCCCAAATCCGAGCTAGCTTCGAAAACACTATAAAACACAGAAAATAAACAAAGTAAGCTATAAAGCTTAGTAAACTCCTATGCTAAATAAGTAAAACTTTCCAACCAATAATTCAATAACATAAACATCATATAATGCAGTCAAAATTGAATCATAACTTAACATATGTATTCAATCCAAAGGCTAAGCTCAATTTCCACCTTCTTCAATTCGATGATTGTATAATTTACGTACATACCAGTACAAGCTCGTATCAATCTCATATTCATTCACATCTTTGATATACCCGTTGAACCATTCGAAATACTATCGAATACTTGGGAATCTCACACCTTAAGTGCCACATACATAGTCGAAGCTATCTCAACCTCATATCACATATAATGCTCACTCTCAAGCTAGCAACGAGTCTGCTCACACAAGCTGACAGTCATGACGGCTACATGGTGCTGCTCACACAACCTAATGAGAATATGCAACACATGCCGGATAACTCAACCATCAGTAGGACGTACAGACCAACACCCAAATCACATAACCCCTAATGACATGTCATTCGTATCCTAATCTATTCCTAAGGTTCAACCGGGATTTTACATTTGCCGAATCATCATCGAATATGTATGCAAGGTTGTATTCACAATTTATGCAATATTCAAGCAATTAAAACACAGATATAAAAATTTCTTATTAACATACGAACTTACCTCGAATGCAAAACGATGAAATGAGTCGATTAGTCCAACACTTTATTTTTCCCCCGATATAAATCCAATTTCTCTTTTCTTGATCTAAATATAATCAAAATTAAATTATTTAATTATCATTCTATTCAATTTAGTCCAAAATACACATTAAGGCAACTTTACACTTTTGCCCCTAATATTTTAGCATTTTTGCAATTTAGTCCTTAGTTCATAAAAATACAAATTCATGAAATTAAGTCCCTACCCATGCTAGCCGAATTTCAAATAGACCCATAGCAGCCCATATTTTTATTTATTTCACATTTCTACCACAAAATTCCCACATTTCTCAATTTAATCCCTAATTGACAATTTTTTTTTTCCAAAATCACTTTATAAATGTTGTTTATCTAACAACAAGCATACATTTTCTATCATAAAAATTAAAATACACATATGTGCATCAATGGAAAAACCTAAAACCTTTAATAGTTTTGCAAATTAGTCCCTAGGCTAGCTAGACTAAGCTATAACTATCTCAAAAACATAGAAATCATTAAAAGTGAGACAAAAATCGTACCTAAATTGACATTAATGTCTTAGCCAAATGTTGCTCAACCAAAAATGGCTTCTTCCTTTTCAAAATCAGTTTTAGAAGAAAAGAAAAGATGATGCATGGCTTTTGTTAATTAATTTTAACCTTATTTACACAATTACTTAACTAACCTTAAAAATTAATCAAATTTACATAAATGTCAAGGAATTATCATCAGCTAACACATTAATGGGCTATTTACCACATAAGTACCTCCACTATTAAGTTCTGTAGCTATTAAACACTTTTAGCTAATAGAACTCCACTTTAACACTTTACGCGATTTAGTCCTTTTTTTTATCAAATTAAGCATTCAAATGATAAAATTTCCTAATGAAATTTCACAAATTCATACAATCATGTTGTAGAAATTAAATAATAATAAAATAATTATTTTAACCTCAGATTTTTGGTCCCAAAACCACTATTCTAATTCGATTAAAAATGGGCTATTACAACTTCCTTTTGGGAATTTTAGTCCCCGAAAATCTTACCAGAAAATAGGTTAGGGTACCATTTTCTCATAGCTTCCTTGATTTCTCACGTAGCGTCTTCGACACCATGCTATTTCCACAAAACCTTCACCAAAGCTATGCATTTATTTCTCAACTCGTTAACCTTTTGAGCTAAAATTCTGATCGGTTCTTCTTTATAAGTCATATTAGGTTGAATTTCAATCTTTTCGAAGAAATTACATGCGATGGATCCGATCGAAACCGTCGTAACATTGACACATGAAGTACATTGTAGATATTTTCTAACTCCGAAGGTAAAGCTAGTCGATATGCCACTGGCCCTATTCTTTCAATAATCTCATACGGCCCGATAAATCACGGACTTAATTTGCCGTTGCGACCAAAACGAAGAATCTTCTTCCATGGAGATACTTTCAAAAATACTTTTTCGTCGACTTGAAATTCAATGTCTTTACGTTTCAAATCCGTGTACGATTTCTGTCAATCCGAAGCTACTTTCAAACTATCGCAAATTACCTTCACTTTCTCTTCAGTCTCTCTAATAAAATCAACCCCGTGAATCTTTTTCTTACTAAGCTTAGTCCAATACAATGGTGTTTGGAATTTACGACCATACAATGCTTCATATGGTTCCATCTTTATGCTTGATTGAAAACTGTTATTATACGCGAATTCAACCAATGGAAAATATTTCTCCTAGTTGCCTCTACAATACAACAACGAAGCATATCTTCGAGAATCTGAATTACTCTCTCAAACTGATCGTCGGTTTGCAGATGAAAAGCAGTACTAAAATACAATCGCGTTCCTAAAGCTTCTTGTAGTTTCTTCCAAAATCACGATGTAAACCTCGGGTCTCTATCTGAAATAATAGAAACTGGCACCCCGTGCAATCTAACAATCTCAGAGATGTACAACTCATCTAATCTATCAAGCGAATAATCTGTACATACCGGAATGAAATGTGTAGACTTCATCATTCGATCAACGACAACCCAAATAGCATCTTTCTTTTTCAGAGACAAGGGCAATCTCGATACGAAATCCATCATAACTCTATCCCATTTCCACTCTGGTATCATTGCGGTTGTAGTAATCTCGAAGGCACTTGATATTCGGCTATAACTTGTTGACAAACCAAGCATCTTGACACAAACTCTGAATTGTCTCATTTCATGCCTGACCACCAATACAATTGTTTCAAATCATTATACATTTTTGTACTACCCGGATGTACGGATAAACAACCACTATGTGCTTCGTGTAAAATTTTTTGAATGAGCTCGAAATTCTTTAGTACACAAATTCACCTCGGAACATAAAATAATCATCGGATCCGATTTGATAGTCCGGATCCAAGAGTCGACTCACATTGCACTCGTCTATCTTGCAATTCATTATCACATTTCTAAGCTTCACAAATTTGTTGCAGAAATAACAGTTTAACTTTTAAATCAGCTAAAATCAAACCATCATCAGACAAGATTAACTGTGTGTTCATCACTCACAAAACAAACAAAGATTTTCTACTTAGAGCGTCCGTGACTACATTCGCTTTCCCCGGATGATAATCAATTACTAACTCATAATCTTTCAGCAACTCGAGTCATCTTCGTTGTCATAAATTCAAATCTTTTTGATTCATTAAATACTTCAAACTCTTATGGTCAGTAAAGGTATGACACTTCTCGCCAAAAAGATGATGTCACTAAATTTTCAATGTGGAAACAATAGTAGCCAATTCTAAATCGTACGTTGTATAATTCTTTTCATGCGTTTCAACTGCCTGGAAGCATAAGCTATAACTTTGCCTTTCTGTGTCAAAACACATCCCAAACTATTCAATAAAGAGTCACTATAGATTACAAACTCTTTACCCGACTCAGTTTGAATCAAAATTTTGCCTCAGTTAACAATTCTTTCAATTATTCAAAACTTTGTTGACATTTCTCAAACCACTCGAATTTTACATCTTTTTGTAGCAAATGAGTCATCAGTGTAGAAATCATCGAGAATCCTTTTACAAAACGTCGATAATAGCGATCTAATCCCAGAAAGCTTATGAAGTCAGACACATTTCTTAGTGGTTTCCAATCAACAACCGCTGAAATCTTTTTCAGATCTACATGGATACCTTCTGCTGAAATAATAAGTCCCAAAAATCCAACTTCTCGGAGCCAAAACTCACATTTGTTGAATTTAGCAAACAATTGCTTATCTCTCAAAGTTTGTAATATGAATCTCAAATGTTCAACATGCTCAGACTCATCTTGAGAATAGATCAGAATGTCATCAAAGAATATAGCAACAAATCTATCTAAATACGGTCTAAAGATTCGATTCATTAAATCCATATAAACTGTAGGAGCATTAGTTAATCTGAAAGGCATAACAAGAAATTCATAATGCCTGTACCTTATTCTAAACACAATCTTCGACGCATTTGAATCTTTAACTCGCAACTGATAATAGCCAGATCTCAAATCAATCTTCAAAAATATTGTTGCTCCTTTCAACTGATCAAACAAATCGTCAATTATTGGAAACGAATATTTATTCCTAAATGTAACCTTGTTAAGCTGACGATAGTCAATACAGTCTTATCGATCCATCTTTCTTCTTTACGAACAACACTGGTGCATCCTAGGGTGAAAAACTAGGTCGTGCAAAGCCTCTATCTGTTAACTCTTGCAACTGATCTTTCAATTCCTTCAATTCTTTCAATTCTGTCAGAGCCATTGTATACGGAGGTATCAATATCAATGATGTTCCCGATACTAATTCAACGGCAAACTCGACATCTCTGGTCGGTGGCAACCCCGATAACTCTTCCGAAACACATATCGATATTCGCAGACTACTGGTACTAATTCAATCTTTGATTAAGACACTTTGTATCCAATACATACGCAAGATAAGCATCATAACCTTTTCTCACATATCTCTGAGCTGACATTGACGATATCATAACATGTAATCCACTCGACGCATTAGATTCAATTCGAAGGATTTCACTATTCTGACATTTTAATTCAATAGTCTTTCGTCTACAATTCACAAAAGCATCATGTAGCGGCAACCAATCCATATCCAAAATTACATCAAATTCATCAAACGTAATAGCATCAAATTTTCCGGAAAATAATAACCTCGCGTCAGTAAAGGACAGTTATTGCAAACTTTATCAACTAGGACATACTTTAATCACAAATTTAGTCGGCTCAACAGGCAAACTCTTACTAGACACTAAATTCTCACAAACATATGAATGAGTCGATCCAAGATCAATCAATGCAATTATATTAATGTCATAGAGAGAAAATGTACGGTGATAACATCTGGTGACGACAAATCTTCGCGAGCACGAATAGCGTAAGCTCTAGCAGGCGCTAGAGCCTCAGATCTCACGGCCAAATCTTTTATCACACATTTGCTACTAGTTACATTTCCCGTATTTCTAGGTGGCCTCCTTCTAGTAGCTATGTTACTTGATCTTGCATCCTAAAATTTATCTTTCTAAGCTAACTAAGGGCAATCTCTTATAAAGTGATCTAACGAACCACATTTGAAATAAGCTTTATTATTCATCCAGCAGTCTCTAAAATGTCGTCGTCCACATTGTTGATAATTGGGTTTGTTGTTTCTCACACTGCCAACATCTGATACTGAAGTGGATTGAGCTTTAGGACTCGTATATTGCTTTCCATGATCTCTGTTTGAATAACCCACTGAAGCAATCGATCGGTTATATGAATCTCATGATTTCTTTAGCGAAGATTGATATGATTTACTCATCGACCTCTTTCTCGAATCTCTAGCCTCAAAATTAGATTTTTTTTCTTTACGAAGTTCTACGGTTTGCATGCTCTATCGAATAATATAAAAAATTCTTTCAACTCCAGAATCCCGACTAGCAATCTGATATCTTCATTCAACTCATCTTTGAATCATTTACACATAATCGCCTTAGTGGAAACACATTCTCGAGCATATTTACTAAGTCTCACAAACTCTCTTTCATACTCGGTCACAAACATTCGACCCTGTTTCAGCTCCAGAAACTCTTTTCACTTTTGATCAATAAACCATTGGCTGATGTATTTCTTTCTAAACTCAGTCTAAAAGAAATCCTAGGTAACCAGTTCTCTCGGTACCACAGATACTAAAGTATTCCACCATTAATACGTTGTGTCTTTCAAAAGTGATATGTCACATTTTACAGATTCAATTGGTATGCAGGATAGTTTGTCAAATACCCAAATCGTATTCTCAAGCCAAAACTTGGCTCTCTCAGGGTCGTCATCAATAGTAGCTCTGAATTCTTCAGCCCTATATTTTTGGATTTTATCAATAGGCGGCTTATTCAATCGTAAAGGTTCCAAACCTTGAGGAGCTACGGGGACTGGTTGGGGAATAAGTGGGGGTAGAGGTTGTTGAGAAGCCAGATTTGTTCGAACAAACTCCGTAAACCACTCGTTCATCATTTTAACAAAGGCTTCCTTGGCCTCTCCTCCCTGACTGCCCGGTACGGGTCTCAACTAAGATTGTGCTACTCTATGAACGAAGGCTGGCACATTACTCTCAACATCATTAGCCATAGCTCGATTGGGATCCATATACTATATGAGAACACGATTTAAAATTGTTAGGAGATATTACACTATCACAAGTTATATATGGCATGTATAGCTAGGCTCTCACATACGCTACGTTAGTCCTAAAATCGACTAACCTCTAGCACTGATACCAATAAATGTAATACTCTTCACCGTATTCAATGCCAAAATAGGGTTACGGAGCATTACCGAACTTATTTCGAAAATAACCATACATTTCACATACATACTCATATTTCATGTAAACATCATTCAAAATCATTCACATTGTCCCTACTACGAGCCTACAAGGCCCTAAACATGCATCTGGAGTGATTCGGGACTAAATCGATAACTCAAAAAAAATTGCAAAATACAAGGGACACACGCCCGTGTGTCTCACACGGCCAAGGACACACACGTGTCACAGGCCGTGTGGACATTCAAAATGGGATGACATGGCCGTGTCCCAGCCCGTGTCCGTGTCTGATTGTAACAGTCCAATTTATACTGTAGTTAGAATAGTGTTTCGGGACCACAAATCTGACTCTAAATAATATTTTAATATTATATTCTATTCTATTGATATGTGGTTTAGCATGTGTTAAATTTCTGTAAGTTAATTTGTTTGTTCGTATGTTTAATTTGCAAAAGGATGAAATTACATTGAATGTGAAACTTACATGTTATTTTTTAAAGTATTAATTTGATGTGGCTTTGTAAAAATGAGGGCCTTAAGTGGCAATTTGGCCAAAATATTAGATAGTGGACGGCAATGTGTAAATCCATTATGTTTATATATGATTATTTTATATGCTTTGTTAAATATATATGTATTTTATATTGTATATTAATATATTATAATAAAAGAAACATAGTGGATTAATGAAAGATAATCATGCCCTTATTCCAAGTTGTTTTAATTGTTTAATGAAGGGTTAATTTTGTAAATGAATTAATAATATATGTTATTACATAATAATCATAAAACATGGTCATTTTTCATTCTATTTGGCCGAATGTAGCTAAGAAAGAAAAGAAGAAAACAAGCTTTGCTTTCGGCACTTATTTAGTTAAATTCAAGGTATGTTTTCAGTCAGTTTTCGATAATTTTTACGTTTTTGTAATCACTTCTTCGAGAGCTATCAAACGCATGTACTAATTTTGAGTATTGATGATGTTTTTTAGATGAGTTTTTGATGAACTCATGTGATTTATGATGATTTATGAGGTTAGATGAAAGATATGTATTTGATGAATATATTTTGTTCTTGAATTTTTGATGAATTTAGCTAAATAGGGCTAAATTGAGAAAATAAATTTTTGAGGGGTTAAAATGCAAAATAAATAAAATGCATGGACTTATACGATCATAGGTAGGGTTCGGCCTAACTATGTTGTTGTGAAATTTTTCCTATTTTGTGTTTTGTATAATAGGGATTAAATTAGGAAAATGTGAAACATTAGAGGCAAAATGATAATTTGCCCATTTATGTTTTTTGGGATTAAATTAAATAAAAATGGGTTTGAATGAGTTTATTTTAAATATGTTTAGACCAAGAACAAAGGAAAATTGTAACATCCTTAAATCGGGGCCTTTGCATTTCGCGTGGTTGCATGTGTATTGTATGGTAGGTATGTTAGTTTGGACTATTTTAGGGTCTAGGCTTGAGCCAGGGATAGGCCAGAGTCATAGCAAAAAGTTGCCTTTTGGACTTCTAGAGGAAGGGAGCTGTTTGAGATGGGTGTTAAAAGTAATTGATGAGAGGTTAAGACATAAGAAGTGCCTTGGTAAGGTGGCAAGGAGGCGCCACTTAAGGCTTGGAGAAGTGACGCCTCAAAGGGAGCAAGGGAGCCTAGGTTTGAGTAGCAGAATTCCCTTTTCTGCTTGTTATTTTGATGCCAAGGCTAGGGGGAAGTTGTGTTCGGGTGGGACTCTGATGGATGAGGAGTGGAAGGAGTCAACACATTTGAATTTTGTGGTAGAGAGAAATTTGTGAAGTTGACTCATTCAAATTGATTTGAATGGGTGGCAGGAGGAATTCGTGGAGATGGGTATGGGAGCTTAGAGTTGGCTGAAACATGAATTCTAGTTGGGGAAGGGAGCAATCGATTTTGGGTGCTTGGCATCCTATGCTTTATTTCTTTTTGGTCAAAACTGAAATAGCCATAGTATCTAAGTTCCGTTTTCTTTGTTTTCCTTTTCTCTAACCCAAAGCCGAAATCACCATTCCAATTCCTCTTTCAACTTCATCTTTTCTCTCAACCTCTTTTGTGCCAAAATTGAAATCTCTTCTCATATCCCTTACTTCTTATGTTGGCCGAACCTACTTGTTTCTCCCTTGGCATTAATGTTTCATTCATTTTGCTATTTTTCCTAAAGAGCCGAACCCTTATTCTTCATTCCTCCTCTCTATATTCTTCTGTCTTGATTAGCCCAAACCTTTAGGGGTCTCCTCCTTTGTCGAAATCCTTGCAACTCTCCTCTCTGTTCTTCTAAACACTTTGGCCGAATACCCTTGGCCACCTTTTCTTTCTCTTTTTGCGTTCCTTCCTTCTTGATTGGGGTCTCGAAATCTATTCCTCTTCTCTGGGTTCTCAAAGCCGAAACCTCAATTAATAATTAGGTAAGATCTCATTTTTCTCTTTTGTTCTTATGGCCGAATCTCCCTAGCATACTTACATCTCTATTCTTTTTCTCTCTTTCGATTGCTATGGTGTGGAATGCCGAAACCCCTAAGCATCCTGGTGATGATTGTATTTCTATTTTTGGTTTCTCATCAGATTCTCTCTTGTTCCAAGCCGTTGCCGATTCTTGCTAGGGGGTGATCAAATCTATCGGGTTAAGGTAAGGGGGAGGCGATCCCTTGTATTTTGTGTTATTTCTTTCGGGATTTCTTGATCAAAGCCGAATGGCTATTTTCTTAGTAGTGTTATGCTTGGCCGAATGCAGGGGACTGTCGTGACGCCATTTTGGGTGAACTTTTGGGATTCGTTAGTTGTGAGTTACGCTTAGAGCCTCGAGTTTTTGTCGACTTAGGTAAGGGATCTATTTATTCGGGTTAAATCTCTATTCATTGTTGATCTCTGTGTTAATCCAATTTAGTGACCAAAGGTGTTATGGACCCTAATGGCAGCCGAATGTTAGGAGGGGTTGTATCTGAGACCCTAGCCCCTAAGTTCAAGAAGAGGGTTGTGTCGGCTGTTCTCGATTGACCACCTAGGTTGGGTCGGCATCCAAGCAAAGCAATAGGTAGATAGCGGTAGTGTCAGTTAACGATAATGTCACGTAGAGAGAGTCGTATTGCGAGTAATCAGGTGTGTACCTCTTCCACACTTCATACGTTAATATGTTTTATCGTGTATATTGCCAAAAGTCAGAATAGCTGCTGAAATCGGTATGATACCCTTGTGGGTAGAAAAGTAAAATGAGGGCTCCAAGTAAGTCCACTTCGATTGACTAGCGTTAAATACCTGTGTTGAATCTGCATATGCCATACCATGATATTTCTGTATGATAAGCATGATTATTATGCCATGAAAAGTATGTTCATAAAAACGGGTGTTGAGAGGAGGGGGAAGGTATAACTTCAGACTGTCACCAGTGGTTTTGACCACACAGTGGGTTGGCCCCGCTTATTATAATATTGTGACTAAGTCTCAGTGGTTTTGACCACCAGTGGTTTTGACCACACATGTATTACTTGTGACCTCGGTCACCAATGGTTTTTACCACATATATATTATTTGTGACCTCGATCACCAATGGTATTGACCACACGGGGTAGACATAGGAGTTTCGGATGGTTGTGTTTTGGGATGCCTGATAAGCATATGCACTTATGAAACTGTATAAGGGCTTATATCTTTGGAATGGGGACTTATACACTGAGTCTCGGTGACTCACCCTTTCCTTTCTCTTTTACAGATGATTCTTAGACCGCGGATGGGGAGCCGGGACGGACTCAAGGTGGCCATGCACGTTATTTCGGGTTTTTGTTTTAAATTATTGTTTTTGGGTTAGATTTTCATTTAATTTGGTTTTAGTTGAAATAAGGCCAACTAAATTTTTTTTATTTCAGGATTATTTAGTTCGTTGACAACTTTTGAATTTGCGCTAAGCATTAAAGCACGTCTAAAATGGAAAAGAGTCAATAAAATGAATGTTTTCACAAACCTTAATGGATTCTCGGGATTTTCTAAAACTTTACCATCGGGTAAAAAAAATAAACTTATAATATCAGCAAGTTAACTTGATTCTCTTTTAAAAAAAATTTGAAACAGTTTAAGCTTTTGATTCAAACCAATTTTGGTTTCCAATCAAACAAGATGTTTTTTTTCAATTTAAGGCGACAATCGATTTTATCAAAAAGAAGCTTTCTCTGTGACATGCAGGATTCAATCGTAGTGTGTTGGACGGGTTTGGGGTGTTACAATTTTGGTATCAGAGCCAAGTTCAACAGCTCAGTTGTGGGCTCGAGGCCCAAAACATTTTCAATAAAGAGTTTGCGAAATAACTTTGAAGGAAAATGCATGTTTTGGAAAGCATGGCACCTGAGTCTCCGGCACCTATCCGCAACGGTAAGTCCCCTAACTGTTGATTGGTTTAAACAGTTGTGTTATGGATGCTAGTAATAGGAATCCACTTTAGAGACTGAAGCCCATAGGATTGTATGAATTTATGAGAACAACTCTAAGTTATTCATAAAATTGTCTTTGTAATAACATGGAAGAAAGCTAATGCATAAAATTCTTAAATCAGTTAATTTAGGGGCAGTATACATGAGTACTCATGGACGGGGCATAATACTTGGGCATGGTAGAGGTAGGATGATCAGACGAATCGATGTGGTCGGACCATGGGTTAGAGAATGAGGTACCGCCACCGCCAGCTGTGGACGCTGGGTTTCAGGATCAGACGGGTGGTAACGACGCGGTGTCATAGGCGATACTGCGGGTTCTGGAGAGAGTAGCTGGAGTAGGTGGAGGTACGGGGGCTCAAAAATCTATGTTTGAGCGACTCCGAGCCAATGGAGCAGAGGTGTTCCGGGGGGTTTCTGGAGTGGCTTCCAGTACAGCTGAGTACTGGCTTGAGGAAACTGAACGTATAATGGACGATTTGGACCTTACGGTGGAGGAAAAGTTGAAAGGGATAGTGTCTCTTCTCCGTGATGAATCTTATCATTGGTGGCTCACAGTCCGGGATGGTGCGACAGTTGATGACATCACTTGGGATTTCTTTAAGGCAGCTTATCAGAGGAAGTATGTCGGGTCCAGTTATATAGATACGCAGCGGAAGGCATTCTTGAATCTGGTTTAAGGGAATAAGTCAGTATCAAAATATGAGGCGAAATTCCTTTGACTGAGTCGTTATGCTAGGGGTATCATGGCTACGGAACACGAGCACTGTGTCAGGTTTGAGGACGGCTGAGAGATGAGCTACAGATGTTGATTGCTCCACAGTAGGAGAGAGAATTTACGGTCTTGGTAGAGAAGGCCAAGATTGTAGAGGAGGTGAAACAGTCGGTAAGACGGGATCAGGATCAGAGTTGGGCTAAGAGGAGTTCTGGGTCATCAGGGTCTGCCGGGAATTCACAAAAAAGGGCAGATATAGTGGGCCGAGTCAAGCTACAAAACCTGCTGCTACTACCCAGTGGCAGCCACAGTGTGCTCGGTGTGGGAAGTCTCATTCGGGAGAGTGTTGGACCGAAAATAGAGGGTGCTTTGAGTGTGTCAATGGGGCACCGGGTAAGGAATTGTCTGCAGAGCTTAGCTAGGATCCAGTCTGAGGGCCAAGGACGTACACAATTCAGGAGGGATGGCCAGTAACCACAGAGGGGTCGCGGTCCGGCCAAGAGAGGTAATGGCTCTGGTTGAGGTCGTGGAGCACCGGGTAGAGGTGTTGGGAATGCTGATGCAAGACTGCCTGGGTTGGTCTATGCTGCGAGGCGTCTAGAGGATGGCGACGCACTGGACGTCATAACTGGTACGTTCTTAATTTTTGGATTGCCTACTTTGATAGATGTTGGATCGACGTACTCGTATGTTGCTAGTAGTATAGTGGGAACTCTAAACTTAGTCCATGAGGTTTCTTCTAGGGAGATGACTGTAATTAGCCCTCTAGGTCACTCTGTAGAAGTAAACAAATTGTATAGGATGTACCCCTAAAACTCCAAGGGGTAGTGTTTCTGGCTGATTTGATGGAACTGCCATTCGGGGAGTTTGATTTGATCCTAGGGATGGACTGGCTAGTGAAGTATCAAGCAAGTTTAGACTGTGCGGCTAAGCGTATGGTGTTGAGGTCGGTTGAGGGTAAGGAGGTGGTGATGATAGGTGATAGAAGAAATTACCTATCCAATGTGGTATCTGCTCTGAAGGCCGAGAAAATGGTGAGAAAGGGATGTGAGGCATTCATAGTTCATGTTTGTGCATTGGAGGCCAAAGAGTCAACTGTGGGGAGTGTCCGAACAGTAAAGGATTTCACTGATGTGTTTCCAGAAGGAGCTTCCCGGTCTGCCTCTCGATCGCGAAGTTAAATTTGGGATAGATTTGCTACTAGGAACCGCACCAGTGTCTATTGCCCCTGTATAGGATGGCGCCGAAGGAGTTAGCAGAGCTGAAGGCGCAGATTCAGGAGTTGTTGGATCGAAGTTTTATCCGGCCGAGCGTATCACCCTGGGGAGCTCGTGTACTTTTTGTCAAGAAGAAAGATGAAACAATGCGGATGTGTATAGATTATCGTCAGCTGAATAAGTTGACGATTAAGAATAAGTATCCATTTCTGAGGATAGATGATTTGTTCGATCAGCTGAAAGGGGCATCAGTTTTCTCTAAAATTTATTTGAGGTCGGGGTACCATCAGCTTAAGGTAAAGGAGGCTGATATCCATAAGACAGCGTTTCGCACTTGTTATGGGCACTACAAGTTTTTAGTAATGCCGTTTGGGTTGACTAATGCATCGGTAGCATTCATGGACATGATGAATCGGGTTTTTCAACCATATTTGGATCGATTCATCGTGGTGTTTATAGATTACATCTTGGTGTACTCGAAATCGAAAGAGGAGCATGATGAGCATCTCCATATGGTTTTATAGATTCTGAGGGAAAAGCAGTTATTCGCAAAGTTTAGTAAATGTGAGTTCTGGTTAAATGAGGTAACTTTCTTGGGTCATATGGTGTCAGCTAAGGAGATTAGGGTGGACCCTCGGAAGATTGAAGTACTATTGGATTGGAAACCACAGAAGTTGGTGGTAGAGATTCAGAGTTTTCTAGGTTTGGCGGGATATTATAGAAGGTTCGTGGAAGGTTTTTCTTTGATTGCAGCACCGTTAACCAAGTTGCTAAGGAAAGGGGTTCCGTTTGTGTGGTTAGACAAGCATCAAGAGAGTTTTGAGAAGTTAAAGAAGATATTAATAGAAGCTTCGATTTTGATTCAGCCTGAGGCAGGGAAAGAGTTTATGGTCTACTGTGATGCATCGCATACTGGTTTAGGATGTGTGCTGATGCAATAGGGGAAAGTAATAGCGTATGCATCTGGACAGTTGAGACCCCACGAAGTGAATTACCCGACGCATGATCTGGAGTTGGCTGCGGTGGTTTTCGCTCTGAAAATTTGGAGGCATTACTTGTATGTGGAGAAGTCGATTGTCTACACAGACCACAAGAGTTTGAAGTACCTCTTGACTCAGAAGGAATTGAATTTGAGGTAGTGAAGGTCGATCGAGTTGTTGAAGGATTACGATTGTTCGATTGAATACCATCCGGGTAAGGCTAATGTAGTGGCTGACGCGTTGAACCGCAAGGTGGTAGCGGACTTGAGAGCAATGTTCGCTCATCTTAGTCTGTATGATGACGGAAGTCTATTAGCGAAATTGCAAGTGAAGCCGATGTGGGTAAACTAGGTAAAGGTGAAATAGCTAGCTGATGAAGACTTAAGTACTCGGTATTTGCAAGTGCAGAATGGTGGATTGGAGGGTTATAGCTTGAGCAGTGAGGGTGTGCTGTGTTTTCAAGGGAAAGTTTGTATGCCGAGAGATGTTAAGGCAGGGGATTCTCTAGGAAGCTCATAGCAGCCCATATGCTATGCACCCTGGAGGTAGTAAAATGTATCGGGATTTGAGGGAACAGTTTTGGTGGCCGGTGCAGGCGAGAGGTAACGGAATTCGTAAGTAAGTGCCTGACGTGTCAGCGAGTCAAAGCTAAACATCAGTTCCTTCGGTCCATTATACCGATAGATTTTGTCGTTGGGCTACCCTCACGCCCGGCAAGAAGGATTGATGCAGGTGATTGTTGATCGTCTGACTAAGTCAGCTCATTTCTTACCAGTTCAGGTTGATTACTCACTTCTAAGGTTGGCTAAGTTGTATGTAGCAGAAATCGTGAGACTTCATGGAGTGCTGGTGTCAATTATCTCAGATAGAGATCCTTGTTTCACATCAAGGTTTTGGAAAGCATTGCATCAGGCATTGGGTACAAGGTTGGATTTCAAGACGGCATTTCATCCATGATGGATGGGCGATCGAGAGAGGTAATCCAAATTTTGGAAGACATCTTTGAGAGGTTGTGTTTTGGATTTTAGAGGTAGTTGGGAAGAATTTATACCATTGGCAGAGTTCGCGTACAACAACAGTTACCAGGCAAGTTTTAAGATGGCACCGTATGAAGCACTGTATGGGCAGAGGTGTCACACTCCTAAGTGTTGGACGGAGTTGGGTGAGCGTCAACTATTGGGTCTAGAGTTGGTTACTGAAGTGGAGGATAAGGTTAAGCTGATTCGAGCTCGTCTGAAGGAAGCTTCAGACAGATAGAAATCTTATGTTGATATCAAATAGAGGGATATAAAGTTTGCAGTGGGTGACAAAGTTTTTCTGAAAGTGTTCCCGTGGAAGAAGGTGTTGAGATTTGGTCAAAAGGGAAAGCTGAGCCCTAAGTTCATCGGGCCGTATAAGGTGTTGAAGCGTGCGGGACTAGTAGCTTATTAGCTTGAGTTGCCAATAGAATTGAGTCAGATCGATGATGTGTTTCATGTTTCAATGCTTAGACGCTATTGCTCAGACCCGTCACATGTTGTGCCTGTAACACCCTAAAAATTTGAGTATCGATATATTGCAGGATTTGGTGTTTAGATTATGAAGGAAAATTTTCTTACTTTTATTTTTGTGTTTATTATAGTCCTAAAGAAGAGTATAGCATAATTTGGGTAAGGAATAAATTTTATATTTGAGAATTTATTGAAGAGAAGCAAGTGTCATTAATACTTAAGTTAATTTAAGTGTTAATAAGGACATAAGATGAGTACATGGCATGGTGGTGTTGGTGCATGAGTTGTAGCATGAGGGGAGAGGTTCGGATCCCTTGTTTAGCATCTAGGTAAATTTTATTTTTAATTTTTCTGTACATGTATAGCAAGTGTCGGCCAAGCATAAATATGGTAAGTGTTGACTTTGTTATTTTTGGTTAGTATATCAAAGGAATAAGGTAAGTGTAAACATATGGTATGGAATCAAAAATTTATGGAAAAATATGGGGACATAAGGCATATATCAAGGAAAAGTTTTGGAAACAAATTCATGGTCATTTGACCAATGAATTTGACTGAGATAATGGCTAGGGGAGGTTGGCCGAAAATGCTAGTAGTTGGCTAGGATTAGTTTTGGTCATTCTTAGCATTTTGTGCATAGTTTTGAAACTCTTTCTCTACCTTTCTCCCTTGGCCAAAATTGAGCATTGGTAAACCTTAATCTTTTGACCATTTGGTCACTTTTGCATATCACCTTAGTATTCTTTTGTGTGTTCTTTTCTTAGTGATGAAATCACCTATACCAAAAAGCCATTCTTTTCTTTTCTTCTCCCCATTGCCGAATATACAATGCTATTAAATTCATCTCTTTTCTTTCTCTTTTCTTCTCTTTGAAAACGAATCCTCATCATCATCTTTTTCTTCCATCTTTTATTTCTTTCTCATATTTCTTTTCAATCAAAATTCTCTCCATTAATTCTCTCATGGCCGAATGCTAGTGTGCCCATAGCGAATTTTTTCTATTCCTAAGCATCATTCTCAATCGTTTCTTTTCAACCGTGGACAATAGGTAAGGGTTCCTTTTGGTTTATATTAGTTAATAGAGGTTTGGTAGAATTTTAATGGTGGTAAGAGGATCTTTTGGATCGAAATTTATTATTCCTTCTATTAAACGTTTCCAATGGTTATATTTTAGTGTGATAACCAAGATAAGAAATCAAGTGGTCGTGAGTGACATAGAACGCTGGATCGATTCTCCTTGTGGAACAAGAATATTTGTGGTAAGGAAATCTCGTTCTTAAAACCTTTAGTCATAATCGATATAAATATTATTAGGACGTGCTAACAATCTTTTGATATTGAAGACTTTCAAAATAGGAAGAAAAGGCGGTGTTTAGTCTTCGTAAGAAGGGCGGATCCTTGTTTCTCCTAAGTATAAACAAATAGCGTTTGGTAGTCCGGATTTTTCATCGGGTTGCGGACCATCTTTCAAGGAAGTCAATTATTTGAAGTGGTACGAACTTCCGAGCCTTTATCGTTAGTGGATTCTCAACGATAACGAACCAATAAACGAGGAGAAACCAAAAATTGAAGTGATTCAAAATCAAGAGGGTAAGGTTTTGGATCTAATATCGATAATGTATTTTTATACAAAATAGTGTTCTAACGTATTGAAATATGTTTTAGGTGTCGAGGAGCGAGAAGGATTAGTACTCTCGATATCAAGGTGTGTAACTTCACACTTTTTTCTAGGTTTGGATGTTATTGCGATATTGAGTAAAATCGTAAAAAAACATCTAGATCGGCTTAAAACGTAATAATTGGTATTTCACGAAATTACATGAAAATGATAAAATTGTAGAAATTACAAAATGCCTCGAGAAATTAGTTGTAAATATGTAAAATTGTATATCTCGTAATAATTGGGTAGAAATCAACGTTAGATCGATAATTGGGCGAAATCTCGTTAGATCGATAATTCAATGAAATCTACATTAGATCATAATGGGCCGTAATCTCTATTAAAATTGTTAAACGGGCTGAAATCCCTGCTAAATCGTAAATTTGGGCATAAGTTGTTAAATTGTTAATTGGGCCAAATGTTATTTTTGGGCCTTAATAAAAATAATTGGAAATATTGACTCTTGTTAATGGGCCTTTTTGATTAAATCATTGTATAATCACAGTTTACTTTGCATACATATTGCATGGGTTGGGAAAATGGTGAAGAGAAGAAGGCTTGTTGCCAAAATCTAGTTCGGTGGCTTTGCCACAAAATTATGGCTATTTGCCTCTAGTTCGGTGGCTCTGCCACAAAAGTAATAAATGGCTATTTGCCTCTAGTTCGGTGGCTCTGCCACAAAAATAATAATTGGCTCAATGCCTCTAGTTCGGTGACTTTGTCACAATCTAGTTCGGTGGCTCTGCCACAAATATAAATTGGCTTAATGCCTACGATTGGTGTGATGGGTGGGTGGGTTGACTTGATCCCCAGTGTGATGGTTGGTGCGGGTGTGTGTAGCGGATGGAATTAGGTTTGGGAGGGAAAAATTCATTTTTACATGCATGTTATTAATTATGTTATTCATTATGCTATTAAATATGTTATTAATTATGTTGTTAATTCTGCTTATGGGCTCAAGGCCCAAATCCATAATTTGAAAATTTGGCCCAGTGGACAAAGTAAGTGAGTTATACACTGAGTTCTAAGTAACTCACCCCCCTCAAATTTTCCATCTCAGGTAATGGAAATTGACGTGGACTTGGGCCGAGGATGACTTCGTGGAGGCCATCTTGCAAAACATGGGTTTATTAAACTCGAACTTTTTAATAAGTATTTTACTATTTTGGGTTAATGTAATAAGGGCCTCTAATAATAATTTATGGATTTTTATGTGTTTGGTTTTAAACTATATTTTGAACATTTAAATATGGGCTTATGATTATATGATGTTTTTATCAAAAAATTGGGTTTTCAAATATATGAAATTCCTTTATAAATATTTTATTATTGTTAACTCTTAAATAAATTACCTAAGGGTTTTTGATAATACAATGTTAATAATGTTTTTCAACTAATGTTTTCTAATATACATCAAATTAAAATACTCTTCTGATTTTTATTAAACCCCGTAATTAAAAATAATATTGTAGTTTTCAACTTATTGAAGATTTTAAGATAGCTTGATTCATGTAACAAACCAAATCTAGTCTTAATGCATAGACCGGGTTTGGGGTGTTACATTTAATGGTATCAGAGCCAATTTCAAAAACTCAGCTGTGGTTTGGGTTCGCAAATAATTCCTGTATGAAATCGTTCAATTATATTTTAAAGATCAGTATGGCACCACAAGTATCCGGCAACAAGTCAAGTAAGTATTTATTGCTTAATGATTACTATGATGATCATAGGAACACTCTAGAACTTCTAGTTTTAGATGTGAAAAAAAAATCGTAGAGATTGAGACTATAGGATATGTTGCGAAAAACAACTTTATCTCTCAAATCTCATAAAACATCGTTAATAAACACCAAACAAATTTTTCGATTCATAAAACTTGTAATCGCTAAAAATGAACAAGCCATCATGAGCACTAGAGGACGTGGTCGTGGACTCGTAGACGTGGCCGTAGACGCCGAGGTGCTACAACCAAGCACCAAATCATATCTCGGAAATGGATGCACTGCGTCAATTGAGAGTGAGACGATCACGCGATCACATGGAAGAAGATAATGCATTAACTCAAGCAATGCTGCGAGTCTTGGAAAGGGTCGACGGAACTAGAATTGGGCCAACAACTCGTGGGTCAATTTTAGAACGACTTAAGTCCAATAATGCAGAAGTTTTCAGAGGAGTTTAGGTGTAGCTCCAAATGTGGTGAATCATCGCTCAAGTCGTGGAACGGATTATGGATGATATGGAATGCATCGTTGAGCAAAAACCGAAAGGAGTCAGTATCCTTGTTAAGAGATGAGGCGACGTTGGTGGCTCAATGTTCGAGAAGGCACCAAGTCGCACCGATTAATTGGGAATTCTTTAAAGCCGCCTCCAAGGAAAATACATTGGAACGAAGTTATGTAGACGTCAAGGAAAGAATTTCGAATCTTGTCCAAGGAAGTAAGACAAAGGCAAGATATGAAGTCGAAGTTTTACGTCGAGCCGCTATGCTCGGACAATTGTATCAACGAGCATGAACGTTGTGTGCGTTCGAGGATGGACTTAATGATGAGTGAGGGTTCTTATTGCTCCACGAAGTTAGAACTTTTTCCACTCTTGTGTAGAAGGCCAAGATAGCCGAGGAGGCTAAGAACTCGTAACGGTAGAACCAGAAAGATTTCAAAACAAGAGAGAGACACGCAGATCTGTTCTTCAAAGAGATTCCGAAGAGACCTCGGAATGATGAACCGGTTCAAGGTAGAACAACGATAATAAATAATCAAGTCGAGATTATACCGAGTGTGGGAAAAGACATTTTGGAGAGTGTTGAGGAAAACGGGTGCATGTTACAAATGCGGTTCAATGGATCATTAGTACAAAATTGTCCTCGACGTATGGATACGACTCAAGAAGTTCAGTAATAATGATGCACAAATGGCCAGAGGTAATCGCAGCCCACCGAGAGGTCGTGGACCAGGTCATGGTGGTAATGGGGTTGGTCGTGGTCAAGGTGCACCGGGTCGAGGAAATGGTCCTAGAGGAAATGCAGATGCAAGACAGCCTGGACTGGTTTATGCAGTTAGACGCCGCGAGGACGGCAATGCACCAGATGCGATAACTGGTACGTTCTTCATCTTCGATGTACTGTTATTGCTTTAATAGATATTGGCTCTACCCACTCATATGTTGCTAGCGCTATATCCGAAACACGAATTTAGAATCAAATTACCGATAGTGGGATGACGAGAATTAGTCGTTTAAGGCGGTCGGTAATTGTAAATAAAATGTTTAAAGACGTGCCCTTGAAAATTCAAGAGGAGGTATTCGTGGCAAATTTGATGGAATTGCCTTTCGGCGAGTTCGATCTCATTCTGGGCATGGATTGGTTGGTTAAACATCGGGTGCAATTGGATTGTGCTGAAAAATGAATGTCAGTAAGAACCTCGGATGATAAGGAAGTCATAATGATTGGTGAGCAAAGGAACTACTTGGCAAATGTGGTATCTGCATTAAAGGCAGAGAAGTTGGTTCGGAAAGGATATGGAGCATTCCTAGCTTTTATCTGTGCTTTGGATGCCAAAGAGTTATCTGTGAATGATGTGAGGACGGTGAAGGAATTTCCCGATGTATTTCCCGAAGAACTTCCTGGTATACCTCCAGATCGGGAAGTAGAATTTGGCATTGAACTTTTGCCTGGGATAGCTCCAATCTCCATTGCTCCTTATAGAATGGTACCGAAGGAGTTGGCTGAGCTTAAAGCTCAAATTCAAGAATTACTTGATCGGGGATTTATTCGATCAAGTGTGTCTCGGTGGGGAGCACCAGTTTTGTTCGTCAAGAAGAAGGATGGATCGATGCGTATGTGCATTGACTACAGACAATTGAATAAATTGAAGATCAAGAATCGGTATCCTCTGCCGAGAATTAACGACCTGTTTGATCAATTAAAAGGAGCTTCAGTTTTCTCCAAAATTGATTTGAGGTCGGGTTATCACCATTCAAGGTGAAAGAAGCGGACATTTATAAGACGGCATTTCGGACACGCTACGTACATTATGAGTTTGTAGTGATGTTGTTTGGATTAACCAATGCACCAGCCGCATTTATAGACATGATGGTCGAGTCTTTCAACCATATTTAGACCGGTTTGTGGTAGTGTTCATAGATGACATATTGGTTTATTCGAGAAATGAGGAGGAGCATGACAAGCATTTGCGGATAGTATTACAAACTACTTACGTGATAAGCAACTCGTATGCCAAATTTAGTAAATGCGAATTTTGGCTAAAGGAAGTGACTTTCCTTGGTCATGTGGTATCACCAAGGAATAAGGGTGGATCCTCGTAAAATTGAGGCTATTCGGATTGGAAACCACCAACATCGGTGAGCTGAAATTTGGAGTTTCTTGGGTTTGGTGGATACTATAGACGTTTTGTAGAGGGTTTTCGTTGATTGCTGCACCCCTAACTAAACTGTTGTGGAAAGGAGCTCCGTATAATTGGACTGAAAAGCAGCAAGAGAGTTTCGAGAAATTGAAGAAGATCCTGACGGAAGCTCCAGTTTTGATTCATAGGAGACCGGAAAAGAATTCACTATTTATTGTGATGCGTCTCACACGGGTGCAGGTTGTGTGTTGATGCAAAATGGAAAGGTGGTGGCCTATGCTTCGTCAATTGAGACCACACAAGTAAACTACCCTACTCATGATTTGGAGTTAGTGCGTGGTCTTTGCTTTAAAGATTTGGAGGCACTATCTCTACGGTGAGAAATCATCATTTACACGGATCACAAGAGTCTTAAATACCTCCTTATCCAAAAGGAGTTGAATTTAAGACAAAGAAGATGGGTAGAATTATTAAAGGATTATGATTTCTCAATCAAATATCATCCCGAAAGGCTAACGTGGTAGTGGTGACGCGTTAAGTCGTAAGGCAAGATTCGATTTGAGAGCATTCACTACACCAAAACAGACTTTTAGCGGCGTTTTTTTTAGCTTTTAGCGGCGTTTTTAAGCGCCACTAATACTATTTGCGGCGCTTTTGAAAGCGCCGCAAAAAACGCCGCTAAAGCAAGCGCCGCAAAATTTAGTGGCGTTTGTTGTGAAAAAACGCCGCTAAAGGTAGGGGCTTTTAGCGGCGCTTTTATAAAAAACGCCGCAAAAGGTAAGGGCTTTTAGCGGCGCTTTTCAGAAAAACGCCGCTAAAGGTAGGGGCTTTTAGCGGCGCTTTTATAAAAAATGCCGCAGAAGGTAAGGGCTTTTAGCGGCACCTTTCGTAAAAACGCTAAAGGAAGGGGCTTTTAGCGCTTTTCAAAAAGGCCGCTAAAGGTAGGGCTTTTAGCGACGCTTTTCAAAAAAACGCTAAAGGTAGAGCTTTTAGCTAGCTTTTCAAAAACGCTAAAGATAGGGCTTTTAGCGGCGCTTTTCATAAAACGCCGCTAAAGGTAGGGCTTTAGCGGTGCTTTTTTAAAAACGCCGCTAAAGTCATGAAAATTAAAAAAATAAAATATTATAAAAAGAATAAAATTAAAATATTATGAATATTAAAATATTATAAAAACATTGATCAATAGTAACATTTAAACCAAAAAAAAAGCGATAGTAAACAATATTCAACAAAAATTTTACAAAAAGAAGCTTAAGCAATTTATATACAAATCTATTCCTATCCCTTTACTCGCTTAAGCAAATCCTTTAGCATTACTTTGATAACAATTCCTATACAAATCCATTTATGTTCCATAGGTGCAAATCTATTTAACAAATAAATAGAAACTCAACCAATACACAAGAAATTTCATAAGTCTATATTATGTTATGTGTTTATCCAACTCACAAGAAAAATCAAGCTCGCCATTGAAAATAGGTGGTGTCAACCAAAGACCAAAGACCAAAGACCAAAGACCAAAGACAATTAAACAAATAGCCTATTAAACAATTGTCGAGTAAAATCCAACTCTGAATTGTCTAATCATGCTAACATCAGCACCAGCACCAATGCTTCCATGAATTCCTTAGTCCGGACCTAGCAATGGTACCAAGATTGTTCACCAAATCAATAAAAGACACAATCTCATTAGAACCTCTCTTGATTAAAATTAGGTGAATAACCAAATGCACAAGAAGCAATAACAAAACTTACCGGCCTTAGTCATGCCAATATCGCTATCAATGATCGATAGAGTATTGTTTGTCTTATCGGGTCAATGTGGATAAACAACTCGGGTTGAGCATCAAGTTTTCTCTTGTCTGTCAAACTCTCGAATCTAATCTTGTCCAATGCCTAAAACCACAATTTTAATAATTAAATTAAATGATACTAGCTTTAAATTTATCATAAAACCTAAAATTAAAACCCATTTCTATGCTAACAATTTGCGTGTTTAGTCAAACTTGAAAACCATAGATTCAAAGACTAGCATTTCAATCTTAAACTTTCATACTATAAATTCCTAAAATTATAATAAACAAATCAAATGACGAATAACAACTTTTATTAACAAATGTAATTTTCAATTGAAATAAACAACCAACGAGCACTACCTATAAATTAAAAACAAAGAGAAAATAAAACCCAAATTTTGTTTCCATACAAAAAGCAAACAAAAACAACAAGCATTAAAGCAAAAAAGATTAGATCCAATTAACCATACCTTAAAATTATAATAAAGTAATTAAAAAACATCTCCATATTGACGACCAAAAAAAAGTTAAAACAGAGAAGAGCGGGACTTACATCGAAGCATTGCATTGAGGAGCTCACGAAGAAAGATCTCCTTGTTGCAGTAGAAAGATCCCTCACAATCAAGAAACTGATATAGAAGCTTCCTGAGAGCAGCCCAAACGTGTAAAATAATCTAAAATACACAGCCAAATAAAACATTCAAAACTAACATAAAATAAAAAAGCCTATTAAACAAATATAAAACGTACATGCAAAACTAATTTAGTCTTACACTAGTATATGTGATAGCCTATTACCTATAGCCTAAAAAAAATTTATTATTATATAAATAATAACACTATATTTATAACTCAATAAAAATTAAATCAACTAAAATTAATATTTTAAGTGATTTATTTTTAAGTATATTTAAAAATTGATAATGAAAAACAAATGACAATTTTTCAATATAAAAGTGGAGAAAACGATCAAAAGATTCTCGCCATCGCCATTCACTACCATGACACACAAGAGGCCATGAAGGAGAAACAAATTAAAAGGCAATAAGCTCAAGAATGGAGAGCAACTAGCAAGTGCCCATATAAAATCAACTTTAGCAATCAAATGAACAAAATAGGTTTCTATGCATGTAACCTAAGACATCTAGTGCTAAAATCGCTTATCATCACAAAAATAGGTTCGCGTAAGAATACACCAAAGAGCTCTAATTTTACTATCCATCACAAAAATAAAGTTGATTTGCTTAGCATTATTATTATTCAATTCAAACTAACTAAAAAAGGAAAATGGACAGAAGAGCCATCATCAAGTGTTGTTAAATTATTGTAGCACTTCAAAACAAATCATATTTACATCCCAACTTTAGCAACAACTAAAAGTATCAACTAATTACAACTTCCAATATCCTATACGGTTTCCTTACTACAAAGCATCTATGCCTTATGTTTACAATGGCATGGGTCTTAGCTTAGTCAAGAGAACTTTTTGTTTCAAATAAATAATAAATTATATTCGATTGCCTCACGAAATGCCAAAGTGATAATTCTACCTTATCACAAAGCTTTTGCAGACTCCATCATGGCAACAGGAGAAAGTATATCCGGTCGAATGCTCAATGCTTGTCCAAGCTTTATATATGAGGCCCAAAGAGGTGACAATTTCCTTAATTCAATAGCTCTAGCCACTTCATTACGTTAATAAAGCGAAACAAATTTGAACATGAAAATTTATGCGTGCATTTAGATGCTAACAAACACACACAAACAAAGAAGGGAACTTAAAAACTTTAACGAAGGGTAGAATCATTTATAAAAATAATATCACTTAGTAGGATATTTAGAAATTAGAAGCTAACAGAAAAGAAGGTGATAGAGAATTGTGTGTTCACCTCTTTGACCTTCTTGTTTACCACATCCATATCCAAGCGTGAGAGGAAACCCCAAAGAAGATAGTAACAGATGATACGAGTTGCAATAGCACGAGGTCGTTTCCCCAAGATCTTTGAGATGCTAGTGGATCATATGCCAAAGGTAAGAAATCACTGTTTTCATCAACCTATGTAACGAGAAAATAATTTATGCTTGACCAGCCAAAAATTTAGGCATAGCAAAATAAAGGAATGGCGGACTAACTAGAAATTGCAAGCCCATTAAATGGTGTCGTATAGCATCACTAAACCATCCCTACGGCATTAAACTTTTCAAAAGCTTTGAAAATATTTCACTTTCCGAACATGAAATGAGTTTTCCCTGTACTAAAACATCAAGCTCAGAGAATAAAAGTAGATTAGAAGTCTAGAATTCAAACATGATGATATATGCTACAATAATCGTATTTTTACCTCAACCAACCGGTTGAATGTTGTCATTAGCAAACCTGTGTATCCAGTAAATTTTGGCCACGAAGTCCTCTCATTAGTATAGCCAAATCTTCATTTTGACCACGTGAAATCAAATCTCATTTCACCAAAAAACTATTTCCAACAAAAATAAGTATTGATTTTTATTTTTTACCGTAGAAATTCCATTCACGGACTTTTTAGATGAGGAGGACTTGGAGGAGCCATTGACGTTGTTGTTTGAAGGAGAGGACCGAGATGGAGTCTTACGAGTGGGTTTAAGGTCGGTTACTACAGCGAGAACCGATCGGCATGAAAAACTATAAGAAGGCATCCCAATGTTTAATTCATCCCTTGGGAACAAATGGAAATTATACCGCAATGACAATTAAAAGAAAGTCGCAACTTAATTCTTACAAATAATTGCTAATTCTTTCAACCTAAAATTTCACCCGTAATTTAATCCTCGAAATTCCTCGAACTAAAATTTTAACTTCTAATTTTCCAAATTACCTTTAATTTACAAATGATAATCCTGAAAAAATTCAAATTAACAGAATGTTTTCAAATTTTAATGTAAATTTACATTCTAAAACCTGAATATTATTATTTTTCAAAGATAAAATGAATCATTATATAAATAAAAGGTTGAGAACCGGCGGGTGGCGGTGACTTTGGAGCCAGATATGGTAAAGGGGATGGCTAACTGGAGGAGCTGAAGCGTTCAATGCCTGACGGACCTTCGAGTAAATGGTTTCCATGAGTCAAGGAGGAGACTCGAGTTCAAGGAGCGGAGAAAGAACCGTGTTCGAGAGAAACCGCGACGAAGTCGAAGCGGAGAGGTGGGACTTGAACTCCGGAGTGAGTCACTGAAGTTGGATTTGGTAACCTACTTTACGCTCCATTGATGCTTATGCCGATGGTCATTTGGGGATATTTTCGTACCAAAAAACGTCTCCTTAATAAAGCCACCATTCTCGTAAAACGAGAGCATCTGGAGACTTAAGGAAATTTTGGGACTTAGAAATTTAGGGTTCCTTTCATATATGAAAATTTTGGGCGTTTTAAATAAAACGCCGGTATAGTTTATTTTTTTACTGCTTTTGTAAACGCCACTATAATATAATTTTAAATTTTTTATTTGTAACCTAATTTTTCTATTTTTTCTTTTAAAATTTTTGTGCTCAGATTATTATTTTTTAAATTTTTATTTTATTATATTTTGGGAATTGAATTTTTAACTAATTTAATATTTAATTTTTAATTTTTATTATTAAATCTTAAAAATTTAATTACTATTATCAACTCTTTTAGAATTTCTTTTTTCGTTCTTTTTACATCAATATTATTCTTTTAAGTATGGTCTTATTAGTTATTTAAATTTTATATAAATAACATTTAATTATATGTATACACCTAAATTTTGATATAGATACATCTCGTAATTATATATGAATTTTGGTTTAATGTATAATTCTATAGGTGAAATTCTAATTGTGGTTTAAATGTATAGTTGAAACTTTAATTTTATTTAATCATACATATTATTTTAAAATATAAATACATCAATATATTTTTATATTGAATAAATATAAATTTTATGTATGCAATATATAAATAAAAATGATGTTAATTATATCAATAATTTTGTTAATATTTTACAAGATCTGGATCAAATTAAAGTTCATGTATACAATTGCACACTAAACCATTGATCATGTATGCTTTTGGGATTTAACCCATTTTGATATATATATATTTTTTAAAATAATAGTTTACATTTATCTTATTTTGATTTATATTCTAAAAAATCCAAGACCTAAGCCTCAAACTCAAAACCCAAACCATAAATCTTAGACCATAAAACTCGAACCTTAAACTCTAAACTGCAAACCTTAAACCATAATCTGAGACTAACTTTTTGGGAATTCATGTGGCCAATGTTAGTGTAGTACAAAACATATATTTTAATAGCTAACACATTAACCATAAATCCCTCATGACGGATTTCAGTTTCGAAATTTTGGGTCATATAGCTAACACTCTAAACCTTAAACTCTGAAATTTTAAACTTAAATCATAAACCCTAAACTTAGAAACCTAACACATTAACTATTTCCCCAAACCCCTAACCCTAAAACCATAAACCCTAAATTCTAAACTCAAAACCCTAACCCATTAACAATTTCCCCTTAAACCCTTAACCTTAAACCTTAACCCTTGACCACTAACACTTAAGCCTTAATACCGGTAAACACTAAGATATTAAACACTATACAATAAACCCAAACAACAAACTTTAAAACAATAAACCCATACACCAAAATAACAAACCCTAAACCATGAAATTAACATACTAAATATTAAACCCTAAATCAATTTTAATAGCTTAATTTGTAAATTAAATGAAAACTTCTAAATTGTTTAGTTAGCGCTTGTAACTTTTCATAATTAAGTAACTAAATGAAACTTTCTCATTGCTTATAAGTGAATTTATCAAAATAAAATATAATTCAAAGCAAGAATAAGCAAAAATATGAAAAACTTTTACCGCGCTTGAAAACGCCGCTAAATCTTAGTCTTTAGCGTTTTCCAAAAGCGCCATATCTTTAGACCTTTTTAGCGTTTTTCCAAAAGCGCCGCTAATGCTCAGAACTTTAGTGGCGTTTTTCAAAGCGCTAATGCTCAGACTTTTAGCGGCGTTTTCAAAAGCGCCGCTAATGCTCGAACCTTTAGCGCATTTTCCAAAGCGCGCTAATGCTCAGACCTTTAGCGGCGTTTTTCCAAAAGCGCCGCTAATGCTCTGATTTATAGCGGCGTTTTAGGATTAAAACGCCGCTATTTATCCTTTTTAGCGGCGTTTTGAAAATAAACGCCGCTATTTTTCATTTTTTTTGTGGCGTTTTCCTTCAAACGCCGCTATTGTGTAATGTTTGCGGCGTTTTTCTTTAAAACGCCACTAAAAACGCCGCTAAAAGTCTGTTTTGGTGTAGTGATTGTTTGCCCATTTGAGTCCGTATGAGGATGGTAGTTTGTTAGCAGAACTTCAGGTGAAGCCTCTGTGGCTGGAACAAATCAAGGAAAAACAGACATCAGATGAAAAGTTGGGACCTTTACTTCAGCAAGTTGAAAATGGTGAAATCGAGGATTTTGGAATAAACATAGAAGGTGTGTTGTGCTTTCGAGGAAGAGTATGTATGCCTAAGGACTCAGATCTGAGGCAAATGATTCTACGGGAGGCGCATAGTAGCCCTTATGCTATGCATCCCGGAGGAAATAAGATGTATCGAGATCTCCGTGAACAGTATTGGTGGCCAGGGTTGAAGCGTAAAATTTCAAAATTTGTGGGAAAATGTTTGACTTGTCAGCAAGTGAAGGCAGAACATCAATTACCGTCTGGATTGTTACAACCGATAAAGATTCCTCTTTGGAAATGGGAACAGATAACCATGGATTTTGTTAGTGGGTTACCTTTAACACCTACTAAGAAAAATTTTGTTTGGGTAATTGTTGATCGTTTGACGAAGACTGCTCATTTCCTACCAGTTTGTACGGATTATTCCTTGCAAAAGTTGGCAAAGCTGTACATATCTGAAATTGTGAGGTTGTATGGGTTTTGTATCTATTATATCGCATAAGGATCCCGATTTACATCACGATTCGAAAGCTCTGCATGAAGCCTTGGGGACAAAGTTGAATTTTAGTACAGCTTTTCATCCTCAGTCTGATGGTCAGTCAGAGAGAGTAATTCAGATATTAGAAGATATGTTAAGGGGGTGTGTAATCGACTTCAGGGGTAGTTGGGAGGATTATCTACCACTGGCAGAATTTGCGTATAACAATGACTATCGATCTAGCATTGAGATGGCACCTTACGAGGCATTGTATGGTCGTAAGTGTCGTTCTCCTATTTGTTGGACCGAGTTGGACGAACGACGATGTTAGGTCTGAGATGATATCTCAAGCAGAGGAAAAGGTAAAAGTTATTCGAGCACGGTTGAAAGAAGCCTCGAGAGATGTAAGTCGTATCTGCACCTAAAGCGAAAGGATATTGAGTATGATGTGGGGATCGGGTTTTCTTGAAGGTCTCACCTTGGAAAAAGATCTTCGTGTTTGAAAAGAAGGGCAAGCTAAGTCCTAGGTACATTGGACCTTATCGTGTCTTGAAGCGTACGGGTCCGATGGCTTATCGATTGAGTTACCTCCTAATTGGATCAAATTCATAATGTTTTCATGTTTCCATGTTGAGTCGTTATAGATCGTATCCTTCGCACATAGTACCCAGTAGAAGAATTGGAGTTGAATTGATTTGTCTTTTGAAGAAGAACCGGTGAAAATCTTAGACCGAGATGTCAAAGTGCTAAGAAAGAAAACCGTGCTGTTGGTCAAAGTTCTATGGCGTAACCACGAGTGGAGGAAGCTACGTGGGAGGTGAGGATGCAATTCGGCAACAATACCTCACCTCTTTCAATCGTAAATTTCGAGGACGAAATTTTCTTTAAGGAGGGTAGAGTTGTAACACCCTAAAAATTTGAGTATTGATATATTGCAGGATTTGGTGTTTAGATTATGAAGGAAAATTTTCTTACTTTTATTTTTGTGTTTATTATAGTCCTGAAGAAGAGTATAGCATAATTTGGGTAAGGAATAAATTTTATATTTGAGAATTTATTGAAGAGAAGCAAGTGTCATTAATACTTAAGTTAATTTAAGTGTTAATAAGTGACATAAGATGAGTACATGGCATGGTGGTGTTGGCGCATGAGTTGTAGCATGAGGGGAGAGGTTCGAATCCCTTGTTTAGCATCTAGGTAAATTTTATTTTTAATTTTTCTGCACATGTATAGCAAGTGTCGGCCAAGCATAAATATGGTAAGTGTTGACCTTGTTATTTTTGGTTAGTATATCAAAGGAATAAGGTAAGTGTAAACATATGGTATGGAATCAAAAATTTATGGAAAAATATGGGGACATAAGGCATATATCAAGGAAAAGTTTTGGAAACAAATTGAGGTCATTTGACCAATGAATTTGGACTGCATAGTGGCTAGGGGAGGTTGGCGATAATGCTAGTAGTTGGCTAGGATTAGTTTTGGTCATTCTTAGCATTTTGTGCATAGTTTTGAAACTATTTCTCTACCTTTCTCCCTTGGCGAAATTGAGCATTGGTAAACCTTAATCTTTTGACCATTTGGTCACTTTTGCATATCACCTTAGTATTCTTTTGTGTGTTCTTTTCTTAGTGACGAAATCACCTATACCAAAAAGCCATTCTTTTCTTTTCTTCTTCCCATTGCGAATATACAATGCTATTAAATTCATCTCTTTTCTTTCTCTTTTCTTCTCTTTGAAAACGAATCCTCATCATCATCTTTTTCTTCCATCTTTTATTTCTTTCTCATATTTCTTTTCAATCAAAATTCTCTCCATTAATTCTCTCATGGCGAATGCTAGTGTGCCCATAGCGAATTTTCTCTATTCCTAAGCATCATTCTCAATCATTTCTTTTCAACCGTGGACAATAGGTAAGGGTTCCTTTTGGTTTATATTAGTTAATAGAGGTTTGGCCAAATTTTAATGGTGGTAAGAGGATCTTTTGGATCAAAATTTATTATTCCTTCTATTAAATGGTTCCAATGGTTATATTTTAGTGCGATAATGTAAGATCGGAAATCAAGTGGTCGTGAGTGACATAGAACGCTTGGATTGATTCTCCTTGTGGAACAAGAATATTTGTGGTAAGGAAATCTCGTTCTTAAAACCTTTAGTCATAATCGATATAAATATTATTAGGACATGCTAACAATCTTTTGATATTGAAGACTTTCAAAATAGGGAAGAAAAGGGCGGTGTTTAGTCTTCGTAAGAAGGCGGATCCTTGTTTCTCCTAAGTATAAACGAAGAGCGGTTCGACGATCAGGGATTTTCCACCGGGTTATGGACCATCTTCCAAGGAAGTCAATTATTTGAAGTGGTACGAACTTCGAGCCTTTATCGTTAGTGGATTCTCAACGATAACGAACCAATAAACGAGGAGAAACCGAAATTGAAGTGATTCAAAATTAAGAGGTAAGGTTTTAGATCTAATATCGATAATGTATTTTTATACAAAATTGTGTTCTAACGGATCGAAATATGTTTTAGGTGTCGAGGAGCGAGAAGGATTAGTACTCTCGATATCAAGGTGTGTAACTTCACACTTTTTCTCGGGTTTGGATGTTATTGCGGTATTGAGTAAAATCATAAAAAAAAACGTCTAGATCGGCTTAAAACGTAATAATTGGTATTTCGATGAAATTACATGAAAACGACAAAATTGTAGAAATTACGAAAATGCCCTCGAGAAATTAGTTGTAAATATGTAAAATTGTATATCTCGTAATAATTGGGCCGAAATCTCTGTTAGATCGATAATTGGGCTGAAATCTCTGTTAGATCATAATGGGCCGTAATCTCTGTTAAAATTGTTAAACGGGCTGAAATCCCTGCTAGATTGATAAATGGGCCAAATTCCTGCTAAATCGTAAATTTGGGCATAAGTTGTTAAATTGTTAATTGGGCCAAATGTTATTTTTGGGCCTTAATAAAAAATTTGGAAATATTGACTCTTGTTAATGGGCCTTTTTGATTAAATCATTGTATAATCACAGTTTACTTTGCATACATATTGCATGGGTTGGGAAAATGATGAAGAGAAGAAGGCCTGTTGCCAAAATCTAGTTTGGTGGCTTTGCCACAAAATTATGGCTATTTGCCTCTAGTTCGGTGGCTCTGCCACAAAAGTAATAAATGGCTATTTGCCTCTAGTTCGGTGGCTCTACCACAAAAATAATAATTGGCTCAATGCCTCTAGTTCGGTGACTTTGTCACAATCTAGTTCGGTGGCTCTGCCACAAATATAAATTGGCTTAATGCCTACGATTGGTGTGATGGCGGGGTGGGTTGTACGGGGGTGTGTAGCGGATGGAATTAGGTTTGGGAGGGAAAAATTCATTTTTACATGCATGTTATTAATTATGTTATTCATTATGCTATTAAATATGTTATTAATTATGTTGTTAATTCTGCTTATGGGCTCAAGGCCCAAATCCATAATTTGAAAATCTGGCCCAGTGGACAAAGTAAGTGAGTTATACACTGAGTTCTAAGTAACTCACCCCCCTCAAATTTTCCATCTCATGTAATGGAAATTGACGTGGACTTGGGCCGAGGATGACTTCGTGGAGGCTATCTTTTGCAAAACATGGGTTTATTAAACTCGAACTTTTTAATAAGTATTTTACTATTTTGGGTTAATGTAATAAGGGCCTCTATTAATAATTTATGGATTTTTATGTGTGTTTGGTTTTAAACTATATTTTGAACATTTAAATATGGGCTTATGATTATATGATGTTTTTATCAAAATAAATTGGGTTTTCAAATATATGAAATTCCTTTATAAATATTTTATTATTGTTAACTCTTAAATAAATTACCTAAGGGTTTTTGATAATACAATGTTAATAATGTTTTTCAACTAATGTTTTCTAATATACATCAAATTAAAATACTCTTCTGATTTTTATTAAACCCCGTAATTAAAAATAATATTGTAGTTTTCAACTTATTGAAGATTTTAAGATAGCTCGATTCATGTAACAAACCAAATCTAGTCTTAATGCATAGACCGGGTTTGGGGTGTTACAGTGCCAGTGGAAGAGATAGAAGTAAACCCAGATATGTCTTTTGAGGAGGAGCTGGTGCAGATCCTGGATCGGGATGTCAAAGTCTTGTGTAGAAAGTTAGTTCCTTTGGTGAAGGTTCTTTGGCAGAATCATGGTTTGGAGGAGGCCACATAGGAGCCAGAGGATGTGATGCGACAGCAACACCCCCAACTCTTTTGACCAGGTAATTTCAAGGCCGAAATTATTTTTAAGGGGGTAGAACTGTACATCCTTAAATCAGGGCCTTTGTATTTCAGCGTGGTTGCATGTGTATTGTATGGTAGGTATGTTAGTTTGGACTATTTTAGGGTCTAGGCTTGAGCCAGGGATAGGCCGGAGTCATAGCAAAAAGTTGCGTTTTGGGCTTCTAGAGGAAGGGAGCTGTTTGAGCTGGGTGTTAAAAGTAATTGATGAGAGGTTAAGACACAAGAAGTGCCTTGGTAAGGTGGCAATGAGGCGCCACTTGAGGCTTGGACAAGTGACGCCTCAAGGGGAGCAATGGAGCCTAGGTTCGAGCAGTAGAATTCCTTTTTCTGCTTGTTATTTTGACGCCAAGGCTAGGGGGAAGTTGTGTTCAGGTGGGACTCTGATGTATGAGGAGTGGAAGGAGTCAACGCATTTGAATTTTGTGGCAGAGAGAAAATTGTGGAGTTAACTCATTCAAATTGATTTGAATGGGTGGCCAGGAAGAATTCGTGGAGATGGTATGGGAGCTTAGAGTTGGCCGAAACATGAATTCTAGTTGGGGATGGGAGCAATCAGTTTTGGGTGCCTGGGGGCGCCGAATTCCTATAGTAGACTTGGGGAAGCATTTTCGGCCTCCTATGCTTCATTTCTTTTCGGTCAAAGCCGAAATAGCCATAGTATCTAAGTGTCATTTTCTTTGTTTTCCTTTTCTCAAACCCAAAGCCAAAATTACCATTCCAATTCCTCTTTCAACTTCATCTCTTCTCTCAACCTCTTTTGTGCCAAAACCGAAATCTCTTCTCATATCCCTTACTTCTTGTGTTGGCCGAACCCACTTGTTTCTCCCTTGGCATTAATGTTTCATTCATTTTGCTATTTTTCCTAAAGAGCTGAACCCTCATTCTTCATTCCTCCTCTCCATCTTCTTCTATCTTGATTAGCCAAAACCTTTAGGGGTCTCCTCCTTTGCCGAAATCCTTGCATCTCTCCTCTCTGTTCTTCTAAACACTTTGGCCGAATACCCTTGGCCACCTTTTCTTTCTCTTTTTGCGTTCCTTCCTTCTTGATTGGGTGCCAAAATCTATTCCTCTTCTCTGGGTTCTCAAAGCCAAAACCTCAATTAATAATTAGGTAAGATCTCATTTTTCTCTTTTGTTCTTATGGCCGAATCTCCCTAGCATACTTACATCTCTATTCTTTTTCTCTCTTTCGATTGCTATGGTGTGAAATGCCATAACCCCTAACCATCCTGGTTCTATTTTTGGTTTCTCATCAGATTCTCTCTTGTTCCAAGTCGTTGCCGATTCTTGCTAGGGGGTGATCGAATTTGTCGGGTTAAGGTAAGGGGGAAGGCGATCCCTTGTATTTTGCGTTATCTCTTTTGGGATTTCTTGATCAAAGTGAATGGCTATTTGCTTAGTAGTGTTATGCTTGGCGAATGGAGGGACTATGGTGACGCCATCTTGGGTGAACTTTGGGATTCGTTGGTTGTGAGTTACGCTTAGAGCCTCGTGTTTTGTCGACTTAGGTAAGGGATCTATTTATTCAAGTTAAATCTCTATTCATTGTTGATCTCTATGTTAATCCAATTTAGTGACCAAAGGTGTTATGGACCCTAATGGCAGCCGAATGTTAGGAGGGGTTGTATCTGAGACCCCAGCCCCTAAGTTCAAGAAGAGGGCTGTGTCGAATATTCACGATTGGCCACCTGGGTGTGGGCCGACATCCGAGCAAAACAGTAGGCAGATAGCGGTAGTGTCAGTTAATGACAGTGTCGACGTAGAGAGCGTTGTATTGTGAGTAATCAGGTGTGTACCTCTTACACACTTCATACGTTAATATGTTTTATCATGTATATTGCCAAAAGTCAGAATAGCTGTTGAAATCGGTATGATACCCTTGTGGGTAGAAAAGCAAAACGAGGGCTCCGGGTAAGTCCACTTTGATTGACTAGCGTTAAATGCCTGTGTTGAATCTGCATATGCCATACCATGATATTTCTGTATGATAAGCATGATTATTATGCCATGAAAAGTATGTTCATAAAAACGGGTGTTGAGAGGAGGGGGAAGGTATAACTTCAGACTGTCACCAGTGGTTTTGACCACACAGTGGGTTGGCCCCGCTTATTATACTATTGTGACTAAGTCTCAGTGGTTTTGACCACACATGTATTACTTGTGACCTCGGTCACCAGTGGTTTTGACCACATATATATTATTTGTGACCTCGATCACCAGTGGTTTTGACCACACGGGGTAGACACAGGAGTTTCGGATGGTTATGTTTTGGGATGCCTGATAGGCATATGCACTTATGAAACTGTATAAGGGCTTATATCTTTGGAATGGGGACTTATACACTGAGTCTCGGTGACTCACCCTTTCCTTTCTCTTTTACAGATGATTTTTAAACTGCGGATGGGGAGCCGGGACGGACTCAAGGTGGCCATGCACGTTATTTCGGGTTTTATTTTAAATTATTATTTTTGGGTTAGATTTTCATTTAATTTGGTTTTAGTTGTAATAAGGCCATCTAAATTTTTTTTATTTCGGGATTATTTAGTTCGTTGACAACTTTTGAATTTGCATTAAGCATTAAAGCACGTCTAAAATGGAAAAGAGTCAATAAAATGAATGTTTTCACAAACCTTAATGGATTCTTGAGATGTTCTAAAACTTTACCATCGGGTAAAAAAAATGAACTTATAATATCAGCAAGTTAACTTGATTCTCTTTAAAAAAAATTTGAAACGGTTTAAGCTTTTGATTCAAACCAATTTCGGTTTCCAATCAAACAAGACGTTATTTTCAACTTAAGGCGACAACCGATTTTATCAAAAACAAGCTTTCTCTGTGACATACCAGATTCGGTCGTAGTGTGTTGACCGGGTTTGGGGTGTTACAAAAATGGATTTGGATCAGATAAAATGAAGATAATTGAATAGGCGGTCTTTGTTGTTAAATGATATCCGAGGTAAGTCTCTAAGCGAATATATGTCGTAAATTATTTACGTAATTTAATAAATGCTGAAACTTGAAACCATTGTGACTATACATGAAATTGCCAAATTTGGTTAAGAAAAATATGTGATTTTGGTTGAATTATTCGAATGTTAGAAGTATTTGAGTATTTGTATGATGAAATTTCAATGAGAAAATAGTTTGACATGTCAAATGATTCATGTGAGATATCTTTAAATAATTTAAAGCCATTAATATTGGTTATGATCTTAACTACATGCTGAATTTTGAATACATAAATGGGAATTTGGCCAAAGCCGAATGTGATAAGTGTTTTAATAATGAAATGGAATTAAACTTAATTGAGTTTGATATGTGAAAGTTATATGAATTATGTGTGACATATGTGATATTGGTAATATGTAATGTGTATGAGATGATTTAATAATATCGATATTTGGGCTTCGAGCCTAGCAGGCCTTGTGCCGATGGATTATATCAGGCTTATTGCCTAGCAGGGCTTGTGCCGGTGAATTATATCAGGCTTATTGCCTAGCAGGCTAAATGCCGGTGATTAAATTTCAGACCTCAGGTCTAGCAGGCTTAGTGCCGGTGTGTGTTTCAGGCTTAGTTGCCTAGCAGGCTTATTGCCTGTGAATTACTATAAATAGAGGATACATGGATCACTATTAAGGTGGAATGTAATTACTGCAAGTAAGCTAAATGTTCAGGAAAGTATAAGCTTCATAGTTGTAAGGAATAAGGTAAGTTATTATATTACTATTCGAAGTGAGCAATATGTGATATAGTTGAAGTATTTTTGTAAGATTTTAATATGTGCATTTGGTCTTGCAAATAATGAGTATGATATATTGGAATTTAATCTTTGTTATGCCTTTGATATTCGGCCAAATTTGTAAATGCTATATGTGAAGGCAAATGAATATGTTTACATATGTGTATGATTGATTATATGTGGTTAATATGTATATTGTACTTACTTGATCCGGTTATATATGGATACATATTAAATTTATGTGTATTCGGTGAGTTTGCACAATTAAGGGGAGATAAGGATATTTTGAGGTTATTAAAGAAAAGGGTAATAGCATTCGGCATGGTAGATCAATTAAGTAGTAAGCTTTAAAATTGTACGATATTAAATTTGGATTTGAAAATGTTTGAACGATCATTTGATTTAATATTTTTGCTTAAGACTTACTAAGCTAGGTTAGCTTATTATGTGTGTTTGTTATTCTGTTTTATAGATTTTGGTCAATCTACGAGCTCTGGGGATCGTCAATGAAGTCATCCACACTATCGACTATTTTGGTACCTTTAAAGTCTAGATTTCGAACTAAAGGCATGTATAGGCTACACTAGATTTTGAAACAATGAAATTTTGTTCCTGTATATATATTTAGAGCCATACAAAAATGGCTAAATTATAGTAATTTGGTCTTTAATGTATTCAGCCTTAATGCTTGACCATTATAAAGGTAGAATCGGTAAAACAAGTAAGCATGGTTGGTAATTTGGTTGATTTACATGTCGCTTATGTCATGCATTTTCTAATTAGTAAATAGCTCATTTTAGAAGTATATCTTATAGTATATTATTTGTGATGGACGTTCTTATGACTTGACTTTGAGGTTAAGATAATCGTTGAATGTGATTTTTTGTGCTTGGTTGATAGTTAGTCACATTATGTGTTTATGAACATTAGGAGTTGCATTAGGAAGTTTGGTATATGCGCATTTGAAGTTGTTTTGAGCCATGCATTGATAAATATTTATTAATAGAGTACACATTTTAAAATGTAAATCAACTTGTAATAATGTCAAACACTTAATTAGGTATATTCGGCCATGTGATGATATTATTGGTTGGAATGAAAATTTGACTCTGTCGAACATGTTTTATAAAGTGTATGAGTATAATTCAAATTGATATGAATCATGAATTACGGAAGATATTTATTTGATCTTGTTACTCGATTTTGTTCTTAAATATGTATGGATATATACTTTGTTTGGATGTATTAGTACTTGGTATGGGAAGTTAGACAAAGGTTAAATTTCAATACGCAAGGTTAAAGCATAATTATTCTCATACATGAAAACTTAGTTTTGATAATTGAGGTCTTGTTTAGGTTTGATAAATAAGGATATGAGCATATTCGGTCATTTGTGAATGTGTTACATAATGAATAGTAATAAGATTATTCGATGAAAAAAAATACTTCTTTGTAATTGTGGCTAAATGAAATATGATACGTATATTAATGTTAAGCATGCTTTGAAAGTATATTACCCTTGTTGTATTTGATCATGTCTATTGAGCCGTTAATAATTGTTAAGACTTGTACTATGCATGGTAATGCCTTATAACCCTAATCCAGGTGTTACATTTTATTTGTATCAGAGCTACGGTTTAGTCGATTCTAGGATTACCGTAGCACGTGTGAGTCTAGCTATACATGCCTTAAATTATAATGCGATAGTGTGATGACTTCTGACATATGAATTGTGATTTTATATAATAAATGGATCCCGACAGAGCCGTAACTGATGATGTTGAGAGCGTAGCTCCTGATTCTGCACATGGGTCAGCGCCGGTAGACTCTCGACCAATCTCGAGTAGCCTTGATGGGGAGGCTAAGCAAGCCTTCTACCAGATGATGAACGGATGGTCTACTCGCTATGTCCGAAACTAGTCTGACTGTGCAACAAACTCCACCCCCGAATAATCCATCTTTGATACCTATGGTACCTCCGATGATAGATCCGATGAGATTTAGTAGGCCTTCTATAGACAAAATCAAGAAACACGGGGCCAAAGAATTTAAAGCTAATGATGATGATGATGATGATGCAGAACGAGCTAAACTATGGCTTCATAATACTATCCGAGTGTTCGATGAGTTTTCATGTACTCCGGATGAGTGTTTAAAATGTGCAATATCGCTATTGAGGAACACCGCATATCACTGGTGGAATACACTAGTATCAGTGGTTCCGAAGGAGAAAGTGACCTGGAATTATTTCAGACGGAGTTCCGTAAGAAATATACCAGTCAGAGATTCATTGATCAAAAGCGTAAAGAATTTTTAGAATTGAAATAGGGTCGTACGACGTGACTGAATATGAACAAAAATTTGTGACATTGAGCTGATATGCTCGTGAATGTGTTCCAACCGAGGCTATTATGTGTAAAAGATTCAAAGATAGTTTGAACGAAGACATTAAGATGCTGGTTGGCATACTAGAGATTAAAGAGTTCGTAGTACTTGTCGAATGAGCTTGTAAAGCAGATGAGCTTGGGAAAGAGAAAAGAAAAGCCGAATTTGAAGCTAGAGATCTATAAAAGATCATCGAGTAACACCTTTCATTCAGTACCAAAGAAGTTCAAGGATGAATCCAGTCGACATAAAGCCACATCAGACATTTCTAGACGAGATCAAGATCGACCTCCTACGGGTTCTCGAGCTACTTCGATGGCCAGTGTTGGTAATGTTCAGCAGAACTGGGTTGAGTGCAAGCATTGTGGAAAATGGCATTCAGGGAGTTGTAGATTGCATGATCGGTCCTATTTTAAATGTGGATCATTGGATCATTTTATTCGGAGTGCCTGATGTTAGTCGAGCAAAATATTATTCAGAATACAAGACCGAGCAATGTATCAGCGCGTGGCAGACCACCCAGGCATTCGGGAAATGTAAGTAGCAGTCAGAAAGGAACCAAAGGATACTGCAGTTCGGTCAGAGGCTCGTGCACCTGCTAGAGCATATGCTATATGCGCTCGTGAGGATGCTTCTTCCCCAGATGTTACTACAGTACTTTCACTCTTTATGATACTACTGTTGTTGTGTTGATTGATCCTAGTTCGACTCATTCTTACCTGTGTGAAACATTAGTATCCAGTAGGACTCTACCGTTGAGTCTACTGAGTTTGTGATTCGAGTATCAAACCCCTTGGGTCGGTGTGTTCTTATTGATAAAGTGTGTAATGGTTGGCCATTGATGATTCAAGATTCATGTTTCCCAACTGATTTGATGTTGTTGCCTTTCAATGAATTCGATATAATTATGGGAATGGATTGGTTGACTTTGCATGATGCTGTTGTTAATTGCAAAAGAAAGATGGGAATATGCGAATGTGCATTGATTACCGACAGCTCAATAAGGTAACTCTAAAGAATAAATACTCGTTGCCACGGATTGACGACTTATTTGATCAGTTGAAGAGGGCTTCAGTGTTTTCAAAAATAGATTAGAATGGTCAAAAAAGTGTCAGAAAAGTTTCGATCAGTTAAAAGCTCCTTTGACCGAAGCTCCAGTGTTAGTCCAGCCTAAATCGGGTAAAGAATTTGTTGTTTATAATGATGCATCTTTGAATGGTCTTGGTTGCGTTTTGATGCAGGAAGGCAAAGTCGTAGCCTATGCTTCGAGACAATTAAAGCCACATGAAAGAAATTACCCGACACATGATTTAGAGCTAGCAGCTATTGTGTTCGCGTTAAAGTTATGGCGTCATTATCTGTTTGATGAGAAATGTCATGTTTATTTAGATCACAAGAGTTTGAAGTATTTAATGACATAGAGAGATTTGAACCTGAGACAACACTGATGGTTAGAGCTATTGAAAGATTACGAGTTAGTGATTGACTATCATCCGGGAAAGGCAAATATTGTTGCGGATGCTTTAAGTTGAAAGTCATTATTTGCTCTTCATGCGTTGAACGCACATATGGTTATGTATGACGATGGGTCGTTAGTATATTCAACAAATTTGTGATGCTCAAAAAGTTGACAGAGATTTATTGGTAAGACGAGTTCAGCGTGAAAGCAATGTTGAATCAGAGTTTCGAATTGATGAGAATGACTGCTTGAAATTCAAAGATCGAATATGTGTTCCGAGGGATTTGGATTTGATTCAGACAATATTGAATGAAGCTTACAGTGGCCGATTATCTGTTCACTCGGGTAGTACGAAAATGTATAATGATCTGAAACAGTTCTATTGGTGGTCAGGTATGAAACGACATATATCTAAATTTGTCTTGAAATGCTTAGTTTGTCAGAAAGTAAAGGCCAGACATCAGGTGCCTACAACCGATCATGATACCCGGATGGAAATAGGATAGGATTACTATGGATTTTGTATCCGGCTTACCTATGACACCGAACAACAAAGATGCAATTTGGGTTATAGTGGATAGACTAACCAAATCGCTCACTTTGTTCCAGTTCGTTCGGACTTTTCGCTCGATAAGCTTGCTGAGTTGTATGATCTCAAATTGTGAGATTGCATGGTGTGCCGATTTTCATTGTTTCGGACAGAGACCTGAGATTCACGTCGTGGTTTTGGAAGAAATTGCAAGATGCTTTAGGTTCTAAACTACACTTTAGCACAGCTTTCATCCGCAGACAGATGGTCAATCAGAACGAACCATTCAAATACTCGAAGATATGTTGAGATGTTGCATCCTCGAGTTTAAAAATACGTGGGAATGATACTTACCTCTGATTGACTTTGCTTATAACAATAGCTTTCAATCTAGTATCAATATGGCACCCTCCGAAGCTCTGTACGGATGTAAATGTTGTACACCACTATACTAGACTGAGCTCAGTGAAAAATAAGATACACAACGTTGACTTGATTAAAGAGACTGAACAGAATGTGGCAGTGATCCGTTTGCATCAGATCGCCAAAAGTCATACGCGAATTTAAAAGGTAAAGACATTGAGTTTCAGGTCATAGATCGGGTATTTTTGAAAGTTTCTCCGTGGAAGAAAGTGCTTCAATTTGGACATAAAGGCAAGCTAAGTCCAAGGTTCATCGGACCGTATGAGATCATCGAACGTGTTAGACTGTTGCTTATAGATTAAGGTTGCTTTTCAACTAGAAGAGATACACAATGTATTTTGGTATCTTAGCCCGTGAAGTGAAAGAGTTAAGAAACAAGAAAATTCAGTTAGTAAAAGTATTATGGAATCGTCATGGAATAGAAGAGGCTACGTGGGAGCCCAAAGATTCAATGAGACAACAATATCCAACTTTGTTTAACGGTAAGATTTTCGAGGACGAAAATCCCTAAGGGGGGAGAAATTGTAACAGTCTGGTTTATACCCTAGTCAGAATAGTGGTTTCGGGACCATAAATTGACTCTGAACAATATTTTAATATTGTATTCTATGCCGTTGATATGTGGTTTAGCATGTGTTAAATTTTCGTAAATTAATTTGCATGTTCGTGTGTTTCATTTGCAAAAGGATGAAATTACATTGAATGTGAAAGTTACATGTTATTTGTTAAAGTATTAATTTGATGTGGCTTTGTAAAAGTGACGGCCTTAAGTGGCAATTTGGCCAAAATATTAGATAGTGGACGGCAATGTGTAAATCCATTATGTTTATATATGATTATTTTATATGTTTTGTTAAATATATATGTATTTTATATTGTATATTAATATATTATAATAAAAGAAACGTAGTTAGTGGATGAATGAAAGAAAATCATGCCCTTATTCCAAGTTGTTGTAATTGTTTAATGAAGGTTTAATTTTGTAAATGAATTAATAATATATGTTATTACATAATAATCATAAAACATGGCCATTTTTCATTCTATTTGACCGAATGTAGCTAAGAAAGAAAAGAAGAAAACAAGCTTTGGTTTCGGCACTTATTTAGTTAAATTCAAGGTATGTTTTTGGTCGACTTTCGATAATTTTTACGTTTTTGTAATCGTTGCATCGAGAGCTATTAAACCCATGTACTAATTTTGAGTATTGATGACGTTTTTGAGATGAGCTTTTGATGAACTCATGTGATTTATGATGAATTATGAGGTTAGATGAAAGATATGTATTTGATGAATATATTTTGTTCTTGAATTTTTGATGAATTTAGCTAAATAGGCCTAAATTGAGAAAAATAAATTTTTGAGGGGTTAAAATGATAAATAAATAAAATGCATGGACTTATATGATCATAAGTAGGGTTCAGCCTAACTATGTTGTTGTGAAATTTTTCCTATTTTGTGTTTTGTATAATAGGGATTAAATTAGGAAAATGTGAAACATTAGAGGCAAAATGGTAATTTACCCATTTATGTGATTTGGGATTAAATTGAATAAAAATGTGTTTGAATGAGTTTATTTTAAATATGTTTAGATCAAGAACAAAGGAAAACGGATTTGGATCGGGGAAAATGAAGATAATCGAATAGCCGATCTTTGTTGTTAAATGATATCCGAGGTAAGTCTCTAAGCGAATATATGTCGTAAATTATTTACGTAATTTAATAAATGCTAAAACTTGAAACCATTGTGACTAGACATGAAATTGACGAATTTAGTTAAGAAAAATATGTGATTTGGTTGAATTATTCGAATGTTAGAACTATTTGAATATTTGTATGATGAAATTTCAATGAGAAAATAGTTTGACATGTGAAATGATTCATGTGAGATATCTTTAAGCAATTTAACACCATTAATATCAGTTATGATCTTAATTACATGCTGGATTTTGAATTTATAAATGGGGATTTGGCCAAAGCCGAATGTGATAAGTGTTTTAATAATGAAATGTAATTAAATTTAATTGAGTTTGATATGTGAAAGTGATATGAATTATGTGTGGCATATGTGATATTGGTAATATGTAATGTGTATGAGATGATTTAATAATATCGATATTCAGACTTTGAGCCTAGCAGGCCTTCTGCCGATGGATTATATCAGGCTTATTGCCTAGGTGTCTTGTGCTTGGTGAATTATATCAGGCTTATTGCCTAGTAGACTAAATGCCGGTGATTAAATTTCAGACCTCGGGTATAGCAGGCTTAGTGCCAGTGTGTGTTTCAGGCTTTGTTGCCTAGCAGGCTTATTACCGGTGAATTATTATAAATATAGGATACATGGATCACTATTAAGGTGGAATGTAATTACAGCAAGTAAGCTAATGTTCAGGTAAGTATAAGCTTCATAGTTGCAAGGAATAAGGTAAGTTATTATATTACTATTCGAAGTGAGCAATATGTGATATAGTTGAAGTATTTTTGTAAGATTTTAATATGTGCATTTGGTCTTGCAAATAATGAATATGATATATTGGAATTTAATCTTGGTTATGCCTTTGAGATTCAGCCATATTTGTAAATGCTATATGTGAAGGCAAATGGATATGTTTACATATGTGTATGATTGATTATATGTGGTTAATATGTATATTGTACTTACATGATCCGGTTATATATGGATACATATTACATTTATGTGTATTGGTAAGTTTTACAATTAAGGTGAGATAAGGATATTTTGAGGTTATTAAAGAAAAGGGTAATGGCATTCGGCATGGTAGATCAATTAAGTACTAAGCTTTAAAATTGTACGATATTAAATTTGGATTTGAAAATGTTTGAATGATCATTTGATTTAATATTTTTGCTTAAGACTTACTAAGCTAGGTTAGCTTATTATGTGTGCTTGTTATTCTGTTTTATAGATTTTGGTCAATCTACGAGCTCTGGGGATCATCAATGAAGTAATCCATCAATGAAGTAATCCACACTATCGACTATTTTGGTACCTTTAAAGTCTAGATTTCGAACTAAAGGCATGTATAGGCTAAACTAGATTTTGAAACAATTAAATTTTGTTCCTGTATATATATTTAGAGCCATGCGAAAATGGCTAAATTATAGTACTTTGGTCTTTAATGTATTCGGCCTTAATGCTTGATCATTATAAAGGTAGAATCGGTAAATTAAGTAAGCATGGTTGGTAATTTGGTTGATTTACATGTCCCTTATGTCATGCATTTGCTAATTAGTAAATAGCTCATTTTAGAAGTATATCTTATAGTATATTATTTGTGATGGATATTCATATGACTTGACTTTGAGGTTAAGATAATTGTTGAATGTGATTGTTTGTGCTTGGTTGATAGTTAGTCACATTATGTGTTTATGAACATTAGGAGTTGCATTAGGAAGTTTGGTATATGCGCATTTGAAGTTATTTTGAGCCATGCATTGATAAATATTTCTTAATAGAGTACACATTTTGAAATGCAAATCAGCTTGTAATAATGTCAAACACTTAATTAGGTATATTCGGCCATGTTATAGTATTATTGGTTGGAATGATAATTTGACTCTGTCAAACATGTTTTATAAAGTGTATGAGTATAATTCAAATTGATATGAATCATGAATTATGGAAGATATCTATTTGATCTTGTTACTCGATTTTGTTCTTAAATATGTATGGATCTATACTTTGTTTGGATGTCCTAGTACTTGATATGGGAAGTAAGACAAAGGTTAAATTTGAATACGCAAGGTTAAAGCATAATTATTCTTATACATGAAAACTTAGTTTTGATAATTGATGTCTTGGTTAGGTTTGATAAATAAGGATATGAGCATATTTGGTCATTGATGAATGTGTTACAAAATGAATAGTAATAAGATTATTCGATGAAAAAAAATACTTATTTGTAATTGTGGCTAAATGAAATATGGTATGTATATTAATGTTAAGCATGCTTTGAAAGTATACTACCCTTGTTGTATTCGATCATGTCTATTGAGCCGTTAATAATTTTTAAGACTTGTACTATGCATGGTAATGCCTTATAACCCTAATTCGGTGATGATATGGGTTAAGGGTGTTACATTTTATTGGTATCAGAGCTATGGTTTAGTCGATTCTAGGACCACCGTAGCACATGTGAGTCTAGCTATACATGCCTTAAATTATAATGCGATAGTGTGATGACTTCGGACATATGAATTTTGATTTTATATAATAAATGGATCCCGACAGAGCCGTAGCTGATGATGTTGAGAGCATAGCGCCTGATTCCGCACATGGGTCAGCGCCGGTAGACTCTCGACCAATCTCGAGTAGCCATGAGGGGGAGGCTAAGCAAGCCTTCTACCAGATGATGAATGAATGGTTTACTCAATATGTCCGGACTAGTCCGGTTGTGCAACAACCTCCACCCCCAAATAATCCATCTTCGATACCTATGGTACCTCCGATGATAGATCCGATGACATTTAGTAGGCCTCCTATAGACAAAATCAGGAAACACGGGGCCGAAGAATTTAAAGCTAATGATGATGATGATGATGCAGAACGAACTAAACTATGGCTTGATAATACTATCCGAGTGTTCGATGAGTTTTCATGTACTCCGGAGGAGTGTTTAAAATGTGCAATATTGCTATTGAGGGACATCGCATATCACTGGTGGAATACACTAGTATCAGTGGTTCCGAAGGAGAAAGTGACCTGGGAATTATTTTAGACGGAGTTCCGTAAGAAATATATTGTCAGAGAATCATTGATCAAAAGCGCAAAGAATTTTTAGAATTGAAACAGGGACGTATGACGTGACTGAATATGAATGAAAATTTGTGAGATTGAGCTGATATGCTCGTGAATGTGTTTCAACCGAGGCTATTATGCGTAAAAGATTTGAAGACGGTTTGAACGAAGACATTAAGCTGCTGGTTGGCATACTGGAGATTAAAGAGTTCGTAGTACTTGTCGAATGAGCTTGTAAAGCCGATGAGCTTGGGAAAGAGAAAAGAAAAGCCGAATTTGAAGCTAGAGACATCTATAAAATATCATCGAGTAAGACCTTTCATTCAGTACCAAAGAAGTTTAAGGATGAATCCAGTCGACATAAAGCCACTTCAGACATTTCTAGACGAGATCTAGATCGACCTCTTGCTGGTTCTCGAGCTACTTCGATGGCCAATGTTGATAATGTTCAGCAGAACTGGGTTGAGTGCAAGAATTGTGGAAAATGGCATTCAGGGAGTTGTAGATTGCATGATCGATCCTATTTTAAATGTGGATCATTGGATCATTTTATTCGGGAGTGCCTGATGTTAGTCGAGCAAAATACTGTTCAGAATACAAGACCAAGCAATGTATCGACGTGGCAGACCACCCAGGCATTCGGGAAATGTAAGTAGCAGTCAGAAAGGAACCAAAGGATACTGCAGTTCGGTCAGAGGCTCGTGAACCTGCTAGAGCATATGCTATACTCGCTCGTGAGGATGCTTCTTCCCGAGATGTTACTACCAGTACTTTCACTCTTTATGATACTACTGTTGTTGCGTTGATTGATCCTGGTTTGACTCATTCTTACCTGTGTGAAACATTAGTTTTCGGAAGGACTCTGCCATTAAGTCTACTAAGTTTGTGACTCGAGTATCAAACCCCTTGGGTCGGTGTGTTCTTATTGATAAAATGTGTAATGGTTGCCCGTTGATGATTCGGGATTCATGTTTCCCAACCGATTTGATGTTGTTGCCTTTCGATGAATTCGATATAATTCTAGGAATGGATTGGTTGACTTTGCACGATGCTGTTGTTAATTGCAAAAGAAAGATGGGACTATGCGAATGTGCATTGATTACCGACAGCTTAATAAGGTAACTCTAAAGAATTAATACCCGTTGCCACGGATTGACGACTTATTTGATCAGTTGAATGGGGCTTCAGTGTTTTCAAAGATAGATTAGAATGGTCGAAAAAGTGTCAGAAAAGTTTCGATCAGTTAAAAGCTCCTTTGACTGAAGCTCCTGTGTTAGTCCAGCCTGAATCGGGTAAAGAATTTGTGTTTTATAGTGATGCATTTTTGAATGGTTTGGTTTGCGTTTTGATTCAGGAAGGCAAAGTCGTAGCCTATGCTTCAAGACAATTGAAGCCACATGAAAGAAATTACCCGACACATGATTTGGAGCTAGCAGCTATTGTGTTCGCGTTAAAGATATGGCGTCATTATCTGCTTGATGAGAAATGTCATGTTTATTTAGATCACAAGAGTTTGAAGTATTTAATGACACAGAAAGATTTGAACCTGAGACAACGCTGATGGTTAGAGCTGTTGAAAGATTACGAGTTAGTGATTGACTATCATCCGGGAAAGGTTAATGTTGTTGCGGATGCTTTAAGTTGAAAGTCATTATTTTCTCTTCGTGCGTTGAACGTACACATGGTTATGTCTGACGATGGTTCGTTAGTAGCTGAATTAAAAGCAAGACCATTGTATATTCAACAAATTTGTTATGCTCAGAAAGTTGACAGAGATTTATTTGCAAGACGAGTTCAGTGTGAAAGCAACGTTGAATCATAGTTTTGAATTGATGAGAATGACTGCTTGAAATACAAAGATCGAATATGTGTTCCAAGGGATTCAGTTTTGATTCAGACAATATTGAATGAAACTCATAGTGGCCGATTATCTGTTCACCCGGGTAGCATGAAAATGTATAATGATCTGAATCAGTTCTATTGGTGGTCTAGTATGAAATGGGACATATCTGAATTTGTTTGAAATGCTTAGTTTGTCAGCAAGTAAAGGCCGGACATCAGGTGCCTTTTGCGTTACTTCAGACGATCATGATACCTGAATGAAAATGGGATAGGATCACTATGGATTTTGTATCTGGCTTGCCTATGACACCGAACAACAAAGATGCAATTTGGGTTATAGTGGATAGACTAACCAAATCAGCTAACTTTGTTCCAGTTCATTCGAACTTTTCACTCGATAAGCTTGCTGAGTTGTATGTATCTCAAATTGTGAGATTGCATGGTGTGCCGATTTTCATTGTTTAGGACAGAGACCTGAGATTCACATCGTGGTTTTGGAAGAAATTGCAAGATGCTTTAGGTTCTAAACTACACTTTAGCATAGCTTTCATCCTCAGACAGATGGTCAATCAGAACGAACCATTCAAATACTCAAAGATATGTTGAGATGTTGCATCCTCGAGTTTAAAAATACGTGGGAATGATACTTACCTCTGATTGAATTTGCTTATAACAATAGCTTTCAATCTAGTATCAATATGGCACCCTACGAAGCTCTGTACGGATGTAAATGATGTACACCACTATACTAGACTGAGCTCAGTGAAAAATAAGATACACAGCATTGACTTGATTAAAGAGACTGAACAGAATGTGGCAGTGATCTGTTTGCATCAGATCGCCAAAAGTCATACGCAGATTTAAAAAGTAAAGACATTGAGTTTCAGGTCCGTGGAAGAAAGTGCTTCGATTTGGACATAAAGGCAAGCTAAGTCCGAGGTTCATCGGACCGTATGAGATCATCGAACGTGTCAAGCCTGTTGCTTATAGATTAATGTTGCTTTCTAAACTAGAAAAGATACACAATGTATTTTAGTATCTTAGCCCGTGAAGTGAAAGAGTTAAGAAACAAGAAAATTCCGTTAGTAAAAGTATTATGGAATCATCATGGAATAGAAGAGGCTACGTGGGAGCCTGAAGATTCAATGAGACAACAATATCCAACTTTGTTTAACGGTAAGATTTTGGAGGACGAAAATCCCGAAGGGGGGAGAAATTGTAACGGTCCAGTTTATACCCTAGTAAGAATAGTGGTTTCAGGACCACAAATCTGACTTTGAACAATATTTTAATATTATATTTTGTGCCGCTGATATGTGGTTTAGCATGTGTTAAATTTCCGTAAGTTAATTTGTCTGTTCGTGTGTTTAATTTTCAAAAGGATGAAATTACATTGAATGTGAAAGTTACATGTTATTTGTTAAAGTATTAATTTGATGTGGCTTTGTAAAAGTGAGGGCCTTAAGTGGCAATTTGGCCAAAATATTAGACAGTGGATGGCAATGTCTAAATCCATTATGTTTATATATGATTATTTTATATGTTTTGTTAAATATATATGTATTTCATATTGTATATTAATATATTATAATAAAAGAAACATAGTTAGTGGATGAATGAAAGACAATCATGCCCTTATTCCAAGTTGTTTTAATTGTTTAATGAAGGGTTAATTTCGTAAATGAATTAATAATATATGTTATTACATAATAATCATAAAACATGGTCATTTTTCATTCTATTTGGCTGAATGTAGCTAAGAAAAAAAGAAGAAAACAAGCTTTGGTTTCGGCACATATTTAGTTAAATTCAAGGTCTCTTTTCGGTCGGTTTTCGATAATTTTTACGCTTTTGTAATCATTGCTTCGAGAGCTATCAAACCCATGTACTAATTTTGAGTATTGATGATGTTTTTGAGATGAGCTTTTGATGAACTCATGTGATTTATGATGATTTATGAGGTTAGATGAAAGATATGTATTTGATGAATATATTTTGTTCTTGAATGTGAAATTTTGATATATCTTTGAATTTAGCTAAATAGGGCTAAATTGAGAAAATGTTCAGAAAGTATAAGCTAAATGTTATTGGAAAGTATAAGCTTCATAGTTGCAAGGAATAAGATAAGTTATTATATTACTATTTGAAGTGAGCAATATGTGATATAGTTGAAGTATTTTTTAAGATTTTAATATGTGCATTTGGTCTTGCAAATAATGAGTATGATATATTGGAATTTAATCTTGGTTATGCCTTTGAGATTCGCCATATTTGTAAATGCTATATGTAAAGGCAAATGGATATGTTTACATATGTGTATGATTGATTATTTGTGGTTAATATGTATATAGTACTTACTTGATCGGTTATATATGGATACATATTAAATTTATGTGTATTCGTGAGTTTGCACAATTAATGTGAGATAAGGATATTTTGAGGTTATTAAAGAAAAGAGTAATAGCATTCGGCATGGTAGATCAATTAAGTACTAAGCTTTAAAATTGTACGATATTAAATTTGGATTTGAAAATGTTTGAATGATCATTTGATTTAATATTTTTGCTTTAGACTTACTAAGCTAGGTTAGCATATTATGTGTGTTTGTTATTCTGTTTTATAGAGTTTGGTCAATCTACATGCTCTGGGGATCGTCAACGAAGTCATCCACACTATCGACTTGTAACACCCCAAACCCGGCCTATGCGTTAAGACGAGATTTGGTTTGTCACATAGATCGAACTATCTCAATAATTTAGGTGAAACGATATATCAAAACCCTTTTTGAAAATAGAGTTTAAAATAAAACCAAGAGAAATAATTTTAAGTTTAATGTGTTTGAGAAACATAAGTTGAAAACCTCATCATTTAATATTTAATTATCAAAACCTTAAAGTAATTTTTATAAGAGTTCAAAATATTTAAAATTTAAAATAGATAAAGGAATTTCAAATGTTTGAAAAACCCAAAGTATTTTAAGAAAACATTATAAGATAAATATAAGCCCATATTAAATATCTAAAACATAATTTAAATCCATCCACATGTAAATCCATAAAATATTAATAGAGGCCTTATTACATCATACCCAAAATAGCAAATTAAAGAAAGTACTTATTAAAAGTTCAAAGTTTATTAAACTTATGTTTGCAGTATGGCCTCCACGAAGTCATCCTTGGCCCAAGTCCACGTCAATTTCCATTACCTGAGATGTAAAATTTGAGGGAGTGAGTTACTCAGAACTCAGTGTATAACTAACTTACTTTATCCACTGGACCAGATCATCAAGTCATTATTTTGGGCTTAAGCCCATCAACAGGTTTAACAATATAAATAATGAGATGCATGCAAATAATGAAATTTCCCACCCAAACCTAATTTCCATCCGCTACACACCACCCGTACCAACCATCACACCTGTAGGGATCAAGTCAACCCACCCCGCCAAACACACCAATCGTAGGCATGAAGCCATTTTATATTTGTGGCAGAGCCACCGAACTAGATTGTGACAAAGTCACTGAACTAGAGGCATTGAGCAATTAAAATATTTGTGGCAGAGCCACCGAACTAGAGGCAATGAGCCATTTAAAATATTTGTGGCAGAGCCACCGAACTAGATTTTGGCAACAGGCCTTTCTTCTCTTCATCGTTAATCCCAACCCATGCAACATGTATGCAAAATAGTCTATGTACATATGATGATTTTATCAAAAAAGCCCAATTTACATATGAGTCAATATTTCAAGTTTTTATTAAGGCCCAAAAATTACAAAATAACATTTAGCCTATTTAGCAATTTAGCATCGTAGGCCCAATTAACGATCTAGCAAAGAGTTCAGCCCATTTAACAATTTGTCAGGGTTTTCGGCCCATCTAACGATCTAGCAGAGATTTTGGCCCATTTATCGATCTAGTAGAGCCCATTTATCGATCGCCCATTTACTATTTATTAGGATTTCGCCCATTTAATGATCTAGCGTAGATTTGACCCATTTACTATTTATCGAGGATTTCACCCATTTTACTATCTATCAAAGAGACCCATTTTACTAACTAGCATACTTATCGGCCCATTTTACTAACTAGCAAACTTATCGGCCCATTTTACGATCTAACACATCTTTGGCCCATTTGCACATGAGACATTTAATATACATTTTACCATCTACTCATCGAGGGTGTTTTCGTAATTTTCACATTTTTAACCATTTTCATGAAATTTCACCAAAATACCAATTATTTCAGATTAAAATCGATTTTTTCATTTTTACGATTTTGCTCAATACTACGGTATGACATCTAACCCGAGATAAGTGTGAAGTTACACACCTTGATATCGTGAGTACTAAACCTTCCCGCTCGTCAACACCTAAACGTAATCTGAACCATTAGAACACTATCATTTATCAAAATACACTATTGGTATCGATCTAAATCCTTACCCTTTGATTTTGAACCACTTCTATTTTGGTTTCTCCTCGTTTATTGATTCGTTTTCGATGAGAATCCATGGACGTACAAAGGCTCGGGAGTACGAACAACTTCAAATAATTGATTATCCTCGGTTGAAGGTCCGCAACCCGGTGGAAAATCCCAGATTCCCGAAACAACCCATCGTTTATAATTAGGGGCTTTGTGGAACCGCCTCTTTCAAAGCTATGGACGCCCTTTTTCGCCCTATCTTGAATGTCTTTAAAGATATAAGATTATTAGTCCGACTTATTAGTATCGAAATATGACTAACGTTTATAAGATTTTAGATTTGGCTTACCACGATTTGTCTTCGCTCCACGAGAATCGATCGGCGATTGTGTCCCTAAAGCGAAATCGATTAATAACTAACTATACTAAATGAATAAGAATCCTTAAAAGAAAATCTCCTTACCTTGATTCTTGAAATCGATTCCAAAGTTCCAAAATACTCAAGATCACCTTGAATTTCTACCTCCAAAATCTCACTAATGTCCACGATTGGAAAGATAATTGAGTAAGAAGAATTCAGTTATGATTAAAGGAAATCGGTTGTGGTAAAAGAAAATGAAGAAATTTTGTCACAAGAGCAAGTTACATTCGGCCATGGATGAAATAAAAGGGAAAAGTTTGTTTGATAAATTTTTTTTAAAGAGAAAGAGATGAAGAAGGGTAAAAGAACATATGGTGTTTATGTTTTGATTCCTTTCTAGAACGAAAGATGAACAAAGAATTGAAATTGGAGACTTGTGCATTCGGCAAGGGTGAAAAGAAAAAGAAGATGGCCTTCCAAAACCTTAATGATTTCGGCACTAGGAGAAAAGTTTTTAGAGAATAGGTAAAATAAGACCTAAATGGTCAAAACTTGAATGACCAAAAGAAAGGAGAACAAAAATATTATTTACCTTTGTCCAATAAGCATTCGGCTAAGGGGAGGGAATTTGAGAGAAATAAGCTTTGAGAGGAAAAAGAAAAATATCAAATGACCAAAAGAGAAAGATGTGCACAACTAGCCCCTAATTCATCAAAATGCCTTCAAAATTTCGGCCAGCCCCTTGCCCAAAAACCGTCCAAGTACTTGGCTATCAAGGACCAACTTTTGCCACCCTTTCTTTCCATAGCACACTCCCCAATTTAAGCCATTTGTTCCCCTTACTTACCCTATCCTATTGATTTCTTTCCTCAACTTAAATATTTCCTTAATCCTTAAGCCATCATACCAAAAATAAAGAAGTCAAACTTTCCATGTTTGCTTCTTGGCCGACACTTGATAGATGAAAGCAAAAAAATAAAAATTTTCAAGTTGCAAGCTAGGAGATTCGAACCTCTTCCCTCATGTCCAACTCATGGCGCCATCACCACTATGCTATTAACTCATCTTATGCCTTCTTTTAGTACTTAATTAACTTAAGTCTCAATGTCACCTAATTTCTTTACTCTAAAGTACACTTAACTAATATTTTTATTCTAACTCCAAGTAACCCGAACTAACATTTAGCAACATAATGATACTCAATTATTTAGGATGTTACAATTCTACCCCTCTTAAAGAAAATTTCGTCCTTGAAATTTACCTGATTAAAAGAGGTGAGGATATTGCTGCCGAATAGCTTCCTCATGCTCCCACGTAGCTTCCTCCGCTCCGTGATTATGCCATAAAACTTTGACCAACGGCATAGTCTTCTTTCTTAGCACTTTAACATCCTGGTCTAAAATTTCCACTGGTTCTTCTTCAAAAGCCAAGTCTGAATTTAATTCGACTTCTTTTACTGGTACTATATGAGATGGATTCGATCTATAGCGTCTCATCATGGAAACATGGAAAACATTATGAATTTGACCCAATTAGGAGGTAATTCAACCGATAAGCCTTTGGACCAACACGCCGTCACACGATATGGCCCGATGAACCTAGGGCTCAACTTGCCCTTCTTTCGAATCAAAATTTTCTTCCAAGGTGAGACCTTCGAAAGACACGGTCTCCCACGAGAAACTCGATATCCTTACGCTTCAGGTCTGCATATGACTTCTATCTATCCAAAGCTTCCTTTAATCGTGTTCGAATAACTTTTACCTTTTCCTCGGTTTCAGATATCATCTCAGGACCCAACATCTACCGTTCATTCAATTCAGTCCAACAAGTAGGAGTACAACACCTACAACCATATAATGCCTCATAGGGTGCCATCTAAATGCTAGACTGATAGCTATTGTTATATGCAAATTCTGCCAATGGTAGAAAATCCTCCCAACTACCTCTAAAGTCGATCACACATCCCCTTAACATGTCTTCCAATATTTGAATTACTCTTTCCGACTGACCATCAGACTGAGGATGAAAAGCCGTACTGAAACTCAACTTTGTCCCCAAGGCTTCATGCAGAGCTTTCCAAAATCGTGATGTAAATCTAGGATCCCTGTTTGATATAATAGACATTGGTACCCCATGCAACCTCACGATTTCAGATACATAGAGCTTAGCCAATTTCTGTAATGAGTAATCCGTACGAACCGGAAGAAAATGAGCAGTCTTTGTCAAACGATCAACTATTACCCATAAGGAATTTTTGTTAGTAGGTGTTAAAGGTAACCCACTAACAAAATCTATAGTTATACGCTCCCATTTCCAAAGAGGAATCTTTACCGGTTGTAACAAACCTGACGGTAATTGATGCTCTACTTTCACTTGTTGACAAGTTAAACATTTTCCTACAAACTCAGAAATCTCACGCTTCAACCCTGGCCACCAATACTGTTCACGGAGATCTTGATACTTCTTATTTCCTCCAGGGTGCATAGCATAAGGGCTACTATGCGCCTCCCGTAGAATCATTTGTCTCAATTCTGAGTCTTTAGGCATACAAACCCTTCCACGAAAGCACAGCACTCCATTCATGTTTATACAAAAATCCTCTATTTCACCCTTTTCAACCTGCTGAAATAAAAGTCCCAACTTTTTATCTGATGTCTACTTTTCCTTGATTTGTTCCAACCACAGAGGATTCACCTGAAGTTCTGCTAACAAACTACCATCATCATACAAACTTAAATGAGCAAACATTGCTCTTAAATCAGATACCGCCTTACGACTTAACGCGTCAGCTATCACGTTAGCCTTTCCAAGATGATATTCGATTGAGAAATCATAGTCCTTTAATAATTCCACCCATCTTCTTTGTCTCAAATTCAACTCCTTTTCGGTAAGGAGGTACTTAAGACTCTTGTGATCCGTGTAAATGATAGACTTCTCACCGTAGAGATAGTGCCTCCAAATCTTTAAAGCAAAGACCACCGCAGCCTAACTCCAAATCATGAGTAGGGTAGTTTACTTGATGCGGTCTCAATTGACAAGAAGCATAGGCCACCACCTTTCCATTTTGCATCAAGACACAACCTGCACCCATGTGAGACGCATCATAATAAACAATAAATTCTTCTCCAGCCTCCGGCTGAATCAAAATCGGTGCTTCCGTCAGAATCTTCTTCAATTTCTCGAAACTCTCTTGTTGTTTTCGGTCCAAACATATGGTACTCCCTTTTGCAATGCTTTAGTTAAAACAATCAACGAAAACCCTCAACAAAGCGTCTATAATAACCAAACCAATCCTAAGAAACTCTAAATTTCAGCTACCGACTTTGGTGGTTTCCAATCCAGTACAGCCTCAATTTTCCAAGGATCCACCCTTATTCCTTCAGCTGATACCACATGACCCAAGAATGTCACTTCCTTTAGCCAAAATTCACATTTACTGAATTTGGCATAAAGTTGCTTATCACGAAGTAGCTGCAATACAATACGCAAATGCTTGTTATGCTCCTCTTCATTTCTTGAATGAACCAAGATGTCATCTATGAACACTACCACAAACCGGTCTAAATATGGTTGAAAGACTCGGTTCATCATGTCTATAAATACGGCTGGTGCATTGGTTAATCCAAATAGCATCACTACAAACTCATAATGTCCATAACGAGTTCGAAATGCCGTCTTATAAATATCTACTTCTTTCACCTTAAGCTGGTGATAACCTGATCTCAAATCAATTTTGGAGAAAACTGAAGCTCCCTTCAATTGATCAAGTAGGTCATCAATTCTCGGCAAAGGATACCTATTCTTGATTGTTAATTTATTCAATTGTCTGTAATCAATGCACATACGCATCGATCCATCCTTCTTCCTCACGAACAAAACTGGTGCTCCCCACGGAGACACACTCGGTCGTATAAATCCCCGATATAGCAATTCTTGAATTTGAGCTTTAAGCTCTGCCAACTCCTTTGGTGCCATTCTATAAGGAGCAATGGACACTGGAGCCGTTCCGGGCAAAAGCTCAATACCAAATTCTACTTCCGATCCGAGGTATACCGGAAGTTCATCGGAAATACTTACTGAAATTCCTTTACCGTTCTCACATCATTCACGGATAACTCTTTGGCATCCAAAGCACAAATGAAAGCTAGGAATGCTTCATACCCTTTTCATACCAACTTTTCTGCCTTCAACGCCGATACCACGTTTGCCAAGTAATTCCTTCGTTCACCTATCATTATTACTTCTTTATCATCCGAGGTTCTTATTGACATCCGCTTTTCCGCACAATCCAAATGCGCCCGATGTTTAACCAACCAATCCATGCCCAGAATGAGATCGAACTCACCGAAAGGCAATTCCATCAAATTTGCCAAAAATACCTCCTCTTGAATTTCTAAGGGCACGCCTCTAAGCAGTTTATTTACAATCATCGATCGTCTAAAGGACTAATTCATCGTCATCTCACTATTGGTAATTTGATTCTAGATTCGAGTTTCCAGATATGGCACTAGCAACATACGAATGGGTAGAACCAATATCTATTAAAGCAAGAATGTACATCAAAGATGAAGAACATACCGATTATTAAATCAGTGCATTGCCATCCTCGCGGTGTCTAATCGCATAGACCGATCTGGCCGTCTTGCATCCGTGTTACCTCTAGGACCATTGCCTCGACCGGTGCACCTTGACCACATCCCACCCCATTACCATCACGACTGGTCCACGACCTCTCGGTGGTCTCTTGAGTACTCTCGGCCATTTGTGCATCAAGATTACAAACTTTTGAGTCGTATCCATACATCGGGGCAATTTCTATACTAGTGATCCATTGAACCGCATTTGTAACAAGCGCTGTTTTCCTCCAAAGACTCTCCGAATGCCTTTTCCACATTCATCACAATCTCGACCTCGATTATTAGTTTGGTGCTCTACCTTGAGCGGTTCATCATTCCGAGGCCTCTTCAAAACCTTTTGAAGAACCCGATGTATATCTCTCTTGTTTCTAAATCTTTCCGATTCGACATTACGAGTTCTTAGCCTCTTGGCTATCTTGGCCTTCTCCACAAGCGTGGCAAAGTTCTAACTTGTTGTGGGGCAATCAAAACCCTCAACTTATCATTCACCCATCCTCGAATCGCTTTAACGTTCATGATCCGTTGACACTATTGTCCGAGCATAGCGACTCAAGCATAAAAACTTCACCTCATCGCCGCCTTTGTCTTACTCCCTTGGACAAGATTCAAAATTCCTTCCTTGAGCGTCCACATAACTTGTTCCAACATATTTCCCTTGAAGGCGGCTTTAAAGAATTCTCAAGTAATCGGTGCGACTTGATTGCCTTCTCGACAAGTAAGCCACCATTGATCGCCTCGTCTCTTAGCAAGGATACTGACTCCTTTCGTTTCGCCGACGGTGCATTCCATATCATCCATAATCCGCTCCACAACTTGAGCCAATATTCAGCCACATTTAGAGCTACACCAAAACTCCTCTAAAACTTCGCATTATTTGACTTGAGTCGTTTGAAATTGACCCACGAGTTGTTGGCCAAATTCTAGTTCCAAATGACCCTTTCCGGGACTCATGACATTGCTTGTGTCAAAGCATTATCTTCTTCCATATGATCATGTGATCTCGTCTCACTCTCAAATGACGCAGGTGCATCCATTTTTGGCAATTGATTTGGTGCTTCAGTTGCACCTCTAACACCCCGTCCTCTACCACGGCCACGTCTACCGCGTCCACATCCACGTCCTCTAGTGCTCATGATGACTAATTCGATTTAATCTGATTACAAGTTTTATGAATCAAAAAATTGTTTCAGTGTTTATTAACAATGTTTTATGAGATTTGAGAGATAAAGTTATTTTTCGCAAACACATCCTATAGTCTCAATCTCTACGATTTTCAACATCCAAAACTAGAAGTTCTAGAGTGTTCCTATGATCATATCATCATAATAATCATTAAGTAATAAATACTTACTTGACTTGTTGCCGGATGTTTGTGGTGCCATACTGATCTTTAAAACATAATTGAAATGATTTCAGAAGTTATTTGTTGAACCCAACCATAGCCGAGCTTTTGAAACTGGCTCTGATACCATTAAATGTAACACCCCAAACCTGGCCTATGCGTTAAGACGAGATTTGGTTTGTCGCATAGATCGAACTATCTCAATAATTTAGGTGAAACGATATATCAAAACCCTTTTTAAAAATAGAGTTTAAAATAAAACCAAGAGAAATAATTTTAAGTTTAATGTGTTTGAGAAACATAAGTTGAAAACCTCATCATTTAATATTTAATTATCAAAACCTTAAAGTAATTTTTGTAAGAGTTCAAAATATTTAAAATTTAAAAATAGATAAAGGAATTTCATATGTTTGAAAAACCCAAAGTATTTTAAGAAAACATTATAAGATAAATATAAGCCCATATTAAATATCTAAAACATAATTTAAATCCATCCACACATGTAAATCCATAAAATATTAATAGAGGCCTTATTACATCATACCCAAAATAGCAAATTAAAGAAAGTACTTATTAAAAGTTCAAAGTTTATTAAACTCATGTTTGCAGTATGGCCTCCACAAAGTCATCATCGGCCCAAGTCCACATCAATTTCCATTACCTGAGATGTAAAATTTGAGGGAGTGAGTTACTCAGAACTCAGTGTATAACTTACTTACTTTATCCACTGGGCCAGATCATCAAGTCATTATTTTGGGCTTAAGCCCATTAACAGGTTTAAGAATATAAATAATGAGATGCATGCAAATAATGAAATTTCCTACCCAAACCTAATTACCATCCGCTACACACCACCCATACCAACCGTCACACCTGTGGGGATCAAGTCAACCCACCCCGCCAAACACACCAATCGTAGGCATAAAGCCATTTTATATTTGTGGCAGAGCCACCGAACTAGATTGTGACAAATTCACCGAACTAGAGGCATTGAGCCATCAAAATATTTGTGGCAGAGCCACCGAGCTAGAGGCAATGAGCCATTTAAAATATTTGCGGCAGAGCCACCGAACTAGATTTTGGCAACAGGCCTTTCTTCTCTTCATCGTTAATCCCAACCCATGCAACATGTATGCAAAATAGTCTATGTACATATGATGATTTTATCAAAAAGGCCCAATTCACATATGAGTCAATATTTCAAGTTTTTATTAAGGCCCAAAAATTACAAAATAATATTTAGCCTATTTAGCAATTTAGCATCTTAGGCCCAATTAACGATCTAGCAAATAGTTTGGCCCATTAATAATTTGTCAGGGTTTTCGGCCCATCTAACGATCTAGCAGAGATTTCGGCTCATTTATCAATCTTGCAGAGATTTCGGCCCATTTATCGATCTAGCAGAGATTTCGGCCCATTTACTATTTATTAGGGACTTTGGCCCATTTAATGATCTAGTAGAGATTTCCACCCATTTACTATTTATCAGGGATTTCGACCCATTTTACTATCTATCAAAGGTTTCGGCCCATTTTACTAGCTAGCATACTTATCGGCCCATTTTACTAACTAGCAAACTTATCGGCCCATTTTACGATCTAACACATCTTTGGCCCATTTACACATGAGACATTTAATATACATTTTACCATCTACTCATCGAGGGCATTTTCGTAATTTTCATATTTTTAACCATTTTCATGAAATTTCACCAAAATACCAATTATTTTGTATTGAACAGATTTTGTCGTTTTTACGATTTTGCTCAATACTACGGTATGACATCTAACCCGAGATAAGTGTGAAGTTACACACCTTGATATCGTGAGTACTAAACCTTCCCGCTCGTCAACACCTAAACGTAATACTAACCATTAGAACACTATCATTTATCAAAAATACACTATTGGTATACGATCTAAATCCTTACCCCTTTGATTTTGAACCACTTCTATTTTTGGTTTCTCCTTGTTTGTTGATTCGTTGCCCGATGAGAATCCACGAACGTACAAAGGCTCGGGAGTACGAACAACTTCAAATAATTGAATCTCCTCGGTTGAAGGTCTGCAACCCGTTGAAAAATCCCGAATTCCTGAAACAGCCCTTCATTTATAATTAGGGATTTATGAACCGCCTCTTCGAAAGCTATGGATCGCCTTTTCGCCTCTATCTTGAATGTCTCTAAAGACATAAGATTATTAGTCTGACTTATTAGTATCGAAATATAACTAATGTTTATAAGATTTTAGATTTGGCTTACTACGATTTGTCTTCGTTCCATGAGAATCGATCGAGCGATTGTGTCCCTAAAACAAAATCGATTAATAACTAACTATACTAAATGAACAAGAATCCTTAAAAGAAAATCTCCTTACCTTGATTCTTGAAATCGATTCCAAAGTTCCCAAAATGCTCAAGATCACCTTGAATTTCTACCCTCCAAAATCTCACTAATGTCCACGATTGGAAAGATAATTTAGTAAGAAGAATTCAGTTATGATTAAAGGAAATCAGTTGTGGTAAAAGAAAATGAAGAAATTTTGTCACAAGAGCAAGTTACATTCGGCCATGGATGAAATAAAAGGGAAAAGTTTGTTTGAGAAAATTTTTATAAAGAGAAAGAGATGAAGAAGGGTAAAAGAACATATGGTGTTTGTGTTTTGATTCCTTTCAAGAACGAAAGATGAACAAAGAATTGAAATTGGAGACTTGTGCATTCGGCAAGGGTGAAAAGAAAAAGAAGATGGCCTTCCAAAACCTTAATGATTTCGGCACTAGGAGAAAAGTTTTTAGAGAATAGGTAAAATAAGACCTAAATGGTCAAAACTTGAATAACCAAAAGAAAAGAGAACAAAAATATTATTTACCTTTGTCCAATAAGCATTCGGCTAAGGGGAGGGAATTTGAGAGAAACAAGCTTTGAGAGGAAAAAGAAAAATATCAAATGACCAAAAGAGAAAGATGTGCACAACTAGCCCCTAATTCATCAAAATGCCTTCGAAATTTCGGCCAGCCCCTTGCCCAAAAACCGTCCAAGTACTTGGCTATCAAGGACCAACTTTTGCCACCCTTTCTTTCCATAGCACACTCCCCAATTTAAGCCATTTGTTCCACTTACTTACCTTCCTATTGATTTCTTTCCTCAACTTAAATATTTCCTTAATCCTTAAGCCATCATACCAAAAATAAAGAAGTCAAACTTGCCATGTTTGCTTCTTGGCCGACACTTGATAGATGAAAGCAAAAATAAAACTTTTCAAGTTGCAAGCTAGGAGATTGAACCTCTTCCTCATGTCCAACTCATGGCGCCATCACCACTATGCTATTAACTCATCTTATGCCTTCTTTTAGTACTTAATTAACTTAAGTCTCAGTGTCACCTAATTTCTTTACTCTAAAGTATCAGAACACCCCAAACCCGGCCAATACACCACAATGAACTGTATGCTACAGGAAAAAGGTTTTGGGTGGTTTAGGTTGAAGTCTAGAAGTCGATGAATCACTTTGCGAAACTTTGTATTTGAGGAAAACTTGAGCAGGTTTTGACTAAAAATTTATGTTGTATTTGAAAACCCAGAGAGCTTTGAAAATTTATCTGAAGTGTAGGTAAAACTAATTTATGTCGGTTTGAAGTTTAAGTTGTTTCATATTATTACTAAAGTATTTTGTCTTAGTAGAAAACCATATTTAAGTTAGAAAACAATTGAGTTCATTTTGTTCTAAGTTATAGTATGATACCCAATGGTATAGTTTAAAACATCGTTTTGCGCTTTGAAAACGTTGTCTTTCCAAGTTTTAGCACATTTTAACTCAAGTAGTTTGTTAAAGCATATTATAAATCTAACTTAATCGTAAACGAAACATAATTTAAAAGGCCATTTACAACCCAAATAAAACCAACGGTGGTCAAAACCACAGGGACGAGACGCCGAGGTACCAAACCTCTGAGGTGCTAAACCTCTGGTGACCCAAAGTCACAAAGTGTGTTACTAAAACACTTTGGTGCTCGTCAACACAAAATATCACCGCTCCCTCCACTCAGATCACCCATCAACATACCACACTCATGTAATCATGCATATCATATAATCATGCATATCATGCTAATATGTCTAATCTCATACCCCATGTCACGTATATCCACAACCATGGTATCATATAGATCATCAGTAAACTCATAATAATAATACTGACTTACCCGAGTCCAGAATCATACCCATTAGGGTATCACATCAATCATCACTGTTTCATTAATCATCACACAGGTTATCAATTATATTACTAAACAGAAGTGTGTTAGTTTACACACCTGAATTAGCGAAGGTATTAATCCCTAAAATCGATTTACGTCCCTTGATCACTTCTACAACTCGAATCCTACAATCGGCCAACAAATGGATTACCCATCATACCATTCGGCCACAAGTATTAACCCAAAGAGAGTTTATCACATAGTCCCTACCTTGCAAACGTTTGGCTTCCTACCAAACTCGAACCACAAAGGTTTCTCCTTTACAACAAGCCTCCACCTAAAAAGAAAATCCATTAATCCATCGAGACTTGGTTTAACGAAGCTAAAGGAACGGACTAACAAAGTACTCCTCTTACCACCACTTAGCAATCGGCTAAAAGAGTTGGAGGCTCCTCTTGATTATTTCCAAAGTCCAAAGATCCTATCTGAAAAGATTAAACAAGAAGTTAAACCCTTTTAACCAATATCGATATCATTCTAACATACCAAGAATTGGTAAAATATCGAGAAGAGAAATGGCCATTCGCCAACACCTACCTACTACCAAATGATTGGAAACCACACACCCAACACCACCAAATATTCGCCAACACAAGGAGGATTCGCTAACCGGTTTTGGAAAAGAGATGAAACGAAGAGAGATGAGTGGAGGGGGTCACTTTCGGTTTTGAAAAGGGAAGAAAAGAATAAGGTGTGTTTAGAAGAAGAGAAATTTTCAGCAAGAAATGGTATGGAACAAAGGAGAATTCGCACAAGGGTTGTGAAAGCAAAGAGAAGAAAATGAGAGGAATGATCACTAGTTTGGCTTTGCACAACTGAAAAGAAGAAGGAAGAAACAAGGTAGATTTTCGGCAATATGGGTGCTTGAGGTTTCGGTTTAACAAAGTTGAAAAGAAAGAGAGTGGGAGAGGCATTGGCTTCAAAAAAAACAAAAAGAAAAACAAATGAGAGCAACAAGTAAATTCTAACAACACCCAAGCTTTGGGTTTTTGCCCAAGAAGAGAGAATATGGGCGTAAAAGGAGGGTACAAGTTTTGCTTAAGTGAGAATGGAAAAGAAAAGAGTAGCTTTTCCAAAATGAAAAGAGGAGCAGAAGGTTTGGCTTAGGCTACCAGCATATGACCGAAAACACACACACACATGCACAAAGGAAATTTCGCTCACTCCAATCACCAACCCCCACACACCCTCTCCCCAAACTCTCACCAAACCCTACTAACTCCCCTTTTACTCCCACACCACCAATTCAAATCCCATGACCAAGTCTCCTCCTACTTTCACTCTCCACCCTCTTTGAATGTGAAGACTAAGTCCAAGCTAGAGTTCAAGTTGCCTTCAACCTCTTCCTCCATGCCGCCCAAAATGAGAGCCAAAAGGGGTGGGATTCTCGACTTGAACACAAGACCTCCCTTGTAGATGACGCCACACACACTCCTTGTGGCGCATGCTTGCCACTTTGCTAGCTCCTTATTTGTGCTTTAGATTCACTTAATTTAATTAAAACCCCATCTCCTTGACTCCTATCCCTAAAGCCCAAAAATAAAAACTTATCCACCTACTCAGCACAATCCTAGTCTACTGCTAAGCCCAAAACACCAACAACATCATAGCAAGAAATAAACATGCAACAATTGCTTAAATAAATTAACCCTTAACCCGGATATTACAGTTCTACCCCTTAAAATAATTTCGACCAAATTACCCGGTCAAGAGTTATGGTATTGTTGTCTCATCATATCCTCGGGTTCCCACGCCGCTTCTTCCACGCCATGATTCCGCCAAAGAACCTTAACCGAGGCACAGACTTCCTGCAGAGAACCTTCACATCCCGATCTAAAATCGCATGTGCTCTTCCTCCATGGACATATCTGGATTTACCTCGATCTCCTCATCGTTACCACATGTGATGGATCGAACGATATCGCCAAGCATCAAAACGTGGAACACGTCGTGAATTTGACTTAGCTCAGCTGGCAACTCGAGCTGATACGCAACTGGTCCCACTCGCCTTAGTACCTTATATGGCCCAATAAACCTCGGACTAAGCTTGCCTTTCTTCCCGAACCTTAATACTTTCTTCCACGGTGAGACCTTCAGGAAAACCCGATCTCCCACAGAAAACTCAATATCTCTCCGCTTAAGATCGGATAGGACTTCGCCGGCGGAAGCTTCCTTCAATCGAGCCTAAATCAACTTAACCTTGTCTTCGGTCTCAAAGAACCAACTCGTCCCAATAATCGACGCTCACTTAACTCATCCAACAAGTCGGTGAACGACACTTTCTACCGCATAACGCCTCATAAGGTGCCATCTTAATGCTCGCTTGGTAGTGTTGTTGTGTTTAATTCAGCTAACGGTAGATACTCCTCCCGGCTACCTCAAGTCCAAAACACACCTCAAGCATGTCCTCCAATATCAGATAACTTTTCCGATCGCCCGTCCATCATGGATGAAATGCGTCTTTGAAATCTAACAAGTGTACCCGAGCTCGATGCAAAGCCTTCCGTAACCTTGACGTGAATCGGGATCCCTATCCGAGATGATCGACACGGCACCCGTGCAGCCTCACAATCTCGACACATACAACTTCGCCAACCTCTCAAGTGAATAATCCACCCTCACGGAATAAAGTGTGCGGATTTAGTCACCGATCCACAACTACCCAAACCGAATCCTTCTTGCTCGGTAAGCGGTAATCCACCGACGAAATCCATAGTGATCCTTTCCCACTTCCATGTGGAATCTTCACGGTCAAGCAACCAGACGAGAATCGATGCTCACCTTGACCTGCGACATGTCGACACTTTCCTACAAACTCGTCACCTCCTTTTTCGATCTTACCACCGTAATCGCTCCTCGAGATCCTTATACATTTTGCTACCTCCGGGATGCATAGCGTAGGGCTGCTATGAGCATCCCAAGAATCTTTTCCTCAATTCGCATCTCTCAAGCATACAAGCCTTCCCTCGAAACACAGAACCCCATCATTAGACAAGCTTATACCCTTCAACCCATCACTCGCACTGAGTCTTCTGCGCCAAAACCTCATCTAACAACCGCTTTTCTCGATCCGCTTAACCCAAGTAGGCTTAACTCGCAGCTTCGCGAGAATACTCTGTCGTCGTACAAACTCAAGTGGGCAAACAATGCTCTTAACCAAACAACCTTACGGCTCAACGGTTCCGCCACGACGTTAGCCTTGCCCGGATGATACTCAATTGAGCAATCGTAGTCTTTCGCCACTCAATCCACCGTGACATTCTCGATTCAAGTCTTTCCGAGTCGGAAGGTACTTCAGACTCTTATGGTCCGTGATAGACTATCGATCTTTCTCCGCATAAGTAATGCCTCCATATCTTTAAGGCAAATACTACATTTGCTAACTCCGGATCGTGCGAGGATAATTGACCTCATGTGGCCTCACCGCCGGGATCGTAAGCCACAACCTTCCTTCTTGCATCAAGACACAACCCAAACGCGTATGTGATGCATCGCAAGACATCAGAATTCCTTACTACCTCAAAGTTGAATCGTAACCGAGCTTCAAATAAAATCTTCTTCAACTTGTCGAAGCTCTCCTGTTGCTTCTCGGTCCAAATAAACGGAACTCCCTTTCTCAATAATTTGGTCATTGGCGGCGCAATTAACGAGAAACCTCTACAAATCTTCTAGAGTATCCTCGCCAAGCCCGTAAAACTCAATTTCGCATCGACTTAGGCGGCTTCCAATCCAAAACCGCTTCTATCTTATGGGGTCCACTCTAATCCCTCACCGACACTACATGACCCAAGAATGTCACCTCTCCGAGCGTAACTCAGATTTCTTGAACTTCAGATAGAGTTGTTTCTCCTTAGAATCGCAATACCACCCGTAAATGAGCATCATGCTCTTCCTCATCCTTGAGTATACCAAGATGTTGTCGATAAAACCACCACGAATCGATCTAGATATGTTGGAACACCCCGCTCATCGATCCATGAAAGTCGGTGCATTAGTCAACCCAACAGCATAACCAAGAACTCAAAATGCCCATACCGAGTACGAAATGCCGTTTCACGATATCGCCTCTTTTACCTTCAATGGTGATACCTGGACCTTAGGTCGATCTTCGAGAAAACCGACGCCTCTTCAAATTGATCAAACAAGTCATCTATCCGAGGCGGTGGATACTTGTTTTTAATCGTCGACTTATTTAGTTGGCGGTAGTCTATGCACATCCGCATAGTACCGCTTTCTTCTTACAAAGAGTACCAGGCGCTCCCCACGGCGAAATACTTGGCCCGATAAAGCCTCGGTCCAATAACTCCCGGATTTGAGCCTTAAGCTCCACTAATTCTTTAGGTGCCATCCAGACGGAGCAATGGATACAGTGCGTTCCTGAATGATCTATCCGAACTCTACCTCCCGATCCGGTGGCAAACCCTAAGCTCCTCAGAAACACATCCACAAATTTCCTAACTGCTTGAACCGTCTCCACAAAGCAGACTTCTTAGTCTCCAAGGCATACACATGAACCACATACGCCACGGCTCTTCCCGACCATTTTCTCGACTTTGGGAGCAGATACCACATTGGATGATAGTTTCTCCTATTACCGATCGTAACCACTTCATCACCCTCGGTGTGCTCGAGAACCATGCGCTTAGCGCGATCCAACTTCACCGATACTTACCCACCGGTCCATTCGAGAATTAGATCGAACTCCCGAATGGCGCTCCATCGATCGCCTCAAAAGATACCCCTTGAGTTCTAGAGGTACGCCTCTATATAGTTTATCTACCACTCAGAGTGACCTAAAGGGCTTATTACTACCATCCGCCTAGAAGATATCTCGTAGTCTAAATCCATTGTCTCTACTATACCATCGGCAACATAAGAGTCGTAGAACCCACATCAATTAAGGCGGTATAAGGAGAACCAAAATCAAAACGCATCTGGTGATGGCGTCCGGTCGTCGCCTCCTCTCGGCGCCTCGCAAAGATATACCAATCCAGCCGTCTGCTTCAGAACTACTCGCACCTCTCGCGGTGCTCCACGACCTGACGTAAGGCTGTTACCTCCTCGCCATTACCTCGGCCCTCTGCGGTGGTCCATTATTTCAGATTCGACATTACCGATTCTCGATTGAATTCTAGCCAACTTGCGCGGACAATCCCTCACACGGTGGTCCAACGAGCCACACTCAAAACAACCTCTACCATCATCCAACATCCTCCCGGTGAGCCTTTCCACAACGGTTACAATGCGGCGGTCCGCGCTTAAAGAAGAACAAACCTACCCGATCGATTCGCCCACTAAGTCTAGCCCTCTTCTGCGATTATTCGATGACCCAAGATCCAAAACTCCTTTGTGACGGTTTCTATCCATACCGCCTCACAGACTCTTTAATGCCCTCGCAACCTTCGCTTTTCAACTAGAATCAGAATTCACGCTCTGTTGGGCGCAATTATCGACCTCGGTTCGTCTCGCAGCCATCCTCAAAACGAACACACCTCTCATGCTCAAGAGCCACCATACCCCGCATACCGACTCACCTCGTAAACTCGCCTCAGACTCGGCACGATTTGCTCCCGACTAACTCGTAAATGCTTTCACGCTCATTTATGTAATTAGCTCGACGCACTTTTCCGATAAGCGACCCAAAATAGTCCCATGTCGATCTTCACCGCAATATTTATCACGGACCGTGAGCCACCACGGTATGACTCATCCCGAGAAGTGATACGATCCCTTTAATTTTTCCTCACCAGTTAGGTCCAGATCGTCCATGATCCGCTCGTCGCTTCTAGCCAAGATTCGCAGTGCTAGGAGCAACACCGAGACACCCCAAAAGAATTCAAATTTCATTTGCCCAAGTCGCCAGCATGCATTTCCTAACTCCTACACCTCCACCGCCCAGCTACCCTTTCTAAAACCCGCAAAGATCGCTCGTGACCTGCGTCATCACGATCGCGCCTCGAACTCACCACCTCCGGTGGTGGCGAATCAGATCTCATTCTCGAACCCGCCGAACCTACGGGCTCGTAAGCGATCATCCTACACGACCACGCCCACGACCACGCCCACCTCGGGTACTCATGACTAAATCTCGTCTCAATTAGAGAATTTTATGTATCGTCATTATTCCAATCGTGTTTAAAGCAAAGTCTTATGAATTTTTAAAGAAGCTTTGTTTTCATGAGTCCACGAGTCCTATCGGCCAGCCTCTAAAGTAATCTTACTATCACTAGCCATTTAATCATATCAATTAATATCACAACCAATAGTATGGGGTACTTACATCATGACCGGTGTCGGTGACTCGGTGCCATGCCTTTCAAACCATACTTCTTAAAATGTAATGCTTGAAAACCATAGTTTTAAAACATTTTGGGCCTCGGCCCACAAATGAGCTTTTGAACTTGGCTCGATACCATTAAATGTAACACCCCAAACCCGGTCAATACACCACGATCGAATCGGTATGCTCTGAGGAAAAAGGTTTTGGGTGGTTTAGGTTGAAGTCTGAAGTCGATGAATCACTTTGCGAAACTTTGTATTTGAGGAAAACTTGAGCGAGTTTTGACTAAAATTTATGTTGTATTTGAAAACCAGAGCTTTGAAAATTTATTTGAAGTGTAGGTAAAACTAATTTATGCTCTGGTTTGAAGTTTAAGTTGTTTCATATTATTACTAAAGTATTTTGTCTTAGTAGAAAACCATATTTAAGTTAGAAAACAATTGAGTTCATTTTGTTCTAAGTTATAGTATGATACCCGATGGTATAGTTTAAAACATCGTTTTGCGCTTTTGAAACGTTGTCTTTCCAAGTTTTAGCACATTTTAACTCAAGTAGTTTGTTAAAGCATATTATAAATCTAACTTAATCGTAAACGAAACATAATTTAAAAGGCCATTTACAACCCAAATAAAACCAAATAGTAATAATAAAACTTAAGTACCAACTTGCTTAAAAGTCCGAGCAAAACTTTATTTCAAGATGGCATGAGCACCTCGAGTCCATCCCGGCTCCGTCCGCGTCTAAGTGTCACTGAAAAGTCAAAGGAGAGGTGAGTCGAGTGACTCGAAGTGTAAATCCCGCTCTCAAGGACAACATGCTAACACACATCATACAAAGCAATATAAGTAATGCAACCCGATCCTAACCATCCATATCGCCTCTCCTACCCCGTGTGGTACCAAACCTTTGGTGGTGCCAAACCACGGTGACATATAGTCACAATGTGTTACCAAAACACCGGTGTCCCAAAGACACAATTGTGCTACCAAAGCACCGTGACCAAGTCACAAATCCAATGATGGGGCCAACCCATCGTGTGATACCAAATCACTAGCGACGATCCCATATCTCATGTGGGGCCAACCCACGGTGGTGTTAACCACAGGACAAGTCGCAATGAGGTGCCAAACCTCCGTGTCCCAAAGACACAATTGTCTTTGCTAAAGCCTTGGTGACCGTAGTCACAACTGCTGATGGGGCCAACCCATCGTGTGATACCAAATCACCAAGGCCAATCCCATATCTCACAAGTGGGGCCAACCCACGGTGGTTAAACCACAGGACGAGACGCCGAGGTACCAAACCTCGGAGGTGCCAAACCTCTGGAGGTGCTAAACCTCCGTGACCCAAAGTCACAAAGTGTGTTACCAAAACACCGGTGCTCACAAGACAAAATATCACCGCTCCCTCCACTCAGATCACCCATCAACATACCACACTCATGTAATCATGCATATCATATAATCATGCATATCATGCTAATATGTCTAATCTCATACCCCATGTCACGATATCCACAACCATGGTATCATATAGATCATCAAGAAACTCATAATAATAATATCGACTTACCCGAGTCCGTAATCATACCCATTAGGGTATCACATCAATCATCACCGCTTTCATTAATCATCACACAAAGTTATCAATTATATTACTAAATGTAAGTGTGTTAGTTTACACACGAATTAGCGAAGGTATTAATCCCTAAAATCGATTTACGTCCCTTGATCACTTCTACAACTCGAATCCTACAATCGGCCAACAAATGGATTACCCATCATACCATTCGGCCACAAGTATTAACCCAAAGAGAGTTTATCACATAGTCCCTACCTTGCAAACGTTTGGCTTCCTACCAAACTCGAACCACAAAGGTTTCTCCTTTACAACCTCCACCTAAAAAGAAAATCCATTAATCCATCGAGACTTGGTTTAATGAAGCTAAAGGAACGGACTAACAAAGTACTCCTCTTACCACCACTTAGCAATCATTAAAAGAGTTGAAGGCTCCTCTTGATTATTTCCAAAGTCCAAAGATCCTATACGAAAAGATTAAACAAGAAGTTAAACCCTTTTAACCAATATCGATATCACCCTAACATACCAAGAATTGGTAAAATATCAGAGAAAGAGAAATGGCCATTCGGCCAACACCTACCTACTACCAAATGATTGGAAACCACACACCCAACACCACCAAATATTCGGCCAACACAAGGAGGATTCGGCTAACTGGTTTTGGAAAAAGAGATGAAACGAAGAGAGATGAGTGGAGGGGGGTCACTTTCGGTTTTGAAAAGGGGAAGAAAAGAATAAGGTGTGTTTAGAAGAAGAGAAATTTTCAGCAAGAAATGGTATGGAACAAAGGGAGAATTCGGCACAAGGGTTGTGAAAGCAAAGAGAAGAAAATGAGAGGAATGATCACTAGTTTCGGCTTTGCACAACGAAAAGAAGAAGGAAGAAACAAGGTAGATTTTCAACAATATGGGTGCTTGAGGTTTTGGTTTAACAAAGTTGAAAAGAGAGAGAGTGGGAGAGGCATCTGGCTTCAAAAAAAAAAAAAGAAAAACAAATGAGAGCAACAAGTAATTTAAGAACACCCAAGCTTTGGGTTTCGGTTCCAAGAAGAGAGAATATAGGCGTAAAAGGAGGGTACAAGTTTCGCAAGTGAGAATGGAAAAGAAAAGAGTAGCTTTTCAAAATGAAAAGAGGAGCGAAGGTTGGCTTAGGCTACCAAAGATATGACCAAAACACACACACACATGCACAAAGGAAATTTCGCTCACTCCAATCACCAACCACCACACACTCCCTCTCCCCAAACTCTCACCAAACCCTACTAACTCCCCTTTTACTCCCACACCACCAATTCAAATCCCATGACCAAGTCTCCCTCCTACTTTCACTCTCCACCCTCTTTGAATGTGAAGACTAAGTCCAAGCTAGAGTTCAAGTTGCCTTCAACCTCTTCCTCCATGCCGTCCAAAATGAGAGCCAAAAGGGGTGGGATTCTCGCTACTTGAACACAAGACCTCCCCCTTGTAGATGACGCCACACACACACTCCTTGTGGCGCATGCTTGCCACTTTGCTAGCTCCTTATTTGTGCTTTAGATTCACTTAATTTAATTAAAAACCCCATCTCCTTCAGCTCCTATCCCCTAAAGCCCAAAAATAAAAACTTATCCACCTACTCAGCACAATCCTAGTCTACGGCTAAGCCCCGAAAACACCCAAACAACATCATAGCAAGAAATAAACATGCAACAATTGCCAGAAATAAATTAACCCCTTAACCCGGGATATTACAAGTACACTTAACTAATATTTTTATTCTAACTCCAAGTAACCCGAACTAACATTTAGCAACATAATGATACTCAATTATTTAGGATGTTACACGACTATTTTGGTACCTTTAAAGTCTAGATTTAGAACTAAATGCATGTATAGGCTGGACTAGATTTTGAAACAATGAAATTTTGTTCCTTTATATATATTTAGAGTCATGTAAAAATGGCTAAATTATAGTACTTTGGTCTTTAATGTATTCGGCCTTAATGCTTGATCATTATAAAGGTAGAATCGGTAAAGTAAGTAAGCATGGTTGGTAATTTTGGTTGATTTACATGTCTCTTATGTCATGCATTTGCTAATTAGTAAATAGCTCATTTTAGAAGTATATCTTATAGTAAATTATTTGTGATGGATGTTCTTATGACTTGACTTTGAGGTTAAGATAATTGTTGAATGTGATTGTTTGTGCCTGGTTGATAGTTAGTCACATTATGTGTTTATGAACATTAGGAGTTGCATTAGGAAGTTTGGTATATGCGCATTTGAAGTTGTTTTGAGCCATGCATTGATAAATATTTATTAATAGAGTACACATTTTGAAATGTAAATCAGATGTAATAATGTCAAACACTTAATTAGGTATATTCGGCAAAGTTACGATATTATTGGTTGGAATGATAATTTGACTCATGTTTTATAAAGTGTTTGAGTATAACATGTTTTATAAAGTGTATGAGTATAATTCAAATTGATTTGAATACGCAAGGTTAAAGCATAATTATTCTCATACATGAAAACTTAGTTTTGATAATTGATGTCTTGTTTAGGTTTGATAAATAAGGATATGAGCATATTTGGTCATTGATGAAAGTGTTACATAATGAATAGTAATAAGATTATTTGATGAAAAAAAAAATACTTCTTTGTAATTGTGGCTAAATGAAATATGATATGTATAGTAATGTTAAGCATGCTATGAAAGTATACTACCCTTGTTGTATTCGATCATGTCTATTGAGCCGTTAATAATTGTTAAGACTTGTACTATGCATGGTAATGCCTTATAACCCTAATCCGGCGACGGATACGGGTTAAGGGTGTTACATCGATCCTGTGTAACTCTCTGACTTAGGTCACACGACCAACCACACGCCCATGTGACCAGCCCATATGCCCTTTGAAATAGCCACACACGCCCGTGTGCCAAGCCTTGTGCTAGGTCGTGCTAAACCTGTAGGGTATATTGACTTATGCCACACGATCAAGTCACACACCCAGTGTGGTGGGCCGTGTGGGACATACTGACTTGATTTCAAATTTAACACCAGGGGACACACGGCCGTGTAACTTGACCATGTGTTACACATGGCTGAGACACATGTCCGTGTCTCTACCTGTGTGGACAAAAATAGGCTATTTACAAAGCTATCTTGCCACCCAAATATGCATACACCTACATCAAACCAAATGGCATAAAAACATGGCATAAATAAGCATTCAAACCAACCTTAACCAAGCCTATTCCATGCTATTTCTATACCAAAAACTATAATGCTCATAACATCATAAATTGCTTATGCAAAACATGCCAATCATATTCACACTTTTTGTAACATCCCTAACCCAAAACCGTCGCAGGAATAGGATTAAGAGGCATTACTAAACAAAACACAACTCAAAGCAGGCTTTCATGCAATTCATGCTTCGTAAAATCAATGACATGAACACATACATAGATTGAACTTAACAAAAAATATCTCACAGCTTACCAACCAAAGCACATTCAGTAATAGTAATATCATATCCACACAGCATATTAGATATATGATTAAATATATATATACATAACTAATCAATTAAATACATATACGTATTAGGTTAACTATAATAACTTCCATACAAAATATCTAAACTATAATCGTGATCTACTTTCACACTTAGAGCTTAATTAGCTAACCATTCAAGTAAAATTTATGCACTTATTTATCAAATTAATATAATAGTATATTCATTCTTACTTCATCAATATACACATAGCATTAACAGAACATATTTTCATCCAACACAAGCATTTGTTAACATTAGTTAACTTATAAATCATTCATGAAATATCCATTCGAAATATATAGATAAAATATCCTTCATGAATTCATGAAACATACATACCAAAACAACCTTATATCAAGACCGAAAATGCACAAACATATATATATCACCTCGAGCATAATCAAGCCAACCCAAGGATAGAAATTTAGCCATTTTCATATGGCATTTATATACATTCTGTAACACCCCAAACCCGGTCTATGCGTTAAGACTAGATTTGGTTTGTTACATAAATCGAACTATCTTAATAATTACGGTGAATCGGAATTTTCAAAAAAAAAATCATTTTTAATTACAAGGTTTAATAAAAACCAAAAGAGTATTTTAAATTTGATGTATATGAGAAGACATTAATTGAAAATATCATTGATATTGTATTGTTAAAATCCTTAGAGTAAATTTTATAAGAGTTCAAAATATTTAAGAAAATGATAAAGGAATTTCATATATTTGAAAACCCAAATTATTTTAAGAAAACATCATGTATTAATCATAAGCCCATATTAAAATATCCAAAATATTGTTTTAAACCAACCACACATAAAAATCCATAAAATATTAATAGAGGCCTTATTACATCAAACCCAAAAATAGTAAATTATAGAAAATACTTAATAAAAGTTTGAAATTTATTTAACCCATGTTTCGCAAAGATGGCCTCCACAAAGTCATCTTCTACCAAGTCCACGTCAATTTCCATTACGAGATGAAAAATTTGAGGAGTGAGTTACTCAAAACTCGATGTATAACTCACTTACTTTATCCACTGGGCCAAATCATCAAGTCATAGTTTTGGGCTTGAGCCCATTAGCAGGATTAACAATATAAATAATAATATGTATGCAAAAATGAAATTCCCCACCCCAAACCTAATTTCCATCCGCTACACACCCCCGTACCAACCATCACACTGTGGGATCAAGTCAACCCACCCCGCCATCACACCAATCGTAGGCATTAAGCCATTTTATATTTGTGGCAGAGCCACCGAACTAGATTGTGACAAAGTCACCGAACTAGAGGCATTGAGCCATTAATATTTGTGGCAGAGCCACCGAACTAGAGGCAAATAGCCATTTAATTATTTTGTGGCGAGCCACCGAACTAGATTTTGGCAACAGGCCTTTCTTCTCTTCATCATTAATCCCAACCCATGCAACATGTATGCAAAAATTTGTCTATGTTCATATGATGATTTTATCAAAAGACTTAAATAACATAAGAGTCAATATTTCTAGTTTTTGTTAAGGCCCAAAATTTCAAAATAGCATTTAGCCCATTTAACAGTCTAGCATCTTAAACTCAATTTACGATCTAGCTAAGAGTTTGGCCCATTTAACAATTTATCTGGCTTTTCGGCCCATTTAACAATTTATCAGGCTTTTCGGCCCATTTAACAATTTATCAGGCTTTTCGGCCCATTTATCAATCTAGCAGAGATTTCGGCCCATTTATCGATCTAGCAGAGATTTTGGCCCATTTATCGATCTAGCAGAGATTTCGGCCCATTTTTACGAGACATAAAATTTACATATTAACAACTAACTTCTCGAGGGCGTTTTCATAATTTTCACAATTTTAATCGTTTTCATGTATTTTCACCGAGATACCAATTAATACGTATTATATCGATTTAGTCGTCTTTACGATTTTACTCAATACCACGAATGATATCCAACCCGAGAAAAGTGTGAAGTTACACACCTTGATATCGTGAGTACTAAACCTTCCTGCTCTTCAACACCTAAACATAATACGATCTATTAGAACACTATCATTTATCAAAAATATACTATTGGAATTCGATCCAAATCCTTACCCCTTTGATTTTGAATCACTTCTATTTTTGGTTTCTCCTCGTTTATTGATTCGTTGCTCCATGAGAATCCACTAACGTACAAAGGCTCGGGAGTACTAACTACTTCAAATAATTGATTTCCCTCGGTTGATGGTCCGCAACCCGATGGAAAATCTCAGATTCTCGAAATAGCCCTTCGTTTGTATTTAGGGGGATTTGCGGAATCGCCCCTTTTTTGAAGACTATGGACTGCCCTTTTCTGCCCTATCTTGAAAGTCTCTAAAGATATACGATCATTAGTCCGACTACCAATATTGAAATATGGTTAACGTTTGGTAAGGTTTGAGATTTGACTTACCACTATTTGTCTTCGTTCCTCGAGAAACGATCGAGTGATAGCGTCCCTAAAACAAAATCGATTAATACTATACTAATATAATAAATATAAATCCTTAAAGGAAAACTCCTTACCTTGATTCTTGAGATCGATTGTGGTAAGAGAAAATGAAGAGATTTTTGTCACAAGAGCTAATTACATTCGGCCATGGATGATATAAAATTGAGGAAAATTGTAATAAAGAAGAAAAATGAAGAAAAGGAAGATAGGATGGTATGGTTCAGTTTCAAAAGAGAAAGAGAGAAAGAAAGAAAAAGAAAGGAGAAAGAAAAGAGAAGAAAAAGATACTTAGTTTGGAAGAAAATGCATTCGGCATAGGAGGAGAAAATGAGAAAATGAAAGGAAGAAAAATATTTGCTTGTCTATGTATTTTCGGTCACAAAGAGAAAAAGGATTTGGGAGAGAAAAAGTTTCAAACCGAAATGGTCACAAGAGATTGGCTCAAAGAAGAAGAAAAATGAATTGTGTACTCAAATATGTTGGAACTTTTCGGCTAGAGAGAATATGGGTGGAGGAAAAATGCTTTGTTAAGAAAATGACCAAATTGAAAGAGTTTCTTCTAACATTCAAGCTACCATACTATCAACCAAAACTGGCCACCCCCTTTTTCCTCATTGCTGTCCAAATACATGGGTCAAATGGCCATTAGGAAGTTTCCAAAACATCTTCCTACTCATAAGCCTATTTCCCCTCCTTTTTCCTTAAGTTGATGAAACACAATCCCCCATTTCAAGCCCTTATCCTTAGCTTTCCAAATACTTAGTGTTCTTACCAAAAATAAAGCATTCCAACTCATCCTTGCTTATCTCTTTGCCGACACATGCTCAAGCTAAAGCAAAAAATAAAAAATTCCTAGTTGCATGCTAGGTGATTCGAACTCCTTCCCTCATGGTAATACATATGGCGCCAACTCCACTTTACTATTAACTCATTTATGCCATCTTTTAGCACTTTAATTAATTTAAGTCTTAAGGTCATTTAAAATTCTTTACTCTAAAGTACACTTAAATAATAATATTTATTCTAACTCCAAGTAACCCGAAGTATCATTTAGCAACATAATGATACTCAATTATTTAGGATGTTACACATTCACATATACACCATTTGAGTCAATTCAAAAAGTAACTTAGCCTATACATGCCATAGACTTTAAGTTCATTCACAAAAGTGGTACCAAAATATTTACGATAGTGTTATGAGCTTCAACGACGATCCCCGAGCACGAGATGATCACCCAAAAGAGAACTAAGACACGAGAACAACCAAGAACAAAGTAATCTTTAACAGCTTAGTAAGTTATAAGAAATTACATCACAATAAAGCATTATACCATCATTTAGTAAATCATTTCATTTATAACCTTAAGGCCGAATAGTCACATATATAAAAATAGATTTCATAATAAATATTATATGCATAAGTATCTATAAATCACCTTCGCATGGTAAAGGCGACAGCATATACATCTATTACTTACCGAATTTCTACTTACATCTCAAGCTCTCATAAATCACAAGTCGATATGCATTATACATAATTTGATTAACTTCGCCTTTCCCCGATCCACTCCCGATCCTTTTTGTTCTTGGTCTATATAAATTTCAATTTAAGCTCATTCAACATATTTTCATTCAATTCAATTTTACTCCTAACATTTTACACTTTTTACAATTTCGTCCCTATTGCATAAGACACAAAATATGCAAAATTTGCACACACCATGCGTAGGCCGAATGTTGCTCATACACATACAAATCCATACATTCCATTTATTTTTCATTTTAGTTCCTCAAAAATTTATTTTTGCAATTTAATCCAAATCACTCAATTTCTACAAAATTTCATGAACAACACTTGCTATTCTATCACATATAATTAATATTTCATCATCAACAACAAGAATAACAAGCTTCCTTCAATGGCATCTCACGAAAAACACAACCAATTCAAAAATTTAAACATGGTCTAACTAAAGCTCAAAGCAACGATCTCAAAAACGTGAAAATTATTAAAAACCGAACTCAAATCACTTACCTATTGAGCTTGCAAAGGGCCGATCATCACAAAGATTTTCTCTCTTTTATTTTCTCAAGTTTTAGCCATGAACATTGAAGAAAGATGAACACTTTTCATCTTTTATTCATATTATTATTATAACATATATTAAACTAATATATTTTAACATAAAACATAATAAAATATAATAAAAATTTCAATTACTATTACATGCATAATCATGATCGGCACTAAGTCTATTTTACGGTCAATTTGATATTTAAACCTCTAATTTATAAAGACATCATCAATTTAGTACTTACTCATTTAACCACCAAATTTCCTTTTTATGCGATTAAGCCCATTTTTCAAAATTAAGCACCAAAACAATCAAATTTTAATACGAAATTTTCACACACACCAATTCACACATAATAAGCATAGAAAATAATATTAAAATATTTTTCAACTCAAATTCATGGTCTCGAAACCACCATTCTGATTAGGATCAAAATCGGACTGTTCCAACTCTCCCCTTCTTAAGGATTTTCGTCCCCAAAAATCTTACCAATGAATAAATGTGCGTAGCATTCTTTGATTGAATCTTCAAGTTCCCAAGTTGCTTCCTCAATCCGTGCTTATGCCACATTACTTTCACCAACAAGATTTTCTTATTAAGTAACTCTTTCACTTCACGAGCCAAAATACGAATCGGTTCTTCCTCATAAGTCAAATCAGGTTGAATCTCAATCTCTGACGGACTAATCACATGAGAAGGATCGGATCTATATCGTCGAAGCATCGATACATGGAAAACATTGTGGATCTTTTCTAACTCAGGTGGCAACATCAACCTGTACACAACCGGCCCGATACACTCAATAATCTCGTATGGCCCAATAAATCTCGGATTCAGTTTTCCCTTGCGACCAAATCTAAGTATTTTCTTCCACGGTGAGACTTTCAAAAATACTCCATCACCAATTTGAAATTATATATCTTTACGTTTCAAATCCGCATAGGATTTCGATCATTCGATGCTGCCTTTAAACTTTCTCGGATCACTTTTACTTTCTGTTCGGTCTCTTTAATTAAATCAACCCCGTGTATCTTACTTTCACTTAGCTCGGTCCAATAAAAAGGTGTATGACATTTACAACCATACAAAGCTTCATAAGGTGCCATTTTGATACTCGATTGAAAGCTATTATTGTATACAAATTCAATCAAAGGCAAGTATCGTTCCCATGTACCCTCAAACTCAAGAACACAACATCTCAACATATCCTCGAGTATTTGAATAATACGTTCGGATTGACCATCCGTTTGAGGGTGGAAAGCGGTGCTAAAATGCAATTTAGTACCAAATGCATCTTGCAATTTCTTCCAAAACCATGACGTAAACCTCAGATCTCTATCCGAAACAATAGAAATAGGTACTTCGTGCAATTGTACAATTTGAGAAATGTGCAACTCAGCTAACTTATTAAGTGAGAAATCCATATGTACCGAAATAAAATGAGTGGATTTCATCAATCTATCAACAATAACCCAGACGGCATCTTTCTTGGTCGGTGTCAACGGTAACCTAGCTAGGAAATCCATTGTGACTCGATCCCATTTCCATTCAGGTATCATAATCGACTGAAGTAATCCCGATGGCACCTGATGCTCGGCTTTTACTTGTTGACATATCAAACACTTTATGAAATATCTCGTTTCATACTGTGCCACCAGTAATGCTGTCTCAAATCATTATACATCTTTGTCCTACCTGAGTGAATAGACAATCTACTATTATGAGCTTCATTACAAATCATCCGAATCAACTTAGGATCTTTTTGTACACATATTTAATTTTTGAATCGTAAGCAGCCCTCAGCATCAATCTGAAATTTTGAATCAGTATTCGAATCATAATGATTCTTTTTGCTAATAAGCCATTATCAACCCTTTGAGCTTCAAATCTGTTGAACGAATAACGGTCTCACTTTCAATCGTGCAATAATCGCAGCATCATCATTCAAAGCTATATCAGCATTCATTACACGTAGAGCAAATAGTGATTTTTGGCTTAGTGCATCAGCAACCACATTAGCTTTCCCCGGGTGATAATCAATCACGAGCTCGTAGTGTTTTAACAATTCTAATCATCGTCGCTGTCTCAAATTTAGATCCTTCTGAGTCATTAAGTATTTTATATTCTTGTGATCGGAATAGACATGACATTTTTCACCAAATAGATAATGACGCCATATTTTCAAAGCAAAAACTATGGCAGCTAGCTCGAGATCATGCGTCAGATAGTTCTTTTCATGCGGCTTTAACTGTCTCGAGGCATAGGCTACAACCTTACCTTCTTGTATCAAAACACAGCCCAAACCATTTAAGGATGCATCATGAAGATAACGAACTCTTTGCCCGACTCTGGCTAAACAAGCACTTGGAGCTTCCGTTAACAAGGTTTTTAGCTGATCAAAACTCTTCTGGCACCTCTCTAATTACTCAAACTTAACATCTTTCTGTAACAGCTTTGTGATCGGAGCTACAATCATTGAAAACCCTTTCACAAAGCGTCTATAATAACTGGCAAGTCCCAGAAAACTCTAAACTTTAGAAACACTTTGCAGGGGCTCCCAATCAAGTATAGCCGAGATTTTACTCGGATCTACTCAAATACCTGATGCTGAAACAACATGCCCCAGGCAACTAACTTCACTTAACCAAAATTCACATTTGTTGAATTTTGCGTACAACTGCGTATCACGCAAAATCTATAACACAAGTCTTAAGTGTTCGGCATGCTTAGTTTCATCACGCCAATAGATCAAAATACCATCTATGAATACAACCATAAATCGATCCAGATAAGGTCTAAATACCCAATTCATCAAATCCATGAAAATAGCAAGTGCATTAGTGAGTCCGAACGGCATCACCAAAAACTCGTAATGGTCGTATCTCGTCCGAAAAGTAGTCTTAGGTACATCTGAGTCTCTAACTTGCAGTTGATAATAACCTGATGTCAGATCAATCTTCGAAAATACTAAGGCTCCCTTTAGCTAATCAAATAAATCATCAATACACCGCAATGGATATTTATTCTTTATGGTCACTTTATTGAGTTGATGGTAGTCGATGCACATTCCCAAAGTCCGTCTTTCTTCCTCACAAATAGAACTGGCGCATCCTAGGGAGAGAAACTCAGTCGAGCAAAACCCCTATCTGTCAATTCTTGCAACTGGGCTTTCAACTCTTTTAATTCTGTAGGTGCCATTCTATATGGAGCTATCGAAATCGGGGTCGTACCTGGCACCAACTCAATACCAAACTCTACCTCCCGAACAAGTGGCAAGCCGGCAATTCTTTCGGAAACACATCCGGATACTCACATACAACTGGTACAGATTCTATCTTCTTTTCGGTTACTTTACTATCAATCACATAAGCAAAGTAAGCTTCGCAACCCTTTCTCAAATATTGTCGAGCTAACATCGAAGATATCACTACTAGTAGCCCATTCAAATTCGCAGATTCAATTCAAATTATCTTATTAATCTAGCACCGCAGATCAATATTCTTGTCTGCAATCCACTACTGCATCGTGCACAGTTAACCAATCCATACCAAGAATAATGTCGAATTCATCAAAGGGTAGTAACATCAAATCACCAAAAACATGAATCTTGAATCATCAAAGGCAACTCTTGCACACTCTATCAACTAGCACACACCGGCCCAGGGGGTTTGAAACCTGAATTACAAACTCAGTAGACTCAATAGGTAGAGTTTGTTGGATACTAATGTTTTGTACATGTAGGAATGGGTTGAATCGGGATCAATTAGAGCAATTACACTAGTATTAAAAAGAGTAAATATACCGGTGATGACATCTGAAGATGAAGCTTCCTCTCGGGCACGAATGGCATAGGCTCTAGCAGGCACACAAGCCTCTGATCGAATAGCTGTATCCGAACTCCCTCTCTAAATACTACTTCTACCTCCCACATTTCGAGGTGGTCTACCTCTAGCTGCAGTACCACTCGGTCTTACACTTTGAGCATTATCCTTTTCACTAACTCTGGGCAATCCCGAAAGAATTGGTCCTGCGAACCACACTTGTAGCAAGCTTGGTTGTTGGACTTGCCCCAACATTCCCCAAAATGTCGCCGACCACACTGTTGACACTTGAGTTTATTCGGTTGAGTATTGCCAACACTAAAAATCAAGGTAGCTCGTGAACTCACTGGTGGTCGTTCTCGTATAGAGATCCCTGTATTAGTTATGGATTGGCTATTTTCATTTTTAAACTTCTTTGATGATGATTGAGAAAATTTACCTGCTGATCTCTTACAGAAATCTCTAGCTTCAAACTCAACTTTTCATTTTTCTTTCGCTAGCTCTTCGGCTTTACAAGCTCGCTCAACAAGTATCACGAACTCATTTATTTCAAGTATGCCAACCAGTAATTTTATATCTTTGTTTAACCCTTCTTCAAATCTTCTGCAGATAGCAGCCTCAGACGAAACACACTCGTGGGCGCATCAGCTAAGTTTCACAAACTTGCGCTCATACTCAGATACGGTCATACGACCCTATTTAAGCTCGAGAAATTCCTTGTGTTTTAGATCTATGTATGGCTGGCTGATGTATTTCTTGTGAAACTCTGTCTGAAAGAAGTCCCAAGTAACTCGTTCCTTCAGAACAATCGATATGAGAATGTTCCACCAATAGTAAGTAGAATCCCGTAATAAAGATATAGCACATTTCAGGCAGTCATCAGGTGTACAAGATAGTTCATCTAAAACACGAACTGTATTATCGAGCCAAAATTTCGCTCATTCAGCATCATCATCATCTTCAGCTCTAAACTCTTGAGCCCTGTGTTTTCTGATTCTGCCGATCGCAGGCTTATTTATTCTCTCAGGATTAATGATCGAGGGTACCACCGATACTACAGGTGGAGTATCCAGATTCGGGGGTTGTTGAATAGCCGGATTGGTCAAAATGTATTGATTGAACTAATCGTTCATTATACTAAAGAAGGCTTGTTTAGCCCTCTCATCATGGTTATTCGTAGCTGGTCAAGATTCATCTAGCGTGGTCCCTTGCGCGGGAGCAAAGCGCCACACTCTCGACATCATCAGTACGACTCACTCGGGATTAGGATCCATTTACTACACGAAAGAAGAAAACACATTTCATGATTAGAAGTTATCACACTATCACAGTAAAATTTATGGCATGTATAGCTAGACTCACACACACTACGTTAGTCCGAGAACCGACTAAACCGTAGCTTTGATACCAATCAAATGTAACACCCTTAACCTGAAATCGTCACTGAAATAGGGTTAAGAGGCATTACTAAACAAAACACAGCTCAATATAGGCTTTCATGCAATTCATGCTTCGTAAAATCAATGACACCAATACATACATATATTAAACTTAACAATAAATATCTCACAGCTTACCAACAAAAGCACATTCAGTAATAGTAATATCACAAAATGGTCAAGCATAAAATTTAAAATATATCAAAATCATGTACGCATTTTACCAAATCATTATTGACCATTTAAGAAAAATACAGAATTCAAATCATAACATACTTAACTTGCAAATCCTTTAATCAAGCCAATTCACATATATAAATTAATCCATTCATCTCATGAACTAATCGGCTAGCTTATTAATTCATTTAAAATTTCCACACAAAGATACTAGGTATATGATTAAATATATATATACACGTAACTAATCAATTAAATACATATACATATTAGGTTAACTATAATAACTTCCACACAAAATATCTAAACTATAATCGTGATCTACTTTCCCACTTAGAGCTTAATTAGCTAACCATTCAAGTAAAATTTATGCACTTATTTATCAAATTAATCAAATAGTATATTCATTCTTACTTCTAGCATTAACCGAACATATTTTTATCCAACACAAGCATTCGTTAACATTAGTTAACTTATAACTCATTTATGGAATATCCATTTGAAATATATAGATAAAATACCCTTCTTGAATTCATGAAACATACATACCAAAACAAGCTTATATTAAGACCGAAAATGCACAAACATATATATATCACCTCAAGCATAATCAAGCCAACCCAAGCATAGAAATATAGCTATTTTCGTATGGTATTTATATACATTCACATATACACCATTTGAGTAAATTCAAAAAGTAACTTAGCCTATACATGCCATAGACTTTAAGTTCGTTCACAAAAGAGGTACCAAAATATTTACGATAGAGTGATGAGCTTCAACAACGATCCCCGAGCACGAGATGATCACCCCAAAGAGATCTAAGACACGAGAACAACCAAGAACAAAGTAAGCTTTAACAGCTTAGTAAGTTATAAGCAATTACATCACAATAAATCATTATACCATAATTTAGTAAATCATTTCATTTATAACCTTAAGGCGAATAGTCACATATATAAAATATATTTCATAATAAATGTTATATGCATATATATTTATAAATCACCTTCGCATGATAAAGACGACAAAGATATACATCTATTATCGATCAATTTCTACTTACATCTCAAGCTCTCATAATCACAAGTCGATATACATAATACATAATTCTATTACATCCACCATTAAAAACTTTACCACTCTTGTAATAATATATAGTTGAATACCCAATCATTTTACCTTACTTAACAATATTAATAGTAGGCGTCTTTGAAAGAGCATCAAACCTGCACACTCGTTACTAAAATTTTGTAACGTATCACACACTCAGTGCCATTACTTTAACATCTGCACACTTAGTGCCAAATTTCTGTAACGTATCGCACACTTAGTGCGTTACATTAGCATTTCACACACTTAGTGCCAAGTGACCAATTTCGCACACTTAGTGCTCGGTTTATAAATTTGCACACTTAGTGCATTATTTGAACTTATTATTCATTAAAATGCACACTTATACATATAAAATTTAATCCACAACCTCACATATACGCATATACATAAATTTTCTTATTCCATTCCCAAATCAACATCACATTCGGCTAAAACATTAACACGTAATTAAGCATTACCTTCGGCTCTATCCATCTCTCAAATTAATGTCTTCCATAGCTATATTACATCATTAACATGTATGTACAAATCATACTCAAATACATTCAACCTTAAACGAACATCACATCCGGCTACCTCACATTGAACACATCTAATTTTATTAACTACATGTGATTCAATATAATTAAAAGTTCAATTCAGCTCAATTGCTTAAAAACTTACCTCGAGTATCGACTGACTTTATTTCCCGACTATTCGATTAACTTCGCCTTTCCCTGATCCACTCCCAATCCTTTTTTATTCTTGGTCTATATAAATTTCAAATTAAGCTCATTTAACATATTTTCATTCAATTCAATCCAAAAACACATAATTGGGCAATTTAATATTTTACCCCTAACATTTTATAATTTTTGCAATTTAGTCCCTATAGAATAAGACACAAAATATGCAAAATTTGCACACACCGTGCTTAGGCCGAATGTTGCTCATACACATACAAATCCATACATTCCATTTATTTTGCATTTTGTCCCTCAAAATTTATTTTGTAATTTAATCCAAATCACTCAATTTCTTCAAAATTCATGAACAACACTTGCTATTCTATCACATATAATTAATATTTCATCATCAACAATAAGAATAACAAGCTTCCTTCAATGGCATCTCACTAAAAACACAACCAATTCAAAATTTTAAACATGGGCTAGCTAAAACTCAAAGCAACGATCTCAAAAAGTAAAAATTATTAAAATCGAACTCAAATCACTTACCTATTGAGCTTGCAAAGGCGAACATCACAAAGCTTTTCTCTCTTTTATTTTCTCAAGTTTTGGCCATGAACATTGAAGAAAGATGAACACTTTTCATCTTTTATTCATATTATTATTATAACATATATCAAACTAATATATTTTAACATAAAACATAATAAAATATAATAAAATTTCAATTACTATTACATGCAAAATCATGACCTAAGACTAAGTCTATTTTATGTTCAATTTGATATTTTAAACCTCCAATTTATAAAGACATCATCAAATTAGTACATACCCATTTAACCACCAAATTTTCTTTTTATGCGATTAAGCCCTTTTTCAAAATTAAGCACCAAAACGATCAAATTTTAATACTAATTTTTAGACACACCAACCAATTATAACTAAAATTAAAGTGATATATTTTTGTTATAAACCCTAAAATTATTTTGTCACCTCTTTAAAATTGGATTTACAAGATTAAATAAACGGGTTCCAACCTAAGCCCAATCCACAACAACATTTTTCTAAATATTTTTTAAATTTCTCTAAGTATCGAAACTTTTGAAACCGGTTTACTTTAGGAACATACCAGATCCGGTTCAAGCTCGTGGGCCGGGTATGGGGTGTTTCAACTATAATCGTGATCTACTTTCCCACTTAGAGCTTAATTAGCTAACCATTCAAGTAAAATTTATGCACTTATTTATCAAATTAATCAAATAGTATATTCATTCTTACTTCATCAATATACATATAGCATTAACGAACATATTTTTATCCAACACAAGCATTTGTTAACATTAGTTAACTTATAACTCATTTATGGAATATCCATTTGAAATATATAGATAAAATACCCTTCATGAATTCATGAAACATACATACCAAAACAAGCTTATATTAAGACCGAAAATGCACAAACATATATATATCACCTCAAGCATAATCAAGCCAACCCAAGCATAGAAATATAGCCATTTTCGTATGGTATTTATATACATTCACATATACACCATTTGAGTAAATTCAAAAAGTAACTTAGGCTATACATGCCATAGACTTTAAGTTCGTTCACAAAAGAGGTACCAAAATATTTACGATAGAGTGATGAGCTTCAACAACGATCCCCGAGCACGAGATGATCACCCAAAAGAGATCTAAGACACGATAACAACCAAGAACAAAGTAAGCTTTAACAGCTTAGTAAGTTATAAGCAATTACATCACAATAAATCATTATACCATAATTTAGTAAATCATTTCATTTATAACCTTAAGGCCGAATAGTCACATATATAAAAATATATATCATAATAAATGTTATATGCATATATATTTATAAATCACCTTCGCATGATAAAGACGACAGCATATACATCTATTACTTACCGAATTTCTACTTACATCTCAAGCTCTCATAAATCACAAGTCGATATGCATAATACATAATTCTATTACATCCACCATTACAAACTTTACCACCCTTGTAATAATATTTAGTTGAATACCCAATCATTTTACCTTACTTAACAATATTAATAGTAGGCGTCTTTGAAAGAGCATCAAACCTGCACACTCGTTACTAAAATTTTGTAACGTATCACACACTCAGTGCCATTACTTTAACATCTGTACACTTAGTGCCAAATTTCTGTAACGTATCGCACACTTAGTGCGTTACATTAGCATTTCACACACTTAGTGCCAAGTGACCGATTTCGCACACTTAGTGCTTGGTTTATAAATTTGCACACTTAGTGCATTACTTGAACTTATTATTCATTAAAATGCACACTTATACATATAAAATTTAATCCACAACCTCACATATACGCATATACATAAATTTTCTTATTCCATTCCTAAATCAACATCACATTCGGCTAAAACATTAACACGTAATTAAGCATTACCTTCGGCTCTATTCATCTCTCAAATTAATGTCTTCCATAGCTATATTACATCATTAACATGTATGTACAAATCATACTCAAATACATTCAACCTTAAACCAACATCACATCCGGCTACCTCACATTGAACACATCTAATTTTATTAACTACATGTGATTCAATATAATTAAAAGTTCAATTCAGCTCAATTGCTTAAAAACTTACCTCGAGTATCGGCAGACTTTATTTCCCGACTATTCGATTAACTTCGCCTTTCCCCGATCCACTCCCAATCCTTTTTTATTCTTGGTCTATATAAATTTCAAATTAAGCTCATTTAACATATTTTCATTCAATTCAATCCAAAAACACATAATTGGGTAATTTAATATTTTACCCCTAACATTTTACAATTTTTGCAATTTAGTCCCTATAGAATAAGACACAAAATATGCAAAATTTGCACACACCATGCTTAGGCCGAATGTTGCTCATACACATACAAATCCATACATTTCATTTATTTTGCATTTTTGTCCCTCAAAAATTTATTTTTGTAATTTAATCCAAATCACTCAATTTCTTCAAAAATTCATGAACAACACTTGCTATTCTATCACATATAATTAATATTTCATCATCAACAATAAGAATAACAAGCTTCCTTCAATGGCATCTCACGAAAAACACAACCAATTCAAAATTTTAAACATGGGCTAGCTAAAACTCAAAGCAACGATCTCAAAAAAGTAAAAATTATTAAAAATCGAACTCAAATCACTTACCTATTGAGCTTGCAAAGGGCCGAACATCACAAAGCTTTTCTCTCTTTTATTTTCTCAAGTTTTGGCCATGAACATTGAAGAAAGATGAACACTTTTCATCTTTTATTCATATTATTTTATAACATATATCAAACTAATATATTTTAACATAAAACATAATAAAATATAATAAAATTTCAATTATTATTACATGCAAAATCATGACCGGCACTAAGTCTATTTTATGTTCAATTTGATATTTTAAACCTCCAATTTATAAAGACATCATCAAATTAGTACTTACTCATTAACTTTGAATAAACTTCCAACCAATCCATACCCATACTTTCACATTCGCTAACACATGGTTTTATATCAAATTCTATTGAATACTATCATTTAACACATTCATAAATAATTCGATAACCTATACTTGCTTAAGGACCTACCTCTTTGGTTGTCGATAGACCGTGCAAATCGGCTTATTCGAGAACCTTCGCTTCTTCCCCGATCTAAACTGCTTTTTCTTTGCTCTTGATCTAAAACATATTCAAATTTAGCTCATTCAAACACAATTCATATCAATTTAGTCCCTAACACATAAATGGGCAAATTACTATTTTACCCCTAATATTTCACACTTTTCAATTAAGTCCCAAGCATACAATACACAATATGTACTTAATTCAATTTTAATACTCCATGGTATAATGCTATTTACCCTTATGCTAATCTATACAATTCAATTTTTGTACAATTTAACCTTTCATTAGTTAAAATGAATTAATCTCACCCATATATACATAATTTATCATATAACTATTTATTTTTTTTATTTATGCAATTATGTTCTCATCTATTCATTTCAAGAAAAATTCAAACCTTAACACATACCTATTATCTAAAATTTCCTATTCAACATGTTGATGTCCCAATGTTCTTTTCAAAATAACAAAACCATAATGCTCATCCAAACCGACTCAAATCTTTTTTATATGATAAATGATTTAACACAACCAAGCAAGAATTTATCAAATTTAACTAAATATTCACACATAATGGAAGCTAAAATTGTCTCCTTCTTCTCTTTTGCGTGAAAATGGTGAGGAAGATAGAAAATAATATTAAAATATTTTTTTGACTCAGACCTTTCAATTTATTGAATGGATCCTTTCTCTTAATTCAAACACACCAAACAATCAAATTCACACAATTCAACATACATCACATAAAATAAAATAAATATCTCAAAACCACGATTAGGGTCAAATTTGATCTCTTCGATTAGGGTCAAAAACTGCTTCGATTAGGGTCATTATAATTTTACCTAAATGATTAACTTTATACATACATTATATTGCCATAAAACCATAAGTACATCAACTTCTAATTGCAACCATTTGACACTCATAATACCAATTCACAACGAGCATATAAATGGCAATTATCAACCACACAACCAAAAGCCATTTGCACTAATATATACATCTCCAAATATATCAAAATAAGCCAACTCATATGGCTATACACAAAACCAAACATTTAACATTTACAAGCCAATTCAAATGGCTAAATTCAATACTAATATAAAGATCATATTGACCATAATTCCTATACATTCCATATAATCGAAATATAAACTCAAAAGTACCAAAGTGATAGCTTGATAGTGTGATCAGGTCCCCGATGATTCCCAAATCCAAGCTAGCTTCGAAAACACTATAAATCACAGAAAATAAACAAAGTAAGCTATAAAGCTTAGTAAGTTCTTATGCTAAATAAGAAAAACTTTCCAACCAATAATTCAATAATAGAAACATCATATAATGCAATTAAAATTGAATCATAACTTAACATATGTATTCAATCCAAAGATTAAGCTCAATTTCCACCAACTTCATCAATTCGATGATTGTATAATTTACGTACATACTTGTGCAAGCTCGTATCGATCTCATATTCATTCACATCTATGATATACCCATTGAACCATTTGGAATACTGTTGAATACTCGGGAATCTCGCACTTTAAGTGCCACATACATAGCCAAAGTTATCTCAATCTCATATCACTGATAAACCGTAATATATACATATTTTAAACCCGCATTTAGCATACTTTTGGATGATTTATCCCTTTAATAGTGGCATTTGATGCTCCTAATCTTTTTTTTCACGTTTTATACTCAGGAGAGCATAGAAGGATGAAAAGAACGAGAAACGGAACACAAACAGAGGAAATAAGCCAGAGTATGAAATCCACACGGCCTGGAGCTCACCACACGGTCGTGCCTCTTTAGCAGGCTCGAACACGGGCCTAAGCTCAAATCACACGGGCGTGTTGCACGGGCGTGTCCCTGCCGTGACTTGTTTTAATTCCACTTAGAAAATGATACTTAAAGGCAAAGAAAGACATTCCAAAAGCCTATATAAACACCCCAAGTGTATCTTAAAAGGGGAGGTAGCCTGAGGTAGGCAGAGAGGGCTGAATATAGGAATTACTCAAAGGAAGCCAGTTGATCCATCTTAGAAGTCGAAATCACACTCAAGACTGAGGATTTCTCCTTCAAATCTTTCAGGGGGTTTTAGGGTTTTCTTTATGTTTTGTTCTTTTTCTTCTGAGATGTATTCTTTTATAAACATGAACTAAACCCCTCAAATACCTGAGGGGGATAAAACCTAAGACGGATCTTGTTATTGCTTTCTGAACTATACGATAAATACTTAATTTGTTCTTAATTATGTGTTCTTTATTCTTGTTTTGATATTTCAAGATATCGATTCAAGTATTGATGTGCTTAGGTAGTGGAGCAAAAGTCACTGTTTAAGAGTAGATCTAGCATAGTTAAGCGAAGTTGATCTCACTCCTAGAAATAAGACGACGAAAATTTGCGAATTAGGGTCAAACCTAATATGGGAGTCCATAGATCGAGTTAATACAACACTAGGGGTTTCAATTAGAAAGAGATTTCAATTAATCAACCTAGGGTTAGACGTTAGTAGCCTCGAAAGAGGTATTAATATAAATTAGGGAATCTTACGGATCAAGTCAAGTGAATAAATCGTCTGGTTCAGAGTTAAATAACAAGTAAAGTCTAGGTGGATTCTTCCTCGGGTATTGTCTTAATCAATTGATTTTCCCCAAAAGTATTTTTCGTATTCATTCTCTATGTCTTGGCATCCTTAGCTTAGTAATTAGTTAAATAAACATTAATCACTTTTATTTTAGGCTAGATAATAAAAAGAGAGTCAGTACTAGTACTTTTGGTTCCTTTGGGTTCCTTTGGGTTCGACATTCCGGTCTTGCCACTAAGCTATACTACTGTTCAATAGGTGTACTTGCCTCAATAGTGGTGATAGTTAGTTTCTAGGCTCAATCATTCATTATATTAATATTAAGACTTATCACAGACACGATCAAGTTTTTGGCGCCGTTGCCCGGGAACTAAAATATTAGGAACACTAAATTTTTATTACTTTAGCCTCTCTTTTTTCAATTTACTTTTATTTTAATTTTAACTTTGCTAATTTTTCTTTTATTTTCTCCTGGCAGGTACCTCTGGTTTATGACTAGAACGAACCCGACAGGACCCTTAATTTACGACAGCGATATTGAATATATTGCTCGCAGAAATCGTAGAGAAATGAGGCGATGCTTAAATTACATAGAAGAAGAGCAAGAAGATGAAACCAATACTTCCGAAGAGATGGCTGATAAAAATCCGCTACCTCCTGTAGTAGCCGCAAACCCAGTGAATCAAAATCCTGCTCCTCCTACCATGTATGATTATGTTAAACCTAATTTAACAGGAGCTGAATCGAGTATTGTTAGGCCTGCTATTGCTGCTAATAATTTTGAATTGAAACCCAACACTATTCAAATGATTCAACAATTTGTTCAATTTGATGGTTTGTAGGACGAAAACCCAAATACTCATTTAGCAAATTTTCTAGAATTATGTGATACCTTCAAAATGAATAGAGTTTTTGATGATGTCATTTGTCTTTGGTTGTATCCCTTTTCTTTAAGGAATAAAGCCAAACAGTGGTTGAATTCTCTTCTACAAGGATCAATCACTACATGAGATCAAATGACTGAAATTTTTTATTAAAATATTTTTCGCGAGCCAAAACGGCCAAGTTGAGGAATGATATCTCTTCTTTTGTGCAGATGGATCTATAAATTCTATACGATGCATGGGAAAGATACAAGGACTTACTAATAAGGAGCCCTCACTATAGGTTACCTTTGTGGCTTCAGGTTCAAACATTCTACAACGGTGTGAACCCTCGACTAGGCAATTAATCGATTCATCCATCGGCGAAACCCTGAATAACAAAACTCCTAAGGCGGCCTATGAGTTTATAGAGGAGATGTCAATGAAAAACTATCAGTGGCAAGTTACAAGAACAAAGCCAACAAAAGCAACTGAAGTTTTCAACCTTGACGTAGTCACCATGATATCAAATAGGTAGAGATGTTTAATAAAAAGATTGATGGTTTGTGTGGTTCTTTGCAGGTACAACTAGTAATGCATTGTAACTCAAACCTAGGAGGTGTGGCGAATCTTGAGTACCCACCCTACGGATATAGCATGGAAAACGGGCAAATAAATTATATGGGTGATAATCCTCGACCTCAAAATAATCCTTATAGTAACACTTAAAATGTAGGTTGGAGGAACCATCAAAATTTTTCTTGGGGTTGCCAAGGAAATTAGAGACAAGAACCCCCTCCAAGCTTCTAACAGCAACCCTACCCATAAGAGAAAAAGCCGAACCTTGAGGAGATGCTGATAAAATTTATTGCGGTGTCAAAAACTCATTTTCAAAACACCAAAACAATACTTAAAAATCAGCAAGCATCAATCCAAGGGATCAAGAACCAATTGGGACAACTTGCTAAACTCATCTCTGAACGACCGCAAGGTAGCTTGCCAAGCAACACTGAAACAAACCCAAAGGAGCAACTTCATGTCGTTACTGCTCAAAATAGTAAAGGGTTAGTAGAATCTGAACCTGAGCCAAGACAAGAGAATGTGGTAGAGGAAGGTAAGGTTGGGGTAAGCCAAGAAAAACTAAAACTGGTAATTAAAGAGTACCAGTCTTGAATACCATACCTCAGTACGATGAAGAAAGACAACGCAAATGAATAATTCGGTAAGTTTCTTAAACTTCTGAAGAAATTACATATTAACTTACAGTTTCTTGAAGCTCTTTCATAGATGCCAGATTCAAGGAAATTTTAAAAGAGCTCTTGATGAATAAATGGAGGTTAGGCAAAGCATCACATCTGGAGCTGAACGCAGTGTGCTCAATAATTTTGCAAAATAAACTACCACAAAAATTAAATTATCCAAGGAGTTTTACAATTCCATGTTTAATTGGTAGTTTATCTGTTAATAACGCTTTAGCTGATTTAGGGGCAAGCATAAACGTTATACCTTATAAAATGTTTAAACGGCTAGGTCTAGAGAAACCCAAAAAAAACTAGGATGAGCATTCAATTAGCTGATAAAACTATTATAATTCTTAGGGGTATAATTGAGGATGTGCTAGTGAAAATTGACAAATTCATATTCCATGTAGACTTTGTTGTTTTAGACATGATGAGGACAATACGGTCCCTTTAATCTTAGGAAGGCCCTTTTTAGCAACTGTTAGATCTAAAATTGATGTTGGTAAATGTGATCTCACACTTCGTGTAGGTGACGAAACAATCACTCTTCAAGCTCTTGACTCAGCTAGGACATCGAACAATCAAGGTGAAAACATAAATTCTATTAATGACCATTTAGTTGAACCTTCTTTACAGGAAACACTACGAAGCTACACAACTAAACCAAATCCTAGACCTCATGCCAATAAATAAGAAATTTGTAACACTCCAAACCCGGCCCAAACACCACGACCGAATTTAGAATGCTACTGAGGAAAAAGTTTGAAAAGAATTTGTCATAAGAGTGAAAACATAATAATTTTTCGTCATTTATAAAACATTGTACATTTAAAATACTTAAGTAAAAATTATGTTGTTACAAATTTCGGGTTTAAAACTTTAATATAAGTTTTAAGATATAAATAGGTTCCAAAAATCATTTCCAATGGTTAGTACAATAACAATTTAACTTCAAACCATAAAAGTTCCCAAATACTTTAAGTGGCCTTATTACAATAAAGATTTACTCAAAAGTACTAAAAATATAAAGTGCATAAAACAAATAAACATCTTTGCATGGCCACCTCAGATCCGCTCCAACCCGGTCCAAGAATCATGTATCACCGCATTGTTTTTTAAAAAATAGGTGAGTCAAACCGACTCAAGATGCAATTATTTCACATGTCTCCACAAATGGGCTTGGCCCACCACACAGCCCACAATCATAGTCCACAGTCATAATCATGCAAAATGAATCCCAACCCATCCTAGTGTCCATCCGCTACACACCCCATGCACTGCCGCACACACCGTGGGATTACTAAATCACCTCCAACCGCTACACACCTCATTGGCGACTTGTCGCCCAAGGCCGTGGCTTAGCCACCGATCACCTAAGTGACCCCACATATCAATATCCACGAGGTGACTCAAGGTCATCCTCAATCCACGGTGATGCACACAGCTATCATCCACCCACGATGTGGCACATAGCCAACACCCCACCTTGATGAAGCACATAGCCAACATCAAGCGCCAATGTAGCTCAAGGCTAACATCAGACCACGTACATAAATGTACACCCTGTCCTTCAATAGTCATGTCCCAATCCCCATGCATATATATATATATATATATATATATCATGTCAGAATAACATTTAAATGAGTTTATACCACATGCTTACCACAATTTCATACATAAATCACATGTAGATTAATATCATTAAATACTGACCTGATTACCCGATTACCCACCTTGGGTAGTCACCATCTCAGTCATATTTCTGGTCACCACACATATCATATACACACACATATATATATATATATAGATATAACAACAAATACAAACAATAGGAGAACAGTGCGATAACTACACACCTTATAAGCAAAAGTCGCCTAAACCCGAACCCCGTAGCCTACACAATTTGTACCTTGCAATTTGTTGAACTCCTCCTACACAACTATGTTAGATTCGGCTCTTACATAAATGAACAAAAGTAACGGCCTTCAGCCTACTACTACCATCATCTTACCTCAACTGATCGAATCCCGGAATCACACGTTAGAACCTAACAGTCTTCCGAAATCCCTTGATGGATGGAAACCTAAGAGATCTCTACTCCTTTAACGTTAGACTACTGAAATCCCGATATCACCTTTCATAGATTTGGCCATAACAAGAAAATAGAGTTAGACTTCTTGACTTTCGGCAATCAAAAGAGATAGAAGAAAAACGATTAGAAGAGAACTCTTACCCACTATTGTGAAACGATTGGAGCAGATTCCAGCCTATGGTACTTTCGGCTTTAAAGAAAAGAAGTGAAGCAAAGAAATTTGGGGAGGTTCAATAGAGGTTCGGCTATTGAGAGTTATGAAGGGAAAAGAAGAGTTGGGGTTGAAGAAGTTTCGGCAATGGGGAGATTGAGAGAGATACCTTGGCTTTTTGAAGATGGTTGAATTGGTAAGAAGATGAAGAAGAAGAAAAGGTAAGGTTTTAGAGGTTTCGGCTTCTAGTCACAAAAGAAAAGAAAAAGAACACAAGAGCTTTTGGGAAAAGAAATCGCACAAGGAAATGCCTAAACCTCCCTATGCAAATTCGGCTACAAAAGAAAAGGTGTTTTGGAAGTACAAAAATGACAAATGGAAATACACCCAACCACTCATCCTTACCAAAGTCTACCACAAAAATTCGGCCACCCCCTAGTCCATAATGCCATCCACATACATGGTCAAGTTGGCCATTAAAAAGTTTCCAAAACCTCATCCCTTAATCCAAGCCTTATGTCCCTTATCATACCAAAAGCTTAGGATTTCATTCCTTGTTAATCACTTGCCTTTTCCCTTAGTCTACTATCCATAAATGAAAAGTCCATCCTTACCATAATTAAAGTTTGACCGACACATGCCATACAAATGCAAAATAAAAGTCACCTTATTGCCATCCATGGGATTCAACCTAAGCCCCCCTCACACCGCTTGTGGCGTCACTTAAGGCCCTAAGTGGCGCCTCCTTGCCACTTTGCCAACTCAATTCTTGTGTCCTCCAACAAATTTTCTTAAGGCCTATCTTGACTAGCTCCCTTTAAGAATTAAAATCTAATATATTTCCAAGGCATTCACCTACATTCTAAAGTTCACAAAACTCCCAAAACACACTCAAACCATACATAGGCACGCTACCACATACATTCAAGTTAAAACGCATAACCCCTAGATCCTGGATATTACAATTCTACCCCCTTAAAAATAATTTTGGCCTTCAAATTACCAACTAACTAGCAGTCGTACATCCTATCTCACCACACTACGCTGTTACTGCGCACTCTGATCTTAATAAAACAAATATACTTTCTACTAAATCTTGGAACCCTTCCTCACCATCTTCTCTGCCTTACGAGCAGACACTACATTGGATAAGTAATTCCTCCGTTCACCTATCACTATAACCTCTGAACCTCTAAAGACACTTCCCTAAAGACTGATTGCCCTAAAGGACTAACTACAGTCATCTTCCTAGGTATAGTCTCCAAGTTCACACTCAAAGTTCCAGATACTTTACTAGCAATATATGAACGAGTTAACCCGATGCCTATTAAAGCTGTAAAGGGTAATCCAGTAATAAGAAACGTACCCGTGCCCACATCTAGCGCATCACCTTCCTCGCGACGTCTGGCTGTATAAACCAATCTTGGCTGTCTTGCATCTGAACTCCCAGCACCTCGGCCTGGTGTTCCACGACCTCGGCCGGCACCATTCCTCCATGGTTCGGACCACGACCCCTCGTCTCTTGCTGACCACCTCTGCCCGGCTGCACATACCCCGGACGAGCCCTATTCGGATCCTGAGGACAATCTTTAATCAAATGAGACTTAGACTTACACCTAAAACACTCCGATCCCGTCCCCTAACATTCGCCAACATGAAACCTTCCACACCGAGCACACCGACGGTCCTGATTTCCAGCAGCTGGCATAGAAACACGAGCAAAATTTTCAACCCTCGGTCTTTTCTGAAGACTCCCAGATGATTCTGATGGTCCAAAACTCCTCTTATCACAGTTCCTATCCCTATCTCTATTCAGCCTCTCGGCCCTCTTGACCTCCTCGGCTATCCGTGCCCTATCCACTAAGACTGCAAAGTCCCTCTCTCGATGCAGAGCAATCAACACTCGTAGCTCATCTCGCAACCCATCCTCAAATCTAACACACCACTCGTAATCAGTAGCTACAATCCCTCTAGCATACCGACTTAACCGCAGAAACTCCGCTTCATACTCAGCTACCAACTTATTTCCTTGTACTAAATTCAGAAACGCCTTTCTCTGAGAGTCTATGTAGCTAGCTCGACTTATTTCCCTTCAAACTTAACCTTAAAATACCCCCAATCCACTCGATCCGCAGGAATACTCTCCTTGACAGTGAGCCACCACTGGTAGGCCTCATCTCAAGCAACAAACAAAGACCTTTCAGTTTTTCCTCAAGAAGTAGTCCAAATCGTCCATGATCCTCTCGACTGCCTCTAACCAATACTCCGCTACATTCGGAGCTACCCCAGATACTCCCCTTAAAACCTCAGCTCCATTGGATCTAAGTCTCTCAGCTATTGACTTTCGAGCTCCATTACCCATACTAGCTCCGCTACTCGCTTTAAAACTCATGAAGATAGCCTGCGACATCACATCATCTCCTCCGGCTTGCTCTTGAAATTTCGCCCAACAACCGGTGTATGAGCCTCATTTTTGGAACCCCGACTGGACCCAACTGGTTTCGACACGACCATTCTCGCCTCTCTGCGCCCACGATGACCACGCCCCTAGAACTCATGTCTACTATCACGATTTAACTCGATTTAAGAAATTTTATGCATTAGTTATTAGTTCCAATCGATTACTGCGAACAATTTTATGTAAAGAAGTTTTTAGTAGTAGTTCTTTCGATCAACCAAAGTTTTCATCTCAAGTTTACTACCCTAATTCAGAGAGTCACATTCATTCATCAACAACATCCACTACACTACTTTGGGCATTTTGTCCGTTCCCAACCCAGGGGTATTTTCGTAATTCATCCTACAGGGTATTTTAGCAATAAAATAGGGTTAATTCAAAAATAATCTTACAAATCAATGGTATTTTAGAAATTTTAGAAATCGGGATCACTTTGAAAATTGATACAAATCAGAGGTATTTTTTTTGAAATTTTAGAAATCGGGTTTATTTTGGTAATTTTGTAAATCAGGGTAATTTAGTAAATTTTCCAAACTGGGGTATTTTAGTCATTTTTCAAATCTAAGGTAGTTTTTACAAAATAGTGTAGCTGGTCCCTTTCGGGTTTTAATTATCTGGTTTAACCGGTGAATAGGTCCTCTTGGTTAGGGTGAACCGTCACTACGCACCAGGTAGAATTCAAGTGAAGAGAAGGTGAGTCACTAGGACCGCTTAAATACCAAGCTCCCACTGAATCCAATCCTAGACATGCGCACAACTGTTGCCGCACCTTAACTCGGCGACTTACTCACAAGTTTGTTTGGTTGCACTTAAGTCTTATGTATCTTGTGTTAGAGTAAACTAGTCCTAGGGTTCAGCAGCTCCTAATCTACTAATCTACGATCCCATAATGCCCATAAAGTTTCACATACCAATCACTTTAGTAGTTAGGGGTACTTACCTGGTGGACTTGGGGGAGAGACACAGTGCCATGCCGAATAAACTCAAATAGTTCATGAAAGTCTATGTTTTAAAAGCCCATTTTTTTCAAAAAAAAAATTTTGGCCCAAAAACCCTCAAAGTCGAGTTTTGAACCTTGCTCTGATACCAAATTGTAACACTCCAAACCCGCCCAAACACCACTAATTGAATTTAGAATGCTACTTGGAAAAAGTTTGAAAAGAATTTGTCATAAGAGTGAAAACATAATAATTTTTCGTCATTTATAAAACATTGTACATTTAAAATACTTAAGTAAAAATTATGTTGTTACAAATTTAGGGTTTAAAACTTTAATATAAGTTTTAAGATATAAATAGGTTCCAAAAATCATTTCCAATGGTTAGTACAATAACAATTTAACTTCAAACCATAAAAAGTTCCCAAATACTTTAAGTGGCCTTATTACAATAAAGATTTACTCAAAAGTACTAAAAATATAAAGTGCATAAAACAAATAAACATCTTCTGCATGGCCACCTCGTATACGCTCCAACCCGGTCCAAGAATCGTGTATCACCTGCATTGTTTTTAAAAAAATAGGGTGAGTCAAACCGACTCAGTGTGTAATTATTTCACATGTCTCCACAAATGGGCTTGGCCCACCACACAGTCCATAATCATAGTCCACAGTCATAATCATACAAAATGAATCCCAACCCATCCTAGTGTCCATCCGCTACACACCCCCGTACCTGCCACACACACCAGGGGATTACTAAATCACCCTCCAACCGCTACACACCTCCTTGGCAGACTTGCTTCCTAAGGCCGTGGCTTAGCCACCGATCACCTAAGTGACCCCACATATCAATATCCACAAGGTGACTCAAGGTCATCCTCAATCCACGGTGATGCACACAGCTATCATCCGCCCACGATGTGGCACATAGCCAACACCCCACCTTGATGAAGCACATAGCCAACATCAAGCGCCAATGTAGCTCAAGGCTAACATCAGACCACGTACATAAATGTACACCCTGTCCTTCAATAGTCATGTCCCAATCCCCATGCATATATATATCATGTCAGAATAACATTTAAATGAGTTTATACCACATGCTTACCACAATTTCATACATAAATCACAGGTAGATTAATATCATTAAATACTAACCTGATTACTCGATTACCCACCATGGGTAGTCACCATCTCAGTCATATTTTTGGCCACCACACATATCATATACACATATATATATAACAACAAATACAAACAACAAGAGAACAATGCGATAACTACACACGTTATAAGCAAAAGTCGCCTAAACCCGAACCCCATAGCCTACACAATTTGCACCGTGCAATTTGTTGAACTCCTCCTACACAACTATGTTAGATTTGGCTCTTACATAAATGAACAGAAGTAACGGCCTTCAGCCTACTACTGCCATCATCTTACCTCAACTGATCGAATCTCGAAATCACACGTTTGAACCTAATAGTCTTTCGAAATCCCTTGATGGATCGAAACTCGAGAGATCTCTACTCCTTTAACGTTAGACTACTGAAATCCCGATATCACCTTTCATAGATTTGGCCATAACAAGAAAATGGAGTTAGACTTCTTGACTTTTGGCAATCAAAAGAGATAGAAGAAAAATGATTAGAAGAGAACTCTTACCCACTATTGTGAAACGATTGGAGCAGATTCCAGCCTATGGTACTTTTGGCTTTAAAGAAAAGAAGTGAAGCAAAGAAATTTGGGGAGGTTCAATAGAGGTTCGGCTATTAAGAGTTATGAAGAGAAAAGATGAGTTGGGGTTGAAGAAGTTTCGGCAATGGGGAGATTGAGAGAGATACCTTGGCTTTTTGAAGATGGTTGAATTGGTAAGAAGATGAAGAAGAAGAGAAGGTAAGGTTTTAGAGGTTTCGGCTTCTAGTCACAAAAGAAAAGAAAAAGAACACAAGAGCTTTTGGAAAAGAAATCGCACAAGGAAATGCCTAAACCTCTCTATGCAAATTCGGCTACAAAAGAAAAGGTGTTTTGAAGTACAAAATGACCAAATGGAAATACACCCAACCACTCATCCTTACCAAAGTCTACCACAAAATTTGGCCACCCCTAATCCATAATGCCGTCCACATACATGGTCAAGTTGGCCATTAAAAGTTTCCAAAACCTCATCCCTTAATCCAAGCCTTATGTCCCTTATCATACCAAAAGCTTAGGATTTCATTCCTTGTTAATCACTTGCCTTTTTCCCTTAGTCTACTATCCATAAATGAAAAGTCCATCCTTACCATAATTAAAGTTTGACCGACACATGCCATACAAATGCAAAATAAAAGTCACCTTATTGCCATCCATGGGATTCAACCTAAGCCCCCTCACACCGCTTGTATGTCACTTAAGGCCCTAAGTGGCGCCTCCCTTGCCACTTTGCCAACTGAATTCTTGTGTCTAAATCCTCCAACAAATTTTCTTAAGGCCTATCTTGACTAGCTCCCTTTTAAGAATTAAAAATCTAATATATTTCCAAGGTATTCACCTACATTCTAAAGTTCCCGAAACTCCCAAAACACACTCAAACCATACATAGGCACGCTACCACATACATTCAAGTTAAAACACATAACCCCTAGATCCCGGATATTACAAAATTCATGGGGAACGAAGGCTTCAGGTTGATGAACTAGACGAGTGGAAGATGCATTTCAAAGATAAACTAAGAACACACGAAGCCAAATCGAGGGAACCACCAGACGAGTTTAAAGGTGGAACAAATCACTTCAAGGTCGGGAACCAGGTGCTGTTAGATATAACCAACCCTTGAATAACCACTTCAGAGCAAAATACAAATGGTGCGACTCCTTTGACGATACTTAAAGTCTTTCCATATGGAACGGTCGAGGTAACTCACTTTAAATTTGGCACTTTTACGATAAATGCTACTCGACTCAAACTATGTAATGATAGCATGAGAAAATATTTTCAACTCCTCAAGCCACAATAATCATGCAAATGAGAGGTAAGTCTAGCTTAAGACTTTAAATGAGCGCTTCTAGGGAGGTAACCCGAACACTAACCCCATTAATATTCATATTTTTATTTATACTTTTAGTACTTAACTACAAACTAACCAAGTTAATGAAGCGTAGGTTTCCATACCCCAACGGCCTTGCTCACGGCCGTGGCCGTGGCTATGTTGGTACCACAGGTAGGTAAATGGCCATGGTAGTAGATGTGTAGCAATAGGACAAAGTTTTTCCAACACACGGGAGCGATAAATCACCACGGCCATGTGATGTGGCCATGGCTGACACTGAAAAAGCCACACGGGCATAGATTCCTCAACACAGGCGTGGGAGAAGCAAACGAAGCACAACACGATCGTGCGATACGGCCTTGTTCCCTAACTTGCCCATGGCACACGGACATGGGGATGTACCAGAACCCAGATTTCTATTTAAAACCCAACCTCCTCTTCTCACCTACTCCCTAATTTCCTCTTCTTCCATACCCTTTAAGCTTTCCTCTTTTTCATTTTCCTCTTTCTTTTCCATCTTCACCATCACCTCCATGTCAAAGAAACAGAAGGATCCTAGCCTAGTCTCCCTGTGTGAGACCGATCTACATAAGTTCATGCCGGCCTCTTTATTAACTCGACAAAAATAGGACTTTTGAGTCCATTTATTTTTTTTTTTTATTTCTTCTCCTCTATTTTCCTCCTCTTTATATTTATTTTCTTTAAATAAATATTTAGTATGTTTTGAATTACTCTTATTATTTCCTGGCTATTTCTTCAAGAGGTACCCAATTTCTTCATCAGCATTCTTGTTGCTATGTGCACCATACTACCACCAGAGACACCTCTTCCAACATCTTTTACCTCTGAATCAAGTTTCCATACTCCTAATTCAAGGGTTCCATCCAAAAATTTAGGAAGTTTCACTTCCTCCTTATCTTTTGATTTTCTTACTATATGATTATTATCTATCTTTGTACATTGAGCGCAATGTACATCTTAAGTGTGGGGAGGTGAAGTTTATTTAGAAAAGTTCCGACTTTTGCATTATTCTCAAATCCCTGAATTAGTTCTTATTTTTAAGTGTGGAGAGGTGTCAATGATACTCTCCCTGAATGATATTTTGTCTTAAGTAATTTTCTCATATCACTAATTAGAATGAAACTTATGTTGATTTATGATTTTTATTGATATGTTTTGGATTAAGTCATAGTTAATTGTGCATTGATGATTTAAACTTTAAGATATTAGAGAATCAAGCATGATAAGTTTATTTTTCAGAAATAAAAATTTGCTAGGTTGTTGACCTAAATTTGAATATTACCTTGAAGTTTGAAATTTGTAAGGTTGTCATCAAAAACCATAATTTTTGTGAGATTTTGAGCCTTAAGAGCATACATTTTTCGTGCTCACTTTATTGATTAAGAGTGTGTCAATATTGATTTGTTATTCTAGAACTTGTTTCAATTATACATGTTGAGACCACACCTTTGATTTGATATACAGAAATTATAAAGGGACTTAGGATTTAACCCACTCATTCCACTAAAAATCCTACCTTCGTAATTAACCCCTAGTGAACCCTTTTGGTCTTGACAAACCATTTCTTGACTCACCCATTAATATTAACCTAAAACCCATCTTGTATTTGTTATCACCATTTCTTTTGACTACCCTTATATCAAGAGTTAATTTGATCAGTTGTCTAACTACATTCTTTATTTCAATTGTTAAATTCTATTTATTTGATTTGTTCTTGAAAAAAAAATTAGAAAATTTATTCATAATTAGTTCTATGTTTTATGAGCTTAAACAGTTAAATTCACATCTTTAGTTGTTTCTAGTTAGGTAATTTGTCAATTCAATCTCGATTCTAACCTTCTAATTCAGCCTATATCCACACCTTTAACCCAAGCCCCAATACAACCCTTTAAATACCTTTTGATTTGTGTATCATCTCATATTATAGTGGTGGAGATTTGATTTTCAGGCAAGCCTATGGGATTAACTTTCATGTTTGACTTATGAGTGATTTTCTTGAACCTTAAACACTTTGAGTGATTTAAGTGAATCGTTAGTGAGGATGTCAATCCTTGTCATTTTTGAATCAAAGATAATTGTTCGGATAAAAGGGAAACACCTATATTTCTCATGCTACAAAAATTTATGACTCAGATTGTTTGAATCTTTAGGGCTCTTTGAGTTAAATTATCCATGTATAAATTATCTAGAATTATGGTGAGACATTGTTATTGAGAATTATGAATCGAGGGAAGTTACTTTTAATTGTGAGTTGAGATTTTTGCTTGAGGACAAGCAAAAGCTTAAGTGTGGGCATATTTGATAAACCGTAATATATACATATTTTAAACCCACATTTAGCATACTTTTGGGTGATTTATCCCTTTAATTGTGGAATTTGATGCTCCTAATCCTTTGTTTTCATATTTTATACTCAAAAAGCATAGGAGGATGAAAAGAACAAGAAACGGGCCAAAAATGGAGGAAATAGGCCAGAGTATGAAATCCATACGACCTAGAGCTCACCTGCCTCTTTAGAAGGCTCGAACACGGGCCTAGGCTCCAATCACACGGGCGTGTTGCACGGGCGTGTCCCTGCCATGACCTGTTTTAATTCCACTCGAAGAAGGATACTTAGAGGCAAATAAAGACATTCCAAAAGCCTATATAAACACCCTAAGTGCATCCTAAAAGAAGAGGTAGCCTGAGGCAGCCAAAGAGGGATGAATACAGGGAATTACTCAAAGGAAGCCAGTTGATCCATCTCAGATATTGTTTTATAAACTATATGATAAATACTTGATTTATTCTTGATTATGTGTTCTTTATTCTTGTTTTGATATTTTAGGATATTGATTCAAGTATTGATGTGCTTAGGCAGTGGAGCAAAAGTCCCTTTTTAAGAGTAGATCTAGCATAGTTAAGCAGAGTTGATCGCACTCCTAGAAATAAGACGATAAAAATCTATCGGATTAGGGTCAAACCTAATATGAGAGTCCATAGATTGAGTTAATGCAACACTAGGGGTTTCAGTTATAAAGAGATTTCAATTAATCAACCTAGGGTTAGACATTAGTAGCCTCGAAAGAGGTATTAATATAAATTAGGGAATCCTATGGTTCAAGTCAAGTAAATAAATCGTCTGGCTCAGAGTTAAATAATAAGTGAAGTCTAGGTGGATTCTTCCTCGGGTATTGTGTTGATCAATTGATTTTTCCCATTCCCTATTTGTTCTCTATGTCTTGGCATCCTTAGCTTTGTAATTAGTTAAATAAACATTAATCACTTTTATTTTAGGCTAGATAATAAAAAGAGAGTCAGTACTAGTAATTTTGGTTCCTTTGGGTTCGACATTTTGGTCTTGCCACTAAGCTATACTACTGTTCGATAGGTGTGCTTGCCTCAATCGTGGTGATAGTTAGTTTCTAGGCTAGATCATTCATTATATTAATAGTAAGACTTATTGTAACAACCCAAATTTAGGCCTAGTAGAATTGGGCCCATTGGGCCTTGGCGTGGGAGCGTTTAAAATTTTTGAGAACATGAGGACGACACTAATGCAAGTTGGACCTATTAGGTGAGTGATTTTGGAACGTTAAGGAGCTTCTATGAAGTCCTGAGATCAAACTTGGGCTTTAGGACAATTTGGATTTTAGGTGAATAAAACCACTGGGAGCTAGTTGGTAGGCTTTAAGAATAAAATGTGGGGAAAAATGACACAAAAGGAGTGGTTCTGTGGTGGGAAAGTGGCGCCACTTATGGAGTAAAGGAGTGAAGCCACATGGAAGCAAGGGATTCAAGGTTCTAGACTTGGTACTAGCTTTTATTTTAGACTATTTTCTTTTAAAGGGAATTAGACTTTAGTTGTAGGCTTAACTTTTGTGGTGCATGGGTTAAGACACAAATGGCCACATGGTGGAGTAGTGGTGGCGTCAATATGATAGCAAGGAGGAGAGGGGTTCGAATACTGAAAATGGCAAACGGAAGGCTTTTATTTTGCTTAGGAAAAGATAAGAGGTTGTGTTGGAGTGGAACTCTACAAAGTGGATGGAGACTTGGTCAATCAAGTTTGAATGGAATGTGGAGAGGAGATTTGAATTGGTCAAATATTTGAATGAGTGAAGGGGAGTAAGGGTAGGAGAGAATCAAGGAGGGTATCATGGGATGTGGAGAGTGGAGGTGGTTGGCCAAATTTGAGAGGGGTGTTTAGGGAGCATGTTCGGTCATTTGCTAAGTTTATTTTTGTTTTGGGAGGAGTGCATATTCGGGTGGAGCAAGGGAAGAGTGCCAAATTTCCTTAACTTTTTACTTAGTAGTTGCACAATTCGTGTATTTTTCTTCTTGGTACATTTCAAGTCACCTGGTGGCATTTTCTTTCTTGTCAAAATCCTCTTCTCACTCTCTTCTTCTCCAATTCTTTTCTAGTCTCTTTTCTTCTTGGTGTACCTAAGCTGAATTGCTCATTTGAATCGGGTTGTCTTTTTATTTTTGCTAGTAGCCGAATTCTTTGACCATTCACCTACCTCTCTTGTTCATCCACTCCTTCTCTTTTCTTAGATCAATAGCCACTCTTCCTCTATTTTGGTTTTCTTAGCCGTTGGCTTGGTGTTGTACTTTTTGAGTGCCGAATCTTTTATTCCATTCAACTTCTCTCTGAGTTAAGGTAATGGCTTCTTCTCTTTGAATGTTATTATTCTTTATTTCTCCCTTACTCATTCTTTTCTTCTTGGACCGAACGTAACATTCTCCCATTCTCATCACATCTTACTTCCTCTTCTTGTAAGCTAAGCCCAAAAACTCTTTTGGGGGTAGGCCAATTCTTATGATTGACAACGGGTGAGGATCGTTAACATTGGTTGCAGTAAAGGTGAAGTTATACGAGTATCCCTTTTATTTCGATGTGTAGTGACATTCTTGAGATTCTATTTTGTGGTGATGATATCGGTTCCTTGCCTTGTGGGAGGGTCGAATATTGGATTAAGGCTAACCCCTTTTGGTACATCACTTATTTACTTTTAGGAACTCGTTGTGATAGCCAAAGTGCAAGGCCGAATTTTAGAATCTTGTAGGGAAACATCACGATTATGGTAAGTGACTTTTGTAAGTTAGTACTTTTGGGCTTATGGAATCTTGTAAGAAATCGAGGCTAACTTTTGATCGGTTTTATTTTTAAAGGGCAACGAAGAGTGATTTTGTAGGAAATCCAAAACAAGTGTGTAATCTCACACCCAGTTCAATGGTTGCTTGTGTTGATCTGTGAAATGGCCAAAAGCCGAAAAGCCTGTGATGGTAACTACTCGAGCGTGCGAACGCTCGTAGTGGTAAATTGAGATACAAATCGTGACACTAAGTTGTTGAGAGTGTCACAAACACTCTCACAATACCAAGGCTATAACGGGCCCGATCGGGCTGAGCCGGGCTAAATGGGCCTAACGGGCTAACTGGCCCACTTAGGCAAAGCTGTCGAAATTGTAACAAATGATAGGCTCGGATATGAAATCTAAAAATCTTTTGCAAAACCATGCATTTTGGGCCACACGAGCGTGTGGGCCCGTTTAGGCCTAAAATGGATTTTAGGCCCAATAATGTTGTAAAGACCCAAAAGGGTCCCGAGTCGTGCGAGGCGACAATAGGCCTTCAGAAAAGCCATTAAAAGAAAATTACTGAAATACCCCTGGGTTGAGAAATTATCAAAATACCCCTGGGTTACGAAAGTATCGAAATGCCCCTAGGCTGCGAAATTACAAAAATACCCTCGATGGGTTGAATGACCATTTTACCTCAGTGTTGTTAAGAAACGATTGTATGTTTACATTACACTTGTATATGTTGATATGTATATTGCATTTTATCATGATTGCATGGGGTGGATTAATGAATGAAGAGCAGTGTAGCCTGGTAGCATTGCCACAATATAAATATATGTTTACATAATTATGATTCCGGTGGCTCAGCAGCAAATATTCCGTGATTAGCAGCTTGGCTACGATATTGGTGTGATCGGTGGAGTGGGTTGACTTGATCCACACAGGTGTGATTGGCTGGTCGGGGGTGTGTTGGTTGGATTGGGTTAGGTTGCACTACTTCACTTGCACTTTCATGATTATAGGGCTTAGGCCCAAATTGATGTCTTATGGGCTCGAGCCCAGTTAATGCGAGTTTAGGGTATTACACACTGAGTTCTCGTAACTCACCTCTTTTCTTTGATCTCACAGGTAATCCCCAACGGTAGAGGACTTGGAGTCGTGGAGGACTCAGTGGTGGCCATACATCGTAAATTTCTCGTGAACTTTAGTAAATTTAGTTTTTATCCTATTTTTAAAGTTAATTAGTTGGGTTTATTGTTTTGTAATAAGGCCTCTAGACTTTATTTTCCTTTTAAACTTGTTTTTCCATTTTTTTTATTGATAAATGTTTAATACGGGAGTTTTTCTGAAAGAGTTAACAAATTATTTTCAAAATATCACATTTCCACAAGTTTTCAACTTCGAATTTCTTAACCAAAGCAGTTTTCAAAATAATAAGAACTTTTTAAAGAAACTGACAATAAGTGAATCGGGTTTTTATAAACAAATATCTAAACTTAAGGTTTCAACTTTTTAACAAACACGTCATTAATTTATTTTTAAAAGACCTTGCTATGTGACGCGCCAGATTCGACCATAACGTCTAGGCCGGGTTTGGGGTGTTACACTTATCACAGACACGATCAATCACATATAATGCTCACTCTCAAGCTATCAACAGGTCTACTCACACAAGCTGACAGTCATGACGAAGCTACATGGTGTAACACCCAAACCCGGCCTAAACATTATGATCAGATCTGGTATGTCACAAGGAAATATTGTTTTGCAATTTAAAAGTAACTTCGCAATTTTCAAATCTTTTCGTTTTGTGTTTTCATCTTGAGAATTTAATTATGTTTAAGGGTTTCTTACCAAATTTTTATTACAAACAATTAATAGACGAAAACAGGTATTGTAATACGAAAATCGAAGTTAGGGATTCCATAAACGTGACATTAAAAAATAGTTTGTGTAGTTCTAGGAAAATTTCGAGTTTAATTATTTATTTGCTTATTATCTGTGTGTCATTATTAAAAGAAATGTTTGTTTTCATTTTGTTTAGAAAACTCCCAATTTACGTCTCATAAAAATTATAATCACCGTAATAAGTTGAAAACCAAATTATAAAATCCGGGGCCTTATTACATAACAAATTCCCAAATTAAAAGTAAGTTTAAATAAAGGAAACAAAATTTACAAAAGAAGTAATGCATGGCCGCCTCAGAGTCCTCCTCGGCTCCAAATCCTGAAACTAGGGATTATTTGCAAAATTAGGCAGAGGGGTGAGTCACGAGGACTCAGTGTGTAATTCCCCTTAAGAACGAAATCTGGGCCTAAGCCCATGGAAGCACATTGGGCCTTAGCCCTAACAACATGGCATATCAAACAGTGTATGCAATGCAACCCAGCCTAACCTAGTATCCCATCATCTACACACCACCAATGCCAGCCAATACACCTGTGGCACCAAGCCACTGAATGTGGTACCAAACCACTAAAATAATATGAAGGAGTCTCCGATATATGTGGTGCCAAACCACTAAAATAATGTGACAGAGTCTCCGATATATGTGGTACCAAACCACTGAAATAATGTGATAGAATCACTGATATATATATGTGGTACCAAACCACTGAAATACACTTCCCCTTTTAACCAATATCATATCCCAATCCCATGCAACATATAGTCACAATGTAATGAATGAACATATGTCAACATAATTCAAATCATCAGAGAATATAGATATTCGTGATAAAGAATTTACAAGACACCATCCATTACCGATGTTTTAGCTTTTAAACAATTCATATACTAATTAATAATCAAACAAAAGATGGTGTGAATACTACACACCTGATTACGCGAAGGACTAAACACTCCTGATCGTTGCTACTCTCACTAGCGGGAATAACCACTTCCTAAATTTTGGATGGAGTCAAAGAGAAGAAATGAGGGAAATTTGAGCCAAGTTGGAGGAGGGTATTCGATGGAGGTGGATACTAGGGTCGTGGTGTGGTGATTCCCTAGCAGCCTTTTGAACCTAAATCAAAAAAAACAAAATATAATGATATAAATTAAGCACAGGAAAGATAAAGAGAAGGAAAATAAAGGAGAAGAGAAACGAAAAAGAAAAAATAGATGGACTCAAAGGTCCTTGTCTTGTCGAGGGAATGAACTGGCCGGCATGAACTTATGGAGATTGGTCTCGCACGGGGAGACTGTGCTAGGGTCCTTTCGCTTCTTCGTCATGGAGATGGTGGTTTTGAGGAAGAATGAGGGAAAAGGAAAAAGGAAAAATGGAAGGATAAAGGTAATAGAAAGGAAGAGGGATGTGGTAGTTGAAAAAGAATTTAGGGAGAAGGTGAGAAGAAGGGGTTTTTAAATAAAGTCAGGGATCTAATTGCTGCCTACGCTCGTGTACCACGGGCGTGTTAGGTCACACGGTCGTATCGTACGGTCGTGTTACGTGTAGTGGTCACCACGCCCATGTTGATAAATCAGTGTCGACCACAGCCTAAAAGCACGGGCGTGTTGCATGTCCGTGTAGATTTCTCAGTGTCGACCACGGCCGTATCGCACGATCGTGGCAATTTATCGCAGTTGTATTTTAGGAAAATTGTTGTCCACATCGATGTACCTACTCGTGGTGTCCACACGGCCATGGCCATGCCTATGTACAAGGTCGTGTGGTAGGAAAACCTACGTTTTATTAATTTGGTTAGTTTGTAGTAAGGTGCTCAAAATCAAAAATATGACATTAGTGAAGTTAGTGATCGGGTTGCCTCCCGAGAAGCGCTCATTTAAAGTCTTAAGCTAGACTTACCGCTCATTCGCATAATCATGGTAGTTTGAAGAGTTGAAAATCATTTCTCTTGTTATCAATTTAGTTATCGATATATAGTTTAAGTCAAGTGGTGTTTACCTTAAAAGTGCTGAACTTAGGATTAGTTACCTCGACTGTTCTGTATAGGAAGACATTCAGTACGTGAAAGGGATCTCTTTGTTTGTATTAAGGTCCGAAGTGGTGATTCGAGGGTCTTTCTTATCCAACAATACCTAATCTCTGATCTTAAATTGGGTTGTCCTATCCTTAAATTTGACATGGTTTTGTTTTGGTTCATTGTGTTTCTCCTTGTCATGTATCTTCCACTCATCTAGTTCATCGATCTGAAGCCTTTGCTCCTCATGAGTTATTTCTTTGTTAGCACGAGGCTTAGGATTTGGCTCAGTTGTGTAATTTAGCAGTACTTCCTGAAAAGAAGGTTGGACCAAATGGTTATTAATAGAATTTATGTTCTCACCTTTATTACTTGATGTAGCCGAGTCAAGAGCCTGAAAGGTGAATGTTTCATCATCTGCACAAAGTGTGAGTTCACCTATACTAACGTCAATTCTAGCTTTAGCAGTTGCTAAAAAGGGTCTTCCTAAAATTAAAGGAACATTATTGTTCTCATCCATGTCTAACACGACAAAGTCTACTGGGAATATAACTTTATCAATTTTCACGAGTACATCTTCAATTATACACCTAGTAATTCTAATAGTTTTATCAGCTAATTGAATGCTCATCCTAGTTTATTTGGGTTTCCCAAGACCTAGCTATTTAAACATTTTATAAGGCATAACGTTTATGCTCGCCCATAGATCAGCTAAAGCGTTATTAACAGATAAGCTACCAATTAAGCATGGAATTGTAAAACTCCCTGGATCTTTTAATTTTTGTGGTAGTTTATTTTGTAAAATTGGTAAGCACACTACATTTAGCTCCACATGCGACGTATCGTCTAACCTCCATTTGTTTGTCAGAAGTTCTTTTAAAAATTTCCTTGAATTGGGCATCTGCAAAAGAGCTTCAAGAGACGGTAAGTTAATATGTAATTTTTTTAGAAGTTTAAGAAATTTACCGAATTATTCATCTATGCGGTCTTTCTTTGTCGCATTGGGGTATGGCACACGATGTTGCTACTCTTTAATAACAGGTTTTTGTGTATCGTGGCTTACCTCTACCTTATCTTTATTGACCACAGGTTCTTGCCTTGGTTTAGATTCAGATTTTGCTAACCCTTCTTCATTGCATGTTGTGATAGCGTGAAGTTGCTCCCTTGGGTTAGGTTTGGTGTTGCTTGGCAACCTACCTTGTGGTCATTCTGAGATCAACTTAGCAAGCTAACCTAGTTGGTTTTCGATCCCTTGAATCAATGCTTGCTAGTTTTTGAGGGTTGTTTCGAGTGTTCTGGAAGCGTGTTTCTGACACTGCGATAATATTCGTAAACATCTCTTCGAGGTTTGGCTTTTTCTCCTGTGGGTAAGGTTGTTGTTGGAAGCCTGGAGGGGGTTGTTGTCTTTGATTTCCTTGACCACCCCATGAGAAATTGGGGTGGTTCCTCCAACCTAGATTGTAAGTATTACTATAAGGGTAATTTTGAGGTCTAGAATTATTATCCATATAGTGAACTTGTTCATTTTTAGCACTCGAGTTGTAAGGTGGATATTCTGTATTGCTCATCCCTCCTCCATTCATATCACACTGCATTACTGGATGTACCTGTAAAGAATTACACAAACCATCAATCTTTTTATTCAAAAGCTCTACCTGGTTTGATAGCATAGTGACTGCGTCGAGGTTGAAAACACTGGCAGCTTTTGTTAGCTTTGTCCTCATAACTTGCCATTGATATTTATTCAGTGACATCTCTTCAATAAATTCGTAAGACACTTCAGGGGTTTTGTTATTTAGGGTTCCATCAATGGCTGCATCAATAAATTGCCTAGTTGAGGGTTCACACTATTATAGATGGTTTGAACCTGTAGCCATTATGGTATCCCATGATGAGGACACCTTATTAGTAAATCCTTGTATCTTTCCCATGCATCGTAAAGTGTCTCTAGATCCATCTGCACAAAAGAAGAAATATCATTCCTCAACTAATTTGTTTTAGCAGAGAAAAATATTTTAATAAGAACTTTTCAGTCATTTGTTCCCATGTGGTGATTGATCCTCATGGTAACGAGTTCAACCAATGTTTAGCTTTATTTCTCAATGAAAAGAGAAACAACCGAAGCCGAATGGAATCATCAGAAATGCCATTGATTTTAAACATATTGCATAATTCCAAAAAGTTCGCTAAGTGTGTGTTAGGATTCTCATCCTGCAAACCATCAAACTGAACAAACTGTTGTATCATCTGTATAGTGTTAGGTTTCAATTCAAAATTATTTGCAGCAATTGTAGGTCTAACAATACTTGATTCAGAATAGGCTAAACTAGGCATAGCATAATCATACATAGAACGAGGAGCAGGATTTTGATTCACTGAATTTTCCATAGCCATTAGAGGTAATGGATTATTCTGATTATCAGCCATCTCTTCAATAGGGTTGGTGATGTTTTCTTGCTCTTCCTCTATGTATTGTAAACTTCGCCTAATGTCTCTTTGGTTTCTACGAACGATTGCCTCGATCTCACTATAAAAAAGTAATGGTCCTGTAACATCCGTGATTTAGGGGCTTTGCATTTACTTTGTATCTATGTGGTTGGTATGCTTTTTGTGTCGCTTGAGTGGGTTTGGGGCCCTCGAGAAGGTTCGGGGTTAATCAAACCTTGGCCAAAATTTCTGGTTTAGACACTTTTAGGGGAGAGCTAGCTGGGGCAGGCTTTAAGAGGTATTGCTTATGGTTAGTTGACACAAGAGTGGAGTTGGTGAAGTGGCAAGTAGGCGCCACTTAGTGTGCTTGAAGTGACGCCACAAGGAGAGGGAATAGTTTCGAGTAGCATAGATTACATTTTGGGAAATTCTTTTTGGTGTCAGGTGGGAGGCGGTGGATTTGGCTAGGGACCTTGAAAAGGGGGTGTGGAATGAGTCAAAGGTGTTTGAATGAGTGGATGAGAGGTTATGAGGGAGAGTTGATGGGGTCAATCTATTTGAATGGGTGTTAGGTAGCACTTTGTGGAGAAAAATAAGGGATTTGGAGTGGGGTGATGATGTTGGCCAAATGTGGGGTCTTAGAGGAGGGAATTTCAGTCATGTAGGGGTGTGTGGGAGTGTTTCAATGTAACAGTCTGAATTTGACCCTAATCAGAACGGTGGTTTCGGGACCACAAATTCGAGTCCGAAAAAAAAATTTAAAATTTAAATATTATTTTTCGTGTTAATTATATGTGAATTTGTATATGGCAAAGTTTCATATAAAAATTTGATTGTTTGTGTGCTTAATTAAATAAAAGGACTTAATCGTGTAAAGTGTAAAAGTTATAAACTATTGTGTAAAGTGCTAATTTGATAGTGGCCTTTTAATATGGGATCCTTAAAGGGCAATTAGCCCATTTTTCAAGTTAGTGGATGGCATGTTAAAGATTAAGTGATAATATTATGTAAAGTTTTATTATTATAAATGTTTTTATTTATTAAACATTATATTATGCTTAAAATAATAAAAACATAATATGAAAGAGAAACATTTTCATTCATGATGTTTTGGGCCGAAAGTGAAGAAGAAAGAAAAGAAAGAAACCCAAGCTAGGTTTGGCCAACTTTAAGCTTGATTAAAGATCAAAAACAAAGAAAAATGGACTTGGATCGGGGAAAAATGAAAGTTAATGAATAGCCGGTTCTTGTCGTCTGACGATATTCGAGGTAAGTCCTTAAGAAAATATATGCTAAAGAATTATTTATGAGTATGATGAATAATGAAACTCGAATAGTTAAAGTGTATTTATAGGCAATAGCCGAATATAGGAGTATGGTATTGAATTGAACTTACTTTGTAAAATGAGAAGTGTATAAGTATGTTCGGATTGGTAAGTGAAAGTAATATGAAGTATATGAGTTGTTTGTATTGTTGGTATTATGGAATGAGTGTTGAATTGATGATTATATCTATATCGGGCTTTAAGCCTAGCAGGCCTCGTCGGTTTACTTATCGTGCTAACTTATCTTGGTTGATAAATGCCCAGCGTGCCTTGTGCCTGATGTAGTTATGCTTTGAATTCAAGCTTGTTTGAGCGGGCTTTGAGCCCAGCAGCCTTGTGCCTAGCCTTGTGCCGGTGATGTAATTTGGGCTTTGAGCCTTGTGCAGTGATGTAGTTTGGGCCTTGAGCCCATGTGCCTTGTGGTGATGTATATCAGGCTTATTGCCTAGCAGGCTAAATGTCGGTGATCAAATTCAGACCTCGGGTCTAGCAGGCTTCATGCCGATGATGTATTATGAACCCTTCACAAGGTGAAATGTAAATACTTCAATAAACAAAATGCTCGGATAAATATAAAGGTTTATAGATGCAAGGAGCAAGGTAAGTGATTATCTTTCCTTTCAAATTACATAAGTGGTAGAATGGTTAAGGATTTTAGTAATGAGATTTTATGATACGTGCATTTGATTTATTCATTAATGAGTGTGATATGTATATGGAAATATAAGCTTGGTAATATCCTTGAGATTTGGTCAAATGTGCAATTGTTAAAATTGAAAGTTATCAAAGATGCATATATGTATATATGACTAATTTTATACGATTGAGGTAAATGTTAAACTTGTTAATGGTGGAATATGTGAATACTTAAGGTTTAAAGTGTTTTGGAGGGTTGTATGCTTTCGACGAGGGAAATAATAGATACTAAGTTAAAGAAAGGGCAATTCGGCCATAGTGGAATTATTAGTTAAATTATTTGGATTTTAAAGTCATGAATAATTTGATTTATAAATATATATATATATATGTACTAAATATTGGAATGTATGATTATTGATTCGTAAATGCTTAAGACTTACTAAGTTAGTGAGCTTCCTTGTGTGACATGTTCTCCTCTGTTTTATAGATTTGGTTAAAGCTACGAGCTCAAGAGGGATCGTCAAGAAAGTCATCCACACTATCAACCTGTTTGGTACTTATAAACTTAGTTTTTTTTATTAAAAAGGCATGTATAAGCTAGGTTAAGTTGTAATTCGATGGTATCTAATTTTGTTTATAATGTAGCCACGCGTATTGGCTATTTCTTTTTCTTATACGTTACTTGTGTGTTTCTAGATAAGTTTAAAGCTTAGTTTGATATATATATATATATATATTATGATAGTTATCTAGAGTTGTTTATCCATAATTCGATGGTGCTAGTAGAAATGTTAATGTATATCTATTGGAGTCGATCATTGAACTGTTTAATTGAGGTCCGAATATGTGGTCAATGAATTGGTTATAATTAGGTATTCGCTAGTTAGAGGCTCACGTGTTTGATAAGTTTATAATGATATTTATGTATATAATTAGTTCATGTGGCTTTGAGTTGAATGAATGCGAAAATAGGCATTAATTGGTTGAATGGAATTATATGGAAAATGTGCGTAACTATGATGTATATTTTGTACCTATATAGATATGTAATTGGCTTGTGATATTTCTTACATTGAGTGAGTGTTTAGAATTACAAAAGTTGATTTGTGCTATGTGATGAACTGGAAATTTGTTAAATGAAAACTTGTATATTTGGTTATGTGAAAATAAGTTTCAAGTCATATGAAATTCGGTCTTATTAGAAAGTGATTATGTATTGACATCCAAATTATGCTTATTTAGGTGTAACTTATATATGTGCACAAGTTATGAAATGTTAAGTTGATGTTCGACTAATGAAATAGATTTATTGACACAATTTGGATATATATATATATATTATGTTTAACGTGTAGGTACATTGTTCTTGAAAGATGAATATAATTTTAATGCATGTTTCATGATTATATGATCCGGCTTATTCCCAAATTTTGTCAATAATATGGTTACGTAAATTTGTTAATCATGATTGATTATGGCTTTATCTTTGAGAAATATGCGCATATTGCATTAGTATCATGAACATGTTCAGTTATACTATAGTGTATTAATGTCACATATGTGAACGAATAAACAATAGAGTTCTAAGCATTTGTATCTCTTAATAGGCAAATTATATTTATAAGGTGAATGATAAATGTTGAACATGTATTAAATATTTGAATGACATATATTCGATGATTCAATGGTTTGAAATGTACAAGCATGAATTTAAACTCTTTGGTTTGATAGAAGTGTGAATTTTTGAAAAATGACTATGATAATCTAAGTTGGGTTTGGTAAAGCCTCATAACCCTAATCTGGCGACAGACACGTGTTAAGGGTGTTACATTAGCTTTGGGGAGTGGGTGCCAAAAGTATGTTTAGTTTAGTGCCATTTTAGGTAAAAAAGGTAGGGAAACCAAAATGAATTTAGAAGTTTTTTTCTCTTTTGGCATAGGGAGTTGTCATTCATTTCTTTCACCAAAACCGTAGCACCTTATTTCTCTCTTCTTCTCCTTCTTGATTTAGTGTAAGCCAAACCTCTCTTGCATCTTTTACAACTTGATTCTCCATCTTAACTGAAACCTTTCTCTTCCATTACTCTACATCCTTCATTAAGCCGATTTCTCTTGAAGCCACCCTCTGCTGAAATTTTCTTTTTACTTAATAGTAGAATCTCCCTGGTGTGTTCACCTCCATTCATTCGTTGTTATTTTAGAGGACTGTTGTCACTCTTTCTCTCAGTCTTTTCAATTGGTATTTCCTATTAGGGTGAGGGCAGTGGATTCAACATCTCTGTTCGTGTGGCATGTTGTGAAAAGGGCCTTGGTACTCAATCGACTCTTTGATCCAAGCCTTTTATCCTCTAGGTTTCTATCTATTTGTCCAAGCTAGGGGGTTGGACCCATAGTCCCTACCCCTAAATTCAAGAAGTGAGCAGTATCGACAGTTCAAGACTGGCAACCGAGTTGTGGGCAGGCTTCAGAAAGGGGTAAGTAGATCGTTGTGATCCCTGCGAGTGAGGATGTTAGTGAGATCAATAGTTTAGTGCTTCGGGTTTACGGGTTTGTAATTACCACACTACTCTTTAATTGTATAAAACGTGTATGTGTTATGTTTGAAAGTCAAAAATCCCGAAAATGGCGATGGAGTTACCCATGTTGGGTAAAATTGAAACCCCAGGTCATTGTATGTTGATTATGCCTTATAATTAATGTTGATAGCATGTTTGTGTGCGTACACTAAATATCACAAGTATGACATTATATGATCTGTTTATTATACTATGTCGCATGTGCATGGGATTTGGGATGTTAATGATATGAAGGGGAAATGTATAACGGTGACATTGTCATGCTAAATGATGGCTTGGTGCCTTATTATCTTATCGATGATTTGATCACATGTTGATCGGTGGCTAGACCACGTTATATTGACTTTGAGCAGTGTGTCTGTCAGCATGACTGCTAAAGAGGTGTGTATAGGATTGAGGGTTGATTGTAGAAATCCCCACAGGTGTGTTGAGGATGGACTTATGTAGCGGTGTGTAGAGGATGGAAAACTAGGCTGGGTTGGGCTATCATGTTGATTATCTGTTTATACTGTGATGATTGGGCTTCGGCCGATGGTGTTTTGGGGCATAGGCCCACTTGTGGTTTATGTGATCTAATTGCACTGAGTCTTCTGACTCACTCTATTTGCTTAAACAAATTGCAGGTGACTCTTAGTTTTATGGACTGGGCTGGAAGGGACTCGAGGTGGCCATACATGGGTGATTCTAATAAAACTTTATTTTATTTATCATTTACTACTTTTGGGAATTTTTAATGTGAAATAAGGCCATTATAAAATATTGGTAAATTTTAATTTTAATTTTATTTTTGGACGCATTAATACAAGTACTCGATGGGACGTTTTTATAAAATACAAATGAAAGTTTTCTTTACAACCTATCAAACAACATTTCTTATAAGAGGAGATATTGTTAATAATTTAATAATCGAATAATTGATAAGTGTTTTCAAATGTCACCAAATCGCAAGGCTTGACTAATTGAATTTCTAACTTAAATGAATAATAGGCTTTTAAATTGGACCACGAAACTTGGGGTTTTCAAAAACAAAAGTGTCTTAAAAATCTTCTGAAGCTCGTAAAACTTTTTAAACTCTTTTCTAGTGACATGCCAGGTTTGGTCCTGGTGTGTGGGTTGGGTTTGGGGTGTTACAATTTGGAATTAGTGCCTGGTTTAAAAAGCTCGGCCTTGGGTTTTGTGTTCAAAATGTTTTCCAAATTTTGTGTTTAAGATGGTTTACAAAATATATATATATATATAGGAACCTGTTTTCTAGAAGTATGGCACTTGAGTCTCCGACCCAAGTCTGCCAGGTAAGTTTTCTGATGGTTAGGTGATTTGCATAAAGTGGATGTGTTGTGTGAATATGTTGCTATGAATGATGGAATTAGGAAACTTTACTATAGAAATAAAAACCTCTAGGTATACATGTGCTTGCGGAAAAACTACTTAAAACTACTCGTTAATAAATAGTGGAAAGAAATATTGACGCATAAAATTTGTAATCAGAGTAAGACGGAGTGGTAGACATGAGTGGTAGAGTACGTGGACGTGTTACATGCAGCCATAGAAGAGGCCAGGATACTTAGGTTGAACTCTCAAAAGCGAGGAATGAGCCTGAGGGCGAAGTACCAACATCACCTATGGCTGAAGCAGAATCGCAAGACAAAACTAGTAGAGATGATGCCCTGTCTCAAGCAATGCTAAATGTGTTGGAATGAGTGGATGGGGCAAGCTCTGGAATAGCAACTCGGAAGTCCATCCCTGAGAGGCTCCGAGCTAATGGAGCTGAAATGTTTAGGAGTGTATCTGGGGTAGCTACAAATGTGGATGAGTATTGGCTAGAGGCAGTCGAGAGGATTATGGATGATTTGGATTGCATGACAGAGGAGAAGCTGAAGGGCGTAGTGTCTCTACTTCGAGATGAGGCATATTAGTGGTGGCTCACCGTGAGAGAGGGTACTCCAGCGGACCGAGTTGATTGGGATTTTTTTAAGACGATGTTTCAAGGGAAGTATGATGGGGCCAGTTATGTGGATGCTCAGAGGAAAGCATTCCTGAATTTAGTTCAAGGTGGTAAATTGGTAGCTGAGTATGAGGCAAAATTTTTACGATTGAGTCAGTACGCCTGAGGGATAGTTGCAATCGATTATGAGTGTTGCGTGCGGTTCGAAGATGGGCTGCAAGATGAGCTGCGAGTATTGATAGCTCCACGGTGGGAGAGAGATTTTGCTATCCTGGTGGAAAAGGCTAAAATAGCCGAGGAGGTAAAACGGACTGAGAAGCAAAATAAGGATACAGATAGAGGCAGAAATAAGAGGAGTTATGGACCGTCAGGGTCATCTGGGGTTTTCAGAAGAGGCCTAGGGTTGATGGACCGGATTGAACTACAACGCTAGCTGCTGTTGGGCAATTTCGACAGTGTGCTCAGTGTGGGAGGTTGCATGCAGGAGAGTGCTGGGGAAGAGTTAGGGAATGTTTCAAGTGTGGGTCAAGGGATCATCTATTAAGGAATTGTCCGCTGGAAATAACCAGGGCTCAGATGGTAGGTTAGGGGTATGTGCAGCCAGAGAAGGGGTGGACAACAGATGCCGAGGGGTCGTGGTCCGAACAGAGGAGGAAATGGTTCAGTCGAGGTCGTAGAAACCGAGCAAAAGTCTTGGAATTCGGATGCAAGACATGCCCGAGTTAGTTTATCTGACCAGACGCAGAAGAGGGGATGCACGGATGTTATAACAGTCGTTCCTCATTTTCGGTTTACCCTTTACTGCATTAATTGATATTGGGTCGATGCATTCCTATGTTGCTAGTGTGGTATCTACAAAGGGAATTAGGGTCGATCCCCGGAAGATTGAAGCTAAGTTAGATTGGAAACTGCCTAAGTTTGTGGCGGAGATTCGGAGTTTCCTTAGTCTGGCTGGGTATTACCGAAGGTTCATTGAAGGATTCTCATTAATTACAGCACCTTTAACCAAGTTGTTGAGAAAAAAGGTACCTTTTGTTTGGACTAGCACGTAGCAGGAAAGCATTGAGAAGCTGAAGAGGATTTTGACAGAAGCTCCGGTGTTGATTCAACCTAAGGCCGATAAAGAGTTCGTGGTTTATTGTGATGCTTCTCACACGGGGTTAGGTAGTGTCTTAGTGCAGGATGGGAAAGTTGTTGCATATGCATCTCGACAGTTAAGACCGCATGAGATGAATTATCCCATGCATGATCTGGAGTTGGCTGCAGTAGTGTTCGCTCTGAAGATCTAGAGACACTATCTGTATAGAGAGAAGTCTGTTATCTACACCGACCACAAGAGTTTGAAATATCTTTTAACCCAGAAGGAGTTGAATTTAAGACAGCGGAGATGGATTAAGCTGTTGAAGGATTATGACTGCTCGATCGAATATCATCCGGGTAAGGCTAATGTGGTGGCAGATGCGTTAAGCCGGAAGGTAATATCAGATTTAAGAGCGATGTTCGCCCATCTCAGTTTGTATGACGACGGAAGCTTATTAGCTAAACTCCAAGTGAAACCGACATGGGTAAGTTAGATTAAAGAGAAACAATTATCAGATGATATCCTGAGTGCTCGACTTCAGCAGGTACAGGATGATGGAGTAGAAGATTATAGTCTGAACAGTGATGGGGTTCTGTGCTTCCGTAAGAGAGTTTGCATGCCGAAGGATGTTGAGTTGAGGTAGATGATTCTTCAGAAGGTGCATAGTAGCCCTTACGCTATGCATCCTGGAGGAAGTAAGATGTATCGGGATCTGCGTGAACAGTTTTGGTGGCCTAGTTTAAAGCAAGAGATTACTAATTTCGTGGCTAAATGTTTGACGTGTCAGCAGGTGAAAATTGAGCAACAGTTACCAATCTAGTATTCAGATGGCGCCTTATGAAGCGTTGTATGGGCGGAGGTGTTGTACTCCTACCTATTGGACAGAATTGGGTGAACATTAGATTTTGGGTTCAGAATAGGTTACAGCGATGGAGGAGAAGGTTAAGTTAATTAGGGTTTGATTGAAGGAAGCGTTAGACAGGCAGAAATCATATGCAGATCTGAAGTGAAAGGAGATAGAGTTTGCAATAGGTGATCGGGTTTTCTTGAAAGTTTCACCGTGGAAGAAGGTGATGAGGTTTGGACGGAAAGGTAAGCTAAGTCCCAGGTTTATCGGGCCTTATCGGGTTTTGAAACGTGTGGGACCAGTTGTAACACCCCAAACCCGATCAATACGCCACGACCAAATCTGGTATGTCACTGAGGAAAATATTTTTTGAAAGAATCGAATTAACAATTAAATTTTTGTGAAAAACTCTTTGAAATTTTATATTTGTAGAAATTAAATGTTTAATAAGTTACAACTAAAATTTACTTTGAAATTACATAAAACTTTAAAATAAGTGAATAAATCATAGGTTAGAAAACATTTATATCATTTTAAGAAAACTCGAATTATTACTTTGAAAACCATTTGCATTTGAATGTAGAAACTTAATATTTGAAAATCATTTAAATTATCGAAAACACTTAAGTTGTTTAAATTATCAAATGATTTATGTTACCCGATGGTAACATTTTAAAAACCATCGCGTTTTGTAGTTTAGAAAACTTGGTGCTCAATTTATTATAATAATCATGAAATTTATAAACCATATTTAAAACATGTTCAAAACATAAAATAATCCAAAACATAATTAAAGCAGGCCTTATTACAAATCCATAAAATATGAAAACCAAATTAAAATAAAATACCCAAATGGAAGTTCATATAAAACCAACTTTTATTGCATGGCCTCCTTGAGTTCATCCGGCTCATCATCCGCGATCTCACGAATCACCTGAAAGGATAAGGGAGAAGGTGAGTCACCAAGACTCAGTGCATATTCCCTCTCCCGGGTAAATACCACATACTTACACAAATTATAACAAAGCAACATATATGTATAATGCACCCAACCTAGCCATCCATGACTCCTTTTCTACCCCATGTGGTACCAAACCACTGGTGGTGCCAAACCACTGGTGACCGAAGTCACGATATAAATGTGATACCAAATCACTGGTGACCAAAGTCACGAATAACCATCTGTGGGGCCAACCCACGTGTGATACCAAATCACTGGCGACGATCCCATATCTCAAAAGTGGGGCCAACCCACGGTGGTGTTAACCACAGGGACGAGTCGCTATGAGGTGCCAAACCTCGTGTTCAGAAGACACAAATGTGATACCAAATCACTTGAAGGTACCAAACCTCCGGTGTCCAGAAGACACGAATGTGATACCAAATCACTAGTGACCAGAAGTCACGATATCAATCTTCCCCTCCTCTCATATTGCCCATGCCAATGCAATAAATAAACAAATCATGTCAATATACTTTGATATGTATCTCATAACAAATATATCATAAATCGTAGATCATGATTTCTATCCACATGTATTTACAACATATCGAAACGGACTTACCCAAATCCTCATTCATACCATCATGGTATCATATCCAAATCTCATCGTTTTTCCCACTTTCATAATATGATTAGTTATAACACACATAAATACATATATATAAACCAAGTTATAAAGTGTGTAAGATACACACCTTTCACCAAAGCAAGAACTAACTTCCGGAGATCCGATCTATCGCACTAGATTACCTTGTCCTACAATCGGCCAACACTTAAATTATAAACAAAGTCCATTCGGCCCTACCACTAAATCCAATGAGTTATCACTTCGAAAACCAAGTCTTACCTAAAAGCTTACCCAAAACGAGAGACAAAGATACGAGGCTTAGATTGATTGCTTCCAATGTCCCGAGGAGCCTAAAAAAAATCGGTTCCTAGAATGGTTAGAACCTTGCAAAAAATGTCCATAGGTTCGGCCTTTGTCCACAAGAAAATAACATAGAGTGGAGAAAAGAAATAATAGGAAAATCGGCCAAGAATACTTACTTATTAACCAAAATCGATTGAAGAAAGCAAAAGAGAATCTACCCTTGAATATTTGGCCAAAACAAAACAATAAGAGAAAAGGAAGTTTCGGCAAAATGATTAAATGGTCAAAGAAATTTGGCTATGGTTGATTTGTAATAACAAAAAGGATTCGATGAAAGTGGAGAAAGAGAAAGGAAAAAGGAAGAAGATGAAAGAGATTTCAATGGGAGAGGAATGTTTATGGCTTTGAACAAAAATGAAAGAAAATAAAGAGAGATGGAGAGAAGGAAGTTTCGGCCAAGAGAAAGTAGGAGAAATGTGGGTTGAACAAGTATGAAAGAATGGGAAAGATGTTGTGAACAATAGAAATTCGGCCAAGCACAAAGATGGTTTCGGATTTGATACACTTTGATGCACTAAGGAGAAACTTGCAAAAACTAGAAAGGATTTTCGATTATGACACCAAAACCATTATTGAAGGCCAAAACAACACCTAAAACTCACCTTATGACCAAGACACATTTGGCTATAGGAGTGTTTGAGGAGAGAAAAGAAAAACAATACCAAAAGATGCACAAATGCAAAAGTTGGCTAACTATACCCCCCAAACCACCAAACAACATTCGACCACCCCCCTAAACACCCATGCCGTCCACATACATGCACCAAAGGCCTAGGAATACTTTCCAAAACATCCTCTATATTCCATGCCTTTTGTCCCCTCATCATTCCAAAACCTTAAGATTCTTATCCCCAATTTCATGCTTTCCTTAAACAAATATTCAACTTACCAAAAGTTAAGAGTCCAACCTATCATAAATAAAGTTTGACCATCCATCAATGCTAGAACACAAAAATAAAGTCTTCAAAATGCTAAACATGCTACTCGAACCTCTAACCTCAAGCAACTATCCAAGCATCATAACCACCTTACCACTAACTCCTCATATGCTTAATTTAACACTTAAATTAACTTAAGTGTCAAGCTCACTTAATCCACTTCATTAAATAACCCATACTAAAAATTATTCTAGCTTCCTAAATAAAATCAAGCCTTCACAAGACTATGCTAACACATAAAAATTCATACCCACGCCAACACAAAAGATACTCAAATTTTAGGATATTACACCAGTGGCATATCAGCTCGAGTTATCTTCGAAATTGAGATAGATACATAATGTGTTCCATGTCTCGATGTTGAGGCGTTACAGTTTTGATCCTTCTCACATTGTACAGGTGGAAGAAATTGAGGTAAGACTAGACTTGTCATTCGAAGAAGAACCAGTGCAGATTTGATCAAAATGTTAAAGTGCTAAGAAGGAAATTAGCCCCGTTGGTTAAGGTCTTGTGGCAAAATCATGGTATGGAAGAGGTGACGTTGGAGCCAGAGGATGGAATGCGACAGTAATACTGTCATCTCTTTTGACCAGGTAATTTCGAAGCCAAAATTTCTTTAAGGGGGTAGAACTGTAACATTCAGGATTTAGGGGCTTTGCATTTACTTTGTATCTATGTGGTTGGTATGCTTTGTGTGTTGCTTGAGTGGTTTTGGGGTCCCTAGGAAGGTCAAGGCTTAAGCCAGAACCTTGGCAAAAATTTTTGGTTTAGGCACTTTTAGGGGAGATCTAGCTGAGGGAAGGCTTTATGAGGTATTGCTTATGGTTAGTTGACACAAGAGTGGAGTTGGTGAAGTGGCAATGAGGCACCACTTAGTGTGCTTGAAGTGACTCCACAAGGAGAGGGAATAGACTCGAGTAGCATAGATTACATTTTGGGAAATTCTTTTTGGCGTCAGTTGGGAGGTGGTGGATTCGGCTAGGGACCTTGAAGAGGGGGTGGGGAATGAGTCAAAGGTGTTTGAATGAGTGGATGAGAGGTGATGGGGGAGAGTTGAAGGGGTCAATTGGTTTGAATGGGTGTTAGGGGCACTTTGTGGAGAAAAATAAAGGATTTGGAGTGGGGTGATGATGTTGGCATAATATAGGGTCTTAGAGGAGGGAATTTTGGTCATGTAGGGGGTGTGTGGGAGTGTTTGACTTTGGGGAGTGGGTGCCAAAAGTATGTTTAGTTTAGTGCCATTTTGGGTAAAAAAGGTGGGGAAACGAAAATGAATTTAGATGTTTTTTCTCTTTTGGCATAGGGAGTTGTCATCCATTTCTTTCACCAAAATTGTAGCACCTTGTTTCTCTCTTCTTCTCCTTCTTGATTTAGTGTAAGCTGAACCTCTCTTGCATCTTCTACAACTTGATTCTCCATCTTAACTGCAGCCTTTCTCTTCCATTACTCTACATCCTTCATTAAGCCGATTTCTCTTGAAGCCACCTCTGTAAAATTTTCTTTTTACTTAATAGCCGAATCCCCCGGGTGTGTTCACCTCCAATCATTTGTTGTTATTTCAGAGGACTACCGTCACACTTTCTCTCAGTCTTTTCAATTGGTTTTTCCTATTAGGGTGAGGGCAGTGGATTTAACATCTCTTTAGTGTGGCAAGTTGTGGAAAGGGCCTTGGTACTCAACCGACTCTTTGATCCAAGCCTTTTATCCTCTGGGTTTCTGTCGATCTATCCAAGCTAGGGGGTTGGACCGTAGTCCCTACCCCTAAATTCAAGAAGCGAGCAGTATCAGCAGTTCAAGACTGGCCACCGGGTTGTGGGCCGGCTTCAGAAAGGGATAAGTAGATCGTTTGATCCATACGAGTGAGGATGTTAGCGAGATCGATAGTTTAGTGCTTCGGGTTTACAGGTTTGTAATTACCACACTACTCTTTAATTGTATAAAATGTGTATGAGTTATGTTTGAAAGCCGAAAATCCCGAAAATTGCAATGGAGTTACCCATGTTGGGTAAAACCGAAACCCCAGGTCATTGTATGTTGATTACGCCTTATAATTAATGTTGATAGCATGTTTGTGTGCATACACTAAATATCACAATTATGACATTATATGATCTGTTTATTATACTATGTCACATGTGCATGGGATTTGGGATGTTAATGATATGAAGGGGAAGTGTATCACGGTGATATTGTCACGCTAAATGATGGCTTGGTGCCTCATTATCGTATCGGTGATTTGATCACATGTTGATCGGTGGCTAGACCACGTTATATTGACTTTGAGCAGTGTGTCTGTCAGCATGACTGCCAAAGAGGTGTATAGAGGATAGAGGGTTAATTGTAGAAATGCCCACAGGTGTGTTGAGGATGGACTTATGGAGCGGTGTGTAGAGGATGGAAAACTAGGCTGGGTTGGGCTATCATGTTGATTATCTGTTACACTATGATGTTGGGCTTCGGCCGATGGTGTTTTGAGGCACTGGCCCACTTGTCTTTTTAGTGGACTAATTGCACACTGAGTCTTGTGACTCACTCTATTTGCTTAAACAAATTACAGGTGACTCTTAGTTTTATGGACTGGGCTGGAAGGGACTTGAGGTGGCCATGCATGGGTGATTCTAATAAAACTTTATTATGTAATAAGGCCATTATAAAATGTTGGTGAATTTTAATTTTAATTTAAATTTTGGACGCATTAATACAAGTACTCGATGGGACATTTTTATAAAATACAAATGAAAGTTTTTTACAACCTGTCAAACAACATTTCTTATAAGAGGAGATATTGTTAATAATTTAATAATCGAATAATCGATAAGTGTTTTCAAATGTCACCAAATCGCAAGGCTTGATTAATTGAATTTCTAACTTATATGAATAATGGGATTTTCAATTGGACCACGAAACTTGGGGTTTTCAAAAATAAAAATGTCTTAAAAATCTTTTGAAGTTCGTAAAACTTTTTAAACTCTTTTCTAGTGACATGCCAGGTCTGGTCTTGGTGTGTAGGCCGGGTTTGGGGTGTTACAGGTCCTGACGGGTTCCTCCTAGTAATAAACTAGAAAAACCTATCAAAACAAATAATAGAGACATTAGAAAACTAAAAATAAAAATTAAAATAAATAAATAAATAAAATAAAATGGCTAAAGTAATAAAAATTGAGCGTTCCTAATATTTCAGTTCCCCGGTAACGGCGAAAAAAACTTGATCTGGACTGAGGTTTTAATATTTATATAATGAATGATCGAGCCTAGAAACTAATTATCCCAATGATTGAGGCAAGCGCACCTAACGAACAGTAGTATAGCTTAGTGGCAAGACCGGAATGTCGAACCCAAGGGAACCAAAAGTAGCAGTACTGACTTTCCTTTTATTATCTAGCCTAAAATAAAAAGGATTGATGTTTATCTAACTAATTCCAAAACTAAGGATGCCAAGACACAGAGAAAAAATTGGGAAAATATTTTTTAGAAAACCAATTGATTAAGACAATACCCGAGGAAGAATCCACCTAGACTTCACTTGTTGTTTAACTCTGCACCAGAAGATTTTTTCAATTGACTTGATCTGTAGGATTCCCTAATTTATATTAATACCTCCTTCGAGGCTACTAACGTCTAACCCTAGGTTGATTAATTGAAATCTCTTTCTAATTAAAACCCCTAGTGTTGCATTAACTCGATTTATGGACTCCCATATTAGGTTTGACCCTAATCTGGCAAATTTTCGTCGTCCTACTTCTAGGAGTGCGATCAACTTCGCTTAATTATGCTAGATCTACTCTTAAATAGGGACTTTTGCTCCTTTGAATAAGCACATCAATACTTGAATCAATATCTTGAAATTTTAAAGCAAGAATTAAGAACACATAATTAAGAACAAATCAAGTAATTATCATACAGTTCAGAAAACAATAACAAGATCCGTCTTAGGTTTCATCCCCCTAAGGTATTTGAGGGGTTTAGTTCATGTTTATAAAAGAATACATCTTAGAAGAAATTAAATAACAAAACATAAAGAAAAACCCTAAAACCCCTAGAAGGAATTTGAAAGGAAAATCCTCAGTCTTGAGTGTGACTCCGGCTTCTGAGATAGATCAACTGGCTTTCTTCGAGTAATTCCCTATATTTAGCCCTCTCTAGCTTCGCTCCTTGTCAACAGCCCTGACAGAAGCCTTTTGTTGAACTCCTCTTTTAGGTTGCCCTCTAGGGTGTTTAAATAGGATTTCGGGATGCCTTACTTGGCCCACAATACCCTATTTCTAGTGGAATTAAAATGGGTCAAGGTAGGGACACGCTGTGTGAATAAAGCCCAGGGCCGTGTTAAGTCTTCTAAAGTGTCACGGCCGTGTGGTTTACCGTGTGGTGAACTCCAAGCTGAGTTGATTTCTTACTTTGGCCCATTTTCTCTGTTTTTGGCCCGTTTCTCGTTGTTTTCATCCTCATATGCTCTCCTAAGTATAAAACATGAAATTAAAGGATTACGAGCATCAAATTCCACAATTCAAGGGATAAATCATCCAAAAGTATACCAAATGTGGGATTAAAATATGTATATATTAAAGTTTATCATTTTGTATAAAAATTTGATCGTTTGTGTGCTCGATTTGAGAAAAAATGACCTAATCGCATAAAAGGTAAAAGTTGTGTTCTAATTTGTTGTGAGCCAAATTGACATGGTTTATTAAATGTGAGGTTCCTATGTTGTAATTAGACCATTTGAATATTGGATGGACATATATGCCAAGAGTTAGTGGATTTTAAATGTGTTTAATAAGGAGATTTTGGTAAATGATGAATTAATGTTTATTAATTAAACAAAACATGATTTTTGCTCCATCTTTTCATCATATTTGCCGAAATTGAAGAGAGAATAAGGGTTTTAGTTCTCAAACATTCGGCCTTTGTCTAAGCATTAATCAGGTATGTGTTTTGGATTTGTTTTCGATAATTTTTACGTTTTTGTGATCGTTGCTTTGTGTTCTATCAAGCCCATGCCTAAATTTCAAAAATTGTTAACGATTGTGTGATGTGCCATTGATGAATATGTGACCTTTGTGTTGATAGTTTGTGGAATATGAAAGTTTAATGTTGGGTTAACATAGTTTGTCTTTGAATTTTTGATGAAATTGTCTATTTTGGGCTAATTTGTGAAAATAAGAAATTAAAGGACTAAAATTTGAAATAAATAAAATATGTGGGCTTGTATGAACACAAGGAAAGTTCGGCTAGGTATGTGTGAAATGAAATTATGTGAATTTGATGATTTTATGAAATAGGGACTAAAGTGTCTAAATGTGATAATGTGAGGGCTATTTTGTAAAATGCCCTAAATATGTGTGTTTGGACTAAATTGAATGAATTGGTGGTTGAATAAGTTAAATTTGAATATGTATAGATCAAGAAAAGAGGGATTTGGATCGAGATCAAGGCAAAGATAAAGTACTCGATTAATCGACTCATTTTGTTACTTTGACTTTCGAAGTAAGTTCATTTATAATATGAATTGTTTAAACTATGCTCATGTGTTATATAATGAAAGATAATGTGGTTAATGAATAAATAATGATAAGTGTGAATTGAGAGATGTGGCACTAAGTGTGCGAAATAGAATTGATACAATAGAGAATGGCACTGTGTGTGCGAAATAAAGAAAGTATCGACTATTTTGCTTGGATCTGAGTGTGCGATATCATGCTAAATTTGGTTTAAAGTAAGGGCACTAAGTGTGTGATGATATTTAAGTTTCGGCTATGAAATTGGCATTAAGTGTGCGAATAAGTCAAAGTAATAATAGATTGATCGAAACGTGGTATCGAGCATTGAGTAGCAATAATGATCATTAACTAAGTGTTGATAGAGGAATGTACGGAACCTATGTGGTTGATGAATTGAGAATTAGATGAATGGATGGTTATGTAAGTATTGGATATAGATGAGATTGTGCATTTTTGTGAAATAATCTATGTGATGGTTTAATTTATATATTGATTTGAATTATTAAGTTAAATGTATTATATTATGAACTTACTAAGCTTCAAAGCTTACTGTGTTAAGTTTTCTCTGTTTTCTACAGTGTATTTTAAAGCTAGCTCGGATTTGGGGATCGTCAGCGACTCAATCACACTATCGGCTATCTATTTTGGTATTTTTGGAAAGATGTATATATTTGAATATGGAATGTATAGTCTAGTAGATATGGCATGTTTTGAGATGTTTGGATCTTGCCATGTGATTTGGCTAGATAAGTTAATGAATTTGGTATATGTTTTGGATTTGTGTAAAGGTTGGTCAAGATGTGTATGTGAGTTCTCAGTGTATGATCTTAAGATATGTTTTGGTAGAATGGAGATGGTATGCTATACTATAATATGGTTGAGATTAAGTAGTGCATGATTGACATGTTTTTGATATGTAATTTATATTTTGGATTGTTATTCTTAGATGGATTTGGATGGGATGATGTATGATGATATTATGAGATTCTATTTGAGTATGTTTTGGCATGTTTGAATGCCAATTGGAATATGAAATGGTATTGATCAATACTTGTAGGTGTGACCCAAAGTGTGGGTGGTGAATTGGCCTTGCAAATGGCCTATAATTTCCCACACGGTTGAGCACACGAGCATGTGGCTCGACAGTGTCTTTTGAGTTTGCAAATTGTAACAAGTTAATCTCAATCACGGGCTAGACACATGGGCGTGTGATTGGCCATGTGGTGCAAGTCAGTGTCGACCACGGGTGAGGCACATGGGCTTGTCTCAGGCCATGTGGAAAAGTCAGTATTTATGCCTTGTTTTGCCACAACTTGGACACATGGGGATGTCCGAGCCGTGTGAGGCACACGGCCTACCCACACGGGCGTGTGACCTCTTTAATTTTGAAAAATGTTTAATTTTTTAGAAAATTTGTATGTGTTCAATTTAGTTCTAACCCTTTTCTATCACATGTTTAAGGTCTCGTAGACCTCATTAAGGGACTGTATGCATATATTTTGATATGTTTTGATGATGATAGACTTTGTGTTGTAAAATGATTGTAAATGTTTCAATATGATCGGTAATGCCTCTTATCCCTATTCTAGCGATGGTTACGGGTTAGGGATGTTTCATTTTATTGGTATCAAAGTTACGATTTAGTCGATTCTAGGACTAACGTAGTGCTTGTGAGTCTAGCTATACATGCCATATATATAATTGTGACAGTGTAATGAATCCTGACAGTTAAAAATATGTTTTCGTATAGTAAATGGATCCCGATTGAGCAGTTACTGATAATGTTGAGAGCAATGCGCCGCTCCTACTCAAGGGACAGCACCGGCCGAGTCTAGGCCGATTGCTAGTAGCCACGAGGGAGAGGCTAAGCAAGCCTTCTTCCAAATGATAAGCGAGTGGTTTTGGAGTTCGTTCGAACGAATCCGGCTGCTCAACAACCTCCACCCCCACAAGTACCTATAGTTCCACAAGTGATAGATCCAATCCGATTGAGTAAACTTCTTGTGGATAAAATCTGAAAGTATGGGGCCGAAGAGTTTAGAGCCACAGTTGATGATGATACCGAGCGAGCTGAGTTTTGGCTCGAGAATACAGTCCGAGTGTTTGATGAGATGTCATGACTCCTGATGAATGGTTAAAATGTGCTATTTTATTGTTGAGAGATACGACATATAATTGGTGGAAAACATTGATATCCGTGGTTTCGAGAGAGAGTATAACTTGGGATCTCTTTCAAGTTGAATTCCAGAAGAAATACATTAGTCAACGATTTATAGATCAGAAACGTAACGAGTTTCTAGAGCTGAAATAGGGTTGCATGTCTGTTATTGAGTATGAATGGGAGTTTGTGGGATTAAGCCAATACGTACGAAAATGTGTTTCGATCGAAACTATCATGTACAAACAATTTGTTGAATGTTTGAATGAAGACATCAAATTGTTGGTTGGGAATATTAGATTTGAATGAATTTGTAGTGTTAGTTGAAAGAGCCTGCAAAGCTGAGAAGCTTAGCAAAGAAAAGAAGAAAGCAGATTCTGAGGCTAGATATAAAAGAAAAAGATCAATGAATAAGTTGTATCAACCTCAGTCAAAGAGATTTAGAGATGTAAGCAATCGTTCAAATGTTTCATTTGGACATACGAGTAGAGATCGTGTGAAACAAAGTGTTGGTCAAAAAACTCAAATTTCAATTGAATCGAGTGTTGGCAATGTAAAAAGCAACAAGCCTGAGTATAGACAGTGTGGAAGATGACATGTTGGAGAATGCTGGGGAAAATATAATAATAGAGTTTGCTATAAATGTAGGTCACGAGATCACTTCATTCGAGATTATCCAGAGTTAGCCAAGAGAGACAATGTTCAGAATGTAAGGCCGAGTAATACACCGACTAAGGGAAGACCACGCGGAAACACTGGAAATGTGAGTGGAAGTCAGAGAAGGACAACAGATATAGAATGTAAGGCGAGAGCACCTGCCCAAGCCTACGCTATTTGCTCTCGTGAAGAAGTGTCATCTTCAGACATCATCATCGGTACTTTTTACCCTATTTGATACTAATGTGATTGCATTGATAGATCCATGATCTACTCATTTATATGTGTGTGGATCTAGTATCTAGTAAGACTCTGCCTGTTAAGTCTACTGAATTTGTAATTAGAGTATCGAACCCCTTAGGCAAGTGTATTCTGGTTGATAAAGTGTACAAGAATTATCCATTGATGTTTCAGAATAACTGTTTTCCAGCTAATTTGAAGCTGCTACCACTCGATGAATTTGATATAATTCTAGGTATGGATTGGCTCACTTTACATAATGTTATTGTGAATTGTAAACGAAAGAGTATTGATTTGAAAAGTCAGAATGGTGAGATAGTTTAAATTGAACCCAATAACTTGAACGAGTTATCGGCTGTTGTACCTTCGATGAAAGCTTTGAATTATGTGAAAAAGGGTTGTGAAGCTTATCTTGCATGTGTGATAAATACAAAAGTGACGGAAAAAAGTTGAATCTGTACCTGTAGTTTGCGAGTTCCCAGATGTGTTCCCTGAAGAACTACCTGGATTACCTCTGATATGGGAAGTCGAGTTTGGTATTGATTTAGTGTCGGGAATGACTCATATCTCAATAGCTCCATATAGAATAGCACCGACAGAAAATTGAAAGAGTTGAAGTCTCAATTGCAAGAGTTGACAGGTAGAGGATTTGCACGACCAAATTTCTCACCCTGGGGTGCTCATGTGTTGTTTTTGAAGAAGAAAGATGGCACTATGAGGATGTGTATTGATTACTAACAGTTGAACAATGTGGCAATAAACAATAAATATCATTTGCCTCGTATTGATGATTTCTTTGATTAATTAAAAGGAGCCACCATGTTTTCAAAGATAGATTTGAGATCAGGCCATTATAAGCTACGAGTTAAAGAATCAGATGTGCCAAAGACTACTTTCAGAATGAGGTATGGGCATTATGAATTCTTAGTTATGCCTTTTGGACTAACGAATGCTCTGCAGTGTTTATGGATTTGATGAATCGAATATTCAGACCGTATTTGGATCGATTTGTTGTGGTGTTTATTGATGACATTCTGATTTATTCTTGTGATGAAACACAAAATGCTGATCATTTGGGAATCTTGTTACAGACTTTGCGTGAGAAGCAATTGTATGCAAAGTTTAGCAAATATGAGTTCTGATTGGATGAGGTTGATTTTTGGGACATATAGTGTCAGCTGCGAGAATACGAGTTGATCCAAGCAAGATATCAGCAATTTTAGAGTGGAATCCTCCAAGAAATGTGTTTGAAGTCCGTAGTTTTCTGGGATTAGCGAGATATTATAGACGATTTGTGAAAGGATTTTTATGACTGCGACTCCGTTGACGAAATGGCTACAGAAAGATATTAAATTTGAATGGTCAGAAAAGTGTTACCAGAGTTTTGAACAATTGAAAGCATTGTTGACAGAGGCACCAGTGTTAGTCCAACCTGAATCGGGTAAAGAATTTATAGTTTACAGTAATGCATCGTTGAATGGTTTGGGCTATGCGTTGATGCAAGGGGGCAAAGTCATAGCTTATGCTTCGAGACAGTTAAAGCTGCATGGAAAGAACTATTTGACGCATGATCTTGAATTAGCCGTGGTTGTATTTGCATTAAAGATTTGGCATCATTACCTATTTGGTGAGAAATGGCACATATATGCTGATCATAAGGGTTTGAAGTACTTGATAACTCAAAAAGAATTGAATTTGAGACAACGGAGATGGTTAGAATTATAAAAGATTATGATGTAGTAATTGACTATCATCAGGGTAAAACTAATGTTGTTGCTAATGCTTTGAGCCGAAAGTCTTTATTTGCATTGTGAGCAAATAGCACTCAAATAGATTTGTGTGATGGTGGTTTGGTTATAGTTGAATTGAAAGTGAGGCCAATGTTTATGCGTCAGATTTGTGATGCTTAAAAGATAAAGCTGAGTTGATGGAAAAATGAGATCAGTGTGGTTTGAATGCTGATTCAGAATTTCGAGTTGATAATGATGACTGTTTAAGATTTTGAGATCGGATTTGCATTCCGAGAAATCAGAGTTGATTCAGTTAATTTTGAATGAAGCTCACAATAGTCGTATGACTGTTCATCCGGAAGTAAAAAAATGTATAATGATCTGAAATAGCTTTATTGGTGGCATGGTATGAAACGGGATATCTCAGAGTTTGTTTCGAGATGTTTAGTTTATCAACAAGTTAAAGTTGAACATCAGGTTCCATCTGGTTTGTTACAACCAATAATGATTCCTAAGTGGAATTGGGAGAGAATCACGATGGATTTTGTGTCGGGATTGCCTTTATCTCTGAGAAAGAAAGATGCAATCTGAGTGATAGTTAACAGATTGATGAAATCAACTCATTTTGTTCTAGTAAGAACATATTATTCACTTGATAAGTTAGCCGAATTGTATATTTTTGAGATTGTGAGACTGCACGGGGTACCATTATCCATTGTGTGAGACGGAGGGATACCATTATCCATTGTAAGTTTTCGATGAGATCCTTATCTGTCTAGAAAAATTCATGAGGTCAAGAGGTTCACTTAACGGTTTTGGAAGAAATTACAATAGCCTCTAGGCACAAAGCTGCATTTCAATACTACATTTCATCCGCAAACGGATGGTCAATCCGAGTGGATCTTTCAGATTCTTGAGGATATGTTGAGATGTTGTATTCTTGAATTTGAAAGTACATAGAGAAAACATTTGCCGTTGATTGAATTCGTGTACAATAATAGTTTTCAATCTAGCATCAAAATGGCACCATATGAAGCTCTTTATGGACGTAAATGTAGAACTCCATTGTATTGGACTAAGCTTAGCGAGAACAAGATTCACGGGGTCGATTTGATTAAAGAAATTGAACAGAAAGTGAAAGTGATTCGTGACAGTTTGAAAGCTGCATCAGATCGTTAAAAGTCTTATGCAGGTTTGAAATGGAAAGATATTGAATTTGAGATTGGTGATAGAGTGTTTTTGAAAGTGTGTCTATGGAAGAAAATACTTTGATTTGGCCGAAAAGACAAGTTTAGTTCGAGGTTTATTGGGTCGTATGAGATCATCGAACGAATTGGGCCAGTTGCTTATAAGTTTTTGTTGCCACCTAAGTTAAAGAAAATTCATAATGTGTTTCACGTATCGATGCTTTGACAATATAGATATGATCCTTCGCATATGATTGCTCCTCACTGAGGTCGAGATTCAGTTAGATTTATTGTATAGTGAGGAACCGATCTAAATTTTGGCACGAGAAATTAAAGAGTTGAGAAATAAGAAAATTTCTTTAGTGAAAGTGTTTTGGCACAAACACAAAGTTGAAGAGGCTACGTGGGAGCCTAAAGATGTTATGAGAGAGCAATATCCAAACTTATTCACTGGTAAGATTTTCAGGGACAAAAATCCTAAAGTGGGAGAGTTGTAACAGCCGAATTTAGACCCTAGTCGGAACAGTGGTTTCGGGACCACAAATCTGAGTTTAAAAATATTTTAACATTATTTTTCGAGTCTACAGCATGTTAATTGATATGTGTGAAAGTTTTGTATAAAAATTTGATCATTTGTGTGCTCGATTTGAGAAAAAAGGACCTAATCGCATATAAGGTAAAAGTTGTGTTCTAATTGGTTTTGTGCTAAATTGACATGGTTTATTACATGTGAGGTTCCTATGTTGTAATTAGACCATTTGAATATTGGATGGGCATATATGCCAAGAGTTAGTGGATATTAAATGTGTTTAATAAGGCTATTTTGGTAAATGATGAATTAATGTTTATTAATTAAACAAAACATGATTTTTGTTTCATCTTTTCATCATCTTTGCAAAAATTGAAGAAAGAAATAAGGGTTTTAGTTCTCAAACACTCGGCCTTTGTCAAAACATTAATCGGGTATGTGTTTTTGATTCGTTTTCGATAATTTTTACGTTTTTGTGATCATCGCTTTGTGTTCTATCAAGCCCATGCCTAAATTTCAAAAAGTGTTGATGATTGCATGATGTGCCATTGATAAATATGTGAGCTTTGTATTGATATTTGGTGGAATATGAAAGTTTAATGTTGGGTTAACATAGTTTGTCTTTGAATTTTTATGAAATTTGGCTATTTTGGGCTAAATTGTGAAAATAAGAAAATAAAGGACTAAAATGTGAAATAAATGAAATATGTGAGCTTGTATGAACACAAGGAAAATTTGGCTAGGCATGTGTGAAAAGAAATTTTGTGAATTTGATGATTTTATGAAATAGGGACTAAAATGTTAGATGTGAAAATATAGGGCTATTTTGTAAAATGCCCTAAATATGTGTATTTTGACTAAATTGAATGAATTCAATGTTTAATGAGTTAAATTTGGATATGTATAGATCAAGAAAATAGGGATTTGGATCGAGATCGTGGAAAAAATAAAGTGCTCGACCAATCGACTCGTTTTGTTACTTCGAATTCCAAAGTAAGTTTGTTTATAATATGAATTGTTTAAACTATGCTCATGTGTTATATAATAAAAGATGATGTGGTTAATGAATAAATAATGATAAGTGTGAATTGAGAGATGTGGCACTAAGTGTGCGAAATAGAATTGATATAATAGAGAACGGCACTGTGTGTGCGAAAAAAAAAAAAAGTGTCGACTACTTTGCTTGGCACTGAGTGTGCGATATCGAGCTAAATTCGGTTTAAAGTAAAGGCACTAAGTGTGCGATGATATTTAAGTTTCGGCTATAAAATTAGCATTAAGTGTGCGAATAAGTCGAAGGAATAATAGATTGATCGAAACATCATATCGAGCATTGAGTAGCAATAATGATCGTTAACTAAGTGTTGATAGAGGTATGTACGAAACCTATGTGGTGGATGAATTGTGTAATAGCCCGACTTAGGGCCTAGTCGAAATCGTGGTGTGAGACCATAAATCTGAAGTAGAAATATGTGTGTAAATGATTTTATAAGGCTTATGAGGTATTTCCATAATTGTCTGAAAATTTTATGAAGGAATTTTATTAATTAGTGAACAAATGGTCCATTAGGACTAAATTGCGAAGATTAGAAAATATGAGATTCTAGAATATTTAAGTATGAAATAGAATTATAAAAATTATTAGAGGTCCTTATTTAGCAATTAGACCATTATTTGTTGAGATGGATAAAAACAGAGATGGGAAGGAAAAATCTCAAGAAAGAGCATTAAGGGCATTTTGGTAATTTAGTTAATTAATGAATTAAAAAGGGAAAAACAAGTCAAAATCTTGTCCATCTTCTTCCTAAGGGCCAAAATTTTCAAGTTCTCCATAGTTAGGGTTTGTCCAACTTTCAAGCTCAATAATAAGTGCATCCTAGCCCCGTTTTTAATGTTCTTCGTATTTTTTAAACCCTCGTAGCTCGGTTTAGCTATTTCTAGCTATATTTTGAGCTAGGTTTTTTTTTAAGAATTTACCCATGCATGAGATGCATGTATTTTGATGTTTTATGAAATATTATGAAAGTTTGATGTAGGATAAACATCTTTTTCTAAGTGAATTTTAAGAAAAATGCATGTAAGGACCAAATTGCAAAAGTAATGAAAATGGTCATAAATGGGTGAAATAGTAGAAATTGAAGGCTACTACAGTTATGAATATGAATCGGCTAGGCTTCAAATATAAGGAAGTTGAATGAAAATCATTTTTCGAGCCTTTGGACAAAAGTGTAATCATGAGAAAGTTTAGGGCAAAATTGTAATTTTTCCAAAGTATGAATTATGAGTCAATTTGAGTATTAAACAAGTTAAATTGTCATTATAGATCAAGAAACGCGAAGCTCGAATCAAAACCAAGGTAAAAACAAAGTCGAGGATAAAATTGCACAATTCTACACATTTTGAATACCGAGGTAAGTTTGTATGAAATTAAGGTTACAATTGTTGTTATTTTTAAAATTAATTATTATTTTTTGTGAAATGTATGTTCTTTACATGAAATGATCGTTAACACTATGATGATAAAATGAAGGACAATAAGTAAGCAAGTAAATGTCCGGATCGAAGTCTCAGAATAGCGAGGATACCTATGCCATAACATGAGCCAAGGAAAGCCCGTGTAAGACCATGTCTGGGACATGGCATCGGCATCAAGGAATGTAGGTCCCGTGTAAGACCATGTCTGGGATATGGCATCGACACGAACGTAGATCCTATGTAAGACCATGTCTGCGACATGGCATTAGCATCGAATAAGGAAGGTCTCATGTAAGACCATGTTTGGGACATGGCATTGACACCATATGAGAAAGGTCTCGTGTAAGACCATGTCTGGACATGGCATTGACACCATATGAGGCAGGTCCCGTGTAAAACCATGTTTGGGACATGGCTTCGCCACTAAAGAAAGATTTCGTGTAAGACCGTGTCTGGGACATGGCATCAATATTAAGCTAAGGAATCCCGTGTAAGACCATTTTTGGGATATGGCTTCAAAATATGAGGTGATCCCATGTAAGACCATATCTGGGATATGGCATTGGCATCAAGATATATGTTTGACAAGGTTGAGTATCCTCCGTTATTCTGGGAAATTCAACTGGCAAAGGAATTAAGTATGAGAAAGATAATAGATGAGATGAGCAAGTAAAATTAATGATGAGCTAAGTTGTATGAGAATGATTAGAAGTCCATATAAGCTAAAAGGATCAAGATTCAAATTTTGAACTTGATAGTTTAAATACTAAACCCTGTAATGAGTGAATAAATACAAGATAACGTAACCCTAAGGTGATGGGTAAGCATGAGCAAGAGTAAGTAAGTCTTAGTATGTGAGTTTTATGTGTACTTATTTGTTGATGAATGAGTTTATTTAAAGCAATTATGTTGTTACTTAAGATTTCATGCAAGCTTACTAGGCTATAAGCTTACCGCTCTATTTTCGCTTTTCCTTGTAATTTTGCCAATCTAGTTTGGGGATCGAAGAATGTCGGAACTCGGATCACACTATCAACCCTTATTTTTGGTATAACAAAGTTTATTATTTTGAGTATGGCATGTATAGGAGTTTGACCATTTTGAGTTATGTAATATTGAAGGAAAATGGTTAGTCATCAAGTTTGTGCATTCTTTTGTATAGGGCCATTAGAAATTGGTCGATAATTGGTAAGTTTTATACCTTTAATAATGATGAGGTTATGCATTTAAGTATATGAAATGAATGGAATAATTGAGTTGCTTGAGAATGTATAAGTGTGTTTATGTTTCAGGGTGGCAATTGGCTTGGAAAATAGCCTATAATTGTCCACATGAGAAGACACACAAGCGTGTGTCTTGGCTGTGTGTGACACACTGTCAGCCCCATGGGAATGTAAATAGGCCATGTGTCCCCTGCATCAACCCACAAGAATGTGATTCGTCACGCGGGCCATCGCACAGGCGTGTGCCTTGGTCGTGTGCTACTAAAGGATTGATGACGTCATACTCAGAGAGCTCCACGAGTAGGAGACACGGGTGTGTCTAGGCCGTGTGAAGGACACGGGTTATAAACATGGGCGTGTGCTCGGTGTGTGAAATAAGTCAGTGTCGACCACGGGTTTCGAACACGGGCATGTCTTAGGGCACACTGGCGTGTCCCTTGAAGCACAAAGGCATGTGGCCCCTATCTAGGTAAAAAGTTCCTAAGAGCGTTAAAGATCCCGGATGGATTTTGAAACTCTCCAGACTTATTATTAAGGCCTCGTAGGCCCATCTTATACCCAATTTGACTAAAGAATAATTTTTAAAAAAAAGGAACAAAAGTTTATGGCTCGTAAATGTATGATTAAGGTTAAGGACGATAATGCCTCGTATCCAGTTTGAATTTGGACTCGGGTAAGGGGTGTTACATTTAGTGGTATCAGAGCTACTGTTTAGTCGGTCCTAGGACTAACATAGCGTAAGTATGAGTCTAGCTATACATGCCATACCTATGAATATTTATATGATGATAGTGTGACGACTCCTGACGGCTTAAATTGTGTTTTTCTATATAGTAAATGGATCCCGGAAGAGCTATGAATGATGATGTAGAAAGTAATGTACGGCTCTCGCTGAAGGGATGGTGCTGAATGAGAATGAGAATAGACCCACAACAGTAAGCCAGAGAGAAGGAAAAGAGGTTAGAGAAGCCTTTCTCCACATGATGAATGCTTGGTACATGGAGTTCTTTCGTACGAACCCGAATGCGCAAACCCTCCATCCCCACCTATTCCTCAACCTACCCCTGTAGCCCCTCAGGTAGTAGAAGTGGTAAAAAGAGAAAAACCTCCGGTTGATAGGATCCAGAAACATAGAGCAGAGGAGTTCCAGGCTAGTAAAGATGACGATCCGAAAGAAGCGAGTTTTGGCTGGAAAATACCACCAGGGTATTTAATGAATTATCTTACACACTCGATGAGTGTATGAAGTGTGTAGTTTTTCTTTTAAGAGATTCTTCATATCAGTGGTGGAATACCCTTGTGTCGGTTGTACCAAGGGAAATGGTTACATTGGAGTTTTTCCAAGAAGAATTTAGGAAAAAGTACATTAGTCAAAAGTTCATCGACCAAAAGAGGAAGGAATTTTTGGAACTAAAGCAAGGTAAAATGTCAGTAACAGAGTATGAACGTGAGTTTGTAAGGTTCAGTAAATACACTCGAGAGTGTGTATCCACTGAAGCTATCATGTGCAAGAGATTTGAAGACGGACTAAACGAAGACATTAAATTGTTTGTTACTGTCCTAGAGTTAAAAGAGTTTGTTGTGCTGGTGGATCGGGCTTGTAAAGCTGAGGAATTAGTAAAAGATAAAATAATACCCGATATGGAGTCTCGTGATTCAAGAAATAGACAATAGAGTAAGTCATTCCAATCTTCGTCTAAGAAGTCAAGAGATTTCTCTACTCGATCAGCTACTTCTGCTTGATTTTCAAGCAGAGGCAAGAGTAAATAGTACTCCGAGAATAAGGCTCAGACAACTTCAATCGCTAGTGTTGGTAATGTTTGAACTAATAGATCGGAATGCCCACAGTGTGGTAGACGACATCCTAGTGAATGTCGTGCACATGAGAATTCTTGTTTTAAGTGTGGCTCACAAGATCACTTTATCAGAGAATGCCTCAAATTGAGTGAGAAAGACAAAGTTTAGAGTGCAAGAGCAGGGAGCACTAATAGAGGAAGACAACAAAAGAACCCGAGAAGTGGGGCGAGTAGTAAGGGTACACCCCGAGAGTAGACTGCAAGACCCAAGGGTAGAGCACCTGCAAGGACTTACGCCATTCGCGCTCACGAAGAGGCATCATCTCCCAATGTAATTACGGGTACATTTTCTCTTCATGACACTAATGTTGTTGCCTTAATTGATCCAAGGTCTACCCATTCATACATTTGTATAAAGTTAGCATCTAGCATAAGTATACCTGTTAAGTCTACAGAGTTTGTGATACAAGTGTCTAAACCTCTAGGCAAAAGTGTTTTAGTAAGTGAAGTATACAAAGATTTCCCATTAATGATTAGAGGTTATTATTTTAAGGAAAACCTTATGCTATTGCCATTTGATGAATTTGATATTATTCTTGGTATGGACTGGTTAACCACTCATGATGTGACAGTAAATTGTGGAAAGAAATATATTAAGATGAGATGTGAAAATGGGGACACACTTCGTGTTGAATCAGATGAACAAGACAGATCACCAGTAGTAATCTCTCACATGACGACTTAGAGGTATGTAAGAAAAGGGTATGAGGCGTATCTTGCCTTTGTGATGAATGCCAAAGAAATCGAGCTAAAGATTGAATCAGTACCGATAGTATGTGAGCACCCTAATGTCATTCTCGAGGAATTTCCCAGATTACCCCCAGTTAGAGAGGTCGAGTTTGGCATTGAGTTAGCTTTTGGTACTATACTGATATCGATTGCTCCTTACAAAATGGCTCCAACTGAGTTAAAGGAATTGAAGGTGCAGTTGCAAGAATTGACAGACAAAGGTTTTGCTAGACCAAGTTGTTCTCCATGGGGTGCTCTGGTATTATTTGTGAAAAAGAAGGATGGCTCTATGAGATTATGCATAGATTACCGATAGCTTAATAAGGTAACAGCGAAAAACAAGCACCCATTGCCTAAGATTGACAATTTGTTTAATCAATTGAAGGGAGCCATTGTGTTCTCCAAGATGAACTTGAGGTCGGGATACTACCAGTTGAGAGTAAAAGACTCAGATGTTCCTAAGACTGCTTTTTGAACAAGGTATGGGCATTATGAATTTTTATCACGCCTTTGGGTTTAATAAATGCTCTTGCGGTGTTTATGGATTTAATGAACAGCATCTTTAGGCCATATCTAGATAAGTTCGTAGTTGTTTTTATTGATGATTTATTGGTATATTTTTGAGATGAGTCCGAGCATGCTGAGCACTTGAGGACCGTTCTACAGATTCTTTGAGATAATCAGTTATATGCCAAGTTCAGTAAAAGTGAATTTTGACTCAAAGAAGTTAGATTTTTGAGACACATTGTCTCGGAAGAGGGAGTTCGAGTTGACACCAAGTAAGAAAGATGCTATATGGGTCGTAGTCGATAGACTTACGAAGTCAGCCCATTTTATACTTGTTCGAGTTGACTACTCACTTGACAAGTTGGTAAACTTGTATGTCTCAGAGATAGTAACGCTTCATGGAGTACCATTATCGATCATTTTGGATAGAGATCCGAGATTCACATCTAAATTTTGGAGAAAGTTACAAGAGGCCTTGGGTACAAAGTTGAGTTTTAGTACGGCCTTTCACCCCCAAACCTACGGTCAGTTGGAGAGGTTAATACAAGTACTTGAAGATATGCTCAGATGTTGTGTTATTGAGTTCCAAGAAAGCTGGGAAAATACCTACCTTTGGTAGAATTCTCCTACAATAACAGTTTTCAGTCAAGCTTGAAAATGGCACCTTATGAGGCTTTGTATGGGCGTAAGTGTCGAACGCCTTTATATTGGACTGAACTTAAGGAAAACCAGAGTCATGAAGTGGACTTGGTTAAAGAAACCAAAGAAAAAGTAAGGGTGATTCGAGATTACTTAAAAGCTACTTCTGATCGACAAAAAATCCTATTTGGATTTGGAAAGGAAAGAGATAGAATATCAAGTCGGTGATAAAGATTCTTGTAACATCTCGATTTAGGGCCTAGTCATAATAGTGGTGTGAGACCACAAATCTGAGGTATGTGAGTTTTTGAGGTTCATGTCATGTTTTCATGTTAGTGTGAAAGTTTCATGAAGCAATTGTGTTAAATCGTGGTTGAATTGTCCAAAAAGGACTAAATTGCAAAAGTTGCAAAATGTGAAATTCTAGAAGCTATTTGTGTGAAATAGTTTTGGATTATCAATTAGAGGTCCTTAAATAGAATTTCAAATTCATTTTCATGAATGGGTTAAATTTTGAATTTTTAGGGCATTTTGGTCATTTGACAATTAATTGATTTGAAAGATGATAGCATTCATTGCTACCGAAAATTTTAGGCTCTTCAACTTTTTAAGCTAGCTAGTAAGTGTATTCTAGCTCTGTTTTTTGATATTCTTCGTATTTTTGAAGTCTTAGTAGCATGAGTAAGCTATTTTTAGCTATATGTTGAGCTAAGATGGATGTTCAAAAATATACCGATGTATGACATGCATTTATTTAGATGGTTTATGGAAGAATATGAAAGCTTGATGTAGTAGAAACATCTTTTATTAAGTGAATTCCATGAAAAATGCATGTAGGGACTAGTTTGTGAAAGTCTTGAGTTTGGTCATACATGTGTGATTTAGTGAGAATTGATGATTACTTTAGTTGAGTAAATGGTTCGACTATGCATGAAAAGCTAAAAAGTTGAATGAAAGTCACTTTACGAGCCTTGGGCCAAAAGTATAAATGAGAAAGTTTTGGGGCAAAATGGTAATTTTGCTAAAGTATGAGATAAGGGTCAATTTAGTCAATGTGTGTATTGAACAAGTTGATTTATTCAATATAGATCAAGAAAGAAGAAGCTCGGATCGAAATTGAGGCAAGAGCAAGGTGGTGGACTAAATTGCACGTTTCAATACTTTTGAATACCGAGGTAAGTTTACGTATAAATGATGCATATATGCGTTTACATTCTTAATTCTAGCTAGTGTGTAGCATGATTGAGGACTTATTCGATTCTAGAGGAATGAATGAGATAGAAATTGTGAATGGATGAATGAATTATAAGTAGATTCGTGAATGTGTAGTGATAATGCTTGATGGTGGGCTAAGTGTGATACCACCTTAATACTAAACAAGGATGGGATGTGTGCGATACCATAGTCAAGTATATTATTTAGTGGGCTATGTGCGAAACCACTATGATTTCCTCTTGGTAGGCTATGTGCGATACTACCTTATTATCTGATTGTGGTGGGCTGAGTGCGAAACCACCGAGTAATTTAGCTTTGTGGATGTATTAGTGTGATAAAATAATGTGTTGTACTTTTGAGTAAATGTGATATTGAGTGCAGGGGTGCATGTCAATGATTATGAGTATGAGTATGAGACTAATGATGTGTTGGAAATGTGATAAGGGATAGAAAGAGTAAGCATAATTATGGATGTGAATTTATTTGGTAGTATAATGCTAATTGTTGTTTAGTTTATACTAGAATGCTTAAATTGTTTATGTGTAAACTTAATAAGCTCAAGGCTTACTCCTTTCTTTTCCTCTTGTCTTATAAAGAAAAATGGTTGTTTCGAGATACGTGGATCATATGAAAGATCGCCCACACTATCAGCACACTCCGGTATATTAGACTAAGTGTTTTGTATATGGCATGTATAGGGGCTAGACAAGTTAGTGAATTTTGTTGTATTGGCTAAGATGTATTGGCCTTTAGATTGATAATATATTTTATATAATGCCATAGTTGTTGGCTTCTTCATTATATGGAAAGATGTAGTTATCCATGTAAGATTGTGCTTGTGTTTGAGGTATTTATGAATGAGTTTAATGAGTATATGTTGTATGAACTTGAGAGGTGAGAAGAGCTTAGCACATAGCTTTATTCTTGTCCATGTGGATAGACATACGGGCCTATGTCTAGGCCATGTGTGACACACGGCCAACCCAAGGGCGTGTGCTCGGGCGTGTCTCTTTGACAGTTTCAAGCAGTATAGGCCATAGGCTAGCCACACGGGCGTGTGTTTAGACTTCAGGCCGTGTGGTGTAGCCAGTGTTCACCATGGATGGTGAGCACGGGCGTGTGCCCTAGCCGTGGGGCATTGGTAGAATGCTTGGGTTTTCATGCACGGGTTGAGGGCATGGGCGTGGGTGACTTCCACGGGCGTGTCTCACCTTACACGGGCATGTAGTCCCTATTTAAATAGAGAAACTTTAAAAATCGTAGAAGTTTTCGATAAGGTCTCGAGAGCCCTCGTGAGTTTGAGTGAGATCTCGTAAGTCGAATATAAAGTTGTTCAAGTGACTTAATAGAGTAGTCGCGATAAGCCTAAGTGGCGATCATGTGGTTTTAGTACGGTAACACCTCGGGCCCAGTTTCGGCGGGGATTATGGGTACAGGGTGTTACATTTAGTTGTATCAGAGCTATGGTTTAGTCGATTCTAAAACTACCATAATAGGTGTAAGAGTCTAGCTATACATGCCATAAGCATATAATGATAGTGTGGTGGCTTCTGATGATTTTAAACTTGTTTTTATATAGTGTATGGATCCCGATCAATCGGCTGCTGATGACACAGCTAGTAATGTGCCGACTATCGCACAAGGGACCGCGCTTGTACAGAGTGAACCCAAGACTAGGGGTCAAAGAGACGAGGCTCGAGAAGCCTTTCTCTAGATGATGAGTAACTGGTACTCGAAGTATGTTCGAGCAAACCCTAATGCTCAACATCCTCTACCTCCTCCTATACCTCAACAAGTCCCAGTGGCTCCTTAAGGTATAGAAGCAGTGAGAGTAACGAAGCCCCCAGTAGATAAGATTAGGAAACACGGGGCTGAGGAGCTTAGAGCTAAGGTAGATAATGACCCTGAAAGGGCATAGTTCTAGCTAGAGAACTCAATGAGGGTATTCGATGAACTCTCATGTACACCCAAAGATAGCTTGAAGTGTTTCGTATCTTTGCTGAGGGACTCGGTATACCATTGGTGGAAAACGTTGACGTCAGTGGTCCCAAAAGAGCGGGTGACGTGGAACTTCTTTCTGGAAGAGTTTCAAAAAAAGTATATAAGCCAACGATTCACTGATCGAAAAAGGAAGGAATTCCTTGAGTTGAAGCAAGGAAGACTGTCAGTAGCAGAATATGAGCGCGAGTTTGTTAGGCTTAGCAAATACGCTCAAGAATGCGAGTCGACAGAGACCGTTTTATGGAAAAGGTTCGAAGATGGATTGAATGAGGATATAAAACTCCTAGTTGGTATTTTGGAATTGAAAGAGTTTGTAGTGCTAGTTGATAGGGCAAGTAAGGCCGAAGAATTGAGTAAGGATAAGAAGAAGGCGGTGAGTGAGGCCCGATATGCGAGAAAGCAGCCTATAAGCAAATCACACCAAGCTCAATCGAAAAGATCCAAGAAGGCGAATCCCCGGACCGCTACATTAGTTGGATATTCACCTCGAGATCAAGACAACACTCGTTCGGGTTCAAGGGTCCAAGCCACATCGATGGAAAGTGTGGCCAATCCGAAGAACAAACTTGAGTGTCCAAGGGTTCAAAAGTGTTAGGCTAATAGTCGAAACTGTTATAAGTGTGGTTCCCCCGACCATTTTATCCGAAATTACCTTGAGAGGGATGATAAAGAATAGAAGCAAGAGATAAGATCTAGCAATGTACCTACGAGGGGTAGGCCACCAAGAGAACCCGAGAGGGGGAACTAGTTGTAGAGGTACGTCACGAGATTCTGTTGTGAGACCGGAGAGTCGAGCCCCTGCAAGGATGTATGCCATTAGCACTCGTGAATAGGCATCCTCCTCATATGTGATAACGGGTACTTTCTCTCTCTATGACACTTTTGTTATTGCTTTAATTGACCTAGGGTTTACCCATTCCTATATTTGCATGAGATTGGCATCTAGTTTTAGTATGACCGTTGAGTCTACGGACATTGTGGTTAAGGTGTGAAACCCATTAGGTAAGCATGTGTTAGTAGACAAGGTGTGTAAGAATTGTCCTTTCACGATTGAGAGCCATTGTTTTCTGGCAAACCTGATGTTGTTGTAGTTTGATGAGTTTGATTTAATCCTTAGCATCGATTGGTTGACTACACATAGTGTTTTAGTGAACTATGGTAGTAAGTTTATCGAGCTGAAATGTGAGGATGGAGATGTTATTCGGGTTGAATCAGGTGGATCGGATAGTCTACCAGTGATGATTTCTTCCTTAGTGGCCGAGAAATGCTTGATAAAGGGATGTGAGTCTTATCTTGCATTTGTATTAAATACTCAAGAATCTGAGGTGAAGATTGAATTAGTGCCGGTGGTATGTGAGTATTTAGATGCATTCCCGGAGGAATTACCCAAATTACCTCTAGTGAGAGAGATTGAGTTTGGGATTGAGTTAATTTTGGGAACGGCACCTATTTCAATTGCTCTGTATAGGATGGCACCTATAGAGTTGAAAGAACTGTAGGTTCAGTTGCAATAGTTGACAGATAAAGGTTTTGTGAGATCGAGCTACCCACCATGGGGTGCTCCGGTATTATTTGTGAAGAAGAAAGATGGGTCTATGAGGTTGTGCATAGACTATAGGCAACTCAATAAAGTGACAGTGAAGAATAAGTATACTTTACCAAGGATTGATGATCTTTTTGATCAATTAAAGGGAGCTTCAGTTTCTCCAAGATAGACCTAAGGTCTGGTTATTATCAGCTGAGAGTGAAAGAGCAAGATGTGTTGAAAACTGCATTTCAAACAAGGTATGGTCATTACGAGTTTCTAGTCATGCCGTTTGGTTTAACGAATACACCTGCGATTTTTATGGATCTGATGAACCGTGTCTTCAGACCATATGTGGACAAGTTTATGGTTGTCTTCATTGACGACATATTGATCTATTCTCGGAATGAGAACGATCATGAAGAACATTTGAGAATTGTCTTGCAAACTTTGAGAGATAAGCAATTGTATGCTAAGTTTAGCAAGAGTGAGTTTTGGCTCCGAGAGGTTGGATTCCTAGGACACATTGTGTCGAGTGATGGTATCCGAGTTGATCCGAGCAAGATTTTGGCATTTGTGGATTGGAAACAGCAGAGGAACGTATCAGAAGTTAGAAGCTTTCTAGTTTAGCGGGATGTTATAGACATTTAGTAAAGGGATTTTCTTTGATTGCTACCCCGATGACAAAACTGTTACATAAGGATGTAAAGTTTGATTGGACTGAGACATGTTAACAGAGTTTCAAGAGGTTGAAAACATTGTTAACTGAGGCACCAGTTTTGGTTCAACTAGAATCGAGAAAAGAGTTCATGGTTTATAGTGATGCATCGTTTAATGGTCTCAGTTGTGTCTTACTGCAAGAGGGTAAGGTAGTCGCTTACGCCTCGAGGCAGTTAAAATCGCACGAGAAGAATTATCCGACTCACGATTTTGAGTTGGCTGCAATTGTTTTCGCGTTAAAGATTTGGCGACATTACTTGTATGGGGAAAAGTGTCGAATCTTTATGGATCACCAGAGTTTGAAGTATTTAATGGATCAGAAGGATATGAATTTGAGACAGAGGCGGTGGCTTTAGTTATTGAAAGACTATGAGTTAGCCATTGATTACCACTCGGGAAAAGCAAATGTGGTTGCGGATGCTCTGAGTAGGAAATCCTTATATGCTTTGAGAGCCATGAGCACAAGTCTGACATTATCTAATGATGGGACTATTTTGGCCGAGTTGAGAGGTAGACCACTATTTGTCCAACAGATAAGTAAGGCTCGAAGAAAAGACAGTGAGATGCAAGCTAAGAGAGCTAAGTGTGGATCAGGAAGTGATTCTGATTTCGAGTGGGATCGGATAATTGTTTGATGTACCATGGCAGAATTTGTGTACCAAGAGAGGAAGAGTTAATCCGAAAAGTTTTGTATGAAGTGCATAGTGGTTATTTTTCAATACACCCGGGCAGTACGAAAATGTACAATGATTTGAGGAAGTTTTATTGGTGGCCGGGTATGAAAAGAGACATTTTAGAGTTTGTGGCAAAATGTTTGATTTGTCAACAGGTGAAAGCTGAGCATCAAGTGCCTTCGGGATTACTTTAGCCTATGATGGTACCCGAATGGAAATGGGATCGGGTTACCATGGATTTTGTGACGGGGTTACCTCTGACTCCGAAAAAGGAAGATATTGTGTGGGTTGTTGTGGACAGATTGATGAAGTCGGCTCATTTTATTCCAGTACGTGTTGATTACTCACTGGATAAGTTAGCCGAATTTTATGTGGCAGAAATAGTGAGATTACATGGTATGCCTGTGTCTATAATATCGGATAGAGATCCTAGGTTTACTTCGAGGTTCTGGAAGAAGTTGCAAGAAGCCATGGGTACGAGGTTAAATTTCAGTACTGTGTTCCATCTGTAAATTGATGGTCAGTCTGAAAGAGTGATTCAAGTCCTTGAAGATATGCTTCGATGTTGTGTGTTAGAATTCGAAGGTAGTTGGGAGAGATATCTAACTTTGGTCGAATTTGCTTACAATAACAGCTATCAATCAAGTATATGGATGGCTCCGTATGAGGCCTTGTACGGTCGTAATTGTCGGACTCCTTTGTATTGGACCGAGCTTGGTGAGAAGCGAATCCATGGGGTCGATCTAGTGAAAGAAACTGAAGAGAAAGTGAAAGTGATTTGTTATAGTCTAAAAGCTACTTCGGACCGGCAGAAGTTGTATGCGGATTTGAAACGAAAAGAAATTGAATTTGATGTGGGTGACAAAGTGTTTTTGAAAGTATCACCATGGAAGAAGATCATGAGATTTGGACGAAAAGGGAAATTGAGTACAAGATTCATAGGGCCGTATGAAATTACCGGTAGAATTGGACTAGTGGCTTACCATTTGGCCTTGCCGATGGAATTAGAAAATATTCACAATGTATTCCATGTGTCGATGTTGCGACGATATCGCTCCGATCCTTCGCATGTGATTCCTTAAACGAAAATTGAGATAAGACTAGATATATCTTATGAAGAAGAGCCAATTAAGATCTTGGCTCGAGAAGTGAAATAGTTGAGGAATAAGAACATAGCCCTTGTAAAAGTGTTGTGGCAAAAACACGGTGTGGAAGAGGCTACATGGGAGACGGAAGAAGCTATAAGAGAGCAACATCCAAACCTCTTTACTGGTAAAATTTTCGGGGGCAAAAATCTCAAAAGGGGGAGAGTTGTAACATCCTGATTTAGGGCCTAGTCAGAATAGTGGTGCGAGACGACAAATCCAAGGTATATGTTTGCATGTTAGTGTGAAAGTTTCATGAAGCAATTTTGTTAAATTGCGGTTGAATTGTCCAAAAAGGACTAAATTGCAAAAGTTGCAAAATGTGAAATTTTAGAAGCTATTTGTGTGAAATGGTTTTGGATTATCAATTAGAGGTCCTTAAATAGTAATTTTCCCAAATTCTAATTTTTGGACAAAATTGGGCATGAATGGGTTAAAATTTGAAAGTTTGACAGAAAGGGTATTTTAGTCATTTGTTAATTAATTGATTAAAATGGGAAAAGATGATAGAATTTCAGTCATCTTCTTCTCCAACCTGTCGAAAATTTAGAGAAGCCATTGTTAGGGCTCTTCAACTTTTCAAGCTAGCTAGTAAGTGTATTCTAGCTCCGTTTTTGATATTCTTCGTATTTTTGAAGTTCTAGTAGCATGAGTAAGATATTTTTAGCTATATGTTGAGCTAAGATGGATGTTCAAAAATATAACCATGTATGACATGCATGTATTTAGATGTTTTATGGAAGAATATGAAAGCTTGATGTAGTAGAAACACCTTTTGCTAAGTGAATTCCAAGAAAAATGCATATAGGGACTAGTTTGTGAAAGTCTTGAGTTTGGTCATACATGTGTGATTTAGTTAGAATTGATGATTGCTTTAGTTGAGTAAATGGTTCGGCTATGCATGAAAAGCTAGAAAGTTGAATGAAAGTCACTTTACGAGCCTTGGGCCAAAAGTATAAATATGAGAAAGTTTTGGGGAAAATGGTAATTTTGCTAAAGTATGAGATAAGGGTCAATTTAGTCAATGTGTGTATTGAATAAGTTGATTTATTCAATATAGATCAAGAAAGAAGAAGCTCAGATCGAAACTGAGGCAAGAGCAAGGTGGTGGACTAAATTGCACGTTTTAATACTTTTAAGTACCGAGGTAAGTTTACATATAAACGATGCATATATGCGTTTAAATTCTTAATGCTAGCTAGTGTGTAGCATGATTGAGGACCTATACGGTTCTAGAGGAATGAATGAGATAGAAATTGTGAATGGATGAATGAATTACAAGTATATACGTGAATGTGTAGTGACAATGCTTGATGGTGGGCTAAGTGCAATGCCACCTTAACACTAAACAATGATGGGTTGTGTGCGATACCATAGTCAAGTATATTATTTAGTGGGCTATGTGCGAAACCACTATGATTTCTTCTTGGTAGGCTATGTGCTATACTACCTTATTATCTGATTGTGGTGGGCTGAGTGCGAAACCACCAAGTAATTTAGCTGTATGGATGTATTAGTGTGATAAAATGATGTGTTGTACTTTTGAGTAAATGTGATATTGAGTACAGGGGTGCATGTAAATGATTATGAGTATGTGACTCATGATGTGTTGGAAATGTGGTAAGGGATAGAAAGAGTAAGCATAATTATGGATGTGAATTTATTTGGTAGTATAATGCTAATTGTTGTTTAGTTTGTACTAGAATGCTTAAAATGTTTATGTGTAAACTTACTAAGCTCAAGGCTTACTCCTTTCTTTTCCTCTTGTCTTATAGAGAAAAATGGTTTATTCGAGATACGTGGATCATGCAGAAGATCGCCCACACTATTAGCACACTCCGGTACATTAGACTAAGTGTTTTGTATATGACATCTATAGGGGCTAGACAAGTTAGTGAATTTTGTTGTACTAGCTAAGATGTGTTGGCCTTTAGATGGATAATATATTTTGTATAAAGCCATAGTTTTTGGCTACTTCATTATATGGAAAGATGTAGTTATCCATGTAAGATTGTGTTTGTGTTTGAGGTATTTATGAATGAGTTGAATGAGTACATGTTGTATGAACTTGAGAGGTGAGAAGAGCTTAGCACTTAGCTTTGTTCTTGTCCATGTGGATAGACACAAGGGCATGTATCTAGGCCATGTGTGACACACGGCCAGCCCACGGGCATGTGCTTGGGCGTGTCTCTTTGATAGTTTCAAGCAGTATAGGCCATGGGCTAGCCACACGGGCATGTGTTTAGACTTCAGGCCGTGTGGTGTAGTCAGTGTTCACCACGGATGGTGTGCAAGGGCATATGCCCTAGGCGTGGGGCATTTCATGCATGGGTTGAGGGCATGGGCGTGGGTGACTTCCACGGGCATGTATCACCTTACAGGGCGTGCAGTCCCTGTTTAGGTGGAGAAACTTTAAAAATCGTAGAAGTCTCTGATAAGGTCTCGAGAGCCCTTGTGAATTTGAGTGAGGTCTCGTAAGTCGAAAATGAAATTGTTGAGGTGACTTAGGAGAGTAGTCACGATGAGCCTAAGTGGAGATCATGTGGTTTTAGTACGATAACGCCTCGAGCCCGGTTCTGGCAGGGATTAAGGGTAAGGGGTGCTGCAATTCTTAAAAGTGTCACCATGGAGAAAAGTTCTTAGATTTGGCTGGAAAGGAAAATTGAGTCCGCGTTTTATCGGACCATGCGAGATCACTGAGAGGATAGGGCCGGTAGCCTATCGGTTGGCTTTGCCACCTGAGTTAGAAAAGATTCACGATGTATTTCATGTTTCTATGCTACGACGCTATCGATCAGATCCTTCTAATGTAATTACACCGACAGAAGTTGAGATACAGCCTGATATGACCTATGGTGAAGAACCAGTTAAGATTCTAGCCCGAAAAGTCAAGCAATTAAGGAATAAAAGTATAGCTCTTGTGAAAGACTTATGGCAAAGGCATGGGGTAGAAGAGGCTACTTGGGAGCTCAAGGAGGAAATGAGGAATCAGTATCCGAACCTTTTTACTGGTAAGATTTTCGGGGACGAAAATCCCTAAGGGAGAATTATAATAGCCCGACTTAGGGCCTAGTCGGAATTGTGGTGCGAGACCACAAATTCGAAGTAGAAATATGTGTTTAAATGATTTTATAAGGCTTATGAGGTATTTGCATAATTGTGTGAAAATTTTATGAAGGAATTTTTTAATTAGTGAACAAATGGTCCATTAGGATTGAATTGTTAAGATTAGAAAATATGAGATTCTAGAAGATTTAAGTATGAAATAGAATTATAAAAATTATTAGAGGTCCTTATTTAGCAATTAGACCATTATTTGTTGAGATGGACAAAAACGGAGATGGGAAGGAAAAATCTCAGGAAAGAGCATTAAGGGCATTTTGGTCATTTGGTTAATTAATGAATTAAGAAGGGGAAAACAAGTCAAAATCTTGTCCGTCTTCTTCCTAAGGGCGAAATTTCAAGTTCTCCATAGTTAGGGTTTGTCCAACTTTCAAGCTCAATAGTAAGTGCATCCTAGCCCCGTTTTTAATGTTCTTCGTATTTTTGAAACCCTCGTAGCTCGGTTTAGCTATTTCTAGCTATATTTTGAGCTAGGTTTTTGTTTAAAAATTTACCCATGTATGACATGAATGTATTTTGATGTTTTATGAAAGATTATGAAAGTTTCATGTAGGATAAACATCTTTTTCTAAGTGAATTTTATGAAAAATGCTTGTAAGGACCAAATTGCAAAAGTAATGAAAAGGGTCATAAATGGGTGAAATAGTAGAAATTGAAGGCTGCTATAGTAATGAATATGAATCGGCTAGGCTTGAAATATAAAGAAGTTGAATGAAAATCATTTTTTGAGCCTAGGGGAAAAAGTGTAATTATGAAAAAGTTTAGGGGCAAAAATTATAATTTTTCCAAAGTATAAATTATGAGTCAATTTTATCAATGTGAGTATTAAACAAGTTAAATTGTCATTATAGATCAAGAAACGCGAAGCCCGGATGGAAACCGAGGCAAAAATAAAGTCGAGGACTATATTGCATAATTCTACACATTTTGAATACCAAGGTAAGCTTGTAAGAAATTAAGGTTACAATTGTTGTTATGTTTAAAATTAATTGTTATTTTTGTGAAATGTATGTTCTTTACATGAAATGATCGTTAACACTATGATAATAAAGTGAAGGAGAATGAGTAAGCAAGTAAAGTCCCTATCGAAGCCTTGGAATAGCAAGGATACCTATGTCATAACATGAGCCAAAGAAAGCCTGCGTAAGACCATGTCTGGGACATGGCATCAACATTGAATAAGGAAGGTCTCATGTAAGACGATGTCTGGGCCATGGCATTGACACCATATGAGGAAGGTCTCATGGAAGACCATGTCTGGGACATGGCATCGACATCATATGAGGCAGGTCCCGTGTAAGACCAGGTCTAGGACATGGCTTCGGCACCAAAGGAAGATTTCATGTAAGACCATGTTTGGGACATGGCATCGATATTAAGCTAAGGAATCTCGTGTAAGACCATATCTGGGATATGCCTTTAGAATATGAGGTGATCCCATGAAAGACCATATCTGGGATATGGCATTGGCATCAAGATATATGTTTAAATACTAAACCATGTAATGAGTGATACAGGTACTATGAATTGGAAATGAGAAAGATAATAGATGAGATGAGTAAGTAAAATTGGCAATGAGATAAGTTGTATGAGAATGATTAAAAGTCCATGTAAGCTAAAAGGATCAAGATTCAAATTTTGACCCTGATAGTTTAAATACTAAACCATGTAATGAGTGATACAGGTACTATGAATAAATACAAGATAAGGTAACCCTAAGGTGATGGATAAGTCGAGCAAAAGTAAGTAAGAGTAAGTAACTCTTAGTATGTGAGTTTTATGTGTACTTATTTCATGATGAATGAGTTTATTTAAAGCAATTATGTTGTTACTTAAGATTTCATGCAAGCTTACTTGGCTATAAGCTTACCTCTCTCTTTTCCCTTTTCCTTGTAGTTTTGCCAAGCTAGTTCGAGGATCGAAGAATGAGCTCAGATCACACTATCAACCGTTATTTTTGGTATAGCAAAGTTTATTATTTTGAGTGTGGCATGTATAGGAGTTTGACCATTTTGAGTTATGTCATATTGAAGGAAAATTGTTAGTTATCAAGTTTGTGTATTCTTTTGTATATGGCCATTAGAAATTGGTCGATAATTGCTAAGTTTTATTCCTTTAATGATGATGAGGTTATGCATTTAAGTTTATAAAATAAATGGAATAATTGAGTTGCTTGAGAATGTATAAGTGTGTTTATGTTTCAGGGTGGCAATTGGCTTGGAAAATAGCCTATAATTGTCCACACGAGAAGACAAACGGGCGTGTGTCTTGGCCGTGTGTGACACATGGTCAGCCCCATGGGCGTGTAAATAGGTCGTGTGTCCCCTGCATCAACCCACAAGAATGTGATTCGTCATACGGGCCATCGTACGGGCGTGTGCCTTGGCCGTGTGCTACTAAGGGATTGATGATGCCATACTTAGAGAGCTCCACGGGTAGGAGACACGGGCGTATCTAGGCCGTGTGAAGGACACGGGTTATAGACACAAGTGTGTGCTCAGCCATGTGAAAAAGTCACTGTCTACCACGGGTGTCCAACACGGACATGTCTTAGGGCACACGGGAATGTGGCCCCTATCTAGGCAAAAAGTTCCTAAGAGCGTTAAAGATCCCAAATGGATTCTGAAACTCTCCGCACCTATGATTAAGGCCTCGTAGTTCTATCTTATACCCAATTTGACTAAAGAAGAAAAGTTTTTAAAAAGGAACGAAAGTTTATGGATCGTGAATGTATGATTAAGTAAGGTTAAAGACTGTAATGCCTCGTATCCGATTCCGGCGTTGGACTCGGGTAAGTGGTGTTACAAATTGAGAATTAGATGAATGGATGGTTATGTAAGTATTGGATATAGATGAGATTGTGCATTTTTGTGAAATAATCTATGTGATGGTTTAATTTGTGTATTGATTTGAATTATTGAGTTAAATGTATTATATTATGAACTTACTAAGCTTTAAAGCTTACTGTGTGAAGTTTTCTCTATTTTATAGTGTATTTTAAAGCTAGCTCGGATTCGGGGATCGTCGGTGACTCAATCACACTATTGGTTATCTATTTTGATATTTTTGGAAAGATGTATATATTTGAATATGGCATGTATAGGCTAGTAGATATGGCATGTTTTGAGATGTTTGGATCTTGCCATGTGATTTGGCTAGATAAGTTAATGAAATTGGTATATGTTTTGGATTTTTGTAAAGGTTGGTCAAGATGTGTATGTGAGTTCTAAGTGTATGATCTTAAGATATGTTTTGGTAGAATGGAGATGGTATGTTTTACTATAATATGGTTGAGATTAAATAGTGCATGATTGACTTGTTTTTTATATGTGATTTATATTTTGAATTGTTATTCTTAGATGGATTTGGATGGGATGATGTATGATGATATTATGAGATTCTATTTGAGTATGTTTGGTATGTTTGAATGCCAATGGGAATATGAAATGGTATTGATCAATACTTGTAGGTGTGACCCAAAGTGTGGGTGGCAAATTGGCCTTTCAAATGGCCTATAATTGCCAACACGATTGAGCACATGGGCGTGTGGCTCGACCGTGTCTTTCGAGTTTGCAAATTGTAACAAGTCAGGCTCGACCACGGGCTAGACACACGGACGTGTGATTGGCCGTGTGGTGCAGGTCAGTGTCAACCACGGGTGAGGCACACGGGCGTGTCTCGGGCCATGTGAAAAAGTCAGTATGTATGCCCTGTTTTGCCACGGCTTGGACACATGGGCTTGTCCGAGGCAGTGTGAGGCACACGGCCTAGCCACACGGGCGTGTGACCTCTGTAGTTTTGAAAAATGTTTAATTTTTCAGAAAAATTTGTATGTATTCGGATTAGTCCCGACCCCTTTCTATCACATATTTAAGGTCTCGTAGACCTCATTAAGGGACTATATGCATATATTTTGTTATGTTTTGACGATGATAGACTTTGTGTTGTAAAATGATTATAAATGTTCCAATATGATTGGTAATGCCTCTTACCCTATTAGGTGGATGATTATAAAAGTTAAGGGTCAACAAGCCTAGGCAAACATTTAATGCTCTTAAAGCTATCATCAACAATCAATATTTCACATACTTACTACCAAGTTCATAATCTTTTCATTAAGGTCCTATTTAGTGTCCTCATGCTAACACCCTTTTTAAAAGTTATTCATCTAACAACTAAGACTCAAGTTCTTCCTTAAAATGCAGCAAACAACTAAAGTAGCTCTCATGGTAAAATTCTAAACCTTTCACAACATTGCACAATAGTCCCCTCATTTGAAAGCTTAAGCTTTAGGGATCTCAAAAGTACAATTATTTTCAAGAAAAGTTCACTAGAACACTTACTTGAATGGATGAGAGTTTGCTAAAATTTTTGAAGGTTTCTACCCCTTATTTGCTGCAATTTTTGGTGGAGGGTGATAGGAGAAAAAGATGATAACTTTTCTCTCCTTATTCTATTATTAAAAGTCAAATTAGTCTACCTACTACTAACTTGGACACTAATTGAAAATTTTGTCTCCCATGCTCTCTTATGGCTGGCCAAGCCTCTTTCAAAGGCTAAATTTCCTTTTAAATACCCCATTTAACAATCCATAACCATTTGGTACTTCTAGCATATAGAATGGAACTTTCACACTTTATGCGATTTAGTCCTTTTTGCAAATTAAACACGAAAACGTTAAAATTAAAATACCAAAATTTTAATGCTCATATTCGATCATGCTCTAACTCATAATATATCATGAAAATAATTTCTCCAATCTCGAAATAGTGATCCCGAGATCACTATTCTGACTAGCCCCTAAATCGGGCTATTACACTCTTAGTGAAGTAGCCAACGACCATGAATATGAATCGATGTTGGCTAAAAGCTTTTGAGGAGATTGGCTTGATAATGTTCATGCCCCACATATAGGGAATCTGTGAAGAAATAGATGAGGCACATAAGTCTTGTATTAATCCATCTGGCATTTACGGCATAACTGATGCAACCTCCCCTTTTCTGGTGGACCAGCAGTACCTAAACCTCATGATTAGCCTGACTATTGTAAGATTATTAGCATGTGATCTTCAAATACCCTTATGGACTTCTTCTAGGATTTCCTTAGCTTTGACAGCATACTCACGCCTCAGTAGCCTAGGCGTGTCTTAATGTGATCATGCGAAAACATCTTTGAATTCTTGGAAATGACTCAATGATGCCTTGCCTTATTCCTGCGGTAAGCTAAGCTTCCATCTTCATCTCCTTCGTTAGCTCATAGTGTCCGCTGACACTTCATAAGTTAGGATCTACCATTCTTAACAAATTAGGAAATAAGTTGCAATCTCTGTCATCTTCAAAGTCCTTAGATCCCTCTAGACATATATCTCACTAAAAAGGGAGTCAGTAACAGCGTCACTTATACCATTAATATCTGGGGACTCATTTTGGGTATGAAGGTAAATTTTAGAGAATAAATGATTCCCAAAATGATTATTTATATGGTATGATCATGAATAAAGAATATTTGAATAGAAATCCAAGGTACGAAAGAATCTATAAATAGAAACAATGGAAAAATATTTGCTCAAAAAGATGCATTTTATTGAAATAGAGATTCTGAACACAAGCCTATTTCAAAAAAGGACGCTTATTTCCTCTATGCTTAAAGCAACAAGCGTGTTTCGAACATTACTCTGAGTAAGCTTTAAAAATACATGAATCTCTTCCACAATCCTATTGTCTAAAACACTCACAAACATGCAAGGGCTTGGATTCTACAAATTTTAATGCATATGATGAGATGTAATGCGAATGCATGAAATGAAATGCAAATGCATTGAATGAATGCAAAAAGAAAGAAAGGCGTTGATTCTGAATTCAATTCCATTGGAAGAACATTTCTAGAAAATAAATTCATTTACATAAAATGGATTACATATGCGGCTTTGTCCTCATAATCCAGGTGAAGACACCAATCCTTTTCTTTGTATATGGATGTAATGGTCATGTCCCGTCAACTTCCTCAATAGGTGCCTCTTCTAGCTTCTTATTGTTTGATCCAGGCCGCGACTTTTTACTCACCTATCCCCCGCAATGCTTATAAGCTTCTTTAAGAAAGTCGAGACGTGACGACTCTTGAATAGTCTTTGTCGGCTTGAATCCTCGGGCAAAGTCTTATATTCTTCTGCGGGCTATCAACCTTCTCTCGTTGTTTATTTGGACTATATTCGGATGACCGTATTATAATCCACTTTATCAAGAAATCCATTTCCCTATGACAAACTCTTCTATTTAGCAATTGAATATTAATCAACACTTCCCTTCTATGATGATGCAATGCAATGCAATCAAAACAAAAGAAAACACTTTAGTACGAGAGAAATAAACAAAATAGAGTACCTATCCAGGTGACTACTAGGGTTCAAAATGGCTCTACCTAGGGTGGGTTCCTAAGGTTCGCTATATGCAGTTTGGTTCTAAAGAGAGGTACCCGAACCAGCAGATTTCTCGATCCTCACCCATCATATGCTCATACAGACCGAGCTCAGTTCAAGGGAATACATTTCCCTATGGCTGCACGGAGATAAAAATCTCACGAAGACATAGGTACGGATGTATCCCGAAAGCGATCAACTATCTAGCACGGAGGTGAAAACCTCACAAAGGAATACCTTCTCACTCCCACTTAAAAGGGTATAATCGAGCGGTCATGTAATGCAATGTGCAGAGACATATCAAAACATCAAACCAAAAAGTGAACCAAAATGATAAAAGTCATAACAAAGACGAATGATTTGTAACGAAAGAATAGTATATTTAAAACAAGTTTTCAATTTTCGAAAAAAAGACAAAAAGTAATCAACTCGTGGCTTGACTCTCTTATTTGAAGTCCCCAGCGGAGTCGCCAAGCTGTCGTAACCATTTTTTTGGAAAACGGAGGTCGACTTGGATTTTAAAAATGAAAACAAAAAAAAGGGAGTCGCCATCAATCCTTTTTTACTGAGGTCTGATCAGGTCATCTCGAAAAGTGGTTGTTTTAAATAAACAATTTTGATATATCAAAATAACAATTTTGGTCTACGAAAATCCAGAAAAATGGGTTCGGGAGTCGGTTACGTACGAGGAAGGATTAGCACCTCTCGCCCAACGCCCAAACCTAGTTGGTTAATCGAGTGTCGAAGATTTGAAAACTTGGAAGAATAAAAAAATACGATCCTTCTTTTATGGTGGTGCCTAAAACAAAAATCATTTGGATAAATTGAAAAAATATGCCAAAGGTTGTCTCGTCTCAAGGTAAAATGTCATATCCAATACGTTATGACACAACACCTCGACCTTCGAGGCTAAACTTGTCCTTTATTCAAAACTCATGTATTCAATTTTGAAAGGATATTCGATTACATGGAATGGACTAGAAAATCGCAAGCCCAATACATTAGGGCACGATTTCTCGAGTTTTTAAATACAGAACATTGCCTTAGATTGGAGAATCTTATCTCAAAACAACAAAACGTCACATCCAATGCGTTAGGACATGACGTCTCGAATTCTCAAGATTAAGCTTTTTATTTAAGATTCATGCATTTGTTTTAAAAGTATATTCAATTATTTAGATTAAACGAGAAAAATCGAAACCCAATACGTTAGGGCACGACCTCTCGAATTTCTAAATACGGATATTACCTTTATGAAGAGAATCAATTTTGTATCGGGCGAAAGTTTGCATAACAATAAAAGCAGAACGAATTACAATACTGATATGTGTAGCAAGATAGTAATAAATGCGTTAGAGTGAAAAACAATAATACGAGCAAAAATAAAAGTAAGACAAGTAAATAAAATAAATAAGAGTAAATAATAATAACAATAATAATAATAAAATAATAATAAGTAATAAATACCAAGAGAAAATATAATTATAATAGTAATAATAATAAAAATAATGGTTAAAATAAAATAATAGTAGTGATAATTAAATAATAAAAATAAAATAATGGTGATAATAAATAGTGACAAAGAATAATACATTATTAATAACAATAATAATAAAGACAATAATAATAATAAGATAACAAAATAATAATAATAATAAAATTAAAATGAAAATAACAATAATAATGTAATAATAATGGTAATAATATAAAAATAATAGTAATAAAATGAAGATAATAATACTATAACAAAAAAGTAATAATAATAGTAATAACAATATATATAATAATAATAAATAATAATAACATTAATATTTATAATAAAAATTAATAACATATAAAATTAAACAAAATAGCAAAAATAAAAAAGGGGTTAAATCGAATTTAGAACAACTGTTTTGGGGCAATCCGAAAATAAAAAAATGATTAGGGGACCTCTTTACACGCGAAGGAACCGAAGGGGCAAAAAGGGAAAATACTCCTGCCTTTTCAAAACGACGTTGTTACCATGAGGACCAAATTGAAACGCGCAGCAAATTACAGGGGACGAATTGAAAATAAAAAAAAACTTGATTGCAAATAAATATAAATGCGGAAGGGCTAAAAGTGAAATTATCCTTTCTGTTGAAAAACACGGGGATCTTAGGCCAGAGCGGGTTGGGTCGAATCGGGTCATGCCAAAACGACGCCATTTTGGGGAGTTTAAGGCCAGCCCCAAAACGGCGTCGTTTTAAGAGGCTATTTAAGGCCCAAAAATTCTAAAAAAAAAAAATTCATTTCATCACTTTTTTTAAAAAAAAACCTTTAACCCTCTTTCTTTTTTCTCTGCAGTGTGAAATTCGGCGAGATTTTGGCGTCGCCCACCGCTGCGCCTTCGTCGTCGGCATCGTCACCGCCACCGCACACAGTGGCCGGAACTTCAAAAAGTGAAAAATTTTGTATTTTTTTAAGTTTTTAGATAATAATAATATGCATGGTATGTGTCGGAAAAAAAGAGAAAAAATCTTCGAAAATAAATAACAAAGGGATCACCTCTTTTGCCTCTGTGATGATTTTTAGTGGTTTTTAATGTTTAGTCTTTGCTTACCAGTGTTTGTATCTTTTGGTTGTGCTTGAAAATACTGCTTCTTTTATTGGTAAAAAATAGCCGATCTACATTGGCTTTTTGCTTGGCTTTATATAGCCTTTTTTACACTATTTTTTTTACTATTTTATGTTGTATTTTCTTCTTTTATCCATTCAGGTTCACGTGGCGGTGCAAGTGGCAAGGGCGGTGGCTGGTGGTGCTACAGACGACGTCAGAATGTCAGGGGTCAGAAGACTCTAGGTGCGGTGCACCTAGGGTTTGGGTTATTTTTTTGTTGTTTCTCTTTTTTTTTTCTAATTTGGGTTTGTAATGGATGTGGGCTAGGGTTTGTTGAGATGTTGTTTTGGGCTTTGGGTAATTGGATAGTCTAATAGTTTTGGGTTTAGGGCTTTGGTATGGGTTATGAGCTAATTGTAAGACCGGGCGAGATTGGGCTATGACAAAGCTATTTGCCAAGTTCTTTTCACTCCTCATTCATACACAACATGCACTCATCTAATCCATCTATAATCAACTCATATTGAAGTACAATCTCTCATGGATAACTACATCTTTTCATATAATAAAATAGCCAACAACTATGGCATTGTAGAAAATAGATTATCCATCAAAAGGCCAACACATCTTATCCATTTACAACAAAATCCACTAACTTGTCTAGCCTCTATACATGCCATATACAAAGCATTGAGTCTCATGTGCCAGAGTGTGCTGATAGTGTGGGCGATCCTCCAATTGATTCATGTATCTCAATTCAACTCTTTTGCTTTATAAAAAAAGGGAAAAGAAAAGGAGTAAACTTTGAGCTTAATAAGTTTACACATAAACAATTTAAGCATTCTAGTATAAGCTAAACAACAATTAGCATTATACTACCAAATAAATTGACATCCACAACTATGCTTACTCTTTCTATTCCTTACCACATTTCCAACACATCATAAGTCACATACTCATAATCATCGACATGCACCCCTACACTCAATACTACATTTACTCAAAAGTACAACACATCATTTTATCACACTAATACATCCACACAGCTAAATTACTCGGTGGTTTCGCATTCAGCCCACCATAATCAAATAATAAGGTAGTATCGCACATAGCCTACCAAAAGGAAATCATAGTGGTTTCGCACATAGCCCACTAAATAATATACTTAACTATGTTATCACAGACAGCCCATCGTTGTTAAGTATTAAGGTGGTGTCGCACTTAGCCCACCATCAAATATTATCACTATACATCCACATATCTACTTACTCATTCATTCATTCATGATATCTACCACATTCATTCCACTTGAACCACATAGGTTCTCAATCATTCTCATTCATTCTCATTCATGCTACACACTAGCTAGCATTAAGAATGTATAAGTATAATTGCGTTGATTACTCATAAACTTACCTCGGCACTCAAAAGTATAGGGACGTGCAATTTAGTCCACCATCTTGCTCTTGCTTCGATTTCGATCCGGGCTTTGTCTTTCTTGATCTATAATGATAAATCAACTCATTCAATACACACTTTGACTAAATTGACCCTTATCTCATACTTTAGCAAAATTACTATTTTACCCCTAATCTTTCTCATATTTACACTTTACCCCAAGACTCGTAAAGTGATTTTCATTCAACTTTCTAGCCTTTCATGCTTAGCCAAACCATTTACTCAACTAAAGAAATCATCAATTCTCACTAAATCACACATGTATGACCAAACTTGAGACTTTCACAAACAAGTCCCTACATGCATTTTTCATGGAAATCACTTAGCAAAAGATGTTTCTACTACATCAAGCTTTCATATTCTTCCATAAAACAGCAAAATCCATGCATGTCATACATGGGTACATTTTTTAACATCCATCTTAGTTCAACATATAGCTAAAAATAGCTTTTTCATGTTACTAGGACTTCAAAAATACGAAAAATATCAAAAACGGGGCTTGGATGCACTTACTAGCAAGCTTGAAAAGTTGAAGGGCCCTAACAGTGGCTTCTTGAAATTTTCGGAAGCCTTGGAGAAGAAGATGAATGAAATTCTATCATATTTTCCCATTTTAATCATTTAATTGCCAAATGATCAAAATGCCCTTTTTGACAAACTTTCTATTTTAACTCATCCATGCCCAATTTTGTCCAAAAATTAGAAATTGGGAAAATTGCTCTTTATGGACCTCTAATTGATATTCTAAAGCTATTTCATACAAATAACTTCTAGAATCTCACATTTTGCAACTTTTTCAATTTAGTCCTTTTGGACAATTCAACCGCAATTTCACAAAATTGCTTTATGAAACTTTCACACTAACATGCAAACATAGAATAAACCTCAAAAACTCATACATATAACTCGAATTTGTGGTCTCACACTACTATTCTGACTAGGCCCTAAATCGAGATGTTACAGTTTGTAGCATAATTCTCAAATGTTTGGCATGCTCAATTTCATCACGTGAATAAATCAAAATGTTATCAATGAATACAACAACAAATCGATCTAAATATGATCTGAAAATTCTGTTCATCATGTCCATAAAGACAGCAAGAACATTTGTTAGTCCGAAAGGCAGAACTAAAAATTCATAATGCTCGTACCTCGTTCTGAAAGTAGTTTTTGGAATGTCTGAATCTTTTACTCGCAACTGATAGTATCCCGATCTCAGATCTATCTTTGAAAATTTAGTCTGGAAGAAATCCCAAGTAATTTGTTCTCTTGAAACAATAGAAGTCAGAGTTTTCCACCATTGGTAAACTATATCTCTCAACAAAGAAACAACACATTTAACACATTCATCAGGGGTACATGACAACTCATCAAGTACTCGAATCATATTCTTAAGCCAAAACTCAGCTCTCTCAGCATCATCATTAGTAGTAGCACGGAATTTTTCAGCCCCATATTTTCTAATCTTATCAACCAAAGGTTTATTCAAATGAATCGAATTTATAACTTGAAGAGCTACGGGAACTTGCGGGGGCGGAGGTTGAGGAATAGTCAGATTTGCTCTAACATACTGAGTGAACCACTCATTCATCATTTGGAAGAAAGCTTGTTTAGCCTCTCCTTCTTGACTGTTAGTAACCGGTCTAAAATCGACGGCACTATCCCTTGAGCCAAAGCAGACGCATTACTTTCAACATCGTCAGCTATAGCTCGTTTGGGATCCATTTACTAAACGAAAAACACATTTTATCTGTCAGGATTCATCACACAATCATAGTTCGTATATATGGCATGTATAGCTAGACTCTCACACGCTACGTTAGTCCTAGAATCAACTAAACCGTAACTTTGATACCAATAAATTGTAACACCCCTACCGTATCCATCGCCAGACTAAGGTTAAGAGGCATTATCGGACATATAGGAACATTTTACGCTCATTTCACAACATCAATTATACAACATCATTTCATAATAATCCATACTCACATAGTCCCTATAGAAGGTCTACGGGACCTTAAACATGCTTTAGAGAAAGTTCGAGACTAAAATGATCTCATACGAAAACTTTACGAAACTTACAAAATTTTTCTTTCAAAACAGGGCACACGACCGTTCCTTGGACCATGTCTCAGCCCGTGTGCAACACTGACTTGGGTCACACAGTCTGGCACACGCCCGTGCTTCTTGCCCGTATGGCATCCTAACTGGTTTCGAATTGTAACCTTGAGAGACACAGTCGAGACACATGTCCGTGTGCTCAACCGTGTGGGCAAATATAGGCCAATTTGCCACCCAAAATTGGGTCATACTTACAAGCATCAATTCATGTCCCAAAGGCAACCAAAAACATACCAAATTTTTGCATCACATAGCATGCACTAAATTCACTCCATAATCACATTCATTATCAAGCCATATCATATGGCTATATTTACACATTTCAAAACAAAATCAAAGTTCTCTAGCCTATACATGCCATACTTCGATATTCACAATTACAAAAGATACCAAAATATAATTTGATAGTGTGGTGATAATACTCGATGATCCCCGAGCTTCCAGTCGCTTCGATAATCTATAAAACAATTGAAAAACACACGAAGTAAGCTTTCAAAAGCTTAGTAAGCCGTATAAAATAAACTTATCATTTAAGGCAAATATGCATCATAAAATACATATAATCCATAGCCCAATACTATCACAAACCTCGTGGTTATAAATTTATTTCACCTATTCCCAATTTATTTGCACATATGGCATATTTTCTCATATAGTCCAATTGTTCATTATCACTTACTTATAAACACATCACATATTCATGTAGTTCACATATCAAATGATCATATTCATACTTATCTTTCACTGCCAAATTTCATATACATTTCATACGTACCTGAAACGGATACATATTCACATATTCAATCATATCTCGGAATGCTTGTTGAACCATTCGGAATCAATAAGGATACTCAGATTGTAACATCCTAGATTAGGGGTTATGCGTTTGTGCATAATTCATGAGTAGTAGGTTTTGGCAGTGTTTGGAAGTGACTTAAGGGTTTTTAAAATCCTAGGATGGAAGAGAAAGCTTTGGACAATTATTGGTTTTTAAGTTAAAAACAAGAAGTAATGTGGAAAAGTGGCAAGGGACGCCACCTAAGGTGCAAGGGTTATGGCATCAAGTGAAGTACTTTGAGGGAAGAGGTTCGAATCCCATTGTGTGCATTTTTGCTTAATTTTATGAAATAGCATGTTTACTGTGATATGTGGTGTGCATTTTTAAAACCTTGGAAATGTAAGGAAATGTATGGAAAGGTATGAAAATGTAAGGAAATGTATGGAAATGTAAGGAAATGTATGGAAATGTATGGAAATATAAGGAAATGTATGGAAATGTATGGAAATATAAGGAAATGTATGGAAATGTAAGGAAATGTAGGGAAATGTAAGGAAATGTAGGGAAATGTCCTGGAAATGTAAGAAATGATTTAGAAATGTTAAGTTTCAAAAAGAGGAAAGCGAACATTTTGGAAACTTGGAAATGTTAAGTTAAAAGAGGAAAGTGAACATTTTGGAAATGCTAAGTTAAAAAGAGGAAAGTGAACATTTATGGAAACTAGGAAAATGATTTAGAAATGATTCAAAAGAGGAAAGTGAATATTTCTGGAAACTAGGAAATGTAAGGAAATGTCAAGTTTAAAGAGCCAAACAAAAATTTGTGGAAACTTAGAAATGACTTAGAAATGTCGAGTTTTAAAGTTTAAAAGAGGAAATTAAGGCAAGGTGGCCTTAAGAGAAAAAGTATGTGAAATTTGACACACAATTGGGCTTGGAAAAGTGGCTTGGAGATGCCACTTAGGGCCTCTGAAATGGCACCGCATGCAAGTGTATTTGGGCTGTGGATCGAGTCACTTAGGAAGCAAATAAAAGAAGTTTTATTTTGCTACAAAGAGCAGAGAGGTGGATGCATGTGGGCTCTTAAAAGAGGAGTTTTATTTCCTTTAGAATTTCGACTAATTAGGAGATAATTGTTGGATTACTTCTTTTGATAAAGTGATAATTATCACATAGGAAGAGTGGTGGCCAAGTAGGGGACTCTAGCCTAGTAATTTCTGCTATAAAAGGGAAAAAAGGCCATTCATTCATTCATTCATTCACTCTTCTTTTGCCGAATTTCTTAAGCAGATTCTCCTCTCTCTGTCGAAATTCCTATAGTTTTATTCTTCCTCTTTTCTTTCTAATCCTCCAAAAGTCGAAAGTTGTGAGAGCATCATTTAGCCATAGCCGAATCTCTGAAGGTTGAAGTGAAGATGCAATCGATTCCTTCAAATAAGGGTAAGATCCAAGTTTAGTTTCCATTCTTTTATATTTTAGACTTATCGAAATTTAGGGACTAATGTCAATTATTAATCTTGGCCGAATCATGGAAGGAGAAGTTCTTTCCTAGAAGGTACACCATAGGCCGCGTGTTCCCTAGTTATTCAGTGAATTTCAGGATTTAAAATCCTTAAGGTAAGTGACTATGAATATTCGGCCAAGACCCTATTTTAGTAGTAGATCTATTATTATGTGTTTTAAACCGAAAAACTAACCGATTCAAGGAATCTAGTGATTAGCCGATTTCAAAGGAGTAGAATACAAGTTTTCGAGATTTGATTAATCATCTAAACGGCAACAAGGTAAGTTTTAAGAAGACAAATCCTACTAGGATTTGGTTTTATAGTCGAATAGGCTTTATGCTAATATATTAAGGTTGGCCGAATGTAGGAATTGAGATCTAAGGCATTAGATCAAGCTTTTCGGGATTTAAGTGAACCGCTAAGCAAATCAGGTGTGTACCCTACTCTAAGTTTTAATATGTTCATGGCTATGTTTTAAATTAAATGTGTTAATATGAAAGTGTAAGAATATGGCTAAGGTACCGTGTGTATTTACACTAATCTTAATAGATTTATGGCTTAAACTTGATATATGTGTTAATATAAAAGTGTAAGAATGTGGCTAAAGTACCATGTTATGGTACAAAGTACTGTGTATGTTTTCCTACTCCTACTAGGATTACGAAATATGTTATACTTAACATGTGAAAAGTGACATGAATGTGAATTTAAGTATGATATGCATGATATGAATAATATGGGGCATTCGGGTTATTTAAGAAAGGGAAGTGAATGTGATGACTTGGTCTCACTATCCGAATGTGGTGACTTGGTCACATTATCCGAATGTGGTGACTTGATCACATTATCCGAATGTGGTAACCGGTTACATTATCTCGAATGTGGTGTCTCATGACACAATTATCCGTGGCTATGCCACGAATTTTATATAGGCGATGAGCACGTCACCGCAATGACGCCTTTGATGGTGTGTAGCGGATGGAGGGTTGACTTAGTAGTCCCACTGTGCGAGGATGGTACGGGTGGTGTGTAGCGGATGGCATATAGGTTTGGGTTAGTGTTGTATCATATTGTTTAAATGCTTTATGAACATGTATGATATTGTATGCTGAAATATTAAATTTTAGTGTTGGTTACACATTGAGTCTATTGACTCACCCCGTTGTGGGATTACTTTTCAGGTGACGACCAGTGATGGACCGGGCTGGCAGATGCTTAGTGGAGGCCATGTGGAGTTTAGATTTCTTTTATTTGGACTATTTTACTTTAAGTATTTGAATTTAAATTTTGGGAATTATTTGATGTAATAAGGCCTTAGTAGAAATATTTTATTTTGTTTTTATTTACAAACCTTTATTTATTAAAAGATTAAGTAATTCAAATTTTTTTGTCACCTAAAGTAAAGGATTTTTAACAATGAATTAAATTTGTTCTCAACTCAAGCCCAACCCAAAACGATCTTTCTTCCAAATCACACAAGTTTTTCCTATGTAACAAAAGAATTTGAACGGTTTACACCAGGGAACATACTAGATCCGGTCAAGGCTCGTGGGCCGGGTTTGGGGTGTTTTAGCTTGGTATCAGAGCCCAGTTTTAAACTCTCGGCCTTGGGTTTAAGGCCCAAAACATTTTCCAAAGTAAGCCCAAAAGGAATTTTCTGAAAAATTTTCAAGTTTTTCTGGCATGGCCCACTAAGTCTCCGACCCGAAGTCCACCAGGTAAGTACTCGATCTTTTGTGTGATTTATATTTGTAGAAGGGTAGAAATGGAACATAGAATAGAGATTAAGTACTTGAACCCTAGGATTAGTATACCCCAACAATTACATAAGACTTAAATGCCTAACTAAACAAACACGTGGTTAAGTCATTGAGTTAGGTGTGGTAACCATGGTGCGCATGTCTAGGATTGGTTTCGGTGGGAGCTTGGTATTTAAGCAGTCCGCGTGACTCACCTCCTCTCCACTCGAATCCTACTTGGTGCGTAGCTTCGGTTCACCCTAACCAAGAGGACTTAGTCACGGGCTAAACCCAATAACTAAAACCCGAAAGGGACTAGCCGTATTTTTATGGAAACCCTAGTTTTAAAATTTCTAAATTACCCTCTTGATTTGAAAAGATTATTTTTATAAATTTTCCTGAAATATTTCTGATTTACAAATTTACTAAAATACCCCTAGTGGTAAAATTACAAAAATGCCCTTAGTTTATGAAATTTCCAAGTACCCACAATTTTTATCAAAATCTCATTACTTTATAAAAAGTTCAAAAACCCTAATTTGCAAAATGACCAAATACCCTGATTTTAGAAAAGCTACCCTACAAATTACCGAAATACCCCCGAGTTACAAAATTACCAGAATGACCCCCCGATCTTCAAAAATTTCTGCAACAACACTGATTTGGAAAATAAATTCTCAGAAACAACCTTCAAGTTTTGTAAATTCCAAAATATCCTTGATTTATTAAGATTTATAAATTTACCTCGGTTTATTCTTGAAATAACCCTCAATTTCAAAATTTCAAATACCCGGATTTCAAAAATACCAAAATGCCCTTATTGACAACATCACCAAGGAACCTTGTTTCGATAAATTACGAAAAAATACCCCTATAGGATAAATTACGAAAATACCCCTGGGTAGTGGAAAAACAACAACAATGAAAACTACAACATTTCTCTGAATGAACGAAAGTTCATAATTGATTGATGGATGTATGAATGTAAAGACTGTGTGCATGTATGAATACGAAAGAACCACTTCTAAAAATTCTTTCCATAAAACTTCTTCGCGGTTAATCAGTGAAACAAAATTTTTTAATACATAAAACTTCTTAATCAGATTAAATCGCGACGTTAGAAATGAGTTCTGAGGGACGTGAACTTAGAGATTGTGCCTGGAAAGTATGATGGTTCTATTAAGATCGAGAGTCTTGTGACGTAAGCATAAGTGTGGTGAGAAGGATTGTACGATTGTTAGTAAGTAATTTCGAGGAAGAAATTATTTTAAGGAGGGTAGAATCGTAACATCCTAGATTAGGGGTTATGCGTTTGTGCATAATTCATGAGTAGTAGGTTTTGGCGGTGTTTGGAAGTGAATTAAGGGTTTTAAAATCCTAGAATGGAAGAGAAAGCTTTGGACAATTATTGGTTTTTAAGTTAAAAACAAGAAGTGATGTGGAAAAGTGGCAAGGGACGCCACCTAAGGTGCAAAGGTTATGGCATCAAGTGAAGTACTTTGAGGAAGAGGTTTGAATCCCATTGTGTGCATTTTGCTTAATTTTATGAAATAGCATGTTTCTTGTGATATGTGGTGTGCATTTTAAAACCTTGGAAATGTAAGGAAATGTATGGAAATGTATGGAAATGTAAGGAAATGTATGAAAATGTAAGGAAATGTATGGAAATGTATGGAAATGTATGGAAATGTATGGAAATGTATGAAAATGTAAGGAAATGTATGGAAATGTAAGGAAATGTAGGGAAATGTAAAGAAATGCAGGGAAATGTCCTGGAAATGTAAGAAATGATTTAGAAATGTTAAGTTTCAAAAAGAGGAAAGCGAACATTTTGGAAACTTGGAAATGTTAAGTTAAAAGAGGAAAGTGAACATTTTGGAAATGCTAAGTTAAAAAGAGGAAAGTGAACATTTATGGAAACTAGGAAAATGATTTAGAAATGATTCAAAAGAGGAAAGTGAACATTTCGAAACTAGGAAATGTAAGGAAATGTCAAGTTTAAAGAGCCAAACGAAAATTTTGGAAACTTAGGAATGACTTAGAAATGTCGAGTTTTAAAGTTTAAAGAGAAAATTAAGGCAAGGTGGCCTTAAGAGAAAAAGTATGTGAAATTTGACACACAATTGGGCTTGGAAAAGTGGCTTGGAGATGCCACTTAGGGCCTCTGAAATGGCACCACATGCAAGTGTATTTGGGCTGTGGATCGAGTCACTTAGGAAGCAAATAAAAGAAGTTTTATTTTGCTACAAAGAGCGAGAGGTGGACGACATGTGGGCTCTTAAAGAGGAGTTTTATTTCCTTTAGAATTTTGGCTAATTAGGAGATAATTGTTGGATTAATTCTTTTGATAAAGTGATAATTATCACATAGGAAGAGTGGTGGCCAAGTAGGGAACTCTAGCCTAGTAATTTTGGCTATAAAAGGGAAAGAAGGCCATTCATTCATTCATTCATTCACTCTTCCTTTGCCAAATTTCTTAAGCGATTCTCCTCTCTCTGTCAAAATTCCTACAGCTTTTATTCTTCCTTCTTTTCTTTCTAATCCTCCAAAAGCCAAAAGTTGTGAGAGCATCATTTAGCCATAACGAATCTTTGAAGGTTGAAGTGAAGGTGCAATGATTCCTTCAAATAAGGGTAAGATCCAAGTTTAGTTTCCATTCTTTTATATTTTAGACTTATCAAAAGTTAGGGACTAATTTCAATTATTAATCTTGGTCGAATCATGGAAGGATAAGTTCTTTTCCGAAGGTACACCATAGGCAGCGTGTTCCCTAGTTATTCGATGAATTTCGGGATTTAAAATCCTTAAGGTAAGTGACTATGAATATTCGGCCAAGACCCTATTTTAGTAGTAGATCTATTATTATGTGTTTTAAACCGAAAAACTAATCGATTCAAGGAATCTAGTGATTAGCTAATTTCAAAGGAGTAGAATACAAGTTTCCGGGATTTGATTAATCATCTAAACGGCAACAAGGTAAGTTTTAAGAAGACAAATCCTACTAGGATTTGGTTTTATAGCCGAATAGGCTTTATGCTAATATATTAAAGTTGGCGAATGTAGGAATAAAGATCTAAGGCATTAGATCAAGCTTTTGGGATTTAAGTGAACCACTAAGCAAATCGTGTGTACCCTACTCTAAGTTTTAATATGTTCATGGCTATGTTTTAAATTAAATGTGTTAATATGAAAGTGTAAGAATATGGATAAGGTACCGTGTGTACCCCACACTAATCTTAATAGATTTATGGCTTAAACTTGATATATGTGTTAATATGAAAGTGTAAGAATGTGGCTAAAGTACCATGTTATGGTACAAAGTACTGTGCACGTTTTCCTACTCCTACTAGGATTACTTAAATATGTTATACTTAACATGTGAAAAGTGACATGAATGTGAATTTAAGTATGATATGCATGATATGAATAATATGGGGCATTCGGGTTATTTAAGAAAGGGAAGTGAATGTGATGACTTGGTCTCACTATCTCGAATGTGGTGACTTGATCACATTATCCGAATGTGGTGACTTCATCACATTATCCGAATGTGGTAACCGGTTACATTATCTGAATGTGGTGTCTCATGACACAATTATCTGGTGGCTATGCCACAAATTTTATATAGGCGATGAGCACGCCGACCGCAATGACGCCTTCGATGGTGTGTAGCGGATGGAGGGTTGACTTAGTAGTCCCCACGGTGTGTGAGGATGGTACGGTGGTGTGTAATGGATGGCATATAGGTTTGGGTTGGGTTGCATCATATTGTTTAAATGCTTTATGAACATGTATGATATTGTATGCCCGAAATATTAAATTTTAGTGTTGGTTACACATTGAGTCATTGACTCACCCTGTTGTGGGATTACTTTTCAGGTGACGACCAGTGATGGACCGGGCCTGCAGATGCTTAGTGGAGGCCATGTAAAGTTTAGATTTCTTTTATTTGGACTATTTTACTTTAAGTATTTTAAATTTAAATTTTGGAATTATTTGATGTAATAAGGCCTTAGTAGAAATATTTTATTCTGTTTTTATTTACAAACCTTTATTTATTAAAAGATTAAGTAATTCAAATTTTTTTTGTCACCTAAAGTAAAGGATTTTTAACAATGAATTAAATTTGTTTTCAACTCAAGCCTAACCTAAAACGATCTTTCTTCCAAATCACACAAGTTTTTCCTAAATAAAAAAAGAATTTGAAACGGTTTACACCAGGGAACATACCAGATCCGGTCAAGGCTCGTGGGCCGGGTTTGGGGTGTTTCACAGATAGATCGTAAACCTCGTACAATGCCAACATCCCAGGCGAGGTCTTACATGTAATTAAATATCGATCCCTCTGTCCTAGACAGGGTCTTACACAAAATCATATACAATGTCGATGTCCTAGACATAGTCTTACACGTAAATCTCAAATTGATGCAAACGTCCCAGACGTGGTCTTACACGATAACTCATATCCGAATCATATGTCATGACATATGTATCCTAACTATTCCTATGGTTCGTACGGGACTTTTCGAATGTCAACACATTATCGAAATTTTCTCGGATTTCACATATTCAACTCCAATAGCCATTCATCACATTTCATTAACCTATAAGCAATAATAATTCAATTCAAACACATTTATTTGTATATAGACTTACCTCGTACGGGAAAGAACAGAAACGAACAGCTACTCAACTACTTTCAATTTCCCCCGATCTAATTCCGTTTCCTTTGGTTCTTGATCTATACATTCAAATTTAACTCTTTTATTCACCAAATCATTCAATTCAAACAAATTACACATATTTAGGGTATTTTACAAATTATCCCTCATATTTTCACATTTTAACAATTTAGTCCTCATTTCACAAAATCACAAAATACACATAATTTCCTTATAAAAAGGCTTTGCCGAATATTCCCTTAGCTCATATAAGCCCACATATTTTATTTATTTCACATTTTAACCCTTCAAATTCTCATTTTCATAATTTAGCCCATAATAATCAAATTCATCAAAAATCTCAATATAAAATACATTTATTTATCATCCAACACTTATTTTCTATCATCAAACCTCACAAAGCTCACATTATCAACAATTGCATAACTCAAAATCATAATCATTTTCATGAATTTAAGCATGGGCTAGCTAGAACACTTAACAACGATCACAAAAACATAAAAATTATCAAAAATCGAACAAAAATAAACCTTTAATCAAGCTTGGAAGTAGCTGAATGTTAAAACACAAGAACCCTAGCTTTTATTTCTTCAATTTTGGCAAAACAAAGATGAATAAAGCACTAATTTGATTTTTAAGTTTATTAATCATCATATAATAACTAGTTTACCAATTTACCCTTGCTTTATAACAATTAAAAATCACTTATTGGATGGTCATTAATTTCCATTAACCTTAATCATGGTCTAATAACAACATAAGGACCTTTCATTTAAGAAGCCATGTCAATTCGATACTTCATCAAGTAGAACACAACTTTTACATTTTCTGCGATTAAATCCTTTTATCAAATCGGCACACAAACGATAAAATTTTCATACGAAATTTTCACACATATCAATTCACATACTATAAACATAGAAAATAATATTAAAATATTTTCTGACTCAGATTTGTGGTCCCAAAACCACTATTCTGATAGGGTATAAATATGGTTGTTACAAATAGTTCATGAGAGTTGTTGTTCCTTCTCCACCTCCACCCTCTACTCCTCCTGCACCTAAACCTTAGCCTCAACCATTTGCCTCCAAAAATCTCTACTTGAAAGGATAAAGAAGCATAGGGCTTATTAGGGATAGGAAAGAAAATGATCCCTGTAACAGTCCGATTTAGGGGCTAATCGGAATAATGGTTTTGGGACCACTAAAATGAGGTTGAGAAAAATTATTTTAATGTTATTTTATGTGTTACGGTATTAATATATGGCTATATGGAAATTTTGGTGCTTTAATTTAAGTGATAGCATGCTTAATTGTGAAAAATGACTAAATCGCATAAAGTGCGAAAGTTCTATTTTTCAAGGTAGAGGTGTCCAATAGACATAGATTACTAAATTGGAGGTCCTTAAAGTGCAATTAGGCCCTATAAGATGTATTGGCGGGCCATAGATCGCAAAAAGGGGACAAAAGCATTAATTGTAGTCAAATTGGGTGAAATTAGGTGAGAAAAGATGAATAAAATATGGTAAAAAGAAAAACTATCATCTTCACTATTCACTCATCTCTTTCCACTGAAAATTAAAGAGAAAATAGAGGTCTTTTAGGTTCAATCTTTTAGCCACTCAATTCTCGTTCAAGTAAGTGATTTAGGTGGTTTTAATTGATGATTTTTGTGTTTTTGGAGTCCCCAAAGCTTAAGCTAGCTAATAAGGGGACTAATTTGTGATATGGTTGAAAGTCTAGGGACTTACCATGAGAATGTTTATGTTGTTAGCTAAGTTTTTATGAAAGAAAGTGAATGTTTGGAAGATGAGAAATAACTTTTGTGAAAGGTGTTAGTATGAAAACACCTAAATAGGACTTAAATGCAAAGAATTAATTTGTGTCATAAATGCATGAAATGGTTGGAATGGCAAGTAGTTGTAAGAGAAATAAATGTTCATCTAGGCTTGTTTATTGATAAAATATGTTAAAAAATGATTTACGAGCCTAGGGGTAGAATCGTAATTTTGCCATAGTGCAAGGGCAAAATGGTCATTTTGCCTAAGTGTAGATTTTGATGCATTATGATCATTAAATGATCTAAATGAATGAATCTTATTGTTATAGATCAAGAAGAACGCAAAATTAACCTTGACTGAGGAAAAGGCAAGGTTACGGAGTAAATCGCAATTCAATACGTTTTGCACCGAGGTAAGTTTATGTGTAAATGATGCATTATATATATTTATATGTATATATACATTGTTGTTGCTAGCTAGTACATGGCACAATTGAGAACATGTATGTTTCAAGTGGGTAGAATGTGGTAGTTATTGAATAACTCTAGTGTGAATGATGGAATGGATATGTAAATGTGTTATATCAATATTTAATGGTGGGCTAAGTGCGATACCACCTTAATACTTAATTACGATGGGCTATGTGCGACACCATCATATATTTATTAATTGGTGGGCTATGTGAGATACCACCGTAGCTAATCTCTTTGGTGGGCTATGTGCGATACCACCTTAATAAAGACTGATGGTGGGCTAAGTGCAGAACCACCGAATAATTCAATTATAAGTAGTTGATTGAAAGATTTTGATGCGTGGTATCATGTGACATTGTGGTGCTAAGTGCAGGGAGGCATGCTAATAAATGTGTACATTAAGCTTGTGATATGGTTTGGATATGGATATGGAAGAAATGAGTAAGCATGATTATGAATATGAAATGCTTCTTGTTTAGTACGTGATGCTGTTTATTGTTTAGCACATACTATAATGCTAATTGTTTATATGTAAACTTACTAAGCTTAAAGCTAACTCCCCTTTTCTTTTTCCCTAGATTTATAGAGTTTAAGAGCCGAGCTGGGATACGCCAATAAGCAGAAGATCGCCCACACTATCACCTCACCTTGGTATATCTAGACTTAGTGATTTTGTATATGGCATGTATAGGGGCTATATTAGTTAGATTATTTTGTTATTTTGTCCAAAAGTGTGTTGGCCCCTTATTAAGACAACTATTTTGTATATTGCCATGGTTGATGGCTCACCTTGTCATTTATGAAAATATGAAGTTATTCATAAAAGTTCATGTTGCAAATTATGAGTTGTTTATTCATATGTGAATGGATTCATGTGGTGTGAACTAGAGGGGTGCAAAGAGCTTGGCAAATAGCCTCGTTCTTGTCTATATGGGTAGACATATGGGCGTGCGTCTAGACCTTGTGTGACACACGATCAGTCCATGGGCGTGTGCCCAGGCCGTGTAAAGTCTGCACTTAGGATTTAGAATTTGAATCACCGCTGCACGGCGAAAGCACACGGGCATGCGACCAACCGTGTGGATTAATCAGAGACAATTATGGGCATCAAACACGGGCGTGTGTATAGGCCGTGTAAAGGATTCAGAATGCCAAGGTTTGGCACACAAGCCAGGGCCAAAGTCATGTCCAAGTCGTGTGAAATTAGTCAGTGTTGACCACGGGTGGAAGACACGAGCATGTCTTAGGGGCACACGGCGTGTCCCTAGACCAACACGGGCGTGTGGCCCTTGTTTAGGTGAAAATTTTTTAAGTGTTCGTAAAGTTCCATTTTGGTCCCGCAATATCCCGAAGCGGATGTAAAGGGTCTCGTTGACCCATGATAAGGATGGTGTGATGGTGAACGAAAAGTTTTAAATTGGAGAAAATTTTATAGCCTAAAGTGGAATGATCAATATGTCAAGTCCGGTAATGCCTCACGCCCAGTTCCGGCGGAGAACCCGGGTAAGGGGTGTTATAATCCCATAGTGGTTGAGTATTGACTAGAGATTACTCAAAGAGTGTTTGAAGAACTAAAGTATACCAATGATGACAAATTAATATGTGTAGTGTCTTTGCTAAAAAATGAAGCCTATCATGTTGGATCTGGTGCCCTAAGTGTAGTATATTATTTTTGTATACTTTTATTTTTAAACAAACTGGTTTAATAATAACATACATTAATTACATTAATACCATTTGTGTATTGTCCTCAGTATTTTTTGTACACAAATGGAAGCAAATATTGGCTCACTAGTTATCTAATGTTTAACTAATACTAAGCGATACTACATGGTCGGATTGCAATACAAAAAGACAATTGTATTAGAAGATGAACATAAATATGCCCCCAGTCTAATTGGAAATGAGCAAACCAATTTTTTTCATAATATCTCAATACATATATTAATCTTAGGATTATAAAATCTAATCTTATTGTCATAAAAACAAATAAATTCCTAAACAATTGAAGATACCACACTTGTTCCTTGAATTTGTTATCCCCTTTTTTGTCTTTAAACTTAGAAACCCTAATTGTTGCTCTCTTATCACTTTTTTCCCCTCGCTTGCCGACAGTAGAAGTGACCTTGAGGCTAGCTATTGTTTGTTGCCTCTGCCTTTTTTGTTTCCTTTCTTTCCTCCACCTCTATTTTATTTCCTTCCTTTTTCCCTTCCACTCCTTCCCCTTCCTATGGTCTACCACCTACCAACCCCCTCCCTGACTCCTTCCCCTTTGGTACCACCAACTCCTCCCACCTCTCCACCACTAGATCCCCTCCTCAATTTTTCCTTTTCCCTTGAAGCCTCCTTGTTGACAACTTTTTTTTCCATGAGAGGAGATTGTTTTTTTTCTTCATAATAGTAAAAACAACATTGTTTTCAACCATTGGGCCCTCTCGCAGGCTTTTGTCAAGGAGGTCTCATATTTTATTGAGCCCATAATGGCTTGGTTTTCTTGAATTTGTGGTGACTTGATTTCTCAAGTCTTATTTGAACTTCAGGTAGGTTTTTCGAGTTAGTGATGACTCACATTTTATTTTGTCCACTATGAGTTGTTTTGCTCAAGGTCAAGATGAATTGATTTCTCGAGCCCGAACCAACTCATTTTATTTGTCTTTTTGATGGATCTAACATATTTGCGGCTTTGAAGTATTTATGATATGACAAAATCGTTAATAGTAGTTACAACGCACCAGTTAACATTATTCATTTCTAGTCGTTGATGACTAATATGGCATAATAGCCTATAATATGACTTGTATCCATGACAGTGACATTCTTCTCGACTACCTTAGGATCCAACATTTTTCCAGTATGGCTTGAACATTCATACCATTTTTCTCATCGTAATTACTAATTTATTATAGCGATCAGTCCAAATGAGACCAGTATTTGACCTTTTCCCTTGAACAACATATGCTACTAGGTAAGTCAGGCTTACTAGAAAAAAAGCGTTAAACTCGGTATCAGTATTTGACCTTTTCCCTTGTACAACATATGCTAATTAAGTCTCCGAATCCTTTTTGACTCATACTAGCTGGTATTTGTACTTTATCTGCTCTAATGAGACCAGAAAAAAAAAAACACGAAGGTTATCACTTTTCGTTATTTGGGTTCAAAGTAAAGTTGCAAAAGCGAGGGTCTGAATTGCAAAAGAAAATTTTGTAAAAGGTAAAAAGAAAAACCCTCATGTGTTCTCTAATCCAATTAAGTTAATATCCAAGTTAGTCACCTACTTACGAAAATTAGCCATATTATCTCAACAAATTATCACCAACTCAGAAGAAGTTAGGCATTGAATAAATCTTAATATTGACCATATAGAAGAAACTGTATTTAGTTGTTGACAAAGTGCACGATAAATAAATCTAAGTTGAATTTAATTAGTTTATACCGACTTCTTTAATTGCAAAAAAAAAGTACGTGACAATTAATCGCTCTGGGACCATTGATTAAAATATTAACTTTGGAAACTTGGGGGGTTTAATGGTTTCCTTATTTTTCATCTTTCTCAATGTTGCTGTCACTCTTTGTCTGATTTTGAAATTCATGAAGCTGCTTAGTCGAGGATGGGATGCTCAACATGTTTGATGGCATATTATTATATATGCTTTAAGCAAAAAAGTGACAAATATTCGTGTTTTTATGACCAAGAGAGCGAGCTCACTTTTCAACCAACCATATTTCTTTGGCTGCTTCCATCTTCCATCACCAAGTACTTGTTTTAATCGAAACCAAATTGTACAGATTTTGATGCCTTGAGTGATCGGTGTTGGCATTATTAATTGTACAAATTTGAAAACTGGAAACTTTATAGTGTCTGATATTCAGTCAGGTACAAGGCCAAGACAAAAGGCGTTGACTTCCTAAAATGGTAAAATTGTTTTGTAGTCCCTTCAAAATTTTGAAATTATATGTTAATATAAATTTGCACTTTGCCCCTCAAGATTGGTAAATTTTCAGTCTAATTCTATTGAAAATTCTTAAATAATATATTAATAAAATGATAAAATTATAGTTTAACTCCCTTAAAAATATAATTTAGTCTTTGTCTCTAAAATAAGTTTCTAGCTTTGTCCTTAATTGAGTTAGTATAATCAATCACTAATTGGGGTTAGTCCAATTTTTGGGGCTAAACTTTTTTTTGTCACAGCAGGATCTAAACTAGTCAATTGTTTTGATGTTGGAGTCTAATTTTTTTTGTCTAACTTCCTTTAAAAATGCTTACGAGAGATCTTAATAAAGTTTAAATTTTAATGTGAGAATTATTATCAAGTTAGAGACTAACTTTGATAAAAAAGTTAATGTTCTAATAAGACAATAATTGTCAAATTCAAACAATAACTTGAAAAGAAAAGGTTTAAATTACAATGTAATAACATTTTGTTAAGTTTATACCTCAAACTCTATATTTAGAAAGTGATTATAGTTTGAAAATAGAATATTATATAAATAATAGGGTTTGAATTTCAAATAAATAAATAAAATCAGTTTTTTTCTAAAAATAATTATATGAACCCTTTCAAGTTTTGGATATTTTAAGAGTTGGGACAGTCCCCTGCCCAATATAGCTCTTGTGAGGTGAGGCCTGAGAGAGAGCAATTGTTTAGTTAGTGAAGTAAAACATGGATAAGGAAAGTAGATGGAACATTGAGGTGTAAATATTGTTAAATTAATTACTATACTTATTAACTAGTTTATTTGTATTCCTTTTCCTCTACATTTTCCCTTTTCAAGTGCTACGAAATGCAGAAGATGATTGCATAACAGTGAGAGGCAACAAAAGTGGAGACTTTCTTTCTCCCAAAATGAGTGTCGGTGTTTCACTTTTTGGACTGCACCTAAAAGCAAGTACCAGAATCCATGAGAAAAGGTTAGGGAAAAGTTGGAAGTCCACAACATGACCTTGTTTTTCTTTTTTTCCCAGTAAATCAGTATAATATGCTTGCCCTTCTACTGTTTCCAAATACCTCTCCCTTTGGTAAGACTTTGGAAACTTCACTTGTCTTGTCTTTTGCTTTTTGTCTTTACCAGAAGAGAGGAGAGGGGTGATGTGAATCAGGCAGCATTTGGCCCCTCCCAATTAATAAAAAAATGAATAAATAAATCAGGTACCAAACTATCCGATTCGAAGCGGTGGAATAGAAGGCTCTGTCAAAGAATGGGACCAGAAAGATAGAAACAATCCTCCGCTCTACTAAAATAATGCTACAAGATAATCCAATTTCTAAACACACCATCCTAAGCCAAATGGAAATACGCAAATTAATTATTGTTTTGTTCTTAAACATATTTTGCTAACCAATGCTTTTTAAAATGATTATTTTAATTTCTCTTTAAAATATTTTGTGGACACTGGTCAGTATTTTCTTTTTATTTTTGGAAAAGCTTTTAAGGAATTCAATGGGCATGCATAGCATGGGGTTTGATGCATCAAAGGGTTCCCATTTAATCAACCCTGAAGAAGAGCCTTGTAATTGATGAAATCGTGAATAAAAAGTCGCCTTATTAAGAGTATTTAAGCAGATGCATTGTGAAATTTTTTTTTTTCATTAACCAGCAAGGAAGTGATTGACTGTGCAGAATTTACGCAATGAGATCTCATCTCATTTATTTTTCTGCAGTGTTGTGTTGGGTAGATTTATTATTGGTTCCTCTTTTTTGAAATTCACCTTCTGGCAGTGACACAAATTTATATCTATCCTTTCCTTTAATATCATATTCAAGTCTTCTCTCTCTCTCTCTCTCTCTCTCTCTCGTAGCGAAGCGTCTCTTCCTTTTGACTTGTAGCTTATAATGAAGTAAAATGGAGCCAATGTTACCCAAATCCCACAAACTCCCATGATACTACGGTGGGGATGATATTTTTGGTACTCCCAGGTGGATCCATGGTAGCATATGATTCAAGTCTAAAGTTTCAGTCTTTGTAAGTTGTGTCCATCTATCTCCAGAAACAACAATGGAGTGGATTTTCCATGAAATAGAGAAAAGGAGCTTGCTTTCTCCATCAGAGCAGCCATATTACCTCCCTCAATCACCAATACCATTACTTCCTCCACCACAAAATTTGCAGTCTGATAGCTTCAATTTGAACAACAAGGTTAGTCCAAGTATATTACTCATCATTATAATCCTAGCTATCATTTTCTTTGTTTCTGGTTTGCTTCACCTTTTAGTTAGATTTCTTATGAGACCTCCCAATAGAGAGCCTGAAGATATAGACAATGTGACTGCTCTTCAAGGGCAGTTGCAACAACTATTCCATCTCCATGATGCTGGTGTCGACCAATCTTTTATAGATACTCTCCCTGTATTCCACTACAAAGCCATCATAGGAGTAAAAAACCCATTTGATTGTGCTGTTTGCTTGTGTGAATTCGAGCCTGAAGACAAGCTTAGATTGCTACCAAAATGCAGCCATGCCTTCCACATGGAGTGTATTGACACTTGGCTTTTGTCTCATTCCACATGCCCTCTCTGTAGAGCTAGCTTACTCCCTGATTTCTCTCCAAATGATAGCTGCTCCCCCATTGTTCTTGTTCTTGAATCTGGGAGTGAGAGCTCAAGAGAGATTGTAACTGATAGAGAAGGAGTTGTGGGCAGAAGCAGTTCACTTGTGAGATCAAGTTCCCACCTAGGCCTTTCTGGAGACACTGAATTGGGGTCATCCCAGCGTAAATCATGTGAAATCCTGGAAAAAGATGAAGTCAACCCAACAGTAGTGCAGTCTGGGGAAAAAGTTGTGCCTGTTAGGCTGGGAAAGTTTAGGAACGTTGATGGTGGTGAAGGTAGCAGTAACAATAACGTGGATGATAGAAGGTGTTTCTCTATGGGTTCCTTCGCTTATGTAATGGATGAGAATTCTTTATTGCTAGTGCCGATAAGAACTCCAGCGAAGAAACCGTCGAGCAAGAAGAAGACTTGTTTGCCATTGACTCCTGGTCACCGCCCAGCAATTTCTGAATGTGATTGTGAATCAAGAAGAGGGTTTAATGGTTTTGAGATCACGAGGCAGTTTGAAACCAATGGGTGTTCTAGCACCAGTGACAACAATGGCAAAGCCATCGGTAAGAACAAGAAAGAAAGCTTCTCAATATCCAAAATCTGGCTTCGGGGGAAGAAGGAGAAGCAGAATTTTACAGAGGGCTCGTCGAGGAGGGCCTTCTCATTCCGATTTCCGGTGCGTCAGAATGCTGCTGCAGATGACTGTAATTCGAAGATGAAGAATGTTACCGATGATGCCAAGGATACTATTTCTGAGATAGACTCTGGCAGGTGGGGAAATGGTGTCTGTGAATTACGTTTCGACGAGGAAAACCAAAGCTCATATAGCTTAGATTCACAAGCTAAAACACCATCTTTTGCTAGGAGGACTCTGCTTTGGCTTGCTGGGAGACAAAACAAGGTTGTTCACTCATCCTTTACACCAAAACTCTAGTTTGTTTTTTCCTTTTACATTCTTTTCCTAGTGAACTTAGATGATCTTGTAGCAGGAAAAAGGGAAGAGAAAAAAGAAAAAGGTTATATTATAAGAAATCTTGGCCCAAATCTTTCATTCATTTCACCACAGCATATATTGTTAGGCATGCCCCAATTGATTTCTTTTGATGTTGTATGCTTTCATTTTTCATTGTTTATGGGTTCAGATTACACATTCTTACAGAACAAAAATTCTCGTTCTTCTTAAAACATGACCAAATAAGCTTACCTTTCTGTTACTAGATTTAATTTAATTTAATTTTTTTTCCAAATCAACTCTGAAGGACCAACATTTTGAGTTGTGTGGGTGGGTTTTCCTAAAGATCAAAATCGTAGTATTCCCTTATCTGTCAAAAGGGTAGATGTGGAAAATTGAGTAGCTTCAGATTTTTTATGGTGGCTTATAATTTGAGCTGGAGATATGTTGTTGGATGTCATTGTTTAGGCTACTTGTACATTTTTGCCCATTATTAGATATTACCACAGCAATAGCATAAATAATGGTGTAAGACCTAGAATCTGTACTCAAAACCTGTATAGATTTTTTTTTCTAGTTCTCTACCACCAAAGAATTAAAGTTGAACTAGCAAATCTAGTATTATTCTTAGTAACCTTCCTTTAATACTGACTGCGACCTGTAATCTAATCTTAAAGACCAAAACATGTGCTTGGTGGGGTAGCTACGTACTCTTTTGAATAATCTGATTTTGTTATTAGGTGACCATCAGACTTTTAATTGGTTTGAACTTTCAATTTATCTTCTGTTTTTTCAAAATTAGAAAATAGGAAAGCAAGAACTAATCCACCCATGGAACGTTCAAAAAAATAGAGAGAAATGATTGAATGAAGCAGTGACGTCACGTCATCTGTATCTCTTTTCAATAGATTTATATTATATTAATGTTTTTATCTTGAATTTTAATATTTTATCTTAAATTTTAAGATTTTAATTTAAATTTAATTTTTTTAAGATAAAAATACTGAAATTCAAGATAAAAAATATTGATATGGTATAAATCTATTAAAAAAAATACAGATGACGTGATGTCATTATTTTATTCAATCATTTCTCAAAAATAAATTACAAAGCACAATAAGTGAGATAAGGGAATTCAAATTGAATTTGGAATTTGGGAAATACACGCTACCCTTCCCATTTTGCATTCAATTTCTTGTATTTGAAAGCGTGGTGACAGAAAATTGCCAAAAGACTGGTGTGTCTTCATTACAGACTGTTTGCATTTAATATAGGCAAAAGAAAAAAAAAATTATTCAGCTGAAGATTGGCAGCGAATGAAGGCAAACTAAACATTAATGAGTTATGTTAGTAAGGTCACGGGAGCTGTTGGGAGGCCATTTTCTAACTTTATTTCTCACACCTAACACCATTTACCATTGTATTTTTGTGGACTCCATTCCTCTTTATTTTTTCGATTTAGGATTAAGGAAATAAATGACGCCATGAATATTACTTACTAATTTTAATAATAAATGACGCCATGAATATTACTTACTAATTTTTAATGTAACATGTTTTATATGTGTTTTATGTGTATAGTTTTTCTAATTAATTTTTACATAATGTATTTTTAATTGAAAAATATTTTGAACATTGTTAATGAAATTTTTAGACTTCACATATATGATCTATAAAATTATAATAGAATATTAAAAAATAAATATTTTTAAAAAAAGAAACTCGTAGAACTGTTTATGAAATAAAAAATATATATTATCAGTTTAACAAATACTTGCCCTTTTTAATTATTGTAATTAAATTTGGGTAAATTACACCAACAGTCACTTAATTTTAGGGTAACTGACAAAATAGTCACCTAGGTTTCATTTCAGTCACTCAACTTTCAAAAAGTTACAAAACAGTCACTAACGTTATGAAAAAGTTACAAAACGGTCATCGATTAGCAGAAGCAGTTAAGGGTTAACGGGATTGCTGGCGTGGCAAGTTAACCAGCTGATGTGACAAGTTAACTTGCCACATTGGCAAAACTAATGGGTGATCGGGTTTCATTTCAGTCACCCAACTTTGGGGTAACTGACAAAATAGTCACCTAGGTTTCATTTCAGCCACTCAACTTTTAAAAGTTACAAAACAAATCACTAATTAACGATTCTGTTAGGGTGTTAATGAATTCATCGACGTGACAAGTTAACTAGCTGATGTGGCAAGTTAACTTGCCACGTTGGTGAAGCAGCTCCTCCTCCTCCTCCTCCTCCTCCTCCTCCTCCTCCTCCTCCTTCATTACTTGTTAATGTGGGTGTCATGAGAAGGTTTAGCCATTGCATGCAAAGGTTTCACCATGAAAAGATCAATTTTCGACACGGAGAGATGGATGTTATCCTCATTTGATGGCATCCTCCATGAAAATCCTTAAATCAGCCTTGCCAACATCATCACTGTCATTGCACTTCCAAGAGCCACCCCCATGCACCCACGTCTCCCTGTACTAAATGATATGAACCTCAGTTCTCTCTCTGTCAGATCAACTTCTTCAATGCACCCATCCTTCAAGTGTCGTTCAGGTTTGAACCCCAATGGCTCATCCCAAACCTTGAGGCTCCAGCCTAGGCCTAGCCGACTAAGCAAAACATGGCTGCCTTTAGGGATGAAGTAGCCAACAACGATGGCATCGACATTTGAGACATGAAGCAAGTTGATGGGTGAAATGGGGTGAATCCGAAATGCTTCCTTTGCACAAGATTTTACATAGTTGAGTATTAGAATATCATACTCTTGAACCCCACCTCTGGTTTCCAACGACTCTTTTATTTCCTCCGTTGCTTTCTAGAGGATTTTAGGTTGGTTTATCATCTCTGCCATTGCCCATTCCGCTGCATTCGATGGATTATCCAGTGTTGCAAACATCATCTCCTGCATGTATAAACAAACAAACACATTACAAAATGTTAAAAGTAAGAGAACCCCAGTTTAAAAAACATGGCAGAAAATTGTTTATTTGTGTTTGGAGATCATCTGACAGTGCATTGGGCTTTGATTTCTTCGACTGAAAGTGCTGGTTTCCCCTCTGAATCCTTAGCCAAAATGAAGGTGAAGAAGAATAAGAAGAAGAAGAAGGAGGAGGAGCTGCTTCACCAACGTTAACTTGCCACGTCAGCAATTATGTTAACACCCTAACGGTAACTGTTAATTAGTGACTGTTTTATAACTTTTCGAAAGTTGAGTGACTGAAATGAAACCTAGGTGACTGTTTTGTCAGTTACCCAAAAGTTGGGTGACTGTTGGTGTAATTTACCCACGCCATCACCTGCCATGTCACTTTGTCGTGACGTCTATGACAGAAAACGGCAAAAAAGACTGTTTTGTAACTTTTCGAAAGTTGAGTGACTGAAATGAAACCTAGATGACTGTTTTGTCAGTTACCCCAAAGTTGAGTGACTGTTGGTATAATTCACCCTTAAATTTTTAATTTATTATTTGAATTGTTAAATTTTAAATCAAATTTAAATATATGTACTATATATTCAATATCTAATATAATTTTACTTTTTATAATCACTATTTAAAAAGCTTAAATAAAAATTTAGCTCCTAAATTATAGTGATTTTTCTTTAAATATCTATCTTGTTTTTGTCAGAAATGGTACTTAACCTTTGATTCTGTAACATCTTTGGTCCAACTGCTAGCTTTAGTTAACAAAAATCACTTGACCATTAATATTATGACACATGGCATTTATTTGAAAATTAATAATTTCATTTTAAATAAAAATAAATTAAATTAAATCCAAAGATTTTTTTCTATGGTAATTCTTTTTTTACTTTCATCTTCAGTTCACCTTCTTCCTCATTTCTCTAAAAAAAACTCAGATTTTCTCAACAACCAAACAAACTTTTCATTTACTTTTTCCATCTTCTTTTTAATTTTTTTTTATTTAAACAAGTTTTTGCCTTAAAAAATTCACGTTTCCTACTAATCTCATCCCTCTCTTCTGAGTTCCATGATAACTAATTGCATCAATTGAGAGCACAGACATTGTAATCTCATTCATCCAGTTAGTAAGAGTTGACGAGGAAGCAATAATAATAGGCCAGTCCATTCCATTCCCTTTCAAATGTGCAAGAAAAACAATAGTTTGAATCGTCTTTCCAAGACCCATTTCTTTTGCAAGTATCCCATTCAATTCACTTTGCCATAAGGAGATCAACCATTTTTCACACCTGTAAGTTGATAAGACTTCAATTTTCCTCCGGTCAACAATGGTGTCGAAACTATTTTTAAAATTGGTTTTGAAAGATGTGGGATCGACTTTAAAAAACGAAAATGGGAGTCGCCACCAACCCCTTTTTTAGGTGTGATTGGATCACATTGTAAAACGTTTTATTTTAAAAGATTTAATTTTGGTCTACGAAAATCAAGAAAAACGGGTTCAGGAGTTAGTTACGTACGAGGAAGGGTTAGCACCCTCGTAATGCCCAAAAATCGTTACTTAATCGATAAAATTATGTCCAAATGTTTAAAATTTAAAAAATATTCTAAAAATATGATTTCTTAAAACATCGAGCAATTTAGGTTAAAGTTGAGATTTTCTTGTTCCGAAAGAATATAAACATCACATCCAGTACGTTAGGACACGATGTTTAAGAACTTTCGTAATCAAAATCATCCCATGATTTACAAAACTTGAATGGGTATTTAGTTATTTAGCCAAACGGAAAATCGCAATCCAGTATGTTAGGACACTATTTCCCGAATTTCTAAATACCAAAACATTACCTTATTTTTAAACCCCTTTTGTTTTAGAAAATATAATGGTTTTGCAAAAATGAATTTTCTATTTAAATAAGTAATCACATTGCATTTACATACTATCAACATACATATTAAAGGCAATTAAACAATAATATATTACAGGATACAACAAATGATAATCTCTATACTAAGGCAAATATAAATATAATGAAACATAGACAAATATAATGAACAAAAGAGTTAACTATGAACATATTTCATGCAAATTTAAATAAAATATACATATAAACAATATAAACAATGTGTTAAAAAGTGTATGATGATTTTAAAAAATATTTATAAATGGAATATATTATAAATAATCTTAATTAAATATAAGATATAATATAATATGATATAATATGAAAATAATGCAATATCTAATATATATATATATATATATATATTAAAATAATATGTAATAAAAATTATATACAAAATAATAATTATAATTTAGTATACAAAAAATGTAAGGTATTTAATATAAACTTAATTTTATACCAATTTTAATATATATATATATATAATTTTAAAAAAGAAAAAAGGTTAAATTGAAATAATAAATAATTTAAAAAAGGGCTAATTTTCAAAATAAATTAATTAATAGTGCATAATTAAATTAAATAAAATAACGGAGGGATCAAAAGAGTAAATTTCTCATTTTTAAAAAAAACACGCGGATCCTGTCGGGTAATCGGGTTGGCACGCGGATCTTCTTAATTCAATACGACGTCGTTCTCCCTTTTCTTTATAAGTAAATGTTTTTAAAAAAATCATTTTAGGCTGGAGCTTTTAAAAAAAAAACTCCAAAATATCCTCTGAAATCTCCGTCTCATCCTTGAACTCTGACCGCCTGGTACCTGTGTCACGCGCCACACGCGCCTCCGTGGCCGGTGGCCGGAGGCCTAAAATTTCTGATTTAGTTTGTTTCGAAAGGTAATCTCTTCTCTTTTATACTTTTCTTTTTAAAAAAAAAGTTATATTTGCTCAAATATATATGTACATAAAAAAAATAAAGAGTAAATAGAACAGGAAGTCACCTCTGAGAAATCAAGATATTTTATTTCCCTGTGAAATTTCTGACAATGCTCTGAGCCTACGGACTTTGCACAAATTCTTGTTGTTTTTTTTTCGTATGCGTGTTTTTAGTATCTAGCCTCTCTGTATTTCTCTCAAAATCTCTCTGAGTTTTCTTTTATCCCCTCCAAAAAAAAATCCCTTTACCGATTTTACAAGGGCTTTTATAACCCCAAAAAAAAAATATAAAAAAGGAAAGCATATCTTTTTATATCTATTATTTCCTTTTTGCTGCGATTTGCTCCCTTCTGCTTTGGTATTTTTCTCTGCAGGTTAATGACGGTGATTTCGCGGTGAAGCTTAGACACGAGAATGGTGGCGCTATTGAGGGAATCCTGGTGGCTACAAAGGTGCAACGATCGGACTCCAGATCTTGCGGCGTGACGGTTGGGTTTCTAACCCTTGTGGCGTGACTATTGGGTTTCTAACCCTTGTGGCGTGACTAGAAACCTAGGGTTTCAAGGTTTCCAGTTTCTGAAACAAATTTTGGGTTGTTTGGGCTGTAGGTTGGGCTAAAAGTGTAATGGCATGGGGTCTGTTAGGCTATTGTAATTGGGCCACGAGTCTGGGTAGATAGTTTGTAAAATGGACTGGGATATTATTTTGCTTCTCATTTATTTCAGCCCGGGCAAAATGGGTTATTACAGCTGCCCCTCTTTGCTCATTATTGTGAAACAAGAATAGAGCAAAGACTATAAAAGGACCAATTTTTCCGGTTTTGACCGAGCCTTGACTTTTTGATCCTCGTCTTCTTCAAATGACTTCCAATCCGAGCTGCAACTTCAACAGCATTGGATCTTCATCTTGATTTCAGTTAGTTTGATAGCTTCAACTTCATTAAGACAATATTCACTATCTTTTGATCTGCTCCACTGCAAACTCGGGGAGACGAAATCTGATATTTTCAATCTGATCCCTGCAAACTCAGGGATCACCATATTGATGTCTTCAATCTGCTTCCTGCAACTTCAGGAATGTCAATTCAATCGATCCGCAAACTCGTGGATTACGGATGATGTCTTCGATCCGCTTCGCAACTTCAAGAAGATCAAATCTGCTATCTTCAATCTGATCCATATAAACTCAGGGATCACCGATTGATGTCTTCGATCTGCTTCCTGCAACTTCAGGAATGACAAACCTGCTATCTTCAATCTGATCCCTGCAAACTCAGGAATCACCAGATTGATGTCTTCGATCTACTTCCTATAACTTCAAGAAGATCAAATCTGCTATCCTCAATCTGATCCCTACAAACTCAGGGATCACCAGATTGATGTCTTCGATCTGCTTCCTGCAACTTCAGGAAGATTAAATCTGCTATCCTCAATCTGATCCCTACAAACTCAGGGATCACCAGATTGATGTCTTCGATCTGCTTCCTGCAACTTCAGGAAGATCAAATCTTCTATCCTCAATCTGATCCCTGCAAACTCAGGGATCACCAGATTGATGTCTTCGATTTGCTTCCTACAACTTCAGGAAGATCAAATCTAAAAATTTGCCGATATTGTTACACCATCTACTTAAGGCATGTCCTACAGCCTCGATTCCTTATGTTCATGTCATATAACTAAGATGCTATGATCAGGATGAATCAAATGCTTCTAGCTACATGTGCAACACGTCATGAAAGTGATTCCTTTTAAGAGATTAAGATGCAATGATTGTAATGAATCAAATTCTCCTAATGAAATTTACTATGATGCAAGAATGTTATGAGTATGATTCCTATTTTTAGGCTTTATCACTCGTCGTTCGTGTTTATCAATCATGTTTTGCTCTATTAGCTTGCCCCAATGCAATTTCAAAGTCAACTCCACTTGGATCTTGAAAACACAAGGCTTGTTTCAACCATCACATTGAGAGTCAAAACTCTTTCAATTTAATCCTTCTGCAAATTTTAATCTCAAATTCAACCCATTCCACCACAATTCATGGTTTCTTAGTTCACCATACCACCCCAAGTGTCATGATCTGATGACATCACATCCATTTATCAATTGGACAAAGAATTGGAGAAATAATCTCTATCCAGGCTCTTCTTTCTCAAAGATTTCTATGTACATGGAAATTCTAAACAATTGTCATGTTTTGGTTCCTTGTCTTATCTAGAAATTTCCAAAGTAATATGTAAAACCTCTCTTTTGCGAAATTATTAATTCGTCAATCATTATTTCAATGCAACTCATTTATGAATAATGGGTAACAAATAAATTAATCACAAAAGAAGGATTAAAACTTGAATAAATTTATAAAAAGAATACAAAGAAAAATTATCTGGAACATATCTTTGAGAAGAAAAAGAATCCAAAAATAGTAAAATGAATAAGACAAAAACTATATGCCTTAGATATCGTAGATTGAGCTTCCATATATGGACTTTATGAAGACTGCCTTGAGTTCAACATGTGTTTAGAAGATCCAAAGTATTTTGTTGATGCCCCATTATGCAACATTCTTCCTTTCATTGTTGTTTTAGGTGTAGCGAAATGACTGCTCGTCCGTGCAGAATTTGAGTTGCCCTTTTCGGGTTTTCAACTCAAAACCCCTTTGGTCACAAAATGTCATTTGCGGGTTTTTACCTTGGCCTCTCCTTTTTTTTTTAACAGGAACTCAAAGTGCCCTTTGTGGGTTTTCACTCTGGCTTCTTCTCCTTTTCAAGCAAAGTATTTCTTTACTAAATCAGAGTTCATAGGATTGGGTAAAGTTTTTCCATCCATCTCAGTCAAGATCAATGCTCCTCTAGAGAAAGCTTTCATCATTACATATGGTCCTTCCCAATTTGGCATACATTTTCCTCTAAAATCCTTTTGTATTGGAAGAATCCGTTTCAACATGAGGTCCCCCTCATGAAACTCTCTTAGGCTAACTTTCTTGTTATAGGCTCGCATCATTCGTTTTCTGATACACCGACCATGACGAATAGCCTTTAGTCTCTTTTCTTCAATCAAGTTCAACTGATCATACCGAGCCTGAATCCATTCAGCTTTATTCAACTTTATTTCTGACAGTACACGAAGAGAAGGAATTTCCACTTCGATAGGTAGGATGACCTCTATCCCATAAACCAACGAATAAGGTGTTGCCCTAGTAGAGGTTCTGACAGACGTCCGATAAGCATAAAGTGTAAACTGTAGTTTCTCGTGCCAATCCTTGTAAGTCTCAATCATTTTCCCCACTATCCTCTTGATGTTTTTGTTAGCCGCTTCCACTGTCCCATTTATTTTCGGACGATATGGAGACGAGTTATGATGTTTGATCCCAAATTGGTTACAAATTTTTGCTATCGAGCTGTTGTTCAAGTTCAGCGTGTTGTCTGATATGATCCTCTCAGGCATTCCATATCGATAAATAATCTCCTTTTTAAGAATCTACTAACTGCTGATTTAGTAACATTAGCATATGAAGCAGCCTCTACCATTTCGTGAAGTAGTCAATTACCACGAAGATGAATCGGTGTCCATTCGAAGCTTTTGGTGAGATTGGCCCAATAACATCCATGCCCCACATGGAAAAAGGCCACAGGGAAGTCATAACATGCAAAGGCGATGGAGGCACATGAATTTTGTCTCCATAAATCTAGCATTTATGACATCTCTTGGCATAGTTGATACAATCTTCTTCCATGGTAGACCAATAATATCCAAATCTTATTATCTGCCTGGCCATCGTGAATCCATTAGCGTGTGTTCCATAAATGCCCTCATGGACTTCTTCAAGGATTTGCTTAGTTTCAACAGCATCAACACTTCTCAATAGCACTTGATCTTTTCTCTTTTTGTATAAGATATCTCTATCCAAGACATAATCAGAGGCCATTCTTCTTAAAGTCATTTTCTCGTTCTCTGTGGCATTCTCCGGGTATTCACGATTTTTCACGTATAGCGATACATTCTGATACCAAGGATGGTCATCTCTTTCCTCTTCCTCTATGTCATAACAATGGGCTGGGACTTTGACAATACTTATCTGAATAGGCCTCATGTCTTCTGGTTTGTTTACTTTGATCATAGAAGCCAAGGTTGCCAATGCATCTGCCATCTGATTTTCATCGCGTAGAAGGTAATTGAAAGTAATATCGTCAAATTCCTCAATCAATCCTAGAACTATTTTTTGGTAATCAACTAGTTTAGGATCTCTTGTCTCCCACTCTCCTTTAAGCTGGTAAATTACCAAGGCAGAATCGCCGTATACTTCTAGCACTCTGATCTTGCATTCCAAGGCTGCTCAAAGTCCCATGATGCATGCTTCATATTCTGCCATATTATTTGTATAGTCAAAATCCAATCTGTATGTGAATGGATAATAATTACCACAGGGGGATACCAAGACTGCCCCAATTCCATTTTCCATAGCATTCGATGCTCTATCAAAATTCAATTTCCATTGACAATCTTCAATATTTACCACATGCATCAGTTCCTCATTTGGGAAGTCAAAGCTCAAAGGTTCATAATCGTCCAAAGCTCTACTAGCCAAAAAGTCTACTATTGCACTTCCTTTTATAAACTTTTAGTTCACGTAGACTATATCGAATTCAAATAACAGAATCTGCCACCTAGCCATTCTTTCGTTCAGGGCAGTAGATTCCATCATGTACTTTAACGGGTCAAGTTTGGAAATCAACCATATTGTGTGATATAGCATATACTGCCTCAACCTTCTAGTTGTCCAAATCAAAGCACAACACAATTTCTCGATCGACGAATACCTCATTTCACAATCAGTGAACTTTTCTGAGATAATATATCGCCCTTTCTTTCCTTCCTGACTCATCGTGTTGTCCAAGCACACATCTCATGGAGTTTTTGAATACTAACAAATACAATATCAATGGTTTATCTGGATTAGGTGGAGAAATAATGGTGCGTTTGACAAATACTTTTTAACTTTGCCAAAAGCTTTCTGGCATTCATCATCCCGTACATCTAGATTGTGTTTCTTGAGAAGACGAAATATGGGATCACATTTCTCAATTAATTGTGAAATAAATCAAGCAATGTAATTCAGCCTTCTAAAAAACCTCGAACTTCTTTCTGAGTGCGCGGTGAAGGTAATTCTTTTATCACTTTGACCTTGCTTGAGTCAACTTCTATTCCTTTCTTACTAACCATAAATCCCAGTAACTTTCCTAATCGAGCCGAAAGTACACTTTGCCAGATTGAGTTTCAATTGAAATTTCCTCAATCTCAAAAATAACTTCTTTAAGACTTCAATGTGTTCTTTTTCTGTTCGAGATTTGGCAATCATATCATCAACATATACCAAAATTTCCTTGTGTATCATGTCGTGGAACAATGTTACCATGGCTCTTTGATATGTTACCCCAGCATTCTTTAGTCCGAAAGGCATTACTTTATAGTAAAAAGTACCCTACAGTGTTATGAAGGTAGTTTTCTCCATATCCTCAGGGTGCATCTTGATCTGATTGTATCCTGAAAAGCCATCCATGAAGGAAAACAATGAAAATCCTGCCGTATTATCCACTAACGTATCAATATGCGGCAAAGGGAAATTATCCTTTGGGCTAGCTTTGTTTAGATCTCTGTAATCTACGCATATTTGGGCCTTTCCATCTTTCTTAGGGACTAGAACAATGTTGGCAACCCATTCTGAGTACTTGACCTCTCGTAGAAAACCAGCATCAAACTATTTCTGGACTTCTTCTTTTATTTTCAATACTATATCAGGCCTCATTCTTCGTAGCTTTTGCTGAACTGGCTTGCATTCTTCTCTGATGGGAAGGCGATGTACCATAATATCAGTACTTAACCCAGGCATATCTTGGTATGACCACGCAAAGACATCTTTGAACTCTCGCAATAACTCAATAAGATCTTGTCTCATCTTATTGGCTATGAGCGTCCCAATTTTCACAACTTTTCCTTCTTCTAAGGTTATGTTCTCTATTTTTTCTTCCTAGGGCAAGATCTGTTTCTCCTCTTGTTTTACCATTCTCAATAAATCTGGAGATAAATCACAATCTCGATCACCTTCAAAATCCCGAGATTCCTCTAAACACATGTCCTACTCTGTAACATCCTAGATTAAGGGTTATGCGTTTGTGCATAATTCATGAGTAGTAGGTTTTGGCAGTGTTTGGAAGTGAATTAAGGGTTTTTAAAATCCTAGGATGGAAGAGAAAGCTTTGGACAAATTATTGGTTTTTAAGTTAAAAATAATAAGTGATGTGGAAAAGTGGCAAGGGACGCCACCTAAGGTGCAAGGATTATGGCATCAAGTGAAGTACTTTGAGGAAGAGGTTCAAATCCCATTGTGTGCATTTTGCTTAATTTTATGAAATAGCATGTTTCTTGTGATATGTGGTGTGCATTTTAGAACCTTAGAAATGTATGGAAATGTATGGAAATATAAGGAAATGTATGGAAATGTATGGAAATGTAAGGAAATGTATGGAAATGTAAGGAAATGTAGGAAATGTAAGGAAATGTAGGAAATGTCCGGAAATGTAAGAAATGATTTAGAAATGTTAAGTTTCAAAAAGAGGAAAGTGAACATTTTGGAAACTTGGAAATGTTAAGTTAAAAGAGGAAAGTGAACATTTTGGAAATGCTAAGTTTAAAAGAGGAAATTAAGGCAAGGTGGCCTTAAGAGAAAAAGTATGTGAAATTTGACACACAAACAGGCTTGGAAAAGTGGCCTGAAGATGCCACTTAGGGCCTCTGGAAATGGCGCCACATGCAAGTGTATTTGGGCCAGGGATCGAGTCACTTAGGAAGCAAATAAAAGAAGTTTTATTTTGCTACAAAGAGCAGGGAAGTGGACGATACTAAGGAGCCCCAAGGGAAGAATTTTATTCTCTTTAAATTTCATCTAAATAGGAGATAAATAATAGATTTAATTATCATTATTTTTAGGAGATAATTGTTGGATTAATTCTTTTGATAAAGTGATAATTATCACATAGGAAGAGTGGTGGCCAAGTAGGGGACTCTAGCCTAGTAATTTCGGCTATAAAAGGGAAAGAAGGCCATTCATTCATTCATTCACTCTTCCTTTGCCGAATTTCTTAAGCAGATTCTCCTCTCTCTGCCGAAATTCCTACAATTTTATTCTTCCTTCTCTTTTCTTTCTAATCCCTCCAAAAGCCAAAAGTTGTGAGAGCATCATTTAGCCATAGCCGAATCTCTGAAGGTTGAAGTGAAGGTGCAATCGATTCCTTCAAATAAAGGTAAGATCCAAGTTTAGTTTCCATTCTTTTATATTTTAGACTTATCGAAATTTAGGGACTAATTTTGATTATTAATCTTAATTTGAAACATGGAAGGAGAAGTTCTTTTCTCAAAGGTACACCATAGGTAGCGTGTTCCTAGTTATTCGGTGAATTTTGGATTTAAGATCCTTAAGGTAAGTGACTATGAATATTGGCCAAGACCCTATTTTTGTAGTAGATCTATTATTATGTGTTTTAAGTGAAAACTAAGCGATTCAAGGGATCTAGTGAGTAGCCGATTTCAAAGGGAAGAATACAAGTTTTCGGATTTGATTTTTAATTCAATCGACAACAAGGTAAGTTTTAGTATACTAATCCTACTAGGATTTGGATTTATGGTCGAATGGCTCTTTACTAAGTATTAAGTGATTGATTAAATGTCCAGATCTAAGATCTAAGGCATTAGATCAAGCTTCTCGGGATTTGGATTGGAAACCTTAAAACGAATCAGGTGTGTACCCCACACTATATCATAATATGTTTTATGGCTACGTTTAATTAATATATGTGATATTAAGAATATAAAAGTGGCTAACGTACCATGTTATGGTACAAAGTACTCAGGTATGTTTCCTACTCCTACTAGGATTATGAAACATGTTAATTGTAACATGAGAATAAGAATAAGAATGTGAATTCTGGCATATTTATGCATATTACTATTATATGGGGCATATGGGTTTACTTTTGGGGAAGTGAATGTGGTGACCTAAGACCACAAACACGGTGACCTAAGATCGTGATATCTGAATGTGGTGACCTAAGACCACAGTAATCTGAATGTGGTGACCTAAGACCACAGAAATCTGAACGTGGTGACCTAAGACCACAAATGCGGTGACCTAAGACCGCGATATGGAGTGTAGCGGAAGGAGGGTTGACTTATAGTCCCCACGGTGTGCAGGATGGTAGGGGTGGTGTGTAGCGGATGGCATATAGGTTTGGGTTCAGGTTGCATCATATTGTTTAAATGTTTTATGAACATGAATGATATTGTATGCCCGAAATATTAAATTTTAGTGTTGGTTACACATTGAGTCATTGACTCACCCGTTGTGGGATTACTTTTCGTGTAACGACCATTGATGGACCAGGCGAGATGCTTAGTGGAGGCCATGTGAAGTTCGATTTCTTTTATTTGGACTATTTTACTTTAAGTATTTTGAATTTAAATTTTGGGAATTATTTGATGTAATAAGGCCTTAGTAGGAATATTTTATTCGTCTTTATTTGTTAAGCTTACAAACCTTATTTTATTAAAAGATTAAGTAAAATATTTTTAAAAACAAAGCCCAAATGTTTTGTCACCTAAAGTAAAGGATTTTTAACAATGAATTAAACTTGTTTTCAACTCATGCCTAACCCAAAACGATCTTTCTTCCAAATCACACAAGTTTTTCCTAAGTAACAAAAGAATTTGAAACGGTTTACATCGGGGAACATACCAGATCCGGTGCACATGAGCCCTGATCGGATCTGGTATGTCACGGAGTAAAAACGTTTTGAAATATTTTGATTATCTGGGGAAAATTTGAAAAAATATTGTTAAAGTTATAAAACGGTGTCTGAAAAAAAAAACTTTAGGTGGGATTGATTTTACAAACATGGTTGAGTTGGAACCCTTTGAAAACATTTGATCATTTGAATTTTTAAAGTCATCAGAGTCATTGTTAACTTAGTGAACTTTGCTACCCGATGGTAACATCTTTGAAAAACTCGTAAAAATTTCCCATTTTGAAGACATCACTTTTAACCGGTTTATTTAATCAATTTATAGTTTTATTAGAAATATAGTAGGAATGAAATTTAACAACTACTTAAACACCCAAAATAATTATTAGCGGCCTTATTACAATCCAAACCAAAAATTTAGAAATAAATAAACTTAAACTGTACTAAATAAAATTCTAAATCCAAGGAATCAAGCATGGCCGCCTCGAGTCCTCTCCGGCTCCATCTCTGCGATCTACTCATCTGCAAAATGATATGGGAAGGGGTGAGTCACCAAGACTCAGTGTATAAATCCCCAACCCGGAAGTGCAACTCATACACAAAATATTAGTAAAACATGCAAACATGCAACCCAAACTAACCATCCATACTCCTTTAACTACCCCGTGTGGTCAAAACCACTAGTGGTCAAAACCACTGGTGACCGGAGTCACAAATCAAGTGATGGGGCCAACCCATCATGTGGTCAAAACCACTGATGACCATAGGTCACAATTATCAAAATATGGTCAAAACCACTGGTGGTACCAAACCACTGGGACTTAGTCACAATTTATATCAACGGTGTGGTCAAAACCACTGGTGACCGAAGTCACAATTAAACTGATGGGGCCAACCCATCTTGTGGTCAAAACCACTGGTGACAGTCCATAGAGAATAATCCCCCTCCTCTCTTCAATCCAAATACATACATGCTCATAACATGCTTAACATATTATCATAGATCATGCATATAAGTCATGGCATAGCATCTTACCCATCATGTCATCCATAACAGATTTTAAATCACAAGTGACTTACCCGGAATCCATGCTCATGTCCACAAGCAAATCACTACCACAATGATTAAATCGTAACATAATAGCAATGCTAACTAATAAAGTGTGTAAGAGTTTTACACACCTGTTTAACCGAAAATCTAAAGAGAAATCCCGAAACGTATTCCCGTATTGCCCTACATTCGGCCACTATAGGTTAGTATCCAAAAAGCCTTATTCGGCTAAATCTAATAATCTCGAAGGACTAATCGCGCCCATAACCAAAATATTGCCCTAGGCTGAATCTTATTATCACTTACGAAAGCAAATCGAAATCCCGGAAGCCTCTGTTTTCCTTTACCGATTAGCCCCTAAAACCATAGTGCACATTCGGTTATATATAGATACCAAAAATGGCCTTTGGCTGAATATGCCTAACCACTTACCACTCTTACCGGAATCCCAAAGTTGTCACTTGTCTTGTCGAGCTCCCTTGAGGATTCAAATGCCGAGATGCTCCTTGGTGTCGACTACACACAGAAGTTACATGTTAATATGGCCTATACACATTCGGCCAATCCCTACCAAAGCCTTTACACATGCTTTCGGCACACCAAAGGAAGAGAAAAGAACCCGATATTTTTAAAAGGGACACTTACCTCTATTGTTTTCTTGAAGAGACTAAAAATGAAGAAATTCCGGCTATGGCTCCCAAGTGTTGATGAGATATTCGTCTATCACCAAATGGAAGATGAAATTTTGGGTAGAATGGGGGTGATAGGTTCGGCCAAGTAGAATAAAAGAAGAAAAGGATTTGAAGAATTTTGAGCAATGGGGCTAGAGAGAATTCGGCCAAGAACAAATTGGGAAGAAAAAGAAAAACCAATTAGATGAATTTCGGCACCTCCCTGCTATACTCAAAACCGATTATGGATGGCCCTAAGGAGTCCTACATTCGGCCAACACTCACCTCTTTGGTGATAATTCTTTATCTTTCAATTATCACCCTTTTGAAATAAAACAAGATTTATCTTCTATTTTATCTCCTAGCCACCTCTTCAAATAAATAAAAAGAATAAATCTAATAGCACTTACTCTTCCAGCCGAATTTAAAAGCAAACATTAAGCTTATCCTCATCCATTTGAGAGTCCATGTGCAGGCCACCAGCTTTCTCCCCTCACGCCAGCATGCCAAAAAAAAAATAAACCTCCCATAAGCTACCCATGTTACTCGAACATGGGACCCCATGCCGCAGCCCCTTATCACGTCCCAAGCCACTTTACCTGTCCGACTTTCATGTCCATAATCCCTACCATTTTATTTTTAAGGCCTTCCTTAGCCCATCACCCTATATATAACGCAAAAAGTAAAACTCCCAAGCGCCACTCAAAGACTCGAACCCAAGACCAAGGCCAGTGCATCATTTCTAGGCCCTTAAGTGGTGCCCAACGCCACTTCTACCAACTAGCTCCTTATGTCATGCTTCTCCGAAATTTCTCTTAACCCTATCTCACCTAGCTCCCTCCTCTTAAGCACTAAAAAGGAATTTCAAATTTTAAGTCGACCTAGCCGGGGTTATGACTAGTCCCTAGAATATGTCAAGCAATCAAGCATACACATTTCTTCAAGCACACTCATGGAAAAAAAATAATTAAATTGCAAACAACCCCTAATTCAAGATGTTACATGCTCAAAATGGACTTCTGGATCCATAATATCGTTACTCATGCCATTGCTATCTAGGGACCTATGATGGGTGCAAAAAAAATGTACAATGAATTTGGGGACAAATATTCACATGGTATGAATGAAAGAACATATACAATTTGAGGAGAAATTTAAAAGAATAAAATGAAAGAATATTTACTCAAGCTAATTATCCAAAATGTATTTTATTGAAATAATAAGTTTTGAACATAAGTCTATTTCCAAAGAGATATTTATCGTTCCTAGACTAAAAAACAACAAAGCGTTCTGAATATTACTCTGTATAATTCCTAAAAACTACAGGGAGCTCCTCTGTAGTCCAATTGTCCAGAATGCTTCCAGGTTCATAAGGGAAAATGGCCATCTGGTTCCTCTGTTCCATTCCTTCCTTATGTATGGCGTTGATGTGAGGACTTTCTAATAACCCTCTCTCAGGGTGAATTATCCTCCGATACAAAGGTTTGGGATATGTGGGAATGTCGTCAATTCCCACTGGACATCTTCTCCATTCAAGCGTGCCCTTCTGCTCTCCTGCTTCTTTTCTAAGTCCTTCTTTTTTTTTTTCTAGCATCCGGCTTGAAACCCAAGCCAAAACGATCTCTCTTCTCCTTCAACATTGGTACTTGAATCTCCCCTTGGAGGTATCTTCCCAATCCTTTTCCTGGTAAGGCTCCTTTCCCCACCATCATTTGTAAACTTATTCTTGTGGTCTTGGATATCTTAGGTACTGGGATTTACTCCCTTCCAAGATAAATGTTGCGTTGACAAATTCTAAAGAATGAAAGGAACATTAAATGGCCTCCTCATTCGTCTCTACATATGGCGCGTTATTGGTGACAGTCGCTATAATATCTTCCTCTGCGTTTATAGTGACTAACCGACCGTTTGTCACCAATTTCAGCTTTTGATGCAAGGATGAGGGCACTGCCCCTGCAGAATGAATCCAAGGCTTTCCCAGCAAACAGTTGTATGAGGGTTTTATATCCATCACTAGAAAGTCTACCTCATATGTACTTGGCCCAATCTACAACAGTATGTCAATTCTCCCCATCACACTTCTCTTAGTACCGTCAAACGCTCTCACTACGTTCTGACATGTCTTCATGTGAGAACTATCTATTGGAAACCTCTTTAATGTCGACAATGGCAAGATGTTCAAGGCTGATCCATTATCAATTAGCACACTTGGCAGAGTATATCTTTTGCAACGAGTGGTGATATGCAAAGCTTTGGCTGATCCCATACCTCTAGGTGGAATTTCATCATCACTGAAGGAAATAAAGTTATCAACACTTATATTAATAACTAATCGGTCAAGCTTATTGACAGATATGTCCTTACTAACATAAGTCTCATTTAGCACCTTTATTAAAGCCTCACGATGGACATCTGAACTTAACAGTAGGGCTAAAACTGAAATACGAGCCGATTGTTTGCACAACTGCTCTACCACACTGTATTCACTGTGCTTTAGGAATTTTAGAAATTCCTTAGCCTCTTCCTCCTTTACAGATACGTTGATAAGGGTATCAAGTTCTTTCTCTAGCTCAACGGGCACATCCTTTGACTTTGCTGGTTCAGTTCTAACGTTTACTGAATCGTAACGCCTCCCATTTCGCGTATAAAATCCCTCTCCTTGGACCTCTTTGGAAGTGCTAGCTGCAATTACTACTTTTGGTGTCGTCACGTTACAATTGTAATTCCATGGTACGGCCTTCTCATCCTTGTAAGGAAAGGACGCAAGTGTCTGCGTAACACCCTTTACCCGTAATCCTTGCCGGAATCGAGAACGAGACATTACCGAACAATTTACCTGATCGCCACTTAGGCTAAACGTGACTAATCTTCTCGAATCGCTTCAACTACTTCACACTCAACCTATGAGATCTCAATCGTACCTATGAGAACTCTCGGGACCATATCGGAAGTTTTGCGGTCCATAAAATTTCTTTTCATCTAAACAGGGAGTGCACGCCCGTGCTAGATGAAACACACGCCCGTGTGTAGTCACAGACGCCTATGTGCTCACACCGTGCCCAAAACCCCAACATTCTACCAAAACTCACATGGCTAGAGCACGCCCATGTACCCTAACAACATGCCCGTGTCTTTCGACCGTGGGAAGTTATTGACTAATTTAGCACGGCATGGACACACCGTGTCTCCTAACCGTGAGGAGCTGCTGACTTGATCCACATGGCCTGGGCACATGCCCATGTCCCTACCTTGTGTCTTACACGGTTCATGAACACGGCCATGGGATTTGCCCGTGGCCTATTCTAATTAGAAATAATAAGGTGCAGGGTTAGCACGGCCTAGACACATGCCCGTGTGTCTACCTATGTGGCACATGAAGACTATTTGCCAAGCTTCTAGCATCCCTATATCTTACTCTACATGGGTTTATTCAACAAACTAACAAACCTCTCTTAATCCACATGCACTCACAATGATAACATTGAAATTTCATAAATGATAAAATATGCCATCATTCTTGGCAATTTACAAAATTAATGTCATAGCAAAAGCCAATACACCTTTGGTCAAAATAACAAAATAATCTAACTAGTCTAGTCCTATACATGCCATATACAAAATCACTAATCTAATTATACCGAAGTAAGCAGATAGTGTGGGTGGTCTTCTAGTTATCGACGTATCCCAGCTCGGCTCTTAAGCCCTATAAGATAAGGGAAAGAGAGAGGAATAAGCTTAAAGCTTAGTAAGTTCACATGCAAACAATATAACACTCTAAAATGAATGAACATCTTTATAGCATTGTTTACTAAGCAAGAAATCAATCTAAATTCAGTATTAGGCTTACTCATTTCCTCTATTCACACATCCCAATCACATCACAAGCATGATGCATACATTCAATAACGGTTTCCCTGCACTAAGCATCACAAGGTCACTTAATGTAACACATCACCATCTCAAAATACATTACCCGGTGGTTTCGCACTTAGCCCACCATCAGTCTTCATTAGGGTGGTATCGCACATAGCCCACCAAGAAGGTTAATTATGGTGGTATCGCACACAGCCCACCAAAAGGTTAACAGACGATGGTATCGCACACAGCCCATCGTAATTAAACAACAAGGTGGTATCGCACTTAGCCCACCATCAAAATTTTATATAACACACCTACCTATCTATTCCATCATTCATACAAGAATTATTCATTAACTACCACTTTCTATCTACTTGAATTATACATGTTCTCAATTATGCTATGCACTGATTAACAACAATAGTGTGCATGTAAAATGCATCGTTTACACGTAAACTTACCTCGATCCAAAATGTGTTAGCTAGCGATTTACTCAATCACCTTGCCTTTCCCACGGTCAAGGTTGATCCTGCGCTCTTCTTGATCTATAACAATGAAATTCATTCGTTTAGATCATTCTATGATCATAATACATCAAACTCTACACTTGGGCAAAAATTACCATTTTGCCTTTGTATATTGGCAAAATTACGATTTTGCCCCTAGGCTCGTAATTTATTTTTCATCATATTTTCTCAATAAACAAGCATAGATGAACATTTATTTCTCTTACAACTACTCACCATTTCAACTATTTCATGCATTTATGACACAAACTAAATCTTTGCATTCAAGTCCTATTTAGGTGTTTTCATGCTAACACCTTTCATAAAAGTTGTTTCTCACATCCCTAATATTCATTTTCTTCCATGAAAACTTAGCTAACAACATAAATACTCTCATGGAAAATCCCTAGACTTTCAACCATATCTCAAATTAGTCCCCTCATTAGCTAGCTTAAGCTTTGGGGACTCCAAAAACACAAAAATTATCAATTAACACCACCAAAAATCACTTACTTAGGTGAGGACAAGTTGCTGAAATGTAACACCCCTAACCTGTGTCCGTCCCGGATCATAGTTAGAGGTATTACTAGACTAAATCCAATCCATAATCGATAATATTACACATTGATCATGCTTCGGCAGAACTACTTTGAAACAGAAAAGAAATTTCACATCCCAATATATATATATTAAGACCAAATCTTAATAATAATACATCTACCATTCGCATGTATACAAAACTACCCAAAAGAAATGCAATTTATATCATGCGGATCAATATTCAATCTATGCATATGACCCAACTACATTTCAACCATAAACATTTTTTTCATAAAACCCATTTACTATTCATTTGGTCATTTCCATTATCTTAGCCGAATTTGCACAAACTTTACTCACTCTACTAAACAAATTCCTATCACTCAAATCAATTGTACTTGTACCAATTTCACGATCCCTAGCCCATTGTTGAGAGCATCCAAACATGTACTTTATCGCATCATTTTTAAATTAGTATAGACACATTATCAAAATCAAACCTATTTTGTAAACAACCCTACATATAAACCGAACCAATTACACACATATATGACTAACATGAAATGATAGTTACCCAAAATACACAAACACCACATTCGGCTTTGAACAAATAAACTTTAACCAAAAATCATTCAAGTTACTTTTTCATACATCAAGCATAAACCCATGAATAATTATACTTTCATAAAAGGGAAACCTCATAGCCGAATATAACAAGACCAAAGTATCACAATTTTACCATTTTCACATGGTATACATCCATTAAGAATCCATTCTATACAAATGCTAAGGAAACAAAATAGCTTATACATGCCATAATCATCAAAGGTTAATCTATCAAGAAGGGTACCAAAATAGATTAGATGATAGTATGATGAGCTTCCGAGTTGATCCACGAGCTAATCTTGAACCTTCCAAAAGTGATCTAAAAATCCAGAGAAACAACGAAAAGAAAGTAAGCTTTGTAGCTTAGTAAGATTTCAGCTTGATATACTTAATTTCACCAATTCTACTTAAAATTTCAAAGAGCATATCATACACAACAACAAAGCCGAATAATCAAAGCTTCAAGGTTCAATTAACAAATATCCTATAAAATGATTGGTAACATACTTCATACTATTAGGTTTCCAACTCACATTACTAATCTCATTCATTTTAAATTGAACATGAATAAAACATACCTTACAATTTACTTACCATTCGAAAATTAGTTATTCATGCATATCCCTAGGATATCATATTTAATATTACTATATACTGATTCACATTTATAAGGAGAACTTTTTCAAATGAGCTTTGTACCTGCATATCGATAATTATGTTAAATAATAATTTGTACACTTGGTGCCATTACTAAATACATTCGGTAACGTATCGCTCACTTAGAGCCGTTACTATGTAACTTGGTAACGTATCGCTCACTTAGAGCCGTTACTATATAACTTGGTAACGCATCGCTCACTTAGATCCACTATATAACTTTGTAACGTATCGCTCACACAGAGCCGTTACTGTATAACTTGGTAACGTATCACTCACACAGAGCCGTTACTTAATATCCCCGTAACGTGGTGCTCACTTAGAGCCGTTACTTAATCTACCTGCACCCATAATATCATATCACAAATTTCATATCCATAGTAAAGCTCACAGACTCGCATTCCATTTAAAAATATATTCCATCATACGTATAAACAGCTCACATCTTTTCAAGCATATAATGATACCTACATTTAGTCATAGAAATAATTATATGCTCCTACCTAATCCAATTCACACATTCGGCACATCACCTCCAAATTTTATCTTCACCTTGAACTCATTTCCTAACCTTATTTAATACCATGTATACATACTTACATTCAAATTCGAAATAGCATATAATTTCTACCATCCAACTCAACTATCAAATTATCCATACATGATTCAATTTATTATTCAATTCCATTAACACATTCGGCACAGCTAAATTATACAAGTCTATAGCTTTTGGTTATTAGCATTTTATAGATAATTATTCCAATTAACTTAATTGCTTGAAATCTTACCTTAAAAAGCGACGATTTATGGTTTCTCGACTACTCGTCCAGTTTAGCTTTTCCTCGATCTTTTTCCAAATTTTTCCTTTCTTGATCTAAAACCAAATTTAAAAGAATCTATTCAAATAAATTCCATTCAATTTCAATCAAAACACATAATTATACCATTCTTTCTATCCATAAATCATAATTTGAAACTTTTACAATTTACCACTATTTCTTTTCATTCATTCAAACCTAATATGAAATTATAAAATTTTATACACTTTTTTGACCACTATTTCTTTTCATTCATTCGAACCTAATATGAAATTTTAAAAATTTTATATACTTTTACTCTAGAGCCGAATCCTTCTCAAGCTTAATTACATCTCTTTGAACATTTAAAAATTATTCATAGCATGTAATCTTTCAATTTGCACATTTACCCCTCTAGTTTCACTTTCTTGCAATTTAATCCTCAAACATAAAACACATAATTTCTATGAAATTCGGACAAGTCCCTTCAAACTATTCTATTAACAACACTTCCAAATACAAACATTCCTCCATGGCCGATTATGCTATCCCAATACATATATACTTACATATATAACCAAACAATTAAGTAAAACAAATAATGCTCATACATGGTTACTTTAACATTCGACCGAATATGAGGAGCATTTCTATGCTCCAATTGAAACATAAATCTCCCTATCATTCATACAAACTTAAATCTTTATTCACCATTTCAACTAAATTTCTATATCAATTCATTTCATTCATCCACACCATTAATCATAAATAGTTTTCCCCCCTTATGACCGAATCTAAACATGTTTAACTACAACAAATTTTGACATGGTTTTGGTAATGTTCAAGGTGACCAACTCAATTACATAAACATTACTAAATCAAAGCTCAAATTCTCACCTTACCAAACACATGCAATTGCCGAATGATGGAGGATGAACTTCTCATTTTCTTTGAAGGGGAAATCGGTGAAGAAGATGAAAGAAGAAAGAGAAAATGAATTTCTTTCTACATGCTTATTTTATTATTTAATATAATACATATTTCCTTAATCATAAAATATAATATTTACATTATAAAATATAAAAAGAATCCTCCCCCATCATCATTGCCGTCCACTAGCATGAAAGGTGGAAATTTGACATGCAAATCCTTGGATTTATTAAACAATTCAATTTACCAATCTAATTTCATGCTCACTATTTTTGCTACTTTAGCAATTTAATCCTTTTATTAAATTAAACATCCAAACATTTAAATTGTTCTACGATATTTTTACTCAGGCACAATCACTTAATATAGACAGCATATAGATCAAGAATTTATTTTTCTAATTCAGATTCGTGGTCCCGAAACCACCCTTTCGATTAGGGTCGAATTTGGACTATTACATAAAATCTCAAGGCTTTCAAAACCCTTCTTTTGAGTGTAAAAACCGGTGGAAGAGTAAGAGAAGAGAAAAAAAAAAGATGATGGCCTTCCCTTATTTTATCATATTTTAGTCAACTAGTCCACAACTATCACCAAATTTGACTAAAAATTAATGCTCTTGTCCCCCTAGCTTCCTATGGCCGGCCATCACTAGATGAATGGCCCAATTGCACTTTAAAATCCTCCAAATTTACATTTTATAGCTATTAGGTAACCCCACCTTATAAAATAGAACTTTCGCACTTTATGCGATTTAGTCCTTTTTCACAATTAAGCAATTTATTGCTAAAATTAAAGCACCAAAAATTTCCATATAGCCATTTATTAATGCCATAACACATAAAATAATACTAAAATAATTTCCTCAACCTCGGATTAGTGGTTCCAAGACCATTGTTCTGACTAGCCCCAAAACCGGGCTGTTACATTCTAAATTACTACTTTAGGTGCAATTTGTGCTCCGCCTTCCATATTCTTTGATCGGGAAAGAATAATCCTTGGATGATTGACTTTTTGACCAATCCACTCTCCTTCTGTTGTGTATACATTTCCCCCTTTTGAACCTTCTTCATAAAACTCCAATTCCTTATTGTCCATAAGACTCTATACCAATGCTCTAAACTCAACACAGTCTTGGATCTCATGTCTGTCATCTTCGTGGAACTCACAATAGTTCCTTGGTTCTTCACTTCTTTTTTTGAGACTTGATTTTATTAGCCCCCTTCTTGCCATCTCCTTCCAAATTATCCTCAACGAGGTATTCACCTTCGAGATATCCCTCTTGGTCTTTCTTATATGATTCTCTCCAATCGCGTTTACCCCCTTGTCTCCATGATTGGGTAAAGGGTTCGCCGCACTGGACATGTCCTCAAGCTTGACAACTTCCATTTAAGAAGCCTCTCAACTACCCTTTTGAAGGCAGTACAGTTTTTTATAGAATGCCCCACTTCTCCTGCATGGTTATCACACTGGCGTTTGAGTCATACCATTTACGATATGGGGGTTGCATTGGCTGTAAATAGTATGGGGATACTATGCGTTCCTCTAGTAAAGTATCATATAGCTCCTTGTACATCATAGGGATTGGCGTAAATTGGTTTTTGTCAGCATTTTGTTTGGGACCTGATTCTTGTCTTGTCGACCCTTATTGTCCGAGGTGGTAATTACTTTCGACTGATTTATAGTAACTTCTTTTGAGTACCCTTTTATTGTACGTACTCGCATTGTTTACCTCACTCTCTTTTTTCCTAGGAGCAGGTCTCCTAGTGGCTTCTCCAGCTTCGATCTTGCCACCCCTTATGGCATTTTCGATCATTTCTCCTGCCATAACTATATCTGCGAAACTCTTGGTGGTACTTCCTATCATATGGGTGATAAATGGCACCTTTAGAGTGTTGATAAACAGCATAGTGGTCTCTTTTTCCAAGAGAGGTTGTTGAACCTGCATGGCTATTTCCATCCATCTCTGCGCGTATTGCTGAAACTCTCGTTTGACTTCTTTTCCATGTTTTGTAACATGATTCGGTCAGACGTCATATCTGTGACATAGTTGTACTATCTCATGAAGGCTTGAGCCAAGTCCCTCTAGGAGCCAATGTTAGTACGGCTAAGTTGGTTGTACCATCTAGACACTGCTCCTGTCAAACTATCTTGGAAACAATGAATCAGAAGTTGGTCATTATTCACATAGCCTGTCATACGTCTACAGAACATCGTGATGTGGGATTAAGGCAAGTAGTTCCATTGTACTTTTCAAATTTTGGCATCTTGAATTTGTGAGGAAGCACCAAATCTGGGACCAGACTCAAATCCTTGGCATCGATACCGTGATGATGGTCGACATTTTCCAAAGCCTTGAATTTTTCCTCCAACCACCTACAGCGATTCTCTAACTGTTTTGCAGATTTAGTTTTGATCCATTCTCCTTCAGCCATGTCTAAGTCAGGGACAATAGGATTAGCTGGGTTGTCTCCTGGGTTGGATCCCATACCAACTTGAAAATTCGTAGGCATTCCAGTGTCAGCTTGCCCTTGCTGAGGCCTTATTATGACAGGTGGCCTTCTGGGGTATTCTTCATGTTGCGCTCGCACATGTATTGGAGTGAATCCTCTAGGGAAATCCTCATTGTCCTCAATATTGACTATAGGACCTTTTGCTTTTTCTACTATCCCACTCATCATCTGGGCCATCTGGGCCATCATGTTCTTTTGGGCCTCTGACATTTGGTCCTTCATCTCCTGTTGGAGCTTTGTCATCTGCTCTTGCATCTGGTCTTGAATATCTCTCTGGAATTGTTCCATCCTTTGATCCATTTTTTTACTTAGCTCGTGTATCGTAAGGTTGTTCAGTTGCCGATTTACTTTCTCTCTCTCTCCTATAATTTAAACTAATTAGACTCCCTCTAAATATTTGAATGCATATGATGTTATGTGATGCAAATGCATGAATGCAAAGAGGCATCAATTCTGATCAACTTCATTGTAGAAAACTTTATTAGAAAACAAATTCTTTTACATAAAATGGATTATAAATAAGCTTTCGCCCTAAGTCCTAAAGTCTTAATTTTCCCTAATAATGAAACTAGCTCTTGATTATTATTTGACTGTAGTTCGTACTTCATGCTTAATACATCAGCCTGTACTGCCAAAGTCTGTAGGTAATCAGCTACTTCTCGAATCTGAACTATAGCTTCCCCCATGAGATAATCCCGGTTTCTAACTTGACCATGTGAATGATGGAGCTCTTCCTTCAAATACTCTTCCCTTGTTTCAAGCCACTCGATCTGAAGTTCACAACTGTGCAGTGCTGATTCTAACTCTTCAATTCTAGCTTTCATTTCTTCTATCTTGTTTAGGCTTGATTCTAACTCAATCACGGAGTTACGTCTCCGGTAATGATGAAGGGACCGTCCAAGTTTAGCCACTTTAGCTTGCAATTCTCCATTTTCATTTGACCTCTCTGCCAAGCTCTTCTCTAAAGTCTCGTTTCGCGGTTGCATCTCTCGTAACTTTCTCTCCTAATAGTCAGCCTTGGTCTTTTCCTCTTGGACTTCTTGTCGCCATTGTTCCTAAGCTTTCCTCAATCCAGCATTCTTCATTGATAGACGCATCTTCTTATATTCGATCTTCAAGCTATCTTGATCTTCCTCAATCTTTCTCTTTTCCTTTCTTGCTTTCTTAGCTTCAGATTTCTGAGCATCCACCTCTAGCTTCAAATACATATTCTCTTCTTCGAGTTTTTCTATCCTTTTTTCGAACTCAGAACTTTGCTTTTTGAAATCTTGTTTTATCATCTCCAACTTTGATGGGATTACTCGCAAATATTCTTCCATCAATCGAGCACCCTCTAATCTTGGCATAGGGAGATTGTCATTAACTCTTCTACTCAACCATGTACTATATTATGGGGTTGCCATAGGTTCTCGAGTCAGTATCTTCATACGACGAGCTTGCTGCCATGCCTCAAAGATATCTCGAATCCTCTTCTTATAATTATCCCCTTGATATGAGAATTCACTTTGAACTAACCCATACGTCGCTGGTACAAATTATCCTGCTTTGTATTGCCGTAGTGCGAGCAACGGTGCATACCCAATAGCTCTCCAGATTCTAGGCAAAGGCACCCAATCAAGTTTTCCACATCGATAAAGGACTTCATCAGGGATCAACCAAGGGGCTTTCCATTCAACATCCTCGTCATGAAAATTACATAAGAGCGTTGTCAAATTTTCCTCCGATATATCATTTCTCCTTGGGGTAGCCGCTATCTCTCTTAATGGCGAATAATTTTCTGAGAAGACTCGGTAGGAAACTTTATCCATCTTCCAAAAATGATTGTGAAACCAAGCTAACAAAAGCTGCGCACAACCTATGAATCTACTTTCACCAGCTCTCCTACATGCATTCAATAATTGGAATGTCTCAACCAAGATTGCAGGAACAGGTGTCAATGAAAAATATCTGAAACAGCTTCATCCACATATCCTAATGCCTTTGGAAAAATTACTAATATATACTCAAAGCAAAAACATCTATCTTCTTCTTCATATCAGGATGCACTAAGATCAAGTCTTTCAAAGCTTTCCAAGGAATGCACTTACTTTCATCTTTCTGCTTGATTCTAGCCGTGACCCACTGCTCACTCATCCCCGTAATCTCATCATCTTTCTCAAAAAGGTTGGAACAGTAGCAGCCTTCAAGTAAACTTTATCTACTAGAATTCTAGGACATTGCAATAAAGTTGTATACTCTTCCACCGTAGGTACCAAATCAACTTTTCCAAAAGTAAAGCAACTATACGCTAAATTCCAATATTGAGTAATAGCTCAAAATAAATGTGGATCTACCTGAATGTCCAACAAGTATGGCAAGTCTCCATAGCTGCTGTAAAACAACTGCTTGGTCTCTTCGCTCCATTGATCCCATATCTCTCTCAACTCCTGAAGATCATTCTATGTCTCACTGATGCGAGTGTAGTCCCATAATTCTGATGTATGCCCCTCAGTTAGACTATCCCCTTTCTCTAGTTGCGTTTGCTGTGATCACTTACGGACGGCTGCATTGTCCTCCACTTTATCAATGAATCTGTTCTCCATAACCAACTCTCCAACTTAGAAATTGACCGTGAATCGATACCTCTTAAAAATATGAAATGACATGCACAAAAATAAACACAACCAATTAGTACCATAGAATAAAATATGCATAAAATATACTAACACCTATCTCGGTAACTACTAAAGTTCGGCATAGCTCTACCTATGGCGGGCTCTTAGGGTCTACTATATGCGGTTTTGATCTAAAGTTGAGGTACCTGAACCAGCAGATTCCTCGATTCTCACCCATTATAGGCTCATGCGGACCGAGTTCAGTTCAGGGGAATACATTTCCCTATGGCTACACGGAGGCGAAAACCTCACGAAGACATAGGTACGGATGTATCCCAGAAGCGATACACTATCCTGCACGGAGGTGAAAACCTCACGAAGGAGTAGCTTCTCACTCCCACTTAAGGGTGTGACCATAATAGTCATGCAATGCAATGTAGAAATATTGTATACAAACAGAACCACATGCAAATAAAAAGAATCATAATTTTTAAACAAGATTTTTAAATTTCAAACAAAAGGACATGAAACTATCGATTTTTCAGCTTGACTCTCTTATGATCCCCAGTGGAGTCGCCTAGCTATCGAAACCATCTTAAAATCGATTTTGAAAGATGTGGGATCGACTTTAAAAAATTAAAATGGGAGTCGCCACCAATCCCTTTTTTTAGGTGTGATTGGATCACCTTGTAAAACATTTTATTTTAAAACATTTAATTTTGGTCTACGAAAATCAAGAAAAATAGGTTCGGGAGTCGGGTACGTACGAGGAAGGGTTAGCACCCTCGTAATGCCCAAAAATCGTTACCTAATCGATAAAATCATGTCCAAATGTTTAAAATTTAAAAAATATTCTAAAAATATGATTTCTTAAAACATCGAGCAATTTAGGTTAAAATTGAGATTTTCTTGTTCCGAAAGAATATAAACATCACATCCAGTATGTTAGGACACGATGTTTAAGAACTTTCGTAATCAAAATCATCCCATGATTTACAAAACTTGAAAAGGGTATTTAGTTATTTAGCCAAACGGAAAATCGCAACTCAGTACGTTAGGGCACTATTTTTCGAATTTCTAAATACCAAAACATTGCCTTATTTTTAAACCCCTTTTGTTTTAAAAAATATAATGGTTTTGCAAAAATGGATTTTCTATTTAAATAAGTAATCGCATTGCATTTACATACTATCAACATACATATTAAAGGCAATTAAACAATAATATATTACACGAGGATACAACAAATGATAATCCCTACACTAAGGCAAGTATAAATATAATGAAACATAGACAAATATAATGAACAAAAGAGTTAACTATAAACATATTTCATGCAAATTTAAATAAAAATATACACATAAACAATATAAACAATGTGTTAAAAAGTGTATGATGATTTAAAAAATATTTATAAATGGAATATATTATAAATAATCTTAATTAAATATAGGATATAATATAATATGATATAATATGAAAAATAATGCAATATCTAATATATATATATATAAATATTAAAATAATATGTAATAAAAATTATATATAAAATAATAATTATAATTTAGTATACAAAAAATGTAAGGTATTTAATATAAACTTAATTTTATACCAATTTTTATATATATATATATATATATATATAATTTTAAAAAAAAAAAAAAAGGGTTAAATTGAAATAATAAATAAGTTAAAAAAGGGCTAATTTTCAAAATAAATTAATTAACAGTGCATTAATTAAATTAAATAAAAAATAGAGCGATCAAAAGAGTAAATTTCCCATTTAAAAAAAAAACACGCGGATCCTGTCGGTTAATCGGGTTGGCACGTGGATCTTCTTAATTCAATACGACGTCGTTCTCTCTTTTCTTTATAAGTAAATGTTTTTAAAAAAAATCATTTTAGGCTGGAGCTTTTAAAAAAAAAAACTCCAAAATATCCTCTGAAATCTCCGTCCCATCCCTAAACTCCGATCGCTTGGAACCTGTGTCGCGCGCCACACGCGCCTCCGTGGCGGAGGCCTAAAATTTCTGATTTCGTTTGTTTCGAAAGGTAATCTCTTCTCTTTTATACTTTTCTTTTCAAAAAAAAAAGTTATATTTGCACAAATATATATGTACATAAATAAATAAAGAGTAAATGGAACAGGAAGTCACCTCTGAGAAATCAAGATATTTTATTTCCCTATGAAATTTCTGACAATGCTCTGAGCATACTGACTTTGCAAAAATTCTTGTTTTTTTTTCGTATGCGTATTTTTAGTATCTAGCCTCTCTGTATTTCTCTCAAAATCTCTCTGAGTTTATCAAGTCAATGAAAGATGTGGGATCGACTTTAAAAAACAAAAATGGGAGTTGCCACCAATCCCTTTTTTTAGGTGTGATTGGATCACCTTGTAAAACGTTTTATTTTAAAACATTTAATTTTGGCCTACGAAAATCAAGAAAAACGGGTTCGGGAGTCGATTACGTACGAGGGAGGGTTAGCACCCTCGTAATGCCCAAAAATCGATACCTAATCGATAAAATCATGTCCAAATGTTTAAAATTTAAAAAATATTATAAAAGTATGATTTCTTAAAACATCGAGCAATTTAGGTTAAAATTGAGATTTTCTTGTTCCGAAAGAATATAAACATCACATCCAGTACGTTAGGACACGATGTTTAAGAACTTTCGTAATCAAAATCATCCCATGATTTACAAAACTTGAAAAGGGTATTTAGTTATTTAGCCAAACGGAAAATCGCAACCCAGTACGTTAGGGCACTATTTTCCGAATTTCTAAATACCAAAACATTGCTTTATTTTTAAACCCCTTTTGTTTTAAAAAATATAATGGTTTTGCAAAAATGGATTTTCTATTTAAATAAGTAATCGCATTGCATTTACACACTATCAACATATATATTAAAGGCAATTAAACAATAATATATTACAGGATACAACAAATGATAATCCCTATACTAAGGCAAGTAGAAATATAATGAAACATAGACATATATAATGAACAAAAGAGTTAACTATCAACATATTTCATGCAAATTTAAATAAAAATATACATATAAACAATATAAACAATGTGTTAAAAAGTGTATGATGATTTTAAAAAAATATATTTATAAATGGAATATATTATAAATAATCTTAATTAAATATAGGATATAATATAATATGATATAATATGAAAAATAATGCAATATCTATATATATATATATATATTAAAATAATATGTAATAAAAAATTATATACAAAATAATAATTATAATTTAGTATACAAAAAATGTAAGGTATTTAATATAAACTTAATTTTAAACCAATTTTAATATATATATAAAATTTAAAAAAAGAAAAAAAGGGTTAAATTGAAATAATAAATAAGTTAAAAAAAAGGACTAATTTTTAAAATAAATTAATTAATAGTGCATAATTAAATTAAATAAAAAAATAGAGGGATCAAAAGAGTAAATTTCCCATTTTTAAAAAAAACACGCGGATCCTGTCGGGTAATCGGGTTGGCACGCGGATCTTCTTAATTCAATACGACGTCGTTCTCCCTTTTCTTTATAAGTAAATGTTTTAAAAAAAAATCATTTTAGGCTAGAGCTTTTAAAAAAAACTCCAAAATATCCTCTAAAATCTCCGTATCATCCCTGAACTCCGATCGCCTGGTACCTGTGCCACGCACCACACGCGCCTCCGTGGCCGGTGGCCGGAGGCCTAAAATTTCTGATTTCATTTGTTTCGAAAGGTAATCTCTTCTCTTTTATACTTTTCTTTTCAAAAAAAAAAAGTTATATTTGTGCAAATATATATGTACATAAAAAAAAAATAAAGAGTAAATAGAACAGGAAGTCACCTCTGAGAAATCAAGATATTTTATTTCCCTGTGAAATTTCTGACAATGCTCTGAGCCTACTGACTTTGCACAAATTCTTGTTTTTTTTTTTCGTATGCGTATTTTTAGTATCTAGCCTCTCTGTATTTCTCTCAAAATCTCTCTGAGTTTTCTTTTATCCCCTCTAAGCTGTCGAAACCATTTTCAAAATCGGTTTTGAAACATGTAGGATCGACTTTAAAAAATGAAAATGGGAGTCGCCACCAACCCCTTTTTTTAGGTGTGATTGGATCACCTTGTAAAACGTTTTATTTTAAAACATTTAATTTTGGTCTACGAAAATCAAGAAAAACGGGTTCAGAGTCGATTCACGTCGAGGAAGGGTTAGCACCCTCGTAATGCCCAAAAATCGTTACCTAATCGATAAAATCATGTCCAAATGTTTAAAATTTAAAAATATTCTAAAAATATGATTTCTTAAAACATCAAGCAATTTAGGTTAAAATTGAGATTTTCTTGTTCGAAAGAATACAAACATCACATCCAGTACGTTAGGACACGATGTTTAAGAACTTTCGTAATCAAAATCATCCCATGATTTACAAAACTTGAAAAGGGTATTTAGTTATTTAGCCAAACAGAAAATCGCAACCCAATGACGTTAGGGCATTATTTTCCAATTTCTAAATACCAAAACATTGCCTTATTTTTAACCCTTTTGTTTTAAAAAATATAATGGTTTTGCAAAAGTGGATTTTCTATTTAAATAAGTAATTGCATTGCATTTACATACTATCAACATACATATTAAAGGCAATTAAACAATAATATATTACGAGGATACAACAAATGATAATCCCTATACTAAGGCAAGTATAAATATAATGAAACATAGACATATATAATGAACAAAAGAGTTAACTATCAACATATTTCATGCAAATTTAAATAAAAATATACATATAAACAATATAAACAATGTGTTAAAAAGAGTATGATGATTTTAAAAAATATATTTATAAATGGAATATATTATAAATAATCTTAATTAAATATAGGATATAATATAATATGATATAATATGAAAAATAATGCAATATCTAATATATATATATATATATTAAAATAATATGTAATAAAACATTATATACAAAATAATAATTATAATTTAGTATACAAAAAAATGTAAGGTATTTAATATAAACTTAATTTTATACAAATTTTAATATATATATATATAATTAAAAAAAAAAAAAAAGGTTAAATTGAAATAATAAATAAGTTAAAAAGGGCTAATTTTAAAATAAATTAATTAATAGTGCATAATTAAATTAAATAAAAAATAGAGGATCAAAAGAGTAAATTTTCCATTTAAAAAAAAAACCACGCAGATCCTTTCGGGTAATCGGGTTGGCACACGGATCTTCTTAATTCAATACGACGTCGTTCTCCCTTTTCTTTATAAGTAAATGTTTTAAAAAAAAATCATTTTAGGCTGGAGCTTTAAAAAAAAAACTCCAAAATATCCTCTGAAATCTCCGTCTCATCCCTGAACTCCGATCACCTGGTACCTGTGCCACGCGCCACACGCGCCTTTGTGGCCGGTGGCCGGAGGCCTAAAATTCCTGATTTCATTTGTTTCGAAAGGTAATCTCTTCTCTTTTATACTTTTCTTTTCAAAAAAAAAAGTTATATTTGTGCAAATATATATGTACATAAAAAAAATAAAGAGTAAATAGAACAGGAAGTCACCTCTGAGAAATCAAGATATTTTATTTCCCTGTGAAATTTTTGACAATGCTCTGAGCCTACTGACTTTGCACAAATTCTTATTTTTTTTATATGCGTGTTTTTAGTATCTAGCCTCTCTGTATTTCTCTCAATATCTCTGAGTTTTCTTTTATCCCCTCCAAGCTGTCGAAAGCATTTTCAAAATTGGTTTTGAAAGATGTGGGATCGACTTTAAAAAACGAAAATGGGAGTCGCCACCAACCCCTTTTTTAGGTGTGATTGGATCACATTGTAAAACGTTTTATTTTAAAACATTTAATTTTGGTCTACGAAAATCAAGAAAAACGGGTTCAGGAGTTAGTTACGTACGAGGAAGGGTTAGCACCCTCGTAATGCCTAAAAATCGTTACTTAATCGATAAAATCATGTCCAAATGTTTAAAATTTAAAAAATATTCTAAAAATATGATTTCTTAAAACATCGAGCAATTTAGGTTAAAATTGAGATTTTCTTGTTAGAAAGAATATAAACATCACATACAGTACGTTAGGACACGATGTTTAAGAACTTTCGTAATCAAAATCATCCCATGATTTACAAAACTTGAAAAGGGTATTTAGTTATTTAGCCAAACAGAAAATCACAACCCAGTACGTTAGGGCACTATTTCCCGAATTTCTAAATACCAAAACATTGTCTTATTTTTAAACCCCTTTTGTTTTAAAAAATATAATGGTTTTGCAAAAATAAATTTTCTATTTAAATAAGTAATCGCATTGCATTTACATACTATCAACATACATATTAAAGGCAATTAAACAATAATATATTACACAAGATACAACAAATGATAATCTCTATACTAAGGCAAATATAAATATAATGAAACATAGACAAATATAATGAACAAAAGAGTTAACTATGAACATATTTCATGCAAATTTAAATAAAATATACATATAAACAATATAAACAATGTGTTAAAAAGTGTATGATGATTTTAAAAAAATATTTGTAAATGGAATATATTATAAATAATCTTAATTAAATATAGGATATAATATAATATGATATAATATGAAAAATAATGCAATATCTATATATATATATATATATTAAAATAATATGTAATAAAAATTATATACAAAATAATAATTATAATTTAGTATAAAAAATGTAAGGTATTTAATATAAACTTAATTTTATACCAATTTTAATATATATATATATATATAAAAAAAAAAAAAAAGGGTTAAATTGAAATAATAAATAAGTTTAAAAAGGGCTAATTTTCAAAATAAATTAATTAATTGTGCAAAATTAAATTAAATAAAATAACATAGGGATCAAAAGAGTAAATTTCCCATTTTTTAAAAAACACGCTGATCCTGTCGAGTAATCGGGTTGGCATGCGGATCTTCTTAATTCAATACGACGTCGTTCTCCCTTTTCTTTATAAGTAAATGTTTTTTTAAAAAAAAATTATTTTAGGCTGGAGCTTTTAAAAAAAAAACTTCAAAATATCCTTTGAAATCTCCGTCTCATCCTTGAACTCCGATCGCTTGGTACCTATGCCACGCGTCACATGCGCCTCCGTGGCCGGTGGCCGGAGGCCTAAAATTTCTGATTTCGTTTGTTTCGAAAGGTAATCTCTTCACTTTTATACTTTTCTTTTCAAAAAAAAAAAAGTTATATTTGCACAAATATATATGTACATAAAAAAAATAAAGAGTAAATAGAACAGGAAGTCACCTCTGAGAAATCAAGATATTTTATTTCCCTGTGAAATTTCTGACAATGCTCTGAGCCTACTGACTTTGCACAAATTCTTGTTGTTTTTTTTTTTCGTATGCGTGTTTTTAGTATCTAGCCTCTCTGTATTTCTCTCAAAATCCCTCTGAGTTTTCTTTTATCCCTTCAAAGCTGTCGAAACCATTTTTAAAATCGGTTTTGAAAGATGTGGGATCGACTTTAAAAAACGAAAATGGGAGTCGCCACCAATCCCTTTTTTTTAGGTGTGATTGGATCACCTTATAAAACGTTTTATTTTAAAACATTTAATTTTGGTCTACGAAAATCAAGAAAAACGGGTTTGGGAGTCAGTTACGTACGAGGAAGGGTTAGCACCATCATAATGCCCAAAAATCGGTACCTAATCGATAAAATCATATCCAAATGTTTAAAATTTAAAAAATATTCTAAAAATATGATTTCTTAAAACATCGAGCAATTTAGGTTAAAATTGAGATTTTCTTGTTCCGAAAGAATATAAACATTACATCCAGTACGTTAGGACACGATGTTTAAGAACATTCGTAATCAAAATCATCCCATGATTTACAAAACTTGAAAAGGGTATTTAGTTATTTAGCCAAACGGAAAATCGCAACCTAGTACGTTAGGGCACTATTTCCCGAATTTCTAAATACCAAAATATTGCCTTATTTTTAAACCCCTTTTGTTTTAAAAAATATAATGGTTTTGCAAAAATGGATTTTCTATTTAAATAAGTAATCGCATTGCATTTACATACTATCAACATACATATTAAAGGCAATTAAACAATAATTTATTACATAGGATACAACAAATGATAATCCCTATACTAAGGCAAGTATAAATATAATGAAACATAGACAAATATAATGAACAAAAGAGTTAACTATGAACATATTTCATGCAAATTTAAATAAAATATGCATATAAACAATATAAACAATGTGTTAAAAAGTGTATGATGATTTTAAAAAATATTTATAAATGGAATATATTATAAATAATATTAATTAAATATAGGATATAATATAATATGATATAATATGAAAAATAATGCAATATCTAATATATATATATATATTAAAATAATATGTAATAAAAATTATATACAAAATAATAATAATAATTTAGCATACAAAAAATGTAAGGTATTTAATATAAACTTAATTTTATACCAATTTTAATATATATATATATATATATATATATATAAGATTAAAAAAAAGACAAAAAAGGGTTAAATTGAAATAATAAATAAGTTAAAAAAAGGGTTAATTTTCAAAATAAATTAATTAATAGTGCATAATTAAATTAAATAAAAAATAGAGGGATCAAAAGAGTAAATTTTCCATTTAAAAAAAACACGCGGATCCTGTCGGGTAATCGGGTTGGCACGCGGATCTTCTTAATTCAATACGACGTCGTTCTCCCTTTTCTTTATAAGTAAATGTTTTAAAAAAAAATCATTTTTGGCTGGTGCTTTTTAAAAAAAAAAGGCCAAAATATCCTCTGAAATCTCCGTCTCATCCCTGAACTTGTATCGCCTGGTACCTGTGCCGCGCGCCACACGCGCCTCCGTGACCGGTGGCCGGAGGCCTAAAATTTCTGATTTCGTTTGTTTCGAAAGGTAATCTCTTCTCTTTTATACTTTTCTTTTCAAAAAAAAGTTATATTTGTGCAAATATATATGTACATATAAAAAATAAAGAGTAAATAGAACAGGAAGTCACCTCTGAGAAATCAAGATATTTTATTTCCCTGTGAAATTTCTGACAATGCTCTGAGCCTACGGACTTTGCACAAATTCTTATTTTTTTTTTTTCGTATGCGTGTTTTTAGTATCTAGCCTCTCTGTATTTCTCTCAAAATCTCTTTGAGTTTTCTTTTATCCCCTCCAAAAAAAAAAAAATCTCCTTTACCGATTTTCCAAGGGGTTTTATAACCCCAAAAACAAAAATAAAAAAAGGAAAGCATATCTTTTTATATCTATTATTTCCTTTTTGCTGCGATTTGCTCCCTTCTGCTTTGGTATTTTTCTCTGCAGGTTAATGACGGTGATTTCGCGGTGAAGATCAGACACGAGAATGGCGGCGCTATTGAGGGAATCCTGGTGGCTGCAAAGGTGCAACGATCGGACTCCAGATCTTGCGGCGTGACGGTTGGGTTTCTAACCCTTGTGGCGTGACTGTTGGGTTTCTAACCCTTGCGGCGTGACTAGAAACCTAGGGTTTCAAGGTTTCTAGTTTCAAATAAATTTTGGGCCGTTTGGGCTATAGGTTGGGCTAAAAGTGTAATGGCATGGGGTGCATTAGACTATTTGTAACACCCCAAACCCGGTCTATGTATTGAGACTAGATTTGGTTTGTTACATGAATCGAGCTATTTTTAAATCTTTAATGAGTTGAAAACTACAATATTATTCTGAGGTTTAAAATTTGAAGAGTATTTGAATTTGATAAATATTTGAAAACATTAGTTGAAAATCATTGTATTATCAAAAACCTTTAGGTAGTTTGTTAAAGAGTTAACTATAATAAAATATTTATAAGAGAATTCCATATACTTGAAAACTCAAATTTATTTTAATAAAACATCATAAAATCATAGCCCATAATTAAAAAGTCCAAAGTATAGTTTAAATCCCAAACACACATAAAATTCACAAGTTATTTATAGAGGCCCTTATTACAATAATCCATAATAGTAAAAACTACTTATTAAAAGTTCGAGTTTAAATAACCCTCTTTTGCAGTATGGCCTCCACGAAGTCATCCTCGCCCAAGTCCACATCAATTTCCATTACGAGATGGAAAAATTAAAGGGTGAGTTACTTAGAACTCGGTGTGCAACTCACTTACCACCATTATTGGGCAGGATCATCAAGATATTATCTTTGGGCTTGAGCCCAATTCTGAAATTCAACATTATATCATAAATTAAAATAATTAATAATGCATGTAAAATGTATTTCCCATCCCAAACCTAATATCCAACCGCTAACACCCGTACCAACCATCACACTGTGGGGATCAAGTCAACCCACCCGCCAACACACCAATCGTAGGCATCAAGCCTTTTTATAATTGTGGCAAAGCCACCGAACTAGAGGCAATAAGCCATTATTGTGGCGAGCCACCGAACTAGAGGCAATAAGCCATTATTGTGGCGAGCCACCGAACTAGATTTTTTTTTGGCAATGGCCATTCTTCTCTTCATATAACCCACCCCATGCCATTATCGTGTATAAAATATAAAATTTCTTAATAATGCATAACATGGTAGGTTTAACGATAAACATTTCATTTGGCCCATAAACATAATATAGCAATTTGTCTATTTAGCAGTTTAGTGGGCTTTGGCCCATTTACCGAACTAGAGTGTTTTGGCCCAATTTATCGAACTAGAGTATTTTGGCCCAATTTATCGAACTAGAGTATTTTGGCCCAATTTATCGAACTAGAGTATTTTGCGGCCCATTTTATCGAACTAGAGTATTTTGGCCCAATTTATCGAACTAGAGTATTTTGCGGCCCATTTTATCGAACTAGAGTATTTTGCGGCCCATTTTCACGAAACATCCAATTTACATAATAACGAATAATTTCTCGAGGGCGTTTTCGAAATTTTCACGATTTAGTCATTTTTACGTATTTTCGTCAAAATATCAATTTTACGTTTTACCGATCTAATCGTTTTTACGATTTACTTCCATACCGAATTGACATCCAACCGAGAAAATAATGAGTGTGAAGTTACACACCTCATTACCGATAGTACTAATCCTTCTCGCTCCTCGCACCTAAAACATATTTTGATCCGTTAGACAACTATTTTGTAAAAATATTCTTAATCGATACTAGATCCAAAATCTTACCCTCTTGATTTTGAATCACTTGATTTTCGGCTTCTCCTCGTTCTTGGTTCGTTAGCACGAGAATCCACCAACGATAATGGCTCGGAGTTTGTACCACTTGAATAATGGACTTCCTTCGAAGATGGCCCGTAACTTCGGTGGAAAATCCTGACCGCCGAAACCGCTCTTCGTTTGAATGGGGATTTACTGGATCCGCCTTCTTAACGTGACTAACCACCGCCCTTTTCTTCCCTATTTTGAAAGTCTTCAAAATCCAAAGGGATATTAGTTAGATCTAAATAATATCAAACAAAGTACTAAGGGCTTTAAAAAATGTGATTTCCTTACCACAATAAAAGCGTTTCCAACGTTTCTACAATTCTCCGATCACTTGAGTTCCGATCTCCATTATTGCACTAAATAATAACGAAAAGCGTTATTAGAATGAACGTTATATCGATCCAAAAGGCCTCATAAAACCAATGATATTCGCCATGACACTAATAATAAATCGAAAATGGAAAAGAACCCTTACCTATTTTCCACGGTCGAAAGGAAAGGATTGAGAATGTTGTTTAATTGATGAAAGATTCGGCTATGTATGATCAAGGAAAAGAAAATAAATTTGGCTTATAGGCACATTAGCATTCGGCCATGAGAGTGTAGATGGAGAGAATTTCGATTGAAAGAAATAAAATAAAAGAAAAGATGGTGATGATGTTGCTTTGATTTCAAAGAGAATAGAAGAAAAAGAAAAGAAAAAGACGAGCTTTAAGAGAGGTGTATATTCTGCAATGGCAAAAAGAAAAGAAAAAGATTGGCTTTTGGTATAGGTGATTTTCGGCACTCAAAGAAAAGCACAAACAAGTACTAAAGCAATAAACAAAAATGACCAAATGGTCAAAATAATCAAGGCTTACCAATGCACAATTCGACCAAGGGAGAGATAGGTTGAGAGAATTTGCAAAATTATGCACAAAACTAAAAAAATGACCAAAACAAAAGACTAAAATTCCTAGCCAAACTATCACCAAAATTGGCTCCCCCCACCATATTGCAGTCTATATGCATGGTCCATTGGCCAAGATATTGTTTCCAAAATTCTTCCTTGATTTGTGCCTTATGTCCCCTTATCCTTCCTTAAGTTTTTTGATTCCATGCCATAAGTTAGTTGTTTCCTTAATCCATTGATACACTAACCAAAAATAACATGGTCAACACCTTCCATATATGTTCTTGGCCGACACTTTCTATCCATGTGCAGAAAATTAAAACAAAAATTCATCTAGGTGCTATACAAGGGATTGAACCTCTTCCTCTTACTATAACCCATGCGCCAACTCCACCTTACCATTTGCTCATCTTATGACACTCTTTAACACTTAATTTAACTTAAGTCTTAATGACCTTTGTTTCACTTCAATAAATTCTCAATTAATAAATTTTATTCCTTCTCCAAATCATGCTTTACCCTCTCTAGGACTTCAATAAGCACTAAAATAAAAATAAAAATTTGTTTCTTTAAAAACTAAACACCAATTTATGCGATTTAAATACTCGGATTTTTAGGGTGTTACAACTCTACCCTCCTTAAAGAAAATTTCGTCCTCGAAATTTACCTGGTTGAAAAAGGTGAGGGTATTGTTGCGAATTGCATCCTCTGGCTCCCACGTAGCTTCTCCCACTCCGTGGTTCGCCATAGAACTTTGACCAACAGCACGGTTTTCTTCCTTAGTACCTTGACATCTCGGTCTAAGATTTCCACTGGTTCTTCTTCAAAAGACAAATCTGAATTCAGCTCCAATTCTTCTACCGGTATAATGTGCGAAGGATCCGATCTATAACGCCTCAACATGGAAACATGAAAAACATTATGAATTTGATCCAACTCCGGAGGTAACTCAATCTGATATGCCACTGGACCAACACGCTTGACACGATAAGGTCCAATGTATCTAGGACTTAGCTTGCCCTTCCTTCCAAACACGAAGATCTTTTTCCAAGGAGAGACCTCAAGAAAACTGATCCCCACACTATACTCGATGTCCCTTCGCTTCGGATCTGCGTCGACTTACATCTATCCGAGGCTTCTTTCAACCGTGCTCGAATAACTTTTACCTTATCCTCTGTCTCGGATATCATCTCAGACCTAACATCATCTTTTCGCCCAACTCGGTCCAACAAATAGGAGAACGACACTTACGACCATACAATGCCTCGTAAGGTGCCATCCGAATGCTAGGCGATAAATTTGTTGTTATCTGTGAATTCGCCAATGGTAGATAATCCTCCCAACTACCCTCAAGTCGATTACATCCTCTTAACATATCTTCCAATATCTGAATTACTCTCTCCGATGACCATCGGTGAGGATGAAAAGCCGTCTTGAAATTCAACTTTGTCCCTAAGGCTTCATGCGAGCTTTCGAATCGTGATGTAAACCTAGGGTCCTATCCGATATAATAGATCTGGTACCCCATGCGACCTCACAATTTCGGATCGTATAGTTTCGCCAACTTCGCAATGAATAATCCGTCGAACTTGCGGAAATGGCGGTCTTCGTCAACCGATCAACAATTACCCAAAGCGGAATTTTTCTTAGTAGGGTTAACGGTAACCCACTAACAAAATCCATAGTTATCCTCTCCCATTTCCAAAGAGGAATCTTTATCGGTTGTAACAACCAGACGGTAATTGATGTTACGCCTTCACTTGTCGACAAGTCAAACATTTGCCCACAAATTCGAAATCTCACGCTTCAACCACAGCCACCATCATTCACGGAGATCTCGATACATCTTATTTCCTCCGGATGCATAGCATAAGAGCTACTATCGCCTCCGTAGAATCGATTGCCTTAGATCCGAGTCCTTAGGCATGCATACTCTTCCTCGAAAGCACAACATCCCTCCGTGTTTATTCCAAAATCTTTAATTTCACCATTTTCAACTTGCAAGTAAAGGTCCCAACTTCTCATCGATGTCTATTTTTCCTTGATTTGTTCCATACGAGGTTTCACGAAGTTACGCTAACAAGCGCCATCCTCATCTGAGACTCAAATGGGCAAACAAAGCTCTTAATTCAGATACGGTCTTACGACTTAACGCGTCGGCTACCACGTTAGCCTTTCGGGATGGTATTCAATTGAGAAATCGTAATCCTTTAACAATTCTACCTATCTTCTTTGTCTCAAATTTAACTCCTTCTAGGTAAGGAGGTATTTAAGACTTTGTGATCCGTGTAGATTATAGATTTCTCACCATAGAGATAGTGCCTCCAAATCTTTAGAGCAAAGACAACAATGACTAACTCCAAATCATGGGTAGGGTAGTTTACGTGTGGTCTCAATTGACGAGAAGCATAGGCCACCACCTTTCCATTTTGCATCAACACACAACCCAAACCCGTGTGAGGCGCATCACAATAAGCAAGTGAATTCTTTTCCGACCTCGGTTGAATCAAAGCGGAGCTTCCGTCAGATCTTCTTCAATTTCTCGAAACTTTCTTGCGGCTTTTCGGTCCGGATGTACGGAGCTCCTTCGCATAGCAGTTTAGTTAGGGTGCGACAATCAACGAAAACCCTCTACAAAGCGTCTATAGTATCCATAAACCCAAGAAACTCAATTTCACTCACGATGTTGGTGGTTTCCAATCCGAATAGCCTCAATTTTCCGAGGATCCACCCTTATTCCTTGGTGATACTACATGACCAAGGAAAGTCACTTCCTTTAGCCAAAATTCGCATTTACTAAATTTGGCATACAATTGCTTATCACGAAGTAGATGTAATACTATCCGCAAATCTTTGGTCATGTTCCTCCTCATTTCTCGAATAAACCAATATGTCATCTATGAACACTACCACAAACCGGTCTAAATATGGTTGAAAGACTGGTTCATCATATCCATAAATGCAAATTGGTGCATTGGTTAGTCAAACGACATCACTACAAACTCATAGTGTCCGTAGCGTGTCCGAAATCTTTGTCTTATAAATGTCCGCTTCTTTCACCTTGAAATTGGTGATAACCCGACCTTAAATCAATTTTGAGAAAAGCTGAAGCTCCTTTTAATTGATCAAGCAGTCATCAATTCTCGGCAGAGGATACCGATTCTTGATCATCAATTTATTCAATTATGCGTAGTCGATGCACATACGCATCGATCCATCCTTCTTCTTGACGAACAAAGCTGGTGCTCCCCACGGAGACACACTTGGTCGAATGAATCCCGATCCAACAATTCTTGAATTTGAGCTTTAAGCTCAACCAACTCCTTGGTGCCATTCTATAAGGAGCAATGGACTTTGGAGACATTCGAGCAAAAGCTCAATGCCAAATTCTACTTCCGATCCGGAGGTATACCGGAAGTTCTTGGGAAATACATCGGGAAATTCCTTCACCGTCCTCACATCATTCACAGATAATTCTTTGGCATCCAAAGCACAGATAAAGGCTAGGAATGTTCCATATCCTTTCCGCACCAATTTCTCCGCCTTTAGTGCAGATACCACATTTGCCAAATAGTTCCTTCGTTCACCAATTATTATGACTTCCTTATCATCCGAGGTTCTTACTGACATTCATTTTTCAGCACAATCCAATTGCGCCCGATGTTTGACCAGCCAATCCATGCCCAGAATGAGATCGAACTCGCCGAAAGGTAGTTCCATCAAGTTTGCTAAGAATACCTCCTCTTGGATTTTCAAGGCACGTCTTTAAATATTTTATTAACAATTCTGAATCGTCCTAAAGGACTAATCACCATCATCTCATTTTCGGTAATTTGATTCTAAATTGAGGTTTCCATATATGGCACTAGCTACATATGAATGGGTAGAGCCAATATCTATTAAAGCAATAACGGTACATCAAAAATGAAGAACGTGCAGTTATCACATCGGTGCATTGCCATCCTCGCGTCTAAGCGCATAAACTAGTCCAGCCGTCTTGCATCGCATTTCCCTAGGACCATTACCTCGACCGGTGCACCTTGACCACGACCAGCCCCATTACTACCACGACACGGTCACGACCTCTCGGTGGTCTTGATTACCCCGACCGTTTGTGCATCATTATTACGGACTTCTTGAGTCGTATCCATTCGTCGAGGACAATTTTGTCTTGATGTTCCATTGAACCGCATTTGTAGCATCGCCGTTTTCCTCAACATTCTCCAAAATGTCTTTTCCCACACTCGGTGCAATCTCGACTTGATTATTTGCTCTGGGGTTCTACCTTGGCGATTCATCATTTCGAGGTTTCTTCCGAATCTCTTGGAAGAACCGATTGCGTGTCTCTCTCTTGTTTGGGATTTTCTCGGTTACGTGTTTCGAGTTCTTAGCCTCCTCGACTATTTTGGCCTTCTCCACAAGAGTCGAAAAATTTCTAACTTCGTGGAGCAATCGAACCCTCACTCATCATTAAGTCCATCCTCGAAGCGTACTAGCGTTCGTGATCATTGCTACAATTGTTCGGGCATAACGGCTCGACGTAAAACTTCGACTTCATATCTTCGCCACGTCTTACTTCCTTGGACAAGATTGAAATTCCTTCCTTGACGTCTACATAGCTCGTTCGACGTATTTTCCTTGGAAGGCGCTTTAAAGAATTCCCGATTAATCGGTGCGGCTTGGTGCCTTCTCGAGCGGTGAGCCACCAGCGTCGCCTTATCTCTCAATAAGGATCTACTCCTCTCGGTTTTTGCTCAGTAGTGCATTCCATATCATCCATAATCCGTTCCACGACTTGAGCGAGATTCACCACATTCGAGCTACACCGAGACTCCTCTGAAAACTTACGCATTATTTGCCTTAAGTCGCTCTGAAATTGACCCACGAGTTGTTGGCCCAATTCTAGTTCAATGACCCTTTTCAAGACTCGCAGCATTGCTTGAGTCAATGCATGATCTTCTTCCATGTGATCGCGTGATCCGTTTCACTTTCAATTGGCGCTTGGTCGTCCACTTAAACATATGATTTGGTGCTTGATTGTAGCACCTCGGCCTCTACGGCCACTTCTACGCGTCCACGACCACGTCCTCTAGTGCTCATGATAGCTTGTTCGTTTATCGATTACAAGTTTTATGAATCGAAATTTTGTTTGGTGTTTATTAACGATATTTTATGAGATTTGAGATATAAAGTTGTTTTTCGCAACATATCCTATAGTCTCAATCTCTCTGAGTTTTTCACATCTAAAACTAGAAGTTCTAGAGTGTTCCTATGATCATATCATAGTAATCATTAAGTAGTAAATACTTACTTGACTTATCACCGGATGCTTGTGGTGCCATACTGATTTTTGAATGATTTCATACAGAAATTATTTGCGAACCCAAACCACAGCCGAGTTTTTGAAACTAGGCTCTGATACCACTTAATGTAACACCCCAAACCCGGTCTATGTATTGAGACTAGATTTGGTTTGTTACATGAATCGAGCTATTTTTAAATCTTTAATGAGTTGAAAACTACAATATTATTTACAGGGTTTAAAATTTGAAGAGTATTTGAATTTGATAAATATTTGAAAACATTAGTTGAAAATCATTGTATTATCAAAAACCTTTAGGTAGTTTGTTAAAGAGTTAACTATAATAAAATATTTATAAGAGAATTCCATATACTTGAAAACTCAAATTTATTTTAATAAAACATCATAAAATCATAGCCCATAATTAAAAAGTCCAAAGTATAGTTTAAATCCCAAACACACATAAAATTCACAAGTTATTTATAGAGGCCCTTATTACAATAATCCATAATAGTAAAAACTACTTATTAAAAGTTCGAGTTTAAATAACCCTCTTTTGCAAGATGGCCTCCACGAAGTCATCCTCGCCCAAGTCCACATCAATTTCCATTACGAGATGGAAAAATTAAAGGGTGAGTTACTTAGAACTCGATTGTGCAACTCACTTACCACCATTATTGGGCGGATCATCAAGATATTATGCTAGGCTTGAGCCCAATTACGAATTCAACATTATATCATAAATTAAAATAATTAATAATGCATGTAAAATGTATTTCCCATCCCAAACCTAATATCCATCGCTAACACCCCGTACCAACCATCACACTGTGGGGATCAAGTCAACCCACCCGCCAACACACCAATCGTAGGCATCAAGCCTTTTTATAATTGTGGCAAAGCCACCGAACTAGAGCAATAAGCCATTATTGTGGCATAGCCACCGAACTAGAGGCAATAAGCCACCGAACTAGAGGCAATAAGCCATTATTGTGGCAGAGCCACCGAACTAGAGGCAATAAGCCATTATTGTGGCAGAGCCACCGAACTAGATTTTTTTTTTGGCAACTGGCCATTCTTCTCTTCATATAACCCACCCCATGCCATTATGCGTGTATAAAATATAAAATTTCTTAATAATGCATAACATGGTGGGTTTAACGATAAACATTTCATTTGGCCCATAAACATAATATAGCAATTTGTCTATTTAGCAGTTTAGTGGGCTTTGGCCCATTTACCGAACTAAAGTGTTTTGGCCCAATTTATCGAACTAGAGTATTTTGGCCCAATTTATCGAACTAGAGTATTTTGCGGCCCATTTTATCGAACTAGAGTATTTTGGCCCAATTTATCGAACTAGAGTATTTTGCGGCCCATTTTATCGAACTAGAGTATTTTGCGGCCCATTTTCACGAAACATCCAATTTACATAATAACGAATAATTTCTCGAGGGCGTTTTCGAAATTTTCACGATTTAGTCGTTTTTACGTATTTTCGTCAAAATATCAATTTTACGTTTTCTTGATCTAATCATTTTTACGATTTACTTCCATACGGAATTGACATCCAACCGAGAAAATAATGAGTGTGAAGTTACACACCTCATTACCGATAGTACTAATCCTTCTCGCTCCTCAAGACCTAAAACATATTTTGATCCGTTAGACAACTATTTTGTAAAATATTCTTAATCGATACTAGATCCAAAATCTTACCCTCTTGATTTTGAATCACTTGATTTTTGGCTTCTCCTCGTTCTTGGTTCGTTAGCCGAGAATCCACCAACGATATAATGGCTCGGGAGTTCGTACCACTTGAATAATGGACTTCCTTCGGAAGATGGCCCCAACCCGTGGAAAATCCGATGCCGAAATCGCTCTTCGTTTGAATGGGGATTTACGGATCCGCCTCTTAACGTGACTAACCACGCCTTTTCTTCCTATTTTGAAAGTCTTCAAAATCCAAAGGATATTAGTTAGATCTAAATAATATCAAACAAGACTAAGGGCTTTAAAAAAATGTGATTTCCTTACCACAATAAAGCGTTTCCAACGTTTCTACAATTCTCCCGATCACTTGAGTTCCGATCTCGTTATTGCACTAAATAATAACGAAAGAAGCGTTATTAGAATGAGCGTTATATCGATCCAAAAGGCCTCATAAAACCAATGATATTCACCATGACACTAATAATAAATCGAAAATGGAAAAGAACCCTTACCTATTTTCCACGGTCAAAAGGAAAGGATTGAGAATGTTGTTTAATTGATGAAAGATTGACTATGTATGATCAAGGAAAAGAAAATAAATTTGGCTTATAGGCACATTAGCATTGACCATGAGAGTGTAGATGGAGAGAATTTCGATTGAAAGAAATAAAATAAAAGAAAAGATGGTGATGATGTTGCTTTGATTTCAAAGAGAATAGAAGAAAAGAAAAGAAAAAACGAGCTTTAAGAGAGGTGTATATTAAGGCAATGGCAAAAGAAAAGAAAAGATTGGCTTTTGGTATAGGTGATTTTCGGCACTCAAAGAAAAGCACAAACAAGTACTAAAGCAATAAACAAAAATGACCAAATGGTCAAAATAATCAAGGCTTACCAATGCACAATTGGCCAAGGAGAGATAGGTTGAGAGAATTTGCAAAATTATGCACAAAACTAAAAAATGACCAAAACAAAAGACTAAAATTCCTAGCCAAACTATCACCAAAATTGGCTCCCCCTAGCCATATTGCGTCCATATGCATGGTCCATTGGCCAAGATATTGTTTCCAAAATTCTTCCTTGATTTGTGCCTTATGTCCCCTTATCCTTCCTTAAGTTTTTGATTCCATGCCATAAGTTAGTTGTTTCCTTAATCCATTGATACACTAACCAAAAATAACATGGTCAACACCTTCCATATATGTTCTTGGCCGACACTTTCTATCCATGTGCAGAAAATTAAAACAAAAATTCATCTAGGTGCTATACAAGGATTCGAACCTCTTCCTCTTACTATAACCCATGCGCCAACTCCACCTTACCATTTGCTCATCTTATGACACTCTTTAACACTTAATTTAACTTAAGTCTTAATGACCTTTGTTTCACTTCAATAAATTCTCAATTAATAAATTTTATTCCTTCTCCAAATCATGCTTTACCTCTCTAGGACTTCAATAAGCACTAAAATAAAAATAAAAATTTTTTTCTTTAAAAACTAAACACCAATTTATGCGATTTAAATACTCGGATTTTTAGGGTGTTACACTATTGTAATTGGGCCACGAGTATGGGTAAATAGTTTGTAAAATGTACTGGAATATTTATTTTACTTCTGATTTATTTCAGTCCGAGCAAAATAAATTATTACAAATGGTACAAGTGCTCCTCAATTTTTCCTCCTTGGTCAAATATTTTTAAAAAATCACATATTCCTTTCTCATTGAACCAAAATTCCCTGCAAAATCAAACGATTAACCCACTTTTTTCTTTCACCATTGAACCAAACTTCACCTCCCTTTACTTTTGAAATCACCCTGAAACCCCAACTCTCTTATAATCCTTCCATTCTCGTAACTTTGTTAACAGTGATGTAGAGAAGACAAGGAAGGATACTAGAAACGGTGAAGAGAGTTAATCTGGGTAGCAAAAAAAGGGTTAGTTTGTGGAGGAAATGAAACAGAAAGAAAAAAAAAAAATGGAAAAAATTGGAGGTAATTCAGGTTGAGAAGAAAGAAAAATAATTTTTATCTTTTTAACTTGTTTATAAATATATAATTAACTTTTTTAATTTAATTTATTCTTTTAAATGTCACTTGTCAATATGATTGGTTAAGAGTTTCTTTTTAATGGAGGTAATAGTTGAATTAAAAGTGTTAACAAATTTAGGTATATTCTAAGTGAGAAAAGTATAATAAATTAATGGTTAATTTTTATTTATGACAAGTGTTACAATACATATTTATTAAATGCAGTGATGAAATAAATTATACACCCTATAAGAGAAATTTGGAAATAAAATTATTTAAAAAAATTAACAACCCTTTTCAAAAAGTTATGTGATTTTTGTACCTTAAACTAAAAATATATAAAATGATGCAAATAATTGTATTTTTTTGACTTGTTTGTTTGACACAAAAAGGTTGTGTCTAATTTATTTTCTTTTTAGATATGATTGGTTATGTAGTTGAGACTACTTAAAAGATAATAAATAAATAAATAAACTTAACTAAAATTCTCTTAAAAAAATAATCTAGTTTTTTAATAAAAGAAATTTTAAAACTCCATTTCGTATGAGAAATGTATCGTGGTTGACACAATGAATATAAAAAGCAATACAAATTAGCTGTTTGATTCCAAAATTTTGTGTGTATTACTTGTATGAAGCCCATTAGGCATTATATGAACGAGTAAAATAGGCTTGCAATCTAGTAATGCAACGACGTGCCGTTAATAAATATATAAAATGATTCAGGGTGGTGGGTCAAGGCAATTTGATCCAATAATGGCTCAAACCTCTCTTACCAGCAAAGGTGGGCCTGGAAAAATGAGGTCTAAAAAGCTTGGGCTGCCGAGCAAGGTTTATTTATTTTGTGTTTTTTTAAAAGGACAAAACTCAAAAACAAACCACTTGTTTATTTGCACATTGACAAATTAGTCTATTAATTAAATAGCTTATTAAGACTGCAAATTCACTGTCATTAAATAGCTCATTAACACTCCCTTTGGACCCACCAATTACTTTGCATTGTTAATAAGCTATTTAAATAGTAGAGTAATTTGTCAATGTGAAGTAAACAAGTGGTGTGCTTTGAGTTTTGTCCTTGTTTTAATTGTTAAGCCTTTAATGTGTTTTCGGACAAAGCACTAACTGATTCACAAGAAAAAGGTGTCTAATGTCGTGTAAGATGGATAGTGTTAGGCAGTAGCCAGTAGGGCAGGGCAGGAGTAGGCGACGATGGATCAAGCTGCTGAGCTGACTCTGCAATTTATTACTACTTTATCTGGTTGAAATGGCGATTTTGTCCAATTTGACACAGTTTTAATTCAAAATAAAACATGAAGATCTGACAGGACGATCCATGGAATAAATCAGCCGAATGCTGAAGTTACGTTACATGAATGTATAACTTTTTAACTCATCTGGACCACTTGAGTTTTTGCAGTTAAAAAAAAAAGGTTGAATTGATTTAACTGGTCTCTTGGGTCAGTCGATGGAATTGGATCTTTGGGCCTTTCATTGAATGCATGCCAATATGACCAGCAATTAGAACAAGTCTAATTTTAAGTAACATCCATCACTTTATATGAGAGTCCAATTCAAGTAGGCATGAGGATGGGTGTAACCCCAACATTATTCACTATAAATTGACATCTGCATTTAGGGGAGGGGAGAGGAGGCTTTTTCTTCCAACTTTAAATGAATGTAATTTTGGACATTGATGAGACTCCATTCAGGGTATTCGACTATCAAGCTAACTTCAAATGATTGGTGCCGAAAATAAAGTAGTTGATTCTATACCAAACCTCAAAAGAGAAAAAGTTTGTCTACTTTGCTACCTGGATGCGCCAAACATTTAAAATTCAGTCATTCCAAAGCATTTTATTCACCATAAGGGTGAAATGGAAAGAAAAATGATCTCAACTATTTTAATAGATTTATATGTATAAAACTCTCAATATTAGTTTCGGATTCAATTATCGAAATACTTGAGATATAAGAAAACAGTGTTTCCTTTGTATTTTAATTTTTCATCATGTTTCCTAAGATTCAAACAATTGGTAAGAGTTTGACATTGTTCAAGCAGTAGGCAGCTTCCTAGGAAAAGACATAAAACTGTATATTTCAAACAAAATAAAAAATGATATTATGCTATATTAATAGGTGGAATTTCGACAAGTGAGATTAATAATAAAAAAATGTTATTGCGAGTATATTGGAAACAAAGTCTAAATAGAATTAAGAAAAGCAAAGTTGATGTGAAAGAAAGACTCATTCCCCTCACAACTCTTTGAAAACCAGCCGAAAACGTGGGCAAATGACTTAACCAACCAAAATACTATAACCTCTCTCTCTAATCCTTTTCTCATGAAAAATCTTGGGTGGGCTCAGGTCATTTTCGTACTAGATCATATGTATCCTTAAAGGTTCGATTATTTTAAAAAAAACTTTAGTCGCGTCTTTACATAGGAAATGCATGAGAAATAAAATAAAACAAAACCAATGACAGAAGAGCCTGTCAAACTTTCCAGCTTGTCGTCAACTGATTGGTTCCAACACTTTGACCAAAGTTACGTGAAGGATCAAAGAATCTTTGGAAACTTGGCTTCCTCTGCTTTTGTATTCAAATAAATAACGTTCAAAAAAGGTTGAGATAAGGTTGTTAGGTTAACTCATTTATCTTTTAAACACCATATAATAATGTAATTAAATTATTAATATTGCTATTTTATTTTTAATCCCGATTTATGCAAAATTATAAAATATAAGGGTAGGACATCATTTGAAAATTCAAAGAGATACAGCTGGGGGGAAAAGGGGTCCACCACCAATTTTCAAAGGTCTATCACCTTGGACTTGGCCTATTACCCACCCATTACGACTCTTTTTTCTGTTTTCACAACTACGCGTTATTTATGCTAATTCAAAGTTCCATTAACTTTTTCCTCTGCCATGTAATTTGGATGAATTTCCCCTACAAAATAATTATTACCTTCAATGTTGAGGATATCACGTGATTTCAACCTTTGTACCACTACTATAAATTATTTATGTTGGAATCAGCAAATACAAATCATATGCTTTTGTAACCCTAATTAGTTATTAGATGATATTTGGTTTAGAAAATCTAAAATTATGGGGTGGAATGCTGGTATGCTGTATCATTTTATTTAATTCATTTAGTTGGAATATAAAATTGAGGTGTTTAACAAATTAAATTTAAGATTATCCTGAATATATTTTATTAAATTGTACTTGTTATATATATTTTTAAACGAGCTTAGTTCTTTTAATATCATTTTGTCTTAATTTTTATAAAATTATGATAAATCTTATTTTTATTATAATTTATATATTAATAAATAAATATATGATGTTTAAATAAATTTATAAATTATAATTATAATTTTGAAATGTAAGATCTGTTGCTTCATTCTTAAGGTTTTTTTTAATTAGACTTAAATTTTATTTGATATAAGTTGATCTAAAATTTATTATTATACCTTTAATCTAAAATTATTAAAAAAGGATAATAACAAAATTACACCCATATTAATACCATTTTAAAAACCAAACTCACTTTTAATATTATTTTGTGACATTATTATGTGCAATATTTTAAAAACAAAACCATATTGATAGTGATATGCTCTTACATTGCTACAACGTATCACATCCCCGAAAAGTGTCCAAATTAAAATTTTCTCAATGATGTTACATATATAGCCAACTATCTGTGTTTCAAAATTCCTCTTCGTCATTTATGAAACTATTTGACATGACAATCAAGTGATGTAACCTTTTTTTTTTGAATATCTTTGTTAACTTGTTTCGAAATTACACGTATATATATTTTAAAATATAAACAAAAATTTTTGATTATTTATATATTTATACAATATAACCATTCCATCAGGAGAAAAATATAAACAAATCAATCACATAAACCGGACCAACTTCATACTTGATGGCATGTGAATGGACATGTCCAAACTAAGGATAAATAAGTATCACTGAATTTTATTTTGCTAATTTCTTAATTCCATATTAGATATACTATTGGTGATGGATTAGAAGTTGATTTCAAACTTTTAAATATAATTAGAAGTTAATTTTAAACTTTTAAATATTTGATATTATAAATTTTATAACATATCAAAAATAAGAGATGAAAATAACATAATTCAAACTCGTATCAAATAAATATTTGATAAAAGTTTTATGACAGTTTCATTAAAATAAAATAAAATAAAATTGTTTGTTAGAGAAAACAATTACTTTGACATGCAAACCTGATTATAGAGAAACTTAAATATTCTTTGAATTAAAAAGAAAAAAAGATCTGTTTTGGTAGGAAAGTGGATATGATTAGCAAGGTGGCGAGAAATTCCAAGAAAATATAGCCCACAATAGAAAGCAAAAAGATAAGTTCAAGTACAATGGGGGGAAATTCCTACGTGAAGGATGGGAATGGATTTGGATTGGGGCTAAATTAATTCTATCCATTCTTTTCTTTCTATAAAAATTAAACATTATAATATAAATAAAAAAAAGGAGATAATTATAGAGAGAGAGAAAAAGGACTTGTAGGTTACCGCTGACTTCAAAACCTTGGTGAAAAAGAAATTTGTATATATTTATAATAGTATATATTCATCGTAAAAAAATAATATCTTCAAAACAATTTATTAATTAATTTATATTTTTGTAAAAGATCAGTTGTCGAATAATTGAATTCAATAATGTTTTGCATGTATACGAATAAAAAGTTAATTTATAATATCTTTCAATGGTTAAATTTTATATTGTTAAAATAATTAATTTAAAATTTAACTTACATGCTATGTTTTATTTAATAACATATATAAATAGTGTAAAAAAATGATAATACAAAAAATGTAAATTGATTTTTAGTTTCATATAAGAAATCTTTTCTTAGTGTAGTTTTGCATAAGAATTGATGGATTAGCAGATAATTCAAATTCTAAGTCCTCCATAACATAGTGTTCTTTGGAAGGAGACAAGTCAAAATTTGTTTTAATTAGAGAGACTTGGAAGGAGGGTTGGGGGATAAAGCAGACTTTGATGTGAACGCAAAACTTTGTGGAATATTTTTTTGTAGACTCTTCTATGATGTTTTGAAGTCAATTGGATAATCTTGATCAAAAACAAAGATATGATAAATATTTAATAATTATAACTTGATAAATTTAGATGATTTATTTGACTATTATATTATGTTGCTATATAATTTTAAAATTATATCTTAATTTTAGTTTGATGTGTAAAATTATGCTTAAATTTTAATTTTGTACAATTTTAATTAAGAAAAATTGATAATGATCCAACTTTTACAAATCATTAACATAATTTAAGTCTAAGTATTGATAAACAAATAATTATACTTATCAAATATAAAATAAAATTTATTTCATTCTTTCTTTAAATGTGCATAATCGAATCAAAATCAAAATATATATATATATATATATATATATTTGAATCACAAATCAAGTTTCCATATGTAAAATTACACCATATCAAAATTTATGTATTAAATTACACCTTTGATTCAAATTCATGTAGAATTTTTATATTTATCCTATTATTTTTCAAAACAGGAAATTTATAAATTTTGGTATAATTTATGGAGAGAAAATGTATTAGTTACTCATTTTTTTATGATGAAAAATTAATTTTATAAGATAATTAGTTTTTTAATGCAGATATTTGATTGCATGTATTAATTAAAATATATTAAAATTATGTTATAATTTTGTATAAATTTTATGATTAATATTATAGATAAATTTAAATCATTTTATAATATTTTAATATATTTTAATTCAAGATATGTTTTGAATAATTATTATATATACGGTACATACAATATCCAAGTTTAAAAATATATGAAAATGTGTTTATAAAATTTATTAGAATTTTATTTAGGAAATTTATTTATAATGAATAATTTAAAATAAAAAGTTTTTGAAAATTCGTTTTAATTATTTTTAGAAACTAGATTTATTTTTTAAAATTTTATTTTATTAATATATTTAGGAAATATTTTAAATTTTATATTCAAGAATGCTGCTTAAAAACTAAATTATTTTTAAACCATTTTTAGCTCTTTAAATGTTATTTGAAAAACATATATATTTTACAATTATATAAAGAAAATTTAAAAACATTTAGAAAAAATACTTCCCTTACGTATACAAAATTGACTATTTTTAAAATTAATTTGTGAAAATGTTAATTATGTTATTTTTAATATTATATTACTATAGTTAATGAAAATAAAATTATTATATTAATATTTTTCTTAAAAAAGCTAGATATACAATATTGATATTTTATTTTTCTAATTATGTTTATAATTAGTTTAATTGCATGAAATAATTTAAGGTAAACTACACTTATGGTCACTCTAAGATAATGTTTGTCCTATTTTGATCACTCTAATTTTTTTCTCAATTTTGTTACTCTAGTTAAAATAGTTGTTCAAAGTAACCACTCATGTTTTCTTCTAGAGATTGAACAGTCAACAATCCACATAAAATATCTTAATAAAAAAATAAGAAAATGTTTTTTAATTATTATTATTTTATAATGGTTATATAAAGAAACAAAAAAAGTGAAATCCCTATCTAAACATTTATCTTCATTCATATTTGTGGGTTCTTTACTGTTAGCAAACCTAACCAAAGGAAAGAGAATAACTGAAGGCAGGAAACGAAGAATCGAAGGGAAGAAAGTAAAGGATGGAAGAAGCCAATGTCATTCCAATATGCTATTGTGGATTCCTAGCAACAATGCAACGCCCTAAACCCGATTTGATTCGCCGGATCCGAATCTCAGGTGTTACACTCTTTTACCGTCTTTAATTAAACTTGTTCATACAAAATTTTCAAACTTATACATCTTGTTAAGTAATGCTGCCCATCCAACAAATCATCTATGTGTACAATATAAGTACAACCATTTAACAAAACTTTTTACCCAACGAGAACTTACAAGTACAAATATATATATATATATATATGTTGTTGCCCTTAAACACTATAATTGACATCACTTATTTGGCCAACACATTTTATCTACATTGTTAGGCTTATGAATAGTTTGCCTAGCCTAATCGCAATATTCTTATCATACTCGAACATCACTGCTTCACTCACTCTGTATGCATAACAACCCAGCTCCACACACCCTTGGTGTCGTCCCTCCTACCATGGCTTTAAATCAATTGACTTGTGACATAAAAGACACAGAGATAAGCTCACGGGAACTTAGTGATTAAACCCTCTTTTACCTAAATCTTGTTCGAAAACTCTATTTTCTATCTCATTGTTCCCATTCTTTAATTTGACTCCTGTTGTAACAACCCGATTTTGGGCCTAGTTGGAACAGTGGTTTCGAAACCACAAATTTGACGTAGAAAAGTTCATTTTTATTATATTTTTATGATCTACAGTTTCACGGAATGATTTTTTGAAAATTTTGTTTGAAAATTTTAACGTTTGGGCACTCAATTTAGTTAAAAGGACTAAATTGTAAAAAGTGCAAAAGTTTAGTTCTACATGCTAGAGGTGTCTAATTGCTATGAAATTTTAAATTGAAGGTTCCGTAGATGGTAATTAGACCATTGGTTAAGTTAGTGGACAAAAATGGACATGGAATAAGAGAATTTTCATGTTTTAAGTTAAGGGCATTTTGGTCATTTGGCTAATTAAGAAGGAGACATAGCTAGGGTTTTTCAAGCTTCCAAGCTTGATTGTAAGTTCGTTTTGCCCCATTTTTAATACTCTTTACATTTTTTAAGTCGTTATCACTTGATCTACCTATTTCTACCATTAATTTAAGAAAAGACCAAGGTTTAGGGTTTCACCCATGTTTGATATTTGAGTATTTGGATGTCTAATCATAGATTATGCATGTCTAATGTGTGATAAATAGCTTTTGCTAGGTGGTTTTTGATGAAAATGTCAAAAGGACCTATTTGTAAAAAATTATAAAATGTGTGTAAAAGTGTGATTAAATGAAAAATATGGACTGCTATAAGTATAAAAGAGGATCGAATAGGCTTGGGAATCGAATAAATTGAATAGATTTCATTTTTCGAGCCTAGGGGCAAAAATATAAATATGTCAAAGTTTAGAGGCAAAAATGTAGTTTTTCATAATGTGATTTTAGGACTGAATTGAATAATGTGAATAATAAATGAGTTAAATTTGCTATTATAGATCAATAGAAATGAGGTTCGAACCTAGATCGGGGGAAAAATAAAGTATTTGACGATTACGTCTCATTCCTACTATTTTTGTACCGAGGTAAGTTTGTATGTAAATAATGAATTTTTTATTTATGTTCTAAATGCTTTAATATTTTATGAATTATGATCGAATCCTTGAACGTAATCGAAAAAGTTCGGCAAGCGAGAAAATTTCGGTTGAACCTTAGGAATAGTTAGGATATAAATGTCATGACATTAGGGTTATTGAGATTTCGTGTAAGACCATATCTGGGATATGGCATCGATATGAGACTTCATGTAAGACCATAGCTGGGCTATTGGCATCGATATGAGATCCCATGTAAGACCATATTTGGGATATGACATTGGTATGGTACCATGAATGCGAGATGTCCCGAGTATCCTTTAGTATTCCAAGTGGTTCAAGGGGTAGTTCGACAGAAATGTTAAAGTTGTGAAAGACTTTGGTATGTTGCACTTGGGTACAGGTATGTACATAAGACTCATGCTTATGTGATGAACCATCGGTAAGTTTGTGATTGAGTAAGTTTGACTATGAGATTTATAATGACATTTATGTTAATTTACATCATGTTAATTATGTGTTAAATGTGTGTTATAATGCCTATTATTTGCATAGGAACTTACTAAGCTTTAAAGCTTACTCCCCTTTCTTTTCCCTTATCTTATAGTGTCACCAAGCTAGCTCCGGGATCGGAGATTATCGAAGATTCACTCACACTATCAACATATCATTTTGGGTACCGATGAATTTAACATTTTGAGTTACGGCATGTATAGGGACTTGGTTATTTTGTTATGTGTCATAATTGATTTGGGCCAAATGTGTTGTTTAATGTTGGTTGATAATTCATTTTGTAAATGGCCATTAAAATTGGCTAATATTGGTTTAGGTATATATATACAATTGATGATGCCTTTCATGGATGTGGAAGTTTGCATGATATAAGTTGTTAAGAAGGTGATGTTTGTATATGATAGATGGTAGTATATGAATGAGTGTTGCTGCCTTAGTTGTGGCTGATTTGGTTGAATGTATATGCTTGGATTGGTGTTATGTTTTGTTGTGTAGGCATGTGTATGGAAGGGTGATAAAATGGCTTGGTAAATAGCCTTGTTTTTGTCCACACGGGTAGACATACGGATGTGTGTCTAGGCCGTGTGTGACACACAGCTTGCCCCATGGGCATGTGTTCGGCCGTGTGTCCCCTGCACCTTAATTGTTGCAAAACAAAATGATCAGTATCGAGCACATGGGGAGAGACACAGGCATGTGTCTCAACCGTGTGGACAGCACGACCTTGAACACGGGTGTGTGCCCTGGCCATGTGAAGTCTACACCTAATTTATGAAAGATTGTGAAAATTTAATCGATCACGCGGCCTAAGCACACGGGCGTGTGACTTGCCTATGTGACCTCAATTTGATGATGACATCATAAACAGAAAGTTCCCTAATTTGAACACGGCTTAAAGCACGGACGTGTCTTAGGGTCACATGGGCGTGTGACTCTGTTTAAATGAAAAATTTTCTAAGTTTCCCAAAAGTTTCCAAAGTTCTCGGTTTAGTCCTGAACCACTTCTGATGCATGTTTTGGGCCTTGTAGGCTCGTAATAGGGGCGATGTGAATGTATGTGAAAGGTTTTAAACTTGGATGGAAATTTATGTCTCGGTTTTATATGTTTGCTTGTGTTTATGTTGAAAATGCCTCGTACCCTGTTCTGGCGTTTAATACGGGTAAGGGGTGTTACACCTGTGGATACTTCTAAGGTTTCATTCCTTATGCCACAGGTGTCATGCCTCACTCTAAGATTATAACTTGCTTTTCGTAACTTCAATATCTCGTTCATGTTCTTAGTTTTGTCCTTTCATGATTCCTTAACCATTTCTTTTATAGAGGGCCTTACAAACAAAATAATTTTGGTTTGCCACTCACGCTGGCATACTGTACTTACTTTAATATTGTATGGGGTTCATCTTAACACTTCATACAATACTTTTCTTTCGGAGTTTGCCATACACAAGGTTTCCTATAGAGTGTACTATAACTATTATACTCTCAGAATGTCATATAATTCATTTTAGAAGACTTCATCATGGGTTCCTTTCATTTATTCAGAATCTGCCACACAAGCGTTCCTTCTCAGAGATAGTTATAACACCCCTAACACGTGTCCGTCGTTGAAAGAGGGTTACGGAGCATTATTAAAATTTTTAGAACACTTTCAGATAAATCATGTCAATCACTATTTATTTTTCGAGATCATGTGTAATGTCCCTTAAATGGACCCTCGAGGCCCAATACAAGCATTAGAATTGAGTCGGGACTTAATCGAAAACTTTAAAAATTTTTTGTGATGTTTCAAAAATTTTCCAAGGTGCAGGGCTCAAACGCCCGTGTGACCCTTAGACACGCCCATTGTAACACCTCTTACTCGTATTCGACTCCAGAACAGGGTACGAGGCATTACCAGACATAAACACAAGTAAACATACATTCCCGAGTCATAAATTTCCATCCAAATTAAAACTTTTCACATACCTTCATATCGTCCCTAAAACGAGCCTATGAGGCCCAAAACATACTTTAGAAGTGGTTCGGGACTAAATCGAGCACTCAGGGAATTTTTATAAAACTTAGAAAACTTTTGCTAGAAGCAGGGCTCACACACTCGTGTGGTCCAATGGACACGCCTGTGTGACCCTTGGACACGCTCGTGCTTCAGACCGTGTTCAATTTAGGGTGCTCTCTGACTTGTGCCACACGGTCATGCCACACACCCGTGTGCTCAATTCTGAACATTCTATTTTTCAAAATTAAGGTGCAGGGGACACACAGTTGGAACACATGCCCGTGTGGTAGACCGTGTGTCACACACGGCCTAGACACACGCTCGTGTGTCTACTCTTGTGGACAAAAATAAGACTATTTACCAAGCCATTTTGCCACCCTCACTTGCACACATCTACACAGCATCACATGGCACAAATTCAGGCATATAAATGCAACCAAACAACCACAACAAAACAATAACATGTCATTCTTATACCATCATTTATCATGCTTATAACATCATACTTAGCCCATTAAAAACATACTAATTCACATTCACAAGAGGGCATTAGCATATGAATAAACTTATGATCAACATAAGTCATCATTCATGGCTACATATATAAGATGAAGCATTACCAATTACAAGCTAACACATATGATCAAATTAATAATGACACACATAACAAATCGACATAGTCCCTATTCATGCCATAGACTTAAAATACTTGAATTCACTTATAACCAAAATGACAGCTTGATAGTGTGATAGGATCTCCGGCGATCTCCAACCCGAGCTAGCTTAATAACCCTATAAGACATAGGAAATGAAGGAGGGTAAGCTATGTATATAGCTTAGTAAGTTTATATGTAAATAATAAGCAACCTCAACCATACATATATCATATTATCAACATAATGTAAATCTATACGAATTTCATTTAAGTCTCATAAGTATAACTTACTCAATCACATTTTACCAAGTGTTTAACATGTTCAACAATATGAACACAAATTTTATAATCTACCATAATCTCATGGTTATAATTTTATTCCGTCACAATGTTTGCTCTATCAACTTATAAGCATAATTTGACATATTCTAGCATTATCCCAACAACCATAATCTTTCTGTTGTAACATATTACAACAATTAACAAATCATTTAAAACCACATAATAAACATGCATATTAATTATGAGTATTTACATTTCAAGCATATACTTAAACATCACTCAATTTCCTAAACTCTTATCTTCACATACTTTCATAACCATTTTAATTGGCAATTATGCCAATTTTTCCTTTTTCACATATCCTGACAAATCACAATTTGCATGAATATAACATGCTATATCTTAACTCAATTTGGCCTTAAAGCCAATCACATAATCATCAAAATAATTTATCATGTATTTCATGCATCACAAGTATAGACCAATAATCACAATGTTTTCATAAAATCATTCTCGTGGAAATCATGAAGTCAATATATATAAACTTTACGTACATACCTATACCAATTTGTAATATTTACATACTCTTTAACTTCTTTGACATAACCATTGAATTTCTCATTGAACCACTTAGAATACTAAAGGATACTTGGGAATCTCGTACACTTAGTACTGTACCAATGCCATATCCCAAATATGGTCTTACATGTAATCTCGTATCGATGCCAATAGCTCAGGTATGGTCTTACACGAAATCTCATATCGATGTCATATCCCAGATATGGTCTTACACGAAGTCTCATATCGATTCCATATCCCACATATGGTCTTACACATATCTCAGTAACCCTAATGTCATGACATTTATATCCTAACTATTTCTAAGGTTCAACTGGGACTTTCGTTGTACCGAATCTCTGTCGGTCATTTCCATAGTATCATACTTAATAACATTCACATTTCGTTTCAATAATATAAAATTTACCATAATTATATCAATTAAGCATTTATACACATATAATTTAATGCTTATTAAACATACGGACTTACTTCGACATAGAAATAGCGAAAAGAACTAAATCGTCAAATACTCATTTTTCCCCTATTCTAATTTCAAACCTCATTTTTATTGATCTATAATATCACATTATTCAATTTAGTCCAAAAATCTTATTATAAAAAAATTAAATTTTTGCCCCTAAACTTTTAACATTTTACAATTTAGTCCATAGGCTCGTAAAATGAATTCCATTCAATTTCTTCAAAGCCCAAGCTTAGCCGAACCTATTTCATGCTCATAATAGCCCAAATTTTTCATTTAATCACACTTTTACTATTTTTATAACTTTTACAAATTAGTCCTTTTAGGCATTTTCATCGAAAATCACTTAGCAAAAGTCGTTTAACAAATCATAAATATGCATTTTCTACAATCAAACATCAAAATACACAAATATTCATCATGGATAAAAGTCTTAAATTAGTGGTAGAAATAGATAGATCATGTTACAAGGATTTCAAAAATGAAAAAATCATTAAAAACGGGGCTAGTTGGACTTACAATCGAGCTTGAAAGCTTGAAAAACCCTAACCATGGTTTCTCCATGTAAGTTTCAGCCATGGGTAGAAGATGGATAAATTTTGGCTTGATTTTTTCTTTTTAATTCATTTTAATTACCAAATTACTAAAATGCCCTTAATGAAAAACTTTGGAAACATGCCTAACCATATCCATTTTTCATCCACCAACTTAACCAATGGTCTAATTACCATTTAAAGATATCCAATTTAAAATTTCATAGCAATTAGACACCTCTAGCTTATAGAACTCAACTTTTGCACTTTTTACAATTTAGTCCTTTTGGCTAAACTGAGTGGCCAAACGTCAAAATTTTCGAATGAAATTTTCACGAAATCATTTCGTAAAACTGTAGAACATAAAATTATAATAAAAAAATTTTACACTATAGACCATAAAAATATAATAAAAACAAATTTTATTGCGTCGGATTTGTGGTACTGAAACCACTATTCTGACTAAACCCAAAATCAGGCTGTTACACCCGTGCCTCAGGTCGTGTCCGATTTAGGTTGCTCTCTGATTTGCACCACACGGCCATGCCACACGATCGTGTGCTAGGCTATGTGGTTATTTTTTCAACTCGAATTAGGTGCAGGTTTCACACGGCCACAACACACGCCCGTGTTCAAGGCCGTGTCATCGACGCGGTTGAGACACATGCCCATGTCTCTGCCCATGTGCTCAATTCTAAGCATTCTGTTTTCTCAAATTTAAGGTGCAAGGGACACACAGCCAGGCCACATGCCCATGGGTAGGCCGTGTGTCACATACGGTCTAGACACACGCCTATATGACTATCCGTGTGGACAAAATAAAGCCATTTCCTAGCCTTATTTGTCACCCAAATTTACCATTTTCCTGCACCAAAACATACCAAGTACAATCCAACATTCCAAGCATTCAAATAAGCAAATTTCATCATTCAACATGGCCTAACGTTGTATGCATACATGTTTACTATCTTACCTTGGTTCAATTCATGTGGTAAACATGATTTGATCAATTACTTAACATACATATATAGTTACCATAGCATAACATTACAAGTATATCAAAACAACCATTACTAGCCATTCCAATGGCTAGATTACAAGTATAATTTATATTTACATGCCAATATGGCCAACGTATCCTATACATCATTACAATCATAATTGATTTACCATATTGTACCGACTTGGGCCGATGGATAGTGTGAGTGATCTCTGCTGAGCTTCCAATCCAACGAGCTTTCAATTTACTTTAAAACAGGGGAAAAATAAAATGGGGTAAGCATTGCATGCTTAGTAAGTTCGTATAACATGGTACTTAACTTACCATTCATCCTATTTTGAGGTAACTATGTAAGGCATATTCAATCAATTTGACCTCAAGCCCTACAAATATTCTCATTGCCCTTGTTTGTCATATATTCCATAATAACATCAAAAACAAGTATGAGCTCAACAACAATTAAATTTCCATGCACATATATGCTTTCCACAACATGTATAAATCACATTGTTATAGCTCAAGTATATTTTCATATAACTCATCTCGAGTTCAGATTATTTTATATTAAAATTTATTCATAATACTCGTAATATCAGTGTCACATGAGTAGTGGTACATTCAAAATATTCAAGTCTATAACCAAGGATGAACATTTTCATCTAATAACTTCCTGTACAAATTTCATCTTTTCATACTTTCATACATCTCTTGTCATGTATGATCATTTTCTTGTATTTCATGTAATATTCTCTTCATATCATATTTTCGTATCATATATATATCATTCTATGTCAATTTGTCTTAAATTCATATTTGCCCTTGTCAGAACTTTGCCCGTTGAATTTATTTAAATTATCGATGGATACACAAGTAGTACACTCAAGGCATACAAATCAAGATTTGTCAATTCATATTCAATGGTACCCATAAGGTACTATTTTAGAGAGTACACTCTCAAGCCACACATGTATTCAACGGGATTATCAGTCCAGGCTAAATCCCTTTTCAAGACATTTGCTCTAAGGAGCTCAATCTAGATTACCCGTCCGAGCTAAATCCAATCCATAACATATGCTCAAGAGGACTTTTATCAAGATTACCCGTTCGAGCTAAATCCTTTTTATAATGAGGTTAATAGGATTACTCGTCCGAGCTAAATCCCGTCCGTAACAAATGCAGAACCTCATTCATTTTGGGAGATCATGTATCCATCGATTTTCTATTTATTCAACCGATATTTAATATTTTCAAGCATTTTCTGGTATGTGATTATTTCATACATCTATAACATCCATATAATTCAAATGATCACATTCCAAGCATAAAGGTAACATTTTCATCGTTTTCCCTTTTTCATCTATCGAGCATTATCATTTTAATTAGACATTTTTATTTATCGGGCTTGATCGAACATGTAATCATCATATATATATATAAAATTCATACAATTTACATAATCACAATCAAAACAAGCATGTAAATATACATATTTTAGTTACACGAACTTACCTCGACAATGTTCGTATAAGTAAAATCCACTAATCCAACATTTTCCTCTTTCCTTATTCTAGCTCCGAATTTGGTCTATCCGGATCTATACAAGTAAATTTAACATTAATTTATCATATTTTACATTCAAGTGGACTCAATTTTTACTCTAGGCAAAATTACTATTTTTCCCCTAACTTTTTCATAAATTCCAATTTTGTCCCTAGGCCCGAAAAATGAAACTTGTGCAAATTACTCCCTATTCCAAGCCTAACCAAAGACCCATTACAAAATTTACAGCACATGTATTCATAAAATTTTATAATTTTTCCTTCACTTTCATAAGTTTACATTTTAGTCCCTAAATCATGTTTTCATCAAAAATCACTTTGTAAAAGTTGTTTATCTATCAATAATCTTTCATTTTCTACCATAAATTTCTAATTTCCAGCATATACATCCATGATCCATTTTTCGTATCTTGATAAATTTTCAATTTAATCCCCAAATAGATAGTTTAGATTATCTCGATTCTAAAAATATCAAAATTACTAAAAACGGGATAAGGAAACTTACCCAATTTAGCCATGAAAGTTTCTTCTCTCTCTCCTAGGGTTTTCATGTTTTATTTTAGGGAACAAAATGAGAAAATAAGATGATATCTATTTTATCATCTTTTAATTAATTAAAACTTTCACTTTCTAATTTAGTCCTTACCATTTTTCTATATTTCCATGGATGAGTCACCAAGAAAAAACTACATACTTTCTTTAATGGTCTAATTACCATATAAAGACCTTTAGTTTTGAATTCCATAGCTATTTAATCCTTATAGCTACTAGAATTTAACTTTCGTATTTTATGTGATTTAGTCCTTCTCGTAATTAAGCACTAAATCGATAAAATTTTCATACCAAAATTTTCACATGTCATATCTATCATAATACGGACCATATAATAAAATAAAAATAAATTTTATTTTCGACTTGGATTTGTGGTCCCGAAACCACTGTTCCTATTTCATTGAAAAATAGGCTGTTATGATAGCCATAAAGACTTTCATGTCTAGAGATTTGCCATAGAGGCATTTCTTTACAAAGGTTCGCCATATAGGCTTACCTTTCTTGAGTTTTGCCACAAAGGCGTTCTTAAACAAAGGTTACCACAAAGGTTTACCTTTCTTGAGTTTTTCCACAAAGGCATCCTTTACATCCAGTACTCAACACAAAGGCAACCTTTACATCTAGTACTCACCACAAAGGCTTTTCGGTCTAGAGTTTTGCCACAAAGACATACTTTACATCTAATATTCCCCACAAAGGCTTTCTTGTCCAAAGTTTTGCCACAAAGGCATCTTTTACATCCAGTACTCGCCACAAAGGCTTTCTCTTAAGAGATTTGCCATAGAGGTGTCCTTTTTTTGGTGTTTTGCTGATAAGATTTACCTATATTGACTGCTTCTGTAACACCCTTAACTCGTATTCATCATCGAAACAGGGTTATAGAGCATTACCGGAGTTTTTAGAATATTTACAGTTAATTCATAACATTTACTATTCATATTCAAAATCATATATAATCAATCATATTATCCCTCAAATGGACCCTCGAGGCCCAAATTATGCATTAGAAGCAAGTTGGGACTAATCCAAGAACTTAGAAAATTTTACATGAAATTTCAAAATTTTTCTCATGTACAAAGGTCACACACCCGTGTGGGTAGGCCGTGTGGTTCACACGGCCAAGTGACACAGATCGCATGGTCGTGTCTTCAACCCGTGTAACTCTTTGACTTGCAAAACATTAAGGTGTAGTTTTCACACGGTCAAGACTCATGCTCGTGTTCTAGGCCGTGTGGCACACACGACTGAGACACACGCCCGTGTCTCTACCGTGTGCTCAATCCTAAGCATTCTGTTTCTCAAATTTAATCTGCAGTGGACACACGGCCAAACCACATGCCCATGTGTCAGGCCATGTGTTACACACGGTCAAGACACTCGCCCATGTGTCTACCTGTGTGGGTGAAAATAGGCCATTTTAAGGCCACTTTTCTCACCCTTTCCAAAATCAACCTGCATACACACTTGCTTACACCAACAGAACTCAACCAAGCAACCAATTCAATTCAAATATCAAAATTTAAACCTAATGTGTCATTACACTACTCATTTGCATAGCTTACCACGTAATTCCATTCATTGACTACTATTAGTTACTATTAAATACATGCACATAAACTATCATATATGTAACAACCCATTTTTAGTCAAATCAGAATAGTGGATTCAAAACCATAAATTTGAGGTCAAAATTATTATTTTAATGTCTATGGGATGATAATATGATTGTGTGAAAATTTTCGTTAAGAAATTTTATCGTTTGAATGCTCAATTCGGTAAAAAGGACTAAATCGCGTAAAGTGTAAAACTTGTGTTCTATTAGCTAAAGGTATTAAATAGCTATAGAACATTAAATTAAGAGTCCTTAAGTGGTAATTAGGCCATTTTAATTGTGACTGGACTATTATGGGCATGCATTATGTGGTTATAATGTTTATTAATTAAGGCTAATTAAGGAAATTTGTAAATAAGCTTAAAATAAATAAAACAAAAACCATATTCATCTTTATTTCTTCATCTCCAACCGATTTTAAAGAGAATAGAAGCCATTCTTTTAGGGTTTCAATCGGCCAAGCTTCCTAGCTCAATTGTAAGTCCATTTTTGTCCCGTTTTTAATGATTTCTATGTTTTTGAGATCGTTGCAACTAGGTCTAGCTAGCCCAGGGACTAATTTACAAAACTGTTAAAGATTTTAAATGTTTCCATTGATGAATACATGAGTATTCAGATTTTTGATGATAGATTATGAATGTTGTGAAATATATAAGTTTTATAAAGTGATTTTTAGTGAAAATGCAAATTAGGGATTTATTTGTGAAAATGTGTGGTTAACTGTGTGAAAATTTGATAAATGTGGGCTTCTAGGGGTATTTTAGTAATTTGGCTATCATGGTATTAAAGAAATTTCATGAATTTGTGATTTTTGTGTAATAAGGACTAAATTTTAAAAGTTGTGAAATTCTAGGGGTAAAAGTGTAAATGTACTTAAATGTGTGTTTTGGATTAAATTGAATAGAGAGATTATTAAATAATTTAATATTTAATATATTTAGAGCAAGTAAAGCGAAATTCGGATCTAGATCGGGGGAAAACTAAAGTTATTGACTAATTGACTTATTTTGTCATTATCACATCCGAGGTAAGTTCGTATGTGATAAATTTCATTATAAATGCATTTTAAATGCTTTAATATTGCATAAATTGTGAATACGAGACTTCGAACAAGTTTGACAATGACTTGATGATAATTCGACATTTGAAATCCTGGTTGAACCTTTGGAATAGTTTAGAATACTAGTGCCATGTCATTAAGGGATACATTAAGTTGGCTTCGGGCCATGATGTTGGCACTTCGGGTGCGAGTTATACCGATTTGGTTTCGGGCCATAAATATCGACTGATTTGGCTTCGGGCCATGATATCAGTATTTCGGATATAAGTTAGCTTGAGTTGGCTTCGGGCCATGGTATAGGTACTTATTGTGCGAGACTCTTGAGTATCCGACTTCTATTCCAAATGGTTCAATGGGTAAATGAATGATGTGGTTGAGAATGGGATTGGTACGAGATGGTACAGTTATGTACATTAAACTATATTAGCTTTGAATCGAAGAAATGGTGAAGAAAGTATATAGTTTTGTGAATGAGTAATTGAAAGGTTTGTTAGTTGATATGAATTCATGTATTTATAATCAGTGGTTGAATTATGTGTTTATGATTATATCGAGTTTATTTCATACGAGCTTAATAAGCTATAAAGCTTACGTTGTTTATTTTTTATTTTTATAGTGATTTCAAGCTAGCTCAGATTCGAGGATCGTCGGAGATCACATCACACTATCTACCTATCACTTGGTACCTATAAAATTTGGTAATTTAAGTATATGGCATGTATAGGGACTTTGGTTATGTTGGTTATATTTTGGTAATGATTTTGGCCATTTGAATTGGCTTGTAAATGTATATGTCTTGGTTTGTATATAATAGCCATGAGAGTTGGCTTATTTTGAGTTAATTTGCTTGTGTATATGTGCATATAATTTATGTTATGAAAATTGAGGTTGCTTTTGTGATGTTTATTAATAGTTGGTATTATGGAAGTTGAATGTTGATATTTTTGATGTTATTTTTTTGTGAATCAAGGGAAAGAATGCATGTTTTAAGTAGCCATATTGATGATCTAAGCTTATGAGATTTGGAGTATAAATGGATTGGTCTATTTTGCAATTTGTGTGTATTGAGAAATGTTGTATAGAATATGCATGAATTAGGTATGAATTGGCTGAATTAAATGTCTATTTATGCTATGAGATGGTACAAAATGATGTGTTGTAGGTACATTCAAATTTGGGTGGCAAATTAGTTCGATAAATAACTTATTTTTGTCCACGCGGGCAGAGAAACGGGTGTATGTCTTAGTTGTGTGTGACACACGGTTATGTTACATGGACGTGTGTCCCCTGGTGATGAAATTAAAATTAAGTCATATGCTCCACACGGGCATGTGACTTGGCCGTGTGGCATAAGTTAGTATACCCTATAGGTTTGGCACGGCCTGGCACACAGGCGTGTATGGCAATTTTTAAGGCACATGGGCTAGTCACACAGGTGTGTGTAACAGTCCAAATTAGGGGCTAGTCGAAACAGTGATCACAGGATCACTAACCCAAGTGAGAGAAAAATCATTTTCATGTTATTTTATGTGTTATAACATGTTTTTAAGGATGCATGAAAATTTTTGGTGCCTTAATTTTAGCAATTTCTAGCTAATTTGTGAAAAAGGACTAAATCGCATAAAGTGCGAACGTTCTAGTTTATTTGCAAAAGGTGCCAAATAACTATGGACTATTAATTGGAGGCCCCAATTGTGCAACTTGGCCTTGTTTTAAGTGAGTAGGCCGGCCATGTGACATAGGGGACAAAAATTTTTAATTTTGGTCAAAATAGGTGGGAATTAGGTGATAAAATGAATAAAATAAGATGAGTAAAAGATGTTATCATCTTTCACTATTTACCTATCTTCTCTCCACCGAAAATTGAAGAAAAAATGATGATTTGGGGTTTTGAACTTTCAGCCAAGCTATCTCCCTTATTAGTAAGTGATTTTGATGACTTTTCTTGATAAAAATTGTACTTTTGGAGTCCCCAAAGCTTAAGCTAGCTAATGAGGGGACTACTTTGCAATATGGTTGAGAGTCTAGGGACTTGCCATTAGAGATTTTATGCTGGTTGCTGAGTTTTTATGGAAGAAAATGAATGATAAGATGATGAGAAACAACTTTTGTGAAAGGTGTTGTCATAAAAACAAATTTGGGCTAAAATGCAAAAGTTGTAAATTATTCATTAAGGCATGAAATAGTTAGAATTGTGGATAGTTGTAAGAGGAGTAAATGATCAACTAGGCTTGTTTAACAAGAAAATATGATGAAAATTTATTTACGAACCCAGAGGCAAAATCGTAATTTTGCCAAAGTATAGGGGAAAATGGTCATTTTTGCCTAAGTGGATATTATGTTGTAATATGATCATTAAGTGATTAAACGAGTAAATTTTATTGTTCTTGTAATATCCCGAGTTAGGGGCTATTTTTGTTATTGCATTGTTTGCATATAATTGGTCTGCAATTTTGTTGTTTTGATGTTTTGGGGCTTAGTTGTAAGCTTGGTGTAAGCCTGAGTGGTAGGAAAAATTTTAGTTTTTAAGCTTTATGTGAGAGGAGCTGAAGGAGCTAGGGGTTATAAATATTTTTAGGTGAATGTTAGCAAAAGAATTGAGCTAGTGGAGTGGCAAGATAGGCGCCACTTAAGAGCTTGAGTTTGGCGTCACTTGCAGGGGAAGAGGTCCTGTGTTCAAGCTGCAGAAGTCTTATCTTTTGCTCCCATTTTGACGGCATTGTGGAGGAGAGGTTGTGTGCAGTTCAAACTCTGCCATAGACCAAGTCAAATAATTTAAATGGTGGGTGGAGAGTAAACTAAGGAAGTGGACTAATTCCTTCTTTTGTATAGCTAGCCAAATTTTTCCAAGAGAATTCCTTCATTTTTTTCTTCTTGAAACCGAAAGACCAAACCCCCTAAAGCTTGCCGAAATTTGCATTGCTTCTCTTGATTTTGTGTGTGTGGCCGAATGCTCTCTTCCAACTCTTTCTCTTTTGTTCATTTGTGCTAAGCCGAAATAGCCATTTTCTTCCTCACATATTTTACTTTTCTTCATTTCATAAGTGTCGAAACTTACCTTGCCTTCTAAACCGAATTCTCCATTTGTTTTCTCCATTTCTATTGAGCCGAAACCATCTCATCTTGTCCCCTCAAACTTTCATCTTCTTTCTCAATACCCTTTTACCGAAACTCTATTCTCATTTCACATCTTCTTTTTCTCCCTTTCTTTCCACTCAAGCCAAACATAAGTGTGTTAAACACCTAAGGCCGAATCCTCTTTTCCTCTTTGTTTAATGTGTTAGCCGAATCTTCTCTCTCTCCTAGTGGTTTTCTTGGTCGAATAGTAGATTGGTGTGGATCTCTTCTAGTTTGGTTTTCAATCGGGTTAGAGGAAGCTAAGTGCTTGGCTGAATGGCCATTTCCCCTCTCCTTTGTTCTTTGTCGATTTTGGTTTGGCTAAGAGCCAATTTTGGGCTTTTGTTGAAAGGAGTTAATCTCTTTGTTTGAACCGATTTCATTACAGGGCATCCGAGATTTCGAAGCAGTCATTTGGAGAAGTCGAGTGGTAAGTGGTGGTAAGAGGTTATTTTGGTTAGTCTATTCTTTTAGATTTCAATAAGCCAAAGTCTTCAAAAGATTAACTGTTTTCTTATTAGGGTGTGGCCGATTGTCAAAGGAACCATTGTTTGGTTCGGGGTTTGGTAGGAAACCAAACCATTTGCAAAATAAGGTTTAAGTGTTAGCCCTCTTGAGTTATCTGCTTTTGGCGAGAATGGTATAGGTGGCTAATCTTACTTTGGCCGATTATAGGAGCAAGGTAATCGAGATTCTTAGAACGGTTCGTTGGATTAAAGCTTGTGTTTTAACGGTGTGTAAACTAACACACTCTTTGCTTAGTAATATGTTTAAAACCTAATTGCTAAATAAAGTCAAATAGTATGGTTGATTGACATGATACCTTATGGGGTATATACGGAATCGGGTAAGTCCGTTTCATTACGAGTTCATTATTGATACATATGATATCATGATCTATGATGTATGTGCTATGAGATGCGACATTAAACATGTAGTATGATTTGCATGATTTGCATACTTTCATGAGTCGGTATGATATGTTATGGGTGATATGAGAGGAGGGGAATATGATATACGTGTCTTTGGGACACGGAGGTTTAGCACCTCCGGTGGTTTGGTACCAGATTGATTATTGTGACTTTGGGTCACGGAGGTTTGGCACCTCCGCGTTTCGTCCTAGTGGCTTAGCACCACGGTGGGTTGACCCCACGGTTGATTTCTGGATTGACACTAGTGATTTGGTATCACACGATGGGTTGGCCCCATCATTTGATTCGTATTTGCGGTCACCGGTGATTTGGTATCACACTTGTGTCTTTGGGACACGGAGGTTTGGCACCTCATAGCGACTCGTCCTCGTGGTTTAACACCACCGTGGGTTGGCCCCACTTATGAGATCTGAGATTATCGCCGGTGATTTGGTATCACGTGGGTTGGCCCCACAGATGGATTATTCGTGACTTTGGGTCACGGTGGTTTGGCACCACATTGATGGATATCGTGACTTTGGGTCACCGGTGGTTTGGCACCACCGGTGGTTTGGTACCACAGGGGTAGAAAAGGTGTTACGGATGGTTAGGATCGGGTGCATTAATTGTATTGCTTTGTTATGATGTGTGTTAGTATGTTGCATATCCGGGAGGGATTTATGCCTTGAGTCTTGCGACTCACCTTCTCCTTATCATTTCAAGTGACACTTAGATCGCGGACATGGGCCGGGTGGACTCGAGGTGACCATGCCAAAAAATAAATTCGGACTCACCGATTTTCAAACTTGGTACTTTACATTATTTAATTTCATTTGATTTTGTTGGGATTGTAAAAGGCCTTTTAAAATTTTACTTTGGTTATCTTTATGCTTAAATTTGATTTCAAATATGCCTTAACAAATTATTGGGTAATATTCGATAAAACTTGGAGCGATAGGATTTTCAAAACTACAAAGCGATATGTTTTAACTTTACCATTGGGTATCACACAGTAACTTAAAATAAATGCAACTCAAATATTTTCCAACTTAAACTAAGTTCAAAATGTTTTCAAACAACTAAAAAGGAATAACTCGTATTTCAAATGATATGAATTGGTTTTACTATTAGACTCAACTAAGTTTCCAAAACTTAGGGTTAGCAAAATGCGTATTGGTTTTAAAATAATCATGCTCAAGATTTTTACAAAGTACAAATACTGAAAGAGTTTTCATCAAACCTTTATCCGAAACCTAACCTCTCAAATCGTTTTCCGTAACATGCCGATTCGATTCGTGGTGTATTGGTAGGGTTTGGGGTGTTACAATTGTGGTATCGAGCTAAGTTCAAAGGCTCATTGTGGTAGGAGGCCCAAAATGTTTTAAATTCGGTTTTAAGTGTCTTTGGTTTTAAAGAATATGGTTTGAAAGGCATGGCACGAGACTCAAGACCGATCCGCCTAGGTAAGTACCCTTATTATTGCTTGAGATTTTGATGTGATGTGACCGAATGACTAGCGGTAGTAAACTACTTTAGAAACCGAAAATCAATAGGACTCTGTGGACTTGTGAAAATAAAACTTCTTTAGGAAGCAATATTCATAAGACTTTGCTTTTAAACAATTGGAATAATTCTTGATGCATAAAATTCTTTAAATCAGACAAGTAGAGATTTTAGTCATGAGCGCTAGAGGTGGGCGTGGTCGAGGTAGGATGACAGTTTCTGAACCCGTAGGATCTAGTCAGGGGTCAGAGAATGAGATACCGTACCGCCACCGGTGGAGGTGGTGAGTTTCGAACAGATCGGAGGCGACAGCAGTGTCACGGTGATCTTGCGAGTTCGGAAAGGTAGTGGGAGTAGGTGGGCGTAGGAGCTCGAAAATCGTGCTGGCCGACTCGAGCAAGCGGGCTAAGGTATTTGAGGTGTGTGCAGGTGTGGCTCCAAAGCCTGGTGAATATTGGCTAGAGGCGACAGAGCGGATCATGGACGATTTAGACGACTCATGAAGAGAAACTAAAGGGATAGTATCACTTCTTCGAGATGAGTCATACCGGTGGTGGCTCACGGTTCGAGACGATCTTTGCAATGGAAGACCTTACTTGGGATTATTTCAAAGTGCATATCGAAAAAAGTACATTGGAGCTAGCTACATTAATGATCAACGAAAGGCATTTCGAGGTTTGTACAGGGAGTAAGTGCGTGCCGGAGTACAAGGCGAGTTCTTGAAATTTGAGTCGGTTGCTAGGGGTATGGTGGCTAACGAACACGAGAGGTGTGTTCGTTTGAGGATGGTCCGAGAGGTGAATTAAGGTTGCTGATTGCTCCACAGCAGGCGTGAGTTCTTGTCTGGTTGAGAAGGCTAAGGTAGCGAGAAGGGGTTAAAGAGTCCGTGAGGCGAACTTGGATAGGAATAGGCAAAAGCGGAGTTTTGGATCTTACCGGTCGTCGAGAAATCCTCGAGAAAGGGCTAGCAGTGGGCCAAATTAGTGCGGTAGGGTCATTCTTTGCTGTCGAGGGACCGCCAGTGTAACCATTGTGGGAAAGCTCATTGGGAGGATCTTTGGACCGGTGGAAAAGGATGTTTCGAGTGTGGCTCTTTGGATCATCGTGTGAGGAATTTGTCCACATAAGTTGGCTAGGATTGGTCCAGAGTCGGGGTAGTACTCGGTTCAGAATAATAGACCACCACCGCAGAGGGGCCGTGGTAATGGCGAGGAGGAGGTAATGGTTACAGTCGGCACCGTGGAGCACCGGGAGAGGTGCGAGGTAGTTCGGAGGCCGAGACGGCTGGGCTAGTGTATGCATGAGGCGTCGAGAGGAGGCGGACTTGCCGGATGTCATAACGATCGTTCTTAATCTTTGGTTCTCCATTTCTCGCTTTGATTGATGTGGGTTCAACGCATTCATATGTTGCGAGTAGCATAGTGAAGACCATGGATTTAGACTACGAGATATCTTCTAGGCGGATGACCGTAATTAGCCCTCTAGGTCACTCAGTAGTTGTAGATAATTTGTATAGAGATGTACCTCTAGAACTCCAAGGGGTAGTGTTTGTGGCGATCCGATGGAGCTGCCGTTTGGGGAGTTTGATCGATTCTTGGGATGGGTGGTTGGTTAAGTACCGGTGCGGTTAGATTTGTGACTAAGCGCATGGTTCTAAAGACGTCGGAGGGTGATGAAGTGGTCATGATAGGTAATAGGAGGACTACCTATCCAATGTGGTATCTGCTCGAAAGGTGGGAAGATGGTCGAAAAGGCGTGAAGCATATGTGGTTCATGTGTATGCCTTGGAGGCTAAAGAGTCTCTTGTAGAGAAGGTTGGACAGTTAGGAATTTCTTGATGTGTTTCTGAGGAGCTTCTAGGTTTGCCACCGATCGTGAGGTAGAGTTGGAATAGATTTATTACCCGGAGAGAGCGGTGTCTATTACTCCGTATAGGATAGCGCCAAAAGAGTTAGTAGAGCTTAAGGCTCGGATCCAGAGTTGTTGGACCGGCTTTATCGAGCCAAGTGTTTCACCTTGGGAGCCGGTACTCTTTGTTAAGAAGAAAAGCGGTACTATACGGATGTGTATAGACTACCGCCAATTGAATAAGTCGACAATCAAAACAAGTATCCGCCGCCACGGATAGATACTTGTTTGATCACCAAGGTGCATCGGTATTCTCAAAGATCGATTTAAGGTCCAGGTATCACCGATTAAAGGTGAAGGAGGCAGATATCTGCAAGACGACGTTTTGTACTCGGTATGGGTATTATGAGTTCTTAGTAATGCCGTTTGGGTTGACTAACGCTACATTTATGGATATGATGAATAGGGTGTAGGGTGTTCCATTTGGATCGATTCGTCGTGTTTTTATTGACGACATCTTGGTGTATTCAAGGACCGAGGAGGAGCATGATGCGATTTAAGGTGGTATTGCAAATTCGAGGGAGAAGCGACTTTATGCAAAGTTTAGTAAATGCGAGTTCGGCTTAGAGAGGTGACCTTCTTGGGTCATGTAGTGTCATTTGAGGGATTAGAGCGGATCCTCGAAAGATTGAGGCGATTTTGGATTGGAAGCGCCTAAGTCGATGGTCGAGATTCGAGTTTTCGGGCTTGGCGAGGATACTACCAAGATTTGTAGAGGATTTTCGTTGATCGCAAGACCGATGACCAAATTGTTAAAAAGGGGTTCCGTTCATTTGGGTGAGAAGCGGCAGGAGAGTTTCAACAAGTTGAAGAAGATTTTGACTGAAGCTCGGTTCTAATTCAACCGAGGTGAAAGGAATTCACAAGATATCATGCGATGCATCACACTGAGTTTGGGTTGTGTCTTGATGAGGAAGGGAAGGTTGTGGCTTACGCATCTCGGTGAGGCCACATGAGGTCAATTATCCGGCCTTACGATCGGAGTTAGCAACTATAGTCTTCGCTTTGAAGATTTGGAGGCATTACTTGTACGGAGAGAGATCGACGGTCTATCTGAGATCACAAGAGTCCAAGTATCTTTTGACTTAGAAAGATTTGAATCTGGCGAGTATGAGATGGATTGAGTTGCTAAAAGTCACGACATTCGATTGAGTATCATCCGGCAAGGCTAATGTAGTGGCGGACACATTGAGCCGTAAGGTTGTTGCTGCACTTAAGAGCGATGTTTGCCCATTTGAGTTTGTATGTGACGGAAGTATTCTCGCGAGCTGCGAGTTAAGCCTACTTGGGTTGAGCGGATCAAGGAAAAACATTTAATGGATGAGGTTTTGAGTCTTGAGAGGTCACAAGTGCGAGAATGGTGGTTTGGAGGGTTCTGATTTGTCTAGTGATGGAGTCTTGTGTTTTCGGTGAGAGCTTGTATCCGAGGATATTGAGTTAAGGAGAAGATTCTTCGGGACGCACATAGCGACCTTACGCTATGCATCCTGGAGGCAGTAAGATGTATCGGGATCTAAAAGAGCAGTTTTGGTGGTGGTCTGAAGAGGGAAGTGACGGAGCTTGTGGGAAGTGCTTGACATGTCGGCAGGTCAAGGCGAACATCGATGCGTCGGGGTTGCTTCACCAATGAAGATTCCACGATGGAAGTGGGAAAGGATAACTATGGATTTCGTCGATGGATTACCTCTTTCGCCTAGCAAGAAGGATTGATTTGGGTAATTGTGGATCGTCGACTAAATCAGCTCACTTTATCCGGTGAGGGTGGATTACTCACTTCAGAGGTTAGCGGTTTGTATGTGTCGAGATAGTGAGGTTGCGGTGTGCTAGTATCGATCATCTCGCATGCGAGGATCAATTACGTCAGGTTTCGAAAGCGTTGCATCGAGCTCTGGGTACACGGTTGGATTTTAGCACGGCATTTCACCCTTGATCGGCAGGCGGTCGGAAGGGTTATCTGATCTTAGAGGATATGTTACGAGGTTATGTCCTGAACTTGAGGTAGTTGGGAGGAGTTTACGCCATTAGCGGGTTCGCCTACAACAATAGTTACCAAGCAAGCATCAAGATGGCACTATATGAGGCGTTGTATGGTAGGAAGTGTTGCTCACCTACATGTTGGACGGAGTTGGGTGAGCGTCGGTTGTTGGGACGAGTTAAATTCTGAGACCGAAGACAAGGTTAAGTTGATTGAGCTCGATTGAAGGAAGCTTGGACCGGATTGAAGTCCTATGCCGACCTTAAGCGGAGAGATATAGAATTTGCTGTGGGAGATGAAGTTTTCCTGAAGGTTTCGCCATGGAAGAAAGTGTTAAGGTTCGAAAGGAGAGGCAAGCTAAGTCCGAGGTTTATTGGGCGTATAAAGTCTTGAGACGAGTTGGACCGATAGCTTACCGACTTGAGTTATAGCGGTGCTAAGTCGATTCACGACATATTTCACGTTTTGATGCTTAGGCGTTATCGTTCGAGATCCATCGTGCGTGGTAGCGATGGAAGAGATCGAGGTAAATCCAGTTGACCATGGAGGAAGAACCGGTCGATTCTAGATCGGGATGTGAAGGTTCTGCGTAGGAAGTCGTGCCTTTGGTAAAGGTGCTATGGCGGAATCATGGCGTGGAAGAAGCTACGTGGGAACCAGAGGATATGATGAGACAAAGAATACCCTCAACTCTTTGATCGGGTAATTTCGGAGGAAATTATTTTTAAGGGGTAGAAGCGTAATATCCGGGTTAGGGGCTATTTTGTTATTGCATTGTTTGCATATAATTGGTGCGCAATGTTGTTGTTTTGATGTTTTGGGGCTTAGTTGTAAGCTTGGTGTAAGCTTTGAGTGGTAGGAAAAATTTTAGTTTTAAGCTTTATGTGAGAGGAGTGAAGGAGCTAGGGGTTATAAATATTTTTAGGTGAATGTTAGCAAAGAATTGAGCTAGTGGAGTGGCAAGATAGGCGCCACTTAAGAGCTTGAGTTTGGCGTCACTTGTGGGAAGAGGTCCTGTGTTCAAGCTGCAGAAGTCCCATCTTTGCTCCCATTTTGTTGCATAGTGGAGGAGAGGTTGTGTGCAGTTCAAACTCTGCCATAGACCAAGTCAAATAATTTAAATGGTGGGTGGAGAGTAAATTAAGGAAGTGGACTAATTCAAAGTGATTTGAATTAGTGGAGGGGAGTGTTTGTAGGTGATGGCCGAATCTTGGGTGCTTCATGGGGGGAGTGGCCGGTTTTGGTAGGTGTGTAGTGGGAGTCTTTGAAATTCACTTTGCATTTTTGTGCATTTTCGGTCATTTTGTGTCAAAGCAAAATTCCTTCTTTTGTATAGCTAGCCGAATTTTTCCAAGAGAATTCCTTCATTTTTTCTTCTTGAAACCGAAAGACCAAACCCCCTAAAGCTTGTCGAAATTTGCATTGCTTCTCTTGATTTTGTGTGTGTGGCCGAATGCTCTCTTCCAACTCTTTCTCTTTTGTTCATTTGTGCTAAGCCGAAATAGCCATTTTCTTCCTCACATATTTTTCTTTTCTTCATTTCATAAGTGCCGAAACTTACCTTGCCTTCTAAACCGAATTCTCCATTTGTTTTCTCCATTTCTATTAAGCCAAAACCATCTCATCTTGTCCCCTCAAACTTTCATCTTCTTTCTCAATACCCTTTTGCCGAAACTCTATTCTCATTTCACATCTTCTTTTTCTCCCTTTCTTTCCACTCAAGCCGAACATAAGTGTGTTAAACACCTAAGGCCGAATCCTCTTTTCCGCTTTGTTTAATGTGTTAGCCGAATCTTCTCTCTCTTCTAGTGGTTTTCTTGGTCGAATAGCAGATTGGTGTGGATCTCTTCTAGTTTGGTTTTCAATCGGGTTAGAGGAAGGTAAGTGCTTGGCCGAATGGCCATTTCCCCTCTCCTTTGTTCTTTGTCGATTTTGGTTTGGCTAAGAGCCGATTTTGAGGTTTTGTTGAAAGGAGTTAATCTCTTTGTTTGAACCGATTTCATTATAGGGCATCCGGGATTTCGAAGCAGTCATTTGGAGAAGTCGAGTGGTAAGTGGTGGTAAGAGGTTATTTTGGTTAGTCTATTCTTTTAGATTTCAATAAGCCAAAGTCTTCAAAAGATTAACTTTTTCTTATTAGGGTGTGGCCGATTGTCGAGGAACCATTGTTTGGTTTGGGGTTTGGTAGGAAACCAAACCATTTGCAAGGTAAGGGTTTAAGTGTTAGCCCTCTTGAGTTATCTGCTTTGGCCGAATGGTATAGGTGGCTAATCTTCTTGCTTGGCCGATTATAGGAGCAAGGTAATCGAGAGTCTTAGAACGATTAGTTGGATTAAAGCTTGTGTTTTAACAGTGTGTAAACTAACACACTCTTTGCTTAGTAATATGTTTAAAACCCGATTGCTAAATAAAAGTGAAACAAAGATGGTTGATTGACATGATACCTTATGGGGTATATGCACGGCATCGGGTAAGTCCGTTTCATTACGAGTTCTATTATTGATACATATGATATCATGATCTATGATGTATGTGCTATGAGATGCAGCATTAAACATGTAGTATGATTTGCATGATTTGCATACTTTCATGAGTCGGTATGATATGTTATGGGTGATATGAGAGGAGGGGGAATATGATATCCGTGTCTTTGAGACACCAGAGGTTTGGCACCTCTAGTGGTTTGGTACCTGATTGATTATTGTGACTTTGGGTCACCAGAGGTTTGGCACCTCCGCGTCTCGTCCCAATGGCTTAGCACCACAGTGGGTTGGCCCCACGGTTGATTTTACGGGATTGACGCTAGTGATTTGGTATCACACGATGGGTTGGCCCCATCATTTGATTCGTGATGCGGTCACCGGTGATTTGGTATCACACTTGTGTCTTTGGGACACGAGGTTTGGCACCTCATAGCGACTCGTCCCTCGTGGTTTAACACCACCGTGGGTTGGCCCCACTTATGATATCTGGGATTGTCGCCAGTGATTTGGTATCACACGTGGGTTGGCCCCACGGATGGATTATTCGTGACTTTGGGTCACCAGTGGTTTGGCACCACATTGATGGATATCGTGACTTTGGGTCACCGAAGGGTTTGGCACCACCGGTGGTTTGGTACTACGGGGTAGAAAAGGTGTTACTGATGGTTAGGATCGGTGCATTAATTGTATTGCTTTGTTATGATGTGTGTTAGTATGTTGCATTTAGGAGGGGATTTATGTATCTTGAGTCTTGCGACTCACCTTCTCCCTTATCATTTCAGTGACACTTAGATCGCGGACATGGAGCAGGGTGGACTCGAGGTGACCATGCCAAAAAATAAATTCGGACTGCACCGATTTTCAAACTTGGTACTTTACATTATTTAATTTCATTTGATTTTGTTGGGATTGTAAAAGGCCTTTTTAAAATTTTACTTTGGTTATCTTTATGCTTAAATTTGATTTCAAATATGCCTTAACAAATTATTGGGTAATATTCGATAAAACTTGGAACGATAGGATTTTCAAAACTACAAAGCGATATGTTTTAACTTTACCATCTGTATATCATGTTGTAACTTAAAATGAATGCAACTCAAATATTTTCCAACTTAAACTAAGTTCAAAATGTTTTCAAACAACTAAAAAGGAATAACTCGTATTTCCAAATGATATGAATTGGTTTTACTATTAGACTCAACTAAGTTTCCAAAACTTTCGAGTTAGCAAAATGCACTATCGGTTTTAAAACAATCATGCTCAAGATTTTTACAAAGTACAAATACAGCAAAGAGTTTTCATCAAACCTTTATCTGGAAACCTAACCTCTCAAATACGTTTTCCCCGTAACATGCCAGATTCGGTCGTGGTGTATTGGCCAGGTTTGGGGTGTTACAATTCTATACTGAAGAAAATGAGTTTCAAAATCTAGAACGGGTGAAAAGAGAAATGTGGGCAAAAAGTCCTTTTTGGCCTTTTCGTCATCGAGGTAAGTTCATGTGCAATTGTTGTAAGTACGTACGAGCTAATTTAATATTCCAATGTTGTATGGAATGTATATATATATACTCAATGAATGTTTGAAATGCCTATTGATGAGATGTTGGAAGAATTGAATCTAAGAATAGTAAGGAACGTAAATAGTATTAAATAAGACCATGTCAAGGACATGGCAACGATGTGATATTTCGTATAAGACCTTGTCGGGGTCATGGCATGACATGTTAATGTATGTAAGACCCTATTGGGGTATGATGTCAATGAGAACTATGTGTATGAAACTCAAGAGAGTTAGGTAACAAATTGAATGATTCAACTGGGATGTTGAATGTAAGTGGTTGTACCATGAGAAGCACAAGTATGTGATAGAACTATACTAATATGATTTCAATATATGATGAACCCTAGTGGGATATGTTTAATTAATGCACTTCAGTTGCATGAGATAGATTTATTGATGCATTGTGTGAATGAGAATGAGTATCGTAGAAAGTTAAGTAAGAATAGAAATGTGCGAGGATGTTCTCGGTTGAACATTTGAATTAGAGAAATGTGTGTGGATAGATATTTGCGAAAGTATAATATTGGTGGGATGTGTGCGATACCATCAGCCATATTACTATTTGTGATACCACCGTAATGTAAATGCGATACCATCGCTTACAAAAGATTGGTGAGCTAAGTGCAAAATCACCATAGGTATAAATGAATGGTGGGCTGTGTGCGATACCACCCTTGTAACAGTCCGGTTTATACCCTAGTCAGAACAGTGGTTTTGGGACAACAAATCCGAGTCCTTATAATATTTCAATATTATTTTCTGTGCCGTTGTTATGTGAATTAGCATGTAGTAAATTTTCGTAAGCGAATTTGTCTGTTTGTGTGTTTAATTTGACAAAAGGACTGAAATGCATTGAATGCGAAAGTTGGATGATAATTGTTAAGTATCAAGGTGTTGTGGCTTTTAAAAGAGGAGGCCTTATATGGCTATTAAACCACTTTTAAGATAGTAGATAGTAATTGGACAAATATGCCCTTATTGTTTAATTGTTGTAATTATATGAATGAAGGCTATTTTGGTAACTTAATTATTAGCATTAGATTAAAGAAATAAAAAGATGAGTGTTCATCTTTCATTCTCTCCATTTGACCAAAATTACCAATGAAAAGAAAGAAAAAGATTGAGCTAGGCATTCGGCACTTACAAGCCAAAATTAAGGTATGATTTGGTTTCAGTTTTTGATGATTTCTACGTTTTTGCAATCGTTGCTTTGAGAGCTACAAAAACCATGCCTTGATTTTGTGTTTTGATGATGTATGTGAAATATGCCATTGATGGTTTTGCAAGCTTTGTGATGTTTGAGAATGAAAAATGAAAGATTTGAGTTAGATAAACATGTTTTGTTCTTGAAGTTTTGATGAATTTAGCTAAATAGGGCTAAATTGTGAAAATGGTAAATTGAAGGACTAAATAGCAAATCTGATGAAATATTTGGGCTTATATAGTCCCTAGAGAGGATCGGCCAAGCATGTTTGTGTGTGGATTTTGTGAAAATGATGTTTTGTGAAAAATGGACTAAATTGTTAAAGTGTGCAAATATGAGGGTTAATTTGCAAATAGCCCTAAATGTGTGTCTATGGAGTAAATTGAATGAAATAGTGAATAAAAAGGGTTAATTCTGAATATGTTTAGATCAAGAACCGAGGAAAACGAACTTAGATCATGAAAGCGAAAATAATCTGCAGTAGTCAATTTCCGCTCGATAAACCAAATCGAGGTAAGTCACTATGCAAATAAACTTATCTATATTGAATTGAATATATGTATTCATATGTCTATCGATGAAAATGAATGAGTATAAGATGATAAGAGCGTGAATTCCAAAAATAGTTTGATATAGTGATAAAGCCGAGAAGTCCCGTATGAACCTAGGAATAAATAGGATTAGCGATGTCATGACAAGGTATTTGTTCTATTTTATCATGTAAGACCACATCCGGACGTTGGCGTTGATTTGAAATTTCGTATAAGACCTCGTCTGGGACGTAGGCACCGATATGAACTTTATGAGTAAGACCATGTCTAGGACATCGACATCATATTGACTCGTGTAAGACCACATCCCGCACGCGTCAAGCATCGTTGTGATCTCAGACGTAAGACCATTCTGGGACAAAGTGGCAACGATATACGGGTGCATGTAAGACTCGTCTGGAACGTTGGCATTGTACTACTATTCGAGCTTTCACGTATCCTACAAGGTTCCTAAGGGTTCAACGGCAAGTCCGCAATACGAATGGTACATCCGAAGTTATGATCAATTAAGAGAATGAATACCCGATTCAGGTACGTTGAATGTGCATTAAGTATGCATGAATGGTAAGTATGCATATGACTTTGGTTTGAAGAAAAGTATGTTTGAATAGTATAATGTGAATAAGATGCAAGGAAGATTGTGAATGAGCCATGCGCTTCAAATGAGTTTTGAATGGATAAAAGTGATCAATGTAGTCAAAAGTATGAATCAAGCATGTACATGATAAATTGTTAACTGAATGAGATGTGCAAAAGTTTCAAATTGCATTTATGCTTTTTATGCCAAGTTTATTTGTATATGACTTACTAAGCTTTTGAAAGCTTACTCTGTGTGTGCATTTTCTCTGTTTTATAGGTCGTCGAAGCTACTGAAGGCTCGAGATTGTCAAGGATCATCATCACACTACTAAATTCATTTTGGTACCCTTTTGAAAATGTATATGGCTAATTATGGCATGTATAGGCTAGATAGGTGTTTTTGTTTATGAAGTGAGCATGGCCATGTGTGTTGGAAAGCTTTTGAGTTGATAAATGTTTGTATGAATGAGTTATGAAGAATATATGTTTAGTATGTCTTGATGCATATGGAATGGTTAAGTTTTGGTTAAGCAAATGGATGTTACATGTTTGAAATGATGTAGGATTTAGTTTGAAATTTGGTATGAATGGAATTGGTATTGAATGTATGGGTGAAGTGAACCATTTGATATGTTTTGGTTGCCATATATGCATACTATGTTTTGGTATGTATTGCTTGTAGGTGAGACCTAAAATGGGTGGCATATTGGCCTTGTAAAATGGCCTATAATGTCACACGGTTAAGGCACACGGGCGTGCCTAAGACCGTGGGTAAATTAGCAGAATGTGGCTTAAATTGTACACGGCCTCGATACGGGTGTGCTTAGTGACCGTGTGAGAAACGGCAGTATGTGATCTAGTAGTACACGGCCTTAGCACACGGGCGTGCTCGGTGACCGTGTTGAAATTGGCAGTATACCACCACGAGGAGACACACAGGAGTGTCCAGTAGCCATGGGTGAGGCACGGTCTACCCCCACGGCTGTGTGTCCCCTATATTTTAGAAAAGTTTTAAATTTTCATGAAATCTTGTATGTGTTTCGGTTTAGTCTCGACTCGATTTACTAGCATGTTTAAGGTCTCGATGACCTTCTTAAGGGACTTTATGTTTGATATTGATAAATGACTATGTGTTAATTCTGTAAATGTTTTCGATTTGTCCGGTGATGCTTTTAACCCTAATCTAGTGATCGGACACGGGATAGGGGTGTTACATTTGATTGGTATCAGAGCTATAGTTTAGTCGATTCTCGGACTAACGTAGATGTCAATGTCTAGCTATACATGCCATATATTTAAACTGTGATAGTGTGTTGAATCCTGACGTGTAAAATGTGATTTCTGTATAGCAATGGATCCTGAAAGAGCCGTAACTGACGACGTAAAAAGTAATGCCCCTACTCCCACACAAAGGACAGAGCTTTCTGATTTGAGACCGGCTATGATCGGTCAGGAGGGAGAAGCTAAACAAGCTTTCTTCCAGATGATGAGTGAGTGGTTCACTCAGTTTGTAAAGAATAACTCGACTGTTTCGCAACCTCTGCCCCCGGTTAATCCCCCTCAGACATCTGATATACCTCCGATCGCAAATCAATCATTAAATAAGCCTCCAGCTGACAAGATCCGTAAGTATATAATTTGAAGAGTTCCGAGCTACCAATAATGATGATGCTAAAAAAGAGGAATTCTGGATTGAAAACACTATTCGGTATTTAATGAGATGTCTCTGACTCCGAATGAATGTATAAAGTGTGTTGTATCCTTGTTTCGAGATGCGGCTTATCAATGGTGGAAAACTTTGATTTCAGTTGTTCCGAGAGAACGAGTTACATGGAATTTCTTTCAGACCGAGTTTAGGAAGAAATATATCAGTGAGAGATTCGTTGATCAGAAACGAAAAGAATTTCTGGAACTAAAACAAGGCTGTATGACTGTTACAGAATATGAACGGGAATTTGTCAGATTGAGTCAGTACGCTCGTGAATGCGTATCATCTGAAGCTATAATGTGCAAAAGATTTAAAGATGGTCTGAATGAAGATATTTGTTTGCTAGTCAGAATTTGAGAAATAAAAGAGTTTATTGTACTCGTTGACCGAGCTTGCAAAGTTGAGGCACTCGGGAAGGATAAAAGAAGAGTTGAGTCTGAAGCTCGGGATATAAGAAAGGGATTTCAGAATAAATCATTTCAGTCTGCTTCGAAAAGATTTCGAGACGATCAAAGTCATTCTAGAGATAATGTGGGACATTGGAACAAAAATCAAGCTAAATTGCAAATGAGTTCCAAAATCCTAGCAACTTCTGTGGCAGTGTTGGCAATGTTCGATCTGAGAGACCTGAATGTAAACATTGCGGAAAGAGGCATCCGAGAAGCTGTAGATTAAATGACAGAGCTTGCTTCAGATGTGGATCACTTGATCATTTTATCCGTGATTACCCTGAGCCTGTCGAACCAGAGACTATTCAGAATTAGAGATCTGATAATACACCTGCGAGAGGTGGACCTTCAAAGAATTCAATAAATATTGATGGTAGTCAGAGAACTACGAGAGACAATGTTGTCAGATCTGAAACTAGAGCGCCTGTCAGAGCATATGCTATCCGAGCTCGTGAGGAAGCTTCATCACTTGAAGTGATAACTGGTACTTTTACTCTTTACGATACTAATGTGATTGCTTTGATAGACCTTGGTTCTACGCATTCATATATATGCATGAATTTAGTATTCAAGAAGACTTTGCCTGTAGAAGTCATCGAGTTTACTATAAAAGTATCGAACCCTTAGGTAAAAGTGTTCTTGTTGACAAAGTATGCAAGGACTGTCCGTTAATGTTTCGAGATATCTATTTCCCTGCTAATCTGATGCTTTTGCCATTTGATAAATTCGATATTATTTTGGGAAAGGATTGGTTGTTCATACATGATGCCGTTGTAAACTGTAAAAGAAAATCTATTGATTTAAGAAGTCCGAATGATGAGATTATACGGATTGAGTCTGATGATTTGAATGGATTGCTTGCTGTGATATCCGTTTTGAAAGCTCAGAGTTATGTGAAAAAGGGGTATGAATTATATTTTGCTTATGTGATTGATTCAAAGGTATCCAAGAAGAAAGTTGAATAAGTACCCATTGGTTGTGATTTTTCTGATGTGTTCCCTGAAGAGTTACTGGGTTTACCTCCGATTCGTGAAGTTGAATTCGGTATTGAATTATTGCCTGGTACGACACCTATTTCGATAGCTCCGTATAGAATGGCACCAACAGAGTTGAAAGAGTTAAAGTCACAACTACAAGAATTGACCGATAGAGGGTTTGCTAGACCGAAGTTTTTAGCCTTGGGGTGCTCTGCTCGCTTTGTGAAAAAGAAAGATGGCACGATGAGAATGTGTATCAATTACCGTCAGTTGAATAAGGTGGCTATAAAGAACAAATATCCATTGCCCAGAATTGATGATTTGTTTGATCAGTTAAAAGGAGCTACTGTGTTTTTAAAGATTAATCTGAGATCGGGATCCTACCAGTTGAGAGTTAAAGATTCAGATATTTCAAAAACTGCCTTCAGAATGAGGTATGGGCATTATGAGTTTTTAGTTATGCGATTTGGACTAACCAATGATCCTGCTATTTTTATGGATTTGATGAACAGAATTTTCAGATCGTATTTGGATCAATTTGTTGTTGTATTCATAGATGATATATTGATTTATTCACAGAATGAAAATGAGCATACTGAACACTTGAGGATTGTGTTGCAAACTCTGCCAGAGAAGCAATTGTATTCAAAATTCAGCAAATGTGAATTCTGGTTGAATAAGGTCAGTTTTCTGGGGCATATTGTGTCAGCTTCTGGGATTCGTGTTGATCTGAGCAAGATTTCTACTATTTTGAATTGGAAACCTACGAGAAATGTATCTAAAATTCGTAGTTTTCTGGGTTTAGCTGGTTATTACAGTAGATTTGTAAAAGGCTTTTCGATAATAGCTATTCCGTTGACAAGATTACTTTAGAAAGATGTCAGATTTGAATGGTCAGATAAATGTCAGAGAAGTTTTGATCGGTTGAAAGCTTTGTTAACAGAAGCTCCAGTGTTAATACAACCAGAATTGGGTAAGGAATTTGTTGTTTACAGTGATGCTTCGTTAAATGGACTGGGATGCATTTTAATGCAAGAAGGCAAAGTTGTACCTTATGCCTCGAGACAATTGAAGCCTCATGAAAAGAACTATCCAACGCACGACCTTGAATTAGCTGCGATTGTGTTTGCATTTAAGATTTAGTGCCATTATCTGTATGGTGAGAAATGTCATGTGTTTTCAGATCATAAAAGTTTAAAATATCTAATAACCCAGAAAGATTTGAACTTGCGTCAGAGAAGATGGCTTGAATTGTTAAAAGATTACGAGCTTGAGATAGATTATCATCCGGGTAAGGCAAATGTTGTTGCAAATGCGTTGAGTAGAAAGTCGTTGTTTGCACTACATGCTTTGAATGCTCAGATAGATTTGTCGGATGATAGTTCTGTGATAGCTGAATTAAGAGAGAAACCGACATTTGTACAGCAAAAATGTGATGCTCAGAAGGTAAATAATGAATTGTTGTTGAAACAAGCTCAGTGTGAATTGAATTCTGAATCTGAATTTCGAGTTGTTAATGATTGTTTGAGATTCCGAGATCGAATCTGTATTCCGAGAAATCCAGAGCTGATTCAATTGATTTTGGGTGAAGCACATAACAGTCGCCTATCTATCCATCTGAGAAGTACAAAGATATATCATGATTTGAAGCAACACTATTGGTGGTCTGGCATGAAACAAAATATTTCTGACTTTATTTCAAAATGTTTAGTCTACCCATTTTATTTCGGTAATATCTGATTATTCACTTGAGAGATTAGCTGAGCTTTATATTTCTGAGATTGTGAGATTGCACGGGGTGCCACTATCCATTGTGTCGATAGGGATCCGAGATTTACATCGCGGTTCTGAAAGAAATTGCAAGATGCTTTGGGTACGAAATTGCATTTCAAGATACTTATCATCCACAGATCAGAATATCCCCAAACCCTACCATTCACTACTTAATCGAATTTGGAATGCCACCGTGGAAAGACAGTTGAAAATCTTTTTGACTTAGGCTAAAATGGTAAGAATAGTGTTAACTTTTGAAAATCATGCCCACTTAGAATAATATGAAAACCTTAACGTCATAAAGTGTCTGAACTAAAACTTTTTTAAGCCCATATATATAATTTGAATCAATAAGTTGCTAAAAATAAAAACATCTTCACATAGTAATTTAATTAAAACAAGCCACAATTAAAATAATACCAAATATAGTAAAAAGGCCCTTATTACAACCAATACTTAAAGAAAATAATTAATATTAAATTCTATAAAATAATTAAAACATCTTCTTGGCATGGCCCATCCTGCATCCTCTCCAACCCTTTCCAACTTTACGCATCACCTAAAATGATTAAGAAAATTGGGTGAGTCCACAGACTCAAATTGCATAATCATTACACATGTTCCACACGCATGGACCTAACCCATACCCACACAGTTCACGTAACAAGTCATGCAAACATGCATCCCATTTCAATCCTACAATCCACCGTGAACACCAACCTTAGCAGACTTCGCCTAAGGTAGTGGCTAATCCAATCGATCACAACCGAAAGTGATCCCACAAATCTTACCTCGGCAGACCGTCAGACAAGGTCAGTATCGAGCCACCGATCACATCGTGATCCCGACGAAGAATCTGTCTACGGTGATGCACTCACTATCACCCGCCGAGATGGGCACCTAGCCACACCTCCTTGATGTAGCACACAACTAATCATCAAGCGCTAATGTAGCACGAGGCTAACATTAGACCACGTACATCAATGTGTATACCCATCCTTCCTTGGTCACATCCAATCCCCATGCATAAGTGTCGATGCATCATGTCAAGTCAATCATATCGAATGAGTATACATCACATGCTCATTACCATATCATACATACACCATAAGTAAATTTAATAACACAATTTACCAACCTGATAATCGATTACCCCACATATGGGTATTCATCACCTTAGCCTTTAATGTCGGCTATCACACAGCATACACAAGTACATATTAATAAACAATTAACCAAAGAAACAGTGCGATGATTACGCACCTTATCACTTGAAGTTCTAGACCCTCGATCTTAAAGTTATCAGAATGAAACTACTACGATCCGCCTAAACCGCGCTCGACATTGGCCCACACCCTAGTGGCCAATCTCGAACCACCGAGACAGCTCTTTCCTTGAACTTCGGGATAGGGACTTTCCCTTGCCCTCCCTGACTGGTACTTGCCTCCATCAACACACTTAATCAGATAAATCGGTTAAACCTCCAAGCCATAAATCCAATTATTGAACCTTTACTAAAAATTGCTTACCAAAACCACTTGAATCCCGGATGCTACTTTAGGCCTCTGCAAGTCGACTATACGCCTCCCAAAAGGTCTCCTGATTAGGCTCTGACTCCCCTACAATCGGCCTTAGCACACTTAAAAGAAATCTAGGGCCATTCGGCCAAGACAAGAATCCTTTAAAACAAGGAAAGGCTATCGCACCCTTACCTTGCTAACCACCCTCTTTTTCTTTAACAAAGAATCGGCCACCACAAGAAATAAGGTTCGCTTCAAAGACTTGCAAGCAAAACGAGAAAATGAGAAAGTGAATGATTCAAAGAATGACTCCTAGATGGAGTTGGAATATTCTCAAAGGCAACTTTAGGGGTGATTTGGCTCAAGTAACGAAAAGAGAAAGGTGTGAAGGAAAATAGGTACACAAAAGGTTATGCCACTTTCTGCTTTGGCTACAAAGGAATAAGAGAAAGAAGAGAGTTTCTTTGACTTAATTTGACAAGAGACTAAGGAAGAATAAGTGAAGAAAAGGAAGAAACAACTTTCGCAAGGAGAGGATAAATGGTGAAAAGGTGGCCAAAATGTGAGCATCCCCTATAAATACTACTAAGGTTTCAGACACACCTAAGCACATCCAACAAAGCCGAAAATACCTCCTCAAGCTCCCCAAAATCGGCCACTAGCTCAACTCCTCTCAAATCCCAAGATTTCCTCCTAATCTTCCTTCCTCGACACTCATTCAAAAGTTTGAATGAGTCCAACCTATATCCTACCTACCTAGCCAATTTCAAAAAAAGAAGACCAAGTCTTAACCTCATCTTTTCAAAGATCCACCAACCGCCCAACTCTTCACCTCTTTGACGCAAAAACAAGGCCAAAGTGCTGCCTTTACAGCTCGAACCTAAGACCCCTTAGCACCTTGAGGCGTCACCTTCCCAAAGCCCCAAGTAGCCTCCATGCCACTCTACCAAAGAGATTCTTGTGCCCTAACCTCCCAAATATTTCTTTTAAGATCCCTCCATAGCCAAGCTCCCTTTAACCACTAAAACCAAAATTTCCTAAGGCATTCTACTACACTTTAGAGTTCTCAAGACCTCAAACTCACCCAACCACACATCAAGTATGTTAACACCGAAGTTATGCACTAAATGCATAACCCTAGAACCCGGTGTTACAATTCTACCCCTTAAAATAATTTTGCCTCGAAATTACTTGGCTAGACTAACACCATACTACGCTATAGTCAGGCACTCGATCTCAAAGAGCTATCATATTTTTAGGCATAGATCCTAAGTTCGCACTACTGTGTTCCAAAACACGACTAGCAATAAAAACAAACAACCACCATAGCTTAACAAAACCAAAAGAATAACCCAAACATAAGAACTTACCCGATGTCAACCGCACATCTTCTTCCTCACGACGCCGATCACAGAACTCACCTTCGCCTCGCCTCGGTGCCACCATTACCACGGCCTAATGCTCCACGACCTCGACCGAGCCATTCCTCCATGGCTCGTAGATCACACCCTTATCGCCATCGACCACCTCTGCTCAACTGCACATAACCTTGGCCTTCTATTCGAGCCCTATTCGGGTCTTGGGGACAATCCTTAACCAGGTGAGACTTAGACTTACACCTGAAACATTCTCGCTCCCGATTCCAACACTCGCCAACATGATACCTTCCACACCGAGCACACGGACGATCTGGATTCCCAATAGTTGACTTAGGAATACGAGCAGAAGTCTCGACCCTCGATCTTTTCTGAAATCTTTCAAATGATTCTGGCGATCCCGAACTCCTCTTATCCCGGTTCCTTTCTCTATCTCTATTCTGCCTCTCGGTCCTCTTGACCTCCTCAGCTATCCGAGCTTTCTCCACTAAAATGGCGAAGTCTCTCTCTCTTTGCGGAGCAATCAGAACTCGCAGCTCATCCCGCAGCCCATCTTCAAATCTGACGCATCTCTCATAGTCGGTAGCCACGATTCTCCGAGCATACCGGCTCAACCGTAGAAACTCAGCCTCATACTCCACTATTGACTTGCCACCTTGCACCAAATTGAGGAACGCCTTCCTCTGAGAGTCCACATAACTCGCTCCGACATACTTCCCTTCGAACTTGATCTTAAAGTAACCCCAGTCCACTCGATCCGCAGGGGTACCTTCCTTAACCATGAGCCACCATTGGTAGGCTTCATCCCGTAGCAACGAGACAGCACCCTTAAGCTTCTCCTCTGCAGTTAAATCCAAGTCGTCCATAATCCTTTCAACCGCCTCAAGTCAAGATTTCGCCACGTCGAGCTACCCTGCACACTCCTCCGAAAATCTCACCCATTCGACCTAAGTCTTTTAGCCACCGCCTTCCGAGTCCCGTTGCCCACATTGGCTCCTACCACTCGCCAAGCACCCACAAGATAGCTCGCGATCATCGCTGCTCTCCTCGTCGATCCCGATATTCAACTCAACAAATTGGTGGCGGCACATCGCTCTCGACCCACCACTGCACTCCAACCGATTTTGATACTGCCATCCTACCTCTACCACGTCCACGAGCATTACGACCACGCCCCCTAGAACTCATATCTAGCGTCACGACTTAATCTATTTAGAAAGTTTCTGCATTAGAAATTTTTGTTCCACTGTTTATCCACGAGCAAATTTTATGAATAACAGTTTCCAGAAGTAGTTCTTTCGATCAATCAAAGTTTCATCTAAAGTTCTCTATTCTAATACAAACATTTACATTCTTCATTAAAGACACATACATTCATCCATGTCACTTTCTTGAGCATTCCTAACCCAGGGGTAATTTCGTCATTTTTCTATAGGGTATTTCGGTAATAAATCAGGGTCAATTTGAAAATAATTTTTCAAATTAAAGACATTTCAAAATTTACCAAATCTTGGGGTTATCTTGAAAATTTATTTTTCAAATCGCAGATGTTGCAAAAATTTTCTAAATCGGGTTGTTTCAGAATTTTGTAAGTCGGGGTATCCTTGTAAATTTCAAATCTGGGTATCTCAATATTTTGCAAAGTAAAAAAAAAGTTTGATTGAAATCAGGACAATGCAGAAATTTTAGAAACTGAGGGTATTTTCGTAATTTTGCCACTAGGGGCATTTTGGTAATTTTACAAGTAGGGGTATTTTTAGTAATTTTGTAAATGAGAAAATGTTTTTCAAAATCAGATTTAAGGTTTCACAAACCAAAGGGGTACATTTGAAAATTTTAAAACAGAGGGTTTTAAAATAGTAAGGCCAATCCCTTCCGGGTTTTAATAACCGGTTTAGCCTATGAGCAAGTCCTCTTGGTTAAGGTGAATCGTAGCTACGCACCAGGTAGGATTCGATTAAAGAGGAGGTGAGTCGCTAGGACTGCTTAAATACCAAGCTCTTTCTGAATACCACTCCTAGACATGCGTACCAGGGTTGCCACACCTTAACTCGACGACTAACTTCACAGGTTTGTTTAGTAATCTTTAAGTCTTATGCATATGTTTGAGTAGACTAATCCTAGGGTCCAAAAGCCTTAATATTCTAACCTACGAGCCCAATCAAGCCCATAATAAATCACACAAACAAATCACTTCAAGAGCTAGAAGTACTTATCTGATGGACTTGAGGCCGAGGTACAGTGCCATGCCAGAATAACCTGAAAAGTTTCTTAAAAGCCCATATTTTCTAAAACCCATTCTTGAAACTATTTTGGACCCAAAACCCTCAAAGTCGAGTTTTGAATCGGCTCGATACTAATTTGTAACATCCCCAAACCCGCCCATTCACTACTTAATCAATTTGGAATGCCACCGTGGAAAGACGCTGAAAATCTTTTGACTTAGGCTAAAATGGTAAGAATAGTGTTAACTTTTGAAAATCATGCCCACTTAGAATAATATGAAAACCTTAACGCCATAAAGTGTCCGAACTAAAACTTTATTAAGCCCATATATATATAATTTGAATCAATAAGTTGCTAAAAATAAAAACATCTTCACATAGTAATTTAATTAAAACAAGCCACAATTAAAATAATACCAAATATAGTAAAAGGCCCTTATTACAACCAATACTTAAAGAAAATAATTAATATTAAATTCCATAAAATAATTAAAACATCTTCTTCGGCATGGGCCACCCCGCATCCTCTCCAACCCGGTCCAACTTTACGATCACCGAAATGGTTAAGAAAACGGGTGAGTCCACGACTCAAGTGCATAATCATTACACATGTTCCACATGTATGGACCTAACCCATACCCACACATTCACGTAACAAGTCATGCAAACATGCATCCCAAATTTCAATCTTATAATCCACCGTAACACCAACCTTAGCAGACTTCGCCAAGGTCAGTGGCTAATCCACCCATCACAACCGAAAGTGATCCCACAAATCTTACCTCGGTAGACCCATCAGACAAGGCCGTGGTGAGCCACCGATCACATCATGATCCCGACAAGAATCCGTCTACGGTGATGCACTCGCCTATCACCGCCGAGATGGGCACCTAGCCACACCTCCCTTGATGTAGCACACAGCTAATCATCAAGCGCTAATGTAGCAAGAGGCTAACATTAGACCACGTACATCAATGTGTATACCCATCCTTCCTTGGTCACATCCAATCCCCATGCATAAGTGTCGATGCATCATGTCAAGTCAATCATATCGAATGAGTATACATCACATGCTCATTACCATATCATACATACACCATAAGTAAATTTAATAACACAATTTACTAACCTGATAATCGATTACCCTACATATGGGTATTCATCACCTTAGCCTTTAATGTTGGCTATCACACAGCATACACAAGTACACATTAATAAACAATTAATCAAGAAAAAAGGCGATGATTACGCACCTTATCACTTGAAGTTCTAGACCCTCGATCTCAAAGCTATCGCTAAACGAAACTACGGCGATCTGCCTAAACTGCTGCTCTGATGCTGGCCCACACCCTGGTGGCCAATCTCGAACCGCCGAGATAGCTCTTTTCTTGAACTTCGGGATAGGGACTTTCCCTTGCCCTCCATGACTGGTACTTGCCTCCATCAACACACTTAATTAGATAAATCGGTTAAACCTCCAAGCCATAAATCCAATTATTAAACCTTTACTAAAAATTGCTTACCAAAACCACTTGAATCCCGGATGCTACTTTAGGCCTCTGCAAGTGCTAACTATACGCCTCCCAAAAAGGTCTCTTGCATTAGGCTCTGCCTCCCCTACAATTGACCTTAGCACACTTAAAAGAAATCTAGGGCCATTCGGCCAAGACAAGAATCGTTTAAAATAAGCAAAGGCTATCGCACCCTTACCTTGCTAACCACCCCCTTTTTCTTTAACAAAGAATCGGCCACCATAAGAAATAAGGTTCGCCTTCAAAGACTTGAAAGCAAAATGGAGAAAATGAGAGAGTGAATGATTCGACAATGACTCCTAGATGGAGTTGGAATATTCGGTAAAGGCAACTTTAGGGGTGATTTCGGCTCAAGTAACGTAAAAGAGAAAGGTGTGAAGGGAAAATAGGTGCACAAAAGGTTATGCCACTTTCGGTTTTGGCTACAAAGGAATAAGAGAAAAGAAGAGAGTTTCTTTGACTTAATTTCGGCAAGAGACTAAGGGAAAAATAAGTGAAGAAAAAGGAAGAAAGAACTTTCGGCAAGGAGAGGATAAATGGTGAAAAGGGTGGCCAAAAGGTGAGCATCCCCTATAAATACTACTAAGGTTTCGACACACACCTAAGCATATCCAACAAAGCTGAAAATACCCTCCTCAAGCTCCTCAAAATCGGCCACTAGCTCAACTCCTCTCAATTCCCAAGATTTCCTCCTAATCTTCCTCCCTGACACTCATTCAAAAAGTTTGAATGAGTCCAACCTATATCCTACCTACCTAGCCAAATTTCAAAAAAAAGATGACCAAGTCTTAACCTCATCTTTTCAAAGATCCACCAACCACCAACTCTTCACCTCTTTGACGAAAAACAAGGCCAAAGTGCTGCCTTTGCAGCTCAAACCTGAGACCGCTTAGCACCTTGAGGCGTCACCTTCCCAAAGCCCCAAGTAGCGCCCCATGCCACTCTACCAAAGAGATTCTTGTGCCCTAACCTCCCAAATATTTCTCTTAAGATCCCCCATAGCCAAGCTCCCCTTTAACCACTAAAACCAAAAATTTCCTAAGGCATTCTACTACACTTTAGAGTTCTCATGACCCTCAAAACTCACCCAACCACACACTGAAGTATGCCAACACCTGAGTTATGCACTAAATGCATAACCCCTAGGGTGTTACACAGACGGATGGTCAATCCGAGCGAGTCATTCAGATTGTAGAAGATATGTTAAGATGATGTGTACCTGAGTTTAATGGTTCGTGGGAACAATACCCGCCGTTGATCAAATTTGTGTATAATAATAGTTTTCAGACGAGCATTAAAATGGCACCATATAAAGCTTTGTACGGAAGTAAATGTCGTACACCTCTGTATTGGACTGAACTCAGTGAAAATAAGTTACATGGGGTCGATTTGATAAAAGATACCGAAGAGAAAGTGAAATTGATTCGAGATTGTTTGAAAGCAGCATCTGATCGTCAGAAGTCCTATGTAGACTTAAAACGAAAAGATATAGAATTTAAGATCGGTGACAAAATATTTTTGAAAGTGTCTCCATGTAAGAAAGTGCTCCGATTCAGACGTAAAGGCAAGCTAAGTCTGAGGTTCATCGGACCATATGAGATCATTGAACGTGTGGACCTGTTGGATATAGATTGAAGTTACCCTCTGAACTAGAAATGATTCACAATGTATTCCACGTTTCGATACTCCATAGATATCGGTCTGATCCGTCACATGTGATTGCCCCATCTGAAATTGAAATCTGACCTGATATGACATATGAAGAGGCTACGTCACAGTATAAAAGAGGCTACGTGGGAGCTTGAGGACTCAATGAGACAACAATATCCGATTCTATTTAATGGTAAGATTTTTGGGGACGAAAATCCCTAAGGGGGAGAATTATAACAGTCCGATTTATACCTTTGTCAGAACAGTGTTTTCGAGACCACAAATTCGAGTCCGTATAATATTTCAATATTATTTTCTGTGCTGTTGATGTGTGAATTAGCATGTAGTAAATTTTCGTAAGCTAATTTATCTGTTTATGTGTTTAATTTGACAAAAGGACTGAAATGCATTGAATGGGAAAGTTGCATGATAATTGTTAAGTATCAAGGTGTTGTGGCGTTTAAAAGAGGAGGCTTTATATGGCTATTAAACCACTTTTAAGATAGCGGATAGTAATTGGACAAATATGCCCTTATTGTTTAATTGTTGTAATTATATGAATGAAGGCTATTTTGGTAACTTAATTATTAACATTAGATTAAAGAAATAAAAAAGATGAGTGTTCATCTTTCATTCTCTCCATTTGACCAAAATTACCAAAGGAAAGAAAGAAAAAAATTGAGCTAAGCATTTGGCACTTACAAGCCAAAATTAAGGTATGATTTGGTTTCGGTTTTTGATGATTCCTATGTTTTTGCAATCGTTGCTTTGAGAGCTACAAAACCCATGCCTTGATTTTGTGTTTTGATGATGTATGTAAAATATGCCATTGATGGTTTTGCAAGCTTTCTGATGTTTGAGGATGAAAAATGAAAGATTTGAGTTAGATAAACATGTTTTGTTCTTGAAGTTTTGATGAATTTAGCTAAATAGGGCTAAATTGTGAAAATGGTAAATTGAAGGACTAAATAGCAAATTTGATGAAATATTTGGGCTTATATAGTCCCTATAGAGGTTCGGCCAAGCATGTGTGTGTGTGGATTTTGTGAATTTGATGTTTTGTGAAAAATAGACTAAATTGTTAAAGTGTGCAAATATGAGGGTTAATTTGCAAATAGCCGTAAATGTGTGTCTATGGAGTGAATTGAATGAAATAGTGAATAAAATGGGTTAATTCTGAATATGTTTAGATCAAGAACCGAGGAAAACGGACTTAGATCGCGGGAAAGCGAAAATAACCTAGTAGCCGTTTTCGTTCGATCAACCAAATCCGAGGTAAGTCCTATGCAAATAAACTTATCTGTATTGAATTGAATATATGTATTCATATGTCTATCGATGAAAATGAATGAGTATAAGATGATAAGAGCGTGAATTCCGAAAATAGTTTGTTATAGTGATAAAGCCGAGAAGTCCTGTATGAACCTAGGAATAGATAGGATTAGCTATGTCAATACATAGGTATTTGTTCTATTTTATCATGTAAGACCACGTCCAGGACGTTGGCATTGTTTTGAAATTTCATATAAGACCTCGCCTGGGACGTAGGCACCGATATGAACTTTATGAGTAAGACCATGTCTAGGACATCGCATCATATTGACTCGTGTAAGACCACGTCTGGTACGTCGGTATCGTTGTGATCTGTACGTGTAAGACCCTATCTGGAACAGTGGCATCGATATACGAGTGCATGTAAGACCTCATCTGGAACGTTCGCATTGTACTACTATTCCGAGCTTTCTGAGTATCCTACTAGGTTCCTAAGGGTTCAACAGGCAAGTCTGCAATATGAATGGTATATCCGAGTTATGATCAATTAAGTGAATGAATACCCGATTCAGGTACGTTGAATGTGCATTAAGTATGCATGAATGGTAAGTATGCATATGACTTTGATTTGAAGAAAGGTATGTTTGGATAGTATAATGTGAATGAGGTGCAAGGAAGATTGTGAATGAGCCATGTGCTTCAAATGAGTTTTGAATGGATAAAAGTGATCAATGTAGTCAAAAGTATGAATCAAGCATGTACATGATAAATTGTTAAGTGAATGAGATGTGCAAAAGTTTCAAATTCCATTTATGCTTTTTATGCCAAGTTTATTTGTATATGACTTACTAAGCTTTTGAAAGCTTACTCTCTGTGTGTATTTTCTCTGTTTTATATGTCGTCAAAGCTACTGAAGGCTCGGGATTGTCAAGGATCGTCATCACACTACTAAACTCATTTTGGTCCCTTTTGAAAATGTATATGGCTAATTATGGCATGTATAGGCTAGATAGGTGTTTATGTTTATGAAGTGAGCATGGCCACGTGTATTGGAAAGCTTTTGAGTTGATAAATGTTTGAATGAATGAGTTATGAAGAATATATATTTAGTATGTCTTGATGCATATGGAATGGTTAAGTTTTGGTTAAGCAAATGGATGTTACATGTTTGAAATGATGTAGGATTTAGTTTAAAATTTGGTATGAATGGAATTGGTATTGAATGTATGGGTGAAGTGAACCATTTGATATGTTTTGATTGCCATATATGTATACTATGTTTTGGTATGTATTGCTTGTAGGTGAGACCCAAAATGGGTGGCATATTGGCCATGTAAAATGGCCTATAATGTCACACAGTTGAGGCACATGGGCTTGCCTAAGATCGTGGGTAAATTGGTAGAATGTGGCTTAAATTGCACACGGCCTTAACACGGGTGTGCTTAGTGGCCGTGTGGGAAATGGCAGTATGTGATCTAGTAGTACACAGCCTTAGCACACGGGCGTGCTCGGTGACCGTGTTGAAATTGGCAGTATACCACTATGGGGAGGACACACGGGAGTGTCCAGTAGCCGTGGGTAAGGCACGACCTACCCCCACGGCCGTGTGTCCCCTATATTTTAGAAAAGTTTTAAATTTTCATGAAATCTCGTATGTGTTTCAGTTTAGTCCCGACTCGATTTACAAGCATGTTTAAGGTCTCGATGACCTTCTTAAGGGACTTTATGTTTGAGATTGATAAATGACTATGTGTTAATTCTATAAATGTTTTCGATCTGTCTGGTTACGCCTTTAACCCTAATTCGGTGATTGGACATGGGATAGGGGTGTTACAACCCTATAAGAGATTCAATGGTGGGCTAAGTGCGTAACCTTTGAAAGATTAGTAGTATGAGTGGCTTATTGAAAATGCTTGATGTGTTGTTTTTATATGATCATGTGGTGATCAGTGCAGGAATGTATGTTAATTAAATGGGCATTTGGCTTGTGGCACAGTTAGAATGTGGTAAGAGATGGAGTGAGTAAGCCTTATGAATGGTTGAGTAAGCAGTCATGTGCTAATGAGAAAAACTTATTGAAATGCCTTGTAATTGTGTACATTTAATGAATATAAGTGCTTATCAGTTATATGCAGATAAACTTACTAAGCATTATTGCTTACTCCTTTCCTTTTTTCATCTCTTATAGGTTAATTTAGCTAGCTCGAGTTGGAGACCGCTGGGGATGTTTTCACACTATCGATCAAACACTTGGTATGAGGTTTCAAGTTCTTATGAGTCATGGCATGTATAGGGCTAGTACTTAAGGTTGATTAAGTCATTGTTGATGTAGCCAGATTGTGTTGGCCTAAGAGAACTTATGTTTTGTCAGTATATAGCCATAGATGAGGGCCTAAGTTGTTTGTATTTACATAGGAAATAGTTCTCCCTAGTATATGGGATAAAGACTTTATTTCTTTTATGATTAAACGTCTTTAATTCAAGAGTAATATCGATGCTATGTGTAGTTATGTGATAAGGTATGAAATGTATTGAATTGAGCATGAATTTGATCTTGATTTTAGGGTGGCAATTGGCTTGGTAAATAGCCTCTAAGTGCCCACACGGTTAGACACAAGGGCGTGTGTCTAGGCCATGCGTACCCTGCACCTTAATGTTTTAAGTCAGGATAGGCCACGTTCAAACCCCACAGCTGTTTGTATGAGTCGTGTAGGACGCACAGTTTGGACATGGGCGTATGCCCCAGACCTTGTGATGAAGTCAGTATACCAAGGATTAACACACGGTCTAGGCCTATGGGCGTGTCAAGGCCGTGTGAATTTAGTCAGTAATTCCCCACGGTTTGAAGACATGGGCGTGTCTAAGGGTACACGGGCTTGTTCCAAGTCACATGGGCGTGTGAACCCTGCTTCAAAGAAAAGTTTTCGATTAAGTTCCGGAAGTTTTCGGATAGGTGCGTAAGGCCTCCGGCACATGAAGTGTATGATTAGACTAAGAAAGAAAAGTTTTTAAGTCGGAACGAAATTTTACAACCCGTAAGTGTATGTTTAAGTGAGTTCAAGCATGGTAATGTCTCGTATCCAGTCCTAGTATCGCTCGGGTATGGGGTGTTACAGTGTGTGTTGGCCGTGTGACCCAAGTCAGAGAGTTACACGAGGTCGGACACGGCCATGTAATCCTAGTTTGAATGTCCACACGACCTGAGACACGGGCATGTCTCTTGGCGTGTGAGTGACATGGCCGGGGTATACTGGGCTTGTGGCCCTGCAGTTTGAAAAGTTTTATAAGTTTCATAAATGTTTCCTATGTTATTGGTTTAGTCCTGAACCACTTCGAAAGCATGTATTGAGCCTCGTAAGATCGTATTAGGGACATCATGATTGATGATGAATGATGATTGCATGAAATGTGAAAATGTTTGAGAAATGCATGTGTAATTGTATGATAAGTCCGGTAATACTCTGTAACCCTATTCCAGTGTTGAATACAGGTGATGGGTGTTACAATATATGTATAAGAACCATTCATAACATATTACAAGTTTACTTTCTTTTCATTCCATCCTATACATGCCATATAAACATTAAGTTGTTTTACAAAATCTATCGGTGAAATCTGGATAGTGTGGCTCGATGTGTTGATCCGATGTCCGATCTCTTGTTAATCTACAATGAACATTTAACACATAAAAGTAAATTTATGAAAGCTTAGTAAGTTCATAGGCTCAAAAATAAATCTTATCGAACAAATAATAACAAAACAATAAACAGAGCATTTCATTAATATTCCCTACCAATCACAATCTCAAATGATGAATTCACTTGATTGAGCTCAATATCAGAACTGATTGAATTCTATCACTTCAATTCATATAACACTTACCATTTATTATCAAATTAGAGAACGTCTTACAGATTTGAGTACATCGTTTTCTTAAAGCCATAGTCCAACTATGGTCTTACACATATATTACCATGACCTTGCCATGGTCTTGCACATATCACAATGCCATAGCCTCGCTATGGTCTTTCACTTTATTACGATGCCATAGCCTTGCTATGGTCTTACACGTACACACATATATAGCCATGGTCCAACCATGGTCTTACGTTCACAATGCCATAATCCAGTTATGGTCTTTTCATTGAAATGCCATAGCCCAACTATGGTCTTACATTCCACACTTTGCCATGGTCCAACAATGGTCTTATCCGTCAATTCATCACTGATCACAGAATCGATCGTACTCAATCCTGCGTGCTACTCAATTTGAACTTTTGATCTGATTTTCATATTTTTATAATATTCATAATTTAATAACATAATATAGAATAACACACTATATTATTCCTAAATTAACGATTAAACATGGAAATTCAACCATATGAACTTACCTGGGCCAATCTATAAAATTTGTAGAAATTTAGGGACTAATTCATTACTTTATATTTTCCACGTTTATCTTTGGATTTTGTAGCAAAAATATGGAAAACCAGCTTAGAGAGACTCTTTAATGGTGTTTTTGGCTGAAGAAAAATGAAGAACTGTCTAGATTTTCAACTTAGTCTTTATTTTGTTTGTTTAATTTGCAAAATTTCCAATTTCTTTGTTTACTGCCTTAACCGTTTTAGCCATTTACTTTAGGCTAATTTGCCTTTTAAGTCATTTTTTATTTAACACTTAAGCTATTTAGTCATTTTAACAAGTTTTGCACATTTTTCAATCTAGTCCTTTTTAATTAATTAACTATCAAAACGGTAAAGTTTTCTAACGAAACTTTAATTCTAACTCACTAACACTCCGTAAATATTTATAAAAATATTTACGACTCGGTTTATGAAATTGAGGTCTCGATACCTCATTTTAGACTAACTTTTCCTAATAAATTCTTTTAATTCACAAAATTCACTAATTCAAAAATACTTCTAAAATTTCACTTAACTAATAAATATTAATTTATTGAATTTTAAAACTCACTCGTCGAATTTAGTGATCTTGAATCACTATTTCGACATCACTGAAAATTAGGTTGTTACAACTCTCCCCCTTTAGGAAATTTCATCCTCGAAATTTGTTACCTGGAAATAGATTTGAATATTGTGATCTCATTGCTTCCTCTGTTTCCTAGGTTGCCTCCTCTAAACCATGACGATGCCACAACACTTTAACTAATGGTACTTGTTTATTTTAGTTCTTTAACTAAAATCTTCAATGGTTCTTCTGAATAAGTCATATCTGGTTGAAGCTCAATTTCAGTGTGAGGAATCACATGTGAAGGATTTGATCTATACCGTCTTAGCATAGACACACGAAACACATTATGAATTTTCTCAAGTTCCGGAGGCAAAGCTAATCGATAAGCTACTCGGCCAATTCTTTCAAAAATCTCATATGGTCTGATAAATCTTGGACTTAACTTTCCTTTCTTACCAAACCATAATAATTTCTTCCATGGTGAAACTTTTAGGAACACTCGATCGCCAACTACAAATTCTATATCTCTTCTTTTCAAGTCTGCATATGATTTATGACGATCTGAAGCAGCTTTCAAACTATCACGAATAATTGGAACTTTTTCTTTAGTCTCTTGGATCAAATCAACTCCAACCATCTTGGATTCACTCAATTCAGACCAATACAATAGAGTCTTACACTTTCTACCATAAAGAGCTTCAATTGGTGTCATTTTGATGCTAGAATGATAACTATTATAATAGGCAAATTCAGCCAAGGCTAAATACCTTTCCCAGCTATCTTCGAACTTTAGTATACAACATTTCAACATATCTTCTAAAATCAATCACTCATTCTGATTGTCCATTAGTCTGAGGATGAAATGCTGTACTGAAATTTAACTTTGTACCCAGAGCTTCTTGTAGTTTATTCCAAAATCTCAATGTAAACCTCGGATCTCGATCCAAAAAATAGATGTTGGGACCCCATGTAATCTCAAAATTTCAGACATATATAATTCTTCTAAATTCTCAAGTGAAAAATCTGTTCTGACCGGTATAAAATGTGCTGACTTAGTCAATCTATCAACAATCACCCAGATCGAATCTTTATTTTTCAGAGTCATAGGTAATCCGGATAAAAATCCATAGTGACATGCTCCCATTTCCACTCAGGAATCATAACAGATTGTAGCAAACCCGTTGGCACTTGGTGTTTTACTTTCACTTGCTGATAAATCAAACACTTTGCAACAAATTCACATATTTCACGTTTCATTCCAAGCCACCAATACATTCTTTTCAAATCATAATACATTTTTGTGCTACCCGGGTGAATAGAATACCTACTACTGTGAGCTTTAGAAAGAATGTCATTTTTCAGATCTGAGTTATTGGGAACACTAATTCTATTATTATACAACATACCGCTATCATCAATGCTATATTCTGAACTCAAATTGTCTCGAACCATCTGTTGTTTCAGCACCAATTTTGGATCATCGTCTTGCAACTCCTAAATCTGTTGAAGAAATAGAGGTTTTGTTTTTAACTCTGTTAACAAAGAACCATCTTCATTAACAGACAAATGAGCATTCATTGCCCGAAGTGCAAACAAAGATGACTTTCAACTAAGTGCATCAACTACCACGTTAGCCTTTCCTAGGTGATAATCAATGACAAGTCATAGTCTTTCAACAATTCCAGCTGTTGTCTATGCCTTAAATCAGCTCCTTCTGATTTATCAAATATTTCAGACTTTTATGATTTGTGTACACATAGCATTTCTCGTAGTATAAATAGTGTCTCTAAATTTTTAAAGCAAATACAATGGTAGCCAATTCAAGATCATGTGTAGGATAATTATTCTCGTGTGGTTTTAACTCTCGAGAAGCATAAGCCACTACTTTTCCCGACTACATTAATACACAACCCAAACCATTCAAAGACGCATCAGTATATACAATATATGGCACACCTGATTCTAGTTGAGTTAAAACCAGAGCTTCCGTTAAAATTTTCTTCAACTAAGCAAAGCTCTGCTGACATTTATCAGACCACATAAATTCAACATTTTTCTGTAATAGCCGAGTTATCGGTGAAGCAATCATCGAGAAATTCTTCACAAAACAATGGTAATATCCTGCTAAACCCAGGAAACTTCGCACTTCTGTTATATTCTTCGAAATATTCCAATTCACCATTGCAGATAATTTGTTTGGATCCATACGAATCCCTTCAGTTGACACAATATGGCCCAGAAATCCAACCTCATGAAGCCAAAATTCACATTTGCTAAACTTTGCATACAACTGCTTTTCTCTCAAAATCTGTAACACAATTCTCAAGTGTTATGTAACACCCCTTAACCGTGTTCAACGCGAACCGGATACGAGGCATTACTGAACTTAACTTGCTTAAACATACAAACTTAGACTATAAAATTTCAATTCAACTTAAAACTTCTCATTCATATTAATAACTCCCTCATTATTGGCCTATGAGGCCCTAAACATACATCCGAAAGGTTTCGGAGTTAAACCAAAAACTTTTATGCACTTAGAAAACTTTTTCCTAAACGGGGGCCACACGCCTGTGTGAAATGGAACACGCCCGTGTGGGCAGGCGTGTGGTTACACACGCCCAAGTTCCTAGCCCGTGTAGGATTTATTTTTCATTTTGAACCTACAGGGGTTTCCACACCATCGGATACACATCCGTGTCAATGGCCTGCGTCCCTCACACGGCCTAGACACGCCATTTTCCTTACCCGTGTGTAAAAACCTTGGTATTCTATTTATGACATCAGCAGCCTCTTAAGAGGCACATAGCCTAGGCATACACCCGTGTGCTAGCTAGTGTGACAAATCCAAATCTCGTAAATTTGATGCTGGGGACACACGGCCTATCAACGCAACCATGGGAGTTGACCGTGTGTCACACATGGCCTAGACACATGCCCGTGTGTCTACTTACACATATACCAACACAAGAAATACATGATAAGACAATAATACCCTATAAGGAATCACTAATCATCATTCAAACACTTCACATTTTACCTCATCATTTGCATAAACTTTTCCTTCATAAAACTTTTCATCATTAAAATATGAAATTTGACAAATAATGGCCAATTCCCTATGACCATATACAAAATAAGTGTATAACATTAGTAGCCAACACTTTGGCTCTCAAATATGACATAGTACAAAATGATCAAGTTCCTATACATGCCATACCCAAAATAAATCAACCTTACTGTACCAAAAGAGTGATTGATAGTGTGATCCGAGCTCTGACGTTCTACGATGCCTAAGCTAGCTTCGCGATACTACAAGGAAAAAGGAAAAGAGAGAGGTAAGCATATAGCTTAGTAAGTTTGCATGAATTAATATAGCAACATAAATACTCATAGTAAAATCCATTCATTATGGAACAATAGCAACACAAGTTCTCAAGTACTTTGACATACTTACTCATACTTATCCTTACCCATCATATATCACATTACGAATTTCATAACTCGTATTTTAGTCATGGTACCTATATCACTTCAGCACATAATTTAGCACTTATGCTACCTTGAACATAAACTTAAATCATTATCATCCTTAACTTAAATGTATCTCTTTGTTATCCTTGTATAACTTAGCTCATTGTCATCTTTACATACTTAGCTCTTTTGCCCGTTGAACTACTCAGAATATTGGAGGATACTCAATCTCATCATACATGTATCACAATGCCAATGCCATATCCTAGATATGGTCTTACATGGGATCACCTCTTGATGCCGATGCCATATCCCAGATATAGTCTTACACGGGATCTCTTAACTCGATGTCGATGCCATGCCCCAGAAATGGTCTTATACGAGATTGTACATAGATGTCGATGCCATGTCCCAGGCATGGTCTTACACGAGATCTTCCTTTGAATAGTGATTGGTGTGGATCTCTTCCAAGCCATGTCCTGCATATGGTTTTACACCGCCCTTCCTTCTTCGATGTCGATGCCATGTCCCCACATGGTCTTATACGGATTTAAATTGGTCGATGCCATGTCCCAAACATAGTTTTATACGGGACCTACATTCGGTGTCGATGCCATGTCCTGCACATGGTCTTATATGGACCGCCCTTATCTCATGTCGTGACATAGGTATCCTTGTTATTTCAATTTTCAACTGGACTTCACTTAGCATATTTTCATCCTTTTCTCATCAATCATCTTTTTCTCCCTTTCTTTCCACGGCAAATGCACCATCGCTTTTAAATATGCCCAAGATTTTCTAAGTGCAAAATATATATAAAAGAGTTTTATCAAACTTTTAAACGAGAACCTATCCTCAAACATGATTTTCCCTAATATGCCCGTGTGGTGTATATCTAGGGTTTGGGGTGTTACAATGTGTATCGAGCTAAGTTCAAAAGCTCAAATGGGCCCGAGGCCCAATTATTTTAAATGTTGGTTTAGGTGCTTTTTGTTTTAAAGTATATGGTTTGAAAGGCATGCACCGAGACTCCTACACCAACTGGCCGTGTAAGTCTTATTATTAAGCTTGAGATTTTGATGTGATATGGACTAGCAGTAGTCGATGCATAAAACTCTTTAAATGGAAACAATAATCAGGGTCGAGAATGAGATCACTACCACCACCAGTTTCAGGAATGCACCGGGACGACGCAGTTGTCGCTGTGTGATGTTGTGAGTTCCGAAAGGGTAGCCGAGTAGGTCATAATACGCGCGAGTAAAGAAATTTAAATCATCGTTGAGGGACTATCCGCTAAGTTGGCTAGTATTCAACCGAGGAAGTCATGGCATGTACTCCAAGAATAATGGACCGCCACCGCAGAGAGGGTGGTAATGGCAGAGGAGGTAATGGTTTTGGTCAGGGCCGTGGAGCACCGTGCAGAGGTGTGTAGTTACGTACCTAGGCTAGTGTATGCAGCGAGGTCCGAGAGGAGGGTGACGCGCCGGACGTCATAACCGGTATGTTCTTAATCTTTGGTTCTCCATTTACTGCTTTGATTGATGTGGGTTCAACTTTATACGCTGCAAGTAGTATAGTGAAGACCATGGATTTAGACTCGAGATATCTTCTAGGTAGATGACCGTAATTAGCCCTCCAGGTCACTCAGAATGTAGATAATTATAGAGATGTACCTCTAGAACTCCAAGGGTAGTATTTGTATCGATCCGATGGAACCGCCATTTAGACCTATGTAGTAAGGTTGGACGCTTAGGGAATTTGTCTGATGTGTTTCCGAGGAGCTTCTGTGTTTGTCAACGGATCGTGAGGTAGAGTTCTAATTAATTTTACTGCATCCGAGTTGTTGGATCAAACTTACCTCATTACTCAAGCAGCCTGTACGCCGGGTCTCAAGAGGGAAGTGAGTTTGTAGGAAGTGTCCGATATGTCACAGGTCAAGGCCAACATCGATGTCATTGTGGTTGCTTCACCAAAGAAGATTCCACAAAGGAAGTGGGAAAGGATAACTATAGATGCGTTCTTATACGGATTTAAATTCTGTGTCGATGCCATGTCCCAAACATAGTTTTATACGGGACCTACATTCGGTGTCGATGCCATGTCCCAGACATGGTCTTATATGGGACCGTCCTTATCTCATGTCGTGACATAGGTATCCTTGTTATTTCGAATTTTCAACTGGGACTTCACTTAGCATATTTTCATCCTTTTCTCATCAAGACATAATTATCAGTTTCATGGAAACAATAATATGCATTTCTCATAATAAAAAGAAATTTAAATACGTTAACCTATGTAGTCTTAATTTTACACAAACTTACCTCATTACTCAAAATGCGTGTAGATGTTTGATTTAGTCCAACACTTTGTTCTTGCCTCGGTTTCAATTCGAGCTTCGTGTTTCTTGATCTATAAAAACAATTTCACTTGTTTAATACTCACATTGATTAAATTAACTCATGAATCATACTTTGGAAAATTTATGATTTTGCCCTTAAACTTTCACATAATTAAACTTTTGCCCCTAGGCTCGTGAAATGATTTTCATTCAACTTTCTTGTATTTTAAGCCTAGCCAAATCATTCTCTTAACTATAATAGCCTTCAATTTCCACTGTTTCACTCATGCATGACCATTTTTAGAACTTTTAGAATTTGGTCCTTTTATGTATTTTTTCATGAAAATCACTTAGAAAAAGATGTTTACTTTACATCAAACTTTCATATTCTTCCATAAACATCAAAATACATGCATGTCATGCATGGAAAATTTTTGAACAAAAACCCTAGCTCAAAATATAGCTAGAAATAGCTAAATCGAGCTACGAGGATCTCAAAATACGAAGAACATTAAAAATAGGGCTAGGGTGCACTTACTATCAAGCTTGGAATTTGAAGAAACCCTAGCTATGGCTCTTTTGTAATTTTTGGCCATGGGAGAAGAAGATGAACACAATTTTGACTTCTTTTTTCCTTTTTAATTCATTAATTAACCAAATGGTAAAAATGCCCTTAAGGCCCTTCCTTGAGATTTTTCCTTCCAATGTCCATTTTTGTCCATCTTGACATTAAATGGTCTAATTACTAAATACGAACCTCTAGTAATTTTTATAATTCTATTTCATACTTAAATATTCTATAATCTTATATTTTCTAATCTTTTCAATTTAGTCCTAATGGACAAATTGATCACTAATAAATAAAATTTCCTGATGAAATTTTCACACAATCATGCAATCACATCATAAGTCTAGTAAAAATCATAAAACATATATTTCTAGTTTGAATTTGAGGTCTCGCAACCTCTATTTCGACTACACCCTAAATCGACTGTTACATGTTTTGCATGCTCGGATTCTGTCTTGGAATAGATCAGTATATCATCAATAAATACAACCATAAATCTATCCAAATATTGTTGAAAAATTTGATTCATCAAATCCATAAATGCAGCAGGAGCATTGGTTAAACCAAAAGGAATTACTAAAAACTCATAATGACCATACCAAGTTCTGAAAGTTGTCTTCGACACGTCACACTCTTTAACTCTCAACTGATAATACCTAGACCTGAGATCTATCTTTGAAAATACTGCAGCACCTTTCAACTGATCAAACCAATCATCATCTGTCGGTAGTCAATACATAATATAAAAGATCTGTCTTTCTTTTTCATAGACAAGACAGGTGCACCCCAAACGAGACATGCTCGGTCTAATAAACCCCTTGTCTAATAGTTCTTGTAACTAGGTCTTTAACTCCTTTAACTCAGCCGGTGCCATTCTATATGGTTTTACCGATATCGGGGTTGTTCTCTAATCACATCAATAACAAATTCAACTTCACGATCCGGGGTAAGCCCAAGAATTCCTCAAGAAACACATCCACAAACTCATTAACAATCGGTAACTATTCCACTTTGATTCGAACCCCGAGTATCAAGCATGTATGTTGGAAATGCTTCATTACCTTCTGCATTAATTTCGAAATGAAAAGGTCAAACAATTCGACAACATCTTTTGTTTTCCCAAACTCACCAAAATTATTTCCCTATCCGACTTTTCAAATCAATATATTTCTCTTGACAATTCACTACAAAGATCATGTTTTGTCAGCTAATCTATTCCCGAATAATATCAAATTCTCGAAAGAGCAATAACATCAAATAAACAGAGAATTCACAGGCTTTTATTTTCAGTGGACAGTCACGACACACTGGATTAACTATCACACTTTGACCTAATGGTTTAGTGACTTGAACATCATAATCAGTAGTTTCAACAGATAATTTCTTTTCAGATACTAATACAGTGCATACATATGAATGTGTAGACCCAGGGTCAATCAATGCATATACAGTAACATCGAAAAGATAGAATGTACTAGCTATTACATATAGAGTTGTTGCTTCTTCTCTAGCTTGAATAGCGTATGTATGTGTAGGTGCCCGAGCTTCTGACTGAGTAGCTTTATTTATCACATTTGCACTACTTTGGCCTGAGCGTTTACTTCTTTAAGAAGTAGCTATTTGCTTTTCTTTTTGTTCATATTCCTCTTTTTGCAGTTGAAGACAATCCTTAATGAAATGATAAGTAGCTCCACATTTAAAACAAGCTCCCGTTTTGCTTCTACATTCACCTGAATGAGATTTTTCACAATATTTACACCTAGGCCTGGAAACATTTTATACACTGCTAACACTAGCTGCAGGTTTAGCAATTACCCCAATTTCCTGCTGAGTTGTTTTATTTCTATTTGATCTTTCCATCATTGAAGTAGACTGGCTAGAATCATCTCTAAACTTCTTAACCACCATATAAGAGCTTCTCTTATAGGATTCTTTATTCCTTCTTTCCCGTTGCATTTTTCTATTGTACACCACTTCCATCTTTTGAGTAAGATCGATGAACAACAAATTCATGTATCTCTGCACCCCAATCATCATTCTAATCTCATCATTTAATCCATCCTCGAATTGAATGCACATTTCCTCCTTAGATGGAACAATGTCTCTAGCATATTTAATGGGGTATACAAAGTCCCTCTCATACTCACCATCTGCTTGATTCCCTTGTCGAGATCGAGAAATTCTCTCTTTTATTGTCCAAATACCTCTTATCAACATATTTCTTTTAAACTCACTCTGAATAATTCCCAAGAAATTTTCTCTTCAGTACTACCACTTATAGTCTCTCACCAATTGTATGCTTCTTCTTTAACAAAGAGACAACACAATTCAAATAATCATTCGGAGAACAAGCTATTTGTTTAAAACTCTTACTAAATTCTATAGCCAATATTCGCTTTTGATAGGATCGTCATCCGATCCTAGCCAAAATTCTTCAATCGCAAACTTTCTAAGCTTTTCTATTGGAGTTCGCGTTCTAGATTCAGGTTGTCGAGGAAGTGGATGAGCAATAAGGAGTATTATCGGTGGTACATTAGGGGAGGAGGTTGTTGAGCTCGATTCCTTTATTATATCATCTCATTATACCACCGATTCATAAATCCATAAATCATATTTTTAAGTTCTTTCTCACGACGTAGAAATGGGAACATTACTACTTGTCCCTTGTTCAGAGGTTTCCACTCTACTATTAACTTCTTCCTGTTCATCATGTTTAGGTCTATCTGACATCTTTACAATCTATAAGAAAAAATAAGGAGTAGATCGGGTCATACACATCACAGATTTATATGACATGTATTTCTATACACTTTACACATCTCATTCGTTTCGAGAATCGGCTAAATCGAAGCTTTGATACCAATAAATATAACACCCCTAACCCGTATCCATCGCCAAAACATGGTTACAGAGCATTATCAGAGTTTTTCATAACATTTACAGTTAATTCATAACATTTACTATTCCTATTCAAAATCATAAATAATCAATCATATTATCCCTCAAATGGACCCTCGAGGCCCAACTTATGCATTAGAAGCAAGTCGGACTATTTCGAGAACTCAGGAAATTTTTCAAGAAATTTCAAAATTTTTCTCATGTATGTGGTCACACGCCTGCAGGGTAGGTATGTGTGACATGATCACACAGCCGTGTCTCCAACCTGTGTAACTCTTTGACTTGTAAAACATTAAGGTGCAGTTTTCATACGGCCAAGACACACGTCTGTGTTCTAGGCTGTGTGGTACACATGGATGAGACACATGCCCGTGTCTCTGCCCATGTGCTCAATCTTGAACATTCTATTTCTCAAATTTAAGTTGAGGGGAACACACAGCCAAACCACATGCCCATGTGCGTGCCATATGTCACATACTGGTCAAGACACATCCCGTGTGGACGAAAGTAGGCCGCTTTAAGGCCACTTTTCTCACCCTTTCCAAAATCAACCTGCATACACATTTCCTTACACCAATATAAGTCAACCAAGCATCCAATTCAAGTCAAATATCAAGTTTTAAAACTAATGCGTCATCACACTACTCATTTGCATAACTTACCACGTAATTCCATTCATTGACTACTATTAGTTACTATTAAATACATTCACATAAACTGTCATATGTGTATAAGAACCATTCATAACCATATTACAGGTTTACTTTCTTTTCATTTCATCCTATACTTGCCATATAAACCTTAAGTTGTTTTACAAAATATACCGGTGAAATCGGATAGTGTGGCTGATGTGTTGATCCATTCCTCCGATCTCTTGTTAATCTACAATGAACATTTAAAAGACAAAAGTAAACTTATGAGAGCTTAGTAAGTTCATAGGCTCAAAAATAAATCTTACCGAATAAATAATAACAAAAAAATTAAAAAGAGCACTTCATTAATATTCCCTGCTGATCACAATATCAAATGATGAATTCACTTGATTGAATTCAATATCAGAACTGATTGAATTCTATCACTTCAATTCATATAACACTTACCATTTATTATCAAATTAGAGAACGTCTTACGGATTTGAGTACATCATTTACTTAAAGCCATAGTCCAATTATGGTCTTATACATATATTACCATGACCTTGCCATGGTCTTACACATATCACAATGCCATAGCCTCGCTATGGTCTTTCACTTTATTACGATGCCATAACCCTGCTATGGTTTTACACGTACACACATATATTACCATGGTCCAACCATGGTCTTACGTTCACAATGCCATAATCCAATTATGGTATTTTCACTGAAATGCCATAGCCCAACTATGGTCTTACATTCCACACTTTGCAATGGTCCAAACATGGTCTTATCTGTCAATCATTGATCACAGAACGATCGTACTCAATCCTGCGTTCTACTTAATTTGAACTTTTGATCCGATTTTCATATTTTTATAATATTCATAATTAATAACATAATATAGAATAACACACTATATTGTTCCTAAATTAATAATTAAACATGCAAATTCAGCCATATGAACGTACCTGGGCCAATTTGTTAAATTTGTAGAAATTTAGGGATTAATTTGTTACTTTCTCTTTTCCACGTTTATCTTCGGATTCTTGATTTGTAGCAATAATATGAAAAACCAACTTAGAGAGACTCTTTAATGGTGTTTTTGGCTGACGAAAAAAATGAAGAAATGTCTAGATTTTCAACTTAGTCTTTATTTTATATGTTTAATTTGCAAAATTTCCAATTTTGCCCTTATTTCACCCAATTTCTTTGTTTTTTTCTCGCTTTAACTGTTTCATCCATTTACTTTAGGCTAATTTTCCTTTTAAGTCCTCTTTATTTAACACTTAAGCTATTTAATAATTTTAACAAGTTTTGTAACTTTTAAATCTAGTCCTTTTAATTAATTAATTATCAAAACGTTAAAATTTTCCAACTAAACTTTAATTCTAACTCACTAACACTCTGTAAATATTTATAAAAAATATTTACGGCTGGTTTATGAAATCAAGGTCTCAATACCTCGCTTTTAGACTAACTTTTCCTAATAAATTCTTTTAATTCACAAAATTCACTAATTCAAAAATACTTCTAAAATCCCATTTAACTAATAAATATTAATTTTTGAATTTTAAAACTCACTTGTCGATTTAGTGATCTCGAATCACTATTTTCGACACCACTAAAAATTAGTTTATTATAGCTTCCAACGTACTCAAGTGCAAGAGTGTGAATATTGCAACTAAATGTATAGAATTGAGGTGTATTCGCAAGTATAAGGGTCAGTTGTAATATAATTTTTACAATGAAGCGTATGAGTAATCTGAAGATCGTACCCAAGAGAGGCGAGTACTAAATTAAAGTTAACCTAAATGAAAATATAAGTAATTAGTATTTTTAATAAATTATATTACGATAAAATATAAATGAAGGATTTTTGGGTTTTTAACGAAACAAAAGTGCATAAAAAAGCAAGCTTTGGAAAACTATAATATAAACTTTATCATATTTAAGCAATGGTGATTAGCTTGCTTCGGTGGTCATAACTAATGTAACACCCCTAACCCGTCTCTGTCGTCGGATTAGGGTTATGGAGTGTCACAACAAAATGAAACAATTTATAACTTAAAACTTCTCAAGTATTTCTTTAATTTTAAATAATCAAATCATTCGTTAAACATGGCAAACATACACTTAAAAACTTAAATCAAGTTTAAAGAGCTTAAGTATGAATTTCAAATACATAATAAAATAAAATTTCAAAATTTAAATTATAGTGAAAATTTGTAGTTGGTATCGATACCGAAACAATAGCAGTATGAAAATCGATACCAAATTACTATACCGTTTTCAAAAAAAATCAGGGGTATCAATAATTAATTTATGGTATCGATATTTTATAAACAAGTATTGGTACTTAATTAAAAATCGATACCAATTTGGCATTCTATTTTTGTCAAAACTTTTTCATACAGCTAGGTATCGATACCTAATTTTAAAATGGTAAAAATCTCAACTTTAAATGTAACACCCCTAACCCAGATCATCTGCTGAATAGGGTGAAGAGGCATTACCGAATAAACAGGATCTTTTACAAACATTTCATATTATAGTTCATCCAATACAATCAAAGTGTCCCTTACATAGGTTAACAAGACCTCAAGCATGCTTTAGAATAGGGCCGGGACTAAACCGAACACATACAGAAATTCTCTGAAATTTAAAAATTTTTCTAAGTTACAGAGGTCACATGCCCGTGTGGGCAGGCCGTGTGCCTCCCACGGTCTCAGACATGCCCGTGTGTCTAAGTCGTGCCAAAATAAGGCATACATACTGACTTGTCCACACGGCCGTGGACACGCCCGTGTGCCTCACCCGTGGTCGATCCTGACTTACACCACACAGCCAGTCACAAGCCTGTGGTCGATCCTGACTTGTTTTGAATTACAACCACGAGGGACATGGTCGAGCCACACACCCATGTGCTCAACCGTGTGGGCAAATATAGGCCATTTTCAAGGCCAAATTGCCACCTACACAAGGGTCATCCCTACAATCTCAAACAAGTAATATTCCATACAAAATTGGCAACCAAAATCATGTCTTAAGATCAGCATATCATCCCAATCAATATCATCTTTAATCATGCCAACTTATATGCTAATATGCACAACTAAATCACATATAAAACTAATCATGTTTCATCCTCAATTTGCCACATTCGTAGAACCATCTCATTGTTCAAACATATATACTCATATTGTATCATTATACTTACCATTCATATGACCATATCAAAACCATGAATCCATACCAAAATCAAACATCATATACCAAAGTCACTCATGCATAATACCAACATTTATCTAGCCACATTTCATGGCTATTTACACATCTCAAACATGTTCCAAAATAACTAGCCTATACATGCCGTATTTAGCTATTTACACTTTTCAAAAGTACCAAAATTGAGTTTAGGTAGTGTGATGACGATCTTTGACGGTTCCCGAGCCTTTTGTAGCTTTGACGACCTATAAAACAGAGTAAGCTTTCCAAAAGCGTAGTAAGCCATATACAAATAAACTTAACATATAATCATTCATAGCATAGCTATTTGTATTCTTTATCATATCTTCATTTCAAACACATATATAATCTCTTTGTCTCATTTGGTTTGCCATTTCTTACCAATTCATCATATCTCAAACATTTCATTTACTCATATTCCAATCATATACATCTCAAATATTTCTTTGTATCAATGCACATAGTTACTCACCTCTCATGCTTATACAAAGCATGCATATCAACGTACCTGAAACGGATGTACAACTCACATAGTCTTTCATTTCTCGGACTTGCCCGTTGAACCGTTCGGAACTAAATAGGATATTCAGAGTGCTCAGAATAGTCGTACAATGCCAACATCCTATCCGTGGTCTTACATGTAACCAAATATAGATGCCATTGTCCCAGATAGAGTTTTACACGAATCAATACATATTCAATCATTTTATTATTCAATTCAATCCAAAAACACATATTTAGGGCAATTTGCAAATTAGCCCTCACATTTTCACATTTGGACAATTTAGTCCCTATTTCACAAAATCACAAAATACACATAATTTCAAGTTACCCAAGCCTAGCCGAATTCTCATGTAGCTCATACAAGTCCGTACATTTCATTTATTTCACAATTTAGTCCCTCAAAATACTATTTTCTCAATTAAGTCCAAAATACTCAAATTCATCAAAAACTCAAACACAAAATATGCTAATCAAACACATATATTCCATATTTCATCATCAAATATTTCAAAATTCATGTGTTCATCAAAGACACATTTCAAAATCATCATCAATTCTCAAAATTAAGACATGGGCTTTGTAATTCTCGAAGCAATGATTACAAAAACGTAGACATTATCAAAAATCGAAGCAAAACATACCTTGAATTTGGATCAAACCTAGGCGAATACCCTCACTTGTTTTCTTATTTTCTTTTCTTATGAGTTTCGGCCAACAATGGATGATAATATGGCCATTTTCATGCTTTTATTTTATTATAATCATATTATTTGATTATTTACTATATTAGCCTTCTAATTAATATAATAAACTTATATACATTAAGGGCATATTTGACCTTTGCCACCCACTAACATAACATGGCTTAATTGCCTCATAAGGCCTCCACATTAAAAAGCCAACTCGAGATAAGTACATTATCATATAGAATGTCACTTTTACCTTTTATGCGATTTAGTCCTTTTCTTAAATTAAGCACACAAATGACAAATTAATTCACTGAACTTTAACACATGCTTAATCACATATAGTAAACATAGAAAATAATATTAAAATATTTTTCGAACTCAGATTTGTGGTATTGAAACCATCGTTTCGACTAGGTCTAAACCGATTGTTACATTAAAAGTTCATTTCATGCTATAATCTTCTAAAATAAACAATGGTATTACTTATTTACAACCCTTCAAAACATGTTCAAATCAAACATAGAACATAGCAAATCACTCAAATATTTGTCTAACCAATGTGTCCTCATTGACTCCATATTCCGTATACCAAAACAAATCAAGTTCAACACTTAAACATTTACCAAACATGCTAAATGACCATTTCAAACTCATACCATTCCTCCATAAGTTACCTATTTTCAAAAGGCATAACCAAACTGTTCAAACACATATATTTACACATACATTCACAAGTTAAAAATCAAAGAATATAAACAAGTAACCTCAAGTCACATCACATTGGCAAATTAGCATAAACACAACTAAGCTTTGCATAACTCAAAACAAACCATTTTGTCAATATAGCATTTTAACCTTATTACATAAAGTTTCTAACCATTTCCCAAAGTAACAAAAAACTAAAAAATGATGGGTGACTAGTGTGATTGTGCTTCGACAAAAAATCCAACTGATTGAGCTTTCTGATGATCTACAAAAAAACAACAACCACATAAGCAACTAGTGCTTAGTAAGCTCGTATAAATAAAAGTTAAACTTACCGAACATAATATGATTAGACCAAACATAATTTCATTATAACATAAGCGAAGTTTCCTTTCCTAAATACACCACCTCACAAGGTTAGTAGCATGATAAATAAGCATTTAAATCCAAACAAATCATGAAACATGACTCAATAAGCATTCCAAATACATATCATTCATCATGTGTTCAAATAATACCCTTTTCATTTCAAGTATAAATACAAACATTTTCCATTTCATCTTATAATAAAATAAACCTTTTCATATACATACACACTTGAATTAAACATTAATCACTTGTTGGACCAAATAGAATATCACCGGATACTCAGGAATTGCTCACACGACTTGTGACTATATCATGTAACCGCCAATGCTCACACAAGCTGTGAAATGGGTCTGTTCAACAAGCTATGGGTCGGGATGTTAAACTACACATTGTTGCTCACATGAGTTGTGGAGAATCCACAACAAATACAGGATCTCAGCCATCGGTAGGACATGCAAGACCAACACCTGAAATCATATAACCCCTAATGACATGTCATTTGTATCCTAAGTATTCACAAGGTTCAAACTGGACCATAGTAGGACCATAGTACAAATCTAGTTCTTTTATTTACATTACAGATGTTATTTCAAACATGCTTCCATGAATGTATACCTTTTCAAATAGAACATACAATTTAACTTCCATCATAATTTGATCCAAGATCAAAATACTACACAACTAACATTCTACATTAAACATAACATAATGTTTATTAACATTACATTTAAAACATCAATTAATAAGTTTAATACTTATACAAACTTACCTCGACTACAACGGTTGCAAAAACAAAGTCGATTTACTACTCAAAACCTTAGCTTTTCCTTGATTTGTGTCCGTTTGAGTCTTTTCTTGATCTAGATAAATATTCTTGTTTAATTAATTCAAATCCAGACTTAAAATTAAATAATTAATTTAAGCCTATATCCCATTTTAATATTAATTTACAAAATTGCCCTAACATTTTAACCTTTATGCGATTTGGTCCTTAAACCCAAAACTTGAAATTTTACCATTTTTAAAAAGAACCCATGCTAGCTGATTTTCTTGGGGGTCTAATACAGTCCGCATGATTCATCATTTTATCCTAATTCCATTAAATTTTACTATTTTCTCAAATAGGTCCCTAAACATTAAAATCATAAAAAATCACTTAATAAAATACTTATTTTTTAACTACCAACCTTAATAATCTATCAACTAAATTCAAAAAACCTCTAATTCATTCATGGCAAGTCCCTAAACATTTAATAGTTTTATGAATTGACCCTAGGCTAGCTAGATTAAGATGAAATGGTAACAAAATGAAAAATCATTAAAATGGGATAAAAACACTCACATGCATACCAAGATAGCTTGGTGAAAACTCCACCTCCTTACATATGACATTTTCAATTGTAAAACAAAAAGAAAAGGAAGAAGAAGATGATGATGGTATCATTTTTATCATCTTTAATTTAATTTTCAATTTACTTAATTACAAATTTAACCACTAAAACCATCCAAAATACCCTAAAACCAAGCAATAATCATCCACTAACTAATGATATGGTATTATTACCTATTAAGTCCAAAAATTTTCCTTTTATACCTATTTGACACACTTAACTAATAAACATCCACCTTTATATCTTTTAAAATTAATCATTTTTACTTAATTAACTATTTAAACCTTAAAATTTCTTAACAAAAATTTAAATGACATTAATAAATACTCGTAAATATTAAATTAATAATATTTATTGACTCTCTTATCAAAATTGTGGTCCCAAAACCACTTGAAAACCAAGTTGTTACAACTAATTCCTATTTTGGGTTTTATTCAACCAACTAGACGTTACCCTAGTAGGATTTCTCGATCTTCCACTAGACTAAAAAGTTGGCAAGAACTACTTATTTCTCGACCTCACAATCCAGACCAATTTGGGGCTAAGGTGTTCACGGATAGACCATACCAATTTTGGGTTAATTCCCACCTAAATGACTTCCTAGGGTCGTCAAGCCTAGGTTTTAAGTTCTTCCTCTCCCAAATAGCTGATCTACTAAGAAAACCCTACATAGCACTTACAAATCATGTATTTGAATGAACATTAAAAATAAGATGAACATTAAAAATAATTCAAGAAAAGAGTTTAAGAAGATTCCCGAGATGTATTTGAATGAAGCATGTAATCAACAATAGTCTAATCGATTTACAAATCACGTTCTCAAGAACACTAATGAATAGAAATATAAAATAAATCTAAAGCCTAAGAGAAAGAAAACTAAACTAAAATTATAGAGAAAACTTAGAATATGAAAAGTTGTCCCTAAACAAGTGCTAATTGAGCCTATTTATAGATTTAGGGTAGTCGCCGTCCTCAACCCTAAGTTAGCTGAAATTTTCGTGTTTAATTTCCATTGTGCGGACCAAAATGCCCTTGGCTCATAATTAATCCCAGACAAGGTTGGTGTCGCGACACCCTAATGCCTATGTCACAACACTAAAGGCGGTATGTATGGTTCGGGGTGGCCACAAGGTTGTGTCATGACACCAAAGGCGATGGTTATTCTTGGATTATGTTCCCTATGTTGCAACATTGAACTCCCCGTGTTGTAACACAACGACCAACCTTGAGTTCCTATGCATTTGAATGGCCTTTAAGCCTTATTTGGCCCATAAGGTTCATAAAAAACTCAAAATACACTTTTTGTTAAATTTAAAGCAAAATATGAAAACTTAACTAAACAATAATAAAAAATACTTGCAATCAAGCTCTTAAAGTATGAAAACTAGTTTAATCTGCTACATCGAATTATGACATATCAAATTCCCCCTTACTTAAGTCATTTCTTGCCCTCAAGCAAGGCAAGATAGAAACGAAAAGAATAAAAGATGACCATTGAGAAAGTATAGTACAAATATTGGTTTTGAGTTCATAACTAGATATTTTATATTTACACTTAATCCTAACATGATATATAAATGACTTACCACTTTCAATATCAAATACCTAAGTTCAAGATATTACATAGTATAAAAACATTAAGGTTTTCAAATATATGGATCCATCCATAAATCATACAAATAGTTTGATTATCCTAGTAGAATAAAAACATTTGTTAATGTAATTGCTCAAAATAATGCCAATTCATGAATAAGTTTACCAAGGTCACATAAGGCTTTTATGCTTGTAATTTTCTAAGGCTTAGTATATGTATGGAATTCAAGAAGGAAGCATCAAAATGGATTCAAGTACAAAATAGTTTGGCACATAGTATTGTTCCTTATTCTCCCCCCTTAGTAACCCATGCCTGCTCACCACCTTATTTCTCCTTCTCTCACCTTCCTTATTTCTTCACATAGGAAGTCGCAACATAATATAGCAACTATGACTAACTCATGAGTTTTTGTGCACTAATGATTGAGTTTTTCTAATTTTGTGACTTTGTGACTTTTTAATCTTTTTCAACACATCTCACTCACAATGCTTTTGATTCACCTACTTTTTCTACTCGTTTTGATTTTTTTTTTGAATTTTTCTTTTGTTTTTCACATGTTGTCTAACATATAATTACTATATCACACTACTTCTTCTTATTTCACTCTATTTTTACAAATTTCGTGTGATGTATCTACTTAACCCTCACTACGTATGGCCAGACATCTATATTCGTGCAATTCGAGACCAAAGAAAAAGGGTAAGTACAAATTAGTGTTTTGGGCTCAGTTTTGCATGAAAGTTCATCAATAAGAATTTTCCGCTCAAAATAGGTACTAAGGATTGATAAATGTGGTTAGCTTTTTGGCTCTAGGTGTATACCAAACAATGCCTTAAGTGATTCCTAGGTATCTTAATATTCACAAATTTAATCAATCAAACAATCACAAATTCAACTATCTATCATACATACTAACATGCTCGCTTCCTTGTATTCACTATATCTTTTGGTATATTCAATTACTCAATACCTATTTACAAAGGTAACATATAGAACCTAGTCTTGTAATAACCAAATATTTAAAATCATTCACTGTCATGCCAAATTTATTGTAAATACACAGCCTATGTACATGCTCATAACCAATAACTTGTATTTCTACAAGCTCAAGCACACATTCGGCAATAAAAATTAAAAGAGAGCATGAAAATTTAAAACAAATTCCCTATGTTAGCCCCACACTTTAGATAACACATTGTCCCTAATGTGTAGCCTTAAAATGTAAGGAAATAAGTTACCCAATTGATCGTGATATTGCGATGGTCTAATGGTAGGTGCTTCTTGATGAAAGCTCATAAATATCGTGCTCCTTTCATGTGAAGTTTTTACATAGAAAATTTGAAAACACACAAGGTATATAATTATAATATTTCTATAAATTTGTCTAAATTAATTGCCCTAACTTGTATAAGCCTAAAATAAGTTTGTATAAATCCATATATATAGATAAGGTGTTTTTAAGAAAAGAGTTAAAAAGAACTTCCTCATTCATCTCCCTCATGTAGTCCCCGTTTTCTCCTTTCTTCCTTTTGTCTTTTGTGAAGTATTACAAATTTTTTGTATAGTTCATCTCCTAATAATATATCTGGAGGTTTCATCTATGTGTCTAGTGAATCCAAAAGTAGTCCTTCCATTTTGCATAATTACGCTATTAGATGTGGGAAGTATGTTCTTTTTTATTGATCCCATACACATTCAACCATACTTTGATAAATCCAAGTACCTATGCATATATGCTTCTTTTGCAAAATCACATATACTAGAATAGCCTGTTTTGGGTTGATAATGAAGATGTCTGTTATGTGCCAGATTCTTGAACATACAAATTTCATCCAAAATTTTTCTCTTGGAGTCATTAATGCTTGATTGAGTGTTGCTGTTTTCTTTCTACCTAGTTGATACGTCCATTATTCTTTTCCTTTAGTTAAAAATCTCAAAACTTCTTCCATGTTGACGTTTTTGAATTGTTTGAGATTTGTTCTGAACATGTAATCATGAAAATAGTATGGAGCATCATAAAATTGTCAAATACTTCTTTTAGTTACCAATACGTTGACCCCTCTGACTTTGACATCTGATCGTATCTCAAAATATGGTATTGTTGCTTCTCTTTCTTTCAATGCAAGATGAATTGGGGTCAAATCCCTTTGACACTCCTTTACAATCCTCATTAAAAGGGTCAAACCCCTATTCTTGGACAAATGAATTGGGGTGCAACTATTGTAGGTATTTTTCTATGTCGTTTACCTAGAATTTAACTGATGTATTCATGATTTCAAACAATAATTTGTAATAAAATTGAACCTAAATTTGATGTAACGTCCTCTTCCACGATTGTTGTATTGCTTGAGCTACATGTAAAAATCCCGCAATTTTACAAATTCTAGAAATAGAAGGTATTTTGTGGCTTATTAACTTCTAAGGAAGGATAATGATTAGAATTAAGGTTTAAGTGTGAGTTGGGGATTCTCTTTTTGAAGTGATACTAATTAATTAGTCCTAAGTATACTATAGCTCTACTAAAAACATGTCTTAGGTTAGTGAGTTCAGAACAACAAGTTATGTAAGGGTGTCGCGACATCTCCATTGGTTGTCATGAAACCAAAGGTAATTTACTTGTGTTGATTTTTATTTGGTGTTGTGACATGTGATGCTGATGTCGCAACATGAAGAGCAATTTCTATTATGATTGATTGTTGTCGTTAGACCCTATTTGTTTCACTTTCTTCATTTGTCTCCCCTTCACTTTCCATAGTTTCTCCTCCTTCAAATTGACCCCATATCACCTTACATTGTTACACTTATTAATTGATTTTGTCTTTAGTCGTCCCTCTAAAAGAATGTTTTACTCTCTAACCATTGAAAAAGAAAAGTTTTCCCTCTATTTTAGATAAGTTATATTGCCTCGTGAGGTGTCATTTGGTTTATACTGTATGGTCCTATCCATCTTGATTTTAATTTTCTAGGAAATAATTTCAATCTTGAATTGAACAAGAGTACCTTTTGTCCTAGCAAGAACTCTCGTTTTCTTATTCTAGCATCATGCCGGAGTTTGCTTCTCTCTTTATATAGTTTAGCATTTTCATAGGCCATAAAGTGAAATTCTTTCAATTCTTGCAACCGAAATAATCTTACTTTCTTGCCCAATTCAGGTCTAAATTCAATTCTTTTATTGCCCAATATGCCTTCTTCTCCAACTCAATTGGTAGATGATAGTTTTTTCGTAAACTAGTTTGTTAGGAGACATGCCTAAAGGGTTTTGTATGTTGTTCTATAAGCCCATAGTGCATCATTTAATCTCGATCATAATCTTTCCTATTTGGGTTGACCATTTTTCTAATATTTGCTTAATCTCCGTGTTAGTCACCTTTGCTTGCACGTTAGCCCTGCGGATGGTATGTTCGTTATTCAAAGGTCTCACGATATATTTGGCTAAGGTTGTTTCTAACTTCTTGATACAAAAGTGATATCCTCATCACATGCCAAAGCACTGGTGTTCCAAATCTAGCGAAGATGTTTTTTCTTAAGAATTTGAAAATCGATTTTGTATCATTTGTAGGTAGTGTTGTCGCTTCAACCCATTTGGAAATGTAGTCAACATGTAACACCCCAAACTCGGTCAACACACTACGACCTAACTGCATGTGTAATGTAATCTAATTTGACCCTAATCGGAACGGTGGTTTTAGGACCACGAATCTAAGTCCAGAAATATTTTAATATTATATTTTGTGTTTATTATATGTGAATTAATATGTGTGAAAGTCTCAGAGAAAAATTTTATCGCTTGTGTGTTTAATTTAGAAAAAGGACTTAATCGCGTAAAAGGTAAAAGTAGCAAACTATAGTGAAAAGTGCCTATTTGATGATGGCTTTTTAAAGTAGGGCATTAAAAGAGTAAATAGCCCATTTTGGAGATAGTGGGTGGTTTATGACAAGACTAACCTTATATTATATATTGTTTTTATTATTAAATAAAGGTTAAAATGGTAAATCATTAAAATATTATTATATGTTAAAATACATGAAATTAAAAGCCATTTTAGTGTCTTCTTCTTCCATTGCCGTGAGCTAGCTAAGAAAAAAGGGTTTAAAGTTTTGAAACATTCGGCCATCATCAAGCACAATTAGGTATAAATTTTAGCTCGGTTTTTAATAATTTTTACGTTTTGAGATCGTTGCTTCAGATATTACCCAACCCATGCTTGAATTTTTGAGAATCATGTGTTTATGAGGTTCGCCATTGATGAATTCTTGAGGTTTTGATGTTTGATGATTTTAAATTAAAGATATGTTAAGGATTGATATGTTTTGTGTTAGAAATTTTAGTGAATGTTAGTATTTAGGGCTAATTTGTAAAAGTAAATTTTTAGAGGGCTTATTTGCAAAATAAATGAAATAAATGGACTTATAATACCCTTGTGAACATTCGCCCTTGCATAGTCTTGGCAAATTTTGAGTATTTTATGTTTTGTACAATTAGGACTAAATAGTAAAAATGTGAAATCTTAGGGCAAAATGGTAATTTGCATGTTTATGTGCTTCGGGACTAAATTGAATTGAAAGGTACTTGAATGAGCTGAATTTAATGTGTTCTAGATCAAGAACAAAGAAAAACGAGCTTGGATCGGGAAAAATGAAAGTTGTCGATCAAATTTGTTAACGTTGTCCGTCGAAAGTCGAGGTAAGTCCTTAAGCTAGATTATATTAAAGAATGAATTATGAATGTGTTTAATGACAATGTTTGATAAATTTGGGCATATTTTTATGTGATAGCCGAATGTAAAGGTATTACATTGAATTGGATATGTTTTGTTATATCAGTGTAAAGGTGTATAATCGATATTATATGCAGATTATACAATGATGTAATGATTTTATTTAGAAAATGTGAATAAGCATAGTTGACTTTGAAATGTGATAGAATTATGAAATTTAAGTGATTTAATTGGTTATGGTATTATTGAAATGTGCATTGAAATGATGAAAATGTTGATATCTCGGCTATTAGTGTTTCAGCGTGCTTAGTGTCAGTGATTTGATTCTAAGCCGTGTCTAGTGTGCTTAGTGCCTATGACATATTCGGCTTAGTGCCTAGCGTGCTTAGTGCCAGTAATTTGATTCAAGTCGTGCGTAGCGTGCTTAGTTAGGTGACATATTCTAAGCCGTGTTTAGCAGCTTAATGCCGATGAATTGATATAAATGGAAAATTTGAGAATCAAACAAGGTAAGTTATATATAATGTTTTGTGTTAAAAGCTCGGGTAAGAGTTGGCATATTATGTTTGTAAGGAATGAAGTGAGCAAATTTCTTATCGTTTTAAATCAAATACGATGTGCTGAAATGGTCAATTCCACAAGTACTTTATTTTATAATGTTGAACCTATCATTAATGTGTATGTACATTGCTTATATGTGAAGTTGATAAAGTATATGTTCATGATGACATAGTGATAATAATTGATACAAAAGTGACACTAGTATTCGGCTAAGTGTATTATATATATATAGAAATATTTATGTACAATATTATAAGCTTAAAGATTAAAATGTTTACATGTATGTTCATTACAATTATATGTGCTTAAGACTTACTAAGCCAGTGAGCTTACTTTGTGTGTTTTCGCTGTTCGTTTCATAGATTTTGGTCAAGCTACAGGCTCGAAGGATCGTTGGTGAACTCAACCACTCTATCACTCTCTTTGGTATATATATGTTTTGAATACTTTTTGAGTCAAAGGCATGTATAGACTAAATCTCTTATGTTGTGTTCGAATGATATGTATATGTATGTATGCCATGCAAAAATGGCTATGCTTTTATGAATGTGTGACTTGTAATGTGGTCATGGTATTAGTGATGTGAATAATCGGTTTTGCTTTATGTTAACTTCAAAGGTTTATTTCATGGTTTAAGCATATGTAAGTAATGTATTAGATTAGGTGATCTTTTACTTACTTTAAAGTAAAGGGATAATGATCATGATGATTTGCGAAAATGGCTTGTCCCTTATGGTTTAAACTTGATCGTATAGGTTTCTTTATTTGAGTTGGTTTGAGTTGGTTAAATTATGAAGTTACTATTGGAGATTTTATTAATGGATTAAATATGATTCAAATATCTATGTGACATTGGAATGATGATGATTTGTTTCGCATGTTTAGTTGAATGTATCAATGTGATTAGGTATAGATGATATAAATTGTATTTTATGCATGTGTTAACTAGAGGTGAAATAGTAATGAGTAAATTGATGTGTAATCATGTATAGATTCGCTATGTAAAACTAATGGCATGAAGTAGTGTATGTGGCATAAGGTTATTATGTTGTTAAGTTTAAAATAATAGGTATATGTCGAATAGGTGATTGGGTGGTTTGATGATATGATTTGGTAGAAGTGATAAAACATGCCAAAGATTATATGATCTATATAAGTTATATTAACCGTTCAGATAGGAAGTTTTTATGCTATGTTTTTTTTAAATTGACATATTCAATATGGCTTGAACATGTGCATATACATTTAGTTTAAGTTTATATATTTTGAGTAGAAATATATATATATATATATATATATATGCAAGTATACTTAAATGGGCTTAAATGGATTATGATAAGTTATTAATGTTTAAGTTTGCTATAGTAGTATAAACTCGAAATGCATTTTTCCATGTTTTTAATGAATGTAAATAAAAGATATGATTTATGTTAAGCATCGTAATGCCCTCGGAACTTTAATCGGCAATGGACACGGGTTAAGGGTGTTACAAGATGTCACGAGAAAGCTTGTTTTCGATAAAACCGGTTGTCGCCTTAAGTTGAAAAAAACGCCTTGTTTGATTGAAACCAAATTGGTTTGAATCAAAAGCTTAAACCGCTTTTAAATTTTTTTAAAGAGAATCAAGTTAACTTGTCGATATTATAAGTTCGTTTTTTCCCGATGGTAAAGTTTTAGAAAATCCCGAGAATCCATTAAGGTTTGTGAAAACATTCATTTTATTGACTCTTTTCCATTTTAGACGTGCTTTAATGCTTAACGCAAATTCAAAAGTTGTCAACGAACTAAATAATCCCGAAATAAAAGAAATTTAGATGGCCTTCTTACAACTAAAACCAAATTAAATGAAAATCTAACCCAGAAATAATAATTTAAAACAAAACCCGAAATAACGTGCATGGCCACCTTGAGTCCGTCCCGGCTCCCCATCCGCGGTCTAAGAATCATCTGCAAAATAGAAAGGAAGGGGTGAGTCACCAAGACTCAGTGTATAAGTCCCCATCCCAAAGATATAAGCCCTTACACAATTTCATAAGTGCATATGCCTATCATGCATCCCAAAACATAACATTCCGAATCTTCTGTGTCTACCCCGTGTGGTCAAAACCACTAGTGACCGAGGTCACAAATAATATCTATTTCATACTTAAATATTCTATAATCTTATATTTTCTAATCTTTTCAATTTAGTCCTAATGGACAAATTGATCACTAGTAAATAAAATTTCCTCATGAAATTTTGACACAATCATGCAATGACATCATAAGTCTAGTAAAAATCATAAAACATATATTTCTAGTTTGAATTTGAGGTCTCTCAACTCTATTTTGACTACACCCTAAATCGGGTCATTACATGTTTTGCATGCTCGGATTACATCTTGGAATAGATCAAGATATCATCAATAAATACAACCATAAATCTATCCAAATATTGTTGAAAATTTGATTCATCAAATCCATAAATGCAAGAGGAGCATTGGTTAAACCAAAAGGAATTACTAAAACTCATAATGACCATACCAAGTTCGAAAGTTGTCTTCTGACGTCACACTCTTTAACTCTCAACCGATAATACCTAGACACGAGATCTATCTTTGAAAATACGCAAGACCTTTCAACCGATCAAACCAATCATCATCCTGGCTTGAGTCAATACATAATCTAAAAGATCATCTTTCTTTTTCATAGACAAGACAGGTGCACCCCAAATGAGACATGCTCGATCTAACAAACCCCTTGTCTAATAGTTCTTGTAACTAGGTCTTTAACTCCTTTAACTCAGCCGGTGCCATTCTATATGGTTTTACTGATATCGGGGTTGTTCTCGGAATCACATCAATAACAAATTCAACTTCACGATCTGGGGGTAAGCCCAGTAATTCCTCAAGAAACACATCCACAAACTCATTAACAACTGGTAACTATTCCAGCTTTGATTCAGAACCCCGAGTATCAAGCATGTATGTTGGAAATGCTTCATTACCTTTCTGCATTAATTTCTGAGCTGAAAAGGCTGAAACAATTCTGACAACATCTTTTGTTTTCCCAAACTCAGCCGAAATTATTTCCCCTATCTGAATTTTCAAATCAATATATTTCTCTTGACAATTCACTACAGCATCATGTTTTGTCAGCTAATCTATTCCTAGAATAATATCAAATTCCTGAAAGAGCAATAACATCAAATCAACAGAGAATTCACAGGCTTTTATTTTCAGGTGGGATACCACGATAATCGGATTAACTATCACACTTTGACCTAATGGTTTAGTGACTTGAACATCATAATCGTGAGTTTCAATGATAATTTCTTTTGAGATACTAATACAAAGGCATACATATGAATGTGTAGACCCAGGGTCAATCAATGCATATACAGTAACATCGAAAAGATAGAATGTACTAGCTATTACATATAGAGTTGTTGCTTCTTCTCTAGCTCAAATAGCGTATGTACATGTAGGTGCCCGAGCTTCTGACTGAGTAGCTTTATTTCTCACATTTGCACTACTTTGGCCTGAGCGTTTACTTCTTTAAGAAGTAGCTATTTGCTTTTCTTTTTGTTCATATTCCTCTTTTTGCAGTTGAAGACAATCCTTAATGAAATGATAAGTAGCTCCACATTTAAAACAAGCTCCCATTTTGCTTCTACATTCACCTGAATGAGATTTTTCACAATATTTACACCTAGGCCTGGAAACATTTTGTACACTGCTAACACTAGCTGCAGGTTTAGCAGTTACCCCAATTTCCTGCTGAGTTGTTTTATTTTTATTTGATCTTTCCATCATTGAAGTAGACTGGCTAGAATCATCTCTAAACTTCTTAACCAAAAATGATAAAAATGATTTGTAAGAGCTTCTCTTATAGGATTCTTTTTTCCTTCTTTCCCGTTGCATTTTTCTATTGTACACCACTTCCATCTTTTGAGTAAGATCAGACAGAACAACAAATTCATGTATCTCTGTACCCCCAATCATCATTCTAATCTCATCATTTAATCCATCCTTGAATTGAATGCACATTTCCTCCTTAGATGGAACAATGTCTCTAGCATATTTAATGGGGTATACAAAGTCCCTCTCATACTCAGCTACTGTTTGATTCCCTTGTCGTAGATCGAGAAATTCTCTCTTTTTATTGTCCAAATACCTCTTATCAACATATTTCATTTTAAACTCACTCTGGAATAATTCCCAAGAAATTTTCTCTTCAGGTACTACCACTTCTATAGTCTCTCACCAATTGTATGCTTCTTCTTTTAACAAAGAGACAACACAATTCAAATAATAATTCGGAGAACAAGCTATTTGTTTAAAAACTCTTACTAAATTCTATAGCCAATATTCAGCTTTGATAGGATCGTCATCCGATCTTAGCCAAAATTCTTCAACTGCAAACTTTCTAAGCTTTTCTATTGGAGTTCGCGTTCTAGATTCAGTTGTTAGAGGAAGTGGATGAGCAATAAGGAGTATTACTGGTGGTACATTAGGGGGAGGAGGTTGCTGAGCCTGATTCCTTTATTATATCATCTCATTATACCACTGATTCATAAATCCATAAATCATATTTTTAAGTTCTTTCTCACGTATCAGAGAAATGGGAACATTACTACTTGTCCCTTATTCAGAGGTTTCCACTCTACTATTAACTTCTTCATGTTCATCATGTTCAGGTCTATCTGACATCTTTACAATCTATAAGAAAAAATAAGGAGTAGGTCGGGTCATACACATCACAGATTTATATGGCATGTATTTCTATACACTTTACACATCTCATTCGTTTCGATAATCGGCTAAATTGAAGCTTTGATACCAATAAATATAACACCCCTAACCCGTATCCATCGCCAAAACATGGTTACAGAGCATTATCAGAGTTTTTCATAACATTTACAGTTAATTCATAACATTTACTATTCATATTCAAAATCATAAATAATCAATCATATTATCCCTCAAATGGACCCTCAAGGCCCAACTTATGCATTAGAAGCAAGTCGGACTATTCCGAGAACTCAGGAAATTTTTCACGAATTTTAAAATTTTTCTCATGTACAGGGTCACACGCCCGTGTGGGTAGGCTGTGTGTGACACAGATCACACAGCCGTGTCTCCAACCTGTGTAACTCTTTGACTTGTAAAACATTAAGGTAAAGTTTTCATACGGCCAAGACACACGTCTGTGTTCTAGGCTGTGTAGTACACACGAACGAGACACACGCCCGTGTCTCTGCCCATGTGCTCAATCTTGAACGTTCTATTTCTCAAATTTAAGTTGCGGGGAACACACAGCCAAACCACATGCCCATGTGCCAGGCCATATGTCACATACGGTCAAGACACATCCCCGTGTGGACGAAAGTAGGCCGCTTTAAGGCCACTTTTCTCACCCTTTCCAAAATCAACCTGCATACACATTTCCTTACACCAATATAAGTCAACCAAGCATCCAATTCAAGTCAAATATCAAGTTTTAAACCTAATGCGTCATCACACTACTCATTTGCATAACTTACCACGTAATTCCATTCATTGACTACTATTAGTTACTATTAAATACATTCACATAAACATCATATGTGTATAAGAACCATTCATAACCATATTACAGGTTTACTTTCTTTTCATTTCATCCTATACTTGCCATATAAACCTTAAGTTGTTTTACAAAATATACCGGTGAAATCTGGATAGTGTGGCCAGATGTGTTGATCCAATCCTCCGATCTCTTGTTAATCTACAATGAACATTTAAAAGACAAAAGTAAACTTATGAGAGCTTAGTAAGTTCATAGGCTCAAAAATAAATCTTACCGAATAAATAATAACAAAAAAATTTAAAAAGAGCACTTCATTAATATTCCCTGCTGATCACAATATCAAATGATGAATTCACTTGATTGAGCTCAATATCAGAACTGATTGAATTCTATCACTTCAATTCATATAACACTTACCATTTATTATCAAATTAGAGAACGTCTTACGGATTTGAGTACATCATTTGCTTAAAGCCATAGTCTAATTATGGTCTTACACATATATTACCATGACCTTGCCATGGTCTTACACATATCACAATGCCATAGCCTCGCTATGGTCTTTCACTTTATTACGATGCCATAACCCTACTATGGTTTTACACGTGCACACATATACTACCATGGTCCAACCATGGTCTTACGTTCACAATGCCATAATCCAATTATGGTCTTTTCACTGAAATGCCATAGCCCAACTATGGTCTTACATTCCACACTTTGCAATGGTCCAAACATGGTCTTATCTATCAATCATTGATCACAGAACGATCGTACTCAATCCTGTGTTCTACTTAATTTGAACTTTTGATCCGATTTTCATATTTTATAATATTCATAATTAATAACATAATATAGAATAACACACTATATTGTTCCTAAATTAATAATTAAACATGCAAATTCACCATATGAACGCATTCAGGCCAATTTATTAAATTTGTAGAAATTTAGGGACTAATTTGTTACTTTCTCTTTCCACGCTTATCTTCTGGATTCTTGATTTGTAGCAATAATATGAAAACCAACTTAGAGACTCTTTAATGGTGTTTTTGGTGATTGAAAAAATGAAGAAATGTCTAGATTTTCAACTTAGTCTTTATTTTATTTGTTTAATTTGCAAAATTTCCAATTTTGCCCTTATTTCACCCAATTTCTTTGTTTTTTTTCTGCCTTAACCGTTTCATCCATTTACTTTAGGCTAATTTTCCTTTTAAGTCCTCTTTTATTTAACACTTAAGCTATTTAATAATTTTAACAAGTTTTGTACCTTTTAAATCTAGTCCTTTTTAATTAATTAATTATCAAAACGTTAAAATTTTCCAACAAAACTTTAATTCTAACTCACTAACACTCTTTAAATATTTATAAAAAATATTTACGGCTCGATTTATGAAATCGAGGTCTCAATACCTCGTTTTAGACTAACTTTTCCTAATAAATTCTTTTAATTCACAAAATTCACTAATTCAAAAATACTTCTAAAATCCCATTTAACTAATAAATATTAATTTTTTGAATTTTAAAACTCACTTGTCAGATTTAGTGATCTCGAATCACTATTTTCAACACCACTAAAAATTAGTTTATTATAGCTTCCGAATGTACTACCGTGCAGAGTGTGAATATTGCAACTAAATGTATAGAATTGAGGCGGTATTCGCAAGTATAAGGGTCAGGTTGTAATATAATTTTTACAATGAAGCAGATGAGTAATCTGAAGATTGTACCCAAGAAAGGCGAGTACTAAATTAAAGTTAACCTAAATGAAAATACAAGTAATTAGTATTTTTAATAAATTATATTACGATAAAATATAAATGAAGGATTTTTGGGTTTTTAACGAAACAAAAGTGCATAAAAAAGCAAGCTTTGGAAAACTATAATATAAACTTTATCATATTTAAGCAATGGTGATTAGCTTGCTTCGGTGGTCATAACTAATGTAACACCCCTAACCCGTCTCTGTTGTCGGATTAGGGTTATGGAGTGTCACAACAAAATGAAACAATTTATAACTTAAAACTTCTCAAGTATTTCTTTAATTTTAAATAATCAAATCATTCGTTAAACATGGAAAACATACACTTAAAACTTAAATCAAGTTTAAAGAGCTTAAGTATGAATTTCAAATACATAATAAAATAAAATTTCAAAATTTAAATTATAGTGAAAATTTGTAGTTGGTATCGATATCTGAAACAATAGAAGATGAAAATCGATACCAAATTACTATACCGCTTTCAAAAAAATCGGGGTATCAATAATTAATTTATGGTATCGATATTTTATAAACAAGTATTGGTACTTAATTAAAATCGATACCAATTTGGCATTCTATTTTGTCAAAACTTTTCATACTGACTAGGTATCGATACCTAATTTTAAAATGGTAAAATCTCAACTTTAAATGTAACACCCTAACCCGTATCTGTCGCGAGAATAGGGTGAAGAGGCATTACCGGATAAATAGGATCTTTTACAAACATTTCATATTACAGTTCATCCAATACAATCAAACCGTCCCTTACATTGGTTAACAAGACCTCAAGCATGCTTTAGAATAGGGCCGGGACTAAACCGGACATATACAGAAATTCTCTGAAATTTAAAATTTTTTCTAAGTTACAGAGGTCACACGCCCGTGTGTCTAAGTCATGCCAAAATAAGGCATACATACTGACTTGTCCACACCGCCGTGGACACGCCTGTGTCCCTCACCTGTGGTCGATCCTGACTTGCACCACACGGCCAGTCACAAGTCCGTGGTCGATCCTGACTTGTTTTGAATTACAACCACGAGGGACATGGTCGAGCCACACACCCATGTGCTCAACTGTGTGGGCAAATATAGGCCATTTTCAAGGCCAAATTGCCACCCACACAAGGGTCATCCCTACAATCTCAAACAAGTAATATTCCATACAAAATTGGCAACCAAAATCATGTCTTAAGATCAACATATCATCCCAATCAATATCATCTTTAATCATGCCAACTTATATGCCAATATGCACAACTAAATCACATATAAAACTAATCATGTTTCATCCTTAATTTGCCATTTTCGTAGAACCATCTCATTGTTCAAACATATATACTCATATTGTATCATTATACTTACCATTCATATGACCATATCAAAACCATGAATCCATACCAAAATCAAACATCATATACCAAAGTCACTCATGCATAATACCAACATTTATCTAGCCACATTTCATGGCTATTTACACATCTCAAACATGTTCCAAAATAACTAGCCCATACAAGCCGTATTTAGCTATTTACACTTTTCAAAAGTACCAAAATTGAGTTTAGGTAGTGTGATGACGATCTTTGACGGTTCCCGAGCCTTTCGTAGCTTTGACGACCTATAAAACAGAGTAAACATACACATAGAGTAAGCTTTCCAAAAGCGTAGTAAGCCATATACAAATAAACTTAACATATAATCATTCATAGCACAGCTATTTGTATTCTTTATCATATCTTCATTTCAAACACATATATAATCTCTTTGTCTCATTTGGTTTGCCATTGCTTACCAATTCATCATATCTCAAACATTTCATTTACTCATATTCCAATCATATACATCTCAAATATTTCTTTGTATCAATGCACATAGTTACTCACCTCTCATGCTTATACAAAGCATGCATATCAACGCACACAAACGGATGTACAACTCACATAGTCTTTCATTTCTGGACTTGCCCGTTGAACTGTTCGAACTAAATAGGATATTCAGAGTGCTCGGAATAGTCGTACAATGCCAACATCCTATCCGTGGTCTTACATGTAACCAAATATAGATGCCATTGTCCCAGATAGGGTTTTACACAAATCAATACATATTCAATCATTTTATTATTCAATTCAATCCAAAAACACATATTTAGGGCAATTTGCAAATTAGCCCTCACATTTTCACATTTGGACAATTTAGTCCCTATTTCACAAAATCACAAAATACACATAATTTCAAGTTACCCATGCCTAGCCGAATTCTCATGTAGCTCATACAAGTCCGTACATTTCATTTATTTCACAAATTAGTCCCTCAAAATACTATTTTCTCAATTAAGTCCAAAATACTCAAATTCATCAAAACTCAAACACAAAATATGCTAATCATACACATATATTCCATATTTCATCATCAAATATTTCAAAACTCATGTGTTCATCAAAGACACATTTCAAAATCATCATCAATTCTCAAAATTAAGACATGGGCTTTGTAATTCTCAAGCAATGATTACAAAAACGTAGACATTATCAAAACCAAGCAAAACATACCTTGAATTTGGATCAAACCTAGCGAATACCTCACTTGTTTTCTTATTTTCTTTTCTTATGAGTTTCAGCCAACAATGGATGATAATATGGCCATTTTCATGCTTTTATTTTATTATAATCATATTATTTGATTATTTACTATATTAGCCTTCTAATTAATATAATAAACTTATATACATTAAGGGCATATTTGACCTTTGCCACCCACTAACATAACATGGCTTAATTGCCTCATAAGGCCTCCACATTAAAAAGCCAACTCAGATAAGTACATTATCATATAGAATGTCACTTTTACCTTTTATGCGATTTAGTCCTTTTCTCAAATTAAGCACACAAACAGACAAATTAATTCACGGAACTTTAACACATGCTTAATCACATATAGTAAACATAGAAAATAATATTAAAATATTTTTCGAACTCAGATTTGTGGTATTGAAACCACTATTTCGACTAGGGTCTAAACCGGACTGTTACATTAAAAGTTCATTTCATGCTATAATCTTCTAAAAATAAACAATGGTATTACTTATTTACAACCCTTCAAAACATGTTCAAATCAAACATAGAACATAGCAAATCACTCAAATATTTGTCTAACCAATGTGTCCTCATTGACTCCACATTCCGTATACCAAAACAAATCAAGTTCAACACTTAAACATTTACCAAACATGCTAAATGACCATTTCAAACTCATACCATTCCTCCATAAGTTACCTATTTTCAAAAGGCATAACCAAACTGTTCAAACACATATATTTACACATACATTCACAAGTTAAAAATCAAAGAATATAAACAAGTAACCTCAAGTCACATCACATTGGCAAATTAGCATAAACACAACTAAGCTTGGCATAACTCAAAACAAACCATTTTGTCAATATAGCATTTTAACCTTATTACATACAAGTTTTTAACCATTTCCCAAGGTAACAAAAAACTAAAAAATGATGGGTGACTAGTGTGATTGTGCTTCGACAAAAAATCCAACTGATTGAGCTTTCTGATGACCTACAAAAAAACAACAACCACATAAGCAACTAGTGCTTAGTAAGCTCGTATAAATAAAAGTTAAACTTACCGAACATAAAATGATTAGACCAAACATAATTTCATTATAACATAAGCAAAGTTTCCTTTCCTAAATACACCACCTCACAAGGTTAGTAGCTGTATAAATAAGCATTTAAATCCAAACAAATCATGAAACATGACTCAATAAGCATTCCAAATACATATCATTCATCATGTGTTCAAATAATACCCTTTTCATTTCAAGTATAAATACAAACATTTTCCATTTCATCTTATAATAAAATAAACCTTTTCATATACATACACACTTGAATTAAACATTAATCACTTGTTGGACCAAATAGAATATCATCGGATACTCAGGAATTGCTCACACGAGTTGTGACTATATCATGTAACCGCCAATGCTCACACAAGCTGTGAAATGGGCCTGCTCAACAAGCTATGGGTCGGGATGTTAAACTACACATTGTTGCTCACATGAGTTGTGGAGAATCCACAACAAATACAGGATCTCAGCCATCGGTAGGACATGCAAGACCAACACCAAATCATATAACCCCTAATGACATGTCATTTGTATCCTAAGTATTCACAAGGTTCAAACTGGACCATAGTAGGACCATAGTACAAATCTAGTTCTTTTATTTACATTATAGATGTTATTTCAAACATGCTTCCATGAATGTATACCTTTTCAAATAGAACATACAATTTAACTTCCATCATAATTTGATCCAATATCAAAATACTACACAACTAACAATCTAAATTAAACAAAACATAATGTTTATTAACATTACATTTAAAACATCAATTAATAAGTTTAATACTTATACAAACTTACCTCGACTACAACGGTTGCAAAAACAAAGTCGACGACTACTCCGAAACCTTAGCTTTTCCTTGATTTGTGTCCGTTTGAGTCTTTTCTTGATCTAGATAAATATTCTTGTTTAATTAATTCAAATCCAGCACTTAAAATTAAATAATTAATTTAAGCCTATAGCCCATTTTAATATTAATTTACAAAATTGCCCCTAACATTTTAACCTTTATGCGATTTGGTCCCTAAACCCAAAACTTGAAATTTTACCATTTTTAAAAAGAAACCATGCTAGCTGATTTTCTTGGGGGTCTAATACAGTCTGCATGATTCATCATTTTATCCTAATTCCATTGAATTTTACTATTTTCTCAAATAGGTCCCTAAACATTAAAATCATAAAAATCACTAATAAAATACTTATTTTTAAATACCAACCTTAATAATCTATCAACTAAATTCAAAAAAACCTCTAATTCATTCATGGCAAGTCCCTAAACATTTAATAGTTTTATGAATTGACCCTAGGCTAGCTAGATTAAGATGAAATGGTAACAAAAACGAAAAAATCATTAAAAATGGGATAAAAAACACTCACATGCATACCAAGATAGCTTGGTCGAAAACTCCACCTCCTTACATATGACATTTTCAGCTGTAAAACAAAAAAGAAAAGGAAGAAGAAGATGATGATGGTATCATTTTTATCATCTTTAATTTAATTTTCAATTTACTTAATTACAAATTTAACCACTAAAAACCATCCAAAATACCCTAAAACCAAGCAATAATCATCCACTAACTAATGATATGGTATTATTACCTATTAAGTCCAAAAATTTTCCTTTTATACCTATTTGACACACTTAACTAATAAACATCCACCTTTATATCTTTTAAAAATTAATCATTTTACTTAATTAACTATTTAAACCTTAAAATTTCTTAACAAAAATTTAAATGACATTAATAAATACTCATAAATATTAAATTAATAATATTTATCGACTCTCTTATCAAAATTGTGGTCCCAAAACCACTGAAAATGAGTTGTTACAACTAATTCCTATTTTGGGTTTTTATTCAACCAACTAGACGTTACCCTAGTAGGATTTCTCGATCTTCCACTAGACTAAAAAGTTGGCAAGAACTACTTATTTCTCGACCTCACAATCTAGACCAATTTGGGGCTAAGGTGTTCACGGATAGACCATACCAATTTTGGGTTAATTCCCACCTAAATGACTTCCTAGGGTCGTCAAGCCTAGGTTTTAAGTTCTTCCTCTCCCAACTGCTAAGAAAACCCTACATAGCACTTACAAATCATGTATTTGAATGAGCATTAAAAATAAGATGAACATTAAAAATAATTCAAGAAAAGAGTTTAAGAAGATTCCTGAGATGTATTTGAATGAAGCACAGAATCCACAATAGTCTAATCGCATTTACAAATCATGTTCTCTGAAGAACACTAATGAATAGAAATATAAAATAAATCTAAAGCCTAAGAGAAAGAAAAACTAAACTAAAATTATAGAGAAAAACTTAGAATATGAAAAGTTGTCCCTAAAGAAGTGCTAATTGAACCTATTTATAGATTTAGGGTAGTCGTCGTCCTCAACCCTAAGTTAGCTGAAATTTTCGTGTTTAATTTCCATTGTGCGGACCAAAATGCCCTTGGCTCATAATTAATCCTGTACAGGGTTGGTGTCGCGACACCCTAATGCCTATGTCACAACACTAAAGGCAGTATGTATGGTTCAGGGGTGGCCACAAGGTTGTGTCATGACACCAAAGGCAGTATGGTTATTCTTGGACTATGTTCCCTATGTTGCAACATTGAACTCCCCGTGTTGTAACACAACGACCAACCTTGAGTTCCTATGCATTTGAATGGCCTTTAGGCCTTATTTGGCCCATAAGGTTCGTAAAAAACTCAAAATACACTTTTTGTTGAATTTAAAGCAGAATATGAAAACTTAACTAAACAATAATAAAAATACTTGCAATCAAGCTCTTAAAGTATGAAAACTAGTTTAATCTGCTACATCGAATTATGACATATCAAATTCCCCCTTACTTAAGTCATTTCTTGTCCTCAAGCAAGGCAAGATAGAAACGAAAAGAATAAAAGATGACCATTGAGAAAGTATAGGACAAATATTGTTTTGAGTTCATAACTAGATATTTTATATTTACACTTAATCCTAACATGATATATAAATGACTTACCACTTTCAATATTAAATACCTAAGTTCAGGATATTACATAGTATAAAAACGTTAAGGTTTTCAAATATATGGATCCATCCATAAATCATACAAATAGTTTGATTATCCTAGTAGAATAAAAACATTTGTTAATGTAATTGCTCAAAATAATGCCAATTCATGAATAAGTTTACCAAGGTCACATAAGGCTTTTATGCTTGTAATTTTCTAAGGCTTAGTACAGGTATGGAATTCAAGAACAGGAAGCATCAAAATGGATTCAAGTACAAAAATAGTTTGGCACATAGTATTGTTCCTTATTCTTCCCCTTAGTAACCCTTGCCTGCTCACCACCTTATTTCTCCTTCTCTCACCTTCCTTATTTCTTCACATAGGAAGTCGCAACATAATATAGCAACTATGACTAACTCATGAGTTTTTGTGCACTAATGATTGAGTTTTCTAATTTTGTGACTTTGTGACTTTTTAATCTTTTTCAACACATCTCACTCACAATGCTTTTGATTCACCTACTTTTTCTACTCGCTTTGATTTTTTTTGAATTTTCTTTTGTTTTCACATGTTGTCTAACATATAATTACTATATCACACTGCTTCTTCTTATTTCACTCTATTTTTACAAATTTCGTGATGTATCTACTTAACCCTCATTACGTATGGCCAGACATCTATATTCGTGCAATTCGAGACCAAAGAAAAAGGGTAAGTACAAATTAGTGTTTTGGGCTCAGGTTTTGCATGAAAGTTCATCAATAAGAATTTTCTGGCTCAAAATAGGTACTAAGGATTGATAAATAGGGTAGCTTTTTGGCTCTAGGTGTATACCAAACAATGCCTTAAGTGATTCCTAGGTATCTTAATATTCACAAATTTAATCAATCAAACAATCACAAATTCAACTATCTATCATACATACTAACATGCTCGTTTCCTTGTATTCACTATATCTTTTGGTATATTCAATTACTCAATACCTATTTACAGTGTAACATATAGAACCTAGTCTTGTAATAACCAAATATTTAAAATCATTCACTGTCATGCCAAATTTATTGTAAATACACAGCCTATGTACATGCTCATAACCAATCACTTGTATTTCTACAAGCTCAAGCACACATTCTAAGAATAAAATTAAAAGAGAGCATGAAAATTTAAAATCAAATTCCCTATGTTAGCCCCACACTTTAGATAACACATTGTCCCTAATGTGTAGCCTTAAAAATGTAAGGAAATAAGTTACCTAATTGATCGTGACATTGCGATGGTCTAATGGTAGGTGCTTCTTGATGAAAGCTCATAAATATCGTGCTCCTTTCATGTGAAGTTTTTACATAGAAAATTTGAAAACACACAAGGTATATAATTATAATATTTTTATAAATTTGTCTAAATTAATTGCCCTAACTTGTATAAGCCTAAAATAAGTTTGTATAAATCCATATATATAGATAAGGTGTTTTTTAAGAAAGAGTTAAAAAGAACTTCCTCATTCATCTCCCTCATGTAGTCCCCGTTTTCTCCTTTCTTCCTTTTGTTTTTTGTGAAGTATTACAAATTTTTTGTATAGTTCATCTCCTAATAATATATCTGGAGGTTTCATCTATGTGTCTAGTGAATCCAAAAGTAGTCCTTCCATTTTGCATAATTACGCTATTAGATGTAGGAAGTATGTTCTTTTTTATTGATCCCATACACATTCAACCATACTTTGATAAATCCAAGTGCCTATGCATATATGCTTCTTTTGCAAAATCACATATACTAGAATAGCCTGTTTTGGGTTGATAATGAAGATGTCTGTTATGTGCCAGATTCTTGAACATACAAATTTCATCCAAAATTTTTCTCTTGGAGTCATTAATGCTTGATTGAGTGTCGCTGTTATCTTTCTACCTAGTTGATACGTCCATTCTTCTTTTCCTTTAGTTAAAAATCTCAAAACTTCTTCCATGTTGACGTTTTTGAATTGTTTGAGATTTGTTCTGAACATGTAATCATGAAAATAGTATGGAGCATCATAAAATTGTCAAATACTTCTTTTAGTTACCAATACGTTGACCCTTCTGACTTTGACATCTGCTCGTATCTCAAAATATGGTATTGTTGCTTCTCTTTCTGTCAATGCAAGATGAATTGGGGTCAAATCCCTTTGACACTCCTTTACAATCCTCATTAAAAGGGTCAAACCCCTGTTCTTGGACAAATGAATTGGGGTGCAACTATTGTAGGTATTTTTCTATGTCGTTTACCTAGAATTTAACAGATGTATTCATGATTTCAAACAATAATTTGTAATAAAATTGAACCTAAATTTGATGTAACGTCCTCTTCCATGATTGTTGTATTGCTTGAGCGGTTACAGAAAAATCCTGCAATTTTTACAAATTCTAGAAATAGAGAAGGTATTTTTGTGGCTTATTAACTTCTAAGGAAGGATAATGATTAGAATTAAGGTTTAAGTGTGAGTTGGGGATGCTATTTTTGAAGAGATACTAATTAATTAGTCCTAAGTATACTATAGCTCTACTAAAAACATGTCTTAGGTTAGTGAGTTCAGAACAACAAGTTATGTAAGGGTGTCGTGACATCTCCATTGGTTGTCATGAAACCAAAGGTAATTTACTTGTGTTGATTTTTATTTGGTGTTGTGACATGTGATGCTGATGTCGCAACATGAAGAGCAATTTCTATTATGATTGATTGTTGTCGTTAGACCCTATTTGTTTCACTTTCTTCATTTATCTCCCCTTCACTTTCCATAGTTTCTCCTCCTTCAAATTGACCCCATATCACATTGCATTGTTACACTTATTAATTGATTACTTCTTTAGTCGTCCCTCTAAAAGAATGTTTTACTCTCTAACCATTGAAAAGAAAAGTTTTCCCTCTATTTTAGATAAGTTATATTGCCTCGTGAGGTGTCATTTGGTTTATAGTGTATGGTCCTATCCATCTTGATTTTAATTTTCTAGGAAATAATTTCAATCTTGAATTGAACAAGAGTACCTTTTGTCCTAGTAAGAACTCTCGTTTTCTTTTTCTAGCATCATGCCAGAGTTTGCTTCTCTCTTTATATAGTTTAGCATTTTCATAGGCCATAAAGTGAAATTCTTTCAATTCTTGCAACTGAAATAATCTTACTTTCTTGCCCAATTCAGGGTCTAAATTCAATTCTTTTATTGCCCAATATGCCTTCTTCTCCAACTCAATTGGTAGATGATAGTTTTTTCTGTAATCTAGTTTGTTAGGAGACATGCCTAAAGGGGTTTTGTATGTTGTTCTATAAGCCCATAGTGCATCATTTAATCTCGATGCCCAATCTTTCCTATTTGGGTTGACCATTTTTTCTAATATTTGCTTAATCTCCAGGTTAGTCACCTTTTCTTGCATGTTATCCTGCGGAAGGGATGTTCTGGTTATTCGGTGTCTCACGATATATTTGGCTAAGGTTGTTTCTAACTTCTTGATACAAAAGTGATATCCCTCATCACATGCCAAAGCACGGGGTGTTCCAAATCTAGCGAAGATGTTTTTTCTTAAGAATTTGAAAACTGATTTTGTATCATTTGTAGGTAGTGTTGTCGCTTCAACCCATTTGGAAATGTAGTCAACATGTAACACCCCAAACCCGGTCAACACACTACGACCTAATCTGGCATGTGTAACAGACCGAATTTGACCCTAATCAGAACGGTGGTTTCAGGACCACGAATCTGAGTTTGAGAAATATTTTAATATTATATTTTGTGTTTATTATATGTGAATTAATATGTGTGAAAGTCTCGTAGAAAAATTTTATCGTTTGTGTGTTTAATTTAGAAAAAGGACTTAATCGCGTAAAAGGTAAAAGTAGCAAACTATAGTGAAAAGTGCCTATTTGATGACGGCTTTTTAAAGTGGGGCATTAAAAGAGTAAATAGCCCATTTTGGAGATAGTGGGTGGTTTATGACAAGACTAACCTTATATTATATATTGTTTTTATTATTAAATAAAGGTTAAAATGGTAAATCATTAAAATATTATTATATGTTAAAAATACATGAAATTAAAAGCCATTTTAGTGTCTTCTTCTTCCATTGCCATGAGCTAGCTAAGAAAAAAAGGGGTTTAAAGTCTTGAAACATTTGGCCATCATCAAGCACAATTAGGTATGAATTTTAGCTCGGTTTTTAATAATTTTTATGTTTTTGAGATCGTTGCTTCATATATTACCCGACCCATGCTTGAATTTTTGAGAATCATGTGTTTATGAGGTTTGGCCATTGATGAATTCTTGAGGTTTTTGATGTTTGATGATTTTAAATTAAAGATATGTTAAGGATTGATATGTTTTGTGTTAGAAATTTTAGTGAATGTTAGTATTTAGGGCTAATTTGTAAAAGTAAATTTTTAGAGGGGCTTATTTGTAAAATAAATGAAATAAATGGACTTATAATGCCCTTGTGAACATTCAACCCTTGCATAGTCTTGGCAAATTTTGAGTATTTTATGTTTTGTACAATTAGGACTAAATAGTAAAAAATGTGAAATCTTAGGGCAAAATGGTAATTTGCATGTTTATGTGTTTGGGACTAAATTGAATTGAAAGGTACTTGAATGAGCTGAATTTAATGTGTTCTAGATCAAGAACAAAGAAAAACGAGCTTGGATCGGGAAAAAACGAAAGTTGTCGACTAGCCGGTTAACGTTGTCCGTCGAAAGTCGAGGTAAGTCCTTAAGCTAGATTATATTAAAGAATGAATTATGAATGTGTTTAATGACAATGTTTGATAAATTTGGGCATATTTTTATGTGATAGCGAATGTAAAGGTATTACATTGAATTGGATATGTTTTGTTATCTCAGTGTAAAGGTGTATAATCGATATGATATGCAGATTATACAATGATGTAATGATTTTATTTAGAAAATGTGAATAAGCTTAGTTGAATTTGAAATGTGATAGAATTATGAAATTTAAGTGATTTAATTGGTTATGGTATTATTGAAATGTGCATTGAAATGATGAAAATGTTGATATCTCGGGCTATTAGTGCCTAGCGTGCTTAGTCTTGATGATTTGATTCAGACTTCGTGCCTAGCGAGGCTTAGTGCTTGGTGACATATTCTGCTTAGTGCCTAGCGTGCTTAGTGCCGATGACATATTCGGGCTTAGTGCCTAGCAGGCTTAGTGCCGTAATTTGATTCGGCTTCGTGCCTAGCGGGCTTAGTGCCTTAGGTGACATATTCGGGCTTCGTGCCTAGCAGGGCTTAATGCCGGTGAATTGATATAAATGGAAAATTTAAGAATCAAACAAGGTAAGTTATATATAATGTTTTGTGTTAAAAGCTCGGTAAGAGTTGGCATATTATGTTTGTAAGGAATGAAGTGAGCAAATTTCTTATCGTTTTAAATCAAATACGATGTGCTGAAATGGTCAATTCCACAAGTACTTTATTTTATAATGTTGAACCTATCATTAATGTGTATGTACATTGCTTATATGTGAAGTTGATAAAGTATATGTTCATGATGACATAGTGATAATAATTGATACAAATGTGACACTAGTATTCACTAAGTGTATTATATATATATATATAGAAATATTTATGTACAATATTATAAGCTTAAAGATTAAAATGTTTACATGTATGTTCATTACAATTATATGTGCTTAAGACTTACTAAGCCAGTGAGCTTTTTTGTGTGTTTTCGCTGTTCGTTTCATAGATTTTGGTCAAGCTACAGGCTCGAAGGATCGTTGGTGAAGTCAACCACACTATCACTCTCTTTGGTATATATATGTTTTGAATACTTTTTGAGTCAAAGGCATGTATAGACTAAATCTCTTATATTGTGTTCGAATGATATGTATATGTATGTATGCCATGCAAAAATGGCTATACTTTTATGAATGTGTGACTTGTAATGTGGTCATGGTATTAGTGATGTGAATAATCGGTTTTGCTTTATGTTAACTTCAAAGGTTTATTTCATGGTTTAAGCATATGTAAGTAATGTATTAGATTAGGTGATCTTTTACTTACTTTAAAGTGAAGGGATAATGATCATGATGATTTGCGAATTCTCTACCAAGAGAGCAAATTCTCTCTCCTACTGTGGAACAATCAACATCCACAGCTCATCTCTCAGCCCGTCTTCAAACCTGACACAACGCTTGTGTTTCGTAGCCACGATACTCCTAGCATAACGACTCAGTTGAAGGAATTTCGCCTCATATTCCGATACTGACTTATTCCCTTGAACCAAATTCAAGAACGCGTTCCGCTGCGCATCTATATAATCGGACCTGACATACTTCCTCTGATAAGCTGCCTTAAAGAAATCCCAAGTGATGTCATCAGCTGTCGCACCATCCCGGACCGTGAGCCACCACTGATAAGATTCATCACGGAGAAGAGCCACTGTCCCTTTCAACTTTTCCTCCACCGTAAGGTCCAAATAGTCCATTATACGTTCAGTCGCCTCAAGCCAGTACTCAGCTGTATTGGGAGCCACACCTGAAACCCCCCAGAACACCTCTGTTCTATTGGCTCGGAGTCGCTCAAACACAGATTTCTGAGCCTCCATACCTCCACCTGCACCGGCTACTCTCTCCAAAACCCGCAGCATCGCCTGTGACACCGCGTCGTCACCACCCGTCTGATCCTGGAACCCAGTGTCCACAGCTGGCGGTGGCGGTACCTCATTCTCTGACCCATGGCCCGACCCTGCCGGTTCTGATACAGTCATCCTACCTTTACCACGCCTGCGTGTATTACGCCCCCGTCCGCGAGTACTCATGTCTACCATTCCCGAATTAATCTGATTTAAGAATTTTATGTATTAGCTTTCTTCCACTGTATTACAGCACAATTTTATGAATAACTTAGAGTTGTTCTCGTAAATTCATACAATCCTATGGGCTTCAGTCTCTAAAGTGGATTCCTATTACTAGCATCCATAACACAACTATTTAAACCATGCAATCAACAGTTAGAGGACTTACCATTGCGGATAGGTGCCGGAGACTCAGGTGCCATGCTTTCCAAAACATGCATTTTCCTTCAAAGTTATTTCACAAACCTTTTATTGAAAATGTTTTGGGCCTCGGGCCCATAGTCGAGCTGTTGAACCTGGCTCTGATACCAAAATTATAACACCCCAAACTTGATCAACACACTACGACCGAATCCGGCATGTCACAGAGAAAGCTTGTTTTTGATAAAATCGGTTGTCGCCTTAAGTTGAAAAAAAAACATCTTGTTTGATTGGAAACCGAAATTGGTTTGAATCAAAAATAAGTTTTCTCCGTGACATGCCGGATTCGGTCGTAGTGTGTTGACCGGGTTTGGGGTGTTACACAACAACTAACAAGATATACTGATTTCCAAAAGAACTTGGGAAGGGTCATGTAAAATCAATCCCCCAAACTTTAAATACCTCTACTTCAAGGATCCTCATTTGTGGCATTTCATCTTTTTTTAATATATTTCCAATCCTTTGACATCTATCGCATCCCTATACAAATTCATAAGCATATCTATTCATTGTTGGCCAATAAAATCCCGATTGCAATATCTTCTGAGCAGTTATTTTTCCTTCGAAATGTCCACCACATGGTGAAGTATGGCATTCTTGTAAGATGTTGTTTATTTCTTCTTTAGCCACACATCTTTGTACTATTGATCTGCACGTTACTGAAACACATACGGATCTTCCCAAATATAATTTTTTTAATTCATGCATTATTCTCTTCTTTTGCTACCAAGATGCATTTATTGGAAAAAATGCTTTGAAAATATAATTCAAATAATCTGCATACCATGGTGCCTTATTATTTCTATCCCCTACCTGATGTATGGCTACCTAGAATAACATCTCATCAATAAAGGTTTCTTTAATTTTTTCAGAAATTTTCTCCTCCATTTTATTTATTCATACTGCTAAAGAGATCATGAAAATTTTGGAGGATTTGCTCGAAGGCCAAGTCGTATGGGCTCAACAATCCACTATTACAAATTTGATGAACTTTCAACAGAAAGACACTCCAATCAAAGAACATATGCTTAAGCTTATGGGATTCTTTGTAGAAGGGGAGGACAATGAGGTTGAATTGGACATGGACACTCAAATTGAAATAATGTTTAAATCCTTAACCAATGAGTTCACCTACTTTAGGGATGTTTACAACTAGAGGAACAAGACACTTGTCTTGACTCAACTCATGAAGGAATTACAATCCTATGAGTTGATTTTGAATGGTGGTAAGCTAGTTCAAGAGAAACTTGAGGCAAACTTGTAACATCCCTAACCTGAAACCATCGCCGGAATAGGGTTAAGAGGCATTACAGAACAATAAGAACATTTCACATCCATTTCACGACACAAAGTCAATCATCAATCAAACATATTCAAATACAAGCATATAGTCCCTTATCGGGGTCTACGAGACCTTAGACACGTTTTAGAAAGAGGTTGGGACTAAACCGAACACTTACAAAAGTTTTAAAAAATTTAAACATATTTTAACACTGTAGAGGTCACACGCCCGTGCGGCAGGCCGTGTGCCTCACACGGCTACCAGACACGCCCATGTGTCCAGCCCGTGCCAAAACAGAGCATATATACTGACTTGTTCCCAGGACCACTAGGCACGCCCGTTTGCCATAGCCGTGTGAAATTAAGGTAGCTACTAACTTGGTCACACGGCCACCAAGCACGCCCGTGTGCCATGACCATGTATGCAAAATAGGCCATTTGCATGGCCAATTTGCCACCCATACGAGGGTCGACCAACAAGCTTCAAAGCAATAACTATTCATGCTTTTAAATGCATTCAAACATACCATTTCATTCACCAATTAATCATCAACAATACCATCTACTGCCATACCTAATATCATCACAAATGAGTCCATTCAAAGTAACAATTGTACATCTCAAAACATGTATATATCAAGCATAATGTAATCCATGCCGTAATTCATCTTCAAACCACATCTTTCGTCAACTACAAAATCATGAAATATACCAAATTCATAGCTCATTCATAAATTCAACATCATTCAACTTCCAAGCCAAATCACATGGAAAGGATTAAACATTTCAAAACACGCCATAACTTCTAGCCTATACATGCCACATTTCAACTATATACATCTTTCCAAAAGTACCAAAATAGATCGCCGATAGTGTGATAGAGATACTGAATATTTTTGAATCCGAGCTAGCTTTACTGACACTATAAAGTAGAGAAACAAATCACACAGTAAGCTTTCAAAAGAGTAGTAAGTTCGAAATACAATACATACTACTCAATAATACCACATCAATATATATTTATACCATCACTAGATAAAGGAACAACTAGGCACATTATCAATCTCAACCACATACTCAATTATCTATTCATTCATCTCTTTAATCTATCATCAGCCACATAGGTTCAAACGTACCTTGATCAACACATAGTTACTCACCATTCATGCTACTTAATTGCTTGATATTACCTCTCATTCAACCTTTGCTTATTCCTTTGACTTATTCGCACACTTAGAGCCAATTTGATAACTGAAACTAATCATCACTGCAAACTTAGTGCCAACATGTTAAACCAAACTTATTTTGGTATCGCACACACAGTGCCAATTTGATAACCCGGAGCTTCTATCTTTCCGTACACACAGTGCTAATCATCTCTGTCTCGTTTCTAATTTCGCACACTTAGTGCCATCTAATTCAATTCTGCACATAGCATTTCTAATCTATTAGTTATATATAAATTTCATTCAATACACACCATATAGACACAATTTAGCAACTAGTATTATATCCGAACTTACCTCGGACGTCAAAATACCAAAATGGTCGATTAATTGAGCACTTTGTCTTTGCCTCGATCTCGATCCGAACCTCTTCTTTCTTGGTCTATACATATTCAAATTCAACTCATTCGATCACCAATTCATTCAATGTAGTCCACACACACTTATTTAGCACATTTTGCAAAAAAGCCCTCACATTTTCACATTTCAAATCTTTAGCCCCTAATTCATAAAATCATCAAATGCACATAATTTGCTTGTGCCCATGCCTAGCCAAATTCTCACTATCCTCATACAAGCCCAAATATTTCATTTATTTCATATTTTAGTCCCTCAATTTACATTTTTCTCAATTTAGCCTAAATTACACAAATTCATCAAAACTCCAAAGACAAACTATTTTAATCAAACACATATCTTTCATTTTCCACTATCAAACATTCAAGAATCCACATGTTCATCAATGGAATATTTCAAAAACAACATCAATTCAAAAAATTAAGACATAGGTTAGCTAGAGCACAAAGCAACAATTACGAAAATGTAGAAATTATAAAAAATCGAGCTTAAACATACCTTAAATTAAGCTTAACCCTAGCCAAATATTCAAAGCTTTTCTTCCTCATTTTTATTTTTTAATTTCGGCACCAAGAAGATGAACTTGGTTTCATCTTTCTTTTTATTTTATTTAATACATATTAATTCAAACTTTACTATTTTACCCTTATTATAAAACATTATAACATACATTATAATTGGTTATTTTGTCCATTACCATCCACCAACCTTAATAGTGGGTTAATTACCTCATAAGACCTCCAAATTATAAAAGACAACAACAATTAAGCACTTAACAATCAACATACAACATTTTACACTTTACGCGATTAGGTTCTTTCTCACAATTCAACACATAGTTGATAAAATTTTTACACGAAACTTTCACACAGGCTCAATCACACATTATAAACATAAAAAATAATTTAAAATATTTTTTTGACCTCGGATTTGTGGTCTCAAAACCCCTGTTTCGACTTGGGTCTAAACCAGGCTGTTACAAAACTTAACTGTGAGCTTATTATCCTCTAAGGGGATACAGAAAGCTAAGGGAAAGAATAAGTTGAATAAGATTTTGGTTCCACCTCGTGTGTATAGGAAAAAGACTAAGAAGTCAAAGGATCCTAAAAAGATCAAATGTTTTTCTACAACATGAAAGGACATTTTAGATCAAATTGCAAATAGTATTTGGATTATCTTACCAAAAATAGAAAATGAATGAAACTCTTTGTGGTTGAAGCTTTCTTAGTGTAAGAATCAATTGACAACTAGGTTATTGATTCTAGAGCCACTAATAAAGTATGTGTTTCTTTATAGAGGTTTAACGAAATGAAAAGTTTGTGTGATAGGAGTCTCTCATTACGAATCGGGGATGGGAGATATGTTTCAACCGAAGCTGTGGGAGGAGTTATTTTACATTAGGATGATTTTATGATCATTGTTTTAAAGGATGTGTTTTATGTACCTCATTTTAAGAGGAATTTAATTTCTATAGCATGTTTATTTAATGATGGTTATTCCGTGACATTCAATAAAGCGATTGCTATTCATATAAATCATTATTTGATCTGTAATAGATGGAAAACAATTTCTATTTTATCAAACCAAAAAAGTATTCAATGCTTCAAACTGTAATGGTAAATAAGAAGCTTAAAAATTCTCACTCTAATAAGGGTACCTATGATCCTTAAGACTTGGTCATATTAACCAAGAAAAAATCACTAAACTTGTGAAATATGGTCCATTAAGTATGCTTAAGGAATTTAGTCTTCCACAATGTGAATCTTACTTTCTCGAAAGTTGTAAAAATACCTGCAAACAATCAACAACATAGGGCAATCTGTCATAGTGCGAGAGTTTCTAAGAAATCGAACTTATTCATCTATGATGGTAGTATTTGTAATACGAAAGTCAATCATGAGGATGATGATTCAGTCACTTATAAGGAGGCTATGTAGGGCGTTCATTTAATGCTTTAGAAATAGGCCATGGATGTCGAGATGGATTCTATGGAATCCAATACGGTGTGGGATTTGTAGGCTTACCGGTTGGGATTAAACCTATACGGTGTAAGTGGATCGACAAGAAGAAGAGAAATGCAGAAGGAAAAGTGGAAACACATAAAGCTAGACTTGTAAAGAAAGGCTACACACAAAAAGAAAGCATCAATTACGATGAGACCTTCTTTCCTGTAGCCCTACTCAAGTCTATCTACATACTCTTATCCATTGTCCCTACTCTCAATTACGAGATTTGGAAAATGGATATGAAGAAAGCATTCTTGAATGGCTATCTTGATGAGACCATTTACATGGCTCAACCCACTGGCAATGTTGCCAAAGGAAAGGAGCACAAAGTTTACAAACTGCTAAGATCCATTTATGGACTTAAGCAGGCATCCCGCTCATGGAATACAAGATTTGATCAAATGATCAAGACTTTTGGGTTTGAGCATAACACTAATGAACATTGTGTTTATAAGTGTATAAAGGACAAAAATGTGGCCTTCTTTGTTTTTTATGTTGATGGTATTCTACTTATTAGAAATGATGTACAAGAATTATCATCGGTTAAATTGTGGTTATCTCAACAGTTTAGCAAGAAGGACTTGAGTAAAGCTAGTTATATTCTTGGAATCTGAATCCTTAGGGATCGAAAGAATAAAACAAAATCACAAGATTCATACATCGATAAGGTACTGGAATGGTTTACAATAATAGATACAAAACCAGACGCTCAGCTGACTGCATCGAGTTTTCATCTTTCTTTGGATGACTGTCCTAAGACAGTGGAAGAAAGAGAGCATATGAGTAAGGTTCCATATGCTTCGATTGTTGGAAGCCTTTTGTATTTGACGCTTTACGTACATCCAAATATTTATTTTACCGTATGAATAGTGGATGTGGTGAAAGTTGCTTCTGGAGATAACCTTATAGATCCATTTGCTAAAACTCTTGTAACTGGCAGTTTTAACAAACACGCCGAGGGTATGAGAATACAAAAAATGACATATTTACTTCACTAAGGCAAGTAGAAGATTGTTGGGAAATGTGTACATGTTGTAGTAAATATGTAAATATTTTCTATGTATTTGAACGATGAGTAAAAAATAAAGTTAATTTCACATTTCACTATTATATCATTTGTATTTTTGGCTTTCATGTTTTGCATGCATAGCAAAATTGTGACAAGCAAATATTAGCTCATTGATTGTCTAAGTTCAAACTGATGATAAGTGACATTGTAAGAATGTTTACATTGTAAAAAAGACAAGTTACTTCAATAGATAATCTAAACAAGTCCATAATCTCGTAAAAGAATCAAAGTGAGCATTTGATTTGATTCAAATACTTAGAAGGATTATTATGTTTTCTATAATTCCAATTGGGCAGATGGCTAGTCTTGGCTATCAGAGCAGTTGACTCAACAGGTAGATATATAGATGTATTCATTGGAAGAATGATACATTGGATTGGACCTAAGATGAATTAATTTTTAATCCGTTTGTGAATTTATTCACTTATGAGTTCATTGTGTGATTTTTCTAAATCTTGAGTTAGTCACTGACCATGCATCTAAAATTAACACATACTCATGCTAAACACACAACATCTCATAGGAGTATAGAAACTCACCTTGCTTCCTTACTCTTAATAGCTTAACTTGTCCAAACGCCAAAGCCTCCTTCGTCTTGGCAATTAAACATAACAACCATTTATCAGTTATCTTGAAGGTATTTGAACCTTAAAACTTAAAATCCATAATCAACAGATGTTTTGGGGGCTCTTACTCTACTTCCTCTCTTCAATCCACAAGTTCAAAGGGGTGAGGAAACTTACCAGTTCCAGATTCCTCTACTTTTAGACACCAAATCACAAGATGATTATAACACATAGAGCTTACTTCAGCTACCTGACTATTCCCTAATCAACCACTAATGTTTTTGAATATCTCGTTAGATTCCACAAATTTTTGTTTCTATAAAATCTACTCTCCAACTCCTCTTCAAGTTTAGGTCCTTAGGGGGAAACGGGTTTGACAAGTTTGTGTAACACCCCAAACTCGGCCCATACGTCATGACCGGATCTGGTATGCTACGAGTTGAATGTTGAAAACTTTACTTTGAAGGGTTTTGAAAATCTAAGTTTATCTTAACCGATTAATCATTAATTCTGATATTTTGAAGAAACCTTAACATTTGCGTTGGACACATTTGGAAAACCCATTTGGTTTCACTTTATAATTAAGACTTTGAAAACATAAGTCTGTAAGACATATAGAATAAATAAAGGGAAAAAAATGTAAAACGATAACCTAAGTTATGGGGGCCTTATTACAAAAATAATCTCAAATTTAAACATAAAGAAAAAAACAAAAATAGTCTATAAAGATAAAAAAACTTGATGGCCCCTCGAGTCCGCCTCGGCTCCCATGTCCACGATCTACTGCTCATCTGAAAAGTTGGGAAAAAAATAAAAGGGTGAGTCACAAAGACTCAGTGTGCAAATCCCGAAAACACATAAACGGCTTGGGCCCACAAACACATTATGGGCCTACGCCCATTCACAATGACACAGAATATATATTACATGCGACATGGCCCAACCCAAACCTAAAACTCCATCCTCTACACACCCCTGTACCAACCATCACACCGTTGGGATTCCTACAATCAACCCTCCATCCGCTACACACCATATCGACAACTGTGCTGCCTGTCATAAGGACCGATCACTATGTGACCTATGTGGTAAAGCCACCAATCGCTATGCGACCTTAATAATATATCGACAGCTGCGCTGCCTGTCAGAAAGATCGATCACTATGTGACCTATGTGGCAAAGCCACCGATCGCCTTGCGACCTGCTCCCCCTCATCATATTAGCCCCATCCCATGCATACATAAATGCAAGAATCAGAACATTAAACTATCTAAACAGATCACATACTTTCACATACTTCGATACACATAGGGAAGTTTCTATGATTACATACCTGGCATCCCTTGCCTACCCTTTTTGGGTATTACGATCGTTCATACAAATTTCAATTTTTGGCTTTTAGCCTATAACATATACATAGTACGCTTTAACTAGTCTGATAGAGATCGCACACACCGATTACCAACAGATAAGATTTTTTATGCCGACACTATCAGAAGTCGATACGACTGCTAACTGCCTAAGGTTTTGCTCCGAAACCGGTCCACAAATCGGCGGCCAATCCCAAACTATTGACACCGTGCGTTTCTTAAACTTTGGGGCTGAAACTACAGATCCAACCCCTTCCTTTGATTTGCTGACATGCGAGTCCATGAGTGATCTTTAGTCAGAAGATACTATGATGATTGCTTAATGCAACATTAGGTTAAGGCACGAATAATGAAAAAGAACCCGGTTAAACAACATAGGAAGAATTGAACCCTTACCTTGAAATCCCAAAAAGAGATTGAGACTCCGAGACTAGCGTTTCTGACTTTTAAATCTAGGCGATCTACCTAAATGCCCAACACGAAATTATACAAAACCATTAAACCATTAGCTTTTCAGCTTTGTCTTCCAAAAACCGAAAGAGAAAGTGAAGAGATAGGAAAATCGGCACTCACCTTAACACAAAGAATTTGACTACCCCTTAGAGATTTCGACTTTTGAGAAGATCAGAAGAAAAGATGATAGGCAAAAGTCTATGTAAATTTGGCTTTAGTGAAGAAATCAGCAAAAGGGAATAGGAAGCATTCGGCTATGGGGATGGGAAGAGAGTTCAAAGTTTCAGCTTCTGAAAGAAAAGATGTTGAGAATAATTGGGAGGATTCGGCTTTTGAAAGAAAAAAAAAAAAAAGAAAAGAGAATAGAATAATAGACTTTCGGCTTTTGCATAAAAGTGAGGATGAGAGAATGGAAAAAGAAAATAGGGACCAAATACCGAAATTGAAGAGATAACCCCTCTATTTAAAGAGAATTTCAGCACCCCCGCTAGAGTTGGAAATTCGGCCACCACTGTGCTTAGCAAATAACTCCTAAACTTCCTCCCTTATCTTTATCCGATCACTTCTTCAAAAGAGGCCTAGATAGCACCAATTCTTCCTCCCTTTATCAGCACATTATCCACATGTTATTATCCTCCTATTTTCAAGCCCCTATGCCGTCCCTCTCTATCCATTTAAAAGCCAGAAATTAGCTAAAATTGTATTAAAAGAATTAAGCTTCAAGTGGCTCGAACTTGGGCCCTCTTCATCTGCTAATAACGCCACCCCATGGTTCCATGTAGCGCCACTTAACCTTGGGCCACAAGCCTATTTTGGTACTTTATACGCTGATAACATTTTTAAAGTCCTAACTGAACTAGGTTTCCACTAGAGTGTCCAATAATTAATTTTGCTAAGGCCTTAGCCCAACCTCGAGCCCAATCTAGACCCTTAACACTCTAATTAACACATTACACATAACCACACATTAAACGCATAGGCCCATTAATTCAGGATGTCACAGTTCTACCCCCTTAAAGAAATTTTGGCCTCGAAATTATTGATCAGAACAGATGGGGGTACTACTGTCGCATCGTCTTTTTTGGTTCCCATGTTGCCTCCTCAGAACTATGATTCTGCCATAGAATCTTAACCAATAGAACCGTCTTCCTTCACAACACTTTGACATCACGATCCAGGATTTCCACCGGTTCCTTTTCAAAGGATAGGATAGGTCTCACCTCAATTTCTTCCATAGGCACCACATGAGACGGATCCGAACGGTAACTTCTTAACATAGAGACGTGGAATACATTGTGAATATAGCTTAGCTTAGAAGGTAGCTCTAGCTAATAGGCTACCGGCCCTACTCGTTTCAACACCCGATAAGGCCCGATAAATCTGGGAGTCCAAACCTCAGTACTTTCTTCCATGGCGACACCTTCAAGAACACCTTGTCACCCACCGCAAACTCTATGCCCTTACGCTTTAAGTCTGTATAGGACTTCTGTAGGTCCGACACTTTCTTTAGTCGAGCTCGAATTAACTCAACCTTCTCCTCTATCTCGGTAACCAACTCCGAACCCCAAATCCGACGTTCCCCTAATTCCGTCCAATAGGTAGGAGTATGACACTTCTGCCCATACAATGCTTCATAGGGCGCCATCTGAATACTAGACTGGTAGCTGTTGTTGTATGCAAATTCCGCCAACGGTAAAAACTCTTCCCAACTACCTCTAAAATCAATGACACATCCCCCAACATGTCCTCCAAGATCTGAATCACTCGCTCAGACTGTCCATCGGTCTGAGGATGAAACGCTGTACTTAAATCCAACTTCGTGCCCAATACTTGATGCAAAGCCTTCCAGAACCACGATGGGAACCTCGGGTCCCTGTCCGATATGATTGATACTGGTACCCCATGCAATCTCACTACCTCCACTACATATAGCTTAGCCAATTTCTACAAAGAGTAATCGACCCGTACTGGTATGAAATAAGCAGACTTCGTCAAGCGATCAACAATTACCCAGACTGAATCTTTCTTAGTAGGCGTGAGGGGTAGCCCACTAACAAAGTCCATTGTGATCCTTTCCCACTTCCATTGTGGAATCTTTATTGGCTGTAACAACCCCGATGGTAACTGATCCTCTGCCTTTACCTGCTGATAGGTCAAACACGTACTCACCAATTTAGTTACCTCACGCTTTAAGCCCGGCCACCAGAATTGATCCCATAAATCTCGATACATCTTACTCCCTCCGGGGTGCATAGCGTATGAACTTCCACGCGCTTCTTGCAAAATCCTATGCCTCAATCCCGGATCCTTTGGCATGCAAACTCTCCCTTGAAAATATAATAGTCCTTCCTCATTCATACTGAAGTCCGTCGATCCATCACTTGATCCTACATGAAACTTCTCCTTTAGCAAGTCATCGGTTTGCTGCTTCTCCTTAACCTGACTGACCCAAGAGGGTTTCACTTGAAGTTTAGCCAATAAACTCCTATCATCGTACAAACTAAGGTGAGCAAACATTGCCCTCAAGTTAGAGATTACTTTATGACTTAAGGCATCCGCCACCACATTAGCTTTACCCGGATGATACTCAATCAAGCAATCATAATCCTTTAACAACTCGATCCACCTCCTCTGCCTTAGATTCAACTCCTTCTAGGTCAAGAGGTATTTTAGGCTCTTATGATCTGTATAAATAACAAATTTTTCCCCGTACAGATAATGTCTCCAAATCTTTAATGCAAAACCACCGCCGCCAACTCCAAGTCATGGGTGGGATAATTTGCTTCGTGCGATTTTAACTGCCAAGATGCATACACAACAACCTTTCCATCTTGCATTAACACTCATCCTAGTCCCATGTGTGATGCATCACAGTAAATTACGAATTCCTTTCCAGCCTTCGACTGAATCAATACCTAAGCCTCCGTCAAAATCTTTTTAACTTTTGAAACTCTCTTGCTGCTTACTAGACCAAATAAACGAAACTCCTTTTGTAATAACTTAGTCAATGGTGCCACGATTAAAGAAAATCCTTCAACAAACCTTCGATAGTACCTCGCCAGACTAAGAAAACTCTGAATTTCTGCCATAGACCTAGGCGGCTTCCAATCCAATACCGCTTCAATTTTTCGAGGGTCAATCCTAATCCCCTTTGTCGACACAACGTGGCCTAAAAACATAACTTCACTTAGCCAAAATTCACACTTACTGAATTTGGCATACAACTGCTTCTCCCTCAGAATCTGCAAAACCACTCATATATGTGAATCATGCTCCTCTTTCGATCTTGAGGAAACTAGGATATCATCTATAAATACCACGACAAACCGATCCAAGTAGGGTTGAAACACTCAATTCAACATATCCATAAATACTACTGGCGCGTTGGTCAATCCAAATGGCATCACTATGAATTCGTAGTGACCGTAGCGAGTCCTAAATGCCGTCTTATGAATATTCGCCTCTTTGACCTTAAGTTGATGGTATCCTGACCTCAGATCTATCTTTGAGAACACTGATGCCCCTTTCAGTTGATCGAACAAGTCATCAATCCTTGGCAACGAATACTTGTTCCTGATAGTCAATTTGTTCAGCTGATGGTAGTCAATACACATACGCATTGATCCATCCTTCTTCTTAACAAACAACACCGGTGCTCCCCAAGGTGACACACTTGGTCGAATAAATCCTTTATCTAATAAGTCTTGTATTTATGCTTTCAACTCTACCAGCTTCTTTGGCGCCATCCTATATGGAGTGATAGACACTGGTGCTGTTCCCGGAAGAAGATCGATACCAAACTCCACTTCACGATCCGGAGGTAATCCCGAAAGCTCTTCTGGGAAAACATCAAGAAACTCCTTCACCGTCCTAACGTCCCTAACAGTTAGGTCCTTGGCTTCCAGAGCCGAACAAACATTAAAACTACCTCGTATTCTTTTCTCACCATCATTTCTACTCCATTAGCTCTAAGTCGCTCCGGCATAGATTTTCGGGCTCCTGTGCCCATGCCTACCCCAGCAACCCTCTCTAAAACCCTCAACATCACCTGAGATACCGCATCATCTCCGGACGTCTGATCCTGAAATTTTGCCTCCACAGTTGGTGGCACTGGTACCTCATTCTTTGACTCATGACCGAACCCTACCGGTTCTGACACAGCAATCCTACCTCTACCTCGACCACGCACACCACGTCCTCTAGTGCTCATTCTACCGATTTGTATTTATCTGATTAGGAATTTTATGAATTATTAATTTCTTCCACTGATTAATAACGAACAATCTTATGGAAAGTAGTTTTAGCAGTAGTTCTTTCGAATTCGAACTCTATCTACAAGGTTCAGTTCTCAGGTCTATATTTCCTAGCTCTAGGATCCACAAACATTCCACCATCACACATCAACATACAAGTAGCATCCATGAACTCACATTCATCACGTAAGGGTATTTTTGTCATTTCACTACCTAGGGGTACTTTCATAATTTTATCCTATAGGGGTATTTTCGTAAAATTCCAAAATAGGGTTTTTTGGTGATTTTACAAAATAGGGGTATTTTGGTAATTTTGCAATCCAGAGGTATTTCGGTAATTTTGCCAACCAAGGGTATTTCAGTAATTTTTCAATTGGGGTATTCGATAATTTTACAAATTTTGGTAATTTTTACAAATCCAGGGTATTTTTGAGAAGTTCTCACAAATCAAGGGTATTTTAGAAATTTTACAAAACCGGGGACATAAGTAATTTTTATAAAAATAGGGTGGTTGGTCCATTTCGAGTTTTAGATATAAGTTTTGGCCCGTCAACAAGCCTTCTCGGTTAGAGTGAACAAACACGACGCAGCAGGTAGGATTCCAGAAAAGAGGAGGTGAGCCACGAGGAACGCTTAAATACCAAGCTCTTCTTGGATCCAATCTTAGACATGCATATGCCTGTTACCACACCCTAACCCTGTGGCTTGTTCAGAGACATGTTTAATTAGAGATTAAGTCTTATGAGATTTAAGAGTTGTTCAAAACTAGGCCTAAGGTTCATAAATTCTAATATACTTGTCTACGTCCCATAAAGCCCATCAAGCCCAACATGCACATCTCATAGCGAGTTTAGAATACTTACCTGCATTGATCGGATGCCGATAGACTCGAAGGCCATATCTCAACTGAACTTTTCTTAACTTACATCACTTTTATAAATCACTACTGGACCTATTTAACAACCCGAGTTTTGAACTGGGCTCTGATACCAAAATGTAATACCCTAAACCCGGCCCATACGTCATGACCGGATCTGGTATGCTATGGGTTGAATGTTGAAAACTTTACGTTGAAGGGTTTTGAAAATCTTAGTTTATCTTAACCGATTAATCATTAATTGTGATATTTTGAAGAAACCTTAACATTTGCGTTGGACACATTTGGAAAACCCATTTGGTTTCACTTTATAATTAAGACTTTGAAAACATAAGTCTGTAGGATGTATAGAATAAATAAAGGAAAAAAATGTAAAACGATAACCTAACTTATGGGGGCCTTATTACAAAAATAATCCCAAATTTAAACTTAAAGAAAAAAAAAAAGGAAATTTTCTATAAAGATAAAAAAACTTGATGGCCCCTCGAGTCCGCCTCGTTTCCCATGTCCATGATCTACTGCTCATTTGAAAAGTTGGGAAAAAAATAAAAGGATGAGTCACCAAGACTCAATGTGCAAATCTCAAAAGCACATAAATGCCTTGGGCCCACAAACACATTATGGGCCTAGGCCCATTCACAATGGCACAAAATATATATTACATGCGACATGGCCCAACCCAAACCTAAAACTCCATCCTCTACACACCCCCGAACCAACCATCACGCGTGGGGATTTCTACAATCAACCCTCCATCCGCTACACACCATATCGACAGCTGCGCTGCATGTCATAAAGTCCAATCACTATATGACCTATGTGGCAAAGCCACCAATTGCTATGCAACCTTAATAATATATCGACAGCTCCGCTACTTGTCATAAAGACCGATCACTATGTGACCTATATGGCAAAGCCACCGATCGCCTCGCGACCTGCTCCCCTTCATCATATCAATCCCATCCCATGCATACATACATGCAAGAATCAGAACATTAAACTATCTAAACAGATCACATACTTTCACATACTTCGATACACATAAGGAAGTTTCTATGATTACGTACCTAGCATCCCTTGCCTACCCTTTTTGGGTATTACGAATGTTCATACAGCCTCAATTTCTGGCTTTTAGCCCATAACATATACATAGTACAGTTTAACTAGTGTGATAGAGATCTACACACCGATTACCAACAGATAAGACTTTCTATGTCGACACTATCAAAAGTCGATACGATTGCTAATCGCCTAAGGTTTTGCTCCGAAGCTGGTCCACAACCCGGTAGCCAATCCTAAACTGCTGACATCTGCGTGTTTCTTGAACTTTGGGGTGAAACTACGATCCAACCCTTCCTTTGATTTGTCGACATTCGAGTCCACGAGTGATCTTTGGTCGAAGATACTATGATGATTGCTTAATGCAACATTAGGTTAAGGCACGAATAATGAAAAGAACCCGATTAAACAACATAGGAAGAATTGAACCCTTACCTTGAAATCGAAAAGAGATTGAGCTATCATAAGGATTGAGATTCTAAGTTTTCCTCGATTCATTCTTACATGAATTGTTACGAAAACAAGTACATCAAAATGAAAATCTAATAAATCGACTAATTAAATCTAACGATTTTTGCGATCTACCGATTTTAAATGCCCAACTAAATGCCCAACACTAAATTATACAAAACCATTAAACCATTAGCTTTTCACTTTGTCTTCCAAAATCGAAAGAGAAAGTGAAGAGATAGGAAAATCGACACCCACTTTAACACAAAGAATTCGACTACCCCTTAGAGATTCCGGCTTTTGTGAAGATCAGAAGAAAAGATGATAGGAAGAAGTCTATGTAGATTCGGCTTTAGTGAAGAAATCGACAAAAGGGAATAGGAAGCATTTGACTATGGGGATGAGAAGAGAGTTCAGAGTTTCGACTTTTAAAAGAAAAGATGTTGAGAACAATTGGGAGGTTTCGACTTTTTGAAAGAAAAAATAAAAGGAAAAGAGAACAGAATAATGGAATTTCGACTTTTGCATAAAAGTGAGGATGAGAGAATGGAAAAAGAAAATAGGGACCAAATACCGGAATTGAAGAGATATCCCCTTTATTTAAAGAGAATTTCGGCACCCCCGCTAGAGTTGGAAATTCAGCCACCACTGTGCTTAGCAGATAACTCCTAAATTTCCTCCCTTATCTTTATCCGATCACTTCTTCAAAAGAGGCCTAGATAGCACCACCTCTTCCTCCCTTTATCAGCACATTATCCACATGTTATTATCCTCCTATTTTCAAGCCCCTATGCCGTCCCTCTCTATCCATTTAAAATCCAGAAATTAGCTAAAATTGTATTCAAAGAATTGAGCTTCAAGTGACTCGAACTTGGACCCTCTTCATCTGCTAATGACGCCACCCCATGGTTCCATGTAGCACCACTTAACCTTGGGCCATAAGCCCATTTTGGTACTTTAAACGTTGATAACATTTTTAAAGTCCTAACTGAACTGGCTTTCCAATAGAGTGTCCAATAACTAATTCTGCTAAGGCCTTAGCCCAACCTCGAGCCCAATCTGGACCCCTAACACTCTAATTAACACATTACACATAACCACACATTAAACGCATAGGCCCATTAATTCAGGATGTTACAGTTTGACTCAGCCAAAGATAGCCACGTAAATAGGTGAATAAATCTTCGACTAGTTTTGGCAGACTTACTAATATTTCGCTAAAATAACTATTTATTACCTTGGTCCCTTCATTTTACGTCAAAACCCTATTTTACTTATTGTATTACCCTGTCATCTACTTCCTTATAACTTAGCTTGTGCTATACTAGTTTTTTAGAAGGAAGCACATTTTCTTTTTTGTTCGTATATGGTCACCAAATATAAGATTCGATGAATATTTAAGCACTACTCTTTCCTTAAAAAATTAAACCTGTAAGGTAATTCCAACCAAATTCCCCCTCTTCATAATCGCCCAAACAAATATTTCCTTAATCTGGTTGTCCTAATGGACTTTCCACTAGATAATCCCCCAGCGGAATATCTCCTCGCTAAATCATGAGTGGCGGACTTTCCATTATAAGATAGTCCTTAGAAGGCTTTTCATCACTAGATAGTCTAAATGGACATCGTCTTCCTTTGTAAATCCTTGGCAGACATTCCACCTAGTATAACCCTTTGTAGACATTCCACTTAATATAGTCCTTGGCAGACTTCTTTTTTATAACAAACACTTTGCCAACAAATATCTAGAATTAACGTTTATAAAACCATCTCGCTTTCTCATAACTCATGTTGGCTTGTCCATTATCTCTAGCGGATACCTAATTACAAATACATTTGAGAGAAAACCCTCTTCTTCTACATATACTCACGTACAAGGCATTTTCACATGTTTCTTTTTCCTCCGCATCTTGGCAAGGCCTCTTATTAGCATACTTGCCTGCGTTCCTATACATGCGATAACTGTTATTTTAGACTTTCGCCACATGACTCATACAATGGTTTCCACTTGTATGACCCAACAGACTTCCTAGCTTACTGTACTAGTGGACTTCAATTCGACATAAAGCGTACCTGTCCACCATTGGATCATGTCATGGCTCACCATGGAGTTTTGACTCCTAAGAGTCAGTAAACCTCTTTCAAGGGGTCGCTCCATAGAGCCTGTAGACCATTTTCATTGTGTCACTCTGTAACGCCTATAGACCATTTCCATGGTGTTACTCCGTAAAGCCTATAGTTAACAATTTTCATGGTGTCGCTCCATAGAGCCTATAGATAATCTCCAACCAATCCTCCTCATATTCCCCTTTCAACCATCCATTCCTCCATTATGCCCATTTTCCTATCTTCAACTAACTCGCCAAAGTAACTCCCTCTGTACTCTGCATTTTATAAGCACACATTTCACGCATAATATTACGCACACTATTATAACATGGAGTACTCCACATATCATCGATACATAATTCTTTATACAAATCAAATATGATACTTGTAGACATTCATGTATTTACACAGTCTTACACATAACATTCTCATTCACCGTAATCATGTAGAACAATATAGCTCAGAGTAGGCTTATATACAAAACATGCAAACAACACAACAATCAGCAACACCCAGAGATGGTGTACAGAAACTCATCTGCTATCCTTCGTCCTTGCCAGCTTAGCTTTACCAAATGCTAGAGCCTCCCTCGTCCTGACATCTAAGCATAACAACCCATATACCAATTAAACGGTAGGTATTTAAATTTAAAAACCTAGAATCTAGTATCATACTGAGGCTTTCCCAAAGATTTCATAAATACTTACTTCTCTTTCTTAAATCCATGAATACACAAAGATCAAGAAACTTATTGGTTCATCATATTCTCTAGTTTCTATACTCAACCCTCAAGATTTCTACCCCAAGCAGAACTTTCCTCAACGTCCTCTTCTTTAGAGCAACTAAAGAGGATGATACAGTAGAGAAGAAAATAAAAAAGAAATGAAAAGAACTCTACTTGCAGAATAATCCTCTTCATACATATATGTGACCTCTTTCAAACATAGCTACCAAAGCCTCGATTAACCATCCATCACTAATAATTTTTCTCCCAAAAGGAACCAACCAATTCCAACTTAACTGAACCAGAATTGAAACTCAACTAATTACCCTTCAACCACTAAAATTCCCATATTTTTCAGTAGAGTCCATCGATTTTACTCTCTCTTTCAATTTACTCCCAAATCTCCCTAAATTTTCTGACCTTAATGAAAATCGAGTGTGACAACTCTCCTACCCTTAAAGAAAATTTCTTCCTCAAAAATTTTGTTCATGACCAGCTTCATATGCAAACTCAAAGTAATACTCTTTCTTCAATAACCTCATTCTTACACTAAGGTAAACGCCTTGCTCTTTTACTTGAACCTATAACATCATTTTACTCTTTCATAGATTTACCTCAAACCTATTCTGCTTGATTGGCGAATCCACCTGTACTTAACTTGAAAAAAAGGCTTGCATTCAGACGTAATCATAGTTATCCTAGCTTACACTCTGAACTAGATAGTTTCCCATCATAATATTGTTTGTCCATTACATCTAGTGGATTATTAATGGCACATATCTAATTACAAATGCTTTTTTTTAGAAAAACCATCTTCTTCCACATATACCCACGTAAAAGGTGCTTTCACATGTTCCTTCTTCCTCTGCATCATGGCAGAACCTCTTATCAGCACACTTGCCTACGTTCCCATACATGCCATATCTGTTATGTCAGACTTTTTCCAAGTGAATCATACAGTGGTTTCCAGTTATATACTCTGATGGACTTTCCGCTTACTACACTAGCAGGTTTTAATTCTCCATAAGGCGTAACCTGTCCACAACTAGATCATGACATTGCTCGCCATAGACTTTTGACCACTAAGAGTCAATAAACCTCTTTTAAGGTGTCGCTCCATAGAACCTGTAGACCATTTTCATGGTGTCACACCGTAGATCCTATAGATAATCTCCAACCAATCCTACTTAAATTACCCTTTCAGTTCGTCTATTCCTCCATTATGGCCATTTTAATATCCTCACCTAACTCGCCAAAGTAACTTCCTTCATACTCTGTATTTTATAAGCATACATTTCATGCATAATATTCTGCACACTATTATAACATGGAGTGCGCCACATATCAATTCATCGATACATAGTTCTATTATATGTATCAAAGATCATACTTGCAAACATTCATGTATTTACACAGGTTTATGCATGTATAATTTTACACAGCCTTATGCATGCATAACTTTCTCTTTTATCATAATCATGTACAACCATAGAACTCGGAGCAGACATATAAGTAGAACATGCAAACAACACAACAACTAGCAACACCTAGAGATGGAGTACAAAACTCACCGGTTATCATTTGCCCTTGCCAACTTAGCTTTTCCATATGTCAGATCCTCCTTCGTCCGGACAACTAAGCACAACAACCCATATACTTATTAAACAAAAGGTATTTAAATTTAAAAACCCAGAATCCAGTATCATATAGAGGTTTTCTCAAATATTTCATAAATCCTTACTTCTCTTTCTCAAATCCATGAATACAAAAAGATCAAGATGCTTATCAATTCACTAAATTATCTACTTTCTAGACTCAACCCTCACGATCTCTACCCCATGCAAAGCTTTCCTCAACTTCCTCTTCTTTAGAGAAATCAAAGTTGAGCTTGAAAAAGAAAATCTTTTGATTCACATTTATTAATTTTGTACGTACTAATATCGCGTAATACCTTCTAACATTTTGGAGAAAGAAGGTATGTGAGAGAAGGAGAAATAAAGATGTGAGCTTGTAAATAAATTGGGGACAAGTAAGGAACAATGTCATGTACTTAGATGTTTCTAGCGCTTGAACCTATTTTGAGTATCTATTGTTTGAATTCCAAACCATCATAAGCCTCAAAACACTACAAGCGTAGAAGACCTTTGGGACACGAATAAGTCACCAACACAATATGTAACACCCCTGACCCGTAACCGTCACCGAAATAGGGTTAAGAGGTATTACCGATCATTTCAAAACATTTCAATTCATTTCACATATAAACATATCAATTCACATTCATATAGTCCCTTAAATAGGTCAATGAGACCTTAATCATTCATTAGAAAGGGTCGGGACTAAACCAAACACACACATATCAACCAGAATACACTTGCTAAGGGGTTCGATACTCTTATTATAAATTCAGTAGACTCAACAGGCAAAGTCTTACTAGATACTAGATTCACTCACACATATGAATGAGTAGATCCTGGATCTATCAATGCAATCACATCAATATCAACTAGAGTAAAAGTACAAGCAATAACGTATAGAGATGACGCTTCTTCTCGAGCATGAATAGTATAGGCTCGGGTAGGTGCTCTGCCTCGGATCTCACAATCAGATCTGTTGTCCTCTCTCGACTTCCACTCACAGCCCAAAGTGTTTGTGGGTGGTCTTCCCTAGCCATCGACACTCTCACCTCGACTCAACATTGTCTTTCTCAGCTATCTCTGGAAAATCTTGAATGAAGTGATCTTGTGATCCACATTTATAGCAAACTCTATTATTATACTTGCCCCAGCATTCTCCAACATGTCGTCTTCCACACTGTCTACACTCAGGCTTGTTACTTTTTACACTACCAACACTCGATTCAATCGAAATTTGAGTTTTTGAACCGACACTTTGTTTCACACGAACTCTACTCGAATGTCCAAACGAAACATTGAACGATTTGCATCTTTGAATCTCTTTGATGGAGGTTAATACAACTTGCTCATCGATCTTTTTCTTTCATCTCTAGCTTCGGAATCTACTTTCTTCTTTTCTTTACTAAGTTCTTCGGCATTGTAACATCCCGAAATTGGGCCTAATAGGATTGGGCCGATTGGGCCTTGGGCTTTAGGAAGAAAATTTGAGTATTATTTGTGTTGGCTCTGCATGAATCTTGTGTGTTAGCATAGTCTTGTGAAGGCTTGATTTTATTTAGGAAGCTAGAATAATTTTAGTATGGTTTATTTAATGAAGTGGATTATGAACTTGACACTTAAGTTAAATTTAAGTGTTAGATTCTAGCACATGAGGAGTTAGTGGCAAGGTGGTTATGATGCTTGAAGGGTTGCTTGAGGAAGAGGTTCAAGTTGCATAGATTGCATTTAGAAGACTTTATTTTTATGTAGCTTTGCATTAAATGTCGGTCAACTTATGTTTATGATAGGTTGACTTTCATCTTTGGTAAGTTGAATATATGTTTAAGGAAAGCTTGAAAGTAGGGATAAGATTCTTAAGGTTATGGTATGATGAGGGGAAAAAGGCATGAAGGGTGGAGGATATTTTGGAAAGTTTTCCTAGGCCTTAGTGGTTGAATGTGGACGGCATGTGTGAAAAGGGGATGGTAGAATGTGATAGGTAGTTTGGGGGGATATTTGGCCAACTTTAGCTTTGTTCACCTTTTGGGCATACTTTTCTTCCTCTCCAAACAAATCACTCTTTGGCCGAATGCACCATAAGCATTTTATGCAAATTTACTTTTGATTTTAGCCTCTTTTTGTTTAACCAAATCACATCATTTTACTTTCTTTCATTTGCCCTTTTGAAACCAAAACTACAATCTAACTTGTGTATTTTTGTGCACTTTCTTTTGGCAAAGTAGTGCTTGGCCGAATCTCTCCTACAACTCTCTCCTTTTCTTTCTTTCAATATTGTTCAAATCACTTTTCTCCTACACTCTCTCTTGGTCGAAATTTCCATCTCTCCAAACTCCCTTTTCTTTTCTCCATTGTTGCTAAAATCGAACTCTCTCTCTCTCTCTCTTTCATTCTCTTTTCTATTCACATATTTTCTTCTCTCATTACCAAATTGCCGAAACTCCCTACTTCCTTTTAGTATTATTTTGGCCGAATATTCAAGGGTAGACTCTCCTTGGGTTTCTTCTATCGATTTTGGATAAAAAGGGGTAAGTGTTCATGGACGTTTTTCTTCTTTTACTTTTTCATTTCTATGATGTTTCTTGTGGACAAAGGCTAAATCTTTGGGCATTTTTTTGCAAGGTTCTAACCATTTTTAGGATTTGATTATTCTCTTAGGCTCATTGGGATTTTAGAAACAATCGATCTAAGACCATTCCATTAGTAATCGAAGTTGGTAAGTCAAGTGGTAAGGATTCAATATTCTTTAAGTTGGTTGAGAAAGCCTAAGGCTATTGGAATTAAGATTTGATGTTATTAATGGTCTTGATTAAAGTGTTGTGGATTGGCCGAATGTAGGACAAGGTGATCTAGTGTAGTAGATCGGGTCTTCTGGATTTAGCCGATTGTGCCAAAAGGTGCATAGTTATCGTGACCGTCTCTTGATTGTGTGTATGTGTTATATTTATGTATATGTGATATGATGTTAATGGTAGCTGAATTAAGGGCTAAGATTGTGAATACCCATGGTGGGTGATCGAATACTGTGTCGTTGATTTACTTATATTAAATGGTCATTGATGAATATATGAAATGTGATGGCATGTGATGCATTATTGTTTAAGTGATATGTTGCCATGATATACATATTTGCATGGGACTTGGGATGTGACTATCGAAGGAAAGGGTGTACATTATGTACGTGGTCTGATGTTAGCCTTATGCTACATTGGCGCTTGATGGTGGCTATGTGCTCCATCAAGGGAGGTGTTGGCTTGGTGCCCATCTCGGTGGATGATAGCTGTGTGCATCACCGTAGATTGAGGATGACCTCGAGTCACCTCGTGGATACAAATATGTGGATCACTATGTGATCGGTAGCTTAGCCACGGCCTTGGGCAGCAAGTCTGCCAAGGTAAGATATGTGGATCACTATGTGATCGGTGGATTAGCCAAGGCCTTGGGCAGGGAGTCTGCTAAGGTAGGAGTAACGGATGGACTCTAGGTTGGGTTGGGCTTCATGTTACATATTTATGCATTTTGCATGACTATTTATGTGGATCAATATGGATATGGGCCAAGCCCAACATGTGGAATTATGGGGATATAATGCCTTATCATTTGATATGTGATTGATGTGTGGATATGGGCCAAGCCCATACGTGGAGGCATATGTAATAACTATGCACTGAGTCTATTTGACTCACCCAATTTTTCTCAAACCTTTCAGGTGATGCATAAAGCTTGGACCGGGTTGGAGTGGATACGAGGTGGCCCATGCGTAAATAGATTCTCTTTATACAATTTATGTTTCATTATTTTAAGTATTTAATTTTTGTAATAAGGGCCATTTAAGTATTTAAGGACTTTTATTATGTTTTAAGTTGGTTTGTCGATTATATTATTATTTGAAAATGTTTTATTTTAAACAACTTAGTTTTACTTGAAATTTTAATTACACAATGTTTTAGTAAAGACAACAAAATTTTATGTTTTTAATTCTAAGTCAAAAGTTTTTCAAACGCTTATCACAAGTGGCATTTCAAATTCGGTCATAGCGAATGGGCCGGGTTTGGGTGTTACAAATTGGTATCCGAGCCAGTTCAAAACTCATTTTGAGGGTTTTGGGCCCAAAAACATTTTTTCTTAAGATGGGCTTTTCAAAGATTTGGGCTTTCATAAATTTTTCAGATTATTCGCATGGCACCAGATCTCCGACCAAGTCCACTGTAAGTACCTTTAATTGTTGTGTGAATTATTATATGATTGGTATGTGGGTATGATGGGAACGAGATTAGTATATTAAGTTATCGAACTTTAGGATTAGCTTACTCCAACACAAGATGCATAAGACTTAAAGAACAACCGAACAAACTCTGTGAAGTAAGTCACGAAGTTATGGTGTGGCAACCATTATGCCGATGTCTAGGAGTGGATTCGGTAAGATCTTGGTATTTAAGTAGTCCTAGCGACTCACCTCCTCTTTACTCAAATCCTACCTGGTGCGTAGCTACTGGCTCACCCTAACCAAGAGGACTTATTCACAAGCTAAACTCGATAATTAAAACCCGAAAGGACTAGCCATACTTGTTTTATAAAACCTTAAGTTTTCAAAAAATTACTCCTTTGAATTGTAAAACCATTTTATAGTTGGAAATTTTTTTTCTTTTGAAAAATTTCGATTTACAAAATTACCCAAATACCCTCGTGTTGAAAAATTACCAAATGACCTTGGTTTATAAAATTACCATACTACCTCAACTTAAAAAAAACATTCTTACTTTATAAAAATACCAAAAACTTCTATTTTACAAAATAGTAAGATACCCTAATTTGGGAAAATTTACTAAAATGCCCCTAACTTTCAAATTACCAAAATAACCCCTGAATTTTAATTTTTTTAATATCTTGATTTGAAAATCTTTCTTTCAAAAATATCCATGAGTTTGGAAAATTTTGAAATAACTTTTGATGATTTTTGAATTTACCCTGGTTTATTACCAAAATACCCCTGTAGGGAAAATGACGAAATTACCCCTGGGTTGGGAATGGTCAAGAATGCCCATAGTAGCATGGTAAATGTTGTGGAAGAGTGAATGTGTCTCTATTGATGTGAATGTGTGATTCTCTCAATTAGAATAGTGATCTTGAACTAGAAATTTTGATTGATCGAAGAACAACTTCAAAACTTTGTTTTATAAAATTGTTCAAGATAAACAAGTGGAACAAAAGTACTAATGTATAAAACTCTTTAAATAGATTAAATCATGACGTTAGACATGAGCTCTAGGGACGTGGTCGAATGTGCGAGGACGCGAGAGGTAGAATGGCCGTGTCGGAACTCGTTAGGTCGGGTCAAGGGTTTGATAATGTGGTACCCCACCAATGGCTGGTGGAGCGAAGAAGCTCAGGGATGATGTTGTATCGCAGCCGGTCTTTGAAGTTCTTGAGATGGTGGCCGGAGTCGGTGGAAATATGAGAGCTAGGAAGTCAGACTGAGCGACTCGAGCCAATGAAATTTGAGGTGTTTCGTGGAGTATCAAGGCACCAAGACAAATTGAGTATTGGTTGGAGGCTAACCGAGCGAATTATGGATGATTTGGATCCACCCCGAGGAGAAAGTGAAAGGAATGGTGGGCGCCACGCGATGAAGCGATCAATGGTGGCTCACGCGGGATGGGGCCACCAATCAAGATCTCACTTGGGAGTACGTTAAGGCAACATATCGAAGAAGTACATTAGTACTCGCTATATTGATGCTAAAGGAAGGCGTTTTAGGGCTGGTTCAAGGGAACAAGTTCGTGGCGTAATCTGGGCGGAATTTTTACTAAGCCGATATGCTCGAGGAGTAGTGGCTACAGAGTATGAACGATGTGTCCGATTTGAGGATGGACTAAGGGATGACCGAGATTATTGATAGCTCCACAAAGAGGAACGAGAGTTTGCCGATTAGTGGAGAAGGCTAAGGCCAAGGAATTAAGGATTCTATGAGGCGTAATGGAGAAAAGGATAGGAACGAGATAAGAAGAGTTTTAGACCGCCGAATCGTCTCGGGAGTCTTCGAAAAGACCAAGGATCGAGAATTTCGCCGTGTTTTTATGCCAATCGCCGGAAATCGGGACCATTCGTGTCCTCGGTGTGGAAGGTATCATGTTGGCGAAAGTGCCGGAATCGGACCGGAGTGTTTTAGGTGTAAACCAAGTCTCATTTGATTAATGATCGGTCCCGTGATCCAGAAGGGCTCAACAAGAGGCCAAGGTTTTGAACAGCCTGTAGAGGTGGTCGCAGTTTACTGAGGGTCGTGGTCTCAACCATGGAGGAAATGGTTCCGCCGAGGTCGTGGAGCATCAAAGTAGAGGTAATGGTAACATCGAGGCAAGACAAATGTGTCCGTGTATGCGCCTGGGTTCGGAGGGAGGATAGTGATGTGCCGATGTGACAATCGTAAGTTTTTATGTCCGAATACCCTTTATTGTCTTGTTTGTTATAGAGCTAGTTCATATTTGTGTTGCTAGTGAAGTATCTAGAACCTTGAGTGTGAACTTTGGGACTGTTCATAGAAAGTATGTTAGTTTTATTAAGAACAGAGTGCGCAGCATAAGCGTAGTGTGATGAGTAGGATTGTACGACTGTTAGTTATGTAACATCCTGATAATTAGGGGTTATGCATCTTACTTAATTGAATGATGTTGCATTCTTAATTATTATTAAGTGTATTTTTTGGAAGTTATTTGAGCTTCATTAATTAAGTGAATGCTTAGTAAACTTTTAATTCCTATTAATTAGAGAGAGAGCTAAGCAAGTTAGGCCTTAAGAATTAATGAAAAGTGGTTTTAGCATGAATTGAATAATTGGCAAGGTGGTTAAGATGCATGGATGTGTGATTGAGGAGTGAGGTTTGAATCTCCTAGCTAGCATTAGGAAGGATTTTATTTTTTTGTTTTCTTGCTTATAAGTGTCGGCCAAGAATGTTCTAGAGTGGATGAGCATTCATTTATTTTTGGCTATTTGATTATGTAAAAAAGGAAGTTAGGAACTTTTGGTATGGAATCATAAGTTGATGATAAGATGAGGGGGGACAAAAGGCATGACATGGGGCAAGGTTTTGGGAGTTTGTTCATGGTCATTTGACCATGAACCTAGACTTATATGAAGGGCTAAAGGGAGTGGTTTATTGTTGATAGCAAATCAAGAGTTGATGGGGAAGAAACAAGGAGGAAAAAGGGGATAATGTTGGCATTGATTGGCCGAATTTTTGCTTTGCCATTAGGGGGAAAGTTGGCCAAAAGTCTTGCATTTTTTTGTTTGTCCATCTTTTCTCATTTCTCCAATAGTTTCTCTCCTAGCCGAATTTGTCATTGAGTTTAGGTAAAAATTTTCTTTTGTTTTGGCTTTTTCTTTTGACCAATTTTCTCCAAAACTCCCACTTTGGCCGAATGTACCTTAGGCACTTTGGTACAATTTTGCTTTTGATTTAGCCTCAATTGTGTTTAAACCAAATACTATTTTCTTTCTCCCATTTTTCTTTTTGAAACCGAAACTACAAAGTTCAAAGAACCAATTTCCTTATTTCTCCTTCCTTGGCCGAATGTGCAAAGGTTCCTAAACACATTTCTTTTCATTTGAGAAATCACCATCATCATCTTCTCCTTTTTTTTTTTCTTCCTTCTTTTCCTTCTCTTTTCATTCTCTTTCTTCTTTCTTTCAAAATCAAAACCATCATATTGAAACCACCATTTCTCTCTTTTGTTAAGGCCTAATCATCATATTCTTTTCTTCTTATTCAAAGTCAACCTTGAAGAACTCAAAGTAAGGTTTTGTCAATCATTTTCATCATTTCTTTTACTTTGGCAAATTTAGAATCATAGTCTTTTATTTCTCTTACCTAGGCCAATCTTTTGAAAAGATTTTTCAAAGATCTTTGTTGAAGACAACCTTTAAGTGACCATTCAAATCATCAAGGTAAGGTTATTAATTTAGATCATATCGATTTATTTAGATAGATTACTAATCGATCGTTATTTTAGGGACGATTTAAGATCAACAAGATAGGTAAGAAAAGAGCCGCATGGAGTGTTTGGAAGAGAGGAGGTATTCTTTACCATCGAACTACAAACGGCGGCGATTCGTGTTAGAGACTTTCCATCGGGTGTTGGACCCTCCGCTAACGAGGATCGCTTATTTGAAGTAGTACGTATAATCGAACCACTTTACGTTGGTGGAATATCATGGTTTTGATCCATCTAATGGAGAAAACCACAAATAATTGTTGTTCGAGAATCGAGGGTAAGGAATTAGATCTCTCGTCAATAATTACAATTTTATTAGCAATAGTTTATACTAACCAAGCGTGTTAATCAAATAGGTGTTGACGAGCGAGAGAGCATTGTTCTCACCGTCACAAGGTGTGTAACCTTACATTAAAATTTCCATAGATCTATATTTTAAAAAGTGATTTTATGACAATATGTTTGTTTGTGGATACCAATCATTGGTATACAAAATTCGTGTATGTTTACCCCAATATTCCGCTTATTTTGCTATATGCATAAATATGAAATGAAGTATGATTATATTATGTTTTGTGGGGTAAATAGCATGAAAATCGATTTGATATGTATGTGCATGGGCATATGGGTATTGTTGATAAAGGAGGAAGTATTTCGTGGTTTTACCACATTTCGGTGACTTCGGTCACATATTTGACTCGTGACTTCGGTCACATATTTGACTCGGTGACTTTGGTCACATATTTGAACTCCGTGACTTTGGTCACATATGTGAATCTGTGACTTTGGCCACGATTTGAAATTTGACTTTGGTCAGTGACTTCTATCACATCTATTTTGGTGGCTTTGCCACAATATTATAAGGGCGATGTGCATGTTGACCGCAACAATCGCCTTTGATGGTGTGTAGCGGATGGAGGGTCGATTTAGTAATCCCCACTGTGTTGGTTGGTACGGTGGTGTGTAGCGGATGGATATTTAGGTGGGTAGGGCTTGCATTTCATTTCATATACATAACCATGAAATATTGAATGTTTATTATTTGATATGGGCCTTTGGGCTATGAAATGGGCCTTTGGGCTAAACATGAGCTAAATGGGCCTTTGGGCTAAATATGAGTTAAATGGGCCTATGGCCATATGTGAAATTTTTGGACTTTAAAGCATATGATAAAATGGACTTTTAGTGTATGTGTTATACATTGAGTTTATGACTCACCCTTTTGTGGGATAAACTTTTCAGATAATTCATAGTGCGATGGATCTAGTCAATAAGGATTTCAAGTGGCGCTGCTCGATCAAGTATTGTGGAGATTTCCCAACTTAAACTTATTAATTTAAATTTTATTACTTAGACTTTATTTTGGGTTTGCTATTTTGTAATAAGGCCACTATAAACTACTTTTAGATTTTGTGTTTGAATTTTAAAATTCGCCATGAACAATTATCAATTAAATAACTAAATGGTTTTCGATAAATAATTTAAAAGGTTTTTGTCAAGAATATACATAAATATGTTTTAAGAAAATACAAATCTATTTTTCAACTAAGCCCAACTCGATCTTTAAGTTAATCCGCTTTTACTTAAAATCATCAAGTTTTCTTGAACAAAACGATATTCCGCTAAAGTTTTACTCGAGGAACATACCAAATCCGGTTAGGCTTTTGGGTGGGTTTGGGGTGTTTCGATTGGTATCGAGCCCAATTTTAAACTCTCTACTAGGGTTTTGAAGCTTACAATGTTTTCAAAAGTTGGCCCAAATGACTTTTTGAAAGTTTTCTTAAGTTAAATGATTTTATAAGAGCATGGCACTCGAGTTCTCTACCTGCATCCATCGTGTATGTATTTTATCGATATGTGATATGTATGATAGTTTAAACTTAAACTATACTTTAGAGACATGGACCTTAGGTGTTTGTGTGCTACTACGGAAAAACATCAATATCTGTTCCATAAAACTTTCCTTTAATAAGAAGTGAAAAGACTCTAATACATAAGACTTTTTTGTAAAAATAGATAAGACACGAGTAGACATGAGCTCTAGGGGACGGGTCGCCATGGACATGGAAGAGGAAGGATGATCTGCTTTGAACCGCCTCGATCCGGTCAAGGTTCCGAGAATGAAGCTCCACCACCACCTGTTGGGGTGGACTTTCAAGAACAAATGAAGGAGGTGACGCAGATCACAAGTCAGGTCATGAAGTTTTAGAACGGTAGTGGAAGCTAGTTCGAAATGGGTCTCAAAAGTCAGAGTCGAGAGACTTAGATCGAATGGAGCCGAGGTTTTAGAGGAGTATCCGGAGTAGCTCCAAATGTAGCTGAATATTGGTTGGAGCCACGAGAGAATCATGGATGATATAGATCTGACCGATGAAGAGAAATTGAAAGGTGCTATTTCACTTCTCCGTGATGAAGCCTACCAAGGTGGCTCACTATCAAGGAGAGTACCCGTGGATCGTCTGGATTGGGGTATTTTAAGATTAAATTCAAGGAAAATATGTTGGAGCTAGCTACATCGACTCCCAGAGGAAGACATTTCGAATTTGGTTCAAGGAACAAGTCGATCGTGAATATGAAGCGTAATTTTTGCGACTTAGCCGTTATGCCGTAGGATAGTGGCTACTAATATGAACGTGTATCGATTTGAAGATGGACTTAGAGATGAGCTAAGAGTGATGATTGCTCCACACCGTGAAAGAGATTTTTCAATCTTAGTTGAAAGGGTAAGAATTGTCAAGAGGCTAAACGGATCGAGAGATGTAACCGGACAGAGGCCGAGCAAGAATAAGAGAAGCTTTGGGTCCTCGTGGTCGTCCGGAATTTTCGTAAGAAATCAAGAAGTGATGGTCCGCGAAATCAACAGACTACTACGGTGGACAAAATCGCATTTGTTCTCAATGTGGGAAAATGCACTCGGAGAATGTTGGAAAAGACCGTGGATGTTTCAAGTGCGGTTCAAAGGATCATATGATCAAAGATTGTCCGATGAACTCGTAGAAGAACCGCCCAAAGAAGTCGGTGCTAATCGGTCGATGATGTGGATAAAAGCAGCAGATAAGAGGCCGTGGTCCAAATGGAAGGGGCAATGGTTTTGGTAAAGGTCGCGGAACTTCAAGCAGAGGCAGTGGTAGCTCTGAGGCGAGACAACCAGGTTTGGTGTATGCGCTCATCGCAGAAGAAGAAGTGACGCACCTGATGTTATCATGGGTACGTTTCTGATTTCTGGGTTGCCCTTTATTGCTTTGATAGATATAGGGTCGACTCATTCCTATATCACTAGTGAAGTATCTCGAACTTTGCATGTGACTTCAAATTGTATTTAGGAAGATGATCGATTTAGTCCTCTAGGATGCATATGAGTTGTAGACAAACTTTTAAGGAAGTGCCTTTGGAAGTTCAAGGGATACAGCTTAGCAGATTTAATGGAGTTTCCATTTGGAGAATTCGACCTAATCTTAGGCATGGACCGGCTTGTGAAGTACCGCAAATGTGGATTGTGCCGCTAAGAGAATGTCTTTAAGAACTTTTGATGAAAAGGAAGTTGTAGTGATGGGCTAGAGACTAACTACTTATCTAATGTAGTATCCGCCTAAGGCGTAAAAGATGGTTAGAAAGGGATCCAAGCCTTCCGATGTTAGTGAATGCTTTGGAGGCTAAGGAACAACTACTAATGAAGTCGTGATGTGAAGGAATTTGTAGATGTTTTTCCGAAGAACTTCCGTGTTTGCCTCCGGATCGTGAGGTAGAATTCGGATTTATTTATTGCTCGAACGCGCCGCTTCTATTGCTCCATATAGAATGGCACCAAAGGAATTGGTTAAACTTAAGGCTCGATTCGTGGAGTTGTTTGATCGTGGATTCATTCGACCTAGTGTGTCTCCATGGGGAGCATCGGTCCTATTCGTGAAGAAGAAGGACGGATCGATGAGGATATGTATAGATTATCTATAGCTAAATAAGTCGACCATCAAGAACAAGTATCCTTTGCCAAGGATCGACGACTTGTTCGATCACCTTAAGGAGTCAGCAGATTCTCAAAGATTGATCTAAGGTCGGGTATCATCAACTTAAAGTGAAAGAAGCCGATATCCATAAGACGACTTTTCAACTAGATATGGGCATTATGAATTTTTGGTAATGCCATTCGGATTGACGAATGCCCCACCGGTGTGTTTATGGATATGATGAACCGATTTTCCAAATTTCTACTTGGATCTGGGTTCATCGTGGTATTCATAGATGATATCCTGGTGTATTCTAAGTCCGAAATAGAACATGATGAGCATCTCCTGATTGTGTTGTAGTCTTAAGGAGAAGAAATCTGACGCCAAATTCAAGAAGTGTGAATTTTGGTGAAAGAAGTTGCATTTTTAGGTCATGTGGTATCTCGGAAGGGATAAGGGTGGATCCTCAAGATTGAGGTCAGATTAGATTGAAACCACCTAAGTCCGTGAATCGAGGTTTGCGCTTGGGTTTAGCCGGATACTACTGTAAGATTCGTTGAAGGATTTTCATCGATAGTCGCACCTTTAACGAAATTGTTAAGGAAGGAAGTACCTTTGTGTGGACCGATAAGCAACAAGAGAGTTTTGAGAAGCTCAAGAAAGTTTTGATGAAGCTCGGTTTTGATCCACCGAGGCGTAAAAGGATTTCGTTGTGTATTGTGATGCTTCTCACACGGGATTAGGATGTGTTCTGATGCAAGGCGGAAAGGTAGTTGCGTATGCGTCTCAACAGTTGAGACCGCACGAGGTTAATTACCCGATGCATGACTTGGAGTTGGCAGCTGTAGTCTTTGCTCTTAAGGTTTGGAGACATTACTTATACGGGAGAAGTCATGATATACACGGACCACAAAAGTCTGAATATCTACCGACTCGTAAAGAACTCGAATTTGAGGCAACAAGGTGGATAGAGTTGTTGAAAGACTACGATCTGTTCCATCGAGTACCACCCGGCAAGGCAAACGTGGTGGGACGCCTAAGTCGGAAAGTGGTGTCGATTTGGGCTTATGTTTGCACATCTTAGTCTTTTCGATGACGAAGCTTGTTGGCGTAACTTCAAAGTTGCTTCGACAAGGTTAAGTCAAGTGAAAGAGAGGCGCTTAGTAGATGAAGATCTAAGTGAAAAGCTTTGCAGTACAGAGAGGGAAATTGGAAGATTTTGGTATTAATAAAGGACGGGTATTGTGTTTTAAAGGTAAAGTATGTATGCCAAAGGATCGAGTTGAGGCAAAAGATACTTCAGGAATCGCATGGTAGCCGCTATGCTATGCATCCTGGAGGAAGTAAATTATACCGAGATTTACGAGATCAATTTTGGTGGCCTGGACTTAAGAGGAAAGTTACGGAGTTTGTAGGGAAGTGCTTGACGTGTCAACAAGTCAAGGCTGAACATCAAGTACCATCGAGATTGCTTCAACCGATAAAAATTCCGCAAAGGAAGTGGAGAGAATCACCATGGACTTTATTAGTGGGCTTCCTCTCACGCCTACTAAGAAAGACTCAGATGGGTGATAGTGGACCGATTGACTAAATCGCACATTTTATTTCCCCGATTGATTATTCTTTGCGTAAATTGGCGGTTATATGTATGAGATTGTGAGATTGCATGGAGTGTCGTTGTCGATTATTTCGGATAGAGATCCGAGATTTACGTCGCGATTTTGGAAAGCATTGCATCGGGCTTTGGGCACCGATTGACTTCAAGATGGCATTTCATCCTCAATCGGATGGTCACCTAAAAGAGTAATCCAAATCTTAGAGGATATGTTAAGGATGTGTGATAGATTTCAAGGAAGTTGGGAAGAATTTTACTGCTATGAATTTATGACAACAACAGCTTCAATCCAAAGATACTGATGGCACCATATGAAGCACTATATGGACTAAGTGTCGCACTCTTACGTGTTGGATGTAATTAGGGAACGCCGATTTTGGGTCCGTAAATAGTGGTCGAATCAAGAAAAGGTTAAGGTAATCCGTGCTCGGTTAAAGGAAGCATCCGATGCACAAAAATCATACGCAGATCTTAAGCGGAAAGAAATAGGGTTTGCGTTGGGGACCAAGTTTTCCTAAAGGTTTCACCTTGGAAAAAGTGATGAGATTTGGACGAAAGGGAAACTAAGTCCTGTGTTCATTGGACCTTATCGGATTGTGAAGCGGGTCGGATCTGTGGCATATCGCTTAGATTTGCCTTGAATTGAAGCAAATGCACGATGTGTTTCATGTTTCAATGTTACATCGTTACGATCGATCCATCTCATGTAGTGCCGCTTGAAGAGGTGGAATTAAGATCGACTTGTCATATAAAGAGGAGCCAATTCAAATTCGAGCGAGATGCAAAGGTTTTACTTGAGAACGCGGTTCCTCTTGTCAAGGTATTATGGCGTAATCATGGATCAAGAAGATTCGTGGGAACCGGAGGAAGCGATGCAACAAAGAATACCTCACTTATTCCAGCCTGTAATTTCGAGGACTAAACTATTTTAAGGGGTAGAATCAGAACATCCTCGATAATTAGGGTTACGCATCTTACTTAATTGAATGATGTTGCATGCTTAATTATTATTAAGTGTATTTTTTGAAGTTATTTGAGCTTCATTAATTAAGTGAATGCTTAGTAAACTTTTAATTCCTATTAATTAGAGAGAGAGCTAAGCAAGTTAGGCCTTAAGAATTAATGAAAAGTGGTTTTAGCATGAATTGAATAATTGGCAAGGTGGTTAAGATGCATGGATGTGTGATTGAGGAGTGAGGTTCGAATCTCCTAGCTAGCATTAGTGAGGATTTTATTTTTTTGTTTTCTTCCTTATAAGTGTCGGCCAAGAATGTTCTAGAGTGGATGAGAATTCATTTATTTTTGGCTATTTGACCATGTGAAAAGGAAGTTAGGAACTTATGGTATGGAATCATAAGTTGATGATAAGATGAGGGGGACAAAAGGCATGATATGGGGCAAGGTTTTGGGAGTTTGTTCATGGTCATTTGACCATGAACCTAGACGGCATGAAGGGCTAAAGGGAGTGGTTTATTGTTGATAGCAAATCAAGAGTTGATGGGGAAGAAACAAGGAGGAAAAAGGGGATAATGTTGGCATTGATTGGCCGAATTTTTGCTTTGCCATTAGGGGGAAAGTTGGCCAAAAGTCTTGCATTTTTTTGTTGTTTGTCCATCTTTTCTCATTTCTCCAATAGTTTCTCTCCCAATGAATTTGTCATTGAGTTTAGGTAAAATTTTCTTTTGTTTTGGCTTTCTTCTTTTGACCAATTTTCTCCAAAACTCCCACTTTGGCCGAATGTACCTTAGGCACTTTGGTACAATTTTGCTTTTGATTTAGCCTCAATTGTTTTTAAACCAAATACTATTTTCTTTCTCCCATTTTTCTTTTTGAAACTGAAACTACAAAGTTCAAAGAACCAATTTCCTCATTTCTCCTTCCTTGGCCGAATGTGCAAAGGTTCCTAAACACATTTCTTTTCATTTGAGAAATCACCTTCATCATCTTCTCCTCCTTTTTTTTTTTTTTTCTTCCTTCTTTTCCTTCTCTTTTCATTCTCTTTCTTCTTTCTTTCAAAACCAAACCATCATATTGAAACCACCATTTCTCTTCTCTTTTGTTAAGGCGAATCATCATATTCTTTTCTTCTTATTCAAAGTCAACCTTGAAGAACTCAAAGTAAGGTTTTGTCAATCATTTTCATCATTTCTTTTTACTTTGGCAAATTTAGAATCATAGTCTTTTATTTCTCTCCTAGGCCTAATCTTTTGAAAAGATTTTTCAAAGATCTTTGTTGAAGACAACCTTTAAGTGACCATTCAAATCATCAAGGTAAGGTTATTAATTTAGATCATACCGATTTATTTAGATAGATTACTAATCGATCGTTATTTTAGGGACGATTTAAGATCAACAAGATAGGTAAGAAAAGAGCCGTACGGAGTGTTTGGAAGAGAGGAGGTATTCCTTTACCATCGAACTACAAACGAAGGGCTGTATCGGCGGTTAGAGACTTTCCATCGGGTTGTGGACCCTCCGCTAACGAGGATCGCTTATTTGAAGTAGTGCGTATAATCGAACCACTTTACGTTGGTGGAATATCATGGTTTTGATCCATCTAGTGGAGAAAACCACAAATAACTCGCTGTTCGAGAATCGAGGGTAAGGAATTAGATCTCTCGTCAATAATTACAATTTTATTAGCAATAGTTTATACTAACCAAGCGTGTTAATCAAATAGGTGTTGACGAGCGAGAGAGCATTGTTCTCACCGTCACTAGGTGTGTAACCTTACATTAAAATTTCCATAGATCTATATTTTAAAAAGTGATTTTATGACAATATGTTTGTTTGTGGATACCAATCATTGGTATACAAAATTCGTGTATGTTTACCCCAATATTTCGCTTATTTTGCTATATGCATAAATATGAAATGAAGTATGATTATATTATGTTTTGTGGGGTAAATAGCATGAAAATCGATTTGATATGTATGTGCATGGGCATATGGGTATTGTTGATAAAGGAGGAAGTATTCGTGGTTTTACCACATTTCGGTGACTTGGTCACATATTTGACTCGTGACTTTGGTCACATATTTGACTCCGGTGACTTGGTCACATTTTTGAACTCAGTGACTTCGGTCACATATGTGAATCTGGTGACTTCGGTCACGATTTGAAATTTGGACTTGATCGGTGACTTCATCACATCTGTTTTGGTGGCTTTGCCACAATATTATAAGGGCGATGTGCATGTTGACTGCAGCAACTGCCTTCGATGGTGTGTAGCGGATGGAGGGTCGATTTAGTAATCCCCACGGTGTGTTGGTTGGTACGGGTGGTGTGTAGCGGATGGATATTTAGGTGGGCCGGGCTTGCATTTCATTTCATATACATAACCATGTAATATTGAATGTTTATTATTTGATCTGCTATGAAATGGGCCTTTGGGCTAAACATGAACTAAATGGGCCTTTGGGCTAAATATGAGTTAAATGGGCATATGGCCATACGTGAAATTTTGGACTTTAAAGCATATGATAAAATGGACTTTTTAGTGTATGTGTTATACATTGAGTTTATGACTCACCCTTTGTGGGATAAACTTTTAGATAATTCATAGTGCGATGGATCTGTCGCAAGGATTTCAAGTGGCGCTGCTCGTATCAAGTATTGTGGAGATTTCCCAACTTAAACTTATTAATTTAAATTTTATTACTTAGACTTTATTTTGGGTTTGCTATTTTGTAATAAGGCCACTATAAACTACTTTTAGATTTTGTGTTTGAATTTAAAATTCGCCATGAACAATTATCAATTAATAACTAAATGGTTTTCGATAAATAATTTAAAAGGTTTTTGTCAAGAATATATATAAATATGTTTTAAGAAAATACAAATCTATTTTTCAACTAAGCCCAACTCGATCTTTAAGTTAATCCGTTTTACTTAAAATCATCAAGTTTTCTTGAACAAAACGATATTCCGCTAAAGTTTTACTCGAGGAACATACAAAATCCGATTAGGCTTTTTGGGCCGGGTTTGGGGTGTTTCAAGTTAGTTGGAAATTTCGAGGACGAAATTTCTTTAAGGAGGGTAGAACTGTAACATCCCGAAATTGGGCCTAGTAGGATTGGGCCGATTGGGCCTTGGGCTTTAGGAAAAAATTTGAGTATTATTTGTGTTGGCTCTGCATGAATCTTGTGTGTTAGCATAGTCTTGTGAAGGCTTGATTTTATTTAGGAAGCTAGAATAATTTTTAGTATGGTTTATTTAATGAAGTGGATTATGAACTTGACACTTAAGTTAAATTTAAGTGTTAGATTCTAGCACATGAGGAGTTAGTGGCAAGGTGGTTATGATGCTTGAAGGGTTGCTTGAGGAAGAGGTTCAAGTTGCATAGATTGCATTTAGAAGACTTTATTTTATGTAGCTTTGCATTAAATGTCGGTCAACTTATGTTTATGATAGGTTGGACTTTCATCTTTTGGTAAGTTGAATATATGTTTAAGGAAAGCTTGAAAGTAGGGATAAGATTCTTAAGGTTATGGTATGATGAGGGGACAAAAGGCATGAAGGGTGGAGGATGTTTTGGAAAGTTTTCCTAGACCTTAGTGGTTGAATGTGGACGGCATGTGTGAAAAAGGGGGATGGCCGAATGTGATAGGCGTTTGGGGGGGATATTTGGCCAACTTTAGCTTTTGTTCACCTTTTGGGCATACTTTCTCTTCCTCCCCAAACAAATCACTCTTTGGCCGAATGCACCATAAGCATTTTGTGCAAATTTACTTTTGATTTTAGCCTCTTTTGTTTAACCAAATCACATCATTTTACTTTCTTTCATTTGCCCTTTTGAAACCAAAACTACAATCTAACTTGTGTATTTTGTGCACTTTCTTTTGGCAAAGTAGTGCTTGGCGAATCTCTCCTACAACTCTCTCCTTTTCTTTCTTTCAATATTGTTCAAATCACTTTTCTCCTACACTCTCTCTTGGTCGAAATTTCCATCTCTCCAAACTCCTTTTCTTTTCTCCATTATTGCTAAAATCGAACTCTCTCTCTCTCTCTCTTTCATTCTCTTTTCTATTCACATATTTTCTTTTCTCATGACCAAATTGCCGAAACTCCCTACTTCCTTTTAGTATTATTTTGGCCGAATATTCAAGGGTAGACTCTCCTTGGGTTTCTTCTATCGATTTTGGATAAAAGGGTAAGTGTTCATGGACGTTTTCTTCTTTTACTTTCGCTTCTATGATGTTTCTTGTGGACAAAGGTCAACCTTTGGGCATTGTTTTGTAAGGTTCTAACCATTTTTAGGATTCGATTATTCTCTTAGGCTCATTGGGATTTTGGAAACAATCGATCTAAGACCATTCCATTAGCAATCGAAGTTGGTAAGTCAAGTGGTAAGGATTCAATATTCTTTAAGTTGGTTGAGAAAGCCTAAGGCTATTGGAATTAAGATTTGATGTTGGCCGAATGGTCTTGATTAAAGTGTTGTGGATTGGAGGAATGTAGGACAAGGTGATCTAGTGTGGTAGATTGGGTCTTCGGGATTTAGCCGACTATGCCAAAAAGGTGCGTAGTTATCGCACTGTCTCTTGATTGTGTGTATGTGTTATATTTATGTATATGTGATATGATGTTAATGGTAGCCGAATTAAGGGCTAAGATTGTGAATACCCGTGGTGGGTGATCGAATACTCAGGTCAGTGATTTACGATATTAAATGGTCATTGATGAATATATGAAATGTGATGGCATGTGATGCATTATTGTTTAAGTGATATGTTGCCATGATATACATATTTGCATGGGACTTGGGATGTGACTATCGAAGGAAAGGGTGTACATTATGTACGTGGTCCGATGTTAGCCTTGTGTTACATTGGCGCTTGATGGTGGCTATGTGCTCCATCAAGGAGGTGTTGGCTCGGTGCCCATCTCTGCGGATGATAGCGTGTGCATCACCAGAGATTGAGGATGACCTCGAGTCACCTCGTGGATACAGATATGTGGATCACTATGTGATCGGTGGCTTAGCCACTACTTGGGCAAGCAAGTCCGCTAAGGTAAGATATGTGGATCACTATGTGATCGGTGGATTAGCCACTACCAAGGTGGAGTTTGTTAAGGTAGGAGTAACGGATGGACTCTAGGTTGGGTTGGGCTTCATGTTACATATTTATGCATTTTGCATGACTATTTATATGGATCAATGTGGATATGGGCCAAGCCCAACATGTGGAATTATGGGGATATAATGCCTTATCATTTGATATGTGATTGATGTGTGGATATGGGCCAAGCCCATGCGTGGAGGCATGTGTAATAACTATGCACTGAATCTGTTTGACTCACCCAATTTTTCTCAAACCTTTCAGGTGATGCATAAAGCTTGGATCGGGTTGGAGTGGATACGAGGTGGCCCATGTAGAAATGGATTCTCTTTATACAATTTATGTTTCATTGTTTTAAGTATTTAATTTTTGTAATAAGGGCCATTTTAAGTATTTAAGGACTTTTATTATGTTTTAATTTGGTTTGTCGATTATATTATTATTTGAAAATGTTTTATTTTAAACAACTTAGTTTTACTTGAAATTTTAATTACACAATGTTTTAGTAAAGACAACAAAATTTTATGTTTTTAATTCTAAGTCAAAAGTTTTTCAAACGTTTATCGCAGTGGCATTTCAAATTCGGTCATAGCGAATGGGCCGGGTTTGGGGTGTTACAAATTGGTATCAGAGCCCGGTTCAAAACTCGGCTTTGAGGGTTTTGGGCCTAAAAACATTTTTTCTTAAGATGGGCTTTTCAAAGATTTGGGCTTTCATAAATTTTTCAGATTATTCGCATGGCACCTCGTGATCTCAATTCAAGTCCACGGTAAGTACCATTAATTGTTGTGTGAATTATTATATGATTGGTATGTGGGTATGATGGGAACGTAGATTAGTATATTAAGTTATCGAACTTTAGGATTAGCTTACTCCAACACAAGATGCATAAGACTTAAAGAACAACCGAACAAACCTGTGAAGTAAGTCACCGAGTTATGGTGTGGCAACCATTGTGCGCATGTCTAGGAGTGGATTCGGTAAGAGCTTGGTATTTAAGCAGTCCTAGCGACTCACCTCCTCTTTACTCGAATCCTACCTGGTGCGTAGCTACGGTTCACCCTAACCAAGAGGACTTATTCACGGGCTAAACTCGATAATTAAAACCCGAAAGGGACTAGCCATACTGTTTTATAAAAACCTTAAGTTTTCAAAAAAATTACTCCTTTGAATTGTAAAACCATTTTATAGTTGGAAATTTTTTTTCTTTTCGAAAAATTTCTGATTTACAAAATTACCCAAATACCCCTGTGTTGAAAAATTACCAAAATGACCTTGGTTTATAAAATTACCATACTACCCTCAACTTTTAAAAAAAACATTCTTACTTTATAAAAATACCAAAAACTTCTATTTTACAAAATAGTAAGATACCCTGATTTGGGAAAATTTACTAAAATGCCCCTAACTTCCAAATTACCGAAATAACCCCTGAATTTTAATTTTTTTTTAATATCTTAATTTGGAAAATCTTTCTTTCAAAAATATCCATGAGTTTGGAAAATTTCAAATAACTTTTGGTGATTTTTGAATTTACCTGTTTATTACCAAAATACCCTCAGTAGGGAAAATGAAGAAATTACCCTGGGTTGGGAATGGTCAAGAATGCCCATAGTAGCATGGTAAATGTTGTGGAAGAGTGAATGTGTCTCTATTGATGTGAATGTGTGATTCTCTGAATTAGAATAGTGATCTTGAACTAGAAATTTTGATTGATCGAAAGAACAACTTCTGAAAACTTTGTTTCATAAAATTGTTCGCGCATAAACAAGTGGAACAAAAGTACTAATGTATAAAACTCTTTAAATAGATTAAATCGCGACGTTAGACATGAGCTCTAGGGGACGTGGTCGTAATGTGTGAGGACGCGGTAGAGGCAGAATGGCCGTGTCGGAACCCGTGAGGTCGGGTCAAGGGTCTAACAATGTGGTACCCCCACCAGCTGTTGGTGTGGAGCAAAGAAGCTCAGTGGGGATGATGTATCGCAGTCAGGTCATGAGTTCTTGAGATAGTGGCTGGAGTCGATGGAAATATGAGAGCTAGAAAGTCCGTACCTAAGCGACTCCGAGCCAATGGGGCTGAGGTGTTTCGTGGAGTATCTGGGGTGGCACCCAGTACAGCTGAGTATTGGTTGGAGGCGACCGAGCGAATTATGGATGATTTGGATCTGACCCCTGAGGAGAAAGTGAAAGGAATGGTGGCGCTACTACGCGATGAAGCGTATCAATGGTGGCTCACAGTTCGGGATGGGGCCACGGTGAAGATCTCACTTGGGAGTACGATAAGGCAAAGATATCGGAAGAAGTACGTTGGTACTCACTATATTGATGCATAAAGGAAGGCATTTAAGAAATTGGTTCAAGGAACAAGTCCGTGGCGAGTCTGGCGAAATTTTTCGGTTAAGTCGATATGCTCGAGGAGTAGTGGCTTTAGAGTATGAACGATGTGTCCGATTTGAGGATGGACTAAGGGATGACCCGAGATTATTGATAGCTCCACAAAGAGAACGAGAGTTTACCGTATTAGTGGAGAAGGCTAAGGTGGCGAAGGAATTAAGGATTCTATGAGGCGTAATGCAGAAAAGGATAGGAACCGAGATAAGAAGAGTTTTAGGCCGTCGAGAATCGCCCAGGAGTCTTGAGAAAAGACCAAGGATCGAGAATTTCGCCGTGTTTTTATGCCAATCGCCGGAAATCGGACCGCTTATGTGCTCGGTGTGGAAGGTATCATGTTGGCGAGTCTTTGAAATCGGACCGGAGTGTTTTAGGTGTAAATCCAAGTCTCATTTGATTAAAGATCATCCTCGGGATCCGAGAAGGGCTCGAACAAGAGGCCAAGGTTTTGAAACGACTGGTAGAGGTGGTCAAGAAGTTACGAGGGTCGTGGTCCGAACCATGGAGGAAATGGTTCCACGAGGTCGTGGAGCATCGTGCCGAGGTAATGGTAACACCGAGGCAAGACAAGCAAGGTCGGTGTGTATGATTAAATCGGAGGAGGATAGTGATGTGCGGATGTGACAACGGGTAAGTTTTTATGTCCTGAATACCCTTTATTGTCTTGTTTGTTATAGAGCTAGTTCAGATTTGTGTTGCTAGTGAAGTATCTAGAACCTTGAGTGTGAACTTTGGGACTGCTCAAAGAAAGTATGTTAGTTTTATTAAGAACAGAGTCTGCAAAGATAAGCGTAGTGTGATGAGTAGGATTGTACGATTGTTAGTTAGTTGGAAATTTCGAGGACGAAATTTCTTTAAGGAGGGTAGAACCGTAACATCCCTAAATTGGGCCTAGTAGGATTGGGCCGATTGGGCCTTGGGCTTTAGGAAGAAAATTTGAGTATTATTTGTGTTGGCTCTGTATGAATCTTGTGTGTTAGCATAGTCTTGTGAAGGCTTGATTTTATTTAGGAAGCTAGAATAATTTTTAGTATGGTTTATTTAATGAAGTGGATTAAGTGAACTTGAAACTTAAGTTAAATTTAAGTGTTAGATTCTAGCACATGAGGAGTTAGTGGCAAGGTGGTTATAATGCTTGAAGGGTTGTTTGAGGGAAGAGGTTCAAGTTGCATAGATTGCATTTAGAAGACTTTATTTTTATGTAGCTTTGCATTAAATGTCGGTCAACTTATGTTTATGATAGGTTGGACTTTCATCTTTTGGTAAGTTGAATATATATTTAAGGAAAGCTTGAAAGTAGGGATAAGATTCTTAAGGTTATGGTATGATGAGGGGACAAAAGGCATGAAGGGTGGAGGATGTTTTAGAAAGTTTTCCTAGGCCTTAGTGGTTGAATGTGGACGGCATGTGTGAAAAAGGGGGATGGCCGAATGTGATAGGCAGTTTGGGGGGGATATTTGGCCAACTTTAGCTTTTGTTCACCTTTTGGGCATACTTTTCTCTTCCTCTCCAAACAAATCACTCTTTGGTCGAATGCACCATAAGCATTTTGTGCAAATTTACTTTTGATTTTAGCCTCTTTTTGTGTAACCAAATCACATCATTTTACTTTCTTTCATTTGCCCTTTTGAAATCGAAACTACAATCTAACTTGTGTATTTTTGTGCACTTTCTTTTGGCAAAGTAGTGCTTGGCCGAATCTCTCCTACAACTCTCTCCTTTTCTTTCTTTCAATATTGTTCAAATCACTTTTCTCCTACACTCTCTCTTGGCCGAAATTTCCATCTCTCCAAACTTCCTTTTCTTTTCTCCATTGTTGCTAAAATCGAACTCTCTCTCTCTCTCTCTTTCATTCTCTTTTCTATTCACATATTTTCTTCTATCATAACCAAATTGCTGAAACTCCCTACTTCCTTAGTATTATTTTGGCCGAATATTCAAGGGTAGACTCTCCTTGGGTTTCTTCTATCGATTTTGGATAAAAAGGGGTAAGTGTTCATGGACGTTTTTCTTCTTTTACTTTCTCGTTTCTATGATGTTTCTTGTGGACAAAGGCCGAACCTTTGGGCATTGTTTTGCAAGGTTCTAACCATTTTAGGATTCGATTATTCTCTTAGGCTCATTGGGATTTGGAAACAATCGATCTAAGACCATTCCATTAGCAATCGGTTGGTAAGTCAAGTGGTAAGGATTCAATATTCTTTAAGTTGGTTGAGAAAGCCTAAGGCTATTGGAATTAAGATTTGATGTTGGCCGAATGGTCTTGATTAAAGTGTTGTGGACTGGCCGAATGGAGGACAAGGTGATCTAGTGTGGTAGATCGGGTCTTTGGGATTTAGCCGATGTGCCAAAAGGTGCGTAGTTATCGACCGTCTCTTGATTGTGTGTATGTGTTATATTTATGTATATGTGATATGATGTTAATGGTAGCCGAATTAAGGGCTAAGATTGTGAATACACGTGGTGGGTGATCGAATACTCAGGTCAGTGATTTACGATATTAAATGGTCATTGATGAATATATGAAATGTGATGGCATGTGATGCATTATTGTTTAAGTGATATGTTGCCATGATATACATATTTGCATGGGACTTGGGATGTGACTATCGAAGGAAAGGGTGTACATTATGTACGTGGTCTGATGTTAGCCTTGTGCTACATTGGCGCTTGATGGTGGCTATGTACTCCATCAAGGGAGGTGTTGGCTTGGTGCCCATCTCACGGATGATAGTGTGTGCATCACCGTAGATTGAGGATGACCTCGAGTCACCTCGTGGATACTGATATGTGGATCACTATGTGATCGGTGGCTTAGCCACGGCCTTGGGCGACAAGTCGCTAAGGTAAGATATGTGGATCACTATGTGATCGGTGGATTAGCCACTACCTTGGGTGGAGTCTGCTAAGGTAGGAGTAACGGATGGACTCTAGGTTGGGTTGGGCTTCATGTTACATATTTATGCATTTTGCATGACTATTTATGTGGATCAATGTGGATATGGGCCAAGCCCAACATGTGGAATTATGGGGATATAATGCCTTATCATTTGATATGTGATTGATGTGTGGATATGGGCCAAGCCCATACGTGGAGGCATGTGTAATAACTATGCACTGAGTCTGTTTGACTCACCCAATTTTTCTCAAACCTTTTAGGTGATGCATAAAGCTTGGACCGGGTTGGAGTGGATACGAGGTGGCCCATGTAAATGGATTCTCTTTATACAATTTATGTTTCATTATTTTAAGTATTTAATTTTTGTAATAAGGGCCATTTTAAGTATTTAAGGACTTTTATTATGTTTTAAGTTGGTTTGTCGATTATATTATTATTTGAAAATGTTTTATTTTAAACAACTTAGTTTTACTTGAAATTTTAATTACACAATGTTTTAGTAAAGACAACAAAATTTTATGTTTTTAATTCTAAGTCAAAAGCTTTTCAAACGTTTATCGCAATGGCATTTCAAATTCGGTCATAGCGAATGGGCCGGGTTTGGGGTGTTATAGGCTTTGTAGGCTCTTTCAAATAACACTACAAATTCATTCAAATAAAGTATTCCAACCAACAATTTAATGTCTTCATTCAGCCCTTCAATGAAACATTTACACATAGTAGCTTCGGTCGAAACACATTCCCGCGCGTACTGGCTCAATCTCACAAACTCCCTTTCATATTCAGTAACTGACATACGACCCTGTTTCAACTCAAGGAATTCTTTATGTTTCTGATCTATGAATCGTTGACTGGTACATTTCTTCTAGAATTCAACTTGAAAGAAATCCTAGTGATTCTCTCTCTCGGAACCACAGATATCAATGTTTTCCACCAATTATATGCCTTATCACTCAATAATGAAATAGCACAATTTAAACATTCATCGGGAGTCAATGACATCTTATCAAACACTCAATTGTATTCTCGAGCCAAAACTCAGCTTGCTCAGAATCATCATCAACAGTGGCTTTAAACTCTTCGGCCTCATACTTTCGATTTTTATCCACAAGAAGCTTAGTCAATCGGATCAGATCTGGAACTTGTGGCACTACAGGCACTTGTGGGGTTAGAGGTTGTTGAGCAGCCGGATTCATTCGAACGAACTTCGTAAACCACTTACTCATTATTTGGAAGAAGGCTTGCTTAGCCTCTATATCGTGGCTACTAGCTATCGGTCTAGATTCAGCCGTCGCTGTCTCTTGAGCCGGAGCAGGCGCATTGCTCTCAACATCATCAGCAACTGCTCGATCGGGATCTATTTACTATATAAAAACACATTTTTAATTGTCAGGATTCATCACACTATTTCAATTATATATATGGCATGTATACCTAGACTCACACGCGCTATGTTAGTCCTAGAATCGACTAAGTCGTAGCTCTGATACCAATAAAATGTAACACTCCTAGCCCGTAATCACGCCAAAATAGGGTTAAGAGGTATTGCCGATCATTTTAGAACATTTCAATTCATTTCACATATAAACATAGCAATTCACATTCATATAGTCCCTTAAATAGGTCAACGAGACCTTAATCATTCATTAGAAAGGGGTCGGGACTAAATCGAACATATACAAAAATTTTTGAAAACTAAACATTTTTCAAAGCTACAGAGGTCACACGCCCATGTGGGTAGGCCGTGTGCCTCACACGGCCTCGGACACGCTCGTGTGTCCAAGTTACGGTAAAACAGGGCATACATACTGACTTGTCCACACGGTCTGAGACACGCCTGTGTGTCTAGCCTGTGTGCGAGCCTGACTTGTTTCAATTTAAAAACTCAAATGACACGGTCGAGCCACACGCCCGTGTGCTCAACCGTGTGGGAAATTATAGGCCATTTGCAAGGGTAAACTTGCCACCCACACTTAGAATCACCTACAAGCATCAAACTATATGTATTTATACCTCAAATGGCAACCAAAACATACCAATATATACACCAATTAATCACCATCCACACCATCTATTTCCATACTCAATTTTAACTCAAATAAGTCCATCTAAAATACCAATTTCACATCCCAAATCATACAAGTCAAGTACCATGCAATTCATATCATAATTTCACATTTAAACCACATTACTCTTCAAGCAATTTAAGCATGAAACATACATATCCATTTTCACTAACTCATACCATATTAATCATTCACATAACCCACACATATGAACCAAAATCATTCAACCCCCAAGCAATATCACATGGCAAAGCTTATACACTTGAAAACATGCCATATCTACTAGCCTATACATGCCATATTCAAATATATACATCTTTCCAAAAATACCAAAATAGATAGCCGATAGTGTGATTGAGTCGCTGAGGATCCCCGGATCTAAGCTAGATTTAAAGACACTGTAAAACAGAGAAACACTTCACACAGTAAGCTCTAAAGCTTAGTAAGTTCGTCATATAATACATTTAACTCAATAATTCAATTACAATACATAAATTAAACCATCACTTAAATCAATTCACAAATATACACCATATTATCCATAGCTAGTATGCTCACTCAATCATCCATATATCCATTTATAAAATCATCAATCACATAGGTTCCGTACATACCTTTGCCGACACTTAGTTATAAACCTTCTTGCTACTCAATGCTCGACACCACATTTCAATAAATCTTCAGTAATAATTTGATTTACTAGCACACTTAGTGACAATATCTTAGTTGAAGCTTAAATATCATCGCACACTTAGTGGCTTTACTTTAAACCGAATCTCACTTCAGTATCATGCACACAGTGCCAATCAATATAGCCGAGACTTCCTTTATTTCACACACACAGTGCTATTCATCTCTGTCTCAATTCTAATTACACACACTTAGTGCCACATTTCTCAATTCCACATATAGTATTTATAATTCAATAATCACATATTCATTCATTTCCTAACACATAGATATGAATTTAAAAATTCGTATTATACCCGAACTTACCTAGGACGTCGAAATAATAAAACGAGTCGATTAATCTAGCACTTTATCATTGCCTCGATCTCGATCCAATTCCATCTTTTCTTGATCTATACATATTCAAATTTAGCTCATTCAACCACTAGTTCATTCAATTTAGTCCAAACACACATATTTAGGGCATTTTACTAAATAGCCCTCATATTTTCACATTTCACACTTTAGTCACTATTTCACAAAATCATCAAATTCACATAATTTCACTTCACACATGCCTTGCCGAATTTTCCTTACACTCATACAAACCCATAAATTTCATTTATTTCACATTTTAGTCCTCTAATTTCTCATTTTCACATTTTAGCCCAAATTACTCAAATTCACCAAAAATTCAAAGACAAAATATGTTAATCTATCACATATCTTTCATATTACATCACCAACTATCACATAACTCAAGCTTTCATCACTGAAATTTTACAAAATCACCATCAAATTCTAAAATTAAACCATGGGCTAGCAAGAACACTAAGCAACGATCACAAAAACGTAAAAATCACTAAAAATCGAGCTCAAAACATACCTTGAATTAGAACAACAATGGCCAAATTTTCCAAAGCTCTAACTCTTTCTTTTTGTTTCAATTTTGGCTACAAAAGATGAGTAAATGGCCATCTTTTTTTTTTATTTTAATTATATTAACATTAAAAATTAAATACCAATTTTACCCTTTTTAATTTCATTTATAATCAACTAACCTTAACCCATTTTTATCCATCCATTCTTTTAATGGTCTATCATCAACATAAGGACTTCTCATTTAGAAAACCATGCCAATTTGGAAATTTTACAATCATCACACAGCTTTTGCATTTTATACGATTAAGTGCTTTTTACACATTAAACACACAATCGATAAAATTTTCACACAGAATTTTCACACATGCACAATCACATACTGTAAACACCAAAAATAATATTAAAATATTTTTTTGACCTCAAATTTGTGGTCTCAAAACCACTATTCCAACTAGGGTCTAAACTGGGCTGTTACACAATAATTCGTAAATAGCTTGCATTTATTTGAACGAATAGGACCAATTCTTTTTAAATATTTATGAGCGGTCCGCATAATTTATTTTGATGGTAACACTTGTACATATGTTCATTTCCATTGTCTCTACATCTATTGACATTTTAACTTAGTGAACTAATTATGTTTGCATTAGGAATAAACAAGTTAGCTAGACATCACTCTTAAGTTGCATGTGAGGTAGTTCTCGTATGAGTTTAATGTTTTACTGTTATATGACTTAATTGCCTGATTTAGTCCAAGATTCCTCTTTTCTTTTGCATGTTTCGTGTGTTTATTGAGGATAAGCAAAGATTTAAGTGTGGGGGAGTTTTATCTTCCATAATTGGATATGGAAAAGTAAGCTTTCTCTGTACACTTTAGAAGCTTATTCTCGAACAAAGTGCATCTTTTGCATATTTTTTTCATAATTTTTAGATTATAAGTTAATAGTTGAAAATGTATCATTTTTTACTGATTTGTGACCCAATTTGGCCAATAGTGCCATTGGGGGGCCTAACATATGATTGAGTGGTGTAGGGACATGTTGGAGGATGAAAACGAGTAAAAATGCCACCAAAAGAAAGGGTAACACGCTATACACATCTTGGAATCACGATACCTCCAATAGTATGGAAGATCAGTGACCACCCTTCTATGGTATCGCAATATCCACCTTTCAAAGAAGACCCCAAGGCTCAAAATTGCTTGAGATGTCGTGATATCCTCTTTTGGCTATCACGACACTAAAATCGTGAGGGGGTAAAAAGTTAACAAAAAGGTAGTCTTTATCCACCCGATCCACCAATCACCCAAGGCTTTGTAGGGCAATTTTAGTAATGAAAATTCATCAGAATTTAGGCTGTGTTTGTTTGGTGGAAAATACTTTCCGGAAAACATTTTCCAGATTTTTGGTGTTTGGTTGATGGAAAATATTTTCCTCAAGGAAAACATTTTACAAACACGGGTAAAATGTCTTCCTTATTCCTGTAATACGTCTTACCAGTTTTTTTCAGTAAGACATTTTCCAAAGCCTTCCCCTTCATCATCCAGGTACGTTCTCCTTCTTCCCTTCTTCATTCCTTCTCATTCCCTTCTTCATTCCTTCTCCTTCCTTCTTTCTTTCTCAGCCAACAAATCTCTTTCTCTCTTTCTCAAACTTTTTCAGTTCCTCCTTTCGTTGGATCTTGGAATCTCTCTTGGAAAATTTCATCTCTGATCCCCTCCAGGTATGGCATATTTCTCTGTTTATTCTCTTAATTTTTACTAGAACTAAGACCCCTTTTCTTCTTTTTCTTCTTCTTCTTAGTTAGTTCTTCACAAAATTCTTCTTTCCACCACTCGTTGGGCTTTCATTCCTCTCCTTCTTCCTAATCTTCTTAGTTAGATCTATGGCTATCAACGATATCAAACTCGCCCTTCTTTGAAACCGGTGAAAACACTCTGTTTCTTCTAAAATCGATCTGTTATCTTCTACAACATCTTTTGTGCTAAGTTTGTATTTGATGTTTCTTTGAGTTCAAATCAAAGACGAAAAACACATCAAAATCAATATCATTGATCATTTGAACCAACTTCTCCTCTAAATTCTAAACCAAAAAGTCGTTGATAATAGCAATTGTCATTTCTTTTTGCAATCCTAAAACCCTAATAAATTCCCAATTTATGCAAAAGAGAGAAGGAAAAATCTCGTTTACACTCAAATTCGATTTTTAAGTTCATTTAATTCTAATTCAAAGAATATATATACCCTTTTCATTTATTTCGACAATCGTTGTTTCAGAGTTCATTTCTTACTACTTCCTACTTGGTTGGATAGCAAAAGTTTCTATTTTTCAAATTTCTATCACGTTTATTTATGATTATATAAAGAAAATGGGGTGGTCACCTTCTTTGTAAAAGTTTGCATGTGATTCTTATATACAAAATATGCAACCTCTTTGTGATTTTCATATCTCAACCAGATAAACCTTAAAACAGTAACTGCAGATAAATAATGGGGTGGTCACCTTCTTTGTAAATTGCATACTGCCTTGTGGTTCTCATTGTAATAGTCTAAAATTTAAGCTATTTATCAACCTTTTTTTTCCTGCAGATCAAAATGGTATTAGTCTATATATCACTAAAGGATATCTATCTTGCAAAGACTATTAGTTGAGGTCCTCGTTAGATTTTGTAGTATGTTGTTAGCTTTGGAACGACCATAGAATCATTTGAACTTGATTTTGTAGTATCCTTGTTTTTTTTCATTTGGAGCAGTAGTATAAGGTGATGTTTCTTTGCAATACATTGGCTGCAATTGTGATGTTTTCGCTATAAATTTGTATTTGATTCTTTTTCTTCATGGATCTTGGACATAAATAAAACCTTTCATTCCTTTTCTTTGTGTGTCCCTATTTTAGTATAAGAGTTTTAAAGTCTAATATATATATATATATATATATATATACATATATATAGTGATGTTTTAACCCTTTTTGGCAACCAAAAGTAGTTTCTATCATTTTCATTATAATAGCTTAAAGATATAGTGATGTTTTGATGTCTTCCTCAAGAGTAGTCGGTGAATCTTATTTCATCACAGCAAAACTACTTATATTTAGAAATTTCATTTTAACACCTCGTCATTAAAAGGTAACGTGGACTCCACTCTTATATTTAGAAATTCTTATTATACTTGGGTATAGTTTATATCAATAGGGAAGCCAACAAATTTGCAGGCTAAGTTGGTGCAGACTATCTTGAGCTTATTTCACTTATTGCTTTGAGCAATGAGTTGCTATTTCTTTGAGCACCGATTTGCAAATGAAGGTGAAACACCCCACACCCAAATTTCACGAGCCCGAACCGGATCTCGGTATGTTCCTAAAGTAAGTGGTTTCAATAATTTCATTTAGAGAAATTTGTAAAAATTTTGAAAAACTATTATTTTGAGTTGGGCTTAGATTGAAACCCATTTATTTAATCTTGTAAATCCAATTTGATTTAATATGTCCAAAATAGTTCTTAGCACAATATTTAAAAGTAAAGTAAAAATAAAGAATAATCCACTTGGGCCTTATGGCCTTATTACATCAAGTAAACCCAAAAAAGTTTAAGGTACCAAATAAAATAAAGTCCAAATAAAATAAAATCTCCGAATGTAGCATGGCCATCCCAAGGTCCACCGGCCCGGTCAGTCACTGCTCATCACCTGAAAATAATTCCCACAACGGGGTGAGTCAACAGACTCAATGTGCACACAATACTAACATTCAACAAATCAGGCATACATGTTCAAATCATCAGATCCATATAAAATGAAATTATGATGCAACCCAAACCCAATCCTATGGTCCATCCGCTACACACCACCCGTACCTGCCAGTCACACCGTGGGGACTACTAAGTCAACCCTCCATCCGCTACACACCATCGAAGGCATTCGCCCATATCGTTGTGTCATTAGACACTATAGTCAAATTTATACGTTGTGTCATTAGACACTATATTTAAATATTGTAACCGGTTACCAAAATTTCGCAATGTGACCGTAGTCAACATATTTCGTTGGTGAGACCGAAGTCAACACCTTCGTTGGTGAGACCAAGTCATCACCTACTCTCCCCTTTCACATGAATCCGAATGCCCCAAAAATATATATATTGTGCATAACTTAATTTCATGTTCATATACATATATTCGCATGTTATAAAATAACATATTTCACAATCCTATCGAAGTAGGAAGCGCACAGGTACTTTTTGCCACATTTGTGGTACATAGCCACATTCACATTCTTATTCATATTCATAAATTAAAATAATAGCCATAAAATATCGAAGGTTAGTAAGGGTACAAACCTGTTTCGCTTAGCGATTCCTTGAGATTTCGAAAAGCTAGATCTAATGCCTTAGATCTTAAATCTCTACATTTAATCAATCATTTAATACTTAGTAAGCCATTAGGCCAAAAATCCAAATCCTAGTAGGATTAGTACACTAAAACTTACCTTGGTGCCAAATCCCGAAATCTTCACTATACTCTTTCTTGTATTCGGTAAAGCTTTAAATCACTTTAACAAATTAGTTTGACTTTTGAATAAATATGAACTAGATCTAAAACACCAAAAATAGGCCTTGGCGAATATTCACATGTCTTACCTTATGGATTTTAAATCACGAAATTCACCGAATAACTAGGGAACATGCGCCTATGGTGTACCTTCGGAAAGAACTTCTCCTTCCTTGTAGTGACACTTAGTAAATCCCAAATTCACCTTCCATATTTCGATCAATAAAATATAGGAGGATTAGACTAACTTTCGCTTAAAAGAAAGGAATACAATTATAACTATAGATCCTTACCCTTTATATTGAAATCGACTGATCCTTCCTGACACCACTTCAGAGATTTGGCTTAGAGACTTGATGAACAATTGGCTATGATCCCTTATGTATTCGATTTCAAAGATGAAAGAAGAGAGGAATAATAGGCTTAGAGGGAATCAGCTAGGAGGCTAAAAGAAAAGAAGAAAAAAGAATGGATGCTCAAGAAGAATATTTGGCAGAGGAAAAGAGAGAGGGAGAATGAATAATGAATGGCCCTAGTCTCATCCTTTTATAGCCGAAATTACTAGGCCAAGAATCCTTAACTTGGCCACCACTCTTCCTTATTTTCCTAATTAAAGAATAATTTTCATTTATCCACCTATTTAGCGAATTTTAAAGAGAATTAAACTCTTCCCTTAAGAGTCCTTATGATCTTCTAATTAGTGAGTTTTAAAGAGAGTGAAACTCCTCTTTTGCAAGCCTTGTGCCATCCACCTCTTGGGCTTCTAGAAGCAAAATAAAACTTATTTTATTTGCTTCTCATGTGACTCGAACTCAAGCCCAACACCCTTGCATGTGGGCCATTTCGAGGCCTTAAGTGGCATCTTCAGCCACTTTTCCAAGTCCGTTAATGGGTCAAATTTCACATACTTTATATTTTAGGGTCACTGCCCTAAGTTCCCTTTGAACTTTAAAATTTGACATTTGGGTCATTTTAAGTTTCCAAAAATTTTCATGACTCTATAAACTTGACATTTCCTAGGTTTCCAAAATGTTTACTTTCCTATGTTGGCTTAGTTTCCAAAATGTTTACTTTCCTCTTTTAGCTTAGGTTTCCAAAATGTTCACTTTCCTCTTTTAACTAATCGTTCCATACATTTCCTTACATTTCCATACATTTCCATACCTTTCCATACATTTCCTTACATTTCCTTACATTTCCATACATTTCCATACATTTCCATACATTTCCTTACATTTCCATACATTTCCATACATTTCCTTTCATTTCTTTACATTTCCTTACATTTCCTTATACTTCCTTTTATTTCCTTACATTTCCTTATATTTCCTTACATTTCCTTACATTTCCAAGGTTCTAAAGATGCACACCACACATCCATATCACAGTAAACATGCTATTTCATTAAGCAAAAATGCACACAATGGGATTCGAACCTCTTCCCTCAAAGTACTTCACTTGATGCCATAACCCTTGCACCTTAGGTGGCGTCCCTTGCCACTTTTCCACATCACTTCTTGTTTTTAACTTAAAAACCAATAATTGTCCAAAGCTTTCTCTTTCATCCTAGGATTTTAAAAACCCTTAATTCACTTCCAACCATTGTCAAAACCTACTACTCATGAATTATGCACAAACGCATAACCCCTAATCTAGGATGTTACAAAGGGAGTGTTTAGAAGTTCGCTTATTTTGTTTTGCGTCTTTCTGACTTGAGTATTTATTGGATAATTTTATGCTTTGCCTTTGATTTGTTTTATCTTTGGAGTTGACTTGCCATTTTGTTCTGTGTTACGCTTCATTTTGATGTAATCGTATCTTGATTAATATAAGACCTTTTTCCTTTCAAAAACATGCACAAATTATAAGTATAAATACATATTCGGTCAACTACAATAGTATGTAAAATCAATCAATACATCACATGAAAAACGAATCAAATAAAGTCAAAAAAAGAAAAAAGAAAAAACCAATCATCACAAATGCATTTTCTTTTTTTTTAATATAAAATAATAAAAGTGTTTTTAAATTTTAAATGAATTTTATTTGCATTTATTGAACTTTAAATTTAAAAAGAAATTAGAAAACACTAAATATTTTACTTAAAAGAAAACAGAGATTCTTGCTATATTAAAGATATCATTTCAACAATTATAACTTATACATATTTTAAATTATTATCATTTTATATGAACATATTTTTTTTATCTTGTTAAAAAATTAAATTATATAGACAAATCATTCTACTAAAAACTTTAAATATTTTTATACAAATTTATCTTTTTTACTCTAAATGGATGTACTAATAGCTACGTATTCAATCCTACTATCTTGAATGATAATTGAATATGGAGCAGAATATTGTACCAACTCTTTTCAACATGTAGGGAGGAAAGATTTCATTGTAATTATTGTTGTTAAAAAAATAGAATTAATTGAAATCAAATATTAGTGATTTATTTTTTATCACATATACATATATAATTTAATTCATTTAAAATAATTTGAATTAGTATTAAAAATTGAATAGAAGACTACAAAGAGGATATTGATATATATTAATATCAATGCATGTTTTTGATTGTTATATGGAAATTTTAAATTTGAATATTGCTATATTGATATATTTTCTAAAATAATTTTCCCCCTTTGTATTTATTTGTATTTCGATCTTATGAAAAGCTTGCACCTTTTTTGTAGTGATAAAATATTTGTGTGACATTGTTTTGTGTAGATGGATCGTAGTCAAGATCAAAATGCAATTGTCAGAGTCATGGCTTCAGTTTTAGCTTTTGGGGCTCTTTGGATTAAAAAAATTAAAAACTAGGAAGGAAATTGCTTCTCACCCTCGTGTGAATCGAGATTATGAAAGAGAAAATTATATTAATAGTATTTTATATAGTGGTGACCAACATTGTATTAATCTGAGAAGGATGAGACCAATTGCTTTTTTTAGTTTGTGTGATATTCTTAGTAGGAATAATTTGTTAAAATCAAGTAAATCTGTGAATATTAGGGAGCAAGTAGTTATATTTCTACATATAATTGGTCATAATCTAAGGTTTCGAGTGATTGGATCTAGATATTATAGATCAACTGAGACAGTTCACCGTTACTTTAGGGTTGTATTGAGTGCTATTTTGAAATTGTATAAACTAGTTATTAGATCACCTGATGAGTCATTTCCTAGTGAAATCAGAAATAATCCGAGGTTTTATCCGTATTTTAAAGATTGTATTGGAGCATTAGATGGAACTCATGTTTGTGCATCCATTCCATGTAGCATTCAAGGAAGATTTCGTAGCCGTAAAGGGGGGACGACACAAAATGTATTGGCTGCTATTACATTTGATTTGAAATTTTCATATATTCTAGCTAGTTGGAAAGGTAGTGCACATGATTCTCGTGTTTTAAGTGATGCACTTTCACGCCCAGGAGGAATAAGAATTCCGGAAGGTAATAGTTATTATTAAATACCAACTAGTTCTAGTAAGCTCATAAGTTATTAGTATTAATTATGTTTTGTAAAATTGTAGGTAAATATTATCTTGCTGATGCCAGATATGGCATTCGAAATGGATATATTACCCCATATCGTGGTGTCCGATATCATTTAAAAGAGTTTAGTGCTCGGGGCCTGAAAATGCAAAGAACTATTTAATCTTGACATTCATCATTGCGAATCACTATTGAGCGTGTTTTGGGATTTTGAAGAAGTGATTTCGTGTAGTAGATGCTGAACCATTTTGGAATTTCCAAACTCAAGTAGATATAGTTTTGGTTTGTTGTATCATTCATAATCATATAAAGGGAGTTGATCCTAATGATTTACTTAATCAAGGATTATCTGAGGAGTCTGAGTCGATTTGATAATACCAACACTTATGGAGCGAGAAGAAAGAGAAGAAGCAAGAGAATGGTGCGCTAAGAGAGCGAAATTGCACAAACTATGTGGACTGATTATATGGCTAGAAAGATTAGGTAGGTTTAGGGCTTAGGGTTATTGTTTCTATGTTATGTATGTTTAGTATTAAAATTGTTTTTTTTTTTGTTAATGTTGGTTGGATAATGATATTGAAATTTTAGTTTGTTGGATTTTGAAATTATTATGCCTTGAATTTGTTAGATATTGATTATGTTTTTAGCTTGTTAGATATTGAATTTATTATGTTTTAAGCTTGTTGGACATTGTAACGATTGACAATGACAATTATTAATGTAGAATGGGTAAGGGCAACAAAGAAGGGACCTCCAAGCAATTTAGGTGGACAAAACCTTTGGAACATGTTTTTCTTGAAATTCTAGCAGATGAGACTAAGAAAGGAAATAAGCCTTCTAATACTTTCAAAGTAGTTTCCATTAATCGAGTTGTCCAAGCTATTTCTGAAAGATTCCAAGTCCAATGTGATGCGAAGCATGTGGAAAATCATTTGAGGACTGTAAAAAACCAGTGGCAGATTATATGTAAAATTCGAGGTGAAAGTGGTTTTGGATGGGATGATAACATGAAAATGATCACATGTGATAGAGCAACATATGATGCATCAGTGATGGTAATATATGTATATATATGTTAAGTATATTTCAATTATTTTTTACTTGTTATTCTAATTGTGTATAATATTCAACAGGCACACAAGAAGTATGAACCATTTTTGAATAAAAGTATCGATCATTATGATGAAATGGCTTTGGTTGTTGGCAAAGATATGGCAACAAGGAGTTTTTCCAGAACATTTGCTGACATAGATTTGGATGATGATATCCAAGATTCAGTGCCTCTAGACTGCGACAATGAAGAGGCTGAAGAGGTAAGAACAAATGTATCTTCATCTGGCACATCCAAACGTAAAAGAAAAAATGTTCAAGAAAGTGTCGTTGATGAACAAATTAAATTTGTGGGTGAACAACTTGGGAAAATTGCTAATGCTTTGGAACAATTTATCTGCAGATAAGACACACACGACTTACTGAACAAGTGATGTCGATGGAGGAAGAAGGATTTGATGATGACTTCTTATGCTCGTGTTTGATTATCTAGCGAATCATGAATCCGATGCCAAAACTTTTTTAGTTAAAAGTAAGAAGCATAAAAAAATTTGGCTTCAAAAATTTTCTCAAGGTTGAAGATATTGATATTTTTATGTAGTGTATTAGTTATGCACTTAGACAATGTTGTTGTTATTACAGTGTACTACTAATTATGCATTTGGATAATATTATTAATTTTAGTATTAATTGTGGCTTGGAAGTTTATTTATAATTATTCAATCCTTGTTTTTTATTTTTTAACACAATTGCAAAACTTAACTTTGGTTGTTTTCATTTTATAACGATTAATAACGTAGCTTAATAATTGAGTATTATTATATATTTAATTTATTTTATTTATTTATAAATAAATTATTACAATATATGTAAAAAATTAAAATATAAAATTTATTAATATATGTAAAATAGCTTTTACGAAAAATATTTTCGGAAAAGCGCCAAGCAATGAGAAAATATTTTACACTGATTCATCCAAACACCAGAAAATATTTTCTGTAAATCATTTTCTAGAAATCATTTTCCGGAAAACATTTTACTGCTAAACAAACGGAGCCTTAGCCTAAAATAGCCAAAATTTCCTGATGATGAGAGACACACACATAAGCTTAGTTTTATCCTTAGTTTCTTCTAGTTTTTCTCTTAGTTTTTCTATAACTTTTCTGGGTTTTCATTTTCTCTTCTTCATTATTAGTTTTAGAGTTTATTTTTCCTTCATTTACTTCTTATTCTTGATGTTCTTAATGTTAGTTAAGTTAGTTACCACTGTAGCTTAGGTCTATTTACACTTTCAATCCTTGTACCTTTGTTGTAAGATATTTCTAGCTTTAGTTTAATATATTTCGATTTCTTTTACTTTCAATCAGCTAAAGTTTGTTCCTTTTATGTTTATAGCTTTAGATCTTCTTGTCAAGTTCTTTAAGTTTTCTTGAATAAAAATCCAAACTTTTATATTTTTCTTGAGCTTTACTTTAATGGCTTCTTTGCTTTTCATTTCGATGTTCATTCTCATTATTTTTAGCATGAGTAGCTAAACCTAAAAGGGTTTGGTTTATGGAGATGTTGGTAAGCTAATTTTTGGACAAATGACTCAATCGTAATAAATTGGACTATTCGAATAGACCTAAAATGTTAGGAAGTGGCACCCCTAAGGGGATATCTAGGCAAGTGAGACCGATAGGTATTCTTGTTGCGCAACCATTCATTATTCCGGATTAATCGATGAGATCGAGAGATAAATCAGATTCATTCGTCGAAGTCGACAAAATTGAGATCGAAAGATAAGATGGAGTCACTTAGTAATTTAAGAGATTTAAGTCCCTCGTTCAAGGATCGGTGAACCACATCAAAATCAACCAACCACCATTACTCATTTATTTGGTTAGTTTTTTTTTATTTTTGTAGTCTTTGCAATTTAGTCCCTAAATTAGCATATTTAATTTTATTGCAAAAATTTTCTTGTTATGATTTTCCATATTATAAAATCGTATCAGTAGCTGCTTAGACTCTATAGTATGTGCTATTATCACTCAATCGTTATTTCTTTTGGGTTCAATCCTTGGAATCCTTCGGTGTTCCATTATAACACTATAAATATAACAGCTGACTTGTACGCTTGTGCAAGTGCGAACGCAATGTATTTTTGTTTTAGGTGTTTGCTTGAGGAAGAGCAAAGACTTAAGTGTGGGGGAGTTTGATCTATCGTAATTTAATACGTCAAATTAGGCTCTCTAACACACTCGAGGAGCTTATTCTCAAGCAAATTAAGTGTATGTTCTATGCTTTTGTTTAATTTTAGCCTTTACCATTAATAAATGTTTTCTTTAGCTTTGTCCCTATTGAGACCCAAATTGGAAAAAATGTAACAAGATTTCAGCTAATCGAGGGGTAGACGAGGAAAAGTCATTTTTTTGTGGATTAGTCCTCGGCATTTTCTGTATCTCTATTTTTGCCAGTTAAGTTCATATGGCACTTACTTTATTAATTAATGATATGTTTTTATTAAATTTATTGCTTTATAGCTGAATTGTTGTTTATATAATGTTTTTGGTATCAAAAGGATTAAATCGATAAATATGAACTATATGATAGATATGAATAGATATGTGGTATCGAATAGTAATGTTTGATACTATGAATTACCTATATGTGAAATAGATGTTTACTAAGTAGCAATTGACTAATGGTATGAAGTAAATACTATAGAATTGAATGGATTATAAATGGTTGAATGTTATATTATATAAGTTAGATTTACATAAATTGAATTGGTATGATTTGTGTACCATATTGGCGTATATTGGTTTAGTTGGATGAAAATTAGTGGATAGTATGTTTGATTATGAAATTAATATGTATATAAAGTGAAATTACAAGGTTTAAATGTATATGAATGGCTATTTGGATATGAAAAATGTGTATACAAATACAGGGGTTGAATTGATACAAAATCGATAATAGGTCCATGAGAACTTAGTAAACACTTACGATATGAATAGCTCGAAGTTTACAGTAAGTAAATTCTTGGTTTGATGTTTATTAAATTATGTATTTTATGGTACTTTATGTTATTTATTGTTGCAGTCAAATTCGAAGAAAGAATTGAATTCTCTTGAAGTAGTTGATATGGAATGGATTTACATATATGTAATAATAACAAGATATATTGAATTGGACAGTGTTAGAATATAAAATTTCATAATGTGTAACACCCCAAACCCGGCCCATTCGTTACGATCGAATTTGAAATGCCACTGTGAAAAACATTTGAAATATTCTTACTTAAAAGTGAAAACCGTTAAAATTTGTTTTCTTTGATAAAAACATTTTCGTGATTTAAAATATTCTAAGTAAAAATTAAGTTATTATAAAAAATACGGATTCAAAACTTTATTATGACTTTTGAGATTTAAATAGCTTTTAAATTTAAACTTACAAAATATTAACTCAATTATAAATCTAACTTAAACATAACAAAATTCAAATGCTTTAAGGCCTTTATTACAATAATCCTTTACTAAAAAAATCTGAATTTAATAAATTACATTATATATTGAAAACAACTTCTTACGCATGGGCCACCTCGTATCCACTCCAAACCCGGTCCAAGCATCACTGCGATGTTGATAAAATTTTGGGTGAGTCATATGGACTCGGTGTGCAATTAGACCCTTGAATTCCACCCACATGTCAAACCACATATTTACCCACATGTCGATATTAATGCAACATTATTCACATGAGTTCACCTATTGGGCTTGGCCCACATTCACATCAATAGAGTTCACATATTGGGCTTGGCCCACATTCACATCAATAGAGTTCACATATTGGGCTTGGCCCATAACCATAACACATTCTTATAATAGGGTAATTAACCACATGTTTCCACATACTGGGCTTGGCCCATTTCCACATTAATCCACATATCATATACTGGGCTTGGCCCATTTTCACGTATATTCATAACACATGTTATGCAATTATGAAGCCCAACCCAGCCTAGGGTCCATCCTCTACACACCCACGTATCCAGCCTACCACACACCAGGGGATCATTAAATCACCCTCTCCTTTTTACTCCAATAAGGCAACAAATGTCGTCCACGCGAACTTAATCGCAAATAATCCACAACTCGACCTTAGTCAACGTCAATCCACGATGTAGCCGTAGCTAACATCAAAACCACGATGAGCACAAAGCCATCAATAACCACGATATGGCACATAGCCTATATCAATCACGATGAGGCATAGAGCCATTCATCAACCACGTACTCGAAGTACACCCTGTCCTTCTTTCATATCCCACCCATGCACATGCAATCATAAAATAGTTCCATGCATGTTCATCAACCATATCATTACAAATACATATTAATAATCACATCACATTCAGATTGATACTAACCTGATTATCGTCGCATTCTTAAGGGTATCCATATCACAATTTTCACTGCATTAGTTAGCACATTCATAACAAACATACAGATATCACATACAATTATAAACCCGGAAAATGGTAGGCTAACTACACACCTGATAACTTGGAGAACTATGCTTTCGATACTGACGCTATCACTAAGCGAGACTACGGTTATCGCCTACTTTCTTGTTACGATTTGGTCCACACCCGGTGGCCAATCCCGAACCTAGAACAACTCTCCTTTTAAACTTGGGGATAGGAACTACCCTTGGCCTCCTTGACTGGTATTCGCATCCATTAATGATATCTAATCAAAACTCGATTAAACGATAATGTATTAAATCTTAATCGAATAAACTACAACTTATCAACCTTACCAGAGATGGATTAGAATCTCGAAGACTTCTCTTAACTCCTGTCGATTTGCTCCTAAGAACCATAATACACAGTCGGTCATCACTTGGAACTCTTAATGTGGCCTATGGCCGAATATCACAAGTCACTTACCAAGCTTACCTATTTCCCGAATCTCCACTTATTCCTGTCGAAACCCTTGCGCAATCACCCGTTTGAAGTGCAAGAGAGAGTGTATTTGACAAAAGAGAGAAAACGCTTGATCTTCGGCTTTTGAGACTTGCGACAAAAGAATAGAAATATGGGTACTTGATATTCGGCTATGGCTTTCAAAAGAAGATGGGGTAGTCGGCTATTCAAGAATTAAAAAGAAAGGATTTGGGGTTGAAAGAAAATAAAAAGAAAAGAACACTAGGAGAGACTAAATTTCGGCACAAAGAAGTTAAAGAAGAAAAAGATATGAAGGATGATTACTCCCCCTTATAAAGAATTAGGCTACTACATCCTTGTTCTTATCAAACTCCAAATCCATCTCCTATTTTACCTCTTGATCACTTATTCAAGATAATTAAAATAAATCCATATTCATCTCTTCTTTATCTTGCACAAAAATAATTAATCCACAATTATCCTACCTATTTAAAATAAAATAAACCATCACATTATCTTTTATCTATCTATCTAAAATAAAATAAATGAAATAAATAAAATAAAATCATATTAATCCAATTCTTCTAGCCGAAATTAAAAAGAAATAGCAGTGTTTATCCCTATCCATTTGAAAGACCAAAGCCGTCCAACTTCTCCCTTCCCTGCCTTAACGTAAAAGCAAAATAAAAACACTCTTACGCTGCCCACAGGACTCGAACCCAGGCCCTTCTGAAGCTCCTTTCCGCAAGCGTCCAAGCCACTCTACCTAGGCGCTTTTTGTGATATAAACTCGCCCCAATTTCTTTTAAGACCTCCTTCACCTTGCTCCCCCCTTAACACCAAAAGCAAAAAAAAAATAAAACACTACTTGCTGCCGCCGTGTTTCGAACCAAGGCCCTTGTTGGCGTTATTTCCAGGCCCTTAAGTGGCGCATGGAAGCCACTTTACCAAGGCCTGTTTTATGCCAAACACGCCTAAGATTTTTCCCTTAAGGCCTCCCTGGCCTTGCTCCCCTTCCAGACGCAAAAAGAAAAGCCCATTGCTTCCCACGCTGCTCGAACCCTGTCCACCTAGCTCCTTGAGGCGTCACTCCCCTAAGCACTAAGTGGCGCCTCCTAGCCAATTTACCACTTGGATTTCTTGTGTCCTAAACTCCCCAAAAATTTTCTTAAGGCCTCTTCAGCCTAATTTCCTCTTCTCACTTAAAATTCCAAAAATTTCCAATGCATTCCCTTTTAATCCTAGAGTTTTAAAAACCCTTAAAACATCACCAACCACACTTAAAGCCTACTAACACTTGAGTTATGCTTCAAACGCACAACCCCTAATCTAGGATATTACAGTTCTACCCTCCTTAAAAATAATTTCGTCCTCAAAATTACTTACTATCGAACAATCATGCCTCCTTAACTCGTCACACTATTCTACTGCTACGCACTCTGATCTTAATAATACTAACACATTTTGTAGACACTATCTCGAGATTCGCATTCGAGGTTTCTCACACTTCACTAACATCACAAGAACGAACTATATCTTAAAGTAATAAATAGTATTTCAAACATAAGGAACTTACCCGCTATCACATCCTTGGTTGACTCGCATCCGCACTTTCAGCACCTCTGCCGGGTGTTCCGCGACCTTGGCCCCGAGCCCTGTCTATCACTTGAGGACATTTCTTAACCAAATGAGCCTTAGACCCACACCGAAAACATGCCTTACTATTTCCCAAAGATTCTCCTGGTGAGCTCTCCCACATTGAACACATACACGACTTGATTCTCAAAGAATCGATGCAGTGCACGCATGTAATTCTCGATCCTTGCCCTTTTCTGAAACTCTATAAACGATGCTGTCGGTCCAAAACTTCTCTTATTCCCGTTCCTTTCCTTATCTCGGTTCTCTCTTATAGACTTTTGAACTTCTTCAGCTATCCGAGCCTTCTCCACTAGAACGACCTAGTCTATTTGTCTTTATGAGCAATCAACACTCATGACTCATCCCGCAATCTATCGTCAATCGAACACACCTTTCGAATCGTAGCCACGATCCCTTAGCATACCGACTTAACCGCACAAATTTTGCTTCATACTCCGCTACCGACATACTTCCTTGTACCAAGTTCAGGAACGCTTTCCTTTGCGAGTCTAAATAACTAGCTCCAACGTACTTTCCTTTGAACTTAACCTTAAAGTACTCCCAATTTACTCGATCTGCAGGGGTACCTTGCCTGATAGTGAGCCACCATCGATAAGCATCATCTCGGAGTAACGAGATTGCACCTTTCAGCTTTTCCTCAGCAGTTAGATCCAAATCATCCATAATCCTTTCAACTGCTTCTAGCCAATACTCCACTACATTCGGTGCTACTCCAGATACTCCTCTAAAAATCTTGGCTCTGTTTGACTTAAGTCTTTACGTGCGATTTCGAGCTCCATTGCTCACATTAGCTCCTGCGACTCGCTCTAGCACTCGCAACATAGCTAACGATACTGCATCATCTCCTCCAGTCTGTTCTTGATCCTCCGCGCCCACTACTGGTGGCGGCACATCACTTTCTGACCCATGGCCAGACCTTACTGGTTTCGACACTGTCACTTTACCTCGACCACGCCCACTAGAATTCATTACTAACGTCGCGATTTAATCTGACTAAAAAGTTTTATGCGTTAGTACTTTGTTCCACTGTTTATTCGCGAACAGTTTTATGAAAATGAGTTTAATAGTGGTTCTTTCGATCAATCATAATCTTAGTTTCAAGTTTACTATTCTAGTTAAGAGATTCACATTCACATTCACATTCATCCATCTCGATAGAGACACATTCATTCATCATTAACATTCAATCACACTTCCATGGGCATTTTTGACCATACCCAACCCAGGGGTAATTTCGTCATTTTTCCTACAAGGGTATTTTGGTAATAAATCGGGTTAATTCAAAATATTTTACAAATCAAAGGTATTTGAATTTGCAAAACCTCGGGGTTATCACGAAAATTTATTTTCCAAATCAGAGGTGTTGCAAAAATTTCAGAAATCGGGGTTATTTCGATAATTTTGGAAGTCAGGGCATTTTCGTAAATTTTCCAAATCAGGGTATCTTGATATTTGTAAAACAGAAGTTTCTGGTATTTTTGAAAATCTTAAAAACTAAGGGTATTTTAGTAATTTACAACACAGGGGTATTTTAGTAATTTTTCTCAAATCAAAGTACCTTGAATTTACGCAAAATAGAGTTTTTGGACACTTTTGCAAAATAAAAAAATTTTATTAAAATCGAGGGTAATATGGAAATTTTAGAAACTAAGGGCATTTTGTAATCTTATCACCAGGGGTATTTTAGTACTTTGGCACACAGGAAAATTTTTTTGAAAAATTTTCAAAAATAGATTTGGTTACAAATCGAAGGGGTAATTTAAGGATTTTAAAAACTAAGGTGTTTATAAAACAGTATGGCTAGTCCCTTTCGGGTTTTAATTATCGGTTTACTCGTGAATAAGTCCTCTTGGTTAGGGTGAACCGTAGCTACGCACCAGGTAGGATTCAAGTAAAGAGGAGGTGAGTCGCTAGGACTGCTTAAGTACCAAGCTCTTACCGAATCCACTCCTAGACATGCGCACAATGGTTGCCACACCTTAACTCGGCGACTTAGACACAGGTTTGTTTAGTTGCACTTAAGTCTTATGCATGGGTTTGAGTGCACTAGCCCTAGGGTTCAATAGCCCTAATATTCTAATGTACGAGCCCAAATAAGCCCATAACATTCACATATAAATCACTTCAATAGTCAGAGGTACTTACCTGGTGGACTTCGGGTCGGGGATACAGGTGCCATGCTAGAAAACCTGAAAAATTTTACGAAAAATCCATATTTTTGTAAAGCCCATTTTAGAAAAGAAATGTTTTTGGGCCCAAATCCCTCAAAGTTGAGTTTTGAACCGGGCTTTGATACCAAACAATAACAGCCTAAACCCGGCCCATTCGTTACTTAATAGAATTTGAAATGCCATCATGAAAGCGGTTGAAATATTCTTACTTAAAAGTGAAAACCGTTAAAAATTTGTTTTCTTTGATAAAAACATTTTCGTGACTTAAAATATTCTAAGTAAAAATTAAGTTATTATAAAAAAATACCGGATTCAAAACTTTATTATGACTTTTGAGATTTAAATAGCTTTTAAATTTAAACTTACAAAATATTAACTCAATTATAAATCTAACTTCAACATAACAAAATTCAAATACTTTAAGGCTTTTATTACAATAATCCTTTACTAAAAAATATTGAATTTAATAAATTCTATTATATATTGAAAACAACTTCTTCTGCATGGGCCACCTCGTATCCACTCCAAACCCGGTCCAAGCATCACCTGCGATGTTGATAAAATTTTGGGTGAGTCATCTGACTCGGTATGCAAGTAGACCACTTGAATTCCACCCACATGTCAAACCACATATTTACCCACATGTCAGATATTAATGCAACATTATTCACATGAGTTCACCTATTGGGCTTGGCCCACATTCACATCAATAGAGTTCACATATTGGGCTTGGCCCACATTCACATCAATAGAGTTCACATATTAGACTTGGCCCATAACCATATCACATTCTTATAATAAGGCAATTAACCACATGTTTCCACATACTGGGCTTGGCCCATTTCCACATTAATCCACATATCATATACTGGGCTTGGCCTATTTTCACGTATATTCATATCACATGTTATGCAATTATGAAGCCCAACCCAGCCTAGGGTCCATCCTCTACACACCCCCGTATCCAGCCTACCATACACCAGGGGATCATTAAATCACCCTCTCCTTTTTACTCCAATAAGGCAACAAATGCCGTCCACGCGAACTTAATCACAAATAATCCACAACGCGACCTTAGTCAGCGTCAATCCACAATGTAGCCGTAGCTAACATCAAAACCACGATGAGCACAAAGCCATCAATAACCACGATATGGCACATAGCCTATATCAATCACGATGAGGCACAGAGCCATTCATCAACCACGTACTTGAAGTACACCCTGTCCTTCTTTCATATCCCACCCATGCACATGCAATCATAAAATAGTGCCATGCATGTTCATCAACCATATCATTACATATACATATTAATAATCACATCACATTCAGATTAATACTAACCTGATTATCGTCGTACCCCTTAAGGGTATCCATATCACAATTTTCACTGCATTAGTTAGCACACTCATAACAAACATACAGAATTCTCGATCCTTGCCCTTTACTGAACCTCTACAAACGATGCTGTCGGTTCAAAAATTCCCTTATTCGTGTTCCTTTCCTTATCTTGGTTCTCTCTTACAGACTTCTGAACTTCTTCAGCTATCCGAGCCTTCTCCACTAGAACAGCAAAGTCTCCTTGTCTTTGTGGAGCAATCAACACTCGCAGCTCATCCCGCAATCCATCTTCGAATCGAACACACCTTTCGTAATTAGTAGCCACGATCCCTTAGCATCTTGACTTAACCGCCCAAATTCTACTTCATACTCCTTCTGACATACTTCCTTGTACCAAGTTCAGAACGCTTTCCTTCATGAGTCTAAATAACTAGCTCCAACGTGCTTTCGTTCGAACTTAACCTTAAAGTACTCCCAATTTACTCGATCTGTAGGGTACCTTGCACGATAGTGAGCCACCATCGATAAGCTTCATCTCGAACAGCGACGGCAAAGACCTTTCACTTTTCCTCGCGAGTTAGATCCAAATCATCCATAATCCTTTCAACTGCTTCTAGCCAATACTCCGCTACATTTGGTGCTACTTCAGATACTCCTCTAAAAATCTCGGCTCCGTTTGACTTAAGTCTTTCAGGTACTAATTTTTGAGCTCCATTGCTCACATTAGTTCCTGCGACTCGCTCTAGCACTCGCAACATAGCTAACAATACTGCATCATCTCCTCCAGTCTGTTCTTGATCCTCCGCACCCACTGCTGGTGGCGGCACATCACTTTTTGACCCATGGCCAGACCTTACTGGTTTTGACACTGTCACTTTACCTCGACCACGTCCACTAGAATTCATTACTAACGTCGCGATTTAATCTGACTAGAAAGTTTTATGCGTTAGTACTTTGTTCCACTGTTTATTCATGACGGTTTTATGAAAAGGAGTTTAATATTGGTTCTTTCGATCAATCATAGTCTTAGTTTCAAGTTTACTATTCTAGTTCAGAGATTCACATTCACATTCACATTCATCCATCTCCATAGAGACACATTCATTCATCATTAACATTCAATCACACTTCCATGGGCATTTTTGACCATACCCAACCCAGAGGTAATTTCGTCATTTTTCCTACAAGGGTATTTTGGTAATAAATCGGGGTTAATTGAAAAATATTTTACAAATCAAAGGTATTTCAGAATTTACAAACCTCGGGGTTATCCTGAAAATTTGTTTCCAAATCAGAGGTGTTGTAAAAATTTCAGAAATCGGGGTTATTTCGGTAATTTTGGAAGTCAGGGTATTTTCGTAAATTTTCCAAATTAGGGTATCTTGATATTTGTAAAACAGAAGTTTCTGGTATTTTTGAAAATCTTAAAAACTAAGGGCATTTTAGTAATTTACAACACAGGGGCATTTTAGTAATTTTTCTCAAATCAAAGTACCTTGAATTTTCGCAAAATAGAGTTTTTAGACACTTTTGCAAAATAAATAAATTTTATTAAAATCGAGGGTAATATGGAAATTTTAGAAACTAAGGGCATTTTGTAATCTTATCGCTGAGGGTATTTTAGTACTTTGCACACAGAAAAAATTTTTGAAAAATTTTCAAAAATAGATTTGATTCTGGATCGAAGGGTAATTTAAGGATTTTAAAAACTAAGGTGTTTATAAAACAGTATGGCTAGTCCCTTTCGGGTTTTAGTTATCGGTTTAACCGTGAATAAGTCCTCTTGGTTAGGGTGAACCGTAGCTACGCACCAGGTAGGATTCAAGTAAAGAGGAGGTGAGTCGCTAGGACTGCTTAAGTCCCAAGCTCTTACCGAATCCACTCCTAGACATGCGCACAATGGTTGCCACACCTTAACTCGGCGACTTAGACACAGGTTTGTTTAGTTGCACTTAAGTCTTACGCATGGGTTTGAATGCACTAGCCCTAGGGTTCAATAGCCCTAATATTCTAATCTACGAGCCCAAACAAGCCCATAACATTCACATATAAATCACTTCAATAGTCAGAGGTACTTACCTGGTGTACTTCGGGTCAGGGATACAGGTGCCATGCCAGAAAACCTGAAAAATTTTACGAAAAATCCATATTTTTGAAAAGCCCATTTTAGAAAAGAAATGTTTTTGGGCCCAAATCCCTCAAAGCCGAGTTTTGAACCGGGCTCTGATACCAAGCAGTAACACCCCAAACCCGGCCCATTCGTTACGATCGAATTTGAAATGCCCGCTATGAAAAGCGGTTGAAATATTCTTACTTAAAAGTGAAACCGTTAAAAATTTGTTTTCTTTGATAAAACATTTTCGTGACTTAAAATATTCTAAGTAAAAATTAAGTTATTATAAAAAATACGGATTCAAAACTTTATTATGACTTTTGAGATTTAAATAGCTTTTAAATTTAAACTTACAAAATATTAACTCAATTATAAATCTAACTTCAACATAACAAAATTCAAATACTTTAAGGCCTTTATTACAATAATCCTTTACTAAAAAATCTTGAATTTAATAAATTCTATTATATATTGAAAGCAACTTCTTACAGATGGGCCACCTCGTATCCACTCCAAACCGGTCCAAGCATCACTGCGATGTTGATAAAATTTTGGGTGAGTCATACAGACTCGATGTGCAATTAGACCACTGAATTCCATCTACATGTCAAACCACATATTTACCCACATGTCAGATATTAATGCAACATTATTCACATGAGTTCACCTATTGGGCTTGGCCCACATTCACATCAATAGAGTTCACATATTGGGCTTGGCCCATAACCATATCACATTCTTATAATAGGGTAATTAACCACATGTTTCCACATACTGGGCTTGGCCCATTTCTACATTAATCCACATATCATATGCTGGGCTTGGCCCATTTTCACGTATATTCATATCACATGTTATGCAATTATGAAGCCCAACCCAGCCTAGGGTCCATCCTCTACACACCCACGTATCCAGCCTACCACACACTAGGGGATCATTAAATCACCCTCTCCTTTTTACTCCAATAAGGCAACAAATGCCGTCCACGCGAACTTAATCGCAAATAATCCACAACGCGACCTTAGTCAGCGTCAATCCATGATGTAGCCGTAGCTAACATCAAAACCACGATGAGCACAAAGCCATCAATAAACACGATATGGCACATAGCCTATATCAATCACGATGAGGCACAGAGCCATTCATCAACCACGTACTCGAAGTACACCCTGTCCTTCTTTCATATCCCACCCATGCACATGCAATCATAAAATAGTGCCATGCATGTTCATCAACCATATCATTACATATACATATTAATAATCACATCACATTCAGATTAATACTAACCTGATTATCGTCGTACCCCTTAAGGGTATCCATATCACAATTTTCACTACATTAGTTTGCACATTCATAACAAACATACAGAATTCTCGATCTTTGCCCTTTTCTGAACCTCTACAAACGATGCTGTCGGTCCAAAACTTCTCTTATTCCCGTTTCTTTCCTTATCTCGATTCTCTCTTACAGACTTCTGAACTTCTTCAGCTATCCGAGCCTTCTCCACTAGAATAGCAAAGTCTCTTTGTCTTTGCGGAGCAATCAACACTCGCAGCTCATCCTGCAATCCATCTTCGAATCGAACACACCTTTCGTAATTAGTAGCCACGATCCCTTTATCAAACTGACTTAACCGCACAAATTTTGCTTCATACTCCGCTACCGACATAATTCCTTGTACCAAGTTCAAGAACGCTTTCCTTCGCGAGTCTAAATAACTAGCTCCAACGTACTTTCCTTCGAACTTAACCTTAAAGTACTCCCAATTTACTCGATCTGTAGGGGTACCTTGCCTGATAGTGAGCCACCATCGATAAGCTTCATCTCGGAGCAACGAGACAGCACCTTTCAGCTTTTCCTCAGCAGTTAGATCTAAATCATCCATAATCCTTTCAATTGCTTCTAGCCAATACTCCGCTACATTCGGTGCTACTACAGATACTCCTCTAAAAATCTCGACTCCGTTTGACTTAAGTCTTTCTGGTACTGATTTTCGAGCTCCATTGCTCACATTAGCTCCTGCGACTCGCTCTAGCACTCGCAGCATAGCTAACGATACTGCATCATCTCCTCCATCATTCTTGATCCTCCGCTACCTTCTTGGTGGCGGCATCACTTCGACCCATGGCGGACCTTCTTGGTTTCGACACTGTCACTTTACCTCGACCACGTCCACTAGAATTCATTACTAACGTCGCGATTTAATCTGACTAGAAAGTTTTATGCGTTAGTACTTTGTTCCACTGTTTATTCGCGAATAGTTTTATGAAAAGGAGTTTAATAGTGGTTCTTTCGATCAATCATAGTCTTAGTTTCAAGTTTACTATTCTAGTTCAGAGATTCACATTCACATTCACATTCATCCATCTCGATAGAGACACATTCATTCATCATTAACATTCAATCACACTTCCATGGGCATTTTTGACCATACCCAACCCAGGGGTAATTTCATCATTTTTCCTACTAGGGTATTTTGGTAATAAATCGGGGTTAATTCAAAAATATTTTACAAATCTAAGGTATTTCAGAATTTACAAAACCTCGGGGTTATCCTAAAAATTTGTTTTCCAAATCAGAGGTGTTGCAAAAATTTCAGAAATCGGGGTTATTTCGGTAATTTTGGAAGTCAGGGCATTTTCGTAAATTTTCCAAATCAGGGTATCTTGATATTTGTAAAACAGAAGTTTCTGGTATTTTTGAAAATCTTAAAAACTAAGGGCATTTTAGTAATTTACAACACAGGGGCATTTTAGTAATTTTTCTCAAATCAAAGTACCTTGAATTTTCGCCACTTTTGTAAAATAAAGAAATTTTATTAAAATCGAGGGTAATATGGAAATTTTAGAAACTAAGGGCATTATGTAATCTTATCACCAGGGGTATTTTAGTACTTTGGCACACCGAAAGAATTTCTTGAAAAATTTTCAAAAATAGATTTGGTTACAAATCGAAGGGGTAATTTAAGGATTTTAAAAACTAAGGTGTTTATAAAACAGTATGGCTAGTCCCTTTCGGGTTTTAATTATCGGTTTACCCATGAATAAGTCCTCTTGGTTAGGGTGAACCGTAGCTACGCACCAGGTAGGATTCAACTGAAGAGGAGGTGAGTTGCTAGGACTGCTTAAGTACCAAGCTCTTACCGAATCCACTCCTAGACATGCGCACAATGGCTGCCACACCTTAACTCGGCGACTTAGACATAGGTTTGTTTAGTTGCACTTAAGTCTTATGCATGGGTTTGAGTGCACTAGCCCTAGGGTTCAATAGCCCTAATATTCTAATCTACGAGCCCAAATAAGCCCATAACATTCACATATAAATCACTTCAATAGTCAGAGGTACTTACCTGGTGGACTTCGGGTCGGGGATACAGGTGCCATACCGGATTCAAAATTTTATTATGACTTTTGAGATTTAAATAGCTTTTAAATTTAAACTTCCAAAATATTAACTCAATTATAAATCTAACTTAAACATAACAAAATTCAAATACTTTAAGGCCTTTATTACAATAATCCTTTACTAAAAAAAATACTGAATTTAATAAATTCTATTATATATTGAAAACAACTTCTTCTGCATGGGCCACCCCGTATCCACTCCAAACCCGGTCCAAGCATCACCTGCGATGTTGATAAAATTTTGGGTGAGTCATACAGACTCAGTGTGCAATTAGACCACTGAATTCCACCCACATGTCAAACCACATATTTACCCACATGTCAGATATTAATGCAACATTATTCACATGAGTTCACCTATTGGGCTTGGCCCACATTCACATCAATAGAGTTCACATATTGGGCTTGGCCCACATTCACATCAATAGAGTTCACATATTGGGCTTGGCCCATAACCATATCACATTCTTATAATAGGGTAATTAACCACTTGTTTCCACATACTGGGCTTGGCCCATTTCCACATTAATCCACATATCATATACTGGGCTTGGCCCATTTTCACGTATATTCATATCACATGTTATGCAATTATGAAGCCCAACCCAGCCTAGGGTCCATCCTCTACACACCCCCGTATCCAGCCTACCACACACCAGGGGATCATTAAATCACCCTCTCCTTTTTACTCCAATAAGGCAACAAATGCCGTCCACGCGAACTTAATCGCAAATAATCCACAACGCGACCTTAGTCAGCGTCAATCCATGATGTAGCCGTAGCTAACATTAAAACCACGATGAGCACAAAGCCATCAATAACCACAATATGGCACATAGCGTATATCAATCCCGATGAGGCACAGAGCCATTCATCAACCACGTACCCGAAGTACACCCTGTCCTTCTTTCATATCCCACCCATGCACATGCAATCATAAAATAGTGCCATGCATGTTCATCAACCATATCATTACATATACATATTAATAATCACATCACATTCAGATTGATACTAACCTGATTATCTTCGTACCCTTTAAAGGTATCCATATCACAATTTTCACTGCATTAGTTAGCACATTCATAACAAACATACAGATATCACATACAATCATAAACTCGAAAAACGGTAGGCTAGCTACACACCTGATAACTTGGAGAACTATGCTTTCGACATCGACGCTATCACTAAGCGAGACTACGACTATCGCCTACCTTCTTGCTCGTCGATTTGGTCCACACCGGTGGCCAATCCCGAAGCTATGAACGGCTCTCCTTTGAAACTTGGGGATAGGAACTACCCCTTGGCCTCCTTGACTGGTGTTCGCATCCATTAATGATATCTAATCAAAACCCGATTAAACGATAATGTACTAAATCTTAATCGAATAAACTACAACTTATCAACCTTACCAGCGATGGATTAGAATCTCGAAGACTTCTCTTAACTCCTGTCGATTTGCTCCTAAGAACCATAATACACAGTCGGTCATCACTTGGAACTCTTAATGTGGCCTATGGCCGAATATCACAAGTCACTTACCAAGCTTACCTATTACCCGAATCACCACTTATTCCTGTCGAAACCCTTGCACAATCACCCGTTTGAAGTGCAAGAGAGAGTGTATTCGACAAAAGAGAGAAAACGCTTGATCTACGGCTTTTGAGACTTGCGACAAAAGAATAGGAATATGGGTACTTGATATTCGGCTATGGCTTTCAAAAGAAGATGGGTAGTCGACTATTCAAGAATTAAAAAGAAAGGATTTGGGGTTGAAAGAAAATAAAAAGAAAAGAAGACTAGGAGAGACTAAATTTCGGCACAAAGAAGTTAAAGAAGAAAAAGATATAAAGGATGATTACTCCCCCTTATAAAGAATTCGACTACTACATCCTTGTTCTTATCAAACTTCAAATCCATCTCCTATTTTACCTCTTGATCACTTATTCAAGATAATTAAAATAAATCCATATTCATCTCTTCTTTATCTTGCACAAAAATAATTAATCCATAATTATCCTACCTATTTAAAATAAAATAAACCATCACATTATCTTTTATCTATCTATCTAAAATAAAATAAATGAAATAAATAAAATAAAATCATATTAATCCAATTCTTCTAGCTGAAATTAAAAAGAAATAGCAATGTTTATCCCTATCCATTTGAAAGACCAAAGCCGTCCAACTTCCCCCTTCCCTGCCTTAACGTAAAAGCAAAATAAAAACACTCTTACACTATCCACAGGACTCGAACCCAGGCCCTTCTGAAGCTCCCTTTCCCGCAAGCGTCCAAGCCACTCTACCCAGGCACTTTTTGTGATATAAACTCGCCCCAATTTCTTTTAAGACCTCCTTCACCTTGCTCCCCCCTTAGCGCCAAAAGCAAAAAAAATAAAACACTACTTGCTGCCGCCGTGTTTCAAACCAAGGCCCTTGTTGGCGTTATTTTCAAGCCCTTAAGTGGCACATGGAAGCCACTTTACCAAGGCCGATTTTATGCCAAACACGCCTAAGATTTTTCCCTTAAGGCCTCCCTGGCCTTGCTCCCTTTCCAGACGTAAAAAGAAAAGCCCATTGCTTCCCACGCTGCTCGAACTCTGTCCACCTAGCTCCTTGAGGCATCACTCCCCTAAGCACTAAGTGGCGCCTCTTAGCCAATTTACCACTTGGATTTCTTGTGTCCTAAACTCCCCAAAAATTTTCTTAAGGCCTCTTCAGCCAAATTTCCTCTTCTCACTTAAAATTCCAAAAATTTCCAATGCATTCCCTTTTAATCCTAGAGTTTTAAAAACCCTTAAAACATCACCAACCACACTTAAAGCCTACTAACACTTGAGTTATGCTTCAAACGCACAACCCCTAATCTAGGATTTTACATAATGAGATTTAACATGAACTGCAATTGTGAAAGATTGTACATAGTAGATTATGATCTGGATGGTTGGTATGATATTGAGAAGAATTAATCAACTTGATTTGGAATATAATATGCTAACATGTTATACTCTTGAACTAGTAATGAAACTTATTTAAATGGACTTAAGCAGAATAAATGATGTATTTACTAGGATGTTTTGCATAGGTGCAAGTATTGAGTATTTTCATTAACTTATTCGTGTTGATAATAAATTTGTAGAAATATCACTGAGTTGATTCCTCAGCATATGATTTGGTTTCTGTGCCTAGGTTATGTTATATTCAAGATCTTAAATTTTAGCCTAGAATCCAGAGAAGATCCCAGACACAACAATGTAGGTGTATTTGCATTTTTGAATAGTTTGGCATGTACCTATCTAGTTGAGTCACTGTTAGTACATCTTTATGTTTATATGAACTTGAGTATAAAATTAGTATTTATTGAATTAGTTAATGGTTTTACTATAAACTCATAAGTAAGTTATATGAATTGTGATGTGTATTCGTATATAAATTAACTGTAGTTGCATTGGCATCAAATGTGGCACATTGTATCATGGACCCGGCGATCGGGACGGGCATAGGGTGTTACATTTTGGGTAAAAAAATGTTATTGGTTCGGATAACTAAAGCATTTAGCTCAAGTTTTTTTGAAAAATAATAAGAATGTTCCTGCTACTATTTAGAGCTCTATCCCTTCAATCAAAGATCAAGAAATCATTATTAGTCAATCAGTAGCATGGGGATTCGATACATATTTTTATGATTTAAGATTAATTTACTTGTTTACAAAATTATATTGTTCGCATGATTGGGGATCAAAATAAGTTTATAATTATTTTATAAATTGGATTGTGATTATGAGTACTAAATGTTAAGAATCAGACTGAATTGAATAGAGTAGAAATTCTAAATTTTGGTTGCCATTAGATAGTTGGTATAAAGTTGATTTGAAGCATGTTATGACATATGGTAATTGATTAGTTGGAATAGAATTTAAACCTAAAGAGAGTGATTTGATCTACTTGTAATGAAATAAGAAATGGATAATTTAATAATCAGTCGAAACATGAAAGAAACAATTGATATGCCTCAGGGCCTGAATATTATATGAAAACCATTATTGTCGGGCAATCCAAGATGGTAAGTCATCATTACCAGGCAACCAGGGGTGACGAGTCTGTGTACCTGTGACGAGTCCGTGTACCTATACCAAGCCCGAGTGTGGTTAGTAGAGTAAAAATAAATAAAACGGCCAATTAGTGATGAAATGAAATTAAGAGAAATGTGAAATATGACATCTTGTGATTTGGGTTAAAAACGAGTCTAGAGGGCTACTTGAATGCGAGTAAGCTTATAGACTCAAAAATTGTTGAAATGTTACTTCAGAGTTAAACATGTGTATATGTGGAATATATATACTAAATGATGAATTATTGCTTCTGATTTGAATGGTAGGTTTAATCCCTTACATGATAAATAGAAGTAGTATGATTTCATTGATAATGGTACTCGATTTTAAATTGAGTTGAAATATCTTACATATTTATTAGAATGGTGAATACATGATGAAATTGAGATTGATTTCTTGTGGATTAAACTTAAAATGGAATTGGAAATTGGTTAACTATTAAATGTACATGTGATCCTTCGATCTATCTGAGGATACATTATGTGTGCCAGGATAGATGCTTTAGTTTATCCAATGATGCACTGTGTGTGCTAGTATAGTTGCTTCGGTTTATCTGATGATGCACTATGCCTGCCAGTATACATGCTTCGGTTTATCCTATGATGCACTGTGTGTACCAATATGGTTGCTTCGGTATATCTGATGATGCACTTCATGTGCCAGTGTGCTCCAGTATACACCTCGTGAGTCAAGTTAATAAAGTTATAACATACGAATGAGTTAAAGGAAATATGTATTGGATTGATATATGGATCTAATTATTGGGAAATTTTCCCATATTGTAGTAAACATGTAACTATTTTCTATTTATTCAAACGATGAATAAAAAAATAAAATTAATTTCACATTTCACTATTATGTCTTTTGTATTTTTTTCTTTCATATTTTGCATGCATAGAAAAATTTTGACAAGAAAATATTAGCTCATTGATTGTATAAGTTTAAACTGAAGATAAGTTGCATTGTAAGAATGTTTACATTGCAAGAAAGACAACTTACTTCAGTAGATAATCTAACTAAGTCTGTAATCCTGTAAAAGAATCGAAGTGAGCATTTAATTCAAATACTGAGAAGGATTATTATGTCGTCTACAATTCTAATTAGGGAGATGGCTAGTCTTGGCTATCAAAGCAGTTGACTCCATGGGTAGAGACATAGATGTATTTATTGGTAGAATGATACATTGGACTAGACCCAAGATAAATTAATTCTACATCCATTTGTGAACTAATTCACTTGTGACGTTCATAGTGTGACTTACCTAAATCCTGAGTTAGTCACTGACCATGCATATGCAACTCATGTGATTTGATATAAGTGGAGGCTTTTGCTCTAAAAAGATGGTCGAGCCCATAGCCGGTAAGTTGGGTACATGACTTGTGTATGGTATGGCTTTACTAGCAACAATATTCATAGCTCAATTAAGAGTTAATGATATACTCTCATTGGCATTATGTGGATTGATAAACATGGAATGTGGCCACATGTTGCTTGTTCTGGAACGAAAAATTTATCACAGTCATTTGTTGACATTGATCATATTAATCATTAATAAGACACAATGGTGACAATAAGATAAAATAGGATTGTATTGAGTGAACAGATTTAACTCAAAGGAACCAAATATATCATATGAGGGTAACACACGCATGATGAGGTCGCTAAACAAAACATGGATGAATTGCTTTTATAAGGAGTATACAATAAGGAGTTTTTAATCATGGTACTTCTTGTGGACTGACTCCATGATTAAGTAATTGTGAATTATCGAAACGTTGCTTCTGGACATAATCTCAATCGCTAAAGCCTAATTGTATATGCCTGATTGGTCCCTCCGCTAGCTTAACAAAAGTTCAATCGGACTGCATTTGAATAATAAGAAAATTCTACGACTTTGGAAATAATTTAATTGAGTCGATGTGTTCAATGTGGAATTAAATTAGGTGGTCGTGAGAATTGTCAACTGGAGAATTTGATTAAAGGATTTTAATGAAAAATTAATTTGGAAAATCTAAGTGATTTTTAGGAAAATTAATTTTGATCAAGTAAAATTAAATTAATCAAATTAATTAAAATTAATATGATATTTTTGGAAATTAATTTTAAAGTTAGACAATTGGCCCAATGGTAATTGAACTTGAAAATTAAACCTGAGATCATAAATTAGGCTCGAGATCCCGAACTGAGACCAAGACACAAAAACTGGTCGAATCAGGCCTGATATGTGAAACCGAGCCAATGCTCCAATCGATGGCTATACCAAACCGATCAGGTTGTCACTGACCCGAACCGAACCGGTAGTAGCCGAACAAGCTCAATGTCTTCAGTAAAGAAATTTGGTGTCGCACTGCATCACATGACACAATGAGTGTCGATTTTATCGCAAGGTTTTGGAAAGCGGTGGCATACCAATGGCTAGTGACAGTTGGTCTTCTGTGGTTGAGTAGTGGAAGAGTTACACTCATATTGGGACTCTACCAGAGAATTTTTTTTAGATTAACTATTCTAAAAATAATATTATAATATTGAATTTAATTTAATTTTTATCTTAATAGTATTTTATTTAATATTAAAATGATTATGTTAATATTACATTTAATTTAATGTTTATCATGTAGAAAACATTCTATTTGTGCTTGGAATTACTTGGATGATAAAGAAGTAATAATGATAGGTGATCAGGTTGTCCGGGTTTGGGGTGTTACATTTAATGGTATCGAGCTAGACCGGTTGTGGTTGGGTTCAACAAATAACCGAACCGGTAGTAGAACTTCTAGTTTTAGATGTTAAAATCGTGAGATTGAGACTATAGGAACAAGCTCAATGTCAAATTAGACATTATGAGTAAGGGTGTCGCGAGGTGTTAGAGGTGCAATTTGCATCACATGACATCATATGGAAGAAGATAAGAGTGTCGACGTGGGTCAATCGAACGCAAGCTCGAATGTGGCATACCAATGGCTAGTGACAGTTGGTCTTACGTGGTTGAGTAGTGGAAGAGTTACACTCATATTGGGACTCTACTTTTGCCACGCTTGTGGAGAATTTTTTAGATTAACTATTCTAAAATAATATTATAATATTGAATTTAATTTAATTTTTATCTTAATAGTATTTTATTTAATATTAAAATGATTATGTTAATATTACATTTAATTTAATGTTTATCATGTAGAAAACATTCTATTTGTGCTTGGAATTACTTGGATGAATTACTTGGCAAATATGGTATCGGCGTTGAAGGCAGAAAAGTTGGTGCGAAAAGGGTATAGAGCATTCCTAGCTTTTATTTGTGCTTTGGATGCCAAAGAGTTATCTGTGGATGATGTGAGAACGGTGAAGGAATTTCCAGATGTATTTCCCGATGAACTTCCTGGTATACCTCCAGATCGGGAAGTAGAATTTGGTATTGAGCTTTTGCCCGGAACAGCTCCAGTGTCCATTGCTCCTTATAGAATGGCACCGAAGGAGTTGGCAGAGCTTAAAGCTCAAATTCAAGAATTGCTGGATCGGGGATTTATACGACCGAGTGTGTCTCCGTGGGGAGCACCAGTTTTGTTCGTGAAGAAGAAGGATGGATCGATGCGTATGTGCATTGATTACAGACAATTGAATAAATTGACGATCAAGAATAGGTATCCTTTGCCGAGAATTGATGACCTGTTTGATCAATTGAAGGGAGCTTCAGTTTTCTCCAAAATTGATTTGAGATCGGGTTATCACCAGCTTAATATAAAAGAAGCAGATATTTATAAGACGGCATTCAGAACTCGTTATGGACATTATGAGTTTTTGGTGATGCCGTTTGGATTAACCAATGCACCAGCCGCATTTATGGACATGATGAATCGAGTCTTTCAACCATATTTAGACGGTTTGTGGTGGTGTTCATACATGACATTTTGGTTTATTCAAGAAATGATGAGGAGCATGACATGCATTTGCGTATAGTATTGCAGCTACTTCGGGATAAGCAACTTTATGCCAAATTCAGTAAATGTGAATTTTGGCTAAAGGAAGTGACTTTCTTGGGTCATGTGGTATCAGCGGAAGGAATAAGGGTGGATCCTCGAAAGATTGAGGCTATTCTGGATTGGAAACCACCAAAGTCGGTAGCTAAAATTCAGAGTTTATTAGGATTGGCTGGTTATTATAGACGCTTTGTTGAGGGGTTTCGGTTGATTGCTGCACCGTAACTAAACTATTGCGGAAGGGAGTTCCGTTTATTTGGACTGAAAAACAACAAGAGAGTTTCGAGAAATTAAAGAAGATTCTGACGGAAGCACCAGTTTTGATTCAACCAGAGGCTGGAAAAGAATTTACTATTTACTGTGATGCGTCTCACACGAGTTTGGGTTGTGTGCTGATGCAAAATGGAAAGGTGGTGGCTTATGCTTCTCGACAGTTGAGACCGCACGAAGTAAACTACCCTACTCAGGATTTGGAGTTAGCTGCAGTGGTCTTTGCTTTAAAGATTTGGAGGCACTATCTCTTCGGTGAGAAGTCTATCATTTATACGGATCACAAGAGTCTTAAGTACCTCCTTACCCAAAAGGAGTTGAATTTGAGACAACGGAGATGGGTGGAATTATTAAAGGATTATGATTTCTCAATCGAGTATCATCCTGGAAAGGCTAACGTGGTAGCTGACGCGTTAAGTCGCAAGGCGGTATCTAATTTGAGAGCAATGTTTGCTCATTTGAGTTTGTATGAGGATGGTAGTTTATTAGCAGAACTTCAGGTGAAGCCTTTGTGGTTAGAACAAATCAGGGAAAAGCAGACATCAAATAAAAAGTTGGGACTTTTATTCCAGCAGGTTGAAAGGGGTGAAATAGAGGATTTTGGTATAAACACTAATGGAGTACTGTGTTTTCGTGGAAGGGTTTGTATGCCTAAAGACTCAGAAATGAGGCAAATGATTCTACGGGAGGTGCATAGTAGCCCTTATGTTATGCACCCCGGAGGAAATGAGATGTATCGAGATCTCCGTGAACAGTATTGGTGGCCAGGATTGAAGCGTGAGATTTTTGAGTTTGTAGGAAAATGTTTGACTTGTCAGCAAGTGAAGGCGGAACATCAATTACCGTCAGGTTTGTTACAACCGGTAAAGATTCCTCTTTGGAAATGGGAGCGAATAACTATGGATTTTGTTAGTGGGTTACCTTTAACACCTACTAAGAAAAATTTCGTATGGGTAGTAGTTGATCGTTTCACGAAGACTGCTCATTTTCTTCCGGTTCGTACGGATTATTCATTACAGAAATTGGCTAAGCTGTATGTATCTGAAATCGTGAGGTTGCATGGGGTACTAGTGTCTATTATATCAGACAGGGATCCTAGATTTACATCACGATTTTGGAAAGCTCTGCATGAAGCCTTGGGGACAAAGTTGAATTTCAGTACGGCTTTTCATTCTCAGTTTGATGGTCAGTCAGAAAGAGTAATTCAGATATTGGAAGACATGTTAAGAGGTTGTGTGATTTACTTCAGAGGTAGTTGGGAGGATTTTCTACCATTGACAGAATTCGCGTATAACCATAGCTATCAGTCTAGCATTCAGATGGCACCCTATGAGGCATTGTATGGTCGTAGGTGTCGTACTCCTACTTGTTGGACTGAATTGGGCGAACGGTAGATGTTGGGTCCTGAGATGATATCTGAAACAGAGGAAAAGGTAAAAGTTATTCGAGCACGGTTAAAGGAAGCTTCGGATAGATAGAAGTCATATGCAGACCTAAAGCGAAAGGATATCGAGTTTGCTGTGGGAGAGCAGGTCTTCCTGAAGGTCTCACCTTGGAAGAAAATTTTCAGATTCGAAAGAAGGGCAAATTGAGCCCTAGGTTCATCGGGCCATATCGTGTGACGAAGCGTGTTGGTCCAGTGGCTTATCAAATTGAATTACCTCCGGAGTTGAGTCAAATTCATAATGTTTTCGATGTTTCCATGCTGAGACGCTATAGATCGGATCCATCTCATATAGTACCGATAGAGGAAGTGGAATTAAATTCAGACTTGTCTTTTGAAGAAGAACCAGTGGAAATTATAGATCGGGATGTTAAAGTGCTAAGAAAGAAGACTGTGTCGTTGGTCAAAGTTTTATGGCGTAATCACGGAGCGGAGGAAGCTACGTGGGAGCCTGAGGATGCAATTCGGCAATAATATCCTCACCTCTTTTAATCAGGTAAATTTCGAGGATGAAATTTTCTTTTAAGGGGGTAGAATTGTAACATCCTAAATATTCGAGTATCATTATGTTGCTAAATGTTAGTTCGGGTTTACTTGGAGTTAGAATAAAAATATTAGTTAAGTGTATTTTAGAGTAAAGAAATTTGGTGATCTTGAGACTTAAATTAATTAAGTACAAAAAGATGGCATAAGATGAGCTAGTGACAAAGTGGTGATGGCGCCATCAGTTGGACATGAGGGAAGGAGTTCGAATCACTTAGCATGCAATTAGGAATTTTATTTTTTGCTTTAGCCTATGCATGTGTCGGCAAGGAGATAAGGTTAGGATGAGTTGGATTGTTTTATTTTGGTAAGAAGATTAAGGTTTTGGAAAGCTAAAGATAAGGGCTTGAATTGGGGATTATGTTTCTTCAACTTAAGGAAAAGGAGGGAAAAAGGCTTAAGTGTAGGAAGATGTTTTGAAACTTCCTAATGGCCTTTTGACCATTGTATTTGGACGACATTGAGGCTGGGGATGGCTGGTTTTGGTTGAGGGATGGTAAGCTTGGATGTTAGGAGAACACTTTCATTTGGTCATTTCTTAGCAAAACATCTTTTCCCTTCACCCATACTCTCTTTAGCGAAATATTGCCAACATACTTGGGTAAACAATTTTTTTTTTTTTTTTGAGCCATTCTATTGTGACCATTTTGGTTTTGAAATTTTTCTCTCCCAAATCTTTCCTTCTCATTGTGACCGAAAGTACTAAGGCAAACAAGTATCTTTCTTCTTTTCATTTTCTCATTTTCTTCTCCTATGCTGAATGCATTTTCTTCTAAACTAAGTACCCTTTTCTTCTCTTTTCTTTCCCTCTTTCTCTCTTGAAATCGAATTATATTACTTCTATTTCCCTATTCTTCATTTTCTTCTTCATTAAAATTTTCTCAAATTCTTTCATCCATGGCCGAATGTTAACTTATTCTTGTGCCAAAATTTTTTCCATTTTCTTTGATCACAACCGATTTCCTTTAATCATAACCGAATTCTTCTTACTCAATTATCTTTCCAATCGTGGACATTAGTGAGATTTTGGAGGGTAGAAACTCAAGGTGATCTTGAGTATTTTTTTGGAACTTTGGAATCGATTTCAAGATTCAAGGTAAGGAGATTTTCTTTAAGGGTTCTTATTTTATTCATTATATTAGTATAGTTAGTTATTAATCTATTTCATTTTAGGGACATAATCGCTCGATCGTTTCTTCGAGGAACGAAGATAATCGTGGTAAGCAAATCTCAAATCTTACAAATCGTTAGCCATATTTCGATATTTATAGTCGGACTAATGATCTTATGTCTTTAGAGACATTCAAGATAGGGCAGAAAATGGCAGTCCATAGTCTTCGAAAGAGGGGCGGTTCCATTAATCCCCCTAATTATAAACGAAGGGCTGTTTCAGGAATCCGGGATTTTCCACCGGGTTGTGGACCTTCAACCGAGGAGAATCAATTGTTCGAGGTTATTCGTAATCCCGAGCCTTTGTACGTTCGTGGATTCTCATCGGGCAACGAATCAACAATCGATGAGAAACCAAAAATAGAAGTGGTTCAAAATCAAAAGGGTAAAGATTTAGATCGTTTACCAATTGTATATTTTTAACAAATGAAAGTGTTCTAATGGTTCGTGTTACGTTTAGGTGTTGACGAGCGGGAAGGTTTAGTACTCACGATATCAAGATGTGTAACTTCACACTTATCTCGGGTTAGATGTCATACCGTAGTATTGAGCAAAATCGTAAAAACGACAAAATCGATACATTACGAAATAATTGGTATTTTTGGTGAAATTACATGAAAATGGTTAAAATAGTGAAAATTACGAAAATGCCCTCGATGAGTTAATTGGTAAAATGTAAATTTTATGTCTCATGTGTAAAATGGGCCAAAAAGTATGCTAGATAGTAAAATGGGCCGAAATCCCTACTAGATAGTAAAATGGGCCGAAATCCCTACTAGATCGTAAAATGGGCTAAAAAGTATGCTAGATAGTAAGATGGGCCGAAATCCCTGCTAGATCGTTAAATGGGCTGAAATCCCTGCTAGATCGTTAAATGGGCCGAAATCCCTACTAGATCGTAAAATGGGCCAAAAAGTATGCTAGATAGTAAAATGGGCCGAAATCCCTGCTAGATCGTTAAATGGGTCGAAATCCCTGCTAGATCATTAAATGGGCTGAAATCCCTACTAGATCGTAAAATGGGCCAAAAAGTATGCTAGATAGTAAAATGGTCCGAAATCCCTACTAGATCATTAAATGGGCCGAAATCCCTGCTAGATCGTTAAATGGGCCAAAGTTGCAAGATTGTTAAATGGGCTAAATGATATTTTGTATTATGGGCCTTAATAAAAACCTAAAATTTTGAATCACATGTAAATTGGGAATTTTTGCAAATTTTCATATGTACATAGACTATTATGCATACATGTTGCATGGGTTGGGATAAATGATAAAGAGAAGAAAGGCCTGTTGCCAAAATCTAGTTCGGTGGCTTTGCCACAAAATAATTAAATGGCTGATTGCCTCTAGTTCGGTGGCTCTGCCACAAATATTTTAATGGCTCAATGCCTCTAGTTCGGTGACTTTGTCACAATCTAGTTCGGTGGCTCTGCCACAAATATAAAATGGCTAAATGCCTACGATTGGTGTGTTGGTGGGGTGGGTTGACTTGATCCCCACAGGTGTGATGGATGGTACGGGTGGTGTGTAGCGGATGGAAATTAAGTTTGGGTGGGAAATTTCATTTTGCATGTATCTCATTATTTTTTTTTTTTGCTAAATCTATTAATGGGCTCAAGCCCAATATTTATGACTTGATGATCTGGCCCAGTGGATAGAGTAAGTAAGTTATACACTGAGTTCTGAGTAACTCACACCCTCAAATTTTTCCTCTCACGTAATGGAAATTGACGTGACTTGGGCCGAGGATGACTTCATGGAGGCCATACTACAAACATGGGTTAAATAAACTTTGAACTTTTAATAAGTATTTTCTTTCAATTGCTATTTTGGGTATGATGTAATAAGGCCTCTATTAATGTTTTATGGATTTTATGTGTGGATGGATTTAAATTATGTTTTGGACTATTAATATGGGCTTATGTTTATCCTATAATGTTTTCTTAAATTACTTTGGATTTTCAAACATATGAGATACCTTATCTATTCTTAATTTTCAAATACTTTTAACTTTTATTAAAAAAATTACTTTTGGGTTTTTGACAATTTAATATTAGATAATAATAATATTTCCAACTAATGCTTTCTCATATGCATCGAACTTAAATTGTTCTCTTGGTTTTAATTAAACTTTATTTTTAAAATGATTTTGTAATTTCCGATTCACCTTAATCTTTAAGATAGTTCGATCTATGTAACAAACCAAATCTCGTCTTAACGTATAGACCGGGTTTGGGGTGTTACAAATTCCTTTTCAGCTCTTTGTAAAATACTCATTTGGACGAGGGCCTCCAATGATCATAAGCTAAACCTGTGCTGACAAATAACCAACCCACAATGAATTGGGAAGGTATAGTAATACTATTAATAACCCAGTATCGAATATTGGTAATAATAGTAGCAAAAGAACGTTCTCTTGTGCTTCCAAACATGTCGAGCACCACATATTCTTATAGGGGATCGATTCCAAAAATATGGGATCAGTTAATGGGAATTCACCGAAACTCAATCTTTGTGAGATCGTCAATATTGTACCAAAGGTATTTTTAGAGTATATTGAATCAGTATAGCTATCATTCTTCTGACACAACAATGCAATTTCATTGTCGATTTGCCTCTTGGAAAAGAGGCATTCAACCACTTTGGTTAGCAGCATTCAAGTGCTTATAGAAGCCTCGATTCAATAGAATGAGTGGAGAAGGAGGAGCGGAGCAAACTAGTCAGATTTCGGAGAAACACCGGACTTGATTCTAGTTTCCTATCCTTTAACTTTTATTGTTGTTGTTAGGAACATGTCTATAAATATTTGTTATGTCTTTATTCTAAATTTAATTAACATGGCGTAAATTTAATTTGTATTAGGTTGAATGCATTTCGTCTACTTAAGTTATTAAAATCATGTTTGTGTTGTTATAGGTCTTGGTAAATTGTTTAATTAAGTAAAACCATGATTATGTTATACTTGCATTATAATTGCAAGGTAACTAATGAATTAATTCTTAATCGTGTTGAAATTGTAATTAATTGACACAATACTTAATTAGTGCATGTCTAATCTTCTAAGGTAGCTGAGGGTTAAATTAGCGACGATATTAAATGGTACATTAGCCATGCATAAATTGCAATATTATTGTGATTAAACTATTTCAATATAGAAATATATTGTTACCTCACTTAATCTTTTACTTGCTTATTTAAATTGATTAATTATTTGAATTGGCATAGTAATTTGTTCAAGAGATTAGTTAAGTTAGTAAGTCTGTATGTGCTATAGTTAACAAATTACCAAGTTGCCGTGAATTTTTCGTAACAACATGAACATTGTTTTAATAATAATAAGTTAAGAAATGTAATTAATCTAACACAATTATGTCATATTGATTAAACTTATTTTCCAGAAATCGTGCTTTGGAATTTTTACCTTTTAATTTTCTTAGTTTAATTTACTTAGTTTAAATCCAGCTGTATTAAACCCTTTTTCAAAACAAAAGATTTTCCTTCACCAAAGTGTTTTTAATTGCATTTCATAAATATTTTCTTAAACAGTCCCTGTGGGTACCATAACTCGGCATTTGCTTGTCACTTTATTACTTGTTGTGATTGTGTACACTTGCATATTTCCATCGTTTCATGTTTTTGGCACTGTTGCCAGGGACTGTTTTAAAAGTCATTATTTGTGAAATTCTTAATTTTTCATTTTGGTTTACTTTTTTCTGTTTAATTTTAACTTAGTCAATTTTTCTATGTTTTCTTAGGTATTTATTAGTATTGATCGAATTATCGATTTACTCCCCGTAAATCTTGAAATTGAAAGAACTTTTCGATAACGAAGAAGACAAGCAAGTCAAAGAACGACCGAAGAGATGAACTATGAAAATTCAAATCAAGGAAATGGAGCAAACCCTGATCAAAATCCTATCCTTATTGCTAATGAGAGGGATAGAGCTCTAAGACAGTATGTCGTGCCAGTGTTTCATAATCTTAATACGAGTATTAGGAGACCTGAAATCGAGGCGCAACAATTCGAACTGAAGCCAGTCATGTTCCAAATGCTTCAGACAACAGATCAATTCAGTGGAATGCTTACCGAAGATCTTTACCTTCACTTAAGACTATTCATGGAGGTGAGCGATTCTTTCAAATTAGTCAGAGTACTCAAAAATGCTCTACGATTAATGTAACGCCCCGAATTTGGGCCTTGGGCATAGGAGCATTTAAAATTTTTGAGAACAAGAGAACGGCCCTAATGCAAGTTGGACCTATTAGGTGAGTGATTTTGGAAGGTTAGGGGGTTCCTATGAAGTCCCAAGATCAAACCTGGGCTTAGGGAAAATTTTGGTTTTAGGTGAATAAAACCTTGGGTGTAAGTAACTAGGCTTTAAGTGTAACATCTCAAAATTGGGCCTAGTAGGATTGGGCCCATTGGGCCTTGAGCACAGAAGCATTTAAAATTTTTGGAGAACAAGAGAATGGCTTTATTTCAAGTTAAACTTATTAGGAAGGCGATTTTGGAATGTTACGGGGTTTCTAAGAAGTTTCGGGTTCAAGTTAGGCTATAGGAAAATTATTGTGTTTAAGCCCTTAACGGGGAGAAGGTAAGTGGCATCAATGCTTATGGAAATAAGTGAGTAAATTGCTAGCATAAAGGAGCATATGGTAAAGAGGATGTCGCGTCACATGAAGGGATTTAGGGGAAGAGGTTCGAATCCCACTTGGTGCAAATTTTGATTATTTTTTTTTTGTGCTATTCATCCATAGTGTCGGCCATGGTGGTATTTTAGGTAAGGAAGACTTTTAATTTTTGGAAAGGTGGGTAAGGAAATAAGGTAAGGATGAGTGGAAGGAAATAAGAAAAAAAAAAAGGAAAGAGTAGGAAACATGTTGGCCCAAAGTGAGAAAGATGTTTTGGAAAGGATTTTGGTCAAGATTTTTCCTTTAGGCAAAAGGTAATACACGGTTTGTAAGGGGAAAGGGATAGTCAAATTTTCTTAAGGCAATTGGCAATTTTTGGTGCTTGAGAGGTTGTTTTCTCCTTAGCTTTTTGGTGTCATTTACTTTCTCCAATTTTTCCTCTTAGCCATAACTTCAAAGCCAAAACAAGAGCATTCTTTCTTTGTTTTGCCGAAACTTTCAAGCCATTCTTTGTTGTTACTTATCGTTCTCTTAGCCTTTGTTTCGAAAGTTAATTGGTAAGGGGTGATTAGGCCAAATATTGGTGGTAAGATGTTACTCTTTATTTCGATATTTTACACCGCTCATGTGATTCTATTTTATGGTGATGATATCAACTTCCTGCTCTTGTGGAAGGGCCGAATATTGGATGAAGGCTAACCCTTTTGGTACATCACTTATTTACTTTAGAAACTCGTTGCAATAGCCAAAGTGCAAGGCTGGATTTTGGAACCTAGTAGGGAAGGATCACGATTGTGGGGGCAACGAAGAGTGGTTCTTTAGGAAATCCGAATAAGGTGTGTAATCTCATGCCCTTCCGAATACATGTTTGAAATGGTGTGTAGTCTCACACCTCTGAATATTTGCATGAAATGTTTTGTGATTCGGTGGAAAGATCGAAAAATTAGAAATCGGCATCTGTGACCATACGGGCGTGCGTATGTTCGTAGTGGTAACCGTATTTTGCAATGAAACAGTTTCTGGTTAGCAGCAGTGATGCGATTTTGAAAATCACGAAAAATAGGAGAAAGGGAATTAGAAATTGAATAAGATATAGAATGAAAGCTTATTATGTCTATTTTTATATGAAAGAAATAGAGAAGGAAGAGGAATTTTATATTCTGTGATATTTTAATTTTAATGAGACTGGTTCTGAATGACTTCGTAGTTCCCTGTTCTGTCTTGGAAAAAATCATTCAAAATTGTACAAAGTGAATTATAAGTTATGATTTATATGTATAGATTCATTAGTGAGTCTAGATTCAATAGAAATAAGTGGGAGCAACATATGAAAACTGTACAATTAGATATTCGAATTTAGGGTAAGAGAGTCAGAACCGTTGGTCAGTGAAACAGGGGAAACTTTAAAGAAGATATATGAGTCTAGTTTCAAGGAAAATTTACGGATCTAAATTTCGAGTTTCCTAACACGAGTTATAGTCAATTTAATCAATATGACGCAGATGGACAGTTTCAATTTTTATGCCCCAAATTAATAGTTATGTCCGGGGTTGCGAAATTACCAAAATAACCTTGGAGGGTAAATTACGAATAATGCCCTTATGGGCCAAATTACGAAAATGCCCTTATGGGCCGAATTACAGAAATGCCCCTATGGGCCGAATTATCGAAATGCCCCTATGGGCTGATTTGTTAAAATGTTTTAGTGGACCGAATTATTATATTGCTTTAATTGGATGATTCATTAAAAGTATTCAATCGATTAATGGTTGTTATTAGTATGTGGATATTTTATGTTATTATGTATGTTGCATCTCTACATATTGCATGGGATGAGAAAATTGAATGAAGAGAAGTGTAGCCTGGTGGCATTGCCACAAATTTCTGATAATGGCTATGTGCCAACCTCAATATGGCTTTGTGCCATCGTGATTATAATACCATATATGATACTCTGGTGGCTCAGCCACAAATATTATGATAAATGGCAATTTGCCTGTGATTTGGTGTGATTGGCGGGGTGGGTTGACTTGATCCCCACAGGTGTGATAGGTTGGTATGGGGTGTGTTGGATGGGTGGGTTGGGTTGCATACATTGCACACACACACACACACACACACACACACACACACACACACACACACACACACACACACACACACACACATATATATATTCTGTCATGTAAATGGGTTTCAGCCCAATATTATCCTACATGGGCTCCGGCCCAAGTTATTGCTAAATGGGTTCAGACCCAGTGGATGATGGTAAGGAGATTATGCACTGAGTTCTTGTAACTCACCATCTTTTCTTTCTTAATCCTTATAGGTAAATCTCAGTGACGAGGACTTGGGCCCATGGATGACTCGGTGGAGGCCATACTTCGGAAATAAATGTTTCAAACTTTAGTAAATTAATTTTCTGCTCTATTTCATTACTTTTATTATGTTGGGTTTAAACTTGTAATAAGGCCTCTGGGATAAACTTTAATTTGCTTTATGTTTGGACGTATTTATTATTTTTCTTAAATTTTTTTAAACGGGGATTTTTTTAATCATTAATAATGGTTTTTCCAAAATAGATTAACAAATGGATTTTATAACTAACTTTTACAAATATTTTTAACTTGGAAATTTTCTCTTGAATTATCAACGATATTTTCAAAAGTCACGATTTTATAAGATCTCTAGTTCAACTTATCGATTTATCAATCAACCTTCGAGGTTAGTAGTACTTTATCAAATTTTCAAATCAAACTTGTTTTCTCGATTATAGCAAAACAACACCTATTTTAGTACGAATAAAAAGGATTTAACATGTTTTCTCATGTGACATGTCAGATCCGGTCATAACGCATGGGCCGGGTCTGGGGTGTTACATTAAGAATAAAATGTGGAAAAAAAATGACACAAAAAGAGCTTGTGGTGTAGTTGCAAAGTGGCGCCACATGGGAGACAAGGGGATGACGCCACACAAGGAAGCAAGGGGTCTAAGGTTCAAGTCTTGGCACTTGCATTTCATTTTGATTTATTTTTAAGTGAATTTAGACATTGGCCGATAGACTTATATTTAGTTGTGCATGCTTTAAGTCACAAAAGGAGCTTGTGTTGTGGTGGCATGTAGCGTCTGGAGCATAGGAGAGGGTAAGGGTTTGAATCCCATTGCAAGCAAAAAGGGATATTTATTTTGCTAAGGTGGGACGGCCAGAGTTTGTGTTGGATTTAAACTCTGCTGAAGGAGGGATCCCACATCAGAAAGCTAGCATGAGGGAAGGTGAGAAGTTGGCTTTAAATAGAGCAATCTATGAGGAGAGGAAGGATACCTTGGCTGGCGTTTGGGCATAGGAGCATTCGGAGCGCGGAATAGCTTTAGACTCCTATCTGGTGTGTATTTCGCACTACTCTAGCTGTAGAGCGGCAAATGCCGAAATGTCGGTCACACAGCAATGGTAGCCTCACGAGCGTGCGAGCGCACATGTCGGGGCTTCGACGTGATAGTTGAGGCCATCATGAGTGTTCTTGTGGGTTCAGGCTATTTGGGCCAAGTGGACCCAATGGGCCTATGGGCCCATATGTATAAATTGTATGATTGTGTAATAGATATTGGAGTAGTCTATGTGAATCTCATAATTGTGGCTAGATTTGGGCTAAATGGGCCACATGAGCGTGTGGGCCCATTTGGGCTGAGAGTGGGCCCTAGGCCCATTCGCATCGTTATATTTGTTTAGAATGCTTTGGATTGTAAAATTATCGATATACCCCTGATTTATGAAATTACCGAAATAACCCTAGTTTATGAAATTACTGAAATACCCCCAGTTTATGAAATTATCGAAATACCCCTGATTTGTAAAATTATCGAATTACCCCCAGTTTGCAAAATTACCGAAAACCCTCAATTTGCAAAATTACCGAAATACCCTAGTTTATGAAATTATCGAAATACCTCAGTCTACAAAATTACTAAAATACCCTTGGTTTACAAAATTACTAAAATACCCTTGGTTGACAAAATTATTGAAATACCCCTAGTTTATGAAATTACCGAAATACCCTCAAAGGGTGAAATTATCATTTTACCCTTAAACGACAAAATGACAGTTACACCCTCGAGGTAGTACTAGTGTTACATATGTTAATTGTATGATTGAGTATGTTCGAGATGCACTGCATACATGGATTAGTTATGAGTAAAATTACCGAATTACCCCTAGAGGGTAAATTACTAAAATACCCCTGGAGGGTAAATTATCGAAATACCTCTGGAGGGTAAATTACCGAAATACCCTTGGAGGGTAAATTATCGAAATACCCTTGAAGGGTAATTTACCGTTGTACCTTTATATGAGGAAATGACCGTTATACCCCCGATTATGTTGAATACCGTGTATGTGATTTTATTTATACTGTTTATACATTTGATACATTGCATTTATATCATGTTGCATGGGTTGGGTTTGATGTTTAGAGGAAGTGTAGCTTGATGGCATCGCCACATACCATTATTGTGGCATCGCCACATATTCTTAATTTAGTGGCTCAGCGGCATATACCGTTATTAACAGCTTGGCTGCATTATTGGAGAGCTTGGCTCTGTGCCATCTTGATTATTACTTTGTGCCAATCGTATTTACCCGTGGCTATGAGCCTAACAGATATCGATGACTCTATGTCGATCATATTTACCTAAGGCTGTGTGCCAATTATATTATCGTCGCTGATGGCTATGTGCCAAGCATAATACAGTTATTGATGGCTCTGTGCCAATTACAATACCGCTATTAAAGGCTTAAGAGCCGTATATATATACTAGCAACTTGACTACAATATTGGTGCATTTGGCGGGATGGGTTGACTTGATCCCCACATGGTGCGATTGGTTGGTACAGGTGGTGTGATCGCTGGATTGGGTTGGGCTGCATGTTTGTTGCATTATCATGATTTTGGGGCTTAGGCCCAGCTTGTTACCGTATAGGGCTTAGGCTAGACAGATACCGTAAGGGCTCAGGCCGAAATAGTAACTGTTATAGGGCATTATACGCTAAGCTCTCGTAACTCACCCCCTTTCCCTTAACCTTGTAGGTAATCCCCAGCGTTAGAGGATTTAGAGCTGCGGAGGACTCGGTGGTGGCCATACATCGGGATTACTTCTCACGAAACTTAGTAAATCTATTTTTTTACTTTATTTTATGTTATTTATTTTGGGGTTAGTATTTTGTAATAAGGCCATTGGATTTTATTTTCCTTTTAAACTTTCATTTCGGCTATTATTAAATTGTTGAACGATTAAACACTGTGTTTTCTTAAAATAATAATAACTGTTTTCAAAATATCACGTTTCCGTAATTCTTTAAGTTAAACTTCTGCAATAAACAAAGTTTTTGAAAATAATAACTTCATTTTAAGAATACTCTTAAGCAAATCATGTTATTTACAAACAACAAAATTTGAAGTTTCAAAAGGGGATCTAAATTTTTTAGTAAACACATAGCTTTTAAATGGCCTTTTGATGTGACATGCCAGATCCGGCCATAGGGTCTAGGCTGGGTTTGGGGTGTTACAATTAAAGTTGTTCCCATATTCACTAAGGGACAAAGCTCAACCCTGGTTAAACTCATTGCCACCAAATTCCATTACCACATGGCAAGAGTTAGCAGAAAGATTTCTTGTGAAGTACTTCCCACCTAGCAAGAATGCTAAGTTGAGGAATGAGATTACTACCTTCCAATAGTTGGCTGACGAGTCCTTGTATGAGGTGTGGGAGAAGTTTAAAGAACTATTATGAAGATGACCTCATCACAAAATCCCTCATTGTATTCAATTAGAGACGTTCTATAACGATCTGAGTGCTCACACGAGGATGGTAGTGGACACTTCTACTAATGGTGTTGTAACAGCCAATTTTTAATGAAATCAGAACAGTGGTTTCGGGACCACAAATTTGAGCTGGAAAGAAAATTTATTTTAATATTATTGCATGGTCTGCATTATGATAGGAATGTTATATGAAAATTATGATAAGAAGAATTTTACTGATTGTGCGTTAGGGAAAGGACCAAATTGCATAAAATGAAAAAGTTGAATTCTAGTAGTTAGAAGGATTAAATAGCTATGGAATTCAAAAAATGAGGTCATTATGTGGTAATTAGAACATTAAAGAAAAGTTAGTAGATATTTTTGGTGATTCGTCCATGGAAAAATTAGGAAAAGGCTAAGGACTAAATTGGAAATGAAAAAAATTAAAAGATGATAACTAATTAAATAGAAAATATCATCATATTTTCATCATCTTCATCGCCAAATTTGATGGAAACCCTAGGAAATAGAAAGGAAACTAATCAAGCTTAATTAGGTATGTTTTCTTGTCCCGTTTTTAGTAATTTTTATATTTTTGAGATCGGGATAATCTAATCTATCCATTTGGGAATTAATTTGTAAATATATCAAAGTATAGAAATTTTGTCATGCATAAATATCCTGAAATTTTGAAATTTATGGTAGAAAATGAAAGGTTGTTGATAGATAAACAACTTTTACAAAGAGAATTTTTGATGAAATCTTGATTTAGGGACTAAATTAAAAAGTGGTAAAACCCATGGAAAAATTCTAATTTTTTTGAAATTCATGGGATGTTATTATAACATGTAAAATTCAGTTAGGTTTGGAATAGGGATTAAATTGCATGAATTTCATTTCTGAGCCTATGGACGAAATTGTCATTTATGAAAAGTTAGGGGCAAAATGGTAATTTTTCCTAGGGAGTAAATTGAATTCAACTGAGTATGAAATGGATTAAATTGATGATTAAATTCAACTATATAGATCCGGACAACTCAAATTCGAAGCTAGATCAAGGAAAAGAAAAAGTTTTGGATTAGCAGACATAAACGAGTGTCGAGGTAAGTTCATCTAACTAAATTGTGTTTATTTTATGTTTGAATTAAATGTGGTATGTAACACCCCTTACCCGTATTCAACGCCGGAACAGGGTACGAGGCATTACTAGACTTATACGCAATCAATCATACAATATCGAGACCTGACTTTCCATTCCAAATTAAAACTTTTTATAACACCTCTTAAATAAGCCTATGAGGCCTAAATCACACTTTAGGAATGGTTTGGGATTAAATCAGACTCTTTAAAAGATCCCTAAAAGACTTAGAAAAATTTTCATTAAAAAGTCCACATGCCCGTGTGGAGGAAGCGACATGCCCACGTGGCATATCACATGCACGTGTTCCATACCCGTATGGAATTATTTCCCAATTCGAACCTACAGGGGTTTTCACATGGCCAGACACACTCCCATGTCCCTTACACGGCCTCGACACGCCCGTGTCTTAGCTCGTGTACGAAAACCTTAGCATTCTATTTCTGACTCCATCACCCCATAAATGTCACACGGCCGTGTCCTTAGCATTCTATGTCCTTCTACCGTGTGGCGAATTAAATTCCTAATTTCAGGTGCAGACTTCATATGGCCCGGGCACATGCTCGTGTCTTAGGTCGTGTCTCCCACACGGTTGAGACACATGGCCGTGACTCTGCCCGTATGGTTACTACTGAGCATACTGACTTACCAACCTAGCATGCAAGGGGACAAACGACCTAAGCACACGCCCATGAGGCTGACCGTGTGTCACACATAGCCTAGACACATGCTCGTGTGTCTACCCGTGTGGACAAGAACAAGGCTATTCGCCAAGCTCTTTCTATCACCCCAACTCATACAAACATAAATCACATCAAACCTTCAACCCATTCATGCATAATTAAACTAAGTAAACCAATCATGCAACTTGCACATTCATGAATAACCTCATCTTTTCATAGATTAATAAGAAAAAGCCATCAACTATGGCCTTATACAAAAGAGTTCATCTTTGAATGAGCCAACACATTTGGCCAAAACAATATGACATTCAACTAAGTCTAGTCCCTATACATGCCATACTCAAAATTCTAAGTCTAACTATACCAAGATGTGCTGTAGTGTAGGTGATCCTCTGATTATCTCTGTTTCCCGAGCTGGCTCTTCGACACTATAAAATAAGGGAAAATATAAGGGAATAAGCTTTAAGCTTAGTAAGTCTATATGTAAACAATAAGCATTATACCATAAGCTAATCAATCAAAACATTACATACTATATAAAAATAATTCATGTCCTCATAATCATGCTTACTCATTTCAACTCTTACCACATCCCAACCACATATCATAAATATTGCTCACATTTACTTGCACTTATGCCATGCACTTATCACCACAAAGCCATATGTAATTTCACTTAGACAAGCTTCTCGATGAACCCTTCGGAATGATACAAGATACCCGGTGGTTTCGCACACAGCCCACCATTAATCAATAATAGTGTGGTATAGCACACAGTCCACCAACAATGATAATTTTGGTGGTATCGCACACAGCCCACCAAAATGATAATAAATACGATGGTATCGCACATGTAACATCCTGAATTAGGGGTTGTTTGTAATTTAATTATTTTCCCATGTATGTGCTTGAAGAAATGAATATTATGATTGCTAAGCATGTTCTAGGGTCTAGAAATAACCCCAAGCTAGGCCTGACTTGGGACTAAAAATTTCTTTTTAAGTGTTTAAAAGAAGGGAGCTAGGTGAGATAGGGGTTGAGTAAAATTTCGGGAGAGGCATGACACAAGGAATAAGTTGGCAAAGTGGCTGTCATGCGCTACTTAGGAGCTTGGAGGTGGCAATGGGCGCAGGTCTTGGGTTCGAACTGCCGAGGTTGCACCTTGGGAGTTTTATTTTCTTTTGCCTTAGGAAGGGAATCGGCCTAGGAAGGTCTTATAAATAAATATCGAGGTTTTATGACATGAAAGTTGAAATGGTGGAGTGGCATGGGGCGTTGTAAGGGGCTACGGCAGTTGCTCCTTTGGTCCCAGGTTCGAACCAAAGAAGCAGTAGTTTGGTATTTTTTTTTTTGCAAACTGGCGTGCATGGGAGAGTGAGCTGGTGGCTTGCATGTAGGACTCTTATTTTGATAGGGAAAAGCCTTGTTTATTTCGGCTAAGAAGAGTGTTTATTTTTACTTTATTTCTTTTTATTTTTTTTTAAAAAGAGATGATAAAGGAGGGGATAGAAGATAGATATTGCTTTTAATTTAACTAAATAGGTGATAATCAAAAGATGAGAGGTGATTAGATAAAGTTTATCAAAAAGAGTGAGAGTTGGCCAAAGGTGGGATTGTAGGCAAAGGAGGCTATCAGTTTTGGGAGCATGGTATAGCCGAATGTTTTCCCTCTTAACTCATTTGATGCTTATTTTTCTTTCTCTCAAGTACCTAGCCGAATTCCTCATCTCCCTCATCTCTTTCTCTTTTGTTTGTTCTTTTCTTTCTACCATTGAGCCGAAAACACCTTAATCAAACCCTTACCCTCTTTTTGTCGTTCTCTTCTCTCAAACCCTCTATCGAATCCCTTTTCTTCCACTTCATTGATCTTTTTCGTCCGTAAACATCTACAGAAAGGGGGCCAAAATTTCAGTTTAGTTCTCTTGTTGGCCGAATCTTTTGGTAAGGATAATCTTTTCTTCCTTTGACCAATTTTGTGTAGTGACTAAACTTTACTAATCTTCTTTCTCCATTCTAAATCTTAGTGTTAAAACCCCGTTCTTGTTCTTTGAAGGAGCCAAAAGCTATTGACATCAATTAGGGGTGCCGAATATTGGTGTGATTTGCCGAATCCATCTTTAAGGTAAGGGTGCGGCAACTCTTTTTCCCCTTTCGGGATTTATGTTTTGGCCGTATGGCCTTTAAGTTCTCTAATGAAGTGATAAAAGCCGATTGTAGGGAAGCCATAGCCGATTGAAGGAAGCTTTCGGGATTTGTTTTCCTAAGATAGGGTGGTAAGTAACATTCGGCCATAGGCCTTGATTATGTGTGATTGTGCAAGCCGATTCTAACAAGTGTTTTGGTAGGGATCTCGACAAGTCAAGTGATAATTTTGGGATTTCGGTAAGTGTGGTAAGTGAATAGTTATATTTGGCCAAAGGCAATTTATGGTACCTAAAGTATAACCGATTGTGTGCCATGGATTTAGGGGCTAATCGGCCAAGGCAAACAAAGGCTTTGGGATTTGGTTGGAAACCAAATCGGCAACCAAGGTGAGTGTTATTTCAAGTACAACATATCCTTCGGGATTATTTGGTTTGGCCGAATAGGCCTAAGTCCCTAACCCTGCTGTTGGCCGATTATAGGGTCAAGAATCTAGCGTCGTAGATCGGATCTTCGGGATCTAGGAATTTCGGTAGTGACAGGTGTGTAAACTCTTTACACACTTTATTAGTAAACTTTGCTATATTGTTGCCTTGTTAATAATTATGGTAGTGATTTGCTTGTGGGCTTAAGCATGGATTCCGGGTAAGTCCCCTATTACGTGATCTATGATATATGCTTGAGTATGCCATCACATGCTGTTAAATGCTATGCTACACATAAATGCATGATATATGTGATTATGACAAATTGTTATGTAAGCATGATGATGGTGGGATTGATGAGAGGAGGGGGATGATTTTTATGGACTGTCACCAGTGGTTTTGACCACAAGATGGGTTGGCCCCATCATATTCATTGTGACTTTGGTCACCAGTGGTTTTGACCACACTGTTGCCAAATTGTGACTAAGTCCCAGTGGTTTGGTACCACCAGTGGTTTTGACCACATTATGATATTTTGTGACCTATGGTCATCAGTGGTTTTGACCACACGATGGGTTGGCCCCATCATTTGATTTGTGACTCTAGTCACCTGTGGTTTTGACCACACGGGGTAGTTAAGGAGTATGGATGGTTAGGTTGGGTTGCATATTTGCATGTTTATTAATAAATTGTGTATGAGTTACATTTTTCGGGTGGGGGCCTTACACACTGAGTCTTGGTGACTCACCCCTTCCCATACTATTTTGCAGATGAGTAGATCGCGGAGATGGAGCCGGAGAGGACTCAAGGCGGCCATGCTTGTTTCTCAGATTTGGAACCTTATTTAAATCAGTCCTATGAGTTCATTTATTTTCTAAGTTTTTTTTTATTTTGGGTTGTAATAAGGCCGCTAATTATTATTTGGATGTTTATTTTATTGTTTTATTTTATTTATGTTATAGTACAAATGAAATTTATAAATGTTAAGTGAACCGGTTAAAAGTAACCTTTTTCAAACTTGATAACTTCTACGGGTTTTCAAAGATGTTACCATCAGGTAACAAAATGCACCAAGTCAACAATAGCCTTGACGAATTTTAGAATTCACATGATCAAACGTTTTCAAAGGGTTTTCAACGCAACCATGTTTATAAAAATAATCCCAACTGAGTTTTATCAAACCCTGTTTTAATACCTTAGCCATATTTTAACAAGTTTTCACCAGACGCTCAAAATGATTCAAATTATCTTACTCCATGACATACCAGATCCGGTCAGGACTCATGGGCCGGGTTTGGGGTGTTACATTTTTGGTATCAAAGCCCGATTCAAAACTCGACTGTGAGGGCCCAAGGCCCAAAATATTTTGTTATTGTTAGTAGGCCTTATTAGAATGTTTTGGGAAACTGTTTTTGGCTTAAACAGCATGGCACCGAGTCTCCGGCACCAATCCGCCCAGGTAAGTACTTCTTTGTGAATACTTGATAGGGGTAGAAGGGTAAGTTGGGAACGTAGACTATTAGAATAAGGAATTGTTGAACCCTAGGGTTAGCGAACCCCAACAAACAATGCATAAGATTTAATAATTCCCTAAACAACCCTGTGAGTTGTCACTGAGCAAGGGATGTGGCAATCGTTATATGCATGTCTAGGATTGGATTCGGTGGGAGCCTGGTATTTAAGCAGTCCTAGTGACTCACCTCCTACTCACTTGAATCCTACCTGGTGCGTAGTGACGGTTCATCCTAGCTGAGATGACACACTCACAGGCTAAACTTGATAACTAAAACCCGAAAGGGACTAGCCGTTTTTGTTTTGAAATAATTAAAACCTTGGTTTGAAAAAAAAAAGAAAAAAATAAAAAAATGACCAAAATACCCCTGGCTTGTAAATTACCAAAATACCCTCCGTATGAAAAATTTCCAAAATATCCTTCTTTTGTGAAATCAATTAGAACCAAATTTTAAAAATCTTTTTATGAAAATGCCCTGATTATGACAATTACAAAATTATCCCTAACCAACAAAATTACCAGAATGACCCTGATCTTCAAAATTTTGCAGCATCACTATTTTGGAAAATGCAATTCTCAAAAAGAACCGTCTGATTTATCAAATTTTACAAATCCACCCTGATTTGTGAAAAATTACCGAAATACCCCTATGGTCCAAAATTACCGAAATACACCCGGATTTCAAAATTTTCAAAATACCCCGGGAATTTAAGAGTTTCAAAATACTTTTTGACAAAATCATTTGAGAACTTTTATTTTTGAAAAAAATTTTCAAAAATACCCCTGTAGGACAAATTACGAAAATACCCCTGGGTAGTGGAAAAACAATCACAATGAAAACTACAACGTCTCTTTGAATGAATGAATGAATAGAAGGACATGTATGATACGAAAGAACCACTCCTAAAACTCCTATCATAAAATTTCTTCGCGGGTAAACAAGTGAAACAAAGGTGCTAATGCATAAAATTCTTAAACAGATAAACGTAAACGAGAATAATGAGTACGAGAGGTCGTGGACGTCCACCGCGTGGCTGTGGTAGAGGTAGAATGACCTTGTCGGAGCCAGCAGGGTCTGGTCATGGGTCTAGAAATGAGATGTCGGATCTACCAGTGGTGAAAATTGAGTTTCAAGATCAGACCGGTGGTAACGATGTAGTATCCCAAGCGGTGCTACGAGTGTTGGAACGAGTTGCTGAGGCAGGCACGGGTGCAGGAGCCAGTAAATCCGTGGTTGAACGACTCCGGGCTAACGTAGCGGAGGTGTTTAGGGGAGTTTCTGGAGTGGCATCCAGTGCGGCGGAGTATTGGTTGGAATCCACGGAGAGGATCATGGGTGACCTGGATTTCACAGCTGAGGAGAAGTTGAAGGGTATCATCTCTCTGCTTCGGGATAAGTCATACCAGTGGTGGCTCACCGTAAGAGATGGAGCGATGGCGGAGGATCTCACGTGGGAATTCTTTAAGGCCGCCTACCAAAAGAAGTATATAGGAGCTAGTTACGTGGATGCACAGCGGAAGGCTTTCTTGAACCTGGTTCAAGGCAATAAGACAGTGGCAGAGTATGAGGCCAAATTTCTCCGGTTGAGTAGGTACGCTCGTGGTATTGTGGGTACCGAGTATGAACGCTGTGTTAGATTCGAGGATGGGCTGAGAGATGAGTGAGGATGATGATAGCTCCACAACAGAACGGAGTTCATTTGTCCTAGTGGAGAAGTCTAAGGTTCTTTGAAGGGTAAGGCGATCGATTAGGCGGAATCGGGATAGAAACTGGAATAAGAGAAGCGCCAGATCTTTAAAGTTTTCGTAATCAAAAAAGAGGATGAGGTTTGGGGGTCAGATCAAGTTGCTAGGGCACTGCTGCGCTAATCCTCAATGGCCGCCACGGTGTGCCCGGTGTGGGAAGTCTCACACGGGGGAATGTTGGAATGGTAATCGGGGATGCTTCGAATGTGGGTCCATGGAGCATCGAGTTAGAGATTGTCCAAAAAAGTAGCTAGGATGAGATCGGAGGTCGAGGATCGTGCACCAAATAGAAGGGATAACCAATGACCTCGGAGGGGTCGTGGTGCGGGAAGAGGAGGTAATGGTCTTTGGCAGAGGTCGGGGCACCGAGGGGAGGTATCGGTGGTACCGAGGCTAGGCAACTGGCTTGGTCTATCTCTTGAGGCGTCAAGAGGAGGGTGACGACCGGACGTTATAACCAAGTATGTTCTTGATCTTTGGTGTACCTATAATACTTTAATTGACATTGGCTCAACGCACTCATACATTGCTAGTAGCGTAGTGGAAACTCTGCATCTAGACTCTGAGCTTACTTCTAGGAAGATGACTGTATTAAGCCCCCTAGGTCACTCTGTAGAAGTAAGTAAACTCTATAGGAACGTACCCCTAGAACTCCAAGGGGTCGTATTCTTGGCTGACTTGATGGAACTACCATTCTGGGAGTTCGACCTAATCTTCGGGATGGATTGGCTAGTAAAGTATCAGGCTAGCCTGGATTACGCAGCTAAGCGCATGGTAATAAAGACCGTGGAAGGTGATGAGGTGGTGATGATAGGTAAAAGGAGAGATTACCTGTCTAATGTGGTTTCTGCGTTGAAGGCGGAAAAGATGGTTAGGAAGGGTTGTGAAGCTTATGTGGTGCATGTCTGTGCTTTGGAAGCTAAGAATGTTGCTGTGAGAGATGTCCGGACTGTAAGGGACTATGTTGATGTGTTTCCAGAGGAACTTTCGGGTCTACCTCCAGACCGTGAGGTTGAATTTAGTATCAACTTGCGACCCGAAATCGTGCCAGTATCTATAGCTCCGTATCGGATGGCGCCGAAAGAGTTGGTAGAGTTGAAGGCGTAGATTCAAGAATTGTTGGATAGAGGGTTTATCCGACCAAGTGTATCGCCCTGGGGAGCTCCAGTGCTTTTTGTCAAGAAGAAAGCTGGGACAATGAGGATGTGTATAGACTATTGGCAGCTGAACAAGTTGACAATAAAGAACCGGTATCCTTTTCTCAGGATTGACGATCTGTTCGATCAACTCAAAGGGGCATCGGTGTTCTCTAAGATTGACCTTAGGTCAGGGTACCATCAGCTTAAGGTGAAGGAGGCTGATGTCCACAAGACGGCATTCCGTACTCGGTATGGGCACTACGAGTTTCTGGTAATGCCTTTTGGTTTGACGAATGCACCGGCCGCATTTATGGACATGATGAACGGGTTTTCCAACCCTATCTGGATCGGTTCATCGTGGTCTTCATAGACGACATTTTGGTGTACTCGAAGTCGGAGGAGGAGCATGACGCACATTTTCATGTGGTTCTGCAAGTTCTAAGGGAGGAATAGTTGTACGCCAAATTCAGCAAGTGTGAGTTCTGGCTCAAAGAGGTAACCTTTCTAGGGCATGTTGTTTTTGATGAGGAATTAGGGTGGATCCCATAAGATTGAAGCGAGATTAGAGTGGAAACCACCAAAGTCGGTTACGAAAATTTGAGTTTTCTGGGGTTGGCAGGATATTACCGGAGATTTGTGGGAAACTTCTCCTTAATCGCAGCACCGTTGACTAAGCTGTTGAGAAAAGGGGTTCCGTTTGTGTGGTCTGAGAAGCAGCAAGAGAGTTTCGATAAGCTGAAGAGGATCTTGTGAAGCACGGTCTTAATTGACTTGAGGCAAGAAAGGAGTTCACTGTGTATTGTGATGCATCGCATACTGGTTTAGGGTGTGTGTTGATGCAAGAAGGGAAGGTGGTCGCTTGTGTGCCATGGCAGTTGAGGCCTCACGAAGCTAACTACCCGACACATGACTTGGAATTGGTTGCTGTGGTATTTGCCTTGAAAATCTAGAGGCACTACCTGTATGGGGAGAAGTCGGTAGTGTAAATAGATCACAAAAGTCTGAAGTACCTCCTGACTTAGAAAGATTTAAATCTGAAGCAGCGGAGGTGGATTGAGTTGTTGAAGGACTACGACTGCTCAATCGAATACCATCCGGGGAAGGCTAATGTGGTAGCTGATGCATTGAGTTGAAAGGTGGTAGCGGATTTGCGAGCAATGTTTGCTCATCTAAGTCTCTATGAGGATGGGAGCCTTTTGGCAGAATTACAAGTGAAACCGTCTTGGATTAATGAGGTCAAAGAAAGGCAGATGACCGACAAATCTTTGTGTACTCGGAGGTTGCAAGTACAAAATGGTGAGGCCGAAGGGTTCAGCTTGGGTAGTGATGGAGTGTTGTATTTTTTGGGGAGAGTATGTATGCCTAAGGATGATGATTTGAGGCAGCGAATCCTTAAAGAAGCTCATAGCAGTGCGTACGCTATGCACCCGGGAAGCAACAAGATGTATCGGGATTTAAGGGAGCAGTTTTGGTGGCCGGGTCTTAAGCGAGAAGTAACCGAGTTAGTGGGCAAGTGTCTAACATGCCAGCAAGTTAAGGCTGAGCATCAATTGCCATCGGGGCTGTTACAGCCGGTAAAGATTCCACAGTGGAAGTAAGAGGAGATTACTATGGATTTCGTAAATGGGCTTCCCCTTACGCCCAGTAAGAAAGATGCTGTTTGGGAGATAGTAGAGCGGTTGACTAAGTTGTCCCATTTCATACCGGTAAGGGTTGACTACTCGCTTCAAAGGTTAGCCAAGTGGTACATCGCTGAGATAGTACGGTTGCATGGAGTACCAGTGTCCATTATCTCAGATCAGGATCCTCGGTTTACGTCGAGATTCTGGAAGGCTTTACATCAGGAGTTAGGCACGAAGTTGAATTTCAAAGACGGCATTTCACCCATGATCGATGGACAATCGAGAGGGTTATTCAAGTGTTGGAAGATATGTTAAGGGGCTGTGTATTGGACTTCCGGGGTAGTTGGGGAGAGTACCTACCTTTGGCAGAGTTTACTTATAACAATAGTTATCAAGCGAGCATTCAGATGGCACCGTATGAGGTACTGTATGGTCAGAAATGCCGTACTCCTACGTGCTAGACGGAACTAGGAGAACGTCGGATGTTGGGTCCAAAGTTAGTGGCGGAGACGGAGGATAAGGTTAGAGTAATTCGGGCTCGTCTTAAGGAGGCGTCGGACAGGCAGAAATCCTACGCCGATCTTAAGCACAGGGATGTGGAGTATGCGATGGGCGATAAGGTCTTCCTGAAGGTATCACCTTGGAAGAAGCTGCTGAGGTTTGGCCGGAAGGGCAAGCTAAGCCCTAGATTCATCGGACCATACATAGTGTTGAAACGCGTGGGACCGATAGCTTACCAGCTTGAGTTGCTAGCAGAATTGAGCCAGATACATGACGTTTTCCATGTTTCGATGCTGAGGCGCTATCGATCAGATCCCTCACACGTTGTGCCGGTTGAGGAAATTAAAGTGAATCCGGACTTATCTTTCGAGGAGGAGCCAATACAAATCTTGGATCGAGATGTCAAGGTTTTGAGGAGGAAGTCAGTGCCTTTGGTAAAGGTGTTATGGCGAAATCATGGTACGGAGGAGGCCACATGGGAACCCGAGGATACGATGCCGCAGCAATACCCCAACTTTTCTGATCCAGGTAATTTCAAGGCCGAAATTCTTTTTAAAGGGGTTGAACTGTAACATCCTGAATTAGGGGTTGTTTGTAATTTAATTATTTTCCCATGTGTGTGCTTGAAGAAATGAATATTATGATTGCTAAGCATGTTTTAGGGTCTAAAAATAACCCCGAGCTAGGCCTGACTTGGGACTAAAAATTTCTTTTTAAGTGTTTAAAAGAAGGGAGCTAGGTGAGATAGGGGTTAAGTAAAATTTCGGGAGAGGCATGACACAAGGAATAAGTTGGCAAAGTGGCTGTCATGCGCTACTTAGGAGCGTGGAGGTGGCAATGGGCGCAGGTCTTGGGTTCGAACTGTCGAGGTTACGCCTTGGGAGTTTTATTTTCTTTTGCCTTAGGAAGGGAATCGGCCTAGGAAGGTCTTATAAATAAATATCAAGGTTTTATGACATGAAATTCGAAATGGTAGAGTGGCTTGGGGCATTGTAAGGGGCTACGGCAGTTGCTCCTTTAGGTCCCAGGTTCGAACCAAAGAAGCAGCAGTTTGGTATTTTTTTTTTTTTGCAAACTGGCGTGCATGGGAGAGGGAGCTGGTGGCTTGCATGTAGGACTCTTATTATGATAGGGATAAGCCTTGTTTATTTCGGCTAAGAAGAGTGTTTATTTTTACTTTATTTCTTTTTCTTTTTTTTAAAAAGAGATGATAAAGGAGGGGATAGAAGATAGATATTGCTTTTAATTTAACTAAATAGGTGATAATCAAAAGATGAGAGGTGATTAGATAAAGTTTATCAAAAAGAGTGAGAGTTGGCCAAAGGTGGGATTGTAGGCAAAGGAGGCTATCGGTTTTGGGAGCTTGGTATAGCCGAATGTTTTCCCTCTTAACTCATTTGATGCTTATTTTTCTTTCTCTCAAGTACCTAGCTGAATCCCTCATCTCCCTCATCTCTTTCTCTTTTGTTTGTTCTTTTCTTTCTACCATTGAGCCGAAAACACCATAATCAAACCCTTACCCTCTTTTTGTCGTTCTCTTCTCTCAAACCCTCTGCCGAATCCCTTTTCTTCTACTTCATTGATCTTTTTCATCTGCAAACATCTACAGAAAGGGGGCCAAAATTTCAGTTTAGTTCTCTTGTTGGCCGAATCTTTTGGTAAGGATAATCTTTTCTTCCCTCGATCGATTTTGTGTAGTGACTAAACCTTACTACTCTTCTTTCTCCATTCTAAATCTTAGTGTTAAAACCCCGTTCTTGTTCTTTGAAGGAGTCGAAAGCTATTGACATCAATTAGGGGTGTCGAATATTGGTGTGATTTGCCGAATCCATCTTTAAGGTAAGGGTGCGGCAACTCCTTTTCCCCTTTCGGGATTTATGTTTTGGCCGTATGGCCTTTAAGTTCTCTAATGAAGTGATAAAAGCCAATTGTAGGGAAGCTATAACCGATTGAAGGAAGCTTTCGGGATTTGTTTTCCTAAGATAGGGTGGTAAGTAACATTCGGCCATAGGCCTTGATTATGTGTGATTGTGCAAGCCAATTCTAACGAGTGTTTTGGTAGGGATCTCGACAAGTCAAGTGATAATTTCGGGATTTCGGTAAGTGTGGTAAGTGAATAGTTATATTCGGCCAAAGGCCATTTATGGTACCTAAAGTATAATCGATTGTGTGCCATGGTTTTAGGGGCTAATCGGCCAAGGCAAACAAAGGCTTCGGGATTTGGTTGGAAACCAAATCGGCAACCAAAGTGAGTGTTATTTCAAGTACAACATATCCTTCGGGATTATTTGGTTTGGCCGAATAGGCCTAAGTCCCTAACCCTGCTGTTGGTCGATTATAGGGTCAAGAATCTAGCATCGTAGATCGGATCTTCGGGATCTAGGAATTTCGGTAGTGACAGGTGTGTAAACTCTTTACACACTTTATTAGTAAACTTTGCTATATTGTTGCCTTGTTAATAATTATGGTAGTGATTTGCTTGTGGGCTTAAGCATGGATTCCGGGTAAGTCCCCTATTACGTGATCTATGATATATGCTTGAGTATGCCATCACATGCTGTTAAATGCTATGCTACACATAAATGCATGATATATGTGATTATGACAAATTGTTATGTAAGCATGATGATGGTGGGATTGATGAGAGGAGGGGGATGATTTTTATGGACTGTCACCAGTGGTTTTGACCACAAGATGGGTTGGCCACATCATATTCATTGTGACTTCGGTCACCAGTGGTTTTGACCACACTGTTGGTAAATTGTGACTAAGTCCCAGTGGTTTGTTACCACCAGTGGTTTTGACCACAATATGATATTTTGTGACCTATGGTCATTAGTGGTTTTGACCACACAATGGGTTGGCCCCATCATTTGATTTGTGACTCTAATCACCAGTGGTTTTGACCATCAGTGGTTTTGACCACACGGGGTAGTTAAGGAGTATGGATGGTTAGGTTGGGTTGCATATTTGCATGTTTATTAATAAATTGTGTATGAGTTACATTTTTCGGGTGGGGGACTTACACACTGAGTCATGGTGACTCACCCCTTCCCATACTATTTTGCAGATGAGTAGATCGCGGAGATGGAGTAGGAGAGGACTCGAGCGGCCATGCTTATTTCTCGATTTGGAACCTTATTTAAATCAGTCCTATGAGTTCATTTATTTTCTAAGTTTTTTTTTATTTTGGGTTGTAATAAGGCCGCTAATTATTATTTGGATGTTTATTTTATTGTTTTATTTTATTTATGTTATATTACAAATGAAATTTATAAATATTGAGTGAACCGGTTAAAAGTAACCTTTTTCAAACTTGATAACTTCTACGGGTTTTCAAAGATGTTACCATCGGGTAACAAAATACACCAAGTCAACTATAGCCTTGACAAATTTTAGAATTCACATGATCAAACATTTTCAAAGGGTTTTCAACGCAACCATGTTTATAAAAATAATCATAACTGAGTTTTATCAAACCCTGTTTTAATACCTTAGCCATATTTTAACAAGTTTTCACCAGACGCTCAAAATGATTCAAATTATTTTACTCCGTGACATACCAGATCCGGTCAGGACACATGGGCCGGGTTTGGGGTGTTACATTTTTGGTATCAGAGCCCGGTCCAAAACTCTGCTGTGGGGGCCCAAGGCCCAAAATGTTTTGTTATTGTTAGTAGGCCTTATTAGAATGTTTTGGGAAACTGTTTTTGGCTTGAATAGCATGGCGCCGAGTCTCCGGCACCGATCCACCCAGGTAAGTACTTCTTTCTGAATACTTGATAGGGGTAGAAGGGTAAGTTGGGAACGTAGACTATTAGAATAAGGAATTGTTGAACCCTAGGGTTAGCAAACCCCAACAAACAATGCATAAGATTTAATAATTCCCTAAACAACCCTGTGAGTTGTCACTGAGTAAGGGATGTGGCAATCGTTATGCGTATGTCTAGGATTGGATTCGGTGGGAGCCTGGTATTTGAGCAATCCTAGTGACTCACCTCCTACTCACTTGAATCCTACCTGGTGCGTAGTGACGGTTCATCCTAGCTGAGACGACACACTCACAGGCTAAACTTGATAACTAAAACCCGAAAGGGACTAGCCATTTTTTTTTTAAAGTAATTAAAACCTTGGTTTGAAAAAAAAAGAAGAAAAAAATAAAAAAATGACCAAAATACCCCTGGCTTGTAAATTACCAAAATACCCTCCGTATGAAAAATTTCCAAAATATCCTTCTTTTGTGAAATCAATTAGAACCAAATTTTGAAAATCTTTTTATGAAAATGCCCTGATTATGAAAATTACAAAATTGTCCTTAACCAACAAAATTACCAGAATGACCCTAATCTTCAAAATTTTGCAGCATCACTATTTTGGAAAATGCAATTCTCAAAAAGAACCCTCAAAGTTTTACAACTTTTGAAATATCCCTGATTTATCAAATTTTACAAATTCACCTTGATTTGTGAAAAATTATCGAAATACCCCTGTGGTCCAAAATTATCGAAATACACCCAAATTTCAAAATACTTTTTGACAAAATCATCCGAGAACTTTTATTTTTGAAAAAAAAATTTCAGAAATACCCCTGTAGGATAAATTACGAAAATACCCCTGGGTAGTGGAAAAACAATCACAATGAAAACTACAACGTCTCTTTGAATGAATGAATAGAAGGACTGTGTGCATGTATGATACGAAAGAACCACTCCTAAAACTCCTATCATAAAATTTCTTCGCGGGTAAACAAGTGAAACAAAGGTGCTAATGCATAAAATTCTTAAACAGATAAACGCAAACGAGAATAATGAGTACGAGAGGTCGTGGACGTCCGCCGCGTGGCCGTGGTAGAGGTAGAATGACCTTGTCGGAGCCAGTAGGGTCTGGTCATGGGTCTGGAAATGAGATGTCGGATCTACCAGCGGCGGAAATTGAGTTTCAAGATCAGACCGGTGGTAACGATGTAGTATCCCAAGCGGTGCTACGAGTGTTGGAACGAGTTACTGAGGCAAGCGCGGGTGTAAAAGCCCGTAAATCCGTGGTTGAACAACTCCGGGCTAACGTAGCGGAGGTGTTTAGGGGAGTTTCTGGAGTGGCACCCAGTGTGGCGGAGTATTGGTTGGAATCCACGGAGAGGATCATGGGTGACCTGGATTTCACAGCTGAGGAGAAGTTGAAGGGTATCATCTCTCTACTTCGGGATGAGTCATACCAGTGGTGGCTCACCGTAAGAGATGGAGCGATGGCGGAGGATCTCACGTGGGAATTCTTTAAGGCCACCTACCAAAGGAAGTACATAGGAGCTAGTTACGTGGATGCACAGCGGAAGGCTTTCTTGAACCTGGTTCAAGGCAATAAGACAGTGGTAGAGTATGAGGCCGCATTTCTCCGGTTGAGTAGGTACGCTCGTGGTATTGTGGGTACCGAGCATGAACGCTGTGTTAGATTCGAGGATGGGCTGAGAGATGAGCTGAGGATGATGATAGCTCCACAATAGGAATGGGAGTTCGCTGTCCTAGTGGAGAAGACTAAGGTTGCTGAAGGGGTAAGGCAGTCAGTTAGGCGGAATCAGGATAGGAACTGGAATAAGAGGAGCTCCGGATCTTCAAATTTTTCTGGTAATTAGCAAAAGAGGACTAGGTTTGGGGGGTCAGATCAAGCTGCTAGGCCTGCTGCTGCTGCTAATCCTCAATGGCTGCCACGGTGTGCCCGGTGTGGGAAGTCTCACACGGGGGAATGTTGGAATGGTAATCGGGGATGCTTCGAATGTGGGTCCATGGAACATCGAGTTAGAGATTGCCCAAAAAAGGCAGCTAGACTGAGATCAGAGGGTCAGGATCGTGCACCGAATAGAAGGGATAACCAACGACCTCGAGGGGTCATGGTGCGAGAAGAGGAGGTAATGGTCTTTGGGAGGAGGTGGGGCACCGAGGGGAGGTACCGGTGGTACTGAGGCTAGGCAACCTGGTTTGGTCTATGCCGCGAGGCGTCAAGAGGAGGGCGACGCACCGGACGTTATAATCGGTATGTTCTTGATCTTTGGTGTACCCTATAATACTTTAATTGACATTGGCTCAACCCACTCATACATTGCTAGTAGCGTAGTGGAAACTCTGCATCTAGACTCTGAGCTTACTTCTAGGAAGATGACTGTATTAAGCCCCCTAGGTCACTCTGTAGAAGTAAGTAAACTCTATAGGAATGTACCCCTAGAACTCCAAGAGGTCGTATTCTTGGCTGACTTGATGGAACTACCATTCCGGGAGTTCGACCTAATCCTCGGGATGGATTGGCTAGTAAAGTATTAGGCTAGCCTGGATTGCGCAGCTAAGTGCATGGTAATAAAAATCGTGGAAGGTGATGAGGTGGTGATGATAGTTAAAAAGAGAGATTACCTGTCTAATGTGGTTTCTGCGTTGAAGGCGGAAAAGATGGTTAGGAAGGGTTGTGAAGCTTATGTGGTGCATGTTCGTGCTTTGGAAGCTAAGAATGTTCTTTGTGAGAGATGTCCTGACCGTAAGGGACTATGTTGATGTGTTTCCAGAGGAACTTTCGGGTCTACCTCCAGACCGTGAGGTTAAATTTGGTATCGACTTGCTACCCAGAACCGCGCCAGTATCTATAGCTCCGTATCGGATGGCGCCGAAAGAGTTGGTAGAGTTGAAGGCGCAGATTCAGGAATTGTTGGATAGAGGGTTTATCCGACCAAGTGTATCGCCTTGGGGAGCTCTAGTGCTTTTTGTCAAGAAGAAAGATGGGACAATGAGGATGTGTATAGACTATTGGCAGCTGAACAAGTTGACAATAAAGAACCGGTATCCTTTGCCCAGGATTGACTATCTGTTCGATCAACTCAAAGGGGCATCGTTGTTCTCTAAGATTGACCTTAGGTCAGGGTACCATCAGCTTAAGGTGAAGGAGGCTGATGTCCACAAGACGGCATTCCGTACTCGGTATGGGCACTATGAGTTTCTGGTAATGCCTTTTGGTTTGACGAATGCACCGGCCGTGTTTATGGACATGATGAACTGGGTTTTCCAACCCTATCTAGATCGATTCGTCGTGGTCTTCATAGACGACATTTTGGTGTACTCGATGTCGAAGGAGGAGCATGACGCACATCTTCATGTGGTTCTGCAAGTTCTAAAGAAAACAGTTGTACACCAAATTGACAAGTGTGAGTTACGGCTCAAAGAGGTAACCTTTCTAGGGCATGTTGTTTTGTTGAGGGAATTAGGGTGGATCCCGTAAGATTGAAGCGATATTAGAGTGGAAACCACCAAAGTCGATTCTGAAAATTGAGTTTTACGGGGTTGGCAGGATATTACCGGAGATTTGTGGGAAACTTTTCCTTAATCGCAGCACCGTTGACTAAGCTGTTGAGAAAAGGGGTTCCGTTTGTGTGGTCTGAGAAGCAGCAAGAGAGTTTCGATAAGCTAAAGAGGATCTTGACAGAAGCACCAGTCTTAATTCAGCCTGAGGCAGGAAAGGAGTTCACTGTGTATTGTGATGCATCACATACTGGTTTAGGGTGTGTGTTGATGCAAGAAGGGAAGGTGGTTGCTTATGTGTCATGGCAGTTGAGGCCTCACGAAGCTAACTACCTGACACATAACTTGGAATTGGCTGCTGTGGTATTTGCCTTGAAAATCTAGAGGCACTACCTGTGTGGGGAGAAGTCGGTAGTGTACACAGATCACAAAAGTCTGAAGTACCTCCTGACTCAGAAAGATTTAAATCTGAGGCAGCGGAGGTGGATTGAGTTGTTGAAGGACTACGACTGCTCAATTGAATACCATCTGGGGAAGGCTAATGTGGTAGCTGATGCATTGAGTCGAAAGGTGGTAGCGGATTTGCTAGCAATGTTTGCTCATCTAAGTCTCTATGAGGATGGGAGCCTTTTGGCAGAATTGCAAGTGAAACCGTCTTCGATTAATGAGGTCAAAGAAAGGCAGATGACCGACAAAGCTTTGAGTACTCAGAGGTTGCAAGTACAAAATGGTGAGGCCGAAGGGTTCAGCTTGGGTAGTGATGGAGTGTTGTATTTTTTGGGGAGAGTATGTATGCCTAAGGATGATGATTTGAGGCGTGAATCCTTAAAGAAGCTCATAGAAGTCGTACGCTATGCACACCGGAAGCGACAAGATGTATCGAGATTTAAGGGAGGCGATTTTGGTGGCGGGTCTTAAGCGAGAAGTAACCTTAGAGTTAGTGGGCAAGTGTCTAACATGCCGACAAGTTAAAGTGAGCATCAATTGCCATCGAAATATATTACTGCTTGGTAAAGATTCCAGAGTGGAAGTAGGAGGAGATTACTATAGATTTCGTAAGTGGGCTTCCCCTTACGCCCAGTAAGAAAGATGTTGTTTGGGTGATAGTAGACCAGTTGACTAAGTCAGCCCATTTCATACCAGTAAGGGTTGACTACTCGCTTCAAAGGTTAGCCAAGTTGTACATCGTTGAGATAGTGCGGTTGTATGGAGTACCAGTGTCCATTATCTCGGATCGGGATCCTCGGTTTACGTCGAGATTATGAAAGGCTTTACATCAGGAGTTAGGCACGAAGTTGAATTTCAGCACGGCTTTTCACCCGCAATCTGATGGACAATCTGAGAGGGTTATTCAAGTGTTGGAAGATATGTTAAGGGGCTGTGTTTTGGACTTCTGGGGTAGTTGGGAAGAGTACCTACCTTTGGTAGAGTTTACTTATAACAACAGTTATCAAGCGAGCATTCAGATGGCACCGTATGAGGCGCTGTATGGTCAGAAATGTCATACTCCTACGTGCTGGACGGAACTAGGAGAACGTCGGATGTTGGGTCCAGAGTTAGTGGCGGAGACGGAGGATAAGGTTAGAGTAATTCGGGCTCGTCTTAAGGAGGCGTCGGATAGGCAGAAATCCTACGCCGATCTTAAGCGCAGGGATGTGGAGTATGCAGTGGGCGATAAGGTCTTCCTGAAGGTATCACCTTGGAAGAAGCTGCTGAGGTTTGGCCGGAAGGGCAAGTTAAGCCCTAGATTCATCGGACCATACAAAGTGTTGAAACGCGTGGGACCGGTAGCTTACCAGCTTGAGTTGCTTGCAGAATTGAGCTAGATACATGACGTTTTCCATGTTTTGATGCTGAGGCGCTATCGATCAGATCCCTCACACGTTGTGCCCGTTGAGGAAATTGATGTGAATCCGGACTTGTCTTTCGAGGAGGAGCCAATACAAATCTTGGATCGAGATGTCAAGGTTTTGAGGAGGAAGTCAGTGCCTTTGGTAAAGGTGTTATGGCGAAATCATGGTACGGAGGAGGCCACATGGGAACCCGAGGATGTGATGCGGCGACAATACCCCAACTCTTGATCGATAGGTAATTTCGAGTAGAAATTCTTTTTAAGGGGTAGAAGCGTAACATCCTGAATTAGGGGTTGTTTGTAATTTAATTATTTTCCCATGTGTGTGCTTGAAGAAATGAATATTATGATTGCTAAGCATGTTCTAGGGTCTAGAAATAACCCCGAGCTAGGCCTGACTTGGGACTAAAAATTTCTTTTTAAGTGTTTAAAAGAAGAGAGCTAGGTGAGATAGGGGTTAAGTAAAATTTTGGGAGAGGCATGACACAAGGAATAAGTTGGCAAAGTGGTTGTCATGTGCTATTTAAGAGCGTGGAGGTGGCAATGGGCGCAGGTCTTGGGTTCGAACTGCCGAGGTTGCGCCTTGGGAGTTTTATTTTCTTTTGCCTTAGGAAGGGAATCGGCCTAGGAAGGTCTTATAAATAAATATCGAGGTTTTATGACATGAAATCGAAATGGTGGAGTGGCATGGGGGCGTTGTAAGGGGCATGGCGATTGCTCCTTTAGGTCCTGAGTTCGAACCAAAAAAAGATAGATGTTTTTTTTTTTTTTTTTTGCAAACTGGCGTGCATAGGAGAGGGAGCTGGTGGCTTGCATGTAAGACTCTTATTATGATAGGGATAAGCCTTGTTTATTTCAGCTAAGAAGAGTGTTTATTTTTACTTTATTTCTTTTTCTTTTTTTAAAAAAGAGATGGTAAAGGAGGGGATAGAAGATAGATATTGCTTTTAATTTAACTAAATAGGTGATAATCAAAAGATGAGAGGTGATTAGATAAAGTTTATCAAAAAGAGTGAGAGTTGGCCAAAGGTGGGATTGTAGGCAAAGGAGGCTATCGGTTTTGGGAGCTTGGTATAGCCGAATGTTTTCCCTCTTAACTCATTTGATGCTTATTTTTTTTTTCTCTCAAGTACCTAGCTGAATCCCTCATCTCCCTCATCTCTTTCTCTTTTGTTTGTTCTTTTCTTTCTACCATTGAGCCAAAAATACCATAATCAAACCCTTACCCTCTTTTTGTCGTTCTCTTCTATCAAACCTTCTGCCGAATCCCTTTTCTTCCACATCATTGATCTTTTTCGTCTGCAAACATCTACAGAAAGGGGCCGAAATTTCAGTTTAGTTCTCTTGTTGGCTGAATCTTTTGGTAAGGATAATCTTTTCTTCCCTTGACCGATTTTGTGTAGTGACTAAACCTTACTACTCTTCTTTCTCCATTCTAAATCTTAGTGTTAAAACCCCGTTCTTGTTCTTTGAAGGAGCCAAAAGCTATTGACATCAATTAGGGGTGTCGAATATTGGTGTGATTTGCCGAATCCATCTTTAAGGTAAGGGTGCGGCAACTCTTTTTCCCCTTCCGGGATTTATGTTTTGGCCGTATGGCCTTTAAGTTCTCTAATGAAGTGATAAAAGCCGATTGTAGGGAAGCTATAGCCGATTGAAGAAAGCTTTCGGGATTTGTTTTCCTAAGATAGGGTGGTAAGTAACATTCGGCCATAGGCATTGATTATGTGTGATTGTGCAATCCGATTCTAACAAGTGTTTTGGTAGGGATCTCGACAAGTCAAGTGATAATTTCGGGATTTTGGTAAGTGTGGTAAGTGAATAGTTATATTCGACCAAAGGCCATTTATGGTACCTAAAGTATAACCAATTGTGTGCCATGGATTTAGGGGCTAATCGACCAAGGCAAACAAAGGCTTCGGGATTTGGTTGGAAACCAAATCGGCAACCAAGGTGAGTGTTATTTCAAGTACAACATATCCTTCGGGATTATTTGGTTTGGCCGAATAGGCCTAAGTCCCTAACCTTGCTGTTGGCCGATTATAGGGTCAAGAATCTAGCGTCGTAGATCGGATCTTCGGGATCTAGGAATTTCGGTAGTGACAAGTGTGTAAACTCTTTACACACTTTCTTAGTAAACTTTGCTGTATTGTTGCCTTGTTAATAATTATGGTAGTGATTTGCTTGTGGGCTTAAGCATGGATTCCGGGTAAGTCCCCTATTATGTGATCTATGATATATGCTTGAGTATGCCATCACATCTTTGTTAAATGCTATGCTACACATAAATGCATGATATATGTGATTATGACAAATTGTTATGTAAGCATGATGATGGTGGGATTGATGAGAGGAGGGCATGATTTTTATGGTGTCACCGGTGGTTTTGACCACAAGATGGGTTGGCCCCATCATATTCATTGTGACTTGGTCACCGTGGTTTTGACCACCTTGTTGCTAAATTGTGACTAAGTCCCGGTGGTTTGGTACCACCAAATGGTTTTGACAACATTATGATATTTTGTGACCTATGGTCATCGGTGGTTTTGACCACACGATGGGTTGGCCCCATCATTTGATTTGTGACTCTAGTCACGGTGGTTTTGACCACCGGTGGTTTTGACCACACGGGGTAGTTAAGGAGTATGGATGGTTAGGTTGGGTTGCATATTTGCATGTTTATTAATAAATTGTGTATGAGTTACATTTTTCGGGTGGGGGACTTACACACTGAGTCATGGTGACTCACCCCTTCCCATACTATTTTGCAGATGAGTAGATCGCGGAGATAGAGCCGGAGAGGACTCGAGGCGGCCATGCTTGTTTCTCAGATTTGGAACCTTATTTAAATCAGTCCTATGAGTTCATTTATTTTCTAAGTTTTTTTTATTTTGGGTTGTAATAAGGCCGCTAATTATTATTTGGATGTTTATTTTATTGTTTTATTTTATTTATGATATATTACAAATGAAATTTATAAATGCTAAGTGAACCGGTTAAAAGTAACCTTTTTCAAACTTAATACACCAAGTCAACTATAGGCTTGACAAATTTTAGAATTCACATGATGAAACATTTTCAAAGGGTTTTCAACACAACCATGTTTATAAAAATAATCCCAACTGAGTTTTATCAAACCCTGTTTTAATCCCTTAGCCATATTTTAACAAGTTTTCACCAGACGCTCAAAATGATTCAAATTATTCTACTCCATGACATACCAGATCCGGTCAGGACTCATGGGCAGGGTTTGGGGTGTTACGGCACATATCCCATAGTTAATAAATAACAAGGTGGTGTCGCACGCAGCCCACCAATAATTATATATTTACGTATATCTATCCGTACCCATATTTCTATTCCGAAGGTTCATCCCGAGAATTTCCCTATTTTCTACAATTTTCAATAAATCTCACCACTAAGCTTTCACATCCACACCGCATTAATAGGTAAAAACATACGTAATAATGATGTATTGTTTACACATAAACTTACCTTAATACAAAATATGTTAGTTTGCGGTTTAGTTCGAAACCTTGCCTTTTCCCCGGTCAAGGTTGATTTTGCATTCTTCTTGATTTATAATGACATATTTAGCTCATTAAATAATCACATTAATCAAATTACTCCAACATTCTTATTTTGGCAAAAATGACCATTTTGCCCCTAGACTTTTAAAAAATTATGATTTTACCCCTAGACTCGTAAAATGAAATGTGTTCATTTTCCCACACACTCAAGCCTAGCTGATTCATATTTCCTCTTATAGCAACTCAATATTTCAATTATCTCACACATTTATCATCTATTTTATAACCTTTACAAAAATGTCCTTTTAGGTGTTTCCATGGAAACACCTTTCACAAAAATTATGTATTTAACACCCAAGATTCATTTTCTTTCTTAAAAACTTAGCAAAAAATATAAGTACTCTCATGGAAAATCCCTAAAATTTCAACCATTTTTCAAAATAGTCTCCTCTTTATCTAGCTTAAGCTTTAGGGGTTCCAAAAGTACAAATATTATCAAGAAAGACTACTAAGATCACTTACTTGCAAGAGGATGGCTTGGCTGAAAGTATGAGCTTCAAAAACCCCTATTTTTGCTTGAATTTTCGGTGGAAGAAGAAATGGGAATAGGAAAAGATGATAGCTTCTTTATCTTTCTCATATTCTATTAAATTAAGTCACCAACTCACCTAACCATACACCATGTCTTTAATTTGTTCCCTATGGCCGGCCATCACTTCCCCAATGGCCTAATTGCACTTTAAGGACCTTCGATTTAACATTCTATAGCTATTAGACACCTCTAGCTTGTAAAATGAAACTTTCGCACTTTATGCGATTTAGTCCTTTTTCGCAATTAAGCATGCAATCACCAAAATTAATGCACCAAAATTTTCATGCACTCATATAATTATGCCATAACACATAAAATAATATTAAAACTAATTTATCCGACCTCGAATTAGTATTTTTGAAACCACTATTCTGACTAGCCCCAAAATTAGAATGTTACAACTCTCCCCTTTTTAGAGATTTTCGTCCCCGAAAATCTTACCGGTAAAGAGGTTTGGGTACTGTTCTCTCATGGCTTCTTCTGGTTCCCACGTAGCCTCTTTTATACCGTGTTTTTTCCACAACACTTTTACTAAGGCTATACTTTTGTTCCTCAAATGTTTAACCTCTCGAGCCAAAATCTTAATTGGTTCCTCTTTATAGGTCATGTCTGGTCGTATCTCAATTTCAGTCGGAGGAATCACATGCGAAGGATCAGAACGATATTGTCGCAGCATCGACACATGAACCACATTGTGTATTCTCCCTAACTCTGTCAGCAAGGCCAACCGGTAAGCTACTGGCCCGATCCTTTCAATAACCTCATACGGCCTTATAAATCGCGGACTCAATTTGCCCTTTCGACCAAATCTCAATATTTTCTTCCACTGGGATACTTTCAGAAATACTTTATCGCCCACCTGAAACTCAATTTCTTTCCTTTTCAAATCTGCATATGACTTTTGTCGATCTGAAGCAGCTTTCAGACTATCACGGATCACTTTCACTTTCTCCTCAGTTTCTCTAACTAGATCAACCCCGTGAACTAGCTTCCCTCTAAGCTCGGTCCAATACAAAGGAGTCTGACACTTGCGACCATACAAGGCTTCATACGGTGCCATCCGTATACTCGATTGATAACTGTTGTTGTAGGCAAATTCAACCAAAGGTAGATATTTTTCCCAACTACCTTCGAACTCTAAAACACATCATCGGAGCATATCCTCGAGAACTTGAATCACTCTTTTGGATTGGCCATCAGTTTGCGGATGAAACGTGGTACTAAAATTCAATTTCTTACCTAAGACTTCTCGCAACTTTTTTCCAAAACCTCGAAGTAAACCTTAGGTCTCTATCCGAGATAATGGATATAGGCAGCCCATGTAATCTCACAACCTCGGCAATATACAACTCAGCCAACTTGTTAAGTGAATAATCAACACGTATCGATGTAAAGTGAGCCAATTTCGTTAATCTATCAACAATAACCCACACAACATCTCTCTTTTTTGGAGTTATAGGTAACCCCATTACAAAGTCCATCGTAATTTGGTCCCACTTCCACTCGGGAACCATCACTGGCTGAAGTAATCTAGAAGGTACTTAATGCTCGGGTTTCACTTGTTGACAGACCAAACACTTTGTAAAAAATCAAAAATATCTCTTTTCATACCCGGCCACCAATATAACTTCTTCAAATCATTATACAATTTTGTACTGCTTGGATGTACTGACAAGCAACCATTGTGTGCCTCATGTAAAATTTTCTGGATCAATTCATCATCTTTAGCTACTCAAACTCTATCATGAAACATCAAACAATCATCTGAACCAACCCGAAAATCAGAGTTATTTCTCGATTCGCACTGAGCTCTCTTAACTAGCATCTCACTATCATTCTTTTAAGCTTCACGTATCTACTAAAGAAATAATGGTTTAGCCCTCAACTTGGCCAATATAGAACCATCATCAGACAATGCTAAGCTCGTACTCATGGCTCTCAAAGCATACAATGACTTTTTGCTCAAGGCATTCGCAACCACATTCATTTTCCACGGATGGTAATAATTACTAGCTCATAATCCTTCAATAATTCGAGCCACCACCGTTGTCAAAAATTCAAATCCTTTTGGTTTATCAAGTACTTCAAACTTTTGTGATCGGTAAAGATTTGGCACTTTCCACCATACAAATAATGACGCCAAATCTTCAAAGCAAAAATGATAGCAGCCAACTCCAAATCGTGAGTTGAATAAATCTTTTCATGCGGTTTTAGCTAACTCGAGGCATAAACTACAACTTTACACTCTTGCATCAACACACAGCCAAGACCATCTAATGACGCATCACTGTAGGCCACAAACTCCTTTCCCAACTCAGGTTGTACTGAAATCGGGGCTTCAGTCAACAATGTTTTTAGTTTCTCAAAACTCTGTTGGCATTTCTCGTTCCATTCAAACTTAACATCTTTATGTAACAGTGTAACACCCCTCACCCGTGTCCAACTCCGGGATAGGGTTCGAGGCATTACCTGACTTAAACATTCACAATCGTACAAAATCGAGTTACCAAATATCACCCAAAATTAAAAATTTTCAAAGACATGCATATCATCCCTTATATAGGCCTTCGAAGCCTACAAAATACATTGGGGTGGTTCGGGACTAAACTGAGAACTTTGAAAATCTTTGGGCAACTTAACCAATTTTCTTGCTTTAGAGAGTCACACGCCCGTGTGGGTTGGGCCTCGTAGTCACACATGCCCGAGTCCTCAGCCCGTGTAACTCTCTGTTTGTGACGTCAGCAACCGTTTAAGAGCACACGTCCATCGCCAGAGGCCGTGTCCTCTACACGGCTAAGACACACGGCCGTGTCTCTACCCGTGTGGTCAAGACTTAGGCTAACTTCCAGGCCTTTTGTCATCTTTACATGCACACGCATACATTTGACCTTGTCATCTATTTAATCACTTATACGACATAATCAAACATTAACTCATACCATGGACAAATAGGCTTACAAGCCAAAATCATTACAAGCCATATCTCATGGCTATAATCAACAAATCAATATTAAGTCAATACATTTGGCTAATCACAACAACATGCATCATAGAAAAATTAAGTCCCTATACATGCCACTCACTTGAAAACATTTAACATACACATGCCAATACTCCAAGGATAATGTCTCGATAGTGTGATCCTGCCTCCGACGATCTCCAACCCTGAGCTGATCTGACAAAACTAAAAGAAATGGAAAGGAGGGAGTAAGCTTTACGCTTAGTATGCTCGCATGAAAATAATAAGCAATGCGATAACATACTAATTTCATATTCTTTCTATTTATTCAAATTCTAGTTAAGTTGTTTCCTCGAGTCACATTCATTAAATTATTTATATCTTGAGCTACGGAACTCCAAATTAAGATTCGTTAATTGTACATGAAACTAGACTCACATATCTTCTTACCATAAAAGTTTCAAAATTTATAGTTTAGCCAATCAATACAGTTTGTTCATTAAATATTCCCCTGTTTCTCTGTTCAATAGCACTAACACCTCTTCACAAAAATTAAAATTCCTCATTCTACAGAGTTTGGATAACCTTTCCTTTTGTCTCTATCGAAAGTACACTCACCAAAGATTTTGAGAATATAAATTACACACCATAACCATTTTTATACAATTTTTAGTGATTTTCCAAATTTGGAACAGGGGATTTTCGAAACCATTCAGACCCTCTCTCACCAAAATTTAAATATCTCATAATAGAAAATTTATTTACTCACACCATTTCTTTTATGTGAAAATAGACTAAATAAGCTTTAATTTCTTCTCTCATTCAGCATATAATTCAATTTTGACTATTTATGGTGATTTTTCAAAATCACATAATTGCTGCTATTTCAATCTATTTTACTGAAAATTTTACTCTCCCATGTTTTCTTTATATTACTTTCGTATTTGCACGCATAACACCAAGCATGTTCAATACTAGCCATACAAATGAATAATCATCACCAATATTTATGAGTACTCATAATGGCGCTTACACCATATCAACCTTACCACAATTTCAATGATGTCTCAGATATCAAACACATTGTGCACATACACACATGGTCACATGCACCCTTGTTCACACAAACCCTTGCTCACACGCACGTTTGCCACATTTCTCAATTGGTCACATTCACACCAATCACCATTAGTAAGTTATATCGTTAAACCCCTTCGAAAAATGCTCGATACTCGGTGGTCTCAGCACATAGCTCCACCTACACATAATTCGCCTTTCTTGTACACATGGTGAAGGTCCCTTATCACCCATGTGACCTAGCCATTCCATCTCGTAGCTTTCTTGTCTACATGGTGTCCAACACTAGGAACCACTCATATGACCTACATACTCATAACCCGTAGCTTTCTTGTGCACATGGTATACACACAGTATTACACATGTAACCTAGTTACATATCAAATTATTATCCTGTAGCTTTCTTGCACACATGGTGAAAGTCCCTTATCATCCATGTGGCCTAGCTACATATCAAATTTTTCCATCTCGTAGCTTTCTTGTGTACACGGTGAAGGTCCCTTATCACTTGTGTGACCTAGCTACATATTGTCCGTATCTCTCGGTTTTCTGAAGGTTTAATCGAGAATTTCACATTCCATACATTTTCATATTATAGTTATCACCGAATGATTTCCATAATATCTAGCAAAATAATTATTGAACAAGTAAAATAAATGCATTATTTACATATAAACTTTCCATTTCACATAATAACCATGGTCATAGAAAACACCTTTAAGCACAACATTTCAACCCATTTTCCATGTCATCTATGTCACCTTTTATCATAAACATATTATTAAATCAATTCACCAACATGATATACTAAACATGTAATTCAGAAAAATCAATTTAATACCACAATTTAGGTTTTAAACATACATTGCGACATTATTGCATTATTATTAACACACCAACTTACCTCGGATCCAGAAACGACAATTTACCAACTTTCCCAATTTTTAATTTTCCTCCTATTCTAGGTCCAAATCTCGTTTTTCGGGGTCTAAAACATCACGCTTCACTTATTTAATTAATGTACTACTCAAAACAGTCCCTAACTCAAACTTTGGAAAAATTACAATTTTTCCCCTAAACTTTTACATAATTATGATTTTGCCCTCAGGCTCGAAAATTAAACTTCATCCCATATTCTTATGTTTTATAACATGCTGATCATTTTCTCTCTTCTATGGAAACATCAAATTCTTGCTCTAACATGCACTTATGTACATTAGGTATTTTTGTCGATTATGTCGTTTTACTCGTTTTCACTTAAAATCGCTTAGTAAAAGTTGTTTAACATAATTCTATGCTTCATATTCTTCCATAAAACATCAAAATAACCATAAAACATCAAAATAAACACATTTCACCTATGGGTATTTCTCCAAATATGAACCCTAGGTTTAATTATTGCTAGAATAAGCTAAATTAAGTTACCGGGACTCCAAAAACGTAAAGAACATGAAAAACGAGGCTAGAATGGACTGACCATGAAGCTTGGAAAGCTTGAAAACCCTATCCATGGCTTTTCACATGTTAAATTTGGCCTAATCTTGAAGATGGACAAATTTGACATTTAAATTTTGTTTTTATTTCATTTAATTCACTAAATTACCAAAATACCCCTTAAAAAATCTTATGAAACATACCCATCCATGTCCATTTTTGTCCACCAACTTAACCAATGGTCTAATTATCATTTAAGGACCACCAATTTAAAATTTCATAACAATTGGACATCTCTAACATGTAGAACTCAACTTTTGCACTTTTAACAATTTAGTCCTTTTGACTAAATTAAGTGCCCAAACGTCAAAATTTTTGAATGAGTTTTTCACAAAATCATTCCGTGAAATGTAGACCATAAAAATATAAACAAAATAAATTTCTCAACATCGGATTTGTGGTCCCGAAACCACTGTTTTGAGTAAGCCCAAAATCGGGCTGTTACATTTCTCCCCCTTTAAGGATTTTCGTCCTCGAAAATCTTACCATAAGAGTGGTTTAGTACCTCATAATCTTTACTATCTCATAAATACTGCTAAAGAACTTTTATTTTAGCCTTCATTAAAATCCAGGGTCTTATTTAGCTTTCCCAATAACTCATGATATAGAAAAATCCGAATCCCAATCAAATTTAATCTTTGATCATGTTCATAATCATTCTATAGTTGAACCCTTTGGTATCATACTTGTGAACTTATTCAATATGAATCATGTGAAATTCCTTCACAAAACACCACTCTGATAAGGGGGTGGGGTCGTAAGATCCCGGGCTCCTCTCTCATACACATGTTCATGTGACACTATTTCATCATGATATATGTAACACCCCAAACCCGGTCAATTCGCCATGACCGAATCTAGCATGCCACAGAGTAAAACATTTTGAAGAAAATCGAGATAACAATTAATTTTAGTGAAAAACTCTTTGAAAATTTTATATTTATAGAAAGCAGTGTATATTAAGTTAAAAGCGATAATTTACTTTGAAATTATCTAATTAAATCTTAGTTACATATCCATAGATTAGAAAACTTTTATAATTTTTATAAGAAACTCAAGCGATTAGTTGAAAACCGTTGCTAATTAAAATTTGCAAACTTAAGTTTTGGAAAAACGTATGAGTTATCAAAAACACTTAAATTATTAAAGATTATCAAATTATTTAAATTACCCAATGGTAACGTTTTGAAAACCATTGCGTTCGTAGTTTAGAAAACTTTGTGCTCAAATTATTATATCAAACATGTAATTTGTAAGCCAAATTTAAATCAAATCTAAAACATATAAATAATCCAAAACATAATTAAACAGGCCTTATTACAAATCCATAAAATATGAAAACCAAATTAAAATAATTTAAAGTACCCCAAATCAAGTTCATGAAAATCAATGTTTATTGCATGGCCTCCTCGAGTTCATCCAAAGCCTCATCCGCTAATTTTATTCATCACCGAAAAAGTAAGGAGAAGGTGAGTCGCCAAGACTCGATGCATAATCCCTCTCCGGGTAAATATCACATACTTACACAAATTATAACAAAGCAACATATATGTATAATGCACCCAACCTAACCATCCATAACTCCTTTTCTACCCGTGTGGTACCAAACCACCGGTGGTGCCAAACCACCGTGACCAAAGTCACGAAATATATGTGATACCAAATCACTTTGGTGACCAAAGTCACGAATAATCCATCTGTGGGGCCAACCCGTGTGATACCAAATCACTTGGCGACGATCCGTATCTCAAAATGGGGCCAACCCACGGTGGTGTGAAACCACAGGACGAGTCGCTATGAGGTGCCAAACCTCCGGTGTCCAAAGACACAAATGTGATCTGAAATCACTGGAGGTACCAAACCTCCGTGTCCAAGACACGATATCAATCTTCCCCTCCTCTCATATTGCCCATACCAATGCAATAGATAGACAAATCATGTCAATATACTTTATTATGAATCACATAACAGATATATCATAAATCGTAGATCATGTTTTCAATCCACATGTATTAACAACATATCGAAACGGACTTACCCGAATCCTCATTCATACCATCATGGTATCATATCAAGATCTCATCGTTTTCCCACTTTGATAATATGATTAGTAAATTAATAATATAAATATATATACTTCACCGAGTTATAAAGTGTGTAAGGTACACACCTTTCACCAACGCTAGAACTAACTTCCAAAGATCCGATCTACCGTACTAGATCACCTTGTCCTACAATCGACCAATACTAAGATTATAAACAAAGGCCATTCGACCCTACCACTAAATCTCAAAGAGTTATCGCTTCGAAAAAAAAAAAAACAATCTTACCTAAAAGCTTACCCAAAACGAGAGACAAAGATACGAGGCTTAGATTGATTGCTTCCAACGTCCCGAGGAGCCTAAAAGAAATCGGTTCCTAGAATGGTTAGAACCTTGCAACAAATGCCCATAGGTTCGGTCTTTGTCCACAAGAAAAATGACATAGAAAAGAGAAAGAAAAGAAGGAAAAACGGCCATGAACACTTACCCTTTTCCAAAACCGATTGAAGAAAACCTTAAATGAATGCCTAACCTTGATGATATTCGGCCAAAACAATCCCAAAAGAGAGGAAAAAGATTCGGCTATGGTGAAATAAAAAGAAAAGAAAAAAAATAGAATGTAAATGGATGTTTTAACTTTGAGTAAATGAAAAAGAAATGGAATTTGAGATGGAGAAAATGTGATTATGAACCAATATCAAAATAAGAAAAGAGAGAGATATGGGAGAGAGAGGTTCGGCCAAACACCTATTTGCCGAAAAAAAAGTGCACAAAAGCCAAGTGAGGTTTCAGTTTCAAGAGGAAAGATGAGAGAAAGAAAATAACATTTTGGTTCAAACAAAATGAAGGCTAAACCAAAAGCAAAATTTGCACAAAATGCAAAAGATATATTCTACCAAGAGAGAGTTTTGGAGAGAAAAACAAATGCAAAAGATGCACAAAACTAAAATTGGCCAACTATCCCCCTAAGCTTCCTTTCATCATTTGGTCACCCCTTAGCCACACATGCCGTCCACATACATGCACTAAAGGCCTTGGAATACTTTCCAAAACATCTTCCTAAAACCAAGCCTTATGTCTCCCTAACCTTCCATAACCTTAAGATTCTTATCCCCAATTTCATGCTTTCCTTAAACCAATATTCAACTTACCAAAAATCTTGAAAGTCCAACCTTATCATAAATAAAGTTGATCGAATATAAATGCTAAGATGAACAAAAAATAAAATCCTCAATATGCTTTCCATGCTACTCGAACCACTTCCCTCAAGCAACCTTTCAAGCTCCTTATCCACTATGCCACTAACTACACATGTGCTTTAATTTAACACTTAATTTAACTTAAGTGTCAAGCTCACTTAATCCACTTCATTAAATAAACCATACTAACAATTATTCTAACTTCCTAAATGAAATCAAGCCTTCACAAGACTATGCTACACACAAAATTCATACCCAAGCCAACACAAATAATAAAATAATATTCTAATTTTTTTAGGATGTTACAATTCTACCCCCTTAAGAAAATTTCGTCCTCGAAATTACCTGATCAAAAGAGTTGAGGGTACTGCTATCTCATAACATCCTCCGGTTCCCACGTAGCTTCTTCTACGCCATGGTTCTGCCATAAGACCTTCACTAAAGGAACTGACTTCTTACGCAAAACTTTTGCATCTCGATCTAGGATCTGCACAGGTTCCTCTTCCACTGTCAAATCTGGACTCACCTATAATTCCTCCACTGCCATGACATGCGATGGATCGAGCGATATCGTCTAAGCATGGAGACATGGAACACATCGTGAATCGACTCAACTGTCTTTGGCAATTCGAGCTGATAGGCTACTGGTCCCACACGTCTCAACACCTTATACGGCCCGATGAACCTTGGGCTCAACTTGCCTTTTCTCCCAAATCTTAACACTTTCTTCCATGGCGAGACCTTCAAAAAGACCTGGTCACCCACGGCAAACTCTATATCCCTCCGCTTGAGATTGACATAAGACTTCTGCCTATCCGAAGCTTCCTTCAAACGAGCCTGAATCATCTTAACCTTATCCTCAGTCTCTGCAACTAACTCTGGTCCTAACATTTGACGCTCACCCAACTCCGTCCAGCATGTAGGTGTACGACACCTCCTACCATACAACGCCTCATATGGTGCCATCTTAATGCTTGCCTGATAACTATTGTTGTATGCGAACTCAGCTAATGGCAAAAACTCTTCCCAGCTGCCTCTGAAGTCCAAAACACAACCTCTCAACATATCCTCTAAGATCTGAATAACTTTTTCCGACTGCCCGTCAGACTGTGGATGAAATGCGATACTGAAATCTAACCGCGTACCCAAAGCCTGATGTAACGCTCTCCAAAACATCAACGTAAATCTAGGATCTCTGTCTGAGATGATTGACACTGGTACTCCATGCAACCTCACTATCTCCACCACATACAACTTAGCTAACTTATGAAGTGAGTAATCCACCCTTACCGGGATGAAATGAGCTGACTTAGTCAGACGGTCCACAATCACCCAAACTGAGTCCTTCTTACTAGGCGTAAGAGGTAATCCACTAACAAAGTCCATAGTGATCCTTTCCCACTTCCACTGTGGAATCTTCACCGGCTGAAGTAATCCAGAATGATGGCGATGCTCGAGTTTAACTCACGACACGTCAAACATTTACCCACAAACTCAGTTACCTTCCACTTCAGACCTGGCCACCAAAACTGCTATCTTAAATCCCGATACATCTTGCTACCTCCAGGATGCATAGCATATGGGCTGTTATGTGCGTCCCGAAGAATCCTTTGCCTCAACTCGATATCCTTCGGCATACAAGCTCTCCCTTGAAAACATAATACTCCATCACTGGACAAACTATAATCCTCTAAACCGCCATTCTGAATCTGCAACCTCCGATCATTCAAACTATCATCCTCTAACTGTTTCTCCTTGATTTGATCTAACCAAGTCGGCTTGACTTGCAATTCAGCCAAAAGACTCCCATCGTCATATAAGCTAAAACAAGCAAACATCGATCTTAAATCTGATACAACCTTACGGCTCAACGCGTCTGTCACCACGTTAGCCTTGCCTGGATGATACTCGATCGAACAGTCGTAGTCCTTCAACAATTCAATCCATCTACGCTGCCTCAAGTTAAAATCCTTCTGAGTTAAAAAAATACTTAAGACTCTTGTGATCCGTGTAGACTATCGACTTCTCTCCGTACAAGTAGTGTCTCCAAATCTTCAAAGCAAAGACCACTGCGGCTAATTCCAAGTCATGCGTCGGGTAATTAACCTCATGTGGTCTCAACTACCGAGATGCATAAGCCACTACCTTCCCTTCTTGATCAGCACACATCCCAAACCAGTATGTGATGCATCACAGTAAACCGTGAATTCCTTGCCTGCCTCGGGTTGAATTAAAACCGGAGCTTCAGTCAGAATCTTCTTCAACTTGTTGAAACTTTCTTGCTGCTTCTCGGTCCATACAAATGGAACTCATTTCCTCAACAACTTGGTCATCGGTGCTGCTATCAAAGAAAATCACTCTACAAATCTTCGCTAATACCCCGCCAGACCTAGAAAACTTCGAATCTCAGCCACTGACTTAGGCGGCTTCCAATCTAACACTGCTTCGATCTTTCGATGATCCACTCTAATCCCCTCAGCTGATACTACGTGACCCAAGAAAGTCACCTCCCTAAGCCAAAACTCGCACTTACTAAATTTGGCATATAACTGCTTTTCCCTCAGAATCTGCAACACTACTCGCAAATGAGCATCATGCTCCTCCTCTGACTTGGAGTATACCAAAATATCGTCTATAAAAACTACGACAAACTGATCCAAAAATTGCTGGAATACCCGATTCATCATGTCCATGAATGCTGTCGGCGCGTTAGTCAACCCAAACGGCATTACCAAAAACTCGTAGTGCCCATACCGAGTGCGAAATGCCGTCTTATGGATATCAGCCTCTTTCACCTTTAACTGATGATATCTAGACCTTAAATCAATCTTGGAGACAACCGCTGCCCCTTTAAGATGATCAAACAAGTCATCTATCCTCGGCAAAGGATACTTGTTTTTGATCGTCAGCTTATTCAACTGGCGGTAGTCAATACACATCCGCATCGTACCATCCTTCTTCTTGACAAAAAGTACCGGCGCTCCCCAAGGTGAAACACTTGGTCGAATGAAACCTCGATCCAACAACTCTTGAATCTGAGCTTTCAATTCCATCAATTCCTTCGGTGCCATCCTATACGGAGCTATAGACACTGGCGCCATTACGGGTAACAGATCTATACCGAATTCGACTTCACGATCCAGAGGCAGTCCCGAAAGTTCTTCTAAAAATACGTCAGCATATTCCTTTACAGTTTAGACATTCCCCACAGTAGACTCCTTAGCCTCCAACGCACACACATGGACTACATATGCCTCACAGCCCTTCCTGACCATCTTCACAGCTTTCAACGCAGATACCACGTTGGATAGATAATCTCTTCTATTACCTATCATAACCACCTTTTCACCCTCAGCTGTCTTCAAAACCATGTGCTTAGCAGCGCAATCCAAACTTGCCTGGTACTTAACCAACCAGTCCATTCCAAGAATCAGATCGAACTCCCCAAACAGCAGTTCCATCAGATCAGCCACAAACATTACCCCTTGGAGTTCTAGGGTACATCCTATCTGATTTATTTAATTCTGAGTGACCTAGAGGCTAAATCTTGTCATCCTCCTAGAAGCGATCTTAAAGTTTAAGTTCATGGTCTCTACTATACTACTAGCAACATACGAATGTGTCAAACCCATATCTATCAAAGCAGTATATGGAACACCAAAGATTAAGAACATACCGGTGATGACGTCCGGTGCATCGCCCTCCTCTCGACGTCTCGCAGCATACACTAAACCAGGTTGTCTTGCCTCAGTGTTACTTGCACCTCTGCCAGATGCTCCGCGGCCTCGACCAGAACCATACCACGACCTCTCTGTGGTGACGGTCCCTCCTTTCTGAACTGAGCACGACCTTGACCCTCAGACTAATTCCTGGCTTGCTTACGTGAACAGTCCCTCACACGATGATCCAGCGAACCACACTCAAAACATCCTTTTCCTCCGGTCCAACATTCACTCCAATGATATTTCCCACATCGATTACATTGTCTTTGGTCCACGATTAGCGATATGAGCCTTCCAGATTGATTTGGCCCATTACGCTAACCTCTTACGAGAATTACCGGTGACTGGATGATCCAAAAGTTCTCTTATGTTTGTTTACGTCGAGATTACAAATGCAGATTCCTTTATTCCTTCAGCAATCTTAGTCTTTTCAACTAACGCAGCAAATTCTCGCTCCTGATGTAGGGCAATCAGCAACCTCAGCTCATCTCTTAAGCCATCCTCGAACCGGACACATCGCTTGTGCTCTAAAGCTACGATACCTCCAGCATACCGGCTCAATCTTAAAAACTCAACTTCATATTCTGATACGGACTTACTCCCTTGGACCAAACTCAAAAATGCCTTACGCTGCGCATAAACGTAACTGGACCCAATGTATTTCTTTTGATACGCTGCCTTAAAATAATCCCAAGTTAGATCTTCCGCATGACAAGATTACTTCAGACCGTGAGCCACCATCGATATGACTCATCCAGAAGAAGTGACACTATCCTTTCGACTTTTCCTCGGCATTCAGATCCAGATCATCCATTATTCACTCTGTCGCCTCTAACCAATATTCCGCCGAACTGGGAGCTACACCCAAAACACCTCAAAATACCTCAGCTCCATTGGCTCGGAGTCGTTCAGGTACAGATTTTTGAGCTCCCGCGCCTCCTCCTATTCCAGCTACCCTCTCAAGAACTCTCAGCATTGCTTGAGACACTGCGCCGTCCCCCGTTTGATCCTGAAATTCAACTCCAACCGCTGGTGGTGGGGGTGGTGGTACCTCATTCTCAGATCCTTGACCCGACCTCACTGGCTCAGACACAGCCATCCTACCCCTACCGCGTCCACGCATAACATGACCTCGACCTCGAGTACTCATATCTAAAATCTTGACTTATTTGATTTAAAAGTTTTATGCATTAGTCATTATTCCACTATTTTAAAACACAATTTTATGAATAATTCTTATTAAAGAGTTTTGTTTTCGCAAGTACATCCAACCTATAGTTTTGGGTCTCTAGAGTAGTTCCTACTACTATAAAGTCATACCATCATCATCATAACATCAAAATCAATAGTTTGAAGTACTTACCCGAGCAGATCGGTGCCGGAGACTCGGTGCCATGCTTTTCCAACCATAAACAAAAACATTTTAAAACTATACTTTAAATCATTTTGGGCCTCAGGCCCAAGCCGAGCTTTTGAACTTGGCTCTGATACCAATTTCTAACACCCCAAACCCGGTCAATTTGCCATGACCGAATCTAGCATGCCACAGAGTAAAACATTTTGACGAAAATCGAGATAACAATTAATTTTTAGTGAAAAACTCTTTGAAAATTTTATATTTATAGAAAACAGTGTATATTAAGTTAAAAGCGATAATTTACTTTGAAATTATCTAATTAAATCTTAGTTACATATCCATAGATTAGAAAACTTTTATAATTTTTATAAGAAACTCAAGCGATTAGTTGAAAACCATTGCTAATTGAAATTTGCAAACTTAAGTTTTGGAAAAACGTATGAGTTATCAAAACACTTAAATTATTAAAGATTATCAAATTATTTAAATTACCCGATGGTAACGTTTTGAAAACCATTGCGTTCGTAGTTTAGAAAACTTTGTGCTCAAATTATTATATCAAACATGTAATTTGTAAGCCAAATTTAAATCAAATCTAAAACATATAAATAATCCAAAACATAATTAAACAGGCCTTATTACAAATCCATAAAAATATGAAAACCAAATTAAAATAATTTAAAGTACCCCAAATCGAAGTTCATGAAAAATCAATGTTTATTGCATGGCCTCCTCGAGTTCATCCAGCTCCTCATCCGCGAATTTTATGCATCACCTGAAAAAGTAAGGGAGAAGGTGAGTCACCAAGACTCAGTGCATAATCCCTCTCCCGGGTAAATATCACATACTTACACAAATTATAACAAAGCAACATATATGTATAATGCACCCAACCTAACCATCCATAACTCCTTTTCTACCCCGTGTGGTACCAAACCACTGGTGGTGCCAAACCACTGGTGACCAAAGTCACGAAATATATGTGATACCAAATCACTGGTGACCAAAGTCATGAATAATCCATCTGTGGGGCCAACCCACGTGTGATACCAAATCACTGGTGACGATCCCTTATCTCAAAAATGGGGCCAACCCACGGTGGTGTGAAACCACAGGGACGAGTCGCTATGAGGTGTCAAACCTCTGGTGTCCGAAGACACGAATGTGATACCAAATCACTGGAGGTACCAAACCTCTGGTGTCCGAAGACACGATATCAATCTTCCCCCTCCTCTCATATTGCCCATACCAATGCAATAGATAGACAAATCATGTCAATATACTTTATTATGAATCACATAACAGATATATCATAAATCATAGATCATGTTTTCAATCCACATGTATTAACAACATATCGAAATGGACTTACCCGAATCCTCATTCATACCATCATGGTATCATATCAAGATCTCATCGTTTTCCCACTTTGATAATATGATTAGTAAATTAATAATATAAATACATATACTTAACCGAGTTATAAAGTGTGTAAGGTACACACCTTTCACCAACGCTAGAACTAACTTCCAAAGATCCGATCTACCACACTAGATCACCTTGTCCTACAATCGACCAATACTAAGATTATAAACAAAGGCTATTCGACCCTACCACTAAATCTCAAAGAGTTATCGCTTCGAAAAAATAAAAAAAAAAAACCAATCTTACCTAAAAGCTTACCCCAAATGAGAGACAAAGATACGAGGCTTAGATTGATTGCTTCCAACGTCCCGAGGAGCCTAAAAGAAATCGGTTCCTAGAATGGTTAGAACCTTGCAACAAATGCCCATAGGTTCGGCCTTTGTCCACAAGAAAAATGACATAGAAAAGAGACAGAAAAGAAGGAAAAAGGGCCATGAACACTTACCCTTTTCCAAAACCGATTGAAGAAAACCTTAAATGAATGCCTAACCTTGATGATATTCGGCCAAAACAATCCCAAAAGAGAGGAAGAAGATTCGGCTATGGTGAAATAAAAAGAAAAGGAAAAAAAAAATAGAATGTAAATGGATATTTTAACTTTGAGTAAATGAAAAAGAAATGGAATTTGAGATGGAGAAAGATTCAGCCAAGAGAGTGTAAAAGAAAATGTGATTATGAACCAATATCAAAAGAAGAAAATAGAGAGATATGGGAGAGAGAGGTTCGGCCAAACACCTATTTGCCGAAAGGAAAGTGCACAAAAGCCAAGTGAGGTTTCGGTTTCAAGAGGAAAGATGAGAGAAAGAAAATAACATTTTTGGTTCAAACAAAATGAAGGCTAAACCAAAAGCAAAATTTGCACAAAATGCAAAAGATATATTCGGCTAAAGAGAGAGTTTTTGGAGAGGAAAAACAAATGCAAAAAGATGCACAAAAACTAAAATTGGCCAACTATCCCCCCTAAGCTTCCTTTCATCATTCGGTCACCCCCCTTAGCCACACATGCCGTCCACATACATGCACTAAAAGCCTTGGAATACTTTCCAAAACATCTTCCTAAAACCAAGCCTTATGTCTCCCCAACCTTCCATAACCTTAAGATTCTTATCCCCAATTTCATGCTTTCCTTAAACCAATATTCAACTTACCAAAAATCTTGAAAGTCCAACCTTATCATAAATAAAGTTGACCAAATATAAATGCTAAGATGAACAAAAATAAAATCCTCAATATGCTTTCCATGCTACTCGAACCACTTCCCTCAAGCAACCTTTCAAGCTCCTTATCCACTATGCCACTAACTACTCATGTGCTTTAATTTAACACTTAATTTAACTTAAGTGTCAAGCTCACTTAAGCCACTTCATTAAATAAACCATACTAACAATTATTCTAACTTCCTAAATGAAATCAAGCCTTCACAAGACTATGCTACACACAAAATTCATACCCAAGCCAACACAAATAATAAAATAATATTCTAATTTTTTTAGGATGTTACAATATATATTTTGTTTCAAGTAACTTAACATGCATACTCATTTTACACAACCTTTCTATCATCTTATACAAACAAGTGCACTTATACTTTCATTCATAAATCTCGAGTAAATTTACTCATAACATTCACTTAATTTCACAAGTTATAAATTTACTCATAACATTCACTTAATTTCACAAGTTATACTCATAACATCATACAAATGCCAATCAAACATGAACACTTATCATAGTATAAACTTTCCTTTCTTCTCATCTTTCATATTTTAAGAGAAATTCCTATCCACAATTTATTCATCATCACATAAACATCCTAAACTATTATTCTTACTTTTTACGAATCTCAACTCATCATAAACATACTGTTTGCACTATCAAATTTAGCTCGGTTGAAGTTCGCATATGTCTAATAAAATAATTTACATCAGGGTCGGGAGTCGTCACACTATCACAGTTCAATATGGCATGTATAGGTAGACTCTCACACTCACTATGGTAGTCCGAGAACCGACTAAACCATAGCTTTGATACCACTAAATGTAACACCTCTCACCCGTGTCCAACTCCGGGACAGGGTTCGAGGCGTTACCAGACTTAAACATTCACAATCGTACAAAATCGGGTTACCAAATTTTGCCCAAAACTAAAACTTTTCAAACACATGCGTATCATCCCTTATACAAGCCTTCGAAGCCTATAACATACATCGAGGTGGTTCTGAACTAAACTGAGAAATTTAAAAATCTTTGGGCAACTTAACAATTTTCTTTCTTTGGAGAGTCACACGCCCGTGTGGGTTGGGCAGTGTAGTCACACACGCCCGTGTGGCTTGGGACATGCCCGAGTCCTCAGCCCATGTAACTCTCTATTTTTGATGTCAACAAACGTTTAAGGGCACACGGCCAAGGCACACGTCCATGGCTAGAGGCCGTGTCCTCCACACGGCTGAGACACACGGCCGTGTCTCTACCAGTGTGGTCAAGACTTAGGCTAACTTCCAAGTTTTTTTGTCATCTTTACATGCACACACATACATTTGACCTTGTTATCTATTTAATCACTTATATCACATAATCAGACATTGACTCATACCATGGACAAATAGGCTTACAAGCCAAAATCATTATAAGTCACATCTCATGGCTATAATCAACAAATCAATATAAGCTAATACATTTTGCTAATCACAACAACATGCATCATAGAAAAATTAAGTCCCTATACATGCCAGTCACTTGAAAACATTTAACATACACATGCCAATACTCCGAGGATAATGGCTCGATAGTGTGATGCTACCTCCGACGATCTCCAACCCTGAGCTGACCTGAAAAAACTGAAAGAAATGGAAAGGATGGAGTAAGCTTTACGCTTAGGCTCACATGAAAATAATAAGCAATGCGATAACATACTATTTTCATATTCTTTCTATTTATTCAAATTCTAGTTAAGCTGTTTCCTCGAGTCATAGTCATTAAATTATTTATATCTGGAGCTACAGAACTTCAAATTAAGATCCATTAATTTTAAATGAAGCTAGACTCACATATCTTCTTACCATAAAATTTTCATAATTTTTGGTTTATCCAATCAATACAGTTTGTTCATTAAAGATTCCCCTATTTTGCTGTTCGATAGCTCTAACACCGCTTCACTAAAATTAAAATTCCTCATTTTACAGAGTTTGGATAACCTTATCGTTTGTCTCTATAGAAATTACACTCACCAAGGATTCTGAGAATATAAATTACACACCATAACCATTTTTATACAATTTTTAGTGATTTTCAAAATTTGGAACAGGGGATTTTAGAAACCATTAAGACCCTGTCTCACCAAAATTTAAATATCTCATAATAGAAAATTTATTTACTCACACCATTTCTTTTATGTGAAAATAGACTCAATAAAGTTTAATTTAATATCTCATTCTGCTTATAATTCAATTCCTACTATTTATGGTGAATTTTCAAAATCACGTAACTGCTGCTGTTTCAATCTATTTTACTGAAAATTTTACTCTCCCATGTTTTCTTTATTACTTTCGTATATGCACACATAACACCAAGCATGTTCAATACTAGCCGTACAAATGAATAATAATCACCAATCTTTACGAGTACTCATAATGGCGCTTACACCATATCAGCCTTACCACAATTTCAATCATGTATCACATATCAAACACATTATGCACATACACACATGGTCACATGCACCCTTGTTCACACAAACCCTTGCTCACACGTACATTTGCCACATTCCTCAATTGGTCACACTCACACCTGCACTTATTCATAACATGATCGCACCAATCACCATTCGTAAGTTGTCTTGTTGAACCCCTTCGGAAAACGCCCGATACTCAGTGGTCTCAGCATATAGCTCCACCTACACATAATTCGGCTTTCTTGTACACACGGTGAAGGTCCCTTATCACCCATGTGACCTAGCCATTCCATCTTGTAGCTTTCTTGTCTACATGGCATCAAACACTAGGAACCACTCATGTGACCTACATACTCATAACCCGTAGCTTTCTTGTACACATGGTATACACATAGTATTACAAATGTGACCTAGTTACATATGAAATTATTATCCCGTAGCTTTCTTGCACACATGGTGAAAGTCCTTTGTCATCCATGTGGCCTAGCTACATATCAAATGTTTCCATCTCATAGCTTTCTTGTGCACACGGTAAAGGTCTCTTATCACTCGTGTGACCTAGCTACATATTGTCCGTATCTCTCGGTTTTTCGAAGGTTCAATCGAGAATTTCACATCCCATACATTTTCATATTATAGTTATCACCCAATGATTTCCATAATATCTAGCAAAATAATTATTGAACAAGTAAAATAAATGCATTATTTACATATAAACTTTTCATTTCACATAATAACCATAGTCATAGAAGACACCTTTAAGCACAACATTTTAACCCATTTTCCATGTCATCTATGTCACCTTTTATCATAAACATATTATTAAATCAATTCACCAACATAATTTACTAACCATGTAATTCAGAAAAATCAATTTAATACCACAATTTAGGTTTTAAACATACATTACGACATTATTGCATTATTATTAACACACCAACTTACCTCGGATCTAGAAACGGTAATTTACCAACTTTCCTTATTTTCGATTTTCCTCCCGTTATAGGTCCAAATCTCATTTTTCAGGGTCTAAAACATCACATTTCACTTGTTTAATTAATTTACTACTCAAAACAGTCCCTAACTCAAACTTTTGCAAAATTACAATTTTGCCCTTGAACTTTTGCATAATTATGATTTTGCCCCTAGGCTCGAAAATTAAACTTCATCCCATATTCTTATGTTTTCTAACATGCTGATCATTTTTCCCTTCTATGGTAACATCAAATTCTTGCTCTAACATGCACTTATGTACATTATGTATTTTTGCTGATTATGTCGTTTTACTCGTTTTCACTTAAAATCGCTTAGTAAAAGTTGTTTAACATAATTATAAGCCTCATATTCTTCCATAAGACATCAAAATGAACACATTTCACCTATGGGTATTTTTCCAAATATGAACCTTAGGTTAAATTATTGCTAGAATAAGCTAAATCAAGTTACCGGGACTCCAAAAACGTAAAGAACATGAAAAACGAGGCTAGAATGGACTTACCATGAAGCTTGGAAAGCTTGAAAACCCTATCCATGGCTTCCCACATGTTAAATTCGGCCTAAGCTTGAAGATGGACAAATTTGACATTTAAATTTTGTTTTTAATTCATTCAATTCACCAAATTACCAAAATGCCCGTAAAAAATCTTTTGAAACATACCCATCCATGTCCATTTTTGTCCACCAACTTAACCAATGGTCTAATTATCAATTAAGGACCTCCAATTTAAAATTTCATAACATTTGGACACCTCTAACATGTAGAACTCAACTTTTTCACTTTTTACAATTTAGTCCTTTTAACTAAATTGAGTGCCCAAACGTCAAAATTTTTCGAATGAGATTTTCACGAAATCATTCCGTGAAATTGTAGACCATAAAAATATAAATAAAATAAATTTCTCAACATCGGATTTGTGGTCCCGAAACCACTATTTCGACTAAGCCCAAAATCGAGTTGTTACCAATAGTCTCGTCATTGGTGTAGCAATCATGGAGAACCCTTTAACGAACCGTCTGTAGTAACCCGCTAAACCCAAAAAGCTCCTAATCTCTGACACATTCTTGGCTATTTCCACTCCACAATAGCCGAGATCTTACTCAGATCAGCTCTAATTCCAACACTCGACACAATATGTCCTAAGAATCCGACCTCTAGGAGCTAAAACTCACTCTTGCTAAATTTAGCATACAACTGCTTGTCTCTTAGAGTCTACAAAACAGTTCTCAAGTGCTCCGCGTGCTCATTCTCATCTCGAGAATAAATTAGTATGTCGTCAATAAAAACGACTACGAATTTATCTAAGTACGATCGGAAGATACGGTTCAATAAATCCATAAAGACCGCAGGAGCATTCGTTAAACCAAATGGCATGACAAGTAACTCGTAATGGCCATACCTCGTCTCAAATGCAGTTTTCGGCACATCTTACTCCTTAACTCTCAACTGGTAATTGCCAGACCTTAGGTCTATATTAGAAAACACCGTAGCTCCCTTCAATTAGTCAAACAAATCATCTATCCTTGGCAAAGGATACTTATTCTTCACTATCACATTGTTAAGTTGTTTGTAGTCTATACACAATCTCATCGACCCGTCTTTCTTCTTCACAAAAAGTACCGGAGCACCCCATGGTGAATATCTCTGTCTTGCAAAACCTTTATCTGCTAACTCTTGTAGCTAAGTCTTCAACTCTTTTAATTCCAACGGTGCTATCCTATACGGGGCAATCGAAATATGTGCTGTACCCGAAACTAACTCAATGCCAAACTCGACTTCTCTAACTGGAGGCAATGCGGGTAACTCTTCTGGAAACACATTCGGATACTCACATACCACAGCCACTGATTCAATCTTTACCTCTGACTCTTGAGTATTCAACACAAAGGCGAGATAGGACTTAGACCCTTTTCTCATGTATTTCTCAGGTACCATAGACAAAATCACTATAGGCATATTATCCGATTTATCTGATTCAACCCGAATGACATCTCCATTTACACATCTTAGTTCAATAAACTTACTACCACAATTTACTAAAACATTATGTGAAGTCAACCAATCCATACCAAGAATTAGGTCAAATTCATCAAACGGCAACAGCATGAGATTAGCCGGAAAATAATGACCTTTAATTGTCAAGGGACAATTTCTACACACTTTGTCAACTAGTACATGTTTGCCTAACGAGTTTGACACTTTTATCACAATTTCTGTAGACTCAACAATCATACTCATGCTAGATACCAATTTCATGCAAATATAAGAATGGGTAGACCTCATATCAATCAAAGCAACAATAGAGATATCATTAAGAGAAAAAAGTTCCTGTTACCATGTTTGGAGATGATGCCTCTTCGTGAGCGCGAATGACATAAGTCCTCACAGGTGCTCTACCCTCTGATCTCATAGCAGAATCTCTAGGCGCACCTCTACTACTAGTCCCACTTTTCGGGTTCCAATCTGGTCTACCTCTCGAAGGTACATTACTCGTTCTTACTTCTTGTTTTCTGTCTTTCTCATCTTTCTCAAGATAGTTTCGAATGAAGTGGTCGGGTGAACCACACTAGTAGCAAGTTTGATAATTTCCCCAACACTTTCCAGTATGTTGTCTACCATAATTTGGACAATCCGATTTACTTGACTTCGTATTGCCCACACTTGCCATAGAGGTGGCTTGAACTCTCAAGCCCGAATATGTGTTACCTCGATCTCGGTGTGAATAACTAGCTGAAGCAGTCGTCCAAGGGTTCATTTCTTTGGACCTCTTTGATTGGGTTTGGAACGACTTACTCATCGGCCTCTTCCTTGCATCTCGGGCCTCAATCATAGCTTTTCTCTTTTCCTTATTCAACTCTTCGGCCTTGCAAGCTCTATCGACCAATACTACGAATTCCTTCAACTCCAAGATCCCAACTAGTAACCTAATATCCTTATTCAGCTCATCTTCAAACCTTTTGCACATAATAGCTTCCGTAGACATACACTCTTGAGCATACTCACTGAGCCTAACAAATTCGCGCTCATACTTTGCCACAGTCATCTTGCCATGCTTCAATTTAAGAAACTCTTTCCGTTTCTGGTCAATAAATCGCTGACTTATGTACTTCTTTCGGAACTCTTCTAAGAAGAAGTCCAATGTCACTCTCTCCCTCAATACTATAGATGTCAATGTTTTCCACCAGCGATATGCTGAGTCCCTTAGTAATGACACAGCACATTTTAAGCACTCCTCAGGTGTGCAAGAAAGTTCATCAAACACCCACATAAAATTTTTGAGCCAAAACTCTGCTTTCTCAGTGTCATCATCTATGTTAGCTTTAAATTCCTCAGCCCCTTGCTTTCAAATCTTATCGACCAGGGGTTTAGTCATCCTTACCAAATCTATACCTTGAGGAGCCACGGGAACTAGCTGAGGTATAGGTAGGCGTGGAGGAGGCTGAGCAATAGGGTTTGCTCGTACAAACTCAGTGTACCAATTACTCATCATGTGGAGGAAGGCTTCCCGAGCCTCTTCTCCTTGACCCAAAGTCTCAGCTCTACTTTCTACTAACACGATCCCTTGTGCGGGAGTCAGCGCGTTACTAGCAGCATCATCAGCAGCATCTTGTTCGAGATCCATTTACTATATGAAAACACAGTTTAAAATTGTCAGGAGTCACCACACTATCAATATATATTTATGGCATGTATAGCTAGACTCTCACATACGCTACTGATGAGTCCGAGAATCGACTAAACCATAGCTCGATACCACTAAATGTAACACCTCTTACCGTATTTAACGCAGAAATAGGTGCGAGGCATTACAAGACTTATCGCAATCAATCATACAATACCAAGTCCCGACTTTCCATTCCAAATTAAAACTTTTATAACACCTCTTAAATAAGCCTACAAGGCCTAAATCACACTTTAGGAATGGCTCGGGATCAAATCGGACTCTATAAAATATCCCAATAAGACTTAGAAAATTTTCATTAAAGCAGTCCACACGCTGTGTGGAGGAAGGACATGCTCATGTAGCATATCATATGCCCATGTTCCACACCCGTGTGGAATTATTTCCCAATTTGAACCTACAGGGGTTTTCACACGCCCGTGTCCTTCACACGGCCTTGACACACCCGTGTCTTAGCCCATGTGAAAAAACCTTAGCATTCTGTTTCCAACGTCATCACCCCATAAATGTCACACTGCCAAGGCACACGCCCGTGTCCTTCGGCCATGTGGCAAATTAAATTACTAATTTCAGGTGTAGACTTCACACGGCCCGGGCACATGCCCGTGTATTAGGCCGTGTCTCTCACACGATTGAGACACACGGCCGTGTCTCTGCCCGTGTGGTTACTACTGAGCATACTAACTTTACCAACCTAGCATGCAAGCGGACACACGGCCTAACCACACGCCCATGAGGCTGACCGTGTGTCTGCCCGTGTGGACAAGAACAAGGCTATTTGCCAAGCTCTTTCTGTCATCCCAACTCATACAAACATAAATCACATAAAACTTTCAACCCATCCATGCATAATTAAACTAAGTAAACCAATCATGCAACTTGCACATTCATGAATAACCTCATCTTTTCATAGATTAATAAGAAAGAGCCATCAACTATGGCCTTATATAAAAGAGTTCATCTTTGAATGAGCTAACACATTTGGCCAAAACAATATGACATTCAACTAAGTCTAGTCGCTATACATGCCATACTCAAAATGCTAAGTTTAACTATACCTAGATGTGCTGATAGTGTGGGTGATCCTCTGATTATCTCCGTATCCCGAGCTGGCTCTTCGACACTATAAAACAAGGGAAAAGAGAAGGGAGTAAGCTTTAATCTTAGTAAGTCTATATGTAAACAATAATCATTATACCATATGCTAATCAACCAAAACATTACATACTATATAAAAACAATTTATGTCCTCATAATCATGCTTACTTATTTTAACTCTTACCACATCCCAACCACATATCATAAATACTTCTCACATTTACTTACACTTATGCCCTACAATTATCACCATAAAGCCATATGTAATTTCACTTAGACAAGTTTCTCGATGAACCCTTTGAAATGATACAAGATACCCGGTGGTTTCGCATACGTACCCACCATTAATCAATAATAGGGTGGTATCACACGACCCACCAAAATGATAATAAATACGATGGTATCACACATAACCCATCATTAATAAATAACAAGGTGGTATCGCATACACCCACCAATAATTACATATTTATGTATATCTATCCGTACCCATATTTCTATTTCAAGGTTCATCCGAGAATTTCCCCATTTTCTACCATTTTCAATAAATCTCACCACTAAGCATTTACATCCACACCATGCATTAATAGGCAAAAACATACTTAATAATGATGTATCGTTTACACATAAACTTACCTCGATACAAAATATGTGGGTTTGCGGTTTAGTCGAAACCTTGCCTTTTCCCGGTCAAGGTTGATTCGCATTCTTCTTTATCTATAATGATATATTTAGCTATGGGTAGACCTCATATCAATCAAAGCAACAATAGAGATATCATTAAGAGAAAAAGTACTGTTACCATGTTTGGAGATGATGCCTCTTCGTGAGCGTGAATGGCATAAGTCTTCACAGGTGCTCTACCCTCTGATCTCATAGCAGAATCTCTAGGCGCACCTCTACTACTAGTCCCACTTTTTGGGTTCCAATCTGGTCTACCTCTCGAAGGTACATTACTCGTTCTTACTTCTTGTTTTCTGTCTTTCTCATCTATCTCAAGATAGTTTCGAATGAAGCGGTCGGGTGAACCACACTAGTAGCAAGTTTGATAATTTCCCCAACACTCCCTAGTATGTTGTCTACCACAATTTGGACAATCCGGTTTACTTGACTTCGTATTGCCCACACTTGCCATAGAGGTGGCTTGAACTCTCAAGCCCGAATATGTGTTACCTCGATTTCGGTGTGAATAACTAGCTGAAGCAGTCGTCCAAGGGCTCATTTCTTTGGACCTCTTTGATTGGGTTTGGAACGACTTACTCATCGGCCTCTTCCTTGCATCTCGGGCCTCAATCATAGCTTTTCTCTTTTCCTTATTCAACTCTTCGGCCTTGCAAGCTCTATCGACCAATACTACAAATTCCTTCAACTCCAAGATCCCAACTAGTAACCTAATATCCTTATTCAGCTCATCTTCAAACCTTTTGCACATAATAGCTTAGTAGACATACACTCTTGAGCATACTTTATCGAGCCTAACAAATTCGCTCATACTTTGCCATATCATCTTGCCATGCTTCAATTCAAGAAACTCTTTCCGTTTTCGGTCAATAAATCGCTGACTTATGTACTTCTTTCGGAACTCTTCTAAGAAGAAGTCCTATGTCACTCTCTCCCTCAGTACTATAGATGTCAATGTTTTCCACCAGCGATATGCTGAGTCCCTTAGTAATGACACAGCACATTTTAAGCATTCCTCAAGTGTGCAAGAAAGTTCATCAAACACCCACATAGAATTTTTGAGCCAAAACTCTGCTTTCTCAGTGTCATCATCTATGTTGGCTTTAAATTCCTCAGCCCCTTGCTTTCGAATCTTATCGACCAGGGGTTTAGTCATCCTTACCAAATCTATACCTTGAGGAGCCACGGGAACTGGCTGAGGTATAGGTAGGCGTGGAGGAGGCTGAGCAATAGGGTTTGCTCGTACAAACTCAGTGTACCAATTACTCATCATGTAGAGAAAGGCTTCCCGAGCCTCTTCTCCTTGACCCAAAGTCTCAGCTCCACTTTCTACTAACATGATCCCTTGTGCGAGAGTCGGCGCATTACTAGCAGCATCATCAGCAGCATCTTGTTTGAGATCCATTTACTATATGAAAACACAGTTTAACATTGTCAGGAGTCACCACACTATCAATATATATTTATGGCATGTATAGCTAGACTCTCACATACGCTACGGTAGTCTGAGAATCGACTAAACCATAGCTTTGATACCACTAAATGTAACACCTCTTACCCGTATTTAACGCCGAAATAGGGTACGAGGCATTACAAGACTTATACGCAATCAATCATACAATACCAAGTCCTGACTTTCCATTCCAAATTAAAAATTTTTATAACACATCTTAAATAAGCCTACGAGGCCTAAATCACACTTTAGGAATGGCTCAGGATCAAATCAGACTCTATAAAATATCCCAATAAGACTTAGAAAAATTTTCATTAAACAGTCCACACACCTGTGTGGAGGAAGGGACATGCTCATGTGGCATATCATATGCCCATGTTCCACACCCGTGTGGAATTATTTCCCAATTCGAACCTACAGGGGTTTTCACACGACCATGTCCTTCACACGGCCTTGACACACCCGTGTCTTAGCCCATGTGAAAAAACCTTAGCATTCTGTTTCCAACGTCATCACCCCATAAATGTCACACTGCCAAGGCACACGCCCATGTCCTTCGGTCGTGTGGCGAATTAAATTACTAATTTCAGGTGCAGACTTCACACGGCCCGGGCACATGCCCGTGTCTTAGGCCGTGTCTCTCACACGGTTGAGACACACGGCCGTGTCTCTGCCCGTGTGGTTACTACTGAGCATACTGACTTTACCAACCTAGCATGCAAAGGGACACACGTCCTAACCACACACCCATGAGGTCGACTGCAGTGTTCCGCCCGTGTGGACAAGAACAACGCTATTTGCCAAGCTCTTTCTGTCATCCCAACTCATACAAACATAAATCACATAAAACTTTCAACCCATCCATGCATAATTAAACTAAGTAAACCAATCATGCAACTTGCACATTCATGAATAACCACATCTTTTCATAGATTAATAAGAAAGAGCCATCAACTAAGGCCTTATATAAAAGAGTTCATCTTTGAATGAGCCAACACATTTGGCCAAAACAATATGACATTCAACTAAGTCTAGTCGCTATACATGCCATACTCAAAATGCTAAGTTTAACTATACCTAGATGTGCTGATAGTGTGGGTGATCCTCTGATTATCTCCGTATCCCGAGCTGGCTCTTCGACACTATAAAACAAGGGAAAAGAGAAGGGAGTAAGCTTTAATCTTAGTAAGTCTATATGTAAACAATAATCATTATACCATATGCTAATCAACCAAAACATTACATACTATATAAAAACAATTTATGTCCTCATAATCGTGCTTACTCATTTTAACTCTTACCACATCCCAACCACATATCATAAATATTTCTCACATTTACTTACACTTATGCCCTACAATTATCACCATAAAGCCATATGTAATTTCACTTAGACAAGTTTCTCGATGAACCCTTTGAAATGATACAAGATACCCGGTAGTTTCGCACACAGCCCACCATTAATCAATAATAGGGTGGTATCACACGCAGCCACCAAAATGATAATAAATACGATGGTATCACACATAACCCATCGTTAATAAATAACAAGGTGGTATCGCACACAGCCCACCAATAATTACATATTTATGTATATCTATCCGTACCCATATTTCTATTCTGAAGGTTCATCCTGAGAATTTCCCCCATTTTCTACCATTTTCAATAAATCTCACCACTAAGAATTTACATCCACACCATGCATTAATAGGCAAAAACATACGTAATAATGATGTATCGTTTACACATAAACTTACCTCGATACAAAATATGTCAGTTTGCGGTTTAGTCCGAAACCTTGCCTTTTCCTCGATCAAGGTTGATTATGCATTCTTCTTTATCTATAATGACATATTTAGCTTATTAAATAATCACATTAATCAAATTACTCCAACATTCTTATTTTGGCAAAAATGACCATTCTGCCCCTAGACTTTTACAAAATTATGATTTTACCCCTAAACTCGTAAAATGAAATGTGTTTATTTTTCCACACACTCAAGCCTAGCCGATTCATATTTCCTCTTATAGCAACTCAATATTTCAATAATTTCACACATTTATCATCTATTTTATAACCTTTACAAAAAGGTCCATTTAGGGTTTTCATGGAAACACCTTTCACAAAAAATGTGTATTTAACACCCAAGATTCATTTTCTTTCATAAAAATTAGCAAAAAATATAAGTACCCTCATGGAAAATCCCTAAAATTTTAACCGTTTTTCAAAATAGTCCCTTCTTTAGCTAGCTTAAGCTTTAGGGGTTCCAAAAGTACAAATATTATCAAGAAAGACCACTAAAATCACTTACTTGTCAAGAGGATGGCTTGGCTGAAAGTTTGAGCTTCAAAACCCTTATTTTTTCTTGAATTTTTGGTGGAAGAAGAAATGGGAATAGGAAAAGATGATAGCTTCTTAATTTTTCTCTTATTTTATTTAATTAAGTCACCAACTCACCTAACCAATGACCATGTCTCTAATTTGTCCCCTATGGCCGGCCATCACTTCCCCAATGGCCTAATTGCACTTTAAGGACCTCCATTTTAATATTCTATAGCTATTAGACACCTCTAGCTTGTAAAATGAAACTTTTGCACTTTATGCAATTTAGTCCTTTTTCGCAATTAAGCATGCAATCACCAAAATTAATGCACCAAAATTTTCATGCACTCATATAATTATGCCATAACACATAAAATAATATTAAAACTAATTTATCTGACCTTGAATTAGTGGTTTCAAAACCACTATTCTGACTAGCCCCAAAACAGGCTGTTATATGGTATGTGATTATATGAATTGCAAAAATGTTATCAAAATATGAAATAATCATATGTCTGATCCTATCCGAAAAATATTAAGTTCTATTTGAATGATGAATTTCAAATGATTTATGTGATTTTTCTTATTGAATATGGTCCTGCATATGTTGCAGACAGACTATAGCTCGGATGAGCAATCTGTTAGAACCCTCTCGAGCATCCTATTATATAGTTCCTGTGAGCATCCTGATTGGTAGTGATTTTGCATGTGTTGCACATTACCGCAGCTCTTTCTGAGCGTCCTGTTACATGATTCGATCTATTGTGATCCAACATATAATGTGGACACAAACGCAACTCTACTTGAGCATCTTGATATAAGCTTTTATGGGCTTACTGACATGGCTCGCTTGAACTCCCTGTTACATTATCCGGTGCTCCCTGATATTAACTCTTCGGAGTTATCTGTTAAGCTCTATGAGCTCCTTGATTAAAACTCTTATAAGTTTTCCTGTTTAGCCCGGATAAGTGTCCTGTTAAATGGCTCATCTGAGCATCCTAATATATGGCTCGAGAGTTTGCTCTCTAATTAAGTGCCCTAATGGGTACCCCTGAACATGAAATGACTGATCATTGATTTCTACACCTTGTGTGTACTACCTGAGTATCCATCAAAATTTTAATAATTCAACGGATAAATTCCCAAAATGAGAAATTACGAGATTAAATGAATTATATCTCGAATACTCCCGAAATACTTGAAAGTTTGTAACATGATGAGCTCATCTATGCTTACTTGATGTATATGTGAATTATGTGACTAACATATTTATTTGAGTGTATATGATTAGACAAATTTGCTAATTTGTTGGGAATCATGTTATTGTATTCTTATTTGAATGAATATAATTGGTAAGTTTAATTCTGGTTATACGAACTTCCTAAGCATTAAATGCTTACTAGGTTTTATTTTTCTCTATTTTATAGTGCTCGGAAGCTCGAAAGGGTTGGAAATCGGTCAGAGTATCATCACAGTATCCTTCAACCCATTTTGGTATAAATAGCAAACTTTTTTATGGTATAATGGGATGTATAAGCTAGTTAGGCAAAATGATGAAATATTTTGGTTGTAACTAGCCATTGGAATGGCTGGTGTAAAGTATCTTTTGATGTAATTATATATGGCCTAGTGATGTTTGATGGATGAATGGTCTTAAATTGGTATATTTGATAACATAAATCTATAGTTATAATTGTGTCATTGGTAAGTTTAATCACTTAAAAAAATGAATTAATAAGTCATGCAAATGACTTGTTTTTAGTTGATGTAATTATATATAAGTATGTAAGTGTTGATGTAGGTTGTTGGCAAATTTGGGTGAGAAATAAAGCTAGGAAATGGCTTTATTTTGTCTACACGGGTAGACACAAGGCCGTTTGTCTTGACCTCATGTGACACACGGTTTGGCACATGGCCATGTGGTTTGGCCGTGTGTCCCTTGCATATTAAAATTGAGAAACAAAATGCTCAGAATTTGACACACGGGCAGAGATAAGAGCGTGTGTCTCAATCGTGTGTGATACACGGCCTAGAACACGGGCATGTCTCTTGGCGATGTAAAACCTACAACTAATTTGTGAAAAATAAATTGACCACACAGCCTATCATACGAGTGTGTGGCAGGTCGTGTGGCACAAGTCAGAGAGTTACACGGGGTCGGACAATGCATGTAGCACGAGCTTGTCCTATGGTCACATGGACGTGTCCCTTGACAACACGGTCATGTGTGCCCTGCATTTAGGAAAATTTTTAAAATTTCGTGAAAAATTTTTGAGTTCCCAATTCAGTCCCGACTCGATTCAAATGTTGAAATTGGGCTTCGAGAGTTCATTCAAGAGACATTATAATTAGTTTCATATATGAACAGTAAATGATATGAATTACATGAAATTACTCTATAAACTCTGGTAATGCTTCGCAACCCTGTTCTGGCGACAGATATGGGTTAGGGGTGTTACAGGTGCTCTCCTTTTAAAGTTTTATAACGAGGCTTATGAAATCATCGAGAGGATTGCCAGCAACGATTATCAATTGCCAACCAATCAAGTAGTGCCAGAAGATGAGTCGCTAGAGTACATGAAGTGGACACTCTCACTTCACTTGCATCTGAGGTATCCTCGATATCCTCAATGTTTAAAAACTTTACTATTAATGGATTTAATAATTTTTCTGCTCAGCCACCAATCGATTCAAAATGTAGCTTGTGTTTATTGTGGGGAAGGGCATTTGTTTTAAGAATGTCCATCAAACCTAGAATCTGTGTATGACATAGGTAACCAGGACCAAAACCGAGGAAGGCATGGACTGCAATCCAATTTCTATAACCCATCTTGGTGAAACCACCCTAATTTCTCTTCGAGTAACTAAGGGGCTGGACCCAATAACACTTATGCCCAACCTAAACCAACCCAGCCACCTAATTTTACCCAACAAGTTCAAAAGCAACCTCAAGCTGAATCTTCCAATGGCTTAGAAAACTTGTTGAAGGTATACATCGCCAAAAATGATACCTTAATCCAAAGCCAAGCAACCACATTGAAAAACCTGGAAAACCAAATGGGCCAGCTTGCCACTGAACTCGGAAACCATCCACAAGGTGTATTGCTTAGTGATACGGAGAACCCAAGAAATTTGAGGAAATAGAATTGTAAAGCATTGACATTGAGGAGAGGAAAGACATTAAGGACCAACACTATCAAAGTTGAAAAAGAGCCAGCTGATTCTCAAGATTCACTAGAAGTTCAACCAAGTATTGAAATTCCAGCTTCACTAGAACCTGAATCTGTAAAACCCGATAAGGTAATTTCTGAACCATTCAATTCTGATAAACTAAGAACTTCATTAGATGCAAAATTGCCACAAAAGATGAATCAACTAGTTCTAGTAAAGAACCCACCACCACCCTACCCTTAATGGATTCAAAAGCAGAAACAGGAAGTCCAATTCAAGAAATTTTTAGATGTACTCAAGCAATTTCATATTAACATCCCGTTGGTAGAAGCACTTGAGCATATGCCAAACTATGTCAAATTCATGAAGGATATCCTATCCAAGAAAATGGAGACTTGGAGAATTTGAAACGATAGCCCTGACGAAAGAATGCAGTGCATATCTTCAAGACAAACTACCCCCAAATATGAAGGACTCTGAATGTTTTACCTTATCTTGCAACATTTAAGCAACGTATTGTGGTAAGGCACTTTGTGATTTTGGTGTGAACATTAACTTGATGCCCATGTCCATATTTAGGAAGTTGGGAATAGGTAAAGTTAGACCAACTACAGTTACGCTTCAGTTAGCAAATCAATCTTTAGCACATCCAGAAGGAAAAAATTGAGGATTTATTGGCACGTGTAGACAAATTTATTTTCCCTGATGACTTTGTTATTCTAGACTTTGAAGCAGATAAAAAGGTGCCAATCGTCCTAGGAAGGCCTTTCCTAGCAATTGGAAGGACCTTTATTGATGTGCAGAAAGGCAAACTTGCCATGCATGTTCAGGATGATTAAGTAACATTTAATGTTTTTATGTCTATGTGATTTCTTGATACAGTTAATGATTATTATACAGTATCGGAGTTAGAGGATTTAGCTATAGAATGGGAACTAAACTCTGTTGAGGACCCATTAGAACAAGTTTTGATGCCAGACCCTCCAAGTGATGAAGAGGGGGAGGTATACTTAGCTTTGCTAGAAGCTAATCAAAAGGGATTTAATCTACAATCCCGCTTTGAGTCTTTGGAGTTAAAAAGTAGATATTATGCCCAAACAAAAGCATCAATTAACGAGCCACCTAAATTAGAACCGAAGGTACTTCCCTCACATTTAAAATATAATTATTTAGGTAACGCTTCTACTTTGCATGTGATTGTTTCAACAGAGTTGACCAAAATGCAAGAAGAGAAACTTATCCTAGTATTGAAACAATTCAAGAAGGCTATCGGATGGACCATAGCTGATATTCGTGGCATTAGTTCGTTTGTATGCATGCACAAGATCATCCTGAAAGATGGCAAGAAAAGGATGATTGATGGACAACAGAGACTGAACCCATCATGAAAGACGTAGTGAAAAAGGAAATCATTAAGTTGTTAGATGAGGTATAATTTACCCCATCTCTGATAGCTCATAGGTAAGTCCGGTCTAGTGCGTGCCAAAGAAAATAGGTACCACGATCGTAGAAAATGCAAACAATGAGTTGATACCAACCAAAAGGTTACGAGATGGAGAATTTCCATTGATTACTAGAAATTAAAAAAAGCGACTAGGAAAGACCACTTTCCTTTACCGTTTTTCGATCAAATACTGGATAGACTCGCGAGGCGAGACTATTACTGTTTTCTTGATGGATACTCGGGGTATAATCAGATCACAGTAGCACTGGAGGATCAACACAAAAATAAATTCACATGCACATACGGTACATTTGCATTTGTACGCATGCCATTTGGTTTATATAATGCACCTATTACATTTTAAAAGATGTATGATGTCTATTTTTACTAACAAGATTGAAAAATATTTGGAAGTCTTTATAAATGATTTTTCAATATTCAAATATACATATTGTAACACCCCTAACATGTATTCATAGCCGGAACAGGGTTACAGAGTATTACCGAACAAACGAAATAGTATATAATTCAATTTATACTTCAATGCAATCATAATATAATTTCATTCAGATACATTCATAATGTTCCTTAATCGGGCCCTCGAGGGCCTAAAAATACTATAGAGACAATCCAGGAAAAATTGAAAACATTTGAAAAGTTTAAGAAAAAGTTGAAAATTTTGGATTACAGGGGTCACACGTCCGTGTCTCAGGCCGTGTGACATTCGAAATGCAACCCTAACAACCTACGAGGGACACACACTAGTGCCGCATGGCCATGTGTCACACACGGCTGAGGCACACACCCGTGTCTCTGGCCGTATGGGCGCAAAATGAACCTTGATCCACAAGTTTACCATTTCAGACTTACTTGAACCTTAATAAACTCAAATACCAACCAAAATATCTATTCAAAGTGACATTATACAAGCAAAAAATATACCAAATAAACCTATTTAGTGCCTAACTAATGTACCCTCATTGGTACCATAAATATGCAATTATACATCAAAACAAATCTTCAAACACAAATTATCACTTACCACCTTAACATCTAATTCAACTCGATTTCAAACATACCATATCTAAGCTATACAATAATTAATTCACCATCTACTAAATTGGTCATTCTAAAAAGCAACACTTAGCCACTTTAACACATAATATAAAGACATCAATAGTACTAATTACGTATCAACCAAAACAACTTTTACAATCAAATTCATAAACTATTTACATTTCCAAAATATTAGTATCAACATCAATCCTATTACATATTATATAATCTGGAATTAATGTTTCAAAAACTACCGAGTTAAGCTGGATATTGTGACTCGAGTGCCAATCCGATCGTCTAACCTTTCAAATATCTACAAAAACAAAGATAAACACAAGTAAGCTTAAAGAAGCTTAGTAAATATGACGTATTAAACAATAAATCTTACTGAATTAAATACAACAATTCAAACAATAATAATCAACCATGAAAATTCCTTGTCATCAACAATATCAATACAAAATATTTAAAAATCTTTCAAATTCATTAAACAGGGTATCTTACGAGATTTTCCATTCGAAGAACGACTTACGGATAAGATTACATCATTAGTCCAACCATAACATGACGATTCTCATAAGATCTAACCCAACCGAAACACGCCAGTGCTCATAAGAACTAATCCAACCGTAACATGTCAATGCTCATAAGAGCTAATTCAACCGTAACACGCAAATGCTCATAAGAGCTAATCCAACCGTAACACGCCAAATAGAAAATAAAACACGAGAGCTCACAATAAATGCTGAAAATATATACCTCCCGCCAATCCGTCTCCACTCTAATCCCTTACAACATGTCATATCACGACTGTACTCTCTATCTCGCATTCAATCCAATCCAAGCAACCAATTTTAATATCATATCTAAATAATAACTCATCATCAACAATTAAATATATGTGCTTTATATTATGTTATACTATTCAACAATTCATATAGATGTTAAATTATAATCATATGAACTTACCTGGACTGAATTGTAGTAGTTGTAGAAGTTTAGTGACTATTCCGCTATTTTTCCTTTTCCACGAGTATCTACAAGATCTTGATCTAAAAATATAAGATTCTCTATTATCAACTTACATTTCACATTCCAATCCATTTTACAATTCATACCCTTTTCTCACACAATTACCCCAAACTTTTACATTTTTTTCAAATTACTCCATTAACCCGAAATTTATCAAATTAACCCTTTTCTCAAATAAATATTCCATCTAAATATATTAGGCCCTTAAAAAGTCCCTAATAATTATTAAATTCACTATCAAACCACAATTTAATCCTAAAATCAAAATCTAACAAAAATATCTTTACAAAATCATCAAAAAACACAATCAAAGCTCCAAATACATGATATTCATCAAAAACATCCAATATTCAACAGTGGCAACTTCTAAAATTTTTAACATAATCAAAAACGAAGGTACGGGCTAGTTGGACCTAGTTTGCAACAATCTTAAAAATATAAAAATTATAAGAAACGGTAAGAGAATCACTCACATGCAAGGTAAATAGCTTAGCAGATTCTCCTAGCTTAAAGAACCTTCAAGTTTTGACTATGGAAGATAAGAATGAAGAAGAAACCTTATTTCTTTTACTTAATTTTGTTTTAATTTAGTTTTCTTTACAAAATTGCCATTAATCACATAATTTTTAATCAATTTTAACCATGTTGTCGTCCCACTACATTAACTAGGGTATATTTGCTTCTTGAGTTCTTCCTCATTTAATTTTCAAGCTATTTAATCAACTAAATACAATAATTACTAAATTTTGTGCCATTTATAATTTACTCCTTCCTCATTTAATTTTCAAGCTATTTAATTAACTAAATACAATAATTACTAAATTTTGTGCCATTTATAATTTAGTCCTTTTCATTTAATTAGTTATCTAAACGTTAATATTTCTGAACCAAATTTTAATATGACTTTAGTGACTCCATGAATATTCTAAAAATAATATTTACACGTTGACGCGACGAAAATTTGTGGTCTCGAACCACTGTTCCTTCACCCATGAAAATTGGGTTGTTACAACTCTCCCCCTTAGGAAATTTCGTCCTCAAAATTGTTACCTGAACCATATATTCGGATACTGTTGTTTCATTGATTCATCGGTTTCCCAGGTAGCTTCTTCTGAACCATGACAATGCCACAAGACTTTTACTAATGGGACTCGTTTATTCTACAGTTCTCACCGGTTCCTCCGAATACGTCAAATCTGGCTGTAGCTCAATCTCACTATAAGAAATCACATGCGAAGGATCAGATCTGTATTTTCCCAGCAATGAAACATAGAACACATTATGAATTTTCTTAAATTCAGAAGGTAAAGCTAATCTATAAGCTATAGGGTCAATTCTTTTAACAATTTCATATGGTCCGATAAATCTCGGATTCAACTTTCCTTTCTTGATCTTTCCTACCGAAACGCAATACTTTCTTCCACGGTGAGACTTTTAAGAATACTCGATCGCTAACAGTAAATTCTATATCCTTTATTTTCAGATTCGCATATAATTTCTAACGATCAAATATAGCTTTCAAGCAATCTCGAATAACCTGAACTTTGTCTTCAATTTATCGGATCAAATCAATTCCCACCATTTTGGATTCACTCAATTCAGACTAATACAACAGTGTTTTTCACTTTCTTCCATAAAGAGCTTCAATCGGTGCCATTTTTATACTGGATTAATAACTGTTATTACATGTGAATTCAGCTAACAGTAGGTACTTTTCCCAATTACCTTTAAATTCGAGTATACAACATCTTAGCATATCTTCCAGAATCTAAATCACTCGTTCTAAGTGTCTGTCAATCTAAGGATGAAACGTTGTGCTGAAATTAAGTTTAGTGCCTAAAGCCTCGTGAAGTTTGCTCCAAAATCTTGATGTAAATCTCAGATCTAGATCTAAAATAATAGATGTTGGAACTCCGTGTAATCGCACAATCTAAAATACATAGAACGCCATTAATCTCTCAAGTGAGAAATCTATTTTAATCGAAATAATATGTGCCGATTTAGTCAATCTATCAACAATCACCCAGACCGAATCTTTCTTTCTCGGAGTTACAGGTAAACCAGATACAAAGTCCATTGTGACTTATTCGCACTTCCACTCAGGAATCATAACAGGTTGTAGTAAACCCGACGGTACTTGATGCTCTATTACCTACTGACAAATCAAACATTTAGCTACAAATTTACAAATTTCACGTTTCATACCCAGACAGTAATACATTTGTTTCAAATCACAATATATCTTCATGCTACCCGGATGAATAGAGTACGTACTATTGTGAGCTTCAGACATAATATCATGTTTCAAATCTAGATTATTCGGAACGCAAATTCTATCATGATAACACAATGTACCATTATCATCAACACTGTATTATGTACTCAAATTATTCTAAACCAGTTGTCGTTTCAATATCAACCTCGAATCTTCATTTTACAATTCTCAAATTTGTTGTAGAAACAGGGGTTTATTTCTCAACCCTGCCAGTAATAAACATCTTTATTCAGAGTTAAATAAGCGTTCAATGATTGAAGTGCAAAAAATGACGACTTTCGGCTGAGTGCGTTCGCAACTACATTAGCCTTTCCCGGATGATAATCAATAACTAGATCGTAATCTTTTAGTAGCTCTAACCATCGTCTCTGTCTCAAGTTCAATTCTTTTTGAGTCATTAAATACTTTAAACTTTTTTGATCCGTAAACACATGACATTTCTCACTGTATAAATAATGTCTCTAAATTTTCAAAGCGAATACAACCGTGGGCATTTCAAGATCATGGGTAGGATAGTACTTTTCATGTTGCTTTAACTAACGAGAGGCATGAGCTACTACTTTCCCTGTATGCATAAGCAAAAAACCAAAACCATTTAGAGGCGCATCACTATAAACAACATATGCTACTCAGATTCAGGTTAAGTCAACGCTAGAGCTTCCGTCAACATGTTCTTTAGTTGATCAAAACTTTTTTAGCACTTATCGGACCAAAGAAACACAACATTTTTCTATAAAAATTTGGTCATAGGTGAAGTAATAATCGAGAAGTTTTTAATAGAATGTCGATAGTAACATGCTTAACCCAGAAAACTTCGCACTTCTGAAACATTCTTCGCCAATTCATCACAGTAGAAACTTTACTAGGATCAACTCGAAACCCGGCAGCTGATACTATGTGACCCAAAAATCCAACCTCGCGAAGCCAAAATTCACATTAACTAAATTTTGTATACAACTATTTTTCTCTCAAAGTCTGTAACACAATTCTCAAGTGTTGAGCATGCTCAGATTTTATCTTGGAATATATCAATATATCACCAATAAACACAACAACAAATCTATCTAGATGAGGTTGTAAACCCTGATTCATTAAATCCATAAAAGTAGCAGGAGTATTTGTCAAACCAGATGGCATCACCAGAAACTCATAATGACCATAACGAGTTCTGAAAGCAGTCTTTGACACATCGCAGTCTTTAACCTTCCATTGATAACACCCGGATCTGAGATCTATCTTCTAGAACACTGTGGCACCTTTCAATTGATCAAACAAATTGTCGATACGTGGCAAAGGGTATTTATTTTTTTATCGCGACTTTGTTCAACTACCTGTAGTCCATACACAATCTCAAAGAGTCGTCTTTCTTTTTCCTAAACAACACAGGTACACCCCAGAGAGATACGCTCGGTCGACTAAACCCTCTGTCTAGTAAATCTTGCAACTGTGCTTTCAATTCTTTTAATTTAGCTGATGCCATGCGATAAGGTGATAGTGATATTGGTGCAGTTCTAGGAACCAGATCAATCACAAACTCAACTTCATAGTCAGGAGGTAAACCAGTAACTCTTCAGGAAATACATCAATAAACTTACTAACAACAAGTAACTGATCTAGCTTCGATTTTGAATCTCTGGTATCAAGAATGTATTCTAGAAATGCTTCACTACCTTTACGTATCAATCTCTGAGCATAAAAAGCTGAAATAATTTTAACAACATCTTTCGGACTCTCATATTCAACTAAAATTACCCTTCTTGTCTGACATTTCAAATCAATCTGCTTCTATCTACAGTTTACTACAGCATCATGCAATGATAGCCAATCCATACCAAGAATAACATCAAATTCTCAAAAGGGTAACAACATTAAATCGGCAGGGAATTCACAGACTTTAACTTTTAGTAGACATTTACAAAAAATTAAGTTAACTATCACACACTAACCTAGTGGATTAGTAACTTGAATATCATAATCAGTAGATTCAACTGGTAATTTCTTTTTTGTTACTAATTCAGTGCAAATATAAGAATAATTTGACCCAAGGTCAATCAATACATACACAATAACATCAAAGAGATAGAATATACCAGCAATCACATCAGGAGCAGTAGCTTTCTCTCTGACTCGAGTGGCGTATGTGCAAACAAGTGATCTACCCTTTGATCAATCAATAGTGTCTTTTACTCCCTACAAGTAGTCCCAACAGCACTATTCTAGCTCGGACGTCTACTTTTCTAAGAGGTAGACATTTTCTTTTCATTCTATTATTCATTTTCTTTTAACTACTTAGGAAAATTCTAGAGAAAGTGATCAATCGACCCACATCTGTAACAAGCTCCCCAAGTAGTCCTACACTCACCAAGCTGATATTTTCCACAATGTCTACAACTAGTCTTCAGATCATTTCGTACGCTTCCCACACTATCCATTGGTTTAGTAGCAACTTTGAAATCATATTGAATCGACTTGTTTTTGTTCGGATGCTTAGACACTGAAGTAGCTTGGCTAAAATCTTCTTTAGTCTTCTTTGTCGGTGATGTAGAAAATGACTTAGAAGAACCTCTCTTGTGAAACTCCTGAATCTGTCTATCCCATTGTATCTTGCGGTTGTACACTTCTTCCATTTTCTATGCACCATCAGACAAGACAACAAATTTTCTAATTTCATTACCTCCGATCATCATTCGGATTTCATCGTTTAGGCCATCTTCAAATCAAATACACACCTCTTCTTCAGTAGGCACAATATCCGAGCATATTTACTTAGATATACAAACTCTCTCGTACTCAGCCACTGATTTATTTCCCTATCGTAATTCAAGAAATTCTCTCTTTTTCTTTTCCAAATATCATTTCCCGACATACTTCTTTTTAAATTCGGATTAAAAGAAATCCCAAAAAAATTTCTCCCTTGGTACCATAGCTACTATCGTAGTCCACGAACTGTACACTTCCTCTTTTAATAATGAAACAACACATTTAAGAAAATTAGCAGAAGGGCAAGCATTTCTTCGAACACTCGTAAGATGTTCTAAAGCCAATACTCAGTTTTAACTATCTCATCCTCTGATCTAACCCGAAATTATTCAACACCACATTTTTTGAGCTTCTCAATCGGAATACATCGATTAGGCTCAATCACAAGAGGAGGTGGAGGTGCAATAAAAGGTATAATAGGTGGTATAAGAAGGGGTAGAGGTCATTGAGCTAGATTATTCATTTGTATAAACTCGTTAAACCACTGGTTCATAAACCCAAAGAACATATTCTTAGTTTATTTTCCTAAGCAGGAGGAATTGGAACATTACTACTCGTCCAATGATCAGAGATCGGTACATTATTGTTAACCTCATCATTGTCAGCACGATCAAATCCATCTGATATCTTACAATCTATAAGAAAAACAAGGGTTAGATCGGATCAAACACGTCACACTATCAAAGATTTATATGGCATGTAATTCTAGACATTTCACATGATACGTTCAATCTGTGAACTGACTAAATCATAGCTCTAATTCCATTAAATGTAACACCTCTAACCTGTATCCGTCTCTAGAATAAGGTTACGAAGCATTACCGAACAAACGAAACAGTAAATTATTCAATTCATACTTCAATGCAATAATAATCTAATTTCATTCAAATACATTCATAATGTTCCTTAATCGAGCCCTAGAGGCCCTAAAAATACTATAGAGAAAATCCAGGACTAAATCTGAAACATTTGGAAAGTTTAAGAAAAAGTTGAAAATTTTGGATTGCAGGGGTCACACGCCCAAGTCTTATGCTGTGTGACTTTCGAAATGCAACCCTAACAACCTACAAGGGACACACGACCGTGTCACATGGCCATGTGTCACACACGGCTGAGGCACACGCCCGTGCCTCAGGCCGTGTGGATTAAAAATGAACCTTGAACCACAAGTTTACCATTTTAGACTTACATGAACCTTAAGAAACTCAAATACCAACCAAAACACCTATTCAAAGTGACATTATACAAGCTAAAAGTATACCAAATCAACCTATTTAGTGCCTAACTAATGTACCCGCATTGGTACCATAAATATATACAATTATACATCAAAATAAATCTTCAAACACAAATTATCACTTACTCACCTTAACATTTAATTCAATTCCATTTCAAACATACCATATCTGAGCTATACAATAATCAATTCACCATATACTAAATTGGCCATTCTAAAAAGCATCACATAAACACTTTACCACATAATATAAAGACATAAAAAGTACCAGTTAAGTATCAACCAAAACAACTTATACAATCAATTTCATACTTAACTATTTACATTTCCAAAACATTAGTATCAACATCAATCCTATTACATGCCATATAATCTGGAATAAACGTTTCAAAAACTACCGTGTTAAGCTGGATAGTGTGACACCAATCCAATCGCCTAACCTTCTGAATATCTACAAAATAAATATTAACACAAGTAAGCTTAAATAAGCTTAGTAAGTCTGACGTATTAAACGATAAATATTATCGAATTAAATACAACAATTCAAACAATAATAATCAACCATGAGAATTCCCTGTCATCCACAATTTCAACCGATAAATTCATCTATGTTTAGGTCAATACATAATATATAACAAATCTTTCAAGTTCATTAAACAGGTTACCTTACCGATATTTTCCATTCGAAGAACAACTTACCGATAAGAATACATCATCAGTCCAACCATAACACGCCAATGCTCATAAGATCTAATCCAACTGTAACACACCAAATAGAGAGTAAAACATGAGAGTTCACAATAAATACTGAACCCTGATTTTACTCAGGAAATAAATATATACCTTTCTCCAATCCATCTCCACTCCAATCCCTTACGACATGTCATTTCACGACTATACTCTATCCCACATTCAATCTAATCCGAACAATCAATTTTAATATCATATCTCAAATAATAACTCAATATCAACAATTAAATATATGTACTTTATATTATGTTATACTATTCAACAATTCATATAGATGTATTTGGAGTTTTGATTGTTTTGTTTGATGATTTTGTAAAAGATTTTTGTTAAATTTTTATTTTAGGATTAAATTGTGAAAATGTCAAAATATTAGGGTTTGATAGTGAATTTAATAATTATTAGGGATTTAACAACTAAAAATCAGGTTGTTACTCATATGATGATTACCTATCCAATCTAGCCAAAGTACTAAGGCAATGCGAAGAAACAAACCTCATACTTAATAGGGAAAAGTGTCATTTCATGGTACGAGAAGGTATTGTTCTAAGGCATCGGATAACGAGACATGGAATCGAGGTAGATAAAGCAAAGGTAAATGTTATTAAGAAACTCCTACGTCTAACATCTATAAAGGGTGTTAGGAGCTTTTTAGGCCACGCCAGTTTCTATCGAAGATTTATCAAGGACTTCTCCAAAATTGCTAAACCCTTATGCAAATTATTGGAGAAGGACACGATGTTCAAATTTGATGAGGATTGTTTAAGAGCTTTCAATGATTTAAAATTCAGCTAGTTTTGGATTCAATCATTGTCACACCAGACTTGGATTTTTCTTTTGAATTGCTGTGTGTGGCGCAAGTGACTTCGCGATAGGAGTTGTGTAACACCCCAAATTTGGGCCTAGTAGAATTGGGCCCATTGGGCCTTAGGCGTGGAAGCGTTTAAAATTTTTGAAACAAGAGAACGGCACTAGTGCAAGTTGGACCTATTAGTGAGTGATTTTGCAAGGTTAGGGGGCTTTTATGAAGTCCCGGGATCAAACTTATGCTTTAGGAAAATTTTGGTTTTAGGTGAATAAAGCTCTGGGAGTTAGTAGGTAGGCTTTAAGAATAAAATGTGGAGAAAAATAACACTAAGAGAGATTGTGGTGTAGTGGCAAAGTGGCGCCACATAAAAGACAAGGGGATGACGCCACAAGGAAGTAAGGGGTCCAAGGTTCAAGTCTTGGCGCTTGCATTTTGATTTTCTTTTTAAAGGAGCCTAGACTTTGGCAATAGATTTATATTTAGTTGCGCATGATTTTAGACACAAGAGGAGCTTGTAGCTTAGTGGCAAGTGGCATGAATTGGCTGATGGGAGAGCTTGGGTTCGAATCTCATGACAAGCAAGGGAGTATTTATTTTGCGGATTGGACGGCCAGAGTTGTGTTGGATTTAAACTCTACTAAAGGAGGGATCCCACATTGGAAAGCTAGCAAGAGGGAAGGTGAGAAGCTGGCTATAAATGGATCTGTCTATGAGGAGAGGAAGCATACCTTGGTGGGCGTTGGGCATAGGAGTGCTCGGAGCGCGGATTAGCAGCTTCAGATTCCTATCAGGTGTGTATTTCGCCCTATTCTAGCTGTAGAGTGGCAAATGCCGAAATGCCAGTCACACGATGATGGTAGCCACACGAGCATGCGAGTGCATGTTTGGGAGGCTTCGACGCGATAGTTGAGGCCACCATGAGTATTCTCGTGGGTTGATGTTGTTTGGGTCACGATGGGCCTAATGGGCCCGTGGGCCCATATGAATAAATTATATGATTGTGTAGTAGATAATGAACTGGTCTATGTGAATCTCGTATCTGTGGCTAGATTTAGGCTAAGTGGGCCACATGAACGTGTGGGCCCATTTGGGCCGAGAATGGGCCCTAGGCCCATTCGTATCGTTATCTCTGTTTAGAATACCTTAGTTTATGAAATTATCGAAATACCATCGGTTTGTAAAATTACTAAAATACCCTTGGTTTGTAAAATTATCTAAATACGCAAAATTACCGAAATACCTATTTTGTGAAATTACCGAAATACCCCTATTTTGTGAAATTACCGAAATACCCCAGTTTGCGAAACTACCAAAATACCAAATACCTTTGGATTATAAAATTACCGAAATACCCTCGAATTGCAAAACCACCGATATACCCCTAATTTGTGAAATTACTGAAATACCCTTAGTTTGGAAAATTACTAAAATACCCCCGATTTATGAAATTACTGAAATACCCTTAATTTACAAAATTATCGAAATGCCCCGATTTATAAAATTACCGAATTGCCTTTGGTTTGTAAAATTACCGAAATACCCCCAAGGGGTGAAATTACCGTTGTACCCATAAATGATAAAATGACCGTTGTACCCTTATGGTAGTACTAGCGTTGTATATGTTAATTGTATGATTGATTATGTTTGAGATGCACTGCATACAGGAATTAGTTATGAGTAGAATTACCGAACTACCCCTGAAGGGAAGGATTATTGGAATACCCTTATAAGGTAAAATGACTAATTTGCCCTTGCGGGTATGACTGAGCTAATTGTGAAGCTAATCCTTAGCTTTAATGATTTAGAGCCAAGATGGACGCTATGGTGGCCATACATTGTAGCTTAGTAAATTCCGTTTTGCGGTACTATAGGTTTTATTTAAATTTGGGTTTTTGGCTTTGTAATAAGGCCTCTGGTATTTTTATTTTGGATTTAACTTTTAATTCGGTTATTATTTATGATTAAGTGTTCAATATGGGATTTTCCTAAAACATTAATACATGTTTTCCAAAATGTTAACGAACGGTTACAAACTGTAATTAATAAAACTCTGGGTTCTTTTAAACGTGAAAATAGTTTTCAAAATATCACACCATCGCTAATCACAGAATCTGATTTTTATTTCAAAACAAGTTTTTCGGTGTTAATATTGCTAACAACATTTTTGCAACTTAAAAGCAAATCGAATTTTCAAACTTAACAAAACTCAAAGGTTTTTAACAAACGTGAAGACTCTTTCACAACCCTTCCATGTGACATGCTGGATTCGATCGTAACATCTAGGCCGGGTTTAGGGTGTTACAAGTTGTGATGGGCCAGCGTAGGAACAAAGTTTTTCATCTCATCTACTATGCAAGTCGGACTCTGACGGGAGCTCAATTGAATTATATGGCAATAGAGAAAGTGTAACACCCCTAATCCATATCCGTCGTCGAATTAGGGTTACGAGGCATTACCGGTCATACCACGGTTCATACATAAAATCATTACTTTTCACAACTCGAAGTTTAATCATATCAATGCTCCTAACTTAATCAAATATCGAGTCTTAAAAGTCATAGCAATCATAACATTTCATAATTAAACATATTTTAGCATATATCAAACATATCATATCTGAACACATAACAAAACACTATTTCATTAGTTGGATATCAATCTATTATTATAAAGCTTTCGGCGATGTACAAATTAGACATTAAACAAATCATATTTAAATACTAAATTGCTCATTCATTTATGCGACATTGGTGATATAAAACATGACCAAGCATACTTAATTTATCATTACACCATACGCGTATTTCCTAATGTCAAAGCTATATCTAAATATTTTTACCAAATCAATAATAAAGTCCAATGCAAAGCTATCCATAATAACATTATAGGCTAACCTCCATATCAAAATTTATACACATTTAGCAAATCCATTTCCTTATTCGTTCGGCTATCAAGGTTAACCACATAGAAAATACAAATTTTGCCATTTCCTAATCATATCAAAATTGATCATTTCACAATCAATGAATTCAAAGGCATAACTTATTAAATAAATTTTACTAGTCGAATATAACCATGCATTTAATTGACTTATTAAGTAATCATAGAACAATACAACATATTTATAATATAATACATGAAATCCAACTAATTCATCCAAATTAATAAGTACAATGTCGAATCAAATCATGTCTATTATACGATTATGCATTGTACCAAAATATCACACGAAATCAACTGGCTTCTTATCAATTCGCTAGCAAAATTAACTCAAACACTTTCCTCAATTATCAATTCAAATTCAAACCTGTATAGCCAATTCACATTATTAAATCATACATAATACTTCACATTGCCAGAACAAACATCCATCCATCACACAGTTTATAGCATAAAACACACTTCCAAAACAATCATAGGCTATGATCGAATACACTCAAGCTAATATATTATAATCAAGCCATATTCGCATGGCTTAATATATATATATATATATACAAATTCAAAATTCATCCAAAATAAATACTAGCCAATACATGCCTTAAGAACAAAAGTCTAAACATTATAAGTACCGTGAGGCGATAGTGTGAGTGACTTTAGTGACGATCCCCGGAGCTCGTAGCTTGATCAAAATCTATAAAATGAAACAATGAGCACACACAAGGTAAGCTTACTAGCTTAGTAAGTCTTAAGCAAGTATATTATAACTCCAATCATCCAAGCATTTTAACAAACAATTCAAGACATTAAAAATACATAGTCTAACTTACAAATTCACTATATCCGAATACCATTATTGCATTTAACCCTACAACTTTCATTTTCTTACCAAAGTACACCATTCACCGAATATACCAACACATATATAAGTAAAGATATACTTACATAAACATTTTCAATCACTCTCATGCTTTCGAGTAATCAATCTCCACATGGCATAGTATACATAAAAATTCTAGTAGCCAATGTATAACACATTTGCTTCCTCATATATTTGCTCATTAACATCGTATGCAACATATAAGTATGAAAAACACATACCTCAAGGCCAAATTAACATGATTCATTTTCAAAAGCTTAGACTTTCTCGATTTGTTTCATAACTTTGTTGTTACTTACTCTGAGCTCGAAAGTTCAGTTCACCAGTATAGAACCTGCTAGGCATTATCCCGAATCACACACACCGGCACTAGGCCTGCTAGACTCAAGGTCTGAGATTTAAACACTGGCATTTAGCCTGCTAGGCAATAAGCCCGATAAGATTCACCGGCACAAGGCCTACTAGGCATTTAGCCTGATATAGATCACCGGCACAAGACCTGCTAGGCTCGAAGCCCGAGTATCAACATAATTAACCATTCCATAAACATTTCTTAATACCAAGATCACATATATCCCATACATTTCATAATACTATCACATATAAAATTCGAATAAGCTTAATAACATCACATTAAATAAATAACATTAATCCAATATTACACCACCAACATTCGGCAATCTCATATATATATCCTCAAAATATTTAAATTTCATCATTCATTAAGTTACATAAATTACTTTTCGACATATATTTGCTTAAAGACTTACCTCGACTATCGAAGGACGACGAATACCGGCTATTCGTGAACTTTCGCTTTTCCCCGATCCAAATCCGATTTTCTTTGTTCTTGATCTAAACATATTTAAAATAAGCTCATTCAAGTACATTTCATTTCAATTTAATCCAAAAACACCTAAATAGGAAAATTACCATTTTGCCCCTAATATTTCACATTTTTACAATTTAGTCCTATTTGCACAAAACACAAAATACACAAAATTTCATTACACCACCTAAGGGCCGAATGTTCATAGGGACTATACAAGTCCATTTATTTCATTTATTTTGCATTTTAGCCCCTCAAAAATTTATTTTTGCAATTTAGCCCAAAATACTCAAATTCACCAAAAATCAAAAGACAAAACATATTAATTTCTAACATACTTTTAATATTTTCCAACCAACATCATAAAACATAAACATCTAACCATGGCCGAATATCAAGCATGCTCAAATTCAAAAATTCTAACATGGGTCAACTAATATTCGAAGCAACGATCTCAAAAACGTAAAAATTATCAAGAACCGAAATCAAACCAACCTTGAAATTGAGACTATAATTGCCGAAAATCAATGGAGCCAAGCCCTTGTTATTTCCTCCACATTCGGCCAAGAATAAGTAAAGATGATAGTGGCTTTATTTTTGTTTGATTTTATCATATCATGGTAATATAATTACTTTACCAAAATACCCTTTATTACTTAATATTATTAACTTATATAATAAGGACAAAGATGACTTTAGCCACCCACTAACTTTAAAAATGGGCTATTTTCCCTTTTAATACCTCATATTTAAAAGCCACTATCACTTAGACACTTTTCACTATGGTTTGCAACTTTTACATTTTAGGCGATTAAATCCTTTTTTAAATTAAACACACAAACGATCAAATTTTCATACGAAACTTTCACACATTATAATTCACATATAATAAGCATGAAATATATTATTTAAATATTTCTCAGACTTAGATTCGTGGTCCCAAAATCACCGTTATGATTAGGGTCAACTTCAGACTGTTATAGAAAGAGTTACTTGCTATTGTGTTTGCTTTTGACAAGTTTCGATATTATCTTATAGGTACAAAGTGGTTGTTTATACGAATCATTCGACAATTAAATATTTACTTACCAAGAAAGATGCTAAGTCGAGATTGATCCGAAAGGTACTTTTGCTCAAGAATTCGATCTAGAAATTCAAGATCGAAGGAGAGTAGAAAATCAAGTAGGAGGACACTTATCTAGATTGGAGCCGCAAGAAGGAAATTCTCCACCTATACCCATTCAGGGGACAATTCTAGATGAGCACACACTTAAGCTAAATCATGTCCATAATACCCCTTGGTTCGCTGATTTTGCTAACTATTTAACTTGTGGTTTGATGCCGATTGATGAGACGTAACAACAAAAGAAAAAGTTTATTCATAATGTGAAGTACTATTTCTGGAAAGAGCCATATTTGTTCAAAAAGTGTGCAAATCAAATGATCAGGAGATGCATGGCAGAAAATAAGGTACATGAGATTTTTATTATTGCCACACAACTTCAAGTGGGGACACTTCAAAGGTGCATGTACTGCAGCCAAAGTATTGCAAGTAAGATTGTAACACCCCTCACCCGTATTCAACACCATAATAGGGTTAAAGAGTATTACCGGACTTATTACACAATTAAACATACATTTCTCAAACATTTTTCCATTCCAAGTATAATTCATTAGAAACATCCATATCGTCCCTAATACCAGCCTACGAGGCCCCAAACATGAATTAGGAGTGGTTTGAGACTAAACCAATAACTTAGGAAACTTTTGGGAAACTTAGAAAATTTTGCAAAATACAGGGGACACACGCTTGTATGGCTCGGCTGTGTGTCTCACATGGCCAAAGACACGCCCGTGTCACAGGACGTGTGGACATTTGAAATGGGATCACATTGCCGTGTCCTAGCCCGTGTACGACCTCGTGTAACTCTTTGACTTAGGTCACACGGCCAACCACACGCCCGTGTGCCAAGCCATATGCTAGGCCGTGCCAAACTAGTAGGGTATACTGACTTATGCCACACAGCCAAGTCACACGCCCATGTGCTCAGCCATGTGAGCATACTGACTTGATTTTTAATTTAACACTAGGGGACACACGGCCGTGTAACCTAATCCGCGTGTCGCCCATGGCTGAGACACACACCCATGTCTCTACCCGTGTGTACAAAAATAAGCTATTTACCAAGCCATCTTGTAACCCAAATTTGCATACACCTACACCAAAACAAACGGCACCAAAACATGGCATAAATAGGCATTCATCGAATCTCAAATAACAATAATTCATGCCACAATAATACCAACAAGACAAGGTACACAAATACCACAATATGTCATTCAATTTCATACCAAAACTCATAATCTCAAATCATTTATATAACCACTTTCAAATATGCATTATTTGCCTAGATTCACTAGCAATCCAATATTCAAAAACTCAACCATTTGACATTCATAATGCCTATTCATAACAAGAATCTCCTATTAATAATCAACCACGCAGTTAAAGGCCAATTACACATATTTATACATGAGCAAAACATGCCAAATATAAGCCAAGTCATATGGAAAAATGCATAACACATCTATCATCATTTACAAGCCAAATCCAATAGTTAAATCCATTACCAAAATATATCAAAATGACCAAACACCTATACATGCCATATAACCATAAACATAGATTCAAATGTACCAAAGTGATAACTTGATAGTGTGATGAGATCTCCGATGATTCCCAAATCGAGCTAGCTTTGATTTCACTATAAAACACGGAAAAATAAACAAAGTAAGCTATAAAGCTTAGAAGTTCGTATAACAATAAACTTAGTTAATCATAAATACACAATTCCAATAATTGAATATATCAACACATAATTCATATTAGCTAACAAACCTTCCACATATCCAATCATAAGATTAGATGTGAAATTCACAACTTTCTTTGATTCAAAGCTTATACGGTTCATGTACATACATGTATCATCTCTTATTAGTCTCATACTCATCCATGACTTCGATATACCCATTGAACCATTCAAGATACTATCGGATACTCAGGAATCTCAAACCCTAAGTGCCACATACATGGCTGAAGCTATCTCAATCTCATATCACATATAATGCTCACTCTCGAGCTATCAACAGGTCTGCTCACACAAGCTGATAGTCATGGCGAAGCTACATAGTGCTGCTCACACAAGCTGACGAGTATCCGCAACAAATGCCAGATAACTCAACCACCGGTAGGATGTACAGACCAACACCCAAATCACATAACCCCTAATGACATGTCATTCGTATCCTAATCTATTCCTAATGTTCAACTGGGATTTCACATTTGTCGAATCATCGTCGAATATATCCGTAAGGTCGTATTCACAATTTATGCATTATCAAAGCATTTAAAACACAAATATAATAATGCTTATTTCATAAGAACTTACCTCAAATGCAAAAACAACGAAACGAGATGATTAATTCCAAACCTTATTTTTTCCCGATCTAATTCTGAAATTTTCTTTTCTTAATCTATATAATATCAAATTTAGCTTATTTAATCATCATTCTATTCAATTTAATCTAAAATACACATTAAGGCAACTTTACACTTTTTCCCCTAATATTTTAACATTTTTACAATTTAGTCCTTTTCTCATAAAAATACAAATTCATGCAATTCAACCTATACCCATGATAGCTGAATTTCAATTAGGTCCCTAGCAGCCCACATTTTTCATTTATTTCACAAATTAACCATGAATTTTACACATTTCACAATTTAATCCCTATTTGGACATTTTACAAAAAATCACTTAACAAATGTTGTTTATCTAACAACAACCATACATTTTCTATCATTAAACATCAAAATACACATAGATTCATCAATTTCAAAATTGTAAACCTTTAACAATTTCGTAAAATAGTCCCTGTGCTAGCTAGATTAAGTTACAACGACTTCGAAAACATAAGAATCATTAAAAATGAGACAAAATACATACCTAATTGAAATAATTGAATTTTTCAAACTTGAAAGCATAAAATTGGCTTCTCTAGCCCTAAAATTTGGTTGAAAAAGAAACTAAAAGATGATATAATGTTTTGGTTTTATTTATTTTAACATAAATTACTCAATTACTAATATAACCTTTAAAAACTTTAAAATTGTCAATTATACCAAGCCATGAACATCCACTATCAACATAAATGGTCTAATTACCACATAAGGACCTTCATTTTAACGTTCTATAGCTATTAGACACCTTTAGCTAATAGAACTCAAGTTTTACACTTTAAATAATTTAGTCCTTTTTATCAAATTAAGCACTCAAACGATAAAATTTCTTAATGAAAATTTTATACAATCATATTATCATGCTATAGACATTAAAATAATAATAATATAATTATTTTAACCTCATATTTGTGGTCCCAAAACCACTGTTTTGATTTGACTAAAAATGGGCTATTACAAAGATTATTTTGGCCAACGCTATTTAAAGATGCATATGCCTACGTAACGAGTTGTGATCAATGCCAGAGGGTCGGCAACATCACCAACTAAATGAGATGCCATGAAAAAAACATCGTTGAGATAGAATTATTCGATGTTTGGGGTATTGACTTTCTTAGTCCTTTCCTTCCGTCTTTTGGTTACAAGTACATATTGGTAGCAGTAGACTATGTATCTAAGTGGGTTAAAGTTGAGGCATATCCGACGAACGATGCCAAGGTTGTGATGATTTTTTTTTTGTAGAAACATGTGTTCACAAGGTTTGGTACTCCTAAGGCCATCATCAGTGATGAAGGGTCCAATTTTGTGGACAAATGGTTGAAATAGTTACTCAATAAGCATGGAGTGAAGCACAAGGTTGCCACAGCTTACCATCCGCAGACGAATGGGCAAGCTGAATTGGCAAACAAAGAGATAAAAGGCATTCTCGAGAAGGTAGTTTGTCCAAACCGACGAGACTGGTCCAAAAGATTGGATGACGCTTTATGGGCCTACAGGACAGCATACAAGACACCTTTATGAATGTCACCCTATAAGTTGGTTTTTGGGAAAGCCTATCATTTGCCTTTGGAGTTAGAACATAAAGCTTATTGGACTATCCAATAGCTCAACTTGGATTTTAAGCTTACTAAAGAAAAATGGATGCTTCAACTCAACGAGTTAGAAGAATTTTGAATGTTCTCATACGAGAATGTCAAACTATTGAAGGAAAGACTTAAAAGATGGCATGACAAGTACATTAGAGTTCAAGAATTTGAAACAGGTTAGCAAGTCTTGTTATTCAATTCTAGATTAAGGTTTTTTCTAGGTAAGTTGAAATCACGTTGGTCCAGTCCATTTACTATTCACCAAGTTTTTCCATATGGAGTTGTCAAAGTTCAAGGTAAATGAGATAATTTTTGAGTTAATGTTCAGCGCTTAAAACATTACTGGGGAGGTAATTTTAGTTAATTTTGAACATAATTTTTCTTGTTTTCTTTTAAATAAATGATTTATGGTGTATTTTGGGATTAGTATGTTAAAATAAATCCTATCTAGGAGATTTGAACTTAAGCGGGACTGCTAGTGACCCCTCCAATATTTCCTGAGAATTGATTTTAATATAATCTTTCAAGAAAGTATTCCCTAAATAGAAAAATAAAGTTTTAGATTTTCAAATAAAAGGGTCAATTTTGATCCAAGTTTTATGTAACACCCTTTACCCATATCTAACACCGGGATAGGGTACGAGGCATTACCAGACTTATTCACAAATAAGCATTCAAAACCGAGACATGAATTTCCACTCAAATTTAAAATTTTTCAAACACATTATTATTGTCCCTCAAACAAGCCTACGAGGCCCAAAAAATGCATCGAAAGTGGTTCGGGACTAAACTAAGAACTTTGGAAACTTTTGCAGTACTTAGAAAATTTTTCATGAAAAAGGGGTCACACGCTCGTGTGACCTTATAACACGCCCGTGCTTCAGGCCGTGTTCAAATTAGGGGGCATTCTATTTATGATGTCATCATCAAATTTAGGTCACACACCGAGTCACATGCACGTGTACTTAGGTCATGTGGTCGATTAAATTTTTGTAATTTTTCATAAAATAGGTGTAGACTTCACACGGCCAGGGCACAAGCCCGTGTTCGAGGCCGTACCGCCCACACAGCTAAGAAACACACCCGTGTCTTTTCCTATGTACTCATTATTGAGCATTCTATTTTTCAACAATTAAGGTGCAGGGGACACACGGCCGAAACACATGCCCGTGGGGCAGACCGTGTGCCACACATAGCCTAGACACACGCCCGTGTGTCTACCCTTGTGGAAAAATATAAGGCTATTTACCAAGCCTTTTTGCCACCCTTCCATGCACCAACCTACACAACAAAACATAGCACCAATCCAAGCATATTCATACATCCAATTCAACCACAAACAAGATATCAATATATCTTTTACATGCTATTTCCTATCACATACAACATCTCAAACTTATCATCTCAAACCATGCAAAGTTCACATCCATGAAAGACATCATCATATGCATATATACTTAACCAATATTAGCCAATTTCAATGGCCATTTACAAAATGAATTATCAACTATCATAAGCCAACACTTTTGGCCAAATCAACTATGACACATAACAAAAAGACCAAGTCCCTATACATGCCATGACTCAAAATATTGAAATCATAAGTACCAAATGCTAATATGATAGTGTGAATGGATCTCCGACAGTCTTCGATCCCTGAGCTGGCTTGGTGACACTATAAGGCAAAGGAAAAGAAAGGGGAGCAAGCTTTAAAGCTTGGTAAGTCCCTATGCAAATAATAACCATCATACACACTTTAACATATATTTAACGTAAGTTATATTAACATAAATGTCATTGTTAATTCCTAATCAAGCTTAGCATAGACATTATTAAAATCTTAACATCAAAACTTACTCAATCAAACCAATCCGAGGTTTCATCACATATTAAGCTCATTAAGCATGAGTTTATGTACATACTTGTGCCAACTTGTAGCTTACCATAATCTTTCACATCATACCATAGTCTTTCACTACTTAAAATTTTCCGTTAAGTTTCTCGTTGAACCACTTGGAATACTAAAGGATACTCGAGAAATCTTACACACATAGTACTATACCAATGACATATCCCAGATATGGTCTTACATGGGATCTCATATCGATGCCAATAGCCCAACTATGGTCTTACACAAAATCTCATATCGATACCATATCCCAAATATGGTCTGACACGAAATCTCCACTGACCCTAATGTCATGACATTTGTATCCTAACTATTCCTAAGGTTCAACCGTGTAACACCCCTTACCCGTATTCGACGCCGAAATCGGGTACGAGGCATTATCGGGCTTAACTTACTTACTCATACAAAATTAGGTAATAAACTTTCTTTTCAACTTAAACTTTTCATTTAAACTCTTAACTTCCTTATTATGGGCCTACAAGACCCAAAACATACAATAGGGTGGCTCAGACTGAACCGAAAACTTTCGAACACTTAAAATTATTTTACTCAAATAGGGCCACACGCCCGTGTAGATATGAATACGCCCATGTGGGCAGGCCGTGTGGTCTCACACACCCATGTCCCTTGTTCGTGTGGATTTTATTTTTCATTTCAAACCTACAAGGGTTTTCACACGGCCTAACACACGCCCGTGTCTGTGGCCCGTGTCCTCACATAGCCATGACACGCCCGTGCCTTAGCCCGTGTTTGAAAACCTTAGTATTCTATTTATGACATTAGCAAACACTTAGAGGCACACGGCCTAGTCACACGCCCGTGTGCTGGCCCGTGTGATAAACTGAATTTTTCTCAATTTAGATACAGGGGACACAAGGCCTACCAACATGCCCTCAGGGCTGACCATATGTCACACACGGCTAGACACATACCCGTGTGTCTACCCGTGGACAATTATAGGGCTATTTACCAAGCCATTTGCCACCCTAAAAAAACAATCACACTTACATCAATTTCAAGCAACATTTAGCATAGCAATAATGCATCTTTAGGTATCACTAATTCATCATACATCTACTTCAACACTATTCATTTGATTGCATCAACTTGCACTTCATGAATATCATCATTGAAAATATATAACTTAACTATTATCGGCCAATTCTAATGGCCATTTACAAAATGAATTTAGTAACATTAATAGCCAACACCTTGGCTAACCAATATGACATAAACAAAACGACCAAGTACCTATACATGCCATACTCAAAATAATCAAACTTAACTATACCAAAAGAATAGATTGATAGAGTGAATTGAACCCCGACGTCCTTCGATCCCTGAGCTAGCTTGTTGATAGTACATGGAAATGGGAAAGAGGGAGTAAGCATAAAGCTTAGTAAGTTTGCATGAAATAAATAGCATCATAAAGGCTCATGATAACATCTATTCATCACACTAAATAATACACAAGTTCTCAAGCACATCGACATAACTTACTCATGCTCACTCTTACCAAATCACATTTCACATTTTTCATTCATTTCTCGTAAGTTACTCATGGGTACCTATATCACTTCATCACATAACTTTAGCACTTTTATTCTCTTGAACATGGACTTTGCTCTTGTCATCTTTAACATAAACTTAGCTCTTTACCCGTTGAACTACTTGGAATATCGAATGATACTAAATCTCATCATACATGTAACACGATGCCAATGTCATATCCAAGATATGGTCTTACACGGGATCTCATGTCTCAATGTCGAAGCCATATCCCAGATATGGTCTTATACGAGATCGTATATCGATGTCGATGCCATGTCCCAAACATGGTCTTACACAAGATCTTTCTTCGGTGCCGAGGCCATGTCCCAGACATGATCTTATACGGGACCTTTATTTGGTGCCGATGCCATGTCCCCGACATAGTCTTAGATGGGACCCTCTTTGTCTCATGTTGTGACAATGGTATCCTTGCTATTCGTAATGTTTAATTGGGACTTCAACTTAACATAATTTCATTATACTCTCATCAAGGCATCATTAATCAATTTCATAGAAATAATATTCATTTCTCATAATATCAAGCAATTGAAAACATAAGAACAGTATGTAGCTTTAATTTCACAAAAAAACTTACCTCGATACCAAAATATATGTGGAATTGTTCAATTTAGTCCACCAAATTGTTCTTGCCTCGGTTTGATCCGGGCTTCATGTTTCTTGATCTATAATAACAATTTCACATGTTTAATAATCACATTGACTGAAATAACCCATTAATCATGCTTTAGAAAAATTATAATTTTACCCCTAAACTTTCACATATTTATATTTTTACCCCTAGGCTCGTAAAATGATTTTTATCCAATTTCTTTGTATTTCAAGCCTAGCTGAATCATTTTCATAACTACAACATTCAGCAATTTCCACTAATTCACACTTTTATGAAAACTTTCATAACTTTTACAATTAGGTCCTTTTACGAGTTTTTTATGAAAATCTTTTAGAAAAAGATGTTTATCATACATCAAACTTTCATATACCTCCATAAATCATTAAAATACATGCATGTCATACATGGGTAAATTTTTAGACATAAACCCTAGCTCAAAATATAGCTAGAAATAGCTAAATCGAGCTACGAGGATTTCACAAATACGAAGAACATTAAAAATAGGGTTAGGAGGTACTTACAATCAAGCTTGAAAGATTAAGAAACCCTAGCTATGGTGCCCTTGATGTAACACCCCTTACCCGTATCCAACGACGGAACTGGGTACGAGGCATTACCATGCTTAACCTTGCAGAAACGTGTAATAACGGGCTAAAAATTTTCGTTCAAAACCCATTTCTTGCTCATTCTCGGCCTACATGGCCCTAAACATACCTCTGAAAGGTTTCGAGATCTAATCGGGGACTTTTATGAATTTGGAAATCTTTTCATCAAAACAGGGGCTACACGTCCGTGTTGAACTAGGGACACGCCCGTGCGCCCCTAAGACATGCCCGTGTCTTTCACCCATGGTCGACACTGACTAATTTCACACGGCCTTGACACGGCTGTGGCCCTGGCCCGTGTGCCAAACCTTGTCATTCTAACTTATCCACACGGCCTATACACACGTCCGTGTGCTTCAGTCGTGTGGCGATTTAAATCCCAAGTGTAAGGTGCAGACTTCACACGGCCTAGGCATACGCCCATGTGCTGGTCGTGCCTTCCACGGACTTGACACACGCCCGTATGTCTACCCATATGGGTAATTAGCAGGCTATATAACAAGCCCTTTGCCACCCTACATTACACACATACATACTCCAATTAAAAATAATACAACTCCTATCCCAAGGCACATCCAAGCTTGCATGGAAATAAATAGCAACAATAAGCTCATAATATAATACATCCATGGCATTAACTAACCATACACCAGTCATAGGCTCCTTGCCATACTTACTTACAATTGCCCTTATTTAGCACATACCATGCTACACATCATAATCATTTCTTCATGACTCATTCACGAGTACCTGTATTCACTCATTCACATAACTTTAGTACAATTCTCATTTCTACTTCTAAACTCATTTACTTATCCTATTAATCACTAGGGATAGTCAAAGACTCATTTTAATCGTCATTCATGTGGGTACGAAGCCAATGCCACATCCCAGAGGTGGTTATATATGGAGCCACTTCTAAATGCTAATGCCATATCCCAGATATGGTCTTATATGGAGTTTCACATCAAGTATCGATGCCATATCCTGGATTGTAACACCCCTAACCCATATCCGTCACCGGATTAGGGTTACGAGGCATTTTCAAATAAAATATAACTTTCGTACTGTAACACCCTTTTCATTCAATATACTTCATCCTATTCTAAAATAACCGAATTTGATACATGTTTAGATACATACTTCTCAAGCATATAACCCAAATTCATATTCATATCAATTTCATGAAATTTAAAATTTGCCTAACATCTCTCTTTATTAACTTACCACATATATGCATGATTAAAATTCTAAGTTTATTCGGTATAATCATCAACGAATACAGAATGATCAATCAATATACATTTCTTTAATAAAATCAACCACAAAACAAATACAAACACCAACTTAGCACCACCACCTACGCATTCATTTCATGCAACCATTCCTCATGTACAATCTTGTTTCAAACCAATGCACATTAAAACTTTATAGTTAGAAATACTAATAAGCATCATATGGTTACATGCATATATCACCCGTTTGCACACTTATAAACTAAGATATAGCATTCCTTTTTCAATTACATATATCAGAATGCGCATCATCTTAGCTTTTAATGCCATAAACACAAATTAACTTTGCATGATATATGCATATGATCAAAGACAGAATGTACTAATTAAACTTCCATAATTCATGAATTCTATGTCATTTAATTTATACACTATTGACCATTCATAAACATAGATCTCAAACTAAATTAACATAGAAATATAAGCATATTTAATCATGCCTAGACCGAACCTTCCATACCACCTTTCCATACAATTTATAACTACCTATACTTATCATTAACAAATGAATCTAACAAATTAACTTACATATACAAATTTTCATTATGAGATTATTATTATCACCTAACCGTAACAACCATATTTAACATTCAATAACCCAAGTTATGATTTTACAACTATATACATAACACTCATATCACCTACCACATTTCTAATAATATCTAAACTTCAATGAATACAAACATTCATTAATAGCATGAGCAAGCCATTTCATCCAAGCATATTGATGAAGTTTAACCCAAAATAAGTAGCCATTTTAGCAAGGCTATAATTATATACACGATTAAGTATCATTAGTAATACAACTTAGTCTAACCTATACATGCCTTTTGAATTAAAACCAAGTTTATCAGTACCAAAAGAGAGTGGATAGTGTGGTTAACTTCTTTGAAGATCCTTCGAGTCCGTAGCTTGAATCAAAATCTATAAAACTGAATGATGAACACACGGAATAAGCTAACTTAGCTTAGTAAGTCTTAAGCAATCATAATATACCAATTGGACATTCAAGCATTTTAAAATACTCAAGAAATAATATGGAATAAATTAGCTTAACTCGAAAATCCTTCAAAACTGAATACTTTTACCTTACTTAACATAACACTTATCATTTCCTTACCATTAGTATACAACTTATCAACTCAGCATCAAATTCAAAATATAAATCATCCTTTCTTTATAATATAATCGTAATACCCATACGCGAAACTCAATAAATTCACATAAATATTCGAACAAGTAAAGGGTCGTGTACATCCGAATTACCTTTTCAATTACATAAATATATGTTCATTGAAACTCTCATATATCCAAGCATCTAATATCAATATTTCAAAGTTTAGTACTTAAATGATCTACTAATATCGAATGTCGATGCTCATTTAGATTAACCATCATCACTATTTTACCTTTAAACTTCAATTTATATCTCATTAGATAGTTCACATATTATAGATTAAATACTCTTTTCCAACTACTCATATTTTTATACACATAATTCCCTAGGATCACATATTAATGTATATACAATAAGTATATACTTTACACTTAGTAACTTCACATAAAAGGAATATATATATTCACATATATTTGTATGTATATCCATTTGACATTTCATACATTCGTATACATGGCATCAAAGTAATCCCAATATGTCACGTAATCATAAGCATAAGGCCAAATATCCGAGGATCGGTTTGTATCCTTCATCTCAATATACTTATACGAATACCTTTAACCACATTATGCTTTCATATAACCAATTTTCTCATGACTTAGTTTATAACAATTTGCATCTACCAATTGTATACCACGTTTCATTCATCAATTCATTTACTTATTATCATCACATGTATATATGTATAATACATGAATATGAATAACCTATACCTTGTAGCGAATTTAACCCATTTCATCTTCAAATGCTTAGGCTCACTTAATTCATTTCATGACTTTACTAGTACATAATCTAAGCTTGGGATTTCAACTTCGATATAAAACCCGCTAGGCATTTGCGAATCTCACATCTCGACACTAGACTTGCTAGACTCAAGGTCCGTAGTTCAAACAGGCATTTAGCACGCTGAGCAATAAGCGGATGTAACTCACCGACACGAGGCCTGCTAGGCATTTAGCCCGATGAAGATCACGCAGACAAGGCACGCTAGGCTCGAAACCCAATATAAATCAACGCACGAGGCACGCTAGGCATTTAGCACGATAAAGATCAAGCACAAGGCCTACTAGGCTCAAGCGATATAAATCACCCAAGACGAAGCACCGCTAGCAATAAGCACGATATGATTCACCAAGACGAGGCCGCTAGGCTTGAAGCCCGAACATTCATATTATTGAGTCATCCCATTCATATCACATACTATCAATATCACATATATTTCATATAATTCAATATCACTTTCACACCATACCAATATTACATATATTCTATATAATTCAATATCACTTTCACGGATTACCTCAATGAGCTCGATTACATAAAATGCTAAATTACTTCCTCACATTTGGTTTTAACATGTTTAACTCCACAAGTTCATAATTCAACGTATACGATAAATTATAATCAATTATTATGAAATTAATTTGATTAAAGACTTACCTCAGATTTTGTCGGACAACGAAGACCGGTTATCCGTGAACTTGCGTTTTTCCCCGATCCAAAATCGATTTTCTTTGTTCTTGATCTAGAAAATTACAATTTAAACCCATTCAATTACTTTCCTATTCAATTTAATCCACGGACAAACAAATGGGCAATTTATAAATTCGTCCCTGATATTTCATACATTAACAATTTAATACATAATTTATACTCATTCGAAACATGCCATTTATACCTTAATGAGCATAAAGCCGATTGAACTTTAGGCACATTACAATCCATATATGCCTCTAATTTTGAATCCAATCACAACATTTGAAATTTTACCAAATTCACCCCTTATTGAAACCATGTATTCAATTTAGTCCATATTATGATTTTCACCTAATTACACCTAATTGCATATACATCCCTATAGCCGAATCAATCCATGAACTACATAAGTTCATATACTATCATATTTTCTATGTTTAGTCCTTCTACGATTTGTTCATAAAAATTACCCTAATATTCGTAACTTTTCAATTTAGCCCCTAATCAACCTCATTCATCAAAAACCCCAAAGTAACAATTGTTCATCTAAAATAAATCTTCCATTTCATGCCAATAATCATCTCAAAGCTCAACTTATGTTCAATGGCACATCTATCATACTAAATCAATGTACAAAATTGATGTATGGGCTTGATAAAAGAGTACATACCAATCACAAATTCATGAAATTTATCAAAATTCAAACTAAAACATACCTTAAATTAAGCCTAGCTAAAAGCGAACCTTGTTGAAGTTTTTCTCCTTTTTCTTTCTAGCTTCGGTCAAGATAGAAGAAAATAAGAACATGCAAATGTTTTCTCTATTTTTTATTTTATCTAAACATGTTAATCATTATATTATAACATAATATAAGATAAAATAATATATATAATGCCAACACTATTACATGCATAATGATGGCCATCCACTATCCATCTTTTTATGGTCTAATTGTTATTTAAACCTTCAATTTATAAAGCCATCAACAATTCGGCACTCACACATTTAACCACCAAATTTTCTTTTTATGCGATTAAGCCCTTTTTCATAATTATGCACTAAAACAATTAAATTTTAACATGAAAATTTTACACACACTAATTCACACATTCTAAGCATTTAAAATAATAGTAAATTATTTTTTTCTGACTCAGATTCGTGATTTCGAAACCACCGTTCCGATTACGGTCAAATTTGATTGTTACATGGATACAATCTTATACGATTCTCATATTCATTACTGAAGCCATATCCCGGATATGGTCTTATACGGGATCTCAACTCGGTGCCAAGGCCATATAATAGCCAGATTTAGGGGCTAGTCAAAACAGTGATCTCGGGATCAATAATCCGAGGTTTGAGAAAATTATTTTCATGTTATTTTATGTGTTATAACATGTTTACAAGGATGTATGGAAATTTTGGTGCATTAATTTTAGCGATTTCAAGCTTAATCGTGAAAAATGACTAAATCGCATAAAGTGCAAAAGTTTCATTCTATAGGCTAAAGGTATTAAATAGCCATGAAGTGTAAATTGGAGGTCTTTAAAGTGAAATTACACCTACCTAAGAGAGATGGATAGTCAAGGGGACAAGGAAATTAAAAGTTTGACAAGAGTTGGTGACTTTTGTTGAATAAATGAATAAAATAAGATGAAATAAGCAAAAGGTTATCATCTTTTTATTTTCTTCTCTTCTCCACCGAATTTTTCAGCACACAAGGGGTGTTTGAAAGCTCAAAATTTTAACAACTCATTTTCTCTTCAAGTAAGTGATTTTGATGGTTTTAGTCGATAATTTTTATACTTTTGGAGTCCCCAAAGCTTAAGCTTTCTAAAGAGGGAACTATTTTGCAAGATGGTGGAAAGTATAGGGACTTTCCATGAGAGAGTTTGTGTTTTTTGTTGACTTTTATGGAATAAAATGAATGTTTGGAAGATGAGAAATAACTTTTGTGAAAGGTGTTGTCATGAAAACACCTAATTAGGACTACAATGCAAATGTTATAATTTGTTCATTAATGCATAAAATAGTTGGAATTATGAATAGTTGTAAGATGATTAAATGTTCAGCTAGGCTTATTTGATAAGAAAATGTGATGAAAAGTGATTTACGAGCCTATGGGTAAAATCATAATTTTGCCAAAGTATAAGGGCAAAATAGTCATTTTTGCCTAAGTGTAGATTATAATGTATTATGATTTATAAGTGATTAAATGAGTAAAATTCTATTGTTTTAGATCAAGAAAAAAGAGATTCAGACCTAGAACGGGAGAAAAGAGAACCATGGACAAATAGATTTCCTTTTTACCCTTTTCGGTATCGAGGTAAGTTCATGTGTAAAATTGTACAACTCTAAGTGAAGTATTTTTAATATTTCAATGTTGTATGAATTGTTTATTGCCTCCAAGTATACGTTAAATACATTTTAATGTGATGTCATGTAACACCCCTAACCCAAAATTGTCGCCGGAATAGGATTAAGGGGTATTACCGATCAATCAGAACATTTAACCTCTAAATGTCGATACAAAGTTAAACATCATCAAACACATTCATATACAATCATAGTGTCCCTTAAACAAGTCATCAAGACCCTAAGCATGCTTATAAATCGAGTCGGGACTAAACCGAAACACATATAAAATTTCATGAAAAATTGAAACTTTTCGAGAATACAGGGGAGACACGCCTTGGGGGTAGGCCGTGCCTCTCCCACGGCTACATGACACACCCGTGTGACCTCCCTGTGGTTACATACTGCCAAAATCAACACGGTTAACAAGCACACCCGTGTGCTAAGGCCTTGTCCTATAAGGTCATATACTACCATTTCTCGCATGACCTGTAGGCACGCCCATGCCATGGCCGTGTGCAGTTTAAGCCACATTCTGCCAATTTACCCACGGTCTGAGGCACGCCCATGAGCCCCAACTGTGTGACATTATAGGCCATTTTTGCAAGGCCAACATGCCACCCACTTAGGGTCAAACCTACAAGCCAATCAACCAAACATCTCATGCACATATTGCCATCTAAAAGCATACCAATTTAGCAATTTAAAACATGCAATCAAAACCAACTCTAATCATACCCAATTCAATACCAATACTTATTCTATCACAAGCATAATTCATTCCCAATCTCACTACCCCTACTAGCATTTATCAACACAAAGTTACCACTCAATAGCAAATTTATCAATCTACAAATCATGCCAAAAGATGCATCATATATATACCACATTCATTCATGACAAACCTATCACATATCTAGCCACATCTCATGGCTACTTACAAATCTCAAACTTGATTCAATTAACTAGCCTATACATGCCATATTCCAGCTATATACATCTTTTCAAAAGTACCAAAATAGAATGCCGATAGTGTGATTGAGAAGCTAACGATCCGAGATCCGAGCTAGCTTTATTGACACTGCAAGGCAGAGAAACAAATCACACAGTAAGCTTTCCAAAGCTTAGTAAGTTCGCAATATAATACATATTACTCAATACTACAACATCAATATGTATATATATATGTACCATCACATAGATAAAGGCACAACTAAGCACATTATCAATCTCAACCACATACCCAATTATCTATTCATTCAACTCTTAAATCTATCATCAACCACATAAGTTCAAACTTACCTTGATCAACACATAGTTACTTACCATTTATGCTACTCAATTGTTCGATATTACCTCTCGTTCAACCCTTGCTATTTCATTGGTCTATTCGCACACTTAGTGTCAATTTCATAACTGAAACATAATCATCACCGCACAATTAGTGCCAATACATTAAACCGAACTTATATCGGTATCGCACACATAGTGCCAAGTCGATAAGCCGAAGCTTCTATCTTTTCACACACACAATGCCAATCATCTCTTTCTCATTTCAAATTTCACACACTTAGTGCCCCTTTATCTCAATTCAACACATAGCATTTCAAATCTCATAGATACATATACATCCATTCAATTTATATCACATAGATAAAGTTTACAACTAGTATTATATCCGAACTTACCTCGGATGTCAAAATACCAAAACGGTCGATTAATCGAGCACTTTGTCTTTGCCTCGATCTCGATCCGAACCTCTCCGTTCTTGGTCTATACACATTTAAATTCAATCCATTTAATCACCAAATCATTCATTTTAATCCAAACAGACATATTTAAGGCATTTTACAAAATAGCCCTCACATTTTCACATTTCGACACTTTAGTCCCTATATCACAAAATCATCAAATTCATAAATTCCACATATTCACATGCTTGGTCGAACCTCTCTAGGGATTATATAAGTCCAAATATTTCATCAAATTTTCTATTTAGTCCCTCAACTTTCCATTTTTCTCAATTTAGCCCAATATACTCAATTTTGCCAAAATCCAAATACAAACTATGCTAACCCAACACTAAGCTCTCATATTTCAATATCAACTAACACATAGCTCAAACATTCATCAATGGCTCATCACAAAAACATCATCAATACATAGAATTTGAGCATGGGTTTTGTAAAGCACAAAGCAACGATTATAAAAAAGTAAAAATTATCAACAATCGAGCTAAAAACGCATACCAATTGGAGCTTGAAGTAGCCAAAAGTTTCAAAACTTCAAATCCTTTTTTTTTCTCAACTTTCGGTGGAAGAAAAGATGATAATGGCTATCAAATTCCTTTTTGTTTTTATTATAATAACATTTTAAACAAATACCAATTTTTCCCTTCTATAAAACATATAAAACAAATATAAATTAAGGCTAATTTGTCATTTAGCCATCCATTAACTAAATAATGGTCAAATAACAATATAAGGCCTCCACCTTAAAAATCCAACATTAATTAAGTACTCATAAATTAGCACATAGCTTTCACTTACTATGCAATTAAGTCATTTCTCTTAATTCGACAAACAAACGATTAAATCATCACACAGAATTCCCACACAGACCATGTCACATACTATTCACACAAAAAATAATATTAAATTATTATTTTGACCTTGAATTTGTGGTCTCGAAACCACTGTTTCGACTAGGGTCTAAATCGGGCTGTTACATGTTAAGAAATGAAAGTCTTGATTTAAACCATGAATAGTGAAAATGCAAATAGCATGATACGATGGTAGTTAAGGTTTCGTGTAAGACCTTATTTAGAATATGGCCTAGGTGTGGGATTTTGTATAAGACCGTGTCAGGGACATGGCATCGATATGTTAAATCATATAAGACCCTATCAGGGGTATAATGTCAATGTGGCATTATGTGTATGAGACTCAAGAGTGTTTTTTAATAATTTGAGTGATTCAACAAGTATGTTGAAAACAAGAATAAACGTAGTTGTACCACGAGAGGTACAGGTATGTGTTAGAACTGAATTGAGATAAATACGGTATATGATGAAACCACAGTGGGTTATGTGTAAATGATGCACATTGGTTGCATAGGTTATAATTAGTAATGCATTGCGTGAATGCAAACGATTATCGTAAAAAGCTAAGTAAAAATGGTAGTGTGTGAGGAGGTTCCTGGATGAACATTTCAAATAGAGAAATGCATGTGGATAACTATCCATGAGTGTATAATAATGGTGGCCTATGTGCAATACCACATTATTAATTGTTAGCGATAGGTTGTGTACGATACCATCAACAAAATTATTAACGGTGGGCTGTGTGCGTTACCACCTTATTAATTATTAAATTATGGGCTGTGTACGATATCACTTATAATATCATTTGGTGGGCTAAGTGCGATACCACCGTAATTATTCTTGAGGGTGGGCTAAGTGTAAAACCACCGAGTGATTGGTAGCATGAGTGGCTTATGGAAGAAAAAATGTTTGATGTGTTGTTTTATGTGATTATGTGGTGACAAGTGCAGGGATGTATGCTAATTAAAATAAGTGTTTGCCTGTGGCATGGTTAGAATGTGGTAAGAGACGGAATGAGTAAGCTTCAATAATGATTAAGCTTTAAGAATGATTGAGTAGGTAACCATGAGTCTAAGAGTAAAACTCATTATAATACCTTGTGGTAGAGTAAAATCAATGAATGTCAATAGTTGATTGTTATATGCGTATGAACTTACTAAGCATTATTTCTTACTCCTCTTCCTTTCTCATCTCTTATAGGTTAACTTAGCTAGCTCGGGTTGGAGACCGCCGGAGGTGTTTTAACACTATTGAGCAGACACTTGGTATGAGATTTCAAGTCCTTATGAGTTATGGCATGTATAGGGATCTCTTTAAAGATGATTAATTCATAGTTAATATAGCCAAATGTGTTGGCCAAGAAAGTTTAAGATTTGGTTGTGAATAGGCATAAATGATGGCTTTAGTCGATTATAATTGTGCTATAAATAGTTCTCCCTTGTGTTTGGGATGAAGATTTCATTTGTATGAATCAAATGTGTTTAATTCAAGAATAGTATAAATGATTAAAGAATGTTGTGTGATGGTGTATGAGCATAAGCAAGATAGGATGGCTAAATGGCTTGCAAAATAGCCTTGAGTTGGTCCACACGAGTAGACACATGAGCGTGTGTCTAGTCCATGTGTGACACATGGTTAACCCACATGGTTGTGTTAATAGGCCGTGTTTCCCCCGTATATTAGTGTTTTAAGTCAGATTAAACCACGGGCTAGCCACACGGGCGTGTGCCTAGGCCGTGTGAGATGGTCAATTTTACCACGGGTATAGAACACGTGTTCTTGGGCTGTGTGACACAAATAGATTTGCCAAGTTTTTTTACACGGGGTAGGGACATGGGCTTGTATGACCACACGACCTAACCCACAGGCGTGTCCCATTACACATGGGAGTGTGGCCCTTAATTAGAAGAAAGAAATTTAAAGATCGTAAAAGTTTTTGGTAGGGTTTTGAAATCCCTCGTATGTATGTTTAGGGCCTCATAGGTCCTTAATGACGTGTGTTGTGATGATGAAAGAGAAATGTCAAGTTGGGATTGAAGTTGTGTGATTTAAGTAGATGAAGTCCGGTAATGCCTAGTGCCCGGTTCTGGTATAGAATTCGGGTAAGGGGTCTTACAGGCCATGTCCTAGACATGGTCTTATACGGAACCTTATCTATTTCATATCTCGACGACAGCAATGTCATATTTAATATAGTCCACTAGGACCTCATTAAACACCCCAAACCCGGCCCACGAGCCTTGACTGGATCTGGTATGTTCCTTGAGTAAAAACTTTTCAAATCTTGTTTGTTGATTTGGAAAAATATGGATGGTTTTGAAGAACATTCGATTTGTGTTGGGTTCAGATTGGAAATGGTGTTGTTTATGTGTCAAAACATTTAAATATTTGTTTACATTTTTGAGAAAATTTATTTAGTCTCAATTTAATAACAACCTTATCATAATAAACCAATTTAAAATACTTATTTAAAGCAGTTAATAATAATGGCCATAATTACATCAAAAACAAATCCGAATAAATCAAATACTAAAAAAGACAATGAATATAGAATAACTCGAAATGAGCATGACCACCACGAGCTCCCGCCAGGCTTGGTCCATTATTGAGTGTCACCGAAAAATATCCCATAACAGGGGTGAGTCAAAGCAGACTCATTGTATAACCACCAACACGAGTCCCAACGATTCAAATATATCGATCATACATATACATATAGTAAATTATAAGGAATGATGCAATTCCGAACCCAAACCTATATAACCATCCGCTACACATCACCCGTACGAACCATCACACCGTGGGGACTACTAAGTCGACCCTCCATCCGCTACACATCATTGAAGGCGATCACTTGCGCAGATGACTTGCACATCGCCTTATAAATTCGTGGCATAGCCACAGATAATATTTTGTGACATAAGTCACCACATTCGATTTCATGACATAAGTCACCACATTCAGATATTGTGGTATAAAACCACTAAATCACTTCCCCTTTCATAATCACCCATGTGCCCCATGTCATACAAATCATGCAAAGATTATGCCACATTCTTTATTTCACATTCTTACCAATATTCACATATGTGTCATAACAGGTATTCTTTACATTGTTAACATAGTTTTAGAGAATAACGTACCTGAATATGCCGTACCATTGAATGGCACCTTAAGCCATATCTTTCACATTCTTATTAACACATATATTAAATTAAATCCGTAAATCTATTAAGATTCAATGTGGGTTACACACTTGGTTCACTTGACGCTTTCACTGAAATCCCGAAAACCCGATCTAATGCTTTAGATCCTTAGTTCCTACATTCGGCCAACCTTAAGTGTTTCAGTAAAAAACCATTCGGCTAAATAATCAAATCCCGAAGGATTAACGTAACCGAAATCTTACCTTGCTACCGATTTGATTACTAATCAAATCCCAAAATTCTGTGATATTTCTTCCTTGCAATCGGCCAACACTAGTTCACTGGACTTGGTTAGTTCCGGCTTTTGAACAAATAAGAAACCGATCTACAATATTAACTATGGCATTGGCCGACTATCATGGTTCACTTACCTTGTGGATCTAAATCCCGAAAAGTGTCCCTTGGTTGTGGTATCTATCAAAATACCTATAAACTCATGTTAGATCCAATTCTAACATTAAATCACAATAAGTAGCCCTTGGCCGAATATCACATAACTTACCTTGGATATTGAAATCTCGAGACCTCCTTATAGTCGATTATAGCAAAATCCCGAAAGAATCCTTCATAGTTTCGACCAAAGACATTAAGGGGATTAGTTCCTAGATTTTGGCTAAAAGAAAAGATTGAAGATTGAATATCAATTGATCTTACCCTTAAGAAATCGGCCAAAGAGAGCTTGCAGGAGAAATCGGTTCAAAGAGTTTAAACTTTCAGCTCTTGGATGATCACTAGAAAGATTTGATTTTAACAAGAAAAGAAAATAAAAGTATAGGACATAGGAAGAATCGGTAATGGCTATCAAATGGGAAAGAGAGGCATTTTTGGTGTGATTTGTGTATGGAAAAGAAAAGAATGAGAATTCAGATGAGAACAAAGATAACTTTCGGCTAGAACAATTAAAAGAAAAAGAAAAGTGACAGCTTTGGAGAGAAAAGAACAAACGAAAGGGAGGCTACAATGCTTAATGAAATTCGGTTATCCCCCCTTAATATGCTTGGCCAAAAATCACATCAAAGGAGTCCCTAGGCCAGCCACACTCATCCCCTATCTATTCCCTTATTTTTCTCTTATCACTTCATTTAAAATTAATAAAAATAATCCATCATTTATCTCTTATCTTAGCTGAATTTTAAAAAAAATTAAACTCATCCCTTTAGTGCCTTAGTGCCGTCCACTACTGCTCACTCCTGCAGCAAAATAAAACTCTTTCATTTACTTCCCACATTGCTCGAACCTAGGCCCTTGCACCCTACTTGTGGCGTCACATACTGAGCCCCTAAGTGGCGCCTCCAAGCCACTTAAACAAGCCCACTTTTATGTCATATTTCCCCTACTAATTTTCTTAAGACCTCTTAGGCTTAGCTCCCTCTTGAAACTTAAAATTAAATAATTTCTAAAGCATTTATCTACATTCTGAAGTTCACAAAATTCATAAAACACATTCATAATATACACAGGCATACAAGCACATGCAATTAAGCAAAAATTCACAAGCCCTAATTCCCGGATATTACAGTTCTACCCCCTTAAAATAATTTCGACCTCGAAATTACCTGGCTAGAATAGGTGGGGGTATTGTTATAGCATTGCTTCTTCCGGCTCCCAAGAAGCTTCTTCTGATCCCTAGTTACGCCACAACACTTTGACCAGAGGGACCGACTTCCTCCGAAGCACCTTCACATCTCGTTCCAGAATCTGAATCGGCTCTTCTTCATAGGACAGATCTGGTCTCAGCTTCACCTCCTCAACCGGTATTATATGAGATGGATCTGATCGATATTGACGCAGCATCGAGACATGGAATACGTCGTGCATCTGCTGCAACTCTGGTGGCAACTCTAACTGGTATGCCACTGTTCCAACTCGCTTCAATGCCCGATAAGGTCCTATAAACCTAGGACTTAGCTTCCCTTTTTGACCAAATCTCATCACCTTTTTCCAAGGCGACACTTTAAGAAACACTTGATCTCCCACATCAAATTCTATTTCCTTCCGTTTGAGATCTACGACGACTTACGCTGTCCGATGCCTCCTTCAACCGTGTCTCAATTACCTAACCTTTTCTTCCAATTACGCCAAAATTTTTGACCAAAATCGACATTCTCCCAATTCCGTCCAACATGTGGGAGTGCGATATTTTCGTCCATACTGAGGCTTCAGACGATGCCATCCGAATACTTGCACGATAATTTGTTGTTGTAAGCAAATTCCGCTAAAGGCAAATATTCTTCCCAACTTCCTCTGAAGTCTATCACACTGCCCCTCAACATATCCTCCAACACTTGTATCACTCGCCGATCGGGGCCGTCATTTGTGGATGAAATGCCGTAATGAAGTCCAATCTGGTGCCTAAAGCTTGATGTAGCACCTTCCAAAATCGAGACGTGAACCTCGAATCCCTATTCGAGATAATCGACATCGGCACTCCGTGTAGCCTTACAATTTCCGTAACATACAACTTTGCTAACCTCTGGAGAGAATAGTCAACCCACACTGGAATGAAATGCACAGACTTTGTCAGCCAATCCACTATCACCCATACCGAGTCCTTCTTAGTAGGTGTAAGGGGAAGCCCACTAACGAAGTCCATGGTAATTTCTCCCACTTCCATCGTGGAATCCTAATCGATCAAGCAATCTCGACAGAACTTGGTGTTCAGCCTTAACTTGCTGACACGTTAAGCACTTTCCTACAAATTCGATAACTTCGCTTAAGACCAGGCCACCAAAACTGTTCCCTTAGATCTTTGTACAACTTACTACCTCCAGGATGTATAGCATAAGGGCTACTATACGATTCCTAAAGAATTCTCTGTCGTAACTCCTCGTTCTTAAGATCTGAGACCTTACCCTTGAAACACAATACTCCATCGCCATTAATACCATAGTCCTTCAACTCCCCGCTCTGTACTTGCCGAAGCTTAGCACTTAGATCATCATCCGCCAACTAACCCTCTTTCACCTCATTCATCCATGTCGGCTTAACTTGCAATCCTGCCAATAAGCTTTCGTCGTCATACAAGTAAAATGTGCAAACATTGCCCTCAGATCCAACACTACTTTTTGACTTAAGGCATCTGCCACAACATTCGCCTTGTCCGGGTGATACTCTATGGAACAATTGTAGTCCTTCAATAAGTCCACCCACCTTCGCTGTCTCAGGTTCAACTCTTTCTGAGTCAGCAGATACTTAAGGCTTTTGCGATCTGTATAGATCACTGACTTCTCTCCATAAAGATAATGTCTCTATACCTTAAGAGCAAAGACCACTGCCGCCAACTCCAAATCGTGCGTCAGGTAGTTAGCCTCATGTGGCTTTAATTGTCGAGACGCATAAGCAACTACCTTCCCATCTTGCATCAATACGCTTCCCAAACCTGTGTGAGAAGCGTCACAATACACCATGAATTCTTTCCCTACCTCAAATTTGAATCGAGCTGGAGCTTAGTCAAAACCCTCTTAAACTTCTCAAAGCTTTCTTGCTGCTTATCAGTCCATATGAAAGGTACCTCCTTCCTTAGCAACTTCGTCAAAGGCATGCGATCGACGAGAACCCTTCTACGAACCTTCTATAATAGCCTGCCAATCCCAAGAAGCTATGAACCTCCGCCATAGACTTGGGTGGTTTCCAATCCAATACTGCCTCAATCTTCCGAGGATCCACCCTTATTCCTTCAGTAGATACCACATGTCCTAAAAACGTAACTTCCTTCAGCCAAAATTAGCACTTGCTGAACTTGGCATATAACTTTTTCTCCCTTAACACTTGCAACACGACTCGGAGGTGCTCATCATGTTCTTCCTCAGACTTAGAGTACACCAAATTGTCGTCTATGAACACAACAACGAACCGGTCCAGATAGGGTTGGAAAACCCAGTTCATCATGTCCATGAACGCGGCTGGGGCATTTGTCAATCCGGATGGTATTACCAAGAACTCATAATACCCGTACCTTGTCTGGAAAGCTGTCTTATGGATATCAACCTCCTTCACCTTAAGCTGATGATATCCAGACCTTAGATCTATCTTCGAAAATACTGCGGCCCCCTTAAGCGGATCGAACAAGTCATCTATTCTTGGCAAAGGGTACTTGTTCTTGATGGTCAGCTTATTCAACTGACGATAATCTATGCACATGTGCATAGTTCCATCTTTCTTCTTCACAAACAAGACCGGTGCTCCCCATGGAGACACACTGGGTCGAATAAACCCACGATCAAGCAACTCTTAGATCTGAGCCTTGAGCTTAACCAACTCCTTTGGTGCCATTCAGTATGGGGCAATTGACACAAGAGCTATACCCGATAGTAAGTCAATTTTGAACTCCACCTCCTTGTCCGGGGGTATTCTAGGTAGTTCCTCGGGAAAGACATCCACAAAGTCTCTTACTGTTCTAACTCCACTAACTCCCCCTTCTTTTGCATCCAACACACTAACAAAGGCCAAAAATGCCTTGCACCTTTTTTGAACCATCTTATTAGCCTTTAAAGCAGAAACTACGTTAGACAAGTAGTTTCCTCTTTCTCCTATCATAATTACCGCCTTATCCTCCGGCGTCCTTAACTCCATTCGCTTAGCTGTACAATCCAATATAGCCCGGTGTTCCATTAGCCAGTCGATGCCAAGGATAATATCAAATTCTCCGAAGGGTAGTTCCATCAAGTCGGTAGGGAATACCACTCCCTGAAGCTCTAGAGGTACACTCCAAAATATCTTATTCACCACTACAGTTTAACCCAATGGGCTTACTACAGTTATCTCCCTATTAGATAGTTTAGAGGGTATGCCTAGTGTTTCAACTACTATACATGCAACATAAGAGTGGGTAGAGCCAACATCTATCAAAGCAATGTAAGGTTTTCCAAATATAAGGAACGTACCGATTTTGACGTTTGGTGCATCTCCTTCCTCCCTCCGGCGGACTGCATACACCAGGCCCGGCTGTCTTGCCTCTATATTACCACCACTGCCCTGTGTTCCACATCCTCTTCCAGCACCATTACCTCTACCAACTGCACCACGGCCCCACCGAGGTCAGCCGGTCCACATCTTCCACTGATTATAGCCACGACACATTGGTCGACTCCGTCTATCTTTATAGGGCATGTCCTTGATCATATGATCCTTAGACCCACACTTGAAGCATCCTCCCATTTTCTTCCAACACTCTCCTAAATGCATCTTCCCACATTGGTCACAAGTACAGATCTTGTCCTCCGTAGCGACTTGTCGATCTCATGACCCATCAATTCTAGGCCTCTTTTGCTCACTCCTTGAAGACCCTGATGATCCAAAGCCTCTCTTTTGCCTATTCCGGTCTGTATTTTGTCTCACTGAGTCCTTAATCCCTTCGGCTACCTTAGCCTTCTTCACCAATACGATAAATTCCCACTCCTGCAGTTGAGCTATCAATAACCTCAGATCATCCCTTAGTCTGTCCTCAAATCGGACACACCGCTCATACTCTGTCGACACAATACCTTGAGCATAACGGCTCAGCCTTAGAAATTTTGCCTCGTATTCCGCTACAGACTTATTCCCCTGAACCAGCCTCAAAAACACCTTCCTCTGTGCATCTACATAACTAGTTCCAATGTACTTCTTCTGATATGCCACCTTAAAATATTCCCAGGTAAGATCATCAGCGGCAGCACCTTCGAACTGTGAGCCACCATTGATATGACTCATCACGGAATAGCGACACTATCCCTTTCAGTTTCTCCTCGGCAGTTAGGTCCAAATCGTCCATTATCCATTCCGTCGCGTCTAACTAATACTCAGCCGTATTGGGCGCCACACCAGATACTCCACGAAAAAACTCAGCTCCATTGGCTCGAAGTCACTCAGGTACCGACTTTCGAGCTCCCATGCCTCCACCTACTCCAGCCACCCTTTTCAAAACCCGCAGCATCGTCTGTGATACTGCATCATCCCCCGTCTGATCCTGATATTCCATATCAGCGGCTGGTGGTGGTGGCATTTCATTTTTGAACCCTTGTCCGGACCTAATGGGCTCCGACACGGTCATTCAGCCTCTACCACGACCACGCACGTTACGACCACGTCCCCTAGAATTCATGCTTGCGTTTATCTGATTAAAGAATTTTATAAATTAGTTTTTGTTCCACTGATTTATCACGAACAGTCTTATGTTCAATAGTTCTAAAGAGTAGTTCTTTCGATTTCATACACATACAGTCTCAATTCATTCATTCAATCACATTCATGAAGTTGCGTTCATTACAGAAAAATGTTGTAGTTGTCATTGTTTGTTGTTTTCCACTACCTAGGGGTATTTCTATAATTTTATCCTATAGGGGTATTTTGGTAATTTTCCAAATTAGGGTACTTGAAATTTTCACAAAGTAGAGATTTTTGGTATTTTTACAAAATTGAAACACTTGGTAATAAAATTTCAAGGGTAAAATGATAATTTTATAAACTGAGGGTATTTTTGTAATTTTTCAAACCAGGGGCATTTCGGTAATTTTTGCAAAATATGGTTCTGGTGACTTTTCAAAATAAGGGTATTTTGGAAATTTTAAATTGAGGCACTTGATAACTTTCCACACCGAGGTATTTTGGTCATTTATGCAGTGTTAGGGTAATTTGGTTAATTTGTAAATTAGGGGTATTTTGGTCATTTTTTTAAAAAGCGAGGTACTTTTGGAATTTTAAAATCATGGTTTGTCTTTAGAATTTTAAAAAATAAGGTGACGGTCTCTTTCGGGTTTTAGTTGTTGAGTTTAGCTCACGATCGAGTCCTCTTGATTAGGTGAACCGTCACTACGCACTGTAGGATTCGGCGGTGAGGAGGTGAGTCACTAGGATCGCTTAAATACCAAGCTCCCACCGAATCCAATCCTGGACATGCGCACAACGATTGCCACACCCTTAACTCGGTGACCCAGACATAGGTTTGTTTGGTTAGACATTAAGTTTTATGTAACTTGGTGTTGAAATAGGCTAACCCTAGGGTTTAATTCCTAATTCACTAATCTACGTCCCTATATGTCCCACATACAAATCACAAAAGAGTTAGGAGTACTTACCTGGTGGACTTCGGGCCGGAGACTCAGGTGCCATGCCAGAAAACCTGCTTATTTCACAAAAATTTTCACAAAATTCATTTGGGCTTGATTTTGAAAACTTTATGGGCTTTAAAACCCAAGGCCGAGAGTTTCAAACTGGGCTCTGATACCAAGCTAAAACACCCCAAACCCGGCCCACAAGCCTTGACCGGATCTGGTATGTTCCTTGAGTAAAAACTTTTCAAATCTTGTTTGTTGATTTGGAAAAATATGGATGGTTTTGAAGAACATTCGATTTGTGTTGGGTTCTGATTGGAAACGGTGTTGTTTATGTGTCAAAACATTTAAATATTTGTTTACATTTTTGAGAAAATTTATTTAGTCTCAATTTAATAACAACCTTATCATAATAAACCAATTTAAAACACTTATTTAAAACAGTTAATAATAATGGCCATAATTACATTAAAAACAAATCCTGAATAAATCTGAAATACTAAAAAAAAAAAGACAATGAATATAGAATAACTCGAAATGAGCATGACCACGATCGAGCTCCCGCCGGCTCGGTCCATTACTGAGTGTCACCTGAAAAATATCCCACAACGGGTGAGTCAAGCAGACTTAGTGTATAACCACCAACACAGAGTCCCAACGATTTAGGTATATCAGATCATACATATACATATAGCAAATTATAAGGAATGATGCAATTCTCGAACCCAAACCTATATAACCATCCGCTACACATCACCCGTACCAACCATCACACCGTGGGGACTACTAAGTCGACCCTCCATCCACTACACATCATCGAAGGCAGTCGCTGCAGACGACTTGCACATCACCCTTATAAATTCGTGGCATAGCCACCAGATAATATTTTGTGACATAAGTCACCACATTCAGATTTCGTGACATAAGTCACCACATTCAAATATTGTGGTATAAAACCACCAAATCACTTCCCCTTTCATAATCACCCATGTGCCCCATGTCATACAAATCATGCAAAGATTATGCCACATTCTTTATTTCACATTCTTACCAATATTCACATATGTGTCATAATGTATTCGTAACATTGTTAACATAGTTTTAGAGAATAACGTAGCTGAATATGCCGTACCATTGAATGGTACCTTAAGCCATATCTTTCACATTCTTATTAACACATATATTAAATTAAATCCGTAAATCTATTAAGATTCGGTATGGGCTACACACCTGGTTCACTTGACGCTTTCACTGAAATCCCGAAAACCCGATCTAATGTATTAGATCCTTAGTTCCTACATTCGGCCAACCTTAAGTATTTCAGTAAAAAGCCATTTGGCTAAATAATCAAATCCTGAAGGATTAATGTAATTGAAATCTTACCTTGCTGCCGATTTGATTACTAATCAAATCTCAAATTCCGTGATATTTCTTCCTTGCAATCGGCCAACACTAGTTCACTGGACTTGGTTAGTTTCGGCTTTTGAACAAATAAGAAACCGATCTACAATATTAACTATGGCCTTGGCCAACCATCATGGTTCACTTACCTTGTGGATCTAAATCCCGAAAAGTGTCCCTTGGTTGTGGTATCTGTCGAAATACCTATAAACTCATGTTAGATCCAATTCTAACATTAAATCACAATAAGTAGCCCTTGGCCGAATATCACATAACTTACCTTGGATATTGAAATCCCGAGACCTCCTTATAGTTGACTATAGTAAAATCTCGAAAGAATCCTTCATAGTTTCGGCCAAAGACATTAAGGGGATTAGTTCCCAGATTTCGACTAAAAGAAAAGATTGAAGATTGAATATCAATTGATCTTACCCTTAAGAAATCAGCCAGAGAGAGCTTGCAGGAGAAATCGGTTCAAAGAGTTTAAACTTTCGGCTCTTGGATGATCACTAGAAAGATTCGGTTTTAACAAGAAAAGAAAAGAAAAGTATAGGACCTAGGAAGAATCGGTAATGGCTATCAAATGGGAAAGGGAGGCATGTATAGAAAAGAAAAGAATGAGAATTCAGAGGAGAACAAAGATAACTTTCGGCTAGAACAATTAAAAGAAAAAGAAAAGTGACAGCTTTGGAGAGAAAAGAGCAAACGAAAGGGAGGCTAGAATGCTTAATGAAATTCGGTTATCCCCCTTTACTATGCTTGGCCGAAAATCACATCAAATGAGTCCCTAAACTTTGGCAAAATAACCATTTTGCCCCTAGGCTCGGAAATTAATTCTAATCACATTTCTACCTTCAACAAGCCTAGGTGAACATTTAATACTCTTATAGCTATCATCAAAACTCAACATTTCACATAATTACTACAAATTTGTAACCTTTTCATCTAGGTCCAATTAGGTGTTTTCAAGACAACACCTTTCACAAAAGTTATTCATCTAACAACTAAGACTCAATTTCTTCCATAAAAATGTAGCAAATAACTAAGATAGCTCTCAAGGAAAAACTCTAAACTTTTTACCATATTTCACAATAGTCCCTCATTTGAAAGCTTAAGCTTTAAGGGTCCCAAAAGTACAACTATTTTCAAGAAAAGATCACTAGAACACTTACTTGTGAAGAGATGAGCGTGCTAAAATTTTTAAAGCTTTCTACCCTTTATTTGCTGCTAATTTTTGGTGGAAGAGTGAAAGAGAAAAAGATGATATCTTTTCTCTCCTTATTTTATTAATACTAGTCAAATTAGTCCACCTACTATCACCAACTTTGACCAACTTTGACAAATTTGTCTCCTATGCTAGTCTATGGCCAGCCAAGCAAATATTGGGGGTCTAATTGTCTTTTAAAGACCTCCAATTGTCAATCTATGGCTATTTGGTACCTTTAGCTTATAGATTGGAACTTTTGCACTTTACGTGATTTAGTCTTTTTTGCGATTAATCATGAAATCGTTAAAATTAAAGTACCAAAATCTTCATGCACATATACTTCATGCTCTAACTCATAATATAACATGAAAATAAATTATCTAATCTCATAATAGTGACCCCGAGATCACTATTCTGACTAGCCCCTAAATCAAGCTATTATAATTCTCCCCCTTAAGGATTTTCGTCCTCAAAATCTTACCGGTGAAAAGGTTGGGATATTGGTTTCTCATAGTTTCTTCGGGCTCCCATGTAGCCTCATCTATTCCGTGCCTTTGCCATAGAACTTTCACTAGGGCTATGCTTTTGTTTCTTAATTGTTTCACCTCTCAAGCCAAGATTCTAACCGGCTCTTCACCATAAGTCAAGTCTGATTGTAATTCTACCTCTGTCGGTACTATGACATGTGAAGGGTCTGAACGGCATCGGCGTAACATGGATACGTGAAAGATGACATGAATCTTTTCCAGCTCAGGTGGTAAGGCCAACCGATAAGCTATTGATCCTATCCTCTCGATAACTTCATAAGGTCTGATAAAATGCAAACTCAATTTGCCCTTCCGATCAAATCTGAGAACTTTCCTCCAAGGTGATCCTTTCAAGAACACTTTATCACCGACTTTAAATTCAATCTCTTTCCTTTTCAAATTTGAATAGGACTTTTGCCTATCTGAGGCAGCTTTCAGACATGCACCTATCACTTTTACCTTCTCTTCAGTTTCCTTAACCATGTCAACCCCGTGAATCTGTTTCTCTTTATGTTCTGACCAATACAAGGGCGTTCGGCACTTACGCCCATACATTGCCTCATAAGGCACCATTTTCAGACTTAACTGAAAGCTGTTATTATAGGCGAATTCCACCAATGGTAAGTATTTCTCCCAATTACTGTGGAATTCCAAAACACAACATCGAAGCATGTCTTTAAGTATCTGAATTACCTTCTCCGACTGCCCGTCGGTTTGTGGATGAAAGGTTGTACTTGTAACATCCTGAAATTGGGCCTAGTAGGATTGAGCTCAATGGGCCTTGGGCTTAGTAGCGTTTAAATTTTTTTTGGAGAACAAGAGATCGGTTTAAATGCAAGTTGGACCAATTAGATAAGTGAGTTTGGAAGGTTAGGGGGCTTCTATGAAGTCCCGGGTTCAAGTTAGGCCTTAGGAAAAATTTTGGTTTTAGGTGAAAAAAACCCTGGAGGTTGGCGGGTAGGCCTTAAGAATAAAATGTGGAGGAAAATGATACAAGTGGAGTGTGTGGTGTAGTGGCAAAGTGACGCCACTTAAGGACAAGGGAATGACGACACAAGGAAGGAAGGAGGTCCAAGGTTCTAGTTGTAGTGTTTGCATTCCTTTTAGATTATTTTTTATTAAATGAATTTAGACCTTGGCCATAGGGTTATATTTAGTTGCGCATGGTTTAAGACACAAGGAGCTGGTTGGTAAAGTGGCAAGTGACGTGAATTAGATAATGGGAGAGCTTGGGTTCGAATCTCATGAGGAGCAAGGGAGTATTTATTTTACTGGATTAGACGATAAGAGTTTCAGATTGAATTTAAACTCTCTTGATGAAGGATCCCACATCGAAAAGATACAAGGAATGAAGGTGAAGAGCTAGCTATATAAAGAGCATGCCGGAGGAGGTTAACATACCTTGGTGGGCGTTGGGCACGAGGCGGTCGCAAGTAGCGATTTAGCACCGAGTCCTATCGGTGTGTAACTCTCTCTACTCTAGTGTAGAGCGGCAAATGCCAAGTGCTTGGAATCACGGCATTAATAGCCACACGAGCGTGCGGCGCATGTGTGGGGCTTCGACGTGATAGTTGAGGCCATAGTAGTATTCTTGTGGGTTGAAATTTGCTTGGGCGCGATGGGGGCGATGGGCCCAATAGGCCCATGGGGCCAATTGGAATAAATTGTATGATGATATGGTATATAGTGAACTAGACTAGATGTAACCTATATACGTGGTTAGATTTGTGTTAGGTGGGCCACACGGTGTGGGCAGAATGGGCCAAAATCGGGTTTTAGGCCCAATAGTGCAGTGACGACCAAAATGGTAGTCGAGTCCCTCAAGGTAACATTAGACCTCTGGGAGGGCCATTGTAGGTGCGAAATTACAAAAATACCCTTGGTAGGTAAATTACGAAAATACCCTTGGTGGGTAAATTATGAAAATACCCTTGGTGGTTAAATTATAAAAATACCCTTGGTAGTTAAATTATGAAAATACCCTTGGTGGGTAAATTACAAAAATACCCTTGGTAGGTAAATTACGAAAATACCCTTGGTGGGTAAATTACGAAAATACCCTTGGTGGGTAAATTATGAAAATACCTTTAGAGGTTGGTTAGATTGATTATGTTGTATATTATTATTCTGATTATGATGGTAATTCGTTTCATACGTTATTTGATATATGATTGCATACATGTCATCTGCATACACAATTGTAATATTATGTATGTTGCATGGGCATATGGGTGATAATGATAAAGGGAAGTGTTCGGTGGTTTTACCACATTATCCGTGACCTATGTCACATATTATGAATCTGGTGACTCTGTCACATTATCCGTGGCTATGCCACAATTATAAGGACGATGTGCGATTGACTACAGCGATTGCCTTCGATGGTGTGTAGCGGATAGAGGGTCGATTTAGTAATCCCCGATGTATGTGACGAGTGTGGTGGTGTGTAGAGGTTGGATACTTAGGTTGGGTGGGTTGCATTGCATACATGCTTAATATGTTGTATTTGTATGGGTTGATATATGTTCTTACTATTGGGGTTGTACACACTGAGTTTTCGTAAATTCACCCTCTTTTTAAATGTTTGAGTAATCCTAGTTTGAGGACTTGGAACCAAGGTGGACTCTATGGTGGCCATGCACTATATTTCTCGTAAACTTTCGGTTTCTATTTAAAATTACTTTCTAATTTTGGGATTTTGCAATGTAATAAGGCCTTGGTTTTAGCTTTTAATTTGGTTCTTGCTTGTTATTAAATGTTTAATCTGGGATTTTCCTAAAATGTTAATAAACCATTTCTTTTTCAAAATTACTTACACTAGATTTTTCACAACAAATATAACGAACATGAACTTTTTAATGAACACACAGTTTTTAGACATTCCTTTCATGTGACATGCCAGATCCGGTCGTAACGTTTAGGCTGGGTTTGGGGTGTTATAGTACTGACACTCAATTTCGTGCCCATGGCCTCTTGTAACTTTTTCCAAAATCGTGACGTGAATCTCGGATCTCTATCCGAAATGATCGACAATGGTACACCATGGAGTCTTACTCTCTCTGACATCTATAAGTCTGCTAATTTATCAAGTGAATAGTCGACTGGCACTGGTATAAAATAGGATGAATTTGTGAGTCTATCAACCACTACCCATACTGCATCTTTCTTCTTTAGAGTCAACGGTAAGCCCGTCACGAAGTCCATGATGAATCGGTCCCATTTCCACTCAGGAACCATAATGGGCTGAAGTAAACCCTAAGGTACTTGATGTTTAGCCTTCACTTGTTAACAAATCAGGCATCTCGATACAAACTCAAAAATGTCTTTCTTCATACCAAGCCACTAATACCATTTCATCAAATCATTGTACATCTTCGTCCTTCCTGGGTGTATATTCAAACATTTTCTATGCACTTTATGCAATATTTTATGAATAAGCTCGTCATTTCTGGGTACACAGACCCTATCTCAAAATGTTAGACATCCATCAAGATTTACTCAAAAGTCTGACTCCACGTTCGACTCATATATAACTCTCTTGGCTTGCAAACTGTTATCATCTTTCTGAGCTTTACAAATCTCTTGGAGAAACAATAGTTTCACCCTCAATTCGGCTAAAATGGAACCATCATGCAACAAAGTCATTTAAGTACTCATGGCTCTTAGTACAAAAAATGATTTTCTGCTCAAAGCATCGGCGACTACGTTCGCCTTTCCCGGATGGTAGCCAATTACCAACTCATAATCCTTAATCAGCTTTAATCACCTTCGTTGCCTCAAATTCAATTCCCATTGAGTCATCAAATATTTTAGGCTTTTATGGTCAGTGAAAATCCAAAACCTTTCACCATATAAATGATGCCTCCAAATTTTCAACCCAAACACTATTACGACCAACTCTAAATCATGAGTCGGGTAATTCTTCTCGTGCGGCTTCACTTGCCTAAAGGCGTATGCAATCACTTCACCCTCTTGCATAAGTACACAAACAAATACATTCAAGGACGCGTCACTGTAAACCATAAATTCTCTTCCCAGCTCAGGTTGCACCAGAACAGGAGCCTCAGTCAACAGTGTCTTCAATTTCTCAAAACTCTGTTGACAACTTTCTATCCCATCGAACTTCACATCTTTTTGTAAAATTCTCATCATCGAGGTAGCTATCATGGAAAACCCCTTGACAAAATGCCTATAATAGTCGGCTAGGCCTAGAAAACTCCTTACTTCAGTTATGCTCCTTGGCGGTCTCCATTCAACAATTGCTGAAATCTTACTCGAGGTCGACTCTAATCCTGTCTCCCGAGACAATGTGCCCCAAAAATCCCACTTCCTTGAGCCAAAATTCACTCTAACTGAATTTGGCATACAATTATCTTTCTCTCAAAACTTGTAGAGCTATAATCAAATACTCAGCATGATCGTCCTCATCCCGAGAGTAAATTAGTATGTCATCGATGAAAACCACAACAAATTTATCCAAGTATGGCCGAAAAATGCAATTCATCAAATCCATGAAGATAGCAGGGGCATTCGTTAGACCAAAATGCATGACCAAAAATTAATAGTGGCCATATTAGTCCTAAATGGTTTTCAGCACATCTGAGTCCTTGACTCTCAGCTGATAGTACCTTGACCTCAAATCTATCTTGAAAAATACCGTGGCTCCCTTCAATTGATCGAATAGATCATCGATCCTTGGCAACGGGTACTTGTTCTTCACAGTTACCTTGTTGAGTTGTCAATAATCTATACATAGTCTCATGGAACTATCTTTCTTCTTCTCGAATAAAACTAGAGCACCTCACGAAGAGAAACTCGATCTTGCAAAACCTTTATCTGTTAGTTCTTGCAACTGTACTTTTAGCTCTTTTAGCTCAGTTGGAGTCATTCTGTATGGAGCAATAGAAATAGGGGCAGTGCCGGAGCTAACTCAATCCCAAATTCAATTTCTCTAACTGGAGGTAGCCCTGGCAACTCTTTCGAGAAGACATCCAAGTAATCGCATACTGTGGGTACCGACTCATTCTCAAATCAGTCTCTTTAGTGTTCAACACAAACGCAAGATAGGCCTCGTATCCCTTCTTTAAATACTTCCAAGTCGACAAGATTGACATTACTATTGGTGACCTATCTGGTTTATCTGATTCAACACGAATAAGATTACCATTTTCATCTCTCAACTCAATATACTTCTCCCCACAATTCACAATTACTCCATGAGTAACTAACCAATCCATCCCAAGGATGACATCAAACTCATCAAAGGGAAACCGTTGCAAACTCTATCAACCAACACACATTTGCCTAGGGGATTAGACACTCTTATGATAAATTTGGTAGACTCTATAGGCATGCTCATGCTAGAGACTAATTTTATGCATATGTATGAGTGGGTAGATCCCGGATCAGTTAAAGCTATAACACGAGTATTATGGATAGAAAAGGTACTCGTGATTACGTCGGGGGAAGATGCCTCATCACGAGCATGAATGGCATATGTCCTCGCTGGCGCTCTACCCTTGACTCTAGCAGCTTGCTCTCTAGATGGATTCTTGCTACCCATCTTAATTCCCTGGTTTCTTAGTGGTCTTCCCCTAGTGGTACTTCCCAATCTTGTATTCTGAGGCTTTTCTTTCTTGTCCACCTCGGGGCATTCTCTGATAAAGTGGTCTAAGGACCCACATCTAAAACAAGCTTTCTCATTAGCTCGACACTCATCAGAATGGCGTCTGCCACACTGACGGCATTTCGGTCTACTTCATCGGACATTGCCCACGCTAGCAACCGATGTGGTCTGCCCTTTCGACCCCAAAAATTGCTGTCCTTTCCTTCGAGTTGAAAACCCTGCTAAAGTGACTGATCGAGTGGAGAAATCCCTCTATTTCTTAGATGAGGATTGGTGAGACTTATTCAGTTTTCTTTTCTTCGGCTTTACAGGCTCTATCTACCAACACTATAAATTCCTTTAGTTCGAGGACTCCAACATATAAACGGATGTCCTTATTTAGTCCGTCCTCGAACCTCTTGCACATAACTGCCTCGGTAGGCACGCACTCCTGAGCATACATGCTAAGCCTTACGAATTTTTGTTAGTAATCAGTTACTAACATACGGTCTTGCTTCAGTTTTAAGAACTACTTTCTCTTGTGGTTGATGAACCTCTGGCTGATATACTTCTTCCGGTATTCTTCTTGGAAAAATTCCCAGCTAACCCTCTCCCTTGGCACCACCGACACTAAGGTGTTCCACCATTGGTAGGTTGAATCTCTCATAAGGGATACCGCAGACTTTAAGCACTCCTCAGGGGTGCAAGATAACTCATCGAATACTCTGATGGTATTCTCCAGCCAGAATTTCGCTCTCTCCGGTCATCGACCTTATTTTCCTAAAATTCCTCGGCTCCTTGCTTCTGGATCTTATCCACCGGAGGCCTTTCTCTTTTCACCACCTCGACCACTTGAGGAGCTACTGGAGCAAGTTGAGGAATTGGTGGGGGTGGAGGGGGTTGAGCGTTAGGATTTGCTTGGGTATACTCAATATACTAGTTGCTCATCATGTGGAGAAAGGCTTCTCGAGCCTCTTCCCCCTGGCCCAAGGTCTTAGGTCTACTATTATCTGGCATGATCCCTTGAGCGAAAGCCAGCGCGTTACTCGCAGCTTCATCAGCCATAGTTTAGTCTAGATCAAAATTCTTATACTACATAAAACATGATTTTATACGTTAGGAGCCATCACACTATGATTACTCAGAAACTCTTACTTATGGCATGTATAACTAAACTCGTACTTACGCTACGTTAGTCCTAGAACTAACTAAACCATAGCTTTGATACCAATAAATGTAACACTCTTTACCCATGTCTAATGATGGGACCGGATGCAAGGCATTACCATGCTTAACCTTGCAGGAACGTGTAATAACGGGCTATAAAATTTCATTCAAAACCAATTTCTTGCTCAATCTCACCTACATGGCCTTAAACATACCTTTGAGAGGTTTCAGGATCTAACCGGGGACTTTTACAAACTTGGAAAGCTTTTCATCAAAATAGGGGCCACACGCCCATGTTGAACTAGGGACACGCCCGTGTGCCCCTAAAACATCCCCGCGTCTTTCACCCGTGGTCGACACTGACTAATTTCACATGGCCTTAACACACCCGTTTGTCAAACCTTGTCATTCTGACTTATCCACATGACCTATACACACATCCATGTGCTTCAGCCGTGTGGCGATTTAAATCCCAAGTGCAAGGTGCAGACTTCACACGGCCTGGGCATATGCCCATGTGCTAGTCATGCCTTCTACATGGACTTGACACACGCCCGTGTGTCTACCCATGTGGGCATTTAGCAGGCTATATACCAAGCCCTTTACCACCCTACATTACAGACATACATACTCCAATTAAAAACAATACAACTCTTATCCCAAGGCACATCTAAGAACTCATTCCAATATACAAGATAATCAAAAAGTATCTCTAGGAGCTCAAAAAAAAACCAAGGTATACAAAAGGACATATACTTCGTGAAATTCATCTTCATTAAACAATATAACTTGCCAAGTATTTGCCTAACTTATAAGGCCATTTACAAAAAATGACTTTTATAACTTACATAGCCAACACTTTGACTAACAATTACAACTTAACAAAATACCCAAGTCCTATACATGCCATACTCAAAATAAGTCTAAATTGTTATACCAAAGTGATGTCGATAGTATGATTTTTGAACTCGACGTCTGCAACCTCTCGAGTTATCTTGGCAATACTATAAGGAAAAGGGGCAATTAAAAGAGGTAAGCATAAAGCTTAGTAAGTTTGCATGGAAATAAATAGCAACAATAAGCTCATAATATAATTCATCCATGGCATTAACTAACCATACTCCAGTCATGGGCTCCTTGCCATACTTACCTAAAATTGCCTTTATTTAGCACATACCATGCTACACATCATAATCGTTTCTTCATGACTCATTCACATGATTTTAGTACAATTCTCATTTATACTTCTAAACTCATTTACTTATACCATTAATCACTAGGGATAGTCAAAGACGCATTTTAATTGTCATTCATGTGGGTACTAAGCCAATGCCACATCCCAGAGGTGGTCTTATATGGAGTCACTTCTAAATGCCAAGCCATACCCCGGATATGGTCTTATATGGAGTTTCACATCAAGTATCGATGCCATATCCTAGATACGGTCTTATACGATTCTCATATTCATTACCAAAGCCATATCCTGGATATGGTCTTATACAGGATCTCAACTTCGGTTCGAGGCCATATCCCAGGCATGGTCTTATACGGAACCTTATCTATTTCATATCTCGACAATAGCAATTTCATTTTCAATATAGTCCACTAGGACCTCAACATCTCATTCAACATTAACTACTCAATTTAATAGAGCATCATGCATCAATATGATACAAAGCATTCTCAATTATGCTAACATAAATGTTGCCTTAATCACATACAAACTTACCTCGAATTCAAAATGAGCTAACTCGTCGGTTTAGCCCAAAACTTTGTTCTTTCCCGATCGAGGTGGATTCTCGGTTCTTTTTACTCTGTAATAGAAATTTAGCTCATTTTAATCACCACATTAATGAAAGCATTTCAACAATCATGTTTAGGCAAAATTACTATTTTTCCCCTAGACTTTGGCAAAATGACCATTTTGCCCCTAGGCTCAAAAATTAATTCTAATCACATTTCTACATTCAACAAGCCTAGGTGTGCATTTAATACTCTTCTAGCTATCATCAAAGCTCAACATTTTACATAATTACTACAAATTTGTAACATTTTCATCTAGGTCCAATGAGGTGTTTTCAAGATAACACCTTTCACAAAAGTTTTCATCTAACAACTAAGACTCAATTTCTTCCATAAAAATGCAACAAATAACTAAGATAGCTCTCATTGAAAAACTCTAAACTTTTTTGCCATATTGCACAATAGTCCCCTCATTTGAAAGCTTAAGCTTTAAGGGTCCCAAAAGTACAACTATTTTTAAGAAAAGATCACTAGAACACTTACTTGTAAAGAGATGAGTGTGCTGAAATTTTTGAAGCTTTCTACCCTTTATTTGATGCTAATTTTTGGTGGAAGAGTGAAAGAGAAAAAGATGATATCTTTTCTCTCCTTATTTTATTAATACTAGTCAAATTAGTCCACCTACTATCACCAACTTTGACCAACATTGACAAATTTGTCTCCTATGTTAGTCTATGGTTGGCCAAGCAAATATTGGGGGTCTAATTGTCTTTTAAAGACCTCCAATTTCCAATCTATGGCTATTTGGTACCTTTAGCTTATAGAATGAAACTTTTGCACTTTATGCGATTTAGTCCTTTTTCGCGATTAATCATGAAATCGTTAAAATTAAAGCACCAAAATTTTCATGCACATTTACTATCATGCTCTAACTCATAATATACCATGAAAATAAATTCTCTAATCTCATAATAGTGATCTCGAGATCACTATTCTGACTAGCCCTAAATCTGGTTGTTACACTTGAAATTTTCGGCTAGCAAGGAGAAGATGAACATGAATTTTGACTTCTTTTTCCCTTTTAATTCTTTTATTAAGCAAATGACAAAAATGCCCTTAAGACCCCTTTCTTGAGATTTTTCCTTCACATGTTTATTTTTGTCCATCTTGACATATTATGGTCTAATTGCTAAATAAGGACCTCTAACAATTTTTCTAATGTTATTTCATACTTAAATCTTCTAGAACCTCATATTTTCTAATATTTTCAATTTAGTCCTAATGGACAAATTGTTCACTAAATTATAAAATTTCTTCATGAAATTTTCACACAATCATGCAAACATGTCATAGACCTCATAAAAACCATAAAACACATATTTCTACCTCAGATTTGTGGTCTCACAACTACTATTCTGACTATGCCCTAAATCGGGCTATTACAAATCGGGATTTTCTCGCTTGTCAAACTTTGACAATTACATTCAAAGAGTAAATCACAATTCATACAATATTAATGCAATTGAAGCATAAATAATAATGCATTATTTACATGCGAACTTACCTTGGTACAAAAAATAGTAAGAATGGGACCTAAACTTTGACATATTTACATTTTTCCCCTAGGCTCGTAAAATGAAACGTGTGCAATTTCTTTAATGTAAAAGCCTAGCCGAATAATTTTTATAACTATAACAGCCCAAAATTTCTATTAAAACACACTTTTACTACATATTTTATAACTTTTACAAATAGGTTCTTTTAAGCATTTTCATCAAAAATCACTTAGTAAAAGTTGTTTATCTAACACCAAATTTTCATTCTCTACCATTTAACATCAAAACACAAGCATGTCATACATGGGTCAAATTTCAAACATGAACCCTACTTCAAAATAATGGTAGAAATAGAAAGATTGGGTGAATCCGACTTCAAAAACATAAAGAGCATTAAAAACGAGGCTAGGATCTACTTACTGTAACACCCCTTACCTGTATTCGAAGCCGTAACCGGGTTTGAGGCATTACCTAACTTATCTCGCTAAAACATATCACATTGAGCTATAAAATTTCATTTAAGCCCATCTCTTGCTCATTCTTGGCCTACGAAGCCCTAAACATACCTCCGAGAGGTTTTTGGATTTAACCTGGAACTTTTACTAACTTGGTAAACTTTTCATCAAAACAAGGGGCACACGCCGTGTTGATCTATGGACATGCCCGTGTGCCCCTAAGACATGCCCGTGTTCACCACCTGTGGTCGACACTGACATATTTCACACGGCCGGACACAAGCCCGTGTCTTAGCCTGTGTGCCACAATCTTGGCATTATGTTTATGACGTCATCACTTCACTAAAGCCACAGTGCCAAGGCACACGCCCATGTCCTTAGACCGTATATTGAATTAAATTCTACATTTAATGCACAGACTTCACACAGTCATAGCACACGCCCATGTCCTATGCCGTGTCATCCACACGACTGAGACACACAGCCGTGTCTCTGCCCGTGTGTTTACTACTAATCATACTGACTTGTAAGCCTAGCATGTAAGGGGACACACGGTCAGTCAACAAGCCCATGGGGCTAACCGTGTATCTCACACGGCCTAGACACATGCCCATGTGTCTACCCATATGGACAATTAGATGGCTATCTACCAAGCCATTTGCCACCTATCAAGAAATTATACTCATATCAAAACATTCCAATCTATAAAATGACCAAAGGTATCTTTAAAACTCAAAAAAAAAAATCAAGACATACACAAGGGCATACACTTCATGAAATTCATCTTCATTAAGCATAAGAATTTGCCAAGTATCGGCCTAACTTGTAAGACCATTTACAAAATGAATTCAATAACATACATAACTAACACTTTGGCAAACAATTACGACCTAACAAAATACCCAAGCCCTATACATGCCATACCCAAAATAAGTCTAAATTGTTATACCAAAGTGATGTCGATAGTGTGATTTTTGAACTCGAACGTTCCACGTTCCTCGAGTTATCTTGGCAATACTACAAGGAAAAAGGGCAATGAAAAGGGGTAAGCATAAAGCTTAGTAAGTTTGCATGGAAATAGATAGCAACAATGAGCTCATGATAAAATCCATCCATCGCATTAATTAAACATACACAACGTACTAGACTTCTAGCCAACTTACTCATACTTGCCCTTGTAAAACACATACCGTGTCACATATCGAAATGTTCCATCGTGAATTACTTACGATTACCTGTATTCACTCAATCACATGACTTTAGTACTAATCTCATTCCTACTTCCAAGCTCATCTACTTATCCCATTAATCACTAGGGATACTCAAAGATGCATAATATCGTCATTAATATAAGTACGAGGCCAATGCCACATCCTGAGGTGGTCTTACATTGAGTCACCTCTGAACACCGATGCCATATCCCGGATATAGTCTTATACAGAAATTTCACATCAAGTATTGATGCCATATCCCAGATATGGTCTTATACGATTTTTGTATTCATTACTGAAGCCATATCCCGGATATGGTCTTATACAGGATCTCAACTCGGTGCTGAGGCCATGTCCCGACATGGTCTTATACGGGACCTTATCCATTTCATACCTCGAGATAGCAATTTTACATATTCGTTATAGTCCTTTAGGACTTCAACATCTTTTTCAACATCAGTTACTCAATTTAGTGGAGTATCATGCATCAATATAATACCAAGCATTATCAACATGCTAACATAAATGTTGAATCTATCACATACAAACTTAACTTGATCTCGAAATGAGCTTGCTCGTCGGTCTAATTCGAGATTTTTTTCTTTCCCCGATCGAGGTAAATTCTTAGTTCTTCTTACTCTATAATAGCAAATTTAGCTAATTTTAATCATCACATAAATAAAAGCATTTTAATAATCATGCTTTGGCAAAATTTCTATTTTGCCCCTAGGCTCAGAAATTAATTCTAATCATATTTCTACCTTCAACAAGCCTAGGTGAACATTTAATACTCTTATGACTATCATCAAAAATCAACTTTTCACACATTTACTATCATTTTTATAACCTTTACTACAAGGTCCAATTAGGTGTTTTTATGGAAACATCTTTCACAAAAGTTGTTCATCTAACAACCAAGACTCATTTTCTCCCATAAAAATGCAGCAAACAACTTAAAAGCTCACATGGAAAATCCCTATACTTTTCACTATAATGCAAGATAGTTCCCTCTTTAGAAAGCTTAAGCTTTAGAGGTCTCAAAAGTACAACTATCTTCAAGAAAAACCATTAAAATCACTTACTAGGATGGAGGAGAACTTGCTGAAAATTTGAGCTTTCAAAACCCCTATTTTGTTTGCTATTTTTTGTGGAGAAGGATGGAGAGAAAAGATGATATCTTTTCTTTCTTTATTTTATTAATACTAGTTAAATTTGTCACCAACTATTACCAACTTTGACCAATTTTGTCCATCTTTGTCTCCTACCATCTTCTATGGCATGTCAACTATCTATCAAAAGGGCTAATTTCCTTTTAAAGACCTCCAAGTTGCAATCCATGGTTATTTGGCACCTTTAGCCAATAGAATGGAACTTTTCACTTTATGCGATTTAGTCCTTTTTCGCGATTAAGCAAGAAATTGATAAAATTAAAGCACCAAAATTTTCATGCACTAATACAGTCATGCTCTGACTCATAAAATATCATGAAAATTATTTTATCTAACCTCATATCACTATTTCGACTAGCCCCTAATTTGGGCTGTTACGATTCTCCCCCTTAAGGATTTTTGTCCCCGAAAATCTTACCGACGAAAAGGTTAGGATATTGGTTTCTCATAGTTTCCTCAGGCTCCCATGTAGCCTCTTCTATTCCGTGACTTTGCCACAACACTTTTACAAGGGCTATACTTTTGTTTCTTAACTGTTTGACCTCTCGCACCAAAATTTTAACTGGCTCTTCACCATTAGTCAAGTTCGATTGTATCTCTACCTCTATTGGTACTATGACATGTGAAGGGTCTGAACGGTATCGACACAACATGGATACGTGAAAGACATCATGAATCTTTTTCGGCTCAGGTAGCAAAGCCAAACGATAAGCTACTGGCCTTATCTTCTCGGTAACTTCATAAGATCTGACAAATCACGGACTCAATTTGCCCCTCTGGCCAAATCTGAGGCCTTTTCTCCAAGGTGATACTTTCAAGAAAACTTTATCACCAAATTCAAATTTGTAACAATTCGGTTTAGACCCTAGTCAGAACAGTGGTTTTGGGACCACAAATTTGAGGTTGAAAAAATATTTTACTATTATTTTTGATGTTTATGATATGTGATTGAGCATGTGTGAAAGTTTCGTGTGAAAATTCTATCGATTGTGTGATTAATTTGCAAAAAGGACTTAATCGTATTAAATGCAAAAGTTGTGTGCTGATTGTTAAAGTACTTACATGGGTTGGCTTTTGATTGTAATGGCCTTAGATGGAAATTATACCATTATAATTGATAGTGGACCAATATGGACAACCATTATATGTTTTAATGGTTAATTCATTAAGGGTAGAATTGGAAATTTATTAGTAATGTTAGTATAATAAAATAAAAATAAATTAAATGGCCATGTTATCATCTTTCTTTTGGCCGAATATAGAGGAAGAAGAAAACCATTGATGAGCTTTTAGGGTTTGGCACTTGTAAGCTTAATTGGCAACTATTTTGAGCTTGGTTTTTAGTGATTTTTACGTTTTTGTGATCGTTGCTTTGTGTTCTAGCTAACCCATGCTTTAATTTTAGAATTTGATGAAGATTTTGAGATGTTTCATTGATGACTATGTGAGCTTTGTGATGATAGTTGGTGGAATATGAAAGTTTAATGTTGGGTTAACATGGTTTGTCTTTGAATTTTGATAAAATTAGCTATTTTGGGCTAAATTGTGAAAATAAGAAATTGGAGGATTAAATTGTAAAATAAATGAAATGTGTGGACTTGTATGGACATTAGAAGAATTCAGCTAAGCATGGGTGAAATGAAATTTTGTGTTTTTGATGATTTTGTGAAATAAGGACTAAAGTGTCAAAATGTGAAAATGTGAGGGCAATTTTGTAAAATGCCCTAATTATGTGTGTTTGGACTAAGTTGAATGAATTAGTGGTTGAATGAGATAAATTTGAATGTGTATAGCCCAAGAAAGGAGGGATTCGGATTGAGATCGAGGCAAAGATAAAGCACTCGATTAATCAGCTAGTTTCGATATTTCGACATCCGATATAAGTTCGGATATAATACTATTTGATAAACTATATCTATGTGATGTGAATTGAATGAATGTATAAGTATTGAATTAGAAATGTTATGTATGAGATTGTGAAATTTGGCACTAAGTGTGCAAAATTGAAATCGAGATAGAGTTGAATAGCACTGTGTGTGCGAAGTAATGAAAGCTACGGCTTTACTGATTGGCATTGTGTGTGCGATATCGAATTGAGTTTGGTTTATATTGAGTCACTAAGTGTGCGATGAAAATTATGCTTCGGCTACAAAATTAGCACTAAGATGAAAATTATGCTTCGGCTACAAAATTAGCACTAAGTGTGCAATTAAAATTTATGAAAAGTAAAGATAGATCGAAAATGCAACATTGAGCATGAATTAGTATGGATGGTGAATAACTATGTGTTGGCTAAGGTATGTAATGAACCTTTGTGGTTGAAGTACTTGTGTATAGAATTATGAATGGTTGAGTGAGTATTTTAGCTATGAATGGTATGGTATCGTTATTTGAGAAATGATCTAAGTGATGGATTTGTTGTTTAATGTATTGGATTTGATAATTTGAATGTATTATGTTACGAACTTACTATGCTTTTAAAGCTTACTGTGTGAATTGTTTCTTTGTTTTATAGTGTCAGTAGAGGTAACTCAGATTTGGGATCGTCAGTGACTCAATCACACTACCGACTAACTATTTTGGTACTTTTCAAAAGATGTGTATATTTGAATATGGCATGTATAGGCTAGTTAATGTGGTATGTTTGAAAAGTATGCACTTTTCCATGTGATATGGCTTAATAGAGTGTAAGGTTTGTGCTTATAGGTGGAATTATGTGAGTGATGAATATGATGAATTTCATGATCAAATTGTTGATGAATATGGTGGTTTAAATGTGAATTATGGTAAGGTTTATATTATGTTTAACTTATATTTTGTCATGTGAAATTAGGTGTTTTAAATGGACTTATTTGAGTAGAAATGGTGTATGGAAATAAATGATATAGTTGATGATGATTTGGTGCATGTATTGGTATGATTTGGTTGTAATTGAAGCATGATATGGTATTGGTTTGATGCATGTAGGTGATTCATGGTGTGGGAGGCAAGTTTGGCCTTAAAAATGGCCTATAATTTCCCACACGGTTGAGCACACGGGCGTGTGGCTCGATCGTGTTGTTTAAGTTTGCTAAGTGAAACAAGTCAAGCTCGACCACAGGCTGAACACACAGCTGTGACTGGCCGTGTGGTGCAAGTCAGGCTCGACCACTGGTGAGGCACATGGGCGTGTCTCAGGCTATGTGGTCAAGTCAGAAGGTATGCCCTGTTTGCCACGGCTTGGACACATGGGCGTGTCCGAGGCCGTGTGCCTACCCACACGGGCGTGTGACCTCTGTAACTTAGAAAAATGTTTGAATTTCAAAAATTTTCATAAGTGTTCGATTTAGTCCCGGCCTTATTCTAAAGCATGTTTAAGGTCTCAATGACCTCATGAAGGGACTATATAATTATGTTTGGATATGATTTATTGATAATTGACTTGGTGTTGTGAAATGGATATGAAATGTTCCAATTGTTCGATAATGCCTCTTAACCCTATTTCAGCGACAGTTTCGGGTTAGGGGTGTTATAGAATTCAATCTCTTTCCTTTTTAAATCGAATAGGACTTTTTCCTATCTGAGGCAACCTTCAAACAGTCACGTATTACTTTTACCTTCTCTTCAGTTTCCCTGATCAAATCAACCCGTGTATCTATTTCTCTCTGAGTTCTGACCAATACAAGGGCGTTCGGTACTTACGTCCATACAATGCCTCATAAGGCGCCATCTTCAAACTTGACTAAAAACTGTTGTTGTTGGCGAATTCCACCAACGATAAGTATTTCTCCCAATTACCATGAAATTCCAAGACACAACATCGAAGCATGTGTTCAAGTATCTTAATTACCCTTTCCGACTGTCCGTCGGTTTGTGGATGGAAGGCTATAGTAAAACACAATTTTGTGACCAATGCCTCTTGCAACTTTTTCCAAAACCGTGACATGAATCTCGAATCTCTATTCAAAATGATTGACAACGGTATACCATGAAGTCTTACTATCTCTGCCATGTACAAGTCCGCCAATTTATCAAGCGAATAATCGACTCGTACTAGTGTGAAATGAGCTGACTTTGTGAGTCTATCAACCACTACCCATACCGTATCTTTCTTCTTCAGAGTCAATGGTAAGCTTGTCACGAAGTCCATGGTAATACGGTCCCATTTTCACTCAGGAACCATAATGGGCTGAAGGAAACCCGAAGGTACTTGGTGTTCAACCTTCACTTGTTGACAAATCAGGCATTTTGATACAAACTCGGAAATATCTTTCTTCATACTAGGCCACCAATACCATTTTCTCAAGTCATTGTACATCTTCTTGCTACCTGGGTGCACTGTTAAACATTCGCTATGTGCTTCATTCAAAATCCTACAAATAAGTTCATTATTCCTGGGTACGCAGACCCTATCTCGAAACATCAAACATCCATCAGGATTTACTCAAAATTTGACTCAACATTCGACTCATATAAAACTCTTTTGGCTTGTAAGCCATTATCTTCTTTCTGATCTTCACAAATCTCTTGGAGGAATAATGGTCTAGCCCTCAACTCGGCTAAAATAGAACTATCATCCAACAAAGCAATCTAAGTATTCATGGCTCTTAGCGTGAACAATGATTTTCTGCTCAAGGCATCGGTGACTACATTCGCCTTTCTCGGATAGTAGTCAATCACTAACTCATAATCCTTAATCAACTCCAACCACCTTCTTTGCCTCAAATTCAATTCTGTTTGAGTCAAAAAATATTTTAGACTTTTGTGGTCGGTGAAAATCGACACCTTTCACTATACAAATGGTGTCTCCAAATCTTCAACGCAAACACAATTGAGGCCAACTCTAAATCATGAGTTGGATAATTCTTCTCGTGCGGCTTTAATTGCCTAGAGGCGTATGCAATTACCTTACCCTCTTGCATAAGTACACAACCCAGTCCGTTCAGGGATGCATCACTGTAAACCACGAATTCTCTTTCCGATACAGGTTGCACCAAAACAAGAGCCTCAGTTAATAACGTCTTCAGTTTCTCAAAACTCTGTTGACATTTTTCTGTCAAATCAAACTTCATATCTTTTTGCAATAATCTCGTCATCGGGGTAGCTATTATGGAAAACCCCTTAACAAAATGCCTATAATAGTCGGCTAGGCCTAGAAAACTCCTTACTTTAGTTACGCTCCTCGGCGGTTTTCAATCAACAATTGCTGAAATCTTACTCGAGTCTACTCTAATTCCATCTCCCGAGACAATGTGCCCAAAAAATCCCACTTCCTTGAGCCAAAATTCACTCTTACTGAACTTGGCATACAATTGTTTTTCTCTCAAGACTTGTAGAACCATACTCAAATGCTCGGCATGTTCGTTTTCATCTCGAGAGTAGATCAGTATGTCGTCGATGAAGACCACAAAAAATTTATCCAAATATGGTCAAAAAATACGATTCATCAAATCCATGAAGATCGCAGGGGCATTCGTTAGGCCAAAAGGCATGACCAAAATTCATAGTGGCCATACCTAGTCCTAAATGCAGTTTTCGGTACATTCGAGTCTTTAACTCTCAGCTGATAGTACTCGGACCTAAAATCTATCTTGGAAAATACCGTGGCTCCCTTCAATTGATCAAATAAATTATTGATCCTTGGCAAGGTACTTGTTCTTCATAGTTACCTTGTTGAGCTACAGATAATCGATGCATAATCTCATAGAACCATCTTTCTTCTTCACGAATAAGATGGGAGCACCCCATGGAGAAAAACTCGGCCTTGCAAAACCTTTATCCGTTAGTTCTTGTAACTGGGCTTTCAACTCTTTTAGCTCAGTTGGATCCATTCTATATGGAGCAATAGAAATAGGGGCAGTACCAGAGTTAACTCAATCCCAAATTCAATCTCTTTAATCGGAGGTAGCCCTAGCAACTCTTCCAGGAAAACATCTGAGTACTCACATACTATGGTTACCGACTCCTTTTTCAAATCAATCTCTTTAGTGTTCAACACAAAGGCAAGGTAAGCCTTGTATCCCTTCCTTAAATACCTCTAAGTCAACAAGGATGATATCACTGCTGGTGATCTATCTTAATTATCTGATTCAACAAGATTAAAATACCCATTTTCATTTTTCAACTCAATATGTTTCTTTCCACAATTCACAATTACACCATGAGTAACTAACCAATCCATCCCAAGGATGACATCAAATTCATCAAACGGTAATAGCATAAGATCAACCGAAAAATGACCCTTAATCATCAAAGGGCATCCTTTGCATACTTTATCAACCAACACATACTTGCCTAGGGGAATAGACACTCTTATTACGAATTCAGTAGACTATATAGCCATGCTCATGATAGAGACTAATTTCATGCATATGTATGAGTGAGTAGATCCGGATCAATTAAAGTTATAACACGAGTATCATAAAGAGAAAATGTACCCGTGATTACGTCGGGGGAAAATGCCTCTTCACGAGCACGAATGGCATATGTCCTCGCCGGTGCTCTACTCTCGACTCTTGACTCTTGCAGCTTGCTCTCTAGATGATTCTTGTTACCCATTTCATTTCTGGGTTTCACTGTGGTCTTCCCCTAGTAGTACATCCCGATCTTACATTCTGAGACTTCTCTTTGTCACCCACCTCGGGGCAATCTCGGATAAAGTGGTCTAAGGACCCACATCTGAAACAAGCTTTCTCATTTGCTCGGCACTCACCAGAATGGTGCCTGCCACACTGCATACATTCCAGTCTACTTGGTCGAACGTTTCCCACACTAGCAACTGATGTGGTCTGCCCTTTATACCCTAAAAATTGTTTTCCCTTGCTTTAGTTTGAAAACCTGGCTAAAGTGATTGATCGAGTAGTGAAATCCCTCGATTTCTTAGATGAGGACTGGAGTGACTTATTCAGTTGTCTTTTCCTCGAGCCACGAGACTCATTCTCAGCTCTTCTTTTCTCTTTATCCAACTCTTCAGCCTTACAGGCTCTATCTACCAACACTACAAACTCCTTTAGTTCAAAGACTCCCACGTATAAACGGATATCTTCATTTAACTCGTCCTCAAATCTCTTGCACATGATGGCCTCGGTAGATATGCACTCTCGAGCATACTTGCTAAGTCTTACAAACTCCCGTTCGTAGTTAGTCACTAACATACGGCCTTGCTTCAATTCCAAAAACTCTTTTCTCTTGTGGTCGATGAAGCTGATATACTTCTTCCGAAATTCCTCTTGTAAGAATTCCTGTAACTCTCTCCCTTGGTACCACCGACACCAAGGTATTCCACCACCGATAGGCTGAATCCCTTAAGAGGGTTATTACACACTTTAAGCACTCCTCAGGCATGCAGCATAACTCATTGAATACCCTAAAGGTATTCTCGAGCCAGAATTCTGCACTCTCCGGATCATCATCTTTACTAGCCCAAAATTCTTCGGCTCTTTACTTCCGGATCCTATCAACTAGAGGCCTTTCTCTTTTCACTACTTCAACCACTTGAGGAGCTACAAGAGTAGGTTGAGGAATAGATGGGAGTGGAGGGGGTTGAGCATTAGGATTTGCTCGGGTATACTCAGTATACCAGTTGCTCATCATACGGAGAAAGACTTCTCGAGCCTCTTCTCCCTAACCCAAGGTCTCGAGTCTACTATTCACTAACGCAGTCTCTTGAGCGGGAGCCGACGCATTACTCGCAGCATCATCGGCTATAGTTCGGTCTGGATCAGAATCCATATACTACATAAAACATAATTTTAAACGTCAGAGCCATCACACTATCATTACATAGATACTCTTACATATGGCATGTATAGCTAAGCTCATACTTACACTATGTTAGTCCTAGAATCAACTAAACCGTAGTTGTGATACCAATAAATGTAACACCCCTTGCCCGTATTCGAAGTCGAAATCGGGTTTAAGGTATTACCTAACTTATATCGCTAAAACATTCACATTGAGCTATAAAATTTTATTTAAGCCCATCTCTTACTCATTCTTGGCTTACGAGGCCCTAAACATACCTCCGAGAGGTTTCAGGATTTACCCGGGAACTTTTACAAACTTGAAACACTTTTCATCAAAACAAGGGCCACACGTCCGTGTTGATTTAGAGAAACGCCCGTGTGCCCCTAAGACATGCCCGTGTTCACCACCCGTGGTCGACACTGACTTATTTCACACGAGCCGGACACACGCCTGTGTTTCTAGCCTGTGTCCCTCACACGGCCTCGACTCACCCGTGTCTTAGCCCGTGTGTCTAAACCTTGGCATTCTATTTATAACGTCATCACTTTACTAAGGCTATATGGCCAAGGCACACGCCCGTGTCCTTAGACCGTGTGTCGAATTAAATTCCACATTTAATGTGCAAACTTCACACGGCCAGGGCACACACCCATGTCCTATGCCGTGTCATCCACAAGCTGAGACACACGACCGTGTCTCTGCCGTGTGTTTACTACTAAGCATACTAACTTGTAAGCCTAGCCTGCAAGGGGACACATGGTCGATCAACATGCCCATAGGGCTAACTGTATGTCTCACACGGCCTAGACACACACCCCTGTGTCTACCAGTGTGGACAATTAGATGGCTATCTACCAAGCCATTTGCCACCCTATTAAGAAATTATACTCATACCAAAACATTCCAATCTATAAAATGACCAAAGGTATCCCTAAAACTCAAAAAAAAAATCAAGACATTCACAAGGGCATACACTTCATGAAATTCATCTTCATTAAGTGTAACAATTTGCCAAGTATCGGCCTAACTTGTAAGACCATTTACAAAATGAATTCAATAACATACATAACCAACACTTTGGCTAACAATTACGACCTAACAAAATACCCAAGTCCTATACATGCCATACTCAAAATAAGTCTAAATTGTTATACCAAAGTGATGTTGATAGTGTGATTTCTGAACTCCAGCATTCCATGTTCCTCGAGTTATCTTGGTAGTACTACAAGGAAAAGGGAAATGAAAAGGGGTAAGCATAAAGCTTAGTAAGTTTGCATGGAAATAGATAGCAACAATGAGCACATGATAAAATCCATCCATGGCATTATTAAACATACACAACGTATTAGGCTTCTAGCCAACTTACTCATACTTGCCCTTATATAACACATACCGTGTCACATATCGAAATGTTCTGCTATGAATTACTTACGGGTACCTGTATTCACTCAATCACATGACTTTAGTACTAATCTCATTCCTACTTCCAAACTCATCTACTTATCCTATTAATCGCTAGGGATACTCAAAGATGCATAATATCATCATTAATATAAGTACGAGGCCAATGCCACATCCCAGAGGTGGTCTTGCATGGAGTCACCTCTGAATGCCGATGCCATATCCCGGATATGGTCTTACACTAAAATTTCACATCAAGTATCGATGACATATCCCGGATATGGTCTTATATGATTTTCATATTCATTACCAAAGCCATATCCCGGATATGGTCTTATACGAGATCTTAACGTCGGTGTCGAGGCCATGTCCCGAACATGGTCTTATACAGGACCTTATCCATTTCATACCTTGATGATAGCAATTTTACATATTTGTTATAGTCCTCTAGGACTTCAACATCTTTTTCAACATCAGTTACTCCACTTAGTAGAGTATCATGCATCAATATAATACCAAGCATTGTCAACATGCTAACATAAACGTTGAATCTATCACATACAAACTTACCTCGATCTCGAAATGACCTAGCTCGTCGGTCTAATTTGAGATTTTGTTATTTCCCCGATCGAGGTGAATTCTTGGTTATTCTTGCTCTATAATAGCAAATTTAGTGTAACATCCCAAAAATTAGGGGGTTTGTCATATTTGTGTAATTTCATGTTATGCTGGTTCTGTGTGTTGTTTGAAGGTGTTTAGGGTCCCTAGGGAGGCCTGGGGTCGAGTTTGAGCCCTGGTAAAATTTTGGTTTTTGGGCACTTCAGTGGGGTGAGCTAGGGAAAGCAGGGCTTAAGGTTAATTAAGTGTGTTTGCTAACACAAGCAAGATAGTGGCACAGTGGTGGTGGTGTCAGCATGCATGCAAGAGGAGTAAGGTTCGAATCTCACAAGTAGCACTAGGGGGTTTTATTTTTGTGCTCAGGGAAGGGAGGTAACTGAGTGGAGACCAAACTTTGTAGGAGAGAGAGAAAACTTGGTCAAGCATTTCAAATGGGTGATGGAGAGTGGATTGTGGAGCAATGAGGAGAAAATCATGGGATATGGTGGAGTAGAGGAGTTGGCCAAAAATGGGGATGTGTATGGGGAGAGTTTCGATCATGAGGGTTGTGACTTTTTGGAGAGTGTTTTCGATTTGGTTGAGGGGTGTGTCGAATTCTCTTGTATGGTTTTAAAGAGTAAAACAATTGCCAAGTGTGTTATTATGACATTTCGGGTCTTTTCTTTCTTTGGTGGTCTTTCTTTCTTCCTTTCTCAACTCTCTCCATTCTACTTCTTTCTTGCTGAATCTCTACTAAGCTTTCTCTCATTCATTTTGCCTTTTTGTGCATTGCTTCTCCTTCATTGTTACCAAGTCACTTTTGGCCGAATCATCTTCCATATCTTCTCACTTCTTTTTTCTTTCTCTACGCCTTAGCCGACTACATAACCCCTTTTCTACTTCTTCTTCGCTTCTCTACTTTTCTCTACTAACTGAATCTCTCTTTTCCCTATTTTGAATCGGTGGTTCTTGAGTAGCTTGAGGAGTGAGGGACTATTTTCTGCCGAATTTACCTTGGCCATTCGGCACTATTGGGAGCCAGGTAAGATCTTCTTTCTTATTTCTTTTCACTAGATTCTTTCTTTTCTCTTTTCTCTAAAGTCGAAGCTTCCATTCTTCTTGCAAGGGTCGAATCTATTCACTCTTCTCCTAGCGGTTTCTTTTTCTAGTTGAAGGTAATGATTTCATTTTCTTTTATTTCATTTCTTCTATCTCTTTTCTCGCTTCTCCTTTAAAGAACTAAAACAATTAACTTCTAACTCCTTTCTTTTAGGCCGGGTCTGAATACTCCTCTTCACCTAGAAGCGTGTTGTGCCTTATAGAAGTCAAAACCCTTATTTGGTCAATTGTCAAAATTTTGGCACTTTGGTATGTTTACTTTGGCCGCATAGGGTGTAGTGGAGGGTCGTTCTCCTCTTCAGGTTCATCCCGGCCGAAAGACCATTTCTTCGTTATTCTAGAATCAACATCACTAACTCATGCTCTTCTTTAGGGACGCGATTCCGTGAACTGCAGGAGTAAATTGAACATTCGGGCATAGCAGGGAGTGCTACCGTCTTGGTAAGTTTTTTGTGTTAGGTTATCAATTTCCATTTTGAGATTTTCGAGCAAAGAGACCAACTGATAGCTTATTATGCCCTAGGTCCTTCGGAGAGTGTCATGGTTCGTTTTCCAAAATAGGTGTGTAATCTCACACCATTCTCTGTTATGTTATGTGTTATACTGTGAATCGGCCAAAAGCCAAATACCTGTAATGAGTTAGTTACTGAGATACCCTTAGTGAAGGGACTATTGTAATAACCCAGGTGAGTAAGACTACTGCTATACCCTTAGGGCAAACTTGGTATGTTTGCTTATGATTTGATAATTGACATGATGACATATTAATGCATACACGGATTTATTATGCCATGATATTGTATTGGGTTGGGTTGTATGTTATGAAGGAAGTGTATCGACATCGTGGCCTTGGCATCGGTAGCGCAAATCATCATATCGGTGGCCACATAACGATACTAGTAGCTTTCTTGTGTTTATATCTTGACCGCATTCTCGAGTGTAGCGAATGGGTGGGTCGCGAGTGTTTAGTCTGGAGTGTAGCGAATGGATTATTAGGTTGGGAACTGCATTTTCTATTGCAATAGCATGATTTTGGGGCCGTGGGCTCAAATTGATACTGTATGGGGCTTAGGCCCAAACTGAGACCATGACTGTTACTGGGATCGGGATTATGCACTGAGTTCTCGTAACTCACCCCGTTGTTTCAACCTTACAGGTGATCCCCAGCGTTAGTGGATTTGGAGCTGTGGAGGACTCTGAGGTGGCCATACACCGAGAATTATTCTCGTGAACTTAGTAAATTACGTTATACTTTATTTTAGTTTAATTATTGATTTGGGTTAATGTTTTTGTAATAAGGCCATTGGTATAATTTCTTTTAAGTTTACTTTAATAACTACTAGATTTATAAATACGCGGTTTTCTTAAAACAACCATAATTGTTTTCGAAAATACCACATCTTCATAACCTATTAAAATTGATTTCTTTTCTAAACAAGGTTTTCAATAATGGTAATAACAATGTTTTTTTATGATAACATAATAAAAGAAAATATGAACCACAACAATGACAAAGCTCACAGTTTTCCAAGAAAGAATATGGAGTTTTTAATGAAAAACGCGGTTTTAAACAATTTATCCATGTGACATGCTAGATCCGGTCATAATGTTTAGGCCGAGTTTGGGGTGTTACATTTAGATCATTTTAATCATCACATAAATAAAAGCATTTTAAGAATCATGCCTTGGCAAAATTACTATTTTTCCCCTAGACTTTGGCAAAATGACCATTTTGCCCCCTAGGCTCGGAAACTAATTCTAATCATATTTCTACCTTTAACAAGCCTAGGTGAACATTTAATTCTCTTATGGCTGTCATCAAAAATCAACTTTTCACACATTTACTATCATTTTTATAACCTTTACTATAAGGTCCAATGGAAACACCTTTCACAAAAGTTGTTCATCTAACAACCAAGACTCATTTTCTCCCATAAAAATGCAGCAAACAACTTAAAAGCTCACATGGCAAATCCCTATACTTTTCACTATAATGCAAGATAGTCCCCTCTTTAGAAAGCTTAAGCTTTAGAGGTCTCAAAAGTACAACTATCTTCAAGAAAAACCATTAAAGTCACTTACTATGATGGAGGAGAGCTTGCTAAAAATTTGAGCTTTCAAAACCCCTATTTTGTTTACTATTTAATACTAGTCAAATTAGTCACCAACTATTACCAACTTTAACCAATTTTGTCCATCTTTGTCTCCTATCATCTCCTATGACTGGTCAACTATCTATCAAAAGGGCTAATTGCCTTTTAAAGACCTCCAATTTACAATCCATGGTTATTTGGCACCTTTAGCCAATAGAATGGAACTTTCGTACTTTATGCGATTTAGTCTTTTTTCGCGATTAAGCAAGAAATTGATAAAATTAAAGCACCAAAATTTTCATGCACTAATATAATCATGCTCTGACTCATAAAATATCATGAAAATGATTTTCTCTAACCTCGGATTAGTGACCCCGAGATCACTATTTTGACTAGCCCCTAATTCAGGCTGCTACACTTACAATCACGCTTGGAAGTTGAAGAAAACCCTAGCTATGGTGTCTTGAAATTTTTGGCACTTGAGGCAAAAGATGGACAAGATTTTAGCTTGATTTTCCCTTTTTATTCTTTTATTTACCAAATAACCAAAATGCCCTTCACTTAAAACTTTGAAATATTATCTCACCATGCCCATTTTTGTCCACTATCTTAATAAATGGTCTAATTTCCATCTAAGGACCTTCTATTTAAAATTTCATAGCAATTAGACACCTCTAGCATGTAGAACTCAACTTTTTCACTTTTTACAATTTAGTCCTTTTGACTAAATTGAGTGCCCAAACGTCAAAATTTTCGAACAAAATTTTCACGAAATCATTCCGTGAAACTATAGACCATAAAAATATAATAAAAATGAAATTTGATGTGTCAGATTTGTGGTCCCAAAACTACTGTTCCGACTACGCCCAAAATCAGGCCGTTAAATTTTAATTGCAACTCAATTTTCAAATTTTCTTTAAGTTTAGGTACTTAATTGAATTATTTGAAAATTTTGGTTGTTCTTTTTGTAAATATTGAAATTAGCTGTCTTTTTCTGTAAATATCTTTAAAAGCGACTAAAATAAAAATTTTAATTTAATTTTTAATAAATAAGATGAAAATAACTAATATATAATTATATTTATTATAATGTATATTAATTATTATCAACTTTGTATAGAATTATAATTAGTTTAAATTTTATCATATTTTAATTAAGAGTTTTTATTTCAATAAATAAAGTAATAGCAAATAATATTTTAATATATATTATATTATTTATTAATTGTTATCAACTTTATATGACAATAGGACTTAGAGTATTTTATGGTTAATTTGTTCTAAGAATTCTAATTGAACTCCTACCCTCTATCACTTTAAATACCACCTCTTTCGTCCATTATTCACACCATTCATCTCATTTCCCCAAACACCCGTTCAACTGTCGGCCTTAGAATCCAAAAACCACCTAGTGTTGCAGCTTCTAAACACCACCAGCTACACACACCCATTGTGCACGCTTGGCGCACCTGCCCAGCAATGCCCAGACCTGCTTGCTGATCTAATCGACGCACCAGCCTTGGTCACGTCGCTGCTACCCCCGTGTGTTGCTGTCGTTCCTTTCTTCAAGCCATGCGCACCATTGCACAAATCGATCACCCTTCCAACAAACCCTAAATCAACATCTTTAGCTTCACATTCTTTTATTTATTTTATTGAGTTCTTAACTTTTATACAAAGGTGGCAAGAAAATTTTTCTCCGAAATTTCAAATTTATTTGATTATTTAATTTTTCAATTTTTTTGAATTATTAATATTTTATGAAAATTAAATTTTTGAGAAAAATTTGTTTCCATCTTATGTTCAGATTAATCATGCCTCGTAAGAGAACTCGTGCCTCTGTCCAAGTCAAAGAATCACAAAACAAATTTCACTGTGAAGAAACCAAAGCGAGATAAGACAACATCTTCAAAAATCAGTAAATGCTTACTGAAAAAGGATTTACACTGAAAGAGAGCAACTATATCGATTTCATGGCGCGCATTCGACAAATTGCCGAAGCCCTCAATTGGGAGTTGTTTTTTGAGAAAAGACCTAGTGCAGATGAAAAGTTAGTTCGTGAATTTTATGCAAATTTGACCTTAAGTGGATTAACGGAAGTTTCTATCTGAGGAATCAGAGTACCAATAAGCTAAAACGCTATCAAGGAATTCTTTGAATTACCTGATTTTGAAGACAACATGTAACACCTCTAACCCGTAACCGTCGCCGAAATAGGGTTAAAAGGTATTACCAATCATTTGAACATTTAAAATTCATTTCACAACACAAAGTCAAACATCAATCAAACATATCCAAATTTAAACATATAGTTCCTTAATGAGGTCAATGAGACCTTAAACACATGTTAGAAAGGGGTCGGGACTAAACCAAACCCATACAAAAATTTTTGAAATTCTAGCATTTTTCTAAGTTACAAAGGTCACACGCCGTGTGGGTAGCACAAGGCCTCGGACACGCCCGTGTGTCCAAACCGTGGCAAACCAGGGCATACATACTGACTTGTTCACAAGCCTGAGACACGCCCGTGTGCCTCATTCGTGGTTGACATTAACTTGCACCACACGGCCAGTCACACGTCCGTGTGTCCAGCCCGTGGTAAAGTCTGACTTGAATCAAATTATAAACTCGAAAGACACGGTCAAGCCACACGCCTATGTGCTTAACCGTGTGGGCAATTATAGGCCATTTTCAAGGCCAAATTACCATCCACACTTTGAAATCACCAATAAGCATCAAACCAATACCAATTCATGCCTCAAATACAATTAAAACATACCAAAACAAGTACCAACTAATCATCTACTACATCATTTATTTCCATACTCAATTCCTACTCAAATAAATCCATCCAAAACATCATCTTCAAAACTCAATTTATATAAACTAAACATCATCTAGTCATACCACAAATTCACATTTAAAATACCAATCTCATCAACCAATTGAAGCATGAATTATACCATTTCCAACCTCACTATTTCATACCACATTCATCATTTACATAGCTCACACATAATAACCAAAATCATCTAACTTCCAAGCCATGTCACATGGTAAGGTTTAACATCTCAAAATACACCATATCTACTAGCCTATACATGCCATATACCAAATATGTACATCTTCCAAAAGTACCAAAATTGATAGCCAATAGTGTGATTGAGTCATTGACGATCCCCGGATCCGAGCTAACTTTACTGACACTGTAAAATAGAGAAATAATTCATACAATAAGCTTAAGAGCTTAATAAGTTCGTAATATAATACATTCAACTTAATAAATCAAATACAATATACAAAGTTAATTCATCACATAGATCAACTATCAATTATTCACACAATTTCATCCAAAGTTAATATACTCACTCAAGCATTCATAATTCTATGCACCATATCATCAACCACAAAGGTTCAATACATACCTTAGCCAACACATAGTTATTCACCATCCATGCTACTCAATGCTCGATATCATATTTCAATCAGCCTTTGTTATTCATTTGATTTAATCGCACACTTAGTGCCAATTTCGTAGCCGAAGCATAATTGTCATAGCACACTTAGTACCTGTACTTTAAACTGAACTTATCTCGGTATCGCACACACAGTGCCAAATCAATAAGCCGAAGCTTCTGTTATTTCACACACACAATGCTAATCATATCCGTCTCATTTCTAATACCGCACACTTAGTGCCTCATTGCTCAATTCATATATATAACATTGCTATACAATTATTCATTTCTCATCACACAGATATAAATTTAACAACTCGTATTATATCCGAACTTATCTCGGACGTCGAAATACCGAAACTAGTTGATCAATCGAGTACTTTGTCTTTGCCTCGATCTTGATCTGAATATCTCCTTTCTTGGTCTATGCATATTCAAATTTAATTCATTCAATCACCAATTCATTCAATTTAGTCCAAACACACATATTTAGGGCATTTTACAAAATAGCCCTCATATTTTCACATTTCGACACTTTAGTCCATATTTCATAAAATCATCAAATACACATAATTTCATTTCACCCATGCCTAACCAAATTTTCCCCATGCTCATACAAGCCTATATATTTCATTTATTTTACATTTTAGTCCCTCAATGTATTATTTTCTCAATTAAGTCCAAATTACTCAAAATCACCAAAAACTCAAAGACAAACTATGTTAATCTAACACATATCTTCCATAATTCATCTTCAAACATCACAAAACTCATGTTTTCATCAATGGCATATTTCAAAATCATCATCAAAATTCTAAAATTAAAGCATGGGTTTGAAAGAACACGAAGCAACGATCACAAAAATGTAGAAATTATCAAAAACTGAGCTTGAAACATACCTTAATCAAAGACACAAATGGTTGAACCCTAAAACTCTTTTCCTTTCTTTTTCTTTAGCAAATTTCAGCAAGATGGATGATGATAATGGCTTATTTTTCATGCTTTTATTTCATTTAACATAATAATATACCTTTTACTATATTACCTTATTATTTAACATATAAAACATTTGTACACAAGGTCATTAATGTCCACTAACCATGTTAATGGTTTAATTAAAACATAAGGACTCCTCATTTAGAAAGCCATGACAAATTAACACTTTAACAATCAGCACATTACTTTTACATTTTATGGCGATTAAGTCTTTTTTCATAATTAAGCACACAATTGATAAAATTTTTACACAGAATTTTCACACATACTCAATCACATATTATAAACACCAAAAATAATATTAAAATATTTTTTTAACCTTGAATTTTTGGTCCTGAAACCACTGTTCTGACTAGGGTCTAAATCAGGCTGTTTCACAACAAATATTCTTCTTTGATGAGAAATATTGAGGCTGAAAAATTGCAAGAAATTCTCGAGGAGCTTACAATTCCAAGTTCTAAGTGGATGGTGTCAAAGCATGGAACTCACACCTGTCGTAGAGAATATTTGACACTATCAGCGAAGGCATGGTTCTATTTCACTCGATTCAGTCTTATGCCTATTTCACATGGGACTACAATTTCATTAGAGAAAATGGTCTTGTTATACTCGATTTTAACGACAAATACCATTGATGTGGGAAAAATCATTCTGAGAGGAATGCGAAATTGTGCCACTAGACGTTCTGGCCCAGCATACTTCCCTTTACTATAACAATTTTCTGCTTGAAAGCTAAATTCTTGCAAATATAAAGAAGACAAGTTACAGCCAGGGCACAATCACAGATTGAGACCTCTACTGAATAATGGAGACTCTATTCTACAGCAGTGAGTTGAATTGAGCGAGGATCCCGGATAAGAATAAAAAGATCCCACAAAGGTCAAACCAATACAGTAAGTTGAAATCCCTGATAAAGCAGAACCAATGGAAATAATAGTCAAACCTGACATGGAAACATCTACATTCAGAACTCAATCACCTCACCTAGATCTTCGTGATGAGCTGTCAAAGTTAATGGACCTAATGCAACATATGCAATGGCATCAACAAGTTTACTGGATATATTCAAAAATACGGGATGACTCAATGAGAAGAGCTTTTACGAAAATATTCAATGACCCCTTTATTTTTGTGCCTGAGTTTCCAGATTTTGTATTTGAACTATGAAGTCCAATAAATAAAAGGGAACGAAGCGATTTGTTCAAAAACAAAGATGATGGAGCAAAAGATGAGTCGGATTCTGAGGGATCTACAAGTAAACAAAAAGGGGGGTCTTTACTTTATTTTATTTCCTTTCCTAGGTTATTTAATGTTTTAGGATTATGTTCTATTAGGATTTTTTATTTCTCGCATAATAAAATAATAGGTGGAAATCATAAATAAAAATGAACAAGTTGCAAAGTACGAAGTGTGGCAGTAGATATGTACATGTCTAGGACTGGATCTAGAGAGAGCTTGGTACTTAAGTAGTCAAATTGACTCACCTTCTCTTTTCTAGAATCCTACCCGTGTATAGTATCTATTCACTTCTAACAATGAGGACATTGTTCATCTTAAGTAAGTGGATCGAAAAATTGAAATTATTTTCTCTCAATATAAATTTTCCTTTTAATTATGGTTTGGTTAAATGTTGTTCAAAAATTTGAAATTTTGTTAAGTATGCTAAACTTTAGTATGAATAAATTTCTATTATCTCAATAATTTTTATGTTAGCTGAATTATGACATAAATGTACTCTTAATAAAGTATGTAAATCATACCATAAAACTTTTTTAGTTCCTTAGGAAAGCTGGGCATGCATGAAAGTTTAAGTCTCTAGAATTGACTTAGTAATTTCTTGAGGCGAAATCCTAGGAAGTATGGAATGTTGAAAATGATTTAGGCAAACTTTTGTTTGGACTGTTTGAGCCTTTCAAGCCAACCTTGATGAATTCTTATCCCCTAAAACCCAACTTTGAGCTATATGGCCTAATTTTATTTAAACCTTTGCAATATTTAGTAATCACTTCTCTCATAATTATCTTTAAATTGTCCTAAACACTAGACTCAGTCTATTCAGAATATTCTTTGAAAATAAGTTTGGGGGAGTTGAAAAGAAGTATCAAATGCTCAAAAAATTGTAGTACATACAACAAAATGCTCGTAAACAAAGAGAGAGAGAGAGAGAGAGAGAGAGAGAGAGAGAGAGAGAGAGAGAGAGAGCATATGTACTCGAAAGAAATAGATGTACAAAAGAGCATGTAAAAGCAAAATGAGTTGGTGTATTGAAGGTAATTATTCCGAAGGTCCGATGCAAGTTAAGTATAGGGTTTTTAGCCTAAAATTATCTATATTTTACCTACCCCTAGCCTAGCCACTTTACAACCTATTTAAAAGTGTGCTACCTATATTAGTGGAGAGAAATTGCTATGTTCAATATATGAAGGCATAAATTAAACTTAATGATTGCAACTTAATCTTAAATAAAGGAATAAAATCAAATTAGTAGGAATTTAACATGTCTTTATTAAGAAATCATTTAGTCTATTTTTTCTATCATAATAATAATTGAGATTAATTTGAACGATATGTATACCTAAGTAGCATAAATCTCAAAATTTTTGTTCTTGAGCATAAGTATACTAAATTCATAATTTTGGGAAGAATATTTTCTGAAGGAATTGTTCAAAGGTGTTTCCAAAAAATTCTTTTCAATTTGTACATTACTCGGGATGAGCAATGAATTAAGTTTGGGGGTGTGGAAACACAAACATATATAAACTTTTTCATGCCTTTTTTAACTCAAATTCATGCAGTTTCGTAGTAATTCTTGTCGAAAAATAAAATATAATTATAAAATAATTAAATTGTACTCAAATTATTAACATATTGACTTTTAATTTATTTTATAATAAATTTTCATAAATTTTGATTTATTTTCGACAGATTTGCTCAAATGGTGAAAATTGGTTCGGCTGACACTACTAAAGGCGCAAAATTGAAAAGCGGTTTTTGAAGCATCGAGGCTAATTAATATTTCAGCCTAAGACAGCCCAATTATGAATATTAATACATAATATAATTAATTTTAATTATTGTCCAATTTATTTTGGGTTAAATAATTATTATTAATTATATTATGGAAAGGAAGCCCAATTGTGCTAATACGAGAGATTGATCCAACCGAGCAATCGAGTTCCCCAAAACAGTCCAACATGCTGACCTAATAAACTCAAAATAGCTTATTTATTGACTTGCAAATCAGCCTTTGAAGTCTCCTTGAAATCGCATTCAAACCCTTCCACTTTCTGTGCTTTTAAAGATTTGCCCCAAGTTAAATTTAGCAAAGTTTGAAACATTCAAACTTTGCTACATGTGTGGCTGGCCAAGGGGGTATATGGCTGCTAATTTTTTACTATTTTTAGCATCCAATCCCACCTATAAATACCCCCTTCACCTATTCATTTAACACACCTTTCATTCTACACATCTTTCTCCTTTTCACTCACTTTCTTTATTCCAAACCTCCCTTTGTTTCCCATTTTCCTTCTATTTCCATTGTTGATTTTCCTCTTGGAAAAGAGCCCTTCAACCACCTTGGGTAGCAACATTCAAGTGCTTATAGAAGCCTCGGTTCAACAGAACGAGCGGAGAAGGAGGAGCAGAGCAAACTAGTCAGACTTCGGAGAAACACCGGATTTGATTCTAGTTTCCTATCCTTTAACTTTTATAGTTGAACTCTCTAAACTCTCCCTATATAAAGGGAGTCTTGGGTCATTATTTTACACATACTTGAATTCAAGAGAAAGTTGCAGAGAGAAAATTCTTTAAAGAGATTATTTCAGAAAATTTCTAGAGATATTTTTCTGATTTACAACTTGACCCAAAAGTTTAGAGAAATTGTGAAATTACGCCATTGGTAATTTTTGTGATTTTTTTTATTTGAAGCGAGCCCACACCAGCAGACGTGAGCTTGAGGATAGCGAAGAAGACTACTCGGTGGAAGCGCTCATCCTAGATCTTGTTTTGGAAAAAAATTAAAACTTTGATTTTTCCCTAAATTTATTTCCTATAGTTTGGAAAATTTTCCTTATTTCCTGAAAATTTCTCTGAGTTTCTGATTTAGCCCCGACTTGTTTCTAACGCGTAATTAGGGCCTTGAGGGCTCGTATAAAGGACAATATGTATGTTTTAAATTAGCTTTAATATGTTTATTGATTTATTATGAAGTATTTTTAAATATGTGTTTGTTTGAACTGTAAACTCCGGTAATGCTCCGTAACCCTAGTCTAGCAACATATACGGGTTAGGGGTGTTACAGGAATGGCTAGCCGATACCAAGCAAATCCAGGTCTCAAGCATTGGCAAGTTGTAAAGCATATATTAAGGTATCTTAAAAGAACCAAGGATTATATGCTTGTGTATTTTGGGAGACCCTTACTCCTATTGGATACATAGACTCAAACTTCCAAGCCTATAAAGATTTAAAGAAATTGACGTCGGGAAATGTATTCGTTCTAGGCCGTGGAGCCATAGTATGAAGAAGTGATTATCTTAATATTAAATTTAATTTAATATTTATCTACATTCTATTATTTTAATAAAATTTAATAATAAATTTAATCTAATATTTATCCTAATAAATATTATATTAATTTAATATTAAAGTGATTAAGTTTAATAATAGTTGAACTCTCTAAACTCTCCCTATATAAAGAGAGCTTTGAGTCATTATTTTACACACACTTGAATTCAAGATAAAGTTGTAAAAAGAAAATTCTCTAAAGAGATTATTTCAAAAAATTTCTAGAGATATTTTTCTAATTTATAATTTGACCCAAAAGTTTAGAGAAATTGTGAAATTACCCAATTGGTAATTTTTGCAAAAAAAAATTCTAATTCGAAGCGAGCCCACACTCGGCAGACATGAGCTTAAGGATAACGGAGAAGATTACTTAGTCAAAGCTCTCATCCTAGATCTTGCTTTGGAAAAAAAAAAGTAAAACTTTGATTTTTCGCTAAATTTATTTTCTGTTGTGTTTTCCAAACCCGTTTTTTCCAACACTAATGACTTGAATACAAATTTCGTTATATTTATATATTGATAGAATGTGAAAGACCGTGTGGTACAACTAAACTAATCTAGAGGAAGGACAGCAAAGGAGTTAATTTGATTCGAAAATAAAATCTCAGTACTTAAACCTTTTCTCATATAAATTTCAAAGACAAAATTTCTTAAGGGGGAGAATTGTAACGACTCGAAAGTCAGTGGTGTCAAAAACGATGCATTCAAAATTCTATTTTTTGATGATCGATTCAATAAATATTATTTATTAATATTTACTAGGGTATTACAATATTATACTAAATTTTAGTCTAATAATTTTGGTTATTTAGAAAGTTAGACAATGTACAAGTTTATTGGTTCTAAAGTCAGTGGTTTTGAAAATTAAGATATCGGGACCTCGTTTTCATAAATCAAAGCCGTAAATATTTTTATTAAATATTTACAAAGTTATTGTATAAGTAGATTAAATTTTGGATGAGTATTTTTAACGAATTAATGATTAATTAAGTTATAAGGATTAAATCATAAAAATTTAAAAAGTTAATCGCTATAGATTTTTAAATGATAAATGGCTCAAATAATATTTATTCAAGGCCCAAATTGGCAATTAAGCCATATTGGATTAAGTGGAACGGTAGGTGATTGTTTATAATAAATATATTTAAAGTTTTAGTTATGTAATAGTAATAAGAATAATAAAACATAATAAATAAAGGGGTCATCGTCATTTTCTCTCCTTTCTCCCCACCGTATGCTCAACCTAAGAGAAGGAAGTCATTGTTTTTCATTTTGAAGCTTTCGGTCATTGCATGGTAATGAATAGACCCTGGAACAGATTATGATAATAGCTCTCTCCTTGGATTATCATAATAGCTTTCGTAAGCTTAAATAGACCCGGAACATATTATATAATATAAATTTATAATAAAATGAGCATACTAGTGGATATATAGAGTATTGAGTCGAAAAAATTGTGATTATAATTACTCTAGTAATGAATGTGACATTTCATGACTCGGACTTAACGATCAAATCGGATATAGGATGTTACCATTCTAATTATGTCCTTAAAAAAATGAAGTGACTTTGATAAAAGTTTGAATTATAAGTATTTGATATTGTAAAAGAGTGTTTAGTATTAAATGTAATATCCATTGCTTGAATTTTCTCGGTAAGAGGTGCTATAAAAATATATATGATAAATTATGAGACTCTCTTTATATGTATATATAAAAGCATTAGAAAACATAACAAGCTTTAATACAAAATAACATTATTAAAATAATATAAAAATAAAATTATTACAAAAGATAAATTGGAAGCTTTTAAAATTGGCATATTAGTAATTTTAACTCTCAATATTTATACATTGTGTTAATTTAATCTTATTCTAGAAAAATTAATCCTCAACATTTACACATTATGTAATTTGATCTTTTTATACTTTTGCTTTTCTTTGTTATATTGAGGGCCAATTTTAAAAGAATGAGAAAATGTGAAATTATTATCTTGGATTTTGTTATATTTCCAATCAAATTTAATTGATAAATTTGTGTTTTAGCTTTTAGGTGAAAAGGTCACAAAAGAAGAAGCAAAACTTCAAAGAAGACCAAATTACATAATGTGAAAATATTGAGGTTAAATTTTTTTACAATGAAGGAAAAATTGACAAAATGAATAATTGTTGAGATTTAAATTGTTATTATTCCAATATGTAAATGTTGAAGATTAATTTTACTAGAATCAACACTAAATTGACAAAATTAATAAATGTTGATGATTAAATTATCTATTATGCTAATTTTAAAAGTTACCACATCATCTTTCTATTAACTATAGGGTTGATAACCAAAAAAAAAAAAAAAAAATTAATAGTTGGATGATTGTTTTATAACTTTATATAAAATAAGCGACTAAAAGCGAATTTATCAATAAGTGAATGTTTACCCAAATAAATTTGCTGACCATTGCATACGCTAAAATTAGTTTTCTTTTTTTTTCTTTTTTTTTTGGTGAAAAAATATAAACAGAAATACAAGTTAAGAGATTCTAAAAGACGCTAAAAGCTTTATCTTGTTAGATAGTTGTAACCACCACATCAGGAGGAACTTCAAAATCTGGAGGGAGGTCTGCCAAGAAAAATTGATCTTTGCCAATTAGTCAGTAATTAAGTTACACTCTCTAAGAACATACTTGATTTTCAATTGATCTTCAGAATGCAAAACTCGTTTAATTCTCCTAAGCAAGGTAATACCAGAGTCTACGTTTTCTTTTATATTCAAGGCCCTAACCACTTCTAGATTATCTATCTGTATCATGACTCTCTTATACCATTTATTTAACAAAATGATAATACCATCAAAAATACTCTAAAATTTTACTTTCAAAATATAAACATCTAACTAAATAATTTATGAATTCCAAAATTTAATTTCTATCTCGATCCCAAACCACTTTACCCACAAAAGCAGTTCCCAAGACTCTTACTTCTGCTCCATCCATAAATAAATACACCCAATCATGTGAAAAGTGATGATAAATCACCAAACTTATTTACACGATTCAAGAAGTCTTTTTTTTTTTTTTTTTTTTTTTTGAGTTCCGACTATCTAAAATAATGCCGTGGAATGGGTCCCACCAAATCCGCCGATATACCAAACTTATCAAACATTTAAAACAAGCGGCTCCCGTCCCGAGGCGCTCACATTCAGATTTTTCTTTTAAAAAATATTTAAAAATATGGTTTTATTTATTATGCCTGAAAATCCAAGGGACTTGCTCTTGTAGATAAAGTGGGATCCACATGCTTTTTCAACCCACGTGCTTAGAATTTGGGCTCCACTTAGAAACATGAGTTTCTGATTATTTTCTTTTTCTTTTTCTTTTTTTTGGACGAATATAATTTGGATATACAAATGTAATATCATTTTATCTCAATTTTTCAGGTTAATTGGACTATTTCTATTACTTTTGTGAACTTTATTTGAATTTAATATTTATAGGTGATTTTCCAGCACCCATTTAAATAAAATTATTATAATTTGATAAAAATAAATTAAAAGAGTATATTCCTTTAAATTTAATTTTGAATTAATTAATTATGTTAATAATACTAAATTTTTGATGAAAAGGTAATTACATAAGAATTAAATTAACTAGATAAAAGAACGAAAATGAATAAAAATAAAATGAAAATGAATAAAAAGAGGTAATATATATTATTTAAAGAGTAAAAATTAAAAGGATTAATATACTTTTAAATAATATAACTTATTTTAAATATAAAAAGAAATTTTATAATTTTTAGTTAAGTTAATGTTTAGTAGACCTATAACACCAATTTAGATAAGAACATATATAATAGTAAGTATAGATATATAATTAATAGATATAAAAAATATACATGATAATATTAAAATAAAATAATAATTAAGTATTAAATTTAAGGTTTTTGAAATTCTATTATATTTTTATTCTATTAATTTTTAAATAAAAATTAAAATATCTTAAAATAATATAACTTAATTTAATTATAAAAAATATTTTCATAATCTTTCTAGCTAAATTAATACCAGATTAATTCATCACTTAGGTGAAAAATTAAATAATATTATAGATATTTATTCCATTTTCCCCCTTCCTTGTAACTATTTATCCGTCTCAGAGCTTCAGACTTATCCAAAATCCAATTAATGCATCCCAAGAGGAACCTACGCTGGTGTAGGCAGTTCCATCACCTGATTGACACGTTATCCATTGGGATGACGCCACATCATCTTTGATTGTAAACATGTTGTTGGTTCTTGTAGCATTTACTGCTTTAAACAATTTAAATTTAAATTCAAATATATCCAAATTTCACACATATGATTGTCGTAACCATTTTTTTGGAAAACGACAAAAAGGAGGTTTCGACTTTAGTTTTGAAAATAGGAATAAAACGGGAGTCGTCACCGACCTTTATTTGGTGTGATCGGATCACCTTTATATTAATAAAACGTTTTGTTTTACCAAAACAGTGTTTTTGGTCTGCGAAGTTTTGAAAAATCGGGTTCGGGAGTCGGTTACGCACGAGGAAGGATTAGCAACCTCGATACGCCCAAAATTGGTACCAAAATGATTAATTAGTGTCTTAATGTCGGAAGTTTGAAAAGGTTTTAAAATACGAATCCTTTAAAAAATGTTTGGATAATTAGGGCCAGGATTCGAGATATCTTTGTTCTGAGAGGATACCAACATCACATCCAGCACGTTAGGACACGATATTCAAAGCCTTCGTGATCAAAGTTATCTCGTGGTTTTACGAAGTTTATCAAAAGGATGTTTAGTTATTTAGTCAAACGGAAAATCGCAACCCAGCACGTTAGGGCACTATTTCCCGAATTCCTAAATACAAAACATTGCCTTTATTTTAAAAATCTTTGAACAGAGTGTAGCGACTTTTCAAAATGCATCGTATCGAATTAATTCTAGGAAAAGGCTTGAGTCAAAACTTGAGATTTCTTTGTTTCGAAAAGATATAAACATCACATCCAAAGACGTTAGGACACGATGTTTTAATCTCTCGTAATCAAAGTCATCTCGTGATTCATAAAACTTCGTAAAAAGGATGTTAAGTTATTTAGTCAAACGAAAAAACGAACTCAAAGACGTTAGGGCACTATTTCTCGAGTTTATAAATACCAAACATTGCCTCATTTTGAAATCTTTTAGATGAAATACAATAATTTTACTGAATGATGTTTCGTTCGATAATATAATACAAAATGAAGATAACAAATGTAGATGTGAATGTGGTAAATAAAGAAATACAAATAATAATATTAATAGTAATAATATTAATAATAATAACATGATAATGGCAAAGTGGTAATGGAAATAAATAATAATAAAAAATAAAATAAATAGCGAATAAATAAGGCGAGAAATGATAATAACAAAAGATAATGATGGTATATAAAATGAAATAATGATGATGATGCGTAAAAATGATTATTGTCATTAATACATGAAATAATATATAGAATAAAAATATATACATGTCAAAAATAAAATGATATAATAATAGTAATAATATAGACAAAATATTAGTAAAATAGATAGCCATGATAATGAAAATAACAAAGGATAATAGATGAAACAATCATCTCAACCCTAATAATAGTACATAACAAATAATAATGATATAAATAAAGAATAGTGAAAATAAAATCAAAATAATAAATAATATATGTTATAGTAAGTGATAATAATAAAACAAATAATAGTCAAACAGAATAACTATAAAAAAATATAGTGATGATAATTACAACAATATATTATCAAAATGGCTAAAAAATTTACAAAATAACTGAAATAGGATTAAATTGTATTTAAAATAAAATTTTAGGGTTAATTGAAATAAAATAAAAGAAGAGGGGGTATTTATACGCTAATGATTAGGGGACCAAAGAGGCAATAAGCCCTTTGGCCAAAAAAGCAATAGCAGAGGGGCACGATTGCTAATCAAGTAAATTATTGAGCCAAATTTAAATTAACAAAGACTTAATTGCAAAATTATAAAAAGGCGGAGGGGTCTCGCGCGAAAATACCCCATTTTTTCGGCAAAACACGCGGATCCTAAGCGGGTCGGATCGGTCGGGTTGGTCCAGGTGAAGCGACGTCGTTTTGGGCGTTTAGGGCCACCCAAACGACGCTCGTTTGAAGGGCTATTTAAGGCCCTAACCTTGAAAAAAAATCATTTGTGTCTTGATTAAAAAAACTTTCTTTTCTCTCTGTTTTGCTCTGCAGGGGAAGGCCGATGGGTTTTCGACCAGCTCCGCCTCTCCAAGATCAAGATTCGACCACCGCATTACAGTGGTAAAAAAGGTAAAATTATTATTTTTTTATATATTATTTTTTAGAGAAAGTAATATATATATTTGTCTAAAAATGAACAATACAATATATGCCAAATAAGAAGAAAAAATAATAATAAAAGAGAAGAAATAAAACACTTTGAAAATGAAATCACCTCTCATTCTCTGTTTTCGATTCTAATTTTTGTTTACTCTCTGTTGTGTTTGTATTGATTTTTGCTTGCTATTTTGTTGTTTTTGAATGTTTGAATCAGAGCGATGCGAAAACTCTTTTTGTATTCGGTAAAAAACTCCTTTTCTGAGATTTAGAATCGGCTTTTATAGCCATTGAAATATTACAAAATATTAATATTTCTACCGCTTTTGTTTTCTTCTCGCTCATCATTCATTTTGCGTGTTGCGGTGTGGGGCATGGTGGAGCGGTGGTGACTTTGTCGATGGTGAGGTTCGGCGGTGGGTAAGCGGTGGAGGTGCGAAGTTGAAGGGTCGAGGCGGTGGCTAGGGTTTTCGAGACCCTAGCGATTCGAAAAATTTAACTTTGGGCCTTCGGGCCGTTTGTAAAAATGGGTTTGTTTGGGTTTTGGTTGGGTTTGGGTTTAGGGTTATAAAAATGGGTTTCTATTTTGTTTGTTGGGTTTATTTTTGTAATTGGGCCGGGCAAAATGGTTATTACAGCTGCCCCTCTTTGCTTATTGTCGTGAAACGAGAATAGAGCAAAGACAATAAAAGAACCAATTTTGCCCGGGCCTGGCTAAGCCTTGACTTCTTGATCCGTTCTTCTCCAAATAGCCTCGTTCTAGTCCATCTCCTCTCATGCTTTGATCTACTCTGTCGTCTCTTTAGAGAGACAGGATTTGCAGCTTCAATTCGTTTTATTGCTCCATTGTAACTTCAGGGTATGAGATTTATTTTAACTTGCTCTACCGTGGCTTTAAGACAAGATTTGTATCTTCAGCTTGTCCTACTGCTAGCCGAGAAGATAGGATGAGCATGTTCCACCACTGTTTAAGGCAACAGGACTTACAATTTTTGACCTATTCCACTACTGGTCAATGGAAATAGGATCGTCTTCAACTTACTCCACTGCTGGTCAATGGCAATAAGGTTATCTACAACCCGTTCCACTCTTTGGTTAATGGCAGCAGGATAATCTTGACCTATTCCTTTCTTTGGTTAGTGGAAATAAGATGGTGGCTTAAATCATGTTTCCTACTGTTTAGGAAGCCAAGATTCGCCTTCGATCTTGCCCCATTATGGGTTAGGGCGACAAGATCTACAATTTTTGGTCTATTCCACTGCTGGTCAGTAGCAATAGGAGGGTGGCCTAAATCACGTCCCCTACTGGTTAGGGAGCCAAGATTCGCCTTCGATCTTGCCCCACTACGGGTTAGGGCCACAAGATCTACAATTTTTGGTCTATTCCACTGCTGGTCAGTGGCAATAGGAGGGTGGCCTAAATCATGTCCCCTACTGGTTAGGGAGCCAAGATTCGCCTTCGATCTTGCCCCACTACGGGTTAGGGCGACAAGATCTACAATTTTTGGTCTATTCCACTGCTGGTCAGTGGCAATAGAACAATCTTCAACCTATTCCACCGCTGGTCGATGGCAATAGGACAATCTTCCACTTATTCCACTGCTGGTCAGTGGCAATAAGGTAATCTTCAACTTATTCCACTGCTGGTCAGTGGCAATAAGACAATCTTCAACCTATTCCACCACTGGTTGATGGCAATAGGACCACCCATTCCACTGCTGGTCGATAGTAATAGGATGATCTTCAATAGTGTTGCTACACCGTCCTCTAGGGACATATCCTGTAGACTCGATTTTGATGTGTTTGTGTTTATGCCAAATGGTGAGGATGCTATGGTCAGAATGACTCAAATGCTCCTAACTAACGTGTGATATGGATGACACTTGCATGAATACAGAATGTCATGAGAATGATGATTTTTCGTTAAGATGCAATGATTGTAATAAATCGAATGCTCCTAACTAAATGATATTACGGAGGACATTTGCATGAATGCAGGATGTCATGAGAATGATCTCTTTTAAAAGTTTAGGGCTGTAATTGCTCGTTCACTCGTCAAGGTCACGACACAGACGCAACATCTTGTCTGATATCTATGCCTGCAAATCTGAAGAAATGGTCATAATTTGGGACTCCTCTTCTTCGAATGTTTCCAACCCCTAAGTGTGGTGGTTCCTAAACAACAGTCTTGTTTTAGGTTCCTACACTGTTTAGAGGCTTCCAGAGTAATAGGCGGGACTCCTTTTATGGAAGCATTATGAGTCAATGGTTCGTTATTTCAATTGCAAACAACTCAAAGATTTAAAATAACAATGGAATTTATGAAGAATGGAATTGGATTAAATCAACGAAAGCAAACATTATTGGAGTACAAAAAAATGGGTAAAAAGAAAAAGTAGGTTCCCGGATATCGCGATCGAGCTTTACCACGGATCCTTCCAAGATCATTTTGATTTGAATAGGCGTTGGGAGATCTGCGAGTGCTTTGTAGATGTTCCAAGGTGTAACATTCCTCCTTTTGCTAATTTTTGGAGGAAAAAGATTGTCACATACCTCATTTTTTGTGCAAATTTGAGCCGCCCTTATCGGGTTTTCGACTCAAAGCCCCTTCGGTCTCAAAGCGCCCTTTACGGGTTTTCGCTTTGGCCTCTTTTTTTTTTTGTTTTTGGTCTTAAAGTGCCCTTTTCGGGTTTTCGCTTTAGCCTTTCCCTTCTTCAAGCATAATACTTCTTAACTGAATCTGAGTTTATGGGATTGGGTAGATTTTTCCCGTCCATTTCGGCCAAGATTAGTGCCCCTCCAGAGAAAGCTTTTTCACCACATAGGGTCCTTCCCAATTCGGCATCCATTTCCCTCTGAAATCTTTTTGTATGGGGAGGATCTTTTTCAAAACTAAGTCTCCCTCGTGGAATTCTCGTGGACGCACTTTCTTGTTATATGCTCGCATCATTCGCTTTTGGTACATCTGACCATGACGGATAGCTTTCAACCTCTTTTCTTCGATCAGATTCAATTGATCATATCGTGCTTGGATCCATTCTGCTTCATCCAATTTCAATTCGGACAATACTCGAAGGGACGGAATTTCAACTTTGATGGGTAGAACCGCTTCCATTCCGTAAACCAATGAGAAAGGAGTTGCCCCGGTGGAGGTTCTGACTGATGTTCGATAAGTGAAAAGGGCAAATGGCAGCTTCTCGTGCCAATCTTTGTAAGTCTCGATCATTTTCCTATTATCCTCTTGATGTTCTTATTAGTCGCTTCAATTGCACCGTTCATCTTTAGGCGTACTGGTGATGAATTGTGATGTCGATCTTGAATTGCCTCTGGACTTCGTGATCATCTTTGTTGTTCAAGTTTAACGATTATCGATATGATCCTCTCCGACATTCCATATCGACATATGATCTCCTTTTTTAGGAACTTCTGATCGCTGATTTGTCACATTGGCATATGAAGTGGCCTCCACCCATTTAGTGAAGTAATCAATTACCACGAAGATGAACCGATGTCCATTGGAAGCTTTTGGTGAGATTGGTCCAATGACGTCCATGCCCACATAGAAAACGGCCATGGGGAGGTCATAACATGTAAAGGTGAGGGTGGTACATGAATCTTGTCCCCATAAATTTGGCACTTATGACATTTCTTAGCATAATCAATGCAATCTCTTTCCATGGTAAACCAATAATACCCGAATCTCATGATTTGTCTTGCCATTGCGAACCCATTGGCATGTGTTCCATGACACCCTCATGGACTTCTTCTAGGATCCGCTAGCCTTGGCACCATCCACACATCTCAATAGCACTTGATCCTTTCTTCTTTTGTATAGGATCTCTCCGTCTAAGACATAGTCGCGAACTAGTCTTCTCAACGTTCTTTTGTCATTTTCGGTTTGCTGATCGGGTATTTATGATCTTTCACGATTGTAGTATATCGTGATACCACGGTGATCATTTTGCTCCTCTTCTTCCACGTTGTAGCAATGGGTGGGGCCTCATAAATGCTCATTTGTGTAGGCCTCATATCCTCCTTGTTGTTTGCTCGTACCATAGAAGCCAATGTGGCTAGAGCATCGACCATCGATTTTAGTCCCTTGGTAGATAATCGAAAGTGATGTCCTCGAACTCTTTTATCGGTTCTTGGACCAATCTTTTGTATTCAACCAATTTGGGATCCTCGTCTCCCATTCTCCTTTAAGTTGATAAATTACCAATGCGAGTCTCCAGTATACTTCTAGCACCTTAATTTTATGCTCAATAGCGGCTCGGATACCCATGATGCAAGCTTCATACTCGCCATATTATTTGTGCAATCAAAATCCGACTTACAAGTAAATGGGTAATGATCTCCGTTTGGGGACACTAGAATCGCCCCAATTCCATTGCCCATAGCATTTGATGCCCGTCAAGTTCGGTTTCAAGGGCGACTTTTCGGGTACCTCTTGATGGTTGCTACATACATTAGGTCTTCATTAGGAAATCAAAGTCCGAGGCTCATAATCGCGAGCTCTACTAGCCGTAAAATCTGCTATTGCACTTCCTTTTATCGCCTTCCGGTTTACATAAACTATGTCAAACTCGGAAAATAAAATTTGCCATCGAGCCATCCGTCCATTCAAAGTAGTTGATTCCATTAGGTATTTCAATGGGTCTAGCTTGAGATGAGCCAGTCGTATGATACAACATGTCTTGCCTCGCCTCCGAAGTTGTCCGGACCAAGGCACAACACATTTTCTCAATCGGTGAGTACCTTGTTTCACACTCGGTGAACTTTTGCTAAGGTAGTATATTGCTTTTCTTTCTTTCCGACTCATCATGTCGGGTGAGCACACATCCCATTGAATTATCAAGTACCGTCAAATAGAGGATCAAAGGCTTATCTGGATTAGGCGGTGTCAATCTGGGAGGATTGGACAAGTATTGCTTTACTTTGTCGAAGGTCTTCCGACATTCCTCGCTCCACACACCGGATTGTGTTTTTAAGAAGACGAATATGGGGTCACATTTCTCGGTCGGGCCAGAAATGAACCGAGCAATGTAATTTAATCTTCCTAAGAAACCTCGAACTTCTTTTTGCGTGCGGCGGAGGCAATTCTTGTATAGCCTTGACTTTGTCCGGTCAACCTCAATCCCTTTTCATCGACTATAAATCCTAGCAGCTCGACCGGCTCCAAAGGTACACTTTTGGGTTAAGTTTGATTGGACTTTCCTCAACCTCAAAAATAATTTCCTTAAGACTTGGATATGCTCCTTTTCGATCCGAGACTTGGCAATCATATCGTCGACGTAAACCTCGATTTCCTTGTGCATCATGTCATGGAATAGGGTCACCATGGCTCTCTGATATGTTGCCCCTGCATTCTTCAACCCAAATGGCATTACCTTATAGCAAAAGGTTCCCCACATGGTTATGAATTTGGTTTTATTCATGTCTTCAGGAAGTATCTTTATTTGGTTGTATCCTGAGAAGCCATCCATGAACGAGAACAATGAATAACCCGCCGTATTATCCACTAAGGTGTCGATATGAGGTAACGGAAAGTTGTCCTTTGGGCTAGCCTTGTTTAGATCTCTGTAGTCCACACACATTCGTACTTTCCCATCTTTCTTAGGGACGGGGACGATATTGGCTACCCATTTCGAGTACTTAACCACTTGCAAGAACCTGCGTTAAAGCGCTTCTTGACCTCTTCTTTTATTTTCAAGAAACGTCGGCCTCATCCTCCAAGTTTACATTGGGTGGCTTGTATTCTTCTTTTATGGGCAAGCGGTGTACCACGATATCGATTGCTTAGCCGGGCATGTCTTGATATGACCATGCGAAGACATCCTTGAATTCTTGGAGTAACTCAATGAGGTCTTGCTTTGTCTCTGGTGATCTGGCTCCAATCTTCACTTCTTTCTTTTCTTGCCCATCTCCTAGGTTCACTATTTCCACCGATTCTTTATGAGGTACGATTTGTTTCTCCTCTTGTTCTACCATCCTTAATAGTTCAGAGCTAAATCACAGCCTTGGTCATCTCCAAAATCCTAAAAATCTTTCGTACCCATATCTTGCTCAAAAGGACATTCTCGAGTCATCGTAGTGTTACTCAAATCATTGATATCCTGGGGACCTATTACGGAAATGAATAAAGGCTCATAGAATCATAGAATCTAGGCATGTTTATTGGTATGATAAATGAAGAATAGAAATATTTAGAAGAATATCTAGAGAAAGAATAATGAATGAATGAAATGAACATAAAAGAAAATTTGCTCAAAAGATGGCGGAGATGTATTTTATTGAAAATAACGATGTCTCATACAAAATGATGTTTCACAAAGGGACTCTTATTGCTTCTAGACTTAAAGCAATAAGTGTGTTCAGTATTACTCGAATGAGTTCTAAAAGCTACGAGAATCTCCTCCGATCAGATTGTTTAGAATGTTTGCTGGCTCATAGGGGCGGATGCCATTCCGATTTTCTTCCTCAATTTTCCCCTCCGATATAGCGTTGACATGCACGATTTCTTCATTTGGCGTTCCTCGCCTCGGATGGATAACCCCTCCTGATATAAAGGTCTCACGAATATGAGGAACTATCATCGGTTGCCATTTCATCTCATCTCCCCTCAGACGTGCCTTCCTTCTTTCTTGTTTCTTTTCTGACTCTTCTCTTTTTTGCTTTGCGTTTGGCTTGAATCCTAGACCGAAGAAGTCTCGTTTTCTTTTAGTCTTGGGACCTCGATTTCTCCTTGAGGTACCTTCCAAGTCCTTTCCACGCATGACTCCATTCCGACCATCGATTGTAGACCCATTTTCGTGGTTTCGGATAATTGAGGTCTTGGGACCTTATTCCCTACGGATTTAATGTTGCGTTGACAAATTCCAGAGAACGGAAGGAACACTCAACCGCTTCGTCATTTGCTTCTAAATTGGTTATTGTTGCGATGATGTCCTCTTCAAAGCATTTATGGTCACCAGACGGCCCTCTGAGATTAATTTTAACTTTTGGTGCAACGATGAGGCATTGCTCCCGCCGAGTGTATCCAAGGTCTCCCGAGAAGCGATTATAAGACGGTAGGATATCCATCACGATAAAGTCCACCTCATATATGCTTGGTCCAATTAAAAGAGGTACTTGATTCTTCCCATGACTTTCCTCTCGGCCCATCGAATGCCCTTACTACATTGTAGGTGCCTTCATGTGAGAACTATCAGCGGGTAATCGATTCGATTGTCGATAGTGGTAGAACATTGCGCTGATCCATTATCGACCAATACCCCAGTAATGTGTATCCTTTGCACCTGCGTGGTTATGTGGAGAGCCTTGATGAAACCTGCATTCCTCCGGGATCTCATCATCATTAAAGAAAATGAAGTTATCAAGACTTATATTGCTAACAAAGCGATCCAAATTTGTTAACTGTTATATCATTTGCAACATAGGTTTCATTCAATACCTTCATCGGTAGCGTTACGATGCTTCGTGAGCTTAATAGTAAATCTAGATCGATATGCGAGCATTTGCTTATGTAGTTGCTCTACGACCGTATTCACTATGCTTCAAAAACTTTAAGAATTCCTAGCTTCTTCCTCCTTCTTTGGTTCGTTTATATGTGTCTCTTGCTTGGTCCCTTTTTCTTTCTTTTGCTCGCCCATCAAGTTTTTCCCTTTTGAGTGCTCCGTTCTTGTGTTTGACAAGTCGTAGCGCTTTTCACTGCGCGTGTAGGAGCCTTCCTCTTGGTTTTCTTTTGTAGTGTTGGGCAAATCTCCCCTCTCAGGAATCGTCACATTGCAGTTATAGTTCTAGGGGACCTTCTTGTCATCCTTGTATGAAAAGGCTACAGGTTTTTGGATCACGATCTTAGGATACTCCTGGCTCCCATTTGTGGACGGACCCCCCTTTTCAGGAATCGTCACATTGCAGTTATAACCCCCGGGAGTCTTTTGGTTCTCTTCAGATGAAAAAGTAGTAGGCTTTTGAATCACGATTTTCGGATTTATTTTTACTCCGTCGCCCTTTGATCGTAAGATGGTGACTAGAGGATAGCTCGCCTCCGAGGCTTGTGCTGCTAACTCATCCTCCAACGTGCAGATGTTTCCCTCTTTCTGGCCTTCATTGCTTTCAAAGAATTCTAACTCTTTATTATCCATCAGCGGTTTTTGCAGCAGTTTCTGAACTCAGTGCAACTTTGGATTTCGTGCCCTTCCAAGTTATGAAATTCACAGCCCTTTCGTGTTTCTTCATGTTTTCCCCTTGGACATGTCACAACCAATCCCCTTTTTATCATTTCTTTCCAGACCTGTTTCATTAGGGTTTTCACATCGAAAATATCCCTCTTAACTCTTCTTCTCGCATCGTCGCCAATCATGTTGACCCCGTGATTAGGTAGCGGGTGTCCCTTGCTAGAGGTGTCATCGACTTCTATAACGCCCATCTGGATGAGTCTTTCTACTAGTTTCTTAAAAGCGAGACAGTGCTCTATAGAATGCCCCACAATTCTTGCATGGTATTCGCACTGTGCATTCGCATCATACCACTTAGGGTACGGGGGTTGCAAGGGTTTTAAGTAATGGGGGGAGACAACGTGGGCGTCAAATAATTTCTGGTACATTTCCTTGTATGGGACCGGGATAGGCGTGAATTGGATCTTCTCCGTATTTTGCCTTATGTTGGACTCCTGTCTAAAGGGGCTCTGATGCTCGGGGGTCACAGTCCTTGGCTGGTTCATAGTAATAGGCTTTGAATAATTTTTACCTATGTTGTTTATATCATTCTCTCTCTTCTTCGGGATCGTCTTTCTAGCACTTTCTCCAGCCTCTATTTTACCGCTTCTGATCGTATTTTCGATCATTTCCGACAAAGACAATATCGTAAAAACTTTTAGTGGCACTTCCAAGCATGTGATTAATGAAGGAGCTTTCAACGTATTGACAAACAGCATGGTTGTCTCTTTTTCTAGGAGCGGTGGCTGAACTTGTGTGGCTACTTCCCTCCACCACTGGGCATATTGCCTGAAACTTTCATTTGGCTTTTTCTCCATGTTTTGGAGCGTGATTCGATCAGGAGCTATATCGACACGCGTTCGTATTGTTTTGAAGGCTGTGCTAGGTCCTTCCACGACTTGATCTGGTACTACCAGGTGGATTGTACCATTTGGCGCGACCGGCCAAACTATCCTCGAAAACAATGAATAAGCGGTTGATTGTTGTTAACATATCCCGCCATCCGTCGGCAGAACATTGTGATGTGCGCCGGGCAACCTGGTCCCATTGTATTTTTCAAAATCTGGGTCTTGAACTTTGGCGGAAGTACGAGGTGCAGGACTAGGCTCAAGTCTTTAGCGTCCACCCGTAGCGATGGTCGTGATCTCTATTTCCTTAAACTTTTCTTCTAACCATTTGCAATGATCCTCGAGTTGTTTGGGAAGGTTCGCTTTTGCCTTATCCATTTCACCATTTCATCAAAATCGGGACCGTAGGGTTAGCCGGACCTTCTCCGAGATTAGTGCCTGAACCAGTCGGAAAGTACGCTGGCATTGCGGTCTCAACCTGGCACTGTGGCCTGATAACAAAAGGCGTCCTTTGGGGACATACTTCTGGTGGTGCTTGGGTATTTGGCGGGGTAAATCCGGAGGGTAAGCAGGGTCGTCATTATTCCCTGAGCTAGCAGCGGTGCCCTTTCCTCGTTCATTGGCCAATAGTTGCGCCAGCTGGCTTATCATGTTGTTTTGGGACTCTTGCATCCGTTCTATCATATCTTGTTGCATCTTGGTTAATCGTTCTTGCATCTGTTCTTGTATTTCCCTTTGCATTTGCTCTAGTCTTTCTATCCTTTGATCCATGATTTTAGTTTTACCTCGTGTATTGTAGCGATGTTCCAGGGTAACTGTCATAATTTAAGGTTCTTTGTGAGATTTGATGCATGATGCAATGTAATGCTCTTGCATGAAATGTATACAAAAAGGCATTAATTCGATTCAATTTCCATTAGAATAACTTTTCTAGAAAATAAGTTTCTTTACATAGAATGGATTACATATAAGGCCTCGCCCTAATGCTTAAGGCCTTGACTTCCTCAGAAGCCTAGCTAACTCTTGTCCTTGCTCGACTTTGATTCATAAAATAAACTTAGTACATCACTTGGACTCCTAAGGTTTGCAAATGCTCCGCGACCTCTCGCACTTGAGCCACGGCTTCCCCCATGATGTAATCCCGATCCCTGACTTGATTCTGGGAGTGATGAAGTTATTGCTTCCAACGCTCTTCATTGACTTCCAGAAGTTCCACCCGTAGCTCACAACCATGTAAAGAAGACTCTAGCTCTTCGATTCTCGCTTTCATTTCTTCAATTTTACTCAGGCTAGCTTTTAATTCAACTGCAGAGTTGCGGCTACGATACTGATACAAGGATCTTTCCAATTCTGCCACCCAAGCCTTTAATTCCTCTTTCTCGCTTTGGGTTTTTACCAGACTTCTTTTCAGAGTATCTTCTCGAGCTTGGGTATCTCAGAGTTCTCTTTCCCATTGACTAGCTCTATTTTTTTCCTCTTTGAGTTCTTGACTCCATTGCTCTGATGTTTTTCCTAATCCGGTGAGCTTCATTGACCTTCGCACTTCTTATAGTCTGCTTTCAAACCTGTCCAAATCTTCCTCGACTTTATTTTCCCTTTTCTCAACTTTTGACCTCCGACCACGAATGTCAACGTCCAATCTCGGCTGCATTTTCTCTTCTTCTAATCGTTCTATCCTTTTCCCTAATTCCGCATTCCTTTTCTCAAAATCTTGTTTGATGATTTGAGCTCGATGGGATTACGTAGGTGCTCCTCCATTGATCGGCGCCTTCCGGCTCGGTATGGGAATGTTGTCGTTGATTCTCTGGCTCCTCTATCGGTCGTATTCGAGAGTTGTCATGGGGTTTGTGGCAAACCTTTTCATTCTATGAGTCCAACCCCAAGCGCTTGCTATTTCACGAACTCTTTTCTTACAATTGTCTCCTTTGTATTCGAATTCGCACTGAATCAGACCTTGTGTTGCGGGTATAAACTGTCTCGATCTATACTGTCTCAACACGAGGAGAGGAGCATATCCGACGGCTCCCCATACTCCCAGTAGAGGAACCCAGTCAAAATCTCCACACCGATATAGGATCTCATCAGGGATCATCAAAGGAGCTTTCCATTCTACGTCTTCCTCTTGCAGGTTTTGCAGAATCATCATCCATTTTTCTTTCGTAAGGTCGTCTCGCCTTGGTGTAGCTACTAATTCCATTAGCGGGGAATAGTCTTCGGAGAAGATCCGTCCTGGTGCCTTTTCCGCTTTCCAAAAATGACTGTTGAACCATACTAGCAAGAGTCGCTGCACAACGGTGAATCTTCCTTCGTCCGCTCTTTGGCACGCGCTTAGAGACACGAAAGTTTCGACCGTAATTACAGAGGCAGGTGTGACTCTTCTATCCATCTGTCGAATAAATCAGATCGCTTTCGTCTACATGCCCTAGAGCTTTGGGAAAATAATCAATCCATAAATGCTCAAGGAAAAAATGTCAACCCTTTTCTTCACGTCCGGGTGTGCTATGATCAAATCCCTTAAATTTCTCCAGGAGATACACTTACAATCTCCTTTTTGTTTTATCCGTGCTGCAACCCATTGCTCGCTCATTCCCGTAATATTCATCAGCTTTTTTAAGAAGGTGGGGACGTTAACAGGTCTTGTATAAACTTTATCAGCTTGAATTTTTGGGCAACGGAGTAAAGCTGTGTATTCTTCTATAGTAGGCACCAGGTCCACTTTTCCGAAAGTAAAACAACTATAAGCAGGATTCCAAAACTGGGTTATAGCTCGAAACAGGTGCTGGTCTACCTTGATGTCGAGTAGATATGGCAGATCTCTGTAATGACAGTAGAATAATTGCTTGATCTCATCATCCCACTGACCCCATATCTCTTTCATCTCTTGAAGATTGTTTTGGGTAACACTGATACGAGTGAAGTCCCATAATTCTGACACGTGCCCTTCTGTAAGACTATTACCTTTTTCTTGCTGCACAGTCTCGGCCCATATTCGGACGGTCGCATTGTCCTTCACTCTATCAAGAAACCCCATTTCCATGACAAAGCTATCTATTTGGCAATTGAACGTGAATCAACACCTTTTTGATGAATATGCCATGCAAAAATAAGAATAAAAATAAAGCAAATCAAGATTCCATACATAACAAGCAAAAGATAAAATACCTAATCTGTTAACCACTAGGGTTTGGCATGGCTCTACCTAGGGTGGGTTCTTTAGGGCTTACTATATGAGGTTTGGTTCTAAGGAGGGTACGAACCCAGATTCCTCGATCTTCATCCATTATAGGCTCATATAGACCGAAGTTCGATTCGAGGATACATTTTCCTATGGTCGCGGAGATGAAAATCTCACGAAGACATAGGTACGGATGTATCCCAAAGCGATCCACTATCCCGCATTTGAGGTGAAAACCTCACGAAGGAGTAGTTTCTCACTCTCACCTAAAGGTGTGACCACAACGGTCATGCAATGCAATGCAGAAATTGAAACAACACGCAATAAAAAGATCGTAATTTTCAAATCGAGCTTTCAAACTTCCGACAAAAGATGCGAAAATAATCAATTTATGGCTTGACTCTCTAAATCGTCCCCAGTGGAGTCGCCAGTAGTCGTCAGAACCATTTTTTTGGAAAACGACAAAAGGGGTTTCGACTTTGGTTTTGAAAATAGGAATAAAAGCAGAGTCGCCACCGACCTTTATTTGGTGTGATCGGATCACCTTTATTTTAATAAAACATTTTGTTTTACCAAAGCAGTGTTTTTGGTCTGCAAGTTTTGAAAAATCGGGTTCGGAGTCGGTTACATACGAGGAAGGATTAGCACCTCGATACGCCCAAAATTGGTACCAAAATGATTAATTAGTGTCTTAATGTCAAGTTTGAAAAGGTTTTAAAATCTGAATCCTTTAAAAATGTTTGGATAATTAGGGCGAGGATTCGAGATATCTTTGTTCGAGAGGATACCAACATCACATCCAGCACGTTAGGACACGATATTCAAAGCCTTCGTGATCAAAGTTATCTCGTGGTTTCTGAAGTTTATCAAAGGATGTTTAGTTATTTAGTCAAACGGAAAATCGTAACTCAAAGACATTAGGGCACTATTTCCAATTCCTAAATACAAAACATTGCCTTTATTTTAAAAATCTTTGAAGCAGTGTAGCGACTTTTCAAAATGCATCGTGTCGGATTAATTCTAGGAAAAGGCTTGAGTCAAAACTTGAGATTTCTTTGTTTGAAAAGATATAAACATCACATCCAAAGACGTTAGGACACGATGTTTTAATCTCTCGTAATCAAAGTCATCTCGTGATTTCAAAACTTCGTAAAAGGATGTTAAGTTATTTAGTCAAACGAAAAATCGCAACCCAAAGACGTTAGGGCACTATTTCTAGTTTCTAAATATCAAACATTGCCTCATTTTGAAATCTTTTAGATGAAATACAATAATTTTCTGAATGATGTTTCGTTTGATAATATAATACAAAATGAAGATAACAAATGTAGATGTGAATGTGGTAAATAAAGAAATACAAATAATAATATTAATAATAATAATATTAATAATAATAACATGATAATGGCAAAGTGGTAATGGAAATAAATAATAATAATAAAATAAAAATAAATAGCGAATAAATAAGACGAGAAATGATAATAACAAAAGATAATGATGGTATATAAAAATGAAATAATGATGATGATGCGTAAAAATGATTATTGTCATTAATACATGAAATAATATATAGAATAAAAATACATACATGTCAAAAATAAAATGATATAATAATAGTAATAATATAGACAAAATATTAGTAAAATAGATAGCCATGATAATGAAAATAACAAAGGATAATAGATGAAACAATCATCTCAACCCTAATAATAGTACATAACAAATAATAATGATATAAATAAAGAATAGTGAAAATAAAATCAAAATAATAAATAATATATGTTATAGTAAGTGATAATAATAAAAACAAATAATAGTCAAATGAATAACTATAAAAAAATATAGTGATGATAATTACAACAATATATTATCAAAATGGCTAAAAATTTACAAAATAACTAAAATAGGATTAAATTATATTTAAAATAAAATTTTAGGGTTAATTCAAATAAAATAAAAGAAGAGGGGGTATTTATCTGCCAATGATTGGGGACTAAAGAGGCAATAAGCCCTTTGGCCAAAACGCAATAAAGCAGAGGGGGCCTGATTGCGAATCGAAGTAAATTATTGAGCCAAATTTAAATTAACAAAGACTTAATTGCAAAATTATAAAAAGGCGGAGGGGTCTCGCGCGCAAATACCCCATTTTTTCGGCAAAACACGCGGATCCTAGGCGGGTCGGATCGGGTCGGGTTGGTCCAGGGTGAAACGACGTCGTTTTGGGCGTTTAGGGCCAGCCCCAAAACGACGTCGTTTTGAAGGGCTATTTAAGGCCCCTAACCTTGAAAAAAAACATTTGTGTGCTGATTAAAAAAAAAACTTTCTTTTCTCTCTGTTTTGCTCTGCAGGGGGGAAGGCCGATGGGTTTTTCGACCAGGCTCCGTCTCCGACATCAAGGCCCGACCACCGTACATGGTGGTAGAAAAGGTAAAATTATTATTTTTTATATATTATTTTTTTAGAGAAAGTAATATATATATTTGTCTAAAAATGAACAATACAATATATGCGAAATAAGAAGAAAAAAATAATAAAAGAGAAGAAATAAAACACTTTGAAAATGAAATCACCTGTTTCTCTTTTCGATTCTAATTTTGTTTACTCTCTGTTGTGTTTGTATTGATTTTTGCTTGCTATTTTGTTGTTTTTGAATGTTTGAATCAGAGCGATGCGTAAAACTCTTTTGTATTCGGTAAAAAAACTCCTTTTACAAAGATTTAGAATCGGCTTTTATAGCCATTGAAATATTACAAAATATTAATATTTCTACCGCTTTTGTTTGCTTCTCGTTCTATCATTCATTTTGCGTGTTGCAGGTGACCGGGGCATGGTGGAGCAGGTGGCCGACTTTGTCAGTGGCGGGTTCGGCGGTGGGTAGAGCAGGTGGAGGTGCAGAAGTTGAAGGGTCAGAGGGCAGGTGGCTAGGGTTTTCAGAGACCCTAGCAGTTTGGAAAAAATTTAACTTTTGGGCCTTCTGGGCCGTTTGTAAAAATGGGTTTGTTTGGGTTTTGGTTGGGTTTGGGTTTAGGGTTATAAAAATGGGTTTCTGTTTTGTTTGTTGGGTTTATTTTTGTAATTGGGCTGGGCAAAATGGTTATTACAATGATTTCATGAATTTTCAACATTTGCTAAAAGATGAATGATTGAATAAAATAGTGACGTCATGTTATTTGTATTTCTTTTTAATAGATTTATATTATATTAATATTTTTATCCTGAATTTTAACATTTTTATCTTAAAAAATTAAATCTAAATTAAAATGTTAAAATTCAAGATAAAATGTTAAAATTCAGGATAAAAATACTGATGTAGCATAAATCTATTGGAAAGGGATACAGATGACATGGCGTCACTGTTTAATTCAATCATTTCTCTTCTAGAATTAGCCTTTGAACATATTTGGTAGAGGAAAACATCCACAAATTTAATTTAAAATTTAGTGTTTCTACGATTTTTTTATAAATTAGTTTTATATATTAAATAAAAATAAAATAATTTTTTATAAATTTTTATCAGTTTTTAATGTTAAAAAGTAATATTACTAATGAGAAGAACAAGACAATTACACGTGATATTGCACGTGCAACTCATGACATATATAAACTAATTTTAATTGTAACAATAGATAAAATTAATAAAAATTAATTTACTCTTTAATATAATATACAAAGATTAATTCACTCTTTTTTGGTAGAAAGAACAAAATACAATCCATTTCTTAATATAAAGATCTCCATAATTCCTTTACCTATTTAGGTATGGGCTATTTTGCTCAAATAACTCAAAAATAATTAATTACATAAATGACCTTAATTAAAAATAATTACCTAAATAACTTGAAATGAATAATAAAATTGAGTTATGGGGAGTAGATGACTAGTACCACTATTTTTCTGTTAAAAAAATAATTTTGAGGTTTTAGACACAAGATGGCCAGCATTTATGTATTTTTTTTCAAAAAAAATTTAGATGCTGGCACATTGATCGTCGACACCCCTTTATCTGATTAAAAAAATTATTTTTTTGGGATATCAAGTGCCGGCCAACAAAGGCGCAAACTCGCCCAACAAAAGGGGATGAGAAGATTGCAACAAAAGAGTTTAAGGTTTAAAGTTTTAGGGTTTATAGCTTAAAGTTTAGGGGATGAGAATATTTTCATCCCTTTTGTTGGGTGAGTTTGTGCCTTTGTTGGCTGACACCTGATATCCCAAAAAATAATTTTTTAATCAAATAAAGGGGTGTCGCCATCAGTGTGACAAAACTAAAATTTTTTTTAAAAAAAAATACATGGGTGTCAGCCATCTAGTGTCCAAAACTCAAAAACTATTTTTTAATAGAAAACTAGAAGTGTCGGCCATCTAGTTCTCATAACTCAATTTTACTGTTTATTTCAGGTTGTTTAGGTGATTGTTTTTTAATCAAGTTTATTTACGTAATTATTTTTTGGGTTGTTTGGGTAAAATAACCTCTAGTATGTAATGTTTCTTCGATTTTTTTTTTTTGAAAGAAAATGTTTTTTTTTTTTTTATGAATGAACCTTTATGGGACAATTTTGAATGGGATATTATCTGTTTTAGTTTAGTTTAGCACACGATATGCATATAGAAATCATGTATTTAGAGTTATAGGTATCTATTTAAAAATAACATATAACAAATAATAAAATGTATGATTTAAAACTAATAATAACACATATGTAATATGAACAAAACAAATAAAAAGGAAAAATAATTTAAATTGTGAATAAAAATTAAATAAGAAAATATATTAAATTAAGAATAATAAATGGACTTCATTTTCTTATAGCAAGTTAAAAAGTTATCATGTAGGTGAAAAGAAAATTCAATATTAAAAATCTAATTATAAAAATTAAATATCAAGTTGACTTGTTATACCAACATAATCATTGACATTATATATATACATGATGTGAGTGTGAGAAAACAATTTATTTAAAAATCTAGTTTTTAAATTTACTCTATAATAATTACTGATGTAGTGGTAAAGAACTTATTTATAAATCCTTAAAGAAAAGAATTTATTTATAAATTGGCTTAATGATATTATAGGCCCTCGAACTTTTTTCGAAAAAAAATAATTAAGCTTCCTTCAATTTTTTTGGCCCAATTAATCTCTTAAACTAACAAAATTGGCCAAGTAAACCTTTTGACTAACATTGATCATTAATACTAAATGGCAATACTAACGTGGTCGTTAATAGATCCTATGTTAACAATCTATGGCAGTGCCTCATTAACACCAATTGCTGAAGTGGCAATGCTAGCAAAAAATAAAAAATTCAAAAAAAAAAAGAAATATTTCTATATTATTTTTAAAATAATTACACAATAAATCTAGACAAAATCATTTAGGTTCATTTGAATTTAAACACCAATATAATTAGATTTATTCTAGAATTATAAAAATATAAAATTAAAAAATCATTGAATTTTATAAAATTATAAGAAATTAATTCCATAAAATTTTATAAAACATATTTTCCTCATTTTGATTAAATTATTTGATTAATATAACTTTTGCAAATTGAAAAGTGAGAGGCATCAATATAACCAAAAAAAAATGTTAATCTTGATTTTATAATATAAGTTGTTGGTATTCATTTTTGATTTGAAATATAAAATAATAAATTATTATTTATAAATTGTACAATATTTTATGATTTTTAATATTTTTTATAAATGCTCATTTTTATAATTTTTTATGTTTTTATAATTTTAAAATGTATTTAAATAAAGTCTAGATTCAAATGAACTTAGATAATCATTGGCCCATATTCTTTGTGTACTTATTTTAAAAATAATTTAAAATACTTTTATTTTAAAATTTTTAGTTATTGTTGATATGGCACTGCTATATCAGAATTGTCATTAAATACTAACGGTCAACATTAGTTAAATGACTTATTTGGCCAATTTTATTAGTTCAATGGTTTATTTGGGTGCAAAAAAAAAAGTCACAAAATAATAATAATAATTTAATAAAATGGATAAATTATTTTTTTTTTCAATTGAGTTAATATTCGGTTAATCTGTGACACTAACTTAATTAAAGTTTAAATAATAGTATAGATGAAAATGCCAAAGGTTTTAAAAAGAAATTAATGGGATAGTACCTAAAGTTGCCCCCTAAAGTATACAATTTTTTTTTTCACTTTGGTACCTCAATTTATTTTGAGTCCAAGTTAGTACTTAAAGTTACATTATGTTTATCAGTCCAGTACACTATCATTAAAAAAACTTATTGAAATGTGGTCTAATTAGAATGTGTCATGTGACACTTCAATCCAATTAAAAATGTCACGTGATATCTACATGTATTAAAAATAAAATAGATTTATAAATTCTAAAAGAATAAATAAAATTATAAAAATTCAAAAATAATTTATAAAATAAAAATATAATTAAAAATTTTAGAAAGTTATTGTTTGGCTTTGAACTAGTGTTGACGGATCATTAACCAATATTGATAAATGTTGATAAAGTATTGACTGATCATTGTCCATTATTTTTAATTTTATATTAGAATATTATTTAAAATTTAAAATATTTTTACTATGAGATATTTTTTAAATATTAAATTTAATTTTTTCTAATATGTTAAATTTTATATTCTTTTTAATTTTCATAATCCAACTATTTATTTCAATTTTGAATTTTTATTGCAATAATTTAAAAATCTATTTCAAATAAACGAAAAAGTATAATAAAAATTTTAGAAACTGAAAAATTAGTTACATTATGAAAAATAAAAAGAATACAAAAATTAGACATTAGAATTTTTTAAAATTTTAAAATATTTTTCTCACAAAATAAAAATATATAATTTTTTTAAAGTTTCTAATATAAAACTTGAAGAATACTAGTAGGTCAGTCAAAATAAAATGGAACTTTCTAAAATGCTAATTATATTTTTAATTTTATAAATTATCTTTAAATTTTAATTATTTTTAGAGTTTATAAATTTATTTTTATTTTAATACATATAGATATCATACCACATGACATTTTTAATCGAAATATTTTAATCAAAATTTTAACAGTAGTGAACTAAACTGGTTGACAAAATGTAATTTTAGATATCAATATAAGCAACATAAATATCAAAATGAAAAAATGATATACTTTAAAGGGAAAATGATGTTTAGGCCTTGATAAATTTATGAAATTTTCTTTTGAAAGAAGTTATAATTGTGGTTTCAGAAAAATGCAATTTATATACTATAATTGAAATAAAAAAATTATTTACACAATCAAACTAATAAAAATAATTCAAATAAACATGAGAAACACAATAAAATTATGGCATAATAATTTATTTGGCCTTTCAATTTGGGCAAATTACTAGAAAATACCCTTTTTTTTTACAAAATTTACGAAAAGGACCTGTTTTCTAATTATTTACCGGAAAGGGCCATTTCCCCCGAAAACGCGTCCATATCAGCGCGTCTTCAGGGGGTGTAGCAGGAAAACGCGTCCCAGGGAGTGTTTTCTGCCACATCAGCACAAATCCCGTCCTTGAGGGCGCGCTTTGCTGATGTGGCAAAAACGCTTCCTCTGGGACGCATTTCTTTCCTTTCCCCCTGATAGGGTTGTTAGCTATTTTTAGGGTTAGGGTATGGGTTTTTAGGGTTTTATGGCTATGGTTTAGGATTTTTTAAGGTCTTAAGGTTTAGCTTTTTTAAGGGAAAATTAATGAACTAGATTTTAGGGTTAATTAATTAAAATAATTTTAGGTTCAGGGTTTTGAAAAAAAATATATCAGCAATATAAAAATTATTTTTTTTTTACAGTAGTATCTGGTAAAATAATTTTGAGAAGACGTTTCTGAACACATAATGACCAAAAAGCTTCAAGCAAGATGCACTGTCAGCAAGAGTACTGAAAAAATCTCCCACATGGACGCTCTTTTGCTACAATAGTCTCTGGCAAAATAATTTTGAGAAGACGTTCTGAACAAATAGTGACCAAAACGCTCCAAGCAGGATGCACTGTCAGCAAGAGTATTGAAAAAATCTCCCACGTGGACGCTCTTTTGCTACAATAGTCTCTGGCAAAATAATTTTGAGAAGACGTTTCTGAACAAATAGTGACCAAAACGCTTCAAGCAGGATGCCAAGAAGACAAAATCTTGAAAAAAGCTCCCACGTGGATGCTCTTTTGCTCTGAGAGTTCCTAATTGTCCTTAGACTATAAATGAGCCAAATTTCATTCTCAGGTTGCATAATAGAAATTGAGGCAAAAGTAAAATAGAAACTGAAGATGAGTGAGCGTATTAATACTATTATTTACTATGATGGTGAGGTTCGTGACACCGAAAATGGTGTTGTTTTTTATTGGAGAACACAACGCGACTGGTTTTTAACCAGAACATAGATTTGACAAAACTTCGTAAAAGAATTAGGCGTAAAATCTTCGGAACAACGCCAATGAAAGTTCAGTCTATTAAGTATAGATTTTGTGCTTCGGTTGATCCCGTGAGATATGACTCATTCGACATCAAAGGCCCTCGGAGCTTGGAGGCAATGGTGGAGACTCATCTTGCCAGTGGATCACCCTATCTTGAGGTATATGTATAATTTTCATCACCAAGTGATCTTCCTTCGACTTCAATATCTACTGCTGTTCGAGGGGAATACATGACCCCAAGCCGACACTCTATTAGTGGGAGGCAGAATACAAAGATGCCCGTGTTTGGTGGTAGTATGGAAAACACAACCCCTGCATGACACTAAGTTGGTGGATGGGACATGCATATCCTTCCTTCGACGCTCGATGCTAGAAATACGTATTGGGGAACGTCATTAACTTCTAGTGGTTGGCAACCCACATATGATTGGGGACGTTACGAAAGTTGTTTAAGAAGGGATAATGTACTCCCCACGACATCCACCGACGAGGGGACCTCATTCGTTGTAGATGATGGTGGGTCGGATGATGAGTTCGATGTGGATCCACCTCGAGAGCCCAGCCCCGATGGTGCAGAAGTTGCATTATTTTTTGAACCGGAGCCTATTCCAACCGTACCTGAAGATGTTGAAGGGGGTTCAAATGAAGAATAAGAAGATCCGCGAAGGCGTACTTGCCTCCGGCCCACATGCATAATGTCGATCTATATCAAGACAATGCATTGAAGTTTCCTGAACTACCACACAAAAGGCGTGACCGTACACGTTCGTCGTTGGATTCAGGTGAATTAGAAGTTGGTAAAGAGTTTTCCAACAATGATAGTTTTTGGTGCATTGAAACAGTATAGCATCAAGAACATGGTTAACTACAAAGTGGTTCAATCCAAACTCGATAAGTACGAGGCCAAGTGTGCAATGCAAGACGGTACATGTTCATGGAAAATCATGGCCTCGTTGAGGAAAATGACAAACTTGTGGGAAATTAAAAAGTACAAAGGTCAACATACATGTCTTGCCGGTACAGAATCACTAGGTGTTCAAGGTTTTTGAATAATACTGATATTACGTAATGTTGCATTATTTAACGTACTTCGTTGACAAGTGTTTCACAAGATCATCCTAAGATGGATTCAGATATGTTGGCTAACTTAATAATACCGACGGTGAAGGCGGATCCCAAGACTTCAGTGCCGGCCTTAATTGCCAATATTCGTAGCCAATTAGGGTACACGCCCTCTTACCAGAAGACTAGGATAGCTAAGTAAGGCGTTGGAAAAGTTGTATGGTCTGTGGGACGCTTCATATAATGAAGTGTGGCGGTGGTGTCAGTCTTTGGAGAGATATGTCCGAAAAGATAATGCACCTTGAAACGAAACTGGCGTACTACAACGATCGATTGCTCCGTGGATGCCAAGTGTTCAAGCATCTGTTCTGGAAATTTAAGTAATACCGAGACACATTTATGTACTGCAAGCCATTGGTACAAATTGGCGGTACATTTATGTATAGTAGATATACGCATCGGCTACTGCTAGCTATAGCACAGGATGGCAGTGGGATTCTCCTTCCAATTATGTTTGCAATAACACCGGGGGAGTCAGCTGATGACTGGGATTTCTTTCTATCTAGGTTAAGGAGGCATGTCTGCCCCCAACCTGATATATGCGTTATATTGGATCGGAGCCCTGGAATACTAGCCGCAATAGAGCGACAGGAAAGCCTATGGCATCGCACACATCATCGATATTGCCTAAGGCATGTTGCGTCCAACTACCACGGATAACATCGATTTACAAGTGAACGACGGCAAGTAACCAACATGGGTATGTAATATCTATTAATATAATTTCGTTTGTAATATTCGATTTATTCTTAATTAAAGAGTGGTATGTAATATTCGCTATCAACTTATATTGGCAGGGTACGAGATCAATAAGGACCGTTTTCATGAGATGTTGGCGAGTTTGCGCTCAGTTAACGAAAAGGCGCAAACTACCTATGCAACATACCTTTCGAACAGTCAACATAAGCATACGACAACGGCCTACGATATGGTCATATTACCTCAAACCTGGCCGAATGCATAAATTCTATTCTAAAAGGAACGCATCATTTGCCTATAACATCGGTTGTGCAAAAGACATATTTTTGTTTAGCGACACTATTTTCGAAGCGAGCAGCGACTTATAAAGGCCAAATGCAGGGAGGCCATGTATGATGCGTAAAGGTATTACGAGAAATTAACAAGGCGAAGGCACGGGCCAACACCATGCACATAGTGTGTCACGATCGCGACAACCTATGGTTTCGTGTGACGGAGTTTGAACCAAGGTATTGTTGGCGGGCAATATCGTGTACACTTGGGAAATAGGACCTGCAACTGTGGGATGTTAGATGCACTTCGTTATCAACGCGCTCATGTAATTACGGCTTGTCAGAATCTCCGTCTGAATCCCATGAGCTATGTTGACGAAGTGTATAAAATAGAATCCATGTACAACGTGTGGAGACACGTATTCCCACTAGTACCAGATGAACGTAAGTGGCCGTCTATATCGCTTGCTCTGTATAAGCTGTTACCGGATAGAGAACTGCGTCACAAACCAAAGGGTCAACCTTGCTCGACTAGAATACGCAACAATATGGATATCCGAGAAACGGCCAACCAACGAAAGTTATGCAGATGGTGTAGGAACCCAGGCCATACATCTCGCTAGTGTCCAAATCGAAATAGTGATAGTCTCCTTATCATTTTTGTCTCTTAGTGGCTGTGAAAATTCTTTTAATTTCTTGATGAAAATGATGAACTTTTGTAGAAGGACTGTAACACCTCTAACCCGAAACCATCACCTAAATAGGGTTAAGACGCATTACCGATCAATCAAATCATTTAACAACCCATTTACGACACAATGTCAATCATCAGTACATCACATCAAAATATAATCATATAGTCCCTTATTGAGGCCTATAAGACCTTAAACACATGCTAGAGAGGGTTCGGGACTAAATCGAAACATATACAGAAGCTCTTGAAAACTTAAAAACTTATCCAAAATATGGGGATACACAACCGTGGGAGCCAACTGTGTGCTCTCCACGACTGCTAGACATACCCGTGTGTCCTTTCCGTGGTCGAACCTAATTCCTCACCACGGCTACCAAGCACGCCCGTGTACCCTGGCCGTGGTCAATCTTGCCAAAGCAGCACGGTTACCAAGCACCCCCATGTGCTAAGGCCGTGCACTACTAGGCCATACTCTGACTTCCTCACATGGCTTCTAGGCAAGCCCGTGTGCCATGGCCGTGTGCCCTTAAGCAAGCTACTGACTTTACCCCACGGTCACTAGGCACGCCCATGTGCCATGGCCGTGTGATATTATAGGTCATTTACAAGACCAAAATGCCACCCAAATGGGTCATACCTACAAGCAACATTTACCAAAACAACTCATGCACTTATGACCACCAAAAGCATATCAAAATAATAATTCAAACCATGCATTCAATACTAATTCTATTCATACCAAATTTAATAGCAAAACATTTCTTATCACAAGTTTAATTCATTCCCAATTTCACTTATTCTTAATAACATCATACTATCACCAAAATTTCCATCCATAAGTCAATTTCTCAACTCACAATCCATACCAAAAGATGCATCATATATACTAAAGTCATTCATGCCAAAAACTATCACATATCTAGCCACATCTCATGGCTACTTACAAATCTCAAACATGATTCAAATAACTAGCCTATACATGCCATATTTTAACTATGTACATCTTTCCAAAACACCCCAAAATAGATTGCCGATAGTGTGATTGAGATGCTGACGATCCCCAGATCCGAGCTAGCTTTACTGACACTGCAAAGTAGAAAGATAAATCACACAGTAAGCTTTTCAAAGCTTAGTAAGTTCGCAATTTAATACATATTGCTCAATAATACCACATCTTGCATAATTAAATCATCACATAGATAAATTGCACAATTAGGCTCATCATCAATCTCAACCATATGCTCAAGTATCTATTCATATAACCATTAAGGCTATCATTAACCACCTAGGTTCAAACGTACCTTGATCAACACATAGTTACTCACCATTCATGCTACTCAATTGCTCGATATTACCTCTCGTTCAACCCTCGCTATTCTTTTGATTTATTCACACACTTAGTGCCAATTTCATAACTGAATCATAATCGCCATCGCACACTTAGTGCCTAATCTTTCAACTGACTAATCTCGGTATCGCACACATAGTGCCAGGTCAATAAGCCGAAGCTTTCATATCATCGCACACACAATGCTATTCATTTCGATTTCTATTTCAATTTCGCACACTTAGTGCCACCAATTAAATCTTGCACATAGCAATTCACTTTCATACACATATACATATTCATTTCATAATATTAAAACATATCTTAATAACATGTATTATATCCGAACTTACCTTGGACGTCAACTATCGAAATGGTCGATTAATCGAGCACTTTGTCTTTGCCTCGATCTCGATCCTAACCTCTCATCTCTTGGTCTATACACATTCAAATTCAGTCCATTCAATCACCATTTCATTCAATTTAGCCCAAACACACATATTTATGGTATTTTACAAAATAGCCCTCATATTTTCACATTTCGACACTTTAGTCCCTATTTCACAAAATCATCAAATACTCAAAATTTCAATACACATGTGCTTAGAAGAATAGTTCCCATATTAATACAAACCCACACATTTCATCTATTTTACATTTAAGTCCTTCAAATTTCTATTTTTACGATTTAGCCCTAATTAGCTAAATTCATCAAAAATTCAAGAACAACACATGTTCATTAAACACATATCTTTTATTTAACACCAACACTTATCACAAAGCTCACCCTTTCATCAATGGCTCATTTCACAAACACTATCAATACATAAATTTGAGCATGGGTTTTGTAAAACACAAAGCAACGATTACGAAAACATAGAAATTATCAAAAACAGAAATCAAACATACATTGAATTAAGCTTAGCAAGTGCCGAAATTTTAAAAGCTTCAATGGCTATTCTCTTTTCTATTTTTCGGTGGAAGAAAGATGAGAAAATGGCCATCAATTGGTTTTGTTTTAATTAATATTAACTTAATTAATCATTTACCATTTTACCCTTCCATTAAAAATATAAAACAAATATATATCAAGGCTTATTTGTCAATTAGCCATCCACCATCTTTAATAATGGCTTAATTGCCTCTTAAGGCCATCCTATTATGAAGACAACAACACTTAAGTACTTATAAATTAGCACATAGCTTTACTCTTTACACGATTAAGTCCTTTCTCTTAATTCGCCACACAAACGATCAAATTATCACATAGAATTTTCATACAGACTATGTCACATACTATTTACATAGAAAACAACCTTAAATTAACATTTCGACCCCGAATTTATGGTTTGAAACCACTTTTTGACTAGGGTCTAAACCGGGCTATTACAACTCTCCCCCCTTAGGGATTTTTGTCCCCGAAAATCTTACCAGTAAATAGTTGTGGATGTTGTTCTCTCATAATGTTCTTAGGCTCCCATGTAGCCTCTTTGATTCCGTGTTTGTGCCACAATACTTTCACTAAAGAAATTTACTTATTTCTCAACTTGTTTGGTCTCTCGTGCCAAAATTCGGATCGGTCCTTCACTATACGATAAGTCTGACTGAATCTCAACCTCAGTAGGAGCAATCACATGAGAAAGGTCCGATTTGTACCATCGAAGCATTGACTTATGAAACATGTTGTGAATCTTTTCTAACTCAGATGGCAATCTCAATCTATAAGCAACCGGCCCAACTCATTCAATGATCTCGTACGGTCTAATGAACCTCGGACTCAACTTGCCTTTCTGCCAAATCGAAGTATTTTCTTCCACGAAGACACTTTCAAAAACACTTTATCACCAATTTCAAATTCAATATCCTTTCGTTTCAAATCTGCATAGGATTTCTGATGATCTGAGGCCGCTTTCAAACTATCACGAATTACTTTCACTTTCTGCTCAGTCTCTTTTATAAGATCAACCCCGTGAATCTTATTCTTACTTAGCTCGGTCCAATACAATGGAGTTCGACACTTTTGACCATAAAGAGCCTCATATGGTGCCATTTTGATACTAGATTAAAAACTGTTGTTATACGCAAATTCAATCAACGATACTTGCTTTTCCCACGTACTTTCAAATTCAAGTATGCAACATCTCAGCATGTCTTCGAGAATCTGAATGATTCGCTTGGATTGACCATCCGTTTGTGGATGAAATGCAGTACTGAAATGCAATTTCGTGCCTAAAGCATCTTGCAATTTCTTCCAAAATCGCGAGGTAAATCTTAGATCTCTGCCAGACACTATAGATAACGGTACCCCATGCAATCTCACAATCTCATCAATATACAGTTCAACTAACTTATCCAAAGAATAGTCGGTTCTTACTAGAACGAAATGAGCTGATTTCATCAATCTATCAACTATCACCCAGATCGCATCTTTCTTGCTCGGAGATAAGGGCAAACCCGACACAAAGTCCATCATAATTCTCTCCCATTTCCACTCAGGAATCATAATTGGTTGTAATAAACCAGACGAAACTTGATGTTCACCCTTAACTTGTTGACAAACTAAACATTTCGACACAAAGTCAGAAATATCTCTTTTCATACCATGCCACCAATAGAACTGTTTCAGATCATTATACATTTTTGTACTCCTCGGATGAACAGTCAAATGACTATTGTGAACTTCATCAATTCTGAATTTCTCAGAACACAAATCCGATCTCTGAATCTCAAACAATCATTAGTATCAACTCGAAATTTTGATTCAGCATTCGAATCACATTGAACTCTTTTTACTAACAACTTATTATTATTTTTTGAGCATCACATATCTGTCGTAAAAATAACTGTTTTACTTTCAATTCAGCTACAACCACATCATCATCACATAGATCTATCCGATTGCTCATAGCTCGCAAAGTATATAACGATTTATGACTCAAGGCATCAACTACAACATTAGCTTTACCCGGGTGATAATCTATCACAAGTTCATAGTCTTTCAACAATTCTAATCATCTTCTCTATTGCAAATTCAAATCTTTTCGAGTCATCAAATACTTTAAACTCTTATGATCAGTTTAAATATGACATTTTTCACCGAATATGTAGTGACGCCAAATCTTCAATGCAAACACAATCGCAACCAATTCAAGGTCATGTGTTGGATAATTCTTTTCGTGGGTTTTAACTGTCTCGAAGCATAGGCAATGACTTTCCCTTCTTGCACCAGCACACAGCCCAAACCATTCAACGATGCATCACTGTAAACTATGAACTCTTTGCCTAACTCGGGTTGAATCAACACTGGTGCTTCTGTCAACAACACCTTCAACTATTCAAAACTCTATTGGCACTTTTCTAACCACTCGAATCTAACATCTTTCTGTAACAACTTTGTCAATGGGGTCGCAATCATCAAGAAGCCTTTCACAAATCGTCTATAATATCCCGCTAGTCCCAGAAAACTACGGACTTTAGACACATTTCTCGGTGGCTTCCACTCCAAAATAGCAGAGATTTTACTCGGATCAACTCGTATCTCGGCAGCTGATACAACTTGTCCCAGAAAACCAACTCACACAACCAAAATTCACATTTGCTAAACTTTGTATAGAACTGTTTCTCACGTAGAGTTTGTAGCACGATTCTCAAATGCTCAGCATGCTGCATCTCATTACATGAATAAATCAAAATATCATCAATAAACACCACCACGAAGTAATCCAAATACGGTCTGAATATTCAATTCATCAAATCCATAAACACTGTAGGAGCATTTGTTAGTCCGAAAGGCATCACTAAGAATTCGTAATGTCCATACCTCGTTCTAAAAGTAATTTTGGCACATCGGATTCTTTAACTCTTAACTGATAGTAACCGGATCTCAAGTCTGTCTTTGAAAACACCGTAGCTCCTCTCAACTGATCAACAAATCATAAATACGGGGTAATGGATATTTGTTCTTTATCGTTACTTTGTTCAACTGTCGATAATTAATACACATTCTCATAGTTCCATCTTTATTTTTCACAAATAACACAGAATCTCCCCAGGGTGAGAAACTCGATCGTCCAAATCCTCTATCAGTCAACTCCTGCAATTGAGATTTCAACTCTTTCAATTCCGTTGGTGCCATTTTGTATGGAGCTATTGAAATGGGAGTGGTTCCCGACACTAATTCAATACCAAATTTAACTTCTCGAATTGGAGGTAATCCCAACAACTCTTCAAGAAACACGTCTGGAAATTCACATACCACAGGCACAGATTCGACTTTCTTTTTCGACACTTTTGTATCAATTACGTACACCAAATAAGCTTCACAACCCTTTCTCACATAGTTCATACTTTATTCGCAGATACAACAGCTAGTAATCATTTTATATCACTGGACTCAATTCGAACTATCTCATCATTCTAACTCTTCAATTCAATGCTCTTTCTCTTACAATTCACGATGGCATTATGCAAAGTAAGCCAATCCATACCCAAAATTATGTCAAATTCATCGAATGACAACAACATCAAATTAACCAGAAAACAAACATCTCAAAATATCAATAAGCAATTCTTGCACACCTTATCTACCAAGACACACTTGCCTAAGGGGTTCGATACTTTAATCACAAATTCAGTAGACTCAACAGGTAGAGTCTTATTCAATACTAAATTCATACACACATAGGAATGGGTAGATCCTGGATCTATTAGTGCAATGACATCAATATCAAATAAAGTGAAAGTACCGGTGATAACGTCAGGAGATGATGCTTCCTCTCGTGCATGTATAGCATAAACTCGGATAGGTGCTCTTGCTTCTGACCTCACAGCTGTATCGGTTGTCCCTATCTAACTTTCACTCACATTTCTAGTGTTTCTGGGTGGTGTACCCCTACCTGTCACATTACTCGGTCTTTCATTCTAAACATTTTCTATTTCAACCATCTTTGGGCAATCTCAAATAAAATGATTTCGGGATCGACACTTATAGCATGTTTTATTGTTATACTTGCCCCAGCACTCTCCCGTATGTCGTCTCCCACATTGTCTACACTCGAGCTTATTACTCTTAACACTGCCGATACTTGATTCAATCGGAGCCTGAGTTCGTAGACCAGCATTTTGTCTCGAACTATCTCTACTTGGATGTCTAAACGAAGCATTTGAATGATTGCTTGCATCTCTAAATCTCTTTGTAAAAGGTTGAGAAAATTTATTCATCGATCTCTTTCTTTCATTACAAGCTTCAGAATCAGCTTTTTTCTTTTCTTTACTGAGCTCCTCAGCTTTGAATGCTCTTTTAACCAACACAATAAATTCGTTTATATCGAGTATTCTAACTAGCAACTTAATGCCCTCATTCAATTCCTCTATGAAGGGTTTGCACATAGTAGTTTCAGTCGAAACACATTCTCTCGCGTATTGACTCAATTTTACCAATTCTCGTTCGTATTCAGTAATAGACAAACGACCCTATTTCAGTTCTAGAAAATATTTACGTTTCTGATCAATGAAGTGTTGACTGATATACTTCTTTCTGAACTCGACTTGAAAGAAGTCTCGGTGATTCTCTCTCTCGGAACCACAGATATCAATGTCTTCTACCAATTATAAGTCGAATCCCTCAACAATGAAATAACACATTTAATAAATTCGTTCGGAGTCAACGACATCTCATCAAATACTCGAAGGATATTCTCAAGCTAAAACTTAGCTCGCTCAGCATCGTCATTAGATGTAGCCCTAAACTCTTCGGCCCCATACTTTCGAATCTTGTCCACAAGAGGTTTATTCAATCTGATCGGATCTGTAACTTGTGGCACAACAGGTACTTGTGGGGGTGGAGGTTGTGGAGCAGCCGGATTCATTCAAATGAATTCCAAAACCATTCACTCATCATTCGGAAGAAGGCTTGCTTAGCCTCTCCTCTCTCATTACTTTCATATGGCCTAGATGTGGCCGGCGCTGTCCCTTGAGCGGGAGCAGGCGCATTACTTTCTACGTCGTCAGCAACTACTCGATCCGGGTCTATTACTATATTAAAACACATTTTCAACTTTTAGAATTCATCACACTATTGTAATTTCATAATATGGCATGTATAGCTAGACTCACGCGTGCTACGTTAGTCCGAGAATTGACTAAACCGTAGCTCTGATACCAATAAAATGTAACACCCATAACCCAAAATCGTCACCAAATAGGGTTAAGAGGCATTACCAATAAATCAAATCATTTAACAACCCATTTACGACACAAAGTCAATCATCAGTATATCACATCAAAATATAATCGTATAGTCCCTTATTGAGGCCTATAAGACCTTAAACACATGCTAAAGAGAGTTCGAGACTAAATCGAAACACATATAGAAGTTCTCGAAAACTTAAAAACTTATCCAAAATACAGGGGATACATGCCCGTGGAAGCCAACTGTGTGCTCTCCACGGCTACTAGACACACCCGTGTATCATCCCCGTGGTCGAACCTGATTCCTCACCATGACCACCAAGCACGCTCGTGTACCCTGGCCATGGTCAATCCTGCCAAATCAACACGGTTACTAAGCACCCCCATGTTCTAAGACCGTGCACTACTAGGCCATAAACTGACTTCTTCACACGGTTTCTAGGCACGCCCGTGTGCTATGGCCGTGTGCCCTTAAGCAAGCTACTGACTTTACCCCACGGTCACTAGGCACGCCTATGTGCCATGGCCGTGTGACATTATAGGTCATTTACAAGACCAAAATGCCACCCAAATGGGTCATACCTACAAGCAACATGTACCAAAACAACTCATGCACTTGTGATCACCAAAAGCATATCAAAATAATCATTCATACCATGCATTCAATACCAATTCTATTCATACCAAATTTAATACCAAAACATTTCTTATCACAAGCATAATTCATTCCTAATTTCACTTATTCTTAATAACATCATACCATCACCAAAATTTCCATCCATAAGTCAATTTCTCAACTCACAATCCATACCAATATATGCATCATATATACTAAAGTCATTAATGCCAAAAACTATCACATATCTAGCCACATCTCATGGCTACTTACAGATCTCAAACATGATTCAAATAATTAGCCCATACATGCCATATTTTAACTATGTACATCTTTCTAAAATACCCCAAAATAGATTGCCGATAGTGTGATTGAGATGCTGACGATCCCTAGATCCTAGCTAGCTTTACAGACACTGTAAAGCAGAAAGGCAAATCTCACAGTAAGCTTTCCAAAGCTTAGTAAGTTCGCAATTTAATACATATTGCTCAATAATACCACATCTTACATAATTAAATCATCACATAGATAAATTGCACAATTAGGCTCATCATCAATCTCAACCATATGCTCAAGTATCTATTCATATAACTATTAATGCTATCATCAACCACCTAGGTTCAAACGTACCTTGATCAACACATAGTTACTCACCATTCATGCTACTCAATTGCTCGATATTACCTCTCGTTCAACCCTCTCTACTCTTTTGATTTATTCGCACACTTAGTGCCAATTTCATAACTGAATCATAATCGTCATCATACACTTAATGCCTAATCTTTCAACCGACTCATCTCGGTATTGCACACAGAGTGCCGGGTCAATAAGCCGAAGCTTTCATATCATCCTACATACAGTGCTATTCATTTCGGTTTTTATTTCAATTTCGCACACTTAGTGCCACCAATTAAATCTTGCACATAGCAATTCACTTTCATACACATATACATATTCATCTCATAATATTAAAACATATCTTAATAACATGTATTATATCCGAACTTACCTCGAACGTTGAATGTAACACCCCTAACCCATATCCGTCATCGGATTAGGGTTACGAGGCCTTACTATAACAATTACCAAGCCCAAGCACTCCATCCAGACTAATACTTGATAAAAATCATATCATTTCATGCTATTAGAAATGAATATATATATATATATATGTATTTATTCTATCAGGTCTTAATACAACAACTTGCATAATTAAAATCACATGGTCATTTAAAATCAACAACAAAGATAAGCATATAATATTTATACATTTATTCGCCTATAACACGAGCACAAACAAAAATCTAATTGTCACTTACTCATTTAATCGAATAAAATCTTAAAGCATTCCATATATATATATATCGTAATATTTATAAACACCAAATTAGCACATACCATTTTTTTTAAACCAATCCACGTACAAATATGTTTATGTACCACTTTATTATTTACCATTATACATTGAATCCTTATAGCAAAATATACTAGTAAAATCATTATTATAACTATATTTTTACGCATCAAACTTTGCATATATATATTGTGAAATATTATACATAACATGAACGTCTATTAAACAAAATATACCTTATCAAATCATCATCTTAGCCCAAAATGTCATAAACCACAAAACCAAACCATACCTATCAAATATATATGTATCATGACCGATTATAGGTTAAAATAACTTACTACTTATCAACATTAACATGGCATCTTTAATAATCCAAATAGACCAAATTTATTTACAACCCAAAGAACATCATCTCAACTGCATCCACCTCATTCGAACCAAAACAAAACAAATGCAAAACATATTAATATGTCATGCTTAACCCGAATGCATCACATCTAGATATAATAGGCTTATTACTTGACCATATTCCATACATGATTAAACCATGGCCGAATTTCACATCCCTTAATATCATAATCAATCCATTATATCAAGAACATAGGAATTTAACTTAATCAAAAGAAATAGCCATTTTGCAAGGCTATTCATATATATATACAAGGTAGAAAGTCATTAATCTAACCCTTAGTCTAACCTATACATGCCTTGGTTTAAAACTTAGATTAAGTACCAAAAGGGAGATAGTGTGGTTGACTTTTTGATGATCCTCGATGCCCGTAGCTTGATGGAAAATCTATAAAATGTAACAAAGAGCACACACGAAATAAGCTCACTAGCTTAGTAAGTCCTAAGCATTTCTGAAACAACAACAAATATTCCAACATTTAGCACACATACATATATAAATATACTTATAAGTCCAAGTAATTTAACAAATAATAATTTCATTATGGTTAACAGTAGCCTCTCAGTAACTTATCATTTATTAATTCCTCATTGAAGGTATACAACCCTTCCAAAGACTTTAAGCCTTAAGTATTCACATATTACCTTATCAACAAGTATAACATATATCACAATTTATATACGATTAATCATATATATAGATATGTATTTTCGATAACTTTCACCTTTGACATTTTTATATTTGACCGAATCTCAAAGATATCACCAAACTTATATTCAATATACATATCACACTTATTAATGAGTAATTCAAATGCACATATCATAAAAACTCATTATCAAAACTTTAACCATTCTATCACTTATGTAATTTGAAAGGAAAGATAATCACTTACCTTGTTCCTTGCATCTATAAACTTTTATTTTTACCCCAAAGAATTTGTTTATTGAAGTATTTTCATCCCACCTTGTAAAGAATTTATAACACATTACCTAAGATTAAGCCCTGCTAGACTCAAGTCTAAACTTGATCACCCAGGCATTAAGCACCGCTAGGCAATAAGCCCGATATACATCATCAAGACAAGGCACGCTAGGCTCATAGCCGAATTACATCACCTAGGTATTTAGCCCAAATTAGACAAGGCACGCTAGGCATTTAGCCGAATTACATCAAGCACAAGGCACGCTAGGCATTTAGCCCAATTACATCATGGCAAGACAAGGCACGCTGGGCATTTAGCCCGATAAATAACACCCAAGACGAAGCACGCTAGGCTAAAAGCCCGATATAGATATGATCATCAATTCAGCACTCATTTCATAACATCAACAATGCAAACAACTCATATAGATCATATTACTTTCACATACCAACCAAAACATATTTATACACTTATCATTTTACAAAGTAAATTCAATTCAATGCCATACTTCTACATTCGGCTATTGTCTATAATTATACTTTAAATATTCAATTTTCATCATTCATCATAGTTGTAAATAAATCTTTAACGTATATTTGCTTAATGACTTACCTCGGTTGTCGATAGACCGTGTAAATCGACTATTCGAGAACCTTTGTCTTTCCCCGATCCAATTCCGCTTTTCTTTGCTCTTGATCTAAAACACATTAAATTCAGCTCATTCAAGTACATTTCAATTCAATTTAGTCCCAAATCACATTAATGGGTAAATTACCCTTTTACCCCTAGTGTTTCACATTTTTACACTTTAGTCCTAATTGCACAAAACACAAAATACACATTATTTCAACACAACACTCAAGGGCCGAATATGTATAAGGACTATATAAGTCCATTTCTTTCATTTATTTTGTATTTAAGCCCTCTCAAATTTTTATTTTTACAAATTAGTCCTATTTACTCAATTTTCACTAAAACTTCAATACAAAACTTACCAATCTTAATCCTATCTTAAAATTAAATTCATCAAACATCAATTATCATATAACAATGTTAATGGCCGAACCTTAGACATGCTCAGATTTAAAAATTACAACATGGGTCGGCTACGGTTCAAGCAACGATCTAAAAACGTAAAATTAACAAAACTAAATTCAAACTAACCTTGAAATCAAGCCTCCAAGTGCCGAAAATCAAAGAACAAAACCCCCCCTTTTTCTTTCTCAATATTCGGCCATGAGAGAATGATAAAGATGGTGGCTTTTGTTTATGTTATTTTAACATATTATAAAAGTAATTATTTAATTACTAATTTAACCTTTAATATAAAATAAAAACTAACATATAACTTAAGGGTATTCTTGACATAAGCCACCCACTAACTCAAAAATGGGTTATTTACCCTTTTAATGCTCCACTTTAAAAAGCCATCATCAAATAGGCACTTTACACTATAGTTTGAGACTTTTAAAATTTACGCGATTAAGTCCTTTTTGTCAAATTAAGCACCCAAACAATGAAATTTTTCTACGAAACTTTCACACATTTTAATTCACACATATTGAACACAAAATAAAATATTAAATTATTTCTCAGACTCGAATTCGTGGTCCCGAAACCACCGTTCTGATTAGGGTCAAATTCGATTCATTATAACTCTCCTCCTTTAAGGATTTTCGTCCCGAAAATCTTATCAGTTAAACAACATCGGATATTGTTGCCTCATTAAATCTTCAGCTCCTACTTATCCTCTTCAACTCCGTGTCTTTTCCACAAGACTTTCACTAATGGAATTTTCTTGTTTCTTAACTCTTTCTTTTCCCGAGCTAAAATACGGATCGGTTCTTCCTCATACGTCATATCGGTGATTTCAATCTCGATGGTGTGACCACATGAGACGGATCGATCCAGACTTACAAAGCATCAAACATGAAATACGTCATATATCTTTTCTAACTCAGAATGCAACTTCAACCTATAAGCAATAGGCCCAATACGTTCAGTAATTTCATAAGGTCCGATGAATCTCGGACTAAGTTTGCCTTTCCGACCAAATCGGAGTACCTTTTTCCACGGAGAAACTTTCAAGAATACTCGATCTCCAACTTGAAATTCAATGCCTTTACGTTTCAAGTCAGCATAGGAGTTTTGACGATCCGAGGCAGCTTTCAAATTATCTCTAATAATAGCTACTTTTTGTTCGGTTTCTTTAATCAAATCAACCCCGTGTATCTTATTCTCACTGAGCTCAGTCCAGTATAATGGTGTTCAACACCTTCGCCCGTACAAGGCTTCATAGGGTGCCATTTTGACACTAGATTGAAAATGGTTATTATAGGCAAATTCAATCAGAGGTAGGTATCGTTCCCAAGTACCTTCAAACCCGAGAATGCAACATCTCAACATGTCCTCAAGTATCTGAATAGTTCTCTCGGATTGTCCATCCGTCTGCGGATGAAAGGCTGTACTAAAATGAAGTTTAGTACCTAAAGCATCTTGCAACTTCTTCCAAAATCGTGATGTGAATCTCGGGTCTCTGTCCGAAACAATGGAACTCGCCACACCATGCAACCTCACAATTGTGATATATACAATTCAGCAAGTTTATCAAGTGAGTAGTCCGTTCGAATTGGTACAAAATGAGCCGATTTGGTCAATCTATCAACTATAACCCAGACTGCATCTTTCTTGCTCGGTGTCATAGGCAAACCAGATACAAAATCCATAGTGATTCTATCCCATTTCTATTCAGGTATCATGATCGGCTGAAGCAACCCAGAAGGCACCTGATGTTCGGCTTTTACTTGCTGACAAATTAAGCACCTTGAAACAAATTCAGATATATCTCGTTTCATACCAGGCCACCAGTAGAACTGCTTCAAGTCATTATACATTTTCATGCTACCCGGATGTATCGACATCTGACTATTATGAGCTTCTTTCAATAGCATCTGAATCAATTCCACATCCCTCAGTACACACATTCGGCCTTTGTATTTCAAGCAGTCATTTTCATCAATTCGAAATTCGACTGCATTATTTCCACATCGAACTCGTTTAACAATCAAATCTTTGTCGACTTTTGTGCATCACAAATTTTTTGAATAAACATCGATCTTGCTTTTAACTCAGCTATGATCGAACTATCACTTGACATAACCATTTGTGTGTTCAATGCACGAAGAGCAAACAATGATTTTCGACTTAATGCATCTGCAACCACGTTAGCTTTCCCCGGATGGTAGTCAATCACTAACTCATAGTCTTTCAACAGTTCTAACCATCTACGTTGTCTCAAGTTCAACTCTTTCTGAGTCATCAAATACTTTAGGCTTTTATGATCCGAGTAAATGTGACATTTCTCGCCAAATAAATAATGACGCCAAATTTTCAATGCGAACACAATAGCTGCAAGTTCTAAATCATGCGTCGGGTAATTTCTTTCATGCGGCTTCAATTGTCTTGAAGCGTAGGCTACAACTTTGCCTTCCTGCATCAAAACGCAGCCCAAACCATTCAAAGAAGCATTAGAATAAACAACAAATTCTTTACCCGATTCATTTGAACTAACACCGAGCTTCATCAAAAGGGCTTTCGGTGATCAAAACTTTTCTGACACTTTTATGACCACTCGAACCTGACATCTTTCTGCAACAACTTTGTCAATGGGGTAGCTATCATAGAAAAACCTTTCACAAATCATCGATAGTAACCCGAAGTCCCAAAAACTTGAATCTCGAAAAATTTTTCGATGGCTTCCAATCAAGTATAGCCGAGATTTTGTTGGATCAACTCGAATGCCTAATGTGAAACAACATGTCCCAAAAAGTGACCTCTTTCATCCGAACTCACACTTACTAAACTTCGCATACAACCGCGATTTCGCAAAGTTTGTAGCACTAATTTCAAATGCTCAAAGATGCTCGATTTCATCTTTGGAGTAGATCAACACATCATCAATAAATACTACCACAAATCGATCCAAAAGCGCCTAAAACCCGATTCATCAAATCCATAAAAATAGCAGTGCATTTGTAAGCCCAAAAGGCATAACCAAAACTCAAAATGTCCGTACCTCGTCCTAATGCGTCTTTGGCACATTTGTATCTCGACTAGAATCGATAATAACCCAATCTCAAATCTATCTTGAAAATCTCAAGCCCTTTCAACCGATCAAACAAATCATCAATCCGAGGTAACGGTACTTATTCTTTATAGTTACCTTATTCAGCTTGCCGATAATCAATACACATTCGTGATCGTCCCATCTTTCTTTTTCACAAAAGAATGGTGCACCCAAGGAGAGAAACTTGATCATGCAAAGCCCCTATATGTTAACTCTTGCAACTGTGCTTTCAACTCTTTTAGCTCAGTAGGTGCCATCCGATATGGAGCTATTGAGATCGGAGTCGTTCCCGGTGCTAATTCAATGCTAAACTCAATCTCTCGTCTTTGGGGTAAACCGGTAATTTTCAGAAACACATCCGGGTATTCACATACTTCAGATAGATTCAATCTATTTCTCGGATAATTTATTATCACATACATAAGTATAGATTCAATCTATTTCTTACATAATTTATTATCGAGGATATTAAATAAATCATGGATTCAATTCTAATGATCTCACCATTCTAATGTCTCAAATCAATAAGCTTTCTTTTGCAATTCACCACTGTATCATGCGAAGTTAACCAATCCATTCCCAAAATTATATCAAACTCATCGAAGGGCAACAAAGATTAAATCGACGGGAAATAAAAATCCCGAATCATCAACGGCAACCTTTACACACTTTATTAACAAACACACATCTACCCAAAGGGTTGGACACACGAATCACGAACTCAGTAGACTCAACTGGCAGAGTCTTACCGAATACTAGAGTTTCACACATGTATGAATGGGTCGAACCAGGATCAATCAATGCAATCATAGTAATATCATAAAGGGTGAAAGTACCGGTAATGACATCTGGAGAAGAAGCATCCTCTCTAGCTCGAGTAACATAAGCTCTAGCTGGAGCTCTTGCCTCGGATCGAACTGCAGTGTTCTTCGTTCCTCTCTGACTACCACCTACATTGCCTGAATGTCTAGGTGGCCTACCTCTGTTGATGTGTTGCTCGACTTAATGTTCGAATCGATTCGCGCTCAACTAACATCGACATTCTCTAATAAAATGATCCGATGACCCACATTTAAAGCAAGACCGATCATGGAATCTACAACTCCTAATTCCATTTCCACAAGTGCTTGCATTCAACTCGATTTCGTGGAACGTTACCAACACCGCCATCGAGGTAGCTTGGGAGCCCACTGGAGGTCGATCACGTCTAAGTGAATCTGAAGTAGCTTTATGTCATGAAGTCATCTCTAAACTTCTTAGATGTGGAATGGAAATTCTTACCCGACGGTCTCTTACGAGTGTCTCTAGCTTCTATCTCAGCCTTTCTTTTCTCCTTCCCGAGCTCTTCAGCTTTGCAAGCTCGCTCGACTTGTGTCACAAACTCTTTGATTTCAAGAATGCCAACAAGCAACTTTAAATCTTCATTCAAACCATCTTCAAACCTTTACACATAATGGCTTCAGTTGATACACACTCTCGAGCATATCGGCTCAATCTGACAAATTTTCGCTCATATTCAGTCACGGTCATTTGCCCCTATTTTAGTTCAAGAAATTCTTTACGTTTCTGGTCGATGAACCTCTGGCTGATATATTTCTTGCGGAATTCATTCGGAAGAAATCCATGTCACTTTTCTTTTGGAACCACCGATACTAGCGTATTCCACCGGTGATAGGCGGTGTCCCAAGTAAAGATATAGCACATTTCAAACATTCGTGCTGAGTGTAGGATAGCTCATCAAGTACCCAAATAGTGTTATCAAGCCACATTTCACTCACTCTACATCATCATCATCATTAGCCTTGAATTCCTCTACCTAAATTTCCGATTTTATCAATGGAGGCCTACTAGATCTCATTGGATCTATTATCGAAGTCTGTCAAGGTACCGAGTTGGATTATTCGGGGTGGAGGTTGGTGTACTGTAGGGTTAGCTCGAATAAACCGGGTAAACCACTGCTCATCATCGATAGAAGGCTTGTTTAGCCTCCCCTCGTGGCTACCGAATCGGTCGAGAGTCTATCAAGACCGATCTATGTGCACGGTCAGGCGCTACACTCTCCACATCATCCGCTAAGGCTCTTTCAGGATCAGTGTCCATTTACTATATAAAACACAGTTTAGAATATCAGAAGTCACCACACTATCGATATATGAAAAAGGCATGTATAGCTAGACTCACACGCGCTACGGTAGTCCTAGAATCAACTAAACCGTAAGCTCTGATACCAATCAAATGTAATACCCCTAACCCATATCCGTCGCCGGATTAGGGTTACGAGGCCTTACTATAACAATTACCAAGCCCAAGCACTCCATCTAGACTAATACTTGATAAAATCATATCATTTCATGCTATTAGAAATGAATATATATATATATGTATTTATTCTATAAGGTCTTAATACAACAACTTGCATAATTAAAATCACATGGTCATTTAAAATCAACAACAGCATAAGCATATAATATTTATACATTTATTCGCCTATAACACGAGCATAAACAAAAATCTAATTGTCACTTACTCATTTAATCGAATAAAATGTTAAAGCATTCCATATATATATATACGTAATATTTATAAACACCAAATTAGCACATACCATTTTTTTAAACCAATCCACGTACAAATATGTTTATGTACCACTTTATTATTTACCATTATACATCGAATCCTTATAGCAAAATATACTAGTAAAATCATTATTATAACTATATTTTTACGCATCAAGCAATTGCATATATATCTTGTGAAATATTATACATAACATGAACGTCTATTAAACCAAATATACCTTATCAAATCATCATCTTAGCCCAAAATGTCATAAACCACAAAACCAAATCATACCTATCAAATATATATGTATCATGACCGATTATAGGTTAAAATAACTTACTACTTATCAACATTAACATGGCATCTTTAATAATCCAAATAGACCAAATTTATTTACAACCCAAAGAACATCATCTCAATCGCATCCACCTCATTCGAACCAAAACAAAACAAATGCAAAACATATTAATATGTCATGCTTAACCCGAATGCATCACATCTAGATATAATAGGCTTATTACTTGACCATATTCCATACATGATTAAACCATGGCGAATTTCACATCCCTTAATATCATAATCAATCCATTATATCAAGATCATAGAATTTAACTTAATCAAAAGAAATAGCCATTTTCGCAAGGCTATTCATATATATATACAAGGTAGAAAGTCATTAATCTAACCCTTAGTCTAACCTATACATGCCTTGGTTTAAAACTTAGATTAAGTACCAAAAGGGAGATAGTGTGGTTGACTTTTCGATGATCCTCGATGCCCGTAGCTTGATGGAAAATCTATAAAACTGAACAAAGAGCACACACGAAATAAGCTCACTAGCTTAGTAAGTCCTAAGCATTTACGAAACAACAGTCAAATATTCCAACATTTAGCACACATACATATATAAATATACTTATAAGTCCAAGTAATTTAACAAATAATAATTTCATTATAATTGAACAAATTAGTCTCAGTAACTTATCATTTATTAATTCCTCATTGAAGGTATACAACCCTTCCAAAGACTTTAAGCCTTAAGTATTCACATATTACCTTATCAACAAGTATAACATATATCACAATTTATATACGATTAATCATATATATATAGATATGTATTTTCGATAACTTTCACCTTTGACATTTTTATCTTTGACCGAATCTCAAAGATATCACCAAACTTATATTCAATATACATATCACACTTATTAATGAGTAATTCAAATGTACATATCATAAAACTCATTATCAAAACTTTAACCATTCTATCACTTATGTAATTTGAAAGGAAAGATAATCACTTACCTTGTTCCTTGCATCTATAAACTTTTATTTTTACCCAAAGAATTTGTTTATTGAAGTATTTTCATCCCACCTTGTAAAGAATTTATAACACATTACCTAAGATTAAGCCCGCTAGACCAAGTCTAAACTTGATCACCCAGATTAAGCCCGCTAGGTAATAAGCTCGATATACATCAAGCACAGGAATTTAGCCGAATTGCACGCTAGGCATTTAGCCCGATTACATCATCAAGACAAGGCACGCTAGGCATTTAGCCCGAATTACATCACCAAGACAAGGCACGCTAGGCATTTAGCCCGATAAATAACACCGCACGAAGCACCTGCTAGGCTAAAAGCACGATATAGATATGATCATCAATTCAAGACTCATTTCATAACATCAACAATGCAAACAACTCATATAGATCATATTACTTTCACATGCCAACCAAAACATATTTATACACTTATCATTTTACAAAGTAAATTCAATTCAATACCATACTTCTACATTCAGCTATTGTCTATAATTATACTTTAAATATTCAATTTTCATCATTCATCATAGTTGTAAATAAATCTTTAACGTATATTTGCTTAAGGACTTACCTCGGTTGTCGATAGACCGTGTAAATCGGCTATTCGAGAACCTTTGTCTTTCCCCGATCCAATTCCGCTTTTCTTTGCTCTTGATCTAAAACACATTAAATTCAGCTCATTCAAGTACATTTCAATTCAATTTAGTCCCAAATCACATTAATGGGTAAATTACCCTTTTACCCCTAGTGTTTCACATTTTTACACTTTAGTCCTAATTACACAAAACACAAAATACACATTATTTCAACACAACACTCAAGGGCCGAATATGTATAAAGACTATATAAGTCCATTTCTTTCATTTATTTTGTATTTAAGCCCTCTCAAATTTTTATTTTACAAATTAGTCCTATTTACTCAATTTTCACTAAAACTTCAATACAAAACTTACCAATCTTAATCCTATCTTAAAATTAAATTCATCAAACATCAATTATCATATAACAATGTTAATGGCCGAACCTTAGACATGCTCAGATTTAAAAATTACAACATGGGTAGGCTACGGTTCGAAGCAACGATCTCAAAAACGTAAAAATTAGCAAAAACTAAATTCAAACTAACCTTGAAATCAAGCCTCCAAGTGCCGAAAATCAAAGAACAAAAACCCCCCTTTTTCTTTCTCAATATTCGGCCATGAGAGAATGATAAAGATGGTGGCTTTTGTTTATGTTATTTTAACATATTATAAAAGTAATTATTTAATTACTAATTTAACCTTTAATATAAAATAAAAACTAACATATAACTTAAGGGTATTCTTGACATAAGCCACCCACTAACTCAAAAATGGGTTATTTACCCTTTTAATGCTCCACTTTAAAAAGCCATCATCAAATAGGCACTTTACACTATAGTTTGAGACTTTTAAAATTTACGCGATTAAGTCCTTTTTGTCAAATTAAGCACCCAAACAATGAAATTTTTCTAAGAAACTTTCACACATTTTAATTCACACATATTGAACACAAAATAAAATATTAAATTATTTCTAGGACTCGGATTCGTGGTCCCGAAACCACCGTTTCGATTAGGATCAAATTCGATCTGTTACATCAAACTATTGAAACGGTCAATTAATCGAGCACTTTATCTTTGCCTCGAACTCGATCCGAACCTCTACTCTCTTGGCCTATACACATTCAAATTCAGTAAGTTCAATCACTAATTCATTCAATTTAGTCCAAACACACATATTTAGGGCATTTTACAAAATAGCCCTCAAATTTTCACATTTTAACACTTTAGTCCCTATTTCACAAAATCATCAAATACTCAAAATTTCAATACACATGTGCTTAGACGAATAGTTCCCATATTAATACAAACCCACACATTTCATATATTTCACATTGAAGTCCTTCAAATTGCAATTTTCACGATTTAGCCCTAATTAGCTAAATTCATCAAAAATTCGAGAACAACACATGTTCATTAAATACATATATTTCATTTAACACCAACACTCATCACAAAGCTCACCCTTTCATCAATGGCACATTTGAAAAACCCTACCAATCTATAACACCCCAAACCCAGCCCAAACACTATAGCCGAATCTGGCATGTCACTAAAAAGATTCTGTAAAAGATGTCAAAATTTTCGGGAAATATTTTTTTTCTTGTATTCAATCTTTTGTTCGGAAGAACTTAATAACTTGATAAGTTTAAATAAATTATAAATTTCATTTGTTGTTTTATGAATTAAAAACCAAAATCTTAATATATGCCTTAGTTTAATTAAAATTTAAGTGTCTGACAATAATAAAAGCCCAAAATAAAATCCAAAACAAAGTATAATAGTCTAGTGGCCCATGGCCTTATTACAACGAGATTTAAAACCCATTAAATAAAAATATAAAATAATAAATTAGAGTCTTTTTGCTGAATCCAAATGTTCATTTGCATGGCCACCTTGCTCTCCTCTCCAGCCTGATCCGTTGTACTAGGTGCTACCTGAAATTGTTAAAATAATAGGGTGAGTCATAAACTCGAGTGTAACCTCGTGCACCATTAGATTGGGCCTTAGCCTGAGATCAAAATATAAAACATAATATAGCAGATAACATACATAAAACCAAACCCAATCTTAGGTTTCCATCCACTACACGCCACCCTTACCTGCCGATCACACCATTGGGGATTTCTACAATCAACCCACACCGCTACACACCATCGATGGTAGTCATGCTGCAGTTAGCTGCTCATCGTCAAGTTGTGACATAGTCACCAAGCTGAAATGGCATAAGCCACCAGAAACAGAGTTGTGACAGAGTCACCAGGCTGAAATGGCATAAGCCACTAGAAACAAAGTACTTCCCCTTTTTTATCAATTACCCAACCCCAAGCATACAGAGAAATCGACATACAGAGCATATTACTGAAGAAGGAAAGAAATCACTAACCTGATGATTAGCCTTTACCCTCCTCGAGTTTTCAATCATAATGCCGGGGTTTCAGCATTTAACAAAGTTTAGCATATTTATATATATATATATATTAGCACTCAATCTAATAGTGTGAAAGGTTACACACCTGATTATTGTCGATACCCTTGCTAAACCGATCTACAAATTTGCTCAAAAAGCCGGAAAGATGTGAAAATAGGGCCCCTCCTATATTCGGCCATGGTTAGTGTTCTACCTCGATTTTATGAATTTAAAATAAACAATTCTCCTCACCTAAACTGATTAGATCCTGGAAGTAGGATGGTTTGAACGCTACCGGTGAAAACCTTCACGATTAATATCTCCTTTAAATCCCGATGTGCCGCAAAAGAAAAAGAACCTAGGATTAGTTTCCAAATGACCATTCGGCTAAGGTTTCTAAAAGCCGGAGAAATATTGGAATCTCAAAATCGACACTTACCTATTGTCTCCTTCAAGATTTGGCACAAGCAAACCCCACTGAAGAAAATTCGGCAACTTTAGAAGGTGAGATCTTAGTAATTTCGACTTTTTATGAAAATCCCGGAAGGATGAACTGATATGGTTTCGGCTAAAAAGAAAAGTGAAAAGAGAGCAAGGAGAGGCTTGAAGATTCGGCTAACTGAAGAAAAAGAGAAGGGAGAGAGAATAGAGTAGAAATTTCGGCAGAGAAAAGAGAAAATATGAGAGCTTTAACAACAAATTTTGGCACAATAGGAGAGAAATAAGTTAGGGTTCAAATACCAAAATTTGAAGAGATACTCTCCAATTTATAAGATTTTCGGCACCTACCTATTAAAAACCAAAAGTGCCCTTCGTAATATCTAAAGCTTAAGCAAATAATGGGGAAAATTCGGCACCCTTTCCTATGTAGTAGCTGAATTCTTCACCCCTCTAGGTGATGGAATTTCGACCATCACTTAGTCTCCTAGATAGCCCCTCCTTCTTTTCCTTATCCTTATCACAACACCTATCCTGAAGAGACTTAACTGACTCTAACTCTTCCCTCCATTATCACAACATCTATCCTTATCACAAATCCCTAAAATTTTGCCTTGTTGCTGTCCCCTATAGCCCTCCTTGGCTACCAAATTTTGACCTAATTTCTTGGGTTTTAAGCAACCAAAATTTGGGCCCTTCTTATGCACTAGTGACACCAACTCCTCCTCCTCCTAGTGGCACCATTTCCCTCTGGGCCACAAGCCCAATATGCTAATTAAACTACTAAAACTTCAATTTAAGCCCCTAGAGTGTCTAAACAAAATATTAAATCAAAGCCTTAGCCAAACCTGAGCCCCATTTGCACCTCAAATCCTTAAATTAATATTTTTAAGCATACACTACCCAAAATGCACAAGCCCATAAATTCAGGATGTTTCAGTTCTACCCCCCTTAAAATAAATTTCGACCTCAAAATTTACCTGATCAAAAGAGATGGGGATACTGCTGTCGTATAACATCCTCTGGCGCCCACGTCACCTCTCCTGCGCCATGATTTTGCCACAAAACTTTGACCAAAAGGACGGACTTCTTTCTTAATACTTTTACGTCTCGATCCAGGATTTGCTGGTTCCTCCTCAAAGGATAAATCTGGCCTTACTTCAATCTCTTCCACCGGCACCATATGCGATGGATCAGAATGATAACATCTCAGCATCGAGACATGAAACACGTCATGTATATGTTCCAACTCTAAAGGCAACTCCAAACGATAAGCCACTGGCCCCACGCATTCTAATACCCGATAAGGCCCAATAAACCGAGGACTTAGCTTACCCTTCCGTCCAAACCTCATTACCTTCTTCCATGGGGATACCTTCAAAAAGACTTGGTCTCCTACTGCAAATTCCATCTCCTTCCACTTTAGATCCGCATAAGACTTCTACCGATCAGACGCTTCCTTCAATCGAGCCCGTATTAACTTAACTTTCTCCTCCTTTTTTGAAATTAGTTCTGGACCCAACACCTGACGTTCACCCAACTCCGTCCAACAAGTAAGGGTACGACATCTCCTTCCATATAACGCTTCGTACGGTGCCATCTAAATACTAGCTTGATAACTATTATTGTATGCAAATTCTGCCAAAGGTAGATACTCCTCCCAACTACCCTAAAATTGATGATGCAACCCCTTAGCATATCCTCCAAGATCTGAATTACCTTTTCAGACTAACCATCAGTCTGTGGGTGAAAAGAGGTACTAAAGTCTAACCTTGTTCCCATTGCCTGATGAAGAGCCTTCCAGAATCGTGATGTGAACTTAGGGTCCCTATCGGATATTATCGACACCGGTACACCATGTAATCTTACGACCTCAATCACGTACAACTTAGCCAACCTTGGTAGAGAATAGTCGACCCGAACCGGTATGAAATAGGCAGACTTCGTCAATCGATCCACAATCACCCAAATCGAGTCCTTCTTAGTGGGCGTAAGGGGTAACCCACTAACAAAATCCATCGTGATTCTCTCCCATTTCCACTGCAGAATCTTGACCGGCTGCAACAAGCCCGAAGGCAACTAGTGTTTCGCTTTCACCTGTTGGCACATCAAGCACTTTCCCACCAATTCCGTTATCGCTCGCTTCAGACCTGGCCACCGAAATTATTCTCACAAGTTCCGATACATCTTAACCCCTCCAGGATGCATAGCGTAAGGGCTACTATGCGACTCCTGAAGAATCATCTGCCTTAACTCCCCATCTTTTGGCATACAAATCTTCCCACAGAAACACAAAACTCCATCACCATTCAAACTATAATCCTCTACTCACCATTCTGCACTTGTCAGATTCGAGTACTCAAGACATCATCCAGAAGCTGCTTCTCCTTGATTTGATTTGTCCACATAGGTCTTACTTGAAGTTTAGCTACCAAACTACCATCCTCATACAGACTAAGATGAGCGAACATTGCCCTCAAATCCGCTATCGCCTTCCTACTCAATGCATCTGCCACCACGTTAGCCTTACCCGGATGATACTCGATCGAACAGTCATAGTCCTTCAAGAGTTCAATCCACCTACGTTTCCTCAGATTCAACTCCTTCTGGGTAAGGATATATTTCAGGCTCTTATGGTCAGTGTAAATAATCGACTTCTCCCCATACAGGTAATGCCTCTAAATCTTCAGAGTAAAAACTACCGCCGCCAATTCTAAATCATGCGTAGAGTAGTTCAATTCATGCGGTCGCAACTGTCGAGACGCATATACAACAACTTTTCCTCTTGCATCAACACACACCCTAAACCTATGTATGATGCATCATAGTAAACGGTAAATTCTTTTCCGCCTTTGCTAAATTAACACCGACGCTTCCGTCAAGATTCTCTTCAGCTTATCAAAACTCTCCTGTTGTTTGTTAGTGCATACAAACAATACTCCCTTCCATAACAACTTATTTAAAGGTGTCACTATTAAAGAGAACCCCTCAAAAAACCTTCTGTAATACCCAGCCAATCCCAAGAAAATTCAAATTTCTGCCACGGACTTCGGCGGTTTCTAACTTAGTACAGCTTCTATCTTCCGAGGGTCTTCCCTAATTCCCTCTGCGGAAACTACATGCCCAAAGAAGGTCATTCCTTCAGCCAGAACTCACACTTACTGAACTTTGCGTATAGCTGCTTCTCTCTCAGAATTTGCAACACCACACGAAGATGTGCTTCATGCTCCTCCTTCAACTTAGAGTAAACCAAAATATCGTCGATGAACACCACCACGAATCCATCCAGGTATGGTTGAAACACCTGGTTCATCATATCCATAAATGCTGTTGGTGCATTCGACAAATCGAACAGCATTACCAAGAATTTATAATGACCATAGCGTGTTTGAAACACCGTCTTATGAATGTCCCCTTCCTTCACCTTTAACTGATGGTACCCCGACCTTAGATCAATCTTCTAAAAGACCGAAACTCCTTTAAGCTGACCAAACAGGTCATCGATTCTTCGCAAAGGGTACTTGTTCTTAATCGTCAACTTATTCAGTTGACGATAGTCCACGCACATACGCATGGATCCGTCCTTCTTTTTCACAAAGAGGACCAGCGCTCCCCATGGAGACACACTCGGTCGGATAAATCCATGATCCAATAGTTCTTAGATTTGGGATTTGAGCTCCACCAACTCCTTTGGTGCTATTCGATACGGAGCAATGGACATTGGAGTTGTTCCTAAAAATAGCTCTATTCCAAACTCCACTTCGCGATCTGGAAGTAACCTTGGTAACTCCTTCGGGAAGACATCCACGAAATCCTTGACTGTTCGAACCTCCTCGACAGTAACCTCCTTAGCATCTAAGGCACTAATAAAAGCTAGAAATGTGTTGCATCCTTTCCGAATCATCTTAACAGCCCTCAATGCCGATACTACGTTGGATAAATAGTTCCTTCTTTTCCCTAACACAACCACCTTCCCACCTTCCGGGGTACTCAATATCACACGATTGGTCTCACAACCCAACTTAGCACGATGCTTAGTCAACTAATCCATTCCTAGAATAAGATCAAACTCTCCAAATGGCAATTCCATTAAGTCTGCCGAAAACACTACCCCTTGAGTCTCTGACGGTACATCCTTAAATAGCTTGTCCACTACCATAGATTGTCCTAGGGGACAAACCACAGTCATCTTCCTAGTAGTTGTTTTAAAGTCTATACTTAGGTTCTCAGATATCAAACATGCAACATAGGAGTGGGTTGACCCAATATCAATCAAGGTAAGAAAAGGGTTATCAATAATAAGAAACGCACCAGTTATGATATCCGGTGCGTCACCATCCTCCTGTCGACGAACTGCATAAACTAGACCCGGCTGCCTCGCATCTACATTACCTGCACCTCTACCAGGTGCTCCACGAATGCGACCAAACCCATTTCCCCCTCTACTTGGGCTACGACCCCTCGGTACTAGCTGACCACCTCTTTCAGCCTGATCAAAACCTCGTCCAACTAGCTATACCTGTTTCTTCTGTGGACAATCCTTAATCATATGCTCCGTGGATCCACACTTGAAACATCCACCGGTTCTTTTTCTACACTCCCTAGAATGTGCTTTCCCGCACCAATTACATAATCGATTCTGATTCCCCCCAGTAGGTGTCGAAACACGAGCTGGCCCATCAGACCTAGGCCTTTTCTGCGAATTCCCAAATGCTCCTGCCGGCCCAAAATTTCTCTTATTCCTTCCCCGCTCCTTATCTCTTTCCTGTCTTTCCATCTGTTTTACCTCCTCAGCTATCTTAACCTTCTCCACCAGAACAGTAAAATCTCTCCCTCTGCGGTGCTATCAAAACCCTTAACTCATTTCGCAATCCATTCTCGAATCGAACACAACATTCATATTTGGTTGCTACTATTCCTCGAGTGTAGTGGCTCAAGCGCAGGAACTCCGCCTCATATTCAGCCACAGATTTTCTTTCCTGTACCAAATTCAGGAATGCCTTCCTCTGCGCATCCACATAGCTGGCCCCAACATACTTTCCCTGGAATGACTCCTTAAAAAAGTCCCATTAATTCGATCTGCATGGCAAGATTCTCCTTCACCATGAGTCACCATCGATAAGCCTCGCCTCAAGAAGAGACACAACCCCTTTCACTTCTCCTCCACCGTGAAATCTAAGTCATCCATTATCGCTTCATTGCTTCCATCCAATACTCACTATGTTAGGGGCTATGCCAGCAACTCCCCTAAACACTTCTGCCCCATTGGCTCAGAGTCGTTCAGACACAGACTTCCAAGCTCCTAAACCGTGCCTACTCCAGCCACTCTCTCCAGAATCTGCAACATTGCCTGAGACACTGCATCGTCTTCACCCGTTTGGTCTTGAAATTCTCCTTCCACGGTGATGATTCCCAGATCTCATTTTCGACCGTGGCTGAGACCTACTAGCTTTGACACGGTCATCCTACCCCTACCGCGTCCAAGCGGCGGATGTCCTCTACCTCTTGTACTCATTCTTTCGATCGACGTTTATCTGATTAAGAGTTTTATGAATCATTAATTCGTTCCACCAATTAACCACGAACAATTTTATGAATACTAGTTTTAGGAGTAGTTCTTTCGAATTCGCATTCACAATTCAGTCTCACGTTCATATCCCCTAGTTCTAGGAAACACATACATTCAATCAACATATAAAGAACATCCATGAACTTACATTCATCAAATAAAGGTGTTTTCGTTGTTTCACTACCCAGGGATATTTTCGTAATTTATCCTACAAGGTTATTTTCGTAATTTTGCAAAATAGGGTTCCTTGGTGATTTCGTGAAATAAGGATATTTTGGTAATTTTGCGATCCGGGGTATTTTAGAAATTTAAAATCTAGTGGTATTTCGGTAATTTTGACATCCAAGGGGTATTTCGATCATTTTGAAATCCGGGGGTATTTCGATAATTTTGAAATTCAGAGGTATTTCGGTCATTTTGAAATCGGGGTATTTTGGTCATTTTGCACATCAAGGGTAGTTTGCTAACTTTTACAAATCAAGGGTGTTTTCAAAATTTTACAAAACTAAGAGAGTATCATGGAGAATTGGATTTTAAAAGAAATATAGTAGTGTTCAGGTGTTTTTGGTTGTTGTCATGTTGTGTGAGTTTTTTTTTCTAAGGAAAAATTTCGTTGATTTTGTAAATCAAGGTATATTTACAAATCTTGGCATTTTTTTTCCAAAATAAGAGTATTTTAGCAATTTTGTGAGAGTATCAATGGCACATTTCAAAAACACTACCAATCTGTAACACCCCAAACCCAGCCCAAACACTATAGCCGAATCTGGCATGTCACTAAAAAGATTCTGTAAAAGATGTCAAAATTTTCAGGAAATATTTTTTTTTCTTGTATTCAATCTTTTGTTCGGAAGAACTTTATAACTTGATAAGTTTAAATAAGTTATAAATTTCATTTGTTGTTTTATGAATTAAAAACCAAAATCTTAATATATGCCTTAGTTTAATTAAAATTTAAGTGTCTGACAATAATAAAAGCCCAAAATAAAACCCAAAACAAAGTATAATAGTCTAGTGGCCCATGGCCTTATTACAACGAGATTTAAAACCTATTAAATAAAAATATAAAATAATAAATTAAAGTCTTTTTGCTGAATCCAAATGTTCATTTGCATGGCTATCTTGCTCTCCTCTTCAGCCCGGTCCGTTGCACTAGGTGCTACCTGAAATTGTTAAAATAATAGGGTGAGTCGCGAAACTCAGTGTGCAACCCTCGTGCACCATTAGATTGGGCCTTAGCCCACAGATCAAAATATAAAACATAATATAGTAGATTACATAAAACCCAACCCAATCCTAGGTTTCCATCCGCTACACGCCACCCTTACCTATCGATCACACCATTGGGGATTTCTACAATCAACCCACACCGCTACACACCATCAATGGCAATCATGCTGCAGTTAGCTGCTCATCGCCAAGTTGTGACATAGTCACAAGGCTGAAATGGCATAAGCCACCAGAAATAGAGTTGTGATAGAGTCACCAGGCTAAAATGGCATAAGCCACTAGAAACAGAGTACTTCCCCTTTTTCATCAATTACCCAACCCCAAGCATACAGAGAAATCAACATACAGAGCATATTACTGAAAAAGGACAGAAATCACTAACCTGATGATTAGCCTTTACCCTTATCGGGTTTTCAATCATAATGCCGAGGTTTTGGCATTTAACAGAGTTTAGTAGATTTATACATATTTATATATATATTAGCACTCAATCTAATAGTGTGAAAGGTTACACACCTGATTATTGTCGATACCCTTACTAAACCGATCTACAACTTTGCTCAAAAAGCCGGAAAGATGTGAAAATAGGGCCCCTCCTATATTCGGCCATGGTTAGTGTTCTACCCGATTTTATGAATTTAAAATAAACAATTCTCCTCACCTAAACTGATTAGATCCCGGAAGTAGGATGGTTTGAACGCTACCGGTGAAAACCTTGACGATTGAGATCTCCTTTAAATCCCGATGTATCGCAAAAAAAAGAACCCGGGGCTAGTTTCCAAATGGCCATTCGGCTAAGGTTTCTAAAAGCCGGAGAAATATTGGAATCTCAAAATTGACACTTACCTATTGTCTCCTTCAAGATTCGGCACAAGCAAACTCCACTGAAGAAAATTCGGCAACTTTAGAAAGTGAGATCTTAGTGATTTTGGCTTTTTATGAAAATCCCGGAAGGATGAACTGATATGGTTTCGACTAAAAAGAAAAGTGAAAAGAGAGCAAGGAGAGGCTTGAAGATTCGGCTAACTGAAGAAAAAGAGAAGGGAGAGAGAATAGAGTAGAAATTTTGACAGAGAAAAGAGAAAAGATGAGAGCTTTAACAGTAAATTTTGGCACAATGGGAGAGAAAGAAGTTAGGGTTCAAATGCCAAAATTTGAAGAGATACTCTCCTATTTATAGTATTTTCGGCACGTACCTATTAAAAACTGAAAGTGCCCTTCCTAATATCTAAAGCTTAAGCAAATAACAGGGAAAATTCGGCACTCCTTTTCCTATGTAGTAGCCAAATTCTTCACCCCTCTAGGTGATGGAATTTCGGCCATCACTTAGTCTCCTAGATAGCCCCTCATTCTTTTCCTTATCCTTATCACAACACCTATCCTGAAGAGACTTAACTGACTCTAACTCTTCCCTCCATTATCAGCTTTAATTTTCCACATTAAAATCCCTAAAATTTTGCCTTGTTGCCGTCCCTTATAGCCTTCCTTGGCTACCGAATTTTGACCTAATTTCTTGGGCTTTAAGCAATCGAAATTTGGGCCCTTCTCATGCACTAGTGACGCCAACTCCTCTTCCTCCTAGTGGCATTATTTCCCTCTGGGCCACAAGCCCAATATGCCAATTAAACCACTAGAACTTCAATTTAAGCCCCTAGAGTGTCTAAACAAAATATTAAATCAAAGCCTTAGCCCAAACCTGAGCCCCATTTGCACCTCAAATCCTTAAATTAATATTTTTAAGCATACACTACCCAAAATGCACAATCCCATAAATTCAGGATGTTACAATGAATACATAAATTTGAGCATGGGTTTTGTAAAGAACAAAGCAACGATCACGAAAATGTAGAAATTATCAAAAATCGAAATCAAACATACCTTGAATTAAGCTTAGCAAGTGCCAAAATTTCAAAAGCTTCAATGGCTATTCTCTTTTCTATTTTTCGTTGGAAGAAGGATGAGAAAATGGCCATCAATTGGTTTTGTTTTAATTAATATTAACGTAATTCATCATTTACCATTTTACCCTTCCATTAAACATATAAAATAAATATATATCAAGGCTAATATCTCATTTAGCCATCCACCATCTTTAATAATGGCTTAATTGCCTCTTAAGGCCATCCTATTATGAAGACAACAACACTTAAGTACTTATAAATCAGCACATAGCTTTACTCTTTAGCGATTAAGTCCTTTCTCTTAATTCGATACACAAACGATCAAATTATCACACAGAATTTTCACACAGACTATGTCACATACTATTCACACAGAAAACAACCTTAAATTAACATTCTGACCTCGGATTTGTGGTTTCAAAACCACTGTTCCGACTAGGGTCTAAACCGGGCTATTACAAGGACTAAGTTGCAAAACAAAAAAAAGTTATTCAATTAATCTAAAATATCACCATCATCATTATTCTTCAAAATTATCTTTCTTGCTAAATGATAATTTTGCCCCTTACGATCCTTCAAAATTCATAAATTGGATCAACATCCATCTTGATAAAATTACAAATTAACCCCTCATACTTTTTCACTTATTCAATTTAGTCCTAATTCATCCATTTCTTATTAGTTTCTAGATCGGTCCACCCTTAAAACATTTACACCATTGGCCCTTCAAGGTTTTTTTCATATATACATTTTAACCCGTCAAATTTTGAATATTTACTATTGATCCCGAAAAACTTTTCTCACATTTTTGATTTAGTCCTTACTTGAACCAATACAATTAGGATATTAAAACAACATTTATTTTATAAAAAATAAATTACAATTAAAAATAAAAATAACTTTTATTTTTAAAATACAAAAATTAAATTACAATTGAAATAAAAAACAACATTTATTTTATTAAATGAAACAAAAAATTACAATTAAAAATAAAAAACAACTTTTATTTTTTTAAAATACAAAATTAAATTACAATTGAAATAAAAAACAACATTTATTTTATTAAATGAAACAAAAAATTAATTACAATAAAAAAAAAAAAACAACTTTTATTTTTTAAAATATAAAAATTAAATTACAATTGAAATAAAAAACAACATTTATTTTATTAAATGAAAAAAAAATAATTACAATAAAAAATAAAAAACAACTTTTATTTTTTAAAATATAAAAATTAAATTACAATTGAAATAAAAAAACAACATTTATTTTATTAAATGAAACAAAAAATTAATTACAATAAAAAATAAAAACTTTTATTTTGTTAAAAAATATAAAAATTAAATTACAATTGAAATAAAAAACATTTATTTTATTAAATGAAACAAAAAATAATTACAATAAAAAATAAAAAATTATTTTTTAAAAATATAAAAATTAAATTATAATTGAAATATTAAAACAAAATTTATTTTATAAAAATAAAAAATTAAATTACAATAAAAATAAAAACAAATTTTATTTTTAAAAATATAAAAATTAAATTACAATTGAAATATTAAAACAACATTTATTTTATAAAAAATATAAAAATTAAATTACAATAAAAATAAAAATAAATTTTATTTTTTAAAAATATAAAAATTAAATTAAAATTGAAATATTAAAACAATATTTATTTTATTAAATGAAACAAAAATAAATTACAATAAAAATAAAAACAACTTTTATTTTTAAAAATACAAAAATTAAATTACAATTGAAATATTAAAAACAACATTTATTTTATTAAATGAAAAAATATAGAAAAAGTTTATACAAATTTATTAAAAACATCAATGTTAGTGTCGGTCGGAATCAGTGCCACATGGGGTGGTTAACTGATTCTGCTACCGGATTCCTCCTTGTTCTAGCTTCCGGAGGGGGTTGTGGTTGCTCAGGCGAGGATTCTGGTTCCTTCGGCAGGGGGTCTGGTTGTGGGTGTTGGGAGGATGACCTATTTTGATAAAATATTAACTGCAGAGGTGTTTGAATCCCATAAGGCGAATGAGATTAGTAAAAAGAAGAGCTCCCCGACGGCGCCTCGTGCGATCCCTCATGCGACGGTGGCCTACAGATACGTTGGCCAGTCGGAGTAGTCGGGAACAGATTTGAATCGGGCCATGCATTCCAACCTGCTATTGGACTGAGAAAAGGAAACATATAGGGGTTAGGATACATATAAGGGCTAGGATACGCACCTGGCATAATCGAAAAAGGCTGTGATGTTGGTGTCGTCGGCTGAAGTGTTAGGCCCGGTGACTGTGTGGGCGCTGTTGATGCGCCTAGTGATTGTGTCGACGCTATTGATGGGCCCGTCCCATCATCCATTTTCCTTGGATTTAAATGGCCCCGTCTTTCCTTTTGTACACGAAGTCGCCGTCGCCTCTCCTCTTTTGACAATAAATACGGCTTGCCATGGATCCTAAACTATGGCATGTATTCCAGCACACACGCTAACTCAGGAACAATGATCGGTTCCTGAGTAGGTATATAATCATACCGATTTTTCCACAATTCGATATACGCTAACCAAAATCTTGGTCAATCCGTATGCAACTGTCGTAATTCGACTTTGTGCTCATCATCGAGCACCTCAGGTGCCACGGGAATCGGTTGTCGAAATCCAAATTGACGCAGAACCTGATCTGACTGGTGCACCTCCACAGTGTCATAGTTGACCAATGGCACCTTCACATGCCAAATGTTCGGATTTTGAAAAAACTCTTTCGAATTACTGCCCGAATTGATGGATCTTCATATGGTATCCATTCAAACTATATTAACATGATAAAAAATATTAGTTATATACTAAATATTAAATACTAAATGCTAAATACGAAATGTCTATTTTATTACGAAAATATATTTTATTTAATACTTACTTGTGCTTCCGACCGTTCCTCTAATAGAAGCCGTATATCTTCAAGCGAGGAAGGTATTACATAACTCGCCAAATGGTTCCACCTAATTAAATAAAGTTTTAGCATACAATTATATTTTAAATCTACGTAATAGTTGTAAAATATAATTTTAAATTTACCTCGTTATGAGTGAAAATGTATATGGGTGGTCCACTCGAGGACGTAAAAATAGAAATCGAAATCGTGCCCATGATTGCAGTAGTGATAGGCAACCTTCGATTTTCGCTTTATTCGGCCACGTCGCCGCACATCTCTCAATACAATTTTGCTAGCACGGCCACTTCAACTCAATTGACCGACTGCTCTAAAATCAATGAGTTTCATGACCATCTTAGATGTACGAGGTTTCGTGACAAGTCCCAGATCGATAGCCTCCAATCATCTCAAGAATGTATGCCCGAGCATACCGTATTCTTTCTATTTCGGTCGAATCATTATCCGACTCGAGAATGTGTCTCGTAACCACCCATCTCGATCCGACCTCGTAAATGTTATCCGAATAGCACCAAAAGCTCAGAGTATACGGCTCCCCAATCACCAAAAGTTGCGGACCGGTGACTACGCACTCCATCCACCAAGCAATCCAATTGCAAATGCACGCCTTCAGAGTGATAGTACACTCTTCGCATAGAAGATGGAAAGTATGCGTCTCGGGTCTCTACCTCTCTATCAACGCACTAATTAGCTTCGGGTCTAACTTGCACCCCCGACCTATCATAGCCACGTGCCAAAAACCCGCTTCCCACTGGTAATTCTTAATCAACGGCGATGGCGGACCAAACATATTGCAAATATAGCATTGCAACACCCGATCTACAGACTGTTTAAAAAATTATAAAATAAAAATTAATTAAAATTACATAAATCTAAAAAATATTAAATAGTATTGAAAAATTAAAATTATAACTTACCATTGTCATTTGATCGACGGAGATGTGTTTATTGTCGAGACGAATTAATTCTCTGGCCATTACTAATACGATTGAATACTTTTAAATTTAACAAAAAAATATTTCAAAAAAATTTTAAACAGGGCTTTTTTGTAAAAATTAAAGGACTATTGTGAAATTTGAGAGGAACTTTAAAGGAAATTGAGAGAAATTTGAGAGGAATTTGAGAGAAAGTTGAGAGAAATTTGAGAGAAAATTGAGTAAGGACCTTTGTGTGAAAAAAATGAAAGGGTGGGGAATTTTATAATTTTTTTTTACCGTTGGAAAGTAGGCAAAATGCGTCCTCGAGGGAGCGATTTTGCCATATCAGCAAAGCGCGCTCTCAAGTACGCGATTTGTGCTGATGTGGTAGAAAACGCTCCCTCAGGGGTGCGTTTTCCTGCTGCATCCCTTGCAAACGCTCTGACGTGGATGCGTTTTCGGGAAAATAACCCTTTTGGTAAATAATTAGTTAGTAGGTCCTTTTCCGTAAATTTTGAAAAAAATGTGTATTTTCTGGTAAATTACGCTTTCAACTTTATAAAAAAATTATTTTAGCTCTTTATTTAATTTTTCGTTTTTTAATAGTTAAACTTGCGTTGTTTGCCAAATTATCCCAAAATGAATAGAAAAATTAACGTCTGTTAACTTGGTTGATGCGTAATCTACGTGTATACCAAGTTAACAATTAATTAATTTTTAAATTTAAAATATTAAATACATTTTTATAATTTTAATATAATTTATAATTTTTTGGAAATTCTAAAGTTAAAAATTAATTAATAATGACGTTTTCACATGTATGCTATGTGAGTAAAGTTAAAATATGTTAATTTTTCATATATTTTAGAATGATTTGACAAATAATATAATTTTTTAAAAAATTAAATATAATGCTAAAATCATTTTTAATTAAAATACTAAATATGATTATGAGACAAAATTATGAATATGTACATGAAAACAATAAATTATGGATTTTGTTGGAAAGGCATAACATAACCTAAGCCCATCCCATCCATTATCACTATGAAACCTTACAACAATTTTTGAAGGAAAGAAATGTCCAAAGTTGTGAGTGACGTGGCAGCTCATAAGTGGTTGACAACACTAACCCCGAAGATAAGCGAATCTACCACGTCATCAGTCGAAGACACGTCCGTGACTTTGGCTTCGTTTAACAACCCAAACACGCCACATTTCCACTTAAATAATTCCACATGGCAATCTCTACCTCCCTTTAATTTATTGCACGTGAAATTTAATTAATAATAATAAAAAAAACAAGTTTGTTCAAGTGTTTTTCCCTGAACCTCGTCACGGATAATGAAAATAAAAATAAAAATAAAAATAAAAATAAATGTTTACTCCATCTATAAAAACTAAAATAAAATATTTGAAAAAATCCAAAAGAAAAAGAGAAGTACTTTGACACAGAGAGAGAGTCTGATGGATAGGCGTCTAGAGTTGAAATCTTTACACGTGCCAGCGATGTGAAAAATCATGACCGAGTAAATCTGTGTAGCGATTTCGGACACGTTTCTTTCTGGTTTTTTTTTTGACGTGCTACTTTTCGAAATTAAAAAAAATCTTCCTTTCTATTTGGCTATCGCTATTTAAGAGTGTAAAATATAAAAAAATAATACATAATTGTCCCTTTTGCTCCAAAAAATCAGCACCTTGATTAATGGCAGAATGAAGGTGTTAACCTAATCCAATTTACTTCTTAATAAATGATGCATATAATACTAATGCTGTTTTAATTCTCAAATCATAAGTAACCTTTTTTTTGTGATTTTATCACTGTATAAAAATTTTGTTAGCACGCTTAAAATTACTGCAAAAGAATATTTTACTTAATGTATTAAAATAAAATAAAATATATTAAGTATTTTGATTTCTATATCACTGCCTTTATCATTTTTTTTATAAATAACCTCTTTGAATAGCTTAATTAATACAACCCTTGGCATAATAAAAGAAATGCTAGCTAACATTTAATGTCAATGATTAAATATTTAATCGCACCATTAGTGATTCGATAAGCACTAATCCAAAATCACATTAAAAATACTTAAATCTTAGTCTTACTTACCCCAATCTCTCATTTATTATTGCTTTTATTTTTTGTAACTTTAAAAATTTTTAAAGGCAAAGAACAAAATTATGAAGTAGTAAAATAAAAGTAACCGCGGGCGAACAGTGGATCGGACAGAAAGAGTCGGTTACAGTGAGAAGAGAACCTGATGTACCCAAGTTCAGAAGATGGTGGTGTAGACGCATTGAATCAGGACCGTTGGAACCATGCCTTGACGTACTCACACACATATATAATATTTTCTCTCGATCTCTCACTCTTTTCGTTCTTATCCTCAGCCTGCTTATTTCCTTGCTTAAGAGCCCTTTCTCTCTCTTTTTTCCTCCGTTTCTTGGGTTCCTTTATGGAATGTGTATCAGTATCGTTGATTTAAATCACTGCCAAGATTCATATTTCTTTGTAATAATGCTCTTCTGCAAATGCCTTTTAACAGAACCCTAAAGCTGCATCCTCCCCTTCTCAAAGAACGTATAGAAAGAAAACAACACTAAAGAATTAAACTCCCTTCTTTATTGATTTTTTGAATACCCCTGTATTGGTTCTTTGATTCCTTTTCTTCTTCTTCTTCTTCTTCTTCTTCTGTTTTCTATATTTGTATAGAATTTCACATACGGAGTTGGGTTTCTTCGCTTGAAACATGGTTTCTAGTTGTTGCTTAGACCAATTAAATTTATTGTCTACCGATGATTTTCGAGTCATGGATCGGATCCCTCGAGTCATGAAGGTATCAGGAGTCATATCTGATTTCGGAGAAGATCAGCAAGCTATGCCACGGAAAAGGGTTATTATCGTTTCCAACCAGTTGCCTTTACGTGCGTGGAGGGACTCGGTCTCCAATGAATGGTGCTTTGAATTTGACGAGAATGATCTCCTTGCTCTGCTGAGAGACGCTTTCCCTCCTGATACGGAGGTGCGATACGTTGGGACGTTGAAAGCTGATGTAGACACAGCGGATCAAGAGGAGGTGGCTCAAGTTCTTCACGACAAGTTCAGTTGCGAAACCATATTTCTGCCCGTGGATATGCGGAACGAGTTTTATCATGGCTTTTGTAAACACTATCTATGGCCTTTGTTTCATTACATGATGCCCATGACGGGGAACGATGGGGGACGTTTCGATCGTTCACAGTGGATGGCTTACGTGTCTGCTAATAGAATATTTGCTGATAAAGTTCTGGAAGTAACGGATAGAGATGATGAAGATGAAGATCATGTTTGGGTGCATGATTATCATCTTATGGCTTTACCTACCTTCTTGAGGAGACGGTCTAATAGGGTAAAGCTTGGCTTTTTTCTACACAGTCCATTTCCTTCATCTGATATGTATAAAACTTTACCTGTTAGAGATGAAATTCTTAGAGCTTTGCTAAATTGCGATTTGATTGGCTTCCATACATTCGATTACGCTAGGCATTTCTTGTCTTCTTGTCGAAGGATTTTGGGCTTGCATTCTGAGTCCAACAGGGGTCACATTGCATTAGAATATTATGGGAGGACTGTGACTATTAAGATTTTGCCTGCTGGGATTCATATGGGGCAACTTGAATCTATGATGTCCGAGGAAAGCACCCTTAGGATGGCTAAGGAGCTGAAACACAACTATGAGGGGAAAATTATGATGGTTGGCGTCGATGATTTGGATTTGTTTAAGGGAATTCCTCAGAAATTTTCAGCCATGGGGGAGCTTTTGGAAACGAATCAGGAATTGAGGGGCAAAGTGGTGTTAGTACAGATTACAAACCCGGCGAGGAGTTTAGGCCGGGATGTGCAACAACTTCTGGATGAGGCCAATAGCATTGCCAAGGAGGTCAATAACAAATATGGGAAACCTGGATACCAGCCAATAGTTTTCCTCAAGGGACCTGTCACTACACAAGAGAAGCTTGCATATTATGCAGTTGCCGAGTTTTGTGTGGTGACTCCTGTAAGAGATGGGATGAATTTGGTGCCATACAAGTATACTGTTTGTAGACAGGGCTGCCCTGCTTTAGATAAGGCATTGGGGGTCGATGAAAACTCGCCTCCCAAGAATAGTGTTATCATTGTCTCTGAATTCATTGGCTGCTCACCCTCTCTAAGTGGGGCAATCCGAGTCAATCCATGGAATATTGATGAAATGGCTAATGCAATGTATAGAGCCATTGATTTGTCGGAGACAGAGAAACATTTGCGCCATGAGAAACATTACAAGTATATTAGCTCTCATGATGTTGCTTATTGGGCTCGGAGTTTTGATCAGGACCTCGTGAGAGCTTGTAGGGGTCATTATCACAAGAGGTATTGGAGAGTTGGACTTGGTTTAGCGTTTAGGCTTGTTGCTTTGGAGCCTAACTTCAGGAAGCTCCTAGGGGATACTCTCAACTCTGCCTACAAGATAACCAGTAGCCGATTGATCCTTTTGGACTACGATGGCACTATGATGCCTCCAACTTCAGTGAACAAGGGGCCTAGTCATGAGGTTATTTCGGTTTTGAATCGTTTATGCGATGACCCCAAAAACATTGTTTTCATTGTGAGCGGCAGGGACCGGGATACCCTGAGCAAGTGGTTTTCTTCATGTGAGAAACTGGGTATTGCAGCCGAGCATGGATACTTTACAAGGTAACGTTTTAAATTTGTGTTCATATGATCCAAGATATGTTGCAATATCTGTTTCTTGATTGATAATATCTTTTCTTCCATGGGTAGATGGACTAGGGATTCCGCATGGGAAGCCTACCGCTCGTTGGACTTGAGTTGGAAAGAGGTTGTTGAACCTATAATGCAACTTTACATGGAGGCAACTGATGGGTCATGCATAGAGAACAAAGAAAGTGCAGTCGTCTGGCACCATCAAGATGCCGACCCAGATTTCGGTTTATTCCAAGCTAAGGAGCTTCATGATCACTTGGAGAATGTTCTAGCCAATGAGCCCGTTGTTGTTAAAAGGGGGCAACACATAGTTGAGGTTAAGCCACAGGTACAAAGTGTTTTCAGAAGCTTATACCAGTAGTTAGAGAGCATATTCTAAATTGTATTACTTCAGTGAATTACATACAAGGGTTTGTTTTGTGTGGAAGTGCAGGGACTGAGCAAAGGCATTGTTGCGGAAAATCTGATATCAAGCATGAGAAGTAAGGGCAAAGCACCAGATTTTCTGCTTTGCATAGGAGATGATCGTTCAGATGAAGATATGTTTGAGAGCATTGCTCGCTCATCTGCCAACCCTTCCTTACCGGCCATAGCAGAGATATTTGCTTGCACTGTTGGGCAAAAACCAAGTATGGCAAAATATTATGTTGATGACATTGTTGAAGTCATTGGACTGCTTCGAGGGATTCCTGAAGCAACAGTACAGCCGAACTGACTTAGAGAAAATTAGTGAAAAAAATCGAAACAAAAGGAACAATGTTTACAAAAGGATTTATTTAGGGCTAATGGTATATAGGAAACCTTACCTTGTGCAGACAATACTTTTTAACAGATTTCATTACTTAGAAATGCTACACCGCTGGTTAATGTTCTTTTATTATACCTATATCCATATCAAGCAAACTTGTCTAAGAATCCGCCTTGTTTTTGTACACTTACATTTATCATCTTTGTCACCTGCAAATGTTACAAGACCGAGAAACATTCATTCCAATCTCTTTCCATAAGCTTCAATTATATTCAAAGTTGGATGTAATCGAGACGCTAACCTTTAGCTTGATTAAATTTTATTTTTTAAACTATGATAAAAATCGAACTAAAATATTCTCATGATCAGTTACTTGAACTCAAACTAGATTTTCGTAAAGTTATAAAAATAATTAAAAAACTCGAGTAGAGTTGGACACTAAAATTTCAAATTGAACCATCTATAATTATAGAGGTAAATCCAATTGATGAAACCAATTTTCGACTGACCAACTTGCAAACAAAATCGTCTGGTTTCACCTAATACAATCTCCTGAATAGCACACGTCATTGGGAAAGGTTTCAAAGGTTTTGACTTACATTAGATTAATTAATCAAATATTAAGAAGCTTGTATGTGAAATTAGGAGGGGTGTTCAAAGCTTTTCGACAGAAGTCCAATCCCTCTAGTTTGTAGAAATGAACCTAGAACTTACTTTTTGTATAAAGAAATCCAACAGGAACATTTTTAGCTCCTAAATATTGACCGTATGATTCAAACTTAGGCCGCTAACCATGCCTCTATTTCAAGCAGCCTAATGTTACCAATTCAATCTAGGATTGATCCTTAATAAAACCCTCATATAGCGGTGATATTAGGTTTCTATAGGATCTAAACAAACTATTGACCACCATTTCCTATGCCATAATTCTCTCACTAAACTAAACCATGCATATTCTTCAACTCTCACATTAGCTAGGAAGTTGGCAAATAAAGAACATGTGTCCTTGAGAATATCAAATAAGAAATGGGTTTATATTTGAGAATCTTTTTTTAGGATAATTATTATATAATCGTTGACCCCTATGTATTTTGTAATGGGAAATGTAGTAGAATTAAAGCTATCTAGATTTATGTAAAGGTGCATGAATAAACTTGGTGGATACAATCACATATACTATTTATCTTACTTCTTAATCTAGACAATCACTCTAATATTTTAAAATTTCAAGCTCGGTGTTATTAGAATATACTTGCAAGGCTTAAACTATATGAATTGATACCCTTTTTATTGGACAGGCAAATTAATGAAATAGATTTGAGTAGGAGTTGGTTAAATCATGCATGAAGAAAGGGCCTTGCAAAGTTGCAGGATAAAAAAAAACATAAGTTACTGAGCTTGGAGAGCATCTTCTTCTTTTGCAGGAATAAACTCTAAACATAGCCACACAACCCCGCTAACATTGAAGCATATTCTTGGTCTTTGAGAGGATATTGATTAAATGGGTGTCATGATTAATTCAATATAAATGCAATTAATGAAATTACTTAAAACTATTAAAATTACTATAATACAAAGTAAAGTGAAGGATATTTAAGTATTTTATTTTTTATTAATGAATAATTTATCACAATAATCATAATTAAAGATGGGCTTAATTAGCTCAAGGGTTTTAGGAGTTCAAAAGGGTGAAATTCTAAGTAAATTCAAGGTATATTTGATGAAGTAAAAAATTTGTATGTACGAACTGCCAAATAATTCTTAATTGCCATTAAGGGCGAAGTAAGAAATGTTTTTAAAGGGTCAAAAGTAAATTATAAATGTTTAGAGAGGTCAAAGTGAAATTCTACTAATGTACTAATAATCTTACAATTTCTAAAGAGATTATAAAATAAGTGTACCATGTAACAGCCCGGTTTAGACCTCAGTCGGACAATGGTTTCGGAATCACAAATTCGAGTCAAAAAAATATTTTAATATTATTTTTGGTATTATTTTTGGTGTCTACAGCTAATTTATGTGTGTGAAAGTTTCGTGTGAAAATTTTATCGTTTGTGTGCTTGATTTAATTAAAAGGACTTAATCGCGTAAAATGCAAAATTAGCATGCTATATATAAAGATATCTATTTACTATGGCTTTTATTATATGGAGTCCTTATGTTGTAATTTAATCATTAGAATTATGCATGGACGGAAAATAGACAACCATTAAATAGTTTTCTAATTAAATCATTAAGGTTAAAATTGTAAAATGTATATTAACATGTATTAAATAAAACAAAAATAAATGGCCATGCATGTGTTCATCTTTCTTGGCCGAATCTAAGAAGAAAAATAAAGCTTTGGAAGCTTTAAACATTTGGCACCTTTGGGAGCTTAATTCATGTATGTGTTTTGCTCGGTTTTTAATAATTTTTACGTTTTTGAGATCGTTGCTATAACAGTCCGAATTAGAGGTTAGTCGGAACAGTGTGTAAGAGTATGCCCAAAGATCAATCATGAGATGGTTGTAATAACATACTTGATTTACCATGTTTATTAATATAAAGCGTTTTCATTATTATTTCAGTTTTTTACTTCTGTGTGTACAAATAAACTATTTTATAATAATGTCCTGAAAATAATATGATTATTCTTAAAATATCCTTAGTCAAGTATTATTGTTGACTAGGACAACAATAATGCATTAAGACTAACATGTAGTTGATTGATGATAAAGAGTTGTCATTGATATGGAGTGTCAAAATCAATGCATGAATATGTGTGTTAGAGAACAACATATTGGACTGACCCGCTATGAGTATGTTTCTTGGATTATTATGTAATTGTCACAACATTACTCATAGTGATTAATATGTATATGATCCTTAGACTTGAGATAATCATTATCCCAACATCGTGAGTCGTATATTTTGATACAGTCAAACGTACACCATTAATTGGTTGTTCTATAAAGGTTGATGTTGGATATACCACAATCTATGTAGAGGATATTGTTGATCAATATAGGATAAGTCCCTCCCACATAATGGGAGTAATATCTTAGGCCACTTGATTGAGTGAGACTAGAAATGCATGGCCATGCTCAAATAAGTTGACATGAGATGTCATACTAATTTGTATATCATAGTCTACTCAAGATATCAAGAAACATGGGATGGACTATACAAGTGTGACTATTCCATGATTTGTATCCATTCCAGAGATAAAGGACTTAAGGATTAATGCATGAAAGGTTAATCAGAAAAAGTTATGTCGAATCATGACTTCTTGTAACTTAGGCAGCAATGATGCATTGCTAAGTGCCACTCATTGTTTGTGATATTAGAATCGTTCTAGTATTACTGTTAACGTTACAAGAACCTACGGGTCACACCCTATGGTTGAAATGAATGGAATGAAATATAGTTGGTATTGTGTTTGATTGTGACATGAATTAAATTAATTAAAGAATTAATTTAATTGGGCAATCAAATATTGAATATATTATATGTACAAGGATGTTGTACACATAATGAGAATTAATATATGAATTTGGTTTGTATATAAATTTAAATAAATATAGTTTACGAAATCCATGTTATAATTAATGTAATTATAACTTTTGGGTATAATTAATGTAATTATAATTTTCGGTTAAAACATTATTATATTTATTTAATTTTATAATTCAAAAAAGATGTACCAATTATAAAAGGTAATAAGTGATAAAAAATTTATTAAGAAAAACCCTAAGAATTTGCTTGAAAAAAGTCTAGCAGCCGTCAAGCAAATAAAACCTCTAAAACAATTTTGGAGATTTCGCGTTCATAGTCAAACCAGTGGATTACGTAGAGGCCGACATCGTAAAGGTTTGCTTGGTTCGACAATAGATCGTAACTCTTGTTGCCGAGGCGTCATTGTCTACTCGATTGAAATTTGGTAACTTGAAACCTTTATTTCACCCGATTCGCTCCTCACATGGATTCATGGTTTGGATTGCCAGGATTAATTTTATTTTGCTGCGCCATGGGGTGCCGACATTCCAACAGTGGTATCAAATCCACTTGTGTGATACGGACTCGGTTTAAATTCTTGGGTGATGCAATTGTATGAGATGCATGCTTTAATTTTACTACGTTTTTGGTTGTTTAAATCGTTTAAGCATAACTTGATAACTATTCCTTTCTATAATTGAATAAATGTTAATCATGGTGTTGTGGCCTATTCGATTTTATGTTATTACTGTTAACTATTAACAAATCTATAATATTGCGACGGTGGTATTTACAGTTTCCAGTAAGGGTTAACTGGCTAGTGGAACAAGGGTTGTTCCAATATGAAACCTCAAGGATTAAAATCTTGAAAACATGATTCTGTTGATAAAAGTTATCAAATCATGAGGTTTCATTTGACTGGGGTATGCGGTTTGTACCGCGGGGGCGGACTTCTTCCGACCGCCTCAAACCCCATCTTCTTATTACAGTATGTTTTGTTAATAAAAGAAATTTATAAACTTGATGGGCCACAAAAGGTTGAAAAGATATTTTATAATTCACCTTAGCAAAATCATTGAATTATGTATGCTATTTTTGACATGCACGGTGTTTGAAATGCATAGTTATAGCCCGATGACCTATTTGATAAAAGGTTGTAATTTTATATATATAAATATGGCCTGCGTTTCGTGCCTTACTACTATTCTCTTGTATTTCTATTCTCATCTTACTCCCTCGTATGTAAAATGAGTTTCTGCATATTGTAATTTGCAAGAGTTGCTGTGGGCTAGATGAGAAGGAAGTTGGGACAACTATTGTGGATTGATAGTTTGTGAAACTGCTTACACCTTTAGGTTTCCTTTTGGTTCTCCTATTGGCTTGGGTTGAATCACCTTAGTTTATGGGCTATAACTATTGCATTTATTTATTGCTTTATTTATTCATGTATGAGATGCTATGGATGTATAAAGGATGCAAATTTTATATATTAAAATTTAATAATAAACCCCATTAATTTATGAGATCAATAAAAGACTAAATGGACTAAAGTAGACCATAATTGGTGAGACGGAACATCCTTAATAAAATCCCTCTATTAAAATATTAAGTCAACATGGCCTTCCAATTTTGCCCTCGTTAAGGCCTCGATCAATACTATGTAGGTTCTGCCAAAGCGAAGTACTAGTATTTATCTTAGTTAAACGCGAAGAATAAACAAGTGATATTCGCTGGTTAAAAATTGGTTAATGACTTAACTAGGTTACTCTAATAGGATTAGAAACCTAGAGGCAATTAAATTGGATAAATCATAAGATGATTTAAACAAGAGTTGTTCACCAAATATTAGGAGTTACATATGATATAATTAGCAAAGGTTGCTTACCTAAATAACCATAGTCTTGAGAGTAAAGCCAAAGCTGACTTAAGAGGAGGTGAAATATGGATCCTTAACCCACTAGAAATACTTTGGAGAAAGTTTTTCGAAATTAATATATGAGGGTTATTAATTTTGAAATAAAATAGTGGGATCATCATTTAATAAAGTCTTTTTAATGATTGATATAAACTTGGTAAATTTACTCACATGCATATTTAATTGTTGTAGATATATTATGGCTGCAAATACTAGCACACTCTCATTACGATCGGTCCTTGAGAAGGACAAATTGAATGATTTGAATTTTCTTGACTGGTTCCGTAACTTGAGGATTGTCCTCAAACAAGAACGTAAATTGTATGTCATTGAAAAACCACTTCCTAATGAACCACCTGTTAATGCCTTGAGAACTGATAGAGATGCTTACAAGAAGTATCTTGATGACATGGTAGATGTTGGATGTCTTATGCTTGCCACTATGAATCCTGAGCTTCAGAAGCAACATGAGGACATGGTTGCTTATGATATGATCGAGCACCTGAAAGAACTTTATCAGGGGAAAGCACGACAAGAGTGGTTCGATATCTCTAAAGCCCTATTCCAATGTAAGTTGGCTGAAGGAAGCCCAGTAGGACCTCATATCCTTAAGATGATTGGCTATATTGAAAGTCTTTCTAAGCTTGGTTTTCTATTGGGCCAAGAGTTGGCCACTGATGTTATTCTGCAATCGTTGCCGGATAGCTATAGCAGTTTGTCCTTAATTTCAATATGAATGAAATTGACAAGACTCTGCCACAATTGCTCATTATGTTACGAACTACTGAAGGTAACATGAAAAAGGTTGGACCCAAGCCCATACTGATGGTCCGTAGCAACAAGGGCAAGGGAAGGGCCAAAGTTCAGACAAAGCCCAAGGGCAAAGGTAAGCCCAAGCCTGGCAAAGGAAAGGCTGCAATGAAACCTAAAGGTGGAGTGTCTAAGGAAGGAAACTGCTTTCATTGTGGTGTGACTGGACATTGGAAGCGAAATTGCCCTATCTATCTTGAGGAAGTCAAGAAGGCCAAAACAAGCAGAGCGTCTGCTTCAGGTATTTATGTTATTGATATTAATTTATCAACTACTACTTCTTGGGTATTAGATACTGGTTGTGGTTCTCATATTTGTACTTACATACAAGGACTACAAAGGAGTAGGACATTGGCTAGAGGAGATGTGGACCTACGAGTTGGAAATGGAGCAAAGGTTGCTGCATTAGCTGTGGGAACATATACTTTATCTTTGCCTAGTGGACTTGATTTATTTTTAGAGGATTGTTATTTTGTGCCCAGCTTGACTAAAAACATTATTTCAATTTCTTGTTTAGACAAAATTGATTTTGAGATAATTATTAAGAACAATTGTTGTTCCTTTTATCTCAATAATGTTTTCTATGGTTCAACACAATTGATTAATGGCCTCTATATTTTAGATCAAATGAATCCTATTTACAACATAAATACTAAAAGATCTAAAATAAATGACTCAAATCAAACTTATCTTTGGCATTGTCGTTTGGGCCACATAAGTGAGAGACGCATATCCATACTCCATAAAGATGGTTTCTTAGATTCATTTGTTTTTGAACAATTTGAAGTATGTGAATCTTGCTTATTAGGAAAAATGACTAAATCTCCTTTTACTAGTAAAAGTGAACGAGCTAGTGATTTATCGGGCCTAATACATTCTGATGTATGTGGACCAATAAATACACAGGCCAGAGGTGGATTTCAATACTTCATTACTTTCACTGATGATTTCAGTAGATATGGGTATGTTTATCTCATGCGCCATAAGTCTGAGTCCCTTAAAAAGTTTAAGGAATTCAAAAATGAAGTACAAAATCAACTAGGCAAAACTATCAAGTCACTTCGATCTGATCGAGGTGGAGAGTATTTGAGCCTAGAGTTTGATGATCTATTGAAGGAATATGGGATTGTTTCCAACTTACTCCTCCTGTTACTCCTCAATGGAATATAGCTTCTGAGAGAAGAAATCGAACTCTATTAGACATGGTTTGATCCATGATGAGTCATGCTGATCTACAGACTTCCTTTTGGGGGACATGCACTTGAGACAACTACTTTCACACTAAATCGTGTTCCATCTAAATCGATTCAAAAGACACCATATGAGATGTGGACTGGGAAACGTCCCAGTATGTCTTTTATGAAAATTTGGGGTTGTGAAGCTTATGTTAAATGTCAGACGTCTACTAAGCTTGAACCCAAATCTAAAAGGTTTATTTTTGTGGGGTATCCGAAAGAAACCAAAGGTGATTATTTCTTTAATCCCACTAAGAACAAAATGTTTGTTGCTCAGACTGGTGTCTTCCTAGAGAGAGAATTTATTTCTAAAAAAGGAAGTGGGAGAAAGATTGAACTTGAAGAAATTCGAGAATCACAAGATACCACTGAACCAGAGATAGAACAACAACAAATTCCACAAGAAATTAAGGATCAAGTAACTACTGTAGAAACACAACCACCGCGAAGATTTTAAGAGAACGTCATGCACCTGAGAGATATGGATTTCTCATTACAACGCATGGAGACGTTCTTCTTATAGATCAAGATGAGCCTAGGACTTATCAAAAAGCGGTGACGAGCCCAGACTCTGAGAAATGGCTTGAGGCTATAAGATCTGAGATGGATTCCATGTATGAAAATCAAGTATGGACTTTGATTGACCCACCCGAAGGGGTTAAACCTATAGGGTGCAAGTGGGTTTTCAAAAAGAAAACCGACATGGATGGTAATGTACAAACATACAAGGGGTGATTAGTCGCTAAAGATTTTTGCCAAATTCATGGTGTTGACTATGATGAAACCTTTTCTCCTGTAGTTATGTTTAAATCCATCAGGATCTTGCTCACCATAGCTACATTTCATGATTATGAAATCTGACAGATGGACGTCAAAATAGCTTTCCTTAATGGGAAACTTGAAGGGGATGTGTACATGACACAACCTGAAGGTTTTGTCAATCCAAAGGATGCTAGAAAGATTTGTAAGCTACAAAGATCCATTTATGGATTAAAGCAAGCTTCTCAAAGTTGGAATCTTCGTTTTAACGATGCAATCAAAGAGTTTGGTTTTATCAAAAATGAAGATGAACCATGTGTTTACAAGAAAGTTAGTGGGAGCACTATCACATTCTTGGTACTGTATGTGGATGACATACTTATCATGGGAAATGACATACCTACCTTACAGTCTATTAAGACTTGGTTAGGAAGTTGTTTTTCTATGAAGGACTTGGTGGCTACTTACATCTTAGGAGTCAAGATCTATAGAGATAGATCAAGACGACTACTAGGTCTAAGCCAAAGTACATACATAGATAAAGTATTGAAAATGTTCAGTATAGAAGAATCTAAAAGAGGATTCCTACCTATGAGACATGGTATTTCACTCTCGAAGGAAATGTGTCCTTCAACTCCACAAGAGAGAGAACGCATGAGTAAAATTCCATATGCTTCTGCTATTGGATCTATCATGTATGCCATGTTATGTACCCGTCCAGATGTCTCGTATGCCTTAAGTATGACGAGCAGGTACCAAGTAGATCCCGGTGAAGGTCACTGGACCACAGTCAAGAATATCCTTAAGTACTTAAGAAGAACTAAGGATACGTTCCTAATATATGGAGGTGAGGAAGAGTTAAGTGTAAAAGGTTACACTGATGCCAGCTTCCAAACTGACAAGGGCGATTCTCTATCGCAATCAGGATTTGTGTTTTGCCTTAATGGTGGTGCTATGAGCTGGAAAAGTTCAAAGCAAAGTACAGTAGCCAATTCTACAACAGAGGCCAAGTATATTGCAACCAGTGAGGCAGCAAAAGAAGCGGTTTGGATCAAGAAGTTCATTACTAGACTAGGGGTTGTGCCTAGCATATCAGATGCTATAGAACTCTGATGTGATAATAATGGGGCCATTGCATAAGCTAAAGAATCCAGATCTCAACAGCGATCCAAACATATACTTAGGAGCTATCATCTTATTCGAGAGATTATCGATTGAGGAGATGTTGAGATATGTAGAGTACCTACAGATGATAACATTGCTGATCCCCTGACCAAGCCTCTGACATAGCAGAAGCATGATCGTCACACTAAGTCGCTTAGTATTAGATATATGAGTTATTGGTCTTAGTGCTAGTGGGAGATTGTAAGAGTATGCCCAAAGATCAATCAAGAGATGATTGTAATAACATACTTGATTTACCATGTTTATTAATATAAATCGTTGTCATTGTTATTTCAGTTTTTTACTTCTGTGTGTACAAATAAACTGTTTTATAACAATGTCCTGAGGATAATATGATTCTTCTTAAAATATCCTTAGTCAAGTATTATTGTTGACGAGGACAACAATAATGCATTAAGACTAACATGTAGTTGATTGATGATAAAGAGTTGTCATTGATATGGAGTGTCAAAATCAATGCATGAATATGTGTGGTAGAGAACAACATATTGGACTGACCTGCTATGAGTATGTTTCTTGGATTATTATGTAATTGTCACAACATTACTCATAGTGATTAATATGTATATGATCCTTAGACTTGAGATAATCATTATCCCAACATCGTGAGTCGTATATTTTGACACAGTCAAACATACACCGTAACCGATTGTTCTATAAAGGCTGATGTTGGATATACCACAATCTATGTAGAGGGATATTGTTGATCAATATAGGATAAGTCCCTCCCACATAATGGGAGTAATATCTTAGGCCACTTGATTTAGTGAGACTAGAAATGCATGGCCATGCTCAAATAAGTTGACATGAGATGTCATACTAATTTGTATATCATAGTCTACTCAATATATCAAGAAGCATAGGATGGACTATACAAGTGTGACTATTCCATGACTTGTATCCATTCCAGAGATAAAGGACTTAAGGATTAATGCATGAAAGGTTAATCAGAAAAAGTTATGTCTAATCATGACTTCTTGTAACTTAGGTAGCAATGATGCATTACTACATGCCACTCATTGTTTGTGACATTAGAATCGTTCTAGTATTTCTGCTAACGTTACAAGAACCTACAGGGTCACACCCTATGGTTGAAATGAACGGAATGAAACATAGTTGGTATTGTGTTTGATTGTCACATGAATTAAATTAATTAAAGAATTAATTTAATTGGGCAATCAAATATTGAATATATTATATGTACAAGGATGTTGAACACATAATGAAAATTAATATATGAATTTGGTTCAGTATATAAATTTAAATAAATATAGTTTATCGAAATCCATGTTATAATTAATGTAATTATAACTTTTGGGTATAATTAATGTAATTATAATTTTGGTTAAAATATTATTATATTTATTTAATTTTATAATTCAAAAAAAGATATACCGATTATAAAAGGTAATAAGTGATAAAAAAAACTTATTAAGAAAAACCCTAAGAATTTGTTTGAAAAAAGTCTAGCAGCCGTCAAGCAAATAAAACCTCTAAAACAGTTTTGGAGATTTCTACCGTTCATAGTCAAACCGGGTGGATTACGTAGAGGCCGACATCGTAAAGGTTGCGGCTTGGTTCGACAGTAAATCAAAACTCTTGTTGCCGAGGCATCGCTGTCTACTCAAATTGAAATTTTGGTAACTTAGAATCCTTTATTTCACCCTTATTCGTTCCTCACACATGGATTCATGGTTTAGATCGCCAGGATTAATTTTATTTCGCTGCGCCATGGGGGTGATGGCGTTCCAACACAGTGGTCTCGAGATCACTAATCCAGGGGTAGAGAAAATTGTTTTAATTTTATTTTATGGGTTATAGCATGATTATAAGGGTGCATGAAAATTTTGGTGCTTTAATTTTAGCGATTTCATGCTTAATCGCGAAAAAGGAAGAAATCGCATAAAGTGTAAAAGTTCTATTTTAATTGCTAGAGGTGCCAATTAGCTATGGAATATTAATTGGAGGTCTCTAATATGCAATTAGGCCTTGTTTTAAGAGGTGGCCGGCCATAAAGGACAAAGAATTGACCTTGTCATATTGTTAGGTGAAAATTTGGTGATAAAAAATAAAGAGAAGAAAAGGTATCATCTTTTCTTTCCCTTCTCTCCATCAAATTTTCTCAAGAAAAATAGCCATGGGAGCTTGAAAATTTCAGCACACTCTTCTCCTTACAAGTAAGTGTTCTAGTGATCGTTTCTTGGTAAAAATTGTACTTTTGGAACCACCAAAGCTTAAGCTAGCTAATGAGGGGACTAATTTGCAATATGGTTGAAAGTCTAGGGACTTGCCATGAGAGAGTTTATGTTGTTTGCTGAGTTTTTATGGAAGAAAATGAATGTTAGGGAGATGAGAAACAACTTTTGTGAAAGGTGTTGTCATGAAAAACACCTAAATGGACTAAGTTGTAAGTGTTGTAATTTGGTAATAAATGCATGAAATAGTTGGATTTGTGAGTAGTTTTAAGAGAAATAAATGTTCAGCTAGGCTTGTTTAATAAGAAAATGTGATGAAAAATAATTTACAAGCATAGGGGCAAAATCATAATTTTGCCAAAGTGTAAGGGCAAAATAGTCATTTTTGCCTAAGTATAGATTATGAAGTATTATGATTATAAAGTGATTGAATGAGTAAACTTATTGTTCTAGATCAAAGCAAACGGGATTCGGACCTAGAAAGGGAGAAAAGAGAAATACGAACAATTAAGTCCCTTTTTACCCTTTTCGATATCGAGGTAAGTTCGTATGCTCATAATGCAACTATAGTGAAGCATTTAATATTTCGATGATGCATGAATTATGTATCGACTTTATGAATATATTAAATATGTTTTGACGAGATGTTAATAATTGAAAGTTTTCAATTGAATCTAAGAATAGAGGGAATGCAAATAGCATGATACTATGATAATTAAGGTCCCGTGTAAGACCATATTGGAATATGGCCTCGGTGTGAGATTTCGTATAAGACTATGTCAAGGATATGGCATCGATATGATATTTCATGTAAGACCCTATTGGGGGTACTATGTTGCTTTGATACTATATGTATGAATCACAAGTGTATTCTTTAGTATTTTGAACAATTCAACAGGTATGCTGAAAATGAGAAAGTATGTGGTTATATCATGAGAGGTACAGGTATGTGCCATAACTCAATTGAGGTGAATTTGGTATATGATGAACCTATGGTGAATTATGTGTAAATGATGCATCCGGATTGCATACGTAATATTTATTAATGCATTGCGTGAGTGCAAATGATTATTTTAGAAAACTATTTAAGAATGATAGTGTGCAAGGATGTTCTAGGATGAACATTCAAAATAGGGAAATGTATGTGGATAAATATCCGTGAATGTGTAATAATGGTGGGCTATGTGCGATACCACCTTATTAATTGTTAGCGATGGGCTATGTGCGATACCATCTCCAATATTATCAATGGTGGGCTGTGTGCGTTACCGTCATATTATTTGTTACCGATGGGCTGTGTGCAAGACCATCGTGCTTAGTATTAAATGGTGGGCTATGTGCGATACCACCTTATAAATTGTTAAATGGTGGACTAAGTGCGATACCACCTTATAAATTATTAAATGGTGGGCTATGTACGGAACCACCAAGAGTTTGGTATTACCCTGAGTAGATCATTGAAAAATTATTTAAGTAAATGTTTCATGGATCATTGTGATGATAGATGCAGGGATTATGTGCTAATAAATGAGAGTGTTATAATTGTCACATGGTTAGAATATGGTAAGTGATGGAATGAGTAAGCATTATAAACGATTGAAAGGGGTAACCATGAGTTTAAGAGTAAATCTCATTAAAATACCTTTGTGGTTGAGTATAATCGATGAATGTCAATACTTGATTATTATTTGCATATGAACTTACTAAGCATTATTGCTTACTCCTCCTCCTTTCCTATCTCTTATAGGTTAACTTAACTAGCTCGGGTTGGAGACCACCGGAGATGTTTTCACACTATCAAGTAGACACTTGGGTATGAGATTCAAGCCTTCTTGAAATATAGCATGTATAGGGATCTTATTTTGGTTTAATTAAGTCATAGTTAAAGTAGCCAAATGTGTTAGCCTAAAAGAGTTTATGGATTGGTTGTGTATAGCCATAGATGACTCAAGTCGATTGTACTTGTACTAGTAATAGTTCCCCCTTGTATATGGGGTGAAGATTTGATTTTCATGAAGTAAATGTGATAATTCAAGAGTTATAATTGATGATTTGGAAATGTTATGTGATGGTGTGTGAATGTAAGCAAGTGAGGGTGACTAATTGGCTTGAAAATAGCCTTGAATTGGTCCACACGGGTAGACACACGGGCATGTGTCTAGACCGTGTGTGAAACAAGGTCGGCCCCAAGGGCATGTGACTTGGCTGTATATCCCCTGTATGTTAGTGTTACAAGTCAGTGTTGACTACAGGCTAGACACAAGGATGTGTGCCTAGGCCGTTTGCCCATAATTGGTTGCTGACGTTACAAATAGAATACCTAGATTTTTACACACGGGCATGTCTAGGCCGTGTGGAGCACACGGGCCAAGCACACGGGCATGTGTCCGACAGTGTGAAAACCCCTGTAGGTTTGAAAAGAAATTAATTCTACACGGGCATAGAACACGGACGTGTGATATGTCACACCGGCGTGTCCCACTCTTCACACGGGCATGTGGCCCAGTTTTATGTTAAAATTTTCTAAGTGTTTAAAAGTTTCGATCTGGTCCCTTAGCATCCCGAGCATATGTAAAGGGTCTCGTAGACCCATATTAGGGACGTTACGGTTGTAAATGAAAAAGTTTTAAATTGGAACAAATCTTATAATACAAAATCGAATGCTCAAGCAAGTTAAGTCCGGTAATGCCTCGTACTCGGTTCCGAGTTGAAGATGGGTAAAATGTGTTACATTTAATGGTATCAGAGCTATGATTTAGTCGACTCTCGGACTAACTTAGCATATGAGAGTTTAGTTATACATGCCATATTACTACTCATGATAGTGTGATATCTCCCGGCTCTAACGAAATTTTTTTGTTAAGACAAAGATGATTCCCAATCGAGCTATTTTCAATAATGTTGTAAGTGATAATAAGGTAATTGAAATGTGCTTATGCAGTGATGAAATTCAGAAAGATACGAATAGAAGTTTATGACATACGTTTAATAAGGTATGAAAAGAGATAATCATAAATTGAGGAATCAAATGAAAGTTATAGAGTGATAAGCTTATCTGTAACACCCCGCACCCAAGACCGATACTGGATCTAGATACGAGACATTACTATGCTTGAACATGTACTTACGCCCATATAGACCTCATAAGGCGCCATCTTTAAGCTCGACTGAAAGCTATTATTGTAGGCAAATTCTACCAATGGAAGAAACTTTTCCCAGCTGCCTTGGAATTCCAAAACACAACATCTGAGCATGTCCTCGAGTACTTGAATTAACCTTTTTGACTGACAGTCAATCTGAGGGTGAAAAGCTGTGCTAAAACTCAGATTTGTACCCAAAACTTCTTGCAGCTTCTTCTAAAATTTGGAATTGAATCTCGGATCTCTATCCGATATGATCGATAAGGAACTCCGTGAAGTCTTACTATTTCTAAAACATACAAGTTTGCCAACTTGTTTAGGGAGTAATCCACTCGTACAGGTATAAAGTGGGCTAACTTTGTGAGTCTATCAACTACTACCCAAACAGTATCTTTCTTGCTCGGAGACAACGGTAAACCCGTTATAAAATCCATGGTGATACGGTTCCATTTCCATTCGGGGACTAAGATAGGCTGAAGTAAACCCGAAGGCACTTGGTGCTCAGCCTTTACTTGCTGACAAATAAGACATCTTGAAACGAACTCTGAAATATCTTTCTTTATTTTTAGCCACCAATACTGTTACTTCAAGTCACTATACATCTTTGTACTTCCCAGATGTACAGACAACCATCTGTTATGTGCTTCGTACAAAATTCTCTGAATAAGCCCCTCTTTCCTCGGTACACAAATTCTATCTCTAAACATCAAGTATCCATAAGAATTAATTCGAAAGTCAGATTTAGCATCTGACTCGCATTGAGCTATCTTGATTTGCAACTCACTATCTTCTTTCTGAGCCTCAAAGTTCTCCTGAAGAAACATTGGTCTAGCTCTCGACTCAACTAAAAGGGAGCCATTGTCGGATAAGGATATCCTTGAATTCAATGCTCTTAAAGTAGATAGAGACTTCCTGCTCAAAGCATCGGTGACTACATTTGCCTTTCCTGGATGGTAGTCGATGACCAACTCATAGTCTTTTATCAACTCTAACCATCTTCTTTGTCTTAAGTTCAACTCTTTCGTGTCATCAAGTACTTGGACTTTTGTGATCAAGAAAATCGACATTTTCACCATATAAATGGTGTCTCCAAATCTTCAAAGCGAAGACTATGGCGGCCAATTCTAGATCATGCGTCGGATACTTCTTCTCATGAGGCTTCAACTGTCTGGAGGCATAAGCAATCACCTTTCCTTCTAGCATGAGTACACAGCCCAATCCATTTAAGGATGCATCGCTGTAGACTATAAATTCTTTCCCTGATTTGGGTTGTACAAAGACTGGAGCTTCTGTCAACACTGTTTTCAACTTCTCAAACTTTGTTGGCATCGTTCTGTCCACTCAAACTTCACATTTTTTTGCAACAGTTTAGTCATCGGGGTTGCGATCATGGAAAACCCCTTGACAAATCATCTGTAGTAGCCGACTAGGCCCAAAAAACTTCTAATCTCAGTAATGTTCTTAGGCGGCTTCCAGTCCTTATGGTCAAGATTTTACTGGGATCAAATCAGACTCCATCCCTCGAGACAATATGTCCCAGGAATCCTACTTCCTTGAGCCAAAATTCACTTTTCTTGAATTTGGCATACAATGATTCTCTCGCAGGATCTCAGAAATCTGTCAAGAGGTGTTCAAAGATGCTCTTTCTCATCTTGGGAATAAATTAGTATGTCGTGAATAAAAACGACTACAAACTTGTCGAGGTATGGTCTAAAGATGTGGTTCATTAAATCCATGAACACCGCAGGAGCATTGGTCAACCAAAAGGGCATGACTAAAAATTCATAATGCCCACACCTCGTTCGAAAGGCCGTCTTGGATACATCTGAGTTTTTCACTCTCAACTGGTAGTACCCTGATCTCAAGTCTATTTTGGAGAACACAGTCACTCCTTTCAATTGATCAAATAGATCATCGATCCTAGGCAATGGGTACTTATTCTTTACTATTACTTTATTAAGCTGACGGTAATCTATGCACAATCTCATGGTACCATCTTTCTTTTTAACAAATAAAATGGGGCACCCCATGGTGAACAACTTGATCTTGTAAAGCCTTTATCTGTCAACTTTGCAAGTGTAACTTCAACTCTTTCAACTCTGTTGGAGCCATTCTGTAAGGAGTAGTGGATATCGGTATAGTACCGGTAGCTACTTCAATGCTGAACTCAATCTTTCTAATTGGCAGCAGTCCGGGCAATTCTTTGGAAATTTATCTATGTATTCACATACTACCGGTACTGACTCAATTTTTAGCTCTGTCAACACGAAGGCCAAATATGATTCATACCCTTTTCTTAAACATCTCCGTGCCATCATATGGGAGATTATCACTGGCGATTTATCTTGTTCATTTGATTCAACATGAAGAGTATCCTCATTCTCACATCTCATCTCAATGCATTTCTTCCCAAAATTAACAATTACATTATGAGTAGTCAACCAGTCCATTCCAAGAATGAGGTCGAATTCATCAAATGGTAATAACATAAGATTTGCTTTAAAGCAATGACCTCTAATCATCAATTGACAATCTTTACAAACTTTATTAACTAACACACTCTTGCCTAATGGATTAGACACCTTAATTACAAACTGGTGGTATCTATAGGCACGCTCAAACTGGATGCTAATTTCATGCAAATGTAAGAGTGCGTGGATCTAGGATCTATTAAAGAATAACTTTAGTATTGTAAAGAGAAAAGGCACCCTTAATAACATCAGGAGAAGATGTCTTTTCACGAACGCGAATGGCATAAGTCCTTGCAGGCGCTCTACCCTCGGGTTTCATGGCCTGGTCTCTAGGGTTACCTCTTCCACTTGCCCCACTTCACGGGTTTCTCTACGGTCTCCCTCTGACCATACTCCCAGATTTTGGGTCTTGAGCTCTTCCTTCTTTCGTCATCTTGGGACAATCTTTTATATAGTGGTCTTGTGAACCACATCTAAAACATGCATTTTCATGTGCCTGGCATTCTCCCAGATGGCGTCTGCCACACTGTGGGCATTCAGATTTGTCGGATCTAAAATTTTGGCACTTGCAACTGAAGTTGTCTGTGTTTTGTTCCCTGAATACTGTTTACTTTTGTCCTTCTTGGAAAACCCGGTAGAAGTAGCCGATTGGGTAAGGAAATCTTTTGACTTCTTGTGTGAAGATTGGAATGACTTATTCCACGGTCTCTTTCTAGAGTCACGAGACTCCATTTCAGACTTCTTCTTCTCTTTTATTAGCTCTTTGGCTTTACAAGCTCTTTCCACTAACACGATAAATTCTTTTAATTCTAGGACAGCAACAACCAGTTTGATGTCCTCATTCAACCCATCTTCAAACCTTTTACTCATAATAGCCTCTGTGGATATACATTCACGAGCTTACTTGCTGAGTCGTACAAACTCACGCTCATAATCTGTCACCGACATCTTACCTTGCTTCAGCTCTAGGAATTCCTTTCTCTTCTGGTCTACAAACCTCTGGCTGATATACTTTTTCTTAAACTCTTCTTGGAAGAATTCCCATATGACCCTTTCTCTCGGTACAACCGACATAAGGGTGTTCCACCATTGGTAAGCGGAATCTCTTAAGAGAGAGATTACACACTTCATGCATTCTTCAGAGGTACATGATAACTCATTAAATACCCTGATGGTATTTTCTAACCAGAATTCAGCTCTTTCTGGATCATCCTCTTTTCTGGCCCGAAATTCTTCTGCCCCATGCTTCCTGATCCTATTAATTGAGGGTTTACCTCCTCTTACTACCTCTACTACTTGAGGGGCCACTAGAGTAGCTTGTGGAACAGGTGGGGGTAGAGGGGGTTGTGCATCGGGTTGCCCGAATGAAATCTATATACCATGTGCTCATCATGTGGAGGAAGGCTTCTCTAGCCTCTTCTCCTCCCCTTTGACTCACCGTAGTGGGTCTATTCTCATTTTCGCTAGACACTGTCCCTTCAGCGGGAGCCGGCGCATTACTTTCTACGTCATCCGCCACTTTCCCTTCGGAACCCATTTCTATATGTATAAACATAATTTAAAATCATCAGGAGTCATCACATTATCAATATAGAAACATTCTTACGTATGGCATGTATAGCTAGACTCATGCTCATGCTACGTTAGTCCTAGAACTAACTAAATCGTAGCTCTGATACCACTAAATGTAACACCTCGCACCCAAGATCGATACTGGATCTGGATACGAGACATTACTATGCTTGAACATGTACTTACGAGCTATAAAATTTCATTCCAACTTAAAAATTTCACTTTCTTAGTCAACACATACATTACAAGGGCCTACGAGGCCTTAAACTCGTGTCTGAAAACTTTCGGAACTAAATCAAATAATTCATTTTTTTGAAGCAGGGTTCACACACCCGTGTGACTTGGAACACGCCCGTGTACCCTTAAGCACGCCCATACCCTCAAACCGTGGGAAGCTACTGACTATTTTCGCACGGCTTAGACACACCCATGTCTTCCAACCGTGGGAGGCTACTGACTAATTTCACACGGCCATGACAAGCCCGTGGGCTTAGACCGTGTGCTAATCCTTGATATACTGACTAAATCAGCACGGTCTAGGCACACGCCCATGTCCAACCCGTGTGTATAGCACGACCTATACACACAGCCGTGGAATTTACCCGTGGCCTATTCTGATTCATAATACTAAGGTGCAGGGTTAACACGGCCTTGACACACGCCCGTGTGTCCAACCGTGTGGGCATTTATAGGCTATTTACCAAGCCATTAGCCACCCTGAAATGAAGATCATATCCATACACAATTCAACGATACAATAACAACCCAATTTTATGAATAATATTATATGCTTCATTGATCTCAATAAACATAAATACTTAGTCAAATTTGACCAATCACTTAGCCATATACAAAAGAATAATAAACTTGATAGCTTTTACAAAGGCCCTTCTAAAAACATGTCCACAAAATGAATGTTTCCTATACATGCCATACTTAGTAAAGTAACTTAGCTATACCAAAATAAGAGTTGATAGTGTGCTGTGAGCTTCGACTCCGATGATCCACAAATTAGCTTGGCGGGACTACATAGAAAGAGCCAATCAAATACATAAGCAGTTAACTTAGTAAGTTTACATGTAAAGCACATGTCAATATGCTTGCTTAATAAAAACCATTTAGCATAATAATAGTATCGTAATTTCAGCTCTAAAGCTTACTTACTCATACTTGGTACTTTCATGTCTCATGATGCTCACTATACTCATTTTTGTAAAGTAAACATGATACCTGTGTCACTTGATCACATTGATCAGGGTACTTAAACAATAATCATTATGATCTCTAATTCTTCATTCATAACATGAGTAATATTTAATTCATTTTGATGCTAGCTTTGCTTTCTTAGCCCTCTTGTTACCTCATTATTAACCTTACTTGTTTGCCCGATGAACTTCTATGAATACCCAAGGATATTAGATCTCTTCCCACTTAACATGCCACCAAAGCCATATCTTAGGCATAGTCTTACATGGAATTTCTCATCTTGGTTTCAAGGCCATGTCTTGACATGGACTTACATGAAGTCTTGCCCCTGATAACTTACTCAATGCCAAGCTTGCCTTGGACTTATGTGATATCTTGATTAATGCCAAGCTTGCCTTGGACTTACATGATATCTTGATCAATGCCAAGCTTGCCTTGGACTTACATGATATCTTGATCAATGCCAAGCTTGCCTTGGACTTACATGATATCTTGATCAATGCCAAGCTTGCCTTGGACTTATATGATATCTTGATTAATGCCAAGCTTGCCTTGGACTTACATGATATCTTGATCAATGCCAAGCTTACCTTGGACTTACATGATATCTTGTGTGGTATATCGGGTATCCTAGGGAATTCATATTCAATCAGGGCTTACTCATGTTTAATCTCTTTATTCACAAAAACGATAGGCATTACAAAATAGCAATGTACATTATACTAAGCAATTCAATGATAGTGATCATAAAGCTTAGAAATCATACAAACTTACCTCATTTTCAAAATGAGTTAGTTCTTCGGTTTAGTCCATGACTTTATCCTTTCCACGATTGAGATGAATTCTCGTCTCCTATTGCTTTGAATGGATAAGAATTTGCTAAAATTTTTGAAGGTTTCTACCCTTTATTTGCTGCAAATTTTTGGTGGTGGGTGATAGGAGAAAAAGATGATAACTTTTCTCTCCTTATTCTATTATTAAAAGTCAAATTAGTCCACCTACTACTACTAACTTTGACACTAATTGAAAATTTTGTCTCCCATGCTCTCTTATAGCCAGCCAAGCCTCTTTCAAAGGCTAAATTACCTTTTAAATACCTCCATTTAACAATCCATAACCATTTGGTACTCCTAGCATATAGAATGGAACTTTCGCACTTTATGCGATTTAGTCCTTTTTTTGCAAATTAAACACGAAAACGTTAAAATTAAAATACCAAAATTTTAATGCTCATATGCTATCATGCTCTAACTCATAATATATAATGAAAATAAATTCTCTAATCTCAAAATAGTGATCCCGAGATCACTATTCTAACTAGCCCCTAAATCGGGCTATTACATTATCCATGTTGGTTCGATGTGCATACAGTGTTATATACTCAACCTATTTGGTTAAGTTAATATGGTGAGTAAACTTACCTAGTGAACGGGATATGTGTGTATGTGCAACTATTTGAATGATGGATAATCAATATGTCCACATAGTTGAATGTCATGTGCGACTGTTAAAGTAGAGGATGTATAATGTTTTGTTTTATGACTCTATTATGAAGCCACAAATATTATGATAGTGTGAGAGTTAAACTGGGAAGTTAAATTAAGTAGAACGCAGGAGATGAGTACTATCGTTCAATGATAAATTGATGAATAAGACCATGGTAGTACATGTGATCCCATATAAGACCATGTCTGGGACATGGCATTGGCAACGATACATGATTCCATGTATGACCATATTTGGGATATGGCGTCGGCATCTAATAGTGATTTTGTGTAAGACCATATCTAGGATAGGGCATCAGCATCGAATAGTGATTCCGTGTAAGACCATATCTGGGATATGGCATCGGTATCGAATAGTGATTCTGTGTAAGACCACGTTTGGGACCTGGCTTCAGCATGAAATCGTGTAAGACCATATTTGGGATATGGCATCGCCATCGATAAAAGATCCCGTGCAAGACCATTTCTAGGATATGGCATCGATTGACAAGTGTTTTCGTGTAAGACCGTATCTGGGATATGGCATTGGTATCGATATGAGATTTCGTGTAAGACCATAACGAGGCTATAGCATTGTGACGACATGAAGATTATAACTGGGCTATGATATTATGATACGAGTAAGACCATAGTTAGACTATGGCAATCAAGTAAACGACGTACTCAAATTCATAAGACGTTCTCTAATTTGATAAATGATGGTAAGAGAAATCGGAGTTAAATGTCGAGTACTTGAATAGATATTAATATGGAGACTGCGTTAGTAAAATCACTACTTGAGATTATGGATGATAGAAATAATGGTAACATGAGTAAGTGTGAAAACTCGCTTGGAGCGAGCTATGCAATTACGATGATATTTCATTAATGATGAATGTTAAGTCATATGTGTGTAGTCATGAGAGTCAAGTTAGAGGCTTTAAGACCTCACCCCCTTACTACTGTTGATTTATAATGAGATTTTATGAGAGTCAAGTTAAACAAGTTCATGAGTATGAAATAAAAGAGTTCAGTGGTGAAACAATTGTAAGGTATATAGAGATAAAGGTAGTTGGAAGGTGAGAACAGTTTTGGGAAGAATATCTGAATGTTTTAAAGATTGTACTGATTATGCAATGTTACAAGCAAAGAGAAAGTTGGCCTTGTCTATTTGACTCAATTGAGTAGGAAGCCTGAGGTGCGTACTTACCGAGATATTCCCGAATTGATGTTCATTAGTGAAAGGAATATTAAAGGAGTTTATGATGCGAAAATGGTTAGAGAGACAATATTTGAACCGTGAAAGTGTTTGATTATGACAATCATGGTTGAATAGATTATGGTGATCTCTTTGAGTATTCTGTATAGATGTCTATTTCCTTTGGGAAATTAAGTGGTTGTTCATTTTTTATATGAAATTATGATCGTATGAGAATGTTAGCTGATTGTAAAATTAGACAAAATGGTTACCGATTTGGTTGATTGCGATCGACATTCCTCTATCTTTTCGTAAATCTATTTTGGTGCTTTGGGGATGAAGTCGATAATAAAAATTTTAGTGATACTACTCTTATGTTTTTGCTGATCATGGTTATCTTTAAAGTGTGTTCTTCAGGTTGTGATAATTATATCTACCATGATTTCGATTTTAATTTGATCATAGAAAGGTGGTAATCTAGTATTTGAATATTTCTGATTTTCGTATAAGATGATAATACTAGCAAGAGTATAAGAAGTGAAATCACAAGCTTGAAATTGTGCGATGGATTTTTCGGGTAAGCCAAATAAAGTTAATGCATTCAATTGAGATATCCTTGTTATTCTGAGCTAAGACGATAGTAAAGGTTTTCGATTAACATAACAAGAGAAATCAAAAGGATTATTTTTGAACTGTTTTCTCAGTATGGAGAAAAGAGTAGATTGATTCGTTGAGATATGATCCGGGTTTTGTGTATACTTGCGCATACTTCAACAGGTAGAATAAATTTTATGTATTCACTAGTAGGGAGATGGATAGTCCGAATGTGGAAATTAGATTCTAGGGAGCTTGATACAGAGATAGGCTTATTGAAATACTTTTAACCGGGATGGTAAAGTTGAAAGCTATTGAAGGTACTATTAACTGAAAGTTCTAGTACTGAGTTCAGTTTGAATTGAGAAAGGGAATTTATGATGTTTAGTATTGCGCTAATGAATAAATTAAAAGGTGTTTTAATACTAGAGTGTAAAGAGGTAATTTACATCTTTGGATGGTTAGAGTTACATTGAAAAGAATTGTTAGATTGGTGATCCAGAGATGATCACTTTTGTGTCTGTGTTGTGAAATTGATGATATAGTATGATCCGTGGAAAAATGTCATGTACTTTCTGAATCTTGATGAGTTAAAGTATCGAATGTTGCATAAAAATATGAATGTGAGATAGTGAAAATGGCTTGAACTATTACTAGAGTATGTATAGTTATTGAAATACTTCTCGGATAGTGGACATAGTACAGATATCTGGATGGAGAATCCTCGTTTAATCAATGTGAGTTAGCTACTCAATTGACCTTAGATAATATCCTAGTTTTAGCGATGTTAATGGCTAAAGCAAGTTTTCCTTTTTAAACAAAGGAGTTCAGAAGTGAGATAGTGAATGCCATTTGAAGTAAGTTCAGAATGAGTTTGTTTCCGATGTTAAAATTCAGTTCGGATAAGATTTCTGTTATTATTGTTACCTTGAGATAGAATTTGCAGGTTGATGAACCCAGAACTCATGCAGGAGTTTTGGTATAAGGCTCAGTAGTAGCATGTCTGCTCATTTGAGAATAAGAAAAGGTGCAGTTATATATATATAAATGTTTTGAAAATTGAGTACACATCATGATATGATTGAGTTTATGTTCGAAAGTAGTCGACCGATAAAAGCTGAATTTTCAGAGTGTTCAAAGTCAAGACTATTACAGTCGGTGAAGATCTTAGAGAGAAAGTGTGATAAAATACTATAGATTTCAAATTTGGATTGACATGATTTTCCAATGAGAGGGATGTCATCCGGATTGTAGTGAATTATTCGATAAGGATCTGAATAATCATTTTAGCATGTGCAGAGATCACATTTATTAGATTATTGAGTATATGTGCCCCAGAGAAAGAGTAATTTAATTTTAAAGTTGTGCTTTAACCTAAAGGTCTTTGGCAAGAGAGATTTGAGGGTACATCGACTTGAGATTTTGAAAATTTGGTGGAAACTTTTCTTGAATATTGAAAGTAACTTCTTTTGGTAAGATTTTCGGGGACGAAAATCCCTAAGGGGGAGAATTGTAACAGTCTAAATTAGGGGCTAGTCGGAACAGTGGTCTCAGGACAACTAATCTGGGGTAGAGAAAATTATTTTAATTTTATTTTATGGGTTATAGCATGATTATAAGGGTGCATGGAAATTTTGGTGCTTTAATTTTAGCGATTTCATGCTTAATCGCGAAAAAGGACAAAATCGCATAAAGTGTGAAAGTTCTATTATAATTGCTAGAGTTGCCAATTAGCTAAGTGATATTAATTGGAGGTCCTTAATGTGTAATTAGGCCTTGTTTTAAGAGGTGGTCGGCCATAAAGGACAAAAAATTGACCTTGTCATATAGTTAGGTGAAAATTTGGTGATAAAAAATTGATTTTTATAATAAAATTAGAGAAATAAATATATCATCTTTTCTTTCCCTTCTCTCCACCGAATTTTCTCAAGAAAAATAGCCATGGGAGCTTGAAAAATTCAACACACTCTTCTCCTTACAAGTAAGTGTTCTAGTGATCATTTCTTGGTAAAAATTGTACTTTTGGAACCCCCAAAGCTTAAGCTAGCTAATGAGGGGACTAATTTGCAATATGGTTGAAAGTTTAGGGACTTTCCATGAGAGAGTTTATGTTGTTTGCTGAGTTTTTATGGAAGAAAATGAATGTTAGGGAGATGAGAAACAACTTTTGTGAAAGGTGTTGTCATGAAAAATATCTAAATGGACTAAGTTGTAAGTGTTGTAATTTGGTAATAAATGCATGAAATGTTGTAAGAGAAATAAATGTTCAGCTAGACTTGTTTAATAAGAAAATGTGATAAAAAATAATTTACGAGCTTAGGGGAAAAATCGTAATTTTGCTAAAGTGTAAGGGCAAAATAGTCATTTTTGCCTAAGTAGGAAAAATAGTCTTTTTTGCCTAAGTATAGATTATGAGGTATTATGATTTATAAAGTGATTGAGTGAGTAAACTTATTGTTCTAGATCAAAGCAAACGAGATTTGAACCTAGAACGGAAGAAAAGAGAAATACGGACAATTAGGTCCCTTTTTACCCTTTTCAATATCGAGGTAAATTCGTATGCTCATAATGCAACTATAGTGAAGTATTTAATATTTCGATGATGCATGAATTGTGTATTGACTTTATGAATATATTAAATACGTTTTGATGAGATGTTAAGAATTGAAAGTGTTCAATTGAATCTAATAATAGAGAAAATGCAAATAGCATGATACTATGATAATTAAGGTCCCGTGTAAGACCATATTTAGAATATGGCCTCGGTGTGAGATTTCGTATAAGACCATGTCAAGGACATGGCATCGATATGATATTTCATGTAAGACCCTATTGGGGGTACTATGTTGCTATGATACTATATGTATGAGTCACAAGAGTATTCTTTAGTATTTTGAACAATTTAACAGGTATGTTGAAAATGAGAAAGTATGTGGTTATATCATGAGAGGTACAAGTATGTGCCAGAACTCAATTGAAGTGAATTCGGTATATGATGAACCCATGGTGAATTATGTGTAAATGATGCATCCTTATTGCATACGTTATATTTATTAATACATTACGTGAATGCAAATGATTATTTTAGAAAACTATTTAAGGATGATAGTGTGCGAGGATATTCTAGGATGAACATTCGAAATAGGGAAATGTATGTGGATAAATATCCATGAATGTGTAATAATGGTGGGTTATGTGCGATACCACCTTATTAATTGTTAGCGATGGGCTATATGCGATACTATTGCCAATATTATCAATGGTGGGCTGTGTGCATTACCGCCATATTATTTGTTACCGATGGGTTGTGTACAATACCATCGTGCTTAGTATTAAATGGTGGGATATGTGCGATACCACCTTATAAATTGTTAAATGGTGGGCTAAGTGCGATACCACCTTATAAATTATTAAATGGTGGGCTGTGTGTGGAACCACCGAGAGTTTGGTATTACCCTGAGTAGATCATTGAGAAATTGTTTAAGTGAATGTTTCATGGATCATCGTAATGATAGATGTAGGGATTATGTGCTAATAAATGAGAGTGTTATAATTGTCACTTAGTTAGAATGTGGTAAGAGATGGAATGAGTAAGGATTATAAACGATTGAAAAGGGTAACCATGAGTTTAAGAGTAAATCTCATTAAAATACCTTTGTTGTTGAGTATAATCAATAAATGTCAATACTTGATTATTATTTGCATATGAACTTACTAAGCATTATTGCTTACTCCTCCTCCTTTCCTATCTCTTATAGGTTAATTTAACTAGCTCAGGTTGGAGATTGCCGGAGATGTTTTCATTCTATCAAGTAGACACTTGGGTATGAGATTCAAGCCTTCTTGAAATATGGCATGTATAGGGATCTTATTTTTGTTTAATTAAGTCATAGTTAAAGTAGCCAAATGTGTTGCCTAAAAGAGTTTATGGATTGGTTGTATATAGCCATAGATGATGGCTCAAGTCAATTGTAATAGTACTAGTAATAGTTTCCCTTTTATATAGGGTGAAGATTTGATTTTCATGATTTAAAAGTGATAATTCAAGAGTTATAATTGATGATTTGGAAATGTTATGTGATGGTGTGTGAATGTGTGCAAGTGAGGGTGAATAATTGGCTTGGAAAATAGCCTTGAATTGGTCCACATGGGTAGACACACGGGCGTGTGTCTAGACCGTGTATGACACATGGTCAGCCCCAAGGGGATGTGACTTGGCCATGTCTCCCCTTCATGTTAGTGTTACAAGTCAGTGTTGACCACGGGCTAGACAAACGAGCGTGTGCCTAGGCCATGTGCCCATAATTGGTTGTTAACATCACAAACAGAATACCCAAGTTTTTACACACAGGCGAGGACACGGGCATGTCTAGGCCGTAGGGAGCACAAGGGACAAGCACACGGGCATGTGTCCATGTAACAACTCGGTTTAGACCCTAGTCAGAATAGTGGTTTCAAGACCACAAATTTGAGGTCAGAATAATATTTTTATATTAATTTCTGTGTGAACAATATGTGAATGGACCTGTGTGAAATTTCTGTGTGAAAATTTTATAGGTTGTGTGTTTAGTTAAGAAAAAGGATTTAATCACATAAAGTATAAAAGCTGTGTGCTGATTGTTAAAGTATCTATGTGTTATTACTTTTAAATGTGAAGGCCTTATGAGGCAAATATACCAATATTTGGATAGTGGATGGTTGTTGGACAAATATGTCCTTAATGAAAGCTTGTTTTATTTATTAATAGAAAGGATAATATAGTAAATAGATTAATAATATCATAGTTAATACAATAAAAGATGAGAATTGGTGTTTTACTCATCCATCTTGCCAAAATAAAGAAAAGAAAAAGAGAATAAGGAAACTAGGGCATTCGACTAGCAATTTGCTTAATTTAAGGTATGTTTGATCTCGATTTTTGTTAATTTTATGTTTTGTAATCGTTGCTTCGTGCTTTATGTAACATCCGAGATTTAGGGGTCTCGCATTTTAATTTATTCTATGTGCTAGTATGCTTTGGATGTTGTTTGAGTGTGTTTGGGGGCTTCGGGAAACCTTGGGGTTAGGTAGGAGCCTTAGTAAAAAGTTTGGGTTCAAGGCTTTAAGGGAGAGCTAGTGGCGTCAGGCCTTAAGAGATTTTATGTGGGGTTTAAGGCACAAGAAAGGAAGTGGTGGAGTGGCAATGTAACACTTAGAGTGTAGGGGGAGTTAGCGTCTCAAGGGAAGCAAGAGAAGGGAGAAGGTTCGATTCTTACTGTCGACATTTTGTTCTCTTTTTATTTATCTATTCTTTTGCTTCCATGTGTCACAAGGTGGAGTGTTGGGACCGATTGGGAGCCTTGAAAAGTGGAAAAGACTTGGTCTTTTCTTTTTGAATGGTTGGCCAAGAGAGGAAGGGGGGATGTTGAGCTAGTCAACACTTTCAAATGGGTGAATGAGAGTGAGTTTAGGAGGAAATCAAGGAGTGGTGGCTTGTTGGGAGTGTGGTTGCCGAATTTTGAAGGATGGAAGGGGTTTCGGTTTAAGAGGGATAGGGGACAAACTTTCTTTTCTTTTTCTCATTTGATCAAAGAATCGAAAGCTAGGAGGCCACTTTATGCATTTGTTCTATTCCATCTTCTTTTCTCTCTATACATCCCTTTTCTCTTCAACCATTTTGCTCTCTTTTCATTACCTATACCAATAGCCGAAACTTCTCAACCCTAATCCTCTTCCCTTTTCTCTTATTTTCACTTGGTTAGCTTTGAACCTTCACTCTCCAAAAGCTGAAATACCTCTCACTTGTGGAAGCCGAATATCAGTTGGACCTTAGCGAATATCAGTTTGATTCTTGGATACACTTCTTGGCCGAACCTATCTGTGGTGGTGATCCTATTCGGTTGTAAGGGTGCCGTCATTCTTCTCCTTCCAAACCCATCAAACCGTTCATATTGGTGGTGGTAAGGGTCCCCTTCTCCTTTAATCTTTTAAGTTTCTCTTCGGTTAGTTAAAGCTGAAAGCCTAACTTTGTTTCTTGGTGTGGCCGAACCTATAGTGGGGAGCAGTAGGTGTCGTTTGGCCAAGGTAAGAAGGTTATAACGGTAGGCCGAAGGCCACTTCTTTTGTCTATTATGTGAGGTCGAATTTAACATTGATTCATATAGGGATTTCGACAACTTTCACAATCGAGTGAGAACCTTCGGGTTTTGGTCGATTTTCGTAAGGAATATTCCACTCTAGTATTCGTTAAGTCTGTGCTAATCTTTTTGATTTAACGTGTTAACCCGGGTATTCTGATTAAGTTATTATTCGATGAACCAAATACCAGCCAAATGGAGGAAGGGGTCGGACATATAGTCTCTACCCCTAAGTTCAAGAAGCGGTCAGTTTTGACGGTTCAGGATTGGCCACCAGGCTGTGGGCGAGCGGCTGACTTAGTTAAGTAGATCACTATGATCTCTTCGAACGAGGACGTTAGGGAGGTCGAGAGTCTAGTTCTTCAGGTTCTCAGGTGTGTAATTAACACACTGCTTACGTATTTGCTTTAATTATAATATGAAATATGTGTGGTAGCAGAAATAGTGGCTGTGGTGATGCTATTACCCATATTGGGGTAAGCCGGTACTAGGTTAGTAACTTTCTTATATTGAAATGTTGGATGGATGTATATGTATATGTGAGACTTTGGTAAGCTTATTGTGTATACATGTCGGATATGTTCATAATGATTATGTTGTCATCTCATCATAATATATCATGTATGTGCACGGGGACCGGGATATGCTTAATGAAGGAAAGGGTGTACATTTATGTACGTGGTTTGATGTTAGCCTTGAGCTACATCGTGGTTTGATGTTGGCTTTGTGCCTCATCGTGGATTGGTGATGACCTCGAGTCACACTGTGGATATTTGTGATTTTAATCACGTGGACTAGTGGCTAGACCACTAAGTGGATTTTGAGCAGCATGACTGCCAAAGAGGTGTGTAGCGAATGGAGGGTCGATTTAGTAATCTCCGATGTGTGGTGGCAGGATACGGGGGTGTGTAGCGGTTGGTTACTAGGTTGGGGTGGGTTAACATTCTGCATCTTTACGTGTGGTATGTGGATTGGTGTGGTTTTGGGCCAAGCCCATTTGTGGAAACATGTGAAATAATTGCACACTGAGTCAGTTTGACTCACTCTGTTTTCCTAAAACAATGCAGGTAATACATGATTCTTGGACCGGGTTGGAGGGAATTCGAGGTGGCCATGCAGAAACTGCTTTCATTTCTTTAATTATATATATTTTATATTTCCAAGTATTTTTTTCGGATAGATTTCATTGTAATAAGGACGCTTAAATGGTTTTGGGATTTTCGTTTTGGTTTTTAAGTCTTAGAATTATTATTGAATTGTTATCTAAACATGGTTATAAAACGTTTTCAGCTCAGATATTAAAGTAAAGTTTTGAAATTCAGATTTCACATAAACAAATTGCTTCGCGGAGTTTCTACCAAATACCGAATCAAATGTACAAAAGAGATTCATTTTAAAACCCCTAAGTTATTTATACTTCCAACTCAAATTCTTTTTGAACAACCACCTCAGTGACATTTTGGATTCGGCCGTGGGGTTTTGGGCCGAGTTTGGGGTGTTACACTCTAGCTAACCTATGTTGTAATTTTTTGAATTGATGATGTTTTTGTGATGAGCCATAGATGAATGTTTGAGCTATGTGCTAGTTGATAGTGAAATATGAAAACTTGGTGTTGGGTTAACATAGTTTTTATTGGAATTTTTGATGAAATTGAGTATTTTGGGCTTAATTGAGAAAATGAGAAATTGAGGGATTAAAATGTAAAATAAATAAAAGCTGTGGGCTTGTATGAGCATAGTGAGATTCAGCTAGGCATGGGTACAAGCAAATTATATGTATTTGGTGATTTGATGAATTAAGGACTAAAGTGTCAAAATGTGAAAATATGAGGGCTATTATGGAAAATGCCCTAAATATGTATGTGTGGATCAAATTGAATGAATTTGTGATTGAATGGATTGAATTTGAATATGTATAGACCAAGAAAGGAGAGGTTCGGATCGAGATCGAGGTAAAGATAAAGTGCTCGATTAATCGACTGTTTCGCTATTCAACATCCGAGGTAAGTTCGGATACAGTAAAAGTTGTTAAATTATGTTCTATGTAATGTGAATTGAGTAAATATCTATATAACTATGAGCTTAGAAAGGTTATGTGCTAAATTGAATTAGGAAGCACTAAGTGTGCAAAATTAGAAACACGATAGAAATGATTGGCACTGTGTGTACGATACCGATATAAACTTGGTTTAACGTAATGGCACTAAGTGTGCGATGGCAAGTATGTCAAGTTTACAAATTGGCACTAAGTGTGCCACATAAGCAAGAGAATAACAAAGATTGATCAAAGTATAAAGTAGAATGATTAAGTATCACGGTTGGTGAAGTTACTATGTGTTGGCAAAGGTGTGTATGATACCTATGTGGTGGATGAAATTGAAAGTAAATGAATGGAATGCTATATGAGAATTGGATAAAGGTGAACTTGTGTACCCTTGGTAAATTATCTATGTGATGGCTAAATGTGTATATTGAATTGGTTCATTGAGTTAATTGCATATAAATTCAAACTTATTAAGCTTTGAAAGCTTACTGTGTGATTTGTTTTTCTACTTTGTAGTGTCAGTAAAGCTAGCTCAGATCCGGGGATTATCAGCATCTCAATCAGATTATCGGCAATCTATTTTGGTACTTTGGAAGGATGTATATAGTTGAAGTATGGCATGTTTAGGCTAGTAGATAAGATATGTCTTGAAATGTTTAATCCTTGCCATGTGAGTTGGCTTGGAAGTTGAATGGTGTTGAACTTAGGAATGAGTTATGGAAATGGTATATTTTATGATGGTGTGGATAGTGGTAAGATGTGTTTGAAGAAATTTTATGATATGAATTACATGATGATTTGTATATATGTTTTGAGACGTATAATTGTCATTTTGAGTGAACTTAGTTGTGATGATAATGAGCATAGAAGTAGATAGTGTTTTTGGTGGGTGAATAATGCATGAAATGATATGTTTGAATGAGTTTAGTAGTATGAATTGACATTGTTTTGAAGGTTGTAGGTATGACCCTAATGTGGGTGGCATATTGGCCTTGCAAAGGGCCTGTTATGCATACACGGTTACGGCACATGGGCGTGCCTATTGACCGTGGGATAAAGTCAGTAGCTAGCTCAAGAGCACACGGCCATGGTACACGGGCGTGCCTAATAGCCATGTGAATAAGTCAGTATATTGGCTAAGAGCACACGATCTTAGCACACTGATGTGCCTGATGGCCGTGTGAAGAAGTCAGTATATATGCCCTATTCAACTGAATAAACCTCTGGTGGATAAGATTTGAAAGTACGGGGTCGAAGAGTTTAGGGCAACATCCGATGATGATGTTGAGAGAGCTAAGTTTTGGCTCGAGAATACAATTCGGGTATTCAATGAGATGTCGTTGACTTCTGATGAATGTATAAAATGTGATGTTTTGTTGTTGAGAGATACTGCGTACAATTGGTGGAAAACCTTGATATCCATGGTTCAAAGAGAGAGAATTACATGTGATTTCTTTCAAGTTGAGTTCAGAAAGAAGTATATCAGCCAACGATTTATTGATCAGAAACGTAAAGAGTTTTAGAGTTGAAATAGGGCCGCTTGTCAGTTTCTGAGTAGGAGCGGGAATTTGTGAGATTGAGTCGGTATGCACGAAAATGTGTTTTGCCTGAAGCTACTATGTGTAAACGCTTTATAGAAGGTTTGAATGAGGACATCAAGTTGTTGGTTGGGATACTTGATATAAATGAATTTGTTGTGTTAGTCGAAATAGCATGCAAAGCTGAGGAGCTCAGTAAAGAAAAGAAGAAAGCCGACTTTGAAGCTCGTAATGAAAGATAAAGATCTATGAGTAAGTTTTCTCAACCTTCAACAAAGAGATTTAGAGATGCAAGTAACCGATCAAACATATCATATGGACATTCGAATAAAGACCGTGTAAGACTAAGTGTTGGACCGAGAATTCAAGCCCCAATTGAATCAAGTGTTAGTAGTGCCAAAAGTAACAAACCTGAGTGTAGACAGTGTGGAAGACGACATGTGGGAGAATACTGGGGCAAGTACAACATTCGGGTTTGCTATAAATGTGGATTATGAGATCACTTTATTAGAGACTGCCCAAAGATAACTGAGGAAGAAAATGTTCAGAATGTGATATCGAGTAATGTGGCGACTAGGGGTAGACCAACCAGAAATGTCATGAATGTTAGTGGAAGTAAAAAAGGGACAACCGATACAGCTGTGAGATTAGAGGCGAGAGCACCTACCCGAGCTTACGCTACACAAGCACGAGAGGAAGCGTCATCTCCAGACATCATTACTGGTACTTTTACTCTATTCGATACTGATGTGATTGCATTAATAGATCCGGGATCAACCCATTCCTATGTGTGTATGAATTTAGTATTAAATAAGACTCTACTTGTTGAGTCTACTAAATTTGTGGTTAGAGTATCGAACCCCTTAGGCATGTGTGTCTTGGTGGATAAAGTGTGCAAGAATTGTCCTTTGATGTTTCGTGATTTATGTTTTCCGGTCAATTTGATGTTGCTTCCATTCAATGAGTTTGATATAATTCTGGGTATGGATTGGCTCAACTTTGAATAATGCTATTGTGAATTGTAAAAGAAAGAGTATTGAATTGAGAAGTGAGAAGGGTGAAATAGTTCGAATTGAATCCAGTGATATGAAAGGGTTACCGGCTATTGTATCTGCAATGAAAGTTATGAATTATGTGAGAAAGGGTTGCGAAACCTATTTGGCATATGTGATTGATATAAAAGTGTCGAAAAAGAAAGTTGAATATGTACCTGTGGTTTGTAAGTTTCAGATGTGTTTCCTGAAGAGTTACCGGGATTACCTCTAATTCAACTTCTTGAATTTGGTATTGAGTTAGTGCCGGGAACTACTCCTATCTCAATAGCTCCGTATAGAATGGCACCGGTTGAATTGAAAGAGTTGAAATCTCAGTTGCAAGAGTTGACTGATAGAGGATTTGCACGACCGAGTTTCTCTCCCTGGGTGCTCCTGTGTTGTTCATGAAAAAGAAAGGTGGTACTATGAGAATGTGTATTGATTACCGACAATTGAATAAAGTGACGATAAAGAACAAATATCCATTGCCTCGTATTGATGATTTGTTTGATCAGCTGAGAGGAGCTACAGTGTTCTGTAAGATAGATTTGAGATCGAGCTACTATCAGTTGAGAGTTAAAGAATCTGATGTGCCAAAAACTGCTTTGAGAACAAGGTACGGACATTATGAATTCTTAGTGATGCCTTTCGGATTAACGAATGCTCTTGCAGTGTTTATGGATCTGATGAATTGAATATTTTGACCGTATTTGGATCGTTTCATTGTGGTGTTCATTGATGATATTTTGATCTACTCATGTTATGAGATGCAGCATGCTGAGCATTTGAGAATTGTACTACATACTCTACTTGAGAAACAATTATTTGCTAAGTTTAGCAAATGTGAGTTTTGGTTGAGTGAGGTTGGATTTCTAGGGCATATTGTGTCAGCTGTGGGAATTCAAGTTGATCCGAATAAAATCTCTACTATTTTAAAATGGAAACCTCTGAGAAATATGTCTAAAATCCGTAGTTTTCTAAGACTAGCGGGATATTATCGAATGTTTGTGAAAGGCTTCTCGATGATTGTGAATCCATTGACGAAGTTGAAACAGAAAGATGTTAAATTTGAGTGGTTAGAGAAGTGCCAGTAGAGTTTCGATCAGTTGAAAATGTTGTTGACAGAGGCACCAGTGTTAGTTCAGCCTGAATCTAGCAAAGAATTTATAGTTTATAGTGATGCATCGTTAAATGGCTTGGACTGTGTGCTGATGCAAGAAGGTAAAAACATTGCTTATGCTTTGAGGCAACTAAAGCCGCATGAAAAGAACTACCCGACGCACGACCTTGAATTGGCCACGATTGTATTCGCATTGAAAATTTGGCATCATTATTTATTTGGTGGGAAATGTCATATATTTACAGATCATAAGAGTTTGAAATACTTGATGACTCAAAAAGACTTGAATTTGCGACAGAGAAGATGGTTAGAACTGTTGAAAGATTACGAGCTTGTGATAGATTACCATCCGGGTAAAGCTAATGTTGTAGCTGATGCCTTAAGTCAAAAATCATTATATGCCTTGCGAGCTATGAGTACTCAGATAGATCTGTGTGATGATAGTGTGATTTTAGTCGAGTTGGAAGTAAAATCGATGTTTGTAAGTCAAATTTGTGATACTCAAAAAGATGATATTGAAATGATGGCTAAACGAACTCAGTGTGAGTCGAATGTTAATTTAGAATTTTGGGTTGATAGTAATGATTGTCTGAGATTTAAAGATCGAATTTGCATCCCGAGAAATTTAGGGTTGATTCAAATGATTTTGAATGAAGCTCACAATAGTCGTTTGACTGTTCACCCAGGAAGTACGAAAAAGTATAATGATTTGAAATAATTTTATTGGTGGCATGGTATGAAACAAGACATCTCTGACATTGTGAAGAAATGTTTAATTTGTCAGCAAGTTAAAACTGAACATCAGGTTTTGTCTGGTTTATTACAGCCGATTATGACTCCTGAGTGGAAATGGGAGAGAATTACGATGGACTTTGTGTCGGGGTTGCCTTTATCTCTGGGAAAGAAAGATGCAGTATGGGTGATAGTTGATAGATTGACGAAATCAGCTCATTTCATTCCGGTGAGAATAGATTATTCACTTGATAGATTGACTAAATTGTATATTATTATTGTAAGATTGCATGGAGTGCCACTATCTATAGTGTCTGATAGAGATTCGAGATTTACTTCGAGGTTTTGGAAGAAATTGCAAGATGCGTTAGGCACAAAAATGCATTTCAGTACTACATTTCATCCACAAATGGATGGTCAATCCGAGCGAGTCATTCAAATTCTTGAAGATATGTTGAGGTGTTATGTACTTGAATTTGAGAGTAAGTGGGAAAAACATTTGCCGTTGATTGAATTTGGGTATAACAACAGTTTTCAATCTAGTATTAAAATGGCACCATATAAGGCTCTTTACGGTCGAAAATGTCGAACTCCATTGTATTGGACTGAGCTGAGTGAGAATAAAATTCATCGGGTTGATCTTATTAAAGAAACTGTGCATAAAGTGAAAGTAATTCAAGACAGTTTGAAAACGACCTCAGATCATCAGAAGTCGTATGCAGACTTAAAACGAAAAGAAATCAAATTTAAGATTGGCGATAAAGTGTTTTTGAAAGTGTCTCCGTGGAAGAAAATACTTCAATTTAGCGGAAAGGCAAGTTGAGTTCGAGATTCATCGGGCCATATGAGATCATTGAATTACTAGGGCCAATTGCTTATAGATTGATGTTTCCACTTGAGTTAGAAAAGATTCATAATGTGGTTCATGTGTCGATGCTGCTTCGACGGTACAGATCTGATCCGTCTCATGTGATTGCTCCTATCGAGGTTGAAATTCATTCAAATTTGTCGTATAGTGAAGAACCGGTTCAATTTTAGCTCGAGAGACCAAAGAATTGAGGAATAAAAGTATTTCCTTAGTGAAAGTATTGTGGCATAAGCACGAAATTGAAGAGGCTACGGGAGTCTGAGAATATCATGAGAGAGCAATATCCACAACTATTCGCTGGTAAGATTTTCGGGGACGAAAATCCCTTAGGGGGAGAGTTGTAACAGCCCGGTTTAGACCCTAGTCAGAATAGTGGTTTTGAGACCAAAAATCTGAGGTTGGAATAATATTTTTATATTAATTTCTGTGTGAACAATATGTGAATTGACCTGTGTGAAATTTTTGTGTGAAGATTTTATTGATTGTGTGTTTAGTTAAGAAAAATGATTTAATCGCATTAAGTATAAAAGCTGTGTGCTAATTGTTGAAGTATCTATGTGTTATGGCTTTTAAATGTGAAGGCCTTTTGAGGCAAATATACCAATATTTGGATAGTGGATGGTTGTTGGACAAATATGTCCTTAATGAAAGCTTGTTTTATTTATTAATAGAAAGGTTAATATAGTAAATACATTTAATAATATCATAGTTAATAAAATAAAAGATGAGAATTGGTGTTTTACTCATCCATCTTGCCGAAATAAAGAAAAGAAAAAGAGAATAAGGAAACTAGGGCATTTGGCTAGCAATTTGCTCAATTTAAGGTATGTTTGAGCTCGTTTTTGTTAATTTCTATGTTTTCGTAATCGTTGCTTCGTGCTCTAGCTAACCCATGTTGTAATTTTGTGAATTGATGATGTTTTTGTGATGAGCCTTAGATGGATGTTTGAGCTATGTGCTAGTTGATAGTGAACTATGAAAACTTGGTGTCGGGTTAACATAGTTTTTATTGGGATTTTTAATGAAATTGAGTATTTTGGACTTAATTGATAAAATGAGAAATTAAGGGATTTAAATGTAAAATAAATGAAAGGTGTGGGCTTGTATGAGCATAGTGAGAATTCGGCTAGGCATGGGTACAAGCAAATTATGTGTATTTGGTGATTTGATGAATTAAGGACTAAAGTGTTAAAATGTGAAAATATGAGGGCTATTATGTAAAATGCCCTAAATATGTATGTTTGGATCAAATTGAATGAATTTGTGATTGAATGGATTGAATTTGAATGTGTATAGACCAAGAAAGGAGAGGTACAGATCTAGATCGAGGTAAAGATAAAGTGCTCGATTAATCGACCGTTTCGCTATTCAACATCCGAGGTCAGTTTGGATACAGTACAAGTTGTTAAATTGTGTTCTATATAATGTGAATTGAATAAATATCTATATAACTATGAGCTTAGAAATGCTATGTGCTAAATTGAATTTGAAAGCACTAAGTGTGCGAAATTAGAAACACGATAGAAATGATTGGAACTGTGTGTGCGAGTTGATAGAAGCTTCGACTCATTGCATTGGCACTGTGTGTGCGATACCGATATAAACTCGGTTTAACGTAATGGAACTAAGTGTGCGATGAAAAGTATGTCAGGTTTACAAATTGGCACTAAGTGTGTGACATAAGTAAGAGAATAACAAAGATTGATCGAAGTATAAAGTAGAATGATTAAGTAGCACGGTTGGTGAAGTTACTATGTGTTGGCAAAGGTATGTACGATACCTATGTGGTAGATGAAATTGAAAGTAAATGAATGGAATGCTATATGAGAATTGGATAAAGTTGAACTTGTGTACCCTTGGTAAATTATCTATGTGATGGCTAAATGTATATATTGAATTGATTCATTGAGTTAATTGCATATAAATTCGAACTTATTAAGCTTTGTAAGCTTACTGTGTGATTTGTTTCTCTACTTTGCAGTGTCAGTAAAGCTAGCTTAGATCTGGGGATCGTCGACACCTCAATCACACTATCGGCAATCTATTTTGGTACTTTGGAAAGATGTATATAGTTGAAGTATGGCATGTATAGGATAGTAGATAAGATATGTCTTGAAATGTTTAATCCTTGCTATATGAGTTGGCTTGGAAGTTGAATGATGTTGAACTTATGAATGAGTTATGGAAATGGTATATTTCATGATGGTGTGGATGATGATAAGACGTGTTCGATGAAAGTTTATGATATGAATTACATGATCATTTGTATATATGTTTTGAGATGTATAATTGTCATTTTGAGTGAACTTAGTTGTGATGATAATGAGCATGGAAGTAGATAGTGTAGTTGGTGGGTGAATAATGCATGAAATGATATGTTTGAATGAGTTTAGTAGTATGAATTGGCATTGTTCTGAAGCTTGTAGGTATGACCCTAATGTGGGTGGCATATTGGCCTTGCAAAGGGCCTGTTATGCATACACGGTTATGGCACACGGACGTGCCTATTGACCGTGGGATAAAGTCAGTAGCTAGCTTAAGAGTACACGGCCATGGTACATAGGCGTGCCTAATAGCCGTGTGAATAAGTCAGTATATTGCCTAGGAGCACACGACCTTAGCACACGAATGTGCCTGATGGCCGTGTGAAGAACTCAATATATATGCCCTATTTGACACGGCCTGGACACATGGGAGTGTATGGTAACCGTGGGAGGCACACGGTCTGGTTGCATGGGCGTGTGACCTCAACAGTGTTGAATAATGCTTGAAAATTTGAAAACTTTTGTAAGTGTTCGGTTTAGTCTCGGCCCTTTTTTAACATTTGATTAAGGTCTCGTAGACCTAGATGAGGGACTATATGTTTGTATTTGAGCATGTATGATTAATTATAGACTATGTGTTGTGGAATGAATGTATGTTATTGTGGTTGTTCGGTAATTCCTCTTAACCCGATTCTGGCGATGGTCTCGGGTTTAGGGGTGTTACAGTCCGAATATGTGAAAACCCCTGTAGGTTTGGAAAGAAATTAATTCTACACGGGCGTGTGATATGTCACACAGGCGTGTGGCCCAGTTTTATGTTAAAATTTTCTAAGTGTTTAAAAGATTCAGTTTGGTCCCTTAGCATCCCGAGCATATGTCAACGGTCTCGTAGGCCCATATTGGGGACGTTACGATTGTAAATGAAAAACTTTTAAATTGGAACAAATTTTATAGCGCAAAATCGAATGCCCAAGCAAGTCAAGTCCGATAATGCCTCGTACTAGGTTCCGGAGTTGAAGACGGGTAAGAGGTGTTACAGTTGCTTTGTAATCTATCAAGCCCATGTATCAATTTTTGAATTTGATTTGTGTTTTATCATTGTTGAAAGCTTAATGAATCTTTTGTTTGATGATAGAAAATAAATATATGTTGTTAGATTAATATGTTTTGTATTTGAATTTTTTGTTGAATTTGAGAAAATTGGGCTAAATTGTGAAAATAATAAATTGAGGGACTAAAATGTGAAATAATGAAATGTGTGTACTTATATGAGCTTTGTGAACATTCGGCCAAGCTATAATGTGGTCAATTTTTTTTATATTTTGTATTTTGTGAAATAGGGACTAATTTGTGAAAAATGTGAAATGTCACGAAAAAGTGTAATTTGCCCATTTATGTGTTTTTGGATGAATATTGATTGAATATGTGATTTAATAAGTTTAATTTATACTAGTTTAGATCAAGAAAAGAGGAAATCGAATTGGATCGTGGGAAATATGAAGTTGTTGAATAGTTATCCCAGTTCATCCGTCTTTGCTGAGGTAAGTTCATAAGTAAATAAATGTCATTAAATTCGATTTTATATATTTTATTTGTGCCAAATTGAATTATTACTTGTATATATATGTTCAAGCCGAATTTGTATAAGTATAGGAGAAGTAATTACAAGCTTGAATCGATCAACTTACGATGTCCGAAAGCCCCGTCCGAACCTTAGGAATAGTTAGGATACATATGTCATGACATAGGATTTTCGATATGCTATTTCGTGTAAGACCACGTCTTGGATGTAACACCCCAAACTCGGTCTAGACGTTGCGACCAAATCTGGTATGTTATAGGGAAAGGTTATAAAAAGGGACTTTGGAATTTTGCAAAAAACCATAAATATGAAGTTAGTCATTTAGGGTGATATTATAAAAATAGTGGTTTGTAGTTTTAAGAAAAATTTCTGAGTTGAGTTAATCGAAAGTTTGTTATCCTTGTTGCCATTTCAGAGAAAACGGTCATTTATGTTACGAATGTTTTGAAAACTCCATTTTAGCTTTCGTATACAATAATGTCATAACATGAGTAAATAATAATTTAAAAAAATAGTTATTAAATTTTAGAAGGCCTTACTATATAACAATATCCCCAATTAAAATAATTTATAGAAAGGAAACGAGTTTACGAAAGAAAAAAGAAAAAAAAACATCTTATGGCCTCCACGAGTCCGCCTCGGCTCCTAGATCCACGATCTACTGATTACCTGCAAGTAAAGCAGAGGGGTGAGTCACCAAGACTCAGTGTGTATTTCCCCTTATATCACATAAACGGCTTCAAGCCCACAATCGCACGTTGGGCCTTAGCCCACTTAATATGACATACACAAAATATGAATGTAAAGTGTCCCAGCCCAACCTAATTTTTCGTCCTCTACACACCACCCGTACCAGCCCAACACACCGTGGGGATTTCTACAATCAACCCTCCATCCACTACACGCCTCATACGTGGCACCAGGCCACTGGTGACAATCCCTGATAATCGTATATGTGGGCCAACCCACTATGCTACCAAACCACTGGGATAAGTCACAGAATCAGATGTATATGTATGTGGTGTCAAACCATCGTGGTGCCAAACCACTTAGACTTGGTCCCTGGATCAGATATGTGGGGTCAACCCACTGTGGTACCAAACCACTGTGACAGAATAGCACTTCCCCTTTCGCATCATAAACCGAACCCATGCATAACATACATATCAAATGAATGCAACATGTTATCAAGCAAAGTAACAGATTACAGCATACATTTATATACTCATAAATAGAACGTTAGCGTTACTTACCTGGTATTCCCAACTATACCCACAAGGGTTTTCCGATTTCCTTTCCAGTCACTTCGGCTTTACAGCCCAAACAGTTAATAGCACAAACTAATAGCAGAGTGTGAAATTTGCACACCTGTAAACACAAAGAACTAAACTATCGATCTCGTTAACACCTTCACTAGCAGGGATCACAGTGATCTGCTTATCCCTCTCCGAAGCCGACCCACAACCCGGTGGGAAAGTCTCGAATGGCGGACACTGCACATTTTTGAACTTAGGGGTAGGGACTACAAGTCCAACCCCCTCCTTTGCTTGGCTGGTATTTGATTCCATAAAAGTGATCTTGGTTAGAAGACCGGGTTAAGGCATTGCATAAGATAAAAGTAAGAATAAATGCTCAACTGAAGAGGTTTCTTACCTAGATCGATAGAAACCGGAGGCTACTCAACTCAAATTAAGGAATCACCGAAGTCCCTACACATTCACCAAATTAGATTCGGTTCTCCAAGATATAGATTAAAAGGAGCGGCCTTTCGGCCAAATGAATGGTATGAACCCCCTTACCTTGATCGACCGAATCCGATTGTCCCCCAAAGACCCTTTAAACGCTGGCTAGATGTAGAAAGAACACGAAAATGAGGCCCCCCTACATTCGGCCAAGCACCACAGTACAAGATTAACGCCTTCAGTTTATCAACCAGCAAGGGAGAAGAAAGAATTGAAAGGGAAGAGGAACACTTACCACCAAATGAGAACCGATTGGGAAAGTTAGGAGAGTGAGTGACGACAATCTTCTAAGACAAGAACGAGTGAAGGGGAAAGAACAGTCAGAGATTTGGCTAACAGGAACAATTGGAAAAAACTCTGAGAGAAGGAAGAAGAACAAGTTTCGGCTTTGAATAGATGAGAAAGAAAACAAAAGGTGAATCATCAGAACACCCTCACCCGTCCGTCACGAACAGGTACGAGGCATTACCGGACATGATTCATACTACTGTACAAAATTTAAAATGTAAAATCCATATAAATTTAAAACTTTTTCCATAGATAGTTGTCAATACCCATAATAAAAATAATCATTCGTTATTACAAATAACAAAACAAATTAAGCCTTCTATACATGCCATAATTCCCAAAATATTATTTTCAAAATACCAAAAGAAGGCTGATAGTGTGGATGGATCTCCGACGATCACCGAATCCCGAGCTAGCTTGATGACACTATAGAACAAGGAAAAGAAAAGAGATTAAGCATATAGCTTAGTAAGTAAGTATATAAATAATAAATAATGGATTTAATATGTTTAAAAGATAACACAATCATATCTACATTCAAAGTCACTATTAATCAAATTCGGAGCAAGCTGTCTATTCAAGTCATAGTCACTAAATTATTTTTATTTGGAGCTACAAAAATCTAAATTAAGATCCGTAAATTTTCCTTGAAACTAGATTCACATATCTTTTTACCATAAAACTTTCAGAATTTTTGGTTTAGCCAATTAGTACAGTTTATTCTTCAAAGTCTCCCCTGCTCTGCTGTCTGACAATTCCAACCATTCTTCACTAAAATTTAATTATCTTTTTGTAAAGAATTCAAATGATGTTCTAGTTTGATTATTCTAAAATAAAGTCAATAAGGAATCTAATTATATAAATTATGTTCCAATATTATTTTTGTACAATCTTCAATGATATTTCCAAGTCAAAATAGGGGATCTCGAAATCACTCTGAACCAGTCTCACAAAAATCTAAATATCTCAAAATATATCAATCCGTTGCTTTCTCTGTTTCTTTTATATGAAAATCGACTCAATAATCTTTAAATAAATGTCTCATAAAACTTATAATTCACTTTATACAATTTTTGGTGGTTTTTCAAATTCACATCACTGCTGCTGTCTAAAACAGTTTTATTGTAAAATTTTGCTTTCTCTCACTTTAGTTGTATTCATTACTTACCTATAACAACCATTCAAATTTCCAATCACATATTGAGCATATTGCTCATACATTATACATACATATACATATACTTATCACTACAACATCTCACATAATTTCATTTAATTAGTTTTCCGTTGAACGCTTGAATAATAACAAATATGCGGTGGTTTCACACACGACCCACCTTTGAAATCGAAGCTCTCTTGTACACATAGTGGCCTACACTCAAGTACCACTCATGTGACCTAGTTGGATTGTACTTATAATTACGGCTCTCTTGTACATATGGTGGCCTTCACTTAGCACCACTCATATGACCTAGCCTTCTCGTAGCTCTCTTGTACACATAGTGGCTCACTCCATATACCACACATGTGACCTAGCTACATATAAAAAATCTCTTGTAGCTCTCTTGTGCACATAGTGGCCTACACTTAGTACCACTCATGTGACCTAGCTACATGGCAATTACATCTTTCGATTCCGAAGGTTCAAATGGGAAATAACTCACTTTTTAACACTTTATTTCATTCTTTCAATAGTCAATTATGATCCAAAAATCAGATACAATACATTAAACATGCTGAAATATAAAACATCAATAAAAATAATGAATTATTTACATACTACTTACCTCGGTGCAAAATATGGCAAAATTTACAATTTAGTCCTTAACTTTTCCTTTCCCTCGTTCAAGATCGATTCCACGTTCTTCTCGATCTATAATAACACATTTAGCTTATTTAATATTTACATTATTTAATTCAATCCAAAATCACATTATGGCAAAATTACATTTTGCCCCTAACTTTCACAAAATTACAATTTTGCCCCTAGGCTCGAAAATTAAACTTCATCCTATTTTCTTACATTTTAGGACATGATGAACATTTTTCCCTTCTATGGCAACATCAAATTCTCACTCTAACATGTACTTATGAATATTAGATATTTTTACCGATTTTGTCATTTTACTCGTTTTTACGTAAAATCACTTAGCAAAAGTTGTTTAACATAATTTCAGCCTTCATATTCTATCATAAAACATCAAAATAAACACATTTCGCCTATGGGTATTTTTCCAAATATGAACCCTAAGTTAAATTATTGCTAGAATAAGCTAAACCAAGTTAATAGATTCCAAAACGTAAAGAACATGAAAATGTGGCTTGGATTGACTTACTATGGAGCTTGGAAGCTTGGAAACCCTAGCTATGGAGTCCCCCCCTTGAAGTTTCATCCTAAGGAAGAAGATGAGCATATTTTGCCATCTTTTTCCCTTTTAATTTCTTTTCATTACCAAATGACTAAATTACCCTTCATTAAAAACTTTGGTTCTTTCTACCTATATTTGTCCATTTTGTCCATGAAAGCCTAATGGTATAATTACCATTTAAGGACCTCTACTTCAATTATGCTCTTCAATTAAATCCTTTAGTATCTAGAACTCTCATTTATCAAATTTTACAATTTAACCCAAATAAGCAAATTAGATAAGAATTTCATAAAATTTTCTATCAATACTCTAACACATGCATCCAATCAATTAATAAATCATAAAAATTAATCAAAATAAAGTTTTCTATCTCAAATTCGTGGTTTCGCAACCACTATTCCATTTAGGCCTTATTTTAGGATGTTACAATCACCAAGGTGTAAGTTGAAGATTCGGCTATGAAGAAACAATTGAGAGAAAATGATGAAATGGAGAAAGTGATAGGAGAGTTTGGCTAAAGAGTTATAAAATGTAAAGTGAGTGTGAACAAAATAAAAGAGAGGGATTTGAGGTTTCAATTTTTGGTTGAAAGTAGAAAAAATGCCGAAAGTGAGGTTCCCCAAGAGATGATTTCGGTTTGTGAATGAGAGAAGAAAAAAAATTGTTCACCGATTGCCAAAAGAGAATAAGGTTTGATTCACTAAATCTCAACTCAAAGTAACCTATGGAAGAAATAGCACACACCTACACACACACACACCTCAAAACTGAAAATGAACCAAAGATGCAAGAAATGCCTAAGACCACTTTTGGCACAAGCACCTTGCTTAGCCCCCAAAACTGAAAGCTCCCCCCTTTTAACCCCAAGCACATTCGGTCAACAATCCCAATAAGCCACCAACTCCTTGATCACCTCCTACATTCACTTCCCTCCCCACATTCGAATTAGTTCGAAAGATTCAACTTCCACCTTTCACTCTTGGCCTCTCATTTGAAATGTTTGACTTAGTCCACTCCCACACTTCAAGGTCCCTAGCCGAATCCATCACCTCCCATCCAGACGCCAAAACAAATTCCCAAAAAGCAAACTATGCGACTCGAACTGCTCCCTCACTGCTCCCCTGTGGCGTCACTTACCTACCTCTCAAGTGGCGTCTCCTTGCCACCTTACCACTGCACTTCTTGTGTCAAAAACACAAGCACTAATCCTTAAAGTCTGTCCCAACAAGCTCTCCCCTAAAGTGCCTAAAATTGAAATTTCTGCCAAAGCTTCAGCTTAACCTCGAGCCTTCTCGAGGACCCCCAAACATAAAGAATTAACAAATAAAGCATACTAAACACACGAAAACATAACAGATGCAAAGCCCCTAATTCCCGGATGTTACAGTTTTACCCCCTTAAAGAAATTTTGGCATCGAAATTACCTGGTCAAAAGAGATGGGTGTATTACTGCCACATAACATCCTCTGGCTCCTACGTGGCGTCTTCTAAATCATGGTTCCACCACAAAACTTTGACCAAAGGGACTGATTTCCTCCTTAGCACCTTAACATCTCGATTTAAGATATGCACTAGTTCCTCTTCAAAGGACAGGTTTGGTCTTACTTCAATTTCCTCCATCGGTACAATGTGAGATGGATCTGAACGGTAATGCCTAAAGATCGAGACATGGAACACATCATATATCTATTTCAATTTTAAAGGTAACTCGAGTTGATACGCCACTGGTCCCACAGATTTCAATATCCGATAAGGCCCGATAAATCTGGGACTTAGCTTACCCTTTCGTCCAAACCTCATCACCTTCTTCCACGGTGCAACTTTTAAGAAAACTTGATCACCCACTGTAAACTCGATCTCCTTTCGCTTCAGATCTGCATATGATTTTTGCCTGTCAGACGCTTCCTTCGATCGAGTTCAAATCAATTTAACTTTTTCCTCTGTCTCTGAAACCAATTCCGGACCCAAGATCTAATGCTCACCCAATTCTGTCCAGCAAGTAGGAGTACGACACTTCCGTCCATACAACGCTTCATAGGGCGCCATTTGAATACTAGACTGGTAGCTATTGTTGTATGCAAATTCTGCCAATGGTAGAAACTCTTCCCAACTACCCTTGAAGACTATAACACAATCTCTCAACATATCTTCTAAGATCTGAATTACCTCTCGATCGACCATCGACCATGGATGAAAAGTCGCTCAAGTTTAATCTTGTACCCAATGCTTGATACAGTGCCTTCCAAAAATGCGACGTGAATCTTGAGTCTCTATCCGATATGATTGACACTGGTATCCCATGCAACCTCACAATCTTTGCCACATACAGCTTAGCTAGCTTCTACAAGGAATAATCGACACGAACAGGTATGAAATGGGCAGACTTCATCAATCGATTAACAATCACCCATACAGAATCTTTCTTAGTAGGCGTAAGAGGTAGCCGACTAACAAAGTCTATCGTAATCCTTTCCCACTTCCACTGCGAGATCTTCACCACTGCAATAACCCCGAAGGCAACTGATCTTCGCTTTCACTTGTTGACATGTCAAACATTTACCCACAAACTCTGTAATCTCTCACTTCAAGCCTAGAACACTAAAACTATTCACGCAGAACTCGATACATCTTACTCCCATCAGGATGCATAGCGTATGGGCTGTTATGTGCCTCTTGGAGAATCATCTGTCTTAAACAAACATCCTTCAGCATGAAAACCCTCTCGAGGAAACATAAAACCCCGTCACTGTTCAGACTATAATCCTTTACCCCACCATTCTGTACCTATAGAAGTTGAGCACTCAAGACATCGTCCAACAATTGCTTCTCTTTAATCTGACTTATCCACGTCGATTTCACCTGAAGTTCAGCTAACAAACTCCCATCATCATTCAGGCTGAGATGGTGAAACATCACCCCCAAATTTGATATTATCTTTTGACTTAACGCATCTTCCACCATATTACCCTTACCCGGATGGTACACGATCGAGCAATCGTAGTCCTTCAATAGCTCAATCTACCTCCACTTCCTTAAATTCAACTCCTTTTGAGTAAGGAGATATTTCAAACTCTTGTGGTCGGTGTAGATAATAGACTTCTCTCCATACAGGTAATGTCTCCAGATCTTCAGAGTGAATACTACCATAGCCAATTCCAGATCATGCATAGGATAGTTCTTCTCAAGCGATCTTAACTGCCGAGATGCATACGCAACCACCTTCCCGTCTTGCATCAGCACACACCCTAACCCCGTGTGTGGGCATCACAATAAACAACGAATTCTTTCCCAGCCTTGGGCTAAATCAAAATCGGAGCCTCCGTCAAGATCCTCTTTAGCTTCTCAAAGCTTTCTTACTACTTGCCAGTCCAAACAAATGGTACCCCTTTTCGCAACAAATTAGTTAAGGGTGCTGTAATTAAGGAGAATCCCTCAACAAACCTTTTGTAGTATCCGGCCAAACCCAAGAAACTTCGAATCTTTGCCACAGACTTAGGCGGTTTGCAGTCCAATACATCTTCAATCTTCTGGGGATCAACCCTAATCCCCTCAACAGAAACAACATGGCCCAAAAAGGTAACTTCCCTCAGCCAAAATTCACACTTACTAAATTTGGCGTATTGCTGTTTCTCCCTCAGAATTTGTAGAAACACTCGAAGATGAGAATCATGCTTTTTTTCTATCTTAGAATATACTAGGATATCGTCTATGAATTCCACGACAAACCGATCCAAATAGGGTTGGAATACCTGGTTCAACATATCCATAAACGCTGCTGGTGCATTGGTCAACCCAAACGGCATCACCAAAAACTCATAATGACCGTAACGAGCTCAAAACACCGTCTTATAAATATCCGCTTCCTTGACCTGAAGCTGATGATATCCCAACCTCAAATCTATCTTCAAGAGGACTGAAGCCCCATTCAGTTGATCAAACAAATCGTCAATCCTCGGTAGCGGGTATTTATTCTTGATGGTCAACTTATTCAACTGACGATAGTTAATACACATACGCATTGATCCGTCGTTCTTCTTAACGAATAGCACTAGTGCTTCCCAAGGTGACACACTTAGTCGGATAAAACCACGATCCAACAGTTCTTGAATTTGGGCTTTCAGTTCCACCAACTCATTCGGTGCCATTCTTATATGGGGCAATAGACATGGGCGCTGTCCCCGAAAAAAATCAATACCAAATTCCACCTCGCGATCCGAAGGTAATCTTGGAAGCTCTTCTGGGAAAACATCAGAGAACTCTTTCACTATTCTAACATCTCTTACAGTTAACTCCCTGGCCCCAAGAGCACAAACAAAAGTTATGAATGCCTCACATCCTTTCCGCACCATTCTTTCAGCCTCTAAAGCGGACACTACATTAGACAAGTAGTTCCTCCTTTCACCTATCACCACCACCTCATCATCCTCAGGAGTCCTCAACACCATGCGCTTGGCAGGACAATCTAAGTTTGCTCGATACTTCACTAGCCAGTCCATACCTAAGATTACATCAAACTCTCCGAACGATAGTTCCATCAGATCAGCTGAGAAATCCATCCCTTGAACATCTAGAGGCACATCCCTAAATAATTTGTTCACTACCATAGATTGTCCTAAAGGGCTAACCATAGTCATCTCTCTAGACTCTATTTCAGATTCTATACTTAAAGTCACAGATACAGTGCTGGCAATATAAGAGTGAGTCGATCCAATATTAATAAAAGCAAGAAATGGCTTATCAGCTATAAGAAACGTACCGATTATGACGTTCGGTGCGTCGCCCTTCTCTCGGCGTCTAGCTGCATAGAATAATCTAGGTTGTCTTGTATCTGTGTTCCCAGCACTTCTGCCTGGTGCTCTACGTCCCCGACCAAAACCATTACCTCCTTTGGCTAGACCACGACCTCTCTATGGTTTCTGACCACCTCTACCAGGCTGAATATAACCCTGACCCACTGGTCGCGCTCTGCCCAAGTCCTGGGGATAGTCCCTTATCCGATGATCAGTAGACCCACACCTAAAACATCCTTTATTACTAGTCCAACATTCACCCGAATGAAATTTACCACATCGAGCACACCTCTGAGGCCGACCATCAACAATAGGTCTCGTAACACGACTTGACCGATCCAACTTGGGCCTCTTTTAAAAACCCCCTGCTGATCCCGACGATCCAAAATTCCTTTTATTTCTACCTCTATCCCTCTCTTGATTCTGCTTTTAGACCACTTCACCTCCTCGGCTATCTTAGCCTTTTCCACTAGAACAACATATTCTCTTTCTCGTTGCGAAGGTATCAGCACTCGTAACTCATCCCTCAGACATCCTCAAACCGAACACAATGCACATGGTCTGTGGTAACAATACCCCAGGCATAATGGCTTAGACGTAAGAATTTTGCCTCATACTCGGCCACTGACTTATTCCCCTAAACCAAATTTAGAAATGCCTTATGCTGCGCGTCCACATAACTTGATCCAATGTATTTCCCCTGGAATGCTGTTTTGAAGAAATCCCAGTCAATTTGATCCGCTAGAGTACCCTCTCTTATTGTGAGCCACCACTGATAGGCCTCGTCTCGAAGAAGAGACACCGCTCCTTTTAGTTTTTCCTCTACCATTTTGTCTAAATCATCCATAATTTTTCGATTGCCTCGAGCCAATATTCAGCCACATTTGGAGCCACACCATAAATACCTCTGAATATTTCATCTTCGTTTGCTCGAAGTCACTCAGGATAGACTTTGAGATACTGTCCTAGTGTTTGCCCCAGCAACTCGTTCCAACACGCATAGCATTGCTTGAGATAGGGCATCATTCGCACCAGTCCTATCTTGTGATCTCGCTTCTACCACAAGTGACGCTGGCGCTTCACCTTCAAGCTCATGCCTTGCTTCCGAAAACTCAGCCTCAGCACCCCAGCCCCTTCACGGCCGGGTGCAACACGTCCACGCCCTCTAGCACTCATGCCTATCATTTTGTCTTAATCTGATTAAGAGTTTTTTATGAATAGCATTAAAAAGTAATTCTCGCAGATTTATATCTATACCTAGAGGTTTCAATCTCTAAAGTTTGGATCTCTTAATACTAGTAATCATAACACAACATAATTATTTCATGCAAAACAACCAACAATTAGAATACTTACCGCGTGGATTAGGTGCTGGTAGACTCGGGTGCCATACATCAACTAAAACATTTCCTTAAATAATAATTTAAATCGACTTTATAAAAATTATTGAACCCATTTCATAGTCGAGTTTTGCAACCTAGGCTCGATACCAAAATTGTAACACCCCAAACCCGGTCTAAACGTTACAACCAGATCTGGTATGTTACAGGGAAAGGTCATAAAAAGAGACTTTGGAATTTTGCAAAAAACCATAAATATGAAGTTAGTCGTTTAGGGTGATATTATAAAAACAGTAGTTTGTAGTTTTAAGAAAAATTTTTGAGTTGAGTTAATCGAAAGTTTGTTATCCTTGTTGGCATTTGAGAGAAAACGGTCATTTATGTTACGAATGTTTTGAAAACTTCATTTTAGCTTTCGTATACAATAATGTCATAACATGAGTAAATAATAATTTTAAAAAATAGTTATTAAATTTTAGAAGGTGTTGCTACATAACAATATCCCTAATTAAAATTATTTATAGAAAGAAAACAAGTTTACAAAAGAAAAAAAGAAAAAGAAAAACATCTTATGGCCTCCACAAGTCGGCCTCGGCTCCCAGATCAACGATCTACTGATTACCTACAAGTAAAATAGAGGGGTGAGTCACAAAGAATCAGTGTTTCTTTCCCCCTTATATCACATAAACGGCTTCAAGCCCATAATCGCATCGTTGGGCATTAGCCCACTTAATATGACATACACAAAATATGAATATAAAGTGTCCCAGCCCAACCTAATTTTTCGTCCTCTACACGCCACACCGTATTCAAACCCAACACTTTGTGGGATTTCTACAATCAACCCTCCATCAGCTACACGTCTCATACGTAGCACCAAGCCACTAGTGACAATCCCTGATAATCATATATGTGGGGCCAACCCACTGTGGTACCAAACCACTGGGATAAGTCACAGAATCAGATATATATGTATGTGGTGTCAAACCATCGTGGTGCCAAACCACTAAGACATAGTCACTGAATCAGATATGTGGGGTCAACCCACTATCGTACCAAACCACTGTGACAGTCTTTAATAGCACTTCTCCTTTCGCATCGTAAACCAACCCATGCCTAACATACATATCAAATGAATGCAACATGCTATCAAGCAAAGTAACAGATTACAACATACATTTATATACTCATAAATAGAATGTTAACATTACTCACCTGGTAACCGCAACTATACCCACAAGGGTTTTACGATTGCCTTTCCAGTCACTTCGGCTTTACAGCCCAAACAGTTAATAGCACAAACTAATAGCAGAGTGTGAAATTTACACACCTGTAAACATGAAGAACTAAACTATCGATCTCGTTAACACCTTCACTCGTAGGGATCACAGTGATCTACTTATCCCTCTCTGAAGCTAGCCCACAACCCGGTGGAAAGTCTCGAATGGTGAACACTGCACATTTTTTAAACTTAGGGGTAGGGACTATGAGTCCAACCCCCTCCTTTGCTTGGCTGGTATTTGATTCCATGAAAGAGATCTTGGTCAGAAGACCAGGTTAAGGCATTTCATAAGATAAAAGTAAGAATAAACGCTCAACTGAAGAGGTTGCTTACCTAGATTGATAGAAATCGGAGGCTACTCAATTCGGATTAAGGAATCACCAAAGTCCCTACACATTCACCAAATTAGATTTGGTTCTCCAAGATATAGATTAGAAGGAGTGGCCTTTTGGCCAAATGAATGGTATGAACCCTCATACATTGATCGACCGAATCTGATTGTCCCCGATAGACCCTTCAAACGCTTGCTAGATGTTGAAAGAATACGAAAATGAGGCCCCCTACATTCGACCAAGCACCATAGTACAAGATTAACGCCTTCAGTTTATCAACCGGCAAGGGATAAGAAAGAATTGAAAGGGAAGAGGAACACTTACCACCAAATGAGAACAAACCGATTGGGAAAGTTATGAGAGTGAGTGACGACAATCTTTTGAGACAAGAATGAATGAAAGGGAAAGAATAGTCAGAGATTTGGCTAATAGGAACAATAGGAACAAACTCAGAGATAAGAAAGAAGAACAAGTTTCACTTTGAATATATAAGAAAGAAAACAAAAGGTGAATCACCAAGGTGTAAGTTGAAGATTCGGCTATGAAGAAACAATTGAGAGAAAATGATGAAACGGAGAAAGTGATAGGAGAGTTCGGCTAAAGAGTTGTGAAATGTAAAGTGAGTGTGAACAAAAGAAAAGAGAGGGATTTGAGGTTTCGATTTTTGGTTGAAAGTAGAAAGAATGCCGAAAGTGAGGTTCCCCAAGAGATGATTTCGGTTTGTGAATGAGAGAAGAAAAACAATTGTTCACCGATTGCCAAAAGAGAATGTGGTTTGATTCACTAATTCTCAACTCAAAGTAACCTATGGAAGAAACGGTACACACCTTCACACACACACCTCAAAACCGAAAAGGAACCAAAGATGCAAGAAATGCCTACGACCACTTTCGGCATAAGCACCTTGCTTAGCCCCCAAAACAAAAAGCTCCCCTCATTCAACCCCAAGCACATTCGATTAACAATCCCAACACCTTGATCACCTCCTACATTCACTCCCCTCCCCACATTTGAATCAGTTTGAAAGATTCAACTTCCACCTTTCACTCTTGGCCTCCCATTTGAAATATTTGACTTAGTCCACTCCCACTCTTCAAGGTCCCTAGCCTAATCCATCACCTTCCATCCAGATGCCAAAATAAATTCCCAAAAAGTAAACTATACGACTCAAACCTGCTCCCTCACTGCTCCTCTGTGGCGTCACTTACCTTTCTCTTAAGTGGCGTCTCCTTTCCACGTTACCACTGCACTTCTTATGTCAACAAACACAAGCACTAATCCTTAAAGTCCGTCCCAACTAGCTCTACCTTAAAGTGCCTAAAATTGAAATTTCTACCAAAGCTTTAGCTTAACCCCGAGCCTTCTCGAGGACCCCAAACATAAGAAATTAATAAATAAAGCATACTAAGCACACGAAACATAACAGATGTAAAGCCCTTAATTCTCGAATGTTACAGTTCTACCCCCTTAAAGAAATTTCAGCCTCGAAATTACCTGGTCAAAAGATATGGGGGTATTGCTGCTGCAGAACATCCTCTGGCTCCCACGTGGCCTCCTTTGAACCTTGGTTCTACCACAAAACTTTGACCAAAGGGACTGATTTCCTCCTCAAGACCTTAACTTTTTGATTTAAGATCTGCACTGGTTCCTCTTCAAAGGATAGGTCTGGTTTTACTTTAATTTCCTCTATCGGCACATTGTGAGACAGATCTGAATGGTAACACCTCAACATCAAGACATGGAACACATCATGTATTTGTTTCAATTCCAAAGGTAACTTGAGTTGATACCGATACATCTTACTCCCACCAGGATGCATAGCTTATGGGCTACTATGTGCCTCTTGGAGAATCATCTGTCTTAACCTAACATCCTTCGACATGCAAACCCTTTCAAGGAAGCACAAAACCCCGTCACTGTTCAGACTATAAGCATCTACCCCACCATTCTGTACCTGCAGAAGTCGAGCACTCAATACATCGTCCAACAACTGCTTCTCTTTAATCTGACTTATCCATGTCGATTTCACCTAAAGTTCAGCTAACAAACTCCCATCATCATACAGGCTAAGATGGGCAAACATCGCCTTCAAATATGATATTATCTTCTGAATTAATACATCTGCCACCGTATTAGCCTTACCCGGATGGTACACGATCGAGCAATCGTAGTCCTTCAATATCTTAATCCACCTCCGTTGCCTTCAATTCAACTCCTTCTGAGTAAGGAGATATTTCAAACTCTTGTAGTCAGTGTAGATAACAGACTTCTCTCCATACAGGTAATGTCTCCAGTCTTTGAGTGAATACTACCGCAGCCAACTCTAGATCATGCATAGGATAGTTCATCTCATGCGATTTTAACTACCGAGATGCATACGCAACCACCTTCCCGTCTTGCATCAGCACACACCTTAGCCCCGTGTGTGAAGCATCACAATAAATAATGAATTCTTTCCCAGCCTCGGGCTAAATCAAAACTGGAGTCTCTGTCAAGATCCTCTTTAGCTTATCAAAGCTTTCTTACTGCTTGCCAGTCCAAACAAATGGTACCCCTTTTCGCAACAACTTAGTTAAGGGTGCCACAATTAAAGAGAATCCCTCAACAAACCTTCTGTAGTATCCTGACAAACCCAAGAAACTTCAAATCTCTGCCACAGACTTAGGTGGTTTCCTATCCAATATAGCTTCAACCTTTTGGGGATCAACCCTAATCCCCTCAACAGACACAACATGTCCTAGAAAGGTAACTTCCCTCAGCCAGAATTCACACTTACTAAATTTGGCGTATAACTATTTCTCCCTCAAAATTTGTAGAACCACTAAAAGATGCAAATCATGTTCTTCTTTCTTCTTAGAATATACTAGGATATTTTCTATAAATACCACAACAAATCGATCCAAATAGGGTTGGAATACTTGGTTCATCATATCCATAAACGCTGCTGGTGCATTGGTCAACCCAAACAGCATCACCAAAAACTCATAATGACCGTAACGAGTTCGAAACACCGTCTTATAAATATCCACTTCCTTGACCTTAAGCTGATGATATCCCAACCTCAAATTTATCTTCGAGAAGATTGAAGCTCCCTTTAGTTGATCGAACAAATCGTCAATCCTCGGCAGCAGGTATTTATTCTTGATGGTTAACTTATTCAACTGACGGTAGTCAATGCACATACGCATTGATCCGTCCTTCTTCTTAACAAATAGCACTGGTGCTTTCCAAGGTGACACACTCGGTTAGATAAAACCCCGGTCCAAAAATTCTTGAATTTGGGCTTTCAGTTCCACCAACTCCTTCGGCGCCATTCTATATAGGGTAATAGACACGGGCGTTGTCCCCGAAAAAAGATCAAAACTGAATTCCACCTCGCGATCTGGAGGTAAGCATGGAAGCTCTTCTGGGAAAACATCAAAGAACTCTTTCACTATTCTAACATCCTCTACAGTTAACTCCCTGGCCCCCAGAGCACAAACAAAAGTTATGAATGCCTCACATTCTTTCCTCACCATTCTTTTAGCCTTTAAAGTGGACACTATATTAGACAAGTAGTTCCTCCTTTCACCTATCACCACCACCTCATCATCCTCAGGAGTCCTCAACACCATGCGCTTGGCAGCACAATCCAAGTTTGCTCGATACTTCACTAGTCAGTCCATACCCAAGATTATATCGAACTCCCCGAACGAAAGTTCCATCAGATCAGCTGGGAAAACCATCCCTTGAACTTCTAGAGCCACATCCCTAAATAATTTGTTCACTACCATGGATTGTCCTAAAGGACTAACCACAGTCATCTCTCTAGCAGTTATTTTAGATTCTATACTTAAAGTCTTAGATATAGTGCTAGCAACATAAGAGTGAGTCGATCCAATATCAATCAAAGCAAGAAATGGCTTATCAGCTATAAAAAACATATTGGTTATGACATCCAGTGCGTCACCCTCCTCTTGGCGTTTAGCTGCATAGACTAATTCAGGCTGTCTTGCATCTGTGTTCCCAGCACTTCTGCCCGGTGCTCTACGTCCCCAACCGAAACCATTACCTCCTCTGGCTAGACCACGACCTCTCTATGGTTGTTGACCACCTCTACCAGGCTGAACATAACCTTGACCTACTAGTCGGCGCTCGCCTAACTCCTGCGGACAGTCCTTTATCCAATGATCAGTAGACCCACACTTGAAACATCCTCTATTACTTGTCCAACACTCACCCGAATGAAATTTACCACATCGAGCACATGTCTGAGGCTGACCATCAACAACAGGTCTCACAACACGACTCGGCCCATCCAACCTAGGCCTCTTCTGAAAACCCCCAGCTGATCCCGACGATCTAAAATTCCTTTTATTTCTACCTCTATCCCTCTCTTGTTTCTTTTCAGACCGCTTCACCTCCTCGGCTATCTTAGCCTTTTCCACTAGAACAACATATTCTCTTTCTCGCTATGGAGCTATCAGCACTCGCAACTCGTCCCTCAGACGATACTCAAATTGAACATAACACTCATGGTCTTTGGCAATAATACCCCAAGCATAACGGCTTAGAGGTAAGAATTTCGCCTCATACTTGGCCACCGACTTATTCCCTTGAACCAAATTTAAAAATGCCTTACGCTATGTGTCCACATAACTTGATCTAATGTATTTCCCCTAGAATGCTATTTTGAAGAAATCCCAGTCAATTTGATCTGCTGGAGTACCCTCTCTTATTGTGATCCACCACTGATAGGCCTCGTCCCAAAGAAGAGACACTGCTCCTTTCAGTTTTTCCTCTACCGTGCAGTCTAAATCATCCATAATTCTCTCGACTGCCTCGAGCCAATATTCAGCCACATTTAGAGCCACATCAGAAATACCTCTGAACATTTTAGCCCCGTTTACTTGAAGTCGCTCAGGAATAGACTTTCGAGATACTATCCCAGTGCTTGCCCCAGCAACTCGTTGCAACACGCGTAGCATTGCTTGAGATAGGGCATCATCCCCACCAGTCCTATCTTGTGATCTTACTTCTGCCACAGGTGACGCTGGCGCTTCACGTTTAGGCTCATGCCCTACTTTCGAAAACTCAACCTCAGCACCCCGACCCCTTCCATGGCGCGTGCAACACGTCCACGACCTCTGGCACTCATGCCTATCGTTTCCATCTTAATCTGATTAAGTTTTTTTTATGAATTAGTATTTTCTTTCACTTGTTTAATACTAAGCAGTCTTATGAAAAATATCATTAAAAAGTTATTCTCGCAGATTCATATCTATATCTATAGGTTTTAGTCTCTAAATTTTAGATCTCTTAATACTAGTAATCATAACACAACATAAGTATTTCATGCAAAACAACCAACAATTAGAATACTTACCGCGTGGATTGGGTGCCAGTAGACTTGGGTGCCATACATCAACCAAAACATTTCCTTAAATAATATTTTAAATCAAATTTATAAAACATTATTGAACCCATTTCATAGTTGAGTTTTGCAACCTAGGCTCGATACCAAAATTGTAACACCCTAAACTCGGTCTAGATGTTACGACCAGATCTGGTATGTTACAGGGAAAGGTTATAAAAAGGGACATTAGAATTTTGCAAAAAACCATAAATATGAAGTTAGTCGTTTAGGGTGATATTATAAAAACAGTGGTTTGTAGTTTTAAAAAAAATTTTAAAGTTGAGTTAATCGAAAGTTTGTTATCCTTGTTGGCATTTGAGAGAAAACGATCGTTTATGTTACGAATGTTTTGAAAACTCCATTTTAGCTTTCATATACAATAATGTCATAAAAGGAGTAAATGATAGTTTAAAAAAATAGTTATTAAATTTTAGAAGGCCTTACAAAATAACAATATCCCCAATTAAAATAATTTATAGAAAGGAAACGAGTTTACGAAAGAAAAAAAGAAAAAAGGAAAAAAGAAAACATCTTATGGACTCCACGAGTCCGCTCTCGGCTCCCAGATCTACGATCTACTAATTACCTGCAAGTAAAGAAGAGGGGTGAGTCACCAAGACTCAGTGTGTATTTCCCCCTTATATCACATAAATGGCTTCAAGCCCACAATCGCACGTTGGGCCTTAGCCCACTTAATATGACATACACAAAATATGATTGTAAAGTGTCCCAACCCAACCTAATTTTTCATCCTCTACACTCCACCCATACCAGCCCAACTCACCTTGAGGATTTCTACAATCAACCCTCCATCCGCTACACGTATCATATATGTAGGGCCAACCCACTATGGTACCAAACCATTGGATAAGTCATAGAATCAGATGTATATGTATGTGGTGTCAAACCATCTTGGTGCCAAACCACTTAGACTTAGTCACTAAATCAGATATGTGAGGTCAACCAACGGTCGTACCAAACCACTGTGACAGTTTTTAATAGCACTTCCCCTTTCGCAACATAAACCAAACCCATGCATAACATACATATCAAATGAATGCAACATGCTATCAAGCAAAGTAACAGATTACAACATACATTTATATACTCATAAATAGAACGTTAACATTACTTACTTGGTATCCCCAACTATACCTACAAGGGTTTTGCGATTGCCTTTCCAGTCACTTTGGCTTTATAGCCCAAATAGTTAATAGCACAAACTAATAGTAGAGTATGAAATTTACACACCTGTAAACACGAAGAACTAAACTATCGATCTCGTGAACACCTTCACTCGCAGGGATCACAACGATCTGCTTATCCCTCTCTGAAGCTAGCCCACAACCTAATGGAAAGTCTTAAACGATGGATACTGCACGTTTTTTAAACTTAGGGGTAGGGACTATGAGTCCAACCCCCTCCTTTGCTTGGCTGGTATTTGATTCCATGAAAGAGATCTTGGTCAGAAGACTGGGTTAAGGCATTGCATAAGATAAAAGTAAGAATACACGCTCAACTGAAGAGGTTACTTACTTAGATCGATAGAAATCGGAGGCTACTCAACTCGAATTAAGGAATCACCGATGTCCCTACACACTCACCAAATTAGATTTGGTTCTCCAAGATATAGATTAGAAGGAGTGGCCTTTCGGCCAAACGAATGGTATGAGCCCCTTTACCTTGATTGACCGAATTCAATTGTCCCCCAAAGATCCTTCAAATGCTGGCCAGATGCAGAAAGAATGTGAAAATGAGGCCCCCTACATTCAGCCAAGCACTACAGTACAAGATTAATTCCTTCATTTTATCAACCAGCAAGGAAAAAAAAAGAATTAAAAGGGAAGAGGAACACTTACCACCAAATGAGAAAAATCAATTGGGAAATTTAGGAGAGTGAGTGATGGCAATCTTCTGAGACAAGAACAAGTGAAGAGGAAAGAACAGTCAGAGATTCAGCTAATAGAAACAATAGGAACAAACTCAGAGAGAAGGAAGAAGAACAAATTTGACTTTGAATAGATGAGAAAGAAAACAAAAGGTGAATCACCAAAGTGTAAGTTGAAGATTCGGCTATGAAGAAACAATTGAGAGAAAATGATGAAACGGAGAAAGTGATAGGAGAGTTCGGCTAAGGAGTTATGAAATGTAAAGTGAATGTAAACAAAAGAATAGAGAGGGATTTGAGGTTTCGATTTTTGGTTAAAAGTAGAAAGAATGCCAAAAGTGAGGTTCCCCAAGAGATGATTTTGACTTGTGAATGAGAGAAGAAAAATAATTGTTCACTGATTGCCAAAAGTGAATAAGGTTTGATTCACTAATTCTCAACTCAAAGTAACCTATGGAAGAAACGGCACACACCTACACACACACACACCTCAAAACCTAAAATGAACCGAAGATGCAAGAAATGCCTAAGACCACTTTCGGCACAAGCACCTTGCTTAGCCCCCAAAATTGAAAGCTCCCCCTTTCAACCCCAAGCACATTCGGTCAATAAACCCAACAAGCCACCAACTCCTTGATCACCTCCTACATTCATTCCCCTCCCCACATTCGAATCGGTTTGAAAGATTCAACTTCCACCTTTCACTCTTGGCCTCTCATTTGAAATATTTGACTTAGTCCACTCCCACTCTTCAAGGTCCCTAGCTGAATCCATCACCTCCCATCCAGACACCAAAACAAATTCCCAAAAAGCAAACTATGCGACTCGAACCTGCTCCCTCACTGATCCCCTGTGGCGTCACTTACCTACCTCTTAAGTGGCATCTCCTTGCCACGTTACCACTGCACTTATTGTGTCAACAAACACAAGCACTAATCCTTAAAGTCTGTCCCAACCAGCTCTCTCCTAAAGTGCCTAAAATAGAAATTTATACCAAAACTTCAACTTAACCCCGAGCCTTCCTAGGGACCCCAAACATAACAAATTAACAAATAAAGCAAACTAAGCACACAAAAACATAACAGATGCAAAGCCCCTAATTCTCGGATGTTACATGGGACATTGGCATCGACTTGTGATTTACGTATAAGACCCTGTCTAGCACAGTGGCATCGATGTGTGATTATATATAAGACCACGTCTGGGACATTGGCATTGTATGAGCTTTCCGAATATCCAAGTATCCTTATTGATTCTGAATGGTTCAACGGGCAATATCAAGTTAAGATCGAATGTGAAATCGAGCTAAAAAGTCAGGTATGTGATAAGTTAAATGATTGAAAAAGTAAGGTAAGTATATACTTGAGATGAATATATGAAATATGCAATATGAAAGTGAGAATTATATATGCTTATGAATATATGTGTATTCGGCCAAGTTAATAAATTTTGATATTGTTCATTGATGGTATATGAGTTTCAAGTATGAAAAAAATGTATATTTGATTAAGATTGCTTGATTCGGCCTAGTTGATTTAATGTTAATGTTCATTTGATTATTATTTGCTTATGACTTACTAAGCTATTCAAGCTTACTGTGTGTGTTCATTTATTATTTATAGATTTTGAGAGCTAGTTACGAGCTCGAGGATCGTCAAGGAAATCTGTCACACTATCGATCGCTGTTTCAGTACTTTTAAAGCTTGAATTTTGAACCTATGGCATGTATAGTCTAGTATTTGTTTTGGTTAGTTTTGAGGTTGTAATTATTAAGCCATGCGAGAATGGCTAAATATGATGTTTAAGTTTATGAAATTTTGGTCATGATATATATGTGTGATATGCTTGGTATGATTTGCCATGGTGGTTTGATATAATTTGATTCAAGTGAATTAGGTATGGTTAATAAATGAGTTTTATGTGATGGTTAATATTTATATGTATTCGATTGTGATTTAAATTGTTTTAAGGTATGTTTCATGGTTTATACACTTGAAATGGTTGGTTTATAAGTTGGTATTGAGTAGTGAATGGTATTAAGGTTATTCAGCTATGTATTTAACTTATTTGGAAGTGCATTTTATGGTATAGTTTGTGTGTGAGGATGAACATGTGTTTCAGCTTGAATAATATGATATTGGATGGACAAGTCTTGGATTTATGTTTCATGTATCTATAAGCTACGGGATAACCTTGACATGAATTGAGAAAATTAGTATATATATATGTATTGTATGTTTGGCTATGCTATTTGACCAATTAGGTTCGGTTTATAAAGGCATGAATGTATATGTTTTGAATGTTATAAAGCGAAAATGAAATAAATAAGTTTGGTATAAGGTTCAAATTGAATATATAGTTGGTCTAGTGATTGGTTTTGTAATGGTATAGATGATGAATTTATAGTTGATGGTATAATGGACATTTTGATTCAGTTTTTATTGGTTTAGTATGCATATGTTTTATGCTTGATTGGTTGATCATTTTGGGTTTGGTTTTTAAATAGCACAAATAATGATTAAAGAGGTTGATTTTATGACATGGTTGTTAGCTTATAAACTAGACATGAAATATGTTATAATTCATATGCAAAGATGCCATAAATTGAATGTGATTAATTGCACATGCAGTTATGATGTTTAAAAGCAACATTTGATCCTTTTTGTGAAATTAACCTTTTTGCCGTATTTAGGTGTTTGAATATCATGGAATTAATGACTTCATTGTTTTAAGTATGTTATATTGATTCAATGTTTGGATTGGTTACCAAATTGAATTGGTTAATGTTTTAAATATGCAATATTTGTGAGTCATGTTTAGTAATGAACTATTGATTTGGTTTGAATTATTGACTGTTATAATAGAAGTAGTTAATACTGTAATTATATGTTTTAATTTAGTACATGAAAGGTGTCAAATGAATGTGCTGAGCTATGTCTTACGGTAATGCCTTGTAACCCTAATTCGATGATGGATACGGGTTAGGGATGTTACATACCATTTTTGGATCAATGTCCTGCTCAGTGCTGACTGCAATTATTATTGTACCAGTAAAGTAATTCATCAAATTGAGTGGAGATTTTTTGGGTAAAAATCAAGTTGCGAAGTGGGAAGGTAATTACATCAATATGATTTGAATCCTAATTATTGGAGAGTCAACAAGGGGCTTTAATCACTACTTCCTTATGTTTGTGAATGGTAGAGATTCTAAAGATGGTTACCGTCCCTTGCTAGATAATAGAGTTGAAAATTTTAGTGATAACAGTACCATCATTTTCTATAACAAGTTTTATAAAGCATACTTTGAGGCTGGCTTTGAAGAAAACAATTTAAGGTGTTTATAATGCGTTCTTTTTTAGTTTTCATTCATTTTCTTGAAAGCAAAAGGTCAAAAAAGGCCTAACTATATAAAATTAAAGAGTATCATCCAACATTAACTGGTGGATGAAATCCAAATTATCCAGACTAAACTCCAAAGCAACATTCCTATAATCATCCAATGTGCCAATCAATGTGCGACATAATTTACTAACCTATGGATAAAAGAAAAACTAACAAAATTAAAAGATTACGTAAGACCTCTCAAACAATATGATCATAAAGAGATAAATCAAGAGTTCAACTGTTAAATTTATTAACAATAAAAGCACAATCAAACTCTAAGATGACTCTAGCAAAACCTTTCTTAAGAGCCTTTTGAATAGCCCATTCCAAAATGAGAGCCTTGATTGAAGGAGTTTCTGTAACGCCCCAAATTTTTGGGCCTAGAAGAATTGGGCCTATTGGGCCTTGGGCATGTGAGTGTTTAAAAATTTGAGAATAAGAGAACGACACTAATGCAAGTTGGACCTCTTGGGTGAGTGATTTTAGAAGGTTAGAGGGCTTCCATGAAGTCCCGGGTTCAAACTTGGGCTTTAGGAAAAAATTGGTTTTAGGTGATAAAACCCCTGGGAGTAAGTAAGTAGGCTTTAAGAATAAAATGTGGGAAAAAATGACACAAGGAAGTAAGTGGTCTAGTGGCAAGGCGTCATTAAGGGTGTAAGAGAGCTTGGGTTCAAGTCTTGGCGCTTGTAATTCATTTTGATTTCCTTTTAAATGAACTTAGACTTTGGCCCATAGGCTTATATTTAGTTGTGCTTGTTTTGTTACACAAGGAGTCTACTGGTAAAGGTGGAAAATGGCGTGTGGTGTGTCCTAATGGTCTGAGGTTCAAAACCCTTGCATGTGAAAGGTGACTATTTTGATAATTTGGGGCGGTTTTGGAGGATTGGTGGAGGTATCCCACATCGGGAAGTTAGCATGAGAGTAGGCGAGAAGTTGGCTTTAAATAGAGCGACCTATGAGAAGAGTAAACATACCTTGGTTGGTGTTTGGTCATAGGAGTGTTCAGAGCGCGAATTAACTCTAGATTCCTATAAGGTGTGTATTTCGAACTACTCTAGCTGTAGAGCGGCAAATGCCAAAATTTTGGTCACACGGCGATGGTAGCCACACGAGCGTGTGGGCCCATTTGGGCCGAGAATGGGCCCTATGTAATGCCCCAAAATTTTGGGCCTAGATGAATTGGGCTATGGCATTGGGTCTCATAATTTTTTTTAAGCAAGAAAATGACAAATGCCATGTTGGCTTTAAGGGTTTAATAAACTTGGAGTATCTAGGGGTGTTGAAGAAGTTCTGGGTTCAAACTTTGAGGAGAAGAAATTTTTAATTAATTATTAAAGGAACCAGGGCGGTGAGTAGTTGGGCTTTTAAATAAAAATAGGGAAAAAAATCAAAGGGCCTTATCGTGGATTGGCTAAGTGATGCCACTTAGGGTATAGGAAGGTGGCGTTATGGGCTAGCAAGGAGATCCTAGGTTCGAATCCTAGCTTAGTATTTTTTTAAGAGTTTAATTTTGGCTTTCTAGAAGGCTGGAAGTGGTGCGATGATGGACTCTAAGGAGAGTGACCAGAAGAGAAAATTTAGGAAAAGGATTGGGGGGTTATTAGGGAGAAAAATGAGGAGATGAGATGGGGAAGAGTTGGTATCGATTGGGACTTTGGGAGGTGTAACATCTCGATTTAGGGTCTAGTTAGAGTAGTGGTGCAAGACCACAAATTTGAGGGTTATGAATGAGGTTTTTTTAGGTTTATACTATGTGTGCTTGTTAGTGTGAAAGTTTCATGAAGTATTTTTGTGAAATGGTGGTTGAATTGTCCAAAAGGACTAAATTGCAAAAGTTGCAAAATGTGAGATTCTAGAAGCTATTTGTGTGAAATAGCTTTAGAATATTAATTAGAGGTCTTTAATGAACAATTTTCCCAAATTTTAGTTTTGGCCAAAATTGGGCAAGGATGAGTTACAATAGGAAATTTATCAAAAAGGGTATTTTGGTCATTTGGTTATTTAAATGATTAAATAGGTGAAAAGATGATAAAAATTCATTCATCTTCTTCCCCAAGCTGTAGAAAATTTCAATAGCCATTGTTAGGGGTTCTTCAAAATTTTCAAGCTTGGTGGTAAGTGCTCTTAAGCTCGATTTTTGATATTCTTCCTATTTTTGAAGTCCTAGTAGCATGAGTAAGCTATTTTTAGCTATTTGGTGAGCTAAAATGGATGTTCAAAAATGTGCTTATGTATGACATGCATGTATTTTGATGTTTTATGGAAGAATATGAAAGCTTGATATAGTAGAAACATCTTTTGCTAAGTGGTTTTCCAAGAAAATGCATGTAGGGACTAGTTTGTGAAAATCTTGAGTTTGGTCATTGATGTAGTAATTTTGCTAAAGTATGAGATGTGAGTCAATTTAGTCAAAGTGTGAATTGAATAAGCTGGTTTATTTATTATAGATCAAGAAAGACAAAGCCCGGATTGAAATCGAGACAAAAGTAAGGTGGTGGACTAAATTGCACGTTTCTATACTTTTGAGTATCAAGGTAAGTCTATGCATAAACAATGCATTTATACTTACGAATTTATTAATGCTAGCTAGTGTGTAGCATGATTGAGAATGATTGAGAATGGTTGAGAATGATTGAGAATGATTGAGAACCTATGTGGGATGAATGTGTTAGAATTTGTGAATAAATGATAGAGTAAGTAAACATGTGAATGTGTGTTGATAATGCTAGATGGTGGGCTAAGTGCGATGCCATCTTAATGCATATTAATGATGAGCTAGCTATGTCCGATGCTATCGTTAGGTATATCGTCTAGTGGGCTAAGTGTGAGACCACTAGGATTACCTTTGCGGTAGGCTAAGTGCAATACTACCTTATTAATTGATTGTGGTGGGCAACGTGCGGAACCATTGAGACATTAGCTATGTGGATTAGCTGTGTGAATTAGCTGTGGGGATTAGCTTTGTGGATTAGCTGTGTAAATTAGTGGTGTGGATTAGCTCTTTGGTGGTAGTAGTGAGTAGTATATCTGTGTGGATGTGTTATCGAGTAATAACAATGTGTTGTATATTGTGTAAATGTGATATTGAATGCAGGGGGTGCATTCCAATGGTTATGAGTATGTGATTCATAATGTGTTGGAAATGTGATAAGGAATAGAAAGAGTAAGCATAGTTGTACCTTATATGTTAGTATAATGCTTATTGTTGTATAGCTTATACTATGATGCTTAATTGTTTATGTATAAACTTTTTAAGCTCAAAGCTTACTCCCTTTTCTTTTCCTTTGTTTATAGAATAAAAGTGGTGAACCGAGATACGAGGATCATTGGAAGATAGCCCGCATATCAACACACTCTGGTATATGAGATTCAATGTTTTGTATATGGCGTGTATAGGGGCTAGACAAGTTAGTGGATTTTTGTTGTATATGACTAAGATGTGTTGGCCTTTATATGGATAGTGAATTTTGTATAATGCCATAGTTGTTGGCTATGATATTATATGAAAAGATGTAGTTTTCTATGTGAGATTTCTTTTAAATTTAAGTTGATTATGGATGTGTTTTATGAGTGCATGTTGTGGATGCCATAAGGGTGAGAAGAGCTTAGCAAATAGCTTTGTTCTTATCCATGTGAATAGATACACGGACGTGTGTCTAGTCTATGTGTGACACACGATCAGTACACGAGCGTGTTCTCTGGCCGTGCGTCCCCTGCAGGTTAATCTTTTAAGTCAGGATAGACCACGGGCTAGTCACACGGCGTGTGACTAAGCATTGAGGCCATGTGAGTGAAGTCAGTATTACCATGGGTTGAAGGCATAGGCGTGTGTGACTACACACGGCGTGTCTCTTCTTACACGGGCGTGTTAGCCTTCTACAAAAGAGAAAATTTTTAAGATTCAAAAAAGTCATGGAATAGTCTCGAGAGCCCTCATATGTATGAATGAGGCTTCGTAAATTGACAATATGGTTGTTGAGATGACTTGTGAGAGAAGTCGATGAGCCTGAGTGGCGAATGTAAGGATTTTATTAAGGTAACGCCTTAAGCCAGTTCTGACATAGAACCCGGAAAGGGTGTTACATTTAGTGGTATCAGAGCTATGATTTAGTACATTCTAGGAATACCATAGCGGGTGTAAGAGTCTAGTTATACATGCCATAAAGTGTACAAATATAGTGTGGTGGCTTCTAATGATTTTAAACCTTGTTTTATATAGAATATGGATCCCGATCAATCTACTGCTGATGAAATAGCTAGTAATGCACCGACTCCTGCAAGGGACCCTACCTGTGCAAAGTGGACCGAGGCTAGGAGTCAAGGGGAAGAGGCACGAGAGGCCTTTCTCTAGATGATGGGCAATTGGTACTCGAACTTTGTTCGAGTGAACCCTAATGGTCAGCCTCCTCCACGTCCTCTTATACCTTAGCCAAATCCTGTGGCTCCCCAAGGTATGGATGTAGTGAGGATATCGAAACCCCTGGTGGATAAGATTAGGAAGCATGGGGCCGAGGAGTTTAGAGCTAAGGTAGATGATGACCCTGAGAGGGCGGAGTTCTGGTTAGAGAACTCGATGAGAGTATTTGATGAACTCTCATGTACACCTGAAGAGAGCTTGAAGTATGCCGTATCCTTGTTGAGAGATTAGACATACCACTGGTGGAAAACGCTGGCGTTAGTGGTCCCGAAAGAGCGGGTGATGTTGGACTTCTTTCTAGAAGAGTTCTAGAAGAAGTATATAAGCCAATGATTTACAGATTGGAAGAGGAAAGAATTCATCGAGTTGAAGCAAGGAAGAATATCACTAGCAGAGTACGAGAGTGAGCTTGTTAGGCTTAGCAAATACGCTCAGGAATGTGTGTCGATGAAGCCATCTTGTGTAAGAGGTTTGACGATGAATTGAATGAGGACATCAAACTCCTAGTGGGTATTTTGGAGTTGAAAGAGTTTGTGGTGCTAGTGGAAAGGGCAAGTAAGGCCGAAGAGTTGAGTAAAGAAAAGAAAAAGGATGTGAGTGAAGCTTGAGATGTTAGAAAAAGGTCGATGGGAAAGTCATATCAAGCCCATTCAAAAAGGTTCAAGGAAGTGAATCCTCGGACGATAGCCTTAGTGGGATATTCGCATCGAGACTCAGACAATATTCGTTCGGGTTCGAGGGTCAAGGCTACCTCTATGGAAAGTGTAGGCAATACGAAAGGTAAATCGGAGTGTCCAAGTTGTGGTAGGGATCACACCGAAGAGTGTTAGGGAAATAGTCAAAAATGTTACAAGTGCGGTTCCCCCGACCATTTTATTCGAAAGTTCCCCGAAAGGGATGATAAGGAAGAAAAGCAAGAGATGAGACCTAGTGACGTGTCTACAAGGGGTAGACCACCAAGGAACCCAAGAGGTAGGGTTAGTGGTAGAGGTACGTCCAAAGATTCTACTGTGAGACCGGAGGGTCGGGCACTTGCAAGGACGTATGCTATTCGCACTCGCGAAGAGGCATCCTCCCCAGACGTGATAACGAGTACTTTTTGTATCTTTAACACCCTTGTTATTGCTTTCATAGATCCCGGGTCTACTCATTCTTATATTTTCATGAGATTAGCATCTAGTTTGAATATGACCGTTGAGTCTATAGATATTGTGGTTAAGGTGTCAAACTCGTTGGGTAAGCATGAATTAGTGGACAAGGTGTGTAAAAATTGTCCTTTGATGTTTGAGAATCATTGTTTTTCAGTAGGCCTGATGTTGTTACTGTTTGATGAGTTTGATTTAATCCTAGGTATGGATTGGCTAACTACCCATAATGTTTTAATGAACTGTGGTAGTAAGTACATTGAGTTGAAATTTGAGAGTGGAGATGTGGTTTGGGTTCAATCAGGTGGAATAGATAGTTTACCTGTGATGATTTCTTCCTTAGTGATGGAGAAATGTTTGAGAAACGGTTGTGAGTCCTATCTCGCCTTTGTGATGAATACTCGAGAGAGTGGGGTAAAGTTTGAAATAGTGCCAGTGGTATGCGAGTGTCCGGATGTATTCCCAGAAGAATTACCCGGATTACCTTTAGTGAGAGAGGTTGAGTTTGGGATTGAATTGATTCTAGGAACGGCACCAATTTCTATTGCTCCATATTGAATGGCACCTGTAGAGTTGAAAGAACTGAAGATACAATTGCAAGTGTTGATAGATAAGGGTTTTGTAAGATCGAGTTACTCACCATGGGGTGCTTCGATATTATTTGTGAAGAAGAAAGATGGGTCTGTGAGGCTGTGTATAGACTATAGACAACTCAACAAGGTGACGGTGAAGAATAGATATCCTTTACCAAGGATTGATGATCTTTTTGATCAATTGAAAGGAGCTACAGTGTTCTCCAAGATAGACTTGAGGTCGGGTTATTATCAGCTCAGAGTGAAAGAGTAAGATGTGTTGAAGACTGCATTTCGATCAAGGTATGACCATTCTGAGTTTTTGGTTATGCCGTTTGATTTGACAAATGCACTTGTAATTTTTATGGATCTGATGAATCGTGTTTTCAGACCACATGTGGATAAGTTTGTAGTCATTTTTATTGACGATTATTAATTTATTCTTGGGATGAGAACGATCATGAGGAGTATTTGAGAATTGTCTTACAAACTTTAAGAGATAAGCAGTTGTATGCTAAGTTTAGCAAGAGCGATTTCTGGCTCAGAGAGGTCGGATTTTTGGGACACGTTGTGTCGGATGATGGTGTCAGAGTTGACCCAAGTAAGATTTTGGCTATTGTGGATTGGAAACAATCGAGGAATGTGTCAGAGGTTAGAAGCTTCTTGGGATTAGTAGGATATTACATACATTTCGTGAAGAGGTTCTTTGTTATTGCTACCCCAATGACGTAACTATTGCATAAAGATGTCAAGTTTAAATGGATTGAGACATGTCAACAGAGTTTCGAGAGACTGAAAACAATGTTGACTGAGGCACCAGTTTTGGTTAAACCAGAATCGGGGAAGGAGTTCATGATTTATAGTGGTGCGTTGTTTAATGGACTCGGTTGTGTGTTGATGCAAGTGGGTAAGGTAGTCGCTTACTCCTCAAGGTAGCTAAAGCCACACGAGAAGAATTATCCGACCCATGATTTGGAGTTGGCTGCGATTATTTTTGCGTTAAAGATTTGACAATATTATTTGTATGGTGAGCAATGCCAAATCTTTATGAATCATCATAGTTTAAGATATTTGATGGATCAGAAGGATCTGAATCTGAGACAGAGGTGGTGGCTGAAGTTGTTGAAAGACTATGAGTTAGTCATTGATTACGACCCGTGAAAAGCAAATGTGGTTGCGGATGCCCTGAGTAGGAATTCCTTGTGTGCTCTAAAAGTTATGGGCATGAGTTTAGCATTGTCTGATGATGGTGCTATTTTGGCAGAGTTGAGAGCTAAGCCACTATTTGTTCAACAGATTTGTGAGGCTCAGAGGAATGATAGTGAGATGCAAGCCAAGAGAGCTAAGTGCGAATCAGAAAGTGACTCTAATTTTTAAGTGGGCTCGAATTTTGTTTATTGTACTGTGATAGAATTTGTGTACCTAGAGATGAGGAGTTGGTCAAAAATATTTCGCTTGAGGCACATAGTAGTTATTTGTCAGTGTACCCGGGTAGTACAAAAATGTACAATGACTTGAGGAAGTTTTATTGGTGGCCGAGGATGAAAAGAGATATTTCAGAGTTTGTAGCAAAGTGTTTGATTTGTCAACAAGTGAAAGCTGAACATCTAGTGCCTTTGAGATTACTTCAACTAGTGATGGTTCCTGAATGAAAATGGGATCGGGTTACCATGTACTTTGTGACGGGGTTGCCGATGACTCTGAGAAAGAAGGATGCTGTGTGGGTTGCTGTGGACAGATTAACAAAGTCGGCTCACGTTATCCCAGTACGTGTTGATTATTCACTGGATAAGTTAGTTGAGTTGCATATGGCAGAGATAGTAATATTGCATGGTGTACCTATGTCTATTATATCGAATAGCGATCCAAGGTTTACTTCGAGATTTTGGAAAAAGTTGCAAGAGGCCATGGGTACAAAATTAAATTTTAGTACTGCATTCCATCCGCAAACTGATGGTCAGTCTGAAAGAGTGATTCAAGTTCTTGAAGATATGCTTCGATGCTGTGTGCTAGAATTCGTAGGTAGTTGGGAGAGATATCTACCTTTGGTCGAATTTGCCTACAACAACAGTTATGAATCGAGTATTTAGATAGCTCCGTATGAAGCCTTGTATGGTCGTAAGTGTCGTACTCCTTTGTATTGGACCGAACTTAGTGAGAAGCGGATCCATGGGGTTGATCTAGTAAAAGAAACTAAAGAAAAAGTGAAAGTAATCCGTAATAGTTTGAAAGCTACCTTGGATCGACAAAAATCTTATGCGGATTTGAAAAGAAAACAAATCGAATTTGAAGTGGGTGATAAAGTTTTTTTGAAAGTGTCCTCGTGGAAGAAGATTATGAGATTTGGACGAAAGGGAAATTGAGTCCAAGATTTATAGGGCTGTATGAGATTACAGACAAAATTGGACCTGCAGCATACCAGTTGGCCTTAGGTAGAGTTAGAAAAGATTCATAATGTGTTACATGTGTCGATGTTACGACGGTAGAGCTCCGATCCCTCACATGTGTTTCCTTCAACGGAAATTTAGATAAGATTGGATATGTCATATGAAGAGGAGCCGATTAAGATCTGGCTTGAGAGGTGAAACAGTTGAGAAATCAGAGCTTAGCATTAGTGAAAGTGTTGTGGCAAAAACACGGTGTGGAAGAAGCTACGTGGGAAACAGAAGAGGCTATGAGAGAACAATATCCAAACCTCTTTACTAATAATGTCTTCGGGGATGAAAATCTCTTAAGGGGAGAGAGTTGTAACATTTTGGTTTAGGGTCTAGTCAAAATAGTGGTGCGAGACCACAAATTCGAGGGTTATGAATGAGTTTTTTTAGGTTTATACTATGTGTGCATGCTAGTGTGAAAGTTTCATAAAGTATTTTTGTGAAATAATGGTTGAATGGTCCAAAAGGACTAAATTACAAAAGTTGCAAAATGTGGGATTCTAGAAGCTATTTGTGTGAAATAGCTTTATAATATTAATTAGAGGTTTTTATGAACAATTTTCCCATATTTTAGTTTTTGGACAAAATTGGGCAAGGATGAGTTAAAATAGGAAGTTTATCAAAAAGTTTATTTTGGTCATTTGGTTAGTGAAAAGATGATAAAAATTCATTCATCTTCTTCCCCAAGCTACAGAAAATTTCAATAGCCATTGTTAGGGATCTTCAAATTTTTCAAGCTTGGTGGTAAGTGCTCTTAAGCCCAATTTTTGATATTCTTCGTATTTTTGAAGTCCTAGTAGCATGAGTAAGCTATTTTTAGCTATTTGGTGAGCTAAAATGGATGTTCAAAAATGTGCTTATGTATGACATGCATGTATTTTGATGTTTTATGGAAGAATATGAAAGCTTATTGTAGTAGAAACATCTTTTCCTAAGTGATTTTCCATGAAAATGCATGTAAGGACTAGTTTGTGAAAATCTTAAGTTTGGTCATACATGTGTGATTTAGTGAGAATGGATGAATGCTATAGTTGAATAAGTGATTCAGCTAAGCATGAAAGGCTAGAAAGTTGAATAAAATTCACTTTACGAGCCTTGAGGCTAAAGTGTAATATGAGAAAGTTTAGGTGAAAAATAGTAATTTTGCTAAAGTATGAGATGTGAGTCAATTTAGTCAAAGCGTGAATTGAATAACCTGATTTATTTATTATAGATCAAGAAAGACAAAGCCCGGATCGAAACCGAGGCAAAAGCAAGGTGGTGGACTAAATTACACGTTTCTATACTTTTGAGTATCGAGGTAAGCCTATGCATAAACAATGCATTTATACTTACGAATTTATTAATGCTAGCTAGTGTGTAGCATGATTAAGAATGATTGAGAATGGTTGAGAATGATTGAGAATGATTGAGAACCTATGTGGCATGAATGTATTAGAATTTGTGAATAAATGATAGAGTAAGTAAACATGTGAATGTGTATTGATAATGCTAGATGGTGGGCTAAGTGTGATGCCATCCTAATGCATATTAACGATATGTGCGATGCTATCGTTAGGTATACCATCTAGTGGGCTAAGTACGAGACCACTATGATTACCTTTGCGGTAGGCTAAGTGCGATACTACCTTATTAATTGATTGTGGTGGGCTAGGTGCGGAACCACCGAGACATTAGCTGTGTGGATTAGCTTTGTGGATTAGCTGTGTGAATTAGCTGTGTGGATTAGCTTTGTGGATTAGCTGTGTGAATTAGCTGTGTGGATTAGCTATGTGGTGGTAGTAGTGAGTAGTATATCTGTGTAGATGTGTTATCGAGTAATAACGATGTGTTGTATATTGTGTAAATGTGATATTGAATGCAGGGGTGCATTCCAATGGTTATGAGTATGTGATTCATAATGTGTTGGAAATGTGGTAAGGAGTAGAAAGAGTAAGCATAGTTGTACCTTATATGTTAGTATAATGCTAATTGCTGTATAGCTTATACTATGATGCTTAATTGTTTATGTATAAACTTACTAAGCTCAAAGCTTACTCCCTTTTCTTTTCCTTTGTTTATAGAGTAAAAGTGGTGAATCGAGATACGAGGATCATTGGAAGATAGCCCACATATCAACACACTTTGGTATATGAGATTCAATGTTTTGTATATGGCATGTATAGGGGCTAGACAAGTTAGTGAATTTTTGTTTTATATGGCTAAGATGTGTTGGCCTTTAGATGGATAGTGAATTTTGTATAATGCCGTAGTTGTTGGCCGTGATATTATATGAAAAGATGTAGTTTTCTATGTGAGATTTCTTTTAAATTTAAGTTGATTATGGATGTGTTGTATGAGTGCATGTTGTGAATGCCATAGGGGTGAGAAGAGCTTAGAAAATAGCTTTGTTCTTGTCCATGTGAATAGATACACGGACGTGTGTCTAGGACATGTGTGACACACGGTCAGTACACGGGCGTGTTCTCTGGCCGTGCGTCCCCTGCAGGTTAATCTCTTAAGTCAGGATTCAGGATTGACCACGAGCTAGTCACACGGACTGTGACTAAGCTTTGAGGCCGTGTGAGTGAAGTTAGTATTCACCACGGGTTGAAGGCATGGGCGTGTGTGACTACACACGGGCGTGTTAGCCCTGTACAAAAGAGAAAATTTTTAAGATTCGAAAAAGTTCCAGAATAGTTTCGAGAGCCCTCGTATGTATGAATGAGTCCTCATAAATTGAGAATGAGGTTGTTGAGATGACTTTTGAGAGAAGTCGATGAGCCTGAGTGGCAAACGTGAGGATTTTATTAAGGTAATGCCTTAAGCCGGTTCTAGCATAGAATTCGGGTAAGGGGTGTTGCAGGAGGGGTAGGCAGAGTTCGGTTTTGTGCATAAATAGGGGGTGCCGAATTCCCTCTGTGCTATTTCGGCAATTGGAGTTCCCTTTGTGCTATTTTGGCAACTATAGTGCTCTGCTGAATTCTCCTTTACTTTTTCTATTCTAAACCTCGCCTCTTCCTTATGTGTTTTCTTTTCTTCTCTCCTAAAGCCTTAGATCGAATATCATTCTCTTCTTTCTCCATTGCTTGTGTCGTCCTACCTTCATCTCAATTGTTGGGGACCGAATATTCGTGACTTCAAAAGTTGAAAACCTTTGCTCTTAGAGACGATTTCTTCATCTCTGGAAACCTTGTGCCGAATACTCTAGTGACCAAATCTCTGTCATGCTGTCATCATTCCTTTGATTTTTGGTGGATTGGATCTTGGAAAAATTGGAATCAAGCTTGGATCTACAAGTCTCTGCCGAAAAGCTATCCATAAGTTTCATTTTTTGGGTAAGTGTTCTTGATTTTGGGTTAAGTTGGCCGAATAGTCTATAGTAAGGGAAAAGGGTGACTTAAGTGGATACAAGTCACCTATTATTTTGTCTTTAATGATTAAGATTGATGCAGATCTAGGGGATATTCATGAGTAGTAGCTAAAGAAAGGCTATTAGGACTATTGGCACACGGTAAAGTTGTGGTAGGGCTTCGATTTTTAGTAAATATTGTGGTTAGTGTGTGATTGATTGGAGGTTGGTATTGGTTGTAGGTTCAAGGCTGAGGATAGTGTAACAGGTCTCATTTACCAAGTGTGTACATACACTTCACACAGGACAAAGCTGCAAAAGCCGAAATCCCAAAAAAATCAAAATGTCGAAAAGCCGAAAGGTTGGCGCCGGCAACCACACGAGCGTGCGAACATTCGTGTGGGAACACCGATACGACTATCGGGACCAAGAGAGCGATCTCATGGTCTTGGGCCACTATTTGGCCAATCGGGCCAGAGGGGCTAAATGGGCCTACCGAGCTCGTGGGCCCAAATTGGCAAGAGTTGATATGTGAAATTGAATGATGGATTGATATGGATGATTCTATGATTTGATTATGATCGGGCCTAATGGGCTACATATACATGATTGGGCTTAATGGGCTATATGGACATGATTGGGCTTAGTGGGCCTTATGAGATTTTAGAAATGCATGCTAGGGTTTTAATGGACTCTAGGCTTAGTTCTGATGAATTCTTAAATAGCACAAAACTTAATTTAATAATCAAAAATGTCTGTGGATAAGTCGCTAGGGTAGAGTGTGGCAATGGACATATGCATGTCTAGGATTGGATCTAGGGAGAGCTTGGTACTTAAGCGGTCCTAGTGACCCACCTCCTCTTCTCTAGAATCCTACTTGGTGCACAGTGTCTGTTCACTTTAGCCGCGAGGAGTTATTGACGGGCCAAGGTTCGTAATTAAGACCCATACTGTTAAAAATTACTGAAATACCCCTGTAGGGTAGAATTACTGAAATACCCTTGATTTGTGAAATGACTAAAATGCCCCTATGTGTTGATTGTAAGATTTATGGATGTTACATGTACATTTGCTGCATTCATATGATATTCTATTTAGGATGCATATGGGTGGGAATTTTGGAACGGAGGAAGTATATGAGGATCGCATGGTTGCTTGACAACTGTGGATCCACCGATGGCAATGTTAGGTAGTACCGCAACCTGGCTACCCTTGATGTGTATCGGATGGGTGGGTCAATTTAGAAATTCGCATAGATGTGTTTTGGCGGGACGGAGATGATGTGTACCAGTTGGATTATTTGGAGAGGGTTTGCATTGCATTGCATGTATGATATTATTATGTTTATAATATGATATGTATGCTATTTTTTTGACGAGGGTCATAGACACTGAGTTTTGAAAACCCACTCCTTCTTTTACTTTTCTCGGTGATCTTCAGTAGGCGGTTCGACGGATGGAGGGACTCACAGGTGGCCAACTAGCAAGACGATTAGACTTGTTTTTCTCAATATCTAAATTCTAGATTTTAAGTTATTTTATTTCGGATTGTAATAAGGTTTGCCTCTAATTATTATTCCATTACTTCCACAATGCATTGTAATTTTGAAACAGAACCTGGATTTATTTCTTTTAAGTATATTTCAAGTTTTTTTTTGAAAATAATTGTGTTTTAAGAACGAGCTTCCGTTGTTAAAGGAAATTTTTACATAGTAACAAGGAAATGGTTTTTGGCTACACCTTGTTTTGAAAGCAAACTGGATTTTACTTAACTTTTCTCTAGAAGGGTTTTCAATGAAAGGTTTTCGCAAAAACACTTCAATGTGACACACCGGATCCGAGCCAAACTTCTAAGTCGGGTTTGGGGTGTTACACCCTAGGCCCATTCGCATCATTATCTCTATTTAGAATACTTTGGTTTAACTGGGCAAACCGCAGTTTGATCACTCTAGTGAAGGTGACGACGCTCGTGATTATTCAGTACTTTACGTGATAAGGTGTGTATCCGTATACACTATTCTGATTGTTAATCGGTTGAAAAGCCAAAGGTCCGTATATTGTACTATCTTGATTGTTGATCAGCATTATGCCGAAAAGCCGAAACACCGGCGAATGAGGCCATACGAACGTGCAATCACGCGTGTGGTAAATTGAGCTCACGGAGCGTGAGCGTGTGATGAGAAAGGCCACCATGAGCGAATTCATGGGCTTGGGCCGTAGTGGGTCACTTGGGCTAGAATGGGCCTCGATGGGCCTAATGGGCCGTATGGCTCGCGAATGCAAGTCACACTGTTAAATGGAACATAGATAGGCGTATCATGTCGTGCACATGACTTAGGTGCTCTGGGTCGCGTAAGGCCAAAAGGGGGCCGTGTGGGCCCAAATGGCTTGTGGGCCCACACAGATGAAATGTCCATGATGCGATAAGTTATTGATTTGGGCTGTGCCATTGCATAGCCGTGGTTGATTCTAGGCTAATTGGTCCACACGAGTGTGTGGGCCCACTTGGGCAGGGAAATGAGCCTTAGGCTCATTTTCACCGTTAAGTCAATTTAGATTTCCTAAGTCGCTCGAAGCGACGGTGGACCTTCTGTTGGGACTTTAATACCTTGGTTTGCAAAATCACCAAAATACCTTGGCTTGTGAAATTACTGAAATACCCCTAATTCGTAAAATTACCAAAATACCCTCGATTCACAAAATAACCAAAATACCCTCGATTTGCAAAATTATCGAATTACCCTCGAGTTACAAAATTATCGAAATACCCTCGATTTGTAAAATTACCAAAATACCTCGATTTACGAAATTACCAAAATACCTCAGTTTGTAAAAATTACTGAAATACCCTTAGTTTGTAAAATTACTGAAATACCCTCGATTTGTAAAATTACTGAAATACCCTTGATTTGTAAAATTACTGAAATACCCTCAATTTGGAAAGTTTTTGAAATACCTCTGATTTGTGAAATTACCGAATGACCCATGATTTATGGAATTGCTAAAATACCCTTGGCTTATAAATTACTGAAATACCTCGAGTTACAAAATTACCAAAATACCCTGAGTTGTGAAATTACTGAAATACCCTTGTAGGGTAGAATTACCGAAATACCCTTGAAGGGTAGGATTACTGAAATACCCTTATAGGGAAAAATGACTGATTTGCCTTTGTGGGTAAATAACTGACTTGTGCTATGACTTGACCGATTTGACTGTGATCGTATGACTGTGTTTTAACAGAATTGATTGTGGGCGTGTGTCTGATATGTTGCTAATATGTGTTGAAATGACTATTACTAAGCATGGCCATTTTGCATACACGTGTAATGATTGAACATGACATACACGACATATTGCATGGGGTTGGGACTTGTGTTGGAGGAAGTACTGCACTAGGGGCTCTGCCACGTTTTACTGCCCTAGTGGCTTCGCCACTTATACTGATTTTAGTGTCTTGGCCACGTTCACTGTTATTAGAAGCTCTGCTGCGTTAGTACTATGTACTAGTGGCTTTGCCACGTTTTACTCTTATAGTGGCATCGCCACGTGAGCTGATTTTAGTGGCTTGGCCACTTTTATTGTTATTAGCAGCCCTGCTGCATTTGTACTATGTACTAGTGGCTTTGCCACATTTTACTGTTATAGTGGCATCGCCACGTGATCTGATTTTAGTGGCTCAGCCATGTATACTATTATTAGCAGCTTTGCTACGTGGTTATTGGTAGCTAGGTTGCGTTATTAGTGTGTAGGGCTGGATGGGTCGAGTTGGTCCCCACATGGTGTGTGGGTTGGTACAGGTGGTGTGTTGGCTGGATCGAGGTGGGATGCATCCTCATACTATTGCATTCTTATTTATGAGATCTGTCCCTATAATGGGCTTAGGCCTACTTGTTCTATTATTGGTTTGGGCTAGGCCTAATTGATTCTGTATGAGCTGTGACACAAATGATATGGTAGTGGGTTTATGCCCACGTATGCTCTGAATTGGACTGTACTATTTCTATTAAAGGGCTTTGGCACAGACTATTTCAGGTTCTGTTTCTGTATACTGATGGATACTCTAGTAAGGGGATTGCACACTAAGTTTTCATAAACTCACCCCATTTTTAACTGTGCAGGTAATCCCCAGCTTTGACGGATCGGAGCTGCGAGGGACTCGGAGAAGACCACACACTGCTTATGCTTACTGTTTTGATTATTTACTTTTAAACATTTTGATTTGGGTTGTAATAAGGCCTCTCTATTTTTAACTTATTAGTTGTGATATTTATTTATGATGTTTTATAACTGCTAAAAGTGGAATACGATTTCCAAAATGATAACTATATTCAAAACACTACGTTTCCTCAACGTTTTCAAAATGCTTCTGCAACTCAACTTTTAAACATCACATTTTTGTAAATTGTTTATTTTAAATATGCTTTCGCAACAGATAAGGCTTTAAAAGTAATTACGTTTTCAAGTGGATAACAATTGCTTAAGTGTTATGAGTTTTAACAAAGAGGCTTTAACTCTCAAACAAGTTTTAGCAACAAGAAATATGGTTTTGAAAAACACTTCCACGTGAAATGCCAAATTTGGGCCTAACTTTTAGGCTGGGTTTGGGGTGTTACATTTAGTGGTTTGAGAGCCAAGTTGCAGAACTCAGCTGTGGATTGGGTTTTCAAAATTGAATTTCTAAAAGTATTGTTTCAAAAAGGCTTGAAAAGATTTAAAGTTTTGAAATTGTATTGACCATTTTTAGAAAGTGTGGTACACCGTGTCTTCGCGCTGAATCTGTAAGTTTTCTGAATAGTTTTGTCTGTTTTGAAATTTAAATACAGTGAGTTAGAATATGATGGTTTCCTTAGATATTAGACTGTACTGTGATGCATAAATTTAGAATTTGTATTTATTCTGACTGATGTTTTGGATATGGAAATTATATTTGTATGATATCTATCTGCTCTAGTGGATAGGTATTTTAGGTGTGCGTAAAAGGTAATATTTTAGAATCAGAGTGCGCAGTGGTATCATAGTGGAGGAACCTATGATGTGCGGCTATTATATAGTTGGAAATTTCAAGGATGAAATTTTTTTAAAGGGGTAGATTTGTAACGCCCCGAATTTTTGGGCCTAGAAGAATTGGGCCTATTGGGCCTTGGGCATGGGAGCGTTTAAAATTTTTGAGAATAAGAGAACGCCACTAATGCAAGTTAGACCTATTGGTGAGTGATTTTAAAAGGTTAGGGGGTTTCCATGAAGTCCCAAGTTCAAACCTGGGATTTAGAAAAAATTTTGGTTTTAGGTGAATAAAACCCTAGGAGTAAGTAAGTAGGCTTTAGGAATAAAATGTGGGAAAAAATGACACAAGGAAGTAAGTGGTCTAGTGGCAAGGCATCATTAAGTGTGTAAGGGGGCTTGGGTTCAAGTCTTGGCGCTTGCAATTCATTTTGATTTCCTTTTAAATGAACTTAGACTTTGGCCCATAGGCTTATATTTAGTTGTGCTTATTTTGTTACACAAGGAGTCTACTGGTAAAGGTGGAAAGTGGCGTGTGGAGTATCCCATTGGTCTGAGGTTCGAAACCCCTTACATGCGAAAGGTGACTATTTTGCTAATTTAGGATGGTTTTGGAGGATTGATGGAGGGATCCCACATCGGGAAGCTAGCATGAGAGTAGGCGACAAGTTGGCTTTAAATAAAGTGACTTATGAGAGAGTAACCATACCTTGGTTGGTGTTTGGGCATAGGAGTGTTCAGAGTGCGGATTAACTCCAGATTCTTATCAGGTGTATATTTTGCACTACTCTAGCTGTAGAGAGGCAAGTGCCAAAATGCCGTCACACGGCGATGGTAGCTACACGAGCGTATGGGCCCATTTGCATCATTATCTCTGTTTAGAATACTTTGATTTAATTGGGCAAATCACAGTTTGATTGCTCTAGTGAAGGTGGCGGCGCTCGTGATTATTCAGTACTTACGTTATAAGGTGTGTATCCATTTACACTATTCTGATTGTTGATCGGTTGAAAAGCCGAAGGTGCGTATATTGTACTATCTTGACTGTTGATCGAAATTATGCTGAAAAGCTGAAACACCGGCGAATGATGCCATATGAGCATGCAATCGCGCGTGTGGTGAACCCAGCTCATTGAGCGTGAGTGTGTGATGAGAAATGCCACCATGAACGAATTCATGGGCCTGGTGTAATATCCTGATTTGGTGGGTCTGTGCATTTGGTATGTTGTATGGCTAAGTTGGTAGGTTGAGGCTTTGAGGTATGTATTGGGCTCAGGTTTGGACTTAAATCTGGGTTAGGTTGCTTATAAATAGTGCTAGTTTATAATTTAAGTTAAGTTAAGTAATTATGTTTAGTAGTAAGTTGGGCTCGTGGCCCAAAGTTTGGAGGTGCTATGGGTGAGCATAGAGGTGGCGTCACTTAGGAGGGAGATTGGGCCATGTTTGGTCGCTTGGGGCCCAAGTTTATGGGGTCCAAAATTTGGCACTCCTAGGGGGGAGGGGAGGATGGCACATGAGCTACATTTTAGGAGTTTTAATTCTTTTATTTTTTGTTAATTAAAAGCTGATAATAAGGAAGGGAAGAGTTGGTTTTAAGGTGGTCTCATCTAAGGAAAGGATAATGGATGTGATGATAGATGGATAAAAGTTATCAGGAAAGGGGAGAGTTGGTGAAACTCTAACTCTGAAGGTGTGTGTGTAGCCGAAATTAGTAGCCAGTTGTCCATCTTTTCTTTCATTTGTTTTCTTCTTTTCTTTCTTTTCACATACTTTTCTCTCTTCTAGCCGAAATTCCCTAGCCTTATTTCCCTCTCCAAAATTCTTCTAAAAGCTGAATCCCCTCTGTTCATACTCCTTCTCCCATAGCCGAATCTACAAGGGTGGTTTCGTTTTCCAAGGTGCACCATAGCCTAATAGTCTTCAAGGGGGTTGGTGAGTTTTCGGGATTTTTCTTCTCTGCGATTTCTCTATTTTTCATCAAGTTTCTAATCCAAATCATTTGTTCTAAGGCTCTATCGATTTCACTCTCTGCTCTTGGTAGCGAATCTCTTCTTGAGATCTCAGAGTGCCGATTGGTGGAAAAGTCAAGTAGGTGGTGGTAGGTTCGGCCGAATGGCCACTTTCTTGTTCCTTTCGTTTTGGTCGAATATCATAGGGTGCTCGATTGGTTGTGATTATCGATTTGGTTTAATACTTTTGGTGGTTGGCCGAATGTAGGTAGGGTGGTGAAGTTTTTAAGGATTTTTCGGGATTTGATAGATTAGGTAAGAGTTTGTTTAAAGTGTTATAGTTATTAAATTAATTGGATCTCATCGTTTTATTGGTTTAGTGACAAAGGGGTTATTATGGACACTAATAACAGTCAAGCGATAGAAGGGGTTGGATCTATAAACCCAACGCCAAAATACAAGAAATGATCAGTATCGGGAGTACGTGATTGGCCATCGGGGTGTGGGCTGACATCGGATATAGATTATATGCCGGTAGTGGTAGTTTCAAGTGACAGTAGCGTAGAAGCGGTGTGAGCATTAGTACGAGAACCAGGTGTGTAACTCTTACACACTTTCTTTACTTAATATGCTAAATGTTATGTGATGATAAAAGTCGAAGTGATGATAGCGATTACTAAGTTACCCTTGTGGGTAAAAATGAGGATAGGGTAAGTTGTTATGGTTGCTAACGTTAATTAAAATGTGAACTATAAGTGCATGCCATTCTTATTCAATACTCTACATGTTGAAGCATGATCATACTTGTATTGTGAGCACGAACATGTGATATGGGTGTTGAGAGGAGGGGGAAGTATGATCTATCGACCGTCACCAAGTGGTTTGGTACCACATGTGGGTTGGCCCCACATATTATAATATTGTGACTATGTCTCGTTGGTTTGGCACCACCAGTGGTTTGGTACCACATATGTTTATTTGTGACTTCGGTCACCAGTGGTTTGGCAACATCAGTGGTTTGGTACCACAAGGGGTAGATTTGGGAGATATGGATGGATATCTAGGTTGATTGGTTGCATGACATGCATATTTGTATATGAAATTGTGTAAGAGCATAATGTCTTTTGGGATGGGGGTTTACACACCGAGTCTAGGTGACTCGCCCCTTCCTTTATATTTTGCATATAAACCTTAGATCGTGGATTTGGAGCCGGGGTAGACTCGAGGTGGCCATGCTCAGCATTCATTTTATTTTAATGTTTTCTATATGGACTTAGTTATTTTCTTTAAATTGGGTTTTTAGTTCTGTAATAAGGCCTCTTAAGTATTATTTTGGGACATTTTATTTAGTTGTTTCTTAAAGTTTCCATAAGTATGCCGGTAAAACTATGAAATTGGGTGTTTTCAAAACTCCAAACAAATACTTGTTTTCTAAAGTGTACACTGACTAAGTATTAAATACGGAGTAACAATAAGGCAACCAAGTTTTTCCAGAACAAGTTTCAACATGTTTTAGACATCACAAGCTCCAACGACGTATTCTTCAAAATGTTACAATAGGACTCTCTTTAACCAAGTCGACAAATTAGTTTTCAAAACTTTTCTTACCCATGGCACACCATATTCGGTCGTAGGGTTTTGACCGGGTTTGGTATGTTACACCTGGGCCATAGTGGGTCACTTTGGCTAGAATTGGCCATAGGGCCCGCGAATGCAAGTCACACTGTTAAATGGGAAATAGATAGGCTTATCATGTCGCGCACATGACTTAGGTGCTTTGGGCCGTGTAAGGCCGAAAGGGGGCCGTGTGGGCCCAATGGGCTTGTGTGCCCACACAGATGAAATGTCCGTGATGCGATAAGTTATTGATTTGGGCTGTGCCGTTGCATAGCCGTGGTTGTTTCTAGGCTAATTGGGCCACACGAGTGTATGGGCCCACTTGGGCAGGGAAATGGGCCTTAGGCTCATTTTCATCGTTAGGTTAATTTAGATTTCCTAATTAGCTCGAAGCGATGATGGACCTTTTGTTGGGTTGTTAATTCTCAGTTTGTAAAATTACCGAAATACCCCTACTTATGAAATTACTAAAATACCCGATTAATAAAATTACCAAAATACCCTTGATTCACAAAATTATCAAAATACCCTCGATTTGCAAAATTATTAAAATACCCTCGAGTTGCAAAATTATCGTAATACCCCTAGTTTGTAAAATTATCGAAATACCCCTGACTTGTAAAATTATCGAAATACCCTAGTTTATGAAATTACTGAAATACCACGATTTGCAAAATTACTAAAATACCCTCAGTTTGTAAAATTACTAAAATACCCTCAATTTGTAAAATTACTGAAATACTCTCGGTTTGTAAAATTACTAAAATACCTTCAGTTTGTAAAGTTATGAAATACCCCTGATTTATGAAATTACCAAAAGACTTGTGATTTATGGAATTGATGAAATACCTTTGGTTTACAAATTACTGAAATACCCTAATTTACAAAATTACCAAAATACCCTGAGTTGTGAAATTACTAAAATACCCCTGTAGGGTAGAATTATCGAAATACCCCTAAAAGGTAGGATTACCGAAATACCCTTATAGAGAAAAATGACTGATTTGCCCTTGTGGGTAAATGACAGACTTGTGCTATGATTTCACTGATTTGATTGTGATCGTATGACCGTGTTTTAACTGAATTGACTGTGGGCATGTGTCTGATATGCTGTTAATATGTGTTGAAATGACTGTTACTAAGCATGGCCATTTTGCATACACGTGTAATGATTGAACATGACATACACGACATATTGCATGGGGTTGGGACTTGTGTTGGAGGAAGTATTGTACTAGTGGCTCTGCCATGTTTTACTGCTCTAGTGGCTTCGCCACGTATACTAATTTTAGTTGCTCAGCCACGTTCACTATTTTTTACCTCTCACTGCGTTAGTACTATGTACTACTGGCTTTGCCATGTTTTACTGTTATAGTGGCATCGCCACCGATCTGATTATAGTGGCTTGGCCACATTCATTGTTATTAGCAGCTCTGCTGCATTAATACTATGTACTAGTGGCTTTGCCACGTTTTACTGTTATAGTGGCATCGCCACATGATCTAATTTTAGTGGCTCAGCCACGTATACTGTTATTAGCAGCTTTGCTGTGTGGTAATTGGCAGCTAGGCTACGTTATTGATGTGTAGGGATGGGTGGCTGATAAACCATAGTATAAACATATTTTAATCCCACATTTGGCATACTTTTGGATGATTTAACCCTTGAATTATGGAATTCGATGCTCCTAATTCTTTAATTTCATATTTTATACTCAAGAGAGCTTACGGAGTCAAAAAAATGAGAAACAGACCAAAAAGGGACAAAATGGGCCTACATCAGATCACACGGCTTAGACTATCAACCACGGGCAGATCACACGGCCGTGTGTGGTGAGTAGGATTGAATACGGCCAAATGAGTCCACCACGGGCGTGTCCCAGTTGAAACTAAGAAGAGTTTTATTCGGAATAGGATACTTGAGAGCCAAGTAAGGCATCTCAAAGCTTATATAAACATCCTAGAGGGCAGCCTAAAGGAGTTGACGGGACGTCAAATAGATGCCGAGTAGAAGGAGAAAATACTCCAAGATAGCCGTCGGGAACAACTTAGGAGAAGGATCTCTATCAAGACTGAGGATCTCTCATAAGTTCTTTAGGAGTTTTTGGGTTTTCATTATGTTTTGTGGTTTTCCCTATTTTATGATGTTTTCCTCTTCTAGTATGATCTAAATCCCTTTGATACCTAAGGGGATAAAGCCTATGACAAATCTTATTATTTGATTTATGAGATAAATACTTGTGCTTATTCTTAATTGTGAGTTTTATTCTTATTTTGATAATTCATGTTATTGATTCAAGTAGAATGTGCTTATTCAGTGGAGCAAAAGTCCCTGTTTAACATAGATCAACACAATTAAGAGGATTTGATTACCACACTAGAAATATGGTGATGAAAATCTATCGGATTAGGGTCAAACCTAATATGGGAATCCATAGATCAAATTAATGCGATAATAGGGGTTTTAATTAGAAAGAGATTTCAATTAATTAACCTAGAGTCAGTTGTTAGTAGCCTCGAAAGAGGCATTAGTATAATTCAAGGATTTCTACGGATTAAGTCAAGTGAATAAATCACATGAATCAAATGTAATAAGTGAAGTCTAGGTGGATTCTTCCTTAGGTGTTGTCCATCTCATATAAGTTGTCCAAAGTATTTTCCCAGTTTACTCCTTGTCAAGTTCATAAGTTAATTAGATTAGTTAGTTAAATTAAAAGCAAATCCCCCTTAATTACTAGGCTAGATAATAAAAAGATAGTTATTACTAAGTACTCTTGGTCCTTGAGGATACGATATTCCGGACTCACCACAGCTATACTATTGTTCGATAGGTGCGCTTGCCTTTGTCGAAATAATAGTTAGTTTCAAGCTTCCATTAAGTTTTTGGTGCCGTTGCCGGGGGCTAAGACATTAGGAAAACTAAATTTTTATTACTTTAGCCATTTTATTTATTTGTAATTTATATTTATTTTATTTTTAACTTTACTAATTCCTTTTATTCGTTTCTAGAAGGTACCTCTAGTTTATGACTAGAAGGAACTTGACATGACCCTTGATTTTTGACAGTGATATAGAAGGTACCATTTGCGAAAATCGTAGGGAAATAAGGCGAAGCCTACAGTACCTAGAAGAAGCGCAAGAAAATGATCCCGATACTACCAAAGAGATGGCTGATAATAATCCACTACCTTCTGTGGTGGCAGCAAACCCAGTGATCAAAATCCTGCTCCTCGTACTATGTATGATTATGCTAAACCTAATTTAACAGGAACCAAATCTAGTATTATTAGACCTGCTGTTGCTGCAAATAATTTTGAACCGAAACCTAACATTATACAGATGATACATCAGTTTGTTCAGTTTGATGGTTTGCAGGATGAAGATCCAAACAATCACTTAGCAAATTTTCTGGAATTCTGCGACACTTTCAAAATAAATGGCATTTCTGATGATGCCATTCGTATTCGATTGTTTCCCTTTTCATTAAGAAACAAAGCTAAATAGTGGTTGAACTTGTTACCACGAGGATCAATCACTACGTGGGAACAAATGACTGAAAAATTTCTACTTAAATATTTTTTGCCAGCTAAAACGGCTAAGTTGAGGAATGATATCTCTTATTTTGTGTAGATGGATTTAGAAACACTATACGATGCATGGGAGAGATACAATGATCTATTGAGAATGTGCCTTCACCATGGGTTACCATTATAGCTGCAGGTTCAAACCTTTTACAACGGTGTGAACCCATCAACTAGGAGTTAATTGATTCAGATGCCGGTGGAAACCTGAATAACAAAGCCCCTGAAGTGGCTTATGAGTTTATAGAGGGTATGTCACTGAATAATTATCAGTGGCAAATTACAAGGACAAGGCCAACAAAAGCCGCTAGTGTTTTCAACCTCAACGCAGTAACCATGCTATCAAATCAGGTAGAACTTTTAAGTAAGAAAATAGATGCTTTGTGTAGTTCTTCACAGGTACATCCAGTTATGCAGTGCGATACATACGGAGGAGGGACAAACAATACAGAATACCTACCCTACAACCCTGGCAGAGAAAACGAACATATGAACTATATGGGTAATAATTCTAGACCCCAAAATAACCCTTATAGTAACACTTACAATTCAGGTTGGAGGAATCATCCAAAATTTTCATGGGGTGGCCAAAGAAATCAGAGACAACAACCCCTCCCAGGCTTTCAACAGAAACCCTACCCACGAGAGAAAAAGCCAAACCTTGAAGAAATGTTAAAAAAATTTACCACTGTGTCAGAAACCCGTTTCCAAAACACAGAAACAGCACTTAAAAATTAAAAGCATCGATTCAAGGGATCAAGAACCAATTAGGACAACTTGTTAAGCTGATCTTTGAACGACCACAAGGTAGCTTGCTAAGTAACACTGAAACTAACCCAAGGGAGCAACTTTAAGCAATAACTGCTCACGATAGTGAAGGGTTAGATGAACCAAAATTGAGGCAAGAGAATGTGGTAGAGGAAAGTAAGGTTGAGGTAAGCCATGATAAACCAAAACCGGTAATTACAAAGTACCAACCTCGTGTGCTATACCCCAATGCGATGAAGAAAGACAACACAGATGAACAATTCACTAAATTTCTTATACTTATAAAGAAATTACATATTAACTTACCATTTCCTGAAGCTCTTTCATAGATGCCAGATTCAAGGAAATTTTTAAAAGAGCTTTTGACAAACAAACGGAGGTTAGACGATACATCGCATGTGAAGCTAAATGCAGTGTGCTCAGCAATTTTGCAAAATAAACTACCCCAAAAATTAAAAGATCTAGGGAGTTTTACAATTCCATGTTTAATTGGTAGTTTATCGGTTAATAATGCTTTAGCTAATTTATGGGCAAGCATCAATGTTATGCCTTATAAAGTGTTTAAACAGTTAGGTCTAGGGAAACCCAAACAAACTAGGATGAGCATTCAATTAGCTGATAAAACTATTAGAATTCCTAGGGGTATAATTGAAGATGTACTAGTGAAAATTGACAAATTCATATTCCCAGTAATTTTGTTGTCTGAGACATGGATGAGGATAATAATATTCCTTTAATTTTAGGAAGACCCTTTTTAGCAAATACTAGAGCTAAAATTGATGTTGGTACAGGTGAACTCACACTTCGTGTAGATGACGAAACGATCACTCTTCAAGCTCTTGACTCGGCTAAGGCATCGAACAATCAAGGTGAAAACATAAATTCTATTAATGACCATTTGGTTAAACCTTCTTTACAAGAAACACCACGAAACTACACAACTGAGCCAGATCCTAGACCTCGTGCCAATAAAGAAGTAACTCATGAGGAACAAAGGCTTCAGATCGATGAACTAGACTAGTGGAAGCCACACATCAAGGAAAAATTGAAAACACATGAAGCAGAACCAAAGAAAAACCATGTCTGTAACAGGCCGATTATGACCTTAATCGGAACAGTGGTTTCGGACCACAAATCTGAGTCAATAGAATATTTATATATTATATTTGATGTCTATGATTTATGAGTGTGCATGTGCAAAAATTTTCGTGAATTAAATTGATCGTTTGTGTGATTAATTTAAAGAAAAGGACTATATCGCATAAGTGGTAAAAGTAGTGGTTTAAATTGATTTGGCTTCTTTTATATAAGGACTTAGGTTGGAAATTGGCCTTTGAGTATGATAGTGGGCGGCATATGGTTTTATTTTCATGATAACATGTTTTTCTTTTATATATTATAATTTTAAGTTAAAAATGTTATAACATAATATATGTTAGTATTATTAAAATAATGAAAACATGTTTTATTCATTTCATTTCTGTGTTCAACACCGAAAAACAATAGAAAGGAGAAGAGCTTGAGCTCTCCACCGTTCGGCCTCTTGCATGTTTAATTAATATATGAATTTGAGTTCAGTTTTTGATATTTTTTGCGTTTTTGAGATCGTTGCTTCGTATATTATTTGACCCATGTTAAAATTTTGATTTTAATGTATGAGTGATGTTCGGCTATGGATAGAAAATTTGTGTTTGTGATGGTTGATGACTTTGAATAAAATATATGTGTTAGATTATTAAATTTTGTATTAAAAAACTTGATTAAATTGAGTATTTAGGACTTAATTTTTAAAATAGTAAATTGAGGGGTTAGATTGTGAAATTTATGAATTTTGGAGGCTTGTATAGGCCTAGTGAATATTTGGCTCTAGCTAAATATTTGCAAATTTAGCTTATTTTGTGTTTTGTGAAAAATTGGATTAATGTGTAAAGGTGCAAAATATTAGGGATAAAAATTGGTAAATTGTTTAATTATGTGTTTTGGGTTAAAATGAATGAAATTTTATTTGAATGAGCTTGTTTTTGAAATGATTAGATCAAGAACGAAAAGAAACGGGAGTTGATCGGGGAAAAGCTAAGTTGAACGAATAGTCGAAAAACCTAAATTCATCGATTTCCGAGGTAATTTATAAGCGATCGAGTTTATTTAATTTGAATTATTTATATAATCACATGTATGAAATTAGATGAATTAATGGATTGAGTATTAAATTGCCGAATGTGAAATTGGGTGTTTATATATTTTCGCCGAATGAGATGTTGAATGGGAGAAAGACTATTGATAAATTATTTATATGTTATATTCTAGTTATGCCAAATGAAAAATGATGGAATAAGAAGGTTTAAATATTATAGGAAAATCATATTCTTGTATATATATATATATATATATGTATGAGATTGGAATTATAAGCTTTGCTTAATCAAAGAAAGGTTCAGATAATGGCACTATGTGTGCGGAATTAAACACCAAGCACTATGTGTGCGATATCGGTGGGACGGTATTATGTTTGCGGAATTAAACACCTAGTACTGTGTGTGCGATATAGGTGGGATAGCACTAGGTGTGTGGAATTAAACACCAAGCACTGTGTGTGCGATATCGGTGGGACGGCACTATGTGTGCGAAATTAAACAACCGAGCACTGTGTGTGAGATATCGGTGGGACGGCACTATGTGTGCTAGAAATATGTAACGGCACTAAGTGTGCGATACGTTACGAGAAATTGCACTGTGTGTGTGGATTATCGAACCTCTCAAAGACGTAAAACAAGGAACGAAGGTGACTATATGAAGGTGACTATATGAACTATGTAAGTAAATATTTGCATGGAAAATTTAATAACGTGGTGCTAAGGAGGTAAGTATCTTTTGTACTTAAGATTGTTGATATGTAAAGTGTTTATTAATTGCTAAACTTGAAACTTAAAGGGTAGGGAATATTGGAACTTATTCGGCTTGGTGAAATCATTACATATGATATTGCAATGTGTTAGTATATTATAAGTAATGTTATTATGAACTATTGAATAATGATTTAATTGATTTCTTCTTTGTTTATAAATCATTAATTATATGTTTTTATTTGCTTATAACTTACTAAGCTAAGTTAGCTTATTGTGAGGGTGTTTATGTGATTATGGTATAGATTTTGGAGGCTAGCTCGTACTCAGGAATCTTTGTCAAAGTCATCCGCACTATCATATAACCTTGGTATTCTATAAGTTGAATTTTTTTTTTTAGAAATCTATGGCATGTATAGGCAAACTTTCTTTTGGATTTTGTATGAATGTTATGTAATTATATGTATATATGTCTATGCCATACGAAAATGACTTTTCTTCTATATTTGGGTTAGTTAGTTTTAAATTATTGAGCTTGTTAATGATGATGTTGTGTAGTTCGGTTGTGGTAAGTTTATTTTGGAAATTTATACTATATTATTATTACATATATGTCATCTATGAATGCATGAACATAGTTTGGGTAAATCGTATAGTAAATTTTGAATGGTGGATGATCTTATGTGTTTTAAATAGACATGCATATACTTAAAAATTATGTAAGGTCATGGGATAATTGTATTATACTCTAAATATGTGGCTTTTGGATGTGTTATAATAACGATCAAATTTTGGTATATTTAATTTATAGTTTTGAATGTAGTTTCCATGAAATGTTTGAATTTGATTTATAAAGGTTTTGGATTAAAATAGCATTGAAGCATTCGGTTGTGCTATTTACATGTGTTTGGGTAAGTGCCATTTGTATATAGGGATAAATGACATTACGGGTCATATATATATATTTTTGAGATGAAAATATTTATACATAATGAGTATATGATTTTGAGTGAGATTGGACATTATATGGATAATTCGGTTTGGCATAAAGTTTTGGTGTGGGTTTATTAGTTTAAAGTGTTTGTTACTTTGTTGGTGAAATAAGTGATGCGCATATTTGGTCATGACTTAATAATTACCAAATGAATAGTAAATTATGCCTTTTAAATAGTACTACTTTTATGTGTATTTGGTATTATAGAGTCGATATATATATATATATATATATATATAAGTGTTTTGATATTCAACGATAATATAATATTATTATTAATAGTGAAATTGACTATGATTAAATTGAAAGTTAATTATATTACTATGCGTATTTGATTTATATGTATATGCTGAATTTGAATAAAAATAATAATAATTTTTGGTAATGCCTTGTAACCTTAATCCGCGACGGATACGGGTTAGGGGTGTTACAATGTCAAACTTAAAGATGGGACAACCCAGTTTAAGATAGGAGATCAAGTATTGTTGGATAAGAAAGACCCTCGAATCTCCACTTCAAACCTTAATACAAAAGAAGAAATCCCTTTCACGGTACTGAATGTCTTCCCATACAGAACAGTTGAGGTAACTAATCCTACATTCGGCACTTTTAAGGTAAACACCACTCGACTTAAATTATATATTGATAACCGAATTGATAGCAAGAATGAGGAGTTTCAACTCTTCAAACCACCATGATTATGCGAATGAGAGGTAAGTCTAGCTTAAGACTTTAAAGGAGCGCTTCTCGGGAGGCAACCCGAGCACTAACCCCATTAATTTTTATATTTTTGATTTTTAGCACCTAACTAAAAACTAACAAATTCAATAAAAGCGTAGGTTTCCCTACCACATGACCTTACACATGGGCGTGGTCGTGGCCGTCTGGACACCACGAATTTGCACACCGGCGTGGCAGAGATCATACGAACCAAGGACAAAAAAGCCCCAAACCACGGGCGACGATAAAATCCCACGGCCTTACGATACGGTCGTGGTCGACACTGATTTATCAACATAGGTGTGGCGACCTCTACACGGGCGTTTATTTTTTTATTTTCCTTTTATTTTTATTTTTAAATTCTTTCCCATAATATTCCCTGTCATTACTTTATTTTAGTATATTTTGCTTAGGCTCAAGGGGCTGTTAAGGAGCAACCACACCACCACGGAGTATCTACCTCCTCTACCCGAATTTCCCTCGTTTCTTTTCTTTGACTCCACCCAAACTTCAGGAAGTTTCACTTCTTTCCCTTCCTTATAATTTTCTTACTATATTGTGAATATCTATCTTTATACATTGAGGGTGTAACACCCCAAACCCGATCAAATCGCCATGACCGAATCTAGCATGCCACAGAGTAAAACATTTTGAAGAAAATCGAGATAACAATTACTTTTTAGTGAAAAACTCTTTGAAAATTTTATATTTATAGAAAAGCAGTGTATATTAAGTTAAAACTGATAATTTACTTTGAAATTATCTAATTAAATCTTAGTTACATATCCATAGATTAGAAAACTTTTATATTTTTATAAGAAACTCAAGCGATTAGTTGAAAAGCATTTGCTAATTGAAATTTGCAAACTTAAGTTTTGGAAAACGTATGAGTTATCAAAAACACTTAAATTATTAAAGATTATCAAATTATTTAAATTACCCGATGGTAACGTTTTGAAAACCATTGCGTTCATAGTTTAGAAAACTTTGTGCTCAAATTATTATATCAAACATGTAATTTGTAAGCCAAATTTAAATCAAATCTAAAACATATAAATAATCCAAAACATAATTAAACAGGCCTTATTACAAATCCATAAAAATATGAAAACCAAATTAAAATAATTTAAAGTACCCCAAATCGAAGTTCATGAAAAATCAATGTTTATTGCATGGCCTCCTTGAGTTCATCCACTCCTCATCCGCTGAATTTTATGCATCACCGAAAAAGTAAGGAGAAGGTGAGTCACCAAGACTCAGATGCATAATCCCTCTCCGGGTAAATATCACATACTTACACAAATCATAACAAAGCAACATATATGTATAATGCACCCAACCTAACCATCCATAACTCCTTTTCTACCCGTGTGGTACCAAACCACCGGTGGTGCCAAACCACCGTGACCAAAGTCACGAAATATATGTGATACCAAATCACCTTTGGTGACCAAAGTCACGAATAATCCATCGTGGGGCCAACCCACGTGTGATACCAAATCACCTGGCGACAATCCCATATCTCAAAATGGGGCCAACCCACGGTGGTGTGAAACCACAGGACGAGTCGCTATGAGGTGCCAAACCTCCGTGTCCGAAGACACGAATGTGATACCAAATCACTTTGGAGGTACCAAACCTCGGTGTCCGAAGACACGATATCAATCTTCCCCCTCCTCTCATATTGCCCATACCAATGCAATAGATAGACAAATCATGTCAATATACTTTATTATGTATCACATAACAGATATATCATAAATCGTAGATCATGTTTTCAATCCACATGTATTAACAACATATCGAAACGGACTTACCCGAATCCTTATTCATACCATCATGGTATCATATCAAGATCTCATCGTTTTCCCACTTTGATAATATGATTAGTAAATTAATAATATAAATACATATACTTAACCGAGTTATAAAGTGTGTAAGGTACACACCTTTCACCAACGCTAGAACTAACTTCCAAAGATCCGATCTATCGCACTAGATCACCTTGTCCTACAATCGACCAATACTAAGATTATAAACAAAGGCCATTCGGCCCTACCACTAAATCTCAAAGAGTTATCGCTTCGAAAAAATAAAATAAAAAACCAATCTTACCTAAAAGCTTACCCAAAACGAGAGACAAAGATACGAGGCTTAGATTGATTGCTTCCAACGTCCCAAGGAGCCTAAAAGAAATCGGTTCCTAGAATGGTTAGAACCTTGCAACAAATGCCCATAGGTTCGGCCTTTGTCCACAAGAAAAATGACATAGAAAAGAGAAAGAAAAGAAGGAAAAACGGCCATGAACACTTACCCTTTTCCAAAATTGATTGAAGAAAACCTTAAATGAATGCCTAACCTTGATGATATTCGCCAAAACAATCCCAAAGAGAGGAAGAAGATTCGACTATGGTGAAATAAAAAGAAAAGAAAAAATAGAATGTAAATGGATGTTTTAACTTTGAGTAAATGAAAAGAAATGGAATTTGAGATGGAGAAAGATTCGCCAAGAGAGTGTAAAAGAAAATGTGATTATGAACCAATATCAAAAGAAGAAAAGAGAGATATGGAGAGAGAGGTTCGCCAAACACCTATTTGCGAAAAGAAAGTGCACAAAAGCCAAGTGAGGTTTTGGTTTCAAGAGGAAAGATGAGAGAAAGAAAATAACATTTTGGTTCAAACAAAATGAAGGCTAAACCAAAAGCAAAATTTGCACAAAATGCAAAAGATATATTGACCAAAGAGAGAGTTTTGGAGAGGAAAACCAAATGCAAAAGATGCACAAAACTAAAATTGGCCAACTATCCCCTAAGCTTCCTTTCATCATTCGGTCACCCCTTAGCCACACATGCCATCCACATACATGCACTAAAGGCCTTGGAATACTTTCCAAAACATCTTCCTAAAACCAAGCCTTATGTCTCCCCAACCTTCCATAACCTTAAGATTCTTATCCCCAATTTCATGCTTTCCTTAAACCAATATTCAAATTACCAAAAATCTTGAAAGTCCAACCTTATCATAAATAAAGTTGACCGAATATAAATGCTAAGATGAACAAAAAATAAAAATCCTCAATATGCTTTCCATGCTACTCGAACCACTTCCCTCAAGCAACCTTTCAAGCTCCTTATCCACTATGCCACTAACTACTCAAGTGCTTTAATTTAACACTTAATTTAACTTAAGTGTCAAGCTCACTTAATCCACTTCATTAAATAAACCATACTAATAATTATTCTAACTTCCTAAATGAAATCAAGCCTTCACAAGACTATGCTACACACAAAATTCATACCCAAGCCAACACAAATAATAAAATAATATTCTAAATTTTTTAGGATATTACAGAGGGCAATGTACATCTTAATTGTGGGGAGGGGGTGAATTTCAAAATTTCTAACTTTTTGCATTATTCTCTAATCCCTGAATGATATCTTGTCTTAAGTAATTTTCTCATATTACTAATTAGAATGAAACTTATGTTGATTTATGATTTTATTGATATGTTTTGGATTAAGTCATAGTTAATTGTGCATTTATAATCTAAACTTTAAGATATTAGAGAATCAGGCATGACAAGTCCATTTTCGAAATTAAATTTTCTAGGTTGTTTCCCTAAATTTAAATATTACTTTGAAATTTGAAATTTGCAAGGTTGGCATCAAAAACCATAATTTTTGTGAGATTTTGAGCTTTAGAGCATATATCTTTTCGTGCTCACTTTACTGATTATGAGTGTGTCAATATTGATTTGTTATTCTAGAACTTGCTTCGATTATACAGGTCAAGACCACACTTTTGATTTGATATACTGAGATGATAAAGGCACCTAGGATTCAACCCACTTACTCTATAAAAAGCCTACCTCTGTAACTAACCCTTAGTGAACCACTTTTTAGCCTAATCAACTGTTTCTTGATTTACCACTAATATTAACCCGAAACCCCATTAATAACTTGTTTATCCCATTTTCTTAACTTCCCTTATGTCGAGATTTGATTTGATCGGTTGCCTATTTATAGTACTTGAATTCATCTTTTATTATGTACTTGTTCTTAAAAAAATGTTAGAAAATTTATTAATCATTAGTTTTATGTTCTATGAGCTTAAATAGTTAAATTCACATCTTTAGAAGAAGCTCGTGTTATTGATGTAATTATTCATTATCAGTTCATTGTTTCTAGTTAGGTAATTTGTGTAACACCCCAAACCCGGCCTAGACGTTACAACCGGAGCTGGCATGTCTCATAGAGAGGTTGTAAAAGAAACTTTGTGATCGTTAAAAACTTTGAGTTTTGTTTCCATTTTAAAATCAGATTTGTTTTTAACACTTTTTTTTCTTTTTGTTGTTAATACCCCTAACACCGAAAACTTGGTTTTCTAACCCATAAATCAGTTTCAGTGGATTCTGGAAATGTTACGTTTTGGAAACAATTTTGTAGGGTTGAGAAAATCCTGGGTTTAATTATTTATAGTTGTAAACCGTTCGTTAATATGTTGGAAAACAGTAATTAAAGTTTAAGGAAAATCCTGTTTGAATGTCTAATAATAAGAAAAATCCAAATTAAAGTTAATATCCAAATAAAATACTAGAGGCCTTATTACAAAACATAAACCCAAATTAAAGTAATTATTTAAGGTGAAGCAAAATGAGATTTACTAAAGTAATGACGTATGGCCACCCCAAATTCCATCTTGGCATCCAACTCTTCAGTGCTGGGAATTACCTGCAAAATTAAAGCAGAGGGGTGAGTTACGAGAACTCAGTGTGCAATTCCCCAAATGAATGAAATCTAGGCCTAAGCCCACCGAAGCAAATTGGGCCTTCGCCCTCACGATAAAAAAATTGGCTGAAGCCCATATGGATCGAATTGGGCCGTAGCCCTAACAACATGGCATATCAGGTAGTGAATGCAATGCAACCCAACCCAGCCTAGTATTCCATCCGCTACACACCAACCTATCACACCTGTGGGGATTTTTACAATCAACCCTCCATCCGCTACACTCCTCATTGGCAGTCATGTTGACAGTCATGCTGGTCAAAGCCGAAATAATGTGACAGAGTCACCAAAATATGTGGCATATCCACCAAAATACACTGCACCTTTTCAGCAGTAACACCCCAAACCCAACCCAAACGTTACGATCAAATCTGGTATGTTACGGGGTAACTTGAAAACGATCTTTCAGTGACTTTGGAAAAACCATAAATTTTAAAAAAAAACTTTCCGATTAAAGCGATGACTTTAGTATAAACAATCAGATTCATATGACTTTCAGGGAAAAGGTTATTTTGACAGGAGTTATCATTGTTAAGAAAATCTAGAGTTTTATCAAAAATAACTTGTAACCTATTCGTTGATATCTTTGAAAGATAGTTGTTTAATGTTTTAGGAAAAATCCAGTTTTGAGCATTTATTCATAATCAGTAATCAAAGTAAATACTAAAACACAATTAAAATTACCAAAGGCCTTATTACAACGAAAATCCCCAAATAAAAACTAACTTTAAGCAGTAGAAAGTTCATAAAAATATAACGTCTTTTACGGCCTTCATGAGTCCACCCTGGCTCCCATATCCAAGATTTACCGATTACCTGAAAAGTTAGGGAAAGGGTGAGTCACAAGGACTCGGTGTGCAAAACCATCAAACACATAAACCGGCCCACTGCCCACAATATTGTATTTAGCTCATACACAATGTCATACAATCACAAGAAATGCATTATGCCTGGCCCAACCTAGTATTTCCATCCTCTACACACCAACCCATACCAACGATCACACCGTGGGGGTTTCTATAATCAAACTTCCATCCGCTACACACCATCTTGACGGTCATGCTGTCAAAAAATGTGGTAGAGCCACCGATCACTATGTAACCTTAAAACAACTGTGGCATAGCCACCGATCACTACGTGAGCTCATAAACAGATGTGGCAGTGCCACCGATCACTATGTGACCTTAATAAACAATGTGGCAGAGCCACCGATCACCATGTGACCTTAAGAACAATGTGGCAGAGCCACCGATCACAATGTGACCTTATCACCTCCCCTTTATCAACATTTCCATATCCCATGAACAACATTTATATCATGACAGATGTATTATGCTAGTAACAAGGCAATAACTTATCACAAATAACCAACTCATATCAGGTAATTACAGATACGTACCTAGCACTTCCTGCCTTACCCCCAAAGGGTATGTCGACTGTATTTACAGCCTTTATCAGCTTTTCAACCCACACAATTAATAATATAATTAAGTAAAGTGTGTTAGGGTTTACACACAATCATGCTAATCAACCCTAAGGGTATAACGATAATTTTACCTACCGAGGGTATTTTAATAATTTACCTACCAAGGGTAATTCGATAATTCTACTCATAACTAATCCATGTATGCGGTGTATCTCGAACATAATCAATCATACAATTAACACTGACAATATTAGTACTACCACGAGGGTACAATGGTCATTCATCGTTTAGGGGTAAAACAGTAATTACACACAAAGGGTATTTTGGTAATTTTACAAATGAGGGGCATTTTGGTCATTTTATAAATCAGGGTGTTAACGACCCAACAGAAGGTCCACTGTCGCCTTGAACGACTCAAGTATTCTAAACAGAGATAATGATACAAATGGGCCTAAGGTCCATTCTCGATCCAAGTAGGCCCACACACTCGTGTGGCCCATTCAGCCCAAACCTAGCTACATATCTGAGATTGACATAGTCTAGTTCACTATCTACTACTCAATCATACAATTTACTCATACGGGCCCCTGGGCCTATTGGGCCCACTTGTCCCCTTTCGGGCCATTATGGCCCAATAGTCCACACCCATAAGAATAGTACTGACGGCCTCAACTTTCGTGTTGAAGCCCCACACATGCACTCGCACGCTCGTGTGGTTACTATCGCCGTGTCACCGGCATTTTGGCATATGCCGCTCTACAGCTAGAGTAGAGAGAATACACACCTGATTGGAATCTGAAGCGGCTAAACCGTGCTCCGAGCACTCCTATGCCCAACGCTAACTAGGTATGCCCTTTCTCCTCTTAGGCAGCTCTATATATAGCTAGCTTCTCACCTTCCTTCTTGGTATCTTTCCGATGTGGGATCCCTCCATCAGTTGAGTTTAAATGCAAATCAAACTCTTGCCGTCCAATCCGCAAAATAAATACTCCCTTGCTTTCCATGAGATTCTAAAGCAGGCTCCCTTGCACCCTTAATGATGCCTTGCCACTAGACCACTCGCTTCCCTGTGTCTAAAACCATGCGCAACTAAATATAACCCTATGGCAAAATTCTAGTGTCCATTTAAAAAGAAAACCAAAATGCAAGAGCCAAGACTTGAACCTTGGACCTCCTTCCTTCCTTATGGCATCACCCCCTTGCCTCTTATGTGGCGTCACTTTGCCACCATACCATACACTCCACTTGTGTCTTTTTCTCCACATTTTATTCTTAAAGCCTACCTGCTAACATTAGGTTTTTTTCACCTAAATCCAAAATTTTTCCTAAGGCCTAACTTGAACCCGAGACTTCATAGAAGCCCTCTAACCTTCCAAAATCACTCACCTACTAGATCCAACTCGCACTAATGTCGTTCTCATATTCCCAAAAATTTTAAATGCTCTAACGCCTAAAGCCCAATGGGCCCAATCCTACTAGGCCCAACTTTGAGATGTTACAAATCTGCCGTCCTTAAAGAAATTTCGTCCTCGAAATTTCCAGCTATAGAAATAGTCGCACATCCAAACCTACAACACTACACTCGTGCTGCATGCACTCTGATTCTAAAATAGTAATACACTTTCTAACTTAAGCTTGGAACCACTTCATACAACCAAATATCTAATACAGAAGCAAACATATATTTAACACTCATACATAAAAATTTTCCATTCAAACATCACATCCAAAATATATAGAATAAATATATTCATTATAGCATATAATAATAAGTAAGGGGAATTATGGATTTGGTGCCGGATATTCGGGTGCCATACTTCCAATAAAGATACTTTTTTTTAAAACCACATTTCAAATAACTTTGAAAAACACTTTCAACCCATTCCACAGCCGAGCGTTGCAACCTAGGCTCTGATATCAAAATTGTAACACACTAAACCCGACCCAAACATTACTACCGAATCTAGTATGTTACGGGGTAAATTGAAAACGATCTTTTAGTGACTTTGGAAAAACCATAAATTTAACAAAAACTTTCCGATTAAAGCGATGACTTTGTGTATAAACAATCAGATTCATATGGCCTTCAGGGAAAAGGTTATTTTGATAGGAGTTATCATTGTTAAGAAAATCCAGAGTTTTATCAAAAATAACTTGTAAACCATTCGTTGATATCTTTGAAAGATAGTTGTTTAATGTTTTAGGAAAAATCTAGTTTTGAGCATTTATTCATAATCCGTAATCAAAGTAAATACTAAAACCAAATTTTAAATTACCAAAGGCCTTATTACAACGAAAATCCCCAAATAAAAATTAACTTTAAGTAGTAGAAAGTTCATAAAAATATAACGTCTTTTATGGCCTCTACAAGTCCACCTCGGCTCCCATATCCACGATCTACTGATTACCTGAAAAGTTAGGGAAAGGGTGAGTCACATGGACTCAGTGTGTAAAACCATCAAACACATAAACCGGCCTTCGGCCCACAATCTTGTATTTAGCTCATACACAATGTCATACAATCACAAGAAGTGCATTATGCTTGGCCCAACCTAGTATTTCCATCCTCTACACACCAACCCGTACCAACCATCACACCGTGGGGATTTCTACAATCAACCTTCCATCCGCTATACACCATCTTGACAGTCATGCTATCAGAAAATGTGGCAGAGCCACTAATCACTATGTGACCTTAAAACAACTATGGCATAGCCACCGATCACTAAGTGACCTCATAGACAGATGTGGCAGCACCACCGATCACTATGTGACCTTAATAAACAATGTGGTAGAACCACCGATCACCATGTGACCTTAAGAACAATGTGGCAGAGCCACCGATCACAATGTGACCTTATCACTTCCCCTTTATCAACATTCCCATATCCCATGTACAACATTTATATCATGACAAATGTATCATGCTAGTAACAAGGCAATAAATTATCACATACAACCAACTCATGTCAGGTAATTACAGATACGTACCTGGCACTTCCTACCTTACCCTCAAAGGGTATGTTGATTGTATTTACAGCCTTTTCCATCTTTTTAGCCCACACAATTAATAATATAACTAAGTAAAGTGTGTTAGGGTTTACACACAATCACGCTAATCAACCCCTAAGGGTATAACGATAATTTTACCTATCGAGGGTATTTCAGTAATTTACCTAACAAGGGTAATTCGATAATTCTACTCATAACTAATCCATGTATGCAGTTCATCTCAAACATAATCAATCATACAATTAACATAGACAACATTAGTACTACCACAAGGGTACAATGGTCATTTATCGTTTAGGGGTAAAACGATAATTACACACAAATGGTATTTCGGTAATTTTGTAATCTAGAGGTATTTTGGTAATTTTATAATTGGGGTATTTCGATAATTTCACAAACCAAGGGTATTTTAGTTATTTCACAAACTAGGGGTATTTCGATAATTTGCAAATCAGGGGTATTTCGATAATTTTGCAAACCAGGGGTATGTCGGTAATTTTGTAAACCAGGGGTATTTTAGTCATTTTATAAATAAGGGTGTTAACGACCCAATAGAAGGTCCACTGTCGCCTCGAACGACTCAAGTATTCTAAACAAAGATAATGATGCGAATGGGCCTAAGGCCCATTCTCGGCCCAAGTAGGCCCATACACTCGTGTGGCCCATTTAGCCCAAACCTAGCCACATATATGAGATTCACATAGTCTAGTTCACTATCTACTAATCAATCATACAATTTACTCATATGGCCCCCCGGGCCCATTGGGCCTACTTGGCCCCTTTCGGGCCATCGTGGCCTAATAGCCCACACCCACAAGAACACTACTGATGCCCTCAACTATCACGTTGAAGCCCCACACATGCGCTCGCATGCTCGTGTGGTTACCATCGCCGTGTCAGCGGCATTTTGGCATATTCCGCTCTACAGCTAGAGTAGAGAGAATAAGCACCTGCTAGGAATCTGAAGCTGCTAAACCATGTTCCGAGCACTTCTATGCCAAACGCCAACCAGGTATGCCCCTTCTCCTCCTAGGTAGCTCTATATATAGCTAGCTTCTCACTTTCTTCTTGGTATCTTTCCGATGTGGGATCCCTCCGTCAGTAGAGTTTAAATCCAAATCAAACTCTTGCCGTCCAATTTGCAAAATAAATACTCCCTTGCTTTCCATGAGATTCGAACCTAGGCTCCCTTGTACCCTTAATGATTCCTTGCCACTAGACCACTTGCTTCCCAGTGTCTAAAACAATGCGCAACTAAATATACCCCTATGGCAAAATTCTAGAGTCCATTTAAAAAGAAAACCAAAATGCAAGAGCCAAGATTTGAACCTTGGACCTCCTTCCTTCCTTTTGGCGTCACCCCTTTGCCTCTTATGTGGCGTCACTTTGCCACTACACCACACACTCCACTTGTCTCTTTTTCTCCACATTTTATTCTTAAAGCCTACTTACTAACACTAGGGTTTTTTCACCTAAAACCAAAATTTTTCCTGAGGCCTAACTTGAAGCCGGGACTTCCTAGAAGCCCTCTAACCTTCCAAAATTACTCACCTACTAGATCCAACTTGCACTAACATCGTTCTCTTATTCCTAAAAATTTTAAACGATCCTACGCCTAAAGCCCAATGGGCCCAATCCTACTAGGCCCAACTTTAGGATGTTACAAACCTTAAAGAAATTTTGTCCTCAAAATTTCTTGCTATAGAATCGCACATCCGAACCTACAACACTACTCTCACCCTGTGCACTCTGATTCTAAAACAGTAATACACTTTCTAACTTAAGCTTGGAACCTCTTCAAACAACCCAATATCTAATACAGAAGCAAACAGATATTTAACACTCATACATAAAAATTTTTCATTCAAACATCACATCCAAAACATACACAAAATAAATACAGTCATTATAGCATATAATAATAAGTAAGGGGAATTACGGATTTGGTGCCGGAGACTCGGGTGCCATACTTCCAATAAAGATACTTTTTTTTAAAACCAAATTTCAAATAAGTTTGAAAAACACTTTCGAACCCATTCCATAGCCGAGTGTTGCAACCTAGGCTCTGATACCAAAACTGTAACACCCCAAATACGACCCAAACGTTATGAAAGAATCTGGTATGTTACGAGGTAAATTGAAAACGATCTTTCAGTGACTTTGGAAAAACCATAAATTTAAAAAAAACTTTCCGATTAAAGCGATGACTTTATGTATAAACAATCAGATTCATATGACTTTCAAGGAAAAGGTTGTTTTGACAGGAGTTATCATTGTTAATAAAATTCAGAGTTTTATCAAAAATAACTTGTAAACCATTCGTTGATATCTTTGAAAGATAGTTGTTTAATGTTTTAGGAAAAATCCAGTTTTGACATTTATTCATATTCAATAATCAAAGTAAATACTAAAACCCAATTAAAATTACCAAAGGCCTTATTACAACGAAAATCCCCAAATAAAAACAAACTTTAAGTAGTAGAAAGTTCATAAAAATATAACGTCTTTTATGGCCTCCACGAGTCCACCTTGGCTCCCATATCCACGATCTACGGATTACTTGAAAAGTTAGGGAAATTGTGAGTCTCAGAGGTTCAGTATGTAAAACAATCAAACACATAAACCTACCCACGGCCCACAATCTTGTATTTAGCTCATACACAATGTCATACAATCACAAGAAATGCATTATGCCCAGCCCAACCTAGTATTTCCATCCTCTACACACCAACCCATACCAACCATCACACCGTGGGCATTTCTACAATCAACCCTCCATCCGCTACACACCATCTTGACAGTCATACTATCAAAAAATATGGCAGAGCCACCGATCACTATGTGACCTTAAAACAATGGTGGCATAGCCACCGATCACTACGTGACCTCATAGACAGATGTAGCAACGCCACCGATCACTATGTGATCGATCACTAATCAACCCCTAAGGGTATAACGGTAAATTTACCTACTGAGGTATTTTAGTAATTTACCTACCAAGGGTAATTCGGTAATTCTACTCATAACTAATCCATGCCTGCAGTGCATCTCGAACATAATCATTCATACAATTAACACAAACAACATTAGTACTACCACAAGGTACAATGGTCATTTATCGTTTAGGGGTAAAACGGTAATTATAAAAAAAGGTATTTTGATAATTTTGTAATTCGGGGGTATTTAGGTAACTTTTTAATCTGGGGGTATTTTGGTAATTTCACAAACCAGGGGTATTTCAGTTATTTCACAAACCAGGGGTATTTCGGTAATTTGTAAACCAGGGGTATTTTAGTAATTTCGCATACCAGGGGTATTTCGGTAATTTTGTAAACTAGTGGTATTTTGGTCATTTTATAAATCAGGGTGTTAACGACTCAACAGAAGGTCCACTGTCATCTCGAACGACTCAAGTATTCTAAGCAGAGATAATGATGCGAATGGGCCTAAGGCCTATTCTCGACCCAAGTAGGCCCACACACTCGTGTGGCCCATTTAGCCCAAACCTAGCCACATATATGAGATTCACATAGTCTAGTTCACTATCTACTACTCAATCATACAATTTACTCATATGGGGCCATTAGGCCCACTTGGCCCCTTTCGGGCCATCGTGGCCTAATAGCCCATACCCACAAGAACACTACTGGTGGCCTCAACTATCGCGTTGAAGCCCCACACATGCGCTCGTACGCTCATGTGGTTACTATCACCGTGTCTCCTACATTTCAGCATATGCCGCTCTATAGCTAGAGTAGAGAGAATACACACCTGATAAGAATCTGAAGCTGCTAAACCGCGCTCCGAGCACTCCTATGGCCAGCGCCAACCAGGTATGCCCCTTCTCCTCCTAGGCGGGCTCTATATATATCTAGTTTCTCACCTTCCTTCTTGGTATCTTTCGGATGTGGGATCCCTCCGTTAGTAGAGTTTAAATCCAAATCAAACTCTTGCCGTCCAATCCGCAAAATAAATACTCTTTTGCTTTCCATGAGATTTGAACCCAGGCTCCCTTGCATCCTAAATGATGCCTTGCCACTAGACCACTCGCTTCCCTGTTTCTAAAACCATGTGCAACTAAATATAACCCTATGGCAAAGTTCTATAGTCCATTTAAAAAGAAAACCAAAATGCAAGGGCCAAGACTTGAACCTTGGACCTCCTTCCTTCCTTTGGCGTCACCCCCTTGCCTCTTATCTGGCGTCACTTTGCCACTTCACCACACACTCCACTTGTGTCTTTTTCTCCACATTTTATTCTTAAAGCCTACCTACTAACACTAGGGTTTTTATCACCTAAAACCAAAATTTTTCCTAAGGCCTAACTTGAACACGAGACTTCATAGAAGCCCTCTAACCTTCCAAAATCACTCATATTCCTAATAATTTTAAACGCTCCTATGCCTAAAGCCCAATGGGCCTAATCCTACTAGGCCCAACTTTGGGATGTTACAAATCTACCTTCCTTAAAGAAATTTTGTCCTCGAAATTTCCTGCTATAGAAATAGTTGCACATCCGAACCTACAACACTACACTCATGCTGCGCACTCTGATTCTAAAATAGTAATACACTTTCTAACTTAAGCTTGGAACCTCTTCATACAACCAAATATCTAATACAGAAGCAAATAAATATTTAACACTCATACATAAAAATTTTCTATTCAAACATCACATTTAAAACATACACAAAATAAATACAGTCATTATAGCATATAATAATAAGTAAGGAGAATTACGAATTTGGTCTCGGAGACTCATGTGCCATACGGATTTGGTGCCGGAGACTCGGGTGCTATACTTCCAATAAAGATATTTTTTTAAAAACAAATTTCCAAGAACTTTGAAAAACACTTTCGAACCCATTCCACAGCCGAGTGTTATAACCTAGGCTCTGATACCAAAACTGTAACACCCCAAACTCGACCCAAATGTTACGACCGGATCTAGTATATTACGGGGTAAATTGAAAGTGATCTTTCAGTTACTTTGGAAAAACCATAAATTAAAAAAAAAACTTTCTGATTAAAGCGATGACTTTGTGTATAAACAATCAGATTCATATGACTTTCTGGGAAAAGGTTATTTTGATAGGAGTTATCATTGTTAAAAAATCTAGAGTTTTATAAAAAATAACTTGTAAACCATTCGTTGATATCTTTGAAAGATAGTTGTTTAATGTTTTAGGAAAAATCCAGTTTTTAGCATTTATTCATAATCAGTAATCAAAGTAAACACTAAAACCAAATTAAAATTTCCAAATTCCTTATTAGAACGAAAATCCCCAAATAAAAACTAACTTTAAGCAGTAGAAAGTTCATAAAAACATAACGTCTTTTATGGCCTCCACAAGTCCACCTCGGCTCCCATATCCACGATCTACTGATTACCCGAAAAGTTAGGGAAAGGGTGAGTCATAGAGACTCAGTGTGTAAAACCAACAAACACGTAAACTGGCCCACGGCCCACAATCTTGTATTTAGCTCATACACAATGTCATACAATCACAAGAAATGCATTATGCCCAGCCCAATCTAGTATTTCCATCCTCTACACACCAACCTGTACCAACCATCACACCGTGGGGATTTCTAGAATCAACCTTCCATCCGCTACACACCATCTTCACAGTCATGCTGTCAAAAAATGTAGCAGAGCCACCGATCACTATGTGACCTTAAAACAGCTGTGGCATAGCCACCGATCACTACGTGATCTCATAGACAGATGTGGCAGCGCCATCGATCACTATGTGACCTTAATAAACAACGTGGCAGAGCCACCGATCACCATTGGACCTTAAGAACAATGTGGCAGAGCCACCGATCATAATGTGGCCTTATCACTTCCCCTGTATCAACATTCTCATATCCCATGCACAACATTTATATTATGACAGATGTATCATGCTAGTAATAAGGCAATAGATTATCACATACAACCAACTCATATTAGGTAATTACAGATACGAACCTGGCACTTTCTACCTTACCCCCAAAGGGTAAGTCGATTTTATTTACACCCTTTTCCAGCTTTTCAGCCTACACAATTAATAATATAATTAAGTAAAGTGTGTTAGTGTTTACACACAATCACGCTAATCAACCCCTAAGGGTATAACGGTAGTTTTACCTACCGAGGGTATTTCAATAATTTACCTACCAAGGGGAATTCAATAATTCTACTCATAACTAATCCATGCATCCAGTGCATCTCAAACATAATCAATCATACAATTAACACAGACAACATTAGTACTACCACGAGGGTACAATGGTCATTTGTCATTTAGGGTAAAACGATAATTACACACAAAGGGTATTTTGGTAATTTTGTAACTCAAAGGTATTTCAGTAATTTTGTAATCCAGGGGTATTTTGGTAATTTCACAAACCAAGGGTATTTTAGTTATTTCACAAACCAGGGGTATTTCGATAATTTGCAAACCAAGGGTATTTTGGTAATTTTGCAAACCAAGGGTATTTTGATCATTTTATAAATCATGGTGTTAACGACCCAACAGAAGGTCCACTATCACCTTGAATGACTCAAGTATCCTAAACAGAGATAATGATGCGAATGGGCCTAAGGCCCATTCTCGACCCAAGTAGGCCCACACACTCGTGTGGCTTATTTAGCCCAAACCTAGCCACATATATGAGATTCACATAGTCTAGTTCACTATCTACTACTCAATCATACAATTTACTCATATAGGCCCTCGGGCCCATTGGGCCCACTTGACCCCTTTCGCGCCATCGTGGCCCAACAGCCCACACCCACAAGAACACTACTGATGGCCTCAACAATCGCGTTGAAGCCCCACACATGCGCTCGTACCTTGTGTGGTTACTATCACCGTGTCACCGGCATTTTGGCATATGCCACTCTATAGCTAGAGTAGAGAGTATACACACCTGATAGGAATTTGAAGCGGCTAAATCGTGCTTCGAGCGCTTCTATGCCCAACACCAACCAGGTATGCCTCTACTCCTCCTAGGCAGCTCTATATATAACTAGCTTCTCACCTTCCTTCTTGGTATCTTTCCGATGTGGGATCCCTCCGTCAGTGGAAGTTTAAATCCAAATCAAACTCTTACCGTGCAATTTGTAAAATAAAGACTCCCTTGCTTTCCATGAGATTCGAACACATGCTCCCTTGCACCCTTAATGATGCCTTGTCACTAGACCATGCACTTCCCTGTGTCTAAAACCACGTGCAACTAAAGATAACCCTATGGCAAAATTCTAGAGTCCATTTAAAAAGAAAACCAAAATGTAAGAGACAAGACTTGAACCTTGGACCTCCTTCCTTCCTTTTGGCATCACCCCTTACCACTTATGTGGCATCACTTTGCCACTACACCATACAATCCACTTGTGTATTTTTCTCCATATTTTATTCTTAAAGCCTACCTACTAACACTAGGGCTTTTTTCACCAAAAACCAAAATTTTTCCTCAGGCCTAACTTGAACCCAGGACTTCATAGAAGCCCTCTAACCTTCCAAAATCACTCACCTACTATATCCAACTTGTACTAATGTCGTTCTCTTATTCCCAAAAATTTTAAATGCTCCTACGCCTAAAGCCCAATGGGCCCAATCCTATTAGGCCCAACTTTGGGATGTTACAAATCTACCCTCCTTAAAGAAATTTCATCCTCGAAATTTCCAGCTATAGAAATAGTCGCACATCCGAACCTAAAACACTACACTCATGTCACGACTCGATTCTAAAACAAGAATACACTTTCTAACTCAAGCTTGGAACCTCTTCATACAACCAAATATCTAATCTGTATAAACAAATATTTAACACTCATACATAAAATTTTCCATTCAAACAACACATCCAAAACATACACAGAATAAATACAGTCATTATATCTTATAATAATAAGTAAGGGGAATTACCGATTTGGTGTCGGAGATTTGGGTGCCATACTTCCAATAAAGATACTTTTTTTAAAAAATGAAATTTCAAATAACTTTGAAAAACACTTTTGAACCCATTCCACAGCCGAGTGTTGCAACCTAGGCTCTGATACCAAAACTGTAACACCCTAAACCCGACCCAAATGTTACAACCAGATCTGATATGTTACAGGGTAAATTGAAAACGATCTTTCAGTGACTTTGGAAAAACCATAAATTTTAAAAAAAGCTTTCCGATTAAAGTGATGACTTTGTGTATAAACAATCAGATTCATATGACTTTCAAGAAAAAGGTTATTTGGACAAGAGTTATCATTGTTAAGAAAATCCATAGTTTTTTCAAAAATAACTTGTAAACCATTCGTTGATATCTTTGAAAGAAAGTTGTTTAATGTTTTAGGAAAAATCCAGTTTTAAGCATTTATTCATAATCAGTAATCAAAGTAAATACTAAAACCCAATTAAAATTACCAAAGGTCTTATTACAACGAAAATCCCCAAATAAAAACTAACTTTAAGCAGTAGAAAGTTCATAAAAATATAACGTCTTTTATGTCCTCCACGAGTCCACCTCGGCTCCCATATCCACGATCTATTGATTACCTGAAAAGTTAGGGAAAGGGTGAGTCACAGAGACTCAGTGTGTAAAACCATCAAACACATAAACCGGCCCACGACCCACAATCTTGTATTTAGCTCATACACAATGTCATACAATCACAAGATATGCATTATGCCCGGCCCAACCTAGTATTTCCATCCTACACACACCAACCCGTACCAACCATCACACCGTGGGGATTTCTACAATAAACCCTCCATCCGCTACACACCATTTTGACAGTCATGCTGTCAGAAAATATGGCAGAGCCACTGATCACTATGTGACCTTAAAACAACTGTGGTGTAGCCATCGATCACTACATAACCTCATAGACAGATGTGGCAGCGCCACCGATCACTATGTGACCTTAATAAATAATGCGGCAGAGCCACCGATCACCATGTGACCTTAAGAACAATGTGGCAGAGCCACCGATCACAATGTGACATTATCACTTCCCCTTTATCAACATTCCCATATTCCATGCACAACATTTATATCATGACAGATGTATCATGCTAGTAACAAGGTAATAGATTATAACATACAACCAACTCATATCAGGTAATTACAGATACGTATCTGGCACTTTCTGCCTTACCCCCAAAGGGTATGTCGACTGTATTTGTAGCCTTTTCTAGCTTTTCAGCCCACACAATTAATAATATAATTAAGTAAAGTGTGTTAGGGTTTACACACAATCACGCTAATCAACCCCTAAGGGTATAACGATAATTTTACCCACCGGGGTATTAAAGTAATTTACCTACCAAGGGTAATTCGGTAATTCTACTCATAACTAATCCATTTATACAAAGGCATCTCGAACATAATCAATCACACAATTAACACGCACAACATTAGTACTACCATGGGGTACATTGGTCATTTTTCGTTTAGGGGTAAAACAATAATTACACACAAAGGGTATTTCGATAATTTTGTAATTCGGGGGTATTTTGATAGTTTTGTAATTCGGGGGTATTTCGATAATTTCATAAACTAGGGGTATTTCAGTAATTTCACAAACCAGGGGTATTTCGATAATTTACAAACCAGGGGTATTTCGATAATTTCGTAAACTAGGGGTATTTCGGTAATTTTGCAAACCAGGGGTATTTTGATCATTTTATAAATCAGGGTGTTAACGACCCAACAGAAGGTCCACTGTCACCTCGAACGACTCAAGTATTCTAAACAGATATAATGATGCGAATAGGCCTAAGGCCCATTCTCGACTAAGTAGGCCACACATTCGCAGGCCCATTTAGCCCAAACCTAGCCACATATATGAGATTCACATAGTCTAGTTCACTATCTACTACTCAATCATACAATTTACTCATATGGGCCCCGGGCCCATTGGGCCCACTTGGCCCCTTTTGGGCCATCGTGGCCCAATAGCCCACACCCACAAGAACACTCATCGATGGCCTCAACTATCGCGTTGAAGCTCCACATATGCGCCGCGCTCGTGTGGTTACTTTTTTTTTTTTTTTTTTTTTTTTTTTTTTTTTTTTTTTTTTTTTTTTTTTTTTTTTTTTTTTTTTTTTTTTTTTTTTTTTTTTTTTTTTTTTTTTTTTTTTTTTTTTTTTTTTTTTTTTTTTTTTTTTTTTTTTTTTTTTTTTTTTTTTTTTTTTTTTTTTTTTTTTTTTTTTTTTTTTTTTTTTTTTTTTTTTTTTTTTTTTTTTTTTTTTTTTTTTTTTTTTTTTTTTTTTTTTTTTTTTTTTTTTTTTTTTTTTTTTTTTTTTTTTTTTTTTTTTTTTTTTTTTTTTTTTTTTTTTTTTTTTTTTTTTTTTTTTTTTTTTTTTTTTTTTTTTTTTTTTTTTTTTTTTTTTTTTTTTTTTTTTTTTTTTTTTTTTTTTTTTTTTTTTTTTTTTTTTTTTTTTTTTTTTTTTTTTTTTTTTTTTTTTTTTTTTTTTTTTTTTTTTTTTTTTTTTTTTTTTTTTTTTTTTTTTTTTTTTTTTTTTTTTTTTTTTTTTTTTTTTTTTTTTTTTTTTTTTTTTTTTTTTTTTTTTTTTTTTTTTTTTTTTTTTTTTTTTTTTTTTTTTTTTTTTTTTTTTTTTTTTTTTTTTTTTTTTTTTTTTTTTTTTTTTTTTTTTTTTTTTTTTTTTTTTTTTTTTTTTTTTTTTTTTTTTTTTTTTTTTTTTTTTTTTTTTTTTTTTTTTTTTTTTTTTTTTTTTTTTTTTTTTTTTTTTTTTTTTTTTTTTTTTTTTTTTTTTTTTTTTTTTTTTTTTTTTTTTTTTTTTTTTTTTTTTTTTTTTTTTTTTTTTTTTTTTTTTTTTTTTTTTTTTTTTTTTTTTTTTTTTTTTTTTTTTTTTTTTTTTTTTTTTTTTTTTTTTTTTTTTTTTTTTTTTTTTTTTTTTTTTTTTTTTTTTTTTTTTTTTTTTTTTTTTTTTTTTTTTTTTTTTTTTTTTTTTTTTTTTTTTTTTTTTTTTTTTTTTTTTTTTTTTTTTTTTTTTTTTTTTTTTTTTTTTTTTTTTAAAAAAAAAAAAAAAAAAAAAAAAAAAAAAAAAAAAAAAAAAAAAAAAAAAAAAAAAAAAAAAAAAAAAAAAAAAAAAAAAAAAAAAAAAAAAAAAAAAAAAAAAAAAAAAAAAAAAAAAAAAAAAAAAAAAAAAAAAAAAAAAAAAAAAAAAAAAAAAAAAAAAAAAAAAAAAAAAAAAAAAAAAAAAAAAAAAAAAAAAAAAAAAAAAAAAAAAAAAAAAAAAAAAAAAAAAAAAAAAAAAAAAAAAAAAAAAAAAAAAAAAAAAAAAAAAAAAAAAAAAAAAAAAAAAAAAAAAAAAAAAAAAAAAAAAAAAAAAAAAAAAAAAAAAAAAAAAAAAAAAAAAAAAAAAAAAAAAAAAAAAAAAAAAAAAAAAAAAAAAAAAAAAAAAAAAAAAAAAAAAAAAAAAAAAAAAAAAAAAAAAAAAAAAAAAAAAAAAAAAAAAAAAAAAAAAAAAAAAAAAAAAAAAAAAAAAAAAAAAAAAAAAAAAAAAAAAAAAAAAAAAAAAAAAAAAAAAAAAAAAAAAAAAAAAAAAAAAAAAAAAAAAAAAAAAAAAAAAAAAAAAAAAAAAAAAAAAAAAAAAAAAAAAAAAAAAAAAAAAAAAAAAAAAAAAAAAAAAAAAAAAAAAAAAAAAAAAAAAAAAAAAAAAAAAAAAAAAAAAAAAAAAAAAAAAAAAAAAAAAAAAAAAAAAAAAAAAAAAAAAAAAAAAAAAAAAAAAAAAAAAAAAAAAAAAAAAAAAAAAAAAAAAAAAAAAAAAAAAAAAAAAAAAAAAAAAAAAAAAAAAAAAAAAAAAAAAAAAAAAAAAAAAAAAAAAAAAAAAAAAAAAAAAAAAAAAAAAAAAAAAAAAAAAAAAAAAAAAAAAAAAAAAAAAAAAAAAAAAAAAAAAAAAAACCCTCCATCCGCTACACACCATTTTGACAAATTGTGCGTTTAAAATATGGCGTGAGCCAACGATCACTATGTGACCTTAAAACAACTGTGGTGTAGCCACAGATCACTACATAACCTCATAGCATGATGTGGCAAGCCACCGATCACTATGTGACCTTAATAAATAATGCTGCGAGCCACCCATCACCATGTGACCTTAAGAACAATGTGGCGAGCCACCTGTCACAATGTGACATTATCACTTCCCTTTATCAACATTCCCATATTCCATGCACAACATTTATATCATGAGCGGATGTATCATGCTAGTAACAAGGTAATAGATTATAACATACAACCAACTCATATCGGTAATTACGTATACGTGATCGGCACTTTCGCTTTACCCCCAAGGGTATGTCGATCGTATGTTGTAGCCTTTTCTAGCTTTTCACCCCACACAATTAATAATATAATTAAGTAAAGTGTGTTGGGGTTTACACAATCACGCTTAATCAACCCCTAAGGGTATAACGATAATTTTACCTATCGGGGTATTAAAGTAATTTACCTACCAAGGGTAATTCGATAATTCTACTCATAACTAATCCATTTATACAGTGCATCTCGAACATAATCAATCACACAATTAACACAGACAACATTAGTACTACCATGGGGGTACATTGGTCATTTTTCGTTTAGGGGTAAAACGATAATTACACACAAAGGGTATTTTGATAATTTTGTAATTCGGGGGTATTTCGATAGTTTTATAATTTGGGGGTATTTCGATAATTTCACAAACCAGGGGTAGTTCAGTAATTTCACAAACCAGGGGTATTTCGATAATTTACAAACCAGGGGTATTTCGATAATTTTGTAAACTAGGGGTATTTCGGTAATTTTACAAACCGTGGTATTTTGATCATTTTATAAATCGTAGGTGTTAACGACCCAATGAAGGTCCACTGTCACCTCGAACGACTCAAGTATTCTAAACAGATATAATGATGCGAATAGGCCTAAGGCCCATTCTCGGCCCAAGTAGGCCCACACATTCGTGTGGCCCATTTAGCCCAAACCTAGCCACATATATGAGATTCACATAGTCTAGTTCACTATCTACTACTCAATCATACAATTTACTCATATGGGCCCCGGGCCTATTGGGCCCACTTGGCCCCTTTTGGGCCATCGTGGCCCAATAGCCCACACCCACAAGAACACTACTGATGGCCTCAACTATCGCGTTGAAGCTCCACATATGCGCTCGCACGCTCGTGTGGTTACTATCGTCGTGTCACCGGAATTTTGGCATATGCCGCTCTACAACTAGAGTAGAGAGATTACACACCTGATTGAAATCTGAAGCTGCTAAACCGCGCTCCGAGCATTCTTATGCCCAATGCCAACCAGGTATGCCCCTTCTCCTCCTAGGCAGCTCTATATATAACTAGCTTCTCAACTTCCTTCTTGGTATCTATCCGATGTGGGATCCCGTCGTCAGTAGAGTTTAAATCCAAATTAAATTCTTACCGTCCAATCCACAAAATAAATACTCCCTTACTTTCCATGAGATTCGAACCTAGGCTCCCTTGCACCCTTAATGATGCCTTGCCACTAGACCACTCGCTTCCCTCTGTCTAAAACCATGCGCAACTAAATATAACTCTATGGCAAAATTCTAAAGTCCATTTAAAAAGAAAACCTAAATGCAAGAGCCAAGACTTGAACCTTGGACCTCCTTCCTTCCTTTTGGCGTCACCCCCTTGCCTCTTATATGGCGTCACTCTGCAACTACACCACACACTCACTTGTGTCTTTTTCTCCACATTTTATTCTTAAAGCCTAGTTACTAACACTAGGGTTTTTTTACCTAAAACTAAAATTTTTCCTAAGGCCTAACTTGAACCCGGGACTTCATAGAAGCCCTCTAACCTTCCCAAATAACTCACCTACTAGATCCAACTTGCACTAATGTCATTCTCTTATTCCCAAAAATTTTAAACGCTCCTACGCCTAAAGCCCAATGGGCCCAATCCTACTAGGCCCAACTTTAGGATGTTACAAACCTTAAAGAAATTTTGTCCTCTAAATTTTTGGCTATAGAAATAGTCGCACATCCGAACCTACAACACTACACTCGCATCAAGCAAGACTGATTCTAAAACAAGAATACACTTTCTAACTTAAGCTTGGAACCTTTCATACAACCAAATATCTAATATGAGTATAAAATGAGATATTTAACACTCATACATAAAAATTTTCATTCAAACATCACATCCAAAACATACACAAAATAAATACAGTCATTATAGCATATAAGAATAAGTAAGGGGAATTACGGATTTGGTGCCGGAGACTCGGGTGCCAAATAACTTTGAAAAATACTTTTGAACCCATTCCACAGCCGAGTGTTGCAACCTAGGCTCTGGTACCAAAACTATAACACCCTAAACCTGGCCCAAATGTTACGACCGGATCTGGTATGTTACGGGGTAAATTGAAAATGATCTTTCAGTGACTTTGGAAAAACCATAAATTTAAAAAAAAAATTTCCAATTAAAGCGATGACTTTGTGTATAAACAATCAGATTCATATGACTTTCAGGGAAAAGGTTATTTTGACAGGAGTTATCATTGTTAAGAGAATCCAGAGTTTTATCAAAAATAACTTGTAAACCATTCGTTGATATCTTTGAAAGATAGTTGTTTAATGTTTTAGGAAAAATCTAGTTTTGAGCATTTATTCATAATCAGTAATCAAAGTAAATACTAAAACCCAATTAAAATTACCAAAGGCCTTATTACAACGAAAATCACAAAATAAAAACTAACATTAAGCAGTAGAAAGTTCATAAAAATATAACATATTTTATGGCCACCACGAGTCCACCTCGGCTCCCATATCCATGATCTACTGATTACCTGAAAAGTTAGGGAAAGGGTGAGTCACAGAGACTCAGTGTGTAAAACCATCAAACACATAAACCGGCCCACGACCCACAATCTTGTATTTAGCTCATACACAATGTCATACAATCACAAGAAATGCATTATGCCCGGCCCAACCTAGTATTTCCATCCTCTACACACCAACCCGTACCAACCATCACACCGTGGGGATTTCTACGATCAACCTTCCATCCGCTACACACCATCTTGACAGTCATGCTGTCAGAAAATGTGGCAGAGCCACTAATCACTATGTGCCCTTAAAACAACTGTGGCATAGCCACCGATCACTACGTGACCCCATAGACAGATGTGGCAGTGCCACCGATCACTATGTGACCTTAATAAACAATGCGGCAGAGCCACCGATCACCATGTGACCTTAAGAACAATGGGGCAGAGCCACCGATCACAATGTGACCTTATCACTTCCCCTTTATCAACATTCCCATATCCCATGCACAACATTTATATCATGATAGATGTATCATGCTAATAACAAGGCAATCGATTATCACATACAACCAACTCATGCCAGGTAATTACAGATACATACCTGGCACTTCCTACCTTACCCCCAAAGGGTATGTTGATTGTATTTATAGCCTTTTCCATCTTTTCAGCCCACACAATTAATAATATAATTAAGTAAAGTGTGTTAAGGTTTACACACAATCACGCTTATCAACCCCTAAGGGTATAACGATAATTTTATCTACCGAGGGTATTTTAGTAATTTACCTAACAAGGGTAATTCGGTAATTTTACTCATAACTAATCCATGTATGCAGTGCATCTCAAACATAATCAATCATACAATTAACACAGACAACATTAGTACTACCACGAGGGTACACTGGTCATTTGTCGTTTAGGGGTAAAACGATAATTACACACAAAGGGTATTTCGGTAATTTTGTAATCTGGAGGTATTTCAGTAATTTTATAATTTCAGAGTATTTCGGTAATTTCACAAACTAAGGGTATTTCAGTAATTTCACAAACCAGGGGTATTTCGGTAATTTACAAATCTGGGCTATTTCGATAATTTTGCAAACCAGGAGTATGTCGGTAATTTTACAAACCAGGGGTATTTTGTCATTTTATAAATTAGGGTGTTAACGACCCAACAGAAGGTCCACTGTCGCCTCAAATGACTCAAGTATTCTAAACAAAGAAAATGATGCGAATGGGCCTAAGGCCCATTCTCGGCCCGAGTAGGCCCACATACTCGTGTGGCCCATTTAGCCCAAACCTAGCCACATATATGAGATTCACATAGTCTAGTTCACTATCTACTAATCAATCATACAATTTACTTATATGGGCCCCCAGGCCCATTGGGCCTATTTGGCCCCTTTCGGGCCATCGTGGCCTAATAGTCGACACCCACAAGAACACTACTGATGCCCTTAATTATCACGTTGAAGCCCTACACATGCGCTTGCACGCTCGTGTGGTTACTATCGCCGTGTCGGTGTATTTCAAAGATATGCCGCTCTCTACGCTAGAGTAGAGAGAATACACACTTGATAGGAATTGAAATCTGCTAAACTGCGGTCTTGAGCACTCCTATGCCCAACGCCAACTGGTATGCCCTTCTACCTCCTAAGTAGCTCTATATAGCTAGCTTCTCACCTTCCTTCTTAGTATCTTTTCGATATGGGATCCCTCCGTCAGTAGAGTTTAAATCCAAATCAAACTCTTGCCGTCCAATTCGCAAAATAAATACTCCCTTGCTTTCCATGAGATTCGAACCAAGGCTCTCTTGCACCCTTAATGATGCCTTGCCACTAGACCACTTGCTTCCCAGTGTCTAAAACAATGCGCAACTAAATATAACCCTATGGCAAAATTCTAGAGTCCATTTAAAGAGAAAACCAAAATGCAAGAGCCAAGACTTGAACCTTGGACCTCCTTCCTTCCTTTTAGCGTCACCCCCTTGCCTCTTAAGTGGCGTCACTTTACCACTACACCACATACTCCACTTGTGTCTTTTTCTCCACATTTTATTCTTAAAGCCTACTTACTAACACTAAGGTTTTTTTCACCTAAAACCAAAATTTTTCCTAAGGCCTAACTTGAAGCCGGGACTTCCTAGAAGCCCTCTAACCTTCCAAAATTACTCACCTACTAGATCCAACTTGCACTAATGTTGTTCTCTTATTCCCAAAAATTTTAAACGCTCCTACGCCTAAAGCCCAATGGGCCCAATCCTACTAGGCCCAACTTTAGGATGTTACAAACCTTAAAGAAATTTTGTCCCCTAAATTTCTGGCTATAGAAATAGTCGCACATCCGAACCTACAACACTACACTCACGTCTGCACTCGATTCTAAATCAAGAATACACTTTCTAACTTAAGCTTGGAACCTCTTCATACAACCAAATATCTAATACGTATAAAACAAATATTTAACACTCATACATAAAATTTTTCATTGAAACATTACATCCAAAACATACACAAAATAAATACAGTCATTATAGCATATAATAATAAGTAAAGGAATTACTAATTTGGTGCCGAGACTTCTGGATGCCATACTTTCAATAAAGATACCTTTTTTTTTAAAACCAAATTTCAAATAAGTTTGAAAAATACTTTCGAACCCATTCCAAAACCAAGTGTTGCAACCTAGGCTCTGATACCAAAACTGTAACACCCAAATATGATCCAAACATTACGAATGAATCTGGTATGTTACGGGGTGAATTGAAAATGATCTTTCAGTGACTTTGGAAAAACCATAAATTTTAAAAAAAAAACTTTTCGATTAAAGCGATGACTTTATGTATAAACAATCAGTGATATGACTTTCAGGGAGAAGGTTATTTTGACAGGAGTTATCATTGTTAAGAAAATCCAGAGTTTTATCAAAAATAACTTGTAAACCATTCCTTGATATCTTTGAAAGATAGTTGTTTAATGTTTTATGAAAAATCCAGTTTTGACATTTATTCATAATCAGTAATCAAAGTAATTACTAAAACCCAATTAAAATTACCAAAGGCCTTATTACAACGAAAATCCCCAAATAAAAACTAACTTTAAGTAGTAGAAAGTTCATAAAAATATAACGTCTTTTATGGCCTCCACGATCCACCCCGGCTCCCATATCCACGTTCTACGGATTACCTAAAAAGTTAGGGAAATGGTGAGTCACAGAGACTCAGTATGTAAAACAATCAAACACATAAACCAGCCCACGGCCCACAATCTTGTATTTAGCTTGGAACCTCTGATTCTAAAACAATAATACACTTTCTAACTTAAGCTTGGAACCTCTTCATACAACCAAATATCTAATACAGAAGCAAACAGATATTTAACACTAATACATAAAAAGTTTTCATTCAAACATCACATCCAAAACATACACAAAATAAATACAGTCATTATAGCATATAATAATAAGTAAGGGGAATTACCGATTTGGCGTTGGAGATTTGGGTGTCATACTTCCAATAAAGATACTTTTTTTTAAAAAATGAAATTTCAAATAACTTTGAAAAACACTTTTGAACCCATTCCACAGCCGAGTGTTGCAACCTAGGCTCTGATACCAAAACTGTAACACCCTAAACTCGGCCCAAATGTTACAACCGGATCTGATATATTACAGGGTAAATTGAAAACGATCTTTCAGTGACTCTGGAAAAACCATAAATTTTAAAAAAAACTTTCCGATTAAAGCCACTGACTTTGTGTATAAACAATTAGATTCATATGACTTTCAAGGACAAGGTTATTTTGACAGGAGTTATTTAAGAATATCCATAGTTTTATCAAAAATAACTTGTAAACCATTCGTTGATATCTTTGAAAGATAGTTGTTTAATGTTTTAGGAAAAATCCAGTTTTAAGCATTTATTCATAATCAGTAATCAAAGTAAATACTAAAACCCAATTAAAATTACCAAAGGCCTTATTACAACGAAAATCCCCAAATAAAAACTAACCTTAAGCAGTAGAAAGTTCATAAAAATATAACGTCTTTTATGTCCTCCACGAGTCCACCTCGGCTCCCATATCCACGATCTATTGATTACCTGAAAAGTTAGGGAAAGGGTGAGTCACAGAGACTCAGTGTGTAAAACCATCAAACACATAAACCGGCCCATGACCCACAATCTTGTATTTAGCTCATACACAATGTCATGCAATCACAAGAAATGCATTATGCCCGGCCCAACCTAGTATTTCCATCCTCTACACACCAACCCGTACCAACCATCACATCGTGGGGTTTTCTACAATAAACCCTCCATCCGTTACACACCATCTTGACAGTCATGCTGTCAGAAAATATGGCAGAGCCACCGATTACTATGTGACCTTAAAACAATTGTGGTATAGCCACCGATCACTACGTAACCTCATAGACAGATGTGGCAGTGCCACCGATCACTGTGTGACCTTAATAAACAATGTGGCAGAGCCATCGATCACCATGTGACCTTAAGAACAATGTGGCAGAGTCACCGATCACAATGTGACCTTATCACTTCCCTTTATCAACATTACCATATCCCATGCACAACATTTATATCATGACAGGATGTATCATGCTAGTAACAAGGCAATAGATTATAACATACAACCAACTCATATCGGGTAATTACAAATTCGCACTGCACTTCCCCGCCTTACCCCAAAGGGTATGTCGATCGTATTTGTAGCCTTTTCTAGCTTTTCAAGCCACACAATTAATAATATAATTAAGTAAAGTGTGTTAGGGTTTACACACAATCACGCTTAATCAACCCCAAGGGTATAACAAGAATTTTACCTATCGGGGTATTAAAGTAATTTACCTACCAAGGGTAATTCGATAATTCTACTCATAACTAATCCATTTATGCAGTGCATCTCGAACATAATCAATCACACAATTAACACAGACAACATTAGTACTACCATGGTGGTACATTGGCAAAACGATAATTACACACAAAGGGTATTTCGATAATTTTGTAATTCGGGGGTATTTCAATAGTTTTGTAATTCGGGGGTATTTCGATAATTTCACAAACCAGGGGTATTTCAGTAATTTCACAAACCAGGGGTATTTCGATAATTTACAAACCAGGGGTATTTTGATAATTTCATAAATTAAAGGGTATTTGGTAATTTTGCAAACCAGGGGTATTTTGATCATTTTATAAATCAGGGTGTTAACGACCCAATGAAGGTCCACTCGTCACCTCAAAGCGACTCAAGTATTCTAAGCGTGAGATAATGATGCTGAATATGCCTAAGGCCCATTCTCGATTTGAAGTAGGCCCACACATTCGTGTGGCCCACTTAGCCCAAACCTAGCCACATATATGAAATTCACATAGTCTAGTTCACTATCTACTACTCAATCATACAATTTACTCATATGGGCCCCGGGCCTATTGGGCCCACTTGGCCCCTTTGGGCTATCGTGGCCCAATAGCCCACACCCACAAGAACACTATTGATGGCCTTAACTATCGTGTTGAAGCTCCACATATGTGCTCGCACGCTTGTGTGGTTACTATCGCCGTGTCACCGAAATTTCAGCATATGCCACTCTACAACTAGAGCGGAGAGATTACACACCTGATTGGAATCTGAAGCTGCTAAACCGCACTCCGAGTATTTTTATGCCAATACCAACCAGGTATGCCCCTTCTCCTCCTAGGCAGCTCTATATATAGCTAGCTTCTCACCTTCTTTCTTGGTATCTATCCGATGTGGGATCCCGCCGTCAGTAGAGTTTAAATCCAAATTAAATTCTTGCCGTCCAATCCACAAAATAAATACTCCCTTGCTTTCCATGAGGTTCAAACCTAGGCTCCCTTGCACCCTTAATGATGCCTTGCCACTAGACCACTCGCTTCCCTATGTCTAAAACCATACGCAACTAAATATAGCTCTATGGCAAAATTCTAGAGTCCATTTAAAAAGAAAACCTAAATGCAAGAGCCAAGACTTGAACCTTGGACCTCCTTCCTTCCTTTTGGCGTCACCCCCTTGCCTCTTATATGGCGTCACTTTGCCACTACACCACACACTCACTTGTGTCTTTTTCTACATTTTATTCTTAAAGCCTAGTTACTAACACTAGGGTTTTTTTACCTAAAAGCAAAATTTTTCCTAAGGCCTAACTTGAACCCTGGACTTCATAAAAGCCTCTAACCTTCCAAAATCACACACCTACTAGATCCAACTTGCACTAATGTCGTTCTCTTATTCCCAAAAATTTTAAACGCTCCTACGCCTAAAGCCCAATGGGCCCAATCCTACTAGGCCCAACTTTGGGATGTTACAAATCTACCCTCCTTAAAAAAATTTCATCCTCGAAATTTCCAGCTATAGAAATAGTCGCACATTCGAACCTACAACACTCATGCTGCGCACTCTGATTCTAAAATAGTAGTACACTTTCTAACTTAAGCTTGTAACCTCTTCATACAACCAAATATCTAATACAGAAGCAAACAGTTATTTAACACTCATACATAAGAATTTTCCATTCAAACATCACATCCAAAACATACACAGAATAAATACAGTCATTATAGCATATAATAATAAGTAAGGGGAATTACCGATTTGGTATCGGAGATTCGGGTGCCAAATAACTTTGAAAAATACTTTTGAACCCATTCCACAGCCGAGTGTTGCAACCTAGGCACTGATACCAAAACTATCACACCCTAAACCTGGCCCAAATGTTACGATCGGATCTGGTATGTTACGGGGTAAATTGAAAATGATCTTTCAGTGACTTTGGAAAAACCATAAATTTTAAAAAAAACTTTCCGATTAAAGCAATGACTTTGTGTATAAACAATCAGATTCATATGACTTTCAGGGAAAAGGTTATTTTGACAGGAGTTATCATTGTTAAGAAAATCCAGAGTTTTATCAAAAATAACTTGTAAACCATTCGTTGATATCTTTGAAAGATAGTTGTTTAATGTTTTAGGAAAAATCTAGTTTTGAGCATTTATTCATAATCAGTAATCAAAGTAAATACTAAAACCCAATTAAAATTACCAAAGGCCTTATTACAACGAAAATCCCCAAATAAAAAATAACATTAAGCAGTAGAAAGTTCATAAAAATATAACATTTTTTATGGCCACCACGAGTCCACCTCGGCTCCCATATCCACGATCTACTGATTACCTGAAAAGTTAGGGAAAGGGTGAGCCACAGAGACTCAGTGTGTAAAACCATCAAACACATAATCCAGCCCACGGCCCACAATCTTGTATTTAGATCATACACAATGCCATACAATCACAAGAAATGCATTATGCCCGGCCCAACCTAGTATTTCCATCCTCTACACACCAACCCGTACCAACCATCACACCGTGGGGATTTCTACAATCAACCTTCCATCCGCTACACACCATCTTGACAGTCATGCTGTCAGAAAATGTGGCAGAGCAACTGATCACTATGTGACCTTAAAACAACTGTGGCATAGCCACCGATCACTACATGACCCCATAGAGAGATGTGGCAGTGCCACCGATCACTATGTGACCTTCATAAACAATGTGGCAGAGCCACCGATCACCATGTGACCTTAAGAACAATGTGGAAGAGCCACCGATCACAATGTGACCTTATCATTTCCCCTTTATCAACATTCCCATATCCCATGCACAACATTTATATCATGATAGACGTATCATGCTAGTAACAAGGCAATAAATTATCACATACAACCAACTCATGTCAGGTAATTACAATACACGCACTGCACTTCCACGCCTTACCCCCAAAGGGTATGTCGATTGTATTTATAGCCTTTTCCATCTTTTCAGCCCACACAATTAATAATATAATTAAGTAAAGTGTGTTAGGGTTTACACACAATCACGCTAATCAACCCCTAAGGTTATAACGATAATTTTATCTCTAGAGGTATTTTAGTAATTTACCTAACAAGGGTAATTGGTAATTTTACTCATAACTAATCCATGTATGCGAGGCATCTCAAACATAATCAATCATACAATTAACACAGCATAACATTAAGTACCGCCAACGAGGTACTTTGGTCATTTGTCGTTTAGGGGTAAAATGATAATTATACACAAAGGGTATTTCGGTAATTTTGTAATCTGGAGGTATTTCAGTAATTTTATAATTCAGGGGTATTTCAATAATTTCAAAAACTGAGGGTATTTTCGTAATTTCACAAACCAGGGGTATTTCGATAATTTACAAATCAGGGGTATTTCAGTAATTTTGTAAACTAGGGGTATGTCGGTAATTTTATAAACCAGGGGTATTTTGTCATTGTATAAATCAGGGTGTTAACGACCCAACAGAAGGTCCACTGTCGCCTCGAACGACTCAAGTATTCTAAACAAAGATAATGATGCGAATGGGCCTAAGGCCCATTCTCGACCCAAGTAGGCCCACATACTCATGTGGCCCATTTAACCCAAACCTAGCCACATATATGAGATTCACATAGTCTAGTTCACTATCTACTAATCAATCATACAATTTACTCATATGGGCACCCGGGCCCATTGGGCCTAGTTGGCCCCTTTCGGGCCATCGTGGCCTAATAGCCCACACCCACAAGAACACTACTGATGCCCTCAACTATCACGTTGAAGCCCCACACATGCGCTCGCACGCTCGTGTGGTTACTATCACCGTGTCAGCGGCATTTCAGCATATGCCGCTCTACAGCTAGAGTAGAGAGAATACACACCTGATAGGAATTTGAAGCTGCTAAACCGTGCTTCGAGCACTCCTATGCCCAACGCCAACCAGGTATGCCCCTTCACCTCCTAGGTAGCTCTCTATATAGCTAGCTTCTCACCTTCCTTCTTAGTATCTTTCCGATGTGGGATCCCTCCGTCAGTAGAGTTGAAATCCAAATCAAACTCTTGCCATCCAATTCGCAAAATAAATACTCCCTTGCTTTCCATGAGATTCGAACCCAGGCTCCCTTGCACCCTTAATGATGCCTTGCCACTAGACCACTTGCTTCCCAGTGTCTAAAACATTGCGCAACTAAATATAACCCTATGGCAAGAGCCAAGACTTGAACCTTGGACCTCCTTCCTTCCTTTTAGCGTCACCCCCTTGCCTCTTATGTAGCGTCACTTTGCCACTACGACACACACTCCACTTGTGTCTTTTTCTCCACATTTTATTCTTAAAGCCTACTTACTAACACTAGGGTTTTTTTTCACCTAAAACCAAAATTTTTCCTAAGGCCTAACTTGAAGCCGGGACTTCCTAGAAGCCCTCTAACCTTCTAAAATTACTCACCTACTAGATCCAACTTACATTAATGTCGTTCTCTTATTCCCAAAAATTTTAAACGCTCCTACGCCTAAAGCCCAATGGGCCCAATCCTACTAGGCCCAACTTTAGGATGTTACAAACCTTAAAGAAATTTTTTCCTCTAAATTTCTACCTATAGAAATAGTCGCACATCCGAACCTACAACACTACACTTCACTGCTCAAGACTCTTGATTCTAAAACAGTAATACACTTTCTAACTTAAGCTTGGAACCTCTTTATACAACCAAATATCTGTCTGAGTAGCAAACAAATATTTAACACTTATACATAAAAATTTTTCATTCAAACATCACATCCAAAACATACACAAAATAAATATAGTCATTATAGCATATTATAATAAGTAAGGGGAATTACGGATTTGGTGCCGGAGACTCGGGTGCCATACTTTCAATAAAGAAACTTTTTTTTAAAACCAAATTTTAAATAAGTTTGAAAAATACTTTCGAACCCATTCCAAAGTTGAGTGTTGCAACCAAGGCTCTGATACCAAAATTGTAACACCCAAATATGATCCAAACCTTACGAACGAATCTGGTATGTTACGGGGTGATTTTAAAACGATCTTTCAGTGACTTTGGAAAAACCATAAATTTTAAAAAAAAAACTTTCCGATTAAAGCGATGACTTTATGTATAAACAATCAGATTCATATGACTTTCAGGGAGGCGGTTATTTTGACAGGAGTTATCATTGCTAAGAAAATCCAGAGTTTTATCAAAAATAACTTGTAAACCATTCCTTGATATCTTTGAAAGATAGTTGTTTAATGTTTTAGGAAAAATCCAGTTTTGACATTTATTCATAATCAGTAATCAAAGTAAATACTAAAACCCAATTAAAATTATCAAAGGCCTTATTACAACAAAAATCCCCAAATAAAAACTAACTTTAAGCAGTAGAAAGTTCATAAAAATATAACGTCTTTTATGGCCTCCACGAGTCCACCCCAGCTCCCATATCCACGATCTACGGATTACCTGAAAAGTTAGGGAAATTGTGAGTCACAGAGACTTAGTATGTAAAACAATCAAACACATAAACCAGCCCACGGCCCACAATCTTGTATTTAGCTTGGAACCTCTGATTCTAAAACAGTAATACACTTTCTAACTTAAGCTTGGAACCTCTTCATACAACCAAATATCTAATACATAAGCAAACAGATATTTAACACTCATACATAAAAATTTTTCATTCAAACATCACATCCAAAACATACACAAAATAAATACAGCCATTATAGCATATAATAATAAGTAAGGGGAATTACCGATTTGGTGTTGGAGATTTGGGTGCCATACTTCCAATAAAGATACTTTTTAAAAATGAAATTTCAAATAACTTTGAAAACACTTTTGAACCCATTCCATGTACCGAAAGTGTCGCAACCTAGGCTCGATACCAAAAGCGTAACACCCTAAACCCGCCCAAATTTTACAAACGGATCTGATATGTTACAGGGTAAATTGAAAACGATCTTTCAGTGACTCTCTAAAAACCATAAATTTTAAAAAAAGCTTTCCGATTAAAGCGATGACTTTGTGTATAAACAATCGATTCATATGACTTTCAAGGACAAGGTTATTTTGATGGGAGTTATCATTGTTAAAAAAATCCATAGTTTTATCAAAAATAACTTGTAAACCATTGTTGATATCTTTGAAAGATAGTTGTTCAATGTTTTAGGAAAATCAATTTTAAGCATTTATTCATAATCAGTAACAAAGTAAATACTAAAACCCAATTAAAATTACCAAAGGTCTTATTACAACGAAAATCCCCAAATAAAAACTAACTTTAAGAGAAAGTTCATAAAAATATAACGTCTTTTATGTCCTCCACGAGTCCACCTCGGCTCCCATATCCACGATCTATTGATTACCTGAAAAGTTAGGAAAAGGGTGAGTCACAAAGACTCAGTGTGTAAAACCATCAAACACATAAACCGGACCGCGACCCACAATCTTGTATTTAACTCATATACAATGTCATACAATCACAAGAAATGTATTATGCTTGGCCCAACCTAGTATTTCCATCCTCTACACACCAACCCGTACCAACCATCACACCGTGGGGATTTCTACAATAAACCCTCCATCCGCTACACACCATCTTGACAGTCATGCTGTCAGAAAATGTGGCAGAGCCACCGATCACTATGTGACCATAAAACAACTGTGGTATAGCCACCGATCACTACGTAACCCCATAGACAGATGTGGCAGCGCCACCGATCACTATGTGACCTTAATAAATAATGTGGCAGAGCCACCGATCACCATGTGACCTTAAGAACAATGTGGCAGAGCCATCGATCACAATGTGACCTTATCACTTCCCCTTTATCAACATTCCCATATCCCATGCACAACATTTATATCATGACAGATGTATCATGCTAGTAACAAGGTAATAGATTATAACATACAACCAACTCATATCAGGTAATTACAGATACGTACCTGGCACTTCCTGCCTTACCCCAAAAGGGTATGCCGACTGTATTTGTAGCCTTTTCTAGCTTTTTAGCCCACACAATTAATAATATAATTAAGTAAAGTGTGTTAGGGTTTACACACAATCACGCTAATCAACCCCTAAGGGTATAACAGTAATTATACCTATCGAGGGTATTAAAGTAATTTACCTACCAAGGGTAATTCGGTAATTCTACTCATAACTAATCCATTTATGCAGTGCATCTTGAACATAATCAATCACACAATTAACACAGACAACATTAGTACTACCATTGGGGTATATTGGTTATTTTTTATTTTGGGGTAAAATGATAATTACACACAAAGGGTATTTCGATAATTTTGTAATTCGGGGGTATTTCGATAATTTCACAAACCAGGGGTATCTCAGTAATTTCACAAACCAGGGGTATTTTGATAATTTACAAACCAGGGGTATTTTGATAATTTCGTAAACTAAGGTATTTTGGTAATTTCGCAAACCAGGGGTATTTTGATTATTTTATAAATCAGGGTGCTAACAACCCAACAGAAGGTCCACTTCCACCTCGAACGACTCAAGTATTCTAAACAGAGATAATGATGCGAATAGGCCTAAGGCCCATTCTCAGCCCAAGTAGGCCCACACATTCATATGGCCCATTTAGCCCAAACCTAGCCACATATATGAGATTCACATAGTCTAGTTCACTATCTACTACTCAATCATACAATTTACTCATATGGGCCCTGAGCCCATTGGGCCCACTTGGCCCATTTTGGGCCATCGTGGCCCAATAGCCCACACCCACAAGAACACTACTGATGGCCTCAACTATCGCGTTGAAGCTCCACATATGCGCTCGCATGCTCGTGTGGTTACTATCGCCGTGTCATCAGAATTTTGGCATATGCCGCTCTACAACTAGAGTAGAGAGATTACACACCTGATTGGAATCTGAAGCTGCTAAACCGCGCTCCGAGCATTCTTATGCCCAATGCCAACCAGGTATGCCCCTTCTCCTCCTAGGCAGCTCTATATATAGCTAGCTTCTCACCTTCCTTCTTGGTATCTATCCGATGTGGGATCCCGTCGTCAGTAGAGTTTAAATCCAAATTAAATTCTTGCCGTCCAATCCACAAAATAAATACTCCCTTGCTTTCCATGATATTCGAACCTAGGCTCCCTTGCACCCTTAATGATGCCTTGCCACTAGACCACTCGCTTCCCTATGTCTAAAACCATGCTAACTAAATCTAACTCTATGGCAAAATTCTAAAGTCCATTTAAAAGAAAACCTAAATCTGGAGCCAAGACTTGAACCTTGGACCTCCTTCCTTCCTTTTATTGGCCACCCCTTGCCTCTTATATGGCCACTTTGCCACCACACCACACACTCACTTGTGTCTTTTTCTCCACATTTTATTCTTAAAGCCTAGTTACTAACACTAGGGTTTTTTTTACCTAAAACCAAAATTTTTCCTAAGGCCTAACTTGAACCCGGGACTTCATAGAAGCCCTCTAACCTTCCAAAATCACTCACCTACTAGATCCAACTTGCACTAATGTCGTTCTCTTATTCCCAAAAATTTTAAACACTCCTACGCCTAAAGCCCAATGGGTCCAATCCCACTAGGCCCAACTTTGGGATGTTACAAATCTACCCTCCTTAAAAAATTTCATCCTTGAAATTTCCAAATATAGAAATAGTTGCAACATCCGAACCTACAACACTACACTCACGCAAGACTCGATTCTAAAACAATAATACACTTTCTAACTTAAGCTTGGAACTCTTCATACAACCAAATATCTAATATGTACAAAATGAGATATTTAACACTCATACATAAGAATTTTCCATTCAAACATCACATCCAAAACATACATGTATAAATATACCATTATAGCATATAATAATAAGTAAGTGGAATTACCAATTTGGTGTCAGGAGATTCCAAAAGCCATACTTCCAATAAAGATACTTTTTTTTAAAAACAATATTTCAAATAACTTTGAAAAACACTTTTGAACCCATTCCACAGTCGAGTGTTGCAACCTAGGCTCTGGTACCAAAACTATAACACCCTAAACCTGGCCCAAATGTTACGACCGGATCTGGTATGTTACGGGGTAAATTGAAAATGATCTTTCAGTGACTTTGGAAAAACCATAAATTTTAAAAAAAAACTTTCCAATTAAAGCGATGACTTTGTGTATAAACAAGCAGATTCATATGACTTTCAGGGAAAAGGTTATTTTGACAGGAGTTATCATTGTTAAGAAAATCCAGAGTTTTATCAAAATAACATGTAAACCATTCGTTGATATCTTTGAAAGATAGTTGTTTAATGTTTTAGGAAAAGTGTGAGCCATCATAACTAAAACTCAACATGAAGGCAACCACATCAAATATAAACCTTAATAAATAAGGAGCCACCGATACATTCCAAGAACAAGGCAAATCCAATTGACAATCACTTCCCTTACAACATTCCCATATTCCCCAAAAATTTTTAAAAAGGTTTGAACAAGGTAATAATTATAAAAACCAATCAATTGTAATTACGTTCGATCCCATTTCTGTACCCAAAGTGTTATTTGACTTTTTCCTTTTACCACACAAATAATATAAATTAATTGGGTTAGGTTTAAACAATCAAATTCAACCTAATATAAAAATTTCCACGTTAAATAATTCCTCAGGATTAACCTCAACAAATTTAGGCAACATTAAAATCATCATAACATATAAAATAACATGTTGGAGTACATTTGTATTTAGAGGTAAAGATTTATAATACAAGGGATTTATATTTCAATTTAGGGTATTTCATAAATTTTTTCCAAACCGGATTCAAATACCGTGGATTTCAATACCTTTTATTCAATTTTACCATTTCAAAAAGATTGGTATTATAGGTTAACCCAATCACGTTAAACCCAGATAACTAAGCCCGGCAATTAAGATGACCTTGTGAAACCATATTAACCTACACTAACACATACTATCAACAATCATACTCAATTACCATCACTCCTTTGGCTTCCTTTCCGCCCATAAACATTTGGATCTCAAACAAATCAAACCTACGGGGTTTACTATTAAAGTTTATATCCCAAACGGTGGATTTTCACCCAATTCTTCCCTAAATGATTGTAATTTAAACAACCGTTATAACCTACCCCGGAAATTTTATCATTTATCCAACATTCCCCTTTTCCACTTTCAAGCTTCAAATTCTCTAAATTTACCATTGGAACCCACCAGAATACCCCATTTTCCTATAACCAAACACACAATATTAATTCTTGATAACCATCCTTCACTTATAATTATCAATAAAACCCTGGCTAATTAAAATTTTAACCACAAATCAAAGGATTAAAAAACCTATTTCAATTTAGCAAGCCCTTGCCTTTAATTGGGTTCCATTGGCCACCTTTTGGCTGCCCACAACTATCAAAGAAGTCACAACCCATTTTTCCAAACGGCCATTTCCTAGCCAATTTAACCAATTATAACTTCTCTAATTAATATAACTACTTCTAGACCCTTCCTTTAATCCATTCCTTCATAAGTCCAATTATCCCCAAAAAAAACCCACTTGCCATGGAACCCAACCTAAAATCCTTAGCTTAATATCCTTGGCCATTCCCTCAAATATGCCAACTTGAAAAAACTATAAATTCTAAACTAATTAAGAAGAACCTATCTAACCAAATTAATTTAAATGCTTCCTTTCTCAACCCTTTCTTATATTCCATAACCACTCAAAAATTTTTCCATTCAATTATCAAAATAAAAATTTTTTCCAGCTAAAGAAAATTTAAATAGCTTTTGTAACTCCAAAAAAACCTTGAACTTTTCCCAATAACCAACTAATTTCCCTTGGCCAATTTTCTATCCCATTAAACCCCTTTACTTTTCAAACTTAAAATGGTTTAAAAAAAAATTTTCCAAATTAAAAAATTTGTTAAAATTAAATTCAAAATAATGCAAGGTTTTTACAATATCATGAAGGAGGATTTAAAAACTTTAATTAAACTTGAATTTTCTAATTCAAATATGTAATGATAAAATTATTAAGCATTTTTAATAAGAAAATTTTATTAATACCTTTATAACCAAAATAAATAAATAAAACATCAAAAAATTAAAAACTAACAAAAATAAATTAAATAATTAAAAAACATAAAATTTTTGGCCACCAAAGGGCCAAACCTTCCCTCCCCAAATTTAAAAGGGTATACCCAAAAATTAAAATTTCCAAACCCAAAAACCAAAAAAAATTTAAAAACCCCAAAAAAAATGATTTAGCCAAAAATTTTTCCATTTAAAAACTTTACCCCAAAATTTTTTCTAAAAATTTATTCCCCCCTTTTAAATTTTTAAAAACCCTAAAACACCCTTAAAACCAAACTTAAAAACCCACTACAAAGGTTTAAAAAAACTTTATGCCAAACCAAACCCCCCATATTGCCCAAAAAAGGGGAAAAATGGGAACCACCACAAAACCCCAAAACAAACAAATTACAATTTTCACCCCCTTTTTCACAAACCCAACCCACCAACTTTTTACCCAATTTAACCCAAATTTAAATTTAAAAAATTTTTTCCCCACAACAAAATTTTTAAAAAGTGAAAACCTCCCCTCCCCCCCAAAGGGATTTAAATGGGGTTTTAAATTTTCCTTAAAAACCCAACCATAATTTATTAAAAATTTTAAATTTCAACCAACATTATCCCCTAGGTAAGTTTTTTTAAAGGGAAAATAATTTACCAACAATATTTTAATTTTTCCTTATTTATTTTATTTTAAGTTTTCCTTTTCACAAACAAAAAATTTAAAAGGGTTTTGGGAAAAACGCTTTTCCCTTTAGGGTAAAGTAATTTTAAAAAGGGTATTTTATTTTAATTTATTTAAAAATTAATTTTATATTTAAAAAAAGGTTTCAAAAAAAAAAAATTTCAAACCCATTTTAAAAAACGAATTTTTAAAACAAACCAGGGATTTTAATTTTAATAATTTTTAAAAATTAATTTAAAAGGGTTCCCAAATTTCCAAAAGGGTTTTAATCCCAAGGGGGAAACCCAAAGCCCTTTTACCCCAAAACCCATTTTTAAAATTTGTTAAACCCCTTAAAATTAAAATTTCCCTACCCAAAAAGGCAACCTTTGGCCCAGGGCCCCGGGACACCCGCCCAAAACCCCCTCCCTTAACCCCTTTGTTACTTTTTTCCCTTTTTTTATAGGGCCCCCCCGGGTTTTTTAAAAAAACCCTTTAAAAAAAATACCCTTTTCCAAGAAACCAAGCCCCACCCTTTGTCCCCCAAATTTTCCAAATTCCAAAATTAAAAAAAACCCGAAAAAAGTAAAAAAAACCCATCAAGAAAAATTACCCCTTTTTCCTTTTTTCCCCTCTCCCTTTGGGCCCTTTTCCCTAAAACCCTTTCCCGGTTTTTCCAAACAAATTTTTAAACCCATTTAAAATTTTTTTAAAAAAAAAACCCCCTTTAACCTTAAATTCCTTCCAAGCCCCCCCAAGACTTGAACCTTGGACCTCCTTCCTTCCTTTTAAGGCCACCCCTTGCCTCTTATGTGGCGCCACTTTCCCACTACACCACACACTCCACTTATGTCTTTTTCTCCACATTTTATTCTTAAAGCCTACCTACTAACACTAGGGTTTTTTCCACTTAAAACTAAAATTTTTCCTAAGGCCTAACTTGAACCCAAGACTTCATAGAAGCCCTCTAACCTTCCAAAATCACTCACCTACTAGATCCAACTTGCACTAATGCGTTATCATTTTCCTAACAATTTTAAACGCTTTTACGCCTAAAGCCCAATGGGCCCAATCCTACTAGGCCCAAATTTGGGATGTTACAAATCTACCTTCCTTAAAGAAATTTTATCCTGGAAATTTCCTGCTATAGAAATAGTCACACATCCGAACCTACAACACTACACTTATGTCAAGACTCGATTCTAAAATAGTAATACACTTTCTAACTTAAGCTTGGAACCTCTTCATACAACCAAATATCTAATACGTATAAACAAATATTTAACACTCATACATAAAAATTTTCCATTCAAACATCACATCCAAAACATGCACAAAATAAATACGGTCATTATAGCATATAATAATAAGTAAGGGGAATTACGGATTTGGTGCCGAAGACTCAGGTGCCATACGAATTTGGTGTCGGAGACTCGAATGCCATACTTCCAATAAAGATACTTTTTTTTAAAAACAAATTTCCAAGAACTTTGAAAAACACTTTCTAACCCATTCCACAGCCGAGTGTTACAACCTAGGCTTTGATAGCAAAACTGTAACACCCCAAACTCGGCCCAAACGTTACGACTGGATCTGGTATATTACGGGGTAAATTGAAAATGATCTTTCAGTTACTTTGGAAAAACCATAAATTTAAAAAAAAACTTTCCGATTAAAGCGATGACTTTGTGTATAAACAATCAGATTCATATGACTTTCTGGGAAAAGGTTATTTTGATAGGAGTTATCATTGTTAAAAAATCCAGAGTTTTATAAAAAATAACTTGTAAACCATTCGTTGATATCTTTGAAAGATAGTTGTTTAATGTTTTAGGAAAAATCCAGTTTTGAACATTTATTCATAATCAGTAATCAAAGTAAATACTAAAACCAAATTAAAATTACCAAAGGCCTTATTTCAACGAAAATCCCCAAATAAAAACTAACTTTAAGGAGTAGAAAGTTCATAAAAATATAACGTCTTTTATGGCCTCCACAAGTCCACCTCAGCTTCCATATCCACGATCTACTGATTACCTGAAAAGTTAGGGAAATGGTGAGTCACAGAGACTCAGTGTGTAAAACCAACAAACACATAAACTGGCCCACGGCCCACAATCTTGTATTTAGCTCATACACAATGTCATACAATCATAAGAAATGTATTATGCCCGGCCCAACCTAGTATTTCCATCCTCTACACACCAACCCGTACCAACCATCACACCGTGGGGATTTCTACAATAAACCTTCCATCCGCTACACACCATCTTCACAGTCATGCTATCAAAAAATGCAGCAGAGCCACCGATCACTATGTGACCTTAAAACAGCTGTGGCATAGCCACCGATCACTATGTGGTCTCATAGACAGATGTGGCAGCACCACCGATCACTATGTGACCTTAATAAATAATGTGGCAGAGCCACCGATCACCATGTGACCTTAAGAATAATGTGGCAGAGCCACCGATCATAATGTGACCTTATCACCTTCCCTTTATCAACATTCCCATATCCCATGCACAACATTTATATCATGACAGATGTATCATGCTAGTAACAAGGTAATAGATTATCACATACAGCCAACTCATATTAGGTAATTACAGATATGTACTTGGCACTTCCTACCTTACCCCAAAGGGTATGTCGATTGTATTTACAGCCTTTTCCAGCTTTTCATCCCACACAATTAATAATATAATTAAGTAAAGTGTGTTTGTGTTTACACACAATCACGCTAATCAACCCCTAATGGTATAACGGTAATTTTACCTACCGAGAGTATTTTCAGTAATTTACCTACCAAGGGTAATTCGGTAATTCTACTGATAACTAATCCATGTATCCAGTGCATCTCGAACATAATCAATCATACAATTAACACAGACAACGTTAGTACTACCACGAGGGTACAATGGTCATTGGTTGTTTAGGGGTAAAACGGTAATTACACACAAAGGGTATTTCAGTAATTTTGTAACTCGAAGGTATTTTAGTAATTTTTTAATCTAAGGGTATTTCGATAATTTCACAAACCAGGGCTATTTCAGTTATTTCACAAACTAGGGGTATTTCAGTAATTTTTAAACCAAGGGTATTTCGGTAATTTCACAAACCAGGGGTATTTTAGTCATTTTATAAATCAGGGTGTTAACGACCCAACAGAAGGTCCACTATCACCTCGAGCGACTCAAGTATTCTAAACAGAGCTAATGATGCGAATGGGCCTAAGGCCTATTCTCGGGCCAAGTAGGCCCACACACTCGTGTGGCCCATTTAGCCCAAACCTAGCCACATATATGGGATTCACATAGTCTAGTTCACTATCTAGTACTCAATCATACAATTTACTCATATGGGCCCTCGGGCCCATTGGGCCCACTTGGCCCCTTTCGGGCCATCGTGGCCCAATAGCCCACACCCACAAGAACACTACTAATGGCCTCAATTATCGCGTTGAAGCCCCACACATGCACTCGACAGGTTGTGTGGTTACTATCGCCATGTCACCGGCATTTTGGCATATGCCGCTCTACAGCTAGAGTAGAGAGAATACACACCTAGTAGGAATCTGAAGCTGCTAAACCGAGCTCGAGCGCTCCTTTGCCCAACACCAACTAGGTATGCCTCTGATCCTCCTAGGCAGCTCTATATATAGCTAGCTTCTCACCTTCCTTCTTGGTATCTTTCCGATGTGGGATCCCTCCATCAGTAGAGTTTAAATCTAAATCAAACTCTTGCCGTCCAATCTATAAAATCAATACTCCCTTGCTTTCCATGAGATTCGAACTCAGGCTCCTTTGCACCCTTAATGATGCCTTGTCACTAGACCTTTCGCTTCCCTGTGTCTAAAACCATGCGCAACTAAAAATAACCCTATGGTAAAATTTTAGAGTCCATTTAAAAGAAAACCAAAATTCAAGAGCCAAGACTTGAACCTTGGACCTCCTTCCTTCCTTTTGGCGTCACCCCCTTACCTCTTATGTGGCATCACTTTGCCACTACACCATACACTTCGCTTGTGTATTTTCTCCACATTTTATTCTTAAAGCATACATACTAACACTAGGGCTTTTTTCACCAAAAACCAAAATTTTTCTTCAGGCCTAACTTGAACCCGGGACTTCATAGAAGCCCTCTAACCTTCCAAAATCACTCACCTACTAGATCCAACTTGCACTAATGTCATTCTCTTATTCCCAAAAATTTTAAACGCTCCTACGCCTAAAGCCCAATGGGCCCAATCCTACTAGGCCCAACTTTGGGATGTTACAAATCTACCCTCCTTAAAGAAATTTCATCCTCAAAATTTCCAGCTATAGAAATAGTCACACATCCGAACCTACAACACTACACTCATGTCACAAGACTCGATTGTAAAACAGTAATACACTTTCTAACTTAAGCTTAGAACCTCTTCATACAACCAAATATCTAATATGTATAAACAAATATTTAGCACTCATACATAAAAATTTTCCATTCAAACATCACATCCAAAACATACATAGAATAAATACAGTTATTATAGCATATAATAATAAGTAAGGGGAATTACTGATTTGGTGTCGGAGATTCGGGTGCCATACTTCCAATAACGATACTTTTTTTTAAAAAAACCAAATTTCAAATAACTTTGAAAAACACTTTTGAACCCATTCTACAGCCGAGTTTTGTAATCTAGGCTCTGATACCAAAACTGTAACACCCTAAATCCGGCCCAAATGTTACAACCGGATCTGGTATGTTACAGGGTAAATTAAAAACGATCTTTCAATGACTTCGGAAAAACCATAAAATTTTAAAAAAACTTTTCGATTAAAGCGATGACTTTGTGTATAAACTATCAGATTCATATGACTTTCAGGGAAAAGGTTATTTTGACAGGAGTACCATTGTTAAGAAAATACATAGTTTTATCAAAAATAACTTGTAAACCATTCATTGATATCTTTGAAAGATAGTTGTTTAATGTTTTAGGAAAAATCCAATTTTAAGCATTTATTCATAATCAGTAATCAAAGTAAATACTAAAACCCAATTAAAATTACCAAAGGTCTTATTACAACGAAAATCCCCATATAAAAACTAACTTTAAGCAATAGAAAGTTCATAAAAATATAATGTCTTTTATGGCCTCCATGAGTCCACCTCGGCTCCCATATCCACTATCTATTAATTACCTGAAAAGTTAGGGAAAGGGTGAGTCACAGAGACTCAGTGTGTAAAATGATCAAACACATAAACCGGCCCACGACCCACAATCTTGTATTTAGCTCGTACACAATGTCATACAATCACAAGAAATGCATTATGCCCGGCCCAACCTAGTATTTCCATCCCCTACACACCAACCCATACCAACCATCACACCGTGGGGATTTCTACAATCAACCCTCCATCCGCTACACACCATCTTGACAGTCATGTTGTCAGAAAATGTGGTAGAGCCACTGATCACTATGTGACCTTAAAATAACTGTGGCATAGCCACCGATCTTATAGACAGATGTGGCAGCGCCACCGATCACTATGTGACCTTAATAAACAATGTGGCAGAGCCATCGATCACCATATGACCTTAAGAACAATGTGGCAGAGCCACCGATCACAATGTGACCTTATCACTTCCCCTTTATCAACATTCCCATATCCCATGCACAACATTTATATCATGACAGATGTATCATGCTAGTAACAAGGCAATAGATTATAACATACAACCAACTCATATTAGGTAATTACAGATACGTACCTGGCACTTCCTGCCTTACCCCCAAAGGGTATGTCGACTGTATTTGTAGCCTTTTCTAGCTTTTTAGCCCACACAATTAATAATATAATTAAGTAAAGTGTGTTAGGGTTTACACACAATCACGCTAATCAACCCCTAAGGGTATAACGGTAATTTTACCTACCGAGGGTATTAAAGTAATTTACCTACCAAGGGTAATTCAATAATTCTACTCATAACTAATCCATTTATGCAGTGCATCTTGAACATAATCAATCATACAATTAACACAGACAACATTAGTATTACCATGGGGGTACATTGGTCATTGTCGTTTAGGGGTAAAATGATAATTACACACGAAGGGTATTTCGATAATTTTGTAATTCAGGGGTATTTTGGTAGTTTTGTAATCCGAGGGTATTTCGATAATTTCACAAACCAGGGGTATTTCAGTAATTTCACAAACCAGGGGTATTTTGGTAATTTCGTAAACTAGGGGTATTTTGGTAATTTCACAAACCAGGGGTATTTTGATATTTTATAAATCAGGGTGTTAACGACCCAACAGAAGGTCCACTGTTGCCTCAAACAACTCAAGTATTCTAAACAGAGATAATGATGCGAATGGGCCTAGGCCCATTCTAGGCCCAAGTAGGCCTACACATTCGTGTGGCCCATTTAGCCCAAACCTAGCCACATATATGAGATTCACATACTCTAGTTCACTATCTACTACTCAATCATACAATTTATTCATATGGGCCCCGGGCCCATTGAGACCACTTGGCCCCTTCTGGGCCATCGCAGCCCAACAGTCCACACCCACAAGAACACTACTAATGGCCTCAACTATCGCGTTGAAGCCCCACACATGCGCTCGCACGCTCGTGTGGTTGCTATCGCCGTGTCACCAAAATTTTGGCATATGCCGTTCTACAGCTAGAGTAGAGAGATTACACACCTGATAGGAATCTGAAGCTGCTAAACCGCACTCTGAGCATTCCTATGCCTATTGCCAACCAGGTATGCCCTTAGGCAGCTCTATATATAGCTAGCTTCTCACCTTCCTTCTTAGTATCTTTCCGATGTGGGATCCCTCCGTCAGTAGAGTTTAAACCCATATCAAATTCTTTCCGTCCAATCCGCAAAATAAATACTCCCTTGCTTTTCATGAGATTCGAACCCAGGCTCCTTTGCACCCATAATGATGCCTTGCTGCTAGACCACTCGCTTCCTTGTGTCTAAAACCATGCGCAACTAAATATAACCCTATGGCAAAATTCTAAAGTCCATTTAAAAAGAAAACCTAAATGCAAGAGCCAAGACTTGAACCTTGGACCTCATTGCTTCTTTTTGGCGTCACCCCCTTGCCTCTTATATGGCGTCACTTTCCCACTACACCACAAACTCACTTGTGTCTTTTTCTCCACATTTTATTCTTAAAGCCTAGTTACTAACACTAGGGTTTTTTTACCTAAAACCAAAATTTTTCGTAAGGCCTAACTTGAACCCAAAACTTCATAAAAGCCCTCTAACCTTCCAAAATCACTCACCTACTAGATCCAACTTGCACTAATGTCATTCTCTTATTCCCAAAAATTTTAAACCCTCCTACGCCTAATGCCCAATGGGCCCAATCCTACTAGGTCCAACTTTGGGATGTTACAAATGTACCCTCTTAAAGAAATTTCATCCTCAAAATTTTCAGCTATAGAAATAGTCGCACATTCGAACCTACAACACTCATGCTGCGCACTCTGATTCTAAAATAGTTGTAAACTTTCTAACTTAATCTTGGAACCTCTTCATACAACCAAATATCTAATACAGAAGTAAACAGATATTTAACACTCATACATAAGAATTTTCCATTCAAACATCACATCCAAAACATACACAGAATAAATACAGTCATTATAGCATATAATAATAAGGGGAATTACCAATTTGGTGTCGGAGATTTGGGTGCCATACTTCCAATAAAGATACTTTTTTTTTAAAAAACAATATTTCAAATAACCTTGAAAAACACTTTTGAACCTATTCCACAGCCGAGTGTTGCAACCTAGGCTCTGGTACCAAAACTGTAACACCATAAACCCGGCCCAAACGTTACGACCGGATCTAGTATGTTACGGGGTAAATTGAAAATGATCTTTTAGTGACTTTGGAAAAACCATAAATTTTAAAAAAAACTTTCCGATTAAAGCGATGACTTTGTGTATAAACAATTAGATTCATATGACTTTCAGGGAAAAGGTTATTTTGATAGGAGTTATCATTGTTAAGAAAATCCAGAGTTTTATCAAAAATAACTTGTAAACCATTTGTTGATATCTTTGAAAGATAGTTGTTTAATGTTTTAGGAAAAATCCAGTTTTGAGCATTTATTCATAATCAGTAATCAAAGTAAATACTAAAACCCAATTAAAATTACCAAAGGCCTTATTACAACAAAAATCCCCAAATAAAAACTAACTTTAAGGAGTAGAAAGTTCATAAAAATATAACATCTTTTATGGCCTCCACGAGTCCACCTCGGCTCCCATATCCACGATCTACTGATTACCTGAAAAGTTAGGGAAAGGGTGAGTCACAGAGACTCAGTGTGTAAAACCATCAAACACATAAACTGGCCCACGGCCCACAATCTTGTATTTAGCTCATACACAATGTCATACAATCACAAGAAATGCATTATCCTCGGCCCAACCTAGTATTTCCATCCTCTACGCACCAACCCGTACCAACCATCACACCGTGGGGATTTTTACAATCAACCTTCCATCCGCTGCACACCATCTTGATAGTCATGCTATCAAAAAATGTGGCAGAGCCACCGATCACTATGTGACCTTAAAACAACTGTGGCATAGCCACCGATCACTACGTAACCTCATAGACAGATGTGGCAGTGCCACCGATCACTATGTGACCTTAATAAACAATGTGGCAGAGCCACCGATCACCATGTGACCTTAAGAACAATGTAGCAGAGCCACCAATCACAATGTGACCTTATCACTTCCCCTTTATCAACATTCCCATATCCCATGCACAACATTTATATCATGATAGATGTATCATGCTAGTAACAAGGCAATAGATTATCACATACAACCAACCCATATTAGGTAATTACATATACGTACCTGGCACTTCCTACCTTACCCCCAAAGTGTATGTCAATTGTATTTGTAGCCTTTTCCAGCTTTTCATCCCACACAATTAATAATATAATTAAGTAAAGTGTGTTAGGGTTTACACACAATCACGTTAATCAACCCTAAGGGATAACGATAATTTTACCTACCGAGGGTATTTCAGTAATTTACTTACCAAGGGTAATTCGATAATTCTACTCATAACTACTCCATTTATGTAGTGCATCTCAAACATAATCAATCATGCAATTAACACAGACAACATTAGTACTACCATGAGGGTACATTGGTCATTTTTGTTTAGGGGTAAAACGATAATTACACATAAAAGGTATTTCGATAATTTTGTAATCCAGGATATTTCGATAGTTTTGAAATTTGGGGTATTTTGATAATTTCACAAACCAGGGGTATTTCAGTAATTTCACAAACCATGGGTATTTTGGTAATTTGCAAACTAGGGGTATTTTGGTAATTTCGTAAATTAGGGGCATTTCGGTAATTTTGAAAACCAGGGGTATTTTGATCATTTTAAAAATTAGGGTGTTAACGACCCAACAGAAGGTCCACTATCGCCTCGAACGACTCAAGTATTCTAAACAGAGATAATGATGCGAATGGGCCTAAGTCCCATTCTCGGCCCAAGTAGGCCCACACACTCGTGTGGCCCATTTACCCCAAACCTAGCCACATATATGAGATTTACATAGTCTAGTTCACTATATACTAATCATTCATACAATTTACTCGTATGGGCCCCCGGGCCCATTGGGCCCACTTGGCCCTTTCAAAGTAGTGGCCCAACAAATTTCACACCCACGAGAACACTACTGATGGCCTCAACTATCGCGTTGAAGCCCCACACATGCGCTCGCACGCTCGTGTGGTTACTATCACCGTGTCACCAGAATTTCGGCATATGCCGCTCTACAGCTAGATTAGAGAGAATACACACCTGATAGGAATCTGAAGCTACTAAACCGTGCTTCGAGCATTCCTATGCCTAATGCCAACCAGGTATGCCCTTAGGCAACTCTATATATAGCTAGCTTCTCTCCTTCCTTCTTGGTATCTTTTCGATGTGGGATCCTTCCGTCAGTAGAGTTTAAATCCAAATCAAACTCTTGCCATCCATCCGCAAAATAAATACTCCTTTGCTTTCCGTGAGATTTGAACCCACGCTCCCTTGCACCCTTAGTGATGCCTTGCCTCTAGACCACTTGCTTCCCTGTGTCTAAAACCATGCGCAACTAAATATAACCCTATGGCAAAATTCTAAAGTCCATTTAAAAAGAAAACCAAAATGCAAGAGCCAAGACTTGAACCTTGGACCTCCTTCCTTCCTTTTGGCGTCACCCCCTTGGCTCTTATGTGGCACCACTTTCCCATTTCACCACACACTCACTTGTGTCTTTTTCTCCACATTTTATTCTTAAAGCCTAGTTACTAACACTAGGGTTTTTTTTTCACCTAAAACCAAAATTTTTCCTAAGGACTAACTTGAACCCGGGACTTTATAGAAGCCCTCTAACCTTTCAAAATCACTCACCTACTAGATCCAACTTGCACTAATGTCGTTCTCTTATTCCTTAAAATTTTAAATGCTCCTACGCCTAAAGCCCAATGGGCCCAATCCTACTAGGCCTAACTTTGGGATGTTACATGATCAGTATCAAATCCCAATCCCATGCAACATATATCATAATATAATGAATGCAAACATGTATCAGAGTACACCGGATAATTGGAGCATACATATATTCATGCTAAGTCATTTAAATGACATAGTCATGAAGGTTACTAACCTGGTATCTCCAATCTTACCCCCAAGGGTATCTCAACTTCCGTTACAGTTATTTCAGCTTTTAATCCATACACATATTTATTGCTAAACAAACAAATGAAGGTGTGAGAATTACACACCTGATTACACGAAGGACTAAACATTCATGATCGCCAACATTCTCGATATCGCGAACGACTATGATCTGTCTATCCCAAATAGATGTCGGCTTTCTACCACAACCCGGTGGGAAATCCCGAACTGTTGATACTGCACGTCGCTTGAACTTGGGAGTGGAGACTACGATTCCATTCCCCTCAGACTCCTTTAACTCAACCCTCCTAGATTGGCTAGCACTTGTATCCATGAAGAAATCTCGATCAAAGGTCGCAACAAGAAGAGAAATGGTGGTTATCTAACAATGTGTTTCGGCACTTACCATCACTTCTAAAATCTGAATAATTAATGGGCGAAAAGAAGAGTTTTCTGATCCCTAAAACAATCGGTCTTGATCAACAAGAAGTCAACTCTACATGGATTCAGCAATGGCATGTTGATAGAAGAACAAAAGTGATTAGCTGTGCATAACATTAAGGAAAATAGCCACTTCAACTATGGCCCCATAAGACCAAGAGGAAAGATGAAGCAAGAGAACTCACATTACCTTGAGATTTTTGAAGACTCGAGAGAACAAAATAGATTCGTTGGCCAAAAGAACGCTCCTACCTATGGCCACAAGAGGAGTAAGATATGGGAAGAAAAGAATCCGATATTGAAGACTTAACCATTCAGTCACAACTTAGAGAAGAAAAAAGAGAAGAAAATCACACGAATAAAAAAACTTATTACCTTGAACTAGCACAGTCGGATGAAGTGAGAGGATATTCGGTAGTTAAGAGTGTAACACCCCAAACTCGGCCCATTTGTTATGACCGGATCTGACATGTCACATGTGGAAAACATGTTAAACCCTTTTTATTCGAACTAAAATAGGTATTAATTCATTATAATCAAGAAAACAAGTTTGATTTGAAATATTTGATAAAATACTACTAACCACGAAAGTTGATTGATAAATCGATACTTTGAACTAATGAACTTATAAAACCGTGACCTTTGAAAATATTGTTGATAATTTGAGAGAAAATTTCTGAGTTAAAATATTTGTATAAGTTTGTTATGAAATCCATTCTTTAGTCTATTTTAGAAAACCTTTATTTTAGTTTTTAGAAAAAATTCTATTTAAAGCAATTTAAGCAAGATATTAAGTACGTCTAAATGTAAAGCAAAATAAAACATATCCCAGAGGCCTTATTACAACTTTAAAACCCAAAATAGTAAAAGTAACAAACTAAAACGGTAAAGAAGTTTACTAATGTTTGAAAACATTTTTTCCAAACTATGGCCTCCACAGAGTCATCCATGGCCCCAAGTACTTGTCACTGAGCATCACCAGTAAGGATTAAGAAGAAGGGGTGAGCTACTAGAACTCAGTGCATAATCCCCTTACCGTTGTCCACTGGGCTTGAACCCATATAGCAATATCTTGGGCGTAAACCCATTTACATAACAATGTATGAATAAAATAAATATATGCAACCCAACCCATCCTAGTAATCCATCCGCTACACACCACATGTACCATCCCATCACACCTATGAGTATCAAGTCAATCCACCCTGCAAAACACACCAATCGCAGGCAAGTTGCCATTTATAATATTTGTGGCTGAGCCACCAGAATAATATATACGATAATATAACCGGCACACAGCCTTAATCACGATGGCACAAAGCCATATTTAATTTGGCACATAGCCATTATCAAAAATTGTGGCAGTGCCACCAGACTACACTTCTCTTCATTCAATTTTCCCATCCCATGCAATATGTAGAGATGCAACATATATAATAACATAATATTCACATACATAAACAAAAATCATTAATCCAATAATTGATTACGGTAAATCGGACAATTATAGCATTTTGTAATTCGGTCCACTAAGGCATTCTAGCAATTCGGCCCATAGAGCATTTTCGTAATTCAGTCCATATGGGAATTATGGTAAATTTCACAACCCAAAGGTATTTCTGTAATTTTACCCATCGAGGGTATTTTCGTAATTTGCAACCCCAGACTTAACTACTAATTTGGGGCATAAAAATTGAAACTGTCTATCCGAGTCATATTGACTAAATTTACTATAACTCGAGTTAAGAAACTCAAAATTTAGATCCGTAAATTTTCCTTGAAACTAGACTCATATATATTCTTACTATAATTTTTCCAGAATTTTTGGCTTAGCCATTTAGTACAGTATATTCATTAAAGTTTCCCCTATTTCACTGACCAATGGTTCTGACCTCTCTTAACCTAAATTCAAATATCTCCTTGTACAGTTTTAATATGTTGCTCCCACTTGTTTCTATTGAAAATAAACTCACTAAGGAATCTATACATATAAATTATAACTCATAATTCACTTTGTACAATTTTGAATGATTTTTCCAAGATGAACAGGAACCACAAAGTCATTCGTAACCAGTCTCACTAAAATTAAAATATCACAGAATATAACATTCCTCTTCCTACTCTGTTTCTTTCATATAAAAATAGACACAATAAGATTTAATTATATACCTTATTCACCTTCTAATTTTATTTTTCCTATTTTTCGTGATTTTTCAAAATCACATAACTACTGCTAACTAGAAACTATTTCATTGCAAAATATGGTTACCACTACGAACATACGCACGCCTAAGTGGTCACAGATGTTGGTTTCTGGTTTTTCGATCTTTCCACCGAATCACAAAAAATTTCATGCAAATGTTTAGAGAGGTGTGAGATTACACACCTTGTTCAGAATCCGTAACACGATACTCTCTGTAGCACTAACAATTCGAGTCTCTTATTACGAGGGATAGATATTCGATTAGCTCTCTGTTAAAGTACTTTGAGTGCCTAGAAGTGATTAACACAAGAACAAATGTTAGCCACACCATATTCACTTGAGTAAAAATCACCCAAATGGATTTACTTACTTACCAACCCTCTTCCGAAAGCCAAAGGCTAGAAAGATGACAAGAGTGTAAGCTAACACTCTACCGATTCGGCCCACATCAAGAGAACCAAGAAGATGGAAGTAGCAAGGAATAGATTCAGCCTTGGTCAAAAGGACATGGTGAATAATCTATTTTAGAAGAGGGAGTAAAAGAGAAACAAGAAGAGAATAAAATAAGAGGAAGAACACTACCTTACAACCACGAAAACCAGAGAAAGCAAAGAAGCTTCGGCAAACACAAGAACCAAGTTTCGGCTATCAAAAGAAAATGGGCAAGAGTAGGTTGAGGGTTACGGCAAAGCAAGGGAGAAAAATGAACAATTTTGGACTTGGAAGTTTCGGCCAAAGCAAGGGGAATGTTTCAGCAAGACAAAGAAAAAGGTTTGGAAAAGAAACACAAAGTGTTCAAACAAAAGAAAAATACCTCTCAAGCACCAAAACTAGCAAAATGGCTTGCAAAAATTTGACTCTCCCTTCCCCCTAACAAAATCGTGTGAAACTCTTGCCAAAAGGATAGATGTTGACCATAAACTTCTTTCCAAAACATCTTCCCTAAAATCGGCCAACAAATCCCCCTTCTTGCTCATTTCTTTTACTCCTTTCCATACACTCCTCCTTACCATATTTCCTTAGCCACCTTTCCATAATTAAAAAGTCCACCTTACCAAAAATACAACCATGGCCGACACTATGGATGGATAGCACAAAAAAATTAATCAACATTTTGCACTAGGTGTGATTCGTACTTGTAATATCCGGGATTTAGGGCTTGTGCATTATTACTTAATTGTATGAAGTAGCATGCCTACGTGTGTTTGTATGTGTTGTATGAATTTTGAGAACTTCAAAGTGTAGGTAAATGCCTTAGAAAATATTAGATTTTAAGTATTAAAGGGGAGCTAAGCTTGATAGGCCTTAAGAGGAATTGTAGGGGAAATTAGACATCAAAATGGGCTTGTTAAAGTGGCAAGAAGGCGCCACTTAAAGCCTTAGAATGTGATGCCACAAGCAGTGCAAGGGGGCCTAGGTTCGAGCAACAAGGAGAGCACTTTTGGAGTTTTATTTTGCAGCAAGGAGAGGCAGAGTTGGACGGCATGAGGACTCTAGAATGAGGAGGTATAGATGGGGTTGGAGAGTTTGAGGATTCGGCTAAGGTGGAGGGGATCAAGGGATAAGGGAGAGAGGGGAGCAAGTGGCCGAATATAGGACTCTAGGGGTGGCATTTTCGATTTTGAAGTATAGTAGTAGGGTGTGCCGAAATTCTTCTAACTTTGTCCTCTCCTTCTTTTCTTTCTTTCAACCTTAATTCTACACCTTTTTCTTATATGGCCGAATATTCCCTCACCAATTGAGAGCCATAACCGAACCTTATAGCTTCCATTCCCTTCTCTTTTTCTTTTCACCATTAAAGTGCCGAATCTCCCTAGTGTTCACCAAGCCGAAACACTTCTTGTGCATTAGTTGAAACCTTTCTCTTTGGGATCCAGAAGCCGATTCTCTGAGGGTGCTTTAATAGTGGTAAGTATTTTCTTTCCTTAGCAATCGGTTTTCCTTTTTTTCTCTTTTGGTGGCCAAAACCGAATTGTTGGCCTTGATTTCTAAGGGTGGACGAATGTTCATAGGGCCATTATCTCGTATGTAGCTAACGTTTGAAGAGTGGTCTTTTGGGATTTGTTTATAGTCGACTACAAGGAGGAGATCATTCGAGATTTCAAGATCTAAGGTAAGCTAGAGTAATCTTAGGCCGAAGGCCATTTATGATGTTCATCAAGCATTAGAATCGGATCTAACATACACCTTGTAGGTATTTTGACATCTTCAAAGACAAAGGATAATTTCGAGATTTAGATCCACAAGGTTAGTGAATATGAATGTTCGGCCAAGGCTAGATTGAGTATTAGGGACTAGCCGATTTTGACATTGGTTTTTAGGAAGGAGTGCAATCGGTCTCGGTAGACTTTTAGGATTCAGTGAAAACGTTAGTACCAGGTGTGTAGACCTACACTAATTTCCTAATAGATTTATGGTATTCATGTTACGTATGTGTTAACGAAAATATGAAAATATGGCTAAGGGTAAACAGCAGTATTGGTACACTAACCTTTAATTTTGTGTTAATAAATGTTATGAACATTTGGATTATGGCACATATGTGAATTTGATATGAATATGGAATAAGGTTTATGGCATGATATTTGCATGATTTGTATGACACATGGGGCATATGGGTGATTATGAAAAGGGAAGTGATCCGTGGTTTTACCACAATATCCGGTGACTCATGTCACAAAATCGAATGTGGTGACTAATATCACAAAATACTATCCGGTGACTTTGTCACAATTATCCGTGGCTATGCCACAATTTATAAGGGTGATGTGCAAGTCATCTGCAGGTAACGCCTTCGATGGTGTGTAGCGGATGGAGGGTCGATTTAGTAATCCCCACGGTGTGATGGGAGGTACGGGTGATGTGTAGAGGATGGTTAATTAGGTTTGGGTTCGGGATTGCATCATTGCTATAGTTGTTGTATTTATATATGATTTGTTATGCCTAAATCATTGGGAGTTCGTGTTGGTTGTTACACATTGAGTATGTTGACTCACCCCGTTGTGGGATATCTTTTCAGGTGACACTCAGTAGATGGACCTGGTCGGCAAGAGCTTAATGGTGGCCATGTTCAGCTCGGCATTTATTTTATTTTGAATTTATTTTATATTTAAGTATTTTGGATTTATTTTGTGTTTTAAGTTGATGTAATAAGGCCATTATTCTTAATTGTTTTATGAATTTTAATTTTCCCGATATGATACAAACAACATCAAATGTTTTGAAACTCAATTACCTACGGTTTTTCAAGTTACAATAATAATGAAATTCTAAAATTTGGTATTCTTTTCAACTTGTGGTTTTTTTTTAAACTTATTGATTTAGCACAAAATTAAACACAACTCGAATCAACTTTTCTACAAACCACCACAATTTTCAAAACGTTATTTGAAACTTAACTATGTTTTTACTCAAGAAGCATGCCAGATCTGGTCAGGGCTTGTGGGCTGGGTTTGGGGTGTTTCAGTTTGGTATCTAGAGCCCGATTCAAAACTTGACCTTGAGGGCTTTTTGGACCAAAACATTTTTGTATTTTGAAATTGAGTTTTACAAGAGAATGAGCAGGTTTTCTGGCATGGCACCTGAGTCTCCGGCCCGAAGTCCACCAGGTAAGCACTCCTAACCCTTTTGTGATTTGTATGTGGGAAATTATAGGGACGTAGATTAGTAGATTAGGAATTATTGAACCCTAGGATTAGTCTACTCCAACACCAAATACATAAAATTTAAAGTCTAACCAAACAAACTCGTGGATCGAGTCACCGAGTTAGAGGTTTGGCAACCATTGTGCGCATGTCTAGGATTGGATTCAGGGGGAGCTTGGTATTTAAGCAGTCCTAGTGACTCACCTCCTCTCCTCTCGAATCCTACCTGGTGTGTAGTGACGGTTCACACTAACCAAGAGGACTCAATCACAGGCTAAACTCGATAATTAAAACCCGAAAGGGGCCGTCACCTTGTTTTGGTGAAATTCTAAAGTCAAACAGTGATTATAAAATTCCAAAGTACCATTGATTTAAAAAAAATGACCAAAATACCCTTGATTTGTAAATTGACCGAATTACCCCTAACCGGTACAAATTACCGAAATGCCTCAGTTTGAAAAATTACGAAAATACCCTCAGTTTATAAAATTACCATTTTACCCTTGAAATTTTCTTACCAAGTATTTCAATTTTGTAAAAATACAAAAAATCTCTACTTTGTGAAATTTTCAAATACCCTAATTTAAAAAATTACCAAAATACCCCTATAGGATAAAATTATGAAAATACCCTTGGGTAGTGGAAAACAACAACAATGACAACTACAACACTTCTCTGTGATGAACGTAAGTTCATGAGTGTGACGATTGAATGAATGAATTTGAGACTATGTGTGTGTATGAACTCAAAAGTACTACTCCTTAGACTTATTGAACATAAGACTGTTCGCGATAAATTAGTGGAATAAAAACTAATTCATAAAATTCTTTAATTAGATAAATGCGATTTAGTAGCATGAATTCTAGGGGACATGGTCGTAATGTACGTGGCAATGGTAGAGGTCGAATGATCGTCCGGAGCCCGTTAGGTTTGGTCAAGGGTCCACAAATGAAATGCCACCACCACTAGCCGCTAATGTGGAATATCAGGATCAGACGGGGGATGATGCAGTATCACAGGCGATGCTGCGAGTTCTAGAAAGGGTGGCTAGAGTAGATGGAGGCATGGGAGCTCGAAAGTCGGTACCTGAGTGACTCCGAGCTAATGGAGCTGAGTTTTTCCATGGTATATCTGGTGTGGCGCCCAATACGGCTGAGTATTGGTTAGAGGCGACGGAGTGGATTATGGACGATTTGGACCTGACTACTGAGGAGAAACTGAAAGGGGTAGTGTCGCTACTCCATGATGAGTCATACCAATGGTGGCTCACAGTTCGGGAGGGTGCTGCCGCAGATGATCTTACTTGGGAATACTTTAAGGCGGCATATCAGAAGAAGTACGTTGGGGCCAGTTATGTGGATGCGCAGAGGAAGGCATTTTTGAGGCTGGTCTTGGGAAATAAGTCCTGTAGCGGAGTACGAGGCAGAATTCTTAAGGTTGAGCCATTATGCTCGAGGTATAGTGGCTACGGAGCATGAACAGTGTATCGGTTTGAGGACAGACTGAGGGATGATCTGAGGTTGTTAATAGCGCCACAGCAGGAGCGAGGATTTGCCCTGTTGGTAGAGAAGGCTAAGGTAGCCAAAGGATTAAAGAATCTTTGAGATAAAATACGGATCGGAAATAGGCAAAAGAGAGGTTTTGGATCATCAGGGTCATCTAGGAATGTGCAAAAGAGGCCTAGAGTTGATGGGCCTCGAGGTCAGCAGGTTCTGACTAGAGGGCAGTATCGTACTTGTGCTCAGTGTGGAAAGATGCATCTAGGAGAGTGTTGGAAGAAGACAGGGGGATGTTTCAAGTGTGGGTCCAAGGACCACATGATTAAGGACTGTCCTATGAAAATAGACAGGAGTCAGCCAGTAAGTTAGGGTCCTAATCAGGCTAGAAGAGGAGGACAACAGCCACCGTGAGGTCGTGGTTCGGCTGAAAGAGGTAATGGTTCTAGAAGAGGACGGGGAGCACTGGGCAGAGGTGTTGGTAATATAGAGGCAAGACAGCTGGGTCTGGTGTATGCAATTCACCGGAGGGAGGATGGAGACGCACCGGATGTCATAACCGGTACGTTCCTTATAGTTTACAAGCCTTACTTTGCTTTAATTGATGTTGGCTCTACCCACTCTTATGTTGCATGTAGAGTAGTTGAAACACTAGGCATAACCTCTGAACTGTCTAATAGGGAGATGACTGTAGTGAGCCCATTAGGTCAAAGTGTAGTGGTGAATAAGATATTTCGGAGTGTACCTCTAGAGCTTCAGGGAGTGGTATTTCCAGTCGACTTGATGGAACTACCCTTCGGAGAATTTGATCTCATTCTTGGCATGGACTGGCTAGTGGAACATCGGGCTGTATTGGATTGCACAACTAAGTGAATGGAGTTAAGGACGCCGGAGGATAAGGCGATAATTATGATAGAAGAAAGAAGAAACTACTTGTCTAACGTAGTCTCTGCTTTAAAGGCTGATAAGATGGTTCAGAAAGGGTGCAAGGCATTTTTGGCTTTCGTTAGTGCTTTAGATGCAAAAGAAGGGGGAGTTAGTGGAGTTAGAACAGTAAGAGAATTCATGGATATTTTTTCGGAGGAGTTACCTGGAATACCCCCGGATAGGGAAGTGGAGTTCGGAATTGACTTACTGCTGGGTACAGCTCCTGTGTCAATTGCCCCGTACAGAATGGCACCAAAAGAATTGGTTGAGCTCAAGGCTCAGATCCAAGAGTTACTTGATCGTGGGTTTATCCGACCTAGTGTGTCTCCATGGGGAGCACCGATCTTATTTGTGAAGAAGAAGGATGGGACTATGCATATGTGCATAGACTACCGTCAGTTGAATAAGCTGACCATCAAGAACAAGTATCCATTGCCAAGAATAGATGACTTGTTCAATCAGCTTAAGGGGGCCGCAGTATTTTCGAAGATAGATCTAAGGTCTGGATATCATCAACTTAAAGTGAAGGAGACTGATATCCATAAGACAACTTTTCGGACATGGTACAGGCATTATGAGTTCTTGATAATGCCGTTTGGATTGACAAACGCCCCAGCCGTGTTCATGGACATGATGAACCGGGTTTTCAACCCTATCTAGACCGATTCGTTGTTGTGTTCATAGACGATATCTTGGTGTATTCTAAGTCTGAGAAAGAACATGATGAGCATCTCCGGGTTGTGCTGCAAGTATTAAGGGAAAAAAGCTATATGCCAAGTTCAGCAAGTGCAAGTTTTGGCTGAAGGAAGTCACGTTTTTAGGGCATGTGGTGTCTGCCGAAGGCATAAGGGTGGATCCTCGGAAGATTGAGGCAGTATTGGATTGGAAACCACCTAAGTCTGTGGTGGAAGTTCATAGTTTCTTGGGATTAACAGGCTATTACAGAAGGTTCGTGGAAGGGTTCTCCTCAATAGCCGCACCTTTGACGAAGTTGTTGAGAAAGGAGGTACCTTTCGTATGGCCCGATAAGCAACAAGAGAGATTTGAGAAGCTTAAGAGGGTCTTGACTGAAGCTCTAGTGTTGATTCAGCCTGAGGCAGGGAAGGATTTTGTGGTGTACTGTGATGCTTCTCACACAGGTTTGGGATGTGTTTTGATGCAGGACGGGAAGGTAGTTGCTTATGCGTCTCGACAATTAAGGCCACATGAAGTTAATTACCCGACGCATGATTTGGAATTGGTGGCAGTGGTCTTTGTTCTTAAGGTATGGAGGCACTATTTATATGGAGAAAAGTCAGTGATTTACACAGACCACAAGAGCCTTAATATCTCACGACTCGTAAAGAGTTGAACCCGAGACAATGAAGGTGGGTGGAATTATTGAAGGACTACGATTGTTCCATAGAGTATCACCCGGGCAAGGAGAATATGGTGGCAGATGCCCTAAGTCAGAAAGTAGTGACAGAGTTAAGGGCAATGTTTGCACATTTGAGCCTCTATGATGATGGAAGTTTGCTGGCAGAGTTGCAAGTTAAGCCAACATGATTGAATGAGGTGAATGAGGGACAGTTGGCAGATGATGATTTCAGTGCTAAGCTACGACAAGTGCAGAGTGGGGAGTTGGAGGATTATGGTATTAATGGCGATGGAGTATTGTGTTTCAAGGGTAAGGTCTGTATGCCAAAGAACGAGGAGTTAAGGCGGAGAATTCTTTAGGAATCACATAGTAGTCCTTATGCTATGCATCCTGGAGGTAGTAAGTTGTATAGAGATCTAATGGAACAGTTCTGGTGGCCTGGTCTTAAGCGGGAATTTACCGAATTTGTAGGGAAGTGCTTAACGTGTCAGCAAGTTAAGGCTAAACACCAAGTTTCATCAGGATTGCTTCAGCCGATAAAGATTCCGTAGTGGAAGTGGGAGAGAGTTACCATGGACTTCGTTAGTGGGCTTCCCCTTACACCTACTAAGAAGGACTCAGTATGGGTAATAGTAGATCGACTGACGAAATCTACACATTTCATACCGATGCGGGTTGACTATTCTCTACAGAAATTGGCAAAATTGTATGTAGCTGAGATTGTGAGGTCGCATGCGAGTGCCGATGTCGATTATCTAGGATAGGGATCCGAGGTTTACGTCTCGATTTTGGAAGGCGCTACATCAAGCTTTGGGTACCAAAGCTAGATTTCAAGAAGGCATTCCATTAGCGATCCAGACGGTCAATCTGACTTAGTGATCCAAGTGTTAGAGGATATGTTGAGGGGCTGTGTGATAGACTTCAGAGGAAGTTGGGAAGAATATTTGCCTTTAGCGGAATTTGCATATAATAATAGCTATCAAGCCAGTATTCGGATGGCACCGTACGAAGTGCTATATGGACAGAAGTGTCGCACTCCTACATGTTAGACCGAATTGGCAGAACATCAGATTTTGGGTCCAAAAATTATGGTAGAATCCGAAGAGAAGGTTAAGATAATTCGGGTACGATTGAAGGAGGCATTTGACAGGCAAAAGTCATATGCAGATCTTAAGCGAAAGGAGATTGAGTTTGCTGTGGGAGATTATATGTTTCTTAAAGTTTCACCGTGGAAGAAGGTGATGAGATTTGGTCGCAAAGGAAAGTTAAGTCCCAGGTTTATAGGACCTTATCGGGTATTGAAGCGAATTGGACCAGTGGCATACCGGTTAGAGTTGCCTCCAGAGTTGTAGCAGATGCACGATGTATTCCATGTTTCTATGCTACGTCGTTATCGATCGAATCCATCTCATATAGTGCCATTTGAGGAGGTGGAGCTGAGACCAGATTTGTTGTATGAGGAGGAGCCGATTCAGATTCTGGAACGGGATGTGAAGGTACTACGGAGGAAATCCGTTCCTTTGGTCAAAGTGTTATGGCGTAATCATGGATCGGGAGAAGCTTCTTGGGAGCCGGAAGAAGCAATGCGACAGCAATACCCCCATCTATTCTAGCCAGGTAATTTCGAGGTCAAAATTATTTTAAGGGGTAGAACTGTAATATTCGGGATTTAGGGCTTGTGCATTATTGCTTAATTGTATGAAGTAGCATGCCTACGTGTGTTTGAATGTGTTGTATGAATTCTTGAGAACTTTAAAGTGTAGGTAAATGCTTTAGAAAATATCAGATTTTAAGTATTAAAGGGGAGCTAAGCTTGATAGGCCTTAAGAGGAATTGTAGGGGAAATTAGACATCAAAATGGGCTTGTTAAAGTGGCAAGAAGGCACCACTTAAAGCCTTAGAATGTGACGCCACAAGCAGTGCAAGGGGGCCTAGGTTCGAGCAGCAAGGAGAGCACTTTTGGAGTTTTATTTTGCAGCAAGGAGAGGCAAAGTTGGATGGCATGAGGACTCTAGAAGGAGGAGGTATAGATGGGGTTGAAGAGTTTGAGGATTCGGCTAAGGTGGAGGGGATCAAGGGATAAGGGAGAGAGGGGAGCAAGTGGCTGAATATAGGACTCTAGGGGTGGCATTTTCGGTTTTGAAGTATAGTAGTAGGGTGTGCCAAAATTCTTCTAACTTTGTCCTCTCCTTCTTTTCTTTCTTTCAACCTTAATTCTACACCTTTTTCTTATATGGTCGAATATTCCCTCACCAATTGAGAGCCATAACCGAACCTTATAGCTTCCATTCCCTTCTTTTTTTTCTTTTCACCATTAAAGTGCTGAATCTCCCTAGTGTTCACCAAGCTGAAACACTTCTTGTGCATTAGTCTGAGGGTGCTTTAATAGTGGTAAGTATTTTCTTTCCTTAGCAACCGGTTTTGCTTTTTTTCTCTTTTGGTGGCCAAAACCAATTGTTGGCCTTGATTTCTAAGGGTGGCCGAATGTTCATAGAGCCATTATCTCGTATGTAGCTAACATTTGAAGAGTGGTCTTTTGGGATTTGTTTATAGTCGACTACAAGAAGGAGATCATTCGGGATTTCAAGATCTAAGGTAAGCCAGAGTAATCTTAGGCCGAAGGCCATTTATGATGTTCATCAAGCATTAGAATCGGATCTAACATACACCTTGTAGGTATTTCGACATCTTCAAAGACAAAGGATAATTTTGGGATTTAGATCCACAAGGTTAGTGAATATGAATGTTCGGCCAAGGCTAGATTGAGTATTAGAGACTAGCCGATTTTGACATTGGTTTTTAGGAAGGAGTGCAATCGGTCTCGATAGACTTTTGGGATTCAGAGAAAGTGTTAGTACCAGGTGTGTAGCCCTACACTAATTTCCTAATAGATTTATGGTATTCATGTTACGTATGTGTTAATGAAAATATGAAAATGTGGCTAAGGGTAAACAGAGTATTCAGGTATGTAACCTTTAATTTTGTGTTAATAAATGTTATGAACATTTGGATTATGGCACATATGTGAATTTGATATGAATATGGAATAAGGTGTATGGCATGATATTCACATGATTTGTATGACACATGGGGCATATGGGTGATTATGAAAAGGGGAAGTGATCTGGTGGTTTTTACCACAATATCTGGTGACTCATGTCACAAAATCTGAATGTGGTGACTAATGTCACGAAATACTATCTGGTGACTTTGTCACAATTATCTGGTGGCTATGCCACAATTTATAAGGGCGATGTGCAAGTAAATGCAAAGAATCGCCTTCGATGGTGTGTAGCGGATGGAGAGTCGATTGAGTAATCCCCACGATGTGATGGTAGGTACAGGTGATGTGTAGAGGATGGTTAATTAGGTTTGGGTTCGGGATTGCATCATTGCTATACTTGTTGTATTTATATATGATTTGTTATGCCTAAATCATTGGGAGTTCATGTTGGTTGTTACACATTGAGTCTGTTGACTCACCCCATTGTGGGATATCTTTTCAGGTGACACTCAGTAGATGGACCAGGTCGGCAAGAGCTTAATGGTGGCCATGTTCAAATTTCTAAGATTTATTTTATTTTGAATTTTTTATATTTAAGTATTTTGGATTTATTTTGGGTTTTAAGTTGATGTAATAAGGCCATTATTCTTAATTGTTTTATCGTTTTAATTTTCTCGATATGATACAAACAACATCAAATGTTTTGAAACTCAATTACCTACGGTTTTTCAAGTTACAATAATAATGAAATTCTAAAATTTGGTATTCTTTTCAACTTGTGGTTTTTAATTTTAAACTTATCGATTTAGCACAAAATTAAACACAACTCGAATCAACTTTTCTACAAACCACCATGATTTTCAAAACATTATTCGAAACTTAACTACATTTTTACTCGAGAAGCATGCCAGATCCGGTCAGGGCTTGTGGGCCGGGTTTGGGGTGTTTCAGAACTCCACCCTCAAGCCCATATATGCAACACCACACCACTCCTCTACTAGCTTCACTTGTGCTAGCAAGTTGCCCAATTATTCCCTTATGCTAGACGCCACTTGCCTTCTCCCCTTTAAATGCTTTAACACTAAAATTTTTCTATGGCCTAACTTGAAGTTGGAACTTCATAAAAACCCCGTAACTTTCCAAAATCACCTTCCCAATAAGTCCAACTTGAAATAATGCTGTTCTCTTGTTCTCAAAAATTTTAAACACTCCCAAGCCCAAGGCCCAATAGGCCTAATTCTGCTAGGCCCAATTTCGGGATATTACAAAGAGAGATCCTAATACTTTCTTCTTGAAGTACGGCTAATAGCAACTGACAGATTTCGATTTGGTACAAGAGAAGATTCAGTTTAGGTGTAGGATAATCAAAGAAATTAAAATGGTGTGGAAAGATGGTTCGACAAAGAGTAGCTTTAAGAGAATTCAGTTTGTGGTGAAGAAGAAAAAATAGAAAAGAAGAAAAGGAAGAGAAGGATAAGAAGGTTGAAGTTTTGGCTATAATGCTTCAGAGAGAAAAGAAATGAAATGAAAACAATTAGAATGGGCACTCATGATTTCGGTGAAGAAAAGAGAGCAAAGCTATCCCCAAAATGCTATGACTGAAAATGTACACTCACCACTCTTCAAAGAAAACGGCACACTACTCTCTCCCTCACCGAAAATGCTACTCAAAATCTCCTAAACTCCCTTACCCTTGACCGAATTTTCCCCCTTTTCAAGTCCCACTTTCGGTCAACTTCATCACTCCACCACATCCCTTAATTTTCTCCTAGATTTTCTCCACCAAGCCCTCTCCATCCACCATTTGAATTATTTGACCAATTCAAACTTTTCCTAGAAGAGTCCAGCACTAACTCCACCTCCTCCCCTTCTTAGCACAAAATGAAACTCCCAAAATGAAACATGTGGGATTCAAACCCACCCCCCTTCTTTGCTACCTTATGACGCCAACAACTAGGCCACCTTGCAACTTGTGTCATTCAAATGCAACCACTCATTCTTAAGGCCTGCATCCCCTAGCTCTCTCCCCTTAAGTGCCCCAAAAGAGAAATTTTACCCAAGCTCTGGCTCGAACCCGAGCTTCCCAAGGACCCCCAAACACACCTAAATAGCAAGCTAAGCAAGCCAAACACATAGTATAACACAAAATGTAGAACCCCTAATTTTGGGATGTTATAATTTGTCAATTCAATCTTGATTCTAACCTTCTAATTCGACCTATATCCACACCTTTAACCCAAGCCCCATTACAACCCTTTAAAGACCTTTTGATTTGTGTATCATCTCATTTTATAGTGGTGGAGATTTGATGTTCATGCAAGACTATGGGTTTAACTTTTCATATTTGACTTATGAGTGCTTATCATTTACCCTAAACACTTTAAGTGATTTGAGTGAATCCTTAGCGAGGATGTCAATCCTTGTCGATTTTGGATCAAATGTAATTATTTAGATAAGGGGAAACACCTATGTTTTCATGCAAAAAAAATTAATAACTTAGATTGTTTGAATCTTTAGGACTCTTTGAGTTAAATTATCCATGTATACATTATCTATGAATTATGATGAAACATTATTGATGAGGATTATGAATTGAAGGAAGTTAATTTTAATTGTGAGTGAGGATTTTGCTTGAGACAAGCAAAAGCTTAAGTGTGGGGGTATTTGATAAACCATAATATATACATATTTTAATCCCACATTTGGCATACTTTTGGATGAGTTAACCCTTAAATTATGGAATTCAATGCTCCTAATCATTTAATTTCATGTTTTATACTCAGGAGAGCTTACGAAGTCGAAAAGAACAAGAAACGGGCCAAAAAGGGACAAAATGGGCCTACATCAGATCACACGGCCTAGACTATCAACCACGGGCAGATCACACGGCCGAGTGTGGCGAGTAGGATCGAACACGGCCAAAGGAGTCCACCACGGGCATGTTCCTGCCGAAACTAGGAATTTTTTTATTTGGAATAGGATACTTGTGGGCCAAGTAAGGCATCTTAAAGCCTATATAAACACCCTAGGGGGCAGCCTAAAGGAGTTGATAGGATCTCGAATAGACGCCGAGTTAAAGGAGAAAATACTCCAAGACAGCCGTTGGAATAGCTTAGGAGAAGGATCTCCATCAAGATTGAGGATCTCCCATCAAGTTCTTTAGGAGTTTTTAGGTTTTATTATGTCTTGTGGTTTTCCCTATTTTATGATGTTTTCCTCTTCTAGTATGAACTAAATCCCTTAGATACCTAAGCGGATGAAGCTTATGAAAGATCTTATTATTATTTGATTTATGAGATAAATACTTGTGCTTCTTCTTATTTGTGAGTTTTATTCTTGTTTTGATAATTCAGGTTATTGATTCAAGTCGAATGTGCTTATTCAGTGGAGCAAAAGTCCTTGTTTAAGAGTAGATCAACACAATTAAGCGGAGTTGATTGCAACCTTAGAAATAAGGCAATGAAAATCTGCCGGATTAGGGTCAAGCCTAATATGGGAATCCATAGATCGAATTAATGCGACAATAGGGTTTTAATTAGAAAGAGATTTCAATTAATCAACCTAGAGTCAGTTGTTAGTAGCCTCGAAAGAGGTATTAATATAATTCAGGGATTTCTATGGATTAAGTCAAGTGAATAAATCGCATAAATTGAAAGTAATAAGTGAAGTCTAGGTGGATTCTTCCTTAGGTGTCATCCATCTCATATAAGTTGTCCAAAGTATTTTCCCAGTTTAGTCCCTGTCAAGTTCATAAGTTAGTTAGATTAGTTAGTTAAATTAAAAGAAAATCCCCTTAATTACTAGGCTAGATAATTAAAAGATAGTTATTACTATGTACTCTTGGTCCTTGAGGATATGATATTCCGGACTCACCATAGCTATACTACTATTTGATAGGTGCGCTTGCCTTTGTCAAAATAATAGTTAGTTTCGAGCTTCCATTAGTGGGTCGACTTGGTCCCCACATGGTGTGTGGGTTGGTACGGGTGGTGTGTTGGTTGGATCAGTGTGGGATGCATCCTCATACTATTGTATTCTTGTTTATGAGATCTGTCCCTATACTGGGCTTAGGCCTACTTGTTCTGTTATTGGTTTGGGTGAGGCCCAGTTGATTCTGTATGGGCTGTGACCCAAATGATATTGAAGTGGGTTTTGACCTACGTATGCTCTGAACTGGACTGTACTATTACTGTTAAAGGGCTTTGGCCTAGACTATTTTGGGTTACATTTCAGATAATCGATTGGTTACTCTAGTAAGGGTATTGCACACTGAATTTTCGTAAACTTACCTCGTTTTTAACTGTACAGGTAATCCCCAGCTTTGACAGATCGGAGATGCGAGGGACTCGGAGAAGACCACACACTGCTTATGCTTGCTGTTTTGATTATTTACTTTTAAATATTTTAAGTTGGGTTGTAATAAGGGCTCTTTATTTTAACTTATTATTTGTGTTATTTATTTATGATGTTTTATAATTGCTAAAAGTGGAATATGATTTCCAAAACAATAACTGTCTTCAAAATACTACGTTTTCGCAACGTTTTCAAAATGCTTTTGCAACTCAATTTTTAAACATCACATTTTCGTAAATTGTTTATTTTAAATATGCTTCCACAACAGATAAGGTTTTAAAAGTAATTATGTTTTCAAGTGGATAACAATTGCTTAAGTGTTATGAGTTTTAATAAAGAGGCTTTAAGTCTTAAACAAGTTTTAACAACAAGAAATATGGTTTTAAAAAACAATTTCATGTGACACGCCAGATTCAAGCCTAACTTCTATGTTGGGTTTGGGGTGTTACAGTGTCGAAAGCCTCAATAATCGAACAAGAAAAAATGGCTAGCACCATTCCCTTAGGGTCACGAACAATGGCACCATAGGCAACAAATCTCATCTCCATATTCCATGCTGCGTCAACATTTATTTTGATTGTATCTTCACAAGTCGGAGTCCATTGGGCCATAGTCAGATGTTGAGTTAACAATGACACATAAAAGAGGTTATGCACTCAGAAATCATGATGGATAGAGGGAGAACTCAATACCATATCTTGTGAAGATGAATTTCACCCTGAATCATAAATAAGTTCCTTATTTCCCATATTTTCTAGAGGAGCACAAGAAAACTAGTGAAAGCTCCTTTATCCATCTTCTACATAGCTATCTCGAGCTAATCGATTGTGCTACAATAAGTCATACAAAGAAAACCATTATGAATATTACACAAAACTAAAGCTTACCTTGAAATTGGGCAATCCCTAAGAGTGTGTATATCATCCTCCTTAAGGGCCCCATATCTAGGACTACTCAAACCCACCCCTTGGGAGAACAGTGCACATCAGTCAGCTGTGAGGAGGATACCATGACCAAGTCTCCACCCAAAATGTTTCTTTTCGAAAGACTCAATAAGGTTCCATACCTAAAGTCTATAGAAGTAACCAAGTATACCTCGATTGCATGGTATAAACACTATTGGGGTCATGCTCGCAAACCAATTGGTCATCTTCATATGCCTCCCCAATAGGTAGATGGATAATTTGGGATGCCATTTCATCATTACAACAAGATTGAATTAAAGTTTCATTTCATCTTCGTCTTTCTAGTAGAAAATGAGGCATTCTAGAATCATGGGGAATATAATCACAATGACCTAAATCCAGGCCATTTATGAACTTGTCCCCCCATCTATCCATCCAAATATGAGCCTTACTACCAAACCTTATCCTCTAGTAAAATCTCGGATTTAGCATATTCAAAGCTTCCATAAAACCCTTCAAGATGAAAGAGGGTTTATAAACATTTCAACATTACGACTCAAGTGGATATCACCTTAACAAAAGTATTTTGTTGAAAGGACTTTAAAACAAAGTGTATCGTTATGGTGTAAAAGTCTCAATAACTGTCAACCAACAAGGGCAATATTAAACAACCTAATATCCCAAAAGCCAAGTCCTCTCATACTAGGGGTGTTCAATCGGTTAACTGACTGGTTAAACGACCCGAACTACCATTAACCGACCCTTTTAAACCCTTAACCATTAATCGAATCGAACTTTTTTGGTTAATCTGCTCAGTTAACAAATTAATCGAAATTTTTATATATATATATTTGGTTAAAACAAGTATAGAACATATAAAAAATTAACTGACTGATTAATTTATATTTCCAAAAATTAATCGAACCAATCAATACTTATATATTATAATATTATTTATTAAATTCAATTAATTCGCTTAATCGATTGATTTTGAACCGAATTAACTGCTAACCTAACTTCTAAAAATTATTAATCAACCTCAATCAATTAATTTCGCATTTTACCCGAAATTTACACACCCTTATCTCATACTCTTGAATTTTCTCATTTGCTTCCAATCTAACATCTCCCATCCCTTATCTGCCCCTGCTTTCGCCCACCAATATTTTCTAATTGCCTTAGTGATATCATTTGTGATACTTTTCAGTAATAGAAAATACGTATAAGTTGGAATAGCTTGTAAGTCTGATTTAATAAAAATCTCCTTACCACCATAAGAAAGAATATGTTTCGTCCAAATTTGAACACATTTATTAATACGGTCTAACACCCATTTAAAAGGATTAGTTTTATCTTTACTAACCTCCAATGGTAGTATTAAATAAGAATCAAAATCATCAACCACACAAACTCCCAAAATGAAGCTAAGAAGACATCTTGAAGATGTACATGTATTGGGGCTAAAATAGATTAAAGAGTTCTCCAAGTTAATCTTCTACCTCGAATTCCTCTCAAACAAAGCCAGAATGTCTGTTACAGCTCTAACCTCCCTTTCCTTATTCTAAATAAAAAGCAAGCTATCATCTACATAGAATAGATGATTCACCCTTGTCCCCCTTTGGATAACTCTAATCCTTTTAACCAATCCATTTACTTGGCCCTTGTAAGCAAGGCCGATAAAAGGAAAAAATAAGGGGACAAGGGGTCACCCTTCCACAAACCTCTTTTTGGAGAAAAGAAATCAGTAAAATAACATTAAACTTCACACAATATGACACAATTGACATACATCTCATAATTAGTCGAATCCAATTTACGGAGAATCTTATTCGTGTCATAACAACCTTCAAAAAAACCCAATTTTCCCTATCATAAATGTAACACCCCTAACCCAAATTCGTCGCCGAAACATGGTTACAGAGCATTACCAAAGTTTACAGGTCAAGTAACAGACATTTCACAAGCATTTAACATTCAAATCAAATTTCAATCAAATTTAATCATATAGTCCCTTACATGAGCCCTCGAGGCCCAAATCATGCATTAGAAACGAGTTGGGACCAAATCGGGTACTCAAAAAATTTTTCACAAAATCCCAAAATTTTTGCTAGGTGTAGGGGTTACACGCTTGTGTGGTTAGGCTGTGTGGTTCACATGGTCAAGGACACGCTTGTGTCTTAGGCCGTGTAACACTCTGACTTGGGTCACACGGCCAAGTCACACGCTTGTGTGCTAAGCCGTGTGTAGGTGTAGGGGTCAGATAGGCAAGCCACACGCCCGTGTGTCAGGCCGTGTGATCAATTCTAAGCATTCTGTTTTGACATTTTAAAGTTATAGGGGACAAACAACCAGATCACACGCCCATGTGCTAGGCCGCGTGTCACACACGGTTGAGACACACACCCGTGTCTTTGCCCATGTGGACAAAAATAGGCTATTTTTCAAGCCATATTTCTCACCCAAATTGTCATCCACCTATACCCACACTTTAACATATTCACAAGTAATATAGTTCATTTAAACCAACTTAAAATCCAAGTCATATACATGATATTATAAGTCATATAACCAAGTATACAAATTTACTTAAATTACCATGTTCACTTATATACATATTTTATCAAATATGCTAACTTAATTTGATCATCAATATGCCAATATAATTTTTATCAATCCACCATTTCAAGCATAAACCATACATGTCCATCACTAGCCATTCCAATGGGTAGTTATAACCCAAATATTTACATGCCAACATTGGATAATTAACCTATACATGCCATTATAACCATAATTGATTTACAATATATTCCAAAATGGGCCGATGGATAGTGTGAGTGATCTCCACCAAGATTCCAATCCAACGAGCTTTCGAATCACTATAGAATAAGGGAAAAATAAAATAGAGTAAGCATATGATGCTTAGTAAGTTCGTATAACTTCGAACTTAACTTACCACTATCTTAAATTTAGGTAAGCATTTAATTTATTCCCAAGTCATGTTGGCCAAATGCCTAAATAAATATCCTCATTAATCATGTCAGTCATGTATTCTGGGAAATAACTCATAATCACAATTATAGACAATTGTCAGACAATTTCATACACATATTTTCAATATATCACGAAAGTACAAAGTCGTTAAGCATGTTCCACATTCTTGTATCAAGTAAATCATACTTCAACATAACAAATGCTATCATTTCCATGTATCTCAGGCTTGTTTCAGTAACAGTTTGTTTTGGATTCATGTTAAACATATATTTTTCATGAATATCAAAAAATATATTTCTTGACACTAGTCAAATTTCCATGTTCAAATATTTCTCATATCACGTGTTCATGTAACAGGTATAATTCAAGTCCATGTAATTCAAGTATATTTTCATAATAATTCATCTTGAGTTTAGATTATTTCAGGGCAAAACTTTACCTATTAAATCATTCGAAATATCAATATCACACGAGTAGTACACTTAAGGTGTACAAATCTATAATCATGGATGAATGTATTCATCTAATAATTTTCATGTACATATATCATCATCTCATATTTTTTCGTATATCATGTATCATCACTTTCATGTATTTCAGGTAGATACTTGTAATAACACATTTCTTATTCATATCTTCTCATGTCAGCATTTTCCCCGTTGAATTTATTTGAAATATCGATGGATACACGTGTAGAACATTCGAGGTGTACAAATCAGGATCCGTCAATTCATATTCCGGAGTACCCATTAAGGCACTTAGTCAGAAAGCACACCTTTTAGTCAGAAAGCACACCTTTGAGCCACATATCATATAACAGGATTACTTGTCCAAGCTAAATCCTGTTTCCAACATATGCTCACAAGAGCTTAATCAGGATTACCCGTCCGTGCTAAATCCTATTTGTAACATATGCTCCAGAGAGCTTATATCAGGATTACCAGTCCAGGCTAAATCCTTTCTATAATGAGGTTAATGGGATTACTCGTCTGAGATAAATCTCGTCAACAACAAATGCAGGACCTCATTCAATAAGGGAAATCACATTATCCATTGATTTTCATTTATTCAAACGGGATTCAACATTTTTCAGATATTATCAGGCATGTAATTATTTCATACATTTATAATATTCACAATATTCAAATAAACACATTTCACATTCATTTCAAGCATAAAAGAAACATTTTTATCATTTATCATTTATCGAGCATTATCTTTTATCGGGTTTTGTCGGATATGTTTTTAATGTCATACATATATTATATTTATACAATTCAAATACACAACATCTATTTCAAGCATATAAATATACACAATTTAGTTACACAAACTTACCTTGACAAATGTTGTATACGTAAAATCTACTAATCGACATTTTCCTCTTTTTCTCGTTCTAGTCTGAATTTGGTCTATCCGGATCTATACAAGTAAATTTAACATCAATTTAATACAATTTAAACTCAATTGTAACATCCCAAAAATGGGGTTATTTGGAATTTAATCATTTTTCTTATGTATGACTCACGAGATATTATTTATGGAATAATAGAGTTTAATTAAAGGCCTTGAGTTGGCTTTTAATGGTAGAAATAAATATATTATTTGTTTTAAAGGTGGATAGCCTTAGTGGGGGGTTATAAGAATAAATAAGGGAGCTTTTGACATAAAATGAGCTTAGAATAAGTGGCAAAGGGAGCCACTTGGGAGCTACAATTGACGCCATCAAGAACAAGGGAGAGCCATGGTTCGAGTCATGTAATTCCCTTTTTGCTTTCATGTTTTGGACGGCATAGGGAGGGGAGAGTTCTTTCTCTCTTTGAACTCTCTTTCTTTTTATTTTATTAATAATATTGGATAATAAGTGGAAATCAAGGATATTATTATAGTAGATAAAGGAGATATTAGTTGATTTATTAGTTGATTTATTGGGATTAATTCAAATTATTTTGAATTTAATTAAACAAGTGGTTTGGAGCAATTTAAGGAAGTGGGATGGATTTTGGACTCTTGGTTGAAGAGTTGGACGGCAAGGCTACTAGGGGGGTGCCGAATGCTTATAAAAGCACCCATTTGATCACTTGTTTTCTTTTTTTCCAAGTTTGCTAGCCGAATTTCAGCACCTTTCTTCTTATATTTTTCCCTTTTTCCCTCCTCTCCAAAAACCTTGGCCGAAATCCCCATCTTCAATTTCCCTTTTTCCTTTTTATTTCCTATTTGCCGAAATTCTAACACTCCTTCTCCCATTATTTTGCTTTCCTAGCCGAATCTTCCCACTACTCCCTTAAGAGTCTTGGTCGAATCTCAAGCATAGAGTTTCCCTCTATTTCTTCAATCGGGTTTTAAGGTAAGTAGATCAAATGTTTTCTTTATTGACCCCTAGTACTTGTCGACTTCTAGGGGGAAGGTAAGGACCTATTTCGGCATTTGATAAAAGGGTATTAACTCTCTTTGATGGAACCGATTATGTTTAGGTGTTTCGAGATCTTGAGGAAATCGGTTCAAATCTCCATCGACTAGATTTGGTAAGTTAACGGTAAGTCAAGTCTTTGTAAACCTTTCAGTGAATAATTGGAGAAAAGCCGAAACTAATCTTGTTTGGTTGGCCGATTTCTAGGAACCCATAAAAGGATTCGGGTTGTTAGAAACCAAATCAAAGCAAGGTAAGATCTACTTTAGTTAGTCGATTGTTAATCATTTTAGCCGAAGGCTACTAACTTTTTGAGTGCCGATTTTAGGGTGGTGAAGCAAAAGGTTAATACTCAAGACTTTCGGGTAAGGATTCGGTTAAAAAGGAGAACCCTTTAAATTGTTTGATTTGGCGAATGCACTAACACATGTCTTGGCGAATATAAAGGCGATAGATCTAGGGTGGTCGACTCTTCTTTTCGGATTTAGACTATCCAATGGTGACAGGTGTGTACATACACACATATAATTTGTTAATATCTGTTTGTTGTGAATGCTAACTTGATTTTTATGTAGCATTGATAATATACCATATCGGTATAGTTGGCAATTCGGGTAAGTCCCTAAAATGTGTATTTGTTATTTGATGCTTTTGGTAAGCATGATGCATTGATACATGAGATTTAAGTATGTGATTGATGCGGATTGATGAGTGGAGGGTAGTATTATCGCGTCGACGGGCACCAAGATGTTTTGGTAACACACCGTGACTACGGTCACCGGAGGTTTGGTACCTCCAGAGGTTTAGCGCCTCCTAGCGACTTGTCCCTGTGGTTAACACCACCGTGGTTGGCCCCACTTGAGATATGGGATAAATCGCGGTGATTTGGTATCACACGATGGGTTGGCCCCATCAAATGATCTGTGTCTCACGGACGCCGTTGTTTTGGTAACACATTGTGACTATATGTCACCGGTGGTTTGGCACCACCAAGTGGTTTGGTACCACAACAGGGTAGAAGGGCGTTTGGATGGTTAGGATGGGTATCTAATATTTTGCATATTAATGGTTATGTGTTGTGTATGAAAATGTTTTAAAACGGGAAGGGTTACATCTCGAGTCTTGGTGACTCACCTTCTCCATTATTTTTTCGGTGATGAATAGATCGCGGATATGGGTAGGAGGGACTTGAGGTGGCCATGCGGTGGATTTAGAATTAAATGAACTTTAATTTAGTTATGATAAATTTTATTATTGGGTTGTTTTATTTTGGATGTAATAAGGCCTCCATATACTTTACTTTAGTTTTTTTCTTATATGTTGGATATTTTGTTTTAATTATAAATTTGAATCACACGTTTTCTAAATTAACACGAAAAATGTTTTATCGTGCCATCGCACATCTCAAATTTGTATAATAACTTGACTTAATTAAATTTTCAAATTTGAACTAAGTATAATTTCAGCAAGATAACTTAAAACGAAGAGTTTTCAACAAAACTTAAGTGGATTTCAAAATGGGTTTCAAAAGTTCTTCTTCAGAAACGACCCATATTCAGGTCCTAACGTTTGGGCCGGGTTTGAAATTTGTTACAAATTGGTATCAGAGCCCAGTTCAAAACTCGGTTGTGGGGGCCCAAGGCCAAAAAAAATGTTTTAGTAGGCCTTATTAATTGATTTTGGGTTGTAAAGCAGCATGGCCCGAGTCTCCTAAGACCGATCCGCCTGTAAGTACATCTAAACCTCTGTGTGAATTATATTCGTAGAAGGGTAGGAAGCATGGAACGTAGATAGACTTATAGGAACTTGAACCCTAGGATTAGATTACTCAAACACACAAAAATGTAACATAAGACTTAAAGAACAAAACCAACCTATGACTTAGTCATCGAGCTAGGGTGTGGTAACCCCCGTACGCATGTCTAGGATTGGATCCGGAAGAGCCTGGTATTTAAGCAGTCCGAGTGGCTCACCACCTCTTCGCAGGAATCCTACCTGGTGCGTAGCTTGGGTTCACCCTGACCAAGAGGGCTCAGCGGTGTGGTAACCTCTGTGCGCATGTCTAGAAAGGTTCAGTGGGAGCTTGGTATTTAAGCAGTCCGTGAGACTCACCTCCTCTCCACGAAACCTTCCACGGTGCGTAGCTTGGTTCACCCCGACCAAGAGGGCTCGGTCATAAGTTAAACATAATGACTAAAACCCGAAAGGAATTAGCCTTGATTTTTGAAAAAGGAATGAAACAACAAAACTGGTTTTAAAACTTTTAATCACTCCTTCAAACGTAAGAACAACTCTTTTTACAATGTTTTCCCTGAAAAGTTTGATTTGTGGAAAATTACGAAAATGCCCTTAGGGGTAAAATTACGGAAATGCCCTTGGTTCATAAAACATCAACTCAATGATTTTGTCCAAAAATTTTAACTACTTCTCAAATATTCAACCCTTCTTTGGAAATCATCAATAAAATACTTTGGTTTTGGAAAATTACGAAAACGCCCTCAAACTGTAAAATTACCAAAATGACCTTGACTTTCGAAATTTTTGCAAACAGCAATGTTTTAAGAAAGAAAAATTTGAAAAAGGGGACCCTCAGAGTTTTACAATTATTAAAACACCCTTGATTTACAAAAATTACAAAATTACCTCGATGGACAAAATTACCAAAATACCCCCGGTTGTTGAATAATGCCATAACTTCAAACCTTATCAATTTTCAATAATACCCTCCAGTGTTGGGAATTGCAAAACAACCTACTTTACCAAAGTTTTAAAAATTTCTTTTATTACAAAAATACCCTCAGAGGAAAAAGACGAAAATACCCCTGGGTTAGAAATGGGCAGAAATGTCCGAAGAGCGAATAGGTATGGAAAGTATTAGGAATGGATGCAAGAACTTCCTTGTGTGAACTAAGATAGAAGATGAAACCTTGTTTGCACGAAAGAATCTCTAATTAAAATTTCTTCATAAAATTTCTTCATGCGAGTAATGAAGTGGAACAAACGCTAATACATAAAATTTCTCTTAATCGATTAAAAGCGCAGAGATAGAATGAGTTCTAGAGGACGTGGATGCCGTGGACGCAGTAGGGGTAGGATGATGGTGTTCGAACCCGTCGTGTCGGGCAAGGATCTGAAAATGATGTACCACCGCCACCACCACCTCCACTTTTGGAGCAGGAGGAGCAGGATCGACGGGAGGAGAGGCGACGCAAGCGGTGTTGAGTCCTCGAATTGGTGGCTAGGGTGGTGGAAATTTAGGAGCTCGTAAATCATTCCGAGCGAATTCGGTCCAACTGAGTGAGGTGTTTCGGGTGTGTCGAGTGGCACCCAAAGATAGCGAGAATCTTGGCTAGAGTCAACTGAAAGGATCATGGATGATCTTGACCTGACTGAGGGAGAAAAACTGAAAGGGGTTGTATCGCTTCTAAAGGATGAGGCGTATCAGTGGTGGCTGACAGTTCGAGATGGCGCTACGGTAGATGATTTGACTTGGGATTATTTCAAAATCGCCTATCAGAAGAAGTATGTGGGCACCATTTATACAGATGCTCAAAGGAAAGCCTTTCTGGGGTTAGTACAAGGAACCAAGTCAGGAGCGGAATATGAGGCGGAGTTTTTAAGACCGAGTAGGTATGCTAGAGGCATCGTGGCTCTCGAACACGAGCGTGTGGTCCGCTAAGGACGGACTCCGAGATGATTTGAGGTTACCGATTGCCCATGAGAAGTTCGTGAGTTTTCATCCTTGTGGAAAAGGCTAAGGTAGCCGAGGGATCAAGGAGGTCGTGAGACAAAATTATAGTAGGAATAATCAAAGAGAGGATTTGGGTCATTTGGATCCAAATGGTAATGATCAAGAAGGCTAGGCGAGTGGGCCAAATCAAAGACAAGGCCCGTAGCTACTAATCGAGACCGGCCAAAGGTAATCGCTGGGAAGTCCCATTGGGGAGGTTGTTCGACCCATGATAGAGGATGTTTGAGTGTGGGTCTTTAGAGCATCGGGTCAAAGATTATCACCGAAGCGAGCAGAAATCACCGAGGGCGTAACTGCATCAGGATAGAAATGTGGGACCGCAGAGGGGTCGTGGTAATGGCAGAGGAAGCAACGGTCCTAACCGAGGTCGTGGAACTCAGGGCAGAGGTTCAGGCAACACAGAGGCTAGGCAGCCTGGCTTAGTCTATGCGGCAAGGCGTCGCGAGGAGGGTGACGCACCGGATGTCATAACCGGTACGTTTCTGATTTTTGGTCTTCCTTATTATGCATTAATCGATGTGGGTTCTACGCGTTAAATGCGTAGCAAGTAGTGTGGTAGAGACTTTGAACCTAGACTCGAGACCGCTGCTAGGGAGATGACCGTAGTGAGTCCTTTAGGTCACTCAGTAGTGGTAGACAAACTTTTAGGATGTACCCTAGAACTCCAAGGGTCGATTCGGTCGATCGATGGAACTACCATTCGGGAGTTCGATTTGATCCTTGAATGGATTGGTGGTTAGGTACCAAGCGAAGTTGGATTGCGTTGCTAAGCGCATGGTTCTCCAAACAATCAAAGGAATGAAGTAGTTATGATTGGTAATCGAAGGAATTACTCGCCCAACGTGGTGTCCGCCTTGAAGGTTGAGAAGATGGTCAAGAAGGGTTGTAAGGCGTTCTTGGTTCAAATCTGTGCTTTGGAAGTTAAGGAGTCAGGAGTTGGAAAGGTCCGAACGGTTGGGGAATTTGCTAATGTGTTCCCGTAAGAACTTCCGGTCCGCCTCCGGATCGGAAGTCGAATTGTATAGACTTGCTACCGGAGCAGCACCGTGTCTATAGCACTCATCGAATGGCACCAAAGGAATTGGTGGAGTGAAGGCTCAAATTCAGAGCTCTTGGATAAAGGGTTTATTCGACCTAGTATATCTCGTGGGAGCGCTTTGTATTGTTTGTCAAGAAGAAGGACGGTTCTATGCGGATGTGCATCGACTACCGCCGATTAAACAAGTTAACGATCAAAAACAAGTACCCATTGCCTCGAATCGATGACTTGTTTGACCGATTGAAGAGGCGTCGGTGTTTTCGAAGATAGACCTTAGGTCGGGTTACCATCAACTTAAGGTGAAGGGGGCCGATGTTCACAAGACGGCTTTTCGAACTCGATATGGGCATTACGAGTTTCTAGTGATGCCATTCGGATTGACCAATGCACCGGCAGCGTTCATGGACTTAATGAATAGAGTATTTCAACAGTACCTAGACCAATTCGTCGTGGTGTTCATAGACGACATATTGGTTTACTCAAAGACGGAGGAGGAGCACGACAAGCATTTACGGATAGTTCTACAAGTGTTGAGGGAAAACAGTTGTATGCCAAATTGAGAAGTGCGAATTTTGGTGAGGAGGTGGCTTTCTCGGGTCACGTAGTGTCGTGGAAGGATTAGAGTGGATCCCGCAAGATTGAAGCGGTGTTGGAGTGGAAACCGCCTAAGTCGGTGGCGAGATCTGAAGTTTTCGGGTTTAGCAGGTATTATCGGAGATTTGTGGAAGGTTCTCTCGGATCGCTTACCGATTGACTAAGTTGCTAAGGAAAGGTGTTCCATTTGTATGGTTGGAGAAGCAGAAGAAAGTTTTGATAAGTCGAGGAAGATTCTCGACGGAAGCTCGGTTTTAGTACAACCCGAGGCGTGGAAATTATTCACGATCTATTGTGATGCATCTCACAATCGGTTTGGGGTGTGTGTTGATGCAGGATGGTAAGGTAGTAGCCTATCGTCCGTCACCGAGACCGCATGAGGTTAACTATCCAACTCACGACACTGGAGTTAGCCGCAATGTCTTCGCTTTGAAAATATGGAGACATTATCTTTATGGGGAGAAGTCGGTAATTTACAGATCACAAAAGTTTGAGGTATCTTTGATACGTAGGATCGAATCGAGACAATGACGATGGATTGAGCATTAAAGGACTACGATCGCTCCATCGAATATCATCCGGTAAGGCTAACGTGGTGGTCGACGCGTTGAGCCGGAAGGTTGTGGCGGATTTAAGAGCAATGTTTGCTCGCTTGAGCCTATATGACGATGGAAGCCTTTTGGCAGAGCTTCAAGTTAAGCCAACGTGGATCGAGGAGATTAAGGATAAACAATTGGTGGATGAAGGGTTAAATGCTAAGAGAATGCAAGTTCGGGATGGTGGTTTAGAGGGTATAATGTGATTTGGTGATGGTGTGTTATGTTTTCAAGGATGGCCTGTATGCCAAAGGATATGGAGTTGAGGCGAAAAATTCTCCGGATGCTCATAGCAGCCTAATACGCTATGCATCCGGAGGAAGCAAGATGTATGGAGATCTCGGAAATAGTTACGGTGGCGGGTTAAAGCGTGAGATAACGGAATTGTAGGGAAGTGTTTGACGTGTCGCCAGTTAAATTTGAACATCGATTACCATCGGGCTACTTCAACCCAGTAAAGATTCCTCAATGGAAATGGGAGAGGATCACTATGGATTTCGTCGCTGGTCTACCCTTTACGCCCAAAGAAGAAGGATGCGATTTGGGTGATCGAGACCGTCGACTAAATCACTCACTTCATACCGGTGAGAATGGACTACTCACCCGAAGCTAGCAAAGTTGTATGTGGGCGAGATAGTCGATTGCATGGTGTACCCGTATCGATTATCTCGGATAGGGACCCAAGGTTCACTTGAGGTTTTGGAAAGCGTTACATCAAGCGCTGGGTACGCGGTTGGATTTCAAAGACTTTCCATCCTCGGACGGATGGGCAATCCGAAAAGGTCATCTGAGATCTTAGAGGATATCTTTGAGGGTTGTGCCTTGGAATTCGAGGTAGTTGGGAGGAATTCTTACCTTTGGCCGAGTTTGCCTACAACAATAGCTACCAAGTTTAGTATTCAGATGGCACCACACGAAGCAATCGATGGATTTGAAATGCCGAACTCCGACGTGTTGGGCGGAGTTGGGTGAACGACAAGTGTTGGGCCCGAATTGGTAGCGAGATCAAGACAAAGTCAAAGTGATTGGTCTCGTCTCAAGGAAGCATCGATAGGCGTAAGTCTTATGCCGATCTCAAACGCAAGGAAATGGAGTATGCTGTGGAAGACAAGGTCTTTCTGAAGGTGTTGCCTTGGAAAAAGATGTTGAGATTTGGACGAAAGGGGAAGCTGAGCCCAAGATTCATTGGCCCATATACAGTACTGAAGCGAGTAGGACCGGTAGCTTATCACCGAATCGCCGACCGTGAGTTAAGTCAAATTCATAATGTCTTCCATGTATCAATGCTTTGGCGGTATTCGGTCGGATCCATCACATGTGGTGCCTGTGATGTAAATCGAGGTTAACGCAGACTTATCTTTTGAGGAGGAACCGGTTCGGATCTTGGATAGAGATATAAAGGTTCTACGTAGGAAGTCGGTGCCTTAGTGAAAGTCTTGTATGGCGGAACCATGGTGTGGAAGAAGCTACGTGGGAACACGAGGATATGATACTGGCACAATACCCTCATTTGTTTTAGTTAAGTAATTTCGGACGAAATTTATTTTAAGGGGTAGAAGCGTAACATCCCAAAAATGGGGTTATTTGGAATTTAATCATTTTTCTTATGTATGAACTGCTGAGATATTATTTATGGAATAATAGAGTTTAATTAAAGGCCTTGAGTTGGCTCGGAATGGTAGAAATAAATATATTATTTGTTTTAAAGGTGGATAGCCTTAGTGGTTGGGGTTATAAGAATAAATAAGGGAGCTTTTGACATAAAATGAGCTTAGAATAAGTGGCAAGGAGGGCCACTTGGGAGCTACACTTGACGCCATCAAGAACAAGGAGAGCCATGGTTCGAGTCATGTAATTCCCTTTTTGCTTTCATGTTTTGGACGGCATAGGGAGGGAGAGTTCTTTCTCTCTTTGAACTCTCTTTCTTTTTATTTTATTAATAATATTGGATAATAAGTGGAAATCAAGGATATTATTATAGTAGATAAAGGAGATATTAGTTGATTTATTAGTTGATTTATTGGGATTAATTCAAATTATTTGAATTTAATTAAACAAGTGGTTTGGAGCAATTTAAGGAAGTGGGATGGATTTTGGACTCTTGGTTGAAGAGTTGGACGGCAAGGCTACTAGGGGGGTGCCGAATGCTTATAAAAGCACCGATTTGATCACTTGTGTTCTTTTTTTCCAAGTTTGCTAGCCGAATTTCAGCACCTTTCTTCTTATATTTTTCCCTTTTTCCCTCCTCTCCAAAAACCTTGGCCGAAATCCCCATCTTCAATTTCCCTTTTTCCTTTTTATTTCCTATTTGCCGAAATTCTAACACTCCTTCTCCCATTATTTTGCTTTCCTAGCCGAATCTTCCCACTACTCCTTAAGAGTCTTGGCCAAATCTCAAGCATAGAGTTTCCCTCTATTTCTTCAATCGGGTTTTAAGGTAAGTAGATCAAATGTTTTCTTTATTGACCCTAGTACTTGTCGACTTCTGGGGAAGGTAAGGACCTATTTGGCATTTGATAAAAGGGTATTAACTCTCTTGATGGAACCGATTATGTTTAGGTGTTTGGGATCTTGAGGAAATCAGTTCAAATCTCCATCGACTAGATTTGGTAAGTTAACATAAGTCAAGTCTTTCTAAACCTTTGGTGAATAATTGGAGAAAAGCGAAACTAATCTTGTTTGGTTGGCGATTGCTAGAACCCATAAAAGGATTAGGGTTGTTAGAAACCAAATCAAAGCAAGGTAAGATCTACTTTAGTTAGTCGATTGTTAATCATTTTAGCCAAGGCTACTAACTTTTGAGTGCCGATTTTAGGGTGGTGAAGCAAAGGTTAATACTCAAGACTTTCGGTAAGGATTGGGTTCAAAGGAGAACCCTTTAAATTGTTTGATTTGGCAGAATGCACTAACACATGTCTTGGCGAATATAGGCGCGAGATCTAGGGTGGTCGACTCTTCTTTTCGGATTTAGACTATCCGGTGGTGGTGACAGGTGTGTACATACACACATATAATTTGTTAATATGCTATTTGTTGTGAATGCTAACTTGATTTTTATGTAGCATTGATAATATACCATATCGGTATAGTTGGCAATTCGGGTAAGTCCCTAAAAATGTGTATTTGTTATTTGATGCTTTTGGTAAGCATGATGCATTGATACATGAGATTTAAGTATGTGATTGATGCGGGATTGATGAGTGGAGGGGGTAGTATTATCGTGCCGACGGGCACCAGTGTTTTGGTAACACACCGTGACTACGGTCACCAGAGGTTTGGTACCTCCAGAGGTTTAGCGCCTCCTAGCGACTTGTCCCTGTGGTTAACACCACCGTGGGTTGGCCCCACTTGAGATATGGGATCGTCGCGGTGATTTGGTATCACACGATGGGTTGGCCCCATCAAATGATCTGTCTCACGGACGCCGGTGTTTTGGTAACACATTGTGACTATATGTCACCGTGGTTTGGCACCACCAAGTGGTTTGGTACCACAACAGGGTAGACAAATGGCGTTTGGATGGTTAGGATGGGTATCTAATATTTTGCATATTAATGGTTATGTGTTGTGTATGAAAATGTTTTAAAAGCAGGGAAGGGTTACATCTCGAGTCTTGGTGACTCACCTTATCCATTATTTTTTGGTGATGAATAGATCGCGGATATGGAGCCGGAGGGACTTGAGGTGGCCATGCGGTGGATTTAGAATTAAATGAACTTTAATTTAGTTATGATAAATTTTATTATTGGGTTGTTTTATTTTGGATGTAATAAGGCCTCCATATACTTTACTTTAGTTTTTTCTTATATGTTGGATATTTTGTTTTTAATTATAAATTTGAATCACACGTTTTCTAAATTAACACGAAAATGTTTTATCGTGCCATCGAGCACATCCGAAATTTGTATAATAACTTGACTTAATTAAATTTTGAATTTGAACTAAGTATAATTTCAAAGAAGATAACTTAAAAGCAGCGATTTTCAACAAAACTTAAGTGGATTTGAAAATGGGTTTCAAAAGTTCTTCTTAAGTAACGACCCATATTCGGTCCTAACGTTTGGGCGGGTTTGGGCTGTTACAAATTCAATCAATTTACATCTTAGGCAAAATTACTATTTTGCCCTAAATTTTAATTAATGTTGATTTAGTCCCTAGGCTTGGAAAATGAAATTCATGCAATTTAATCCTTGTTCCAAGCCTAACCAATTTTTACATGTAATATTTACAACACTTGTATTTTATAAAATTCATAATTTTTCCATGATTTTATAACTTTTCAATTTAGTCCTTAAATCATGTTTTCATGAAATTTCACTTTGTAAAAGTTGTTTATCTATCAACAACCTTTCATATTCTATCACAAATTTCAAAATTTCAGCATATTCATCCATGGAAAATTTTTATACTTTGATAACTTTACAAATTAATCCCCAAAATAACTAAATTAAGTTGTCCCGATCTCAAAAATATAAAAATGACTAAAAACGGGACTTGAATATTTACCTAATTTGGCCAAGAAAGCTTGCTTTCTCTTTCCTAGGGTTTCCACATATTTTAGGAAAGAAGATGACATAAAATGGTGATATTTTTTTATTTAATTAATTTATCACCTTTTATTTTTCATCTTTCCAATTTCATCCTTTCCTTTATTTTATTTTCCATGGATGATTCATCATCCTTAACAACTAAGAATTTTTAATGGTCTAATTCCCATATAAGGACCTCCAATTTAAAGTTCTATAGCTATTTAATCCATTTAGCTATTCGAACTCAAATTTTTCACTTTGTGCAATTTGGCCCTTTATCAAATTAAACATGTAATCGATAAAATTTCTTTATGAAATTTTCACACAATATTATTATCATATTGTAAATCATAAAATAGTATTAAAATAATTTTTTTCCAGACTCGAATCTGTGGTCCCGTAACCACTATTCCGATTTTATCAAAAATGGGTTGTTACAATAAGCTTTACTCAAATCAAGCTTCAAGGCACATCCTTTATTCGGAAAATTCTTAAAACTCCCAAGATAGTGGAGAATTTCATAAGCCACTATTGCATTGTATTGTATAATTTTTTTGGTATAAAAGCACTTTGATTTGCACTTACACATACAAGAAAAATACATTTCAATCGATTATCCAATGTATTCGAGACCAATTTATAAACAAAATTACATAGACTAATATGTCCAAAATTTAGACAAATCTAGTTAGGCCACTTTTGGGATCACGATAACAATAGTCTTATTTACCTAGCCATATCCATATTCCCATGTAGCAAATCTAAACACAAATTTATAGCGTCTTGCCCAATCACATCCCAATATGTTTTAAAAAAACAAACCATTCAACCCATCAAAACCCAAAGCTTTGTTAGGGTTTATTCATTTCAAAGATACTAAGATCTCCTTAGCCTCAAACGGCTTATTTAGCTAAGCATTCATAGACTAAATCACATAATTATCAATGCAGTCAAGCAAAGACTTCAATATTTTAAACACAATAGCTAAAAAGCTCATTGAAATAGTCCATAATCACCCTTCCCATGTTTGATTATGATGGAACTAAATTATTGGAAAGGCCTTTCAATCCCATAATCTAATTATTTTTTGAAGAATATTGGTCCTTATGTGAAAGAACATCATATTCTAATCTCCATTCTGTAACTAATTAATGCGAGACCAATGTCTCCAATATTTTTCATCGGCATCCATAAGGGCCATAAGTTCATGTCGAAATAATGTAATTGTCTTTCATTTTCATTTAATTGAGGTCTATTCATCAAGACTAGTAATTGATGGGATAAAAAAACCATTTATTTTTGGAGGCATTAAATTTATTATATTTCCAAGCATTCAAATTAAGGCCTATTTTATCCAATTTTTCAAAAGGGTTCAATCCATTGAAAGAGTTCCAAGTTTCTCCCACCACTTCCTTATAGCCTATTTCCAAGGCCCAACACTCCTCAAATCTAAATTAGCCCTTCCCTTTTCATTTTTCAATCATTTTACTCAAGCCTTTAGTATTAAAAAAATGGAAAGTGATCCGGAAGAATATGTGCCTTATAAGAAATAAATGTATTAGGAAAAATCCTATTTTGTCCAAAGAAGGTATAAATCAATTTTTTTAACAAGTCTTGAATTACCCCTTTTATTAGTCCATGTGAACCACCCAAAATTGGACTTAATGTCAAGTAGCTCTACTTCATTAAGAGCATCACTAAAAGCATCCATTTGGGCTTGAGGTCTCATTCTACCACCTCATTTTTTCGCCCACTAAGAATCTCAATAAAATCTCCACCTATTAGCCATGGTTTATTATAGGCCTATTTAGAAGATTTAATTAATTCCCAAAGACTGAGCCTTTTGATAAGGGATGCTATTGCCATATGTAACAATCCGGTTTAGACCCTAGTTGAAATAGTGGTTTTGGGACCACATATTTGAGTCAAAAAATATTTTAATATTATTTTCGTGCTTATAGTATGTGAATTGACATGTGTGAAATTTTTGTGATTGAATTTATCCGTTTGTGTGCTTAATTTGATAAAAGGACCTAATCGCGTAAAATGCAAAATTAGCATGCCATGTGTGAAAAGTACCTATATGCTATGTTTTTATAAATGTGAGGTCCTTATGTTGATATTAGACCATTGAATTCATGAAATGACATGGTTGGGCATTAGTTAGTGGATTATTAATGTTAATAAAAAGGTTAATTTAGTAATTAGCTAAATTAGTAAAGATTAACGAAACAAAAACATGAATTAATGCATTCATTCATCTTTTATGCCAAAAATTTAGAGAAAAAGAAAAGAAAAAGAGTTTCTAGGGTTCAGCCATTGTTAAGCTTAATTAAGGTATGATTTTTGATCCGTTTTCGATAATTTTTACGTTTTTGAGATTGTTGCTATGAAATCTATTAAGCCCATGTTTTAATTTTTGAATTTGATGATGATTTTGTGTTGTTCCATTGATGATAGCTTGTGTTTTTTGTTGTTTGATGATGGAAAATAAAAGATATGTGATAGATAAATAAGTTGTCCTTGGATTTTTGATGAATTTAAGTATTTTGGGATAAATTGTGAAAATAATAAATTGAGGGACTAAAATGTGAAATAAATAAAATGTATGGACTTGTATGAACATAAGGAAGATTCAGCCTAAGCATGGAATATTGATATTTTGAATATTTTGTGTTTTGTGAAATAGGGACTAATTTGTAAAAGAGTGAAATTAGAAGGGCTAATGTGTAAAAAGGTCTAATTATGTGTTTGTGGTTTGAATTGAATGAAATGTGTTAATAAATAGCCAAATTTGTATTAATTTAGATCAAGAAAAGAGGAAAACGAAATTAGATTGAGGGAAGTCGAAAGTGGTTGAGTAGTCGATTTCATTCGTCGTTATCCGAGGTAAGTTCATAAGTGAATAAATGTCGATAAATTCTATTATACTCATTTTAATAGTATCAAGTTGAATTATTACTTGTGTATATAATATGTTGAAATGAATTGAGCATTGAAGCAATATTTACGAGCCTGAAATGATTGAGTTACAATGTCCGAAAGCCCCGTACGAACCATAGGAATAGTTAGGATACATATGTCATGACATAGGATTCGATATGTGTTTCGTGTAAGACCACATTTGGGACGTTGGAATCGACTTGTGTTTACGTGTAAGACCATGTCTGGGACATTGGCATCGTATTTGATTCGTGTAAGACCCTGTCTAGGACAGTGGCATTGATATGTGATTACATGTAAGACCACATCTGGGACGTTGGCATTGTACGAGATTTCGACTATTCGAGTATCCTTATTAATTTTGAATGGTTCAACTGGCATTATCGAGCTAAGATAAAATGTGAAAATGAACTAAAAGTTTTAGGTACGTGCTATGTTATATGAATATGAAAGTAAGGTAAGTACATATGTTTGAGGTGAACATATGAATTAGGCATGATAAAAGAGAAATTTATATGTGCTTATGAGTATATGTGCATTTGGCCATTGATGTTATAATGTTATTGTAAATGTGATAATATTTGAATTTGCAAGCATTATAAATGTACATTCAATTAAGGTTTGTTTTGATTTGGCTAGTTGATTTAATGCAAATGTTTATTTGTTCATTTTTTGCTTATGACTTACTAAGCTATGATAGCTTACTTTGTGTGTATGTTGTTTATTGTTTTATAGATTATAATTGCTACGGGAAGCTTGGGGATCATCGAGGATCATCACCACACTATCGAACTTTATTTTGGTACCTTTTGAATGTGTACATATTTAAGTATGGCATGTATTGGCTAGAAGTATTAGAATATGTTTTTGAGATGTGTAAAAATAGCCATGTGATATAGCTTGTTAATGAATGTATTTATGAATGAGTTTGTTCATGCTTATTGATGCATAAGTTGATACGTTATGATGTGTTCTTATATGACCAAATGAAATGGTCTATATTGGTAAGTTTATAGTTGATTTGAGAAAATTTAGATAATAAGAAATGCTAGGATTTGAAATGGTTTAGGATGAAGCATTAATCATATGTTTTGATGTGAAATCTATGCTTTGAATTGGTAAGTTTGAGTTAGATTTGCATATAAAATGGATGATGATGTTAATAGTTAAATTATGCATGTTTTGGTATGATTTGGATGCCTTTGGGGTATGAAATTTTAATGGTTTGATGCTTGAAGGTTTGACCCAAATTTTGGGTGGCAAATTGGTCTTGCAAATGGCCTATATTTGCCCACATGCTTGAGCATACGAGCGTGTGTCTCAACTGTGCCCCTTAAGATTGCAATTCAAAACAAGTTAGACTCATACACGGGTCAAACACACGGCGTGTGACAGGTCGTGTGAATTAAGTCAGTGTTGTCCATGGGTCAAACACACGGGTGTGTTTTGTGGCCGTGTGGACAAGTTAGTATGTATGCCCTGTTTTGCCATGGCCTAGACACACGGGTGTGTCTAATGCCGTGTGAGGCACATGACCTACCCACACGGGCGTGTGACATCTGTATCTTTGAAAAATGTTTAATTTTTGAAAAAATTTTGTATGAGCTTGATTTAGTCCCGACCCTTTCCCAATGCAAGTTTAATGTCTCGTGGACCCTTTAAAGGGACTCTCTATATATAAGACTTACTTTGATATGATGATGATGTATCTTGTATTGTGAAATGATCATAAAAGTTTCGATATGTCTGGTAATGCCTTTTAACCCTATTCTGGTGATGGTTACGGGTTAGGGTGTTACATTTTATTGGTATCAAAGCTACGATTTAGTCGATTCTAGGACTAACGAAGTGCGTGTGAGTCTAGCTATACATGTCATATTTATAAACTGCAATAGTGTGATGATTTCTGACAATTGAAATGTGTTTTCATATAGTAAATAGATCCCGATCGAGCCATAGCTGATGATGTGGAGTAATGCGCCTGCTCCTGCCTAGGAGCACTCGGTTCATTCTAGGCCGATTTCGAGTGGACATGAGAGTGAGGCTAAACAAGCCTTCTATTAGATGATGAACGAATGATTTACACAATACATTCGTACAAATCTAGTTGTTCCACAACCATCTCCCTCTACAGATTCCTCCTCAAATACCTGTTATACCACAAGTTGTTGATCTAGTACGAATGAATAAGCCACAGGTTGATAAAATTAGCAAACACGGGGCCGAAGAATTCAGAGCCACTGATGATGATGATGCTGAGCGAGCTAAATTTTGGCTTGAAAATATGATCCGTGTGTTTGATGAATTATCCTGTACCCCTCACGAGTGTATTAAACGTGTTGTACCCTTGATTTGAGATTCTGCATACCTGTAACATCCTGAATTAGGGGTTGTTTGAAAATTTAAAATTTATTTGTTCCCATGTGTGTGTGTGCTTGAAGAAATAAATACTATGATTTATTTGGCATGTTCTAAGGTCTAGAAATAAACCCGAGCTAGGCCTGACTTAGGGTTAAAAATTTCTTTTTGAGTGCTTAAATGATGGAAGCTAGGTGAGATAGGGGTTAAGAAAATTTTCGAAAGGAACTTGACACAAAGAACTAATTTGCTAAGTGGTTCCATGCGCCACTTAGGTGCTACAAGGGTGCGTCTAAGGGTGTTGCAAGGGAGGTCTTGGGTTCGACTTATGGGAATCAGAAGGGGAAATGAGTTTTATTTTTGGGCTTTTTGGAGCGTTAAAGGAAGGGGCCAAGCAAGAAGGCTTTAAATGATTTTTGTGGGCAAGGTTTGGGCAAGAAAGGCGTTAGGTGGGGTGGCTTGGGGTGCCACTTAATAGTTTAGAGGCGGTAGGTCTCGGGTTAGAGACATAAGGGATGCAAGGAGCATTTTATTTTTGGGCTTTTGGCGTTAAGGAAAAAGGGGCCAAGAATGAAGGCCTTATATTTAAATGGTGAGGATATTTGACATGAAAGTCAAATGGGAAGCGATGGCCTGGGGCGTTTAGGAGGGCTGAGGCTGTAGGTCCTGGGTTCGAACCTAAGAAGCAGCTTTTGATTTTTATTTTCCAGAACCGGTGTGTATGGGAGAGGAGAGTGATGGCATGTTTGTGGACTCTTAAATTGATAAAGATAAGGATTATTTTTTTGCACTTAATCGGCTGGAAGGGAGTAGTATTAGTAAGTTTATTTCCATTTAAATTGTATGAAGAGAGGATAGGAGATTAAAGGAAGATAAATCATGCTTTATCTTTGATAATTAATGGCTGAATTATCACAAAGAGGGGAGAGGTTATGGCCAAAATAGGGACTCTCTAAGGCCATCTATTTTCGGTTTAGTGTTAAACAAGGGAGTGCCGAAATCATTCAGCAAATTCTCTTTGTTTCTTTCTTTGGGTTCTTGGCGAATCTCCTCATTCCCCATCTAATTTCTTTCTTCTTTTACAAAGTCGAAACACTCTAAGACCCTCCTTTAATCTCTCTTCTTTCTTGTAAGGTAGACCCCTACTTCTTTTCCTTCTTTTGGCGAAACCCTTAGGGAAGGTCTTGTCCACTCTAGCATTCGGTTCTTGTTCCTTCTTTAAGGGTAGCGAAACCCTCAACATCACAAGTGGTGCCGACTAGTGGTGGATAGAGGTGAAACAATTATCAAGGTAAGGGGTAATCACCTCTTTTAGGTTCAAGGTTATGGTAGAATGGCTAAGACTCTTACTAATATGATCAAATCAATTGTAGGGAGGCCATAGTCGATTTAAGGGAGCTTTCGGGATTTGTTCTCCTAAGGTAAAGAGGTGAGTGGCATTCGGCCATAGGCCTTGATTATGAGTGTTTGTGCAAGTCGATTTTTAACATGTATTTTGGTAAGGATCTATTTTAGTAAACCATTTAGTTGGTATTTGAAAGTCAAGGCTATTGTTGTGGCTACTAATGATTGCCGATTGTAGGAAGGTGAAGCGATTCGCATATCGTGTCTTTGAAGTTGGTACTCAAGGCGTTTAGGTGAGGTTTGGGTTCATGTGTTAACCCTTTGGATTTATGTGGTTTAGCCAAATAGCCATGTCACTAACTTTCAGGTTTGGTAGAATATAGGAGCAAGAAATCTAGTGTGGCGATTGACTCTTCGAATTTAGGGCTCCGATAGTAACAGTGTGTACATACACACTTTATAACTAATTAATGTCTTGAATATATTGTGTATGCTAAAGCTGGATTGTGTAGATTTGGATTTAATACCATAAAGGTATAAGCAATGATCCGTAAGTCCTTGTCAATATGAGTTTGATTACGATGCTTGACATATTTGGTATATGTGGCATATAAGAAGATGGCTTTTGATAAATTCAGTATATGTTATTAAATAAACATGTTTGGCATGATTTATGCATATCATTAATGTGTGGGTTAAGCGAGTGGAGGAAGTGATATCCGTGTCTCACGGACACGGTGGTTTGGTACCACAATTCATGACTACTGGTCACGGAGGTTTGGTGCCTCATAGCGTCTTGTCCCAGTGGCTTAGCACCACAGTGGGTTGGTGCTACGGATGATAGTATGGGATCGGCCAGTGATTTGGTATCACACGTGGTTGGCCCCACAACTTATTATATGTGACTTGAGTCACCGGTGGTTTGGCACCACAATGTTGATGGATATCGTGACTTTGAGTCACCAGTGGTTTGGCACCACCAGTGGTTTGGTACCACACGGGGTAGAGAAAGGTGTTTTGGATGGCTAGGTTGGGTGCATGTTAAACTTAGTGCATGTTAAATTTAGTTATAATTTGTGTATGATGTTGCATTAAACCGGGGGAAGGGTTACGCATTGAGTCTTGGTGACTCACCTTCTCATTTAACTTTTTCAGGTGACTCGTAGATCACGGATGAGGAGCTGGATGGACTCGAGGTGGCCATGCAGTGGAAATATGGATTAGATGAACTTTGATTTATTTTTATTTTATTTTTGGTTTTATTTGTTCAAGTTGTAATAAGGCCTCTAAGATTTTATTTTTACTATTTTACTGTTTTGGATGAATTATTTAAAGCATTTAACTTGTTGTAAAATGGTTACACAAGTTTCTTAAATTCAAGCGTAAATGATTTTCTTTCGTACCATCGAATACATTGATGAAATTGGCAACAACATGACTTAATAGATTTTAAATAACAAAGCTAAGTGTTGTTATTTTTTTTACACACCTCAAATGTTTTAAACGAATCTATATTCTTTTTACCAAAAATTAAAAGTAATTAAAAGGGGGTTTTCAATGAATTTTCTTCTGTAACATACCAGATTCGGTCGTAATGTTTGGGCCGGGTTTGGGGTCTTACAAAATTGGTATCAGAGCCCAGTTCAAAGTTAATTTGTGGGGCCCAAGGCCCAAAATGTTTTAGTAGGCCTTTTGAAAAATTTTTGGTTTTGAAACATGGCACCGAGTCTCGGCACCAATCCGCCTAGGTAAGTACTTGACTTCTTTGTGAATTATTATCTGAGAAGGGTATGTGTTGAGCGTATATAGTATGATAAGTGCTTTAAACTTTAGGACTAGTTTACCCTGACAAAAGACATAAGACTTTAAATGCCTAAGTAAACAAACCTACGACCAAGTCGTAGGGTTAGGGTGTGGTAACCACAGTGCGCATGTCTAGGATTGGATCGAGAAAGAGCTTGGTACTTAGCGGTCCTCGTGACTCACCTCCTCTTGCAGAATCCTACAGTGCGTGGCCGGTTCACCCTAACCAAGAGGACTCGATCATAGCCAAACACTGATAAATAAAACCCAAGGGATTAGCCATGTTTTATGAAAACTCTAAGTTTTAAAAATCATTCGATACTCCTTTAAATAGTAACAAAAATTATTTACGGAAAATTTTCAAAATATTTTCAATTTACCAAAATTACCAAAATGCCCTAAGTGGCAAAATTACGAAAATGCCCTTGGTTTCTAAAATTCTTGTACTACCCGATTTCAATAAAATTCTCTTACTTTGCAAAAGTATCCAAAATTTTGTATTTCAAAATAATACCCGACTTTGGGAAATTTACAAAATTACCCCGATTGACAAAATTACCGAATACCCCAGATTCTAAAAATTACGCAGTACCTTTAATTTGACAAATTTTAGAAATACCATCCGATTTTGGGAAATTTCAAAATGTCCTAATTTAGTAAAGTTTTAAAAATTTTTACGGTTTATTACGAAAATACCCCTATAGGAAAATGACGAAAATACCCCTATAGGAAAATGGCGAAAATACCACAGGATAGAAAGCAGAATGAAATGTCCGAAAGAGTGAGTGTGTATGAAAGGTATTAGGGAATGGATGTGCTTTCCTATGTGAACTAGGATAGAGGACGTAAAACTTTGATTGATCGAAAGAATCTCTATTGAACTCTTTTCATAAAATTTCTTCGGGTAACCAAGTGAAACAAGTACTAATCCATAAAAATTTATTAATCAAATTAAAGCGTAATGTTAAGAATGAGCTCTAGAGGACGTGGCCGTCGTGGATGCGGTAGAGGCGGGATGACCGTGTCGAGAACTCGTTAGGTCGGGTCGAGGATCGAGAATAAGGTACCATGCCACCACCACCCCGACTTTTGGTCTTTGAGGAGCAGGATCAGACGGGAGGTGAGGCAGTGTCGCAAGCTATGTTGCGAGTCCTTGAGATGGTGGCTGGGGCAAGTGAAGGTATGGGAGCTCGAAATCTATACCCGAGCGACTCGATCCAACAATTTGAGGTATTCGGGGTGTATCGAGTGGCACCTAGTCTTGGCGAAATATTGGTCGAGAATCAATCGAGAGGATCATAGATGATCTCGATCTGACAAGTGAGGAGAAGCTGAAGGGAGCGGTGTTGCTTCTAAAGGATGAGTCATATCGGTGGTGGCTCACGGTTCGGGATGGTGCCACGGCAGATGACCTACTTGGGAGTACTTCAAAGTTGCTTATCGAAGAAGTATGTGGGCACCGGCTACAGCGATCTGTGAGAGGAAAGCCTTTCAGGGGTTGGTACAAGGAAATAAGGCGTGTCAGAGTATGAAGCAAAATTTCTGAGGCTGAGCCGCTATGCTTGGGGTATTGTGTCAACAGAGCATGAACGGTGTGCCGCTTTGAAGACGGACTTAGGGATGATTTGATGCTGCTGATTGCTCCACAGCAGGAGCGTGAGTTTTCTGTCTTGGTGGAAAAGGCTAAGGTAGTCGAAGGGGTCAAAGAGTCCGTAAGACAAAACTACGATAGGAACAAGTAGAAAAGAGGATTTGGGTCATCTGGATCGGGTAGTAATGCACAGAAGAGGGCTAGGCAGAGTGGGCCGAATCAGGCAGGAAGGCCCATGGCTACTAATCAGAGACCAGCTCAGTGCAATCGCTGTGGGAAATCACATTGGGGAGGATGTTGGACCGGTGAAAGGGGATGCTTTGAATATGGATCTTTGGATCACCGTGTAAGGGATTATCCTCGGAAGTTAGCTAAGAACCAGCCAGAGGGTCAGAACCGTGCTCAGGCTAGAAATGTAGGACCACCACATAGGGGTCGTGGTAATGGTAGAGGAGGCAATGGTTCTAGTCGAGGTCACGGAACTCGAGGAGGTACAAGCAACACAGAGGCAAAGGCGACTGGTTTAGTCTATGCTGACAAGGCGTCGAGAGGAGGGTGGCCTTGCGGTCGTCATAACCCAGACGTTCCTAATTTTTGGTCTTCCATATGTTGCATTAATTGATATGGGTTCGACGCATTCATACATTGCTAGTAGTGTGGTAGAGACTATGAACCTAGACTTTGAGACTACTTCTAGGGAGATGACAGTAATTAGCCCTCTAGGTCACTCTGTAGTTGTAAACAAGCTATATAGGGATGTACCGTTAGAACTCCAAGGGGTAGTGTTTGTGGTGATCGATGGAACTACCATTTGGGGAGTTCGATCGATTCTTGGAATGGTGGTTGGTTAAGTATCGGGCAAAAGTGGATTCTTGTTGCTAAGCGCATGGTTCTAAAGATGGCTGAGGGTGATGAAGTGGTCATGATAGGTAATAGAAGAGATTACCTATCCAAAGTGGTGTCTGCGTTGAAGGCAGAGAAGATGGTCAGTAAAGGGTGTGAGGCATTTTTGGTCTGAATATGTGCCTTGGTGGCTAAGAAGTCAGCAGTTGAGAAGGTTCAAACCGTAGGGGAATTCGCTGATGTGTTTCCAGAGGAACTTTCGGGTTTGCCTCCAAATCGGGAAGTTGAATTCGGTATAGACTTATTACCCAGAACGGTGCCTGTGTCTATAGCACCATACCGAATGGCACCGAAGGAATTGGTGGAGCTGAAGGCTCAAATTCAGGAACTTTTGGATCGAGGGTTTATCCGACCAAGTATATCCTTGTGGGGAGCACCTGTGCTGTTTGTCAAGAAGAAAGACGGGTCAATGCGGATGTGTATTGACTACCGTCAGCTAAATAAGTTAACGATCAAAAATAAGTATTCGTTGCCCCGGATTGATGACTTGTTTGACCAACTGAAGGGTGCATCAATTTTCTCGAAGATAGACCTTAGGTCGGGTTATCATCAACTTAAGGTGAAGGAGGGTGATGTTCACAAGACGGCATTCCGTACTCGGTATGGGCATTACGAGTTTTTGGTGATGCCATTTGGGTTGACCAACGCACCGGCAGCATTCATGGACTTAATGAATAGGGTGTTTCAGCAGTACTTGGATCAATTTGTCGTGGTGTTTATAGACGACATATTGGTTTATTCAAAGACGGAGGAGGAGCATGACATGCAATTGCGTAAGGTTCTACAAGTACTGAGGGAGAAGTAGTTATATGCCAAATTCAGTAAATGTGAATTTTGGCTTAGGGAGGTGGCTTTCTTAGGTTACGTGGTGTCAGCGGAAGGGATTAGAGTGGACCCTCGCAAGGTTGAAGCGGTGTTGGATTGGAAACCGCCTAAGTCAGTGGCAGAAATTAGAAGCTTTCAGGTGCGGTAGGGTACTATCGAAGATTTGTGGAAGGGTTCTCTTTAATCGCAGACACCACTAACTATGTTATTAAGAAAGGAGTTCCATTTGTATGGTGAAGAAGCGGCGGAAAGTTTTGATAAGCTAAGGAAGATTTTGATGGAAGCTCCGGTTACAGTACTGACTGGCGGGAAGTTGTTCTGATTTCTTGTGATCGTCCCATCTGACTGGGTTGGGATGTGTATTGATGCAGGAAGGAAGGTAGTGGCCTATGCATCCCATCGCCTAAGACCGCATGAGGTTAACTATCCAACTCACAACTTGGAATTAGCGGCGATAGTCTTCGCTTTGAAAATATGGAGCATTACTTGTATGGGGAAAAGTCGATAGTCTACGGATCACAAAAGTTTGAGGTATCTCTTGACTCGGAAGGATTTAAACTTGAGGCGACATCGATGGATTGAGCTGTTGAAAGATTACGACTGTTCAATTGAGTACCATCCAGGCAAAGCTAACGTGGTAGCTGACGCTTTGAGTCAGAAAGTTGTGACGGACTTAAGGGCGATGTTTGCTCACCTCAGTCTATACGACGATGGAAGTTTTTTGGCAGAACTACAAGTTAGGCCGACTTGGATCGAGGAGATTAAAGAAAAACAGTTGGTAGACGAAAGTTTGAATGCACGGAGATTGCAAGGTCAAGATCGTGGTTTGGAAGGGTATAGTTTGTCTGGTGATGGAGTATTATGTTTTCAAGGGCGAGCTTGTATGCCGAAGGATGTTGAATTGAGGCAAAGAATTCTTCAAGATGCACATAGCAGCCCATCGCTATGCATCTGAAGGTAACAAGATGTATGGAGATTTGCGAAAACGATTACGGTGGCGGTGAAGCGAAATGGCGAATTTGTGGGAAAGTGTCGGCGTGTCATTGAGTTAAGGCTGAACACCGGTTGCCATCGAGGTTACTTCAACCGTGAAGATTCCCGATGGAAATGGGAGAGGATCACTATGGATTTTGTTAGTGGGCTACCCTCACGCCTTGAGAAGAAGGGCCTTGATTTGGGTGATTGTGGACCGTCTGAGTAAATCACTCACTTCATACCGTGAGGTGGATTACTCACTTGAAGCTAGCTAAGTTGTATGTGTCGAAATAGTGAGGTTGCATGGAGTGCCAATATCGATCATCTCGGATAGGGATCCCGATTTACGTCAAGGTTCGGAAAGTGTTGCATCGGGCTTTGGGTACGATTGGATTTGATCTGACTTTCCATCCACGATCTAACGAGGCGGTCGAAAAGGGTCATCTGATTTTAGAAGATATGCTAAGAGGTTGTGTTCGGATTTGATGGTAGTTCGAAGAGTATCTATCATTGGCGTAATTCGCTTATAACAATAGTTATCAGCGAGTATCCAGATGGCACCATATGAAACCTTGTATGGACGAAAATGCCGTACTCTACGTGTTGGGCGGAGTTGAGTGAACGACAAGTTTTGGGTCGTAATTGGTATGTAAACGAAGATAAAGTTAAGGTGTTTGGCTCGTCTAAAGGAAGCGTCCGATAAGGCGAAGTTTTATGTCGATCTTAAGCACAAGGAGATGGAATATACAGTAGGAGATAAAGTTTTTCTGAAGTTTCGCCTTGGAAAAAGGTATTAAGATTTGGGCGAAAAGAGAAGCTAAGCCCTAGATTCATCGGATCGTACACAGTGTTGAAATGCGTGGGACCGGTAGCTTACCAGCTTGAGTTGCCGATAGAGTTGAGCCAGATCCATGATGACTTCCATGTCTCGATGCTGAGGCGCTATCGATCAGATCCCTCACACGTTGTGCCGGTTGAGGAAATTGAAGTAAACCCGGACTTGTCTTTCGAGGAGGAGCTGGTACAAATCTTGGATCGTGATGTCAAAGTTCTCGTAGGAAGTCGATTGCCTTTGGTAAAGGTGTTAAAGGCGGAATCATAGTGCGGAGGAGGCCACATGGGAACCCGAGGATGTGATGCTGTGACAATACCCCAACTCTTCTAATCCGAGGTAATTTCGAGGCCGAAATTCTTTTAAGAGGTAGAAGCTGTAACATCTGAATTAGGGCTTGTTTGAAAATTTAAAATTTATTTGTTCCCATGTGGTGTGGTTGAAGAAATAAATACTATGATTTATTTGGCATGTTCTAAGGTCTAGAAATAAACCCGAGCTAGGCCTGACTTAGGGTTAAAAATTTCTTTTTAAGTGCTTAAAGGAGGGAAGCTAGGTGAGATAGGGGTTAAGAAAATTTTCGAAAGGAACTTGACACAAAGAACTAATTGGCTAAGTGGTTCCATGTACCACTTAGGTGCTACAAGGGTGCGTCTAAGGGTGTTGCAAGGGAGGTCTTGGGTTCGACTCATGGGAATCACAAGGGAAATGAGTTTTATTTTGGGCTTTTTGAGGCGTTAAAGGAAGGGCCAAGCAAGAAGGCTTTAAATGATTTTTGTGGGCAAGGTTTGGGCAAGAAAGGCGTTGATGGAGTGGCTTGGGTGCCACTTAAGAGTTTAGAGGGCAAGTCTCGGGTTCGAGACATAAGGGATGCAAGGAGCATTTTATTTTTGGGATTTTGGCGTTAAGGAAAAAGGGGCCAGGAATGAAGGCCTTATATTTAAATGGTGAGGATATTTGACATGAAAGTCAAATGGGAAGCGATGGCCTGGGGCGTTTAGGAGGTTCTTGGTACAGAGGTCCTAGGTTCAAACCTAAGTAGCAGCTTTTGATTTTTATTTTCCAGAACCGGCGTGTATGGGAGAGGGGAGTGATGGCATGTTTGTGGACTCTTGAATTGATAATGATAAGGCTTATTTTTTGCACTTAATCAATTTGGAAGGGAGTAGTATTAGTAAGTTTATTTCCATTTAAATTGTATGAAGAGAGGATAGGAGATTAAAGGAAGATAAATCATGCATTATCTTTGATAATTAAAGGCTGAATTATCACAAAGAGGGAGAGGTTATGGCGAAATAGGGACTCTCTAAGGCCATCTATTTTTGGTTTAGTGTTAAAGAAGGAGTCTTAGAAATCATTCAAACAAGTTCTCTTTGTTTCTTTCTTTGGGTTCTTGTCGAATCTCCTCATTCCCCATCTAATTTCTTTCTTCTTTACAAAGTCAAACACTCCAAGACCATCCTTTAATCTCTCTTCTTTCTTGTAAGGCCGACCCCTACTTCCTTTTCTTCTTTTGAGCCGACACCCTTGGGAAGGGTCATCCACTCTAGCATTCGGTTCTTGTTCCTTCTTTAAGGGTGGCAAACCCTCAACATCACAAGTGGTGCCGACTAGTGGTGGATAGAGGTGAAACAATTATCAAGGTAAGGGGTAATCACCTCTTTTAGGTTTAAGGTTATGGCTGAATGGCCTAAGACTCTTACTAATATGATCAAATCAATTGTAGGGAGGCCATAGTCGATTTAAGGGAGCTTTCGGGATTTGTTCTCCTAAGGTAAAGAGGTGAGTGACATTCGGCCGTAGGCATTGATTATGAGTGTTTGTGCAAGTCGATTTTTAACATGTGTTTTGGTAAGGATCTATTTTAGTAAACCATTTAGTTGGTATTTAAAAGCCGAAGGCTATTGTTGTGGCTACTAATGATTGCCGATTGTAGGAAGGTGAAGCAGAATCGCATGTCGTGTGCTGAAGTTGGTACTCAAGGGCATTTAGGTGAGGTTTCGGGTTCATGTGTTAACCCTTTGGATTTATGTGGTTTAGCCGAATAGCCATGTCACTAACTTTCAGGTTTGGCCGAATATAGGAGCAAGAAATCTAGTGTGGCCAATTGACTCTTAGGGATTTAGGGCTACCGATAGTAACAGGTGTGTACATACACACTTTATAACTAGTTAATGTGCTGAATATATTGTGTATGCTAAACTGGATTGTGTAGATTTGGATTTAATACCATAAAAGGTATAAGCAAGGATCCAGGTAAGTCTTTGTCAATATGAGTTTGATTATGATGCTTGACATATTTGGTATATGTGGCATATAAGAAGATGGCTTTTGATAAATTCAGTATATGTTATTAAATAAACATGTTTGGCATGATTTATGCATATCATAAATGTGTGGGTTAAACGAGTGGAGGGGGAAGTGATATCCGTGTCTACGGACACCAGTGGTTTGGTACCACATTTCGTGACTACGATCACCAGAGGTTTGGCACCTCATAGCGTCTTGTCCCAGTGGCTTAGCACCACAGTGGGTTGGCCCCACGTATGATATTATGGGATCGACGCCATTGATTTGGTATCACACGTGGGTTGGCCCCACAACTTATTATATGTGACTTTGAGTCACCAGTGGTTTGGCACCATAATGTTGATGGATATCGTGACTTTGAGTCACCAGTGGTTTGGCACCACCAGTGGTTTGGTACCCCACGGGGTAGAGAAAGGTGTTTTGGATGGCTAGGTTGGGTGCATGTTAAACTTAGTGCATGTTAAATTTAGTTATAATTTGTGTATGATGTTGCATTAAACCGGGGGAAGGGTTAGACATTGAGTCTTGGTGACTCACCTTCTCCTTTAACTTTTTCAGGTGACTCGTAGATCGCGGATGAGGAGCCGGATGGACTCGAGGTGGCCATGCAGTGGAAATATGGATTAGATGAACTTTGAATTATTTTTATTTTATTTTTGGTTTTATTTGTTCAAGTTGTAATAAGGCCTCCTAAGATTTTATTTTTACTATTTTACCTATTTTGGATGAATTATTTAAACTGTTTAATGACTTTAAAATGGTTACACAAGTTTCTTAAATTCAAACGTAAATGATTTTCTTTCGTACCATCGGGTACATTGACAGAATTGGTAACAACATGACTTAACAGATTTTAAATAACAAAGCTAAGTGTTGTTGTTTTTTTTTTTACACACCTCAAATGTTTTAAATGAATCTATATTCTTTTTACCAAAAATTAGAAGTAATTAAAAGGGGGTTTTCAATGAATTTTCTTCTGTAACATACCAGATTCGATCGTAATGTTTAGGCCGGGTTTGGGGTGTTACAATACCATTGGTGCAATACACTGATATCCATAGTTTCCAGAGGCGGGTAACTTGGGAGTTCTTTCATACTGAATTCCATAAGAAATACATTAGTCAGAGATTTATCGACCAAAAACGTAAATGATTCCTCAAGTTGAAATAGGGTCGTATGACTGTAATAGAATATGAGCGGGAATTTGTGAGACTTAGTAGATATGCCTGGGAATGTGTATCGACCGAAGCAATAATGTGTAAATGATTCGAAGACTGGTTGAATGAAGACATCAAGCTGTTAGTTGGGATTCTTGAAATAAAAGAGTTTGTCATACTTGTTGAACGAGCAACCAAAGTTGAAGAGCTCGGGACAGAGAAAAGAAAAACTGACTTTGAAGCTAGAGGTGCATGTAAGAGATCATCAGGAAAGTCTTTCCAATAGGCCTCAATGAAACTTCGAGATGACCTTAGCCATTCAAAGGGTAGTACGGGTTATTCTAGACGTGATTGGGACAGACCACTTGTGAGTTTGAAAGCTACCTCAGTAGCTAGTGTTGGTAACATTCGATCGAACCAACTTGAGTGCAAACACTGCAATAAATGACATCATGGCAGCTGTAGATTAAATGATCGGGCTTGTTTTAAATGTGGATCGATGGATCATTTTATCCATGAATGTTCTGAGTTAGCTGAGCAAAATAGAGTACAGAATGCGAGACCGATTAACATGTCAACTTGAGGTAGACCACCCAAAAACACGGGTAATGTGAGTGGTAGTCAAAGAGGAACTAAAGACATAGATGTTAGATCAGAGGCTCGTGCACCTGCCATAGCTTATGCTATTCGCGCCTGCGAAGAAGCTTCGTCTCCAAATGTGATTACTGGTACTTTCACTCTCTATGATACTAGTGTTGTTGAATTGATTGATCTAGGATCAACTCACTCTTATGTATGTGAAACTTTAGTATCTAGTAAGACTTTGCCTGTTGAGTCTACTGAGTTTGTGATTAGAGTATCGAACCCCTTAGGTCGGTGTGTTTTATTTGATAAGGTATGCAACAATTGTCCGTTGATGATTTGAGATTCATGTTTTCTGGTTGATTTGATGTTGTTGCCATTCGATGAGTTTGATATAATTCTGCGAATGGATTAGTTAACTTTGCACGATGCTATTATGAATTGTAAATGGAAGACTATTGATTTGCGATGTCAGAATGATGAGATTATTCGGATTGAGTCTAATGATCTAAATGGTTTATCAATAGTGATATCTTCGATATTAGCTCAGAAATAAATGAGAAAGGGTTATGAAGCTTACTTTGCTTATGTGCTTGACTCTAAAATGACCGAAAAGAAGATTGAAATAGTACTAGTTATGTGTGAGTATTCGGATGTGTTTCCTAAAGAATTACTAGGTTTGTCACCGATATGAGAGGTAGAGTTTGGTATTGAGTTATGCTGGGACGGCTCCGATATCGATAGCTCCATACAGAATGGCACCGACTAAATTAAAAGAACCGAAAGCTCAGTTGTAAGAATTGACAGATAAAGGCTTCGCACGATCGAGTTTTTCTCTCTAGGGTGCACTGATTTTGTTTGTGAAAAAGAAAGACGGGACTATGGGAATGTCTATCGACTATAGATAGCTCAACAAGGTGACTATAAAGAATAAATATCCTTTGCCACGGATTGATGACTTATTCGATCAGTTGAAAGGGGATACAATGTTTTCCAAGATAGATTTGAGATCGGGTTACTATTAGCTGCGAGTTAAAGACTCCGATGTACCAAAAACTACTTTTGAACAAGGTACGGACACTATAAGTTTCTAGTTATGCCTTTCAAACTTACTAATGCACCTGCTTCTTTTATGGATTTAATGAATCGGATCTTCAGACACTATTTGGATCGATTCGTGGTTGTGTTTATAGATGATTGATCGTGTCTGTTGACTATTAAAAATTTATAAAAAGAATGATCGAACCTGGAAACTAACTAAGACAACGATGGAGGCAAGTGCACCTATCGAACAGTAGTATAGTTAGTGGCAAGACCGGATTGTCGAACCCAAAGGAACCAAAAGTACTAATATTAACTCTCTTTCTATTATTTAGCCTACGAATTAAGTGGATTTTTATCTAATCTAAAATTAACTAATCAACTAAGCTAAAGATGCTGAGACAAAGAAAAAATTAGGGAAAAAACTTGAGGGAAAACCGATTGATTTTGACAATACCTGAGGAAGAATCCACCTAGACTTCACTTTTTATCTAACTCTGAACTGGATGATTTATTCACTGGACTTGATCCGTAGGATTACCTAAGTTATATTAATACCTCTCTTAAAGGCTATTAACATCTAACCCTAGGTCGATTAATTGAAATCTCTTTCTAGTTAAAACCCCTAGAATTGCATTAATTCGATCTATGGACTCGCCATATTAGGTTTGACCATAATCCGACAGATTTTCATCACCCTATCTCTAGGCGCATGAGCAACTCCGCTAAACTATGCTAGATCTACTCTTAGACAGGGTCTCTTCCTCCTCTACCTAAGCACATCACACTTGAATCAATATCCCGAAAATACCAAAACAAGAATTAAGAACACTTAGTTAAGAACAAATCAAATATTTATCATTCAGTTCAGATAATAGTAACAAGATTCGTCCTGGGTTTCATCCCCCTCAAGTATTTGAAGGTTGAGTTCATAATTGTAAAAGCAAACATCTAAGAAGAAAAGATAAAACAAAATATAAGAAATCCCTAAAACCCCCCGAAGGAATTAAAGGAGAGATCCTCCGTCTTGGGTACGACTCCGGCTTCTTGAGATGAATCAACTAGCTTTCTTTGAGTAAATCCCTAAAATTAACTGCTCTGGCTATGCTCTTTGGCCTAGCTAAATGCTCCCCTAAAGGTTGGCCTCTAGGGTCTTTATATAGGCTTTTGGAATATGTTTCTTTGCCTCTAAGTACCCTAATCTGAATAGAATTCTTATTTCTGCGGTAGAGACACGCCCATTGCACACGCCCGTGTAAATCGTGGCCAGGCTGTGTTCGATCCTGATGATAAGGCACAACCATGCTTTTCGGGGTCCAGGCTATGGTTGATTCTTCTTATGAGGCATGGTCGTGTGGTCTTAGGCCCAAGTCGTGTGGATTTAATGCTTGGCCCATTTTCTCCATTTTGGCCCGTTATTTGTTCTTTTCATCCTCTGATGCTCTACTGAGTATAAAACATGAAAACAAAGGATTAGGAGCACCTATTTCCATAATTAAAGGGAAAAATCATCCAAAAACATTCTAAAAGTGGGATTAAAATATGTTACTAATTCGGTTTGTCAAACACCCCCACACTTAAGCTTTTGCTTGTCCTCAAGTAAAATTCTCAACTCACAATTAAAATGAACTTCCTCAATTTATAATATTCATCAACAATGCCTCATCATAATTCATATATAATTTATACATGGATGATTCAACTTAAAGAGCCTTAAAGATTAAAACAATCAAAGTCATGAGTTTTTAGCATGAAAACATAGGTGTTTCCCCTTACCTAAATAATCACCTTTAATTCAAAATCGACAATAGTTGACATCCTCACTAAAGATTCACTCAAATCACTCGAAGTGTTTAAGGTTCAAAAATTAAGCACTCAAAAGTCGAACATGAAAAGTTATTGCCATAGGCTTGCTTGAAAATCAAATCTCCACCACTGTAAAATGAGATGATACACAAATCAAAAGGTCTTTAAAATGGTTGTAACGGGGCTTGATTAAAGGTGTGGATAAAGGCTTAATTAGAAGGGTTAAAATCGAGATTGAATTGACAATCACCTAACTAGAAAAATGACTAATAACCTGAATAATTACATTAACTGAAAACTTGTAATACTAATAATATGAGCTTCTTCTTCAAGATTGTTGAAATTAAACGTATAGGCTTGCTTTAATCATATAACTAAAAATGAATATACTTTAATTTTTTATTTATTTATTTAAGAACAAATCTCTGTAAGATACACCTTTAACACTGAAATGATATAATTAGGCAACTAATCAAAACAAATCTCGATAGAAGGGTAATCAAATGGAATGGTGATAACAAATATGAGATGAGTTTTGGGTTTAATATTAGTGGGTTGAGTTAATAAAAGGGTTGTTACGATCAAAGGGTTTCACTAGGGGTCAATTATGCGGGTAGGTTTTTAGTGGATTAAGTGGGTTAAATCCTAAGTGCCTTAATCATCTCTGTATATCAACTCAATAGTGTGGTCTCGACATGTATAATCGAAGCAAGTTTTAGAATAACAAATCAATGTTGACACACTCATAATCAATAAAGTGAGCACGAAAAGAATGTATGCTCTAAAAGGCTCAAAATCTCACAAAAATTATGGGTATTTTGATGTCATCCTCGTGAAATTGAAACTTTAAGGTAGCAGTTTAGATTCAGGTAGACAACCTAACAGAATTTTAATTTTTTGAAAATAGACTCATCATGCTTGATTCTCTAGTATCTTAAAGTTTAAATCATCATTGTACAATTATTAATGACTTAATCTAAAACATATTAATAAGAATCATGAATCAATAAGAATTTCATTCTAATTAGTGATATGAGAAAATTAATTTATATTAAGGATTTGAGAATAATGCAAAAGTTAGACACTTTTTCTAATAAACTTTCACCCCCAACACTTAAGATGTACATTGCCCTCAATGTACAAAGATAGATAATAATCATATAATAAGAAAATCAAAAGAGAGGGATAGAGGTGAAACTTCCTGAATTATTGGTTGGATTCTTTGAGTTTGAAGTGTGGAAACTTAAATAAAAGTAAATGTAGTGGTGAAAATGATGTTTTCCCTTCTTGGAGTGGCACATTGAACCTTTACATTGCTAATTCATTAGTTAAATTTTTAGAAGGTACTAATTAATTGATGATGTTAGGGATATTCGATGGTTAGATAGTTAGTTATAAAAAATAAAATTGTAATAATAAGAGTTTGAAACAAAATAAAAAAAAAACTTAAGTAAATAAGCGAAATAAAGCAAAAAATAAAAATAAAATAAAAATAAAATAATAATAAGTGCCTCAAAAGTCCTCGTCGTCGGCTGGATCGGTAGGTGGAGGCGGTGGTGATATATGGAGGTGATGATAGATATGTTGAAGGGTTGCTTCAATGCCATCGAATCTTTGAGCGGTGTAATTGAATTGTTGGGTGCAATATTGCTCGAGCTGAGTGAGCTGTCCAGAAATGTCCGAAAGTGATGGGGCTGCATGAGAAGTGCGATGGCTCGGTGGTGGCTCCTCACGTGGATGTGAGACATCGTCAGTAATGTCCTCGGGATCCTCCTCCTTAGTAGTAGTAGCTAGTTGATATTGGGGAGGATCGGTCCCACATCCTCGTTGGATCATCCTCATATGTAGCATTGTTTGGATGCCCTGTGGGGACATCTGTCCTATCAGTGTAGTGAGGAGACTTGAGCGGTGGTGGTGAGGAGCCCGAAATGCCGAGCCAATCGTGTGATCTACGGGCCTATAGATATAACTTCCCTCCTGTGTTGCTCTGTTTGGTGTTGGATGGCACGGGCTATAAAATAGGCTAGGTAAAAAACTTAGCCGTTAGCCAGACATCATAGGAAATAAGCGTCGTGAGTGTTGACGGTGCCGGTGCTTTCGTGCCATCCTGTCAATGTGTGGGCTAGTATGGCATGTAAGTATCGTAGAGATGGGGCGAGAGCTATTGCTTTTGAGTGGCTAGGGTTGTATGAGTTTGAACTGGGGCTATATTGTACCAACATCTCGTCGGAGTGTTGTGAAGGTGGCGATGGAGATCTGAGAGGTCATGTTCCTCCATAAATTCCTCATTGTAGAGGCCCAGAGTGGCTCTGAATTGTGGTACATTCATTTATCTCACGATTCCTCCTAGACAGAACTGGATTATGCCGAGGTCATCGTAGTTTGTCATTGTTGTCTAAAGGTGGAACGTGGAGAATAGTTCCAGACTGAGTTCCAAATAGGTGGGCTTGATGATTGTGAAGAATTTGTCCCATGGATCTGTGGTTAAGAGGGATCGTATATCGTCTGCCAATTGGACCTACTCTAAAGCGGCCCAATCAATACACCTCCCTGTAATGAGGGGTCATGTGCGGAGTAGCATGTAGAGGTCGTCCTGGGGTCCTCGCGAAAATTGCAAGAATAGATGTAGGATTTTAGTGGATGCATTGGACGAAGACGAGCCGTGTCCCTTTCATTTTTAGAACTAGGGACCGCAGATTTCTTTCCTCGGGATGACAACATTGTTTTCTAGTGGATTGATTGGTTGGTCGGCACACGGCGTGGGGGGGTGCTACACGGTCGTCTTTGTAACTCAATAGGGGAGCATGGCTGTCTGGGTGTGTTGGCACAGTCATGTTCTTGCTTTTATGTGTTTTGGAAGGGGGAAAGAGGTAAGGGGCGAGGAAATCAAGAGGGGGTGGGAGATTTTTCTGGTTGCCGGAGTTCTTGATAGATTTTGAGGAGAGGTGGCTAGGGTTGAAAAGAAAATTTTGGGGAAATGTGCGGCTGTGTGTTGCTTTAAATAAGAGGTGGGGGACACGGTCTCAGGGTAGACCCGTGTTCCCATTTCTTTAGCCTGTGTTTTCTGCGATTTCAAATTTGGGGCATTCGTGATGTCGTCTACGCCCGTGTTCCCTAGGCGTGCCTGGCCTTGTTCGCTTTTCCCACGCCTATGTTTCTGGTCCTACGCCCATGCCCATAACTCAGTGTCATCCATAGTCTCGAGGCACGAGTGCTTTAGTTGCCCGTGTTGTTTCTCAGGATCGACCATGGGTTGGAGGAACGGGCGTGTCTCCAGCCCGTGCCCTCTAATCAATTTCATCCACGGCCAAGTTAGACGGCCGTGTCATTTTAGTTGAAGCCTGTGGCTTGGAAAAAATTATTCTCCTGTTTCTACACCCCCTTTGCCACGCCCATGTGGCTAGTCATGGTATTCACATGGCCACGACCACGCCCGTGTGCAATGCCGTGTGGTAGGAAAACCTATAGTTTAGGTGTTAAAAATATATTATTAGTAAAGTTAGTGCTCGGGTTGCCTCCCGAGAAGCGCTCATTTAGAGTCTTAAGCTAGACTTACCCTATTTTCATTTCTAAATGGAGGTTCACGGAGCTGAAGCTCCTCTCTTATATCCCAAAAATCGTTTCCAATATAAATTTTCAGTCGCTGACCATTTACCTTGAATGTGCCACGAGTTGGATGGGCTACCTCAATTGTGCCATAGGGAAAATAGTTTTTATCACAAATGGACCTGACCATCTCGATTTAAGCTTTCCAGGGAACAATTTTAATCTTGAGTTGTACAATTGGACCAAGTCGCCTACTTTGAATTGCTTTGATTGCTTTAAATAAGCATCATGACGTCACTTTATTGCCTCCTTATATAAACGTGAGTTCTCATAGGCATTAGCTCACCATTCATCTAACTCGTTCAACTGCATCATCCTCTTCTCACCCGTAGGTTTAAGATCGTAATTTAGGAATTTTATGGCCCAGAAAGCTTTGTGCTCTAACTCAAATGGTAGATGACAGCTTTTTCCATAGACGAGTTTATATGGGGACGTTCCTATGGGGGTTTTAAATGCCATTCTATATGCCTATAAAGAATTGTCTACTTTTATCGCCCAATCTTTCCTATTTCCTTCAACTATTTTCTCTAAAATATGCTTAAGTTCTCGATTTGCTACTTCCACTTGTCCGCTGGTTTGAGGATGATAAGGGGTAGCTATCCTGTTGTGTACTCCATATTTCTTTAGGACTTTATCAAATTGAGTATTACAAAAGTGAGTGCCCCTATCACTAATAATTTCTCTAGGTGTTCCAAAACGAGAGAAGAGTTTCCTCAGAAATTTTACTACTACTCTAGTATCGTTAGTAGGTAAAGCTTGGGATTCCACCCATTTTGACACATAATTGACTGCTACTAAAATGTATTTATTTCCGAATGAACTAGGGAATGGACCCATAAAATCAATACCCCATACGTTGAATATTTCACATGATAGTATATATGTTTGAGGCATTTCATTGTGTTTAGAGATATTACATGTTCTCTAGCATTTATCACATGAAGCAACATACCTGTTGGCGTCTTTAATCCCACATTTAGTATGCTTTTGGATGATTTATTCCTGATTTATGTAAAAAGGTGCTCATAATCCTTTCTTTTCATGTCTTATGCTCAGGAAAGCACCTAAGGATAAAAAGAACTTAAAACGGGCTTAAAACGAACCAAATTGGGCCAACCCAAGAAATCGACATGGCCTAGACTTCAAGCCACACAGTTGTGCCTTGCTATTTACTTCACACGACCATGCCACGATATACAAGGTCGTGCCCCAATCGACAGAATTAAGACACGGCCTGAAGACGACTTACACAGGCGTGTGCCATGGGCGTGCCCCTGCCGCGGGAAAGAGCAATTTCACTTGAATTTTGATGCTTAGAGGCAAAGAAACACATTCCTAAGTCTACTTAAACATCCTAGGAGGAATTCTACTTGAATTAGGATACTTAGGAGCCAAGTAAAGCATTTCAAAGCCTATATAAACACCCAAGGTAGCAACTAAAAAGGTAGTTCGGTGAGAAGTCAAATAGGAGCTTTTAAGAGGCTTTTTCAAGCTTTCATTTTTAGGAATCACTTGAAGATGGCCAGTTGATCCATCTCAAGAAGCGAAACTCCATTCAAGACGGAGGATCTCTCCTTCAATTCCTTCAGGGGGTTTTAGGGATTTCTTATGTTTGTTTATTCTTTACTCTTGAGATGTTTTCGTATTTAGTTATGCACTAAACCCCTTAGATACCTGAAGGGGATGAAACCTATGATGGATTTTATTATTTGATTTCTAAATTATATGATCAATACTTGGTTTATTCTTAATTATGTTACTTAATTTAATCTGATGTGCTTAGGTGGGGGAGGAATAAACCGTACCGAAAAGTAGATCTAGCATAATTGAGTGGAGTTGATCGGGCGCCTAAAGATAGGGTTACGAGATTTTGCCAGATTAGGGTGAAACCTAATATGGGAATCCATTGATCGATTTACTACTTCCTTAGGGGGTTATTATAAGAGAATGAGAGTTCCACTAATTAACCTAAGGTTGGACGTTATTCGCCTTGAGAGAGGGTTTAATATAGGTTAGGGAGTCTCACGGATCAAGCTAAGTAAAGAAATCATATGGTTTGGGGAATAAATAATAAGTGAAGTCATAGGTGGATTCTTCCTGAGGGTATCGTCTTTATCAACTGAGTTTTCCTAAAGTCTTTCTCCAATTCAATCTTTTGTCTTTGCATTTAGTCTAAGTATTTCGTTAGTTTAATAATTCAATCACTCTAAATTTCAGGCTAAATAATAGAAAGAAAGTGAGTAGTAGTACTTTAAGGTTCCCTTAGGTTCGATAAGATATTCTTGCCTGGACTATACTACTGTTCGATAGGTGCACTTGCCTCTATCGTTGTCATAGTTAGTCTCCAGGTTCGATCACTCTTTTATAAATATTAAAACTCGACTGTTTGACATGATCAAGTTGTTGGCGCCGTTGCCGGGGAACACTAAAATATTAAGAAAATTCTATTTCTATTACTTTAGCCAAAATTTTTTTATTTGCAGTTTATTATTATATTATTCTTTATTATTATTTCTTTTTACTTTGCTAATTTTTCCTCTATTTTACTTTTGGCAGAAAATTTTAGTCTATGGAAAAGATGACACTGAATAATTATCAGTGGCAAGGCATGGGGGCAATTCCTACTAAAGCAACCAGTGTTTTCAACCTCGACGTGATCACCAGGTTATCTAATCAGTTAGAGATGATGAATAAAAAGATTGATGATTAGTATAGTCCCTCGCAGGTACATCCAAAATACAATATGATTTGAATCTAGGAGGCGTGGTGAATCCTGAGTACCCACCCTACGGATATGGCATGGAAAACAAGCAAGCTCACTATATAGGTAACTATTCTAGATTTCAAAATAATTTTTATAATGACACTTATAATGCATGTTGGAAGTACCATCCCAATTTCTTGTGGAATTATCAAAATAGCCAAAGATCGGAACTTCCTCCAGATTTTCAACAACCACCTCACGAACAAGAAGAGGAGCCGAATCTTGAAGAGATGTTGACGAATTTCATGGCAGCCACAGATTCTCATCTCCAAAAGACTGAAGTAGCACTTGATGAACAAAAAAAACCAATGAAAGGGATCGGGAACCAAGTTGGAGAACTTACTAGGTCAGTGAGACATCTCGCAAAGCTAATACTATCGCTAGGACGTCTACCAAGTAACACCGAGGTTAACCCAAAGGAGCAAATTCAAGCCATCTCAGCTCAAGACAGTAAGGGGTTAGATGAGCCAAACTCAATACAAGAAAACAAGGTAGACGAAGATAAGATAGAGGTAACACAAGAAAAGCAAAAATCGGTAATCAAGGAGTACCAACCTCGCAAACCTTATCCTAAAGCAATGAAAAGAGACGATTCAGAGGAATAATTCGATAAGTTTCATAAACTCTTAAAGAAATTACATATTAACTTCCTCTCCTTGAAGCTCTTTTTGGATACGGACTTGAGGAAATTTTAAGGCGACTATTGACCAACAAACGCAAATTAGACAAAGAGCACCACGTGGAGCTAAACGCAATGTGCTCAGCAATTCTACAAAATAAACTGCCACGAAAATTAAAAGATCCAAGGAGTTTTACAATTCTATGTTTAATTGGTAGTTTATCTATTGATAATGCGTTAGTGGATTTGGGGGCAAGCATCAATGTTATGCCTTACAAAATGTTTAAACAACTAGGTCTAGGGAAACCCAGACAAACTAGGATGAGCATTCAATTAACTGATAAAACTATAAGAATTCCTAAGGGTATAATACAAAATGTTCCAATCAAAATTGATAAATTCGTATTCCCAGTAGACTTTATCGTTTTAGACATGGATGAGGACAACACGATCCCCTTAACTTTAGGAAGACCCTTTTTAGCAACTGCCAGAGCTAAAATTGATATCTATGCAGGAGAACTCATACTTCGTGTAGGCGATGAGATAGTCACTCTTCAAGCTCTTGACTCAACCAGAACATCAAGTGATAAAGGTGAGAAAGTAAATTCAGTTGATAACCAACTTGTTCAACCTTCATTGCAGGAAACACCACAAAGCTACAAACTTGAGCCGGATCATAGACCTTGTACTAATAAAGAAGAATTACATGAGGAACCAGAGCCACACAAAGTGAAACCGAAGGAAACCCCAGATGAGCTAATAGGAACAACAAATCACATTAAAATAGAGGATCAGGTATTGTTAAATAAGGAAGACCCTCGAATCACCAATTCAGAACTCAAGGCAAATGTTGAGGTACTTAATGTCTTCCTATACGGCACAGTTGAGGTAAGCAATCCTAAATTCAACACTTTTGAGGTAAACATTACTCGACTTAAACTTTATATCCATAACCTAGTTGATTGAATGAGAAAGGATTTCCACCTCCTTAAACCACCATGACCATGCGATTGAGAGGTAAAGTCTAGCTAAGACTATAAATGAGCGCTTCTCAGGAGGCAACTCGAGCACTAACCCTATTTTTATATTTTTTATTTTTTCTTTTCTTTTTCTTTTTAGCACCTAACCATAAACTAACTAAAGAGCAGATTTCTAGGCCACACGGCCCTACACATGGGCGTGCCCGTGGCCGTGTGGAAGCTAGGGGCTGAACCATGGGCATGCCGTTAGCCGTCCAAGAATAGGGAATAAACTTCTTTCTCCAACACGGGCTGTGATACTAGTCCATGCCTGTGTCGACACCCCGTGTGAGGTTATTCACTCGTCAAGCACGAGATAAACTCGACCGTGCCTCCCAACCGTGCCAACATTCTGACTTATCGAACACTGGAGGAGCACGCCCATATTGAATGACCATGTGAAGAAAGACACGGGCATGCCACGACACCCACGACCATGTCCGAACACCCTGAATGCGTTCAAAATTGAAAATCCCAAAACACGGGCTACATCTCTATTTAAACCTCATTCCCCATTTTTCTAGTTGTCTTTCATTTTCCATTATTTATTTTTGTTTCTATTTTATTTCATCATTTTTTTATTTTATTTTATTTTATTTTATTTTCTTCTTCTTATTCTTTATGATATTTAGATTTAGCTTAGGATACAATAAAACCAAGCCAGCTACTTGAGGATTCAATTTCAAATGGTTTGAGACGCTCCCACGTTCACCTCCAATCTTATCCGATTTCTTTTCATAGACTTCATCCAAAAATTTAGGAAGTGTTACTTCTCCCCTTCTCTTTTGATTTTATTATTACATAATTGTTTATCTATCTTTGTACATTGAGGGCAATGTACATCTTAAGTGTGGGGGGTAAAAGTACCTGACTTTTTGCATTATTCTCAAAATCCTGAATTTAGTCTTGTTCGAAAGTATTTTTCTCATATTACTAATTTGGATAAAATTTCTTATGATGTATGATTTTTATTGATATGTTTTAGAGTAAGTCAGAGTTAATTATGCATTGATGATTAAATCTGATGGATACTAGAGAATCGAGCATGATAAGTCTACTTTCTAAAAATTAAAAATGAAAAGGTCGTTGAACTAAATTTGAGTATTACTTTGAAGTTTGAAATTTACAGGGATTAAGGTCAAAAACACCCATAATTTTTGTGAGATTTTGAGCCTTATAGAGCATATATTCTTTTTCGTGCTCACTTTATTGATTATGGGTGTGTCAACTTTGAACTGTTGCAAACATAAATTAACCTAAATGCATAACTAAAATACCACATGAATACTCAAATTTGCTCTAAATGGCATAACTAAAATACTCAAAACCATACATTTATAGTATGTGTATATATATATATATATATATATATATATATCAATTTCAATCATAGTAGTCCAACTACTTTCATATGACCCAATGCATATACAACTTAGAAATGATGCAAACATAAATTAACCTACATGCATAGGACATGATCTTATCATTTCATAATTTGACATACGGTGCATACACATAATTATTCATCAAATTATTCAATCACTTCATATACTATAAGTCCTACTCATAACTTTAATCATGCATCCACATACATAACATAAATGAAATTTCAAGGAATAAGCATTCCAAAATCAACTTACCATTAAAAACTGACCATAGGTAAACCTTATCATCATGGATAAATGTTCATATTCAACTCGAACCCCAAACATAAGAGTAAGCCATTTTCGCATGGCATTTATACATTCATATAGACATCATTTTAGCCACTTCAAAATCGATTTATCTTATACATGCCATAGACTTTAAATTTATATACAAAAGAGGTACCAAAACTTCGATGATAGTGTGCTTGACTTTGACAATGAATCCCCGAGCTCGAGCTTTGACTTTAAGATCTATAAAATAGTAAAATAAACACATAGAGTAAGCTTACATAGCTTAGTAAGTTTTTAAGCAATGGTAAAATTATGAAACTAACTAATATACAATTTAATTAATCCAATAAGCTCAATAATGAATTCATGAATACTTTATGCAAATCAAATCATCTGTCATCATCCACTATATCTAATGTATCTCAAATATCGAATATTCAAATACTATATACCCTTTTCGAACAAGTTCAAGGTTTAATAATCACATCTCAATTCTATATTTTCTTAACAAAGACAACTTACCTCACTAATACCTGATTATTAAGCTACCTTGCAACGCTTATTCATGTATCGTTTCTCATTATTCTCCCTTCAACAGTTTATGTCTACAAAGTCTCTGTAATCCCACACACAGTGCCAATTTTGTAACGTATCGCACACATAGTGTTGTTACTTATTAATCCACACACATAGTGCCATTTAACAGTAATGTATCGCACACATAGTGCCATTATTTATTAATCCGCACACATAGTGCCATTTAACAGTAATGTATCACACACATAGTGCCGTTACTTATTAATTCGCACACATAGTGCCATTTAACTGATTACGCACACACCGTGCTCGGTACTTTAGTTCGCACACTTAGTGCCTTTTTAACAGACCTTTTCTTTGCTCTTCAATACATTTACAATTCCATCACCATTCATACATACTCAATTAATCTCCTTCAAATATCGGCACATTTGGCATATTCAATTTACATATTTTTATTCATAACATACATATATCTATCAAGAACTCAATTGCCTTTTTCACTTACCATTACATTCGCCAAGTTCAAACATATATATATATATATATATATATATGCACAAACATCCAATTATTCAATTACCATCTCTACTCACTTTCCATTTCCATATATATATATATACATATCTATTCCTTAACACAAAAACTCATATATTTAGCAAACTCATATATTCGATAGTTATACATATATACTCATATGTACCAACTCACATTCGGTTATTATATACACATCCCATTTTATTTCATGATACATTCGCAATAAACAAATTTAAAATGATTACATTTTATATCTATATATACATTAGTATACAATTAAATTCATTTCATCCAACTACTTAAAAACTTACCTCGAAAATTGTCGAATTAAGGTTTCCCAGCTACTCATTCAATTTCGCCTTTCCCTGATCCAATCCCGTTTCTTTATGTTCTTGATCTAAATAATTCTAAATTGAACTCATTCAAATACATTTTCATTCAATTTAATCCAAAAACACATAATTATACAAATTACCATTTACCCTTAACATTTACAATTTTTACAATTTAGTCCCTAATACACAACTTACAAATTACTCAAAATTTGACTACCATCCTTTAGGGCCGAATCTTCATAAGGGTTATATGAGTCTTTATATTTCATAAATTTCTTGATTTAACCCTCCAAGAAAATATTTTCACAAATAAATCCTTAATTAGCTACATTCACCAAAGACTCAAGAATAAGATATGTTCATCAAGCTCAAATCTCTCATTTTATACTAAAAATCATCATAAAACTCAACTTATCATCAATGGCATATCTCACATACATGACCAATACAAAAAATAAATACATGGGCTTGAAAGTAGAGTGAACAACAATCTCAAAAACACAAAAATCATCAAAAATCCAAAACTAAAACTTACTTGATTTTGGTTGATGAATGCCAAACCCTTGTTGGGTTTTTCTTTTCTTTTTCTTTTCTAATTTCAGCCAACAGAGCTCAAAATGATGAACATGCAATGGCTCTCTTTATTTTATTATGTTTAATTCCATTATGCTAATATAATATAATATAATATATCATTAATATATATATATTTAACATATAAAGTAAACAAACATATAATATAATACCACATTGCCGTCCACTATAAAAATAATAGGGGTAATTGCAACATAAAACCCCTTAATTAAAAAGAAACATTGATTTAACCTTCCAATTGAGTAAATGGCTAATTTTACCACTCATGCAATTTAATCTTTTTTTCTTGAATTGAACATACAAACAATCAAATTATCTCATGATACTTTAACACATGCTCAAACATATATCATAGATATCAAATATAATATTAAGATATTATTCTAACTCGGATCCGTGGTCCCGAAACCACCATTCTGATTATGGTCATAATCGAGTTGTTACAACTCTCCCTTTAAGGGATTTTCGTCCTCAAAAATCTTACCGTTAAATAAGTGTGGGTAGCGTTCTTTTATTGATTCTTCGGTTTTCCAGGTCGCTTCCTCAACCCCGTGCCTATGCCACATAACTTTAACCAATGAGATTTTCTTATTTCCCAACTCCTTCACTTCACGAGCTATGATGCGCATTGGTTCTTCCTCATAAGTCAAATTGGGTTAAATTTCAATCTCTGATGGACTAATTACATGAGAAGGGTCGGATCGGTATCGTTGAAGGATCGATACATGAAAGACTTTGTGAATCTTGTCTAGCTCAGATGGCAACATATGTTTGTACGCAACTGGCCCAATACGCTCAATAACTTCGTACAGCCCAATAAATCGCGGACTCAACTTTCCTTTACAACCAAATCTAAGTATCTTTTTCCATGGTGAGACTTTCAAAAATACTCGGTCATTCACTTGAAACTCTATATTCTTTCGCTTCAAGTCCGCGTACGACTTCTGACGATCTGACACGGCTTTCAAACTTTCTTGGATTACTTTAAATTTCTGCTCAGTTTCTTTGATGAATCAACCCCGTGTATCTTGCTTTCACCTAAGTCGGTCCAATATAGAGGTGTGCGACATTTACGACTGTACAAAGCTTCATAGGGTGCCATTTTGATACTTGATTGAAAACTGTTGTTGTACACAAATTCAATCAAAGGTAAGTATCATTCCCACGTACCCTCAAACTCAAGAACGCAACATCTCAACATATCCTCAGTACTTGAATAACATGTCCGGATTGACCATCCGACTGAGGGTGAAAAGCAGTACTAAAATGCAACTTGGTACCTAGAGCATCCTGTAGTTTCTTCTAAAACCACAAAGTAAACCTCAGATCTCTATCGAAACAATAGAAATAGGTACTCCGTGCAATCGTACGATCTGTGATATGTACAACTCAATTAACTTATCAAGTGAGAAATCTGTACGTACCAGAATAAAATGGGCGATTTCATCAATCTATCAACCATAACCCAGATTGAATGTTTCTTACTCGGCGTCAATGGAAAAGTCGATACGAAATCCATTGTGACTCGATCCCATTTCCATTCAAGTACCATAATCGATTGGAGTAGTCCTGATGGCACCTGATGCTCGACTTTCACTTGTTTACATATTAAACACTTCGACACATAGTCTGAAATGTCTCGTTTCATACCATGCCACCAATAATGTTGTCTCAAGGCGTTATACATTTTCATACTACCCGGATGAATTGACATTCTACTATTATGAGCTTCGTCACAAATCGTTGGAATCATCTCAGGGTTCTTAGGCACACATATCGATTCTTAAACCATAGACATCCCTCAGCATCTATCTGAAAATCTGAATCATTATTCGTGCCACACTGACTCCTTTTTGCTATTAAACTATTATCCACCTCTTGCATTTCGCAGATTTGTTGTACGAACAGTGGTCTCGCTTTCAATTCTGCAATAATCATACCATCATCAATCATAGCTATATCTACATTCATTGCACGTAAAGTGAATAGTGACTTTCAGCTAAGTGCATCAACAACCACATTAGCCTTTCTTGGGTGATAATCAATCACAAGCTCGTAGTCTTTCAACAATTCCAACCATTGTCGTTGTCTCAAATTTAGATCCTTCTGAGTCATTAAGTACTTTAGACTCTTTTGATCCGAATAGACGTGACATTTTTCACCAAATAGATAGTGATGCCATATTTTCAAAGCAGAAACTATAGCGACCAACTCAAGGTCGTGCGTCGGATAATTCCTCTCGTGTGGTTTCAACTGTCTCGAAGCGTAGGTTACAACTTTACCCTCCTACATCAAAACACAACCCATCCCACATAAGGATGCATCGCTGAAAATAACGAACTCCTTACCTGTCTCTGGCTGAACCAGCACTGGAGCTTCCGTTAGCAAAGTTTTTAGCTGATCAAAACTCTTCTGGCACCTTTCTAACCACTCGAATTTAATGTCTTTCTGTAATAGTTTTGTCATCGGTGCTGCTATCATAGAAAACCCTTTTACGAAGTGTCTATAATATCCGACAAGTTCTACAAAGCTACGAACCTAAAAAACATTTCGCAGAGGTTTCCAATACAGTATAGACTTTACTCAGGTCAACCCAAATGCCCGATGCTGAAACAACATGCCCCAGGAAGCTAACTTCATTCAACCAAAACTCACATTTGCTAAATTTTGCATACAACTTCTTATCACGCAAAATCTGTAACACAAGTCTCAAATGCTCGAAATGCTCGATTTCATCACGGGAATAGATCAAAATGTCATCTATAAATACAACCACAAACCGATCTAGAAACACTCTGAATACCCGATTCATCAGATCCATAAAAGCAACAGGGGCATTAGTGAGTCTAAATGGCATCACTAAAACTCATAATGGTCGTATCTCGTCTGAAAAGCTATCTTTGGTACATCTGAGTCTCTAACTCGTAGCTGATAGTAACCTGACCTCAGATCAATTTTTGAAAATATCGAAGCTCCCTTAAGCTGATCAAATAAATCATCAATAAGTGGCAACGGATATTTATTCTTTACTATCACTTTGTTGAGTTGGCGATAATTGATGCACATTCTCAGAGTTCTATTCTTTTTTTCACAAATAGGACTGGCGCACCCCAAGGTAAGAAGCTCGATCACACAAAACCTCTATCTGTCAATTCTTGCAACTAAACCTTTAACTCTTTTAATTCAGTCGGTGCCATTCTATACGGAGCTATTGAAATCGGAGTTGTCCCTAGCACTAGCTCAATACCAAACTCTACCACCCGAATGGGTGGCAATCCCGACAAATCCTCCAAAATACATCCAGATACTCACAAAAAATCGATATAAATTCAATCTTCTTTTCGGTCACCTTGCTGTCAATCACATATGCAAGATAAGCTTCGCAACCCTTTCTCAGACATTTTCGTGCCAACATCGAAGATATCATAGCTGGTAGCCCATTTAAATCCGCAGATTCAATTTGAATTATCTCGTTATTCTGGCACCTCAAATCAATAGTCTTTCGTCTATAATTCACTACTGCGTCATGTATAGTTAACCAATCCATACCGAGGATAATATCGAACTCGTCAAATGGTAGCAACATCAAATCGGCCAAAAAAAATGAATCTCGAATCATTAAAGGGAAATCCTTGCACACTCTATCAACTAGCACACACCAACCCAGAGGGTTCGAAACCTAAATCACAAACTCAGTAGACTCAATAGGTAGAGTATTACTGAATACTAATATTTCATACACATATGTATGAGTTGAATAGGGATCAATCAAAGCAGTTACACTAGTATCAAAGAGAGTGAAAATACCGATAATGACATCTGGAGATGAAGCCTCCTCTCTAGCACGGATGGCATAAGCTCTAGCCGGTGCATGAGCCTCAGATTGAATAGCCATATCTGACATCCCCCTCTGAGCGCCACTCCTACCTCCCATATTACGAGATTGTCTACCTCTAGCTGTAGTGCTGCTTGGTCTCGAGCTCTGAACAATGCCCTTTTCAATTATCTCCGGCCAACCCCAAATGAAATGATCCTGCGAACCACACTTGCAACAAGTGCGATTATTAGATTTACCCCAACACTCACCAAAATGCCATCTACTACACTCGACACACTGGCTTACTCAGTCGAGTATTACCAACACTAGCAGCTGATGTTGCCCGAGAACTCACTGGTTTAGAGATTCCTGTGTTAGGTTTGGACCGACTACCATTATTATTGAACTTTTTGTTAACGCTTGAGGAAATTTACCCACAAATCTCTTTCAAAAGTCTCTAGCTTCAGTCTCGGCCTTTCACTTTTCTTTCTCTAGCTCCTCGGCTTTACAAGCTCGTTCAACAAGTACTACAAACTAGTTTATTTCAAGTATGCCAACCAGTAGTTTTATGTCTTCATTTAGCCCTTCTTTAAATCTTCGACACATAGTAGCCTCGGACGAAATGCACTCGCGAGCATAGCGACTAAGTCTCAAAAACTTGCGCTCGTATTCAGATACGGTCATACGACCTTGCTTAAGGTCAAGAAATTCTTTGCGTTTGGAGTCTATGAATCGCTGACTGATATATTTCATATGAAATTTCGTCTGAATGAAGTCCTAACTCTCTCATTTGAAATAGTCGATACAAGAGTATTCTACCAATAGTAGGCAGAATCCCGTAATAATGATATGGCACACTTCAAGCACTCATCAAGTGTGCACGATAGCTCATCAAAGACACGAATGGTATTATTGAGCCAAAATTTAGCTTGCTGATCGTGTCAAATAGTCGAGTTTTAATATTTATAAAAGGAATGGTCAAACTGTAGACCAACTATGACAACGATAGAGGCAAGTGCACCTATCAAACAGTAGTATAGTTTAGGCAAGAATATCTTATTGAACCCAAAGGAACCTAAAAGTACTACTACTCACTTTCTTTCTATTATTTAGCTTGAAATATGGAGTGATTGGTTGATTTATCTAATACTAAATGAAATACTTAAACTAAATGCAAAGACAAAAGAATGAATTGGAGAAAGACTTTGGGAAAACTCAGTTGATGAACACGATACCCTCAAGAAGAATCCACCTATGACTTCACTTATTATTTATTCCCCAAACCATATAATTTCTTTACTTAGCTTGATCCGTGAGACTCCCTAACCTATATTAAACCCTCTCTCGAGGTGAATAACGTCTAACCTTAGGTTAATTAGTGGAACTCTTGTTCTCTTATAATAACCCCCTAAGGAAGCAGTAAATCAATCAATGGATTCCCATATTAGGTTTCACTCTAATCCAGTAAAATCTTACAACCCTATCTCTAGGCGCCGATCAACTCCGCTCAATTATGCTAGATCTACTATTAGGTAGGGTCTATTCCTCCTCCACCTAAGCACATCAGATTAAATTAAGCAATATAATTAAGAACAAACTAAGTACTTATCATATAATTTAGAAATCAAATAAAAAATCAATCATAGGTTTCATCCCCTTTAGGTATCTGAAGGGTTTAGTTCATAACTAAATAAGAGAACATCTCAAGAGAAAAGATAAAACAAAACATAAGAAATTCATAAAATTTCGTGAAAGAATTGAAGGAGAGATCCCCCGTCTTGAATAGAGTTTCAACTTCTTGAGATGGATCAACTGGCTATCTTCAAGTGATTCCCTAAAAGATGAAAGCTTCGGCAAAAGCCTCTGCCAAAAATCGTCCCTTTAATGTCTGCTTTGGGTTGTTTATATAGGCTTTTGAGATGCTTTACTTGGCTCATAAGTACCTCTTTCAAGTAGAATTACTATTAGGGTGTTTAAGTAGACTTAGGAGTATGTATCTTTGGCTTCAAGCATCCAAATTCGAGTGAAATTGTTCATTCCCGCGGTAGGGGCATGCCCATGGCACACGCCCGTGTAATTCGGGGTTGGGCGTGCCTTGATTCTGCTATTTTGGGCACAGGTGTGTATGTCGTTGGACACGCCCGTGTGTGGTAATGAGATGATGCTTGGTCGTGCAACTCGTGAGTTAGGCCATGCTATAGGTAGTCGGCGAGACATGGCCATACAGGCTTTGTTCTTGGCCGTGTTGATTTCTTGCTAAGGCCCAATTACTCCATTTTAAGCCTGTTTTGTATTCTTTTTATCCTCGGATGCTTTCCTGAGTATATGACATGAAAAGAAAGGATTACAAGCACCTTTTATATAAATCAAGGGCTAAATCATCAAAAAGCATACTATATGTGGGATTAAAATATGTTACTTTTATGGTTTATCAAATACCACCACACTTAAGCTTTTGCTTGTCCTCAAGCAAAATTCTCAACTTACAATTAGAATGAACTTTCTAGAATCCATAATTCCTATCGATAACATCTCATCATAATTCATAGATAATTTATACATGGACAATTTAACTCAAAGAGTCCTAAAGATTCAATTACAATAAGTCATACCTTTATAGCATGAAAACATAGGTGTCTCCCCTTATCTGAATAATTACCTTTAATTCAAAACCGAAAAGGATTGACATCTTCACTGAAGGTTCACTCAAATCACTCAAAGTGTTTAAGGTTAAAGAATAAGCACTCATAAGTCGAACCTGAAAAGTTAATCCCATAGGCTTGCTTGAAAATCAAATCTCCACCACTGTATATGAGATGATACACAGATCAAAAGGTCTTTATCAATGTTGTAACGGGGCTAGGGTTAAAGTGGATACAGGCTGAATTAGAAGGTTAGGATTGAGATTGACTTGACAAATTACCTAACTAGGAATAATGAACTAATATAAGTACTTACATCAATTGAAAGCCAATAATACCTACTATTGATAATTACTCTATAATAACGAGTATTTCCTCACTTGAAATTTGATAATACTTTAATACGAGCTTTTTCTTGAACAATTGGAGTTTAAATGCTCTAAGCTCTTTTGTATACTACTAATATTGAAGAAACTTGGATTTTTATTTTTATTTTTATTTATTTTATTTTTAGAACAAACTAAAATATTACATCATAAATGATAAATGTAACTCTTGAACTAATATAATTCTATAATTTGATCAAATCAAACCTCGATTAAAGGGTAGTCAAAAGAATGGTGATAACAAATTCAAAGGGATTTTGGGTTAATATTAGTGGGTGAGCCAATAAAAAGGTTGTTAGGACTCAATGGGGTTCACTAGAGGTTAATTTGTATGGTTAGGGTTTTTTGTGGAATGAACGGGTTAAAACCTAGGTGCCTTTATCATCTCAGTATATCAAATCACTAATGTGGTCTCGACATGTATAAACGAGGCAAGTTCTAGAATAACAGTTCAAAGTTGACACACTCATAATTAATAAGTGACCACGAAAAAGAATATATGCTCTATAAGGCTCAAAATCTCACAAAAATTATGGGTGTTTTGACATCAATCCTTATAAATTTCAAATTTCAAGGTAATACTCAAATTCAATTCAACGACCAATCAATTTTAATTTTTAGAAAGTAGACTTATCATGCTCGATTCTCTAGTATCCATTAAATTTAATCATCAATGCACAATTAACTATGACTTACTCTAAAACATAACAATAATAATCATAAATCATTAGAAATTTCATCCTAATTAGTAATATGAGAAAAAATACTTTTGAACAAGTTTAAAATTTAGGATTTTGAGAACAATGAAAAATTAGGCATTAATTTGAGAATTATGCAAAAAGTTAAGCACTTTTATCCCCACACTTAAGATGTACATTGCCCTCAATGTACAAAGATAAATAATGACAGTAATGGGATAAATCAAAAGAGAAGGGGTAGAGTGACACTTCCTAAATTTTGGATGATTCCTGGCATCTTTGGTGGCAGTGATGGTGTTTTTTATGGGCCTAGTGGTGTGGCTACCGAAAAGCAATTTGCTAGATGAAGAAATTGGGTAGCCTGCGAAGATATAGCCAAGAGATCTAGAGAAATAATAATAATATACTAATAATATAATTAAAGATTAAGAAAATAAAGAGAAGGAGACTAAGAAGAAAACTAAAATTTAAAGAAATGACTAATGGACTAAAGAGTCCTTATTAGCAGATGGTTCGTGAGGTGGGTATGATTTCTAAGGCTGCAGAGTGTTCGTGATGGTGGAAGTGGCATGATTCCCTAGTAGCCTTTAGAACCTAAAACCAAGAAACTAGTATGAAATAAATTAAATTAAGCAGGAGAGAAGTATAGATAAGGAAAATAAAGGAGAAGAGAAAAGAAAAATAGAACCGAAAAGGTTTTGGAGACCCTTGGCTTGTCAATTAGCTAATGCTACTGGCATGAACTCATGTTGAGGTCTCCTCTAATGAGATGATGCTTACCTTCTTACATTTCGTCGGCATGATTTTTATGTTGCTCAAGAGTCTTGGACCTTTTCTATGAACAGAGAGAAAAATTTGAAAGAAAGAAAAGAAGAAAGAAGATGGGGAAAAGGGGAAGGGCTGTGGGGATTTAAATAAGATTTCAAATCTGGCACGTTCCCACGCCCGTGTATCGAGGGTGTGTCGATTCATATGGCTGCATCGCACGGCCGTGTTGTGGAGTGTGTTGTTCTTCCACATCCATTTTTGATTGGCACGCTCGCTCCTAAAAGGCTAGCATGTGAGCATGGATGGAATACACAGCGTGGTTTGCCTGTGCTCAATATGTCAGTATCTTAGCACGATCGTGAGGCACGACCGTACTATTTTGTCAGTGCCCATGGTGTGGGTGGTTGGATCCGTGACGTTGGGGTGGGTGGGCTGACTGACTTGTATAGCTCTGCTCGATCAGTGTGGTGGTTCCCAGAGTCCACACTACCGGCACGACCGTGTGTAAGGCCGTGTGGCCTGGAAATTTGCATTTTTGTGTTAGTTTAAATGTTGAGAGAATTAAGAAGGAAAGAAAAGAAAGTAAATTTGAAAGTAAATAGTGTTAGTGCTCGGGTTGCCTCCCGAGAAGCGCTCGTTTATAGTCTCAAGCTAGACTGTCCTTGACTTTGAAAATTTTTAGGGAGGTTTAAAGGTTTGAATATTTTCCCTCTTGCTGACAGTTTTATTTTTGTGACAAAGTTTAGGTCGAGAAGCGTTTACCTTGAAATTGTCGAATATTGGATTGCTTACCTCGACTATTTCATGTGGGAAAATATCGTGTAGCTGAAGGAGTATTTCTTCCTTTTCTTCAGGACTGTTGAAGTGATGTGAGGATTGACTTTATCTAACAGCACCTGGTCTCCTATTTTAAAGTGATTTGATGTCCCTATGAGCTCTTCTGGTGGTTCCTTTGGTTTTACTTCGTGTGGATCCGACTTTTCTTTAATGTGTATCTTCTGCTCTTCTAAATTGTCGATCTTACGGTTTTGTTTTTGGTGTGATTTTTCTGTGATGACTTGGGGGCTATGAGTTGGCTTAGGTTTGATACATTGTGATGTTTCCTACAATGAAGGTTGAACAATTTGATTATCTATTGAAATGACTTTCTTACCTTCATCTTCTATTGTTCTGGCTGAGTCGAGAGCTTGAAGATTGACCGATTCATCTCCTACACGAAGTATGAGTTCTCCTATGGCAACATCAATTTTAGTCTTGGCAGTTATAAGAAAAGGTCTTCCTAAAATTAAGGGGATTGAATTATCCTCATCCATGGCTAAAACAACAAAGTCTACTGGGAAAACAAATTGATCGATTTTTACTAGAACATCCTCAAAAATGCCCCTAGAAATTCTAACAGTTTTATCGGCTATTTGTATACTCATCCTAGTTTGTTTGGGTTTCCTTAGACCTAGTCGTTTAAATAATGCATAATGCATGACGTTTATACTTCCCCCTAAATCAGCTAACGCATTATCAATAGTTAAACTACCAATTAGACATGGAATCGTAAAACTCTCTGGATCTTTTAATTTTTGTGGTAGTCTATTTTGTAACATTGCTGAGAATGTTGCATTTAGTTCCACGTGGTACTCTTCATCTATTTTGCATTTGTTCGTCAAGAGCTGTCTTAAAAATTTCCTTGAGTCGGGCATCTGAAAAAGAGCTTCAAGAAGAGGTAAGTTAATATGTAATTTCTTTAAAAGTTTTAGAAACTTACCAAATTATTGCTCTGAATCATCTTTTTTCAATGCTTCAGGATAAGATACGCGAGGTTGGTATTCTTTGATTACCAATTTTGGCCTCTCTTGTGCTACCTCTATTTTACCTTTTTCTTCCTTGGTTTCTTGTACTGAGGTGGGCTCGTCTACCTTTGTACCCTCTTGAGCTATGATGGCTTGGATCTGCTCTTTTGGTTTATTTCTGTGTTGCTTCATAGACGTCCTTGTTGACGTTCAGAAATCAGCTTTGTGAGATGTCCCACTGACCTAGTAAGTTCTCCAACTTGATTCTCGATCCCCTTGATCAATTTTTATTGTTCACCAAGTGTTGCTTCAATATTTTGGAGATGAGAATATGTAGCTGCCATGAATTTTGTCAGTATCTCTTCAAGGTTTGATTTCTTTCCCTATGGATAGGGCTGATTTTGGTAGTTTAGAGGAGGTTGCTGATTTTTGATTTCTTTGTCCTCCCACGAAAAATTTTGGTGGTTCCTCCAACTGCATTATAAGTGTTACTATAAGGATTATTATTAGATCCGAAATTGTTACCTATATAGTTTGTCTACTTGTTGTCACGCGCTTGATTGGTAGGGTGGGTACTCGAATTCGCCACATTTCCACTCCTTCGCATTGCATATTTGGGTGTACTGCGAAGAACATAAGTTATCAAGCTTTTTATTCATCATCTCCACCAGTTTGACAGCATTGTTACTGCATCTATGTTGAAAACTCGGCTGATTTTGTCGGTTTGGCTCTTGTAATTTGCCATTGATAGGTGTTCAATGACATCTCTTCAATAAAATTGTAAGCTGCTTCAGGAGTTTTGTTGTTCAAAGTTCCACCGGCTAATGAATCAATCATATGCCTAGTTGTAGAATTCACACCATTGTAAAAAGTTTGGACTTGAAGCCACAAAGGTAATCCGTGGTGTGGACATCTTCTCAGGAGGTCCTTGTATCTCTCTCATGCATCATGTAATGTTTCTGAGTCATTCTGCACAAAAGAAGATATGTCAATCCTAAATTTGGCTATTTTGGCTGGTGGAAAATATTTTAAAATAAATTTTTCGGTCATTTGATCCCATGTGGTGATTGACCCTCGTGGTAACGAGTTCAACCACTGCTTTGCTTTATTCCTTAATGAAAAGGGAAATAACCGAAGACGTATGGCATCATCAAAACTCCATTTATTTTGAAGGTATCATAGAACTCAAAAAAATTAGATATATGAGTATTTGGATCCCATCCTGCAAACCATCAAATTGAACAAACTGTTGAATCATTTGTATTGTGTTAGGCCTTAATTCAAAATTATTAGCAGCTATAACAGGCATAACAATACTAGATTCTTCTCTTGTCAAATTAGGTTTATCATAATCATACACAGTGCGTGGAGCATTCTATTCTTGCACATTTGGCGGTGGATTGTTTTCATCCATCCATTCAGTAGGATTGGATCTTTCTTGTTGTTTTTCTATTTGGTAGTCTAGAGCTCGTCTAGTTTCTTTGCAATTTCTTCGAGTGGTAGCCTCAATGCCACTTTCGTATTCTAATGGTCCTCTTGGGTTTCTTCTAGTCATAAACTAGAGGTACCTCGCAAGTCAAGAAAGAAAGAAATAGAATTAGTAAAAATAAAAATTTTAAAAAAATAAATAAAATAATTATAGAATAATGGCTAAAGTAATAGAAATAGAGCTTTCTTAATATTTTAGATGTTCCCCGGCAACGGTGCCAAAAACTTGATGGTGTCAAACAGTCAAGTTTTAATATTTATAAAAAGAATGATCGAACCTATAAACTAACTATGACAATGATAGAGGCAAGTGTACCTATCAAACAGCAGCATAGTTTAGGCAAGAATATCTTATCGAACCCAAGGGAACCTAAAAGTACTACTACTCACTTTCTTTCTATTATTTACCCTGAAATATGGAGTGATTGGTTGATTTATCTAATACTAAATGAAATACTTAAACTAAATGCAAAGACAAAAGAATGAATTGGAGAAAGACTTTAGGAAAACTCAGTTGATGAAGACGATACCCTCAGGAAGAATCCACCTATGACTTCACTTATTATTTATTCCCCAAACCATATGATTTCTTTACTTAGCTTGATCTGTGAGACTCCCTAACCTATATTAAACCCTCTCTCGAGGCGAATAACGTCTAACCTTATGTTAATTAGTGGAACTCTCGTTCTCTTATAATAACCCCCTAAGGAAGCAGTAAATCGATCAATGGATTCCCATATTAGGTTTCACCGTAATTTGGCAAAATATTGTAACCCTATCTCTAGGTGCGTGATCAACTCCGCTCAATTATGCTAGATCTACTCTTAGGTAGGGTCTATTCCTCCTCCACCTAAGCACATTAGATTAAATTAAGCAACACAGTTAAGAATAATCTAAGTACTTATCATATAATTTAGAAATCAAATAACAAAATCCATCATAGGTTTCATCCCCTTTAGGTAACTGAAGGGTTTAGTTCATAACTAAATAAGAGAACTTCTCAAGAGAAAAGATAAAACAAAACATAAGAAATCCCTAAAATTCCCTGAAGGAATTGAAGGAGACATCCCCCGTCTTGAATAGAGTTTCGACTTCTTGAGATGGATCAACTTGCTATCTTCAAGTGATTCCCCAAAAGATGAAAGCTTCGGCAAAAGCCTCTACCAAAAACCGTCCCTTCAATGTTTGCCTTGGGTTGTTTATATAGGCTTTTGAGATGCTTTACTTGGGTCCTAAGTACCTCTTTCAAGTAGAAGTACTATTAGGGTTGTTTAAGTAGACTTAGGAGTATGTTTCTTTGGCTTCAAGCATCCAAATCCTAGTGAAATTATTCATTCCTGGGGTAGGGGCACGCCCATGGCACATGACCGTGTAATTAGGGGTTGGGCCATGCTTTGATTCTATTATTTTGGCACGGCCGTGTAGATCACTGGACACGCCCGTGTGTGGTAATGATATGATGTGCAGCTGTGCAACTCGTGAGTTAGGCCGTGCTCTAGGTAGTCGGCGAGACACGGCCGTGCATGCTTTGTGCCCGACCGTGTTGATTTATTATTAAAGGCCAATTACTCTGTTTTAAGCCCGTTTTGTGTTCTTTTTATCCTCGGGTGCTTTTCCGAGTATATGACATGAAAAGAAAGGATTACAAGCACCTTTTACATAAATCAAGGGCTAAATCATCAAAAAGCATACTAAATATGGGATTAAGATATGTTACTTTTATGGTTTATCACTCGCTCAGCATCATCATCATCTTCGGCTCTAAATTCTTGAGCCCCGTGTTTTCTAATTCAGGGTTTACGATCGAGGGTACCATCGGTACTATGGGGGAGTGTTTGGATTCAGGGGTTGTTGAACAGCCAGATTGGCTCAAATATACTGACTGAACCAATCATTCATCATGTTGTAAAAGGATTGTTTAGCCCCCTCATCAAGATTACTCGTAGATGGTCAAGATTCCTCCAGCGCGGTCCCTTGCGCGAGAGCAGGCGCCACGCTCTCGACATCATTAGCTATAGCTTGCTCAGGATCAGGATCCATTACTATATGAAAGAAACAAACACATTTTTCTGTAACACCCTAAAAATTTGAGTATTTAAATTTGCATAATTTTGGTGTTTAGATTTTAAAGGAAAAAAAATCTTTTATTTTAATTTGGTGTTTATTGAAATCTTGAGAGGGTAAAGCATAATTTGGAGAAGAAATAAAATTTATTAAAGTGAGATTTATGGAAGTGAAACAAAGGTGATTAAGACTTAAGCTAAATTAAGTGCTAAAAGTGTCATAAAATGAGCATATGGCATGGTGGAGATTGGCGCATGGGTTCAAGTAAGAGGAAGAGGTTCGAATCCTTGTATAGCACCTAGATAAAATTTTTGTTTTAATTTTACGCTCATGGTTATGAAGTGTCGGCAAGGGACATATAAGGAAGGTGTTGACCATGTATTTTTGGTTAGTGTATCAAGGGATTAAGGTAACAACTAACATATGGTATGAAATCAAAAGTTTAAGGAAAGATAGGGGGACATAAGGCACTTATCAAGGGAAAATTTGGAAAGAAATAATGGCCAATTGACCATAGGCTGGACGGCAATATTGGTAGGGGAGGAGAGCCAAAATTTTGTTAGTTTGGCAAAATCTCATTCTTTTCTTTTTGGTTAACCTTTGCACTTTGTGCAGAATTTTATTCCTCTCCTTTCAATATCCCTTTTGGCGAATTTTGCACTTGGTTAAGCCAATATCTCTTGACCATTTGGTCACTTTTATTCATTTTGTTAACTTTCTTTTGTATTCTCCTTGTCGAAATCACCTATACCAAAATCAATCTCTTTCTTTTTCTTTGCCATGGGCGAATATACCACACCTAAGTTCATATTTTTCTTTTCTTTTCTTCTAATCTCCTTGAAATCAAAACATCATCACCATCATCCTTTCGTTCTTATACTATTTCTTTTCAATCGAAAATTTTCTCCATCTTCACTCTCTTGGCGAATGTTATTGTGCCTATAAGCCAAAAATTATTTTCCATTCTTAATCTTTTATATAGAATCTTTCATCAATTTAGACACCATTCTCCATCCTTTTCTTTTCGATTGTGGATCATAGGTAAGGGTTTTCTTTTCCATTTTCGTTTTAATAAGTGATATTATGGCGAATGTCATTAGATTATTGAAGGTCTTTTGGATTGATATGGCATTCATATTAATAACGTTTCTTTCGTTATTATTTAGTGCAATAACGGAGATCGGAACTCAAGAGATCGGGAGAAAGCGTTGGAGCGTTTTATTTTGGTAAGGAAATCAAATCTCTTTAAATCTCTAGTATTATTGATATTATTTTAGATCTAACTAAATTCTTTTGGATCTTGAAGGCTGTCAAGATAGGGAAGAAAAGGCGGTGTTTAGTTATCGTAAGAGGGTGGATCTGTAAATCCCCATTCAAGCGAAAAGCGGTTTCTGCGGTCGGGATTTTCCAGGGTTGTGGGCCATCTTAGAAAGAAGTCCATTATTGAGTAATACGAACCTCGAGCCGTTATCGTTGGTGGATTCTCGTGACTAGTGAATCGATAAGCGAAGGAAAACCGAAAATCGAAGTGATTCAAAATCAAGAGGTAAGATTTTGGATCCATTAACAAATAAGATTATTTTGCGAATTAGTTGTCTAACGAATCGAAATATATTTTAGGTGCCGAGGCGAGAAGGGATAATACTCACGGTATCGAGGTGTGTAATTTCACCCTCATTATTTTTGGGTTGTATGTCAAATTTGGTATGGTAGAAAAATCGTAAAAGCGACTAGATCGGTAAAAGCACAAAATTGATATTTTGACGAAATACGTAAAAGCGACTAAATCGTGAAAATTACTGAAAACGCCTCAAGAAATTAATTGTTATTATGAAAATTTGATGTTTAGTGAAAATGGGCGTAAATACTCTAGTTCGTGAAAATGGGTAGTAAATACTCTAGTTAAGTGAAAATGGGCCGTAAATACTCTAGTTCGTGAAAATGGTAGTAAATACTCTAGTTAAGTGAAAATGGGCGTAAATACTCTAGTTCGATAAATTGGGCCATAAATACTCTAGTTCGTTAAAATTTAGCCAAAAGCGCTCTAGTTTGGTAAATGGGCCAAAGCCCACTAAATTGCTAAATGGATAAATTGCTATAATTATGGGCCAAATGAAATGTCATTGATAAACCCACCATGTTATGTATTGATAATAAATTTTATATTTTTAAAGTACATGTATAATTGCATGGGTGGGATTTATGAAGAGAAGAATGGCGATTGCCACAATATCGACTTATTGCCTCTAGTTCGGTGGCTTTGCCACAATATCGACTTATTGCCTCTAGTTCGGTGGCTCTGCCACAATATAAACTTATTGCCTCTAGTTGGTGGCTCGCCACAATATCGACTTATTGCCTCTAGTTAGGTGGCTACGCCACGATTATAAAAAGGCTTAATGCCTACGATTGGTGTGATGGCGGGGTGGGTTGACTTGATCCCCACGGTGTGATGGTTGATGCGGGGTGTTAGCGGATGGATATTAGGTTTGGGTTGGGAATTACATTTTTTTATGCATTATTAATTATTTTAAATTCATGATATATTATTGAATTACGAATTGGGCTCAAGCCCGACATAATATCTTGACAACTTTGGCCCAATAATGGTGGTAAGTGAGTTACACTTGAGTTCTAAGTAACTCACCCTTTAATTTCTTTCCATCTCGGGTAATGGAAGCTGATGTGGACTTGGTGAGGATGACTTCGTGGAGGCCATCTTGCTAAATAAGGGTTATTTAAATTACGAACTTTTAATTATTATTTTTACTATTTTGGGATGTTGTAATAAATGGCCTCTATAAATAACTTATGGATTTTATGTGTGTTGGAATTTAAACTTTATTTGGGCTTTTAAATCGTAAATGTGATTTATGATGCTTTACTAAAATGAACTTGGGTTTTCAAAGTATATGGAATTCTTTTATAAATAATTCTTTTTTTGTTAACTCTTTAAAAAATTTCCTAACGGTTTTAGATAACACAATGATTTTCAACTAAATGTTTTAAATATTTATCAAAATCTAATACTCTACAAATTTTAAACTCAGTAAACAATATTGTAGTTTTCAACTCATTAAGGATTTAAGAATAGTTGAATCATGTAACAAACCAAATCTAGTCTCAACGCATAGGCCAGGGTTTGGGGTGTTACATTTAGTAATATCGAGCCCAGTTTCAAAAACTCGGTATTTGTGGTTTGGGTTCAAAAATAATTTCGGTATGAAAGCGTTCAATGATATTTTAAAGATCGGTATGGCACCACAAGCATCAAGCAACAAGTCAAGTAAGTATTATTGCTTAATGATTACTATGATATGATCATAGGAACACTCTAGAACTTCTAGTTTTAGATGTGAAAAGCTGTAAAGATTGAGACTATAGGACACGTTACGAAAAACAACTTTATATCTCAAATCTCATAAAATATCGTTAATAAACACGAAACAAAATTACGATTCATAAAACTTGTAATCGGATAAGCGAACAAGCAATCATGAGTACAAGAGGGCGTGGTCGTGGGACGCGGTAGGCGTGGCGTGGTAGAGGCCGAGGTGCTACTGGTGAAGCACCAAATCATATGCGAAGTGGGCCTTTTGCGTCAATAGAAAGTGAGACCGGATCACGCGATCACATGGAAGAAGATCATGCATTGACTCAAGCAATGCTACGAGTCTTGGAAAGGGTCATTGGAACTAGAATTGGGCCAACAACTCGTGGGTCAATTTGAGAGCGACTTAAAGCGAATAATCGAAGTTTTAGGAGGAGTCTCGGTGTAGCTCCAAATGTGGCGAATCTTGGCTCGAAGGCGTGGAGCGGATTATGGATGATATGGAATGCGGTGAGCAAAAAGCGAGAGAAATTTGTATCCTTATTGAGAGATGAGGCGTGTCGGTGGTGGCTCTTTGTTCGAGAAAACCTTGAAGCCGCGATTAAGCGGGAATTCTTTAAAGCGCCTTCCAAGGAAAATCGTCGGAACGAGCTATGTAGATGCGAAGGAAGGAATTTGAATCTTGTCCAAGGAAGTAAGGCCGTGGCGGCATATGAAGTGAGTTTTTACGTCGAGCCGTTATGCGGACAATTGTAGCAGATCATGAGCGCGTATGCGTTTGAGGATGGACTTAATGATGGTGAGGGTTACGATTGCTCATGACAAGTTAGAAATTTTCGACTCTTGTGGAGAAGGCCAAAATAGCCGAAGAGGCTAAGAACTCGAGCAGCGAGCAGAAAGATCCCGAAAAGAGAGAGACACGTGATCTGGTTCTTCCAAGAGATTCGGAAGAAACCCGAAATGATGAATCGGTTCAAGCGAGAACCGGTAGCAAATAATCGAAGTCGAGATTGCTTTGAGTGTGGGAAAAGGCATTTTGGGGAATCTTTGGAGGAAAAGCGGGTGCATGCTACAAATGCGGTTCAATGGAACATCGATTACAAAAGTTGTCCTCGACGAATGGATCGACTCAAGAAGTCCATAATAATGATGCCTGGTGGGCAGGGGTGTCAATGACCACCAGGAGGTCGTGGACCGGTCGTGGTGGTAATGGAAATTTGGTCGTGGTCAAGGTGCCGGTCGAGGCAATGGTAATAGAGAAAATCGAGATGCAAGGCGACTGGGTGGTTTATGCGGTTAGGCAGCCATGAAGGCGGCAATGCACTGATGTGATAACAGATGCGTTCTTCATTTTGATGTACTGTTATTGCCTTAATAGATATTGGCTCTACTCATTCATATGTATCTAGTGCCATATCTGGAAATCAATTTAGAATCGAAATTTCGAAAATGAGATGCGATGTCAGTCCTTTAGAACGATCGATGCTTATTAATAAAATATTTAAAGGCGTGCCTTAAAATCCAAGAGGAAGTATTCTTAGCAAATTTGATGGAACTACCTTTCGGTGAGTTCGATCTCATTTTGGGCATGGGTGGTTGGTTAACCATCGGGCGCAATTGGATTGTCTTTGAAAAATGAATGTCGATGGGACCGGATGATAAGGAAATCATAATGATTGGTGAGCGAAAGAACTATCGGCAAATGTGGTATACGCATTAAAAGCGGAGAAGTTGGTGCGGAAAGTGCAGGGCATTCCTAGCCTTTATCGTGCTTTGGATGCCAAAGAATTATCCGTGAATGATGTGAGGACGGTGAAGGAATTTCCGATGTATTTCTGAAGAACTTCTGGTATACCTCGGATCGAGAAGTAGAATTTGGCATTGAGCTTTTGCAGGGGCGGCTCCGGTGTCCATTGCTCCCTATAGAATGGCACAGAAGGAGTTGGTGAGCTCAAAGCTCAAATTCAAGAATTCTTTGGATCGAGGATTCATTCGACCAAGTGTGTCTCAAGTGGGAGCACCGGTTTTGTTTGTCAAGAAGAAGGATGGATCGATGCGTATGTGCATTGACTACTGAGCGATTGAATAAATTGACGATCAAGAATCGGTATCCTCTGCAGAAATTGGCGACTGTTTGATCAATTGAAGGAGCTTGATTTTCTCCAAAATTGATTTAAGGTCGGGTTATCACCGACTTAAGGTAAAAAAGCGGACATTTATAAGGCGGCATTTCGGACACGTTACGGACACTATGAGTTTGTAGTGATGCCGTTTGGATTAACCAATGCACCGGTGCATTTATGGACATGATGAACCAAGTCTTCCAACCATATTTAGACCGGTTTGTGGTAGTGTTCATAGATGATATATTGGTTTATTAGAAATGAGGAGGAACATGACCAGCATTTATGGATAGTATTACAATTACTTCGTGATAAGCAATTGTATGCCAAATTTGGTAAATCGAATTTTGGCTAAAGGAGGTGACTTTCCTTGGTCATGTAGTATCGGTAGAAGGAATAAGGGTGGATCCTCGGAAAATTTAGGCTATTACGGATTGGAAGCCACCAACATCGATGGTGAAATTCGGAGTTTCTTAGGCTTGGTGGATACTATAGGCGCTTTGTAGAGGGTTTTCATTGATTCTTGCACCTAACTAAAGCATTGCGAAAGGGAGCTCCGTACATACGGTGAAAAGCAAAGAGAGTTTTGAAAAATTGAAGAAGATCGTGAAGCTCGGTTTAATTCAACTAGAAATTTGGAAAAGAATTCACTGCATTTATTGTGATCGTCTCTGCAGTGCAGGTTGTGTGTTGATGCAAAATGGAAAGGTGGTGGCCTATGCTTCTCGTCAATTGAGACCACACGAAGTAAACTACCCTACTCATGATTTGGAGTTAGCTGCCGTTGTCTTTGCTCTAAAGATTTGGAGGCACTATCTCTATGGTGAGAAGTCCATAATCTACGGATCACAAGAGTCTTAAATACCTCCTTACCGAAGGAGTTGAATTTAAGACAAAGAAGATGGGTAGAATTGTTAAAAGATTATGATTTCTCCATCGAATACCATCTGGAAAGGCTAACGTGGTGGTGGTAGCGTTAAGTCGTGGCGGTATCTGAATTAAGAGCTCTATTGCCCATTTGAGTGCTGACGAGGATGGCGGTTTGTTAGAGAACTTGGTGAAGCCGGCGTGGTTGGAACAAATCAAGGAAAAATAGACATCGGATGAGAAGTTGGGACCTTTCTTGCGACAAGTTGAAAATGGCGAAATTGAGGATTTTGGAATAAACACGGAGGGTGTGTTGTGCTTTCGAGGAAGAGTATGCATGCCTAGGATTTAGATCGAGGCAAGCGATTCTCGGAGGCGCATAGTAGCCCTTACGCTATGCATCCGGAGGAAATAAGATGTATCGAGATCTCCGTGAAGCGATATTGGTGGCGGGGTTGAGCGTGAGATTACGAGTTCGTGGGAAAATGTTTGACTTGTCGACAAGTGAAAGCGAACACCAATTACCGTCGGATTGTTACAACCGATAAAGATTCCTCTTTGGAAATGGGAGAGGATAACTATGGATTTTGTTAGTGGGTTACCGTTAACACCTACTAAGAAAAATTCCGTTTGGGTAATTGTTGATCGGTACGAATTTGCTCATTTCTTGCCGATTAAATGCGGATTATTCTTTGCGAAATTGGCGAAACTTTCGTATCCGAAATTGTGAGGTTACATGGGGTACTGTATCTATTATATCGGATAGGGACCCTAGGTTTACATCACGATTACGAAAGCTCGCATGAAGCCTTGGGAACAAAGTTGAATTTGATCGGCTTTTCATCCTCGATCGATGGTCGATCGGAGAGAGTAATTGAGATATTGGAAGATATGTTAAAAGGATGTGTAATCGACTTGAGGGTAGTTGGGAGGATTATCTACCTTTGGCGAATTTGCGATATATAACAATGACTATCGGTCTAGCATTGAGATGGCACCTTACGAGGCATTGTATGGTCGTAAGTGTCGCTCTCCTATTGTTGGGTGAGTTGGGCGAAAAACGAGATGTTAGGTCTGAGATGATATCGAGACCGAGGATAAGGTAAAAGTTATTCGAACACGGTTGAAAGAAGCCTCGGATAGGCGAAGTCGTCGCGATCTGAAGCGGAGGGACATCGAGTATAGTGTGGGAGATCGGGTTTTCTTGAAGGTATCTCCTTGGAAAAAGATCTTGATTAGGAAGGAAGGGCAAGCTAAGTCCTAGATATATTGGACCTTATCGTGTCTTTGAAGCGTGTTGGTCGATGGCATATCAGTTGAGTTACCTCGGAGTTAGATCAAATTCATAATGTCTTTCATGTTTCCATGTTGAGGCGTTATAGATCGGATCCTTTGCACATTATCTACCGGTAGAAGAATTGGGTGAATCCAGTTGTCCTTTGAAGAAGAACCGGTGGAAATCCTGGCAGAGATGTCAAGGTATTAAGGAAGAAAAGCATGCAGTTGGTCAAAGTTCTATGGCGTAACCACGAAGTGGAAGAAGCTACGTGGGAGCAGGAGGATGCAATTGGCGACAATACCCTCACCTTTTTCAACGGAGTAAATTTAGAGGACGAAATTTTCTTTAAGGAGGTAGAGTTGTAACACCCTAAAATTTGAGTATTTAAATTTGCATAATTTTGGTGTTTAGATTTTAAAGGAAAAAAATCTTTTATTTTAATTTGGTGTTTATTGAAATCTTGAGAGGTAAAGCATAATTTGGAGAAGAAATAAAATTTATTAAAGTGAGATTTATGGAAGTGAAACAAAGGTGATTAAGACTTAAGCTAAATTAAGTGCTAAAAAGTGTCATAAAATGAGCATATGGCATGGTGGAGATTGGCGCATGGGTTCAAGTAAGAGGAAGAGGTTGAATCCTTGTATAGCACCTAGATAAAATTTTTGTTTTAATTTTACGCTCATGGCTATGAAGTGTCGGCAAGGGACATATAAGGAAGGTGTTGACCATGTATTTTTGGTTAGTGTATCAAGGGATTAAGGTAACAACTAACATATGGTATGAAATCAAAAGTTTAAGGAAAGATAGGGGGACATAAGGCACTTATCAAGGGAAAATTTGGAAAGAAATAATGGCCAATTGACCATAGGCTGGGCGGCAATATTGGTAGGGGAGGAGAGCCAAAATTTTGTTAGTTTGGCAAAAATCTCATTCTTTTCTCTTTGGTTAACCTTTGCACTTTGTGCAGAATTTTATTCCTCTCCTTTCAATATCCCTTTTGGCGAATTTTGCACTTGGTTAAGCCAATATCTCTTGACCATTTGGTCACTTTTATTCATTTTGTTAACTTTCTTTTGTATTCTCCTTGTCAAAATCACCTATACCAAAATCAATCTCTTTCTTTTTCTTTGCCATGGCGAATATACCAGCACCTAAGTTCATATTTTCTTTTCTTTTCTTCTAATCTCCTTGAAATCAAAACATCATCACCATCATCCTTTCGTTCTTATACTATTTCTTTTCAATCGAAAATTTTCTCCATCTTCACTCTCTTGGCGAATGTTATTGTGCCTATAAGCCAAAAATTATTTTTCCATTCTTAATCTTTTATAGCGAATCTTTCATCAATTTAGACACCATTCTCCATCCTTTTCTTTTCGATTGTGGATCATAGGTAAGGGTTTTCTTTTCCATTTTTCGTTTTAATAAGTGATATTATGGCGAATGTCATTAGATTATTGAAGGTCTTTTGGATTGATATGGCATTCATATTAATAACGTTTCTTTCGTTATTATTTAGTGCAATAACGGAGATCGAACTCAAGAGATCGGGAGAAAGCGTTGGAGCGTTTTATTTTAGTAAGGAAATCAAATCTCTTTAAATCTCTAGTATTATTGATATTATTTTAGATCTAACTAAATTCTTTTGGATCTTGAAGACATCAAGATAGGGAAGAAAAGGCGGTGTTTAGTTATCGTAAGAGGGTGGATCTGTAAATCCCCATTCAAGCGAAGAGCGGTTTACGATCAGGGATTTTCCACGGGTTGTGGGCCATCTTAGAAAGAAGTCCATTATTCAAGTAATACGAACCTCGGAGCCGTTATCGTTGGTGGATTCTCGTGACTAGTGAATCGATAAACAAAGGAAAACCGAAAATCGAAGTGATTCAAAATCAAGAGGTAAGATTTTGGATCCATTAACAAATAAGATTATTTTTGCGAATTAGTTGTCTAACGAATCGAAATATATTTTAGGTCTTAGAGGCGAGAAGGGATAATACTCACGGTATCGAGGTGTGTAATTTCACCCTCATTATTTTTGGGTTGTATGTCAAATTTGGTATGGTAGAAAAATCGTAAAAGCGACTAGATCGGTAAAAGCACAAAAATTGATATTTTGACGAAATACGTAAAAGCGACTAAATCGTGAAAATTAAAACGCATCAAGAAATTAATTGTTATTATGAAAATTTGATGTTTCGTGAAAATGGGCGTAAATACTCTAGTTAGTGAAAATGGGTAGTAAATACTCTAGTTAAGTGAAAATGGGCCGTAAATACTCTAGTTAAGTGAAAATGGGCGTAAATACTCTAGTTAGTGAAAATGGGTAGTAAATACTCTAGTTAAGTGAAAATGGGTAGTAAATACTCTAGTTAGTGAAAATGGGCCGTAAATACTCTAGTTCGATAAATTGGGCCATAAATACTCTAGTTCGTTAAAATTTAGCCAAAGCGCTCTAGTTTGGTAAATGGGCCAAAGCCCACTAAATTGCTAAATGGATAAATTGCTATAATTATGGGCCAAATGAAATGTCATTGATAAACCCACCATGTTATGTATTGATAATAAATTTTATATTTTTAAAGTACATGTATAATTGCATGGGTGGGATTTATGAAGAAGAATGGCGATTGCCACAATATCGGCTTATTGCCTCTAGTTCGGTGGCTCGCCACAATATCGACTTATTGCCTCTAGTTCGGTGGCTCGCCACAATATCGACTTATTGCCTCTAGTTCGGTGGCTCTGCCACAATATCGACTTATTGCCTCTAGTTAGGTGGCTCATACGATTATAAAAAGGCTTAATGCCTACGATTGGTGTGATGGCGGGGTGGGTTGACTTGATCCCCACAGGTGTGATGGTTGAATGCAGGGGTGTTAGCGGATGGATATTAGGTTTGGGTTGGGAATTACATTTTTTTATGCATTATTAATTATTTTAAATTCATGATATATTATTGAATTACGAATTGGGCTCAAGCCCGACATAATATCTTGACAACTGGCCCAATAATGGTGGTAAGTGAGTTACACTTTGAGTTCTAAGTAACTCACCCTTTAATTTCTTTCCATCTCGGTAATGGGCCGATGTGGACTTGAGGTGAGGATGACTTCGTGGAGGCCATCTTGCTAAATAAGGGTTATTTAAATTACGAACTTTTAATTATTATTTTTACTATTTTGGGATGTTGTAATAAATGGCCTCTATAAATAACTTATGGATTTTATGTGTGTTGGAATTTAAACTTTATTTGGGCTTTTAAATCATAATTTGTGATTTATGATGCTTTACTAAAATGAACTTGGGTTTTCAAAGTATATGGAATTCTTTTATAAATAATTCTTTTTTTGTTAACTCTTTAACAAATTTCCTAACGGTTTTAGATAACACAATGATTTTCAACTAAATGTTTTTAAATATTTATCAAAATCTAATACTCTACAAATTTTAAACTCAGTAAACAATATTGTAGTTTTCAACTCATTAAGGATTTAAGAATAGTTCGAATCATGTAACAAACCAAATCTAGTCTCAACGCATAGACCGGGTTTGGGGTGTTACATTTTTCTATCAGAAGTCATCACACTATCACATTATAAACCATGGCATGTATAGCTAGACACTCACGTGCTACATTAGTCCGAGAACTGGCTAAACTATAGCTCTAATACCAATCAAATGTAACTCTCCTAACCCGTGTCAGTCGCCAATTTAGGGTTACGAGACATTACCTAACCAAACACAAGTCCACACACTCAGATAAATTCATATTACATTAATTAATACGAAATCAATTCATGCTATTGAAATCAAGTAAACTACCATTAAATAATGTCATTAGCATAATTTAATACCAGTTCCGTTCAACTAGCAAAATCACTATTCATTTGGTCAGTTTCAAAAGTAAGGCCGAATATTCATATAGTTATTTGTCAGCTATATTAACAAAATGCTAAACATTATAGATCGAAAAATTTCATACCAAAACTTAACCAACTCAAACTAGCTTTAAATGGATCGATTACCACATTTATTGCTAATAACATTCAACCACATGAATACTCGGATTTTCTCTGAATGGCATAACTAAAATACTCAAAACCATACATTTAAAGTAAGTTTCTATATATATATATATATGTGTGTGTGTGTGTGTGTGTGTGTGTGTGTGTGTGTGTGTATCAATTTCAATCATAGTAGTCTGACTACTTTCATATGACCTAATGCATATACAACTTAGAAATGATCCAAACATAAATTAACCTAAATGCATATGACATGATCTTATCATTTCATAATTTGACATATGGTGCATACACATAATTATTCATCAAATTATTCAATCATTTCATATACTATAAGTCCTACTCATAACTTTAATCATGCATTCACATACATAACATAAATGAAATTTCAAGGAATAAGCATTCCAAAATCAACTTACCATTAAAAACCGACCATAGATAAACCTTATCATCATGGATAAATGTTCATATTCAACTCGAACTCCAAACATAAGGGTAAGCCATTTTCGCACGGCATTTATACATTCAAATAAACATCATTTAAGCCACTTCAAAATCGATTTATCCTATACATTCCATAGACTTTAAATTTATATAAAAAAGAGGTACCAAAACTTCTATGATAGTGTGCTTGACTTTGACAATGAATCCCCGAGCTCGAGCTTTGACTTTAAGATCTAAAAATAGTAAAATAAACACATAGAGTAAGCTTACATAGTTTAGTAAGTTTTTAAGCAATGTTAAAAATACGAAACTAACTAATATACAATTTAATTAATCCAATAAACTCAATAATGAATTCATGAATACTTTATGCAAATCAAATCACCATTCATCATCCACCATATCTAATATATCTCAAATATCAAATATTCAAATACTATATACCCTATTCGAACAAGTTCAATGTTTAATAATCGCATCTCAATTCTATATTTTCTTAACAAAGACAACTTACCTCACTAATACCTAATTATTAAGCTACCTTGGAAGACTTATTCATGTATCGTTTCTCATTATTCTCCCTTCAACAGTTTATGTCTACAAAGTCTCTGTAATCTCGCACACACAGTGCCAATTTTGTAACGTATCGTACACATAGTACCGATTACTTATTAATCCGCACACATAGTGTCATTTAACAGTAATGTATCGCACACATAGTGCCATTACTTGTTAATCCACACACATAGTGCCATTTAATAGTAATGTATCGCACTCATAGTGCCATTACTTATTAATCTGCACACATAGTGCCATTTAACCGATTACGCACACACAGTGCTCGGTACTTTATTTCGCACACTTAGTGCCTTTTTAACAGACCTTTTCTTTGCTTTTCAATACATTTACAATTCCATCACCATTCATACATACTCAAATAATATCCTTCAAATATCAACACATTCGGCATACTCAATTTACATATTTTTATTCATAACATACATATATCTATCAAGAACTCAATTGCCTTTTTCACTTACCATTACATTCGCCAAGTTCAAACATATATATGCACAAACATCCAATAATTCAATTACCATCTCTACTCACTTTCCATTTCCATATATATATGTATATATATATATATACATATATATTCCTTAACACAAAAACACATATATTTAGCCAACTCATATATTCGATAGTTATACATATATACTCATATGTACCAACTCACATTCGGTTATTATATATACATCCCATTTTATTTCATGATACATTCGGCAATAAGAAAATTTAAATGACTACATTTTATATCTATATATACATTAGTATACAATTAAATTCATTTCATCCAACTACTTAAAAACTTACCTCGAAAATTGTCGGATTAAGGTTTCCTGGCTACTCGTTTAATTTTGCCTTTCCCCGATCCAATCCCATTTCTTTATGTTCTTGATCTAAATAATTCCAAATTGAACTCATTCAAATACATTTTCATTCAATTTAACCCAAAAACACATAATTATGCAAATTACCATTTTACCCCTATCATTTACAATTTTTACAATTTAGTCCCTAATACACAACTCACAAATTACTCAAAATTTGACTACCATCCTTTAGGGCTGAACCTTCATAAGGGTTATATGAGTCCATATATTTCATAAATTTTTCGATTTAACCCTCCAAGATAATATTTTCACAAATAAATCCTTAATTTGCTACATTCACCAAAGACTCAAGAATAAGATATGTTCATCAAGCTCAAATCTCTCATTTTATACTAAAAATCATCATAAAACTCAACTTATCATCAATGACATATCTAACATACATGACCAATAAACAAAATAAATACATGGGCTTGAAAGTAGAGTGAACAACAATCTCAAAAATGCAAAAAACATCAAAAATCCAAAACTAAAACTTACCTAATTTTGGTTGATGAGTGCCGAACCCTTGTTGGGTTTTTCTTTTCCTTTTCTTTTGCTAATTTCGGCCAAGAAAGCTCAAAATGATGAACATGCAGTGGCTATCTTTATTTTATTATTTTTAATTCCATTATGCTAATAAAATATAATATAATATATCATTAATATATATTTAACATATAAAACAAACAAACATATAATATAATACCACATTACCGTTCACTATAAAAATAATAGGGGTGATTGCAACATAAAACCCCTTAATTAAAAGACACATTGATTTAACCTTCCAATTCAGTAAATGGCTAATTTTACCACTCATGCAATTTAATCCTTTTTCTTGAATTGAACATACAAACAATCAAATTATCTCATGATATTTGAACACATGCTCAAACATATATCGTAGATATCAAATATAATATTAAAATATTTTTCTAACTTGAATCCGTGTCCCGAAACTACCATTTTGAGTAGGGTCATAATCAGGCTATTACAATACCTCAGAGTTGGTTATCGAAAAGAGTTGCTCTTCAGGAAACGAGTTGTTTACCTCATGTTCATCGAGTTTTTTGATATGCGGGTTTTCAAGTCTAGAAAGATGGTTTGCTACAAGATTGTCAGCTCCTTTCTTATCTTGAATTTCCAAGTCCTGTAGGAGTAGAATACATCTTATACGTCAAGGTTTTGCATCAGGTTTAGTTAAAAGATAACGGAGAGCTGAATGGTCAGTGTAGGCGACAACTTTAGATAGGATCAAATATTGTCTAAATTTATCAAATGCAAAGACTATAGCTAGTAATTATTTTTCCGTGGTTGTGTAATTTTCTTGTGTAGCCGTTAATTTCTTGCTAGCGTAGTAAATTTCCTGGAAGTGCTTGTTTCTTCGCTATCCCAAAACTGCACCTACTACAAAATCACTCGCATCAGACATTAGTTCAAAGCGTAAGCTCCAATCAAGAGAAATTATAATTAGGGTATTTATTAATTTATCAATGCATCTAAAAATTCTTGATCAAAATCAAAAGGTACATCTTTTTCTAGTAGTTTCTTAAAGGTTTAGCTATTTTAGAGAAATCTTTAATGAATCTTCTATAAAATCCATCGTGTCCTAAAAAGCTTCTAATAGCTATAACTGAGGTAGGAGGAGGTAATCTTTCTATGGTTTCAACTTTTGCTTCATCTACCTCAATCCCTTTACTAGAAATTTTATGCCCTAACACAATCCCTTCTCGAACCATAAAGTGACACTTTCCCCAATTTAAAACAAGGTTCGTCTCCTCACACCTGAATAGTACTCGTTTTAAATTCTTAAGGAAAAGATGGAAAGAATTACCAAATACCGAAAAGTCATCCATAAAGACCTCCATAATGTCTTCCACAAGTTCATCAAATATGGCTAGCATACAGCGCTGAAAAGTAGTAGGAGCATTACATAATCCAAAAGGCATTTTACGATAGGAAAACGTACCATATGGACATGTAAATGTAGTTTTCTCTTGATCCTCAGGGGCTATCGGGATTTAGAAATAGCTGGAAAGCCCATCCAGGAAACAATAGTATATATGCCCGGATAATCTTTCTAGCATCTGGTCAATAAAGGGTAGAGGAAAGTGATCTCTTCTGGTTGCGTCGTTCAACTTTTTATAGTCAATATAGACTCTCCACCCTGTGACTGTTCTTGTAGGAATCAATTCATTCTTCTCGTTTGCTACAACAGTCATGCCTCCTTTCTTTGGGACGACCTGCACAGGACTTACCCAAGCGCTGCCAAAAATATGATAAATTATTCCAGCATCTAGAAGTCTAATTACCTCAGCTTTAACAACTTCTTTCACGTTGGGATTCAATTGCCTCTGAGGTTGCACGCATGGTTTATACTTTTCTTCCATTAGAATTTTGTGGGAACAAAATGATGGGCTTATACCCTTAATGTCAGAAATTTTCCAACTATGGCCCTTTTATGTTCCCTTAGTACCTGTAGCAACTCATCTTTTCTTTGGGTTTCAGTTCCGAAGAGATGATCACTAGTAGTGTAGAGTTCTCCCCGAGGAATGCATATTTTAAGTGTTTTGGTAATTATTTTAATACTAATTTGGGTGGTTCATCAATAGAGGGTTTTTGTTTTAGTTTGCCATCAATTTCAATGCCCTCTTCTTTCATTTGTCTAGGGGGAAATGTGTTAGAATCTGATTCATCGGTATCATTGTCTACCCCCTTACCTTGAGTAAGACACAGTTCCAAAGTGTCATTATGTATGATTTCCTGCAAAGAATCTTGAATAGAAGGATCAAAGTCATCAATAAAATAACAGGAATCATATTGTTCTCTAGAATATCAAATATCATCGTAAATTTGAAAATAATTTCTTCGTCGCGTACTTTCAGTGCAAGTTTTCCATCACCTACATTAATAACAGCCCTAGCAGTAGCTAGAAAGGGGCATCCCAAAATTAAAGGCATCTCCACATTCTCATCCATGTCAAGCACAACAAAATCAAACGGAAAATAAATTTATCAACTTTTACTAGAATATCTTTGATAGTTCCCCTAGGATATTTAACAGATCTATCAGCTAACTAAATACTCATCCTAGTGGGTTTAGGTTCCCTGAGACCAAGTTTCTTGAACATTTTATAGGGCATTAAATTGATACTAGCACCTAGGTCAGCTAGTGTTTTCTTTATGTTTAAACTACCAATTAAACAGGGAATAGTGAAACTTCTTGGATCTTTCAATTTGGTTGGTAGTTTGTTTTGGAGAATAGCTGAACATTCTTGATTAAACTCTACTATTGATATTTCTTTTAGCTTTCTTTTATTTGTTAGAAGCTCTTTTAAAAATTTTGCGTATGTTGGCATATGTGAAATAGCTTCAACAAAAGGTAAGTTGATGTGTAATTATTTAAAAAGTTTAAAAAATTTACCGTATTGTGCATCTAGGCGATCTTTCTTCAACTTTGCTGGATATGGTATTGATGGTTTAAATTCTTCACGTATTGGTGTCACATTCTCAACTCCCTCGTCCTTTGCCTTATCAGTTTCACGTGGCATCTTCTTCTTTGTTTCAACCAATTCTTTTCCACTCCTTAGTGTAACTGTCCTCACATGCTCTTTTTATTTAGTTAAACTTTCTGGTTGCCTAACAGAAACTAACTTAGTTTGTTGTCAGATTTGATCATTCAGCCCTTGGATTAGTGCTTGTTGATTAGTCAATATCGTTTCAGTAATTTTGAAGCAAGTTTCGATAATTCTATAAATTTTGCTATTGTCTCTTCAAGGTTTGGTCTCCTTTCCTGTGGGTAGGGCTGTTGTCCTTGATTGTGGGGGTATCTCCAGTCTGGATTATAAGCTCTACTTTAAGGGTTATTTTGAGGTCTGAAATTGTCGCTCACATAGTAAACTTGATCGGTCTCAGTACTCAGATTGTAAGGTGGATATTCTGTATTGTTCATCCATCCTCCGTTCGTATTGTACTGCATAACTAAATGTACCAGCAAAGAATTACATAAACCATCAATCTTTTTATTAATCATTTCTACCTACTTTGATAGCATGGTGACTGTGCCGAGATTGAAAACTCCGGTTGCTTTAGTTCGCTTTGTCCTTTGCCACTGATAGTTATTCAGTGAAATCTCCTCTATGAATTCATAAGCACTGGCTACTGAGTTAATTAACTACCGAGTTGAAGGGTTCACACCATTATAAAAAGTTTGGACCTGTAACCACAAGGGTAAGACATGGTGTGGGCACTTTCTCAACAGATCCTTGTATCTCTCCCATGCATCGTATAATGTTTCTAAATCCATCTGCATAAAAGAAGAGATATCATTCCTTAATTTGGCCATTTTGACTGGTGGAAAATATTTTAGTAAAAAATTTTCGGTCATTTGATCCCATGTAGTGATTGATCCTCGTGGAAGAGAATGTAACCACTGTTTGGCTTTATTTCTCAAAGAAAAGGGAAATAGCCAAAGATGAATGGCATCATCAGAAATGCCATTTATTTTGAAGGTATCCCAGAATTCTAAAAAATTAGCTAAATGAGTATTTGGGTCTTCGTCCTGCAAACCATCAAATTGAACAAACTGTTGAATCATTTGTATAGTGTTAGGTTTTAATTCAAAATTATTAGCGGCTATAGCAGGCCTAACAATACTCGATTCAGCTCCTGTTAAATTAGGTTTAGCATAATCATACATAGTTCAAAGAGCATGATGGTCGGCCATATCTTGATGAGGTGATTATTTTCAGCCATCCTTTCAGTGGTATTGGTTTCGTCCTCTTGCTCTTCTTGTATGTAATTTAAGCCTCGCCTAACTTCTCTACGATTTCTACGTGCGGTTCCTTCAGCATCACTGTCATAAAGTAGTGGTCCTGTCGGGTTCCTTCTAGTCATAAACTAGAGGTACCTGCTAGGAAAAGAGAAAAAGAAGGAAATTTAGAAAAGTAAAAATAAAATTTAATTGCAAAAATAATAAAATATAATATGGCTAAAGTAATAAAAATTGAGCGGTCTTAATATTATAGTTCCCCGGCAACGGCGCCAAAAACTTGATCGTGTCTATCGAGTCTTAAAAATTTATAAAAAGAATGATTGAACCTAGAAACTAACTAAGACAACGATGGAGGCAAGTGCACCTATCGAATAGTAGTATAGTTAGCGGAAAGACCGGATTGTCAAACCCAAAGGAACCAAAAGTACTAATATTAACTCTCTTTCTATTATTTAGCCTACAAATTAAGTGGATTTCTATCTAAACTAAAATTAACTAATCAACTAAGCTAAAGATGCTAAGACAAAGAAGAAATTGGGGAAAAGACTTGATGGAAAACCGATTGATTTGAACAATACCTAAGGAAGAATCCACCTAGACTTCACTTGTTATCTAACTCTGTACTGGATGATTTATTCACTTGAATTGATCCGTAGGATTCCTTAAGTTATATTAACACCTCTCTTCAAGGCTACTAACGTCTAACCTTAGGTCAATTAATTGAAATCTCTTTCTAATTAAAACCCCTAGAATTGCATTAATTCAATCTATGGACTCCCATAATAGGTTTGACCCTAATCCGACAGATTTTTGTCACCCTATCTCTAGGTGTGCGAGCAGCTCTACTTAACTATGCTAGATCTACTCTTAGATAGGGTCTTTTCCTCCTCTACCTAAGCACATAACACTTGAATCAATATCCCGGAAATACCAAAACAAGAACTAAGAACACATAGTTAAGAACAAATCAAATATTTATCATTCAGTTTAGATCACAATAACAAGATCTATCTTGGGTTTCATCCCCCTCAATTATTTGAGGGTTTAGTCCATAATTGTAAAAGAAAACATCTCAGAAGAAAAGATAAAAAAAACATAAGAAATCCCTAAAACCCACTAAAGGAATTGAAGGAGAGAGCCTTCGTCTTGAGTATGAATACGGCTTCTTGAGATGAATCAACTGGCTTTCTTCGAGTAAATCCCTGAAATTAACTGCTCTGGCTTGGCTCTTTGGTCTAGCTGAATGCTCCCTAAAGGTTGCCCTATAGGGTATTTATATAGTCTTTTAGAATATGTTTATATGCCTCTAAGTACCCTAATCCGAATAGAATTCTTATTTCCTGCGGTAGAGACACGCCCATGACACATGCCCGTATAAGTCGTGGCCAGGCCGTGTTCGATCCTGATGATGAGGCACGGCCATGCTTTTTGGGTTCCAGGTCGTGGTTGACTCTTCTTACGAGGCACGACTGTGTGGTCTTAGGCCTAGGCCGTGTGGATTTCATGCTTTGGCCCATTTTCTCCTTTTCAGCCCGTTACTCATTCTTTTCATCCTCCGGTGCTCTACTGAGTATAAAACATGAAAACAAAAGATTAGGAGCACCTATTTCCATAATTAAAGGGAAAAATCATCCAAAAACATGCTAAAAGTGGGATTAAAATATGTTACTAGTTCAGTTTATCAATGACATATTGATTTATTCCCGTGATGAATTCAAACATGCTGAACATCTGAGATTACTGCTATAGACTTTGCGTGATAAGCAGTTGTATGCAAAGTTTAATAAACGTGAGTTCTGGTTACGAGAAGTATGTTTTTTGGGACATATAGTATCAGCATCAGGTATTTGGGTTATTCCGAATAAAATTTTAGCTATTTCTGATTGTAAGCCACCGAAAAATGTGTCTAAAGTTTGTAGTTTTCTAGGACTAGCGTGTTACTATAAACGGTTTGTAAAAGGTTTCTCTATGATTGTAACCCAATGACACGACTCCTTCAGAAAGATGTTAAGTTTAAGTGGTCAGAAAAGTGCCAGAAAAGATGTTAAGAGCACAAATTGTTCAAGGGTTCCCAAGCATTTGGTAGTTCCAAAAAAAAATCCTTATGGGTCATAACGGGACTACTCATCAGCCTTTGCCACTTTGGGTGTGAAAGTATCACCACCCAAACTGTTTGACCACTCATTTTCTATTGCTCCTACATGACGCTTTTTTACTAAATACCCAACAATAAAGAACAAGGCAACCATGCACTTTTCTTCTTTTTCTTCCCATTACAAAAAGCTTTTTCTTTCCCTTTTGAAAAGAAAATCGAAGTATGATTGCCACCCCTTGAGAAGCCATATATGGTCATTTCCTCCACCCTTTCTTATCCATATGATCTTTGGATCCTGATTCCTTTTCATTATCCCCTTCATGTATAGAAGCTGAATTGCCATCTATAAAGGATTCATCGCCATCTTTTGTAGTTGAACCTCCCAACTACTCTTTTGGAAAAAAATCCACCCCTCATTTCCTTTGGTTTCGAATACCCATAGTTAATCTTGAAAGTAGAGGGACATATATCTAATCACCATATTGGAAAGCCTCTTCCTTTTCATTCCAAGGGCCTTTTGGCACAACACAAGAGGCCACCGAGTGGCCAATAAGGTAACTTATAACAAAATGTTGCCAATTGTTTGTATTTGACCAAAGCATAACACTTAGACCTATAATCCTTTGAAAAAAGTAAAGTTACATGCCTAAGAGGGTTGGTTATATCAATATGCACCAGAATACAAATATATGCCATCCAACTCCCACGTGATTCATTCCAATCAATTGGATCAATGTTACCCAATACTTGTCTAATACAGACAACTATTTCCTAGTTCATTCATCCTATCGATACCTCATAAATATGCACACGAAAGGCCACCAATGAGAAGTTATAATCATTTGGACTAAAAGTTTCCTAAAAGTCTATAAGGGTGAGCATATGTCTATGAAAATTCCATGACCCCAATTCAATAATATTCTCCTTATAATCCATTTTACCAAGCTTAAAGAGAAAAATGTTTGGGCTAAGGGTAGAAAAAAATCCAAACTTTATTTCTGCACCATAGTTTTGAAAGTCAAAAGAACACCTCCTTATAAATCATTTTTAAAGCAAGAAGCTTCCCCACCATTCAAAATCTGATCCCTTAACAAAAGCTTCCACCTTCAGGATAACATTTTCAACCACAATGCCTTTTTTCCTCCGTGAAAGAAAGCTTGCTAAACATATTGTACAAGAAATCAACCATAGAGAAATGAAAAGAGATTAAAATAATAGATTGAAGCAAAGTAGAAAAGCAAGATTCTAATATCAAAAGAGTATAGATGAAAGTACCACCACACCTTATTAGCACAAAGGCTATACAGGAAAAAAGATAAATTATAAATAAAGAAACTAATTTCTCAAAGATCCAAATAATATAATTATTTGATAAACTACCAAAACCATCGCACCTATCCAAGTGAAACCAAGGAAATGAAATATGTTACCTCAAATAATCAAACCAAAATTGCCAAGAGCGGGTGAATTAGCTTTTAAAAATTTTGTGGATGTTAGAGAGAAATGAACACAAGAATTTAGAGTTGTTTGACCCCAATTGTCTACTCCACTACCTTAGCTTTCCATTACTAAGGATTTTCCCAAATTCACTAATTTGATAACCTTTGAGGAAAAGGTTTAACCTTACAAACTCCTTTCAGGTTTCTACCCAAAACCTTAATATACAAACCCTTTTAAAAAGATGAAAAAAGCAAACAAAGAAATAATCCTTAAAAGATTGATGTTTTTTTTTTTAAATTAAGCTCAATTACAATGAAAAACACTTGAGCAAATAGAATGGAAATAAAGCTCACAAGTATATAAGATAAAAGTATGGAAAAACTTGGCACAAAAGTTGTTTTGATTGAACTTTAAGCTTGAATATTCTCTCTTGTTGTTATAGGACCTTTAGAAGCTGATATTTATATATTCTAATTAATTTCTAACCATTGTGGTTGTTGAGAAAATAAATAGAGGCATTGAGGATGAAAATACCAGATCATAAATTCACCTATAACAAAAAGTATTGATACTTTCTCTACTAGTATCGACACTAGTAGCATTTAATCCCTAATTCAGTGATCATTAATGTTAGTTTCTAATGATAATAAGGATGATTTATCGATGCCTGATAAAAGGTATCGATACAAATTTTATTAGTATTGATACTTTTTGTTAATTTTTGAAAGATCATAAAAAGCAGAATGCAAAATTGGCATTGATATAAAATTTTGGTATTAATAAATTCAATAGGTATCAATATAATTTTAAACGTACCGATACTTATTGTTTTTTTTTCAATTTTTTATTCAAGTCAGAGAGCAGTTTTGGTAACAATAAAAAAATAAGGCATCGATAAAAATCATATTGGTATCCATACTTTTTGGAAAATATCGGTACTTTTTTAGGAGCAATTTTTCAATTGTTTGAAAATCGTATCAATCAATTTCAAGAGTTTAAATTCATTTTTGAAATTTATAAAAATATTCTAAGTGTTCAAAGCAAAGATTTAAAATTTTGTCTCCTAGACTTCAATTGAAAATTCAATTTGTCAATTTTGTTCCGTTTTAAATTTTATTCAAAAACATTTCAATTTGTTATATTAAAACATATTATCAAATAAAGCTTGGTTTAACAATATCCACCTTTTGACATAACAAAATATTTTGGTAAATTTGTTTTGAATTTGAATTTGAATTTGAATTTGTTACTCTCTCTTTTAAAGTTTAATTTGAATAAATGACTTGATTTTTATGAAATATAGAAACAAGGTTTTGAAAACAAAATTGGTCACTTGATTTTGGCCTTAAAAGATTAGTCAAAAAAATAGTCAACCAAATACCAATAATTTAACTTTCTCTTCTCTTCTCCCCCTTTTTGTTATATCAAAAATCAAAAAATAAAACTTAAGAGAGAGATGTTGTTAGTCCAATAACATAAATTTAAAAAAAAAAATGAAGACATGGAACTAACATTAATGTACCAAAATAAGCCGTTGAGTATCTATGAACAAGATACCAAAATAAACATTAATGTAACACCCTTAACCCGTATCCGTCGCTAGAACATGGTTACAAAGCATTACTGGAGTTTAAAATTCAAATTAACAAAATTTTATAACATTTCAATTCATATCATTAATCATAGAAAAAGCAATCAATAACATGCATATTATTCTTTTTACTAGCCCTCGAGGCCCTAAAAACACATTAGAGACAAGTTGGGACTAAATCGAAACATATAGAATTTTTCAAGAAACAAAGAAAATTTTCAAAACTGTAAGGGTCACAAGGCCATGTGGACATTCGAAGTAGGGACACACGGCCATGTCCCAGCATGTGTCCATGCCCGTGTAACTCACTGACTTGGCTCACATGGCCAAGCCACATGCTAGTATGCCAGGCCATGCACCCTTCGAAAAATCCTCACACGCCCGTATGCCAGGCCATGTGCTGGGCCGTGTAATGGCCTGACTTGCAACCCTTTAAAAGCTACAGGGGACACATGGTCGTGCCGCCTGGCCTTATGTCACACACAGCCGAGACACACGCCCGTGTCTCTACCCGTATGGACAAAAAATAGGCCATTTCCAAGCCATTTTTCTCACCCATTCATGTATGTACCAACAATTTCTTTTGCATATATAAACAAGCCATCTAAATGCATCAAAACCATGCATAACCAAGCTAACCAAACATGATATATGTACATCCAACCAATATGCCCAAAGGGCACCTCAATCACAACATCAACATATATATAATTAAATTTGCCAAAATGTTCATTAACTTCAAACTAAGTTTACATCAGCATATGCCATTTGATTTACCATTTGGTACCAAATGTGCCATTCTACAACTAGCACCAAATAGTCATATAAGTTATTTATAACAAATGCACCAAATCACCACATTCACACAAATCACAAGACATTTATAATATGCATATTTAAACTACCATTCAATCTTCCATCATACAAGCATAACAAGCTAAGACATCAAACATTTCAAGGCCAATTATATACATGCTAGAAGACAAGACAAATCAAACGGCTATTTCAACAACCAAAATACCTATACACGCCATTATAACCAAACTTAAAACATCCAAAAGTACCGATATAGCCGATGGATAGTGTGATATAACTACGTCAAGCTTCTAAACTGATCGAGCTTCCGATTCACTATAAAACACGAAAATAACACAGAGTAAGCAAAATTTCTTAGTAAGACCGTATAATATAAAACACAACTTACCATTTAATTACATAATAGGTAAATTAACCTAGCATAAATAATTTGGCCAAAGCCTAAGCATATACACCAAACATGTTAGCCATGTAAACATATAATATAAACATTATAAACATGGATGAGCACAATGTTAAACCATATATCATATGTAAATATCATCCATTTCAACTTTCAATATATCATATATCACCGTTTCATTGAAAATGTCTTATTCTTATTGAAATCTTGCCATCTCGTATCAGAATAATGCCAGTTGAACCGTTTTGTAACTGCTCATTTTAGTCAAATCAAAATAATGGTTTTGGAACCACAAATTTGATGTTGAAATATTTTATTTTATTATTATTTTGAGGTCTACAGCATGATAGTATGATTGTATAAAAATTTCGTTAAGAAATTTTATAGTTTGAGTGCTCAATTTGATAAATAGGACTAAATCGTATAAAGTGTAAAACTTGAGTTCTATTAGCTAAAGGTGTCTAATAGCTATGGAACCTTAAAGAGGAGGTCCTTATGTGATAATTATATCATTAATTAGATAGTGGATGATATTGTCTTGGCATTTTTGAAAACTTGATTAAGTTTTAAGGATAATTAAGTAAAATAGTAAATAAGTGTTAATTAAATAAAATAAAAGAAAGTATCATCTTTCTTCTTCATTTCCTCAATCGAAAATTAGAAGAAGGAAGCCATTTTTCTAAGGTTCAAAGGTTTGGCCATTGACACTAGTGCATGTAAGTGATTTTGACTCGATTTTTAATGATTTCTATGCTTTTAGAGTCGTTGTAGCTTAATCTAGCTAGCCCAGAGATTAATTTGCAAAACTGTTAAAGGTTTAGGGTTTTACCATTGATGAATATGTGTTTATTTTGATGTTTGATGATATAAAATGAATGGTTGTTGTTAGATAAACAACATTTGTTAAGTGATTTTTGGGTGAAATTGTAAACTAGGGATTTATTTGTAAAAAAATTAAAATTATGTTGTAAATGTGAGAAATAATGAAAACTATCAGCTACTATAGCATGGGTATGGACCTAATTGCATGAATTTGTATTTTTATGAGCTAGGGACTAAATTGTAAAAATGTTGAAATATTAGGGGCAATAGTGTAATTTTGCCATAATATGCTTTTTGGGCTAAATTGAATAGAATGATAATTGAATAAGTTTAATTTGATTATATATAGATTAAGAAAATGAAGTTCGGATCTAGATCGAGGGAAAAATAAAGTATTGGACTAGTCGATCTATTTCGTCATTTTTATGATCGAGGTAAGTTTGTATGTTAATAAGCATTAATATAATTGTGTTTTAAATGCTTTATTATTGAATTAATTATGAATATGATCTTACGAAAATTGTAACACCCCTTACTCGAGTCCGACATTGGGACTAGATACAATGCATTACCGCACTTATCCTTGCTTGAACATGTAATATCGGGCTATAAAATTTCGTTCCAATTTAAAAATTTTCTTTCTTAATCATAACATACATATCATGGGCCTACGAGGCCTTAAACATACATCCGGAAGGTTTCAGAGTTCAATCGGAAAATTTTACATTCTTTTAAAATTTTTGCCTAAATAGGGGCCACACGTCCATGTCCCTAGCCTATGTAGAATTTATTTTTATTTCGAACCTACAGGAGTTTCCACACGGCTGGACACAAGCCTGTGTCAATGACCCGTGTCAACATGTATTTTCTCATGGTACCTGTATCACTTATCACATAACTTAGCACATATGCTAACATGAGCATAAACTCAAATCTTCATCATACTTAATCATAAAAGAAGCTCAAAGTCATCCATAAATAGTTTTGGTTCTGTGCCATTTTACATAGTTAGCTCTTTTACCCATAAACTAATCAGATTATCGTAGGATATTCAAACTCATCATACATAAATTTTGATTCCAATGCCATATCCTAGATATGGTTTTACACGTGATCACCTATCGATGTCGATGCCATATCCCATATATGGTCTTACACGGGATCTCATAGCTCGATGTTGAAGCCATGTCCCAGAATTGGTCTTATATGAGATCATCCTTTGGTGCCTAGGCCATATCCCTGACATGGTCTTACACGGGACCTTTATTCAATGCTATGACATGAGTATCCTCATTATTTTGGATCTTTATTCAAGATTTCATTTAGCTTATTTTCACCATTTCCTCATCGAGGCCATATCACTTGATTTTCATGGCAATAACATACATTATCATAATATTAAGTAGTTTCAATTATCGAACATTATGAACTTTAAATTCATACAAACTTACTTTGATTCTGAAAATATGTATTGATATTCGATTTAGTCCTCGATTTTGCTATTGCCTCAATTTTAGTCCGGGCTTCGTGTTTCTTGATCTAATAATAATAATTTCACTTGTTAAATACACACATTGACTAAATCGACTTGTAATTCATGTTTTGGAAAAATTATGATTTTGCCCCTAAACTTTTTCATAATTACACTTTTCCCTAGGCTCGTAAAATGATTTTCATTTAACTTTCTTGCATTTCAACCCTAGTGAATCATATTCTCAATTATAACAGCATTCAATTTTCACTATTTCCCTCATGTATGACCATTTCTACAACTTTCACAATTTAGTCCTTTGATGCATTTTTCATGAAAATCACTTAGAAAAAGATGTTTATCATACATCAAAGTTTCATTTTCTTCCACAAAACATCAAAATACATGCATGTCATACATGGGTAAATTTTGGAACATAAACGCTAGCTCAAAATATAGCTAGAAATAGCTAAATCGAGCTATGAGGGTCACAGAAATACGAAGAACATTAAAAACGAGGCTAGAATACACTTACTATCAAGCTTAGAAGTTGAAGAAACCCAGTTATGTATTCCTTGTGATTTTCGGCCAAGGGAAAGAAGATGGACAAGAATTTGGCTTGTTTTTCCCTTTTATTTCTTTTATTTACCAAATGAAAAAATGCCCTTAATGATCCTTTCTTAAGATTTTTCCTTCCCATGACCATTTTTGTCCATCATCAAATATAATGGTCTAATTGTTAAATAAGGACATCTAGAAATTTTTATAATTCTATTTCATACTTAAATCCTCTAGAATCTCATATTTTCTAATCTTTGCAATTTAGTCCTAATGGACAATTTAATCACTAATTAATAAAATTTCTTCATGAGATTTTTACACAATCATGAAATCATCTCTAAGCCTCATAGAAATCATAAAACTCATGTTTCTACTTTAGATTTGTTGTCTCGCACCACTATTTTGACTAGGCCCTAAATCGGGTTATCATAGAAATGTTCGACAAAGATTCGGCAATGTTAAATCCCAGTTGAACCTTAGGAATAGATAGGATACAAATGATATGTCATTAGGGGTTATTGTGTTTAGGTGCTGGTCCATACGTTTTACTGGTGGCTGAGTTATCTGTCATGTGTTGCGGATCCTCATCAGCTTGTGTGAGCAGCACCGTGTAGTTACATTTTGACCAGGTGTTTTAATTGCTTGCAATTGAGTTTTTGTGTGGCAGGAGCAAGTTTTGGAACAAGGAAATAAAGGAGTGAAGTTTTGTCAGGGAAAAGTGCAAACAGTTTTCCAACACGAATGTCATGGCAATGTTGGGAAGACCAAGTCAACATTTTCTGCATAGTAGTCCCAATTCAAATTCAAACTTGTACCAGGAAAATCCCCCTAAAAGAGGAAAAGATAATCACGAGCTGTTAGTCGACCCTAGCCTAATCTATCTATAAAAACCAATGAAGGGGACCTCACAAATAGTGGGACAAAATGTGAAAGAGATCCTTAGGCATGGATAAGGGTCCGGCTATGCAAAGGATAGGAAGTCGAAGGCAGCCCTTCTTAGCCATCATAGGGCATTGTGTTGCCGAAGTGTGGACTGGGCAAGCAAAAGCTACTTTCCAAAGTTCTTTTGTTATTTCCTTCAAAAGAGTGAATTGAAGTAGTTGAACACAATATCGAATAATATTTTGGTTTGGAATTTTATTTCTCAACCCATGAGCTAAATCTCATATGATTAGGATTACTTTTAATGAAACCTTAAACTATTTTTATGGATGCAGTATATATCTAATTTACTTTATCATTCAATTTGATTGTTCTTATTTCTTAATTAAAATGCAATGATCTCTAAACATAGAAGGTTGTTCGCATGCTATAAATTGATTCTAATTTCGAAAGGGTTGGATTGAAGTTAAATGAAATGAGAAAGTATTGAATAGACACTTGTAGGCTACTCTAGCAGTAGAGTGATAATCATATAGAAGGAACCCATGAAGGATATCTAAAATGCCTATAGACACAGGCAAGGTAACTTTAGGTTTTTCCCTCGTGAGAGACATGTAACACCCCTAACCCGTATCCGTTGCTAGACTAGGGTCAAGAGGTATTACCGAATCATCAAAACATTTCACATTCACTTCATGACACAAAGTAAATCAACAATCACACATACTCAAATACGAGCATATAGTCCCTTATCTAGGTCTACGAGACCTTAAACACATGATAGGAAGAGGTTGGGACTAAACCAAAGTCTTATGAAAATTTTTAGAAATTTAAACATTTTTCTTTACTACTGAGGTCACACGCCCGTGCAGTCTGGCCTTGTGTCTCACATGGCTACCTAACACACCCATGTGTCCAGGACGTGCCAAAATAGAGCATACATACTGACTTATTCCCACGGCCACTAGACATGCCCATGTGCCATGGCCTGTAAAATTAGGCTAGCTACTGACTTAATCACTTGACCACCATGGACGCCCGTGGGCCTCAGCCGTGTACCCTATCCAAACACACCTAGAAGTGATCATTAAACTACACGGCAGAGACACACGCCTATTTCTCTTGGCCATGTATTTAAAATAGGCCATTTTCAAGGACAATTTGCCACCCACACAAGGGTCATTCCTTATAATCACAATTAAGCATCATTCCATGTATCAATAGCAACCAAAAACTCATCAAAATACTCATCATGACAACTAAATTCAATCTCATTTCTATCATACCATCTTATATGCTAAATAGCCCAACCAATTCACATGTAAAACCAAGCATGAACCATCCACAATTTCACTATATCCCTATGGCATCAATCCATCACTAAGTATACCATTCATATGATTATTTCATTGCCATCAAGTCATATGAAATCATACTTCATATACCATAATCATTCATGCATATTACCAACATTTATCTAGCCATATCACATGGCTATCCACACATCTCAAACATGTTTCAAAACAACTAGATTATACATGCCATATTCAAATATACACATATTCAAAGGTACCAAGACAGATTGCTGATAGTGTGATCAAAATGCTGACGATCCCCAAATTCGAGCTAGCTTTACTGACACTATAAAACAGAGAAACAAATCACATAGCAAGCTTGTAACAATTTGATTTAGGGGCTAGTCGGAACAGTGATCTCAAAATCACTAAACTGAGGATAGAGAAAATTATTTTCATGTTATTTTATGTGTTATAACATGTTTATAAGGGTGCATGAAATTTTTGATGCCCTAATTTTAGCAATTTCTAGCTAAATTGTGAAAAAGGACTAAATCGCATAAAATGCAAAGTTTTATTTTATTTGCTAGAAGTGCCAAATAGTTATGACTTATAAATTTGAGGTCCCAAATGTACAATTTGGCCTTGTTAGTGAGTTGGCTGGTCAAGGGAAGTTAGGGGACAAGGGCATTAAATGTTGGTCATGTTAGGTGATTAAAAAGAATAAAACAAGATGAAATAAGCAAAAAGCTATCATCTTTTTTGTTTCTTCTCTTCATCCACCAAAAATGTGCAGCAAGAATGGGGTTTTAAAGCTCAAAATTTTAGCAAGCCTTTCTCCTCACAAGTAAGTGATTTTGATGACTTTTATTTATAATTTTTGTACTTTTGGAGTCCCCAAAGCTTTAGCTATCTAATGATGGGACTAATTTGCAACATGGTTGAGATTCTAGGGACTTTCCATGAGAGATTTTATGATGTTTACTAAATTTTTATGGAATAAAATGAATGATAGGATGATGAGAAACAACTTTTGTGAAAGGTGTTGTCATGAAAACACCTAATTGGACTAAAATGAAAAAGTTGTGATTTGTTCATTAAGGCATGAAATTAATGGAATTTTGAATAGTTGTAAGAGAATTAAATGTTTAGCTATGCTTGTTTAACGAGAAAATGTGATGAAAATTTATTTACGAGCCTAGATGCAAAATCATAATTTTGCCAAATAGTAGGGGCAAAATAGTCATTTTTGCCTAAAGTGTAGATTATGATATATTATGATTTATAAGTGATTAAATTAGTATATTACATTGTTCTAGATCAAAGAAAATGAGTTTTGGACCTAGAACGGGTGAAAAGAGAAATGTGGGCAAAGAGGTCCCTTTCGACCCTTTCGACATCGAGGTAAGTTCATGTGAAAATGTTGTAATTACATATGAGTTATTTTAATATTCTAATGTTGTATGGAATGTATAATTACTCAATAAATGTTTGAAATTTCTTTTGATGAGTTGTTAAGTGAATTGAACCTAAGAATTGTAAGAAACATAAATAGTATGAAATAATGATAGTTAAGGTTCCGTGTAAGACCATATTGGAATATGGTTTCAGTGAGAGATATTAATAAGATCATGCCAAGGACATGGCGATGATGTGATACTTCGTATAAGACCTTGGTGAGGACATGGCATCGATATGTTAATTCATGTATGACCCTATTAGGGGTATGATGTCAATGTGATAATAAGTGTATGAAACTTAATAGTGTTATTTAATAGTTGGAGATGAATTCAGTGTATGATGGACATCTAAGGGGATAAGTGTAATCAATACACCTTAGTGTATGAGAGATATTTGTTAATGCACTGTGTGAGTGCGAATGAGAATCGTAGAAAGTTAAGTAACAATGATAGTGAGTGATGATGTTTACGGATAAACATTTGAATTGGAGAAATGTATGAGGATAGATATTTGTGAATGCAAAATATCAGTGGGCTGTGTGCGATACCACCTGATATATTATTACATGATGGGCTTTGTGCGATACCATCAATAACATTAATATCGGTGGGCTGCTGCGTTACCACCCGATATATTATTAATTGATGGGCTGTGTGCGATTCCATCAACTATATTACTATCAGTGGGTTGTGTGCGTTACCACCTAATTAGTTAGTAATCGATGGGCTGTGTGCGATACCATCGCTCATAAATGATTGGTGAACTAAGTGCGAAATCACCATAGTTATAAATGATTGGTGGGCTAAGTGCGTAACCATCGAGAGATTAGTAGTATGAGAGACTTATTGAAAATGCTTGATGTGTTGTTTTATATGATCTTGAGGTGATCAGGGCAGTATTATGTACTAATTAAATGAGCAATTGGCTTGTGGCATGGTAAGAATGTGGTAAGAGATAGAATGAGTAGGCTTTAAGAGTGGTTGAGTAAGTAGCCATAAGTTAAAGGGAAAAACTCGGTATAATACTTTGTGGTTATCTATATTAAGTGAATATCAATAATGGTCAGATTATGCAGATGAAGTTACTAAGCGTTATTGCTTACTCCTCTTCTTATCTCATCTCTTATAGGTTATTTTAGCTAGCTCAAGTTGGAGATTGCTAGAGATGTTTTCACACTATCGGACAGTCACTCGGTATGACGTATCAAGTCCCCATGAGTTATGGCATGTATAGGGCTAGTACTTAAGGTTGATTAAGTTATTGTTGATGCAGCCAAATTGTGTTGGCCTTAGAGAACTTATGTTTTGTTTGTGTATAGCCATAGATGATGGCCTAAGTTGTTTGTATTTATATGGGAAATAGTCCTCCCTAGTGTATAAGATGTAAACCTTATTTCTTTTATGATCAAATATCTTTAATTTAAGAGTTATATTAATGTTATGTATAGCTATGTGATAAGGCATGAATGTATGCACATGTGGGTGGAAAAAGGCTTGGTAGATAGCTTGATAATTGTCTACATGGGTAGACATATGGGCGTGTGTCTAAACCGTGTGGGAGGCACGGCTCGAACATGGGCATGTACCCAGGCTGTGTGAAGTCTACACCTTGCTCATAAAATGGTAAATTTTTCACGGCCAGGATACACGGGCATGTGTATAGGCCATGTGGGTAAGTCAGAATGCTAAGGTTTTACACACGAGCTAGGGCCACGAGCGTGCCATAACTGTGTGATATTAGTCAATGTCGACCACGGACACAAGACACGAGCATGCCTTAGATGTACACGGTCATGTGACCCCTGTTTTGTTTAAAAGTTTCTCGAACGTGTGAAAGTTCCTAGAAAGATTTATATACTTCTCGAAAGTATGTTTAAGGCCTCATAGGGCAAGTTTGAGCAAGAGATACGTTTAAATGAAATTTTATAGCCCGTTTGAAGTATTAAGTAAGATTAAGCATGGTAATGCCTCGTATTCCGGTCTCAGTGTTAGACACGGGTAAGGGGTGTTACATTTAGTGGTATCAGAGTATGGTTTAGTCGGTTCTCGGACTAACCTAGTATAAGTAAGAGTCTAGCTATACATGCTATAGGTGGACTGTGATAGTGTGATATCTCTTGGCTCTAACGAAATTGTTTTGTTAAGACAAGGATGGTTCACAACCGATCTAAATCCAATAATGTTGTAAGTGATAATGAGGTAATTGAAATGCTCTTATGCATTAATGAGATTCAAAGAGGTATGAATAGAAGTATTTGACATGTGTGTGATAATGCATGAAATGAGAGTTATAAAGTGATAAGCTTATCTATATTGGCTGGATGTGCATAAGGTGTTATATACTCAACCTATTGGGTTAGGTGCATATAGTGAGTAAATTTACCCAGAGAATGGGGTATATGTGTATGTACGATTGTTTGAATGATGTATGATCAATATGTCTACATAGTTGAATCTCATGTGCGACGGTTAAAGTAGATGATGTATAATGTTTTTCTTTGTAACTCTGTATGAAATTACGAGTATTATGGTGTGAGAGTTAAACTGGGAAGTTTGAGTAAGTAGAATGCTGGGGATGAGTACGGTAGTTCAATGATAAGATGATGAATAAGACCATGGTTGGACCATGGCGATACATGTGATCCCATATAAGACCATGTTTGGGACATGGAATTGGAGACGATATGTGATCCCGTGTAAGACCATTCTGGGATATTGCATCGGCATCATCATGAATTCCCATGTAAGACCGTATCTAGGATATGGCATTGGCATTGATATGAGATTTCGTGCAAGACAATAGCGAGGCTATGGCATCGTGACGACTATAAAGTAATAGATGGGCTATGATGTTGTGATACGAGTAAGACCATAGTTGGACTATGGCAATCAAGTAAACGATGTATTTAAACCCGTAAGACATTCTTTAATTGATTAGTAATGGTAAGAGAAATTAGAGTGAAATGTTGAGTACTTTAGTAGATGTTAATGTAGAACACGAGTATGAGAAAGTCTCGATTGAAGTTGAATTACTTAGGATACTCAATCACTCACATGAGATGAGAGAGTCTGTATAAGACCAAGCTAAGGCATGGCATCAGCAAACAGGCAAGGATACTAAGTAAGTCTATGTCAAGACATGGCGTCGAGGGCGAGTTAAGAGATCCCATGTAAGACTATACCTAGGATATAGCATTGGCACTGAAATATATGTGAGATGAGATTCAGTATCCTCGGTCATACATAGTAATTCATCGGGCAAAAGAGTGAAGATTGAATGAGAAAGCAGAGAAGTCAAGTGAGTAAAGCTATTATTAAGTTATGATAGTTAGAGCTGACTAAGAGTATTATGCATGTTATGAATGATGAAGTTGAGATTATGTTTACCATATCAAAGTATGCTGATATGTGTGAATAATACAATATTTATGATATCACAATTCAGAATGCCTTGTATCACATTGATACATAATACTCTACTAGATAGAGTAATTTTTGTTCAACATGAGGTTGAAGTCCTAGAGGACTAAAATAAAAAGGTTATTAGTGAGGTACGAAATAAATAAGGTCCCGTATAAGACTATATTTGGGATATGGCCCCGGTAAGGAATAGGAGAATCGTGTAAGACCATGTTCAAAATATGGCATCAATACTTGATGTGGAAGTCCATATAAGACCACCTCGGGGATGTGGCATTGGTTTCATACCTACATGAATGACGATGAATATACATCTTGAACTCTCCTTGGTGATCAATGGGACATATAGATGAGTTTAGAGGTAGAAATGAGAATTGTACTAAAGTCATGTGAATGAGTGAAAATAGGCATTCGTGAACGAGTTGCAAGCAAATGAGTATAGAGTGTGGCACGATATGTGCTTAAGAAAGTTGATTGTAAGTAAGTATGTCTGAATGCTTTAACGATTGTATTGATTATACAATTTTAAAAACAAAGAGAAAGTTAGCCTAGGCTATTTGACTTAAGTGAGTAGGAAGCCTGAGATGTATGTTTATCGAGATCTTCTTAAATTGATGTTCATTAATGAAAGAAATTGTTAAGGAGTTTGAGGACGAAATGGTTAAAGAAACAATGTTTGAACTTTGAGAGTGTTAAATTATGATAACCATAGTTGTATGGATCATAATGATGTCTTTAAGTATTACGTGTTAATAACTTTTGCCATTTAGGGGTGATGTAGTTGCTTATCTCATGAATCGAGATCGTGTGAGAATGTTAGCTGATTGTGAAATCAGAATAAATGGTTGTTGATTTAGTAACTGGAATTGACATCCCTTTATCTCCTCGTAACCTTATTTTGGTAGTTTGAGGAAGAGGTTAGTGATGATTCTAGTATAAGGAGTGGAATCATGAGTTTCACGTTGTGTGATGAGTTTTTGGACAAGCCAAATAGAGTTAATGAATTCGATCAAGATGTCCCTGCTATCATGAGATATGATGATAGTAAAGGTTTTAGGTTAGCATAGCAAGAGAAGCTCAAATGAGAGTGTGCTTGAAATATGTTCTTGGTGTGGAGAAAAGAGTAGATTAATGTATTGAGATATGATCCAAGTTCTGTGTATATTTACGCATGAATCAGTGAAGAGAATAAAATTTTGTGTGAACGTGAACAGGGAGCATGATACAAAGATATACTCTTCAAAATATTCAACCATGATTATTGAGTTGAAAGCTATAGAAGGAACTATTAATTGAAAGTTCTAGTACTAAGTTTAGTCTGAATTGAGAAAAAGGAGTTGTTAGATTGGTAATCTAGAGACGATCACTTTTGTGTCTATGTTGAGAGTTAGATGTGTTGTAATGATCTATGGGAAAAATCGATGTGTATTTTCTGAATTGTTTTTAATGAGTGAGAGCATCTTATGAAAATGAGATAGTGGAAATGACTTGAGCTATTACCATGGTGGGTATAGTTATTATAATACTTCTCAAACAGTAGACATAGTACAGGTGTTTAAAAGATTCATTTTATGCAATGCAAGTTAGTTACTTGGTTGATCTTAGTTGGTAACATCCTAGTTTCAACAAGGTTAATGACTAGAGCGAGTCTTCTTTTCAGAACAAAAGGGTTGAAGTGAGTTAGTAAATGGTATTTTTAAAATTTAGGTTGAATAAGATTTCTGTTATTGATATTTCTTAATTGAGAAGAATTTGGAATGATGATGAATCTAGAACCTATACAAAAATTTTGGTATGAGATTTAATAATTCCATATCTACTTATGCAAGAATAAGGAAATACAGGTAGGTGCATAAATGTTTTAACAATAGAGTACATTTTATGATATTATTGAGTTTATGGTCAGAAGTAGTTGACTTGAGTTTCCAAAGCACACAATAGATTTTGAATTTGGATTAACCTGATTCTCAAAGAGGGGATGTCATTTGAATTGTAGTGAATTATGCGATACAAATTTAAATGATCATTCTTGACATGTACAGAGTTCCCAATTATTAGATTGTTGAATATATGCCCGGGAGGGAGAGTAATTTAGGTCTCAAGTTGTGCTTCGACCTTGTGTACTATAGCTCAAAGGTTGTTGGCGAGAGAAACTTGAGGACAAGTTGATTTGAAATTTGGAATAGTTGATGGGAACGTTTTAAGAATAATAATAGCATCTTCACCTAAAAAGATTTTCGGGGACGAAAATCCCTAAGGGGGAGAATTGTAACAGTTCGATTTAGGGGCTAGTCAAAACACTGATCTCAAAGTCACTAAATCGAGGATAGAGAAAATGATTTTCATGTTATTTTATAACATTATGTGTTATAACATGTTTATAAGGGTGCATGAAATTTTTGATGCCTTAATTTTAGCAATTTCTAGCTAAATTGTGAAAAAGGACTAAATTGCATAAAGTGCAAAATTTATTTTATTTGCTAGAGGTGCCAAATAACTATGAATTATAAATTGGAGGTTCCAAATGTGCAATTTGGCCTTGTTAAGTGAGTTAGCCGGTCAAAGGAAGTTAGGGGACAAGGGCATTAAATGTTGGTCATGTTAGGTGATTAAAAAGAATAAAATAAGATGAAATAAGCAAAAAGCTATCATTTTTTATTTATTCTCTTCATCCACCGAAAATGAGCAGCAAGAATGGGGTTTTTGAAGCTCAAAATTTCAGCAAGCCTTTCTCCTCACAAATAAGTGATTTTGATGACTTTTCTCGATAATTTTTGTACTTTTGGAGTCCCCAAAGCTTAAGCTAGATAATGAGGGGACTAATTTGTAACATGGTTGAGAGTCTAGGGACTTGTCATGAGAGAGGTTATGATGGTTGCTGAATTTTTATGGAAGAAAATGAATGAAAGGATGATGAGAAACAAGTTTTGTGAAATGTGTTGTCATGAAAAATACCTAATTGGACTAAAATGCAAAAGTTGTGATTTGTTCATTAAGGCATGAAATTGATGGAATTTTGAATAGTTGTAAGAGGATTAAATGTTCAGCTAGGCTTGTTTAATGTGAAAATGTGATGAAAATTTATTTACGAGCCTAGAGGAAAAATCGTAATTTTGCCAAAGAGTAGGGCACAATAGTCATTTTTGCCTAAAGTATTGATTATGATATATTATGATTTATAAGTGATTAAATCAGTATATTACATTGTTCTAGATCAAAGAAAATGAGTTTTGGACCTAAAACGGGTGAAAAGTGAAATGTGGGCAAAAATGTCCCTTTCAGCCCTTTCGACATCGAGGTAAGTTTATGTGCAAATGTTGTAATTACGTATGAGTTATTTTAATATTCCAATGTTGTGTGGAATGTATAATTACTCAATGAATGTTTGAAATGTCTTTTGATGAGTTGTTAAGAGAATTGAACCTAAGAATGGTAAGAAACGTAAATAGTATGAAGTGATGATAGTTAAGGTTCCGTGTAAAACCATATTGGAATATGGATTCGGTGAGAGATATTAAATAAGACCATGTCAAGGACATGGAAACGATGTGATACTTCGTATAAGACCTTGTCGGGGACATGGCATCTATAACATCCTGGTATTAGGGGCTCGGCATTTTATGTTTCTGTGTGTTTGGAATGATTTGTCTGTTAATTTGGTGTTTTTGGGGATCCCGGGAAGGCTCGGGGTTAAGCTTGATCCTTGGTGAAAATTTTGTTTTTAGGCATTTTAGAGGAGAACTAGCTGAGGTAGGCCTTAAGGGTAATTACTTGTGCTTGTTGACACAAGAAGTGGTGTGGTAAAGTGGCATGGAGACGCTACTTAGGATGCAGGAAGTGGTGTCACAAGGAAGCAGCAGGGGAAGAGATTCAAATCCTATGTGCCTCACTTTGAAGATTTATTTTTGGCACCTAGATGGGGAAAAGGTGGATTCGGTGGGGACTGTCCAAGGATAATGGTTGAATGGGTCAACATATTCAAATAGGTGGACAAGAATGCTTGAAGGGATTTGAATTGGTCAAACCAATTCGAATGAGTGAAGGGGAGTGAAAGTAGGAGCAAATCGAGGGATTTCAAGTTGGTGGAAGTGATGGCCGGAAGTGGGGAGCTTGAGAGGGGGATGATAATTTGGTTTTGTGCTAGTTGGGTGGTGTGCCAAAATTCTTGAGGTTGGAGGCACTTGATTCTTTTTTTTTTGCTCATTCGGTTATAAGGGGTGTGGTGTAGTGCCGTTTATATAGGTGTCTTTTGAGTGAGTGTTAAGCCGAAAATGTCTAAAGGGTCCTCCTTTTTCTTCTGCTCTTTAATCATTTGGTCTCATTTCCTTGTTGTTACCAAAGAAAATCGTAGCTCTCTACTCCCTTTCCCTCATCATTTTATTTTTTTCTTTATACATATTTTCCCATTTCATGTGTTAGTCGAAACTCCTTGAAGCCCTTGCCGAATCTTTTCTTCTTCTTTGCTCTTCTCTTAAGCACCATAACCTAACCTCCTCTCCTATCATCTCCTCTCTTTCCAAGCCAAAACCTTCTTCTCCTCTTCCTCTTATCTTCTCGTTATTCATACCTTGTGGAAGCCAAAACTTCTTGAGTGTCAACTGTAGGCATTCTCCCATTGTTTTGTCAGTAGCTGAATATAGCCTTCTAGAATGGCATCTCCTTGTTAATTTTGGTAAGGATTCTTCTTCTTCTTTTCTTTTCTTTCATTTGTTATTAGACCGAAGGTGCTGACTCGATTCCTTTGGGGCTTTAGCCGATTGTAGGGGGCTTATTCTTGAATTCTCTTCTTCATTTAACCTGTATTCGGGTGGTCTTTGGTAAGTGGGATGTTGGCTGATTGGGGATAAAAGGGGTCGCTTCTCATTTTGGTTTGGCTAAAAGGCCATTTCTTTTGTTCAGTGTTGGGAATCGATTCTAACTTGGTATTATCTAGGGACTCATTCAGTTTCATAAGCCAACCTTCGTGTATTCGATTTTTGTTGATCAAGCCGAATATCAAGAAGAGAAGTGCTAAGACTTCTTGTGTCACCAAAAGTTCATTTCCAAGCAGTTTAGCTTATTCATGTTAGTAAAAAAGGTAAGGAGCTACCCTTTGATTCTATTCGTTTGGTCATTCATTGTTTATTTGCCGCCTTAGTCTGATATCGTTGTTAGATAACCGTTGTTTCCGTTATAGTATTGTATTGACCAAAGATTCTCCATGGATGCAAGTGTCGGTGAATCAAAAGTAAGGGCGAACCCCTAGTCTCGGTTCCTAAGTTTAAAAGGCATTCTGTGTCGGTGATTTGAGACTTTCCACGGGTTGTGGTAGAGAGCCGACGTCTGCTTGGGATAGGCAGATAGTCATTATCCATGTTAGCGAAAGTGTCGATGTAGAGAGTCTAGTTCTACGTGTTATCAGGTGTGTGTACGTTCACACTTTACTTTAGTGATTTTGTTATTAACTGTGTTGGATGAAAGCCGAAATGACTAATTAGACAGTTGAGATACCCTCGTGGGTAAAGTTGGCAACACCAGGTAAGTACTTATACAGTTCTACATTTGATTGTATGAATGTATGATATAATTCACCATTCTGCTTTGGGAGCATATTTGCATTCATATCATTATGTCAATATGTGTATGGGCTTGGGATATGATGTGAAAGGGGAAGTGTGATTCTAAGACTGTCACTAGTGGTTTGGTACCACAGTGGGTTGGCCCCACATAATTTATCCAGTGACTATGTCTCAATAGTTTGGCACTACATAGTTTATTTTGTGACTCGCCCCAGTGGTTTGGTACCACAGTGGGTTTGTCCCATATATATATTATCAGGGATTGTCATAAGTGGTTTGGTACCATAGTGGGTTGGCCCCACATATTATATTTAGTGACTCTGTCACCAGTGGTTTGGAACCACCAGTGCTTTGGTACCACAGTAGCTTGGTGCCACGGGCGTTTGGCTGATTCAGTTGATGTAGAGGATGGAAAATTAGGTTGGTCTTGGCTGCATTGTATACATGATTAACATGTGGTATTATGTGGGTTTAAGGTCCAATTTGCGTTATACGGGGATTTACACACTGAGTCTCGGTGACTCACCCCTCTGCTGAATCTTGTAGATAATCACTAAATCGCGGGTTTGGAGCCGGGGCAGACTCGAGGTGGCCATGTACTACTGTTACTTTCGTAAACTTCGTATTTTATCTTGAACTTATTTTAATTCGGGTTTTATTATGTAATAAAGTCGCTTTAACTTAAATTTGGGTTTGGATTTAATGCTGATATTATATATTTGATATACTGTCAAATATGGAATTTTTCTAAAATTAAAAACACAAACAAACAATTTTCTAAGTGTTAACAAGAGAGGGCTTGCGATTAACTAAGTAATTAACTTGGTGGTAATACTAAAACTGCAACATTGTTTTCAATTATAACAATTCTGAAATTTTTTTAAGTTCGGTTTGATAAAACAAACCTATTTTCAAATCCTAGTTGTTCTAATAAGAAGATGGTAAGATATTAACTAACGGGATTTTAAATATTTCTCAAGATAGGAACACCATTCAAAAATTTTCTATGAAGTATGATTATTGTTTTAAAAACTACCTTTCCTGTAACAGACCAGATTTGGTCATAACGTATTGATCGGGTTTGGGGTGTTACAATTGTGGTATCAAAACCAGGTTCAAAAACTTGGCTGTGGGCATAAGGTTCAAAAATGTTTTCAAAAGTTGGTTTAGAAAATGGTTTAGAAAAATAAACGTTTTCTGGAAGCATGGCACCCAAGTCTCCAGTACCAAATCCGCACGGTAAGTCTTCTGATTGTTGGTTGTTTTACATGAAGTAATTGTAATGTGAGATGATTGTTAGTACTAAAAAACACAACTTTAGATACTGAAACCTTAAGGTATATCCGTATTTGCAAGAATCTACTACTGATGCTATTTCATAAGACTACTCTGTAATAAACAGTGAAAGAAATTACTAATTCATAAAACTTTTAATCAGATAAAGTCGAATCGGTTATCATGAGTGCAAGAGGACATGGGCGTGGTGTGCGCGGCCATGGTAGAGGCCAGGGTGTTGGCTCTGAACCCTTAGAATCAAGACATAGGCCGGAGGGTGAGGTACCAGAATCACCAGTTGCGAGAGTGAAATTTCAGGACCAAACTGGCGGAGATGATGCACGGTGTCTCAGGCTATGTTACATGTTTTGGAGAGAGTTGCTGGAGCAAGCACAGGATTGGTAGCTTGAAAATCTATGTTTGAGAGACTCCGAGCCAATGAGGCTGAAATGTTGAACGGATCCAAGGTGTCTGAGCGACTCCGAGCCAAGGTGTGGCTCCTAACATAGCGGAGCACTGGCTAGAAGTAGTTGAACGGATCATGGACGACCTTGATTGTACTGCAGAGGAAAAACTAAAAGGGGTAGTGTCTCTCCTTCGAGATGAGGCGTAACAATGGTGGCTCACGGTCAGAGATGGTACAGCAGTGGACCGCATTACCTTGACTTCTTTAAGTCAGCATTCCAAAGGAAATACATTGGGTCGAGCTATGTCGATGCTCAGCGAAAGCCATTCCTAAATTTGGTTCAGGGGAGTAAGTCAGTGGTCGAGTATGACGTGGAATTCCTACGTATGAGCCGTTATGCCCGGTGTATCGTGGCAACCGATCATGAGCATTGTGTCCGATTTGAAGATGGCCTGATGGACGAGTTACAAGCACTGATAGCTCCGCAATAGGAAAGAGAATTTGTTTTTTTAGTAGAGAAGGCTAAGATAGCCAAGGAGGTGAAGCGGTCCGAAAAGTAGAATCAGGATAGGGACTGAGGTAGGAAAAAAGAATTTTGGGTCATCGGGATCTGCTGGGGGTTTCCAGAAGAGGCCTAGGTTAGATGGGCAGAGTTGTATGGTGAAGCCTGCTGCTATTAGTTGGCCTCAAGCAGTGTGCTTGATGTGGGAAGTCTCATGCGGGAGAGTGTTGGGCAGGTAATAGAGGATGTTTCAGGTGTGGATCTATGGATCATCGGATAAGGGACTATCTGCAAGAGCCAAATAGAGTGTGGTTGGTGAGTCAGAAATATGTTCAGCCTGGAAGAGGTGGTTAGCAGCAACAGAGAGGTCGTGGTTCGGCTAGGGGTGGAAATGGTTTTGGCCGAGGGCGTGGAGCACTAGGTAGAGGTGCTGGGAGTACATATGTGAGACAGCCTGGGTTGGTCTATGCAGCTAGACGCCAAGAGGAGGGCGATGCACTGGACGTCATAAATGGTACCTTCCTTATTTTTGGTTTACCCTTTATTGCACTGATCCATATTGGGTCGACACATTTTTATGTTGCTTGTACTGTGTTTGGAACTCTGAACATAGAATCTGAGATTGCTTCTAGAGAGATGACTGTACTTAGCCCTTTAGGACAATCTATAGTGGTGAACAAACTCTTTAAGGGTGTGCTTTTAGAAGTACAAGGGATAGTCTTCCCGACTGATTTGATGGAACTGCCGTTCGGCGAGTTCGATTTGATCTTGGGCATGGATTGGTTAGTGAAGTATCGAGCGAACTTGGATTGTGCTGCTAAATGCATGGTGTTAAAGACTCCCGAGGATGATAAGGTGCTAGTGGTAGGCGAAAGAAGGAATCAATGTACAAATTGAACCATCACATAGATAATTTACCAATGATACACAATTTTAACTATATCTAATACTCACATAGCATTCCATTCATCTACTTTCAATTTCACCAACCATATAGGTATCATACATACCTTTGCCAACACTTAGTTACTCACTAACCATGCTATCCAACCATCACATAGATAAAGACACAACTAAGCACATTATCAATCTCAACCACATACTTAAATATCTATTCATTCAACTCTTAAATCTATCATCAACCACATAGGTTCAAACGTACCTTGGTCAACACATAGTTACTCACCATTCATACTACTCAATTTCTTGATATTACCTCTCGTTCAACCTTTGCTATTCCTTTGATAAATTCGTACACTTAGTGCCAATTTCATAACCAAAACATAATTATCATCGCACACTTAGTGCCAATATGTTAAACCGAACTTATATCGGTATCGCACACACAGTGCCAATTCGATAAACTGGAGCTTCTATCTTTTCGCACACACAGTACTAATCATTAAAGCCGTAGCTTCTATCGTTTCATACACAGTGTTAATCAACTCTGTATCAACACAATTTCGCACACTTAGTGCCTCAATACTCGAACTCGTACATAATACATTCTATTCCATTATATACATTCATTCATTATTCACCACATAGATACTAGTTTAATAGCAAGTATTATATCCGAACTGACCTCGGACGTCGATATATCGAAACGGTCAATTAATCAAGCACTTTGTCTTTGCCTCGATCTCGACCCGAACCTCTCCTTTCTTGGTCTATACACATTCAAATTCAACTCATTCAATCACCAATTCATTCAATTTAGTCCACACACACTTATTTAGGGCATTTTATAAAATAGCCCTTACCTTTTCACATTTGACACTTTAGTCCTTATTTCATCAAATCACAAAATACACAATTTCAAATCACATATGCTTAGCTGAATTCTTCCCATGCTAATACAAGCCCATACATTTCATTTATTTCTCATTTTAGTCCTTCAATTTACACTTTTCTCATTTTGGGACAATTTACTCAAATTTACCAAAATTTCAAAAATAAAATATGTTTATCTTTCACCTATCTTTCATATTTCATCATCAAAAAACACATAGCTCAAACATTCATCAATGGCATATCTCAAAATCACTATCAATTTCTAAAATTTAAGCATGGGCTGCTAGAGCACAAAGCAGCAATCACGAAAACATAGAATTTATCAAAAATCGAACAAAACTCTTACCTCAATCTAGCTAAGAGTGTGCTAAAACCATGAAAGCCTCAAACCCTATTTCCTTTCTCCATTTTCGGTGGGAAGATACATGAAAAAGATGAACATTTTGACTTCATTTTGTTTATTATAACATTTATAATTGATTTCCAATCTTACCCTTAATGAAATAAACATTTAAGCTTATAATGGTTGGTTATAAATGTCCATCTACCATCCACTATCTAAATAATGGGCTAATTGCCTTATAAGGCCTCCACATTATAAAGAGAACCACAATTAAACACTTAATAATCAGCACACAACATTTTACACTTTATGCGATTTGTCCTTTTTGTTATTTAAGCACTCAAACAATAAAATTTTCACACAGAAATTTCACATAGACTTAATCTCATATTGCAAATAAAAAAATAATATTAAAATATTTTTTTGACCTCATATTTGTGGTCTCAAAACCACTGTTCTAACTAGGGTATAAACTAGGCTGTTACAAGGCAGGCCATTTTAGAACTCTTTTGTGCAATAAAGTAGATACAATTTTGCCAAGGCATTATTGACAATAAGGGTCGATTCTGGGTAATCCCGACCTTCCGAATCAACATCATTTTGTCCTTCTACTTTGTCATAGTATCTTTGCCATAGCATATTTAGTTGTTTATTTCTTTGTTTACATTCTATTCGGATAATCACTCTCGTTAATGCCATTACATTTTTGCTCACTTTTGCCATAACATTTCTAATTATTCATCAGTTCCATCTATCGTATACATCATCATTCCATTGAATTAGCATTGAATACTTACATAAGTTTACCATAGCATTAATTGCATTTTATTATAATAACTGGACTACTTTTGTGCCTCAATCTGATCCTTGTGGGAACAATACTCACTCATCACTTTATTACTTGATCCAATGTGCATACTTGCACAATTCGCATATCATTTCACACGCGACAACACTTAGTGCTACCGATTCAACCTTAATTTTATTCTCAATAGAGTGATCACCGCTATTAACATTCTAATTAACTTCATTTCTAGATTCGCTCGACATCATTCAACTATAAAACAAAAACATTATAATTTGCATCCAAATTTTAACTCAAACTCGACTCAACTTTGGCATGTACTTTTAGACTCAATTTTAAGCTAGATATAGTTCGAGAATTGGCTAATCCAATAGATCTAATACAAATAAAGTTAACACTCCTTACCTATTCTAGTCGTTTGATCGTTGTTTTGTCGAGTCTTAAAATTTATATAAAGAATGATCGAACTTGGAAACTAACTAAGACAACGATGGAGGCAAGCGCATCTATCGAGCAGTAGTATAGTTTTGGCAAGACCGGTATGTTGAATCCCAGGGGAACCAAAAGTACTAATACTAATTCTCTTTCTATTATTTAGCCTAAGAATTAATGGAATATGTTGTTTAATCTAAATTAACTAACTACTAAACTAAAGACTTTAAGACAAAGAAAAATGAGATTGAGAAAATAACTTGAGGAAAAACCAATTGATTAAGACGACACCCAAGGAAGAATCCATCTACACTTCACTTGTTATCTAACACTGAACCAGACAATTTATTCACTTGACTTGATCCATAAGATTCCCTAACATATATTAATCCCTCTCTCGAAGCGACTAACGTCTAACCCTAAGTTGATTAATTGAAATCTCTTTCTAATTAAAACCCCTAAAATTGCATTAACTCGATCTATGGACTCCCATATTAGGTTTCACCCTAATCCTGTAAAATCTCATCACCCTATCTCTAGGCGCGCGATCAACTTCGCTTAATTATGCTAGATCTACTCTTAGGTAGAGACTTTTGCTCCTCCACCTAAGCACGTCATATTGAATTAATATCCCGAAAATATCAACACAAGAATTAAGAACACATAACTAAGAACAAGTCAAATAATTATCATATAGTTCAGCAAACAATAATAAGATTCATCTTAGGTTTCATCCCCAAAAGGTATCTGAGGGTTTAATTCTTAATTGTAAAAGAAAACATCTCAAAAGAAAAGATAAAACAAAATATAAGAAATCCCTAAAACCCCCTAAAGGAATTGAAAGAGAGATCCTCCGTCTTGAGTATAATCTCAGCTTTTTGAGATGAATCAACTGGCTATCTTCGAGTAAATCTCCACAAATCTACCTTCCTTGGCCTAGCTGGACGCCTATCCAAACGTACCCCTCAAGGTTGGCGTCTAGTGCCTTTATATATGCTTTTGGAATATGTTTCTTTGCCTTTAAGTACCCTAAATCGACTAAAACTCTTTTTTCCTGTGATAGGGACATGCTTGTGTGGCACGTTCGTGTGCTTCGATTGTAGGCTATGGTTGAGTCTGATGATGAGGCATGGCCGTGTGTTTTGGGTCTCATGTCGTGTTCTAGTCTATCAATGAGGCATGGTCTTGTGGTCATGGGCCCAAGCCGTGTCGATTTCTATTTTGGCTCAATTTGTTTCGTTTTAAGCCTGTTTCTCGTTCTTTTCATCTTTCGATGCTCTCTTGCGTATAAAACATGAAAACAACGGATTAAGAGCACCAAATTACATATGTCAAGGCTTAAATCATCCAAAAGCATGCTAAACGTGGGCCTAAAATATGTTACTTTTACGGTTTATCAAATACCCCCACACTTAAGCTTTTGCTTGTCCTCAAGCAAAATTCTCAACTTACAATTAAGATGAACTTTCCACAATTCATAATTCTCATTAACCATGCCTAATCATAATTCATAGACAATTCATACATGGATAATTTAATTCAAAGACTCCTAAAGATTCAAACAATTCTAAGTCATATATTTGTAGCACGAAAACATAGGTGTTTCCCCTTATCTAAATAATTACCTTTGATTCAAAACTGATAAGGATTGACATCCTCGCTAAAGATTTACTCAAAGCACTCGAAGTGCTTAAGGTTCAAGAATAAGCACTCATAAGTCAAACCTGAAAAGTTAATCCCATAGGCTTACCTGAAAATCAAATCTCCACCATTGTAATATGAGATGATACACAAATCAAAAGGTCTTTAACAGGGTTGTAATGGGGCTTAGGTTAATGGTGTGGATAAAGGCTAAATTAGAAGGGTTAGAATCGATATTGAATTGACAAATTACCTGACTTTAGAAAAATGAACTAATAACCTAAATAATTATATCACACCAAAATTTAAAATACTAATAATATGAGCTTTTTCTTCAAGATGTTGAATTTAAACATGTAAGCTCTTAGAACATAGAACTAATAATGAATACACTTCATTGTTATTAAGAACAAGTCAATAAATAAATAATATATGAAAGAACTTTATCAACTGAAATAAAGTAATTAGGCAACTGATCAAATCAACTCTCGATAGAAGGGTAGTCAAAGGAATGGTGATAACAAATACAAGCGGGGTTTTGGGTTTATATTAGTGGGTGAATCAATAAAAAGGGTTGTTAGGATCAAAGAGGTTCACTAGGGGTTAATTATGTAGGTAGGATTTTTAGTGGAGTGAGTGGGTTAAAACCTAGGTGCCTTTATCATCTCAGTATATCAAATCAATAATGTGGTCTTGACATGTATAATCGAGGCAAGTACTAGAATAACAATTCAGTGTTGACACACTCATAATCAATAAAGTTAGTATGAAAAAGAATATATGCTCTATAAGGCTCAAATCTCACAAAAATTATGGGTTTTTGACATCAATCCCTGTAAATTTCAAACTTCAAGGTAATATTCAAATTCAGTTCAACAACCTAGAAAATTTTTTATTCTTGAAAAATAGACTTATCATGCTTGATTCTCTAGTATCTTAAAGTTTAAATCATCAATGCACAATTAACTATGACTTAATCCAAAACATATTAACAAAAATCATAAATAAGGAAAATTCATCCTAATTATAATATTAGAAACTTCATCCTAATTATAATATTAGAAACTTACTTTAGAATAAAGCATAATTTAGGTATTTTCAAATAATACTATAGTTAACCCCCCACAATTAAGTTGTACATTGCCCTCAACGTACAAAGATAGATAATATTCATAAGAAAATCAAAAGATATGGGGAGAAGTGAAACTTCCCGAATTATGGATTAGTTCCTTGGAGGATACGAAAAATATATTGGATGTGTCATCTTTTGGTGTGGTGGTTATTAACGAGCTCTACACTAGATGAAGAAATTGGAGAGCTCGTGAAGAATTAGCCAGGAATTAACAATAGAGATTCAAAATATACGAAATAAATATTTAAAGAAAAGCAAGCTAAAGTGAAGGAAAATAAAAAGCAAAATAAACTTATAAGAAAAGGTAAATGGACTAAGGAGTCCTTATTGTTGATGGTTCGCGAGGTGGGTGTGAATCCTAAGGCTGTGTTCAGGTAGTGGTCATGGTTCCGGTGATTCCCTATCATCCTTAAGAATCTAAAACCAAGAAACTAAAATAAGATAAAATGAATTAAGCAGAAGAGAAGTATAGATAAGGAAAATAAAGGAAAGATTAAAGAAAAATAAGTCCGAAAAGGTCTCAAAGACCCTTGGCTTGTCTATTATATGAAGCGGCCGGCATGAAGTTATGTAGGTCAATCCCCCATGGGGAGACTGTGCTTTGATCCTTCCGCTTCTTCAGCATAGTTGTCGTGGCCAAGGGTTTTGAAAGATGAATGTGAATGAAAATGAAAGTGAGAACCAAAAAGGTGTAGAAAGAGGGGTTTAGGAGTAAGTGGAGAGGGGAGAAGGGGTGGTGGTTTAAATAGATTTTCAACTCTGATGCCTCCCCATGCCCGTGTACCATGGGTGTGTTGAGTCACGTGGCCTCCCCACACGCCCATGTTATGGATCGTATCATTTTCCCACGCTTTTGTTCAAATTGCCACGCCCATGCTTGGTAAGTCAGTGTCGACCACGGTCACCTCGCACGCCCATGTTTTGTTTTCCAGTACTGTGTATAAACTCATAATGTCAGCCACGGCTGCATCGCATGGCCGTGGCATGGTAGTTGGGTCCGTGACTTGAAAATTGATTCGTTCTGACTCATACCATCTTTGCTATGTCAGTACGAAGATTCGATGCATCCATACGGCCATGACCACGACCAGTGTGTAAGGCCATGTGGCATGTAAATCTGCCAAAGAAAAAGAAAAGAAAAGAAAGGAAAAGAAAGATTGTAATAATAAATAGGGTTAGTGCTCGGGTTACTCTCGAAAAGCGCTCATTTAAAGTCTTAAGCTCGACTTTCCTCTCACTTGCATATTCAAGGGGGTTTGAGGAGTTGAAAATCCTTCCTCGTGTTAGCAGTTCCATTATCATGAAAGAGTTTAAGACGAGTAGCGTTTATTCTCAAAGTGCCAAAAATAGGATTACTTACCTCGACTATTTCGTATGGGAAGACATTGATTACCTTAAAAAGGATTTCCTTGCTTGTGTTAGGATTAGGTGGAGATATTCGTGGGTCTTCTTTGTCTAATAGTAACTGATCTCCGATTTTGAACTTGTCTGCCTCTTGAAGTGGCTTTTATTCTTCTTCGTGTATCCCTAGTTTTTCTTTAAGATGCGTCTTCTCCTCTTCTAGTTCATCGATCTGAATCCCTTGTTCCTTGTGAGTTATTTCCTTGTTGGCATAGGGTTTAGGATCAAACTTAGTTGTGTTTTTTTGTGGTGCTTCCTGAAAAGAAGGGTTAACTGAATGGTTATCAAAAGAATTTACTTTCTCACCTTGGTTATTCGATGTTCTAGATGAATCGAGGGCTTGAACAGTAACTATCTTGTCACCTACACAGAGTATGAGTTCACATGCGTCAACATCAATTTTAGTCCTGACAGTTGCTAAGAATGGTCTTCCTAAAATTAGGTGGATCGTGTTGTCCTCATCCATGCCTAACACAACAAAATCTATTGGGAATACGAATTTATCAATCTTCATGAGTACATCTTCGATTATATCCCTAGTAATTCTAATAGTTTTATCAGCTAATTGAATGCTTATCCTAGTTTGTTTGGGTTTCCCTAGACCTAGTTGTTTAAACAATTTATATGGCATGACATTTATGCTTGCCCCTAAATCAGTTAATGCATTATTAATAGAAAAACTACCAATTAAGCATGAAATTGTAAAACTCATTAGATCTTTTAATTTTTATGGTAGTTTGTTTTGCAACATTGCTGAGTAGACTGCATTTAGTTCCACATGTGATTTCTCGTCTATCTTCTGCTTATTTGTTAATAGCTTCTTTAAAAATTTCCTAGAATCTGGCATCTACGAAAGAGATTCAAGGAACGGTAAGTTAATATGTAATTTCTTTAAAAATTTAAGAAACTTACCGAACTGTTCCTCTGTGTCGTCTTTTGTTTTTGCTTGGGGATATGGTATGCAAGGTTTGTACTCTTTAATTTCTGGTTCCGGCTTGTTGTTGACCTCAACCATATCCTCTTCTACCACCTTCTTTTGGTTTGAATTAGGAGCTTCTAACCCTTCACTATCTTCAGCTGTTATGGCTTGAACTTGTTCCCTAGTGTTAGTCTCGGTGTTGCTTGGTAGTCTCCCTGTGGTCTCTTAGAAAGTTGCTTAGCAAGTTGCCCAAATTGTTTCTTGACTTCCTGTGACAACATTTCAAGTTTTGTTTTTACCTTTTGGAAACGTGTTTTTGTGGCTGCTATAAATTTGTCAGCATCTCCTCAAGGTTCGGCTTCTTTTCCTGTGGGTAGGGCTATTGTTGGATGTTTTGGGATGGTTGTTGCCTTTGATTTCTTTGACCGCCCCATGAAAAATTGGGGTGGTTCTTCCAACCTGGATTATAAGTATTACTATAAGGGTTATTGTTAGATCGAAAATTGTTAACCATATAGTTCATTTGTTCACTCTCCATGCCTTGTCCGTAGGGTGGGTACTCAGGATTCACCACGCCTTCACTTGCGTTGCACTACATAGCTGGATGTACCTGCGAAGAACCATATAAACCATCAAATTTTTTATGTAGCAACTCTACCTGATTTGATAACATGGTTACTGCATTGAGGTTGAAAACTCTGGCTACTTTGGCTGGCCTGGTCCTTGTAACTTGCCACTAATAGTTATTCAGTGACATCTCCTCCATAAACTTGTAGACTATTTTAGGGGTTTTGTTATTCAGAGTTTCGTCGATGGCTGAATCAAGTAATTACCTTATTGAGGGATTCACACCGTTGTAGAAAGTTTGAACCTATAACCATAAGGGTAATCCGTGGTGTGGGCACTTCCTCAAAAAATCTTTGTATCTCTCCTATGCGTCATAAAGTGTCTCTAAATCCATTTGCACAAAATAAGAGATGTCATTCCTCAACTTGGCCGTTTTAGATGGTAAAAATATTTTAATAAAATTTTTTCGATCATTTGGTCCCATGTAGTGATTGATCCTCACGGAAGAGAATGTAACCACTGTTTGGCTTTATTCCTCAAAGAAAATGGAAATAACCTAAGATGGATGGCATCATCAGGAACGCCATTTATTTTGAAGGAATCACATAATTCTAGAAAAATGTGTGTTAGGATCCTCATCCTACAAACCATCAAACTGAACAAACTCTTGTATCATTTGTATAGTGTTAGGTTTCAGTTCAAAATTATTTGCAGCAATAGTAGGCCAAACAAGACTTGACTCAGTTCCTCTTAAACTAGGTTTAGCATAATCATACATAGTACGTGGAGCATGATGTTCTGCTGCCTCTGGAGGTAGCAGATTGTTTTCAGCCATCCTTTCAATAGGATTGGTTTTGTCTTCTTGCTCTTCTTCTATGTAGTTTAAGCTTCACCTTATTTCTCTGTGATTTCTGTGAACGGTACCTTCGATGTCACTATTGTAAAGTAGAGGTCCTATCGGGTTCATTCTATTCATAAACTAGAGGTACCTGAAAGGAACAAAAAAAGAAAACTTAGAAAAGCAAAAATTTAATTTAATTTCAAAAATAAAATATGGCTAAAGTAATAAAAATTAAGCGTTCTTAATATTTCAGTTCCCGAACAACGGCGCCAAAAACTTGATCATTGTTTTGTCGAGTCTTAAAATTTATATAAATAATGATCGAACCTGAAACTAACTAAGACAACAATGGAGGCAAGCGCACCTATCGAACAGTAGTATAGTTTAGGCAAGACCTATATATCGAATCCCAAGGGAACCAAAAGTAATAATACTAAATCTCTTTCTATTATTTAGCCTAAGAATTAAGGGAATTTGTTGTTTAATCTAAATTAACTAACTACTAAACTAAAGACTCTAAGACAAAGAAGAATGAAATTGAGAAAAAAACTTGAGGAAAACCAATTGATTAAGATGACACCCAAGGAAGAATCCACCTAGACTTCACTTGTTATCTAACACTGAACCAGATGATATATTCACTTAACTTGATCTATAAGATTCCCTAACATATATTAATCCCTCTCTCGAGGCGACTAATGTCTAACCGTAGGTTGATTAATTGAAATCTCTTTCTAATTAAAACATCTAGAATTGCATTAACTCGATCTATGGACTCCCATATTAGGTTGCATGCTAATCCGGCAAAATTTCGTCACCCTAGCTCTAGAGCGCGCAATCAACTCCACTTAATTATGCTAGATCTACTCTTAGGCAGGGACTTTTGCTCCTCCACCTAAGCAAATCATACTTGAATTAATATCTTGAAAATATCAAAACAAGAATTAACAACACATAATTAAGAACAAGTCAAATATTTATCATATAGTTCAACAAACAATAACAAGATTCATCTTAGGTTTCATCTCCCTCAGGTATCTGAGGGTTTAGTTCATAATTGTAAAAGAAAACATCTCAAAAGAAAAGATAAAACAAAAGATAAGAAATCCCTAAAACCTCCTGAAGGAATTAAAGGAGAGATCCTCCGTCTTGAGTATAATCTCGACTTCTTGAGATGAATCAACTGCATATCTTCGAGTAAATCTCCACAAATCTGCTTTCCTTGGCCTAGCTGAATGCCTATCTAAACATACCCTTCAGGGTTGGCCTCTAAGGTCTTTATATAGGCTTTTGGAAATTGTTTCTTTGCCTCTAAGTACCCTAAATCGACTGAAACTGTTCTTTCTAGCAGCAAGGACATGCCCATGTGGCACGCACGTGTGCTTCGATTGCAGGTCATGGTCGAGTCTGATGATGAGGCACGGCCTGTATGGTCATGGGCCCAGGCTGTGTCGATTTTTATTTTGGCCCAATTTGGTCTATTTTAAGCCCGCTTCTCGTTCTTTTCATCTTTGGGGCTCTCTTGAGTATAAAACATGAAAACAACGGATTAAGAGCACCAAATTACATAATTCAAGGCTTAAATCATCCAAAAGCATGCTAAACATGGGCCTAAAATATGTTACTTTTTACGATTTATCATCGTTGAACTCAAGTAATAGAATGCTACAAAAAAATATAAATCAATTACATGCAATTTGTTATTCAAAATCTGAATCAAATATCTGTACATCACATATGATTAAGTATAACATGTAATTCAATTAATTTCATATTTATATTAAGCTTACGAAAGCTTAAAATCAACCTGGTATCAAACAGGGATCATTTGGAAACAAAAAGAAAAAGATAGGAAAAATCTATAAACAGGGATTACACAATTGTATCCCTTGACAATGTAAAAGGTTGAGGCCGTGTGGGATGGGACAAACGGTCATGTCAGGAAGCCATGCAACAGGCTGACGCCATGTAAGGCTAGAGTCACATAGTCATACGAACAAATCGTGTAACCTATTGAAGCCATGTAGGTCAAAAGTGCAAATACACAAAAGATGTCACACAGTCGTGCGCTAGGCCATGTGTCAATACGTGTATACCTAATGAAACCATTCAATACAAGTATTCTACCTATAACGCCCCAAATTTGGGCCTAGAAGAATTGGGCCCATTGGGATTTGGGTCTTATAAAATTTTTAAGTGAACGAGGAAATGACAATTAGCATATGGGCTTTGGGGTTAATGAATTTGGAGTGTCTAGGGGTGTTGGAGATGTCCTGGGATCAAGTAAGGGTACATGAAAAATTTTGGTTTTAGCCCCAAGTGAATAGTGACTTCAGTTAGTAGGCCTTTTTAATAAATGAAGAAGAAATAGGACACAAATGGGCTTGTGGTCCAATGGCAAGTGGCGTCACTTGGGGAGCTACAAGGTGGCATGAAGAGGTCCAAGGTTCGAGCAGAGGTAAGGCATTTTTGGAGTGTTTATTTTGTATAGTGGACGGCCAGAGTTGTGGGGAATTAGAACTCTTTCGTTGGAGTGTTTGACTTGATCTTGTGAACTGATAATGGAGAGAAATTCGGATAAGGCTAAGGTGTTATCAGGGAGAAAAGTTAGGAGCTGAGAAGTGTGAAGAGTTGGTGCCATTTTGGGAAGTGGAGAGTGTATAAATTCAGCTTAGGAGGGTAGATGAGTGCCATTTTTGGGTCTTTTAAGGGGTATTACGAATTTACATTGTGAATTTTGGCATTTGGAGAGTTTTGCAAATAGGTCAGTCTTTCTTTTCTTTACCGAATTCATTGAAGGGTTCCTTGGGTTCTGTCAATTCTTCCTTTTCTCCCCGTCAGCAAATTCTTTTGTTTGCTGAAAAGAAAACCCATCATTCTTTTTGCCAAAGTTCCTATTAAAGTTGTGTTCTTCTTCTTTCTCTGAAAGCCAAATTCCCCTATAGCCAAATTCTCTTCTTTGCTGAATTACCATCATCCTTCTTTGCCGAATCTCTACTCTTGTTGAACCCTTGTTGTTGTTTCTCCACCTCAATCATTTGTTATCTACTCTTAGTCACGTTTGGAAGCCAAATCTTGTTCAGTAGCTATCTAAGCCACAAGATCAAAGGAAGATTTCGGTAAGAGCTTAGTTGAATTTTTTTTATTAAAAGCCGAAGGGCTATCTAACCCCTCTTTGTCGCTACCATGTACTAACAAGGGTGAGGCTCAGCAATCGCAAGTGCGGTAGGATAGGATTGTGATAAGGCAGTAAGTATTCTCGATTTAGTTAAAGTTTTAATAAGTGACCGAATCTATTGTGGCTCATAGGGGTGACTTATGATCAATATGGGTCACTTAGTTTTGACGATATAGGTGTTTGGGTGCAGATCTAAAGGATAATCGCCAATAGTAGCAAAGGAAGGGCTACTAGAACGTAAGGCACACGGTAAGGTTACAATGGGGTTTCGGTTTCGATAAGTTTATATTAAGTTATGATTAATCGTTAGGTGATGTCGATTGTAGGTTCGTGACTAAGGGGTTTACAGCACGCGAGGTTACCAGGTGTGTACAAACACTACACACACGATATCAGCAATGCCGAAAAGTCAAAAAGCCGAAAAGCCGAAAGTGGCTAAATGGGCCTGGTGGGCCCTGAGGCTAAGTTTGATGAAATGGTTTGGTTGGTTATACGAATTGAATTAGACATGTATGATACATGATGTGAATTTGTTTTGGGCCTATTTGGAAATATGACGAGACTTGGGCCTGATGGGCCGTAATGATGTAATTTGGGTTTGATGAGCTTTATGGTGACATAGACAAGTATGCTAGGGTTTATGGACCTTAGGCCTAGTTTGAAAAACTCTTAGATTCCATAAGACTTTCTAATAATTAAACATGTCCGTAAACAAGTCGATGGGTTGGAGTGTGGCAACGGGCATACGCATGTCTAGGATTGGATCTAGGGAGAGCTTGGTACTTAAGCGGCCCTAGTGGCCCACCTCCTCTTCTCTAGAATCCTACCTGGTGCGCAGTGTCAGTTTACTTTAGCCGCGAGGACTTATTGATGGGCCAAAGTTCATAGCTAAAACTCGAAAGGGACCGAAATATCCCTGATTTGCGAAATTACCAAAATACGCCCTATTTACGAATTTATCGAAATACCCCTAATTTGTAAAATTACCAAAATACCCCTGATTTGTAAAATTACCAAATACCCCCAATTTGTGAAATTACCAAAATACCCCCGATTTACAAAATTATCTAAATACCTCTGATTTGTGATATTATCAAAATACCCCAGTTTACGAAATTATCAAAATACCCCTGATTTACGAAATTACCAAAAATACCCCTATTTTGTGAAAGTACCAAAATACCCCTATTTTGCAAAATTACAAGATACCATTATTTTGCAAAATTACCAAAATACTCCGATCTATGAAATTACCAAAATACTCCCGACTTGCAAAATAAACAAAGTACCCCAGATTGAGAAATTACATAAATACCCCTGATTTGTGAAATTACCAAAATACCTTCGGTTTGTGAAATTACCTAAATACCCTCAATTTGTGAAATTATCGAAATACCCTCGATTTGTAAAATTACCAAAATACCCCCAGTTTGTGAAATTACTAAAATACCCCTGATTTGAGATATTACAAAAATACCCATATAGGGTAGAATTACGAAAATAACCCTAGGTAGTGAAATGACGAAAATACCCCTATGTGATGAATATAAGTTTATGGATGTTACTTGTATGTTTGATGCATTCATATGATATTCTACTTAGGATGCATATGGGTGGGAATTATGGTACGGAGGAAGATTTGAGGATCGCATGGCCGTATGGTATGGATCCATCGCATGGCTTTTAGGTATGGATCCACCCATTTTTTGAATCGATAATGTTACCGAGGGTAGTGTGCCATTAGTATGGGCTTCGTGCTGTAATTATGGGCTTTGTGCCAATACCGATGGCTTTGTGCTGTTATCATGGCTTTGTGCCAATCATGTTTACCGTGGCTATGTGCCTAACATATATATATTGATGACTCAGTGTCAATATTTGAGGATCACATTGCCGTATGGTATGGATCCAGGATCGCATGGCCGTATGGTATAGATCCACCGGAGGCTTTAAGCCCAATATTTGATTAGCAGCTTTGTTGCAACGTTCGGTTAGTACCACAATTGGGCTACCCTTGGTGTGTAGCGGAGGGTGGGTCGAGCTAGAATTCCCCACAGGAGTCATAAGGTTGGAATGGAAATGGTGTGTGTAGCGGATGGATTTTTGGGGTGGGTTTTGCATTATTTGTTTGTGAATGATACGATATGATATGATATGAGGTCATTATGGGCTAAGCCCAAGACCACCGATTTTGATAGGGCTTAGGCCCAACGTGAATATTTGTAAGTGATTTGTTTGCCAAGGGTTGTGCACTCGAGTTTCAAAACTCACACCCCTTTAATTTAATGTTTCAGGTAATCCCGAATAGACGACTCGACGTGGGAGAGGACTCGGAGGCGGCCACACTACAAGAGGCTTGAAATTTTCATTTATTTGTTTCAAAATACATGCTTTTATTTACTTAATTTTCAGTGGACGTAATAAGACCTTGTTCTCCGTTTTGACTTCAGATTTAATTTGGGTTTTGAGATTAAATGTTTATTTAATTATTAAACCTAAGTAAGCTCTTATGTTCAAACTTTGTTTACTAAATGCTTAAAATAATAAAATGGGTTTTTTATCTTTAATTAATAATTCTATTAGATTTTGGGCTTTTGGGACTTAATTTCATAATTAGCAAAACCGTTTTGAATTGTGCCTTTAATGTGACATTTCAAATTTGGGCCTAACTTCTAGGCCGGGTTTGGGGTGTTACAATTGTGATATCAGAGCCTAGGTTGCAAAGTTCAAGCTGTGAATGGGCCTTAGATTTTGGGTTTGTTTTTAAATATTTTGGTAGGATTCTTGAAGTGTGGTTCATCGAGCCCTCGACGTCGAGCCAAGTAAGTTTTTCTATTATTGTTTGAATTATTGAAATGTATAGATAATGGGCTACTTAAAAATAGGCTTTTAGAGACTAAAGCCCGTAGGAAACTTAAGCTTGTAGTGGATTCTCGATCGCGGAATAACTTTAAGAAAAAGTGTTAATACTTGCATAAGACATGTGCCCTAAACAAGTGGAATTAAGTACTAATTTGAATTGTAAAATTCTTATCTTTGCGATAGGTGGAGTATTAAAATTATTAGGGTCGAGGCAGCAGTAGCATGGTGGGGTATTTGATACACGACCACCCTATTAGTTGGAAATTCCAAGGTTGAAATTTCTTTAAGAGGGGAAGAATTGTAAAGCCCCGAATTTGGGCCTAGAAGAATTGGGCCCATTGGGATTTGGTCTCAGAAAATTTTTAAGTGAACGAGAAAATGACAATTGGCATATGGGCTTTGAGGGTTAATGAATTTGGAGTGTCTAGGGGTGTTGGAGATGTCCTAGGATCAAGTAAGGGTACAGGAAAAATTTTGGTTTTAGCCCCAAGTGAATAGTGACTTCAGTTAGTAGGCCTTTTTAATAAATGAAGAAGAAATAGGACACAAATGGGCTTGTGGTCCAATGGCAAGTGGCGTCACTTGGGGAGCTACAAGGTGGCATGAAGAGGTCCAAGGTTCGAGCAGAAGTAAGGCATTTTTGGAGTGTTTATTTTGTATAGTGGATGGCTAGAGTTGTGGGGAATTAGAACTCTTTCGTTGGAGTGTTTGACTTGATCTTGTGAATTGATAATGGAGGGAAATTCGGATAAGGCTATGGTGTTATCAGGGAGAAAAGTTAGGAGCTGGGAAATGTGAAGAGTTGGTGTCGTTTTGGGAAGTGGAGAGTGTAGAAATTCAGCTTAGGAGGGTAGATGAGTGCCATTTTGGGTCTTTTAAGGGGTATTACGAATTTACATTGTGAATTTTGGCATTTGGAGAGTTTTGCAAATAGGTCAGTCTTTCTTTTCTTTACAGAATTCATTGAAAGGTTCCTTGGGTTCATCAATTCTTCCTTTTCTCCCCTCAAGAAATTCTTTTGTTTCTTGAAAAGAAAACCCATCATTCTTTTTGTCAAATTCCTATTAGAGTTGTGTTCTTCTTCTTTCTCCGAAAGCCAAATTCCCTATAGCCAAATTCTCTTCTTTGTCGAATTACCATCATCCTTCTTTGCCGAATCTACTCTTGCTGAACCCTTGTTGTTGTTTCTCCACCTCAATCATTTGTTATCTACTCTTAGTCACGTTTGGAAGCCGAATCTTGTTCAGTAGATATCTAAGCCGCAGGATCAAAGGAAGATTTCGGTAAGAGCTTAGTTGAATTTTTAATGTGTTTTATCAAAAGTCGAAGGGCTATCTAACCCCTTTTTCGTTACCATGTACTAACAAGGGTGAGGCTCAAGAATCGCAAGCACGATAGGAAAGGACTGCGAAAAGGCAGTAAGTATTCTCGATTCAGTTAAAGTTTTAATAAGTGACCGAATCTATTGTGGCTCATAGGGGTGACTTATGATCAATATGGGTCACTTGGTTTTGACGATATAGGTGTTTGGGTGCAGATCTAAAGGATAATCGCCAATAGTAGCAAAGGAAGGGCTACTATAACGTGAGGTGCACGGTAAGGTTACGGTGAGGTTTCGATTTTCGATAAGTGTATATTAAGTTATGATTAATCGTTAGGTGATGTCGATTGTAGGTTCGTGACTAAGGGGTTTACAAAGACGCGAGGTTACGGTGTGTACAAACACAACACACACGAAATTGACAATGCTAAAAAGTTGAAAAGTGAAAAGTAGCTAAATGGGCCCGGTGGGCCTTGAGGCTAAGTTTGATGAAATGGTTTGGTTGGTTATACTTATTGAATTAGTCATGCATGATACATGAATTGAATTTGTTTTGGGCCTAATAGGCAATATGATGAGATTTGGGCCTAATGGGCCGTAAGGATGTGATTTGGGCTTATGGGGGTGAGGCATGTATGTTATGGTTTATGGACCTTAGGTCTAGTTTGAACAACTCTTAAATTCCATAAGACTTAATTCTAATTAAACATGTCCGTAAACAAGTTGATGGGTTGGAGTGTGGCAACGGCATACGCATGTCTAGGATTGGATCTAGGAGAGCTTGGTACTTAAGCGGCCCTAGTGGCCCACCTCCTCTTTTTAGAATCCTACAGTGCGTAGTGTCATTCACTTTAGCATGAAGACTTGTTGATGGGCCAAAGTTCATAGCTAAAACTCGAAAGGGACCGAAATGTCCCAGATTTATGAAATTACCAAAATACCCCGATTTGTGAATTTATTGAAGTACACCTGATTTACAAAATTACCAAAATACCCACGATTTGTGAAATTATCCAAATACCCTAATTTGTGAAATTACCAAAATACCCCAATTTATGAAATTACCAAAATACCTCGATTTGTGAAATTATCAAAATACCCCAATTTGTGAAATTATCGAAATACCCTCGATTTGTGAAATTACCAAAATACCTCGATTTGTGAAATTACTAAAATACCCTATTTTGTAAAATTATCAAAATACCATTATTTTGCAAAATTACCAAAATACTCCCGATTTGTGAAATTACCAAAATACTCTTGATTTGTAAAATTAACAAAATACCCCGATTTGTGAAATTACCAAAATACCTCAATTTGTGAAATTACCAAAATACCTTCGATTTGAGAAATTACCAAAATACCTCAATTTGTAAAATTATCGAAGTAACCTCGATTTGTGAAATTACCAAAATACCCTAGGTTTGTGAAATTATTAAAATACCCCTAATTTGAGAAATTACAAAAATACCCCTATAGGGTAGAATTACGAAAATACCCCTAGGTAGTGAAATGACGAAAATACCCCTATGTGATGAATATAAGGTTATGGATGTTACTTGTATGTTTGATGCATTCATATGATATTCGCTTAGGATGCATATGGGTGGGAATTATGGTACGGAGGAAGATTTGAGGATCGCATGGTAGTATGGTATGGATCCGAGGATCGCATGGTCAGTATGGTATGGATCCACCGCAGCTTTTAGCCACCGAGCGACCATCTTCGCATCGATAATGTTACCGAGGGTTGTGTGCCATTAATATGGGCTTCGTCTTCGTAATTATGGGCTTTTAATACCGATGGCTTTGTCTTTGTTATTATGGCTTTGTGCCAATCATATTTACCGTGGCTATGTGCCTAACATATATATTGATGACTCTGTGTCAATATTTGAGGATCGATCCAGGATCGCATGGCCGTATGATATGGATCCACTAGAGGCTTTAAGCCCAATATTTGATTAGCGACTTTGTGCAACATTGATAGTACCACAACGGGCTACCCTTGGTGTGTAGCGGAGGGGTGGGTCGAGCTAGAATTCGCCATAGGAGTCATAAGGTTGGAATGGAAATGGTGTGTGTAGCGGATGGATTTTGGGGTGGGTTTTGCATTATTTGTGTGTATATGATGCGTTATGATATGATATGAGGTTATTGTGGGCTAAGGCCAAGACCACCGATTTTGATAGGGCTTAGGCCCAATGTGGATATTTGTAAGTGATTTGTTTTCCAAGGGTTGTGCACACTGAGTTTCGAAACTCACACCCCTTTAACTTAATGTTTCAGGTAATCCCGAATAGACGACTCGACGTGGGAGAGGACTCGGAGATGGCCACACTACAAGAGGCTTGAATTTCCATTTATTTGTTTCAAAATACATGTTTTATTTACTTAATTTTCAGTGGACGTAATAAGACCTTGTGCTCCGTTTTGACTTCAGATTTAATTTGGTTTTGAGATTAAATGTTTATTTAATTATTAAACTTAAGTAAGCTCTTATGTTCAAACTTGGTTTACTAAATGCTTAAAATAATAAAATGAGTTTTTTTATCTTTAATTAATAAGTCTATTAGATTTTGGGTTTTTGGGCCTTAATTTCTTAATTTGCAAAACCGTTTTGAATTATGCCTTTAATGTGACATTCCGGATTTGGGCCTAGCTTCTAGGCCGGGTTTGAGGTATTATAATTTTGGTATCAGAGCCCGGTTGCAAAGCTCGGGCTGTGAATGGGCCTTAGATTTTGAGTTTTTTTTAAAAATTTTTGGTAGGATTCTTGAAGTGTGGTTCATCGAGCCCTCGATGTCGAGCCAAGTAAGTTCTCTGTACTACATTTGTTTGAATTATTGTACTATATAGATAATGGGCTACTTAAAAATAGGCTTGTAGGGACTAAAGCCCGTAGGAAACTTAAGCCTGTAGTGGATTCTCGACCGCGTAATAACTTTTAAATTGTTACTCGCATAAGACATGTGCCCTAAACAAGTGGAACTATGTACTAATTTCATAAAATTTCTAATTCAGATAATATGAGAATCAACGATGAGCACTAGAAGAGGAAGAAGAGGTCGCGACTTAGGCTGTGGAAGTGTTAGGGCTTTGTAAACATTTGAATTGTAATTTGGTACTTATTCTGCGTATGTTTGAGAATCTTTGCGATAGGTGGATGTTTTGGGTATGTATTAAAATTATTAGGGTCAGAGTGCGCAGCGGTAGCATGGTGGGGTATTTGATACACGACCACCCTATTAGTTGGAAATTTCAAGGATGAAATTTCTTTAAGGGGGAAGAATTGTAATGCCCTGAATTTGGGCCTAGAAGAATTGGGCCCATTGGGATTTGGGTCTCGAAAAATTTTAAGTGAACGAGAAAATAACAATTGGCATATGGGCTTTGAGGGTTAATGAATTTGGAGTGTCTAGGGGTGTTGGAGATGTCCTAGGATCAAGTAAGGGTACAGGAAAAATTTTGGTTTTAGCCCCAAGTGAACTATGACTTTAGTTAGTAGGATTTTTTAATAAATGAAGAAGAAATAGGACACAAATGGGCTTGTGGTCCAGTGGCAAGTGGCATCACTTGGGGAGCTACAAGGTGGCATGAAGAGGTCCAAGGTTCGAGCAGAGGTAAGGCATTTTTGGAGTGTTTATTTTGCATAGTGGACGGCCAGAGTTGTGGGGAATTAGAACTCTTTCGTTGGAGTGTTTGACTTGATCTTGTGAACTGATAATAGAGGGAAATTCGGATAAGGCTAAGGTGTTATCAGGGAGAAAAGTTAGGAGCTGAGAAGTATGAAGAGTTGGTGCAGTTTTGGGAAGTGGAGAGTGTATAAATTCAGCTTAGGAGGGTAGATGAGTGCCGTTTTTGGGTTTTTTAAGAGGTATTACGAATTTTCATTGTGGCTTTTGACATTTCGAGAGTTTTGCAAATAGGTCAGTCTTTCTTTTCTTTACCGAATTCATTGAAGGGTTCCTTGGGTTTTATTAATTCTTCCTTTTCTCCCCCTCAGCAAATTCTTTCGTTTGCCGAAAAGAAAACCCATCATTCTTTTTGTCGAAATACCTATTAGAGTTGTGTTCTTCTTCTTTCTCTGAAAGCCAAATTCCCCTATAGCCAAATTCTCTTCTTTGCTGAATTACCATCATCCTTCTTTACCGAATCTCTACTCTTACTGAACCCTTGTTGTTGTTTCTCCACCTCAATCATTTGTTATCTACTCTTAGTCACGTTTGGGAGCTGAATCTTGTTCAGTAGATATCTAAGCCACAGGATCAAAGGAAGATTTCGGTAAGAGCTTAGTTGAATTTTTAATGTGTTTTATCAAAAGCTGAAGGGCTATCTAACCCCTCTTTGCCGTTACCATGTACTAACAAGGGTGAGGCTCAACAATCGCAAGCACGGTAGGAAAGGATTATGAAAAGGCAGTAAGTATTCTCGATTCAGTTAAAGTTTTAATAAGTGACCGAATCTATTGTGGCTCATAGGGGTGACTTATGATCAATTTGGGTCACTTGGTTTTGACGATATAGGTGTTTGGGTGCAGATCTAAAGGATAATCGCCAATAGTAGCAAAGGAAGGGCTACTATAACGTGAGGTGCACTGTAAGGTTACGGTGAGGTTTAGGTTTCGATAAGTGTATATTAAGTTATGATTAATCGTAAGATGATGTCGATTGTAGGTTCGTGACTAAGGGGTTTACAGCACGCGAGGTTACCAGGTGTGTACAAACACAACACACACGAAATTGACAATGCTGAAAAGCTGAAAAGCCGAAAGTAGCTAAATGGGCCCGGTAGGCCTTGAGGCTAAGTTTGATGAAATGGTTTGGTTGGTTATACTTATTGAATTAGTCATGCATGATACATGAATTGGATTTGTTTTGGGCCTAATAGGCCATATGATGAGATTTGGGCCTAATGGGCCGTGAGGGAGTGATTTGGGCTTATGGGGACGTAGGCATGTATGTTATGGTTTATGGACCTTAGGTCTAGTTTGAACAACTCGTAAATTCCATAAGACTTAATTCTAATTAAACATGTCTGTAAACAAGTTGTTGGGTTGGAGTGTGGCAACCGGGCATACGCATGTCTAGGATTGGATCTAGGGAGAGCTTGGTACTTAAGCGCCCTAGTGGCCCACCTCCTCTTTTTGGAATCCTACACAGTGCGTAGTGTGTCATTCACTTTAGCCATGAGGACTTGTTGATGGGCCAAAGTTCATAGCTAAAACCCGAAAGGGACCGAAATACCCCCAGTTTATGAAATTATCAAAGTATCCCTGATTTGTGAAAATATTGAAATACACTTGATTTACGAAATTACCAAAATACCCCACAGTTTACGAAATTATCAAAATACCCCTAATTTGTGAAATTACCAAAATACCCTCGATTTATGAAATTACCAAAATACCCTCGATTTGTAAAATTACCAAAATACCCCCAATTTGTGAAATTAATGAAATACCCCTGATGTGTAAAATTACCAAAATACCCTCGATTTGTGAAATTACTAAAATACCCCCAATTTGTGAAATTATCAAAATACCTTCGGTTTGTAAAATTATCGAAATAACCCCGATTTGTGATATTACCAAAATACCCTTAATTTGTAAAATTACCAAAATACCCTCGATTTGTAAAATTACTGAAATACCCCCAATTTGTAAAATTACCAAAATACCCTCGATTTACGAAATTACAAAAATACCTTGGTTTGTAAAATTACCAAAGTAACCTCGATTTGTGAAATTATCGAAATACCAGATTTGTAAAATTACCAAAATACCCCCAGTTTGTGAAATTACCAAAATACCCCTAATTTGCAAAATTACCAAAATACCCTGGGGGTGAAATTACAAAATACCCTATATGATGAATATAAGGTTATGGATGTTACTTGTGTGTTTGATGCATTCATATGATATTCGCTTAGGATGCATATGGGTGGGAATTATGGTACGGAGGAAGATTTGAGGATCGCATGGTCAGTATGGTATGGATCCAGGATCGCATGGTAGTATGGTATGGATCCACCGCAGCTTTTAGGCACCGAGTACCATGCCGCATCGATAATGTTACCGAGGGTTGTGTGCCATTAATATGGGCTTCGTGCATCGTAATTATGGGCTTTGTGGCTTTGTCTATTATTATGGCTTTGTGCCAATCATATTTACCGTGGCTATGTGCCTAACATATATATTGATGACTCTATGTCAATATTTGAGGATCGTATGGCCGTATGGTATGGATCCACCGGAGGCTTTAAGCCCAATATTTGATTAGCGACTTTGTTGCAACGTTGATAATGGCAATCGGGCTACCCTTGGTGTGTAGCGGAGGGTGGGTCGAGCTAGAATTTCATGTGAGTCATAAGGTTGGAAGGAAATGGTGTGTGTAGCGGATGGATTTTGGGGTGGGTTTTGCATTATCTTGTGTGAATGATGCGATATGATATGATATGAGGTTATTGTGGGCTAAGGCCAAGACCACCAATTTTGATAGGGCTTAGGCCCAATGTGGATATTTGTAAGTGATTTGTTTTCCGAGGGTTGTGCACATTGAGTTTCGAAACTCACACCCCTTTAACTTAATGTTTCAGGTAATCCCAAATAGATGACTCGACGTGGGAGAGGACTCGGAGATGGCCACACTGCAAGAGGCTTGAATTTCCATTTATTTGTTTCAAAATACATGTTTTATTTACTTAATTTTCAGTGGATGTAATAAGACCTTGTACTCCGTTTTGACTTCAGATTTAATTTGGGTTTTGAGATTAAATGTTTATTTAATTATTAAACCTAAGTAAGCTCTTATGTTCAAACTTGGTTTACTAAATGCTTAAAATAATAAAATGGGTTTTTTTATCTTTAATTAATAAGTCTATTAGATTTTGGGCTTTTGGGCCTTAATTTCATAATTAGCAAAATCGTTTTGAATTGTGCCTTTTATGTGACATTCCGAATTCGGGCCTAACTTCTAGGCCGGGTTTGGAGTGTTACAATTGTGATATCAGAGCCTAGGTTGCAAAGTTCGGGATATGAATGGGCCTTAGATTTTGGGTTTTTTTTAAAAATGTTTTGGCAGGATTCCTGAAGTGTGGTTCATCGAGCCCTCGACGTCGAGCCAAGTATGTTTTTTCTATTATTGTTTGAATTATTGAAATGTATAGATAATGGGCTACTTAAAAATAGGCTTTTAGAGACTAAAGCCCGTAGGAAACATAAGCTCGTAGTGGATTCTCGATCGCGGAATAACTTTAAGAAAAAGTGTTAATACTTACATAATACATGTGCCCTAAACAAGTGGAATTAAGTACTAATTAAGTACTAATTTCCTAAAATTCTTAATCAGAGTGCGCATCAGTAGCATGGTGGGGTATTTGATACACGACCACCCTATTAGTTGGAAATTCCGAGGATGAAATTTCTTTAAGAGGGGAAGAATTGTAACGCCCAATTTGGGCCTAGAAGAATTGGGCCCATTGGGATTTGGGTCTCAGAAAATTTTTAAGTGAACGAGAAAATGGCAATTGGCATATAGGCTTTGAGGGTTAACAAATTTGGAGTGTCTAGGGGTGTTGGAGATGCCCTGGGATCAAGTAAGGGTACAGGAAAAATTTTGGTTTTAGCCCCAAGTGAACTATGGCTTCAGTTAGTAGGCCTTTTTAATAAATGAAGAAGAAATTGGACACAAATGGGCTTGTGGTCCAGTGGCAGGTGGCGTCACTTGGGGAGCTACAAGGTGGCATGAAGAGGTCTAAGGTTCGAGCAGAGGTAAGGCATTTTTGAAGTGTTTATTTTTCATAGTGGACGGCCAGAGTTGTAGGGAATTAGATCTCTTTCGTTGGAGTGCTTGACTTGATCTTGTGAACTGATAATGGAGGGAAATTCAGATGAGGCTAAGGTGTTATCAGGGAGAAAAGTTAGGAGCTGAGAAGTGTGAAGAGTTGGTGCCGTTTTGGGAAGTGGAGAGTGTATAAATTCAGCATAGGAGGGTAGATGACTACCATTTTGGGTTTTTTTAAAGGGTATTACGAATTTACATTGTGAATTTCGGCATTTGGAGAGTTTTGCAAATAGGTCAGTCTCACTTTTCTTTACCGAATTCATTGAAGGGTCCCTTGGGTTCTGTTAATTTTTCCTTTTCTCCCCGTCAGCAAATTCTTTCATTTGCCGAAAAGAAATCCCATTATTCTTTTTGCCGAAATTCCTATTTGAGTTGTGTTCTTCTTCTTTCTCTGAAAGCCAAATTCCCTTATGGCCAAATTCTCTTCTTTTCCGAATTACCATCATCCTTCTTTGTCGAATCTCTGCTCTTGCTGAACCCTTGTTGTTGTTTCTCCACCTCAATCATTTGTTATCTACTCTTAGTCACGTTTGGAAGCCAAATCTTGTTCAGTAGATATCTAAGCCATAGGATCAAAGGAAGATTTCGGTAAGGGCTTAGCTGAATTTTTTTATTAAAAGCCGAAGGGCTATTTAACCCCTCTTTACCGTTACCATGTACTAACAAGGGTGAGGCTTAGCAATCGCAAGCGCGGTAGGAAAGGATTGTGATAAGGCAGTAAGTATTCTCTATTCAGTTAGAGTTTTAATAAGTGACCAAATCTATTGTGGCTCATAGGGGTGACTTATGATCAATATTGGTCACTTGGTTTTGACGATATAGGTGTTTGGGTGCAGATCTAAAGGATAATCGCCAATAGTAGCAAAGAAAGGGCTACTAGAATGTAAGGCACACGGTAAGGTTACGGTAGGGTTTAGGTTTTGGTTTCCGATAAGTTTATATTAAGTTATGATTAATCGTTAGGTGATGTTGATTGTTGATTCGTGACTAAGGGGTTTACAGCAAACGAGGTTACCAAGTGTGTGCAAACACTATACACACGATATCGGCAATGCCAAAAAGCTGAAAAGTCGAAAAGCCGAAAGTGGCTAAATGGGCTCATTGGGCCCTGAGGCTAAGTTTGATGAAATGGATTGGTTAGTTACACGAATTGAATTAGACATGCATGATACATGATCTGAATTTGTTTTGGGCCTATTTGGCAATATGATGAGACTTGGGCCTGATGGGCCGTAATGATGTAATTTGGGTTTGATGAGCTTTGTGGGGACGTAGACAAGTATGCTAGGGTTTATGGACCTTAGGCCTAGTTTCAAAAATTCTTAAATTCCATAAGACTTTCTAATAATTAAACATGTCCATAAACAAGTCGTTGGGTTAGAGTGTGGCAACGGGCATACGCATGTCTAGGATTGGATCTAGGGAGAGCTTGGTACTTAAGCGGCCCTAGTGGCCCACCTCCTCTTCTCTGGAATCCTACCTGGTGCGTAGTGTCTGTTCACTTTAGCTGTGAGGACTTGTTGATGGGCCAAAGTTCATAGCTATAACCCGAAATGGACCGAAATACCCCTGTTTTGCAAAATTAGCAAAATACCCCTTGTTTGCAAATTTATCGAAATACCCTGATTCGCGAAATTACCAAAATACCCCTGATTTGTAAAATTACCAAATACCCCCAATTTGTGAAATTACCAAAATACCCCAGTTTGTAAAATTTACAAAATACCCCAATTTGTGATTTTATCAAAATACCCCAGTTTACGAAATTACTGAAATACCCCTGATTTATGAAATTCCCGAAAATACCCCTATTTTGTGAAAGTACCAAAATACCCCTATTTTGTAAAATTACTAGATACCCTATTTTGCAAAATTACCAAAATACCCCCGGTCTGTGAAATTACCGAAATACTCCCGACTTGCAAAATTAATAAAGTACCCTAGATTGCGAAATTACCTAAATACCCCTAATTTGCGAAATTACCAAAATACTCCTGGTTTGTAAAATTACCAAAATACCCTCGATTTGTAAAATTACTGAAATACCCTTGATTTGTGAAATTACCAAAATACCCCTGATTTGAAAATTACAAAAATAGCCCTGTAGGGTCGAATTACGAAAAATACCCTTGGGTAGTGAAATGACAAAAATACCCCTACGTGACGAATATAAGTTTATGGGTGTTACTTGTGTGTTTGATGCATTCATATGATATTCTGCTTAGGATGCATATGGGTGGGAATTATGGTACGGAGGAAGATTTGAGGATCGCATGGCTGTATGGTATGGATCCAGGATCGCATGGCCGTATGGTATAGATCCAGGATCGCATGGCCGTATGGTATGGATCCACCGCAAGCTTTTAGCCACCGAGTAGCCATGCTGGATCGATAATGTTACCAAGGGCTGTGTCCCATTAGTATGGGCTTCGTGCCGTAATTATGGGCTTTATGTCAATACCGATGGCTTTGTGCTATTATTATGGCTTTGTGCCAATCATGTTTACCGTGGCTATGTGCGTAACACATATATATATATATATATATTGATGACTCTATGTCAATATTTGAGGATTGTATGGCCGTATGGTATGGATCCACCGGAGGCTTTAAGCCCAATATTTGATTAGCAGCTTTGCTGCAACGTTTGGTAGTACCGCAATCGGGCTACCCTTGGTGTGTAGCGAAGGGGTGGGTGGAGCTAGAATTCCCGACAGGAGTCATAAGGTTGGGGTGGGTTTTGCACTATTTTTTTGTGAATGATACGATATGATATGATATGAGGTCATTATGGGCTAAGCCCAAGACCACCTATTTTGATAGGGCTTAGGCCCAATGTGAATATCTGTAAGTCATTTGTTTGCCAAGGGTTGTGCACACTGAGTTTCGAAACTCACACCCCTTTAATTTAATGTTTCAGGTAATTACAAATAGATGACCCGACGTGGGAGAGGACTCGAAGGCGGCCACACTACAAGAGGCTTGAAATTTTCATTTATTTGTTTCAAAATACATGCTTTCATTTACTTAATTTTTAGTGGACGTAATAAGACCTTGTACTCCGTTTTGACTTCAGATTTAATTTGGGTTTTAAGATTAAATGTTTATTTAATTATTAAACCTAAGTAAGCTCTTATGTTCAAACTTTGTTTACTAAATGCTTAAAATAATAAAATGGGTTTTTTTATCTTTAATTAATAAGTCTATTAGATTTTGGGCTTTTGGGCCTTAATTTCATAATTAGCAAAATCGTTTTGAATTGTGCCTTTAATGTGACATTTCGGATTTAGGCCTATCTTCTAGGCCGGGTTTGGGGTGTTACAATTGTGGTATCAGAGCCTAGGTTACAAAGCTCGGGCTATGAATGGGCCTTAGATTTTGGGCTTTTTTTTTAAGTTTTTGCAGGATTCTTGAAGTGTGGTTCATCGAGCCCTCGACGTCGAGCCAAGTAAGTTTTTTTGTTATTGTTTGAATTATTGAACTATATAGATAATGGGCTACTTAAAAATTGGCTTTTAGAGACTAAGGCCCATAGGAAACTTAAGCCTGTAGTGGATTCTCGATCGCGGAATAACTTTAAGAAAAAGTGTTAATACTTACATAAGACATGTGCCCTAAACAATTGGAATTGTACTAATTTCATAAAATTCTTAATCAGAGTGCGCAGCGGTAGCATGGTGGGGTATTTGATACACGACCACCCTATTAGTTGGAAATTTTGAAGATGAAATTTCTTTAAGGGGAATAATTGTAACGCCCCGAATTTGGGCCTAGAAGAATTGGGCCCATTGGGATTTAGGTCTCAGAAAATTTTTAAGTGAACGAGAAAATGACAATTGGCATATGGGCTTTGAGGGTTAATGAATTTGGAGTGTCTAGGGGTGTTGGAGATGTCTTGGGATCAAGTAAGGGTACAGGAAAAATTTTGGTTTTAGCCCCAAGTGAACTATGACTTCAGTTAGTAGGCCTTTTTAATAAATGAAGAAGAAATAGGACACAAATGGGCTTGTGGTCCAATGGCAAGTGGCGTCAATTGGGGAGCTACAAGGTGGCATGAAGAGGTCCAAGGTTCGAGTAGAGGTAAGACATTTTTGGAGTGTTTATTTTTCAATCATAGTGGATGGCTAGAGTTGTGGGGAATTAGAACTCTTTCGTTGGAGTGTTTGACTTGATATTGTGAACTGATAATGGAGGGAAATTCGGATAAGGCTAAGGTGTTATAAGGGAGAAAAGTTAGGAGCTGAGAAGTGTGAAGAGTTGGTGCCATTTTGGGAAGTGGAGAGTGTATAAATTCAGCTTAGGAGGGTAGATGAGTGCCGTTTTTGGGTCTTTTAAGGGGTATTACGAATTTACATTGTAAATTTCGACATTTGGAGAGTTTTGAAAATAGGTCAGTCTTTCTTTTCTTTACCAAATTCATTGAAGGGTTCCTTGGGTTCTGTTAATTCTTCCTTTTCTCCTCGTCAACAAATTCTTTCGTTTGTCGAAAAGAAAACCCATCATTCTTTTTACCGAAATTCCTATTAGAGTTGTGTTCTTCTTCTTTCTTTGAAAGCCAAACTCCCCTATAGCCAAATTCTCTTCTTTGCCGAATTACCATCATCCTTCTTTGCCGAATCTCTACTATTGCTGAACCCTTGTTATTGTTTCTCCACCTCAATCATTTGTTATCTACTCTTAGTCACGTTTGGAAGCCAAATCTTGTTCAGTAGATATCTAAGCCACAGGATCAAAGGATGATTTCGGTAAGAGCTTAGTTGAATTTTTTTATTATTAAAAGCTGAAGGGCTATCTAAACCCTCTTTGCCGTTACCATGTACTAACAAGGGTGAGGCTCAGCAATCCCAAGCACGGTAGGAAAGGATTGTGATAAGGCAGTAAGTATTCTCGATTCAGTTAGAGTTTTAATAAGTGACCGAATCTATTGTGGCTCATAGGGGTGACTTATGTTCAATATGGGTCACTTGGTTTTGAAAATATAGGTGTTTGGGTGCAGATCTAAAGAATAATCGCCAATAGTAGCAAAGGAAGGGCTTCTAGAACGTAAGGCACACGGTAAGGTTACAGTGGGGTTTCGATTTTCGATAAGTGTGTATTAAGTTATGATTAATCGTTAGGTGATGTCGATTGTAGGTTCGTGACTAAGGGGTTTACAGCAGGCGAGGTTACCAGGTGTGTACAAACACTACACACACGATATCGGTAATGCCGAAAAGTCGAAAAGTCGAAAAGCCGAAAGTGGCTAATGGGCCCTGTGGGCCCTAAGGCTAAGTTTGATAAAATGGTTTGGTTGGTGATATGAATTGAGTTAGACATGCATTATACATGATCTGGATTTGTTTTGGGCCTATTTGGCAATATGATGAGACTTGGGCGTGATTGGCCGTAATGATGTAATTTGGGTTTGATGATCTTTATGGGGACGTAGACAAGTATGCTAGGGTTTATGGACCTTAGGCCTAGTTTGAAAAACTCTTAAATTCCACAAGACTTTCTAATAATTAAACATGTCCGTAAACAAGTCACTGGGTTGGAGTGTGGCAACGGGCATACGCATGTCTAGGATTGGATCTAGGGAGAGCTTGGTACTTAAGCGGCCTTAATGGCCCACCACCTCTTCTCTGGAATCTTACCTGGTGCGTAGTGTCTGTTCACTTTAGCCGCAAGGACTTGTTGATGGGCCAAAGTTCATAGCTAAAACCCGAAAGGGACCGAAATACCCCTGATTTGCAAAATTAGCAAAATACCCCTTGTTTGCAAATTTACCGAAATACCCTTGATTCGCGAATTACCAAAATGCCCTTGATTTGTAAATTACCAAAAACCCCCGATTTGTGAAATTACCAAAATACCCCCGGTTTGCAAAATTATCGAAATACCCCTGATTTGTGATATTATTAAAATACCTGGGTTTACGAAATTACCAAAATACCCATAATTTATGAAATTACCAAAATGCCCTATTTTTTGAAAGTACCAAAATACCCCTATTTTACAAAATTACAAGATACCCTGTTTTGCAAAATTGCCAAAATACCCCTAATCTATGAAATTACTGAAATACCCCCGACTTGCAAAATTAATAAAGTACCCTAGATTGCGAAATTACCTAAATACTCTAGATTTGTGAAATTACCAAAATACCCCCGGTTTGTGAAATTACCAAAATACCCTCGATTTGTGAAATTATCGAAATACCCTCGATTTGCGAAATTACCAAAAGACCCCCATTTTGTAAAATTATCGAAATACCCCTAATTTGAGAAATTACAAAAATACCTCTATAGGGTAGAATTACGAAAATACCCTTGGGTAGTGAAAGACGAAAATACCCCTAAGTGACAAATATAAGTTTATGGATGTTACTTGTGTGTTTGATGCATTCATATGATATTCTGCTTAGGATGCATATGGGTGGGAATTATGGTACGGAGGAAGATTTGAGGATCGCATGGCCGTATGGTATGGATCCAGGATCGCATGGCCGTATGGTATGGATCCACCGTAGGCTTTTAGCCACCGAGCAGCCATGCTACATCGATAATGTTACCGAGGGCTGTGTGCCATTAGTATGGGCTTCGTGTCGTAATTATGGGCATTTTGCCAATACTGATGGCTTTGTACTGTTATTATGGCTTTGTGCCAATCATGTTTACCGTGGCTATGTGCCTAACATATATATATATTGATGACTCCGTGTCAATATTTGAGGATCGTATGGCTGTATGGTATGGATCCAGGATCGCATGGCCGTATGTTATGGATCCACCGAAGGCTTTGAGCCCAATGTTTGATTAGCAGCTTTGTTGCAACGTTCGGTAGTACCGCAACCGAGCTACCCTTGGTGTGTAGCAGAGGGGTGGATCGAGCTAGAATTCCCCACATGAGTCATAAGGTTGGAAGGGAAATGGTGTGTGTAGCGGATGGTTTTTTGGGGTGGGTTTTGCATTATTTGTTTGTGAATGATACGATAAGATATGATATGAGGTCATTATGGGCTAAGCCCAAGACTATCGATTTTGATAGGGCTTAGGAGCAACGTGAGTATTTGTAAGTGATTTGTTTGCCAAGGGTTGTGCACACTAAGTTTCGAAACTCACACCCCTTTAATTTAATGTTTCAGGTAATCCTGAATAGACGACTCGACGTGGGAGATGACTTGGAGGCGGCCACACTACAAGAGGCTTGAAATTTTCATTTATTTGTTTCAAAATACATGCTTTTATTTACTTAATTTTCAGTGGACGTAATAAGACCTTGTTCTCCGTTTTGACTTCAAATTTAATTTGGGTTTTGAGATTAAATGTTTATTTAATTATTAAACCTAAGTAAGCTCTTATGTTCAAACTTTGTTTACTAAATGCTTAAAATAATAAAATGAGTTTTTTTTATCTTTAATTAATAAGTCTGTTAGATTTTGGGCTTTTGGGCCTTAATTTCTTAATTAGCGAAACCGTTTTGAATTGTGCCTTTAATGTGACATTTCGGATTCGGGCCTAACTTCTAGGCTGAGTTTGGGGTGTTACACTACCTCTAGTTCACTTATTCCACAAGCCAACATCATACCCTATCTCAACCAGTTCAAAAACTTAACCTCCCAAACTTGGCCTAGATGTTATGGCCAAATCCCAAAAATTGCATTGGCCATTAGATTGGTAAGGAAAACATTCCTATTTTACTTCTCTCTTCAAAAGAAATCATTTGCCTTTTTAGTTAATAATAATGGTCCCAACTTATTTTTTTTTTTGAGAAAAATAAATTAGTTTTCAAGAATAAAACTCGTCAAGCGTCTTTAGAGTTACTTTTGTATAGAATGAATATTCTAGAAAGACTATGTTGTATATTTGAGAAAAAAACAAAAGCTTTTAAAACATCGCAGTGGAAGTTTCGCTAAAACCATATTTTGTTAAAAGTCAAAATTTCATACAAATCAATAAAACATAAATTATTTTGAACAAGACAGATTATATTTTGTTAAAATCAACTTCAAATTATTGTAGTAGAAAAATTGTATTGAAATCATATTTTTTTAAAAAAATTAGATTTTCATGCATATTCGATAAAAAACATTATTGAATAGTTTAAAATATAAATCATGCAATAATAAATTAAAAATCTGAAAAAATAATGTCCCATGCCACAATTCATAGAAGTATTAATACAATCCCAAAACAACCATATAATAAAGTTTGAAGTAATAAAAATAAAACCATTCAAGAACTCCTCCAATAGTCATGTCCCAGTCCTAACCTAGGGGATTATCTGAAATGTCAAAGAACTAAAGAATGAGCTAAATAATCTTATGTTTAGTCTTAACTAAAGTAACATATAGTAATTAAAGGATACATTTAAGAGTATAGTAGAAAATACATAAGCAGTCCAATTTCACGGATATCAATATGCACAAAGATGTCAATGAATAGTTTTTTAGAAATCATTTCAAAATTTTTAGAAAAGTTCCTACCTAACTCTGCTACTGTAACAGCTAGTTTTCAATGAAATTGAAATAGTGGTTTTGGGACCACAAAGTCAAAGTTAGAAGATTTATTTTATTATTATTTTATTGCCTATAGCATGATAGCATTACCGTATAAAAATTTTGTTAAGAAATTTTATCGTTTACATGCTAAATTTGATGAAAAGGACTAAATCGCTTAAAGTGCATAAGTTGTGTTCTAATAGCTAAAGGTGTCTAATAGCTATGGAACTTAAATGTGGAGTTTCTTATATGGTAATTGGCCCAATAATAGTGATATTGGATGTACAGCCTAAACGCACAAGAACACTCAAGCTAGCCTCAACTATCGCATTGAAGCTCCCACACGGGCGCTCGCATGCTCGTGTGGCTACCATCTCCGTGTGACCGGTATTTTGGCATTTTTCGCTCTACAACTAGAGTAGAGAGAATACACACCTGATAAGAGTCTGAAGCTAATCCGCGCTCTGAATGCTCGTATGCCCAAACGCCAACCAAAGTATGTTTCATCTCTTCATAGACAGCTCCATTTATAGCCAGCTTCTCACCTTCCCTCTTATTATCTTTCCAATGTGGGATCCCTCCATCAGCAGAGTTTAAATCCAACTCAAACTCTGGTCGTCTAATCTGAAAAATAAGTACTCCCCTACTTGTCATGAGATTCAAACTCAGGCTCCCTTGCACCATTAATGACGCCTTACCACTAGACCACTCACTTTCTTGTGTCTAACATCATGCGCAACTAAATATAAATCTATGGGCCAAAGTCCAATTTCACTTAAAAATAAATCAAAAAGAAATGCCAGCACCAAGGCTTGAACCCTAGACCCCTTGCTTCCTTGTGGCGTCACTCCCTTGCTCCCTAAGTGGCGTCACTTAACCACTACACCTCAAGCTCCTCTTGTGCCATTTTTCTCCACATTTTATTCTTAAGGCCTACCTACTATCTCCTAGGGTTTTATTCACCTAAAACCAAAATTTTCCTAAAGCCCAAGTATGATCCCGGGACTTCATAGAAGCCCTCTAACCTTCCAAAATCACCTTCCTAATAGGTCCAACTTGAAATAATGCCATTCTCATAATCCCAAAAATTTTAAAACACTCCCATGGCCAGGGCCCAATGGGCCCAATTCTACTAGGCCCAAATTTGGGTCGTTACAATAAAATTGTGAATTTGTGAAAAATGTTGGCTGTTATAAGCATGTATATAATTCAGCTAAGCATGTATATAATTCAGCTATGATTGGTTGTAATGAAATTGTGCAAATTTCCATTTTAATAATATAAGGATTAAATTATAAAGAATTTAAAGTATAGGGGCAAAATGGTAATTTTACCAAAAATATGTGTTGGAATAAATTGAATATGAATTATATTGAATAGAGTTAAATTCATTCATAAAGATCCAGTTAGACCTTGTACGTAGTTAGATTGAGGTAAAGAGAAAATCTCAGATTAATCGCATTCGTATTTATGAACATTCATCGAGGAAAGCTCGTGTAATTAAATTGTATATTTATATGCTTTAATTAAAATATATGTATGTGGATTGTGTAATTGCTATGTGTAATTATCGATTGCATATCCGACGACATACGATGACTACCGAGCCCCGTTTGAACCTTAAGAATTCGTAGGATACAAATGACATGTCATTAAGGTTACCGATTTCAGCTCTTATGAGTTAACTGATACTCAACTCTTATGAGCTTATCGATACTCATCTCGTATGATCTTATCGTTATTCAGCTTGGAGGAGCTTATCTATAATATCCGGAATTAGGGCTTGTGCATTATTACTTAAATTGTATGAAGTAGCATGCCTATGTGTGTGGTGAATGTGTTTTATGAAATTTGAGAACTTTAGAGTGTAGATGTATGCCTTAGAAATATTGTACTTTAAGCCTTTAAGAGGGAGCTAGGCAAATGAGGCCTTAAGAAAAATTATAAGGGAAATTGGACATGGAAATGGGCTTGGCAAAGTGGAAAGGAGGCACCATTAAAAGCCCTAGGAAGTGACGCCACAAGCTGTGTAAAAGGGTCTAGGTTCGAGCAGCAAGGGAAGCAAATGGGAGTTTTATTTTGCTGCAAGGAGGAGAGGTAGTGGAGGCACAAGGACACTTCAAAGATGAAGTGTAGATCAGGCTAAAAACTTAAAGATTCGACTAAGGTAGAGTGAAAAGGGGGATTGAATGGAGAGAGGGAGAGTTGGATAGGACAAGGGACTCCTTGGGTGACAAAATTTGGTCACCAAAATCCCCTAGGCCGAATGCATCATTAGCCTCACCCACACTTTTCATTTTCTTTTCTTCTTCTAAGATCATTCTTTTTCTTCTCTCTCACTCAAGCCGAAACATTATTGAAGCCTCTATACCATTCTATTCCTTATTTTTCACAATCTTGCCCGTTAATCAAAAGCCGAAGTAAGTCTTTTCCTAGCCATAACAGATTGTTCACCAAACACTAAAAGTTAAAACCTGATTGATCAAACATCTAGCCTATTGCCGAATATCTCAGTGGTGTTAGGCAAGGAGTGCTGTCGATTTTTGTAGTAAGGGTAAGATCAAATGCTATTTGGTTTCCTTTCTTTTTCTTTTAGCCGAAACTTAAGAACTAATCCTATTAATGTACTTTGGCCGAAACTTTGAAGGAGGGTTTTGGGATTTTGCTATTGTCGACTACAAGGGAGGAGGTTTTAGGATTTCAAGATCTAAGGTAAGCGAGTGTGGTTTTAGGCCAAAGGCCATTCTATTGTGTTTAAGTGTTAGAACCAAATCTAACATATATCTATAGGGATTTCGGCATCATCGAGAGCAAGGGTTAAATTTGGGATATAGTCAAACAAGGTAAGTGAATATTTGGCCAAGGGCCATCTTCATAGTTTCCATGTATTAAAGCCGATTCTAACAATTGACAAGTAGGGATTTCGACAACTCCAAAGCAAGTAACCACTTTCGGGATTTAGAATCGCAAGGTAAGTACACATGATATTCGGCCAAGGCCATATTTGGTGTTTCAGATCTATTTCGTATTTATTCAAAAAGCCGAAAACTAACTAGTTAAGTGATTTAGTGTCTAGCCGATTGCAAGAGGGAACATCACAAAGTTTAAGGATTTGATTAGTAATCAAATCAGCACCAAGGTACGGGTTTTGGTTGCAATAATCCTTCGGTATTTGCCAAAAGGCTTTTTGCTAAAACACTAAGTGATTGGCCGAATGTAGGAACTAAGGATCTAAATCATTAGATCTGGATTTTGGGATTTCAGTGAACTCGTTAAGTAAATCGTGTGTAGCCCTAACCCTAAGTCTTAATAGATTTATGGTAATGTTTTAATAAATGTGTTAATAAGAATATGTAAATGTGGCTAAGGGTACCATGCAATGGTACTAAGTACTGTGTACATTAACCTACCACTACCTTGTGGTTATAATATTATGAATATCTGTTATGGCACACATGTGAAACCAGAATGAATATGAATAAGGCATAAGATAAGCTATTGGCATGATTTGTATGACATGGGGCATATGGGTAATATAAAAGGGAAGTGATCCGTGGTTTATACCACAATATTCGAATGTGGTGACTCATGTCACGAAATCGAATGTGGTGACTTACGTCATAAAATATTATCTCGTGGCTATGCCACGAATTTGTAAGGGCGACGTGCAAGTCGTCGCAATGACTGCCTTCAATGATGTGTAGCGGATGGAGGGTCGACTTAGTAGTCCCCACGGTGTGATGGTTGGTACGGGTGATGTGTAGCGGATGGTTATATAGGTTTGGGTTCGGGATTGCATCATTATCTATATTTACGCTATATGTACATGTATGAACCGATATGCCTAAACTATTGGGACTTAGTGATGGTGGTTATACACCGAGTCCATTTGACTCACCCGCTGTGGGATATGTTTGGTGACACTCAAGAATGGACCGGCCGGCAGGAGCTTAGTGGTGGCCATGCTCACTAAGCGCTTATTTTATTTTGGACTTTCTATACTTAAGTATTTTGATTTATTCGAGATTTGTTTGTGATGTAATTATGGCCATTATTATTAACTTTTTAAGTAAGTGTTTAAAATTGGTTTATTATGATAAGGTTATTATTAAATTGAGACTAAATAAATTTTCTTAAAATGTAAACAAACATTTAAATGTTTTGACACATAAACAACACCGTTTCCAATCTGAACCCAACACAAATCAAATGTTCTTCAAAACCATCCAAATTTTCCAAATCAACAAATAAGATTTGAAAAGTTTTCACTCAAGGAACATACCAGATCCGGTCAAGGCTCGTGGGCCGGGTTTGGGGTGTTTCAGCTTTTAGTATCAGAGCCAAGTTTTAAACTCTCGACCTTGGGTTTTAAAGCCTATAACGTTTTCAAAATCAAGCCCAAATGAATTTTGTGAAAATTTTTGTGAAATGAGCAGGTTTTCTGGCATGGCACCTAAGTCTCCGGCCCGATGTCCACCAGGTAAGTACTCCTAACTCTTTTGTGATTTGTATGTGGGACTTATAGGGACGTAGATTAGTAAATTAGAATTAAACCCTAGGATTAGCCTACTTCAACACCAAGTTACATAAAACTTAAAGTCTAACCAAACAAACCTGTGTCTGGGTTGCCTAGTTAAGGGTGTGGCAACCGTTGTGCGCATGTCTAGGATTAGATTCAGTGGGAGCTTGGTATTTAAGTAGTCCTAGTGACTCACCTCCTCACCGCTCGAATCCTACCTGGTGCGTAGTGACGGTTCACCCTAATCAAGAGGACTCAGTCGCAGGCTAAACTCGATAACTAAAACCCGAAAGGGACCCGTCACCTTGTTTTGTGAAATTCTAAAGACAAACCGTGATTTTAAAATTCCAAAAGTACCATCGTTTTTTAAAAAATGACCAAAATACCCTTGATTTGCAAATTGACCAAATTGTCCCTAACCTGTACAAATGACCAAAATACCCTTAGTGTGGAAAGTTACCAAAGTATCCTCAAAATTAAAATTTCTAAAATACCCTTATTTTGAAAGTCACCAGGAACCATATTTTGTGAAAAATTATCGAAATGCCCTTAATTTGAAAAAAAATTATGAAAATACCCTCTGTTTATAAAATTACCATTTTACCCTTGAAATTTTCTTACCAAGTAATTCAATTTTGTAAAAATACCAAAAATCTCTACTTTGTGAAATTTTTAAATACCGTAATTTAAAAATTACCAAAATACCCCTATAGGATAAAAATTTTGAAAATACCCCTGGGTAGTGGAAAACAACAAAAATAACAACTACAACACTTTTCTGTAATGAACGCAAGTTCATGATTGACTGAATGAATTTGAGACTGTGTGTGTGTATGAATTTGAAAGAACTACTCCTTAGAACTATTACACATAAGACTGTTCGTGATAAATCAGTGGAACAAAACTAATTCATAAAATTCTTAAATCGATAAACGCGATTCGTAAGCATGAATTCTGGGGACGTGGTCGAACGCATGGCCGTGGTAGAGGTCGATGACCGTGTTTGAGCCCGTTAGGTCCGAACAAGGGTCTAAAATGAAATGCAACCACCACCACCACCGATGTGGAATATCAAGATCGACGGATGATCTGAGATCACAAAGCGGCGTCGCGAGTCCCGGAAAGGGTGGTGGAGTAGGTGGAGGCATGGGAGATCAAAAGTGGACTTGGCGACTTGAGTCAATGGAGTGAGTTTTTCGTGGAGTATCGGTGTGAAGCCCAATACTACCGAGTATTGGTTAAGGCGGATTATGGACGATTTGGACTCGATCGCCGAGGAGAAATTGAAAGGGTAGTGTTGCTATTCGTGATGAGTCATACCAATGGTGGCTCACAGTTCGGGATGGTGCTGCCGCTAATGATCTTATCTGGGAATATTTTAAGGCAGCATATCAGAAGAAGTACATTGGAACTAGTTATGTAGATGCGCAGAGGAAGGCTTTTTTGAGCTGGTTCAGGGGAATAAGTCCGTAGCGGAATACGAGGGAAAATTTCTAAGGCTGAGTCGTTATGCTCGAGGTATTGTATTGACGGAGCATGAGCGGTGTGTTCGGTTTGAAGGCGGACTGAGGGATGATCTGAGGTTATTGATATCCCCACAGCAAGAGTGAGAATTTGCTGTGTTGGTAGAGAAGGCTAAGGTAGCCGAAGGAATTAAGGACTCTGTGAGGCAGAACATGGATCAGAATAGGCAGAAGAGAGGCTTTGGATCAGTAGGGTCGTTTGGGAATGTGCAAAAGACGCCTAGAGTTGATGGGCCGCGAGGCCGTGAGGGTCGTGATGGGAGGCGATCGCATTTGTGCTCGGTGCAGGGAAAATGCACCAAGGAGAGTGTTGGAAGAAAACGGGAGGATGCTTTAAGTGCGGGTCTAAGGATCACATGATTAAGGACTGTCCGATGATGATAGACGAGAGTCGACCATCAGGTCAGGGTTATAATCCAATGGAAGAGGTGGACAGCAGCCTCAGCGGGGCCGTGGTCCGGTTGGTAGAGGTAATGGTGCTGGAAGAGGACGTGGAACATCGGGCAGAGGTGGTAATAATACAGAGGCAAGACAGTCGAGTCTGGTATATGCAGTTCGCCGGAGGGAGGATGGAGACGCACCGGACGTCATAACCGGTACGTTCCTTATATTTGGAAAACCTTACATTACTTTGATAGATGTTGGCTCTACCCACTCTTATGTTGCATGTAGAGTAGTTGAAACACTAGGCATAGCCTCTGAATTGTCTAATAGGGAGATGACTGTAGTGAGCCCATTAGGACAAACTGTAGTGGTGAATAAGATATTTTGGAGTATACCTCAGAGCTTCAGGAGTGGTATTTCCGTCGATTTGATGGAGCTACCTTCTGAGAATTTGATCTCATCCTTGGCATGGACTAGCTAGTGGAACATCGAGCTGTATTGGATTGCGCAGCTAAGCGAATGGAGTTAAGGACGCTAGAGGATAAGGCGATAATTATGATAGGAGAAAGAAGAAACTACTTGTCTAATCTAGTTTTTGCTTTAAAGGCTGATAAGATGATTCGAAAAGAGTGCAAGGTATTTTTGACCTTTGTTAGTGCGTTGGATTCAAAGGAAGGGGGAGTTAGTGGAGTTAGAACCGTAAGAGAATTTGTGGATGTCTTTCGAGGAATTACAGAATACCCCTGATGTGGAGGTGGAGTTGAAATTGACTTACTATCTGTATAGCTCCTGTGTCAATTGCCCCGTACAGAATGGCACCAAAGGAGTTGTTGAGCTCAAGGCTCAGATCCAAGAGTTACTTGACCGTGGGTTTATCCGACCCAGTGTGTCTCCATGGGGAGCACCAGTCTTGTTTGTGAAGAAGAAGGACGAAACTATGCACATGTGCATATATTATCATCAGTTGAATAAGCTGACCATCAAGAACAAGTCCCTTTTCCAAGAATAGACGACTTGTTCGATCAGCTTAAGGGGGCCGCAGTATTTTCGAAGATAGATGTAAGGTCTGGATATCATCAGCTTAAGGTGAATGAGGCTGATATCCATAAGACAGCTTTTCGGACAAGGTACGGGCATTATGAGTTCTTGGTAATGCCGTTCGGATTGACAAATGCCCCAGTCGCGTTTATGGACATGATGAATTGGGTTTTTTAACCCTATCTAGACTGGTTAGTTATTGTGTTCATAGACGATATTTTGGTGTATTCGAAGTCTGAAGAAGAACATGATGAGCACCTTCGAGTTTTGTTGCAAGTGTTAAGGGAGGAAAAGCTATATGCCAAGTTCAGCAAGTGCGAATTTTGGCTGAAGGAGGTTACATTCTTAGGACATGTGGTGTCTGCAGAAGGGATAAGGGTGGATCCTCGGAAGATTGAGGCAGTGTTGGATTGGAAACCACCTAAGTTTGTGAAGGAAGTTCGTAGCTTCTTGGGTTTAGCAGGCTATTACAGAAGGTTTGTAGAAGGGTTCTCATCAATAGCCGCTCCTTTGACGAAGTTGCTAAGGAAGGAGGTACCTTTCGTATGGTTAGATAAGCAACAAGAGAGCTTTGAAAAGCTTAAGAGGGTTTTGAAGGAAGCTTTAGTTCTGATTCAGCCTGAGGTAGGGAAAGAATTCATGGTGTATTGTGGTGCTTCTCACACATGTTTGGGATGCGTATTGATGCAAGACGAGAAGGTAGTTACTTATGCGTCTCAACAATTAAGGCCACACGAGGTTAACTACCCGACGTACGATTTGGAGTTGGCGGCAGTGGTCTTTGCTCTTAAGGTATGGAGGCATTATCTTTATGGAGAGAAGTCAGTGATCTACACAGACCACAAAAGCCTTAAGTATCTCACGACTCGTAAAGAGTTGAACCCGAGATAGCGAAGGTGGGTAGAATTATTGAAGGACTACGATTGTTCCATAGAGTATCACCCGCAAGGCGTAATGTTGTGGCGGATGCCCTAAGTCGAAAAGTAGTGTTGATCCGAGGGCGATGTTTGCACATCTTAGCTTGTATGACGACGAAAGCTTATTGGCAGAATTGCAAGTTAAGCCGACATGGCTGAATGAGTTGAAAGAGGGTCAGTTGGCGGATGATGATCTAAGTGCTAAGTTTCGACAAGTGCAGAGCGGGGAGTTGAAGGATTATAGTATTAATGGCAATGGAGTATTGTGTTTCAAGGGTAAGGTCTGTATGCCAAAGAACGAGGAGTTAAGGCGGAGAATTCTTCGGGAATCGCATAGTAGCTCTTATGATATGCATCCTGGAGGTAGTAAGTTGTACAAAGATCTAAGGGAACAGTGTTGGTGGCCTGGTCTTAAGCGGGAAGTTACCAAATTTGTAGGTAAGTGCTTAACGTGTCAGCAAGTTAAGCCTGAACACCAAGTTCCGTCAGGGTTGCTTCAGCCAATACAGATACCACAGTGGAAGTGGGAGAGAATTACCATGGACTTCGTTAGTAGGCTTCCTCTTACGCCTACTAAGAAGGACTTGGTATAGGTGATAATGGACCGATTGACAAAGTCCGCACATTTCATTCCCGTGCGAGTTAACTATTCCCTACAAAAATTGGCAAGGTTATATGTAGCTGAGATTGTGAGGTTGCACGGAGTGCCGGTGTCGATTATCTCGGATAGGGATCTGAGGTTCACATCTCGGTTTTGGAAGGCACTACATCAAGCTTTAGGCACTAGATTGGACTTCAGTACGGCTTTTCGTCCACAATCAGACGGGCAGTCTGAACAAGTGATCCAAGTGTTGGAGGATATGTTGAGGGGCTGTGTGATAAACTTCAGAGGAAGTTGGGAAGAATATTTACCTTTAGTAGAATTTGCACAACAACAGCTATCAGGCAAGTATTCGGATGGCACCGTATGAAGCACTGTATGGACGGAAGCGTCGCACTCCCACATGTTGGACGGAATTGGGAGAACATAGGATTTTTTGTCCAAAAATTATGGCAGAATCAGAGAAAAGGTTAGGGTAATTCGGACACGGTTGAAGGAGGCATCTGACAGGCAGAAGTCGTATGCAGATCTCAAACGGAAGGACATAGAATTTGCTGTGGGAGATCAAGTGTTTCTCAAAGTTTCACCTTGGAAGAAGGTGATGAGATTTGGTCGCAAAGGGAAGTTAAGCCCAAGGTTTATAGGACCTTATCGGGTATTAAAGCGAGTTGGACCAGTGGCATACCAGTTAGAGTTGCCACCAGAGTTGAAGTAGATGCACGACGTGTTCCATGTTTCTATGCTACGTCGCTACCGATCGGATCCAACTCATATAATATCGGTTGAGGAGGTGGAGCTGAGACCAGATCTATCCTATGAGGAAGAGCCGATTCAAATTCTAGAACGAGATGTGAAGGTGCTTTGGAGGAAGTCGATCCCTCTGGTCAAAGTGTTGTGGCGTAACCATGGACTGGAAGAAGCTTCTTGGGAGCCGGAAGAAGCAATGCGATAGCAATAGCCCCACCTATTCTAGCCAGGTAATTTCAAGGTCGAAATTATTTTACGGGGGTAGAACTGTAATATCCGGGAATTAGAGCTTGTGCATTATTGCTTAAATTGTATGAAGTAGCATGCCTATGTGTGTGGTGAATGTGTTTTATGAAATTTGAGAACTTTAGAGTGTAGATGTATGCCTTAGAAATGTTGTATTTTAATTTAAGGGGGAGCTAGGCAAATGAGGCCTTATGAAAAATTATAAGGGAAATTGGACATGGAAATGGGCTTGGCAAAGTGGCAAGGAGGCGCCACTAAAAGCCCTAGGAAGTGACGCCACAAGTCGTGTAAAAGGGTCTAGGTTCGAGAAAGAAGGAAGCAAATGGGAGTTTTATTTTGCTGCAAGGAGGAGAGGTAGTGGATGGCACAAGGACACTTCAAAGATGAAGTGTAGATCGTGCTAAAACTTAAAGATTTGGCTAAGGTAGAGTGAAAGGGGGATTGAATTGAGAGAGGAGAGTTGGCTACAAGGGACTCCTTGGGTGACAAAATTCACCACCAAAATCCCATAGGTCAATGCATCATTAGCCTCACCCACACTTTTCCTTTTGTTTTCTTCTTCTAAGATCATTCTTTTCTTCTCTCTCACTCAAACCAAACATTATTGAAGCCTCTATACCAATCTATTCCTTCTTTTTCACAATCTTCCCCGTTAATCAAAAGCCGAAAGTAAGTCTTTTCCTAGCCATAGCCGATTGTTCACCAAACACCAAAATCCGAAACCTGATTGATCAAACATCTAGCCTATAGCTGAATATCTCAGTGGTGTCAGGCAATGAGTGCTGTCGATTTCTGTAGTAAGGGTAAGATCAAATGCTATTCGGTTTCCTTTCTTTTCTTTTAGCCAAACTTAAGAACTAATCCTATTAATGTACTTTGGTGAAACTCAAGGAGGGTTTTGGATTCTCGCTATTGTCGATACAAGGGAGGAGGATTTTGGATTTCAAGATCTAAGGTAAGCGAGTGTGGTTTTAGGCCAAAGGCCATTCTATTGTGTTTAAGTCTTAGAACCAAATCTAACATATATCTATAGGGATTTTGGCATCATCAAGAGCAAGGGTTAAATTCGGGATCTAGTCAAACAAGGTAAGTGAATATTCGGCCAAGGGCCATCTTCATATTTTCCATATATTAAAGTCGATTCTAACGATTGACAAGTAGGGATTTTGACAACTCCAAAGCAAGTAACCACTTTCGAGATTTAGAACCACAAGGTAAGTACACATGATATTTGGCCGAGGCCATATTTGGTGTTTCAGATCTATTTCGTATTTATTCAAAATGTCGAAAACTAACTAGTTAAATGATTTAGTGTCTAGCCGATTGCAAGAGGGAACATCAAAAAGTTTTGGGATTTGATTAGTAATCAAATCAACAGCAAGGTAAGGACTTTGGTTACAATAATCCTTCGGGATTTGATTATTTAGCCGAAAGGCTTTTTGCTAAAATACTAAGTGATTTGTCGAATGTAGGAACTAAGGATCTAAAGCATTAGATCGGGATTTTTTGGATTTCAGTGAACTCGTTAAGTAAATTAGGTATGTAGCCCTAACCCTAAGTCTTAATAGATTTATGGTAATGTTTTAATAAATGTGTTAATAAGAATATGTAAATGTGGCTAAGGGTACCATGCAATGGTACTAAGTACTGTGCACGTTAACCTACTACTACCGTGGTTATAATATTATGAATATCTATTATGGCACACATGTGAATAAATAAGATAAGCTATTGGCAATGTGAATAAGGCATAAGATAAGCTATTGGCATGATTTGTATGTCACGAAATTTGAATGTGGTGACTTACATCACAAAATATTATCTAGTGGCTATGCCACTAATTTATAAGGCGATGTGCAAGTCGCCTGCAACGAACGCCTTCTGATGATGTGTAGCGGATGGAGGGTTGACTTAGTAGTCCCCACGGTGTGATGGTTGGTACAGTGATGTGTAGCAGATGGTTATATAGGTTTGGGTTCGGGATTGCATCATTATCTATATTTTTGCTATATGTACATGTATGAACTGATATGCTTAAACTATTGGGACTTAGTGATGGTGGTTATACACTAAGTCCGTTTGACTCACCATGTTGTGGGATATGTTTTTGTGACACTCAAGAATGGACCGGTCGCCAGGAGCTTAGTGGTGGCCATGCTCATTTCAAAGATTTATTTTATTTTGGACTTTCTATACTTAAGTATTTTGGATTTATTCGGATTTGTTTTTGATGTAATTATGGCCATTATTATTAACTATTTTAAGTAAGTGTTTAAAATTGGTTTATTATGATAAGGTTATTATTAAATTGAGACTAAATAAATTTTCTTAAAATGTAAACAAACATTTAAATGTTTTGACACATAAACAACACTGCTTCCAATGAACCCAACACAAATCAAATGTTCTTCAAAACCATCCAAATTTTCCAAATCAACAAACAAGATTTGAAAGTTTTACTCAAGGAACATACAAGATCCGGTCAAGGCTCGTGGGTCGGGTTTTGGGTGTTTCATTAGCGTTTACAGCTTGTATGAGCAAACATGTACATGAATTGACAGATTTCAGTTTAGTACATCTCGTGTGTACTACCCATGTATCCAAGGATATTCTAAAGGGTTCAACAGGCACTGTTTTGTTACGAGATTATTGTTGAGCTCATTTATGTTTCTTGATATTTATATGAATTACACGACTAACATGGTTGATGAGGATATGTGTTTTGGCTTTTGGCCAAAATGAGTTTGGATATGCTTTGTATGCTTACCTAAAATATGACTAAATGGTAAGTTAAATTCGATGTTATACAAACTTATTAAGCTTAAATGCTTACTATGTGTTATTTTCTATGTTTTATAGTGATTCAGAAGCTCGTTCGGGTTGGAAGCTTGTCAGAGATATATCACACATCTATCAGCTCTTTTGGTACTTTTGGATATTTAATTTCGGTTATAATGGCATGTATAGGTTAATTTGGCCAATGTTGGCATATAAGTGTTTTGTTGAAATTAGCCACTTTTATGGATTGTGTTTGGTATATTTTGATATGTATATATATGGCCTTATCATATTTGATTTGTGTTTGATATGGTAGAATGATGGAAAGTAAAATGTAGTTTGAATATGCATATAAGATATGATATATACCTTGGTGTGATTTAGTGCTTTGTTATTGAAAACTTATAGGTATATTGATGTTTGTTAGAATGGTATATTTGGTACCATTTGGAATTATTGGCATGTTTTGGTAAGTAAATTAAGTGACATGAAATGATGCTAAATGATTTATCTTGTGAATTGGTATTTTGGGTACTAAATTGTTGAGCTTGACAAGTGATCTACATGATAGGTTTTGGTACAATTATGCATATAGGTACTTGGTCATTTAGGTAAGTTTTGATACTTGGTTGACATGTTTTTAAGTTGTAATTTGAGGTGCCTAATGGCATATTGGTTGTATGTGGTGATATTACATGTTTTAAGCTTGATTTTGGCTGGTTTGGATGCCTATTTATGACTTGGGTATATACAAGTTGTGGTGTTTAGGTTGGTACCAATTTGTGTGAGAAATATGGCTTGGAAAATGGCCTATTTTCATCCACACGGGCAGAGACACGGGCATGTGTCTCAACCGTGTGTGACACACGGCTAAGAGACACAGCCTTGTGTCTCCTATATCTTTTAAAGAGTACAAGTCAGTATGCTCACATGGCCTAGCAGATGGGTGTGTGGCTTGGCCGTGTGGCACAAGTTAGTGAGTTACACAGGCACGAACACGTGCTGGGATACGGTCGTGTGTCCCCATTTCGAATGTCGACACGGCCTAAGACAAGGCATGTCTCTTGGCCATGTGACCCTACAGCCTTAAAAATTTTAAATGTTTTCGACATATTTTCTGAGTTTCCAATTTAGTCCCGATTTGTTTCTAATACATATTTTGGGCCTTGAAGGCTCAAATAAAGGAAAATATGTATGAATTTGATTGGTTTTTGACATGAATGGTATATGATATGAAATGTTTGCATTTTCTGTCTGTTTGATTTGAAAACTTCGGTAATGCTCTGTAACCCTATTTCGGCGACATATTAGGGTTAGTGGTGTTACAACTACACACCATAAAAGAGTTCCCTAAAACTCATCCATCTAATAACACACCAAAATTGTGGACAAGCCACCAAATAATGCAGACAAGCTTCCAAAACAACTAAATATGTGGACAAGCCAACAAAATTGAAGATATACTAGCAAAATATGTGGATATACCACTAGAATTTGCAAATCATTAAATTACCAGAAACTTCCTCCTTTCAATATTTTCCCAACCCCATGCAATGAGATAAACTATCTCAATGGGCATGCTTAACATGCGATCAGCTTTTATTAATAGGAATAGTAGGTATGTTTTCTTTTCTTGCTTATCAGAATAGAAATAACAGTATCAATGATTTATTATGATATCAGATTTACTTATTCACAAATGTACCATTTAATTACATAATATGAGTGTTAGAAAAAACATATAAAATCATCCATCATAATACAACACACGAATGAATTTATGACATCATAGATTTAATAGATCATAGTTAATTACTTGATAACAATCCAATTAAGGATTTGTTAATCACCGTGAATACTTAGTGTATTTAATTAACCACATTTTGGAGCATATTATATATATTAATCATAAATAGTTAATGTTTAATAATTAATTGCACATATTTTATTTAATTAAATTCACACCTAGATTACGGATCTCTTAACACCTAAATTACTCCTCCACTATCAACGGTGTAGATCAAGTTAGATCTTGAGTGATCTAATCAAATGATAATGGTGCATTACCAAAGTTACACTTTTTAGAATTGGTCATACATAAAATAACCTCTTATGGAATTGCATAAAAAACTTACCCTTTTGAAAAGATGTCCAACATTTCGCTTGCCTTAGAGAAAATCCAATTGATTTGGATTAGATCTTCAAGAACATAATATTCATGTGTATTAGATTATATTTTTGATTCATGAAAAGACAAGAATGATTTGAGAGTTAAAGAATAAACATTTACCTTCACTAAGTCCGCTAGATTGGTATGATTAGTGATTCATTGGGAATTGGTTAGATGGAGGAGTGGAGGCTAAAGAAAAGAAAAAAATAAGGCAAAGTGAGTATGTAGTTAATTAAATAACTTACAAAAAAAGAGAAAAGAAATGCTAAATTTTGTTTTGACCAACTAGATGACGAGGGGATGAAAAAAAAGAAGAATGGTGGACGATAGTGGCAGTGGTGAGACGACACGATGATGGCGACAGTGACGGAGGTTCGAAAATGGTGTGGTTGTGACAGAAGGGAGTGGGGAGGAGGATCAGTTTAGAAGTGGTGGTGTTAAAGTTATAATACGGTGGTTAAGGGTGGTGGAATGGTGGCCAAAATCAAAAGTATATGGTGGCTCAAGGTGGTGCAAGAGGAGGAGGAGAGAAAAGTGAGGGAGAAAGTAAATAGAGATGAAACAAAAAAAATATTTTTCCTATGCTAGATGCAAGGGACGACTAATGGGGTCAAAGGGGGAAAATTGGAAGGAAGTGAAAATTGAGGAAGAAAAGGGAGGAAGGGAATCATGCAGAGTAAAATGGAGGAGGAAGGAAAGAATAGTGTTATAAGGGAGGAAATAATTTCTATCATAAGGCAATAAAGGGGGGACTGTAAAAGGATGTTGACCAAATATTTAAATGCTATTTTTAAAAAAAAAAACATGAGGAGTGGGGAATCAAAATTGGGTCACTAAGGAGGCTTAGTTTGCTCTTAACCACTAGGCTAGAACTCACGCTTGTTCAAAATTAATGATAATTAAATTTAAATAGGATGTATCAAAATCACTAAAAACATCACTAATAACAACCATACTAAGTGTCTAACAAATCTGCCACAATTAGAACCTCAATAAACAATTCAAAATTCAACCAAATATCACATTCAAACCATATCAATATGCATTCAATGGCACCTCAAACAACCAACCAAACATGCATCCAATTAACCATTCAAACAATCTCACAATTAGCTCCAAATCAACATTAAAACTTATGCACTATATCTACCAAATCATTTCAAGCATGAAAAAGGCATATGTATCAACTTTTCATGTCTACTTATGGCATATCACCTAATTACCTTATAAGCAAATAACATACAAGCCAACTACTTTACAAAACATCATCATCATGATCATTGCCATCACATATATATATACATATTGTTCCCAAAATGGCAAAAAAATCCAAAATGAACATTATATAACCATAAGACATCTTAGGAACATGCTAAGACCAAAATAAATCATCACCAACACTTTAGTTCAGGATTGCCAGCTGGATGCTGAGTTGATGATCAAATCGTAAAGTACGTAGTCTATGCATTGAAAACAAAATGATACATTGATTATAACTCAGTGGCATTTCTATAGTCTAAACATTAAAACATAACATAATTGTAACAACCCATTTTTCAGTGAAATTAGAATAGTAGTTTTGGGACAACAAATTCGACCCAAAAATAAAATTTATTTTTATTTCATTATATGGTCTGTATTATGATAGACATGTCGTGCGAAAATTTTGATACGAAAATTTTATTGATTAAGTGCTTAATTACGAGAATGACTAAATCGCATAAAATGTGAAAGTTGAATTCTAGTAGCTATAAATATTAAATAGCTATGGAAATCAAAATTAGAGGTCCTTATATGGTAATTAGACCATCATGAAAAGTATGTAGATTTTTCTTGGTGACTCATCCATGGAAATATAGAAAAAGGGCAAGGACTAAATTGGAAATATCAAAATACTTAATTAATTAAAAGATGAAAAGAAACTATATCATCTTATTTTCATCATCTTCAACCTAAAAATACATGGGAACCCTAGGAGAGAGAGAAGAAACTTTCAATGCTTAATTGGGTAAGTTTTCTTGTCCTATTTTTAGTAATTTTGATATTTTGAAACCGAGATAGTTTAATTTATCTATTTGGGGGATTAATTTTAAAAGTTATCAAGGTATGGAACATGGGTCATGGATATATGCTAAAAATTTTAAATTTATGGTAGAAAATGAAAGGTTGTTGATAGATAAACAACTTTTACAAAGTGATTTTAATGAAAACATGTTTTAGGGACTAAATGTAAACTTGTGAAATTTCATTAAAAATTATGAAATTTTATGAATACATGTGCTATAAAATTTATAATGGGATTTTGGTTAGACTTGGAATAGGGAGTAATTTGCACAAGTTTCATTTTCTAGGCCTGGGAGAAAATCAGAATTTATGAAAAAGTTAGGGGCACAATGGTAATTTTTCCTATGACATAAATTGAGTCCATTTAAATATGAAATGTGTGAAATTAATGGTTAAATTCATTTATATAGATCCGGAAAAGAAAAGGTTTCAAATTAATAGACTTCTAACACGAACAAGTGTCGAGGTAAGTTAGTGTAACTTAATCGGACATGTAAATATGTTTAATTTGAATGTTATCTTGTATGGATTGTGAATTATATTGATGTACATTACTTGAATGCTATAATGAGAAATTCAATACATGCTTGAAATGGTAAAAAGGGGTAAGTACCGGTTGAATATTAGATTCTGATTATTATATGCGCTTTCTCGATATGAATAAGGTCCTACATTTGTTGCGGACGGATTTAGCTCGAACGAGTAATCCTTTTGACCTTGTCATAGAAAAGATTTAGCCCGAACGGGTAATCTTGATGTAATACTTCTCAAGTATACATTATGATTAGGGTTTAGCCTAGACTGGTAACCCTAATTAAACTCTTTGAGCATACGTTATATAAAGGATTTAGCCTGGACTGGTAATCCTATTATATGATATGTGACTCAAGAGTTTGTTTCTTGATTAAGTACCCTAATGGATACCATCGAATAAGAATTGACGAATTATGGAATTGTACACCTCAAGTGTACTACTTGAGCATCCATCAAAATTCAAATAATTCAATGGACCTAAAACTCTTGACATGACATGAGAATTATGAGATGAAATGTTAATGTCTTGAAATTGTAATGTATGATGAGATCATCTATTCTTACTTGCTATATATGTAAACTTTGTAACAAACATGTTTGATTGGATGCATGTGTTTAGGAAAATTTAACCAAATGAATGGAAAATTTGTTATTGTATGCTTAGATTAAATAAACGGGATTGGTAAGTTTAGTTTTTGTTATACGAACTTACTAAACATGTAATGCTTACTCGATTTTATTTTTTTATTTTATAGTGCTCGAAAGCTCGTAAAGGTTAGAGATCATTGGTGTACCAGCCCGATTTAGGGCCTAGTCAGAATAGTGGTTGCAAGACCACAAATCCAAAGTAGAAATATATGTTTTATGGTTTTTATAAGGTCCATGCCATGTTTGCATGGTTGTGTGAAAATTTCATGAAGAAATTTTATGATTTAGTGATCAATTTATCTTTTAGGACTAAATTGAAAAATTGGAAAATATGAGATTCAAGAAGTTTTAAGTATGACATAGAATTAGAAAATTTATTAGAGGTTCTCATTTAGTATAGAATTAGAAAATTTATTAGAGGTTCTCATTTAGTAATTAGAATTAGAAAATTTATTAGAGGTTCTTATTTAGTAATTAGACTATTATATCTCATGATGGACAAAACATGGAAGGGAAAAATCTCAAGGAAGGGCCTTAAGGGCATTTTGGTCATTTAGTTAATAAATTATTAAAAAGGGAAAATGAAGTCAAAATTGGTGTCCATCTTCTTTCCTAAATGCCAAAAATTAAAGAGAAGCCATAGCTAGGGTTTTGTTCATTTTCAAGCTCAAAGTAAGTGCATCCTAGCCCCGTTTTTAATGTTCTTTACATTTTTGAGATCCTCTTAGCTAAATTTAGCTATTTCTAGCCATATTTTCAGCTATAGTTCATGTTTAAAAACTTACCCATGTATGAAGTGCATGTATTTTGATGTTTAATGGAGGAATATGGAAGTTTGATGTGTAATGAACATCTTTCTCTAAGTGATTTTACATGGAAACACCTAAAAAGGACCTATTTGTAAATGTTATAAAATGTGTAGTGAAAATTAGTTTTGAAAGAAAAGGTGAGCTATTATAAGCTTAAGATAGGTTCGGCTAGACTTGGGTAACAAAGAAAATAAATACATTTCATCATACGACCCTAGGGACCATTTTGTAAATATGTGAAAGTTTAGGGGAAAATTATAATTTTAGCCAAAGTATGATTCATGGGCTATTTTAGTGAATGTGATAATTAAATAAGTGAAATTTCTCATTATAGATCAAGAAACACGAAGTTCGGACCTAAATCGATAAAAGAATAAGGTGGTGAATTAAATTGAACAACTATCTATATTTTGGTACCGATATAAGTTTGTGTGTAATAAATCAACATTATGTTATTATGTATTTAAATTCTTGATACTACTTGAAATGCATGTTCTTTTTATGAAATTTGGTTAATGAGGCCTCGATGAAAAATATGAGAAAGCTTTACTATATCGAAGTCCTGGTTGGACCTTAAGAATAGAAAGGATACCCTTGTCATGACATTAGATTAATAAGGTCCCATAGACGACCATATCTGGGATATGACCTCAACACCAAATTGAGATCCTACGTAAGACCATATCTGGGATATGGCATCGGCATCAAATAGTGATTCTGTGTACGACCAAGTCTGGGACTTGGCTTCTGTATGAAATCGTGTATGACCATATCTGGGATATGGCGTCGACATCAATTTGAGATCCCGTATAAGACCATATCTAGGATATGGCATCAACATCGACATGTGATCCTATGTAAGACCATATCATGGATATGGCATTGGCATCTCACTATGTGTATGACAATTTCTGAGTATCCTTCGATATTCCAAGTGGTTCAATGGGGTAAAGAATTAAAGTTTATGTTAAAGATGGAAAAACGACTAAAGTATTGTGATGGGGTGATACAAGTACATATGCGAAACTCACGAGAAATGAGTCTGGCATATGATTTGTGGTTGGTAAGAGTGAGCATGAGTAAGCCATGTCAATGTGTTGAGAATTTTGTGTTATTTCATATTGTAATGTATAGATGTTATCTATTACATGCAAACTTACTAAGCTTTATGCTAACTCCCTATCTTTTCCCTTTTCTTGTAGTATCGCCAAGCTAGCTCGGGGATCGAAGGACATCAGAGCTCAATTCACACTATCAAAATATTCTTTTGGGTATAGTAAAGTTTGATTATTTTGGGTATGGAATGTATAGGAACTTGGTTATTTTGTTATATGTCATATTGGTTAGCCAATGTGTTGGTTATTGATGTTACTCATTTTATTTTGTAAATGGCCATCCGAATTGGCCAATGCTAGTTAAGTTATATCTTATTCAATGATGATGAAATTCATGAAGTGTAAGCTTGTGCAATTGAATGACTAATGTGCAAAGTATATGCATGATGAACGTAGTGTGAAATTAAGGTGTGGATGTCTTGATTATGGATATTAGAAGTACATTATTGTTATGTTATGTGTTACTGGAAATGGTATAAGTGTGGTTGCTTTTTAGGGTGGCAAATGGCTTGGTAAATATCTTTATATTATGTACACGGGTAGACACGCAGAGGAGTGTGTCTAGGCCGTGTGTGACACACGGTCAGCCCCGTGGGCATGCTGATAGGCAGTGTGTCCCCTGCATCCAATTTCAACAAAACAGAATGCCTACTAGTAAACACATGGGCAGGGACACAGCCGTGTGTCTCAACCATGTAAAGGACACGACCTCAGAACATGGGTGTGTGCTCAGGCCATGTGAAGTCTGCACATTAATTGCAAGACTTAAATTTGCCACATGGCCTAGCACACGGGTGTGTGACTCAGCCGTGTGACCCTAAATGTCTGCTGATGTCATAAACAGGATGTCAAGGTTTTCACACACGGGCTAAGGCACGGGTGTGTCATGGCCATGTGAGGAACACGGTCCATAGACATAGGAGTGTGCTAGGCCGTGTGAGAACCCCTGTAGGTTCGTAATGAAAAATAAAATCCACACGAACTAGAGACACAGGCATGTTCCTTTCCACACGGGTGTGTAGTCCTACTTTGAGCAAAAACTTTCTAAGAGTTTGTAAGCTTCCAGTTCAGTCCCGAACCACCCTATATGTATGTTTCGGGTCTCGTAAGCCCATAAGGGGGACGTTATGAACACGAATGAAAAGTTTTAGACTTGAGTGGAAATTCATCTCTCGATTTTGTATGATTAAGTATGTTAAGTCCGGTAATGCCTCATACCCGGTTCCAACATCGAATACGAGTAAGGGGTGTTACAATTGGAGCATCGTCACACTATCAACTAGCTTATTTTGGGTATACTTAGTGAAATCATTTTGGTATAGTGGCATGTATAGGACAGCTTGACCATTCGTAGCTTGATAATTATGTCTTGTAACCTAGCCATTGGAATGGCTAGTAATGGCCTATTTTAGTATGATTAAGTAGGTTATTATGATATATATATATATATATATATACATACATATGTGTCATGTTGAATGCATGTAATCAATGATGTTAATGCCTTGTTAATCCAAGGTAAGTTTATAACCACCTATGCATGTAATGATATGCCTTGTTGAATGGTGAAGTTTGTTTAATTTGAATGCTTGGATTGGTTAGTATTAGTTGTGTGTTTCAAGTGAAGGTTTAGGGTGAAATTTTGGGTGAGAAATAAAGCTAGAAATCGCTTCTTTTTTTCCACATCGGGCAGACACACGGGTGTGTGTCTAGACTGTGTATGACAGATGACCTGATAACATGGGCATGTAGTTAGGCCGTGTGTCCCCTATACCTCAATTTTGAGAAACAAAATGCTCAGAATTGGGCACATGGTCAGAGACACGGGTGTGTGTCTCGATCGTGTGGTTGACATGGCCTTGGACACAGGTGGGTTACACGGCCGTGTGAAAACTACACCTGAATTTTGAAAATTAAATTCGCCACACGGCCGTGTGACTTGGCCATGTGACTTCAATTTCTTCATGCCTTAAAAGTCAGTAATTTACATGGGTTAAGGACACGGGCATGTGTAGTACATGGCCTGACCACGCGGACGTGTAAGCTCTGCACCTAGGAAAATTATTGGAATTTCACAAAAAAAAAAAATTTCCCGAGATCCCGATTTAGTCCCGATTCATTTCTAATGCTCATTTTGGGCTTGAGGGCCCATTTAAGGGATGTTATGAATAATCTCGATGTATAAATGCTAAAATTTTTGTAACGCTCTGTAACCCTATTTCGGCGATAGATACATGTATCGAGTGTTACAATAATACATTTAAAATACACAAGACATAATTAAATGATGCTATGAAATTAATATGTCATTTGTACCAATTCATACATTCACTGTTTATAACTAATGCATTTTATAATGTTAAAACATGGGAAATCTACTTCAAATATCTTTTCATATCTCAATTCATATGATGGTACATTCCACCTAAATTTACAAATCCATAATTTCAATAAACATTTCTATCAATGTTGCAATTCATTTCACAATTTAAAATTCCATTTCACATATCATATCCATTTCAATAGCAACAATTACTTTTCATTTAGTTTCTTTCCAATCATATGGATTTTGAAGACTTATTCAATATCATCATTTCAATTATAAACATTTCATTTTTATCTATTAACTCTCTATTAACACAACTTGGACTTGGATGGATACAAGGATCCAACCAACACACTAGTTTGGCACCCATTGCCTCATCAGATAAATTCGAAACAAACAGTTGCGCCTAACGCTTATCAATAAGGTTGACACCTAATGTATTATCGGTATAACCGAAGAAAATTAGCACCTAGTGCCTTATCAACTATTAGTCGAAGTAACCCTGAACTCTTCCTATCATATGGCATGCCAACCATATCCAACTCTGCCAGAACAGTTAATAGGGTATCCAATTCATATTTTATTATCATCCAGTACTTCAATCACATAAATTTTTATATCATGATTACCTTAATCCAATATATGACAACAATAAATCATCTTAATATATACAAACTCAATTTCACATTTGTATAAGCATACACATTTTTCAAATATATTAAATCTAGCCCTCTATCAACAATCAATTCCAATCAATCCAATACATCTCAATTTAACAACGGACCTCACTTTAAATTCTTACCATGCACAAACAAGTCAGTATGCAATAGTTACAAGATAGATCATATTATAGAAACACAAACTGTAAACTTCGAGCTATTCGTCGACGACACTATCTTTTCCTTTCTTTTTTGAGGAATCTGGGTCAACATTAGCTACGAATTAAAACAAACATATAAAAATATCAATACACAACCATTTTCACATTTAATATTTATAAAACTTTTTAATTTTATTCAACTTAGTTCCTAAAATCGGGACTAACATAACTTTCAAATTTAACTTCCAATTTTTAAGTTGATTTCACTCTAGGCCTAATTTAACTTCCTATTTCTCATTTTTACCACAATTTTCATATTTTTTTTACAATTTAGTCTCTATTGCACAAAATCATGAATTAACTTTACACTTTAGTCCTTTTTCAATTCTAAACTTAAAATCTATCAAAATAACAACTCAAGCTTCAATTATTCAACAATGGTAACATCATCAAACTTAAACAGTTCTGAAAAATATGACATAGGTCAGCTAGCTTAAGTTCTCAAGATTCTAAAAACAAAAAATTACAAGAAAATGACTAAATTGAACTAACCAAATAGAAGTTTGAAAGTTCAAAACCCTACCTGTGCGTTGAGCTCTTCTCCTCCGTTAATGGTTTGAGTTTTCCATGTGAAGATGGATAAAATGTTTTGTTTTCTTCCATTAACTTAATTTTATTACTAATGGCTTTACATTTAATTATTAACTTAATATAATTTATAAAATTTTTGTAACATCCCATTCCCACTCTGGTCACCAAACTTGAGCTATGGAACGCCACATTAGCCACCTAAGTGACTCTCCATTAACACCAAACCTATCCTCCAACACACAACAATATAAATCATGTATTATGTTTAAGTTTTCAGTTTGGAGCGGAATGTCGTATAGGTATTTAACATCATAACTTAAAAATAGCTTTAGGGTACGCATGTGAACTTACTTTGCTAGTATAAACATAACATTTATCTAACATAGGGGTTCGCATCCCTTTATAGCTCGCACTTCTAAACTCTTTTAAGGTGCAAGGTATTTAAACAAGGTTTGTAACACCATTAACCCGTATCCATCGTCAGACTAAGGTTAAGAGGCATTATCGGACATATCGGATCATATCACAAACATTTCACTAACATCAAATATCCACAAACATTCCATAACGAAATATACACATAGAGCCCCTTTAGAAGGTCTACAAGACCTTAAACATGCATTGTGAAGGGGTCGGGACTAAACCGAGCTTATACAAATTTTTCCAAAACTTAAACATTTTTCAAAGTTACATAGTTCACACACCTGTGTGGACAGGCCGTGTGCCTCACAAGGTTTAGACACGCCGTGTGTCCAGGCCGTGGCAAAATAGGGCATACATACTGACTTGTCCACATGACCACAATACACGCCTGTGTGCCAGGCTGTGTGAAAATTAGGGAGGCTACAGACTTGGTCACATGTCCAGTCACATGTCCGTGTGTCTAGCTTGTGTACCTATTTGAAATTGGCCTGGCATGCCCATGACAATCGAAGGGGGTATACTGACTTGGCCACACGGCCTAGCACATGCCCGTGTGTGACGACCGTGTGCTCTGCCCAGGCTTACTTCGAAGTGGCCCTCGAGCAACACGGAAGAGACACACGCCCATGTCGCTACCTGTGTGGGCACAAAATAGGCCATTTACAAGGCCAATTTGCCACCCAATTTGGTTCCTCCCTACAAGCATCAAACAAGTAACAAATATGCCATATTTCTAGCCAATTTCAAGCACAAAACACACACCATTTATACCATTTCCTCATCAACCAATTTTATGCTCAAAACCAAAATTAAAATATATCAAAATCTCATAACAAGTCATTAATTCATACATGATCAATGTCCCAAAATATCACTTCCATTTTCATACTAAAATCATACCAAATTCTCAACAAAGCACATACCAAATTTACCATTTCTTTTGGTCATTTATAAACATTAAAACGTACCATTACTTAGCACAAATCATGTACCACATCCTAACCATATTCTTTTCCACAAGCAAGCCATATCACATGGCTATAAAATACATATCTCAAAACATATCACACTAGTCCTAGCGTATATATGCCACACTTTGAACATTTACACTTCCAAAAGGTACCAAAATAGAGTTCGATAGTGTGGTGATGATCCTCGACAATCCCTGAGCTCCTAGTAGCTTCGATAATCAATAAAAAAAAATGCAAACACATGCAAAGTAAGCTTTCAAAAGCTTAGTAAGCCATAGAAAAATTTTAACACCCCAAACCTGACCTAAAATTTAGGCCCGAATTCGGCGTGCCACATTGAAGTGTTTTTTCGAAAACCATGTTTTCATTGAAAAACCTTCTTAATTTAAAGCTTGAGAAAATCCCTGTTATGTTAGTTTATTATTTTTTTCTGAGGTTCATAAAAAATTTATTACCTTTGAAACCTTGTTTGTTGTGGAAGCTTAATTTAAGAATAATTGAGTTACGAAAACGTGATGTTTAAAGATTAAACTTTGAAAGCGTAGTGTTTTGAAAATAGTTTTGTTTAGGAAAATCGCGATCTATTTTTAACAGTTATAAAACATCATAAATAAATATCCCAAATAAAAATAGAAATTAAAAGCGGCCTTATAACAACCCATTAAGAAAGCGGTTTAAGTAAGGTAAAATAAAACTAAAATTGAAAGCTGCTCGTATTGTGACCATCTCCATGTCTTCCAGTATGTCGAACCACTTACTGAGGATTACCTGAAAAATTAAAAAGAGGGGTGAGTTTATGAAAACTCAGTGTGTACAACCCTCATCGATCATAAAGCATGCATCACAGTAATCCGGGCCTAAGGCCATTACAGTAATCAATATGGCCAAAGCCCAACAGAGTAACGATGGCATTTGGGCCTTAGCCCATAATTGCCTCAATTGCGCCTTAGCCCATATCAATATCAGAATCAGTATATGCAATGCATGAAGGCCCAATCCAATCCTGCACTACGTCTCCTATCCAACCCTGCACTCTTGTGGGGATTTAATCGACCCACTCATCCCTACACTCCTTATGTAACCCCGGTTGCGGTACTAACCAATATTGCTGCAGAGCTGCCAATCACATAATTGGCTTAAAGCCATCGGTGGGTCCACAGTTGCCAAGCGACCATGTGGCCCTAACAATCATACACTTCCTCCAAATCAATAATCCCATCCCCCATGCAACATAATATCACATGAATACAAACATACTATAAATAGCATACAACAACAATCATATAACATGGAGGGGCATTTTAGTCATTTTACCTTTCAAGGGCATAACGGTCATTACCCTATGGGGGTATTTTGGTCATTTTACCCTACAGGGGTATTTTGGTCATTTTACCCTCTAGGGGTATTTTTCTCACTTACCCTCCAAGGGTATTTCGGTCATTTTACCCTCTAGGGGTATTTCGGTCATTCTACCCTCAAGGGGAATTTCGATCATTTTACCCTCCAAGGGTATTTCGATCATTTTACCCTATAAGGGTATTTCAGTCATTTTATGACCTTCTCAAAGCTCTATAGTTGCCTCGAGCGATACAAATAACATATATGGTCATAACGGTGTAATTGGGCCCAAGGCCTATTATTCGGCCCAAATGGGCCCACACGCCTGTGGCCCATTTAGCCTACAACTTTCTTTAGCCATGTGATTGTCATGGTCGGTTCATTATTTCCTATCCATCCACAAAATTTACTCGCGTAGGGCCTACACGGCCCATTTCGGCATAACGTAGCCCAAAACAGCCTAAGCCCATGAGAACACTCATGGTGGCCTCAACCATCTTACGCGCATATTCATGGGCTTGGTCCACCACACGTGCGATCGCACGCTCGTGTGGCAACCATTGTCATACTTTTGACTTTTGACATTTTGGCATTTTGGAATTCACCGATCTACGGTTTAAGTGGTGCACGTACACACCTGTTTACAAAATCGAGTGAATAACCCATGAGCACCGAACCTACAATCAGTGGCGATATTTTATTAGTCACTTAATAACAGAGTCAAACACCCTCTCCTTATACTTAAACAGAATAATGTCGATACCTGCCTCGATCGAACGATTGAAGATCACTCACTTAAATCGTTGTAAGAGATTGATCAATAGGCCTTAGGGTTATCTGTATTCCAACCAACACTTATCAACCATCAAACAATTGAACAGTTTGAACTAGATGATAAGTCACTTACCGACAATGTAGGGTCCAGATTAGAAGAAAAGAATCAATCACCACACCCACACAAAAGCCGAAAGTACAGAGAGTGATAGAGGCAAAATGGAAAAATCTCACCCCGAGATGGAATGTTCGGCTAACACAAAACATAGTGAACCGTCAGAACGAATTAAAGGAAAGAAAGGAAAGGGAAAAGGGGTGTTCGGCTATCATTGGATGAAAAAGGAAATTTGGAAGAGAATGCAATAGGGGATAATCGGCCAAGCATAAGATGCAAAAGAGAAGGATTGGTAGAGTCAAAAGAACTAAGAGGGAGAGGAAGGAAATAATTCGGCTATGAAGAAAATGGAGTGAAATAGAGTAGAAAGAATGCACGAGAGGTCACTTTTAGTGCAGTTTTGGTAGCATCCGAAAAGGGAAAAGTAGGTAAAAGAAAAAAGAAACAACACTAAAAAAACCCAAATATGTACCAAATTCCCCCTTTGGCTGAATTCTTGAGTGCCATAAATCCCATTCGGCACCAACTCTTCTCCAACCACAAATCTCCTTGATTTCCTCCCCTTATCTCTCCAGGATCCCCTCCTTAATCCACTCATTTGACCCATTCAAACTCTCCAACACAGAGTTCAAATCCAACACAAACTCTTGCCCACACATAAGTAAAATAAATAATCCCTTTTGTATGCAGTGAGACTTGAATCTCTGACCTCCTTGCCCCACCTATGTCGCCACCTTACCACTAAACCATAGGCTATTTTGTGTCTCTTTTTAACCAAAATTATTTAAAAGGCTTAATACCAGGAGTCAATGTTCCTCTCATGCTAAAAATAAAAATTTTCTGTATGACATGACTTGAACGCAGGACTTCATAGAAGCCCTTTCTTCAAAATCACTCACCCAATAGATCTAACATGCAATTGTGTTGTTCTCTTGTTTACAAAAGTTTTAAACTCTCCCATGCCCAAGGCCCAATTCTACTAGGCCCAAATTCAGGGTGTTACACAAATAAACTTATCACATGGAACAATTATAAACCATTTCATACATATGGTTCATGGCATAACACAATCACAAGTCATATTTCTCTTATATGTCAATTGATCATGTTCACTTGCTCATAATCACATATCATGTAATGTAGCTCATATATCAAATGATCATATACATACATACCTTTCATTGTCAAATTTCATATACATACATACGTACTAGAATTCGGATGCACATTCGTATACTCATTCATTTCTCAAAATGCCTATTGAACCGTTCGGAATCAAATAGGATACTTAGATAGCTTGGAAAGCTCGTACAATGCCAACGTCCTAGATGTGGTCTTACATGTAATTAATATTGATGCCACTGTCCCAAACAGGATCTTCCACGAAATCAAGTATGATTCTGATTTCCCAGACACAGTCTTACACGTAAATCACAAATCGATGCCAACATCCTAGATGTGGTATTACACGATAACACTTATTGGAATCCTATGTCATGACATACGTATCCTAACTATTTCTTAAGGTTTGTACAGGACTTTTCGGACGTCGTCACATTATCGAACTTTTCTGGATTTCACATATTCAGCTCAAATAGCCATATATCACAATCCATACACATATAAGCAATAATAATTCACTTCAAACACATTTATTTGTACATCGATTTACCTTGTACGAATTCAGATGGAAATAAATGATTACTCGACCACTTTAGATTTCCCGATCTAATTTCATTTTCTTTGGTTCTTGATCTATACACATTCAAATTTAGCTTATTCAATCACCAAATCATTCAATTCAATCCATATACACATATTTGGGCATTTTACAAATTAGCCTTCACATTTTGACATTTTACTCCCTATTTCATAAAATCACAAAATACACATAATTTAACAATATCATAGCTTGTCCAAATATTCCTTTAGCTCATATAAGCCCGCATATTTCTTTTATTTCACTTTTTAGCCCTCAATTTCTCATTTTCACAATTTAGCCCAAAATACTCAAAATCATCAAAAATCTAAATACAAAACATATTAATCTCATACCAAGCTTTCATAATTCATCAATTAACATCATGAAACTCACAAAATCATGAATGACATAACTCAAAATTATCATCAAATTCTGAAATTGAGGCATGGGCTTGATAAAATGCTAAGCAACAATCTCAAAAACATAAAAATTATCAAAAATCGAGCTAAAATTCACTTACTAATTATTCATGCAAGTGTTGAAAGTTCAAGCTCCATTTTTCTTTTTCTTCTTTGATATATTCACCATGAATGGTTGAAAATGATGATAATAATTCAATTGTTTTTATTTTACTAACATAAATTATAAAATTACAAATATGCCAATAATGAAAACATTAAAATTTCAACTCATATATAGGATGCTGACACAATATGCCCTAAAAAGCCAACTTCGCTCAACCAGAACTCACATTTACTAAAATTTGCATACAATTGTTTATCACGTAGATTTTGTAGCACAATTCTCAAATGTACGGCATGCTTAATTTCATCACGCGAATAAATCAAAATGTTGTCAATGAATACAATAACCAATCGATCTAAATACGGTCTGAAAATTCTATTCATCAAGTCCATAAAGACAGCACGAGCACTAGTACCTCATTCTGAAAGCAGTTTTTGGAATGTCTGAATCTTTTACTCAAGAATCGATAGTATCCCGATATCGATATATCTTTAAAAGTACAAGAGTCTTTTCAAATTGATTGAACAAATCATCGATTCTGGGCAGAGGATATTTGTTCTTAATAGTCACTTTGTTTAACTGACGGTAATCAATGTGCACCCACTTTGTTTAACTGACGGTAATCAATGTGCATTCTCATCGTGCCATCTTTCTTTTTCACAATTAGAATTAGAGCGCCCCAAGGAGAAAAGCTCAGTCGTACAAAACCTTTGTCTGTCAATTATTGCAAATAAGACTTCAATTCTTTCAATTTTGTCGGAGCCATTCTATACGGAGCTATTGAGATAGGGGCCATTTTCGGCACTAACTCAATGCCAAACTCAACTTCTCGTATCAGAGGTAATCCCGGTAATTCTTCAGGAAATACGTCAGGAAACTCACAAACGACTGGCACAGATTCAACTTTCTTTTCTATTACTTTCTTATCAATCACATAAGCAAGATAAGCTTCACATCCATTTTTCACATAATTCAGAGCTTTTATTGAAGATATTACAACTGGTAACCCATTTAAATCATTGGAATCAATTTGTACTATTTCATCATCCTGACATCTCAAGTCAATAGTTTTCCATTTGCAATTCAAAACAACATCATGCAATGTTAGCCAACCTATACCCAGAATTATATCAAACTCATCAAATGGTAATAACATTAGATCAGCCTCAAAACATCAAAGGACAATTCTTGCACACTTTGTCAACAAGAACACACTTACCTAAGTGGTTTGATACTCTAATTACAAATTCAGTAGACTCTATAGGTAAAGTCTTATTGGATACTAAGCTCATGCATATATATAATGAATAGACCCTAGATCTATCAATGCGATCATAGAAGTATCAAAAAGAATAAAAGTACCGGTAATAAGTTCTAGAGATGAAGCTTCTCTTCGAGCGCGAATAGCATAGGCTCTGGTAGGTGCTCTCACCTCAGATCTTGCAGCTTGTATCTTTCGTAGCTTTCTAGCTACCAGCCACATTTCCAGTGTTTCTGGGACATCTACTCCTAGCTAAAGCGTTATTCGACTTCAGATTCTATACAATCTCTTTCTCAATAGACTCGGGACAGTTTCAGATAAAGTGATCTAAAGATCCAAATTTGAAACAAGCTAGATCATTTAATCGACAATTGCCCGAATGTCTTTTACCACAATGTCTACACTCGGTTCACTCAGATCTGACATTTCCAATACTTGCAATCAATGTAGCTGAAGCTCGAAAGCTCAAATGTGATCTTGCACGATCTCTTCTCGAATGTCCCATATTAGCCTTTGAGCAACTATAATCATCTCAAAATTTCTTTGATGCCGACTAATATGACTTACTCGTTATTTGTTTTCGCACATCCCTAACTTCTGAATCAGCTTTTCTTTTCTCTTTCCTGAGTTCTTCAGTTTTACACGTTTGGTCAACAAGCACAATGAATTCTTTTATTTATTAAATTTCGACTAGAAAATAGATATCTTCATTCAAGCCTTCTTGAACCTTTTACACATTATTGCCTCAGTCGAGACACATTTTTGAGCATACTGGCTCAGTCTCACAAATTCTCGCTCGTATTCTATAACAGACATACGGCCCTGTTTCAATTCAAGAAACTCTCTACTTTTCTAATCTATAAATCTCTCACTGATGTATTTCTTTCAAAATTTAGTCTGAAAGAAATCCCAGCTAATTCGTTCTCTTGGAACAACAGAAGTTAGAGTTTTCGACCATTGGTAAGTTGTATCTTTCAATAAAGAAATGACACATTTAACACATTCATCAGTGGTACATGGCAACTCTTCAAATACTCAAATTGTATTCTCAAGCCATAACTCGGCTCTGTCAGTATCTTTATTAGGAGTAGCACAGAATTCTTCAGCCCTATTTCTAATCTTATCAACCGGAGGTTTATTCAGATGAATCATATCTATAACTTGGGAAACTACGGGAACTTACGAGGGCAAAAGTTGAGGAATAGCCGATTTACTCTAACATACTGAGTGAACCACTCATTCATCATTTGGAAGAAGGCTTGTTCAGCCTCTCCTTCCGGATCGCTAGTAACCGGTCTAGAATTAGACGGCGCTCTCCCTTGAGCAGGAGCAGGCGCATTACTTTCAACATCATCAGCTACGGCTCGTTTGGAATCCATTTACTATACAAAAAACACATTTTATCTATCAGGATTCATCACACTATCACAATTCATATATATGGCATGTATAGCTAGACTCTTACTCACTACGTTTGTCCTAGAATCGACTAAACCGTAGCTCCGATACCAACAAATTATAACACCCCTAACCCATATCCGTTGTCAGACTGAGGTTAAGAGACATTACTGGACATATAAGATCATATCACAAACATTTCACTAACATCAAATATTCACAAACATTCCATAGCAAAATATACACATAGTGTCCCTTGAGAAGGTCTACGAGACCTTAAACATGCATTGGGAAGGGGTCAGGACTAAACCGAGTATATACAATTTTTTTGAAACTTAAACATTTTTCAAAGTTATAGAGGTCACACGGCCGTGTGCCTCACACAGTTCAGACACGCCCGTGTGTCCAGGCCGTGGCAAAATAAGGCATACATACTTACTTGTCCACACGACCACAAGACACGCCCGTGTGCCAGGTCGTGAAAATTAAGGAGGCTACAGACATGGTCACACGGCGAGTCACACACCCGTGTACCTATTCGAATTGGCCTCACACGCCGTGAAAATCGAAGAGTGTATACTGACTTGGCCACACGGCTTAGTACATGCTGTGTGTGCGACCATGTACTCTGCCCAGGCTCATTTCGAAGTGGCCCTCGAGCAACACGGAAGAGACACACGCCCGTGTTCCTACCTATGTGGGCACAAGTAGTCCATTTACAAGGCCAATTTGCCACCCAATTTTGGTCCTCCCACAAGCAAAAATCATCAAATATGTCACATTTCCAGCCAATTCAGGCACAAAACATACACCATTTAAACCATCTCTGTAATAGCCCAATTTAGTGGCTAGTCGAAACAGTGATCTCGTAATCACTAATTTGAGGTTAGAGAAAATTATTTTCATGGTATGTTATGTGTTATAACATGTTTATAAGGATGCATGAAAATTTTAGTGCCTTAATCTTAGCGATTTCTAGCTAAATTGCGAAAAAGGACTAAATCGCATAAAGTGCAAAAGTTTCATTTTAATTTTAAGGGTGCCATATAGCTATGGAATATTAATTGGAGGTCCTTAAAGTGCAAGTAGACCATTGGGGGAGTGATGGCCGGCCATAGGGGACAAAGAATTGACTTTGTCAATGGTTAGGTGAAAATTTGGTGATAAAATATTTATTTTTATCATAAAATAAATTAAAGAAAACTATCATCTTTTCATCATCTTCTCTCCACCAAAAATGAGCAGGAACAAGGGGGTTTTGAAGCTTGAAATTTTAGAAAGAAATCCTCCTCTCTAGTAAGTGATTTTGATAATTTTTCTTGATAAAAATTATACTTTTGGAGTCCCTAAAGCTTAAGCTTTCTAAAAAGGGGACTATTTTGCATTATGGTAAAAAGTTTAGAGATTTGCCATGTGAGATTATAAGTTGTTACCTGAGTTTTTATGGAAGAAAAATGAATGTTAGAAAGATGAGAAACAACTTTTGTGAAAGGTGTTGCCATGAAAACACATATTTGGGACTAAAATGCAAAAGTTGTAAATTGTTCATTAAGGCATGAAATAGTTGGAATTGTGGATAGATGTAAGAGGATTAAATGTTCAGCTAGGCTTGATTAACAAGAAAATGTGATGAAAATTTATTTACGAGCCTAGCGGCAAAATCATAATTTTACCAAAGTGTAGGGGCAAAATAGTCATTTTGCTTAAATTATAGATTAAGGTATTTTATGGTCATTAAATGAATAAATCAATAAATTTCATTTTTCTAGATCAAGGAAAGTGAGTTTGGACCTAGAACAAATGAAAAGAGAAATGTGGGCTAATAGTCATTTTCGACTATTTCGACAACGAGGTAAGTTCACATGCAATTATTGAAATTATGTATGAGTTCATGTAAGTATTCTGATGTTGTATGGATTGTATATTCACTCTATGGATGTATGAAATACCCTTGGATGAAATGCATGAAGAATGTTGAGACGATAGTTAAAGTCTCGTATAAGACCATATTGGATTATGGCCTCGATGTAAGGATTCGTATAAAACCGTGTCAAGGACATGGTATCGATATGTTAATTCAAGTAAGACCCTATTGGGGTACGATTTCTACGTGATTTCATGAGTATGAGACTCAAGAGAATTATTTTATAACTTGAGTATTTCAGAGTATATGTTGAAGTAAAGAAAGTATGCGGTTGAGCTACGAAAGGCACAAGTATGTATTAGAATTGAATTGAGACGATTTCAATTTATATATATATGATGAACCCTTATTGGGACATGGGAAATTAATGCACCTTGTCGCATGAGTTATATTTATTATTATATTTTGTGAATGCAAATAAATATCATGGAAAAGTTAAGTAAGAGTAGTAATGTGAAGGTGTTCTCGGATGAACAATTGAATTAAAGTATTACATGTGGATGACTATTTATGAATGTATGATAATGGTGGGCTAAGCGCAAAACCACCAAAAGATGAGTAGCTTATTAATAAGACTTGATTGTTGTCTTATATGATTACATGATAATCAGTGCAGGAATGGATTCTTTTGTAAACAAGTAATTAGCTCGTGGTACGATAAGAGATAAATGAGTAAGCTTCTTGAGTGGTTAAGTAAGCAACCATGAGTTAATGGGAATGACCCAGCATAATATCTTGTGGTTATCTATATTTAATGAATATTAATATTTTTCAGATTATGCAGATGAACTTATTAAGCATTAGTGCTTACTTCCTTTTCTCATCTCTTATAGATTATGTTGACTAATATGGGTTCGGAGATGTTTTCTTATAATTTGATTTGAGGTATCAAGTCCTTATGAGTCATGGCATGTATAGGACTAGAATTTAAGGTTGATTAAGTTATTGTTAATGTGCCAAACTATGTTGGCCAAAAAGGGTTTGTAGTTTAATTGTGTATAGCCGTTGATGATGGCTAAGTTGTTGTAATTGTATGGTAGTAACACTTTATTTTCATGAATCAAATGTATAAATTCATGTGTTTTAGTCGTTGATTTGAGACTTTATTGAATTAGTATATTAATGCATGAAATGTAGGATGGAAAAGGGCTTGGTACATAGCCTCTAAGTGTCCACATGATTAGACACACGGGCGTGTATCTGGGCCATGTGAACCCTACACCTTATTATTAAATGTTAGAATAGGCCATGGGTAGATCCCACGGCTGTGTGCATGAGCCATGTAAGACCCACGCCTTGGGCATGGGCGTGTGCTCAGGCCGTGTCGAATAAGTCAGTAGCTCCACAGGTTGGAGGACACGGCGTGTCAAGGCCGTGTCGATAAGTCAAGAGCTCCCCACGGATGGGAAACATGGGCGTGTTTAGGGTGCACGCAGGCGTGCCCAAACCACACAGGTGTGTAACCTCTGATTTTGAGAGAGGATTTTTGATAAGTTCCAAAAGTCCGAACAAGTGTTTAAGGCCTCGTATGACCATGATATGTATGTCTAGATCAAGAAAGAAAGGTTTTAAGTCGAAACGAAATTTTATAGACAATAAGTACTTGATTAAGTGAGTTCAAGCACAGTAATGTCTCAGATCCAGTCTTAGCATCGAACCTGGGTACGGGGTGTTACAATCTCCTCATCAACCAATTTCACGTTTAAAACCTAAACCAAAACATATCAAAATATCATAACAACTCATTAATTCATACATGATTAATGTCCCAAGATATCACTTCCATTTTCATACTAAAATCATACCAAATTCTCAATAAAGCACATACCTGTAACACCCCAAATCCGCCAAAACACCACGTAATCAACCTCGTATGTTACGGAAATTTGTAATTGGGAGGTTAAGTTTAGGTTACAAATGTTGATGAAAACTCTTTGTCGCTTTTTTTTCTTAAAACCTAGGGTATGATTGTTTAAAACCGATAGTGAATTTTGTTATCCCAAAAGTTTTGAAAACTTAGTTGAACTCAGTAGTAAAATCAATTTATATCATTCGAAATTCAATTTATCCTTTTTAGTTGCTTGAAAACATTTTGAACTTGTTTAAATTTGGAAATCATTCGAGTTGCATCCATTTTAAATTAGAGCGTGTTACCCGATGGTAAAGTTTAAAACATGTCGCTTGCGCTTTGAAAACCTTATCTTCCCAAGTTTTACTCAATATTAACCCAATTATTTGTTAAGGCATATTTGAAATCAAATTTAAGCATATGAACAACCAAAGTAAAATTTAAAAAGGCCTTTACAACCCAACAAAACCAAATGGAAATAAATAAAGTAAAGTACCAAGTTTTTTTTTTTAAAAAATCAGTGCAAGACCTAATTTGTTCATGGCATGGTCACCTCGAGTCCTCCCGGCTCCGTGTCCGCGATCTAAGTGTTACCTGAAAATGATAAAGGAGAAGGTGAGTCGCAAGACTCAAAGGTGTAAATCCTCCTAGGTATATGCAACATACTAACACACATTATAACAAAGCAACACAATTAATGCACCGATCCTAACCATCCGTAACGCCTTTTCTACCCCCGGTGGTACCAAACCACCGGTGGTGCTAAACCACCGTGACCCAAAGTCACGATATCCATCAATGTGGTGCCAAACCATTGGTGACCCAAAGTCACGAATAATCCATCCGTGGGGCCAACCCACGGTGATATCAAATCACCGGCGACGATCCCGTATCTCAAAAGTGGGCCAACCCACGGTGGTGTTAAACCACGTGGATGAGTCGCTATGAGGTGCCAAACCTCCGTGTCCCAAAGACACAAGTGTGATACTAAATCACCGGTGACCGCATCCACGAATCAAATGATGGGGCCAACCAATCGTGGATACCAAATCACTAGCGCCAATCTCAGAAATCAATCGTGGGGCCAACCCAACGTGGTGCTAAGCCACCGGACGAGATGTCGAGGTGCCAAACCTATGGTGACCCAAAGTCACAATAATCAATCGTGGTACCAAACCACCGGAGGTGCTAAACCTCCGTGTCCCAAAGACACGGATATCATATTCCCCTCCTCTCGGATCACCCATAACATATCATATCGATGCAAATCGTGCAAGTCATGCAAATCATGCTAAACAAGTTTCATAGTGCATCCCTTAACACATACATCACGATCATGATATCATACATCACTAACAAAGCTCGCAAAGAAACGGACTTACTCAATCCTTGCACATACCCCATTGGGTACCATATCAATCCTTATACTGTTTTGATATTAATAGGCAATCGTGTTTATTAAACATATTACTAAGTAAAAAGTGTGTTAGTTTACACACTGCTAATACGCAAGCCTTAATCCAAAAAGAACCGATCTAAGACCCTCGATTAGCTTGCTCTTATAATCGGCCAAATAAGAACATTAGGACCAGGGCCATTCGGCCAACCCAAATAACTTAAGAGGGTTAACACTCAAACCCTTACCTTATGAATGATTTGGTTTCCTACCATATCCCGAACCAACAGATGGTTTCTCTGACAATCGGCCACACCCTGATAAAAGAATAGTTAATCCTTAAAGACCTTGGCTTAACAAAACTAAGGGAATAGACTAACAAAACCAACCCTTACCACCACTTACCAACCGTTCACTCTTAAGTGGAGGCTTCGCTTGACTGCTTTGAGATTCCGGAGACCCTATCACAAAATGGTTCCAAAACAATCGATTAACACATTTCCAACTAATGCCGAATCAACTCTTACCTTGCAAAAGTCATTGGAGAATAGGGAGGGAGAAGAAATAGGCATTCGACCTAGCACTAACCTTTCTCTAAAAACCCGATTGGAGAGAAAAAGAGAAGGGATCCACACCACACCAATATTCAGCCAATAAGAAAACTACTAGATGAGGGGAAGTTTCGACTATGGATGCTTAACACTACCTATGGTTCGGCTTGGGTGGTAAGAAGGAAAGAGAAGGAGTGAAATGGATATGAGGTTTCAGCAAGAAGGATTTGAGAAGAAGAAAGATAATGGACGGGAGGAAGGTACTTTCTTGCTTTGGAAGAAAAAGAAAGGGAGAAGGTGTTTTGAAGAACAACTTTCGCTATCAAGGCTTCAAGAGAAAAAGAAGTATGGGAAGAGAGAATGCTAGTTTTGCTAACACAAATGCAAAAGAACACAAAAAGAAAAAGGAAGAGAGCATTCTACCACACACACACAATTTAGAGACAATTTTGGCAAGGTGAAGGTTACTTGGGGTTTTCAATTTTCAATGGAAAACAATTGAGACTTCTTTGAAAAATTTGGCTAAGCACCTAGACTAAAGCTGGCGAAAGTCACACAAATTGCCCACAAGAAATTTCGGCACTCCCTACCTGCTCACTTACCAACCGGCCACTCACCCCCCATGAAGACCCCAACATTCATGGCCACTAATTTAAACCGATTTGAATTAGTCAAACCCCCAACTCACTCCTTAATTCACTCCTTGCCCACCATTTAAACAAGTTTGAACTAGTCCACCTCCACAAATCACTCTTCACCCACCATTCAAGTGAGTTGACTTGGTCCGTGGCAGAGTTTGAACTGCCAACAACTTCTCCTCCTCCATGCCGTCAAAATGGAAGCAAAATGTGGGACTTCTGCAACTTGAACTCAGGACCTCCTCCCCCTGCAAGTGACGCCAACTCAAGCTCCAGGTGGCGCCTAGCTTGCCACTCCACTAGCTCCTTTCTTGTGCTAAAATTCACCAAAGAATACTTATTAACCCTAGCTTCTTCAGCTCCTCTCACCTAAGCCTAAAACTAAAATTTTTCCTACCTCTCAGGCTTACACCAGGCTTACAACTAAGCCCCAAAACATCAAGAACAACAACATAGTAGGCCAATAACATGCAAACAATGCCATAACAAAATAGCCCCTATCCCGAGATATTACAGTTCTACCCCCTTAAAATAATTTCGACCTCGAAATTACCTCGGTCTCAAGAGTTATGGTATTGCTGTCTCATCATATCCTCGGGTTCCCACGTAGCTTCTTCCACGCCATGATTCCGCCATAGCACCTTTACCAAAGGAACTGACTTCTTACGCAGAACCTTTACATCCCAATCTAGAATCTGCACTGGTTCCTCCTCTATGGTCAAATCCGGATTCACCTCAACATCTTCCACTGCTATGACATGCGATGGATCCGAACGATATCACCAAAGCATCGAAACATGGAATACGCTAGAATCGACTTAGCTCTGCTGGCAATTCAAGCTGATACGCTATCGGTCCCACACGTCTCAGTACCTTATACGGCCCAATAAACCTCAGGCTTAACTTGCCTTTCCTCCCAAACCTCAACACTTTCTTCCATGGCGAGACCTTCGGAAGACCTTATCACCCACGACAAACTCTATATCTCTACGCTTGAGATCGCCAGAAGACTTCGCTCGTCTGAAGCTTCCTTCAACCGAGCCCTGAATCAACTTAACCTTGTCTTCGGTCTCAAGAACCAACTCGTCCCAACAACCGATGTTCACCCAACTCCGCCCAAAGAAGTAGGTGAGCGACACTTCCTACCATACAACGCCTCATATGGTGCCATCTTGATGCTTGCTTGGTAACTATTGTTGTAGGCGAACTCGCCTAATGGTAGAAACTCTTCCCAACTACCTCAAGTCCAAGACACAACCTCGTAACATATCCTCTAAGATCAGATAACCTTTCATTGACCGCTCACGATCAGGGTGAAATGCCGTTGAAATCCAACCTTGTACCCGAGCTCGATGCAACACTTTCCGAACCTTGACGAATCGATCCCTATCCGAGATGATCGACATCGCACACCATGCACCTCACTATCTCTCGACACATACATACTTCGCTAACCTCTCAAGTGAGTAATCCACCCTCACGGGGATAAAGTGAGTGATTTAGTCGATGATCCACAATTACCCAAATCGATCCTTCTTGCTAGGCGTAAGAGGTAATCCACCGACGAAATCCATAGTTATCCTTTCCCACTTCCATCGTGGAATCTTCACCGTCAAGCAACCTCGACAAAGATCTCGATGCTCGGCCTTGACCACCGACATGTTAAGCACTTCCCACAAGCTCCGCTACTTCCCTCTTCGCATCGGCCACCAAAATCGCTTCTTTAGATCCCGATACATCTTATCGCTCTAGGATGCATAGCGTAGGTCTTTGCTATGTGCGTCTCAAGAATCTTCGCCTTAACTCAATATCCCTCAGATACAAGCTCACCTTGAAAACACAAGACTCCATCACTAGACAAATCAGAACCTTCCAACCCACTATCCTCAGACTGCAACCTCTGCGACTCAAAACCTCATCCTTTAACTGCTTTTTCCTTAATCGCTCAACCCAAGTAGGCTTAACTCGCACCGCTAATATACGTCTGTCATACAAACTCAAATGGGCAAACATTGCTCTTAAGTCCAAACAACCTTTCGGCTCAACGCGTCGCCACCACGTTAGCCTTGCCTTGATGGTACTCAATCTAACAGTCATAATCCTTTAGTAACTCAATCCATCTGCTACTGCCTCAAATTCAAATCCTTCTTAGTCAAAAGGTACTTCAGACTCTTGTGATCTGTAGACTATCGATCTCTCTCCGCACAAGTAGTGCCTCCAAATTTTCAAGGCAAAAACCATCGCCGCTTAACTCCAAGTCGCGGCGCCAGATAATTGACTTCATGTGGCCTCACCGCCGAGATGCGTAAGCCACAACCTTCCTTCTCGTGATCAAGACACAACCCAAACTCAGATGTGATGCATCGTAATATCGTGAATTCTTTCCGCCTCAAAGTTGAATTAGAACTCGAGCTTCACCAAAATCTTCTTCAACTTATCGAAACTCTCCGCCGCTTCTCGGTCCAAATGAACGGAACCCTTTTCTTAACAATTTGGTCATCAAGGTCTTGCGATCAACGAAAATCCTTCTACAAATCTTGGTAGTATCCCCGCCAAGCCCGTAAAACTCGAATCTCGGCTACTAACTTAGGCGCTTCCAATCCAAATCGCCTCAATCTTTCGAGGATCCACTCTAATCCCTCAATCGACACTACATGACCAAAGAAAGTCACCTCTAAGCCGTAACTCGATTTACTAAACTTTGATAAAGTCGCTTTCTCCTCGAATCTACAATACCACCCATAAATGCGCATCATGCTCCTCCTTAGTCCTTGAATACACTAAGATGTCGCCAATAAAACCACGATTTAACCGATCCAAATACTGGAACACCCTATTCATCATATCCATAAATGCCGCACAAGGCATACCAACCCAAACGGCATTACCAAAAATTCATAGTGCCCATACCGAGTACGAAACGCCGTCTTGCAGATATCGCCTCTTTCACCTTTAGCTGGTGATACCCAGACCTTAAATCGATCTTCGAGAATATCGATGCACCCTTCAGCTGATCAAACAAGTCATCTATCCGTGGCAACGGATACTTGTTTTTGATCGTCAGCTTATTCAACTGGCGGTAGTCTATACACATCCGCATAGTACTGCCTTTCTTCTTGACAAAGAGTACAAAGGCGCTCCCAAGGTGAAACACTTGGTTCGATAAAACCTCGATCCAACAACTCCTGGATCTGAGCCTTAAGCTCCACTAACTCATTTGGCGCCATCCTATATGGAGCAATAGACATTAGCAGCGATTTGAAACAAATCTATTCGAACTCTACCTCACGTTTGGTGGCAAGCCCGAAAGCTCCTCGGAAAACACATCAAGAAATTCCCTAATCGTCTCAACCTTCTACAAAGCAGACTCTTCACCTCCAAGGCATACACATGAACCACATATGCTTCACAAATACTTTCGACCATCTTCTTAGCCTTCAGAGCAGATACCACATTGGATAGGTAGTCCCTCCTATTACCTATCATGACCACTTCCTCACCCTCCGACGTCTTTAGAACAATGCGCTTAGCCGCGCAATCCAACTTCGCTCGGTACTTAACCAACCGGTCCATCCTAAGAATCGATCGAACTCCCAAACGAAAGTTCCATCGATCACCCACAAACACTACCCCTTGAGTTCTAGAGGTACATCTCTATACAACTTATCTACAACTACAGAGTGACCTAGAGGCTAATTACAGCCATCTGCCTAGAAGATATCTCAGAGTCTAAATCCATGGTCTTCACTATGCTACTTGCAACGTATGAATACGTTGAACCCACATCAATCAAAGCAGTAAATGGAGAACCAAAGATTAAGAACATACCGGTTATGACGTCCGGTGCATCGCCCTCCTCTCGGCGCCTCACAGCATATACTAGCCCAGCCGTCTCGCCTCAGAACTATTTCGCACTCGCCGGTGCTCCACGGCCCGACCGTAACCATTACCTCCTCGCCATTACCACGGCCCCTCTGCGGTGGAGGTCCATTATTCCTGAACTGAGTATGGCCCTGACTCTCGGACCGAATCCTAGCCAACTTACGCGGACAGTCCCTCACACGATGATCCAAAGAGCCACACTCGAAACATCCTTTTCCATCGGTCCAAAGATCCTCCCCAATGAGCTTTCCCACAACGGTTACACTGTGGCGGTCCCTGATTAGCAACAATGCCCTACCGCATCGATTTGGCCCACTCTATCTAGCCCTTTTCTGAGGATTTCCTGACGACCCAGAAGATCCAAAACTCCGCTTTTGCCTATTTCTATCCAAGTCCTACCTCACGGACTCTTTAACCCCTTCGGCTACCTTAGCCTTCTCAACCAGGACAGCAAACTCACGCCCCTGGCGTGGAGCAATCAAGAACCTTAATTCATCTCTCGACCATCCTTGAAATGAACACACCTCTCATGTTCAAGAGCCACCATACCCCTAGCATACCGACTCAAATTTCAAGAACTCGCCTCAGACTCAAACTACGCACTTACTCCCTCAGATCAAATTTCGAAATGCCTTCATTGCTCATTAATGTAGTTAGCTCCAATGTACTTTTTCCGATATGCACTTTAAAATAATCCCAAGTAAGATCTTTCTGCAAAGATCGTTCCGAACCGTGAGCCACCACTAGTATTACTCATCTCAAGAAGTGATACTATCCCTTTAACTTCTCTTCAAGTCGTCCAGATCGTCCATGATCCCTCCGCCGCTTCCAGCCAATACTCCACCGTGCTGGGAGCTACACCGGACACACCCCAGAATACCTCAGCCCCGTTTGTTCGAAGTCGCTCAGGCATAGATTTCCTAGATCCTGCGCCTCCACCTACTCCAGCTACCCTTTCCAGAACTCGCAGATCACCGTGACATCGTCATCCCCAGTCTGTTCCTGAAACTCACCACCTCCAGCTGGTGGTGGTACCGGTATCTCATTCTCTGACCCTTGACCAGATCCTACGGGTTCAAAAAATTTCATCCTACCTCGACCACATCCACGACCACATCCACCTCTAGCGCTCATGACTAAGATCTTTACTCGTCTGATTTAAAGAGTTTTATGCATCAGTAATTATTCCACTGTTTAAAAGCAAAGTCTTATGAATATTGCTTATTAAAGAGGTTTTGTTTTCGCAAGTCCACAGTGTCTTATTGATTTCAGTTTCTAAAGTAGTTTACTACCGCTAGTCATTCGGTCACATCACATCAAAAATCTCAAGCAATAATAAGGGGTACTTACCTGGGCGGATTGGTGCCGGAGTCTCGGTGCCATACGTTTCAAACCATATTCTTTAAAAAAACATCACTTAAACTAGTAATTAAAACATTTTGAGCCTCGGCCCATAGCCGAGCCTTTGAACTTGGCTCGATACAAAATTGTAACACCCCAATCCGCCAAAACACCACAATCGAGCCCGGTATGTTACGAGGAAATTTGTAATTGGGAGGTTAAGTTTAGGTTACAAATGTTGATGAAAACTCTTTGTCATTTTTTTTTTCTTAAAACCTAGGGTATGATTGTTTAAAACCGATAGTGAATTTTGTTATCCCTAAGTTTTGAAAACTTAGTTGAACTCAAGAGTAAAATCAATTTATATCATTTGGAAATTCAATTTATCCTTTTTAGTTGCTTGAAAACATTTTGAACTTAGTTTAAATTTGGAAATCATTCGAGTTGCATCCATTTTAAATTAGAGTGTGTTACTCGATGGTAAAGTTTAAAACATGTCGCTTTGTAGTTTTGAAAACCTTATCTTCCCAAGTTTTACTCAATATTAACCCAATTATTTGTTAAGGCATATTTGAAATCAAATTTAAGCATATGAACAACCAAAGTAAAATTTAGAAAGGCCTTTTACAACCCAACAAAACCAAATGTAAATAAATAAAGTAAAGCACCAAGTTTTTTTTTTTTAAATCAGTGCAAGACCCAATTTATTCATGGCATGGTCACCTCGAGTCCTCCCATTCGTGTCCGCGATCTAAGTGTTACACGAAAATGATAAGGAGAAGGTGAGTCGAAGACTCAAAGGCATAAATCCCTCCCGGTATATGCAACATACTAACACACATTATAACAAAGCAACACAATTAATGCACCCAATCCTAACCATCCGTAACACCTTTTCTACCCCTGTGGTGCCAAACCACTGGTGGAAAGCAAACACCTGGTGACCCAAAGTCACGATATCCATCAATGTGGTGCCAAACCACTGGTGACCCAAAGTCACGAATAATCCATCGTGGGGCCAACCCACGTGTGATACCAAATCATTGGCGGCGATCCCGTATCTCAAAAGTGGGGCCAACCCACGGTGGTGTTAAACCACGGGGATGAGTCGCTATGAGGTGCCAAACCTCCGGTGTCCCAAAGACACAAGTGTGATACTAAATCACCGGTGACCGCAAATATTTAATCAAATGATGGGGCCAACCCATCGTGTGATACCAAATCACTAGTGTCAATCCCGTAAAATCAACCGTGGGGCCAACCCATCGTGGTGCTAAGCCACCGGGACGAGACGCGAGGTGCCAAACCTCCGTAACCTAAAGTCACAATAATCAATCGTGGTACCAAACCACTGGAGGTGCCAAACCTCTCGTGTCCCAAAGACACGGATATCATATTCCCCCTCCTCTCAGATCACCCATAACATATCATACTGATGCAAATCGTGCAAGTCATGCAAATCATGCTAAACAAGTTTCATAGTGCATCCCTTAACACATACATCGCAGATCATGATATCATGCATCCCTAACAAAGCTCGCAAAGAAACGGACTTACCTGAATCCGTGCACATACCCCATTGGGTACCATATCAATCCTCATACTGTTTTGATCTTAATAGACAATCAGGTTTATTAAACATATTACTAAGTAAAAAGTGTGTTAGTTTACACACCTATTAATACGCAAGCCTTAATCCAAAAAGAACCGATCTAAGACCCTCGATTAGCTTGCTCCTATAATTGGCCAAATAAGAACATTAGGACCAGGGCCATTCGGCCAACCCAAATAACTTAAGAGGGTTAACGTTCAAACCCTTACCTTATTAATGATTTGGTTTCCTACCAAATCCCGAACCAACAGGTGGTTTCTCTGACAATCGGCCACATCCTGATAAAAGAACAGTTAATCCTTGAAGACCTTGGCTTAACAAAACTAAGTGAATAGACTAACAAAAACCAACGCTTACCACCACTTTCCAACTATTCACTCTCAAGTGGAGGCTTCGTTGACTGCTTCGAGATTCCGGAGACCCTATCACAAAATGGTTCCAAAATAATCGATTAACACGTTTCCAACTAATGCCGAATCATCTCTTACCTTGCAAAACTCAATGGAGAATAGGGAGGGAAAAGAAATAGGCATTCGGCCTAGCACTAACCTTTCTCTAAAAACCCGATTAGAGAGAAAAAGAGAAGGGATCCACACCACACCAATATTCGGCCAATAAGAAAACTACTAGATGAGGGGAAGTTTCAGCTATGGATGCTTAAACTACCTATGGTTCGGCTTGGGTGGTAAGAAGGAAAGAGAAGGAGTGAAAAGGAGATGAGGTTTCGCAAGAAGGATTTGAGAAGAAGAAAGATAATGGACGGGGAGGAAGGTACTTTCGGTTTTGGAAGAAAAGAAAGGGAGAAGGTGTTTTGAAGAACAACTTTCTGCTATCAAGGCTTCAAGAGAAAAGAAGTATGGGAAGAGAGAATGCTAGTTTTGTTAACACAAATGCAAAAGAACACAAAAGAAAAGGAAGAGAGCATTCACCACACACACACAATTTAGGAGATAATTTTTCAAGGTGAAGGTTACTTGGGGTTTTCGATTTTCAATGGAAAACAATTGAGACTTCTTTGAAAAATTTGGCTAAGCACCTAGACTAAAGCTGGCCGAAAGTCACACAAATTGCCCACAAGAAATTTCGGCACTCCCCACCTACTCACTTACCAACCGGCCACTCACCCCCATGAAGACCCCAACATTCGGCCACTACCCACAAACACTCATGGCCACTAATTCAAACCGATTTGAATTAGTCAAACCCCCAACTCACTCCTTAATTCACTCCTTGCCCACCATTTAAACAAGTTTGAACTAGTCCACCTCCACAAATCACTCTCCACCCACCATTCAAGTGAGTTAGCTTGGTCCATGGCAGTGTTTGAACTGCCGACAACTTCTCCTCCTCCATGCCGCCAAAATGGAAGCAAATGTGGGACTTCGCAACTTGAACTCGTGACCTCCTCCCCGCAAGTGACTCCAACTCAAGCACATACCAAATTGACCACTTCACTCCTCTTTGGTCATTTATAAACATCCAAACATACCATTAATAAGCACAAATCATGTACCACATCCAAACCATATTTTCTTCCAAAAGTAAGCCAAATCATATGGCTGTAAAATACATATCTTAAAACATATCACACTAGTCCTAGCCTATACATGTCATACATTTAACATTTACACTTCCAAAAGGCACCAAAATAAAGTTCGATAGTGTGGTGATGATCCTCGACGGTCCCTGAGGTCCCAGTAGCTTTGATAATCTATAAAACAATGCAAATACACACAAAGTAAGATTTCAAAAGCTTAGTAAGCCATATACAAATAAACTTATCACATGGAACAATTATAAACAATTTCATACATATGGTTCATGGCATAACACAATCACAAGTCATATTTCTCTTATATCTCAATTGATCATGTTCACTTGCTCATAATCACATATCATGTAATGTAGCTCATATATCAAATGATCATATACATACATACCTTTCATTGTCAAATTTCATATACATACATACATACCAGAATTCGAATGCACATTCGTATACTCATTCATTTCTCAGAATGGCTGTTAAACCGTTCGGAATCAAATAGGATACTCAAATTGCTCAAAAAGGTCATACAATGCGAACGTCCTAGACGTGGTCTTACATGTAATCAAATACGATGCTGATGTTCCAGACATGGTCTTATGCGTAAATCACAAATTGAAGCCCACATCCCAGACGTGGTCTTACACAATAACACATATCGGAATCCTATCTCATGACATACGTATCCTAACTATTTCCTAAGGTTCGTACGGGACTTTTAGACTTCGTCACGTTATCAGAATGTAACACCCCAAACCTGGCCTAAACGTTACGACCGGATCTGGCATGTCACATGAAAGGAATGTCTAAAAACTGTGCGTTCATTAAAAAAACTCGTATTCTTTATAATTGTTGTGAAAAATCGAGTTTAAGTAATTTTGAATAAGAAATGGTTTATTATCATTTTAGGAAAATCCCATATTGATCATTTAATAATAAGTAGTAACCAAATTGAAAGCTAAAACCAAGTAAAATACCCAAGGCCTTATTACATAACAAAAACCCAAATAAAAATAAGTCCAAATAAAAGAAACAAATTTACGAGTAAACATATGTATGGCCTCCACGAGTCCACCTCAGCTCCCAAATTCGGATCTAATGATTACCTCTAAAATTGAACTAAGGGGTGAGTCATCGAGACTCAGTGTGTAAATCCCCATCCAAGAGGTGCTAAACCCTTATACAATTTCATATGAAAAAATGCATGTCATGCAACCCAAAACCTAACCATCCGAAACTCTCGATTCTACCCCGTGTGGTACCAAACCACTGGTGGTGCCAAACCACTGGTGACCCAAAGTCACAAATAACATATGTGGTACCAAACCACTGGTGGTGCAAAATCACTGGTGACCCAAAATCACAAATAACATATGTGGTACCAAACCACTGGTGGTGCCAAACCACTGGTGACCCAAAGTCACAAATAACATATGTGGGACCAACCCACTTTGTAGTACCAAACTACTGGTAACAATCCCTTTAAATATAATATGTGGGGCCAACCCACTGTGGTGCTGAACCACTGGGACAAGTCACAAAGATAAATATATGTGGTACCAAACCACTGGTGGTGCTAAACCACTGGTGACCCAAAGTCACAAATATCACATCTTCCCCCTCCTCTCATCATACCCATGCAATATGACATAATAATTCGTGTATGCAGTATGTCATGTATGCTAGACATATATCAAATATAAGTATAACATGAATTACCATCATAATCAGATAGACATAAAACAACATAATCATGCTAATCAACCTCTACAGGTATAACCGTAATTTTACCTACCAAACGCATTTCCATAATTTACCTTTCAGGGGTATTTTGGTAATTTACCCACTAAGGGTATTTCAGTAATTTCATACCTGGAATGGCCTTTCCGAAGGCCCAGTGTCGCCTTGAGTGACTCAACTACCATTTTCGATCTTTACCCGACTGTTGGGCCTAAAACCCAATTTTGGCCCATTCAGGCCCACACGCTCGTGTGGCCCACCTAACACAAATCTAGCCACGTAGATAAGTTCCACCTAGTCTAGTTCACTATATACTACATCATCATACAATTTATTCTATTGGGCCTACTTCAGCCCATCGCGGCCCAAGCAGCCCCAACCCACAAGAATACTACTGATGGCCTCAACTATCGCATCGAAGTCCTACACGTGCGCTCGCACGCTTGTGTGGCTACTATTGTCATGATCGGCACTTCGGCATTTGCCGCTCTACGGCTAGAGTAGAGAGAGTTACACACCTGATAGGAGTCTGGTGTTAAACCGCGCTGCGACCATTCCTGTGCCCAAACGCCCACCATGGTATCTTAACTCTCCTCTTGGAATGCTCTTTATATAGCTAGCTCTTCACCTTCCTTCTTTGTATCTTTCCGATGTGGGATCCCTCCGTCAGTAGAGTTTAAATTCAACTGAAACTCTTACCGTCCAATCCCCAAAATAAATACTCCCTTGCTTCTCATGAGATTTGAACCCAAACTCTCTTGTAGCATAATCCACGCCGCTAGCCACTTTACCAACTAGCTCCTTGTGTCTTAAACCATGCGCAACTAAATATAACCATATGGCCAAGGTCTAAATTCATTTAATAAAAATGATCTAAAAGGAATGCAAACGCTACAACTAGAACCTTGGACCTCCTTCTTTCCTTGTGGCGTCATTCCCATGTCCTTAAGTGGCGTCACTTTGCCACTACACCACACACTCCACTTGTGTCATTTTCTTTCACATTTTATTCTTAAGGCCTGCCTGCAAACCTTCAGGGTTTTTTTCACTTAAAACCAAAATTTTTCGTAAGGCCTAACTTGAACCCGGGACTTCATAGAAGCCCCTTAACCTTCCAAACTCACTTATCTAATTGGTCCAACTTGCATTTAAGCCGATCTCTTATTCTCCAAAAAATTTAAACGCTAATACGCTCAAGGCCCATTGGGCACAATTCTCTTAGGCCCAATTTTAGGATGTTACAAATCTACCCTCCTTAAAGAAATTTCATCCTCGAAATTTCCAACTAACTAACAGTCACACATCCTAACCTACCACACTACGCCTTGTCACAAGACTCGATCTTAATAAAACTAGTATCTTTTAACTAGAATTTAAAACTCCTACACATACTCAAAAACACCTAACCATTAAAACAGACGAATATTTCATACGCACCCAACTCTATGTCTGAACATCACGTCCAAACCAAACACATAGAATAGATACCCAAAATACAGCATATAACAAAGAAAAGTATCTGGAAACTTACAGTGCGGATTGGTGCCGGAGACTCGGGTGCCATATTTCCAGGAAAGAGATATATATATTTTTCTAAACCATATTTCAACCAAAATTTGAAAAACATTTTTGAACCCATTCCATAGCCGAGTTTTTAAAGCTTCGCTCTGATACCAAAATTGTAACACCCCAAACCCGGCCTAAACGTTACTACCGAATCTGGCATGTCACATGAAAAGAATTTCTAAGAGCTGTGCGTTCGTTAAAAAAACTCATATTCTTTATAGTTGTTGTGAAAAATCGAGTTTAAGTAATTTTGAATAAGAAACGATTTATTATCATTTTAGGAAAATACCATATTGATCATTTAATAATAAGCAGTAACCAAATTGAAAGCTAAAACCAAGTAAAATACCCAAGGCCTTATTACATAAAAAAAACCTAAATAAAAATAAATCCAAATAAAAGAAACAAATTTACAAGTAAACATATGTATGGCCTCCACGAGTCCACCTTAGCTCCCAAATCCGCGATCTAATGATTACCTGCAAAATTGAACTAAGGGGTGAGTCATCGAGACTCAGTGTGTAAATTCCCATCCAACGGGTGTTAAACCCTTACACAATTTCATATGAAAATATGCATGTCATGCAACCCAAAACCTAACCATCCGAAACTCTAAATTCTACCCCGTGTGGTACCAAACCACTGGTGGTGCCAAACCACTGGTGACCCAAAGTCACAAATAACATATGTGACCAAACCACTGGTGGTGCCAACCCACTAGTGACCCAAAGTCACAAACAACATATGTTGTACCAAACCACTGGTGGTGCCAAACCACTGGTGACCCAAAGTCACAAATAACATATGTGGGGCCAACCCACTTTGTAGTACCAAACTACTGGTGACGATCCCTTTAAATATAATATATGGGGCCAACCCACTGTGGTGCTGAACCACTGGGATAAGTCACAAAGATAAATATATGTGGCACCAAATTACTGGTGGTGCCAAACCACTGGTGACCCAAAGTCACAAATATCACATCCTCCCCCTCCCTCATCATACCCATGCAATATGACATAATAATTTGTGTATGCAGTATGTCATGTATGCTAGACATGTATCAAATATAAGTATAACATGAATTACCATCATAATCAGATAGACATAAAACAATATAATCATGCTAATCAACCTCTAAGGGTATAACCGTAATTTTACCTACCAAAGGCATTTTCGTAATTTACCTTTTAGGGGTATTTTGGTAATTTACCCACTAAGGGTTTTTAGTAATTTCGTACCTGGAATGGCCTTTCCGAAGGCCCAGTGTCGCCTTGAGCGACTCAACTACCATTTTCGGTCTTTACCAGATTGTTGGGCCTAAAACCCGATTTTGGCCCATTCGATCCCACACGCTCGTGTAGCCTACCTAACATAAATCTAGCCACGTATATAAGTTCCACCTAGTCTAGTTCACTAAATACTACATCATCATACAATTTATTCTATTGGGCCTACGGGCCCATTGGGCCTACTTCACCCATCGCGCCCAAGCAAATTCCAACCCACATTAATACTCATCGATGGCCTCAACTATCGCGTCGAAGCCCTACACGCGCCGCAGACGCTCTTGTGGCTTCTATTGCCGTGATCGGCACTTCGGCATTTGCCACTCTACAGCTAGAGTAGAGAGAGTTACACACCTGATAGGAGTCTAGTGTTAAACCGCGCTGCGACCACTTCTATGCCCAAACGCCCACCAAGGTATCTTAACTCTCCTCCTGGAATGCTCTTTATATAGCTAGCTCTTCACCTTCCTTCTTTGTATCTTTTCGATGTGGGATCCCTCTGTCAGTAGAGTTTATATTCAACTAAAACTCTTACCGTCCAATCCGCAAAATAAATACTCCCTTGCTTCTCATGAGATTCAAACCTAGACTCTCTTGTAGCATAATCCACGCCACTAGCCACTTTACCAACTAGCTCCTTGTGTCTTAAACCATGCGCAACTAAATATAACCCTATGGCCAAGGTCTAAATTCATTTAATAAAAATAATCTAAAAGGAATGCAAATGCTACAACTAGAACCTTGGACCTCCTTCCTTCCTTGTGGTGTCATTCCCCTGTTCTTAAGTGGCGTCACTTTGCCACTACACCACACACTCCACTTGTCTCATTTTCCTTCACATTTTATTCTTAAGGCCTACCCGCCAACCTCCAGGGTTTTTTTCACTTAAAACCAAAATTTTTCGTAAGGCCTAACTTGAACCCGGGACTTCATAGAAGCCCCCTAACCTTCCAAACTCACTTATCTAATTGGTCAACTTGCATTTAATCCGATCTCTTATTCTCCAAAAAATTTAAATGCTACAACGCTCAAGGCCCATTGGGCTCAATTCTCTTAGGCCCAATTTCAGGATGTTACACGGAACTTTCCCGAATTTCATGTATTCAGCTCAAATAGCCATATATCACAATTCCTACACATATAAGCAATAATAATTCAATTCAAGCTCATTTATTTGTATATCGACTTACCTCGTATGGATTCGGATGGAAATAAACAATTACTCGACCACTTTAGATTTCCCCCGATTTAATTCCGTTTTATTTGGTTCTTGATCCATACACATTCAAATTTAGCTTATTCATTCACCAAATCATTCAATTTAATCCATATACACATATTTGGGGAATTTTACAAATTAGCCCTCACATTTTCACATTTTGACATTTTAGTCCCTATTTCATTAAATCACAAAATACACATTATTTAACAATATCATAGCTTTTCTAAATATTCCTTTAGCTCATATAAGCTCACATATTTCATTTATTTCATATTTTAGCCCCTCAATTTCTCATTTTCACAATTTAGCCCAAAATACTCAAATTCATCAAAATCTAAATACAAAACATATTAATCTCACACCAAGCTTTCATAATTCATCAATTAACATCATTAAACTCACAAAATCATCAATGGCATAACTCAAAATTATCATCAAATTCTGAAATTGAGGTACGGACTTGATAGAATGCTAAGCAATAATCTCAAAAACGTAAAAAAATTAGCAAAAATCGAGCTAAAATTCACTTACTAATTATTCATGGAAGTGCCGAAAGTTCAAGCTCCATTTTTCCTTTTCTTCTTTGATATATTCGGCCATGAATGGTTGAAAATGATGGTAATATTTCATTTATTTTTATTTTAATAAGACAAATTATAAAAATACAAATATGCCATTAATGAAAACATTAAAATTTCATATAATGGATGACCATTTAAGTCAAAATCCACTAACTATGGTCTAATCACATAATAAGGACCTCACATTTAATAAACCATAGCAAATAAGCACTTTAACAATTAGAAAGCTACAATTGCATTTTGTGTGATTAACTCCTTTTATCAAATTAAACAATCAATCGATAAAATTATTTCACGAAAATTTCACACATATTAATTCACATGCTGTAAATACCAAAAATAATATTATAATATTTTTTGACTCAAATTTGTGGTCCCGAAACCACTGCTCTGACTAGAATCTAAACCGGGCTGTTACAAGGTTGGTCTCGCGAGCTACCTCTAAGAGCTAGGTTATGCGAACTCGAGTTGCAAGGTCTCAGTAACTTAAAAACATTATAGATTTGTAGATAAAAGTTCGCCAATCACTGGGGTTTGCACTTTATCAAAAGTCAACCCTTCTCACTTCACACCAACCTTGGTGAACTCTATAAGCTTGTTGGTTTTAAAACATTCGCCCTATTGCCTTTGGCTTACTCAAGGTTTAGAAATTAGTGCTTAGTTGTGGATTCATCAATTAAGAAACGATCAATCAAACTTGGATGAAAATCTTATAGTTGAAATATAGAGGTGTTTATAAAGTATTATCTATTCGCAGATAAAATATAAAGACAAACTTAAGGAAACTTAAAGAAAATAACTCAGTTCTATGACAAACAGCAAAGCCATCAGAAGATATATCTAAGCATGTAATCTAGGATTTGCTTGTTCTACCTTTCCATAGTTTTTTTCTTTTTGGATCACTCGCCTTGCCGGTGCTCACCTTGCTATCTAAATATTTGTAGTGTTTAGAAATGAGTGTGTGAGTTCTTGCGAACTTAGTGAATAAATAGGAAAGAATAACCACATTGTAGTACAAAACATAAGTTAACAAAAGTTTTGGCAAAATCACAGAACTTGCAAACTGGGTTCGCCATACTTATCCGAAACTTAGTTCGCCAATACTTTTTGTCTGATAGCATTAAACTGTAAAACATTGTATTTTAGAAAACATAATTGCATACACATGATCATTACTATTGGATAAGTGGATCTCCTTATAATGACTAAGAATGACTCATAGAGTCTTAACATGTCCCATAAGTGTAGCATAAATCTTGGCACTCTCCAACACACCAACATGTCCCATTGAATGGAGCTAAGCTCAACATTCTTTTATCTCTCCAACATGTCTCAGGGCCTCAATGCCAAAAACATAAAACATATGGGTGAGTACTCACAATCCTATGGCATGCCATTATATCCAATAATTACAAAAATTTATAGTGTCAAAACATATACTTAAAACATAGAGCTCACAAATCATAAGGAGATCGTAAATCTCATAAACATATAGAGCTCACCATAAAGTGCCCACGTATCACTGCTCATGAAAACACAGAGTTAAATCACAAAAGCATAGTTTTTAGAGAAAGTGTAACACCCCTTACCCATACTCAACGCCGAATAGGGTTTGAGGCATTACCGAAACACATACACTTGAAAACGTATTAAACTGAGTCATAAAATTTCATCCAAATTATACAAAATGAAATGCTAAATATTAAAGACCAACATTTTACGCCAAACCAATTATGACATATACAAATGACTAAGTCTCCTATACATGCCATAAACTTAAGATGTTTGTATTCACTTTTACCCCACGATGATAGCTTGATAGTGTGATTACATCTCTGACAATCTCCAACTCGAGTTAGCATACAACCCTATAAGATATGGGAAATGAAGGGAAGTAAGCTACAAAGCTTAGTAAGTAACAATAAGTGATTTATTAACAGGCTTTTATAAATCTTCACAATATGTTTTCAAGATAATACAATCATAATTGAACATAGTTCCACTTTTTATTCATGTTCATCTCAAGCTGTCTACTCAAGTCATAGTTACTAAATTATTTATATCTGGAGCTATGAAACTCCAAATTAAGATCCGTTAATTTTCCATGAAACTAGACTAAAATATCTTCTCATCATAAAATTTCCAGAATTTTTGGTTCAGCCAATCAATACAGTTTATTCATTAAAGATTCCCCTATTTTACTATTTCACTATTCTGACCTCTCTTTACTAGGAATCAATTTTCTCCTCATACAGAGTTCATATGACCTTATTTAGTTTATTTGAAAGTAGACTCATTCAGGATTTTATGAATATAATTTATATCCGACAATTACTTTTTTACAATTTTAATGATTTTTACAAAGCAGAATAGGGGATCACATAATCATTCTGAACCAGTATCACAGAAATTCAAATATCTCAAAATATACTGAATCATTTCTTTTCTATGTTTATTTTATACGAAAATAGACTCAATAAGATTTAAATCAATATCTCATACAACTTATAATTCAATCTCTACTATTTTTAGTGATTTTTCAAACTCATGTCACTGCTGCTGTCCAAACAGTTTTATTGTAAATTTTTGCTCTCTCTTTCACTTTAGTTGTGTTCATCACTTGCTTATACCAACCTTTCTAATTTCTGATTACATATCGAACATATTTTTCATACGTACATTTGCCACATTTCTCAATTGGTCACATTCACACTTGCACTTATTCATAACATGATCGCATCAATCATCATTAGTAAATTATCTCATTGAACCCCTTCGGAAAACGCCCGATACTCGGTGGTCTCAGCACATAGCTCCACCTACACATAATTCGACTTTCTTGTACACATGGTGAAGGTCCCTTATCACCCATGTGACCTAGTCATTCCATCTCGTAACTTTCTTTTCTACATGGTGTCCAACACTAGGAACCGCTCATGTGACCTAGCTACTCATAACCCGTAACTTTCTTGTACATATGGTATACACACAGCATTGCACATGTGACCTAGTTACATATGCAATTATTATCCCGTAGCTTTCTTGCACACATGGTGAAAGTCCCTTATCATCCATGTGGCCTAGCTACATATCAAATTTTGCCATCTAGTAGCTTTCTTGTGCACACGGTGAAGGTCCCTCATCCCTCGTGTGACCTAGCTACATATTATCCATATCTCTCAGTTTTCCCAAGGTTCAATCGAGAATTTCTCATTCCATTCATTTCCATATTTTAGTTATCACCCAATGATTTCCATAATATCTAGCAAAATAATTATTGTACAAGTAAAATAAAAGCATTATTTACATATAAACTTTCTTGTCGAAATCTCGTCATGTACAACCGTGTAGCAACTCATATAACCCATGTAATATTAATTTAATATTCAATTCCTGTAACATTAATTTGCTAATCAATTTCACATGACACAATAAACATCACATTTCCCATACCATACATACCATCCATCAACTTCTCCTAAAACATATTAAATCATACAATTTATGCCATATCAATAGAAAATTACAATTCAAGCATGGTATTCAATTATTATTAACACACGAACTTACCTCGAATGCTGAAACAGTCATTTTACCAACTTTCTCGATTTTTCGATTTTCCTCCAGTTCTTGGTCCAAATCTCATTTTTCGGGGTCTAAAACATCACATTTCACTTATTTAATTAATGTACTACTCAAAACAGTCCGTAACTCAAACTTTTGCAAAATTACAATTTTGGCCCTAAACTTTTGCATAATTACAATTTTGCCCCTAGACTAAAAAATTAAACTTCATCCCTTATTCTTATGTTTTATAACATGCTGAACATTTTTTCCTTCTATAGCAACATCAAATTCTCACTTTAACATGTACTTATGAACATTAGGGTTCATATTAGGTACTTATCAAAAGTTGTTTAACATAATTTCAGCCTTCATATTCTATCATAAAATATGAAAATAAACACATTTCACCTATGTATATTTTTCCAAATATGAACCCTAGGTTAAATTATTGCTAGAATAAGTTAAACCAAGTTACCCAGATTCAGAAAACGTAAAGAACATTAAAAACGGGGCTTAGAATCACTTACTATTGAGTTTGGAAGCTTGAAACAAACCCTAGCTATGGAGAACCCTTGTAATTTCGTTCTAATGAAGAAGATGGACATATTTGGCATTTAAATTTTGTTTTTAATTCATTTAATTCACTAAATTACCAAAATCCCTTTAAAAAATCTTTTGAAACATACCCATCCATGTCCATTTTTTCCACCAACTTAACCAATGGTCTAATTGTCATTTAAGGACCTCCAATTTAAAATTTCATAACAATTGGACACCTCTAACATGTAGAACTCAACTTTTGCACTTTTTACAATTTAGTCCTTTTGACTAAATTGAGTGCCCAAACGTCGAAATTTTTGAATGGAATTTTCACGAAGTATTTCTAAAATCGTAGACCATTAAAATATAATAAAAACAAATTTTATTACGTCAAATTTGTGGTCCCGAAACTACTGCTCCAACTAGGCCTTAATTCGAGATGTTACATTTCTTCCTCGCTTTTAGGATTTTCATCCTCAAAAATCTTACAAGAAGAGTGGTTTAGTATATTTCTCTTAATTTCCAACATAACTAAATAATCTTTTTCAAGACAATACTTTCAGAAACACTCTATCATCGATCTGAATCCTAATAGAACTCAGTGAATTCTGTCAAATAAAGAATCGATACATTATTGAAATTATTATGCTAATTCTATCAAACGTTCGAGAACAACCCACTAGCATTTCTCTTGGCTTCCCACAGATCAATCGATAATTACTCACAATCTTTCAATAGCTTAATTCATAACCACTGTCTTAAACTCAAATTTTGCTATGCCATCAGATATATTAAACTCTCGAATCCAGAAACATATGAAAATCCTCGTTAAACAAACAATGTCATTAAATTTTTCAAAACAGACATAATAATAACCATCTTTAAATCACTAGTCGAACAGTTCTTTTTAATGTGACATTAACCGTATGAAAACATGAACCATCACTTTATATTCTAGCAATAAAACTCATTCTAATCTGTTCACTAGTGCATCACTGAAAAAATCATAAACTCATTACTCAATTCCAAATGAACTCAAAACTAGAGCTTTGGTTGATAATACCTTCAATTGCTTTAACTTTGTTAGTATACCAAGACCATTCAAACTTTCACAAATATGACAAATTTTCCAATCAGAACAACATTAACTTATAATAACATCATCCGATTAGAATAATCCAATAAGCATATCTCTGTATTATGCTTTCTAAAATATAATTTCTTTATTCTGACTATCCGTCTTCATACTTGTGAATACACAAAATTTATTCTCTTAGTTGAGGTATGTTTAAATATACATAACTCAAATCATATCTCAACAAATCAGTTCACTCATATAAAAACAACTAAGTTGATTTCAACTATCGAATAATAACATAACAATATACTCTTTTCTTCTTACTGAGGATACAACTCAAATATACAATCTTTCAAAATTATTTTAGCATGCAAATCAAAGATCTTTTAAACCGTACTAGCTCAAGGAAATAGATATCCTGATTGAACTAATTAACTTTAATCAAACTTACCTGAGGAAAGAAAACTGCTATATAATTTAAGCTTGTGTTCTTACCATTTCTACCCTTACCAATATCAATTTCCTCCACGAAAATTTGAGAAACCTTGATACCAGAATCACCACATTCCTATTATCGAATCTAGAAATACAATCATACTAAACATAGCATCATAGACAAAAGAACATACTTTAAGGATGAGCCATGTTCGATAATTTGCACAATAAGGGCATAAGAAAACCCTAAATACGATACCATTCCAGAAGTTTGAGAACATAACTCACAAGAAAATAACAGAGATCTTGATGATTCCTTAGAGAAACCCAGCAGAAAAACAATGCTTACCGACTTTGGACTTTTATCATAACAGAGATAATATATTTCCCGTATATATAAAACAAAACCATAATTAGTAGAAATATAAGAATAGTCTCACATAAGTTTTTACCATCGACTTCATTCCAACATATTTAAATAGAATTCCGAAGAGATAAAGAAATACTAATCATAAACCGACCAGACCAACAGGGCATTCGTCTAACATCATAGTTAGCTTCTCACAACGTAAGAACTCCATCAGAAACTGAACAATCACACACATTTCTCTGAGGATAAGAGAATATATAGAATACATAGAAAAGATCATCATATTTATTTCAACTGTAACTATCACACACATAGACATCTTTACTATTCAAATATCATTTCTTTTATTAATTATGTCATCATGAACCCCGTATTATTCCACTCACTAACGAAAATCAATTCGGGAAAAATTTCAGCAAACACATACTTTAGACATCATATCTGAATAAGTCGATTAGCTGAGACTAACTTCTCCTTTATCCGTGACATTGCATAATCTGTATAATCTTTAAAACATTCTAATATACTTTCAAAATTGTTTCCACTTTCCAAACTATTCTTATCTTTATATGCATTACTAAGTATTTCACCACTAAACTTTTTAGTTTCACATTTATGAACTTATTCCACATGGTTCTCGTGAATATTCGTTATAAAATAACACTGGTAAGGGGGTGAGGTCGTAAAGCTTCTGACTTAACTCTCATAAATACATACATATGACTTTGTATTCATCACCAACATCATATAATCACAATTACATAATTCACTTCAACCTAATTAACATACATAGTTATGTTACACGAACTTTTTGATTATCTTATTCAAACAAGTGTACATAAACACACATTCTGTCAATTTGAGAAAATTTACTTATCATATTCACTTAATCAAATATGTTGGGCACATAACATCATATGCGTGCCAAACAAACATGGATGGGCTTATCACCATATAAACTTTCATTTCATTCCACTTTTCACATTTCTCAACTTGTGGTTATCTCATTTTGTACATTAACACATATATATCATGAACTTCTATTCATACCTTTCCAAATTTCGACACATCATAAGCACGTCTCAATCATTTCAATATCGTTATCAGCATTATCGAAAAATAGCTCGGTTGGAAGACATCTCTGTCTTAACAAAACAATTTCATCAAAGTCGGGAGATATCACACTATCACGAGTAGTAATATGACATGTATAGCTAGACTCACATATGCTACGTTAGTCTGAGAATCGACTAAACCATAGCCATGATACCACTAAATGTAACACCTCTTACCCATATTCAACGCCGGAATAGGGTACAAGGCATTACCAAAACACATACACTTGAAAACGTTTAAATTGAGTCATAAAATTTCATCCAAATTATACAAAATGAACTGCTAAACATTAAAGGCCAACATTTTAGGCCAAACCAATTATGAAATATACAAATGAATAAGTCTCCTATACATGCCATAAACTTAAGAGGTTTGTATTCACTTTTACCCCACGATGATTGTAACAGTTCGAATTTAACCGTAATCGGAACGGTGGTTTCGAGACCACGAATCCTAGTCTGAAAATTCTTTTAATATTATTTTCGGTGCTAATTATATGTGATTTATGATGTATGAAAGTTTCGTATAAAAATTTGATCGTTTGTGTGTTTAATTAGACAAAAGGGCTTAATCGCGTAAATTATAAACTTGATAGTTTAAAGTGTAAGGACTAAGTTAATGTTGTTTTTCTAATTGGGAACATTTAAAATGCAAATTACCCAGTTTAAAGGATATGGACGGCAAAAGCTAGTGGTGTATCATTATATGACATGTTTATTTTATTATTTAATAATTAAAGTTATATTTTATTTATTATAAAAGTTATGTTTATATTATAATAAAAGAAAGATAAAAAGTGGCCTTATTTTGCATTGTTCCTGCCGAAATTCATACAAAGAAAAGAAAAACAAGGTTTAGCATTCGGCCAAGAAGAAATTGGTGATTTAAGATTAGATTTTGATCAGTTTTCGATAATTTTTACGTTTTTGTAATCGTTGCTTTGAGAGCTTTAAAGCCTATGTCTTAATTTTATGAATGAATGATGTTTGTGTAAAATACCATGGATGCTATGTTGAGTTTCATGATGTTTTATGGTGTTAAATGATAGATATATAGTTGATGAACAAACTTTGTTCTTGAATTTTGATGAATTTGGCTAAATAGGGTTAAATTGAGAAAATAAATTTTGAAGGGTTAAAATGCAAGATAAATGAAATGTGGGGACTTGTAGAAGCATGGGGAAGATTCGACCCTAAAGGAGTAGTTTCAAATTAAGTGTATTTTGTGTTTTATGCAACAAGGACTAAATGATAAAATTGTAAATGTCGTGGGTAAAATGGTAATTTGCCTATTTATGTGTTTAGGGACTAAATTGAGATGAAATGTGCTTGAATGAGCTAAATTTTAATGTGTTTAGATCAAGAACAAAGAAAATCAATTTTGGATCGGGAAAACGCAAGCTCACGGATAATCCTGTTCGTCGTCCAACTAAAATCGAGGTAAGTCCTTAAGCTAGATTATATTAAAGAATGATTTATGAATGTGTTTAATAACAATGTTTGATAAATTTGGGCATATTTTTATGTGATAGCCGAATGTAAAGGTATTACATTGAATTGGATATGTTTTGTTAATACCATGTAAAGGTGTATAATCGATATGATATGCGAGTATACAATGATGTAATGATTTTATTTAGAAAATGTGCATAAGCTTAGTTGAATTTAAAATGTGATAGAATTATGAAATTTAAGTGATTTAGTTGGTTATGGTACTATTGAAATGTGCATTGAAATGTTGAAAATGTTGATATCTCGGGCTATTAGCCTAGCAGGCTTTATGCCGGTGTTACTTATCAGGCTTTAATGCCTAGCAGGCTTTGTGCCGGTGTTACTTATCGGGCTTTAATGCCTAGCAGGCTTTGTGCCGATGTTACTTATCGAGCTTTAATGCCTAGGGCTTTAATGCCTAGCGAGCTTTGTCTTTGGTGTTACTTATCGGGCTTTAATGCCTAGCAGGCTTTGTGCCGGTGTTACTTATCGGGCTTTGATGCCTAGCAGGCCATGTGCCGGTGAATCATTTCGGGCTTATTGCCTAGCAGGCCTTGTGCCGGTGTACTATTTCGGCTTATTGCCCAAACAGCTAAATGGGTGTTCAAATTTCAAACTTCAGTCTAGCAGGCTTAAGGCGTTGAAATGCTATAAATGGAGAAATTAAAATTTAACTAATGTGACACATATATGCAGTGCTATGTCTGAAAGCTTGGGTAAGAGTTGGCCTATTATATTAGCAAAGAATAAAGTAAGTTAATTTATTATCGCTTTAGTTAAGTATGATGTGATGAAGTGGATGACTCTATAAGTATTTTTCTTTGTAATGATGATGCTCATCATTAATGTGAATGAATATTATATGCGTATGGAATTGATATATATACACATATACATATATGCTTATTACATTAAAGACTTGGTTACAAATGGAAAGATCAATGGTAAAAGAGTTTGAAAGGGTTTGCATATATGTATAAGTAGACATATGAGATTGATTTTGAGATGTGTTCATGTGACTTTAATATACGGTTAAATACAATAATTATGAGTTTTGATATTATATGTTCAAGTTGATATAGTTATAATATTTAAATTATGGAATAACTAGTATTCTACTATGTACATTGCTTTTACATATTGAAGAATTTATGTTCAATATTATAAGCATGAAGACTTAATATGTTTGAGTGTATGATCCTTGTAATTATATTTGCTTGAGACTTACTAAGATAGTGAGCTTACTTTGTGTGTGTCCATTGTTCGTTTTATAGATTTTAGCCATGCTACGGGCTCGAAGGATCGTTGGTGAAGTCAACCACACTATCATCCCATTTTGGTGCTTTTAAGCTAGTTATTTTTGAATCAAAGGCATGTATAGGCTAGCTAAATGTTGGAATGATGTTATGTTTATATGTATATAAAATAGCCATGCGAAAATGGCTTAAACATACATTATAAGTTTGGTTTTATTTGTTTTTGACAATGTGGTTATAGTGTCTTGGTTTCAACAGTTTGGTCATGGTTGTTTCTTTACTTTAATCTTATGCATTCTACATGATTACTTATGTAGAACCAACGTTTATGTTAAAATTAGTCGGTGGATTGGCATTTAAGTAATTTTTGCATGCCTAAGTGAAGGTAGATATATGCTAGTTGGGTATTATTCGGGAATTGTATAAGCGTGACAACTTCAATCAATTTGTTAAGTAGGAATTATGTGAGTAATGCAAGTATGTGTATTCGACTGTAACACCCAAACCCGCCTAGAAGTTAGGCCCGAATCTGTGTGCCACATGGAAGTGTTTTTCAAAACCATCTTTGCAATTGTTAACAACTTGTTTGAGAATCACACCTCTTTGTTAAAACCCAATACAACTAAAGCAATTACTTCACGTGAAAACATAATTATCTTTAATAAACCTTTTCGGCTATGAAAGCATATTTGAAATAAACGATTTGCAAAAACTAGAGTTGTAACAACATTTTTGAAAACATTTGGAAAGGTAGATAAAATACAAGTAATTTGATAAATCACAAATCAAGGAATTAAACTTTAAACTGTGACTTTTGAAAATGTCGTTAATAAATTGAAAGAAAATTGAGTTAAATTATATTTGTAAAAGTTTATCTTGAAATCCATTTATTAATCAATTTGAAAAACTTTTATTTTCGTTCTTGAAAAATTCTTGTTTAAAACAATTTAAGCAAAATAATAAGTAAACCAACCATAAAGCAAATAATAAAATAGTTCGAGGCCTTATTACAACTTAAACCAAAATAATAAAATAACGGAATAGAAATTTAAAATTCAAAACACTATTTCTGAAGAATGGCCTCCACCGAGTCATCCATGGCCCAAGTCCACCTCACGAGCATTACCTGGGGTTAAGAGAAAGGGGTGAGTTACAAGAACTCAGTGTATAATCCCTTACCATCATCCACGGGTCGAACACACATAGCAATATTTTGGGCCTAAGCCCAATTACAATTATAACATGTATATAATATGCATGTGATATGCAATTCCCAAACCAAGCCTAATTTCCATCCGCTACACACCCCGCACCAACCATCACACCTGGGATCAAGTTAACCCACCCCACTTGAAGACACAGGTCGTGAGCATTAAGCCATTTATATTTGTGGCAAAGCCACTTAACTAGAGGCAATAAGCCATTTGATTATTTTGGCGAGAACCGAACTAGAGGCAATAAGCCATATTTGTGGCGAGCCACCGAACTAGATTTTGGCAATGTGCCTTTCTTCTCTTCATCATTTTCCCAACCCATGCAAACATGTATGCATAACAATTTATATCCATATGATAATTTTAGCAAAAGGCCCAATTTACAAGAGAATCAATATTTCAAGTTTTTAATTAAGGCCCATAACACAAAATAACATTTAGCCCATTTAGCACTTTAGCAACTTAGGCCCAATTAACGATCTAGCATATTTTCTACCGCTTATTGATCTAGCGAGATTTCGCCCATTTATTGATCTAGCAGATTTGCCCATTTAACTATTTTCAGGGTTTTCGCCCATTTAACGATCTAGCAAAATTTTGGCCCATTAATCGATCTAGAAAATTTGGCCCATTATTCACATGAGGCCCATATAGCAACATATTTCAATTTGACCCATAAAGGGTATTTTCGTAATTTAGTTCATAGGGACATTTTCATAATTCGGCCCATTAGGGACATTTTCGTAACTTGACCCGTAAGGGCATTTTCATAATTCTGTAATCGTACCCACAAAGGGTAATTCAAGAATTTACCCTCTAAGGGTATAATGGTAATTTCGTAACCTAAGCTTAATTACTAATTTGGGGCATAAAACTAAACTGTCCAACTGCATCATACTGACTAAATTGGCCATAACTCGAGTTAGAAAACTCAAAATATAAATCCGTAAATTTTCCTTGAAACTAGACTCGTATATCTTTCAACTATAAGTTTTCCAGAATTTTACCTTAACCATTTAATACAATTTATTCCTTAAAATTTCCTTGTTTCACTGTCCAATGATTCTAACCTCTCTTACCTTAATCTCAAATATCTTACTGTACGATTTTCATCTACTGCTCCCACTTATTTCTTTTGAAAATAGATTCACTAAGTAATCCATACATATCAATTATAACTCTTAATTCACTTTGTATAATTTTATATGATTTTTCCAATACAGAACAGAATACCCCGAAGTCATTCAAAATCAGTCTCACTAAAATTAACATATCTCAGAATCTAATATTCCTTTTCCTTCTCCGTTTCTTCCATATTAAAATTAACACAGTAAGCTTTAATCTGATATCTTATTCACTTTGTAATTCCTTTTATCCAATTTTTCATGATTTTTCAAATACAAGACACTGTTTCTGACCAAAACTGTTTTATTGCAAAATACGATTACCACTACTGAATATCGCACTCTCGAGTGATCACGAATGCGGTTATCGGTTTTATTCGGTATTTCTACCGAATCACAGAATATTTCATGTAAACTTTCAAAGAGATGTGAGACTTACTCACCATTTCAAACATATATTCGGAAGGTGCGGGACTACACACCTTATTCGAATCCGTAACACGAAATTCTCCATGGCGCCTAAAGATACAATCGATCAACAATTAATCCCAAAACTGAATTTACCACTTCAACCAATTATTTTGATTTATTAACAATCTATCACTTACCAACAATCCGAGTCTCTTATTACGAGGATAGGTGTTCGATTGGCCCTCCGATAAAGTACTTGAGTCCTTAAAAGTGATTAACACAAAACAATGTTAGCCACACCTTATTCGATTGAGGAGGAATCACCACAATACACCCCTTCACCTATATACGGCTTGGAAGAAAAAGAAAATGAAATGAAAAGAGGAAAATACGATTACTTACCGATTTGATTAAAAGAGATTGGATGGAAGAAGAGTGCCTTGTAATTTGAAATCAAAAGGGAATAAACAATAGATGAAAATTTTGATCAAACAAAAGAGCAAGAAAATGCACAATTGTGCTAGGGGAATTCGGCCAAAGTAAAAAGAAGGAAGAAACTATGGTCACCAAGGCTTGTAATTTCGGCACAAAGCAAAGGAAAAGAAAAGAATTTGAGAGGAAAAACAATGCACTAATGTGCTACTATGATTTGGCAAGGAGGGTTGCAAAATTGAGAGAAATGGCACAAAGTTGTCAAAAGGATCTGTAACATCCTAGATTAGGGGTTATGCGTTCGTGCATAATTCATGAGATAGTGGGATCAGTGGGTGTGTTGGATGTGTTCTGAAGAGTTTCAAGAACCCCTAGATGAAAGAAAATGTAAGGAAATGTAGGAAATGTAAGGAAAAGTAAGGAAAATATAAGGAAATGAAAGGAAATGAAAGGAAATGAAAGGAAATGAAAGGAAATGTAAGGAAATGAAAGGAAATGTAAGGAAATGTATGGAAATGTATGGAAATGTATGGAAATATATGGAAATGTAAGGAAATGTATGGAAATGTATGGAAATATATGGAAATGTAAGGAAATGTATGTAAATGTATGGAAATGTGTGGAAATGTAAGGAGATGTATGGAAATGTAAGGAAATGCTTTAGAAATGTTAAGTTTTGGAAACTAAACTAAAATAGGAAAGTGACCATTTTAGAAACCGAAGTAAATTAGGAAAGTGAACATTTTGGAAACCAAGTCAAAAGAGGAAACTAAACATTTTGGAAACCAAGCCAAAATAGGAAACTAAACATTTTGGAAACTTGGAAAATACAGAGCCGCGCGAAAATTTTAGGAAACTTAAAAATGACCCCGGAATGTCGAATTTCAGAGCCCAAAGGGAACTTAGGGCCAAGTGACCCTAAAATATACAAGACATGACATTTGCCCCAATAACGAACTTGGAAATGTGGCTCAAGATGCCACCTAAGGTCTTAGGAAATGGCCCAAATACAAGAGGTTTTGGGCTGAGTTTGAGTCATCCAGAAGCAAATAATGAAGGCTTTATTTTTTGCTTCCGTATACGAGGTGGACTGCATGGGTTTCTAGAAAAGGAAGAGTTTTATTCACATAAATATGTGAATAATAAGAGAGAAATAAAGGAGTTTTATTCATATAAATATGTGAATAATAAGAGATAAATAAAGGAGTTTTATTCACATAAATATGTGAATAATAAGAGATAAATAAAGAATTATTCTTTAATTAGGAAAATAAGGAAGAGTGGTGGCCAAGTTAAGGATTCTTGGCCTAGTAAATTCAGCTATAAAAGGAGGGACTAGGGCCATTCATTATTCATTCTCCTCTCTTTTCTCCGCCAAATATTCTTCTTGAGCATCCATTCTTTTCTTCTTTTCTTTTAGCCTCCTAGCCGATTCCTTCTAAGCCTATTATTCCTCTCTTCTTTCATCTTTAAAATCGAATACATAAGGGAATCATAGCCGATTGTTCATCAAGTCTCTAAGTTTAATCTCAAGGTTGAAGAGAAGGTGTAATCGATTCCTTCAAATAAGGGTAAGATCCAAGTTTAGTTTTCCATTCTTTTATATTCTAGACTTATTGAAATTTAGAGACTAATTTCGATTATTAATCTTGGCGAATCATGGAAGAAGAAATTCTTTTCCGAAGGTACACCATAGGCCACGTGTTCCCTAGTTATTCGGTGAATTTCGGATTTAAGATCCACAAGGTAAGTATTTAAAGTATTTACCAAAGCTTGTATGATTATCTAGATCAGTTCTTTAATTATTAAAAGCCGAAAACTAACCATATTGAACTACAAGGGTTGGCCGAATATCAAGTAGAGGAAAACCCAAACTTCCGGGATTTGTGTAATCACCAAATCGGCAAAGGTGAGTTTTTCCTTACAAATCCTACTAGGATTTGGTTTTGACTAAAAGGGTTATTAATGTGTTTTAATTGGTGGGCGAATATAGGATTAATAGATCTAAAATTAGATCGGGATTCTCAAGATATCAAGGAAACTATTAGCGAAAAAGGTGTGTACCCTTACTATTCTTCGATATATTATGGTTAAATATTTTAATTATACGATATGAATAATAATATGAATGTGGCTATGTACCACACATGTGACAAAAAGTACCAAGGTACGATCCTACTTCGATAGGATTGTGAAAAATGTTATTTCAATAACATGCGAATATATGAATATGAACATGAAATTAAATTATGCTATATATATATATACATGTTTTGGGGCATTCGGATTTATGTGAAAGGGGAGAACAGTGTTGACTTGGTCTCACCAACTAAATATGTTGACTACGGTCACATTGCGAAATTTAGGTGTTGACTTGGTCTCACCAACGAAATATGTCGACTACGGTCACATTGTAAATTTTGGTAACCGGTTACAATAGTGTCTAATGACACAACGTGGAGAGTAGCGGATGGAGGGTCGACTTAGTAGTCCCTACTTGGTGCAAAAGTTGGTACGGTGGAGAGTAGCGGATGGCTTATAGGTTTGGGTTGGGTTGCATCATGAATTCTATTATTATATGGACTTGATGATTTAAACGTGAATGCTGAATTATTGATTGATAGTATTGTGTGCACATTGAGTCTCATTGACTCACCCCATTGTGGGAATTATTTTTTTCAAAGCGATGAGCAAGGATTTGACGGGCAGCAGAGACCATGAGGAGGCCATGCATCACTTGAAGAATTTATTCGAAATTTGGACATTATTTGATTTTAATACCTCTTTAATTTTATTTTGGGTGTATTTGATGTAATAAGGCCATAAGGCCCAAAGTGGATTATTCTTTGTTTTTACATTACTTTTAATATTTTGCTAAGATCTATTTTGGACACATTACCTCAAATTGGATTTACAAGATTAAATAAATGGGTTTACAACCTAAGCCCAACTCAAAACAATAGTTTTTCTAAAATTTACAAATTTTCTAAGTAACGAAAAGGTTTGAAACCGGTTTACTTTAGGAACATACCAGATCCGGTCCATTCTCGTGGGCCGGGTGTGGGGTGTTTCAATTTGGTATCAGAGCCAGGTTTCAAACTCTCGGCCTGTGGGCTAAGGCCCAAAACGCTTTCAAACGAGCCCAAATAAGTTTTATAAAATAGTTTATGAAATCAATGAGTTTTTTAAGCATGGCACCTAAGTCTCAACCCATCGCAAATCCACCGTGTAAGTACTTCTATCCATTTGTGTGATTTATTGAATGATCAGTAGAAGGGTAGGAATGGAACGAGATTAGTGAACTAGAATCTATTGAACCGTAGGACTAGTCTACTCAAACACAAATACATAAGACTTAATGCACTTAATGAACCTATGGCTAAGTCACTAAGTTAGGGTGTGGTAACCATTGTGCATGTTCAGGATTGGATCCGGAAGAGCACGGAACTTAGCAGCCCTAGTGACTCACCTCCTCTTCGCAGAATCCTACCAGTGCGCAGCTACGGCTCACCCTAACCATGAGGACTTATTCATAAAGCAAACCCAATAACTAAAACCCGAAAGGGACTAGCCATGTTTTTATGAAAACCCTAGTTTTAAAACTCTTAAAATTACCCTTATAATTTGTGAGAACTACTTTTACAAAATTTTAGAAAAATTCTCGATTTACAAAATTACCAAAATGCCCCTAGTGGCGTAAATTACAAAATGCCATTGGTTTCTAAAATTTCGCACCACCCGATTTCAATAAAATTTTCCTCACTTTACAAAAGCACCCAAGAATCTTATTTTGCAAATATCAAAATACCTTGATTTTGGCAAAATTACAAAATTGCCCTAACCTACAAAATTACCAAAATGACCCGATTTTTAAAATTTTGCAACACCATCAACTTGGAAAACAAATTCTCAAAAGAACCCTCAAAGTTTTGCAACATTTGGAAATACCGGAATTATTAAACTTTACAAATTTACCTAGTTTATTACCAAAATACCTCGAGCTTCAAAATTACCAAATACCTCAAATTTCCAAATTTTCCAAAATACCCCAAGAACTTTAAAATTTCCAAAAATACTTTGTGGCAAAACACCAAGGAACCTTATTTTGACAAATTACGAAAATAATACCCCGTAGGACAAATTACTTAAAATACCCCGGGTAGTGGTAAAACAACAACAAAGGAAAAAACTACAACGTTTCTCCGAATGAACTAAGGTTCATAATTGTTTGATGGATGTATGAATGGATGAAAAGACATGTGCATGTATGAATACGAAAGAACCACTCCTAAACTCTTTTCATAAAATTTCTTGAGTAATAAAGTGAAACAAGTACTAATGTATAAAACTTTTAAATCAGATTAAATCATGACGTTAGAAATGAGTTCTAAGGAACGTGAACTTAGAGAATGTGCCTAGAAAGTATGATAGTTCTTTAAGATCGAGTCTTGACAATAGCGTAGTGTGGTGAGTTAGATGCACGGATGAACGATAGTAAGTAATTTCGAGGACGAAATTATTTTTAAGGGGTAGAACGTAACATCCTAGATTAGGGGTTATGCGTTCGTGCATAATTCATGAGATAGTGGGATCAGTGGGTGTGTTGGATGTGTTCTGAAGAGTTTCAAGAACCCCTAGATGAAAGAAAATGTAAGGAAATGTAGGGAAATGTAAGGAAAAGTAAGGAAAATATAAGGAAATGAAAGGAAATGAAAGGAAATGAAAGGAAATAAAAGGAAATGTAAGGAAATGAAAGGAAATGTAAGGAAATGTATGGAAATGTATGGAAATGTATGGAAATATATGGAAATGTAAGGAAATGTATGGAAATGTATGGAAATATATGGAAATGTAAGGAAATGTATGTAAATGTATGGAAATGTGTGGAAATGTAAGGAGATGTATGGAAATGTAAGGAAATGCTTTAGAAATGTTAAGTTTTGGAAACTAAACTAAAATAGGAAAGTGACCATTTTAGAAACCGAAGTAAATTAGGAAAGTGAACATTTTGGAAACCAAGTCAAAAGAGGAAACTAAACATTTTGGAAACCAAGCCAAAATAGGAAACTAAACATTTTGGAAACTTGGAAAATATGAGTCAGCTGAAAATTTTAGGAAACTTAAAAATGACCCCTAATGTCGAATTTCAGAGCCAAAGGAACTTAGGGCCAAGTGACCCTAAAAATATACAAGACATGACATTTGCCCCAATAACGAACTTGGAAATGTGGCTCAAGATGCCACCTAAGGTCTTAGGAAATGGCCCAAATACAAGAGGTTTTGGGCCTGAGTTTGAGTCATCCAGAAGCAAATAATGAAGGCTTTATTTTGCTTCCGAATATCGAGGTGGACGGCATGGGTTTCTAGAAAAGGAAGAGTTTTATTCACATAAATATGTGAATAATAAGAGAGAAATAAAGGAGTTTATATGTAGATTCTTACGAAAATTGATTGACTAACGTTGGCGAACCTACTTGCCTATCTTCAAATCCAGAAGATCCTACAATGGATTGGTTTAACCTGTGATTAGTATTCTTAATCAATAGTTGCGAAACCCATACCTATCTTTACCAAAGTCGACATAATGAGATACAAATAATATATAAGCATTGGCCTAAGACCCTTACCTTACGAGATCGTCAAAAGGGATGCCTACTTCTCTTGCGAAATTGACCAAGTAGAGTTTAAAGAAAAGGGATTTTGACACTTTGATAGGGATTTAAATTTGGCTATGATTGGCTTATACAAGGCTGGACTTTTAGTGAGAAAAAGGAAGAAGAGAAGTAAAGGGAGATTGGCTAATGTAAGTAAAAGTAGAGAAGGAGAATTTTGGAGAAAGGAGAAGTGGGAGTTTCAGCCAAAGGACTTTATGAAGTAAGAAATTAAAGGAAGAATGAGAGGGAGGTAATCGGTTTTGGAAAAAGAAAACAAAAGAGGTGCTAAAAGGAAAAGGATAGCAAGAAATTGCCAAGTAAAATGACAAGAAGAATTACCTACTCCCTTCACCAAGACTCCATGCCGCCCACTCCACTTCAACAAGGAGTTCAACTTTGATCAACTTCCTTGAATCACTCCAAGCCACTCACTCAAATTAATTCCAACTAATTTGAATTTAATTCCTAATAATCTTTATTAATCCATTCAATATTCATCTATTATCCTTAGAATAAATAAAATCCCTTTTAAAAGCTCATATTATCTTTTATAAAAAAATAAAATAAGAGTTTAAATGGAGGAAAACTCTCCTATATGTGCCATCCAACATAATGCCAAAAAGAGGGATTTTTGTGACTCGAACCAAGGCTCTCCTTGCTCCCTTAGTGGCGTCACATGTAGCTCCCAGGTGGCCTTCCCTTTGCCACTTATTCTAGGCTTATTTTATGTCAAATGTTTCCTTATTTATTCTTATAACTCATTCCTGCTAAGGCTCCCTACCTTTAAAGTTACAAACTGAGATTTCCTACCAAACCGTGCACACTCAAAGCCTTAAATTAAGCTCTATTATTCAATTAATAAAATCTCAGCAGTCCATACATAAGAAAAATAATTAAATTCCAAATAACCCCATTTTTGGGATGTTACATAAATTGAGAAAATAAATTTTTGAAGGGTTAAAATGCAAGATAAATGAAATGTGGGGACTTGTAGGAGCATGGGGAAGATTCGGCCGTAAAGGAGTTGTTTCAAATTAAGTGTATTTTGTGTTTTGTGCAACAAGGACTAAATGGTAAAAATTGTAAATGTTAGAGGTAAAATGGTAATTTGCCTATTTATGTGTTTAGGGACTAAATTGAGATGAAATGTGCTTGAATGAGCTAAATTTTAATGTTTTTAGATCAAGAACAAAGAAAATCAATTTTGGATCGGGAAAAACGCAAGTTCGGGGATAACCTAGGTCTTCATCGTCCGACGAAATCTGAGGTAAGTCCTTAAGCTAGATTATATTAAAGAATGATTTATGAATGTGTTTAATGATAATGTTTGATAAATTTGGGCATATTTTTATGTGATAGCCGAATGTAAAGGTATTACATTGAATTGGATATGTTTTGTTAATACCATGTAAAGGTGTATAATCGATATGATATGCGGAGTATACAATGATGTAATGATTTTATTTAGAAAATGTGAATAAGCTTAGTTGAATTTAAAATGTGATAGAATTATGAAATTTAAGTGATTTAGTTGGTTATGGTACTATTGAAATGTGCATTGAAATGTTGAAAATGTTGATATCTCGGGCTATTAGCCTAGCAGGCTTTGTGCCGGTGTTACTTATCAGGCTTTAATGCCTAGCAGGCTTTGTGCCGGTGTTACTTATCAGGCTTTGATGCCTAGCAGGCCATGTGCCGGTGAATCATTTCAGGCTTATTGCCTAGCAGGCCTTGTGCCGGTGTACTATTCGAGCTTATTGCCCGGCGGGCTAAATGTCGGTGTTCAAATTTGGACTTGGTCTAGCGGGCTTAAGGCCAGTGAAATGCTATAAATGGAGAAATCAAAAATTTAACTAATGTGACACATATATACAGTGCTATGTGTTGAAAGCTTAGGTAAGAGTTGTCCTATTATATTAGCAAAGAATAAAGTAAGTTAATTTATTATCGCTTTAGTTAAGTACGATGTGATGAAGTGGATGACTCTATAAGTATGTTTCTTTGTAATGATGATGCTCATCATTAATGTGAACGAATATTATATGCGTATGGAATTGATATATATATATATATATATACATATATGCTTATTACATTAAAGACTTGGTTACAAATGGAAAGATCAATGGTAAAAGAGTTTGAAAGGGTTTGCATATATGTATAAGTAGACATATGAGATTGATTTTTGAGATGTGTTCATGTGACTCGGAATATACGGTTAAATACAATAATTATGAGTTTTGATATTATATGTTCAAGTTGATATAGTTATAATATTTAAATTATGGGAATAACTAGTATTGGCTATGTACATTGTCTTTACATATTGAAGAATTTATGTTCAATATTATAAGCATGAAGACTTAATATGTTTGAGTGTATGATCCTTGTAATTATATTTGCTTGAGTCTTACTAAGCTAGTGAGCTTACTTTGTGTGTGTTCATTGTTCGTTTTATAGATTTTAGTCATGCTACGGGCTCGAAGGATCGTTGGTGAAGTCAACCACACTATCATCCCATTTTGGTACTTTTAAGCTAGTTATTTTTGAATCAAAGGCATGTATAGGCTAGCTAAATGTTGGAATGATGTTATGTTTATATGTATATAAAATAGCCATGCGAAAATGGCTTAAACATACATTATAAGTTTTGTTTTTATTTGTTTTTGACAATGTGGTTACAGTGTTCGGTTTCAACAGTTTGGTCATGGTTGTTTCTTTACTTTAATCTTATGCATTCTATATGATTACTTGCGTGTAGAACCAACGTTTATGTTAAAATTAGTCGGGTGGATTGGCATTTAAGTAAATTTTCGCATGCCTAAGTCAAGGTAGATATATGCTAGTTGGGTATTATTCGGGAATTGTATAAGCGTGGCAACTTCAATCAATTTGTTAAGTAGGAATTATGTGAGTAATGCATGTATGTGTATTCGGCCAAACCTAGGTGATAGTTGCAAATGTAGTTAACATGTTTAATGAATTATTTGTTCGGAGCTCATAGTCGAATAAAGAAGATGTTTATAACTATGATATATAAATATTTTGCTTGTGAAGTCACTTAATAAATTTGAGTACATGAAATTACCAAACTTGGTTTGTCTAGGAATCAACATGAAATGTTGTAAATGAGGTCTTATATATATATCGCCAAATTATAAGCATGTATGTGTTGTGTAATAAGTTGCATATTTTCAGTTATGTGAAAATAGGTTTATGCCTTATGAAATAGGTATTAATAGGAAGTATATTGCATGAAATCAGATTGTTAAGTGACAATGTTGTCGTATACATTGTTTAGTCTTTTAAGTTCATCGATGATTATCTTGTACATGACTTAGATTGATGTATCAAGTATGTGTTACACATGTAAAATTGTTTGTTTATTATTATTAAAACATTGATAAAGATGAGCGATTAAGTTTCAATCGAGTGGTCAAGTTTTAACTTACATGATAACACCGTAACCTAATTGACAGCGAACATGGGTTAAAGGTGTTACATTTATTGGTATCGAGCTTACAGTTTAGTCGATTCTAGGACTACCGTAGCACGTGTAAGTCTAGCTATACATGCCTTTATTATATATTTGATAGTGTGGTGACTTGACATTTCAAGCTGTGATTTATATAGTAAATGGATTTCGATCTGACAGAGTAGTAGTGGATGATGTAGAGTGTAGCGCTGATCGCCACGTGATCGTGTAGATAGACTCTCGATTACATTTCGAGTAGCCATGAGGGGAGGCTAAGTAAGCCTTCTACTAGATGATGAATGAATGATTTACTCCATATATCTGGACTAACCCGATTGGCAATAACCTCCACCCCGAATAATCCAACTCCGATACCTATGGTACCTCAGATAGTAAATTCGATTAGATTGAATGGACATCCCGTAGCTAAATTAGAAACACGAATTGAAGAGTTTAAAACTAATGACGATGATGATGCAAAAGCGAATCGAGGCGTGGTTTGATAATACTATTCGCGTGTTCGATGAGTTATCATGTACTCCGGAGGAAGGTTTAAAAGTGCAATATCATCATTGAGGGACACCACCACCGGTGGAATACACTAGTATTGGTGGACTCGAAGAGAAAGTGATTTGGGAATTCTTCGATCGAGTTCCATAAGAAAGATATCGATTAAAGATTCTTGAATTAAAAGCGGTCGAATGACTATTTACGAGTCTGAATGAAATTTGTGAGATTGAGTTAGTATGCATGAGAATGTATACCTCCAAGCTATAATGTGCAAAAGAATTGAAGATGGCCTTAAAAAATATTAGGTTGCTAGTTGAGATTTTAAAAATAGAAGAGTTCGTTGTACTCATTGGCCGAGAGCTTATGTGAGACATCGAGAAGATGTAGATTTAATGACAAAGCTTGCTTGAGATGTGGATCACTTGATCATTTTATTTGAGATTGTCCTGAGTCTATCAAGCTAGAGATTGTTCAGAATTTGAGATCTGATAGCGTACTTGTGAGAGGTAGATCTTGAAAGAATGTAAGAAACATCAGTGGTAGTCAGAGAACTATGAGCCGGTGTTATGGAATCTGAAGCTAGAGTGCCTGTCAGAGTGTATATTATCCAAGCTTGAGAGAAGCTTCATCATTTGATATAATAACTAGTATTTTTACTCTTTTTGGTACTTCTATAATTGCTTTGATAGACCTTGGTTCTAAACATTCATACATGTGCATGAACTTAGTATTCATTAAGATTTTGCCTGTAGAATCTACTGAGTTTGCCATAAAAGCATTGAACTCTTTAGGTAAAAGTGTTTTGGTTGATTATATATGCAAGAACTGTCCGTTATCGTTTTGAGATATCTGTTTCCCTACTGATCTGATGCTCTTGCCATCTAATAAATTCTATATTATTCCAGGTATGGATTGGTTATTTGTGCATGATGCTTTTGTTAATTACAAAAGATAGGTGACAAATTTGAGATGTCTGAATGAGATTGCAAGAATTGAGTCGGATGATTTGAATGGATTGCCTGCTGTAATATTAATAACGAAAGCTCAGAATTATATGAAAAAGGGCTACGAGGCATATTTTACTTATGTGATTGATTCGAAAGCATCTAAGAAGAAAATTGAATCAGTGCCTATTGTTGATGTAATATCCCGGGTTAAGGGCTATTTTGTTTTGGCATTTGTTTGCATGTTAAGGGCTTGCTATGTTGTTGTTTGTGTGGTTTTGGGGCTTAGTTGTAGGCTAGGGTGAGCTTTGAGTAGGTGGGAAAATTTTAGTTTTTGGGCTTTATGTGATAGGAGTGAAGGAGTGGGTCTTTTATATTTTAATTGGTGTTCTTGAGCACAAGTGAAGAGCTAGCAAAGTGGCAAAGCATGCGCCACTTGGAGCATGTGTGTGGCGTCAAGTGCAAGGGAGGAGGTCTTGTGTTCAAGCTGCGAAAATCCCACATTTTGGCTTCCATTTTGATGGCATGGAGGGGAGGAGTTGTAGGCAGTTCGAACTCTGCCTAAGACCTAGTCAAATGGTGGAATGATGGGTGGAGAGTGATTCTAGGAAAGTGATTTGAATTAGTGGCTTGGGAGTGTTTGGGGGGAGGTTGGCCGGTTTTTAGGAGATTTGTGGGGGAGTTTGGCCGGTTGGTAAGTGTTGCGAGGGAGTGAGGAGAGTGCCGAATTTCCCTTCGATTTTTTTTGGGTGCATTTTCGGTCATAGGGGGATAGCAAACTAAGTTCTTTCTTTTTGTCAAACAAGTTCTTCTTTTGGTCCTTTGGTAAGCCGATTTCTTTTAGTCAAAAGCTAGCAAAAAGCCTCAAGATCATTTCTTCTCTATTCCTCAAAAACCGAAAGTTCAAGTAGCTCTTGCCAAAATTGCTTTGCATCTTGTAAACCAAACCTCAAGCACTTTCATTCCCTTGGAAGACAAGCGAGACTTGAAAACTTCTTTCATTTCTTCTTCTTGGAAACCGAAACTAGCTTTCTTTCTCCCATATTTTCTTTTCTTTTCTCAATAGCCTATTGCCGAAACTTTATTCTCTACAGAGACTTTCATCCATCTTCTTTTCTATAAACCGAAAGCACCCCATTCACCATTTTAACTTCTTCTTTTCTTCTCCAAACCCCTTAGCTTTTGTTCCCAATCGTTCTTCCCATTTCTCTAAGGCCGAACCTCCTTTCCATTTTGATTAAAGGGTGCTAGCTGAATCTTTTTCTTCTTCCTATAGTTCTTCATTGCCGAATATCAACCCATCTCTTTTCATCTATACTCTCTTTTCTTTTCACACAAAGTCGGAGGTAGGAGTGTTAACATCTAGGCCGAATCTTTCTTCTCTCCTAGTGGTGTTTGTTGGCCGAATATTGGGTGTTGTTGGGTGCTTATTTCCAATCGGTTGGTAGTGGGTAAGAGCTTGGCCGAATGGCCATTTTCCCTCTCTCTCGTTCTTATATTTTGTAGTTTAGATGAAGGCCGGTTTTGTTATTGGTTGAAGGATATTGATCTAATGTGTAGACCAATTTCTTTCTAGGACATTCGGATTTTGGGAACAAGTGGGAGGAGCCTTGTTATCGATAAGCAAGCGGTAAGTGGTGGTAAGAGTAGTTTCTTTTAGTCTATTCATTTAATCTTACGTTAAGTCAAGTTTGTTAAGGGATTAACCATTTTCTTTCTAGGGTGAGGCCGATTGTTGGATGAACCATTGTTGGTTCAATTGGGTGAAAACCAAAGCAAGTTTAAGGTAAGGGTTAATCGATATACCCTTTGGATTAAATGGTTTTGGCCGAATGAGTTAAGTGTTAATCCCTTATTGGCCGATTGTAGGATCAGGGTTGTCGAGGTGATCGAGGGGCGTGAGACCGATTCTTAGAACTAAAACCTTCGCTATTCGGTGTGTAAACCAACACACTTTCTTAAGCGAGTAATGTGATAACTTTGTTTGTGTAAATGAAACAGTGTGGTTGACTATTTTGGTACCCATTGAGGTATGGATACGGATTCGGGTAAGTCCGTTTCATTATGAAATATGTGATGGTATGTGATATCATGGTTATTGGTGTATATACTTTGAGATGCCATATTAAGCATGTGAGCATGATAGCATGATTGCACGATTTTGCATTTAGTATGATATGCTATTGGGTGATATGAGAGGAGGGGGAGTATGATATCCGTGTCTTTGGGACCTTGTGTCTTTGGAACACTAGAGGTTTGGCACCTCCGGTGGTTTGGTACCACATATTTTGTGACTTTGGGCCACGGAGGTTTGGCACCTCGGCGTCTCGTCGGTGGCTTAGCACCACGGTGGGTTGGCCCCACAGTTGATTATCTGGGATTGGCGCGGTGATTTGGTATCACACGATGGGTTGGCCCCATCATCGGATTTATAGCTGCGGTCACGGTGATTTGGTATCACACTGTGTCTTTGGGACACCGAGGTTTGGCACCTCATTGCGACTCGTCCACGTGGTTTGACACCACAGTGGGTTGGCCCCACTTATGAGATATGGGATTGTTGCTAGTGATTTGGTATCACACGATGGCTTGGCCCCATCATTAGATTATTTGTGACTTGGTCACGGTGGTTTAGCACCACATTATGGATATCGTGACTTTGGGTCACCGGTGGTTTAGCACCACGGTGGTTTGGTACCACACGGGTAGAAAAGGTGATATGGTTGGTTAGGATCGGGTGCATTACTTGCATTACTTTGTTATGATGTGTGTTGGCATGTTATATCGGAGAGGATTTACACTTGAGTCTTGCGACTCACTCTCTCCTTTGACATTTCGGTGACACTTAGCCTTGAACATGGGCCGGGATGGACTCGAGGTACTCATGCCATGCTTAAATAAGGATTTGCTCGGACTTTTATTAATTTGGTACTTAAGCATATTCATTACTATTTGGTTCTATTTGGGTTTGTAAATGGCCTCTTAAAATTATGTTTTGCTATGTTTATGCTTAAAGTAGATATTTTTTTTTAATATGCCTTAACAAATTAGTTGGGTTAAAATGTGCAAAAACTTGGAAAGACAATGATTTCAAAACTACAAAAGCGACATTTTAAACTATACCATCGGGTATCACACTAAGGTTTGGAATAAAAGGGGACTCGAATGGTTTCTAACTTAAATCGATTTTCTACTAAGTCAAAATGTTTAGTAATAATAACAAACAACTTAAACTTCTTAATGAGATAAACTTTTTTTCCTACACATCGATTGAGTTTTCAAAATTTTGGTTTTCAAATACATCATCGATTTCAATCAAGCTTACTCAAGTTTTCATCAAAATACACAATTTAGAGAAGTGTTTTTCTCAAACTTTTAAACTTAAACCTAAACCTCTCAAAATCCTTTTTCCCATTAACATACCGAGTTAAGTGGTGGTGTGTTGACTGGGTTGGGGTGTTACAATTGTGGTATCGAGCTAAGTTCAAAGGCTCATTTGTGGGCTGAGGCCCAAAATGTTTTCAAAAGTCTATTTTAAGTGTCATGTTTTAAAAAGTATGGTGTGAAGGGCATGGCACCGAGTCTCCGGCACCAATCCGCCCAGGTAAGTACCCCGTACTATTGTTTGTGATAATGATATTGATAAGATTGAATGGCTAGTGATAGTAAGACTACCTTGGAGACTGAAACTGATAGGACTCTGTGGACTCATGAAAACAAAGCCTCTTTAATATTCATAAGACTTTGCTTTAAGCGGTGGAATAATTCTTGATACATAAAATTCTTTAAATCGACGAGATTTAGCCATGAGTACCGAGGTGGGCGTGGTCGTGGGCCAGGTCGTGATAGGATGACAGTTCGAACCCGTAGGATCTGGTCGTGGTCGAGAATGAAATCTAGGTTCCGCCACCATTTGGAGGTGGTGAGTTTCGAGGAAAAAATGGGGATGACCCAGTGTCACGAGCGATCTTTGCGGGTTCGGAAAGGGTAGGCTGGAGTAGGTGGAGGCGTAGGAGCTAGAAATCGTGCTGAGTGACTTGAACAAGCAGGGTGAATTCTTTCGGGGTGTCTCGGGTGTTGCTCATAGCTTCTTGAATATTGGTTGGAAGCGACAGGCGGATAATGGGCGATCTAGACGACTCTTGAAGAAAAGTTAAAGGGATCGTATCACTTCTCGAGATGAGTCATACCAGTGGTGGCTCACGATTCGGGACAGCGCTGCAGCAGAAGATTTGACTTGGGACTATTTCTGGGCTACTTATCAGAAAAATGCGTGAGAGCTAACTACATTAATGAGCGTGAAAGCATTTCGAGGTTAGTTCGGGGAGCAAATCGTGTCGATCTGAGGCGAGTTTACGAAATTTGAGTCGGTATGCGAGGGCATGGTGGCTCTTGAACATGAAAGGTGCGTTCATTTTGAGGATAGCCTGCGAGACGAATTAAGATTGTTGATTGAGCCTCGGCGGAGCGTGAATTTGCATTACGGTTGAAAAGGCGAAGGTGGCCGAGGGTATTAAAGAGTCGTGAGGCAAGGCATGGATAGGCAAACCACAAGAGGAGTTTTGGATCTTACGGGTCGTCGTGTAATCAAGCGAAAAGGGCTAGACCAGTGGGCGAATCGGTCTGGTAGGTTTGTTCTTTGCTAGGCGAGGACCGCCCATGATGTGTCGTTGTGGAAAAGCTCATTGGGGAGGATGTTGGGTGATGGTAGAAATTTGTTTTGAGTGTGGCTCATTGGACCACCGTGTGAGGGACCTGTTCGCGCAAGTTGGCTAGGATTGATCAGAGAATCGGGGGCCGTACTCGATCTAGGAATAATGGACCACCATCGCAGAGGGCCGAGGTAATGGCGAGAGGAGGTAATGGTTACGGTCGGGGCCGAGGAGCACCGAGCGAGGTGCGGTAGTTCGAGGCCAGACGGTAGGGGTTAGTGTATCTTTGCGAGGCACCGAGAGGAGGGCGGCGTCTGGGACGTCATTACCGATCGTTTTAATCTTTGGTTCTCCATTCTTGCTTTGATTGATGTGGGTTCAACACATTCATATGTTGCAAGTAGCATAGTGAAGACCATGGATTTAGACTACGAGATATCTTCTAGGCGGATGAGTAGTAATAAGCCCTTTAGGTCACTCTGTAGTTGTAGATAAGCTATATAGAGGCGTACCTCTAGAACTCCAAGGGGTATCTTTTGTGGTGATCGATGGAAGCGCCGTTTGGGGAGTTCGACACGATTCTTAGGATGGATGGTGGGTAAGTACCAGCGAAGTTGGATCTCATGGCTAAGCGCATGGTTCTGCACACGGTGAGGGTGATGAGGTAGTTCTAATCGGTAATAGGAGAAATTATCTATCCAATGTGGTATCTGCTCTGAAAGTCGAGAAAATGGTCAGAAAGGGTTGTGAAGCATATGTGGTTCATGTGTATGCCTTGGAGGCTAAGAGAGTCTGTGGAGAGCAGTTGCAGACAGTTAGGGAATTTGCTAATGTGTTTCCTGAGGAGCTTCCGGGTTTGCCACCAGATCGGGAGGTAGAGGTCGGGATAGATCATTGCGGAAGCTGCGCGGTGTCCATAGCTCCGTACAGGATGGCACCTAAAGAGTTAGTGGAGCTTAAGGCTCAGATCCAGGAATTGTTGGACCGAGGCTTTATTAGGCCAAGTGTTTCGTCATGGGGAGCGCCAGTACTCTTTGTCAAGAAGAGAGACGGTACTATGTGAATGTGTATAAACTACCGCCAACTGAATAAGCTGACGATCAAAAACAAGTATCCGCTGCCTCGGATAGATGACTTGTTTAATTTGAAGAAGCGCGTCGGTTTTCTCGAAGATCGATTTAAGGTGCAGGTATCACCGGTTAAAGGTGAAGGAAGCGGATATCGTAAGACGGCATTTCATACTCGGTATGGGCACTTTGAGTTCTTAGTTATGCCGTTTGGGTTGACTAAAGGCCGTGACCTTCATGGATCGATGAATAGGGTGTTTCAACGGTATTTGGATCGATTAAGTAGTGGTTTTATCGGCGATATCTTGGTATATTCAAAGGCGAGGAGGAACATGATGCTCATTTGCGGGTGGTATTGTAGATTCTAAGGAGAAAGCGACTCTATCGAAGTTCAAACAAATGCGAGTTACGGCTTAGGGAGGTAACGTTCTTGGGTCATGTAGTATCGGTTGATGGGATTAGAGTGGATCCTCGTAAGATTGAAGCGGTTTTGGATTGGAAGCCGCCGAGGTCAGTAGCTGAGATTCGGAGTTTTCTGGGCTTGGCAGGATACTACCAAAGATTTGTAGAGGGTTTCTCGTTGATCGCAGCACCGATGACCAAATTATTAAGAAAAGGGTTCCGTTTATTTGGGTGAAGAAGCAGAGAGCTTCGATAAGTTGAAGAAGATTTTATTTGAAGCTCCGGTTCGATTCAACTGAGGTGGTAAGGAATTCACGGTGTCTTGCGATGCATCACATACGGGTTTGGGTTGTGTCTTGATGCAAGAAGGAAGGTTGTGGCTTACGCATCTCGGTTGAGGCCACATGAAGTCAATTATCCAACGCACGATCGGAGTTAGCGGTTGTAGTATTTGCTTTAAAGATATGGAGGCATTACTTATGCGGAGAGAGATCGATAGTCTACCACGGACCATAAGAGTCAAGTACCTTGACTCGGAAGACTTGAATCTGAGGCAGCGCAGATGGATTGAAATTGAAAGACTACGATTGCTCAATTGAGTATCATCCGGCAAGGCTAACATTGTGGCGTGACGCGTTGAGCCGTAAGGTTGTTTGGATTTAAGAGCGTTGTTTGCCCACTTGAGTTTGTATGATGCGGGGAGTATTCGCGAGTGCAGAGTTAAGCCTACTTGGGTTGAGCGGATCGAGAAAAGCAGTTATTGGGTGATGTTTTGAGTCTTGCGAGAGAACACAAGTGCGTAATGATTTTTGAAGGATTATAGCTTGTCTAATAATGAGGTCTTTGTGTTTTCGGGGAAGGCTTGTATGCGAAAGACACGAGTTAAGGCAAAAGATTCTTGGGATGCACATAGAGCCCTAAGCTATGCATCCGGAGGTAGCAAAATGTATAGGATCTCGGAGAACGATTACGGTGGCGGATGCGAAAAAGAAGTGACAGAGTTTGTAGGGAAGTGTCGACTTGTCGGAGGTCAAAGTGAGCATCGATTTGCCGTCTGGGTTGCTTGACTAGTGAAGATTCCACATGGAAGTGGGAAAGTATAACTATGGATTTAAATCGGTGGATTACCGCTTACCGAGCAAGAAGGATTGATTTGGGTAATTGTGGATCGATTGACTAAATCAGACACTTTATTCGGTGAGGGTGGATTACTCACTTGAGAGGTTGGCGAAGTTGTATGTGTCGAGATAGTGAGGCTGCACGGTGCGATGTCGATCATCTTGGATAGGGATCCAGATTCACGTCAAGGTTCGAAAGCGTTGCATCAGCTCTGGGTACACGGTTGGATTTGACATGGCATTTCATCCATGATGAGCGATCGAAAGGGTTATCTGATCTTGGAGGACATATTACGAGGTTGTGTATTGGACTTTAGGGTAGTTGGGAGGAGTATCTACCGTTAGCTAAATTCGCCTACAACAACGATTACTAAGCAAGCATCAAGATGGCACCATATGAGGCGTTATACGGTAGGAAGTGTCGCTCACCTACTTGTTGGGCGAGAGTTAAGTGAACGTCGGTTGTTGGGACGAGTTGGTTCTTTGAGACCGAAGGCAAGGTTAAGTTGATTCAGCCCGATTGAAAGAAGCTTTGGACCGCGAAGTCCTATGCCGATCTTAAGTGGAGAGATATTGAATTTCTTGTGGGAGATCGAGTTTTCTGAAGGTCTCACCGTGGAGGAAAGTATTAAGGTTCGGAAGGAAAGGCAAGCTAAGTCCGAGGTTTATTGGGCGTATAAGGTTACGAGGCGAGTGGGACCGATTACATATCATTTCGAGTTGCCAGTGAGCTAAGTCGATTCACGACGTGTTCCACGTTTGATGCTTAGGCGATATCGCTCCGATCCGTCACATGTGGTAACGATGAGGAGAGATTGAGGTAAACCAGATTTGACTATGGAGGAAGAGCACATGCAGATTTTAGATCGGGATGTAAAGGTTACTGTGAGGAAGTCTGTACCTTTGGTTAAGGTTCTTTAGGCGGAATCATGGCGTGGAAGAAGCTACGTGAGAACCCGAGGATATGATGAGACAACAATACCCACAACTCTTGACGACTGTAATTTGGGCGAAATTATTTTTAAGGGGTAGAAGCGTAATATCCGGGTTAAGGGCTATTTTGTTTTGGCATTTGTTTGCATGTTAAGGGCTTGCTATGTTGTTGTTTGTGTGGTTTGGGGCTTAGTTGTAGGCTAGGAGTGAGCTGAGTAGGTGGGAAAATTTTAGTTTTTGGCTTTATGTGATAGGAGTGAAGGAGTGGGTCTTTTATATTTTAATTGGTGTTCTTAAGCACAAGTGAAGAGCTAGCAAAGTGGCAAAGCATCGCCACTTGGAGCATGTGTGTGGCGTCAAGTGCAAGGGAGGAGGTCTTGTGTTCAAGTGCGAAAATCCCACATTTTGGCTTCCATTTGGCGGCATGGAGGGAGGAGTTGTAGGCGGTTGAACTCGCCTAAGACCTAGTCAAATGGTGGAATGATGGGTAAAGAGTGATTCTAGGAGGTGGACTAATTCAAAGTGATTTGAATTAGTGGCTTGGGAGTGTTTGGGGGGAGGTTGGCCGATTTTTAGGAGATTTGTGGGGGAGTTTGGCCGGTTGGTAAGTGTTGTGAGGGAGTGAGGAGAGTCTTAAATTTCCTTGGATTTTTGGGTGCATTTTCAGGTCATGGGGATAGCAAACTAAGTTCTTTCTTTTTGTCAAACAAGTTCTTCTTTTGGTCCTTTGGTAAGCCGATTTCTTTTAGTCAAACGCTAGCAAAAAGCTTCAAGATCATTTCTTCTCTATTCCTCCTTAAACTGAAAGTTCAAGTAGCTCTTGCCAAAATTGCTTTGCATCTTGTGTGGCAGGAACCTCAAGCACTTTCATTCCCTTGGAAGACAAGCTGAGACTTCAGAAAACTTCTTTCATTTCTTCTTCTTGGAAACCGAAACTAGCTTTCTTTCGCCCATATTTTCTTTTCTTTTCTCAATACCCTATTGCCGAAACTTTATTCCCTAAAGAGACCTTCATCCATCTTCTTTTCTATAAACCGAAAGCACCTCATTCACCATTTTAACTTCTTCTTTTCTTCTCCAAACCCCTTAGCTTTTGTTCCCAATTGTTCTTCCCATTTCTCTAAGGCCGAACCTCCTTTCCATTTTGATTAAAGGGTGCTAGCCGAATCTTTTTCTTCTTCCTATAGTTCTTCATTGCCGAATATCAACCCATCTCTTTTCATCTATACTCTCTTTTCTTTTCACACAAAGCCGAAGGTAGGAGTGTTAACATCTAGGCCGAATCTTTCTTCTCTCCTAGTGGTGTTTGTTGGCCGAATATTGGGTGTTGTTGGGTGCTTGTTTCCAATCGGTTGGTAGTGGGTAAGAGCTTGGCCGAATGGCCATTTTCCCTCTCTCTCGTTCTTATATTTTGTGGTTTAGATGAAGGCCGGTTTTGTTATTGGTTGAAGGATATTGATCTAATGTGTAGACCAATTTCTTTCTAGGACATTCAAATTTTGGGAACAAGTGGGAAGAGCCTTGTTATCTGATAAGCAAACGGTAAGTGGTGGTGAGAGTAGTTTCTTTTAGTCTATTCATTTAATCTTCGTTAAGTCAAGTCATTAAGGATTAACCATTTTCTTTCTAGGGTGAGGCCGATTGTTGGATGAACCATTGTTGGTTCCGAATTGGGTAGAAAACCAAAGCAAGTTTAAGGTAAGGGTTAATCGATATACCCCTTTGGATTAAATGGTTTTGGCCGAATGAGTTAAGTGTTAATCCCTTATTGGCCGATTGTAGGATCAGGGTTGTCGAGGTGATTGAGGGGCGTAGACCGATTCTTAGAACTAAAAACCTTCGCTATTCCAAGTGTGTAAACCAACACACTTTCTTAACTGAGTAATGTGATAACCTGTTTGTGTAAATGAAACAGTGTGGTTGACTATTTTGGTACCCATTGAGGTATGGATACGGATTCGGGTAAGTCCGTTTCATTATGAAATATGTGATGGTATATGATATCATGGTTATTGGTGTATATACTTTGAGATGCCATATTAAGCATGTGAGCATGATAGCATGATTGCACGATTTTGCATTTAGTATGATATGCTATTGGGTGATATGAGAGGAGGGGAGTATGATATCCGTGTCTTTGGGACCTGTGTCTTTGGGACACCGGAGGTTTGGCACCTCCGGTGGATTGGTACCACATATTTTGTGACTTTGGGTCACCGAGGTTTGGCACCTCGGCGTCTCGTCCCAGTGGCTTAGCACCACGGTGGGTTGGCCCAACATGATTGATTATACTGGGATTGGCGCTAGTGATTTGGTATCACACGATGGGTTGGCCCCATCATCGGATTTGGATTGCGGTCACGGTGATTTGGTATCACTTGTGTCTTTGGGACACTAGAGGTTTGGCACCTCATTGCGACTCGTCCACGTGGTTTGACACCACCGTGGGTTGGCCCCACTTATGAGATACTGGGATTGTCGCTAGTGATTTGGTATCACAGGATGGGTTGGCCCTATCATTGGATTATTTGTGACTTGGTCACCAGTGGTTTGGCACCACATTATGGATATCGTGACTTTGGGTCACGGTGGTTTGGCACCACGGTGGTTTGGTACCACGGGGTAGAAAAGGTGATATGGTTGGTTAGGATCGGTGCATTACTTGCATTACTTTGTTATGATGTGTGTTGGCATGTTATATCGGGAGAGGGATTTACACACTGAGTCTTGCGACTCACTCTCTCCTTTGACATTTCAGGTGACACTTAGACGCAGACATGGAGCCGGGATGGACTTGAGGTACTCATGCCATGCTTAAATAAGGATTTGCTCAAACTTTTATTAATTTGGTACTTAAGCATATTCATTACTATTTGGTTTTATTTGGGTTTGTAAATGGCCTCTTAAAATTATGTTTTGCTATGTTTATGCTTAAAGTAGATATTTTTTTTTAATATGCCTTAACAAATTAGTTGGGTTAAAATGTGCTAAAACGTGGAAAGACAACGATTTCAAAACTACAAAAACGACATTTTAAACTATACCATCGGGTATCACACTAAGGTTTGGAATAAAAGGGGACTTGAATGGTTTCTAACTTAAATACGATTTTCTACTAAGTTAAAATGTTTAGTAATAATAACAAACAACTTAAACTTCTTAATGAGATAAACCTGTTTTCCTACACATCTGATTGAGTTTTCAAAATTTTCGGTTTTCAAATACATCATCAGATTTCAATCAAGCTTACTCAAGTTTTTCATCAAAATACACAATTTAGCGAAGTGTTTTTCTCAAACTTTTAAACTTAAACCAAACCTCTCAAAATCCTTTTTCCCTGTAACATACCGAGTTCGGTCGTGGTGTGTTGACGGGTTTGGGGTGTTCTGATTGATGAGTTTTCGATGTATTTCTAAAAATTTACGGGTTTGCCTCGATTCATGAAGTTGAATCATTATTGATTTGTTGTGATAATTGTAGATGACATTTTGATTTAATCACGTGATGAAAAGGAGCATACTGAACCTTTGAGAATTTTGTTGCAAACTTTGAGAGAAAAACGATTATATGTGAAATTCAGTGAATGAGAATTTTGATTGTATGAAGTTAGTTTTCTGGGACATATGGTGTTAGTCTTTGGAATCCAAGTAGATCCGAGTAAGATTTCTGCTATTTTGAGTTGGAAACCTCCGAAAAGTGTGTCTATAGTTCGTAGTTATCTGGGCTTAGCTGGTTATTACCGCAGAATTATAAAAGGTTTTTCAGTAATAGTTACTTCGTTGACTAGACTACTTTAGAAAGATGTCAGATTTGAATGGTTGGAAAAGTGTTAGAAAAGTTTCGATTAGTTGAAAGCCCTTTTGACTGAAGCTTCAGTGTTAGTTAAGCCTGAATTCGGTAAAGAATTTGTTGTTTATAGTGATGCTTCTTTGAATGGTTTGGGTTGCGTTTTGATGCAGGAAGGCAAAGTCATAGCCTACACTTCAAGACAATTGAAGCCGCATGAAAGAAATTTCCTAACACATGATTTAGAGCTCGCAGTCATTGTGTTCGCAATGAAGATTTGGCGTCATTATCTATTCAGTGAGAAATGTCACGTTTATTCAGATCACAAGAGCTTGAAGTAATTAATGATGCAAAGATATTTGAATCTGAGGCAACGCAGATGGTTAGAGTTATTGAAAGATTACGAGCTAGTAATCGACTACCATCCAGGGAAAGCTAATGTTGTTGCTGATACTTTAAGTCGAAAGTCATTATTTGCTCTTTTTGCATCGAATATACATATGGCTATGTCTAGTGAGGGTTCGTTAACAACCAAATTAAAAGCAAGACCGATGTTTATTCAGCAAATTTGTGATGCACAGAAAATTTACAAAGATATGATTGCTAGAAGGGATCAGTGTGAAAATGATGCAGAGTCAGAGTTTTGAATTGATGCAAATGATTGTTTGAGCTTCAAAGGCCGAATATGTGTTTTGAGGAATATGGATTTGATTTCAGATGATTTTGAATGAGGCTCATAATAGTCGACTATCGGTACTCCAGGTAGCACGAAAATGTATAATGATTTGAAACAATTCTATCAGTGGCCTGGTATGAAACGGGACATATCTAAATATGTCTCAAAGTGTTTAGTTTGTCAGCAATAAAAGTTGAACATCAGATGCCTTCTGGGTTAGTTCAGCCGATCGTGATACCTGAATGGAAATGGGATAAATTTTCTATGGATTTTGTATCCTGTTTGCCAACGACACCGAGCAAGAAATATGCAGTTTGGGTTATAGTGGATGGATTAACCAAATTAGCTCACTTTGTGCCAATTCGTACAGACTATTTGCTCGATAAACTTGCTGAGTTGCATGTATCTCAATTTGTGAGATTACATGATGTGCCGAGTTCTGTTGTTTCAGACAGAGACCTGAGATTTTCATCGCGGTTTTGGAAGAAGTTGCATGATGCTTTAGGTACTAAACTCCACTTTAGCATAGCCTTCCACCCGCAAACAGACGGTCAGTCTGAGCGAACCATTCAGATACTTGAGGACATGTTGAGATGTTGCATCCTCGAGTTTGAAGGTACGTGGGAAAGATACTTACCTTTGATTGAATTTGCTTATAATAATAGTTTTCAATCGAGTATCAAAATGGCACCTTACGAAACTTTATATGGCCGCAAGTGTCGTACACCGTTATATTGGACCGAGCTCAGTGAAAATAAGATTCACAACGTATTTCACATTTCGATGCTCCGCAGATGTAGAATTGGAGATCGATGATAAAGTATTTCATGTTTCAATGTTTTGTAGATATCGATTCGACCCGTCACATGTGATAGCCATCTGAAATAGAAATCCAATCTAATATGACATATGAAGAAGAGCTGATCAGTATCTTAGCCATGAAGTAAAGGAGTTGAGAAATAAGAAATGACAGCCTAAAAATTCAATAAGACAACAATATCTGAAATTGTTCAGCGGAAAGATTTTCGGGGACGGAAATCCCTAAGGGGGAGAGTTGTAACAGTCCGAATTTAACCGTAATCGGAACGGTGGTTTCGGGACCACGAATCCTAGCTCAAAAATTATTTTAATATTATTTTAGTTACTAATTATATGTGATTTATGATGTGTGAAAGTTTCGTATAAAAATTTGATCGTTTGTGTGTTTAATTAGACAAAAGGGCTTAATCGCGTAAATTATAAACTTGATAGTTTAAAGTGTAAGGACTAAGTTAATGTTGTTTTTTCTAATTGGGAGCATTTAAAATGCAAATTACCCAATTTAAAGGATAGTGGACGGCAAAAGCTAGTGGTGTATCATCATATGACATGTTTATTTTATTATTTAATAATTAACGTTATATTTTATTTATTATAAAAGTTATGTTTATATTATAATAAAAGAAAGATAAAAAGTGGCCTTATTTTGCATTGTTCTTGCCGAAATTCATACAACGAAAAGAAAAACAAGGTTTAGCATTCGGCCAAGAAGAAATTGGTGATTTGAAGTTAGATTTTGATCGGTTTTCGATAATTTTTACGTTTTTGAAATCGTTGCTTTGAGAGGTTTAAAGCCCATGTCTTAATTTTATGAATGGATGATGTTTGTGTAAAATACCATGGATGCTATGTTGAGTTTCATGATGTTTTATGGTGTTAAATGATAGATATATAGTTGATGAACTAACTTTGTTCTTGAATATTTGATGAATTTGGCTAAATAGGGTTAAATTGAGAAAATAAATTTTTGAAGGGTTAAAATGCAAGATAAATGAAATGTGGGGACTTGTAGGAGCATGGGGAAGATTCGGCCCTAAAGGAGTAGTTTCAAATTAAGTGTATTTTGTGTTTTTTGCAACAAGGACTAAATGGTAAAAATTGTAAATGTCAGGGGTAAAATGGTAATTTGCCTATTTATGTGTTTAGGGACTAAATTGAGATGAAATATGCTTGAATGAGCTAAATTTTAATGTGTTTAGATCAAGAACAAAGAAAATCGATTTTGGATCGGGGAAAAACGCAAGTTCACGGATAACCTAGGTCTTCATCGTCAAGCGAAATCGAGGTAAGTCCTTAAGCTAGATTATATTAAAGAATGATTTATGAATGTGTTTAATGACAATGTTTGATAAATTTGGGCATATTTTTATGTGATAGCCGAATGTAAAGGTATTACATTGAATTGGATATGTTTTGTTAATACCATGTAAAGGTGTATAATCGATATGATATGCGGAGTATACAATGATGTAATGATTTTATTTAGAAAATGTGAATAAGCTTAGTTGAATTTAAAATGTGATAGAATTATGAAATTTAAGTGATTTAGTTGGTTATGGTATTATTGAAATGTGCTTTGAAATGTTGAAAATGTTGATATCTCGTGCTATTAGCCTAGCAGGCTTTGTGCCAGTGTTACTTATCAGGCTTTAATGCCTAGAAGGCTTTGTGTCGGTGTTACTTATCGGGCTTTAATGCCTAGCAGGCTTTGTGCCGGTGTTACTTATCAGGCTTTAATGCCTAGCAGGCTTTGTGTCGGTGTTACTTATCAGGCTTTGATGCCTAGCAGGCCATGTGCCGGTGAATCATTTCGGGCTTATTGCCTAGCAGGCCTTGTGCTGGTGTACTATTTCGGGCTTATTGCCCGGCAGGCTAAATGCCGGTGTTCAAATTTTAGACTTCAGGTCTAGCAGGCTTAAGGCCAGTGAAATGCTATAAATGGAGAAATCAAAAATTTAACTAATGTGACACATATATGCAGTGCTATGTGCTGAAAGCTTGGATAAGAGTTGGCCTATTATATTAGCAAAGAATAAAGTAAGTTAATTTATTATCGCTTTAGTTAAGTACGATGTGATGAAGTGGATGACTCTATAAGTATGTTTCTTTGTAATGATGATGTTCATCATTAATGTGAATGAATATTATATGCGTATGGAATTGATATGTATATACACATATACATATATGCTTATTACATTAAAGACTTGGTTACAAATGGAAAGATCATAGGTAAAAGAGTTTGAAAGGGTTTGCATATATGTATAAGTAGACATATGAGATTGATTTTTGAGATGTGTTCATGTGACTCGGAATATACGGTTAAATACAATAATTATGAGTTTTGATATTATATGTTCAAGTTGATATAGTTATAATATTTAAATTATGGGAATAACTAGTATTCGACTATGTACATTGTTTTTACATATTGAAGAATTTATGTTCAATATTATAAGCATGAAGACTTAATATGTTTGAGTGTATGATCCTTGTAATTATATTTGCTTGAGACTTACTAAGCTAGTGAGCTTACTTTGTGTGTGTTCATTGTTTGTTTTCTAGATTTTAGTCATGCTATGGGCTCGAAGGATCGTTGGTGAAGTCAACCACACTATCATCCCATTTTGGTACTTTTAAGCTAGTTATTTTTGAATCAAAGGCATGTATAGGCTAGCTAAATGTTGGAATGATGTTATGTTTATATGTATATAAAATAGCCATGCGAAAATGGCTTAAACATACATTATAAGTTTGGTTTTTATTTGTTTTTGACAATGTGGTTACAGTGTTCGGTTTCAACAGTTTGGTCATGGTTGTTTCTTTACTTTAATCTTATGCATTCTATATGATTACTTGCGTGTAGAACTAATGTTTATGTTAAAATTAGTCGGGTGGATTGGCATTTAAGTAAATTTTCACATGCCTAAGTCAAGGTAGATATATGCTAGTTGAGTATTATTCGGGAATTGTATAAGCGTGACAACTTCAATCAATTTGTTAAGTAGGAATTATGTGAGTAATGCATGTATGTGTATTCGGCCAAACCTAGGTGATAGTTGCAAATGTAGTTAACATGTTTAATGAATTATTTGTTCAGGCTCATAGTCGAATATAGAAGATGTTTATAACTATGATGTATAAATATTTTGCTTGTGAAGTCACTTAATAAATTTGAGTACATGAAATTACCAAACTTGGTTTGTGCTAGGGAATCAACATGAAATGTTGTAAATGAGGTCTTATATATATTCGCCAAATTATAAGCATGTATGTGTTACGTAATAAGTTGCATATTTTGGTTATGTGGAAATAGGTTTATGCCTTATGAAATAGGTATTAATAGGAAGTATATTGCATGAAATCTGTATTGTTAAGTGACAATGTTGTCGTATACATTGTTTAGTCTTTTTAAGTTCATCGATGATTATACTATACATGACTTAGATTGATGTATCAAGAATGTGTTACACATGTAAAATTACTTGTTTATTATTATTAAAACATTGATAAAGATGAACGATTAAGTTTCAATTGAGTGAACTGAAGTTTTTAACTTACATGATAACACCCGTAACCCTAATTCGGCAACGAACATGGGTTAAGGGTGTTACAATGATAGTTTGATAGTGTGATTACATCTCCGGCGATTTCCAACTTGAGTTAGCATACAACCCTATAAAATATGGGAAATGAAGGGAAGTAAGCTACAAAGCTGAGTAAGTAAGTATGTAAATAATAAGTGATTTATTAACAGGCTTTTATAAATCTTCACAATATGTTCTCAAGATACTACAATCATAATTGAACATAGTTCCACGTTTTATTCATATTTATCTCAAGCTATCTACTCGAGTTACAGTCACTAAATTATTTATATCTGAAGCTACGAAACTCCAAATTAAGATCCACTAATTTTCCATGAAACTAGACTCATATATCTTATTATCATAAAATTTCCAGAATTTTTGGTTTAGCCAATAAATACAATTTATTCATTAAAGATCCCTCTATTTTACTGTTTGCCAATTCTGACCGCTCTTCACTACGAATCAATTTTCTCCTTGTACAGCATTCATATGACCTTCTTATTTAGTTCATTTGAAAGTAGGCTCATTCAGGATTTCAGGCATGTAATTTATATCCCACAATTTGTTTTGTACAATTTTTAATGATTTTTACAAGGCATAACAGGGGATCACGTAATCATTTTGAACCAGTCTCATAGAAATTCAAATATCTCAAATTGTTTTCTATGTTTATTTTATATGAAAATAGACTCAATAAGCTTTAACTAAATATCTCATACAACTTATAATTTAATCTTTACTATTTTTAGTGATTTTTCAAACTCATGTCATTATTGCTGTCCAAACAGTTTTATTGTAAATTTTTACTCTCTCTTTCACTTTAGTTGTGTTCATCACTTGCTTATACCAACCTTTCCAATTTCCGATTACATATCGAACATATTTTTCATACGTACATTTGCCACATTTCTCAATTGATCACATTCACATTTGTAGTTATTCATAACATGATCGCACCAATCATCATTAGTAAATTATCTCGTTCAACCCCTTCAAAAAATGCCCAATACTCAGTGGTCTCAACACATAGCTCCACCTACACATAATTCGACTTTCTTGTACACATGGTGAAGGTCCTTTATCACCCATGTGACCTAGCCATTCCATCTTGTAGCTTTCTTTTCTACATGATGTCCAACACTAGGAACCACTTATGTGACCTAGCTAATCATAATCGGTAACTTTCTTGTACACATGGTATACATGTGACCTAGTTACATATGAAACTATTATCCCGTAGCTTTCTTGCACACATGGTGAAAGTCCCTTATCATCCATGTGGCCTAGCTACATATCAAATTTTGCCATCTTGTAGCTTTCTTGTGCACACGGTGAAGGTCCCTTATCACTCGTATGACCTAGCTGCATATTGTCCGTATCTCTCGATTTTCCAAAGGTTCAATCGAGAATTTCCCATTCCATTCATTTTCATATTTTAGATATCACCTAATGATTTCCATAATATCTAGCAAAATAATTATTGTACAAGTAAACTAAAAGAATTATTTATATATAAACTTTCTTGTTGAAATCTCATCAGGTACAACCGTGTAGCAACTCATACAACCCATGTACTATTAATTTAACATTCAATTCCTGTAACATTAATTTGCCATTCAATTTCACATGACATAATAAACATCACATTTTCCATACCATACATACCATCTATCAACTTCTCCTAGACATATTAAATCATACAATTTATGCCATATCAATAGAAAATTACAATTAAAGCATGGTATTGCATTATTATTAACACACGAACTATCCTCGAATGTCGAAATGGTCATTTTACCAACTTTCCTAATTTTTCGATTTCCCTTCAATTTTAGGTCCAAATCTCATTTTTGGGGTCTAAAACATCACATTTCACTTATTTAATTAATGTACTACTCAAAACAGTCCCTAACTCAAACTTTGGCAAAATTACAATTTTGCCCCTAAAGTTTTGCATAATTACAATTTTGCCCCTAGACTCGAAAATTAAACTTCATCCCTTATTCTTACGTTTCATAACATGATGAACATTTTTTCCTTCTATAGCAACATCAAATTCTCACTCTAACATGTACTCATGAACATTAGGTATTTTTACCGATTATGTCGTTTTACTCGTTTTCACGTAAAATCGCTTAGCAAAAGTCGTTTAGCATAATTTAAGCCTTCATATTCTATCATAAAATATCAAAATAAACACATTTCACCTATGGGTATTTTTCCAAATATGAACCCTAGGTTAAATTATTGCTAGAATAAGTTAAACCATGTTATCGGGATTAAAAAAACGTAAAGAACATTAAAAACGGGGCTTGGAATCACTTACTATGGAGCTTGGAAGCTTGAAACAAACCCTAGCTATGGATAACCCTTGTAATTTCGTCCTAATGAAGAATATGGGCATATTTGGCATTTAAATTTTGTTTTTAATTCATTTAATTCATTAAATTACCAAAATGCCCTTAAAAATCTTTTGAAACATACCCATCCATGTCCATTTTGTCCACCAACTTAACCAATGGTCTAATTATCATTTAAGGACCTCCAATTTAAAATTTCATAACAATTGGACACCTCTAACATGTAGAACTCAACGTTTGCACTTTTTTCAATTTAGTCCTTTTGACTAAATTGAGTGCCCAAACGTCAAAATTTTCAAACAAAATTTGCACGAAATCTTTCCGTGATATCGTAAACCATAAAAATATAATAAAATTAAATTTTATTACGTCGAATTTATGGTCTTGAAACCACTGTTCCGACTAGGCCTTAATTCGGGATGTTACAGAAAGCTTACTCTTGGAACTTAGGTTAAAACCTTAAGCTCTTGATTAAAATTGTGGTTTACAAATACAAGTGGTGATCCCTGAACACTCATCAATTGTTTTGAAACTTTAGACAAGCTTCTCTTTTCCCTTGTCTTGGCTTGCGAACGATTCTATTTGGTTCATAATAGACATACATAAGTTACAAACAACACATTTAAGATGCAAACATAAACATAAGTGAAACTAGGTTCACACATGCTGGAGTTTTAGCAAACCTAGTTTCCTTTGTTGTGAACTTTTCTGAACATCAATAAAGAAATAGAATCTTACCTTGATCCTAAGTGCTAATTCTTGGGTTTTTATAACTAGGTAATAGAATAATCAATGATGAATTTGAGAGAATTCAAAATGTGAAGTTTTTTAATGGAAAGGGGGTTTGATTTATAGGTACTAAGTGTCCTAATGTTCTTAGGATTCTCTAGTTGTAGTAGAAGTAGGAAATATTTACATGCATGAATGGTGTTGACTTCCTAACCTAGCTATAACTGCTATTTTTACATGCGGCCAAAATTGGTGACCACGGTTTACCAACCTACTGGTGAACCCTAGTTTGTCGATCACACTAGTGATCTCAACTTGCTAGGCCAAAACCATTATTTACAATTCGCTAGACCCATTGGCAACCTCTACTCACCAAATATTATAGCGAATACATGTTTTCCAATTCTTCTGGCGAACATATGTTAACCAGACCTACTGGAAAGTACTTGCTCGCATGACTCTTTTTGCGAACTCCTCTTCAAACTCCAAAATCTTAGGCCATATCTTGGGATGTTACAACTCTCCCCCTCTTAAGGAATTTTGTCCTCAAATTTACCTATATCAAAACAAATAAGAATACTCACTCCTCATTCTATTTCCCAAGTGGCTTTACTGGTCTAGTGGTTTCGCCATAACACCTTGACTAAATGATTTTTCTTATTTCACAGGACTTTTTCCTCATGAGCTATTTCCACTAGCTTTTCATCATATGTTAAATGTTGTCGCACTTCTATCTTGTTTGCTAGTACAACATGGGATGGATCCACACAATACTTCCTTATCATGGACACATAAAAAACATCATGGATCCACCCAAGTTCATGTGGAAGTTTAAGACGATAGGCCACTGAACCAATCCTTTCAACCATTTCATAAGGACCAATGAACAGCAGACTCAAATTTTCTTTTCACACAATCCTTAAGACTTTACTCCATGGCAAAACCTTTAAAAACGCAGTGCTCGCCCACTTGGTACTTAATGTCTCAATGTTTTAGACCAGCATAGGATTTTTATCTGTCTAATGTATCATTCAGCCTCTCGCATATCATTTTGATATTATCCTATATTTCGTGAACCAATTTTGGTCCTACCCTTTACCTTTCATCCAGTTCTTTCCAACACAAAAGAGTTCTACATTTTCTTCCATTCAACACTTCAAAAGGTGCCATTTAGATGCTTTCTTGGTAATATATTACTATATGCAAACTCTACCAAAGACAAGTATCGCTCCAAACTTCCTGTGAACTCCAATGTATAGCTTCACAGAATATCATCCAATACATTTATCATCTTTTTTGAATGGCCATCTATTTTTGGATGATAAGAGTACTGAAGTTTAGTTTCAAACTCAAGGCTTCTTGTAAACTTTTCCAAAATCTTGAAGTGAAATAAAGGTCTTGATTTAAAGTAATGGAAGCTAGTACGCCATGGAGTCGCACTATCTCTGCGATGTATATCTTTTCCAATTTTAGAAAAGTATATGTAACATCTCACCCAATGAAGTCCAAGTGTACGAATACTATGTATGAAAGTAAGGCATATAGAGTAGATCTAAGGAATGTGTAGTGTTAAGATTAGACAAAAATAAGAACCTTATGAGTACGGCTAAAACATTTCAATCTTGGCAAACACGAGACCCGACGTACAATCTTATAGAAGCATAATTGGTAGAGTGGTATTCGCCCAAATGCATTTTTGCATATGGTGTAGGTGAACCCCAAAATGAGTACAAGAGAATAAAGGTTTCCATATTTCTCGTTAAGTTATAAGGTAAGCCAGGTAGGAATTAACTGAACATGAACCAATATAGTGGAAAGATAAGGGGAAATACTCAATTAAGTTTTCAGAAGTAGTAGACCTTGATAAGATAGCTCAATAGTGATGTGACATTTTTCAAGTTCCAATGGGAATGTTTGTCATGAGTAAGTCATTGAATGATCAGTCTGTGCCTATCTTTGAAGTTGTCAAAGGGGTCTGTCAGGACTAAAAATGCAAACCTCTAAAAGGACAAGTCTATGACCATGGGATTGAAGACCATATCGTGTAAAGCCATAACTGGTGGGTTATGCCATCATATGGTAAAAAGACCATATAGTGTAAGACTGGAATTGGTGGGTTATAGCATCGTATGGGAAGAAGATCATATAGTGTAAGACCATAACTGGTGGGTTATGGCATCATATGGAAACTTTTAAGGAAGGTTATTACCTAATATAGTTCTCTATGTTTCCTAGGACTATACGGGGCAAACCTCTCTAAGTGCGAGTCTAGGCAAATCCCTATCGCCTAAATCACCAAGAAAAGAATAACCTTTGTGGACAAATTTCTAGAAGGATAAACCTTTGTGGCGAACCAATTAAAAGATAGCCTTTGTGGCAAAACTTTGGAAGGATAAGCCTCTGTGGCAAACCTATTACAGGATGCCTTTGTAGAAAAATTTTGAAAGAAAGACTTTGTGGGGAGTACTTAACGGAAAGGACACCTTTGTGGCAATCTCTGGATATGAAAGCCTTTGTGGGTATCTCTAAAAAGGAATGCCTTTGTGGCACCATCTAAAGAATAACCCTTGCTGCAACCATTTGAAAGAAATGCCTCTGTGTCCGGACTTTAAATGAAAAGAAAGGAGCCCTAGGCAAACTCTGATTAAACGGCATATGAAGTCTTCTAAAGGAACAATAAGTATGGTGAAATTTGAAAGGAAAAAAATCGGTATGAAGTGTTAAGGAAAACCCCGTATAGTATCAAGGTAAGAACAATGAAGCTAGAGTGCGCTAGTATAAGTTGCGAGCCAATAGTATTCTATTTGTAAGGTCCTCTAAAGTGGGAATGGTTAAGGGAATCATCAGAGGTAAGTTATGAGCATGGCACATAGCGTGACACCTATGGCATAATGAATGAAACCTAGACATGTATCTGTTGGAGATGAATTATGGAAAGGATACAATGAGGTAGAAGAAAATGGAGTTCTCGAATATGATTCAGGTAAAATAAGGTTTACTCACCAATTTCACATGAACTTACTTCTATGCTTATATGTCACAGGTAAGCTGAGATGGGACTATGCCAAGAGGGATGATACCAGGGCTGTGCCCAAAGAGTGGCAAGATGGGTTGTTATGCATATAGAGTAGATTTGGGTGGTGTGATCGATTTTAATGGGATTAACGAAAAAAGTTAAGGCATTCCCTTGTAAGTCCCTATAACGGGTACAAAATATATTGATGAACCTATTAAATTTAGTACTATCACTTAAATGTCAAATAGATTGAACAATGTAATCAAGTTATCCTCTTGTAAATCCTCAAATTTGTAAAAATCTATTGTAACCAATGTAGTTGTCAAATTTGTTCCATATGTATATGTTATGTGAGTAAGGGCTTAGTTGAAATATAATGTTTGCATAATTTGTTCATGTATAAGTTCATAATAAAAGTGGTAGCACAGTAGATCTGAATTCTACGAATCGGACTGGGTCAAAGGTGTTATAGTATAAGTGGTGCAAACTACTAAGAAGTGTGAACTCTTCATGAAGCGATCCACAATCAACCATATAGCATCTTTCTTTGTCAAAGTCAGGGGAAAGATTGAAACAAAGTCCATGGTGATCCTTTCCTACTTCCATTCTAGAACTTTAAGAGGTTGTAGTAGTCCTAAAGGATATTGATGTTCTACTCTCACCTTCTGATAGACTAAGTACTTTGCCACACAATCTGTGACAACTCGCTTCAAACCAGGCCGCCAATATAATTCGCAGAGGTCATGGTACATCTTGTTACTTTTTGGGTGCATTACATAAGGAATACTGTAAGCTTCACTAAGGATTGCATGCTGAAGCTTGTCATGACAAGGGACATAGATTCTTCCATAAAAGTAAAGTATCCCTTCTACATTTAGTGTAAAGTCCCCCTGTATTCCTTGTTCTACTCGGTGAATCCTCTTCACCAAGTCTTCTTCTATGGCTTGCTTCTCCTTGATTTGTTGTGATAGTGTTGGTTTTACTTGCAGTTGTGCAAGTAGTCCCTTATAGCTCATTACACTCAATAGTGCGAACAGAGCTCGCAACTCACTCATTGACTTCCTACTTAAAGTATCAACAACAACATTCACCTTTCTAGGGTGATATTCTATCACACAATCATATTCCTTTAGCAGTTCTATCCACTTCATTTGTTGCAAGTTTAATTCCTTTTGTGTGAGCAAATACTTAAGACTCTTATGGTCTGTGTAGATGGTACATCGCTCACCATATAAATAGTGTTAGCAAATGTTGAGTGCGAACACCACTACTACTGACTCTAGATCATGGGTTGGGTAGTTTCTCTCATGAGGCTTCACTTTTCTTGAAGCATAAGCCACCACCCTTCCATCCTGCATTAGCACGCAACCAAGTCCCATGTGTGAAGCATCACTGTAGACTTCAAAGTCTTTCCCAGGCTTTAGTTGCATCAACATAGGTGCATTGGTGAGTATCGCCTTATGTTTTTCAAAGCTCTTTTGTATTCTTCTGTCCATGCAAACTCATTGTTTATCTGCAGTAGCTTCATTAAGGGTACCGCAATGGTGTCAAACTCCTCAACAGACCTACAATAGTATCCTGCGAGCTCGAAAAAGCTTTACAAGCATAATCATAAACATCAATCATATCCACAAGCATGGCATAAACCCTAGCACATCAACAACACATGTTAGATCATTTAAACATGACTCATATGAATTCGACATGGATAATCATTATAATTGAGTATGATTCAATTGGATTTATCATCCATCACAACATATCATGTTTTTCCATGTATCACAATTCCATTGAGTTTCATATAAACAGGTCTTAGTTCTTTGAACACTTACCATTTCATTTGCATACATATAAACATAACATTAACCATAGCCACAAGCTAGTGATTAAACACATAACTTAGCAATATCATCACATGGTAAGATATGGGTACATAACATAGCATCAATTATATCATACCTTTCATAAACATGAAAATTCATACTTTGATCATGGGTACATCATACCTTTCCATATTTTTCATAATGAAGTCAATCGAAACCATTATCGGAGCTCACACAAAGTGTGCTAAATGATGGTCATAATCGTCCCTTTTCATATTCAATGGTCATCACCATCCCTTTTCATAGTTGATGGTCATCACCATCCCTTTTCATAATCGATGATCGCCGATCTGATGATGGATTTTCTACCGAGACATAATTTGATATTATAAAATATAGGATTTGAAACATAATTTAAAATGTTATTTAAACGTACGAACTTACTTGGGTAAATTGCAGAAATGTCAAAGCACATGGGCATTTTGGTAATTTTTCATTCTCCTCAATTTTCCACTCGATCTTGATCTAAATTAATAATTTCATTCAATCCATTAATTTATATAATAAACAATGTATTTTATGCAATTTAGTCATTTTGACATTTTTACAAAATTCCCCTTGTAACATCCTAAAATTTAAATTTTATATGTTGCATTATTTTGGTGCTTAGCTAGTTAAACTATCAAATGTGTGTGTTAAGGTAGTCCTAAGAAGGCTCGGGATTTATTTGGATTTAGAAAAAAAAATTGGCATTTCGTACTTTAAGGAAATGGAATAAGTGACCTTAAAGCTTAAGGTAATAAAGTGGTTAATAGCTAGCATAAAATGAGCAATTAGTAAAGGGGTATGGCGCCATATGTGTTACCTTGAGGGAAGGAGTTCGAATCCCTTTGTGTGCATGTGTAACCTTTATTTTTTAGAGTTAGCTGTGGTGGTTTTTGCTTTAAAGATTTGGGGGCACTATCTCTACAGTGAGAAGTCGATCATTTATACGGACCATAAGAGTCTAAAGTACCTCATTACCCAAAAGGAGTTGAACTTAAGGCAATGGAGGTGGATAGAGCTGTTGAAGGATTACGACTTCTCAATCGAGTATCACCCTGGAAAGGCTAACATGGTGGCAGACGCGTTGAGTCGTAAGGTGATATCGGAGTTGAGAGCGATGTTTGCTTATCTCAGTTTGTATGAAGATGGCAGTCTGCTAGCCGAACTTCAGGTGAAGCCTATGTGGTTAGGTCAGATCAAAGAAAAGTAGTTATCTGATGAAAAGTTAGGTCCCTTACTTTAGCAAGTGGAAGATGGTGTTATAGGGGATTTTGGATTTGATAAGGTTGGAGTACTGTGTTTTCGCGAAAGAATTTGTACGCCCAAGGTCGAATTTGAGACAAATGATTCTGCGAGAGGCGCATAGTATGTAACATCCCAAAATTGGGCCTAGTAGGATTGGGTCCAATGGGCCTTGGGCGTAGGAATGTTTAAAATTTTGAGAACAAGAGAATGACATTATTACAAATTGGACTTGTTAGTTAAGTGAATTTGGATTTTACGGGGTTTCTATGAAGTCTCGGGTTTAATTGGGCCTTAGGAAAAATTTGGTATTTTAGCACTTTAAGGAGAGATGGTAAGTAGCTTCAATGCTTATTGAAATAAATGAATAAATGATTAGCACAAGTGAGCAATTAGTAAAGAGGTCATGGCATTAAGTGAAGTACCTTGAGGGATGAGGTTCAAATCCCTTTGTGTGCAATGTTTGGCTAATATTTTTGCACTCTTTCCTTAAGTGTCGGCCAAGGACTATTTATGGCAAGGGTGGACTTCATTATTTTTGGTAAGGTGGCTATAAGAATAAGGCAAGGTTGAAGTTTGGGAAAGGAATCAAGAGAAATAGGAATGAAAGGGGGACATAAGGCTTAATTTGTTGATGGTGTTTTGGAAAGCTTGGGTGGCCAAACTCTTATCCTAAGGGGGGATGCATGTCGACGGTTTTGAGATAGATAGGTGGCTGAAAATTTTACCTTGGCATTTGGTAAGGCCTTGGTTTTGTTTTGGCCAAAAATCCTATTGCAACCTTTGTGTCATCTTCTCTCTTTTTGCTACTTTCTTTGCCGAAATTTTCTAGCACAATAGTGCAATTTTCTCTTCTCTTGAATTGGCCACATATTCATCTTTTGTCTTATCTCCTTGATAGCTAAATACCATTGTTCATTCTCCTCCATAATCGAAACCTTTCCATCGTTCTTTCTTTCTTTCTCATTCCTTAAGCAATAGGTAAGTATTCTTTCCAATGTTTTATTTTCTTCTCTTATGACCGAATCCATACTTTGGTTTTTGGATGGTCATTTTGACTGAGACCATCACCTTACTTTCTCTCATACGAAATCGTTTTCTTCTTCGTAGTGATATAAAGGGAGGCCGAATACCACAACATTGCCTAATCATCTTTAGTCATAGGACGATCGTGAGAAATGGGATTATAATTGATTAAGGTAAGGAAGATCTTTCATAGTCCATTCGATATCTCCATTTGGTTCTTGAGTTAATCAGATTGAAGGTTGGCTAATTGATATTGTTGGTAGGATCAATTTTTGGTGCATCGAGGGAGATCACAGTCGTGGTGTTGAAATCGGTAGAAAACACAACTCGTAATCAAGGTGTGTAATCCCGTACCCTTCCAAATATATGTTTGAAATGGTGAGTAAGTCTCACATCTCTTTGAAAGTTTACATGAAATGTCCTGTGATTCGATAGAAATACGAAGAAAACTGATAACCGGCATCCATGATCACTCAGACGTGCGTATGATCATAGTGGTAATCATGTTTTTAATAAAATAGTTTCGGTTAGAAACAGTGTCGTGTATTTGAAAAATCATGAAAAATTTGGATAAAAGGAATTATATAGTGAGTAAGATATCAGATTAAAGCTTACTGTCTCTACTTTAATATGGAAGAAACAGAGAAGGAAAAGGAATATTATATTCTGAGATATGTTAATTTTAGTGAGACCGGTTACGAATGACTTTGGGGTATTACATTACATCTTGGAAAAATCGCATAAAATTGTAAAAAGTGATTTATGGGACATAATTTATATGTATGGATTCCTTAGTGAACCTATTTTCAATGGAAACAAGTGGGAGAAGTAGATGAAAAGCGTACAGTGAACCTATTTTCAATGGAAACAAGCGGGAGCAGTAGATGAAAAGCTTACAGTAAGATATTTGTGATTAAGGAAAGAAAGGTCAGAATCATTAGACAGTGAAACAAGGGAAATTTTATGAAATAAACTGTACTAAATGGTTAAGCTAAAAATTCTAGAAAAATTATAGGAGAAAGATACACGAGTCTAGTTTCAAAGAAAATTTACGGATTTAGATTTTGAGTTTCCTAACTCGAGTTATAGTCAATATAGTCAGTATGACGCAGATGGACATTTTCAAACTTTTATGCCCCAAATTAGTAGTTAAGCCTTGGTTATGAAATTACCAAAATACCCTTAGAGGGTAAATTACCGAAATACCCTTAGTAGGTAAGATTACCGAATTACCCTTAGCGGGTACGATTGTCGAATTACGAAAATGTCGTTATGGGCCGAATTATGGAATTGCCCTCAATGGACTAAATCGATAAAATGTGAAATGGGGCAAATTGTGAAATGGGCCAAAATTTGAAATGGGCCAGATTGTAATAATTCTTTTATGGGCCTTATGTTGAAATTATTATATGTTTGGCTTATTATGCATGTTGTTTACATGATTGCATGGGTTGGGATATTTGACGAAAAGAAGTTCTGGTAGCTTTGCTACAAAATTCTGATGGTTTCGTGCCCAGTTTGATATATGGCTTCATGCCCAATTTTATAAATGGCTAAATGCCTGCGATTATAAATGGCCACTGGCCTGCGAATTATTATTATAAATGACTAAATACTTGCGTATTAATGGCCATTGGCCTGCGAAATATTGTATTAAATGGCTTAATGCCTGTGTGTAAATGGCCACTGGCCTGCGAATTATTGTTATAAATGGTTTAATGCCTGTGATTGGTGTGTTGGCGGGGTGGGTTGATTGATGATCCCCACAGGTGTGTTGGTTGGTACGGGTGGTGTGTAGCGGATGGAAAACTAGGTTTGGTTGGGAAATTGCATTTCATACACATGTTATATTTGATACATTATTGTTATTGTAAATGGGCTCAGGCCCAAAATATTGCTATGTGTGTTCCTACCAGTGGATGATGGTAAGGGGATTTCACACTGAGTCTTGTAACTCACCCCCCTTTTCTCTTAACCCTTGTAGGTAATGCTCAGTGACGAGGACTTGGGGCCATGGATGTCTCGGTGTAGGCCATACTTCAGAAATGGTTTTATTTGGACATTAGTTTCTTACTTCGTTTACTTTATTACTTTACTATTTTGGGTTCTGTGTTGTAATAAGGCCTCTGGATTATTTTATTTTGCTTTATGTTTGACGTGTTTATAGTTTACTCAAATTATTTTAAATGTGATTTTCTAAAATCATAATAAAGGTTTTCCAAAATCGATTAACAAATGAATTTCAAAATAAACTTTTACAAATATTTTTAATACGGAAATTTCTCTCGAACTATCAACGATATTTCCAAAGGTCACGAGTTTATAAAATTATTACTTCAAATTTAATCGATCAATCTTGAAATTAGTAGTATTTTATTAAATATCTCAAGTTAAACTTGATTTTCTTGATTTTAACAAATCAACATATATTTTTGTACGAACAGAAAAGGATCTAACATTTTTTATCTCATTTGACATGTTTTCTTTATACGTTATCGAAAAACTTTTTAGTGCGACACATCAGGTTCGGGCCTAACTTCTAGGTCGGGTTTGGGGTGTTACATAGTAGCCCTTATGCTATGCACCTCGGGGGAAATAAAATGTATCGAGACCTCCGTGAGCAGTTGGTGGCCATGGTTGAAGCGGGAGGTTACTGATTTCGTGAGTAGGTGTTTGACTTGTCAACAAGTGAAGGCGGAACACCAATTACCATTGGGATTGTTGCAACCGATAAAGACTCTATTATGGAAATGGGAACAAATAACGATGGATTTTGTTAGTGGGTTACCCTTATCACCTACCAAGAAAGATTCCGTCTGGGTAATAGTGAATCGATTGACGAAGACTGCTTATTTTCTACCTGTTCGTACGGATTTCTCATTATAGAAGTTGGCTAAGTTGTATGTAGTAGAGATCGTGAGGTTACATGGGGTACCAGTGTCTATTATATTGGACAGGGACCCTAGGTTTACATCACGATTTTGGAAAGCTTTACATGAAGCTTTGGGAACAAAGTTAAATTTCAGCAAGGCTTTTCATCCTCAATCAAATGGTCAGTCGAAAAGAGTAATCCAGATTTTGGAAGACATGTTAAGGGGTTGTGTGATTGACTTCAGAGGTAGTTGGGAGGAATCTACTTTTGGAAGAATTTGCTTATAACAATAGCTATCAATCTAGTATCCAGATGGCACCCTACGAGGCGTTGTATGGTCTTAGGTGTCGTGCTCCTACTTGTTGGACTGAATTGGGGGAGCGACACTTATTGGGTCCTGAGCTGATATCAGAGACGGAGGAAAAAGTAAAGGTAATTCGGGCATGGTTAAAGGAAGCTTCGGATAGACAAAAATCTTATACGGATCTAAAGCGTAAGGATATTGAGTTTGCGGTGGGAGATCAAGTCATTCTAGCTAGCATAAAATGAGCAATTAGTAAAGGGGTATGTCGCCATATGTGTTACCTTGAGGGAAGGAGTTTGAATCCCTTTGTGTGCATGTGTGAACTTTTTTTTTTTTTTTTTTTTTTGCTTTCCTTCCTTATAGTGTTGGTCAAGCATGAACTAATGGTAAGTTGGACTTTTATTTTTTTTTTATGGCAAGATGGCTAAGAGAAAATGGAAGATTGAAGTTAAGGAAAGGAATCAAATGCAAATGGCATGTAAGGGGAGCATAAGGCTTATTCCAAGGGTGATATTTTGGAAAGTTTGGGTTGCCAAACTTTTGACCAAATGGCTATGCACTTGGACGATTTTTGGGGCTAAGGCGGATGGCCTAATGTTATTAGCACTTTGGTAAGGTTTAGGTGCTAGTGTTGGTCATTTGTTTTTTCATTAGCAAATAGTGTATCAAATTTTCTCTCCAAAACTCTTTTCCCTAGCCGAATGTGTCATGAGCAATAGGTAAATTTTTGTTTGTTTTGACCATTTCTTTTTGACCAATTTGGTATCATCTTTCATACTCCCCAAACTCTTTTCTTCTTTGTGCCGAAACCATATAACCTTGAAGGGGTATTTTCATTTCTTTTCTTCTCATTGTCGAATGCATAACAATTTGAAGACCTTTTCCTTGTTCATTTTCTACCCATGAAAATCGAAACTTAAACACCATATCTTCCACTTCTTTTTCTTCTTCTTTTCTTTTTGTAAAAACTTTCAAACATCATTTCCCCTCCAATATTTTCACTATAGACAAATCTTCCACTTCATACATATTTTCTTCTCAACCACTTTTCTACTCACACTTTGATCAATCGGTAAGTGATCCTTTTCAACATTTTTTTGTATTTTTATTTTACCCTTTCTCTTAGTGCCAAACCTATACCCTGGAGTGGGATGGCCATATTGATTGAGACCATCACCATACTATCTCTCATACGAAATCACTTTTCTTTGCTATAGAAAATTAGTGGAAGCCGAAACTTGGAGTTTTCGAAGTCATCGTTTAATCCCTAGGATTCGGTCCAAAATCCTTACGGTAATGATTCTTTGAGGATTTTATAATCACTTTTTATTCGTTAAGAGAGTGTTGATTAATCGATATTATTATAGGGAATCTATCGCTCAATCTTTCATCTTGAGATCATATGGATTCTTGTGGTAAGCCGATTTCACCCCTAAAATCAATTGTTTATAACAACGTTGTAACATCCTAATAAATAGGGGTTATGCATCTTACTTAATTAATTGATGTTGCATGCTTAAATATGTTAAGTGTGCTTTGGAAGTTATTTTTGAGCTTCATTAATTAAGTGAATGCTTAATGAAACTTTTAATTTTAATAATTAAGATGGAGCTAAGCATGTTAGGCTTTAAGAATTAATGACAAGGAGTTTAAAGCATAAGTTGAGTAATTAGCAAAGTCGTAAGGACATATGGATGAGTGCTTGAGGGGAGAGGCTCGAATCCCCTAGCTAACAAATGGGAGGATTTTATTTTTTATTTCCTTCCCTATAGTGTCGGCCAAGATCCTTCTAGAATGGATGAGCATTCTTTTAATTTTGGCTAGTTGACCATATGAAAAGGCAAGCTAAAGAATTATGGCATGGAATCAAGATAGGATGATAAGATAGGGGACAAGAGGCTTGATATGTGGGCAATGTTTTGGAAACTTGTTCATGGTCATTTGACCATGAACCTAAACAACATAAGGGCTAAGGAGAGGTTTAATTGAGTTGGAAATTATGGAGTTGATAGGGAAGAATTGTGGAGGAAAAGCGGGATTGTGTTGGCTTCCTTTTGGCCGATTTTGACTGGAGTTAGGGGGTGAAAGTTGGCCAAAAGTTCTAGCAATTGTGCATCTTTTCTCATTTTCTCCAAAAACTCTCCTCTTAGCCGAATCTTGCTTTGGGCATTAGGTAAAACTTCTCTTTGTTTTGGCTCTCATTTTGATCATTTCGATTAAAATTTCTATTCTCTCAAAATTCTTGTCAAAAGCATCAAAAGTTGGAAAAGCCTTTCTTCTTTTCTTTGTTCTCTCATTGCCGAATGTACCAAAGTTCAAGCACCATTTTTTTCTTCATTTCTCCCTCTTGGCCGAATGCACCTAAACCCCAAAACCTATCTCTTTTCTCTTTGAAAATCATCTTCATCATCATCATCATCATCTTCTTTTAATCTCTCTTTCTCTTTTTCTTTTTCTTTTTCATTCTATTTCTCTCTTCTCTTTCCCTCTCATAGCCGAAACTATCCTATAATCTTTTCACCATTTTACTTTCTTTTCTTTTAGTTAAAAACCGAAACCATCATATTTGAAACCATCATCTTTTCTCTTCTCTTTTGTTAAAGCCGAATTATCAATTCCTTTCTTCTCTTTGTTCAAGGTCGAACCTTCAAGTGAATTAAGTAAGGATCTTGTCAATCGTTTTCATGATCTCTTTTTTTTATAGTCTCATAATCCTTTTATTTTTCTCTCCTAAGTAGAATCCTTGGAAAGGATTTTTAAGATTCCTTGTTGAAGGCAACTTTTAAGAAGTGATCTTTCGAAAATCTTGAGGTAAGGATTTTAATTTCGATCGTATCAATTCTTTTAGAATGGATCACTAATCAATGTTATTTTAGGGATGAATTGAGACTAACAAGATAGGTAAGAAAAGAGCCGATGGAGTGTTTGAAGAGAGGAGGTACTCTTTTACCATCAAACTACAAGCGAAGGCGTTATTGGGTGTAAGAGACTTTCCAGGGTTGTGGACCCTCGCTAACGAGGATCGGTTATTTGAAGTTGTCGTTACAACCGAACCACTTCGTTGGTAGATTATCGTGGGTTTTGATCCATCTAGCGAGAAAAACCACAAATAAGCTGTCGTTCGAGAATCAGGGTAAGGATTTAGATCCATCATCAATAAGTATAGTTTTGTTAGTAAAAGTTTATACTAACCAAGTGTGATGATTAACTAGGTGTTGACGGCGAGAGAGTATCATTCTCTTTGTCATAAGGTGTGCAACCCTACATTAAAACTCATAGATCTATTTTTATATGTGATTTTATGATAATGTGTTTAATAATGATTTTTGGATACCATTCGATTGGTATCGATATTCGAAGTATGTTTACCCCAATATTTCGTTAATTTTGCTATATGCATAAAATGTGAAATAGGTATGATCATATTATGATTTTGAATAAATCGCATGAAAACTAAATGATATGTATGTGCATGGGCATATGGGTATATTTGATAAAGGAGGAAGTATTCGGTGGTTTTACAACATTTCGGTGACTTGGTCACATATTTGAAATCTGGTGACTTCGGTCACAAATATAAAATCCGGTGACTTGGTCACATATGTGAATCTGGTGACTTGGTCACATATTTGATATCCGTGACTTCGGTCACAATTTTGTCAGTGGCCTTGCCACAAAATTATAAGGCGATGTGCATGTTGGCTATGAGAAGCGCCTTCGATGGTGTGTAGCGGATGGAAGGTCGATTTAGTAATCCCCACGGTGTGTTGGTTGAATGCGGGTGGTGTGTAGCAGATGGATATTAGGTGGGTAGGGCTTGCATTTCATTTCATGTACATAACCATGTAATATTGAATGATTATTATTAGATCTGCTATGAAAATGGGCTTTTGGGCTAAATATGAGCTAAATGGGCTTTTAAGCTAAATATGAGCTAAATGGGCTTTTGGGCCAAATATGACTTAAATGGGCCTATGAATAAATGTGTTATGAAAATGGGCTTTTTGATGTATGTGTTACACATTGAGTTTATAACTCACCCATTTTGTGGGATAAACTTTTGAGATGATTAGTAGTGCGATGGATCGGGTCACCAAGGATTTGAGGTGGCGATGCTCGTATCAAGTATTTTGGAGATTTTCCAATTTAAACTTATTTAATTTGATTAATTAGACTTTATTATGGGTTTGCTATTTTTATGTAATAAGGCCACTATAAACTATTTTTAATTTTTGGGTGTTTGAATTTATTTTTATTTTGTCATGAACAATTATTAAGTAAATAACTAAATGGTTTTCGATAAATAATTTAAAAATGTTTTTGTCACTAATATATAAATGTTTTAAAGTAATTTTCTTAAATTTGGTTTCCTTTTAATTCCTTCTAAAATAATGTTTTAAAAGACAAAATTTACTTTACAATTGATTTCAACCTAAAATATTAAGTTAAATCTGTTTTCTACAAAATCGTCAAATTTTTAAGAGTTTGCGAAAAGTTAGATTCGAGGAACATAACAAATCCGGTTGCACTTTTTGGACCGGGTTTGGGGTGTTTCAAACGTAATATTAGTTTGGACTAATATTTATTTTCAATGGAGGCAAACAAGATTGAATCAAAAGGGGTAGTGATTGGTGATCGAAAAAGGAGCAGATTTACGATCCCTTCTAGATTCAAATGAAAGGCTATTTCGGTGATCCAATACTTTCCACCGGGTTGTGGACCCTCATCCGGTGAGAATCAACTATTCAAAGTTGTTTGCAATTGTGAGGCATCAGCGATTCGGGATTTTTCACCGAGTTGTGGACTGTCAGCCGGGGAGGAATGGCAAATAGTAGTTATTCGCGATTCCGAGGGTAAAAATCTAGACCGTTTATCTTAGAGTAGATTTCCTATAAGTGTACATAATCTAATCAAGCGTTAAAAATATTTTTAGGTGTCGACAATCAGGAAAGTGTAGTGCATACTGTAATCAGGTGTGTAATCTCACAAAGTATTTCATGGGTTAGATAATTGTATCGTGTTAATCGCTTGATTAAATAACATGTTAGTGAAATCGGGTAAAATGGCATATTTGTCACTATGTTGGTAAAGACTATGAAATCGGTATTAAGACTGTGAAAATTACGAAATTGCCCTAAATGGGCCAAATCAATAAAAGTGACTTTAAGGGCCAAATGTGATATTTTTTATACGGGCCAAAATGTGATATTTGTTATATGGGCCAAAATGTGATATTTGTTATATGGGACAGATTGTGATATGGGCCCAATTGTGATATTTGCTATATGGGCTAAATGAGATATTGGTTATATAGGCCCAATTGTGATATTTGATATATGGGCCAGATTGTGATATGGGCCAACTAGTGATAATTGTTATAATGGTCCAAATTGTTCGTAATAAATATTTGAATGAATTGTTGTAAATGAATATATATTACATACATGAATTGCATGGGATGGGATATTGACGAAGAGAAGTTCTAGTAGCTCTGCTACAAAATTCATGTGGCTCTACCACAAATCTAAAAAATGGCAATGCCAAGTAAACTCTGTGAATCTGGTGGCTTGTCCACAAATTGTTATAAATGACTTAATTCCTATTTTGGTGTGTTGGTGGGGTGGGTGACTAAAGCTCCCCACAGGTGTGCTGGTTGGTACGGGTGGTGTGTAGCGGATGGAAATTAGGTTTGGTTTGGGAATTGCATATCACATGCATATTATATATATGTTATTTTGTTATAATTGTAAATGGGCTTTGGCCCAATAAATGTAATTAGATTTTTGGCCCATGGACAATGGTAAGTGGGTTACACATTGAGTTCTAGTAACTCACCCGTTTTCCTTATCCCTTTCGGTAATGATCATTGATGGAGACTTGGTAGTGGATATCTTGGTGGAGGCTATACTTAAAAGCGGTTAAATTTGGAAATTTGGATTTCTTTTAATACTTTTAATTATTTTGATATTTTGAATTAAGGTTTGTAATAAGGCCTCTTGATAATTTTTTTTTTGATTTGGTTTTGTTTGATGATATTATAAAGCGCTTTAAGTATTTCAAATTGGGATTATATTTTTTTTCTAAAAACTTAAATAAACATTTTATTCCAAATGAGTATATAAAAAGGATTTCATAAAATTTTCATAATTATAACTCGGAAATTATTCTTAAGTTTTTCATCAATTCTTTTCGAAAATATCTTTAATTTCTTTTAAAATTTTTCTCGAACTGCTAAACAATATTTTCAAATTTCGATTTATAAGATCTTACATCTCAAGTTGTTGATTTATTAATCAAATCTTTCACTCGATAAAGACTTTGTCAAAACTTTGAAATCGGTTTTACATAAAAAGGAATCAAAGTATATTTATTTTGTGTGGCATGTCAAAACTGGCCTTAACGCATAAGCCGGGTTTTGGGTCTTACAGCCCCTAACATTTTACTTTTATTTAATTTAGTCTCTGAACCTAAAACATGCAAATTAACCATTTTTATTGAAATTTTACACTAGCCAAATATTCATGGCCTCCATTTCAACCCATTTTTGCAACAATTTCACATCAAATCCTTGTACTTTTATTATTTTAGTAATTTAGTCCCTAATCGATAAATTTATCAAAAAGAACTTAACAAATGCTTTCAAAAAATTACTAATATTTGAAATTCATCATTTAGCATAAAACATCACTAAAATCATTAATGGCAATATTAAATATCTTTAACAGTTTCAAAATCGAAGGTATGGGCTAGTTGGACCTAATTGCAACGAAATCAAAAACATAAAAATTATTAGAAATCGATAAATAAATAACTTACATGCACCCATTTTTGTTTGGCTGAAGCTTGGAGCTTCTCCCTTTCTTTATCCATGGTGACATTCAGTGTTTAAAGAATAATGAAGAAACAAATCATAATTTTCATCTTTATTTTAATTATAATACTTATTTTTAATTATTTTAACCTTTATACATAAATAAAACAAAAACTTTAAAGTTTCCTTGTCATCCCACTATCTTTAGGATGGTTAATTTACTCAATAAGGCTATCCAATTATAATTCTTTAATCAATTAACACCTTTAAACTAATAGTGATTGGCTTTTTTTTAACTTTTACAATTTAGTCTTTTTTTAATTAATTAACTATCGAAATGTTAAAATTTTTCAGAGAAACTTTAATTCCACCTTAATGACACTCTGTAAATATTTATAAAAATGTTTACTTCTCAGTTTATAGAAACGAGGTCCCAATACCTCATTTTCTAAAACCACTTAACGTTAGGGTCTTACTACTTGAACTTAATAAATCGCTTGTATAACATAAATTATCAAATCAAAAACCTTTTTAAAATCACATTTAACTCATAAATATTATTATTACTCACGGATTTGGTGGCCCTGAAACCACTTTTTTGACACCATTAAAAAATGGGCTGTTACAAGAAACTTGATGGGATGATCCGATGGATGCAGGAAACGGGGCCAGTACATTAGGAATTTTCAAAGCTACATGGGTTGCGAGCCCCAAAGTATCCACCTGACATGTTTGACTCAGCACTGACCCATCATGAGAGATAAGGGGGTAATGAGGGAGAGGACTTCGAATATGAAGGGGATGCATAGGATCCCCCGGTAACAGAGGATAAGTAAGAAGCAGCATTTTGGTCGCAACTTTCTACGCCAAAAGGGCATGTTATCCAAAGCCCAACCCACCATGTGCTCTCAATGGGTGGGAATTCTCACCAAGAATATTGCTTGGGAAAGGGAGAAGCCCTAATGGAAATGAGGGGGCGCGACATTGTGATGATGAGGAGGATGCACTACAACAAAATAGGCCTACTGTGACACTTTTTTTACTTAACACGATGCAAAAAAGGTTGGTATAGGTGTCAGTGATGCTTCTAAGAATGTCGTCTATAGTACAGTTGCATAGGTCCAGTGACGCTTTTGAAAAATTGTCGGCATAATTCAACATAAGTTGACATTTATTGAAGGGTCGAAAAAACCTCGTGAAGGCCAACATTTAAAAAGGTTTGGAGAAACTCATCTGATGCAACCTTAAAAAGGTTGGGATAGACTTGTCTAAGAAAACCTTAAAAAAGTTGGAATAGACCTTGTCTAAGGCAACCTTTTAAAACGGTTGGGATAGACTTGCTTAAAGCAACCTTAGAAAGGTTGGGATAGACCTTATCTAAGGCAACCTTTAAAAAAGGTTAGGATAGACCTTGTCTAAAGCAACCTTAAAAAGGTTGAGATAGACACTTCTAAGGCAACCCTAAAAAGGTTGGAATAGACCTTGTCTAAGGCAACCTTTAAAAAAAGTTGGGATAGACTTGCTTAAGGCAACCTTAAAAAGGTTGGGATAGATAGGTCTAAGGCAAATTTTTTTCATTTTTTATTATTTCATTATTAATATATTTTCATAAACATTTACAATTAACAATGATAGAAATTGTCCTTTAAATACAATTAAAAATATATAATTAAAATTAAAATTAAAATTAAGGTTGAATATTCACTACAAAAATCGATCCAACAATTAAAATTCACTAACATTTAGTTGAAATGTATGCAACCAGCATTCAATCCAATGTATAGAAGTAAACAAATGAGTTCGAAAATTCTTGCAAGTGAAGATAACCCATGAATCATTTCAAATTTCTTGTTCATGGCTGCAAGCTTTGGATTAGTCTTGGTAGCTTCATGATTTTTCGACCATCCAATTTCGGCATAATGTTTGCTTCTCTCTTCACTTCGTGCCTTTGCTTCATCATTTGTAATATCACACATAATCATATCACAAAGTCATTGCATTTATCCAACTTCAATTCAACAAATCAACAAGAAAGCCAAGCTAAAATAACAAAAGTTGTATCCAAAATTGTAGCAATTAATTAACTTATTTCAAAGGTTCCTAAGAAAATGTAAAACACAAACCAAAAAATGCTTAACGTTGTAACTCTTATGTTTTATTTAGAGTAATCAAGGAACATTTTTTATGCTTCCTCTAGTCAAGAATGAGAAGAAATAAATTATGTTCTCATTCATATCATGTACCTTTCAACCTTATAATGATTTTAACTTGATTAAACTACATCTATAGATTCCATGTTTCAATGTTCATATAACATGTTTCAAGAGTAGGTAGTAGGTACTAAAAAAATTGCGCAGCATTACATAAGATTAGTATATTTCCTTGTACATCCTTAGCTATAGTCAATCTAAGGTAGTAAAAAGGATCATAGATTGAGTGTGTCTTCAGAAGTTCATGTCTCTATTTTGAAAAGAAATATCATCGTTATTTGTGTCTGTCTAGCTATGCCTTTAACTACAACAAGAGGAAAACCAACCCATTCTAGTACAGGTCCTTGTTCAATGTGAAGCTTCAGAAACTAAGTTATTTGGTGAATATCCCAAGATAACTGTAATAGCTCAATTTAAGGCCTAGTCGGAATAGTGGTGCGAGATCACAAATTTGAAGTAGAAATATGTGTTTTATGATTTTTACGAGGCTTATGATGTGTTTTCATGATTGTGTAAAAATCTCTTAAAGAAATTTTATTAATTAGTGATTAAAATTGTCCATTAGGACTAAATTACAAGGATTAGAAAATGTGAGATTCTAGAAGATTTAAGTATGAAATAGCAACATAAAAATTATTAGAAGTCCTTATTTAGCAATTAGACCATTATATGCAAAAATGGACATGGGAAGGAAAATTCTCAATAAAAGGGCCTTAAGGGCATTTAGTCAATTGGTTAATTAATGAATTAAAAAGGGAAAAATAATCCAAAATCTTGTCCATTTTCTTCCTCTAAGTGCCAAAATTTACAAGGAGACATAGCTAGGGTTTCTTCAACTTCCAAGCTTGATAGTAAGTGCACCCTAGCCCTGTTTTTTAATGTTCTTCGTATTTTTGAGATTCTCGTAGCTCGATTTACCTATTTCTAGCTATATTTTGAGCTAGGGTTCATATTCAAAAATTTACCCATGTGTGACATGCAAGTATTTTGATGTTTTATGGAAAAATATGAAAGTTTGATGTAGAATAAACATCTTTTTTCTAAGTGATTTTCATGCAAATTTAATAAAATGACCAAATTGTAAAAGTTATAAAAATGGTCATACATGAGTGAAATAGTGGAAATTAGAGGCTTTTATAGTTAAGAAAATGATTGGGCTAGGCTTAAAATACAAGAAAGTTGAATGAGAATCATTTTACGAGCCTAGGGCCAAAAGTGTAATTATGTAAAAGTTTAAGGCCAAATTGTAATTTTTCCAAAGTGTGATTCATGAGTCAATTTACTCAATATGAATATTAAACAAGTGAAATTGTTATTACAGATCAAGAAACATGAAGCCCAGACCAAAATCGAGGCAAGAATAAAGTTGTGGACTAAATCGAATACCTATCCACATTTTGAATACCGAGGTAAGTTTGTGTGAAATTGAGGCAACATATGTTATTATGTTTAAATTACTTATTATTTTGAGAAATGTACATTATTTCCATGAAGTTGGTTAATGATGTCTTGATGAGAAAATAATGAGATTATGGTAAGTGAAGTCCCGGTTGAAATTTCGAAATGACGAGGATACTTATGTCACAACATGAGATAAGGAAGGTCCCGTATAAGACCATGTCTGGGACATGGCATTGGCACCGAATGTAGGTCTTGTATAAGACCATGCCTGGGACATGGCATCGGCACTGAATATAGATCCCATATAAGACCATGCTTGGGACATGGCATCGGCATCAACTAAGAAAGGTCCTGTGTAAGACCAAATCTAGGACATGGCTTTAGCACCAAAGGAAGATCTTGTGTAAGACCATTTTTGGGACATGGCATCGACATCTATGTACGATCTCGTATAAGACCATGTCTTGGACATGGCATCGACATCGAGCTAAGAGATCCCGTGTAAGACCATATCTGGGATATGGCGTCGACATCAAGAGGTAATCCCATGTAAGACCATATCTGGGATATGGCATTGGCATCGTGATACGTGTATGATGAGATTGAGTATCCTTTGATATTCTGAGTAGTTCAATGGGCAAAAGAGCTAAGTATGCAAAGATGCTATAGAGATAAACTATACAAGGATGATAATGAGTTCCATTTATGTTAAGGATGATGACGATTTAAGTTTATGTTCAAGTTAGCATAAGTGCTAAATTATGTGCTAAAGTGATACATGTACCATGAGTAAAATATGAGCTATGAAATTCGTAATTTGATTTATGATGGGTAATAATAAGTATGAGTAAGTATGTCAATGTACTTGAGAACTTGTGTCACTATTGTTCCATTATGAATGGATTTTCCTATGAGTATTTATGGTGCTATATTAATTCATGTAAACTTACTAAGCTATATGCTTACCCCTCTCTTTTCCCTTTTCCTTGTAGTATTGCCTAGCTAGCTTGGGGATCGTAGAACGGCGGAGCTCAGATCACACAATCAGTCATTCTTTCGGTATAGTGAAGTTGATTTATTTTGAGTATGGCATGTATAGGAACTTGGTCATTTTGTATTATGTCATATTTGAGAGCCAAAGTGTTTTCTACTAATGTTTTACACTCATTTTGTATATGGTCATAGGGAATTGGCCAATATTTGTTAAGTTTCATATTTTAATGATGATGAGTTTTATGAAGGGAAAGTTTATGCAAATGATGAGGTGAAATGTGAAGTGTTTGAATGATGATTAGTGGTTCATTATCGGGTATTATTGTCTTATCATGTATTGCTTGTGTTGGTATATTGTGTTTATGTTTCAGGGTGGCAATTGGCTCGGTAAATAGCCTTCTAATTGTCCACATGGGTAGACACACGAGCATGTGCCTAGATCGTGTGTGACACACGATCAACCCCATGGGTGTGTTGATAGGTCGTGTGTCCCCTGTATCAAATTACGAGAATTTGATTCGTCACTTGGGCAAGCACACGGGCGTGTGCCTAGGCCGTGTGCTCCTTGAGAGGTTGCTGACGTCATAAACAAAATGCTAAGGTTTTAACACACGGGTGAGGACACGGGCTTGTCTAGGCCGTGTAAGGGACGCGGGCCATTGACATGAGTGTGTGTCCAATCGTGTGAATACCCCTGTAGGTTTGAAATAAAAATTAGATTCCACATGGGCAAGGGACATGGGCATGTGTGACTACACGGACGTGTCCTGTAACACCCAAAACCCGGCTCATACATCATTACCGGATCTGGTATGCTACAGGTTAAATCTTAAAAACTTTGCTTCGATGGGTTTTGAAAAGTCTCAATTTTTTTTCATTAATCAAGATATTTGTGAAAAAGTTTGAAGAACTTGTCATTTACGTCGGTTGAGTTTGAAAAGCCCATTTATCATTTCATTTTATTAATAAGACTTTGGAAAAACATAGGTTTATAAGCTTGTGACTTATTAAGGGTGAAAATATAATAAAGCGAGTAACACATAAATTGGAAATCTAAGTTGTGGGGCCTTATTACAAAAATATTCCCAAAAATTTATATTTTAAACAAAAAGTCAAAGATAGTCTATGAAAATAATAATAGTCTTGATGGCCCCACAAGTCTTCCTCGGCTCTCATGTCCACGGTCAACTGCTCATCTGTAGAGTGGGAAAAACATAAATGGGTGAGTTACAAAGACTCAGTGTGCAAAACTTGAAAACACATAAAAGCCTAGGGCCCACAAACACATTATGGGCCTTGGCCCATATACAATGGTAACAAAATATGTCATGCAGCATGGCCCATCCCAAAACCTAAGAGTCCATCCTCTACACACCCCCGTACCAACCATCACACCGTGGGGATTTCTACAATCAACCCTCCATCCGCTACACACCATGTCGACAGTTGTGCTACCTGTCATAAAGACCGATCGCTAATGCGAACCTCAAAAAATACATTTAGTATTTCGACAGCTATGCTGCCTATCATAAAGACCGATCACTAATGTGAACCTTTGTGGCAAAGCCACCGATTGCCCCGCGACCTGCTCCCCTTCCATAAATCGATCAATCAATCCCATCCCATGCATACACACATACAAGAATCAAAACATCAAGCCATCTAACAGATCTCATACTGTCACATGCTTCGATACACATAGAAAAGTTTCTATGAGTACGTACCTGGCATCCCTTGCCTACCCTTTCTGCGTAACATAACTGTTCATATAGCCTCTCTTTCTGGCTTTTAGCCCATAGCATACATATAACATAACAAAGCTTATGTGTGAAGAATCTACACACCGTATTACGGTTAAGACGACACCCTCTATGTTGACACTGTTAGAAGCTGATACGACTGTTATCTACCTAAGATGCTGTTTAGAAGCTGGTCCACAACCCCACGGCCAATCTCGAACAGTGGATGCTGCTCATTTCTTAAACTTAGGGATTGGGTTTACGGACCCAATCCTCTCCTTTGCCTGATCCATATTTGATTCCATCCAAAAAGTCCTTGTCAGAATTACTATAATGAAATAGGGTTGTTAAACCATATATGAGTTAAGATCTCAAATATGATAGCGAATCTAATAGGAATCTAAAGGAAACCCTTTACCTTGAAATCCCAAAATCGATAGAATACTTAGAGATTAATGACTTCCAGTTTTTTGAGATCTGGATGATTCGATCTACTATGATTTCCCAAAGTGCCGTCCAAAAGAACATATGATTAGAGAAAAAGTTAAACTAAAGATGACCTATCAATCAACTAGCCATTCGACTATAGTCTCAAAACTGAAAGAGAAGGGAAAAAGAACAGAAGAAAATTGGCACCTACCTTTACAGGGAATTTGACAACTTCTAGGAGATTCCGACTTTATGGAGAAATCGACACAGGTGAAAAGAATGGAAAAAGAAAGTGAAGTGAGAGGTTTCGGCTTTTGACGAAAGTGAAGATGAGAGAAAGAATTGAGAGGTTTGACTTTTGGAAAAGAAGAGGAATGAAGCTAGAGAGAAAGACCGAGAATTTTGGCACAGAGAATGAGGAAAAGAATAGGGTTCAAATGCGAATTAAAGAGATACCACCCTATTTATAGAGAATTAAGCACTTGCTTATCAAAACCCAAAAGTGCCCTTCCTGATAACGAATAATTAATCAAATAATAGTGGAAATTTTGGCACCCCTTTAACATGAAGAAACCGATTCCTTCCCACTCTAGGAGATGGAATTTCGGCCAACTCTGCTCTCAGCAGATAGCTCCTATCTTGTCTCTTTTATCTTGATCTATTCACCTTTAGGAGAGGCCTAAATAACACCACCTCTCCCTACTAATATCAGAAAAATATCCACATTACCCAACATATAAATCATGTTATTTTAAAGCATCCTAGCCGCCCCCACTCTCCTCTCCTTTAACGCCAAAAACAATTAAAATAAATAAGAGGGTAATGCGACTCAAACCTTGGATCCCCTTACTGGTTTTCACGCCACTGTCCACTGGGCCACTAGCCCATTTTTTTGTTTTAATTCGCGAACAATATCTTTTAAGCCCAGACCTATCTAGCATTCCATTAAAGTGCCCAAATAGAAAATTTGATTAAGGTCTCAGCCCAAACCTGAGCCCAATCTGAACCCCTTAAACGCTCTAATTATCATATTGAACATAACACACATCAAATGCAAAGGCCCATTAATTCAGGATGTTACAGTTGTACCCTCTTAAAGGAATTTCATCCTCAAAATTACCTGATCCGAATAGATGTAGGTATTGTTGTCGCATCGCTTCCTCCGGTTCCCCCGTAGCCTCCTCAAAGTCGTGATTCCGCCATAGAACCTTAACCAACGAAACCTTCTTCCTTCGTAATACGTTGACATCACGATCCAAGATTTCCACTAGTTCCTCTTCAAAGGATAGGTTAGGTCTTACCTCGATTTCCTCCACAGGTACCACATGAGACAGATCCGAACAATAACGTCTTAACATAGAGACGTGAAATACATCGTGGATCTGATTCAGTTTAACAGGTAGCTCAAGCTGATACGCTACTGGTCCAACTTGTTTCAGCACCTGAGAAGGTTCGATGAATCTGGGACTTAATTTACTCTTCCGTCCAAACCTTAATACTTTTTTCCATGGCGACAATTTCAAGAACACCTTGTCACCCACTGCAAACTCTATGTCTTTGTACTTCAAATCAGCATAGGACTCCAATCTATTCGATGCTTCCTTTAATCGAGCCCGAATTAGCTCAACCTTCTCCTCCATCACGGTAACCAACTCCGGACCCAAAATTCGCCGTTCCCATAATTTCGTCCAACAGGTAGGAATATGACACTTTTGCCCGTACAATGCTTCATAAGGCGCCATCTGAATACTAGACTGGTAGCTATTGTTGTACGCAAACTCCGCCAATGGTAGAAACTCCTTGCAACTACCTCTGAAACCAATGGCACAACCCCTTAACATGTCCTCCAAGATCTGAATCAACTGCTCAGACTGTCCATCGGTCTGAGGATGAAAATTGTACTGAAATCCAACTTCGTACCCAACGCTTGATGTAACACCTTCTAAAACCTTGACGTAAACCTAAGATCTCGGTTTGAAATAATCGACATAGGTACTCCATGCAACCTTACAATCTCCGCTATATCAACTTAGCCAACTTTTGTAAGGAATAATCAACCCGAACCAGTACAAAATGCGCGGACTTCGTCAACCGATCAATGATCACCCAAACTAAATCTTTCATAGTAGGCGTGAGAGGTAGCCCATTAACAAAGTCCATTGTGATCCTTTTCGACTTCCACTGAGGAGTCTTCACTGGTTGCAACAACCCTGATGGTAACTGATGCTCCGCCTATACCTACTGACATGTTAAACACTACCCCACTAATTCGGTCACCTCTCGTTTTAAGCTGGTCCACCAAAACTGCTCCCGTAAATCTCGATACATCTTACTCCCTCCAGGATGCATAGCGTATAGACTACCATGCGCTTCTTGTAGGATCCTATGCCTCAATTTAGGATCTTTTGGCATGCACACTCTCCCTTGAAAACACAACAGCCCTTCCTCATTCACACAAAATTTCGTTGATTCATCACTTGCTCCAACCGAAAACTTCTCCTTCAACAACTCATCAATCTGCTATTTTTCCTCAACCTGACTGACCCATGAGGGTTTTACTTGAAGTTTCGCCAATAAACTCCCATCGTCGTACAGACTAAGGTGAGCAAACATTGCTCTCAAGTCAGAGATCACCTTATGGCTTAGAGCATCTGCCACCACATTGGCCTTACCCGGATGATACTCGATCGAGCAGTCATAATCCTTTAACAACTCGATCCACCTCCTTTGCCTTAGATTCAACTCATTCTATGTCAAAAGATATTTTAAACTCTTATAATCCGTGTAAATGATAGATTTCTCCCCGTACAAATAATGCCTCCAAATCTTCAAGGCAAACACCACCGCCGCCAACTCCAAATCATGGGTGGGATAGTTTGCTTCGTGCGGTCTTAACTACCGTGATGCATACGCAACCACCTTTCCATCTTGCATCAACATGCATCCTAGCCCCTTGTGTGATGCATCACAGTAAATCACGAATTCCTTCCCAGCCTCCAGTTGAATCAACACCGGAGCCTCCGTCAATATCCTTTTCAACTTTTCAAAACTCTCCTGCTGCTTATCAGACCAGACAAATGGAACTCCTTTCCGTAGCAACTTAGTCAACGGTGCCGCAATTAGAGAAAATCCTTTAACAAACCTTCGGTAATACCCGGCTAAACCAAGGAAACTTTGAATCTCTGCCACCGACTTAGGCGGCTTCCAATCCAACACTGCTTCAATTTTTGAGGGTCAACCCTAATCCCCTCTGCCAACACCACGTCACCTAGAAAAGTAACTTCCTTTGGCAAAAATTCGCACTTGCTGAATTTGGAATAAAGTTGTTTCTCCCTCAGAATCTGCAGAACCACTCGCAGATGTGAATCATGCTCCTCCTCCGATCTTGAATAAACCAAGATGTCATCAATAGGAACCATGACAAATCGATCCATGTAGGGTTGGAACACTTGATTCATCATATCCATAAACGCTGCTGGTGCGTTAGTCAACCCAAATGGCATCACCATGAACTCGTAGTGACCGTAGCGAGTCCTAAAGCCCGTCTTATGAATATCCGCCTTTTTGACCTTAAGCTGATGGTACCCTGACCTCAGATCTATCTTTGAAAAGACTGAGGCCCCCTTCAACTGATCAAACAAGTCATTGATCCTTGGTAACAGGTATTTGTTCTTGATGGTTCACTTATTCAATTGACGATAGTCAATACACATATGCATTGAGCCATCCTTCTTCTTAACAAATAACACCGGCAGTCCCTAAGGCGACACACTTGGTCGAATAAACCCTCTATCCAACAACTCCTGGATTTACACTTTCGATCCCACCAACTCCTTCGGTGCCATTCTATATGGAGCAATAGATACTGGTGCTGTTCCCAAAAGAAGATCAATTCCAAACTCTACTTCTCGATCGGAAGGTAATCCCAAAAGCTCTTCTGGAAAAACATCAAGAAATTCCTTCACCGTCCTAACGTTCAACAGTTAGGTCCTTGGCTCTTAGGGCAGTTACCACGTTTGACAGACAATTCCCCCTTTCTCCTATCACCAACACTTCACCTCCCTCGGGGGTTCTTAACACCATATGCTTGGTTACACAATCTACATTGACCTGATACTTCACTAGCCAGTCCATGGCTAAAATTAAGTCAAATTCCCCGAATGATAATTCCATCAGATCCGTCAGGAAAACTACTCCTTGAACTTCTAAGGGTACCTGCCAATAAAGTTTATCTACCACCACAGATTGTCCTAATGGGCTAATTACCGTCATCACCCTAGGGGTAACTTCAGAATCTAAACTTAAAGTTTCAGACACACTACTAGCAACATATGAATGTGTCGACCCAATGTCAATCAATGCAGTATAAGGCAATCCAAAAATTAAAAACGTATCGATTATAACATCCGTTACACCGGCCTCCTCTCAATATCTGGCAGCGTAGACCAACCCCGGCTACCTCGCCTCAGTGTTTCTTGCCCCTCGGCCTGGTGCTCCACGACCTCGACCAAGACCATTACCACCTCTGGCCGGACCACGACCTCTCTGTGGCTACTGACCTCCTCTACGCGGATGAACATTCCCCTACCCTGTGGGTCCTACCTCATCTCGTGGTTGAGGACAATCTCTTATCTGATGGTCCAAAGAACCACACCTAAAGCACTTCCCACTGCCTGCCTAACACTCACCTACATGGAATTTGTCACATCGGCCACACTTTTGTGTTCGGTTAGCATAGGTCTTTCAGCCCGTCTCAGTCCATCCGACCCAGGCCTTTCCTGAGTACGTATGGTTGTCCCTACCGATCCAAAATTTCTCTTACCTCCGCCCCTATCTCTATCCCGATTCAGCTTTTCTGTCTGTTTCACCTTCTCAGCTATTTTAGCCTTCTCCACAAGCATAGCAAATTCCCGCTCTCGTATTTGTTAAGTTTCATATTTTAATGATGATGAGTTTTATGAAGGGAAAGTTTATGCAAATGATGAGGTGAAATGTGAAGTGTTTGAATGATGATTAGTGGTTCATTATAGGTATTATTATCTTATCATGTATTGCTTGTGTTGGTATATGTGTGTTTATGCTTCACGGTGGCAATTGGCTCGGTAAATAGCCTTCTAATTGTCCACATGGGTAGACACACAAGCATGTGCCTAGATCGTGTGTGACACACGGTCAACCCCATGGGTGTGTTGATAGGTCGTGTGTCCCCTGTATCAAATTGTGAGAATTTAATTCATCACTTGGGCCAGCACACGGGCGTGTGCCTAGGCCGTGTGCTCCTTGAGAGGTTACTGACGTCATAAACAAAATGCTAAGGTTTTAACACACGGGTGAGGACACGGGCTTGTCTAGTCCGTGTAAGGGACGCAGGCCAATGACACGAGTGTGTGTCCGGTCGTGTGAATACCCCTGCAAGTTCAAAACAAAATTAGATTCCACATGGGCAAGGGACATGGACATGTGTGACTACACAGGCATGTCCTATAACACCCCAAACCCAGCTCATATGTCATTACCGGATCTGGTATGAGCTACAGGTTAAATCCTAAAAACTTTGCTTCAATGGGTTTTGAAAAGTCTCAATTTTTTTCGTTAATCGTGATATTTGTAAAAAAGTTTGAAGAACTTATCATTTGCGTTGGTTGAGTTTGAAAAGACCATTTATCATTTCATATTATTAATAAGACTTTGGAAAAACATAGGTTTATAAGCATGCGACTTATTAAGGGTGAAAATAAAATAAAGCGAGTAACACATAAATTGGAAATCTAAGTATGGGGCCTTATTACAAAAATATTCCCAAAAATTTATATTTTAAACGAAAATCCAAAGATAGTCTATGAAAATAATAATAGTCTTGATGGCCCCTCGAGTCCGCCTCGGCTCCTATGTCCACGGTCTACTGCTCATCTATAGAGTGGGAAAAACATAAATGGGTGTGTCACAAAGACTCAGTGTGCAAAACTTGAAAACACATAAAAGCCTAGGGCTCACAAACACATTATGGGCCTTGGCCCATATACAATGGTAACAAAATATGTCATGCAACATGGCCCATCCCAAAACCTAAGAGTCCATCCTCTACACACCCCCGTACCAACCATCACACCGTGGGGATTTCTACAATCAACCCTCCATCCGCTACACACCACGTCCCGATCGCTAATGTGAACCTTAGAAAATACATTTAGTATTTAATGACTATCTTTTGTCATAAAAACGATCACTAATCACGAACCTTTGTGGCAAAGCCACCGATCGCCCATGACTGCTCCTCTTCCACAAATCGATCAATCAATCCCAACCCATGCATACACACATACAAGAATCAAAACATCAAGCCATCTAACAGATCTCATACTTTCACATGCTTCGATAAACATAGAAAAGTTTCTACGATTACGTACCTGGCATCCCTTGCCTACCCTTTTTGGGTAACACGACTATTCATACAGCCTCTCTTTCCGTCTTTTAGCCCATAGCATACATATAACATAACAGAGCTTATGCGTCAAGAATCAACACACCTTATTTCGGTTAAGACGACACCCTCTATGTCGACACTATTAGAAGCCGATATGACTGCTATCTGCCTAAGATGCTGTTCAGAAGCCGATCCACAACCCGACGGCCAATCTCGAACAGCAGACACTACTCATTTCTTAAACTTAAGGATTGGGTTTACGGACCCAATCCTCTCCTTTGCCTGATCCATATTTGATTCCATCCAAAAAGTCCTTGTCAGAATTACTATAGCGAAATAGGGTTGTTAAACCATATATGAGTTAAGATCTCAAATGTGATAGCGAATCTAATAGGAATCTAAAGGAAACCTCTTACCTTGAAATCCCAAAATTGATAAGATACTTAGAGTTTAACGGCTTCTGGCTTTTTGAGATCTGCATGATTCGATCTACTATGATTTCCTGAAGTGCCACCCAAAAGAACATGTGATTAGAGAAAAAGTTAAACTAAAGATGACCTATAAATCAACTAACCATTTGGCTATAGTCTCAAAACCAAAAGAGAAGGGAAAAAAAACAGAAGAAAATTGGCACCTACCTTTACAGGGAATTCGGCAACATCCAGGAGATTTCAACTTTATGGAGAAATCAGCACAAGAGAAAAGAAAGGAAAAAGAAAGTGAAGTGAGAGGTTTCGAATTTTGAAGAAAGTGAAGATGAGAGAAAGAATTGAGAGGTTTTGGCTTTTTGAAAAGAAAATAGAATAGAAATTACAGAGAAAGACTGAGAATTTTGGCACAGAGAATGAGGAAAAGAATAGGGTTCAAATGCCGGAATTAAAGAGATACCACCCCTATTTATAGAGAATTTCGGCACTTACTTATCAAAACCCAAAAGTGCCCTTCCTGATAACTTATAATTAATTATATAATAGGGGAAATTTTGGCACTCCTTTAACATGAAGAAACCGATTCCTTCCCGCCTCTAGGAGATGGAATTTCGGCGAACTCTGCTCTCAGCAGATAGTCCTATCTTTTCTCCTTTATCTTGATCTATTCATCTTTAGGAGAGGCCTAAATAACACCACCTCTCCCTACTATTATCAGCAAAATATCTACATTATCCAACAGATAAATCTTCCTATTTTAAAGCATCCTAGCCGCCCCCACTCCCCTCACTTTTTAACGCCAAAAACAATTAAAATAAATAAGTGGGTAATGCGACTCGAACCTTGGGTCCCCTTATTGCTTTTCACGCCACTGTCCACTGGGCCACTAGCCCATTTTTTTGTTTTAATTCGCGAACAATATCTTTTAAGCCCGGACCTATCTAGCTTTCCATTAAACTGCCCAAATAGAAAATTTGATTAAGGTCTCAGCCCAAACCTGAGCCCAATCTGGACCCCTTAAACACCCTAATTATCATATTGAACATAACACACATCAAATGCAAAGGCCCAATAATTCAGGATGTTACAGTTCTACCCCCTTAAAGGAATTTCATCCTCAAAATTACCTGATCTGAATAGATGTAGGTATTGTTGTCGCATCGCTTCCTCCGGTTCCCCCGTAGCCTCCTCAGAGTCGTGATTCCGTCATAGAACCTTAACCAACGGAACCTTCTTTCTTCGTAATACGTTGACATCACTATCCAATATTTCCACTGGTTCCTCTTCAAAGGATAGGTCAGGTCTTACCTCGATTTCCTCTACAGGTACCACATGAGACAGATCCGAACGATAACGTCTTAACATAGAGACGTGAAATACATCGTGGATCTAATTCAATTTAGCAGGTAGCTCAAGCTGATACGCTACTGGTCCAACTCGTTTTCGCACCTGATAAGGTCTGATGAATCTGGGACTTAATTTACTCTTTCGTCCAAACCTTAATACTTTTTTCCATGGCGACACTTTCAAGAACACCTTGTCACCCACTGCAAACTCTATGTCCTTGTGCTTCAAATCAGCATAGGACTTCTGTCTGTTCGACGCTTCTTTTAGTCGAGCCCGAATTAGCTCAACCTTCACCTCCGTCACGGTAACCAACTTCGGACCCAAAATTTGCTGTTCCCATAATTTCATCCAACATGTAGGAGTACGACACTTTCGCCCGTACAATGCTTCATAGGGCGCCATCTGAATACTAGACTGGTAGCTGTTGTTGTACGCAAACTCCGCCAATGGTAGAAACTCCTCGCAACTACCTCTAAAATCAATGGCACAACCCCTTAACATGTCCTCCAAGATCTGAACCAACCGCTCAGGCTATCCATCGGTCTAAGGATGAAATGCTATACTGAAATCTAACTTCGTACCCAACGCTTGATCCAATGCCTTCTAAAACCTTGACATAAACCTAGGATCTCAGTTTGAGATAATCAACATAGGTACTCCATGCAACCTTACAATCTCGCTATATACAGCTTAGCCAACTTTTGTAAGGAATAATCCACCCGAACAAGTACAAAATGAGCGGACTTCGTCAACCGATCAACGATCACCCAAATGAATCTTTCCTAGTAGGGGTGAGAGGTAGCCCATTAACAAAGTCCATTGTGATCCTTTCCCACTTCCAATGAGGAGTCTTCACTGGTTGCAACAACCCTGATGGTAACTGATGCTTCGCCTATACCTACTGACAGGTTAAACACTACCCCACTAATTCAGTCACCTCTCGTTTTAAGCCTGGCCACCAAAACTGCTCCCATAAATCTCGATACATCTTACTCCCTCCAGGATGCATAGCGTATGGACTACCATGTGCTTCTTGTAGGATCCTATGCCTCAATTCAGGATCTTTCGGCATGCACACTCTCCCTTGAAAACATAATAGCCCTTCCTCATTCACACAAAATTTCGTTGATTCATCACTTGCTCCAACCGAAAACTTCTCCTTCAGCAACTCATCAATCTGCTATTTTTCTTTAACCTGACTGACCCATGAGGGTTTTACTTGAAGTTTCGCCAATAAACTCCCATCGTCGTACAGACTAAGGTGAGCAAACATTGCTCTTAAGTCAGAGATCACCTTATGGCTTAGAGCATCTGCCACCACATTGGCCTTACCCGAATGATACTCGATCGAGTAATCATAATCCTTTAACAACTCGATCTACCTCATTTGCCTTAGATTCAACTCCTTCTGTGTCAAAAGGTACTTTAAACTATTATGATCCATGTAAATGACAGATTTCTCCCCGTACAAATAATGCCTCCAAATGTTCAAGGCAAACACCACCGCCGCCAACTCCAAATCATGGGTGGGATAGTTTGCTTCATGCGGTCTTAACTGTCGTGATGCATACGCAACCACCTTTCCATCTTGCATCAACACGCATCCTAGTCCCGTGTGTGATGCATCACAGTAAATCACGAATTCCTTCCCAACCTCCAGTTGAATCAACACCGGAGCCTCCATCAATATCCTTTTCAACTTTTCAAAACTCTCCTGCTTCTTATCAGACCAAACAAACGGAACTCCTTTTCGTAGCAACTTAGTCAATGGTGTCGCAATCAGAGAAAATCCTTCAACAAACCTTCGGTAAAACCCGGCTAAACCAAGGAAACTGTGAATCTCTACCACCGACTTAGGTGGCTTCCAATCCAACACTGCTTTAATTTTTTGAGGGTCAACCTAATCCCCTCTGCCAACACCACGTCACCAAGAAAAGTAACTTCCTTTAGCCAAAATTCGCACTTGCTGAATTTGGCATAAAGTTGCTTCTCCCTCAGAATCTGTAGAAACACTTGCAGATGTGAATCATGCTCCTCCTCTTATCTTGAATAAACCAAAATGTCATCAATAAGAACAATGACAAATCGATCCATGTAGGGTTGGAACACTTGATTCATCATATCCATAAACGCTGCTGGTGCGTTAGTCAACCCAAATGGCATCACCATGAACTCGTAGTGACCGTAGCGAGTCCTAAAGCCCGTCTTATGAATATCTGCCTTTTTGACCTTAAGCTGATGGTACCCTGACCTCAGATCTATCTTCGAAAAGACTGAGGCCCCCTTCATCTGATCGAACAAGTTATCGATCCTTGGCAACAGGTATTTGTTCTTGATGGTTCACTTATTCAATTGACGATAGTCAATACACATATGCATTGAACCATCCTTCTTCTTAACAAATAACACCGATAGTCCCTAAGGCGACAGTTGGTCGAATAAACCCTCTATCCAACAACTCTTAGATTTGCGCTTTAGATTCCACCAACTCCTTCGGCGCCATTCTATATGGAGCAATAAATACCAGTGCTATTCCCGGAAGAAGATTAATTCCAAACTCCACTTTTCGATCCGGAGGTAATCCCGAAAGCTCTTCTGGAAAAACATCAAGAAATTCCTTCGCCATCCTAACGTCCTCAACAGTTAGGTCCTTGGCTTCCAAAGACCGTACAAACATTAGAACTGCCTCACACCCTTTTCTCACCATTCTTTTTGCTCTTAGGGTAGTTACCACGTTTGATAGACAATTCCCCCTTTCTCCTATCACCAACACTTCACCTCCCTCGGGGGTTCTTAACACCATACGCTTGGTTGCACAATCTACATTGACCTGATACTTCACTAGCCAGTCCATGCCTAAAATTAAGTCAAATTCCCCGAACGATAATTCCATCAGATCCGTCAGGAAAACTACTCCTTGAACTTCTAAGGGTACCTCCTGATAAAGTTTATCTACCACCACAGATTGTCCTAATGGGGTAATTACCGTCATCTCCCTAGGGGTAACTTCAGAATCTAAACATAAAGTTTCAGACACACTACTAGCAACATATAAATGTGTCAACCTAATGTCAATCAATGCAGTATAAGGCAATCTAAAAATTAAAAATGTATCGATTATAACATCCAATGCGTCGGCCTCCTCTTAACGTTTGGCAGCATAGACCAACCCCGGCTACCTCACCTCAGTGTTTTTTGCCCCTCAGCCTGGTGCTCCACGACCCTGATCAAGACCATTACCACCTCTGGCCGGACCACGACCTCTCTATGGCTAATGACCTCCTCTACCCGACTGAACATTTCCCTGCCCTGTAGGTCCTACCTCATCCCGTGGCTGAGGACAATCTCTTATCTGATGGTCTAAAGAATCATACCTAAATCACTTCCCACTTCCTGCCCAACACTCACCTACATGGAATTTGTCACATCGGCCACACCTTCGTGTTCGGTTAGCATAGGTCCTTCAGCCCGTCTCAGTCCATCCGACCTAGGTCTTTTCTGAGCACGCATGGCTGTCCCTACCGATCCAAAATTTCTCTTACCTCTGGCCCTATCTCTATCCTGATTGACTTTTTGTCCATTTCACCTCCTCAACTATTTTAGCCTTCTCCACAAGCATAGCAAATTCCCGCTCTCGTATTTGTTAGGTTTCATATTTTAATGATGGTGAGTTTTATGAAGGGAAAGTTTATGCAAATGATGAGGTGAAATGTGAAGTGTTTGAATAATGATTAGTGGTTCATTATAGGGTATTATTATCTTATCATGTATTGCTTGTGTTGGTATATGTGCGTTTATGTTTGAGGTGGCAATTGGCTCGATAAATAGCCTTCTAATTGTCCACATGGGTAGGCCTTACGAGCATGTGCCTAGATCGTGTGTGACACAGTCAACCCCATGGGTGTGTTGATAGGTCATGTGTCCCCTGTATCAAATTGTGAGAATTTAATTCGTCACTTGGGCCGGCACACGGGCGTGTGCCTAGGCCGTGTACTCCTTGAGTGGTTGCTGACGTCATAAAAAAATGCTAAGGTTTTAACACACGGGTGAGGACACGGGCTTGTCTAGGCCATGTCAGGCACGATGCAATGTTTTCAAAACCTAAAAAACGATGTTTTAAACTATACCATCGGTATCATACTATAATAGAACAAAATACTCAATTGTTTTTCTAACTTAAATAAGGTTTTCTACTAAGATGAAATCTTTTAGTAATAATATGACATGACTTAAACTTCAAACCGATATAAATTAGTTTTACCCACACTTATTCAAAGCCTCGGTTTTGTGCAGTGTGTGTCCGTAGGTGTGAATACCCTATGAGTTTGACAACTAAGGAGTCTCTGGGGAGACTGCTCTTGACAAGCTAGGAATTTGTGGAGGTGTTTCGAGGAGCTTCCGCTTTTGCCAACGGACGAGGTAGAGTTCAGTAGATCCATCTTGAATCGCACTCAAGATCCATTGTCTGCATAGATGGCACCTAAAGAATTAGTGGAGCTTAAGGCTCAAATCCAGAGTTATTGGCGAGGCTCAAAGCCAAGTATTTCACCGGGGAGCGCCAGACTTTTGTAAAGAAGAAAGATTTGTATTATGCGGATGTGCATAGATTACCGCTAACCGATAAGTCACGTGTGCGGGTATCTGATTGAAGGTAAAAGAGGTGGATATCCAGAAGATCAAGATTGATTAGTGGTTCATTATAGGGTATTATTATCTTATCATGTATTGCTTGTGTTGGTATATATGCGTTTATGTTTGTGGTGGCAATTGGCTCATTTAAATAGCCTTCTAATTGTCCACATGGGTAGACGAGCATGTGCCTAGATCGTGTGTGACACATCAACCCCATGGGTGTGTTGATAGGTCATGTGTCCCCCAGATCAAATTGTGAGAATTTAATTGTCACTTGGGCTCGACATGTTACAAGGCCGCGGCGGGTGTGCCTAGGTACCGCCACACCGAGCAAGAAGGAGTGTACTCCTTGAGTGGTTGCATATGTGTCGAGATTGAGACCGCACGAGGTGCCAAGAAAATCCAGATTTGGTTCTGAAGGCTTTGCATCGCTCGGGAACACGTTAGATTTCAAGACAAAGATTTCAGTGTGTGTCCGTAGTGTGAATACCCTAGCGAGTTTGAAAGAAAATTAGATTCCACACGAGCAAGGGTAAATCCAGATATGTCCATATAGAGGAATTGGAAATCTAAGTATGGGGCCTTATTACAAAAATATTCCCAAAATTTATATTTTAAGCGATTTTTATTAATCGTGATATTTGTGAAAAGTTTGAAGAACTTATCAGTCTGAGTTTGAAAAGCCCATTTATCATTTCATTTTATTAATAAGACTTTGAAAAACATAGGTTTATAAGCATGTGACAAGGGTGAAAATAAAATCGAGTAACACATAAATTGGAAATCTAAGTATGGGGCCTTATTACAAAAATATTCCCAAAAATTTATATTTTAAATGAAAAGTCAAAGATAGTCTATGAAAATAATAATAGTCTTGATGGCCCTCAAGTCCGCCCTCGGCTCATATGTAGCATCTATAGAGTCTGAAAAACATAAATGGGTGTGTCACAAAGACTCGAAGTACAAAACTTGAAAACACATAAAAGCCTAGGGCCCATAAACACATTATGGGCCTTGGCCCATATACAATGGTAACAAAATATGTCATGCAACATGGCCCATCCCAAAACCTAAGAGTCCATCCTCTACACACCCCGTACCAACCATCACATCGTAGGGATTTCTACAATCAACCCTCCATCCGTTACACACCACGCCGACAATTTGTGTTGTCATTATAAAGACCGATCGCTAATGCGAACCTCGGAAAATACATTTAGTATTTCGATAGACTATCTTTTGTCAAAAAACGATCACTATCTGAACCTTTGTGGCAAAGCCACCGATCGCCCATGACACCGCTCCTCTTCCATAAATCGATCAATCAATCCTATCCCATGCATATACACATACAAGAATCAAAACATCAAGCCATCTAACAGATCTCATACTTTCACATGCTTTGATACACATAGAAAAGTTTCTATGATTACGTACCTGGCATCCTTTGCCTACCCATTCTGGGTAACACGACTGTTCATACAACCTCTCTTTCCGGCTTTTAGCCCATAGCATACACATAACATAGAAAAGCTTATGTGTCAAGAATCAGCACACCTTATTCTGGTTAAGACGACACCCTCTATGTCGACACTATCAGAAGCCAATATGACTGCTATCTGCCTAAGATGCTGTTCATAAGCCAATCCTCAACTCGGCGGCCAATCTCGAACAGTGGACACTGCTCGTTTCTTAAACTTAGGGATTGGGTTTACGGACCCAATCCTCTCCTTTGCCTGATCCATATTTGATTCCATCCAAAAAGTCCTTGTTAGAATTACTATAGCAAAATAGGGTTGTTAAACCATATATGAGTTAAGATCTCAAATATGATAGCGAATCTAATAGGAATCTAAAGGAAAACTCTTACTTTGAAATCCTAAAATCGGTAAGATACTTAGAGTTTAACGGCTTCTGGCTTTTTGAGATCTGGATGATTCGATCTACTATGATTTCCCGAAGTGCCACCCAAAAGAACATGTGATTTGAGAAAAAGTTAAACTAAAGATGACCTATCAATCAACTAGCCATTCGACTATAGTCTCAAAACCAAAAGAGAAGAGAAAAAGAATAGAAGAAAATTGACACCTACCTTTAGAGGAAATTCGACAACTTCCAGGAGATTTTGGCTTTATGGAGAAATCAACACAAGAGAAAAGAATGGAAAAGAAATGTGAAGTGAGAGGTTTTGAATTTTGAAGAAAGTGAAGATGATAGAAAGAATTGAGAGGTTTCGACTTTTGGAAAAGAAAAGAGAACAGAAATTATAGAGAAAGACTCAGAATTTTGGCACAGAGAATGAGGAAAAGAATAGGGTTCAAATGCGAAATTGAAGAGATGCCACCCTATTTATAGAGAATTTTGACTTGCTTATCAAAACCCAAAAGTGCCCTTCTTGATAAGTAATAATTAATCAAATAATAGGGGAAATTTTGACACCGCTTTAACATGAAGGAACCGATTCCTTCCCCCTCTAGGAGATAGAATTTGACCAACTCTGCTCTCAGCAGATAGCTCATATGTTTTCTCTTTTATATTGATCTATTCACCTTTAGGAGAGGCCTGAATAACACCACTTCTCCCTGCTATTATCAGCATAATATCCACATTATCCAACTGATAAATCTTCCTATTTTAAAGCATCCTAGCCGCCCCCACTCACCTCTCCTTTTAATGCCAAAAATAATTAAAATAAATAAGTGGGTAATGTGACTCGAACCTTGGATCCCCTTATTGCTTTTCACGCCACTGTCCACTGGGCCACTAGCCCATTTTTTTGTTTTAATTCACGAATAATATCTTTTAAGCCCGGACCTATCTAGCTTTCCACTAAAGTGCCCAACCAGAAAATTTGATTAAGGCTTCAAATTTCAAACCCGAGCCCAATCAACCCCTTAAACACTCTAATTATCATATTGAACATAACACACATCAAATGCAAAGGCCCATTAATTCAGGATGCTACATGTCCCATTTCACACGGGCGTGCGGCCCATGTTTAGGAAAAAAATTCTAAGCAAACAAAAGGTTCCAGATAAATCCCAAAACCTTCGAGATGTATGTTTAGGGCCTCATAGGTCCATAATAACGATGTTATAAATATGAATGAAAAGTTTTAAGTTTGAAAGGAAATTTTATAGCCCGATAATGCATGTTTGAGCAAGTTAAAGTCTTGTAATTCCTCGTATCCTGTCCCAGCATTGGTCACGGGTAGTGTAACACCCCTTAACCATGCCCAATGTCGAAACAGGATACGAAGCATTACTAGACTTAACTTGCTCAAACATACATTATCGGGTTATAAATTTTCGTTCCAAATTAAAACCTTTCCTTTTTAATCATAACATGCATATTATGGGCCTACTAGGCACTAAACGTACATACGGGAGTTTTCGGAACTAATTCGGAAACTTTTAGTCTCTTAGAATTTTTTTTACCTAAACAAGGGCCAAACGCCAGTGTGAAGTGGGACACGCCCGTGTGGGCAGGTTGTGCAGTCACACACGCCCATGTCCTTTGCCCATGTGGAATTTAATTTTATTTGAACCTATAAGGTTTTTCACACACCCAGACACATGCCTGTGTCAATGGCCCATGTCTCTCATACGGCCTAGACACGCTCGTGTCCTCACCCGTGTGTAAAAACCATAGCATTATGTTTATGACATCAGCAACTTCTCAAAGGGACACACGGCCTATCAACACACCCATGGGGGTTGACCGTGTGTCACACACGGCCTAGACACACGCCCGTGTGTCTACCCATGTTGACAATTAGAAGGTTATTTTCCAAGCCAATTGCCACCCTGAAACATGAATGCACTTATACCAACTCAAGCAATACATGATATGGGAATAATACCCTATAAAGAACAACTAATCTTCATTCAAACACTTCACATTTTACCTCATCATTTACATAAACTTTCCCTTCATAAAACTTATCATCATTAAAATATGAAACTTGACAAATATTATCCAATTCCCTATGGCCATATACAAAATGAACCATATAATCATTATGAACTAACACATTTGGCCAAATCAAATGACACATACACAATTGACTAAGTCTTTATACATGCCATAAAGCCAAAGGGTTCTACATTTACTTTTACCCAACATGATAGCTTGATAGTGTGATAGCATCTCCGGCGATCTCCAACTTGTGCTAGCATAAAACCCTATAAGATATGAGAAAGGAAGGGAAGTGAGCTACAAAGCTTAGTAAATACGTATGTAAATAATAAACAATTGATTACCATGCTTTTAACAATCCTTATTATAAGTTCTCAAGATAATGCCATTATTATTGCATAAAATTTTACAATTCATTTATGTTCATCTTGAGCTGTCTACTCGAGTTATAGTCACTAAATTATTTTTATCCAAGCTACGGAACTCCAAATTAAGATCCGATAATTTTCCTTGAAACTCTACTCACATATATTCTTACCATAGGATTTCCATAATTTTTGGTTCAGCCAATCAGTACAGTTTATTCTTTAAATTCTCCCATGTTTCACTATCCAACCATTCTGACCACTCTTCACTAAAGATTTATTTTATCATTATACAGAACTCAAATAATGTTTTCGTTTGCTTCTCTTCAAAATAGACTCAACAAGAAATTCGAATATATAAATTTTAATCCTTAATTATTTTTGTAAAAGTTATAATGAATTTCTCAAGTCAGAACAGGGGATTCCGAAAACATTCTAACCCGGTCTCACAAAAATTCAAATATCTTAGAATATGAGATTCTTTTTCTTGCACCATTTCTATTACATGAAAATAGGCTCAATAAGATTTAATTTCATATCTTACTCAATCTCTAATTTGATTTTCACCATTTTTTGACAATTTTTCAAAGTGATACAGCTGCTTTTGTCCAAACTATTTTATTGCTCAACTTACTCTATCATGTTTTCTTTGTACTATTTCTCATTTACGCACATATAATACCAAAGTATACCCATGGTTAGCCATTCCAATAACTAATCATTATAGAATATTTATACGCCATTCATTGGCCAATTTAATCAATACATCAACAACAAAGACTTAAACATATCATTTCTCAATTTAATTTGGCCTAAAAGCCTCACACAACTAGCACATCTACTTTATATGACTGCACAATTTATTACTCTTGAATGAACTGATGAGCTCTACTGAGTCTCATACAAAAACTTCTGTACAAACTCTAGATCACCCAGTAAGCAAATTCTATCTCAGAACAACAACAACAACAATAATAATAATAATAGGATTCAAGACCAACCTAAAATTTGGAATAGAAAGTCGTTTCACATTGTACTCGTTTAGTTCACCCCTCTCTATCACATTTCTGGGCTTCTCAACTTAGAAAGAAAGCATCACTTAATCTTTTAACTTGGCTAGAACTAGTCCAACCTCAAATTGGATCAATCAAATAATCGGTACTCACAAAAATAAATAAAGATTTTCCATTCAGGCATCTGTAACCATACTTGCTTTCCAAAAGGTAAGTCAATAACTACTCCCAGTCTTTTTAACATCTCAAAACATTCACGTTGTCTTAATTTCAGAGCTACGATTTAGTCGATTCTCGAACTAACGTAATGTATGCATGAGTCTAGCTATACATGCCATACTTATGAGTATTTATATAATGATAGTGTGACGACTCCTGACGATTTAAATTGTGTTTTCATATAGTAAATGGATCCTGATAGAGCTATGGCGAATGATGTCGAAAGTAACGCGTCGGCCCCCGCTGAAGGGACGGTGCCGAATGAAAATGAGAATAGACCTACGATCATGAGTCAGAGAGGAGGAGAAGAGGCTAGGGAAGCCTTTCTCCACATGATGAATGCATGCTATACAGAGTTCGTTCATACGAAATAGAATGCACAACCCTCTCCACCTCTGCCTATTCCTCAACCTACCCCTATAACTCCCTAGTGGTAGAAGTGGCAAGAAGAAAAAAAGCCTCCGATTGATATGATCCGAAAGTAAGGGGCTAAGGAATTTTGAGCTAGTAAAAATGATGATCCAGAAAGAGCAGAATTTTGGCTTGAAAATACCATCAGGGTATTTGATGAGTTATCTTGCACACATGAAGAGTGCATGAAATGTGTAGTTTCTCTCTTGGGGGATTCAACTTATTAGTGGTGGAATACCCTTGTCTTGGTCGTACTAAGGGAAAGGATCACATGAGAGTTTTTCCAAGAAGAACTCTGGAAAAAGTATATTAGCCAAAGATTTATCGACCAGAAAAGAATGAAATTTCTTGAACTGAAATAAGGTAATATGACAGTAACTGAATATGAGCGTGAATTTGTAAGACTCAGCAAGTATGCTCATGAGTGCGTGTCCTCTGAAGCCGTCATGTGTAAGAGGTTTGAGGACAGATTAAATGAAGATATCAAATTATTTGTTGGTGTCCTTGAGTTGAAATAATTTGTTGTGCTATAGACCGGGCTTGTAAAGCCGAGGAGTTTGTTAAAGAGAAAAGAAAAGCTAAGATGGAGTCTCGTGACTCAAGAAAGAGACAATTGAACAAGTCATTTCAGTCCTCATCCAAGAAGTAAAGGACTTTCCTACCCGATCAGCTACTTCAGCCGGGTTTTCAAATAAGTAAGAGTAAATAGTACTCGGGGATTAAAGCTCAGACTATCTCAGATGCTAGTGTTGGGAACACGCGACCTAATAGACCAAAATGCCCACAGTGTGGTAGACATCATCTCGGTGAGTGCCGAGCACATGAGAGGGCATGTTTCAAGTGTGGCTCCCAAGATCATTTTATTAGAGAATGCCCTGAGATGATTGAAAAAGAGAAAATTCAGAGTGCAAGAGTAGGAAGCACTACTAAAGGGAGATAACAGAGAAACCCGAGAAGTGGGAATAGTAGTAAGAATACTCCCATAGAGCAGGCTACAAGATCTGAGGGTAAAGTGCCTGCAAGGACTTATGCCATTCGCACTCGTGAAGAGGCGTCATCCCCTGATGTAATTACGGGTACATTTTCTCTCCATGACACTAACGTTGTTGCTTTAATTGATCCAAGGTCTACCCAATCATACATTTGCATGAAATTAGTATCTAGTATGAGCATGACTGTTGAGTCTACAGAGTTTGTGATTAAAGTGTCCAATCCTTTAGGCAAATATGTATTAGTTGATAAGGTATGCAAAGATTGCCCATTGATGATTAGAGGTCATTATTTTGAGGCAAGTCTCGTGATATTGCCATTTGATGAATTCGATATAATTCTTGTTATAGACTAGTTAACCACTCATGATGTGACAGTAAATTATGGAAAGAAATACATTGAATTGAGATGTGAAAATAGGGACACTCTTCGTGTTGAATCAGATGAACAAGACAGATCGCCTGTAGTGATCTCTCACATTTCTACTTAGAGGTATGTAAGAAAGGGGTATGAGGCATATCTTACTTTCGTGATGAATGCCAAAGAAACCTAGTTAAGAATTGAATCAGTACATATAGTATATGAATATCCAGATGTTTTCCCCAAAGAATTACCAAGGTTGCCTCCAGTTAGAGAGGTTGAATTTGGTATTGAGTTAGCTCCTAGTACGGCACCGATATCGATTGCTCCATACAGAATGGCTCCAAATGAGTTGAAGGAATTGAAGGCACAGTTACAAGAGTTGACGGACAAAGGTTTTGCAAGATCGGGTTATTCTCGTGGGGTGCTCCAGTGCTATTTGTGAAAAAGAAAGATGGTTTCGTGAGACTATGCATAGATTATCGGCAACTTAATAAGGTGACCGTGAAGAACAAGTATCCATTGCCAAGGATTGATGATCTGTTCGACCAATTTAAAGGAGCCATTGTGCTTTCCAAGATAAACTTGAGGTCGAGATACTACTAGTTGAGAGTAAAAGACTCAGATGTGCCGAAGACAGCATTTCAAACAAGGTATAGGCATTACAAATTTTTAGTCATGCCTTTTGGCTTAACAAATGCCCCTGTGGTTTTTATGGATTTAATGAACCGTTTATTTCGGCCATACTTGGATAAGTTTTTGTGGTTTTTATTGATGATATACTGATTTATTCTCATGATGAGCATGAGCATGCCGAGCATTTGAGGACGATTTTATAGATTTTATGAGATAATCAGTTGTATGCCAAGTTTAGTAAAAGTGAGTTTTGGCTCAAAGAGGTTGGATTTTTTGGGCACATTGTCTGGAGAGATGGAACTTGAGTTGACCTAAGTAAAATTTTAGCTATTGTTAATTAGAAACTGCCGAAGAATGTATCTGAGGTTAGAAGTTTTCTGGGCCTAGGTGGCTATTATCGATGGTTCGTCAATGGATTTTCTATGATAGCTACTATGATAACGAGGTTGTTTCAAAAAAGATGTAAATTTTGAGTGGATAGAAAAGTGTTAGTATAGTTTTAAGAAACTAAAAGCATTGTTAAAAGCAGGCTCCAATTCTGGTGCAACCAGAGACGGGAAAATAATTTGTGATCTATAGCGATGCATCCATGCATGGTTTGGGATGTGTGCTTATGCAAGAAGGCAAGGTGATAGCATATGCCTCTAGACAGTTAAAGCCACACAAGAAGAATTACCCGACATATGATTTAAAGTTAGCTGCCATTGTGTTTGCATTAAAGATATGGAGACATCATTTGTATGGTGAGAAACGTCAGATATTCACTGATCATAAGAGTCTAAAGTACTTGATGACTCAAAAGAAATTGAATTTAAGGCAACGAAGGTGGCTAGAGTTGATAAAGGATTATGAGTTAGTAATTGACTACCACCCGGGAAAGGCGAATGTAGTCGCCGATGATTTGAGTGGAAAATCCTTATTTACATTGAAGGCTATGAATACACGGGTGACTTTTTAGATGATGGTTCCATTCTAGCTAAATTGAGAGCTAGACCAATATTTCTTCATGAAATTTATGAGGCTCAGAAAGATGTCAGTGACTTGCAAACCAAAAGAGTTCAGTGCGAGTCGGGTGTTGAGTCTGACTTTCGGATAAATTCTTATGGATGTTTGATGTTCAGAGATAGAGTTTGTGTACCTAGGAATGATGAGGTTATTCGAAAGAGTTTAGACGAGGTAAATAGTGGATGCTTATCTGTACATCCAGGCAACACGAAAATGTATAATGATTTGAAGAATTGGTATTGGTGGTTGAGTATGAAGAAATATATTTCTGAGTTTGTATCAAGATGCTTGTTTTGTCAACAGGTAAAGGCTGAACACCAAGTACCTTCAGGTTTGCTTCAACCTATTATGGTTCCCGAGTGGAAATGGCACTGAGTTACTATGGACTTTGTAACGGGTTTACCGTTGACACCGAGCAAGAAATATGTCGTATGAGTTGTGGTAGATAGACTTATGAAGTCGACCCATTTTATATCTGTATGAGTAGATTATTCACTTGATAAGTTAGAAGACTTGTATGTTTCTCAGATTGTAAGGCTACATGGAGTGCCTTTATCAATTTTATCAGATAGAGATCCGAGATTCACATCCAGATTTTGGAAAAAGTTACAAGATTCTTTGGGCATGAAGTTGAGTTTTCGTACGAATTTTCACCCCCAAATCGTCGGATAGTCAGAGAGATTAATACAGATACTTGAGGATATGCTTCGTTGTTGAGTTCTTGAGTTTCAGAGCAGCTAGGAAAAGTACCTACCGCTGGTAAAGTTTGCTTACAATATCAGTTTTCAGTCGAGTTTGAAAATGGTGCCTTATGAGGCTTTGTATGGGCATAAGTGTCGAGCGCCTTTATATTGGACTGAAATGAAAAAAAATTAGATTCACGGGGTCGATTTGGTTAGAGAAATCGAAGAGAAAATAAGGGTGATTCGAGATTGTTTTAAAGCTGATCCTACTCGGATTTGAAAAGAAAAGAGATTGAATTTCAAGTTGGTGATAAGGTGTTCTTAAAACTGTTACCATGGAAGAAATTTCTCAGATTCGGTCGGAAGGGCAAATTGAGTCCGCAATTTATCGGACCATATGAGATCACCTAGAGGATAGGATCGGTAGCCTATCGATTGGCCTTGTAGTCTAAGTTAGAAAAGATTCATGATGTGTTTCACGTGTCTATGTTACGACGCTACCAATCAGATCCTTCACATGTGATTACACCTACAGAGGTTGAAATTCAACTCGACATGACATATGGTGAAGAACCGATAATGATTTTAGCACGGGAAGTCAAACAGTTAAGGAATAAAAGTATAACTCTTGTGAAAGTATTATGGCAAAGACATGGGGTAGAAGAGGCTACATGGGAGCCCGAGGAGGCTATGAGGAACCAGTACCCAAGCCTTTTTGCTGGTAAGATTTTCAGGGATGAAAATCCCTAAGGGGGAGAATTGTAATAGCCCGATTTAGGGCCTAGTCAGAATAGTGGTGCGAGACCACAAATCCAAAGTAGAAATATGTGTTTTATGATTTTTACGAGGCTTATGATGTGTTTGCATGATTGTGTGAAAATCTCATGTAGAAATTTTATTAATTAGTGATTAAAATTGTCCATTAGGACTAAATTGTAAAGATTAGAAAATATGAGATTATAGAAGATTTAAGTATGAAATAGCATCATAAAAATTATTATAAGTCCTTATTTAGCAATTAGACCATTATATGTTAAGATGGACAAAAATGGACATGGGAATGAAAAATCTCAAGAAAGGGCCTTAAGGGCATTTTAGTCATTTGGTTAATTAATGAATTAAAAAGGGAAAAATAAGCCAAAATCTTGTTCATCTTCTTCATCCAAGTGCCAAAATTTCCAAGGAGACATAGCTAGGGTTTCTTCAACTTCCAAGCTTGATAATAAGTGCACCCTAGCCTCGTTTTTAATGTTTTTGTATTTTTGTTATCCTTGTAGCTCGATTTAGCTATTTCTAGCTATATTTTGAGCTAGGGTTCATATTAAAAAATTTAACCATGTATTACTTACAAGTATTTTGATGTTTAATGTAAGAATATGAAAGTTTGATGTAGAATAAACATCTTTTTCTAAGTGATTTTCATGAAAATTTCATAAAAGGACCAAATTTTATAAGTTATAAAAATGGTCATACATGAGTGAAATAGTTGAAATTAGAGGCTGTTATAGTTATGAAAATGATTTGTCTAGGCTTAAAATACAAGAAAGTTGAATGAGAATCATTTTATGAGCCTATGAACAAAAGTGTAATTATGTGAAAATTTAGGGGCAAAATTGTAATTTTACCAAAGTGTGATTCATGAGTCAATTTTGTCAATATGAATATTAAACAAGTGAAATTATTATTATAGATCAAGAAACATGAAGCCCAGATCGAAACCGATGTAAGAATAAGGTTGTGCACTAAATTGAATACCTATCTGCATTTTGAATATTGAGGTAAGTTTGTGTGAAATTAAGGCTACATATGTTATAATGTTTAAATTACTTATTATTTTGAGAAATGTACATTATTTCCATGGAGTTGATTAATGATGTCTTGATGAGAAAATAACAAGAATATGGTAAGTGAAGTCCCGATTGAAATTTTGGAAAAAACGAGGATACCTATGTCATAACATGAGATAAGGAAGGTCCTGAATAAGACCATGTCTGGGACATGGCATCGACACCGAATGTAGGTCCCGTATAAGACCATGTCTGGGACACGGCATCAGCACCGAATGTAGATCTCATAGAAGACAATATAATATCCGGGATTTAGGGGTTATGCGTTTTAACTTAAATATATGTGGCTATGTGCTTGTGTGTGGTTTGAATGTGTTTTGGGGCTTCGGGAACCTTGGAATGTAGGTAGAAGCCTTAGAAAAATATTTGATTTTAAGCCTAGAAAGAGAGCTAAGGGAGCTAGGCCTTAAGGAGTTTAGTGTGTGCCTTAGGACACAAGAACTGAATTGGTAAAGTGGCAAGGGAGGCGCCACTTGGAGCACAGAGCAGTGACGCCTCAGGGAGTGAGAAGGGACCTAGGTTCGAGTAGCAAGGGAAGCATTTTGGCATTTATTTTTGTGTCAAGGAGAGGAAAGAATTGGAGTTGCCGTGGACACTTCATGGATGAAGTGTAGATTGGGTCAAACAGCTCAAATATTCGACTAAGTAGGAGGAAAAGAGGGGATTTGGATGAGAGAGGAAGAGTTGGCCGATTGGAGGGGTCTTGGTGTGGCATTTTTGGCCAAGAGGGAAGTGGCTAGGGTAGGGGCTTTAGGTGCCGAAACAATGAAGGTATGAGGCCATTTTCTCTCTTTTATTTTTGTTTGTGCTTCTGCCAAAATTCTTTTCTTGTCTTTTGACCAAAAACTGAAAGTGAAAGAACCAATTGTGCATCTTCTCTTCTCCTTTTATTTTGCTAAGGCTGAAACCTCTCTTCCATTCATTCCCTCCATTGCCGCAACTCTTAAGGTCCCAAACATCTCTTCTCCATTCTTTTGACAAAAGCCGAGTCTCCTATCTTGTGGCCATAGCCGATTGCATCTCTACCCTTTTGGAACCAATTTATTCACTAGATCAAAAGCCGAATCATTCTTATTGATCCCTTTTCCATTTATCTCTTGAAGCCGGATACCCTTTCTCATGTGGTGGAATCTCTCATTGGTCAAGGGGAGGTGTTGTCGATCATTGGTACAAGCTATTCAACCGAATCTAATAGTGGGGTAAGGGATCCTATCATTCGATTTCTTTTTCTCTCTTTTTCTTTTGGTTAGCCAAAATCTAGGAATCTAATTCCTCTTATTCTCTTTTGGCCAAAACCATGAAGGAGTTCTTTCGGGATTCTTGTAGCCGACGATTGAAAGGTAAGCAAGGCATATCATTCGACCAAGGGCCACTTTTATAGGTTTTATGTGATAAAGCCGAGTCTAACTTAAGCCATGTAGGGATTTCGATAACTTCCGGAGTAGACAATAGTTTTCGGGATTTGAGATCCAAGGTAAGAAAGTTGTAATATTCGACCAAAGGCCATGTTACTTTAAAGGATGACCGATTCTAACTATGGTTTTTAGGGGGAGTTCGACAGTGACAAAAGAGGAGTCTCGAGATTCAGATCTATTTCAGAAAGGGTGTTAAGTTATAGATTGAAATTTGTTTAGATCTTATATGTCGATTAACCGGTTTGTTTTGATTAAGTGTTCCTCAATGGATGCGAGTACCATTGGAGGAGAGAAAGGGGTAGTCCCTACCCCTAGATTCAAGAAGTGCTCGTTTCTGTCGTACTCGATTGGCCACTGGGTTGTGGGCCAGCATCGGAAAGGGATAAGTAGATCACTGTTATCCCTGCTAGCGAAAGTGTCAGTAAGATCGAGAACGTAGTCCTCACTATTATCAGGTGTGCAGCCTTACACTAATTCCCGATAGATTAATAGTATTAGTATTAAATATGTGTTAATGGAAGTATGAAAAACATGGCTAAGGGTACCATTCAAAGGTACAAGGCATTCGTGTATGTTACTCCTAACTCTCAGTTAATAATGCTTATAGGCATTGATATGGAAATATGTGTAATTTCATTATGACTTTGGGGTAAGGTACATTGCATGATATCTGAATAATATGTATGTTGCATGGGCATAATGGGTGAAATGATAAGGGGAAGTGTTCCAGTGGTTTTACCACATTATCCGGTGACTTATGTCACATCTTATGAATCCGGTGACTCTGTCACATTATCTGGTGGCTATGCCACGATTATAAGGGCGATGTGTAGTTGACTGCAGCGACTACCTTCGAGGGTGTGTAGCGGATGAAGGGTCGATTTAGTAATCCCCACGGTGTGATTGGCAGGTACGGGTGGTGTGTAGAGGATGGATATCTAGGTAGGCTCGGGGTTGCATTTTATTCTGTGCATAAATGTGATTAATAATGCTATGACTCGATATGCTATGTTATGGCCTTTGCCAAAATGTTATGATTAAGGCTATAATAGGTTGGGTTTTGGTGTAGCCATTACACATTGAGCCTGTTAACGCACCTTTTGTGGGATAACATTTTGCAGGTGATACTCAATGAAATGGACTGGGTCGGCAGGGACTTAGTGGTGGCCATGCTCCACTCAGTATTTTCGGGTTTCTTATGATTAAACCAATCACATTTTCTTATTATGTTTTCGGGATTTATTTCGGTTTTTATTTTTGTTGTAATAAGGCCATTACTATTTAATTGTTTTGTGCATGCGTTTTAATTTTTATTCTGATACGATCAACATTAAACAAATGGTTAAACAATTTTTCGTAAAACAACTTCAAATGTTTTGACACCTAAACACCTACGATTTTCAACTTAATGATAAGCTCTAAAATTTGGCATTTATGTTAACTTGTAATTTTTGAAATATGAAGATAACGTTTTTCTACAAACATCAATAACAACACGGTTTTCAACTTGATCATAACACAAATCTATTTTCTTCAAAACCACCAATTTTTCCAAGATGACAAAACGAGATTTAGCTACTTTTTACTCAAGGAGCATGCCAGATCTGGTCAGGGCTTGTGGGTCGGGTTTGGGGTGTTTCAATTTGGTATCAGAGCCCAGTTTCAAAACTCGGCCTTGAGGGCTTATTGGGACCAAAATGTTTTTTTGAAATTGAGTTTTACTAAAAGATTAGCAGGTTTTCTGGCATGGCACCTGAGTCTCCTGCCCAAAGTCCACCAGGTAAGTACCCCTAATTATTTTGTGATTTGAATGTGGGTATTACAGGATCGTAGATTAGTAGGTTAGGAGCTATTGAACTCTAGGGTTAGCTTACTCCAACACAAAATTACATAAAATCTAAAGACTAATTGAACAAACCTGTGGGTGAGTCACCGAGTTAAGGGTGTGGCAACAGTTGTGCGCATGTCTAGGATTGAATTCAGGGGGAGCTTGGTATTTAATCAGTCCTAGTGACTCACCTCCTCATCGCTCGAATCTTACCTGGTGCGTAGTGGCGGTTCACCCTAACCAATAGGACTTACCCACAGGTTAAATTTAATAATTAAAACCCAAAAGGGACTAGCTACACTGTTTTATAAAAACCACAGTTTTAAAATCACCAAATAACCCCCCATTTGCAAAAAACTACCTTAGATCTAAAAAATTATCGAAGTACCCGATTTGTGGAAATTACCAAAATATTCCTATTTTGCAAAAATACCAAAAACCTCTATTTTGTAAAATTTCAAGGTACCCTAATTTGAAAAATTACCAAAATACCCCTATAGGACAAATTACGAAAATACCCCTGGGTTGGAACAGACGAAAATGCTCAAATCGATGAACGTGTGTAGTAGATACTATTGAAAGAATGTGATTCTCTGAATTAGGGTAGGAGATTAGAACGAAAACTTTGAAATGATCGAAAGAACTACTACTAAACTTCGTTACATAAAATTTGTTCATGGATAATTAGTGGAACAGAAAGCTAATGCATAAAATTTCTTAAATCAGATTAAATCACAATCATAGACATGAGTTCTAGGGGACGTGGTTGTAATGTGCGTGGGCATGGTAGAGGCAGAATAACCGTATCAGAACCAGTTAGGTCTGGTCAAGGGTCCGAGAATGAGATGCCACCACCACCAGCTGCTGGTGTTGAATATCAAGATCAGACGGGGGATGATGCAGTATCACAAGCGATACTACAAGTTCTTGAAAGGGTGGCTGGAGTAGGTGGAGGCATGGGAGCTCAAAAATCTGTACCTGAGTGACTCCGAGCCAATGGAGCTGAGGTATTCCAAGGTGTATCTGGTGTGGCGCCCAATACGGCTGAGTATTGGTTGGAGGCGATGGAACAAATCATGGACGATTTGGATCTAACTGCTGAGGAGAAACTGAAAGGGGTGGTGTCGCTTCTCCGGGATGAGTCATACCAATGGTGGCTCACGGTTCGGGATAGTACTGCAGCGGATGATCTCACTTGGGAGTATTTCAAGGCGGCGTATCAAAAGAAGTATATTGGGACTAGCTATATTGATGCGCAGAGGAAGGCGTTTTTAAGGCTGGTTCAGGGGAGTAAGTTCGTAGCGGAGTACGAGGCAGAATTCTTAAGGTTGAGCTGGTATGTTTGACGTATCGTGGCTATCGAGCATGAATGGTGTGTCAGGTTCGAGGACGGACTGAGGGATGAGCTGAGATTGCTGATTGCTCCACAGCAGGAGTGGGAGTTTACCGTGTTGGTAGAGAAGGCTAAGGTAGCCGAAGAGGTCAAGGAATCTGTGAGACAGAATGCAAATAAGAATAAACAAAATAGAGGTTTTGGATCATCGAGGTCATCCAGAAGTCTCCATAAAAGACCTAGAGTTGATGGGCCGCGAGATCAACAAGTTTTGTGGGAGGTCAGTATTGTTCGTGTGCTCAATGTGGAAATATGCACCCGGGGGAGTGTTGGAAGAGGACCGGGGGATGTTTCAAGTGTGGGTCTAAGGATCACATGATTAGGGACTGTCGTATGGAAACAGATAGGAGTCGACCAGCAAGTCAGGGTTTTAATCAGACTGGAAGAGGTAGAAGCAGCCACCGCGAGGTCTTGACTCGGTTGGTAGAGGTAATGGTTCTGGAAGATGTCGGGGGACACCGACAGAGGTGTTGGTAACACAGAGGCGAGACACCCGGGCCTAGTATATGCGGTTCATCGGAAGGAGGAGGGTGATGCACCTGATGTCATAATGGGTACGTTCATTATTTCTAGATTACCCTTTATTGCTTTGATAGATATAGGGTCAACTCATTCGGACATCGCTAGTAAAGTATCTAGAACTCTGCATGTGAACTCTGAGATTGTACCTAGGTAGATGACTGTACTTAGTCCTTTAGGGTAATCCGTAGTAGTAGACAAACTCTTTAGGGCAGTGCCTTTAGAAGTTCAGGGGCGCAGTTTCCAGCTGACTTAATGGAGTTTCCATTCAGGGAATTTGATCTAATCTTAGGCATGGACTGGCTAGGAAAGTACAATATGAATGTTGATTGTGCTACTAAGTGCATGTCATTGAGAACTTCTAACGACAATGAGGTTGTGGTGATGGGCGAGTGGAAGAATTACTTGTCAAATGTAGTATCTGCCCTTAAGGCGGAGAAGATGGTAAGAAAGGGATCTGTAGCTTTTTTGATGTTGGTCAGTGCCTTAGAGGCTAAGGAAGCAGCTGTAGGTGGAGTTAGAATAGTAAGAGAATTTGTAGATGTCTTTCCAGAAGAACTTCCAGGGTTACCCCCGGATAGGGAGGTGGAGTTCTAATTAACTTGTCGCTGTGCATGCCTCCCTGTGTCAATTGCTCCGTATAGAATGGCACCAATGAAGTTTGTAGTGTTCAAGGCCTAGATCCAAGAGTTACTCGATCGGGTTTATCGATTTATCTGCGGGAGCACCGTCCTATTCGTGAAGAAGAAGGACGGGACTATGCGTATGTGCATAGATTATCGACATTTGAATAAGTTGACCATTAAGAACAAGTACCCATTACCGAGGATAGACGACTTGTTCGATTAGCTTAAGGGGGCTGCGGTATTTTCAAAGATAGATTTAAGGTCAGGATATCATCAGCTTAAGGTGAAGGAAGCAGATATCCATAAGACATTTTCGGACAAGATATGGGCATTATGAGTTTTTAGCAATGCCATTTGGATTGACGAATGCCCCAGCCGCGTTCATGGATATGATGAACCAGGTTTTCCAACCCTACTTGGATTAGTTTGTCGTTGTGTTTATAGACGACATTTTGGTATATTCTAAGTCCGAGGAAGTGCATGATGCGCATCTCCGGGTAGTATTGCAGGTGTTAAGGGAAAAGAAGTTATATGCTAAGTTCAGCAAGTGCGAATTTTGGCTGAAGGAAGTTGCGTTCTTAGGGCATGTGGTGTCTACAGAAAGGATAAGGGTGGATCCTCGAAAGATCGAGGCAGTATTAGATTGGAAACCACCTAAGTTTGTGACAGAGGTTCGTAGTTTCTTGGGGTTAGCAAGCTACTACAGGAGATTTGTTGGAGGGTTCTCATCAATAGTAGCACCTCTGACGAAGTTGTTGAGAAAGGAGGTACCTTTCGTATGGGCGGATAAGCAGTAGGAGAGTTTTGAGAAGCTTAAGAGAGTATTGACAAAGGCTCTGGTATTGATTCAGCCGGAAGCAAGGAAAGACTTTGTGGTGTATTGTGAAGCTTTCCATACAGGATTGGGATGTGTTCTAATACATGACGGGAAGGTGGTCGCTTATGCGTCTCAGCAATTGAGGCTACACGAGGTTAACTATCTGACGCATGATCTAGAGTTGGCAGCGGTAGTATTCGCTCTAAAGGTGTGGAGGTATTATTTGTATGGAGAAAGGTCGGTGATCTACACGGACCACAAGAGTCTAAAATATTTGTTGACTAGAAGGAGCTGAATTTGAGACAGCAAAGGTGGGTGGAGTTGTTGAAAGACTACGACTGTTCAATAGAGTATCACCCGGGCAAGGTAAATGTGGTGGCAGATGCCCTAAGTCATAAAATTGTGTCAGATCTGAGGGCAATGTTTGCACACTTGAGTCTTTATGATGATGGAAGTTTGCTAGCAGAGTTGCAGGTGAAGCCGACATGGCTAAGTCAAGTAATGGAGAAACAGTTGGTAGATGACGATCTGAGTGCTAAGCTGCTGCAAGTGCAGAATGGGGAGTTGGAAGACTATGGTGTAAACAGTGATGGAGTGCTGTGTTTTCAGGGCAAGGTCTGCATGCCAAGGGATGAGGAGTTAAGGTAGAGAATTCTATAGGAATTGCATAGTAGCCCTTACGCTATGCATCCTAGAGGAAGTAAGTTATCCAGGATCTGAGGATCGATTTTGGTGGCCGATGCGAAACAAGAAGTTACAGAATTTGTGGGGAAGTGCTTAACGTGTCAAGAGGGTTAAGGCTGAACACCAAGTACCTTCGGGATTGCTTCAACCGATAAAGATTCCGCAGTGGAAGTGGGAGAGAATTACCATGGACTTCGTTAGTGGGCTTCCTCTTATGCCTACTAAGAAGGACTCGGTATGGGTGATAGTAGATCGGTTGATGAAGTCTGCACATTTCATACCAGTGCGAGTTGACTATTCTCTGCAGAGGTTAGCGAAGTTGTATGTGGCAAAAATTGTGATGTTGTATGGAGTGCCGGTGTCAATTATTTCAGATATGGATCTGAGGTTCACGTCGAGGTTTTGGAAAGCACTACATCAGGCTTTAGGCACTAGGTTGGATTTCAGCACGGCATTTCATCCGCAGACGGACGGCTAGTCTGAATGAGTAATTCAAGTGTTAGAGGATATGTTAAGGGGTTACGTGTTAAACTTTCGAGGAAGCTGGGAGGAGTTCTTGCCTTTCTTGGAGTTTGCGTACAATAACAGCTATCAAGCAAGTATTCGGATGGCACCGTACAATGCACTGTATGGACGAAAGTGTCGCACTCCTACGTGTTGGACAGAATTGGAGGAACTTCAGGTTTTGGGTCCAGAGATTGTAGCAGAATCGGAAGAAAATGTTAAGGTAATTCGGGCACGGTTGAAGGAGGCATCTGACAGAAAAAAGTCATATACAGATCTTAAGCGGAAGGAGATAGAGTTTGCTGTAGGGGATCGTGTGTTTCTAAAAGTTTAGCCATGGAAGAAGGTGATGAGATTTGGTCGCAAGGGAAAGTTAAGTCCCATGTTTATAGGACCTTATCGGGTTTTGAAGCGAGTTAGACCAGTGGCATATCAGTTAGAATTGCCTTCAGAATTACAGCAGATACACGATGTGTTTCATGTTTCGATGCTACGTCGTTACCAATCGGATCCATCTCATGTGGTGCCGTTGAGGAGGTGGAGCCGAGGCGATTTGTCCTTCCGAGGAAGAGCCGATTCATTCAGGAACGGGATGTGAAGGTGCTACTGAGGAAATCGGCCTCTAGTCAAAGTGTTATGGAGTAACAATGGATCGTAAGAAGCTTCGTGGGAGCCAGAGGAAGCAATGCGACAGCACTACCCTCACTTATTTTAGCCAGGTAATTTCGAGGTCGAAATTATTTTAAGGGGGTAGAACTGTAATATCCAGGATTTAAGGGTTATGCGTTTTAACTTAAATATATTTGGCTATGTGCTTGTGTGTGGTTTGAATGTGTTTTGGGGGCTTCGGGAACCTTGGAAAGTAGGTAGAAGCCTTAGAAAAATATTTGATTTTAAGCCTAAAAAGAAAGCTAAGGGAGCTAGGCCTTAAGGAGTTTAGTGTGTGGCTTAAGACACAAGAACTGAATTGGTAAAGTGGCAAGGGAGGCACCACTTGGAGCACAGAGCAGTGGCGCCTCAGGGAGTGAGAAGGGACCTAGGTTTGAGCAGCAAGGGAAGCATTTTGGCATTTATTTTTGCTTCAAGGAGAGGGAAGAGTTGGAGTTGCTGTGGACACTTCATGGATGAAGTGCAGATTGGGTCAAACAACTCAAATATTCAGCGGAGTAGGAGGAAAATAGGGGATTTGGATGAGAGAGGAAGAGTTGGCCGATTGGAGGGGTCTTGGTGTAGTATTTTTGGCCAAGAGGGAAGTGGCTAGGCTAGGGGATTTAGGTGCCGAAACAAGGAAGGTATGAGGCCATTTTCTCTCTTTTCCTTTCATTTGTGCTTCTGCTAAAATTCTTTTCTTCTCTTTTGACCAAAAATCGAAAGTGAAAGAACCAATTGTGCATCTTCTCTTCTCCTTTTATTTTGCTAAGGCCGAAACCTCTCTTCCATTCATTCTCTCCATTGCCACAACTCTTAAGGTCCCAAACATCTCTTCTCCCTTCTTTTGACAAAAGCTGAATCTCCTATCTTGTGGCTATAGCCGATTGCATCTCTACCCTTTTGGAACTGATTTATTCACTAGATCAAAAGCCGAATCATTCTTATCGATCCCTTTTCCATTTATCTCTTGAAGCCGAATACCCTTTCTCCCGTGGCTGAATCTCTCAGTGGTTAAGGGGAGGTGTTGTTGATCATTGGTACAAGCTATTCAATCTAATCTAATAGTGGGGTAAGGGATCCCGTCATTCAATTTATTTTTCTCTCTTTTTCTTTTGGTTAGTCGAAATCTAGGAATCTAATTCCTCTTATTCTCTTTTGGGCGAAACCATGAAGGAGATCTTTCGGGATTCTTGTAGCCGACGATTGAAAGGTAAGCATGGCATATCATTCCGCCAAGGGCCACTTTTATAGGTTTTATGTAATAAAGCCAAGTCTAACTTAAGCCATGTAGGGATTTCGACAACTTCAGGAGCAGACAATAGTTTCTGGGATTTGAGATCCAAGGTAAGAAAGTTGTAATATTAGGCCAAAGGCCATGTTACTTTAAAGGATGGCTGATTCTAACAATGGTTTTTAGGGGGAGTTCGACACTGACAAAAGAGGAGTCTCGGGACTCTGATCTATTTCGGTAAGGGTGTTAAGTTATAGATTGAAATTCGTTTAGATCTTATATGTCGATTAATCGGGTTTTGATTAAGTGTTCCTCAATGGATGCGAGTACTAGTGGAGGAGAGAAAGGGGTGGTCCCTACCCCTAGATTCAAGAAGTGCTTAGTTTCTACCGTACGCGATTGGCTACCGGGTTGTGGGCCAGTATCGGAAAGGGATAAGCAGATCGCTATTATCCCTGCTAGCGAAAGTGTTAGTAAGATTGAGAACGTAGTCCTCACTGTTATCAGGTGTGTAGCCCTACACTAATTCCTGATAGATTAGTAGTATTAGTATTAAATATGTGTTAATGGACGTATGAAAAACATGGCTAAGGGTACCATTCAATTGGTACAAAGGCATCTGTGCACGTTACTCTAACTCTCGCTAATAATGCTTATAGGCATTGATATGGAAATATGTGTAATTTTGTTATGACTTTGGGGTAAGGTACATTGCATGATATCTGAATAATATGTATGTTGCATGGGCATAATGGGTGAAATGATAAGGGAAGTGTTAGGTGGTTTTACCACATTATCCGGTGACTTATGTCACATATTATGAATCCGTGACTCGTCACATTATCGGTGTCTATGCCACGATTATAAGGGCGATGTGCGTTGATCGCAACGACGCCTTCGAGGTGTGTAGCGGATGGAGGGTTAATTTAGTAATCCCCACGGTGTGATTGGCAGGTACGGGTGGTGTGTAGAGGATGGATATCTAGGTGGGCTCAGGATTGCATTTCATCTTGTGCATAAATGTGAGTAATAATGCTATGACTCGATATGCTATGTTATGGCCTTTTCTGATTAAGGCTATAAATGTTATGGCACATTGAGCCCGTTGACTCACCCTTTGTGGGATAACTTTTGCGTGTGATACTCGATTGAAATAGACCTGGAATTGGCATAGGACTTAGTGGTGGCCATGCTATGCTCAAGATTTTCGGTTTCTTATGATTAAACCGATCACGTTTTCTTATTATGTTTTCGGGATTTATTTGGGTTTTTTTGTTTTGTTGTAATAAGGCCATTACTATTTAACTGTTTTGTGCATGCGTTTTAATTTTTATTCTGATACGACCAACATTAAACAAATGGTTAAACAATTTTTGTAAAACAACTTCAAATGTTTTGAAACCTAAACACCTACGATTTTCAACTTAATGATAAGCTCTAAAACTCGGCATTTATTTTAACTAGTAATTTTTGAAATATGAAGATAACGTTTTTCTACAAACTTCAATAACAACACGGTTTTCAACTTGATCATAACACAAATCTATTTTCTTCAAAACCACCAATTTTTCCAAGATGACAAAACGAGATTTAGCTACGTTTTACTCAAGGAGCATACCAGATCCGGTCAAGGCTTGTGGGCCGGGTTTGGGGTGTTTCAGACAATGTCTGGGACATGGCATCGGCATCGAATAAGGAAGGTCCCGTGTAAGACCATGTCTGGGACATGGATTCAGCACCAAAGGAAGATCTCGTGTAAGACCATGTCTGGAACATGTCATCGACATGTAATAACTTTCTCGTATAAGACAATGTCTAGGACATGGCATTGACATTGAGCTAAGATATCCCATGTAAGACCATATCTGGGCTGTGGCATTGGCATCGTGATACATGTATGATGAGATTGAGTATCCTCTGATATTCCGAGAAGTTTAACGGGAAAAAGAGCTAAGTATGCAAAGATGCTATAGAGATAAACTATACAAGGATGATAATGAGTTCCATTTATGTTAAGGATGATGATGATTTAAGTTTATGTTCAAGTTAGCATAAGTGCTAAATTATGTGCTGAAGTGATACAAGTACCATGAGTAAAATACGAGTTATGAAATCCTTAATATGATATATGATGGGTAAGAATAAGTATGAGTAAGTATGTCAAATTACTTGAGAACTTGTGTTGCTATTGTCCTATGATAAATGGATTTTACTACGAGTATTTATGTTGCTATATTAATTCATGCAAACTTACTAAGCTATATGCTTACCCTCTCTTTTCCCTTTTCCTTGTAGTATCGCTAAGCTAGCTCGGGGATTGTCGAATATCGAAGCTCGGATCACACTATTAATCATTCGTTTGTTATAGTAAAGTTGATTTATTTTGGGTATGGCGTGTATAGGAACTTGGTCATTTTGCATTATGTCATATTTGAGAGCCAAAGTATTAGCTACTAATGTTATACACTCATTTTGTATATGGTCATTGGGAATTGGCAAATATTTGTTAAGTTTCATTTTTTAATGATGATGAGTTTTATGAAGGGAAAGTTTATGCAAATGATGAGGTAAAATGTGAAGTGTTTGAATGATGATTAGTGGTTCATTATAAGGTATTATTGTCTTATCATGTATTGCTTGATGTGAGACGGCCCAGGTTGTTTCGAGTCATTCACGAGTTTGCCCGATTATGGACGAGGAGTAGTTGAGTCTTCAGGAAAATGGAGAAATTTGGCTAAATATGCGGAAGCTTTTCAGAATGGGTTAAGAAATTTAGATAAGGGTGTAGATAGGTTCGGCTATGGTAAGAAACAAAGAAGGATGGTGTTTTTAGATGGCTCAGTTAAGACTAAAATAAAGATAGATAAGTTTGAATAATTTGGTTGATATGGAAAATGGACTTAAACGTCAGAAACAATTTAACACTAAGAAGTGTCACCCCGGTTTCTATATTGTTTAAGGTTGGATTTGAGAAATAGATATTAGGTCGAATGCCACACCAAATTCGGTGATAAGTTTAAAAGAGTTCGAATGATGCCACTAGCTCGCTAGATAAGTCAAGTCGAGACTCGTACGAAAATAGTGAGGAGATAACTCACTCTTGAAAAAATGTTCATTCAACGATTGGCTAAAATTCCATTTACAATGGAAAACTAAAAATATTTATAGTGTTCAGCTAGGTAGCCGAATAGCCTAATTAGAAGCCAAATAGCTAAGTAAAACTAATCTAGAATAAGCTAGAAATTCCAGAATTAAAGCCTTAATTTGCTGTGGCTGAATTCAGCTGAACGGAAGTTCATTGGACAGTTTCTAGAAGGCTGAATGTACTTGGAGCATTTTGCAAGGTGCATGGCAGCAGCTAGGTTCGGCCTAGGCTTCATTGAACTCATTAAATTGATCTCTTTTGGCTGAAGAGTGACCACCATTTAAGGTTGAAGATGAGCAGCCTTTTAGGTCTGAATGGCTGGCCATGAAGAGTCTTGTGTGTGTGAACATGTCAGCCGAATGGATATTGATGTGAACACCAAGTGGGAACGCATGGCTGCTGCCTTGGGAAGACATTCGGCCAACTTTGGGGAAATCAATGTGCAGCTATTCCTTGGCTGAATAGGGGCATGGAGAAGTGAAATAATTAGCTGAACATTCATTGAAGAACCGTGCATGCATCGCCACATTCATTGAATCCATCAAGCATGCACCTAGCTTAATTACACTCTCATGTTCTACTGCACCTATTAAACACAAAGAAACATATTAAATCAAGCTAATTTCAGCTGAGCACATTTAAACCATAATTTGGACACATTAATTGATACTTAGACAGTTAAATAAAAACTTTCTAGGACACATTGACAATTGGCTAGTACTAGGACAACGTAAAAACATGTTATAATTCAAGATAGATTTATTTAGCTTAAGACACCTTAAATTTTTCTATGACCAGCACTTAGAACATATTAATGAGTTGTTAAATTTTAACTAATGGAATAATTAATTTATTCAAAATATTAATTTAAAATCTGGAAATTAATAAATTAACTCATTGAGCTAGAACGAGCTCATTTGAGCTGAACCCACCAAAGTGCACGGATGGCTCAAATTTTGAACCGAGCTGGCACTTCGCCCTTGGGGTGAATTTTATTCTAGAATTGGCTCGTAAGGGCTGCAACGACCTCATTCATTAATTTGGCCCAAGCTCGAGTTATAGGACCATTGGGACGGTTGAGAGAATCTGAATACAATTCTTTGGCTGCCCCGGGTATGCTTACATCATCCCCCCTCTTCAAAGCGACTTGTCCTCAAGTCGAGTTGCTTGGTCACCTCGAGTCTTACCATCTCTTTCGGCTTGCTCAAGGCAGGTGGGGCGAATTGTAACACCCCAAACCCGGTCAATATATTACGACCAAATCTGGTATGTTACAGGAAAGGAAATTTTGGAAATTCTAACTAAACATTGTAATTTGGACAAACTTCCTAAATAGCGTTTCATCTTGAAAATAATTTAAAATCTCGTTCATAAGTTTCTCACCAAATCAATATTAGATTGAACTAGAAACCGTAAAAAAATATTTTTATTTTTTGAAAGCCAAATTTGAGGGATTTCATAAGCATGTCAGCTGAAAACAGTGTTGTGGTTTAATTAAAATCTCCGAATCATTTAATTATTTTGCATGTTATCCTTTGTTAACATCTTTTAAGAAAAAGAAACGATGGTTTGTGTTTTTATTTTAGAAAACTCCATATTTGGTGCATCATAAAATACGTATTAACAATATTAAAGTAAATCCCAAATTTAAAGTTGTAGTGGCCTTATTACATAACAAAATCCCAATTAAAAATAGGTTTAGATAAAGAAAATGAATTTACTAGAAAACGTTGCATGGCCACCTCAAGTCCGCTTGGCCCCACATCCGTGAGCTAGGGATTACCTAAAAAATTTAGCAGAGGGGTGAGTCACCAAGACTCAGTGTGTAAATCCTCTTATAATGCAATCTGGGCCTCAAGCCCCCCAGATGCTCATTGGGCCTTAGCCCATGCAATATAGCATATTAAGCTTGTATGCAATGCAACCCAACCCAACCTAGTCCTCCACCTTCTAGGTCTCTTGAATCGGCTAAACACCCGTGGCATTAAGCCACCATGGTCCTAGACCACTTGTGACAGAGTCACAGAATATATAAACATGGGGCCAACCCACTGTGGTCCCAGACCATTGTGACGATCTCTGATAAATATACGTGGGGCCAACCTGCTGTGGTCCCAGACCACTGAGACAAGTCACTGATAATCATATTTATACATGGTTTCAACCACAGTGGTCCTTGACCACTTGTGATAGAGTCACAGAATCACACTTCCCCTTTTAATCATATCCCCAGCCCATTCAACATTTAAACATATTGAGATGAATGCACACATACTTTCAATGTACAACGGACAACTAATTTATACAACATACATTCAAAAGTAAAATCATAGCGAAACTTACTGGTGTCTCCATCCGTACCCGTAATGGTATCTCGACTATCAACACAGTCGTTCGGCTCTCAGCCAATAGAGTTAATAACGTAAATTAATAAGTAAAGTGTGAGCATTACACACCTGATTATGCATAAGACTAGACCCTCTACGTCGTCGCTCTCACTAGAAGAAACAACCACGATTTGTCTAGCCCAGGTAGATGTCATCTCCCTACCACAGCTTGGTAGAAAGTCTCGAACTGTTGACACAACACGTCGTTTAAATTTAGGAGCAAAGACTATGAGTCCACCCTTCCTTAGTTTAACTGGCACATACATCCATGAATAGACTTTATCATAGGTTAGAGAGAAACATCGTTTGTCTAACAAGAGAATCGATTACGATAAACTACAACCGATAAGGGATATAATAGCCAAGAACCAAAAAAATTGACCCTTGCCTTAAAACCCGAATAGAAAGGTGAGATTCAGTAGCAAATAGATCTTAAGGCTTCTGACTTCAGGACATTCGACTACTTGGGTTTCCCCGGAGTAAGCGTTCCAAAATGAGAGAGAAGAGAAAGGATTAGCCGAAACCTACCCATCAAAACAAAATAGCCATTCGGCTATGGCCACACAGAATCGAAAAAGAATGAGAAAGAAAGGAGAGAGTCTCCCTTACCTTGCACAAATAGAACTCAATTGAAGAGGAGGCTTTTGGCAAACCACAGGGATGCTTTCAGATATTCAGCTAGAAGAGAAAAGTAGAGGAGAAGAGAGTTTCGACTTCTAAAAAGAAAGAAAGAATGAAAGAGATGAAATAGAAGAGAGCGAACAATTTGGCTAAAGAAAAGTGAATTAGAAGAAGGTTCGGCTAAAGAAATAAAAAAAGTAGAAGAGAAAAGATGAAGAGTTAGGGAGTAGAAGAGGATTCAGCCACACAATGCACAAGAGAAAGATGAAACGAAAATGATATGTTAGCTAGTGATTTTGGCAAGGAGAATGGAACTCAAAAGAAGCAAATGGATGAAAGGGAGAAAAGAAAAGAAATGCTCAAAAGGAAGTAGTAGGAACCGTGCAACACAGAGGACCCGAAATGACTTAAGATGAAAGCCTAAAATATCGATGAAGAAAACTAAGACTCCCAAACACACCAAAATAGCAAGCGATTTTACTAACAAGCCAAACGCCACACACAAAAACATAAAATGCAACTAATTTCAAATGCTTTGACTCTTTCAACAAACCCCCTAATTCTAGGATGTTCCCTTGTGCCACTCCCTTGCTCCTTAAGTTCTACTCCACCACACCCCTTAAAGAAATTTCTTAAGACCTTCTTCAACATCCTTGAAATTCACCGATCAAAGGAGGTGAGAGTATTAAAGAAATTTCGCTTGAAATCACATCCTCATCTGCTGCCCACGTGGCTTCTTCTTACCATGATTTTGCCATAAAACTTTGACCAATGGGACCGACTTCCTTCTCAACACCTTAACATCCCGATCTAAGATTTGCACTGGCTCCTCTTCAAAAGATGGATCCGAACGGTAGTGTCTTAACATCGAGACATGAAATACATCATGCATCTGTCTCAATTCTGGAGGTAATTCAAGCTGATACGCTACTGGTCCCACACGTTTCAACACCGGTAAGGCCCGATGAACCTGGGACTCAACTTGCCTTTCTGTCCAAATCTTAGGACCTTCTTCCAGGGTGAAACTTTTGAAAAACCCAATCACCCACTGAAAATTCTTTTTCCTTACGCTTCAGATCTGGATAAGATTTTTGCCTGTCGAAAGCTTCCTTCAACCGAGTCTGAATCAACTTAACCTTTTCCTCTGCTTCTAAAACCAACTCCGGACCCAACAACTATCGCTCACCTAACTCTGTCCAGTAGGTAGGAGTATGACACTTACGACCATACAACGCTTCATAGGTTTGTGGCAAATTCTGGATACTTGATTGATAGCTATTATTGTATGCGAATTCTGCCAATGGTAGAAAATCTTCCCAACTACCCCTGAAGTCAATCACATAGCCCTTTAGCATGTCTTCCAAAATTTGAATTACCCTTTCTGACTAACCACCAGTTTGTGGATGAAACGCTGTGCTGAAATCCAGTCTTGTACCTAAAGCTTGATGTAATGCCTTCCAGAATCGTGATGTAAACCTAGGGTCTCTGTCTGATATGATCGACACTGGTACCCCATGTAACCTGACAATCTATGCTTTGTACAGCTTAGCTAGCTTCTACAACGAGTAGTCGACACAAACGGGTATGAAGTGAGCAGACTTCGTCAACCAATCGACAACGACCCACACCGAATCCTTCCTAGTAGACGTAAAAGGTAGCCCACTAACAAAGTCCATCATTATCCTCTCCTACATCCAAAGTGGAATCTTCACTGACTATAGGAACCACGAAGGCAACTGATGTTTCGCCTTCACCTGCTGACACGTCAAGCACTTACTCACATACTCGGTAACTTCTTGCTTCAGACCTGGCCACTAAAACTATTCACGCAAATCTTGATACATTTTACTCCCACCGGGATGCATAGCATAAGGACTACTATGCGCTTCCTGTAGAATCCTCTGTCTCAACTCGAAATCCTTCGGCATACAAGCCTTCCCATGAAAGCACAATACCCCATCACTGTTCAAACTGAAATCTTCTGTCTTACCCCCTTCTCCTTGCTGAAATCTAGAACTCAATGATTCATCTGACAACTACTTCTCTTTAATCTGGCTTACCCATGAAGGCTTCACTTGAAGTCTAACAAGCTTCCATCATCATACAAGCTGAGATGAGCAAACATTGCTCTCAAATCAGATATCACTTTATGGCTCAATGCATCCGCCACTACGTTAGCTTTACCTGGGTGATATTCAATCGAGCAATCATAATCTTTCAACAATTTAGTCCACCTCCGCTGCCTTAAATTCAACTCCTTCTGGGTAAGGAGATATTTTAGGCTCTTGTGGTCGGTGTAGATAATCGACTTCTCCCTATACAAATAGTAGCTCCAAATCTTCAGAGCAAACACTACCGCAGCTAACTCCAAATCATGAGTGGGGTAGTTCACTTCATGTGGTCTCAATTGTCGAGATGCATACGCTACCACTTTCCCCTCTTGCATCAACACCCATCCCAACACTATGTGCGACGCATCACAATAGACGACAAACTCTTTTCCAGTCTCAGGCTGAATCAACGCCAGTGCCTCCGTCAAAATTTTCTTCAGTTTCTCAAAGCTTTCTGCTACTTATCTGTCCCGACAAATGGTACCCCTTTTCATAATAACTTGGTTAAAAGTGAAGTGATTAATGAGAATCCCTCAACAAACCTTCTGCAGTACCCAGCCAAACCAAGAAAACTTCGAACTTTCGCCATAGACTTAGGCGGTTTCCAGACCAACACAGCTTTAATCTTTCGGGGATCAACCCTAATCCCCTCGGTAGACACAACATGCCCCAGAAAGGTAACTTCCCTCAACCAAAATTCACATTTACTGAATTTGGCATACAGTTGCTTTTCTCTCAAAATCTGTAGAAAAATCCGAAGATGCGAATCATGCTCCACTTTCGTCTTTGAATATACCAAGATAACATCTATGAATACTACGATGAACCAATCCAAGTAAGGTTGGAATACAGTTCATCATATCCATAAATGCAGCTGGTGCATTCGTCAACCCAAGCGGCATCACTAAGAACTCGTAGTGTCCATAACGAGTTCGAAAAGTAGTCTTATGGATATCTTTCTCCTTGACCTTAAGATGATGAAAACCTGACCTCAAGTCTATCTTGAGAAGACCAAAGCGACTCACAGCTGATCGAACAGATCGTCAATCCTTGGCAACGGGTACTTGTTCTTAATCGTCAACTTGTTCAATTGCCTATAGTCAATGCACATCCGCATCGACCCATCCTTTTTTCTTAACGAACAACACCGGCGCTCGGAGACACACTTGGTCGGATAAAACCACAATCCAACAATTCCTGAATCTGGGCTTTAAGCTCCACCAACTCCTTCGGTGCCATTCTATATGGGGCAATGGACACCGGAGCTATTCCCGAAAGAAGATCAATACCAAACTCTACCTCGCGATCTGGAGGTAACCCTAGAAGCTCTTCTGGAAAAACATCTAAGAACACTTTCACTATTCTAACATCTCCTATAGACAACTTCTTGGCTTCCAAAGCATAAACGAAAGTTAGGAAAGCCTCACACCCTTTCCGTGCCATCCTTTTGACCTTCAAAGTAGACACCACATTAGACAGATAATTACTTCTTTCCCCTATTACTAGCACCTCTTTATCTTTAAGAGTTTTCAACACCATGTGCTTAGCAGCACAAGCCAAGTTTGCTCGATACTTAACTAACCAGTCCATGCCTAAGATCAGATCGAACTCACCGAACGACAATTCCATCAAGTCAGCCAAGAAGACTATCCCCTGAACTTTTAAAGGCACATCCCTAAAAATTCTGTTTACCACTACAGATTGTCCTAAAGGGCTAATCACAGTTATCTCCGTAGAAGCAATCTCAAATTCTATGTTCAAAGTGCCAGACACAGTACTAGCAACATACAAATGTGTAGACCCAATATCTATCAGTGTTGTAAAGGGCAAACCAAAAATAAGGAACGTACCAGTTATGATGTCTAGTGCGTTGCCTTCCTCTCGGCATCTAGCTGCATAAACTAACCCAAGCTGTCTTGCATCTATATTCTCAGCACCTCTGCCCGGTGCTCTGCGTCCTCGGCCAAAACCATTTCCTCCCCTGGCTAGACCTCGACCTTTCAATGGTCACGACCACCTCTTCCAAACTGCATAACCCCCTCAACTAACCGGCCGGTACCTGTTTGGCTCCTGTGGATAGTCCCTTACCAAATGGTCTACTGATCCACACCTATAACATCCTTTACTTCTTTTCCAACACTCCACGCATGATAATTCCCACATCTGGCACAATGCTAAGACTGACCAATAGCAATAGGCTTTGCAACCCGACTCGACCCATCAAACCTAGGCCTCTTCTGAAAATCCCAGTAGATCCCGACGACCCAAAATTCCTTTTATTCCTACCCATGTCTCTGTCCTGATTCTGCCCTTCAGACCGCTTCACCTTTTCGACTATCTTAGCATTCTCAACTAGAATAACAAATTCTCTTTCCCATTGCGGAGCTATCAGTACTCACAACTCACCCCTCAGACCATCTTCAAATCGAACACAATGCTCGTGATTTGTTGTAGCAATACCTCGAGCATAACTACTTAACCGTGAGAATTTTGCCTCATATTCTGCCACTGACTTATTCCCTTGGACCAAGTTTAGAAATGCCTTCCTTTGAGTGTCCACATAACTTGACCCAACACACTTTCCTTGAAACGCTGACTTAAAGAAGTCCTATGTAATACGGTCCACTAATGTACCATCTCTTACCGTGAGCCACGACTGGTATGCCTCATCTCGAAGAAGGGACACAACTCCTTTCAGCTTTTCTTCTACGGTACAATCAAGATCATCCATAATTCACTCAACTGCTTCCAACCATTACTCAGCTACGTTAGGACCCACACCAAAAATGCCCCTAAACATCTCAGCCCCATTAGCTCGGAGTCGCTCAGAAATAGATTTTGAGCTACTGATCTCGTGCTTGCTCTAGCAACCCGCTTCAAAACATGTAACATAGCTTGAGACATAGCATCGTCTCCACCAATTTGGTCTTGGAATCCTGCTTCGCTACTGGTGATGCTGGCTCTTCACCCTCCGGTCCATGCCCTGATTTTGAGGGTTCAGCCTCAACACCCCGGCCTCTACCACGGCCATGCATACCACGTCCACATCCTCTAGCACTCATGATTATGAATTTGACTTAATCTGATTAAAACTTTATGAGTTAGTATTTCTTTCACTGTTTATTACCGAAAAGTCTTATGAAAATAGCATTAGAAGTAGTTTTTTCGCAAGAAACATTTCTAAGGGTTTCCATTTCTAGAGTTGTATTTCCTAAAGCTATCTATCATAATATTTCATAAGAATTCAGGCAGCATTTAGAAAACTTACAGTACAGATTGGTGCCGGAGACTCGGGTACCATGCTTCCAAAAAAACATATATTTTTAAACTATTTTCTAAACCAACTTTTGAAAATATTTTGAACCCCAAACCCACAGCTGAGTTTTGCAACCTAGGCTGTGATACCAAAATTGTAACACCCCAAACCGGTCAATACGTTACGACCAAATCTGGTATGTTACAGGAAAGGAAATTTGAAAATTCTAACTAAACATTGTAATTTGGACAAACTTCCTAAATAGTGTTTTCATCTTGAAAATAATTTAAAATCTCGTTCAAAAGTTTCTTACCAAATCCATATTAGATTGAACTAGAAACCGTAAAAATTTATTTTTATTTTTTGAAAGCTGAATTTGAGGGATTCCATAAGCACGTCAATTGAAAGCAATGTTGTGGCTTAATTAAAATCTCCGAATCATTTAATTATCCGCATGTTATCCTTTGTTAACATCTTTTTGGAAAAAGAAATGATGGTTTGTGTTTTTCTTTTAGAAAACTCCATATTTGGTGCATCATAAAATACGTGTTAATAATATTAAAGTAAATCCCAAATTTAAAATTGTAGTGGCCTTATTACATAACAAAATCCCAATTAAAAATAGGTTTAGATAAAGAAAATGAATTTACTAGAAAACATTGCATGGCCACCTCAAGTCCACCTCGGCCCCACATCCGCGAGCTAGGGGTTACCTGCAAAATTCAGCTGAGGGGTGAGTCACCAAGACTCAGTGTGTAAATCCGCCTATAACGCAATATAGGCCTCAAGCCCTCCAAATGCTCAATGGGCCTTAGCCCACGCAATATAGCATATTAAGCATGTATGCAATGCAACCCAACCCAACCTAGTTTTCCACCATCGAGGTCTCCTGAATCGGCTAAACACCCGTGGCATTAAGCCACCGTTGTCCCAAACCACTATGGTCCCGGACCATTTGTGATAGAGTCACAAAATATATAAACGTGTGCCCAACCCACTGTGGTCCCAGACCATTATGATGATCTCTGATAAATATACGTGAGGCCAACCCACTGTGGTCCTAGACCACTGAGACAAGTCACTTATAACCATATTTATATGTGGTTTCAACCATCGTGGTCCCAGACCACTTATGACAGAGTCACATAATCATACTTCCCCTTTTAATCATATCCCCGACCCATACAACATTGAAACATACTGAGATGAATGCAAACATACTTTCAATGTAGAATGGATAATTAATTTATACAACATACATTTGAAAGTAAAATCATAGCCAAACTTACCCGGTGTCTCCATCCTTACCCGCAAGGGTATCTTGACTATCAATACAGTCATTCGGCTCTCAGCTAATAGAGTTAATAACGTAAATTAATAAGTAAAGTGTGAGCATTACACACCTGATTACGCGTAAGACTAGACTCTCTACGTCGACGCTTTCACTAGAAGAAACAACCACGATTTGTCTATCCTAGGTAGATGTCGGCTCCCTACCGTAGCCTGGCGGAAAGTCTCAAACTGCCGACATAGCACGTCATTTAAATTTAGGAGAAGAGACTACGAGTCCACTCCCCTCTTTAGTTTGACTGGCACTTACATCCATGAATAGACTTGATTAAAGGTCAGAGAGAAACATCGTTTGTCTAGCCAGAGAAACGATTATGGTAGACTATAACCAATAAGGGATATAATAGCCAAGAATCGAAAAGAAGTGACCCTTACCTTAAAACCCAAATGGAAATGTGAGATTCGGCAGCTCAATGATCTCTATGCTTCGGAATTTAGCACATTCAGCTACTGGGGTTTCCCTGGAGTAAGCATTCCAAAATGAGAGAGAAGAGAAAGGATTAGTTGAAACCTACCCATCAAAACAAAATAGCCATTCAGCTATGGCCACACAAAATCGAAAAAGAATGAGAAAGAAAATAGAAAGTCTCTCTTACCTTGCACAAATAGAACCCGATTGAAGAGGAGGCTTTCGGCAAACCACAGGGATGCTTTCAGATATTCGGCTAGAAGAGAAAAGTAGAGGAGAAGAGAGTTTTGGCTTCTGAAAAGAAAGAAAGAATGAAAGTGATGAAATATAAGAGAGCCAACAATTCGCCTAAAGAAAAGTGAATTAGAAGAAGGTTCGGCTAAAGAAATAAAAGAAATAGAAGAGAAAAGTTGAAGAGTTAAGGAGTAGATGAGGATTCGGTGACACAATGCACGAGAGAAAGATGAAATGAAAAGGATATGGTCGCTAATTATTTTGGCAAGGAGAATGGAACTCAAAAGAAGCAAATGGATAAAAGGGAGAAAAGAAATAGCCAAAAGGAAATAGTAGAAACTGCAACATAGAGGACCCGAAATGACTTAAGATGAAAGCCTAAAATATGATCTATACATAGTGTTCCAACTTGATGACGTTGGCTATTTCTTGGTTCAGTCCAACCAGAAATTGCACCTTGGTTGCCTCGCGGTCTTCTTGTACATCTGTGCATATCATTGCAACTTTCATTTCTTTATAGTAGTCCTCTACTCTTCTCGCCCCTTAGGTGAGATTTTGTAGTTTTTGATACAACTCTCGGTGGTAGTACGAATGGATGAATCATTGTTGCATCATGACTTTCATCTCGGTCCAAGTGTTGATTAGATGCTCATCATTTCATCTTCATCTAGTTGTAAGGTGGTCCCACCATATCATTGAAAATTTGGAGAACTCGATAGTGGCTAACTTGACCTTATTGGCCTTAGAATAATTATGGCATTCAAATACAAGCTCAATCTTTTTTTCCCACTCGAGGTAGGCTTCAAGATTTGATCAGCCTTGGAACGGAGGGATTGATAACTTAATGCTCTTCAAATCATCATCGAACCTTTCTTGGTCTCATTGGCCTTGGGTGCGTGGGCCTCACCTTCGCACGCTCTCATTGGAGCCTTGATCGCTTTCGTGATCACTTGGCTCGGAAGATTCTTCATTTTGGTCGAGTTGCTATCCTTAGTTTCTTGGAGGGCTTAAGGGAGTTCTTTTTCGTTGGGCTCGTCCTTCCACACAATCAAGTTGATCTTGCATTGGTCCCAATCTTCGGTCCAACAATCATCCGACTTCTCGTAGTAAAGTTTATAGATTCAAATCTGGGACATTTAGAACAGGTTGTCTTTCTGCCATATTCTTTTGAGACTATGAGACATGTAAAATTTAAAACCTCACTACAAAAGATCACAAGATCACTCACAAAGAAAAATAAATGCACTACACTAGTGTTTCACTTATTGAAGGATTTTATGCTCTCTAATGCACTCACCACTCGTGCCTTTTTCCACTCTTTTTGCTCTCGTAAATTTATATTTTGTCCCTTTAGAACTATTTGCGGCTTAGAGGGTCTGCTTCAAAATGGGTGCAAGGATAAATGTTATGGTGTAGGGTAGGCTAAAACAAAATAATATCGGGTAAGTGTATGGCATTTGGGGGTAGAATAAATAATGGTAAAGAGAAGAACTTGATGATCGGAAGAAGAGATTATACAAAATAACTTGCAAACTTTCACTTCTTTTTTTATACTTTTCATATTTTTTTTTTTTAAATACTTCAAATGCAAATGCTGAAATACATGAAAAATTAAATACAACTTCTCCTTTTTTTTTAAATTTATTTTTTCACGTTACGAACCTACTTCCGGGATTACTTCGTATGTCGACTCTCCTCATTTTGCAAGCTCTGATACCAAATGATGTGAGACAGATCGGGTTGACTCGAGTCATTCATGGGTTTGCCCGATCGTCGACGAGGAGTAGTTGAATCTTCTAGAAAATGGAGAAATTTGGCTAAGTATGCGGAAGCTTTTTAGAAAGGGTTAAGAAAAATATATAAGGGTGAAGATAGGTTCGGCTATGGTAAGAAATAAAGAAGGATGGTGTTCTTAGATGGCTCGAGTTAAGAATAACATAAAGATAGATAAGTTTGGATAATTTGCTCGATATGGAAAATAGACTTAAACGTCAGAAATGATTCAACACTAAGAAGTGTCACCCTAGTTTCTATATTGTTTAAGGTGGATTTGTGAAGTAGATATTAGGTCAAATGCCACACAGAATTCAGTGATAAGTTCAAAAGAGTTCGAATGACACCACTAGCTCACTAGATAAGTCAAGTCGAGACTTGTACGAAAATAGAGAGGAGATAACTAGCTCTTGAACAAATGTTCATTCAATGATTGGCTAGAAGTCCTTTTATAATGGAAAACAACAAATATTTATAGTGTTCAGCTAGGTAGCTGAATGGCCTAATTAGAAGCTTAATAGCTAAGTAAAACTAAACTAGAATAAGCTAGAAAATTCTAGAATTAAAGCCTTAATTTGTTGTGGTTGAATTCAGCTGAATGGAAGCTCATTAGAAGGTTTCTTGAAGGCTGAATGTACTTGGAGCATTTTACAAGGTGCATGGTAGCAACTAGGTTCGACCTAGGATTAATTGAACTCATTAAATTCCTCTCTTTTGGATGAAGAGTTACCATCATTTAAGGTTGAAGATTAGCAGCCTTTTAGGTGTGAATGGCAATCCATAAAGAGTCTTGTGTTTGAACATGTAACACACCAAACCCGGTCTAAACGTTACGACTGAATCTGGCGTGTCACTGGGAAGAAAATGTTTTACAAACTATTTTGTTGTCTTGACTTGAAAGAAAACTCTTGGTGTAGTTAAGAAAAATGTGGTTGAATTTGGTGTATCGTTAAAACATTTTGGAACTTAATTTTTGCGTGTCTGAACTACCTTGTTGTTTATCATTCATTCGAGGTATATCTTTAGAAACTCAGAAAAAAATTTATCTTAAGTTTATAAAAACGTTCATATCACAAATTACTTGGCTTGCCATTTTCGTATAATAATAGTTTAAGGAAAGAAAAGAAAGAAAGAAAGAAAAATAACAAAATCCCAAAATAAAGTTTAAGTGGCCTTATTACAAGAACCGAAATCCAAAACTTAAAGTAAATAAAAACCAAATTAAAACTAAGTAGTCAAGGATGGCCACCACGAGTCCACTTCGGCTCCAAATCCATGATCTAAGCATTATCTGCAAAATGTAATGGAAGGGGTGAGTCACCGAGACTCAGTGTGTAAATCCCCATCCCAAAAGAGTTAAGCTCATACACAGATTCATATGATATTATGCAAGTCACACAACCCATCCATCCTAGATTCCATCCGAGATTTCCATATCTACCCCTTGTGGCACCTAGCCACTAGTGGTACCTAACTACTGGTAATCGAAGTTACGATATTCATGAGTGGGGCCAACCCACTTGTGGTACCTAACCATTGGTAACGATCCCTTAAATCGATATGTGGGGTCAACCCACTGTGGAACCTAACCACTGGGACGAATCACAATATCAAGTATGTGTGGTACCTAACCATTGATGGTTCCAAACCAATGAGACTTAGTCACAGATTAATAATATATGGGGCCAACCCACGTGTGGTACCTAACCACTGGTGACAGTCTGATAATTCATGCCTTCCCCCTCCTCTCATCATACCCATATTTCATGCTTGATACATAAAAACATAACATGGCACACACACATGTTTCACATAGTTAAAGCACGTTATTTACCATAAGGGACTTACCCGTAGTCCTTGCTTATACCCATAATGTTTCCCACTATTATTTCGCTTTTGACAAAGACAATATTTAGTACAACAACATATAAAGTGTGTAAGAGTTACACATCTGACACTCGCACTATCGTACTCTCGGCTTTAGCACTATCGTCACTTGAGTCTACCACTATCTGCCAACGATCCTGCTCCAATGCCGGCCCATAACCCGGTGGCCAATCTCGCACTTCTGATACTGCTCTCTTTTTATACATAGGGGCTGGGTTTATAGATCCAACCCTTCTTGTTGTTTGGCTGACATTCGAGACCATGAACACACCTTGATCATTAAATCGAATTTAAAAGATAAGATCCATTCTAAGAGATACGCATAGCACGTAAATCGAGACCCTTACCTAGGTTGTCAAATCCCAAAAATCCTCAAGAAAATGTCACCACCCTACCTTGACTTTCCTCACAGTTCGGCACGGGAGATCACAGCGAAAAAGATTCGATTTTTAAAAATAGAAGTGAAACCTAATGAGATTCTCAGAGAAGTGATTCGGGATAGAAACTGGATGAGAAAGAGAGGAATAACAAAGAAGAGAACCACGAAGAACTTACCAATCTTGAGATGGTGATTCGGCTATGGGGTATCTTTAGGGAAAAAGAGGCTAAATCCTTGAAGGTTTCGGCTATAGGAGAAGAAAGTATGGACAAGGGTATTTGGCTTTGAATAAAAAGAATGAAGAGAAGAAGAAAGTGATGGAGAGTTGTGGCAAAGAACCCACAAGAGAGAAAAGAATTACGGCTTGAAGAGAAAAGTTGAAAAGAAAGAAAAAGATGAATAAGTGATCTCTTGCCCACCAATTTCGGCATAATCAGCCCCTTCCCCCCAGAGTTTGATTTTTTGGCCAACTCTGCCATCACCTGATAGCTTTTATCGCACTTGTTATCTTGATCTCTATCCTGCCTTCCTATTATCAGCATTTAATCAAAATAAAAGATTTAAATCCCTTATTTTGGTAGCTAGTGTGCTGTCCACCATTCCACCCTTGGAGTGCCGAATTTTAGCCCAAAAGCATGGACTCCAAGCAGCCAACTTAAGCCCAATCCTTCCCTTAAATGACGCCGCCCACTTGATCCCTTATAGCACCACTATATTTTTGGGCCACAAGCCCACCTTGCAAATTAAACACAAATACCCACCTTAATTATGTCCTATAGCTCTTTATTAGAAAAATAACCCAGGTCCCAACCCAAATCTGAGCCCAATTCACACCTCTAAATCTCAAGCTAACACGACGACACACAAAATGCATGAACCACCTAATCGGGATGTTATAGTTCTACCCCTAAAAATAAATTTTGGCCTCAAATTTACACGATCAAAAGAGTTGAGAATATCATTGCATCGCATAACATCCTCCGGCTCCCATGTCGCTTCTTCTGATCCATGGTTCTGCCATAATACCTTCACCAAAGGGACTGATTTCCTAGCAATACTTTGACATCTCGATCTAGGATCTGCACTGGTTTCTCCTCAAAAGAGAAGTCTGGGTTCACCTTAATTTCCTCTACCGGCACAACATGAGACAATCCGAGCGATAGCATCTAAGCATGGAAAATGAAACACATTATGGATTTGACTCAATTCTGGTGGCAGTTTAAGCTGATAAGCTACTGGTCCCACTCGCTTTAACACCCGATAAGACCCGATAAACCTAGGGCTCAGCTTGCCCTTCCGGCCAAATCTCAGTACTTTCTTCCATGGCGATACCTTCAGGAAAACCATGTCACCCTTTGCAAATTCTATATCCTTCCATTTAAGATCGGCATAGGACTTTTGCCTGTCCAAAGCTTCCTTCATACGATCTCGAATCAGCCTAACCTTCTCTTTTGTTTCAGCCACCAACTCTAGACCTAACAACTGTCCTTCTCCCAACTCCGTCCAACACGTAGGGGTACGGCACTTCCGACCATATAATGCTTCATAAGGTGCCATCCGGATACTTGCCTAGTAACTATTGTTGTATGCGAACTCTTCCAACGGCAAATATTCTTCCCAACTACCTCTAAAATCCAAAACACAACCCCTTAGTATATCCTCCAAGACCTGAATTACCCTCTCTGACTGTCCATCCGACTAGGGATGAAATGCCGTACTGAAATCCAACTTTGTTCCCAAGGCCTGGTACAACGCCTTCCAAAACCTCAACGTGAACCTAGGGTCCCTGTCTGAGATAATCGACACGGCACCCCATGTAACCTCACAATTTCTGCCACATATAACTTAGCTAACCTCTGGAGAGAGTAATCAACACGAATTGGTATAAAATGTGCCGACTTTGTTAAACGGCCAATGATCACCCAAATCGAGTCCTTCTTAGTAGGCATGAGGGGTAGACCACTAACAAAATCAATCGTGATCCTTTCCCATTTCCATTCAAGAATCTTTATCGCTTGTAATAATCCCGAGGGTAACTGATGTTCAGCCTTAACCTATTGACACATCAAACACCCACCCACAAATTTAGTTACATCTCGCTAAAGGCCCAGCCACCAGAACTGCTCTCACAAATCTCGGTACCTCCAGGATGCATAGCGTATGGACTATTATGAGCCTCCTAAAGAATCTTCTGCCTTAACTTCACGCCGTTAGGCATGCAAAATTTCCCTTGAAAACACAGCACTCCATCGCTGCTCAGGCTATGCCCCTCCAATCTGCCGTTCCACACTTTTAAACACAGAGCGTTTAAGACTTTATCCACCAGTTGTTTTTCCTTAACCTGGTTTACCCACGTTGGCTTCACTTGCAGTTCCGCTAACATACTTTTGTCATCATACAGACCAAGGTGGGCAAACATGGCTCTTAGATCTGCCACCACCTTTCGACTCAAGGTGTTAGCTACCACATTAGCCTTTCTCGGATGGTACTCAATCGAGCAATCATAATCCTTCAACAGCTCGATCCACCTCCTCTGCCTTAAATTCAATTCCTTCTGAGTGAGGAGGTATTTCAAGTTCTTATGGTCTGTGTACACAATAGACATCTCTCTATACAAGTAATGTCTCCAAATCTTTAAGGCAAACATCACTGCAGCCAATTCCAAATCATGCATTGGGTAATTCCTCTCGTGAGGTCTCAATTGCCGGAAGCATACGCTACTACCTTCCCTTATTGCATTAGCAGACATCATAACCCTGTGTGCAACACATCACAATAAACCGTAAACTCTTTCCCTACTTCAGGTTGAATCAGTACAGAAGCTTTCGTCGAAATCTTCTTTAGCTTCTCAAAACTCTCTTGTTGCTTGTCTAACCACACAAACGAAACTCCTTTCCTTAGCAATTTAGTTAACGACATTGCAATCAAAGAAAATCCTTCTACAAACCTTTTGTAATATCCTGCTAGACCTAGAAAACTCCGAATCTCTGCCACAGACTTCGGTGGTTTCCAGTCCAATATAGCTTCAATCTTCCGGGGATCCACTCTAATCCTCTCTGCTGACACCACGTGACCCAAAAAGGTAACTTCCTTCAACCAAAAATTGAACTTACTAAACTTAGCGAACAACTGCTTTTCTCTTAGAACCTACAAAACCACTCGCAGATGTGCGTCGTGCGCCTCCTCCGACTTCGAGTACACCAGAATATCATCGATAAACACTACGACGAACCGACCCAAAAATGGATGGAATACCCGATTCATCATATCCATAAATGTTGTTGGGCGTTAGTCAACCTAAACGGCATCACTAGAAATTTATAGTGATCGTAACGAGTACTAAAAGTCATTTTATGGATATCTGCCTCCTTGACCTTAAGCTGGTGATATCCCGACCTCAAATCTATCTTGGAAAAGACTGAAGCTCCCCTAAGTTGATCGAACAAGTCATCAATCATTTGAAATGGATACTTGTTCTTATTTATCAATTTATTTAACTGTCGGTAATTAATGCACGTTCGCATTGATCCATCCTTCTTCTTAACAAAAAGCACAGGCGCTCCCCAAGGTGATACACTTGGCAGGATAAAACTCTAGTCCAACAATTCCTGAATCTGCGCTTTTAACTCGCACCAACTCCTTCGGCGTTATTCTATAGGGGGCAATAGTTACTGGCGTTGTTCCTGGTAGAAGGTCTATACCAAACTCCACCTCGTGATCCAGAGGCAAACCCGGAAGCTCTTCTGGAAATACATCAGTAAATTCTTTCATCGTTCGGACATTCTCCAAAGCTGATTCCTTAACCTCCAAGGCACAAACATAGACCACAAACGCCTTTCATCCTTTCCTCACCATCTTCTCAGCCTTCAAAGCGGATACCACACTAGATAGGTAGTTCCTTCTCTCACCTATCATCACCACCTCATCACCCATTTGTTCTCAAAGACTATGCGCTTAGTTGCATGTGCCTAGACCCACCTGATACTTTACCAACCAATCCATCCTCAAGATTAGACCGAACTCCCCGAAGGGAAATTCCATCAAATCTGCTTGAAACACTACCCCTTGAAGTTCTAGGGGTACATCCCTATATAGTTTGTCTACTACCATAGAGTGTCCTAGAGGGCTAATTACCGTCATCTCCCTAGCAAAAGTCTCATAGGCTAAGTTCAAAGTTCCCACTACACTACTAGCAACATAAGAGTGTACCGAACCAACATCAATCAAAGCAGCATAAGGCAACCCAAAAATTAGAAATGTATCGGTTATGACGTCCGGTGTGTCACGCCTCCTCATGACGCTTCACTGCATAGACCAATCCAGGCTATCTTGCGTCGGTATTTTGGCACCCTTGCCCGGTGCTCCACGGCCTCGCCCATTTCCATTACCACCCCTGACTGCACCTCGACCCCTCTGTGGTTGCTGACCACCTCTCCTAAATTGGGTACGCCTTTGATTCTCAGTCTGCGTCCTAGCCGGCCTCCGTGGACAATCCCTTATCCGGTGATCCAATGACACACATTCGAAACATCCTCTATTACCGGTCCAACACTCCCCTGAATGGGACTTCCCATGTCGGGCACACCGTGGTGACCATCGAAAGCAGAAGAATGGCCTTGTCGCTGATCCCGCCCACCAAATCTAGCTCTTTTTTGAGAACTCCCATGAGACTCGATGGCCCAAAACTCCTTTTATCCATATTCATGTTCTGGTTCTTTTTATCGGTTTACTTCACCTCCTCAGCAATCTTGTCCTTCTCCACAAGAATAGTGAATTTCCTTTCTCACTGCAGAGCAATCAACACCTACAGCTTGTCCCTTAGACCGTCCTCAAATCTAACACAGCGCTTATGCTCCGTAGCCATGATATCTCGAGTATACCTGCTTAATCGCAAGGATTCTACCTCGTACTCAGATACCGACTTACTCCACTGCACCAAACTCAAGAATGCCTTACGTTGTGCATCTATATAACTGACCCAACGTACTTCCTCTGGTAAGTCGCCTTAAAGAAATCCCAAGTGATGTCATCGACCACCGCACCTTCCCTGACCGTGAGCCACCACTGATAAGACTCATCCTGGAGAAGAGACACTATCCTCTTCAATTTCTCCTCGGATGTGAAATCTAAGTCATCCATTATGCGCTGTCGCCTCTAACCAATACTCCGTGGTGCTGGGAGCCACACTTGAAACTCCCCTAAATACCTCGACTCCATTCGCTCGGAGTCATTCGGACACACATTTTGAGTCCCCGTCCCTACACCTGCTCCAATAACTCTCTTTAGGACTTGTAGCATAGCTTGCGATACTACTTCATCACCACCACCGCTGCTCGATATTCGACGCCACTCTGGTGGTGGCGCATGCACCTCATTTTTTAACCCATAACCGGACCCTACCGGTTTCGACACAGTTGTCCTACCCCTACCACAACCGTGAGCAATACGCCCACGACCTCGAGTGCTCATTCTACCGTTCGCGAATTAATCTGATTTAGAAATTTTATGGGTTAATAACTTTTTCTTTCAATGATTAACAACGAATAGTCTTATGGAAGGAAGTTTTAATAGTGGTTCTTTCGAGTCTGAACCATGTCTACATAGTTCAATTATTAAGTCTATATTTCTATTTCCAAAAAAAAAAATCACATTCAAACAACGCCCAACAACGCATCATATACAGGTTTCACGCACAAGTACATCCACGAACTCACGTTCAATGCCTAGGGTTATTTTTGTCATTTCACTACCCAATGGTATTTTCGTAAATTTAACCTACAGGGGTATTTTCATAATTTTCCAAAATAAGGTATCTTGGTGATTTTTCAAAATAGGGGTATTTTGGTAATTTCATAATTCAGGGGTATCTTGGTAATTTTGAAATTCGGTGGTGTTTTGGTAATTTTACAATCCGGGGTATTTTGGTAATTTTGTAAATTTTTGTAACTTCCATAAATCGGGGGTAATTTGGTAATTCCTCAGACGAAGGTGCTTTGGTAATTTTCCAAACAGGGTTTTTTGGTCATTTCACAGAATCAAGGGTATTTTGGTCATTTACCTCAACCTAAGGTATTATGGAAAATTTTACAAAATTCAGGGTCATATAAGTAATTCCGCAAAGATCGATACTGGTCCCTTTCGGGTTTTAGTTAAAATTTTGGCCTGTTAATAAGTCTTCGGGGCTAAGGTGAACAGTCACTACGCATCAGGTAGGATTCCAGAAAAGAGGAGGTGAGTCACTGGGAGTGCTTAAATACCAAGCTCCTCCTGAATCCACTCCTAAACATGCGTACGCCTGTTACCAAACCCTAGTCCTTCTGACTTGCTCACAGACATTACTATTTAAGGAAATTAAGTTTTATGACATTTAAAAGTTTGCTGAGCTAAGCCTAAGGTCTACAATATAGCTATCTGCATCCCTTTAGTCCCATTAAACCCATCACACATATATATATAAATCAGCGCAAAGGTTAGGATACTTACAGGTGGATCGATCAAGTTAGCATACTTACAGGTGGATCGACTCGGTGCCATGCTTTCTAAAGTATGCATTTCTATCAAATCATTTCTTAGACCCATTTTTAAAAATATTTTGGGCCTTATACCCACAGCCGAGCTTTTGAACCAGGCTCTGATACAAAAATGTAACACCCCAAACCCGGTCTAAATGTTACGACCGAATCTGGCGCGTCACTAGAAAGAAAACGTTTTACAAACTATTTTGTCGCTGTGACTTGAAAGAAAACTCTAGGTGTAGTTAAGAAAAAATGTGGTTGAATTAGGTGTATCGTTAAAACATTTCGGAACTTAATTTTTGCATGTCTGAACTACCTTGTTGTTTATCATTCATTCAAGGTATATCTTTAAAAACTGAGAAAAAAATTATCTTAAGTTTATAAAAATGTTCATATCACAAATTACTTGGCTTGCCATTTTCGTTTAATAATAGTTTAAGGAAAGAAAAGAAAGAAAAAAAAATAACAAAATCCCAAAATAAAGTTTAAGTGGCCTTATTACAAGAACCGAAATCCAAAACTTAAAGTAAATAAAAACAAAATTCAAACTAAGTAGTTGAGCATGGCCACCATGAGTCCACCCCGACTCCGGATCCACGATCTAAGCATTATCTGCAAAATGTAATGGAAGGGGTGAGTCACCGAGACTCAGTGTGTAAATCCCCATCCCAAAAGAGTTAAGCTCATACACAGATTCATATGATATTATTCAAGTCATGCAACCCATCCGAGACTCCCATATCTTCCCCTTGTGGCACCTAGCCACTGGTGATACCTAACCACTGGTAACCGAGTTACGATATTCATGAGTGGGGCCAACCCACTTGTGGTACCTAACCACTGGTGACGATCCCTTAAACCGAAATGTGGGGTCAACCCACTGTGGTACCTAACCACTGGGACGAGTCACAATATCAAGTATGTGTGGTACCTAACCACTGGTGGTTCTAAACCATAGAGACTTAGTCACAGATTAATAATATGTGGGGCCAACCCACGTGTGGTACCTAACCATTGGTGACAGTTTGATAATTCATGGCTTCCCCTCCTCTCATCATACCCATATTTCATGCGTGATATATAAAAACATAACATGGCACACACACATGTTTCACATAGTTAAAGCACGTTATTTACCATAAGGGACTTACTCGGAGTCCTTGCTTATACCCGTAATGTTTCCCACTGTTATTCCAGCTTTTGACAAACATAATATTTAGCATAACAACATATAAAGTGTGTAAGAGTTACACACCTGATACTCGCACTATCGTACTCTCGACTTTAGCACTATCGTCGCTTGAATCTACCACTATCTACATAAGATCCTGCTCTGATGCCGGCCCACAATCTGGTGGCCAATCTCGCACTCCTGATATTGCTCGCTTTTTATACTTAGGGGCTGGGTTTACAGATCCAACCCTTCCTGTTGTTTGGCTGACATTCGAGTCCATAAACACACCTTGATCACTAAATTGAATTTAAAAGATAAGATCCAACCTAAGAGATATGCATAGCACTTAAATCGAGACCCTTACTTAGGTTGTCAAATCCCAGAAATCCTCAAGAAAATGTCACCACCCTACCTTCGGCTTTCCTCACAGTTCAGCACGAGAGATCACAATGAAAAAGATTCGATTTCTAGAAATAGAAGTGAAAACCGATGAGATTCTTAGAGAAGTGATTTGGGTTAGAAACTGGATGAGAAAGAGAGGAATAACAAAGAAGAGAACCACGAAGAACTTACCAATCTTGATATGGTGATTCGGCTATGGTGTAACTTCGGTGAAAAAGAGGCTGAATCTTTGAAGGTTTTTTGCTATAGGAGAAGAAAGTATATACAAGGGTATTTGCCTTTGAATAAAAAGAATGAAGAGAAGAAAAAAGTGGTGGAGATTTGTGGCAAATAACCCACAAGAGAGAAATGAATTACGGCTTGAAGAGAAAAGATGAAAAGAAAGAAAAAGATGAATAAGTGATCTCTTGCCTACCAATTTCGGCATAATCAACCCCTTCCCCCCAGAGTTTGATTTTTGGCCAACTCTGCCGTCACCTGATAGCTTTTATACCACTTGTTATCTTGATCTCTATCCTCCCTTCAAAAGAGGCCTTCCCAGCACCAACTCCTCCCTTCCTATTATCAGTATTTAATCAAAATAAAATAATTAAATCCCTTATTTTGGTAACTAGTGTGCCATCCACCCTTCCCCCCTTGGAGTGCCAAATTTTAGCCCAAAAGTATGGGCTCCAAGTGGCCAAATTAAGCCCAATCCTTCCATAAATGATGCCGCCCACTAGCTTTCTTACAGCACCACCAGATTTTTAGGCCACAAGCCCACCTTGCAAATTAAACACAGATACCCACCTTAATTATGTCCTATAGCTCTTTATTAGAAAAATAACTCAGGTCCCAACCCAAACCTGAGCCCAATTCACACCTCTAAATCTCAAGCTAACACTGACACACAAAATGCACAGACCCACCTAATCGGGATGTTACAGAACATGTCTAGTCAAATGGACATTGGTGTGAACACCAAGAGGGAACACATGGATGCTGCCTTGGGAAGACATTCGGCCAAGCTTGAGGAAATCAATGTACAGCTTTTCCTTGGCCGAATAGGGGCTTGGAGAAGTGAAATAATTAGCTAAACATTCATTGAATAACCATGCATGCATCGCCACATTCATTGAATCCATCATGCATGCAACTAGCTTAATTACACTCTCATGTTCGGCTGCAGCTATTAAACACAAAGAAAAATATTAAATCAAGCTAATTTCAGCTGAACATATTTAAACCATAATTTGGACACATTAATTGCCACTTAGATAAATTAAATAAAAAACTATCTGAGACACATTGATAATCGGCTAGGACTAGGACAACTTAAAAACATGTAATAATTCAAGAAAGATTTATTTAGCTTAAAACACCTTAAAATCAGCTATGACTATCATTTAAAACATATTAATGAGTTGTTAAATTTTAACTAATTGAATAATTAATTTATTCAAAATATTAATTAAAAATTTGGAAATTAATAAATGAACTCATTGAGCTAGAACGAGCTCATTTTAGTTGAACCGAGCTAAAATCGGTTTGCACCAAAGTGCACATATGGCTTAAATTTTGAACCGAGCTGGCACTTCGCCCTTGGGGTGAATTATGTTCCACATTTTACTCGTAAGGGCTGCCATGGCTTCATACATTCGTTTGGCCCGAGCTCGAGTCATAGGATCCTTGGGAAGCTTGAGAGAATCCGAATATAATTCCTTGGTTGCCCCAGTATTCTTACATCATTGCTTGTGTTGGTATATGTGTGTTTATGTTTCAGGGTGGCAATTGGCTTGGTAAATAGCCTTCTAATTTTCCATACGGGTAGACACACGGGCGTGTGCTTAGACCTTGTGTGACACACGATCAACCTCATGGATGTGTTCATAGGCCGTGTGTCCCCTGTATCAAATTGCAAGAATTTGATTCGTCACACGAGCCAGCAGACGGGCGTGTGCCTAGGCCGTCTACCCCTTGAGAGGTTGCTGACATCATAAACAAAATTGAGAGGTTTTAACACACGGGTGAGGATTTGGGCATGTCTAGGCCGTGTAAGGGATGCGGGCTATTAAGACGGGTGTGTGTCTGGCCGTGTGAAAACCTCTGTAGGTTCAAAATAAAAAGTAAACTCCACACGGGCAAGGGACATGGGCATATGTGACTACACGGCCTGCCCACACGGGCGTGTGGCCCCTGTTTAGGCAAATTGTTTCTAAGCAAACAAAAGTTTCTGGAATAATCTTGAAACCTTCCGGATGTATGTTTAGGGCCTCATAGGCCCATAATAACGATGTTATGAATATGAATGAAAAGTTTTAAGTTTGAAAATAAATTTTATAGCCTGATAATGTATGTTTGAACAAGTTAAGTTCGGTAATGCCTCGTATTCTATCCCGGCATTGGACACAGGTAAGGGGTGTTACAATAACCAGTATAGGTTTATTCTCAAAATAATGTACAGCAGGTAAGCATACCTCAAAATAACCCCAAATTGGTACTAGATCATATCCTCTATAATTTATATGGAATTTTCCTTGAGAGCATCTTGCACTGTCACACCACTAAACAAGGATTATGCATAAATACATTGATTGTCAACAATGCAATAAGTAAAAATGAAAAGGACTAAAACTAAAATTGTTTGAAACTTCCAAAATTAACACATTATTTATTTGACCTGGATCTTACATGGATGACATGCATTTTTAATTTGGTAAAAGAGATAAAATCCATATGCACTAAAATATATGATTAGCATTCAATGACATAAATGAAGGAAGTCAATTAAGAGCAACACTAGGTTAAAACTTGTATCTCAATAAAGAGAAGATAAGGGACCCGTAACTTACCAACTTGATGGTTCGAATGATTCAGCTAACTTGTAAAGAGATGGCAACCATAAGAAGAACTAATATCATAGAAAATAAGCATTTTCTCTTTAAGATAGTGTGGAGCTAAAGTGATTTTCTCCTAAAAATAGCATAGCAAGCTCATGAAATGAAATTGGAGTAACCAAAAGGCAATGCAACTCGGAAAATGGCAAGATTAAGGAAAGAATAACATATAAAATGAACATAAACATATAAAATTGGAAAGAATTAGGGTTTTGAAACTCACTCGATAAGAAATCCCCTAACAAGGCTACGAGGAGAACGCTGGAGGTCGGAAAGGTAAGGGAAGAGTTCGGAGGTGGAAGAAGACTTGAGAGAAGAAAAAATGTCCTTTGCCTATTTAAGAGATGAAAGCTTTACCGCCAAATCAAAGTGGTTTAGCACAAAATGAATAGAGAAAGGTCTTGGTCCCTAGAATCTACAACATTCATGGCTATCAGCTTTCCCCATAAGATTTTTTATCAATTTTTAGTTCAAAATTGTAAAAAAGGGATAGAGTTAGGGTTTTGATGAGTAAGGCTTAGGAAGTGGAGAAAAGAGAAGAGGAAAGAGAAGAATGAAAAAAAAGGGAAAGAAGAGAAAAGAAAGAAAAAAAGGAAAAGTAAAGGGGTCACAACATGATTGATCAAAAGAGTTAGGGTTTATGGATCACTTTTTTATTTAAACCTAAAATTAAGCTAGATAATCACACATGATGTAGATGAGATAAAATTTATTTATAAAAAAATTGTTTATTGAATGTAATATAGATGAAATGGTTATAAATCTTGTGTTTGATAATTGGTTTCTCAATTTATTTTTAATTCTTTATTTAAAGATTTTATATAGAATATTGTAATAATATTTATTATCATTAAAAATACTTATAAGTTTTTCAATTAAATAATGCTTTTATTTTACATAATTAATATGAAGCAATATTATTTAATCTTTTAATAAAATTAATTTATATAAATTATTTTAATTAGAATTTATAATAGTAAAATTTTAAACCATAATTAAAGCACGAAAGAAATTAATAATAGAAGTTAAACTTTATTTTTATTGTTTTTATCGTCTCATTAAACTACAATGCCTCAATATTTGATGTTAATAAATTTATTTTATGGGAAAATATTTAATACATTATTAGCAAAGTTTTTAGACTTTACAAACAAGGTCAATGGTTGATAATTGTATTATAGAGGTATCATAAAATATTAAAAAAACCCAAAAGAATTACTGTTCAACATCGTATCAAAATATAGTAAATTTCTAATGTGAAAAGAAATTAAAACAAAGAAAATTACTATATTCGATCAATTAAAAGTTCAAGATAAGAAAATTCTAGGTTAACAATTCAATAAAACTATAAACTATAAGATAAATATAGTTGCCAACAAATAACTCAAAATTGAGAACATTGTAGTGTAAGAAAAAAATTAATAATTACCTAAAAGGATTCAAGCAAAGACGACGACTTGTTGTTCTCAAGGTTGTTGTTTGATTTTTTTGTCGATGAAATCCTTGACATTGGAGATGACAGTGATGTAGAGAGAACTGTTGGGGCAACGAGTGATTTCCTCGCTGATCTTTAGCTCTTCCTTTGTTATCTTAAAAAGATCACCATAAGGGCATGGATATATGTATGCTGCTAGCATCCACCTTGAACGGTGCCGAAATCCAACAGGGAATGGTGGTGGTGGCATCAAAATTGAAAGGGAAAAAAGTTTCCATTCTTCTAGAACGAAAAAAAACCCAAATGGTTTGGTTATAATTTTTTTAAGGTTATAATATTTATTAATTTCTATGTAGGAAAAAGAAATATTATACTTGGCTTTTCATATGGAGACACTTTTATATAGTTGGGAAAGGTATAACAAAAGTTGGCATAGTGTTGGACAAGCCCGAATCTTATTTAAATGTTGCCTTAGGCATGCATATCCCAACCCTTATACAAAGAGTTGGCGAAAGCATATGTCGATAAGTCTATCCAAACACTTAGGAAAGTGCCGTTGATCGTCTAGAATTGTTGAGTTTTAAAATTTATAAAGAGAATGATCGAACCCAGAAACTAACTCTGACAACGATTTAAGGCAAGTGCACCTATCGAACAGTAGTATAGTTTAGGCAATACCGGATTGTCGAACCCAAAGGAACTAAAAGTACTAATACTCACTTTTTTTTCCTATTATTTAGCCTAAATATTAAATGATTTGGTTGATTAAATCTAAATTAACTAATTAATTACTAAACTAAAACGCAAAGGCAAAAAGAATGAATTTGGGAAAATAACTTTAGGAAAAACTCAGTTGAATAAGACGATACCCTTAGGAAGGATCCACCTAAACTTCACTTGTTATCCAACATTGAACCAGACAAATTATTCACTTAGCTTGATCCGTAAGACTTCCTAATTTATATTAAACCCTCTCTCGAGGCAAATAACATTTAACCCTAGGTTGATTAACATAAATATCTTTCAAATTAAAACCCCTAGGATCGCATTAACTCGATCTATGGACTCCCATATTAGGTTTCACCCTAATCCGGCAAAATCTCGTCACCCTATCTCTAGGCGCACAATCAACTCCACTTAATTATGCTAGCTCTACTATTAAGCAGAGACTTTTGCTCCACCACCTAAGCACATTCAACTTGAATCAATATTCCGAAAATATTAATACAAGAATTAAGCACACATAATTAAGAACAAACTAAGTATTCATCATATAGTTCAATAAATAATAACAAGATTCATCTAGTCTTCATCCCTTTAAGTATCTTTTGGATTTAGTTCATAATGATAAAATAAAACATCTCAAGAGAAAAGATAAAACAAAACATAAGAAATCCCTAAAACCCCTGAAGGAATTGAATGAGAGATTCACCGTCTTGAGTAGAATTTCGGCTTCTTAAGATGGATCAACTAGCTATCTTCGAGTGATTCCCACAAGGTTCTTACTTTTGTCAAATTTAGAACGTCTGAGCTCCCCGAAGGTTGGCCTCTAGGTTCTTTATATAGGCTTTGAGATGCTTTTACTTGGCCTCTAAGTGTCCTAATTCAAGTATACTTCCTACTCGGTGTTTGAATAGGCTTGGAATGTGTTTCTTTGCCTCAAAGTATCCAAATTCGAGTACAATTCCTCTTTTCCACGACAAGGGCACTGCAATGGTACACGCCCGTGTAGATAGAATTTAGACCGTGTTTCGATTCTATTGATTGAGGCAAAGCCGTGTAAATCATGGTCAGACCGTGTGAAGTAAATTTATGAGATTTTGACCGTGTTGCTTGAAGTCCAAGCCGTGTTAATTTCCACTTTGGCCGAAATTGGCCCATTTTAAGCCCATTTCTCATTCTTTTCATCCTCGGGTTCTTTCCTGAGTATAAAACTTGAAAAGAAAGGATTAAGAACACCTTTTTACATAAATCAAGGGCTAAATCATCCAAAAGCATGCTAAATATGGGGTTAAAATATGTTACTTTTACGGCTTATCAAATACCCCCACACTTAAGCTTTTGCTTGTCTTCAAGCAAAATTCTCAACTTACAATTAAAATGAACTTTCCATAATTCATAATTCCTATTAATAATGCCTCATCATAATTCAAAGATAATTCATACATGGAAAATTTAACTTAAAGACTCCTAAAGATTCAAACAATTCTAAGTCATATATTTGTAGCGTGAAAACATAGGTATCTCCCCTTATCTAAATAATTACATTTGATTTAAAATTGACAAGGATTGACATCCTCACTAAAGATTCACTCAAATCACTCAAAAGTGTTTAAGGTTCACAATTAAGCACTCAACAATCGAACCTGAAAAGTTAATCTCATAGGCTTACCTGAAAATCAAATCTCCACCATTGTAATATGATATGATACACAAATCAAATGGTCTTTAACAGGGTTGTAACGGGGCTTGGGTTAATGGAGTGGATAAAGGCTGAATTAGAAGGTTAAAAATCGAGATTGTCCTGACAAATTTACCTAACTAAGAACAACAAACTGGAAAATAAATGATTACATCAATTGAAACTTTGAAAATTGTAATACTACGAGCCTTTCCTTGATAATTGAAAATTAAATGAACAAGCTCTCTTTTTATACTACTAATGCTGAATATACTTTGATTTTTCGATCGATTTTTTTTCGAGAAAACAAACTAAGTAAATACATAATGATGAAAGAACTTTATCAACTGAAATTAACTAATTAGGTAACTGATCAAATCAATTCTCAATAGAAGGGTAGTCAAAAGAATGGTGATAATAAATATAAAGGGTTTTTGGGTTAATATTAGCGAGTAAATTAATAAAAAGGGTTGTTAGGATTAAAAAGGGTTCACTAGGGGTTAATTATGTAGGTAGGCTTTTTGGTTGTGTGAATGGGTTAAAACCTAGGTGCCTTTATCATCTCAGTATATCAAATTAATAATGTGGTCTTGACATGTATAAATAAGGCAAGTTCTAGAATAACAATTCAGTGTTGACACACTCATAGTCAATAAAGTGAGCACGGAAAAGAATAGATGCTCTATAAGGGTCAAAATCTCACAAAAATTATGGGTATCTGACATCAATTCCTGTAAATTTTAAACTTCAGGGTTATATTCAAATTCAGTTCAACAACCTAGAAAATTTTTTATTCTTGCAAAATAGACTTATCATGCTTGATTCTCTAGTATTATTCAAATTTAATCATCAGTGCACAATTATCAATGACTTAATCCAAAACATATTAATAAAAATCATAAATCATAAGAAATTTCACCCCTAATTAATAATATGAGAAAAATACTTAGGAATAAGACTAAATTTAGAAATTTGAGAATAATGCAAAAAAGTTAGGTATTTTTACCCCCCACACTTAAGATGTACATTACCCTCAATGTACAAAGATGGATAAGTAATCATGTAATAATAAAATCAAAAGAGAAGGGGAAGGAGTAACACTTCCTAAATTTTTGGATGAATCCTTGTTCCCTTGTCAAATTGGAGGTAGGGGCATTTTCTATGGGCCTGGTGGGGTGGCTACTTACAAGCACTGTGCTAGATGAAGCAATTGGGTAGCCTTGAAAGATATAGCCAGGAAATCTAAAGAAACATTAAAAATATACTAATAATATAATTAAGGACAAGAAAAATAAAGAGAATGAGTCTAAGAAGAAAACTAACATTCAAAGAAAAGATTAATGGACTAAGGAGTCCTTATTGATAGATGGTTCACGAAGTGGGTGTGATTTCTAAGGCTGTGGAGGGGCTGTGGTCGTGGTTCTGGTTTGATTCTCTAGTAGCCTGACGAACCTGACAGTAAGAAACTAGAATAAAATAAACTAAATTAAGTGGGAATGAAGTAAATATAAGGAAAACAAAGGAGATGAGAAAAGAAAAATAGAATCGAAAAGGTTTTGAAGACCCTTGGCGTGTTGAATAGTTGAAGCTGCCGACATGAACTCATGTGAATCGATCTCCATTTAGGATATTGTGGTTGGCCTCTTATGCTTCCTTGACATGATGTAGCTAAAGGGTCTAGAGAATTTGTAAGGAGAGAAATCTGGTAGAGGGAAGGAAGAATAGAGGTGGAAAGTAGAAGAATGGGAAGGGTGGGTTGGTGTTTAAATAGGGGCTCAATTCTGGTACGTTTCCATGCCCGTGGCCTGAGGGCGTGTTGTTTTACACGGCCGCCTCGCACATCTATGAGTCTAGGTGTGTTGATTCTCCATGCCTGTTTCTTAGCAAGCTACGCCCGTTGGTGAAAAATCAGTATGTTGGCACGGCTGGGTAGCATAGGCGTGTCCAGCTTGTGTTTGGCAAGTCAGCATTCTCCACGGCCATGTGACACGACCGTGGCATTTTTGGTGCCCGTGGAGGAGTTGTTGGGTCCGTGATTTCAAAAATTAGTTGGGATTTGATTCGTATCGCCCTTGCTCATGTCAGTACGGAGATTCTATACTTTCACAAGTTCACGGCCACGATCGTGTGCAAGGCCATGTGGTCTAGGAATCTGCACTTTTGTTTCATTAAAATTTTGAAATAAAAATATAAAGAAATAACCAAAAATAGAAACAAAGATATAGTGTTAGTGCTTGAGTTACCTCCCGAGAAGTGCTCATTTAAAGTCTGAAGCTAGACTTTCCCATTTTGCTTGTACACTTATGGCGGTTTAAATGTTTTAATATCTTTCCTCATGCTTTATCATTTTAAGTCGAGAAGTGTTTACCTTAAAAGTGTCGGAAATGAGATTGCTTACCTCGACTCTTCCGTATGGAAGGATATTACGTACCTGGTCTCCTATTTTGAAGTGATTCAATGTCCCTACAAGTTCTTCTAGATGCACCTTCAGTTTTGCCTCGTGTGGTTCCGACTTCTCTTTAAAATGTGTTTTCCACTCTTCTTGTTCATTGTCCTCAAAGCTTTTCTCCTTACATAATACTTCTTTATTGGCATAGGGTCCTTGCTACTATTTCGGTTTGTAGCTTTATGGTTGTTCTGCAGTGGGATTTGAACAGATTGATTATCAACTGAATTTACTTTCTCACCTTCATTGATCAATGTCCTGGCTGGGTCAAGAGCTTGTAAACTGATTGATTCGTCACCTACACAAAGTTTGAGTTCTCCTCTGGCAACATCAAATTTAGTTCTGGCAGATGCTAAAAAGGGTCTTCCTAGGATTAAAGGAATCGAGTGATCCTCATTTATGTCTAAGACAACAAAATCTACTGGGAAAACAAATTTGTCAATTTTTACAAGAACATTTTCGATAATACCCCTAGGAATTCTAACAGTTTTATCAGCTAATTGAATACTCATCCTAGTTTTTTGGGTTCACCTAGACCTAGCTGCTTAAACATTTTATAGGGCATGACATTTATACTTGCCCCTAAATCAGCTAATGCATTATTAATAGTTAGTCTACCAATTAAACACGGGATTCTTTAGCTTTCGTGGTAGTCTATTCTGTAACATTGCTGAGCATACTGCGTTTAATTCCACATGTGGTTCCTCATCTAGCTTACGATTGTTCGTCAGAAGTTGTTTTAAAAATTTCCTTGAATCTGGAATCTTTGAAAGAGCTTCAAGAAATGGTAAGTTAATATGTAATTTCTTTAAAAGTTTAAGAAACTTACCGAACTATTCTTCTGAATCGTCTCTCTTCAACGCTTTGGGATAAGGTATGCGAGGCTGGTACCCTTTGATTACCGATTTTGGATTTTCTTGTGTTACCTCAATTTTATCTTCTTGAACTTCTCTTCTTGTATTGAACTGGGTTCGTCTACCTTTATTCTACTATGAGCTATTATGGCTTGGGTTTGCTCCTTTGGGTTAATCTCAGTGTTGTTTGGTAGATGCCCTTGTGGCCGTTCGGACATCATCTGCGCGAGTTATCCAACCGTTTTAGTGATTTCCCCAACTCATTCCTTGATCTCATTGATCGATATTTCTTGGTTATCAAGTGTTGTATTAGTTTTTTAGAGACGGGCATTTGTGTCTGCCATGAACTTTTTCAGCATTTCTTCAAGACTCGGCTCCTTTTCTTGTGGATAGGGCTGATTTTGGGAATTTGGAAGAGGTTGTTATTTTTGATTTTTGATTTCCTTGACCTCCTTGACCTCTCCATGAAAAATTTGGGTTGTTCCTCCATCCTAGATTATAGGTGTTATTATAAGGATTATTATTAAATTTGAAATTATTTCCTATATAATTCATTTGTTCATTTTTCGTGCCCGATTGGTAGGGTGGGTACTCAGGATTCGCCATGGTTCCACTTGCGTCGCACTGCATTACCGAATTTACCTGCAAAGAACACAATTTGTCAAGCTTTTTATTCATCATCTCCACCTGATTTGACAGCATGGTCATTGCGTCGATGTTAAAAACTCCGGTTGATTTTGTTGGCCTTGTCCTTGTAACTTGCCACTGATAGTTGTTCAGTGACGTCTCTTCGATAAACTTGTAGGCTGCTTCAGGAGTTTTGTTGTTTAAGGTTCCACTGGCGGCTGAATCAATTAGTTGTCTCGTTGTAGGATTTACACCATTGTAAAAAGTTTGGACTTGAAGCCATAAAGGTAATCCTTGGTGTGAACATCTTCTCAAGAGATCCTTGTATCTCTCCCATGCGTCGTATAATGTCTCTAAATCCATATGCACAAAGGAAGAGATATCATTTCGTAATTTGGCCATTTTGGCCTGTGGGAGATATTTTAATAAAAAAATTTCGGTCATCTGGTCCCATGTCGTAATTGACCCTCGTGGTAACGGGTTCAACCACTGTTTGGCTTTATTCGTTAATGAAAAGGGAAATAATCAAGATGAATGGCATCATCGAAATGCCATTTATTTTGAAAGTATCACGAACTCTAAAAATTAGCTACATGAGTGTTGGTCTTAGATCACGCAAACCATCAAATTGAACAAATTGTTGAATCATTTGTATAGTATTAGGCTTTAATTCAAAATTATTAGCAGCTATAGCAGGCCTAACAGTACTAGATTTCACTCCTGTTAAATGAGGTTTAGCATAACCATACATAGTACATGGAGCATTGTTTTCTGCCACATCTCATGGTGGATTATTCTCGTCCATCCATTTAGTAGGGTTGGATCTGTCCTATTGTTGTTTTTCTTGGTAATTTAAGGATCGCATGATTTCTCTACGATTTCTACGTATGGTAGCTTCGATATCACTATAGTATGCTAGAGGTCCTGTTGGGTTCCTTCTAGCCATAAACTGGAGGTACCTGCCAGAGAAAGAAATTTAGCAAAAATAAAATAATAAAATAAAATAAATTGTGAAAATAAAAATAAAAATACTGGCTAAATTAATAAAAATAGAGCTTTCTTAATATTTTAGTTTCCGGCAATGGTGCCAAAAACTTGATCGTCTAGAATTGTCGTGTTTTAAAATTTATAAAGAGAATGATCGAACCTGGAAACTAACTCTGACAATGACTTAAGGCAAGTGCACCTATCGAAGAGTAGTATAGTTTAGGCAAGCCTGGATTGTCGAACCCAAATGAACTAAAAGTTCTACTACTCACTTTTTTTCTATTATTTAGCCTAAATATTAAATGATTTGGTTGATTAAATCTAAATTAACTAATTAATTACTAAACTAAGATGCAAAGACAAAAAGAATGAATTTGGGAAAATAACTTTAGGAAAAACTCAGTTGATTAAGACGATACCCTTAGGAAGAATCCACCTAAACTTTACTTGTTATCCAACACTGAACTAGACAAATTATTCACTTAGCTTGATCCGTAAGACTCCCTAAATTATAATAAACCCTCTCTCGAGGCGAATAACATCTAAACCTAGGCTGATTAACTGAAATCTGTTTCAAATTAAAACCCTTAGGATCGTATTAACACGATCTATGGACTCCCATATTAGGTTTCACCCTAATCGATAAAATCTCATCACCCTATCTCTAGGTGCGCAATCAACTCGCTTAATTATGCTTGATCTACTCTTAAGCAAGGACTTTTGCTCCACCACCTAAGCACATTCAACTTTAATCAATATTCTGAATATATTAACACAAGAATTAAGCACACAAATTAAGAACAAACTAAGTATTTGTCATATAGTTCAATAAATAATAACAAGATTCATCTAGGCTTCATCTCCTTCAAGTATTTGAAAGGTTTAGTTCATAATGATAAAATAAAACATCTCAAGAGAAAAGATAAAACAAAACATAAGAAATCCCTAAAACCCCCTGAAAGAATTGAAGGAGAGATTCGCCGTCTAGAGTATAATTCTAACTTCTTGAGATGGATCAATTGGCTATCTTCGAGTGATTCCCACAAAGGTTCCTGCTTCTGCCATATTCCGAACGCTTGAGCCCCCCGAAGGTTGGCCTCTAGGTTCTTTATATAGGCTTTGAGATGCTTTTACTAGGCCTCTAAGTGTCCTAATTCAAGTATACTACCTACTCGGTGTTTGAATAGGCTTTGGAATGTGTTTCTTTTCCTCAAAGTATCCAAATCTAAGCACAATTCCTGTTTTCCATGTCAAGGGCACGGCCATGGTACACGCCGTGTAGATCGACTTCAGACCGTGTTTCGGTTCTGTTGATTAAGGCACGGCCTGTAACATCCTAAAAAAATACAAGTATCGATATGTTGCATTTTTTAATTAGCTTGTGAATGAATAAATTTGTGTGTTTAATATAGTTTTGAGAAAGCTCGGGATTTATTCGGAGCTAGAATAAATTTTAGTAATAAGAATATTATTGAAGAGGAACAAGTGACCTTGATGCTTAAGGGAATTAAGTGTCAAAAACTAACATAAGATGAGCTAGTAGTAAGGTGGAATTGGCGCATGAGTGATTGCTTGAGGGGGGAGGTTCGAATATCATGGATTGCATTTTGGTAGCTTTAATTTTTGCACCTTTTTATCAAGTGTTGGTCAAGCCCTATTTATGGTAAGGTTGGACTAAATTTTTATGGCAAGGTGGCTAATAGTTAAGGTAAGCTTGAACTTGGGGAAAGGAATCCTAAGCTTATGGAAGGTAGGAGGATCATAAGGCATGAATCAAGGATGTTATTTTGGAAACTTTGTATGGCTAAAACTTTGACTTTTAGCCAATGTACATGGACGGCTTAATGGACTAAAGGGGAGGCCGAATTTTTATGGTAAGTTTTGGGGAATAGGTTGGTAGCTTGATAGAACTTTCATTTGGTCATTTTTGCTCTCCCAAAAACACCTTTCTCTTCCCTTTTCCTCTCTTGGCCGAATGTGCTTGTGTTAGGAGAAAACAATTTTTGTTTTATTTCTTTTGGTCATTCTTTTTGACCATTTGGTCATTTTTGCAAGACCCTCAAGTGCTTCATCTCGTATTTCTCTTCTAGTGCCAAAACTACAAACACAAAAGCCATTCTTTTTTCCTTCTCCTCCCCCATTGCCTAGTGCATATTGTTCCTAAACTCATCTCTTTTCTCCTTCTGTTTTCTTCTCTTTGAAAATCGAATTATAACACCTTCTTCCCATTCTCTTTTCTTCTCCATTTTTATTTATCATTCAAATACTTTCTTCATTATTTTTCTCCCCATGGCTGAATGGTACTAATACTATTTTCTTCAATTTTCTTTCAAAGCCGAATCTTCTATTCATCTATATTGTCTTGTTGATTATTCTTCCAACCCTCGTTTAAGCAATAAGTAAGAGCTTTCTTTTTGGTTCTTATGTTGGTTTATTGGTTGTTTTGGCCAAACCCTAAGTGTGGTAAAGGAGAGTCTTTTTGATCGAAATCGTTGATCATTACTCTTAAATGTTTCCTTTTGTTATATTTTAGTATGATAGTGGAGGGCCGGATCACCATCTTGTCAAAGTCATCTTGAAGTTATTAAGTTCAGATCATATTTTTCAAGGTAAGGGTTCTTATCAAGGAGTTATATATATAATACTCGACATATTGATATAGATGGATTATTAATCGATTTTGTCTTAGGGGGACGTTATCGCTCGATTTTCATCTTGTGGAACAAGGATATTTTGTGGTATGCCAATCTCACCCTTAAAATCGTTAGTCATAATTTTGATATATTATTTCGTCGGACTAATGATCTTTTGTCAATAGAGACAATCAAGATGGGATGAAAAGGATGGTGAATAGTGTTTGGAAGAGGGACGGTTCCGCTATTCCTCGAAATTTTAGCGAAGGGCTATTTCGGGAATCTGAGATTTTCCACCGGGTTGTGGACCCTCTCCGAGGAGAATCTATTATTTGAAGTCGTTCATACTCCTGAGCCTTTGTTTGTCTGTGGATATTCAGCAGGTAACGAACCAACAATCGGGGAGAAATCGCATATAGAAGTTGGTCGAAATTCCAAGGGTAAAGTCTAGATCGTTATTTATAAGAATAGATTTATAAATAGTATTAGTGTTCTAAATTATCGTGATGCGTGTTTAGGTATCAACGAGCGGGAAAGTCTAGTTCTCACTATAATCAGGTGTGTAACTTTGCACTTATCTCTCGGGTTAGATACTATACCATAAGTATTGGGATAAAATCGTAAAGATGGCAAAATCAGAGAAATACAAAATAATTAACACTTTAGTGTAAATGCGTGAAAACGATTAAAGTCGTGGAAATTATGAAAACACCCCCAATGGGTTAATTGATAAATAGTAAAATTTTATGCCTCATGTGATATATGGGCCAAAAACTGCTAGATCAATATATGGGCCAAAAACTGCTAGATCGATATATGGGCCAAAAACTGCTAGATCGATATATGGGCCAAAGTTTGCTAGATCGTTAAATGGGCTAAAATGCTATTTAGCCTTATAGGCCAAAATGAAAATTTGAAATATGGACTCACTTGTATTATGGGCCTTTTGTTAAAATTATTATGTGAATGTATTGTTATGTTTTATATATAAACATGATTGCATGGGTTGGGAAAAATTGTGAAGAGAAGAAAGGCATGTTGCCAAAAATCTAGTTCGGTGGCTTTGCAACAATCTAGTTCGGTGGTGCACCACAATATTATTTAAAATGGCTTTATACTGCGATTGGTGTGTTGGCGGGGTGGGTTGACTTGATCCCCAGGTGTGTTGGTTGAATGCGGGTGGTGTGTAGCGGATGGAAAATTTAGGTTTGGTTGGGACTTTTATTCTACATGCATTATTATTATTATATTGTTAAATCCATAAATGGGCTCAAGCCCAATATAATGTCTTGATGATTTGGCCCAGTGGATATGGTAAATGGGTTATACATTGAGTTCTGAGTAGCTCACTCTGCTTTATTATCCGTCTCAGGTAATGGCAATTGATGGAGGCTTGGGCCGGGGATACTTCGTGGAGGCCATACTTCGAACAAGGGTTTTATAAACTATGAACTTCAATTAAGTATATTTATTTAATTACTATTTTGGGTATGATGTAATAAGGCCTCTATTATTATTTATGGATTTTTATGTGTGGATGGATTTAATTATGCTTTAGACACTTAATTTGGACTAATATTATTTTTATAATGTTTCCTTAAATATTTTATTTTTTTTAACATATGAGATTCTTTAAATATTCTTATTTTGATTCTTTTGAACTCTTTAAAATTACTTTAAAGTCTTTAACAATTAAATATTAAATAATAAGATTTCAAACTAGTACTACTTTATTCATCGATTTTAAATCAAATTCTTGGTTTTACTAAACTTCATTTTCAAAAGGTTTTGTAGAAGCTGTTTTACCTAAATCATTAGATAATTAAATGGATGTTCATACGTGTGACAAACCAAATCTCATCTTAACGCATATACCTAGTTTGGGGTGTTACATTTAATGGTATCGAGCCGGTTTCAAAACTCGACTGTGGTAGGGTTCAACAAATAACTTTCGTTTGAAATTATTTTAATTATGTTTTAAAGGTTGTATGGCACCACAAGCATCTGGCACCAAGTCAAGTAAGTAATCATTACTGAATGATTATTATGATGATATGATCATAGGAACACTCTAGAACTTCTAGTTTTAAGTGTTGAAAATTGTAGAGATCGAGACTATAGGATGTGTTTGCGAAAAACAACTTTATCTCATGAATCTCATAAAATATTGTTAATAAACACTGAAATAGTTTTCTAATTCATAACATTCGTAATCAGATTAAAATGAGTTAGATAGTATGAGCGCCAGAGGACGCGGACGTGGTAGACGTGGCCATGGTAGAGGCCGAGGTGCTAGAGCTATGTCTGAAGAATCGGGACATATCCCAGAAATGGATGCACCGCCATCACCTGTGTCGAAAAATGAATCACATGACCATAGAAGTGAAGATAATGCTTTGTCACGAGCAATGTTACGAGTCCTTGAAAGGGTCACTGGAACTAGAGCTGGGCCAGTAACTCGTGGGTGGATATCGGAACGACTGAACTCAAGAGGTGCTGAAGTTTTTAGAGGTGTTTCAGGTGTAGCTCTGAATGTTGCTGAATATTGGCTTGAGGCTATAGAGTGAATTATGGACGATCTTGAGTGCACTGTAGAGCAAAAACTAAGAGGAGCGGTGTCTTTGTTAAGGGACGAGGCATATTAATGGTGGCTTACTGTTCAAGAAGGCACTGAAGCTGCATTAGTTACATGGGAATTCTTCAAAGCTACCTTTCAAGGGAAATATGTAGGGACAAGTTATGTGGATGCTCGGAGGAAGGAATTCTTGAATCTGGTTCAAGGAAATAAGACGGTGGCAGCTTATGGGCTAGAATTTTTACGCTTGAGTCGTTATGCTCGAACTATAGTACCAACGGATCATGAGTGCTGTGTACGCTTTGAGGATAGGCTGAATGATGAGTTGCAGGTACTGCTAGCCCCACAACAAGTAAGAATTTTTGCCACGCGTGTGGAGAAAGCCAAGATAGCCGAAAAGGCTAGGAGCTCAGAACGTCAGAACTGGGAAAGAGTCAGAGGTAAGAGAGATATAAAGTATTTGGGTTCTTCAAAAAGGTTTCAAAAGAGGCCTAGGAATGATGAGCTAGCTCAAGGTAAAGCACCTGTGGCTACTAATCAGAGTCGATACTGTGCTGAATGTGGAAAACGACACCTCGGAGAGTGCTGGAGGAAAACTGGTGCTTGTTATAAATGTGGTTCCAAGGATCATCAATATAATAATTACCCTCGACGGATGGATACGACTCAGGAAGCTCATAACCTTGATGCTTAGTCGGCCAGAGACGCTCAGCAGCCACCGAGAGGCCGTGGACCAGGTCATGGTGGTAATGGGGTTGGACGCGGACAAGGTGCACCGGTGTGAGGAAATGGCTTTAGGCGGAGGCAAGATAGTAGGGGTTGGTCTATGCGGTCAGGCATCGGGAAGATGGCGATACAATTGATGTGATAACTGGTATGTTCTTCATCTTTGATGTGCCTGTTACTGCTTTGATAGATATTAGTTCTACCCACTCGTATATTGCTAGTGCCATATCTGGAAACCTGAATATAGAATCTGAGATTATCGATAGTGAGATGATGGTAATTAGTCCTTTAAGACAGTCGATAATTGTGAATAAATTATTTAGAGACGTGCCCTTAGAAATCCAAAGAGAAATATTTTTGGCATATTTGATGGAATTGCCTTTCGGTGAATTCGATCTCATTCTGTGCATGGATTGGTTGGTGAAGCACCAGGCACATTTGGATTGTCTTTGAAAAGCGGATGTCGATGGACTTGGATGATAAGGAAGTAGTAATGATAGGGAACGAAGGAATTACTTGGCAAATGTGGTATCTGCGTTAAAGGCAAAAAAGTTGGTGCGGTAAGGGTATGGAGCATTCCTAGCTTTTATTAGTGCTTTGGATACCAAGGAGTTATCAGTGGAAGATGTGAGTATGTGAAGGAATTTTCAGATGCCTTTCCCGAAGAACTTTCTGGTATACCTCCAGATCGAGAAGCAGAATTTGGTATTGAGCTATTGCTCGGAACGGCTCCAGTGTCTATTGCACCTTATAGGATGGCACCGAAAGTGTTGGCGAAGCTTAAAACTAAAATTCAAGAATTATTGGATCGACAATTTATTCGACCTAGTGTGTCTCCGTGGGGAGCACAGATTTTGTTCGTTAAGAAGAAGGATGGGTCGATGCATATGTGCATTGATTATATATAGTTGAATAAATTCAAGATCAAGAATAGATGTCCCTTGCGGAAAATTGATGACCTGTTTGATCAATTGAAGGGAGCATCAGTTTTCTCCAAAATTATTTGAGATCGGGTTATCATCAACTCAAAGTGAAAGAGGCAGATATTCATAAGACGACATTCCGAACTCGTTATGGACATTATGAGTTTTTGGTGATGCCGTTTGGTTTGACCAATGCACCAGCTGCATTTATGGACATGATGAACCGAGTCTTTCAACCTTATCTAGATCGGTTTGTTGTAGTGTTCATAGATGGCATTTTGGTATATTCGATAAATGAAAGGAGCATGACTCACATTTGCATATAGTATTGCAGTTACTTTGTGATAAGCAACTTTATGCCAAATTCAGTAAATGTGAATATTGGTTAAGGAAGTGACTTTCTTGGGTCATGTGGTGTCATTTGAAGGAATAAGGGTGGATCCTCGGAAGATTGAGGTCTTGGATTGGAAACTACGAAGTCGATGGTGAGATTCGGAGTTTTTTAGGTTTGGCTGGATATTATAGACGCTTTGTTGAGGGGTTTTTGTTGATTGCTACATCCCTAACTAAGCTATTGCGAAAGGGAGTACCGTATGTATGGACTGATAATCAACAATAAAGTTTCGAGAAATCGAAGAAGATTTTGACGGAAGCACCAGTACTGATTCAACCTGAGGCTGAAAAAGAATTTATCGTCTACTGTGATGTGTCACACACGAGATTAGGATGTGTGCTGATGTAAAATGGAAAAGTGGTGACCTATGCTTCTCGTCAGTTGAGACCGCACGAAGTAAACTACCCTACTCATGACTTGGAGTTGGTTGCGGTAGTGTTTGCTTTAAATATTTGGAGGCACTATCTCTACGGTGAGAAGTCTATCATCTATACGGATCATAAGAGTCTTAAGTACCTTCTTACCTAGAAGGAGTTAAACTTGAGACAAAGAAGGTGGGTGGAGTTGTTAAAGGATTATGATTTCTCAATCAAGTATCATCCTGGAAAGGCTAACATGGTAGCAGACGCGTTAAGTCGTAAGGTGGTATCTGATTTAAGAGCAATGTTTGCTCATCTGAGTTTGTATGAGGATGGTAGTCTATTAGCGGAACTTCAGGTGAAGCCTCTGTGGTTAGATCAGATCAGGGAAAAGTAGATATCAGATGAAAAGTTGGGATCCTAAATTCAGCAATTTGTATGCCCAAGGACTCAGATTTGAGATAAATGTTTCTGTGGGAGGTGCATAGTAGCCCTTATGCTATACACCGAAGGAAATAAGATGTATTGAGATCTCCATGAATAGTATTGGTGGCCAGGGTTGAAGCGTGAGATATTTGAGTTTGTAGGTAAATGTTTGACTTGTCAACAAGTGAAGGTGGAGCATCAAGTGCCGTCATGCTTATTACAACCGGTAAAGATTCCCCTATGGAAATGGGAGCGGTTATCAATGGATTTTGTTAGTGGGTTACCTTTAACACTTATTAAGAAAAATTTTGTTTGGGTTATAGTTGATCGTTTGACGAAGACTGCCCATTTTCTTCCAGTTCGTACGGATTACTCGCTACAGAAGTTGGCTAAGCTGTATCTATCTGAGATCATGAGGTTGCATGGGGTACCAGTGTCTATCATATCGGACAGGGATCCAAGGTTTACATCACAGTTTTGGAAAGCTTTAGATGAGGCTTTGGGAACAAAGTTAAACTTTAGTGAGGCTTTTCATCCTCAGTTAGATGGTTAGTCAGAAAGAGTAATTCAGATTTGGAAGACATGTTATATGGTTGTATAATCGACTTCAGAGGTAGTTAGGAGGATTTCCTACCGTTGGCAGAGTTCGCGTATAATAATAGCTACCAATCCGAGTATCCAAATGGCTCCTTATGAAGCTTTATACGATCGTAGGTGTTGTACACCTACTTGTTGGACTGAATTGGGGAAACGACAGTTGTTGGGTCCTGAGTTGATATCTGAGACGGAAGAAAACATAAAGGTGATTTGAGCGCGATTAAAGGAAGCTTCGGATCGAAAAAAATCGTATTCAAATCTGAAGCGTAAGGATATTGAGTTTGCGATGGGAGATCAGGTCTTTCTGAAAGTCTCACCTTGGAAGAAGATTTTCAGATTTGGAAGGAAGGGCAAGTTGAGCCCTAGGTTCATTGGACCATATCGTGTGATGAAGTGTGTTGGTCCAGTGGCCTATCAACTTGAATTACCTCCGGAGTTGAGTCAGATTCATAATGTTTTCCATGTTTCTATGCTGAGGCGCTATAGATCAGATACATCTCACATAGTACCGGTAGAAGAAGTGGAGTTCATATCAGACTTATCTTTTAAGGAGGAACCAGTGGACCGAGATGTTAAGGTCCTAAGAAAGAAAACCGTGCTGTTGGTCAAGGTTTTATGGCAAAATCACAGAGCGAAGGAAGCTACGTGGGAGCCTGAGGACGCAATTCGACAACAATATCCTCACCTCTTTTAGCCAGGTAAATTTCGAGGACGAAATTTTCTTTAAGGAGGGTAGAATAGTAACATCCTAAAAAAAATACAAGTATCGATATCTTGCATTTTTTAATTAGCTTTTGAATGAATAAATTTGTGTGTTTAATATAGTTTTGAGAAAGCTAGGGATTTATTGAGCTAGAATAAATTTTAGTAATAAGAATATTATTGAAGTGGAACAAGTGACCTTGATGCTTAAGGAATTAAGTGTCAAAACTAGCATAAGATAAGCTAGTAGTAAGGTGGAATTGGCACATGAGTGATTGCTTGAGGGAGAGGTTCGAATACCATGGATTGCATTTTGGTAGCTTTAATTTTTGCACCTTTTTATCAAGTGTCAGTCAAGCCCTATTTATGGTAAGGTTGGACTAAATTTTTATGGCAAGGTGGCTAATAGTTAAGGTAAGCTTGAACTTGGGGAAAGGAATCCTAAGCTTATGGAAGGTAGGAGGATCATAAGGCATGAATCAAGGGTGTTATTTTGGAAACTTTGTGTGGCTAAAACTTTGACTTTTAGCCAATGTACATGGACGACTTATTGGACTAAAGGGAGGCGAATTTTTGTGGTAAGTTTTGGGGAATAGGTTGGTAGCTTGATAGAATTTTTATTTGGTCATTTTGCTCTCCCAAAACACCTTTCTCTTCTTTTCCTCTCTTGGCCGAATGTGCTTGTGTTAGGAGAAAACAATTTTTTGTTTTGTTTCTTTTGGTAATTCTTAGTTTTTGACCATTTGGTCATTGGTGTTCTTTTGCAAAACCTTCAATGCATTTTTTCTTCTTTGTCATTTGTGTAAACCAAAACCTCAAGCACCCTTCGCCAAATTCTACCTTGTTTCTTCTCTTTTTATTTTCATTTGAACAAAGCCGAACCTAGCATCCTACTTCCATCTTTTCCCTCTTCGAAACCTTGGTAGCAGAATATTCATCTCTCCTTTCTTTTTCAATTGTTGAAGCGAAACTAGTGATCCTTCCTTCTCACATTTTCTTTTTTTACAACCCTTGTGCCGATTTCTCCATTTGTTTCATACCATTTCATTAAGTCGAAACCATCTTCCCTTGTTCCCCTAACTTTCATTTCCTTTTCTTAATACCATCTAGACCAAGCACTTCTCCATTTTATCGCTTTATACTCTCCTTTCTTTTCACACAAAGTCAAGGTAGAAGTGTTAACATCTAGGCGAATCTTTTTCTCTTAGTGGTGTTTGTTGGCGAATATTGGGTGTTGTTGGGTGCTTATTTCCAATCGGTTGGTAGTGGGTAAGAGCTTGGCAGAATGGCCATTTTTCCTCTTCGTTCTTATATTTTGTGGTTTAAATAAAGGCGGTTTTGTTATTGGTTGAAGGATATTGATCTAATGTAGACCAATTTCTTTATAGGGCATTCGGATTTTGGGAACAAGTGGGAGGAGCCTTGTTATCTGTTAAGCAAACGGTAAGTGGTGGTAAGAGTAGTTTTCTTTTAGATTATTCATTTAATCTTCGTTAAGTCAAGCTGTTAAGGGATTAACCATTTTCTTTCTAGGGTGAGGCCGATGGTTGGATGAACCATTGTTGGTTCCGAATTGGGTAGAAAACCAAAGCAAGTTTAAGGTAAGGGTAATCGATATACCCTTTTGGATTAAATGGTTTTGGCCGAATGAGTTAAGTGTTAATCCCTTATTGGCCGATTGTAGGATCAGGGTTGTCGGGGTGATCGAGGGGCGTAGACTGATTCTAGGGATTAACATCTTCGCTATTTCAGGTGTGTAAACCAACACACTATCTTAACTAAGTAATGTGATAACCTAATTGTGTAAATGGAACAGTGTGGTTGGCTATTTCGATACCCATTGAGGTATGGATACGGATTCGGTAAGTCCGTTTCATTATGAAATATGTGATGATCTACGATATTTTGATTATGGGTGTATATTCATTGAGATGCCATATTGAGCATGTGAGCATGATAGCATGATTGCAACGATTTTGCATCTAGTATGATATGTGATTGGGTGATATGAGAGGAGGGAGTATGATATCCGTGTCTTTGGGACCTTTGTCTTTGGGACACCGTGAGGTTTGGCACCTCCGGTGGTTTGGTACCACGTATTTTGTGACTTTGGGTCACCGGAGGTTTGGCACCTCGCGCCTCGTCCAGTGGCTTAGTACCACGATGGGTTGGCCCCACGCTTGATTATCTGGATTGACGCCATGATTTGGTATCACACGATGGGTTGGCCCTATCATCGGATTTGTGTTGCGGTCACCAATGATTTGTTATCACACTTGTGTCTTTGGGACACCAGAGGTTTGGCACCTCATTGCGACTCGTCTCGTGGTTTGACACCACCGTAGGTTGGCCCCACTTATGAGATATGGGATCGTCGCTAGTGATTTGGTATCACACGATGGGTTGGCCCCATCATTGGATTATTCGTGACTTGGTCACCGGTGGTTTGGTACCACAAGATGGATATCGTGACTTTGGGTCACGGTGGTTTGGCACCACCGGTGGTTTGGTACCACACGGGTAGAAAAGGTGATATGGTTGGCTAGGATCGGTGCATTACTTGCATTATTTTGTTATGATATGTGTTGGCATGTTATACCGGGAGAGGATTTATACATCGAGTCTTGCGACTCACTCTCTCCTTTGACTTTTCAGTGACACTTAGACGGACATGGAGCCGGATGGACTCGAGGTGCTCATGCCATGCTTAAATAAGGATTTGCTCGGACTATTTATGAATTTGGTGCTTAAGCATATTTATTACTATTTGGTTTTATTTGGGTTTGTAAATGGCCTTTTAAAATTATGTTTTGTTTATGTTTAAAGTAGATTTGTAATATGCCTTAACAAACTAACTGGGTTAAAATGTGCTAAAACTTGGAAAGATAACGATTTCAAAACTACAAAAGCGATATTTTAAGCTATACCATCGGGTATCACACTATGATTTGAGTTAAAGTGAACTCAAACGTTTTTCTAACTTAAGCACGATTTTCTACTAAGTCAACATGTTTTTGTAACAATGATAAACAACTCAAACTTCTTAACGAGATAAACCTGTTTTACCTACATGTCCGATTGAGTTTTCAAAATTTTCGGTTTTCAAATACATCATCGATTTCAATCAAACCTACTCAAGTTTTTCTTCAAATACAAAATTTTAGCGAAGTGTTTTCCTCAAACTTTTAAACTCAAACCTAAACCTCTCAAAAACCTTTTTCTGTAACATACAGATTCGGTTGTGGTGTATTGACCAGGGTTTGGGGTGTTGCATTTGTGGTATCGAGCCAAGTTCAAAGGCTTTTACCAGGCCCAAGGCCTAAAATGTTTTAAAACTATAGTTTTGAGTATTCTTTTAAAAGTATGGTTTGAAAGGCATGGCACCGAGTCATGGCACTAATCCGCCTGTAAGTACCCGCATCGTTGTTTGTGGTAATGATATTGATGAGATTGAATGGCTAGTGATAGTAAGACTACTCTAGAAGCCAAACCGATAGGACTCGGTGGACTTGCGAAAACAAAGCTTCTTAAAAATTCGAAGACTTTGCTTTTAAGCGATTGGAATAATTATTGATGCATAAAATTCTTAAATCGCACGAGATTTAGTCATGAGTACCGAGGTGGGCGTGGTCGTGGACGAGGTCGCGGTAGGATAACAGTTTACAACCCGTAGGATTTAGTCGTCGGGTCGAGAGCGAGATCTGGGATTCGCCACCAAGTGGAGGTGGTGAGTTTCAAGACGGGTGGGGATGACGCATGTCACGAGCGATCTTTGCGAGTGTTAGAAAGGGTAGTGGAGTAGGTGGAGGTGTAGTAGCTAGCAAATGCGTGCTCGAGCGACTTGAACAAACGGCTGAATTCTTCGAGGTGTCTCGGGTGTTGCTCCTAGCCTTCTTGAATATTGGTGGAAGCGACAGAGCGGATCATGGACGATCTAGACCTAGCTTCTTGAAGAAAAGTTAAAGGGATCGTATCACTTCTCGAGATGAGTCATACCGTGGTGGCTCACGGTTCGTGGATAATTGACTGCAGTGAAGATCGACTTGGGACTATTTCCGGCCGCTTATCGGGAGAAATGCGTCAGAGCTAACTACATAAATGAGCATCGGAAAGCATTTACGAGGTTAGTTCGAGGAGCAAATCGTAAGCCGAGTACGAGGCGAGTTTCTCGGTGATCGGTATGCTGTGGGTATGGTGGCTACCGAACATGAGAGGTGCGTTCGTTTGAGGATGGCTGCGAGACGAATTAAGGTTGTTAATTGCGCCAAAGGAGGCGTGAATTTGCGATTACGGTTGAAAAGGCGAAGGTAGGCGAGGGCATTAAAGAGTCTGTGAGGCAAGGTATGGATAGGAACCGACACAAAAGGAGTTTTGGATCTTACGGGTCATCGGTGTAATGCAGAAAGGGCTAGACCGAGTAAATTTGAATCGATCGGTAGGTTTGTTCTTTGCTAAGCGAGGGACCGCCGCTGCATGTAACCGTTGTGGAAAGGCTCATTGGGGAGGATGTTGGGTGATGGTAGAATTTGTTTTGAGTGTGGCTCATTTGGACCACCGTGTGAGGACTTCGCGCAAGTTGGCTAGGATTGATCAGAGAATCGGGGCGATACTCGATTATAGAAATAATGGACCACCATCGCAGAGGGGGCGAGGTAATGGAGGAGGTAATGGTTCTAGTCGGGGCCGTGGAGCAGGCGGAGGTGTAGGTAGTTACGAGGCCAGACGGTAGGGGTTGGTGTATGCTACGAGGCGCCGAGAGGAGGGCGACGCCGGGACGTCATTACAGTGCGTTTTAATCTTTGGTTCTCCATTTTTGCTTTGATTGATGTGGGTTCAACACATTCATATGTTGCAAGTAGCATAGTGAAGACCATGGATTTAGACTGCGAGATATCTTCTAGGCGGATGGACCGTAATAAGCCTCTAGGTCACTCTGTAGTGGTAGATAAACGTATAGAGACGCACCTCTAGAACTCAAGGGGTAGTATTTGAGGCGATCCGATGGAGCTGCCGTTTGGGGAGTTCGATCGATTCTTGGGATGGGTGGTTGGTTAAGCACCAGTGAAGTTGATCTTGTGCGGCTAAGCGCATGGTTTTGAGCTCAGCTGAGGGTGATGAGGTAGTTCGATCGGTAATAGGAGAAATTATCTCATCCAATGTGGTATCTGCTCTAAAAGCCGAGAAGATGGTCGAGAAAGGTCATGAAGCATATGTGGTTCATATGTATGCCTTGGAGGCTAAGGAGTCTCTTTGTGGAGATGGTTCGAACAGTTAGGGAATTTGTTGATGTGTTTCTGAGGAGCTTAGGGTTTGCCACAGATCGGGAGGTAGAGTTCGGGATATTCTCATATCTTAATCGCGCGGTATCCATTACTCCGTCTGGGATGGCACCTAAAGAGTTAGTGGAGCTTAAGGCTGAGATCCGAGAATTGTTGGACGAGGCTTTGCTCGGGCCAAGTATTTCACCTTGGGGCGCTTGATACTCTTTGTCAAGAAGAAAGACGGTACCATGCGGATGTGTATAGACTACCATAACCTGAATAAGTTGACGATCAAAACAAGTATCCACTACCTCGGATAGATGACTTGTTTGATCATTTGAAGAAGCGTCGGTTTTCTCAAAGATCGACTTAAGGTCTGGGTATCACCAGTTAAGGGTAAATGAGGCGGATATCTGTAAGATGGCATTTCGTACTCGGTATGGGCACTTTGAGTTCTTAGTTATGCCGTTGGGTTGACTAACGCTACGGCGTACCTTCATGGATTTGATGAATAGGGTGTTTCAAGTGATATTTGGATCGATTAAGTAGTAGTTTTATCGATGACATCTTGGTATATTCAAGGACCGAGGAGGAACACGGTGCTCATTTACTGGTGGTATTACAAATTTTGAGGAGAAAGCTTGACTTTATCTAAGTTGATAAATCGAGTTTTGGCTTAGGGAGGTGGCGTTTTTGGGTCATGTAGTATCGGTGAGGGATTAGAGTGGACCCTCGTAAGATAGAGCGATTTTGGATTGGAAGCCGCCAAGGTCGATGAGCGGAGATTCGGAGTTTTACGGGCTTGGCGGTCTCTAGAAAGATTCTGAGAGGGTTTCTCATTGATCGCACTCAGATGACTAAATTATTGATAAAGGGTTCCATTTATTTGGGTGAAGCGGCAGGAGAGCTTCGATAAGTTGAAGAAGATTTTGGTTGAAGCTCGGCTCGATTCAACTTTGAGGTCGGTAAGGAATTCACGGTAATCTTTGCGATGCATCACATCTGAGTTTGGGTTGTGTCTTGATGCGAGGAAGGAAGGTTGTGGCTTACGCATCTCGGTGGTGAGGCCACATGAGGTAAATTATCAACGCACGATCCGGAGTTAGCGGTCACGTAGTTTTGCCTTAAAGATATGGAGGCATTACTTGTATGGAGAGAGATCGATAGTCTACGGACCATAAGAGTGCAAGTACCTTGACTCGAAAGACTTGAATCTAAGGCAGTACCGATGGATTGAGTTCTTTGAAAGACTACGATTGCTCAATTGAGTATCATCCCGCAAGGCTAACGTTGTGGCGCACGCGTTGAGCCGTAAGGTTGTTCAATTTAAGAGCGTTGTTTGCCCACTTGAGTTTGTATGATGACGTAAGTATTTTGGCGGTGCGAGTTAAGCCTACTTGGGTTGAGCGATCGAGAAAAGCAGTTGTTGGATGAGGTTACGAGTCTTGCAGAGGACACAAGTGCAGAATGATGGTTTGAAGGGTTATAGCTTGTCTAGTGATGGGGTGCTGTGTTTTCAGGGGAAAGCTTGTATGCCGAGGGATTCGGAGCTAAGACAAAAGATTCTTCAGGATGCACATAGCAGCCCCTACGCTATGCATCCTGGAGGTAGCAAAATGTATAGAGATCTCAGAGAACAGTTCTGGTGGCCGGGTCTGAAAAAGGAAGTGACAGAGTTGGTAGGGAAGTGTCGACATGTCGTGAGTTAAGGTCGAGCATCGATTACCGTCAAGGTTGCTTGACGGTGAAGATTCCTCGATGGAAGTGGGAAAGGATAACTATGGATTTCGCTGGATTACCGCTACACCGAGCAAGAAGGATTGATTTGGGTAATTATGGATGGTGACTAAATCAGCTCACTTTATTCGGTGAGGTGGATTACTCACGCAGAGGTTGGCAAAGTCATATGTGTAGAGATAGTGAGACTACACGGGGTGCGATGTCGATCATCTCGGATAGGGATTGAGATTCACGTCAAGGTTCCGAGAAGCGTTGCATCGGGCTCTGGGTACGGTTAAATTTTAGTACTGGTATTTCATCCACTGGCCGCGGGCGGTTGGAAAGGGTTATCTGATCTTGGAAGACATATTACGAGGTTGTGTATTGGACTTGAGGGTAGTTGGGAGGAGTATCTACCGTTAATGAGTTAGCCTATAACAACTTGATTACCAAGTAAGCATCAAGATGGCACCATATGAGGCGTTGTCACGGTAGGAAGTGTCGCTCACCTACTTGTTGGGCGAGTTAAGTGAGCGTCGCTTGTTGGGACTAGAGTTAATTCTTTGAGGCGAAGACAAGGTTAAGTTGATTGAGCTCGGTTGAAAAAGCTTCGGACGGAGAAGTCCTACACCGATCTTAAGCGGAGAGATATTGAATTTCTTGTGGGGATCAAGTTTTTACGAAGGTCTCGCTGTGGAAGAAAGTGTTAAGGTTCGGAGGAAAGGCAAGCTAAGTCCGAGGTTTATTGGGCCATATAAGGTAATCGAGACGAGTGGGACGATTGCATATCAGCTCGAGTTGCCAGCAGAGCTAAGTCGATTCACGGCGTGTTCCACGTTCGATGCTTCTGCGTTATCGCTCGAGATCCATCATGCGTGGTGACGATGAGGAGAGATTGAGGTAAACCCAGATATGACCATGGAGGAAGAGCTGCATGCTGATTTTAGATCGGGATGTGAAGGTTCTGCGGCAGAAGTCTGTGCCTTTGGTTAAGGTTCTATGGCGAGAATCATGGCGTGGAAGAAGCGGCGTGGGAACCCGAGGATACGATGAGGCAACAATACCGCAACTCTTGACGACTGTGTAATTTGAGGTCGAAATTATTTTAAGGGGGTAGAATTGTAATATCCCGGGTTAAGGGCTATTTTATTTTGGCATTGTTTGCATGTTAATGGCTCGCTATGTTGTTGTTTGTGTGGTTTCGGGGCTTAGTTGTAGGCTAGGAGTGAGCCTGAGTGGGTGGAAAAATTTTAGTTTTTGGGCTTTATGTGATAGGAGCTGGGTCTTATATATTTTAATTGGTGTTCTTGAGCACAAGTGAAGAGCTAGCAAAGTGGCAAAGCATGCGCCACTTGGAGCATGTGTATGGCGTCAATTGCAAGGGAGGAGGTCCTGAGTTCAAGCTGCGAAAATCCCCCATTTTGGCTCTCATTTTGACGGCATGGGGAGGAGGAGTTGTTGGTAGTTCAAACTCTACCATGGACTAAGTCAACACATTCAAATGGTGGGTGGTGAGTGAATGTAGGAGGGAGACTAGTTCAACAAGTTTGAATTAGTGGCTTGGGAGTATTTGGGGGAGGTTGGCCGGATTTGGAGAGAGTTTGGGGGAGGGAAAAGAGTGGCCGGTTGTTATTGTGGGAGAGTGCCGAAATTTCCACTTAGGCAAATGTGCATTTTTGGTCACAATTTTGTTTTGGTAAGCTAATTTTTGTTTAGTCAAAAGCTAGTAAAAGATCTCTTCATTTGCAAATAGCCTAAGCCGAAAAAGAACCTTCCATTTTTGCTCCTTGAAACCGAAACACAAAGCAACTTTATTTGCCAACTTTGCACTCTTTCTACATTTTGGTGAAGTTTAGTGTTCTTTTGCATTTTTTCTTCTTTGTCATTTGTGTAAACGAAACCTCAAGCACCCTTCTTCACGAAATTCTACCTTGTTTCTTCTCTTTTATTTTTCATTTGAACAAAGTCAACCTAGCATCCTACTTCCATCTTTTCCCTCTTTTGAAACCTTGGTAGCGAATATTCATCTTTCCTTTTCTTTTCCAATTGTTGAAGCCAAAACTAGTGATCCTTCCTTCTCACATTTTTCTTTTCTTTTTACAACCCTTGTGCCGATTTCTCCATTTGTTTCATACCATTTCATTAAGCGTAAACCATCTTCCCTTGTTCCCCTAACTTTCATTTCCTTTTCTTAATACCATCTTGACCAAGCACTTCTCCATTTTATCGCTTTTATACTCTCCTTTCTTTTCACACAAAGTCAAGGTAGAAGTGTTAACATCTAGGCGAATCTTTTCTCTCTTAGTGGTGTTTGTTGGCGAATATTGGGTGTTGTTGGGTGCTTGTTTCCAATCGGTTGGTAGTGGGTAAGAGCTTGGCCGAATGGCCATTTTTCCTCTTTCGTTCTTATATTTTGTGGTTTAAATGAAGGCTGGTTTTGTTATTGGTTGAAGGATATTGATCTAATGTGTAGACCAATTTCTTTATAGGGCATTCGGATTTTGGGAACAAGTGGGAGGAGCCTTGTTATCTCATTAAGCAAGCGGTAAGTGGTGGTAAGAGTAGTTTTCTTTTAGATTATTCATTTAATCTTCGTTAAGTCAAGTCATTAAGGGATTAACCATTTTCTTTCTAGGGTGAGGCCGATTATTGGATGAACCATTGTTGGTTCGAATTGGGTAGAAAACCAAAGCAAGTTTAAGGTAAGGGTAATCGATATACCCTTTGGATTAAATGGTTTTGGCGAATGAGTTAAGTGTTAATCCCTTATTGGCGATTGTAGGATCGGGGTTGTCGGGGTGATCGAGGCGTAAACCGATTCTAAGGATTAACATCTTCGCTATTTTGTGTGTAAACCAACACACTATCTTAACTAAGTAATGTGATAACCTGTTTGTGTAAATGGAATGGTGTGGTTGACTATTTCGATACCCATTGAGGTATGGATATGGATTGAGTAAGTCCGTTTCATTATGAAATATGTGATAATCTACTTATATCTTGATTATGGGTGTATATTCATTGAGATGCCATATTGAGCATGTGAGCATGATAGCATGATTGCGCGATTTTGCATCTAGTATGATATGTGATTGGGTGATATGAGAGGAGGGGAGTATGATATCCGTGTCTTTGGGACACTTTGTTCTTTGGGACACGGAGGTTTGGCACCTCCAGTGGTTTGGTACCACGTATTTTGTGACTTTGGGTCACGGAGGTTTGGCACCTCGGCGTCTCGCCCCGTTGGCTTAGTACCACGGTGGGTTGGCCCCACGATTGATTATCTGGGATTAACACCGGTGATTTGGTATCACACGGGTTGGCCCCATCATCGATTTGTGATGACCCGGTGATTTGGTATCACACTGTGTCTTTGGGACACCAGAGGTTTGGCACCTCATTGCGACTCGTCCCTGTGGTTTGACACCACCGTGGGTTGGCCCCACTTATGAGATATGGGATCGTCGCTAGTGATTTGGTATCACACGATGGGTTGGCCCCATCATTGGATTATTCGTGACTTCGGGTCACCAGTGGTTTGGTACCACAGTATGGATATCGTGACTTTGGGTCACCAGTGGTTTGGCACCACCAGTGGTTTGGTACCACACGGGGTAGAAAAGGTGATATGGTTGGCTAGGATCGGGTGCATTACTTGCATTATTTTGTTATGATATGTGTGTTGGCATGTTATACCGGGAGAGGGATTTATACACTGAATCTTGCGACTCACTCTCTCCTTTGACTTTTCAGGTGACACTTAGACGCGGACATGGAGCCGGGATGGACTCGAGGTGCTCATGCCATGCTTAAATAAGGATTTGCTCGGACTATTTATGAATTTGGTGCTTAAGCATATTTATTACTATTTGGTTTTATTTGGGTTTGTAAATGGCCTTTTAAAATTATGTTTTGTTTATGTTTAAAGTAGATTTGTAATATGCCTTAACAAATTAACTGGGTTAAAATGTGCTAAAACTTGGAAAGATAACGATTTCAAAACTACAAAAGTGATATTTTAAGCTATACCATCGGGTATCACACTATGCTTTGAGTTAAAGTGAACTCAAACGTTTTTCTAACTTAAGCACGATTTTCTACTAAGTCAACATGTTTTTGTAACAATGATAAACAACTCAAACTTCTTAACGAGATAAACCTGTTTTACCTACATGTCTGATTGAGTTTTCAAAATTTCCGGGTTTTCAAATACATCATCAGATTTCAATCAAACCTACTCAAGTTTTTCTTCAAATACAAAATTTTAGCGAAGTGTTTTCCTCAAACTTTTAAACTCAAACCTAAACCTCTCAAAAACCTTTTTCCCTGTAACATACCAAATTCGGTTATGGTGTATTGACCGGGTTTGGGGTGTTACATCTCAAGTGCTTCATCTCGTAGTTCTCTTCTAGTGCCGAAACTACCGACAGAAAAAGCCATTCCTTTTTTCCTTCTCCTCCCCCATTGCTGAGTGCATATTGTTCCTAAACTATCTCTTTTCTCCTTCTCTTTTCTTCTCTTTTAAAATCGAATTATAACACCTTCTCCTCATTCTCTTTTCTTCTCCATTTTTATTTATTATTCAAATACTTTCTTCATTATTTTTCTCCCCATGGTCGAATGGTACTAATACTATTTCTTCAATTTTCCTTCAAAGCTGAATCTTCTATTCATCTATATTGTCTTGTTGATTATTCTTCCAACCCTCGTTTAAGCAATAAGTAAGAGCTTTCTTTTTGGTTCTTATGTTGGTTTATTGGTTGTTTTGGCTGAACTTGAAGTGTGGTGAAGGAAAGTCTTTTTGATCGAAATCGTTGATCATTACTCTTAAATGTTTCCTTTGTTATATTTTAGTATGATAGTGGAGGGCCGAATCACCATCTCGTCAAAGTCATCTTGAAGTTATTAAGTTCGGATCATATTTTTCAAGGTAAGGGTTCTTATCAAGGAGTCATATATATAATATTCGACATATTGATATAGATGGATTATTAATTGATTTTGTCTTAGGGGGACGTTATTGCTCGATTTTCATCTTGTGGAACAAGGATATTTTGTGGTAAGCCAATCTCACCCTTAAAACCGTTAGTCATAATTTCGATATATTATTTCATCGGACTAATGATCTTTTGTCAATGGAGACAATCAAGATAGGGACGAAAAGGGTAGTGCATAGTGTTTGAAAGAGGGGCAGTTCTGCTATTCCCCCGAAATTTAAGCGAAGGGTTGTTTGAGTTAGAGATTTTCCTTTGGGTTATGGACCCTCATCGAGGAGAATCTATTATTTGAAGTCGTTCGTACTCCTGAGCCTTGTTTGTTCATGGATATTCAGCGGGTAACGAACCAACAATTAGGGAGAAACCGCATATAGAAGTCGTTCGAAATTCCAAGGGTAATGTAACACCCCAAACCCAGCCTAAACGTTACAACCGGATCTGGCATGTCACAGGGAAGGAAATGATTTTGAAAACAAGTTGCCGTCTCTAATTTAAGGAAAACTATTGATGTTATGAAAAACGAGTTGATTTAAAAGTATTGCTAAAACTGTTTTGAATTTAGCTTCAAATAAAAATTCTCGATACTTTGTTAATCTATCCGAAGGTGAAGTTTTAGAAAAACCCGATAATTTGTGTGAATTTAGAAAACATTCAATTAACAAGTTATTTAGGCATGCCATTTTATTTAAATTATACCAATTTCTATGAAAATAAAACAGATAAATAAACTTCGAAATAAAATTTAATGGCCTTATTACAACCCAAAACCAAGTTTTAAAGTAAGTAAAACCGAAATAGAAGTTTTAAGCAAAACCCAAAATAAAATGCACATGGCCACCTCGAGTTTACCCCGGCTCCGTATCCACGATCTACGAATCATCTGCAAAATGGAGAGGAAGGGGTGAGTCACCGAGACTCACTATATAAATCCCCTTCTCGATAATAGCAAGGCACTTACACATCTCATAAGTCAATACGCGAATCATGCAAACCCAACCTAACCAACCGAACTCTTGTGTCTACCCCGTGTGATCAAAACCACTGGTGGTCAAAACCACTGGTGACCGTAGTCACAAATCATATAAGTGTGGTCAAAACCACTTTGGTGACCGTAGTCACAAATCATATGGCGAGGCCAACCCACCGTGTGGTCAAAACCACGATGACAATCCGTAATCAACATGTGGGCCAACCCACGTGGTACCAAACCACAGGACGAGTCACAATAATCCATGTGTGGTCAAAACCACTTTGGTGATCGTAGTCACAAATAATATCCGTGTGGTCAAAACCACTGGTGGTCAAAACCACTAAGACTAGTCACAAATAATAAGAAAGCGAGGCCAACCCACTGTGTGGTCAAAACTACTAGTGACAGTCTAAATCATCCTTCCCCCTCCACTCGGTATACCCATCATCATGAACACATTTACCGTGGCATAATAACATGTCATGCTGTGTCACATAGCATAGCATAATCAAATAGTATAACATCATATATCGATAGTCAATCCACAGGGGAATTACCCGGAGTCCATGCTCATACCCGTAAGGGTAACACACCGATTTCAATAGTGATTTCGACTTTTAATCAATAAACATAATTAGCAATTTAACTGATGGAGTGTGTAAGAGTTGCACACCTGATAACGCGCAAAACTACACTTTCTACGTCGGCACTGTCGTTAATCGACGCAACCGCGATTTGTCTATTTTCCTGCTCAGAAGCTGGCCCACACCCCGGTGGCCAATTACGAATAGCCGACACTGCCCACTTCTTGAACTTAGGGGCTGGGGTTCCAGATCCAACCCCACCAAGCGATTGATTAGCCTTCGAGTCCATAACACACCTTAGTCACTAACCGAATCAAAACAGTGAAACAATTGTAATGAATCAAGACCCTAAATTAAATCCTTACCTAGATTGATCAATTTCCGATGACCAATGACTTAGATCAAAGCACCACTTGAATACTCAGTCGCCTAACGCCAAGCCTCCTTAGCACCCTCCATTCGTCCAAGATCTACAGGATTAGTTACTGCCTTCGACACTTAAACACAATAGGAAATATTGAATATCAGAGACGCTTACCACTGCCCTAACAAATCCGCTTGGAAAAAATAATAATCCCACACTATTGATCCACTACAACAACAGTCCAATCAAGATAGTTTGAGTGCTAGAGATTTGGTATTTCCCCACCCTAGCAATCAAAATTGTGGAAAGAAATAGAGATGTAAGAGTACTAAGAAGATTTGGCCATAAGAGCAAAGAAAAAAAAGAAAGCAATAGAATCTTACCGGACTATGGGCTGTAGTTCATTTTTGAGAACCAAAGAAGAGATGAATTTTGGCACCAGAGAAGGTTAAGGGAAAAATACCTAAAGAGAAAGGAGAATATAGACTGAAGATATTCAGCTCTTTGCAAAAGTTGAAGATGATAAGAGGTTGGGGGATTTTCAGTTTTGAGATGAAGAAAAGGAGAAGAAGAGATGAGAGGTGCTCACGGCTTGGGTTCAAAATGAAAGAGAAAATAACACAAGAAAGTTGAGTAATCTTTCCTACGGTTTGCTGAGAAGAAGAAGAGAAGAAGAACAAACAATCAATAAGGTTTCAGCAATAGAACAAAAAGTGAGAAAAAGAGAAGAGAAGTTGCCTAGGGGAGGTTTCGGTTTGTATATGAGAGAAAAGAGGAATAATGCCAAAAGTGTTATGAGTGATTTGCCAAAAAGAAAAAGCACAACAAAATGCTCCTAAAGCTATTAAGCAAATTCAGCATATGTACCTCACCTAGCCACTCTCCACAATCGAAAGCACACACCCACACACTAAGCACATTTGGCCACCCCACTCAAGCTCCCCTCAATCGATTGCTCCTAGCTCTCCTAGACACTACCAAAATTGACCACACTCCCACTCCCTTCAATCTCTCAGCCGTCCCACTTCTTCCTCCTTGAAACCCTCTCTTCCACCCATTCAAACAATTTGAATGAGTCAACCTCCACCATTTCCTCCCTTCTACCCATTTTGAATCTGTTGACTTGTTCAACAACTACCCTGAGAGTTCCACACGAGCACAACTCCTCTTTGCTCGGCGTCAAAAGAAATGCCCAAAGAGGATTTCTCTGACTCAAACCTAGGCTCCTTCCCCACCTTGTAGCGTCACCTCCATGAGCTCTTAGTGGCGTCTTCTTGCCACTTCACCAAGGCACTTCTTCCTTAAAACTTGCTACACAACACGCTGAACACCTAACTCTCTTGGCTCCCCTTCCAAGTACCCCAAAACAAAAATTTTACCATGACTCGGGCCTATCCCGAGCTCATGCCTGGGCCCCAAAACACCCTATACTAGCACCACAGACATATTATCACATGCAACACACAAAATGCAGAGACCCCAATTTAAGGATGTTATAGATCTACCCCCTTAAGAATAATTTTAGCCTCGAAATTACCTGGTTAGAAGAGTTGAGGGTATTGCTGCGCATCACATCCTCTGGTTCCACGTGGCCTCCTCCGTACCATGGTTCCACCATAATACTTTCACCAAATGAACTGACTTCTTGCGTAGAACTTTGACATCCCGATCCAAAATTTGCACTGGTTCCTCTTCGAAAGACAAATTCGAACACACCTCAATCTCCTCCACTGGCACAACATGCGACGGATCAGATCGATAGCTCTAAAGCATTGAAACATGAAATACATCATGAATCTGAATCAACTCCGATGAAAACTCGAGCTGGTAAGCTACAGGTCCCACTCACTTCAACACCATATACGGCCTAATAAACCCAGGGCTTAGCTTGCCCTTCCGACCAAATCTCAGCACTTTCTTCCACGGTGATACCTTCAGGAAGACCTTGTGACCCACTGCATACTCCATACCCCTACGTTTGAGATCGACATAAGACTTCTGCCTGTCCAAAGCCTCCTTCAGACGAGCCCAAATCAGCCTAACCTTATCCTCTATTTCAGCCACTAGCTTCGGACCCAACAATTATCTTTCACCTAGTTCTGTCTAACACGTAGAGGTACGACATTTCCATCCATACAGTGCTTCATATGGTGCCATCTGGATACTTGCCTGGTAACTGTTGTTGTACGTGAACTCTGCCAATTGTAGACATTCCTCCCAACTATTGCAAAAATCCAAAACACAACCCCTTAAAATATCCTCTAATATTTGAATTACCCTCTCTGACTGTTCGTCTGACTGTGGATGAAAAGCCGTGCTAAAATCCAACCTCGTACCTAATGCCTGATGCAAAGCTTTCCAGAACCTTGATGTGAATCTGGGATCCCTATCTGAAATAATCGACACGGCACCCCATTTAACCGCACTATATCCGCTATATATAACCTAGCCAACCTTTGGTGTGAATAATCAATCCGAACTGGTATGAAATGGTCTGACTTTGCCAAAAGATCCACGATCACCCAAACTGAATCCTTCTTGCTAGGCGTAAGGGGTAGCCCAGTGACGAAATCCATCGTAATCCTTTCCCACTTCCACTGCGAAATCTTTACCGGCTGTAACAGGCCTGACGGTAACTAATGCTCTGCTTTGACCTGTTGGCATGTCAAACACTTACTCACAAATTCAGTTACTTCTCGCTTAAGACCCAGCCACTAGAATTGCTCCCGTAAATCGCGATACATCTTGCTACCTCCAGGATACATAGTGTATGGACTGCTATGAGCTTCTTGAAGAATTTGCTGTCTCAACTCAATGTCCCCGGCATAGACACTTTCCCTTGAAAACACAGCACTCCATCACTGCCTAAGCTGTAACCCTTCAAACCACCATTCTCCACTTGCAACCTCTGAGCACTCAAAACCTTATCAACCAGCTACCTCTCCTTAACCTGATCCATCCACGTCGACTTTACTTGTAATTCTGCCAATAGACTCCCGTCATCATATAGACTGAGACGAGCAAACATTACTCTCAAGTCCGTTACCACCTTACGGCTCAACGCGTCAGCCACTATATTGGCCTTACCCAGATGGTATTCAATCAAGCAGTCGTAGGCTTTTAACAATTCGATCCTCTTTCGCTGCCTTAAATTCAACTCCTTCTGTGACAATAGATACTTCAGACTCTTGTGATCCATGTAGACGATAGGCTTCTCCCCATACAAATAATGCCTCCAAATCTTTAGGGCGAAGACCAGTGCAGCCAATTCCAAATCATACGTGGGGTAATTACCTTCATGAGGTCTCAACTGCCGAGATGCATACGCCACCACTTTCCCCTCTTGCATCAGCACACACCCCAAACCAGTATGCGATGCATCACAATAAACCGTGAATTCCTTCCCAGCTTTAGGCTGAATCAAAATCGAAGCTTCTGTCAGAATCTTCTTTAACTTGTCGAAACTTTTCTGCTGTCTATCAGACCACACAAATGGAACCCCTTTCCATAACAACTTAGTTAACGGTGCCGCAATCAACGAGAATCCTTCCATAAATCTTCTGTAGTATCCTGCCAAACCAAAAAAACTCCGAATCTCTGCTACCGTCTTAGGTGGCTTCCAATCCAACACCGCCTCAATCTTCCGAGGATCCACTCTAATTCCTTCAACTGACACCACATGACCCAAGAAAGTTACCTCCTTTAACCAGAATTTGTATTTGCTAAACTTCGCGAATAATTGCTTCTCCCTCAGAATCTGTAAAACTACACGTAGATGTTTATCATGTTCTTCCTCCGTTCTCGAGTACACCAATATGTTGTCTATAAACACCACGACAAACCAGTCTAAGTACGGCTAAAACACCGATTCATTATATCCATGAATCGCTGCCGGTGCATTAGTCCATCCAAACGGCATTACCAAGAACTCATAGTGCCCATAATGAGTATGAAACATCGTTTTGTGGATACCAGCCTCCTTTACTTTAAATTGATGATACCCCGACCTAAGGTCTATCTTAGAGAAAACCGATGCACCCTTAAGCTGATCAAACAAGTCGTCTATCTTGGGCAATGGATACTTGTTCTTGATCGTCAACTTATTCAGCTGGCGGTAGTCTATACACATCCGCATTTCACCGTCCTTCTTATTAACAAAGAGCACAGGTGCTCCCCAAGGTGATACACTCGGCCAGATAAAACCACGGTCTAATAATTCCTGAATTTGTGCCTTCAGTCCCACCAATTCCTTGGTGCCATCCTATAGGGGGCAATAGACATTGGCGCGGTTCGGGTAATAAATCTATACCAAACTCAACTTCACGGTCCGGAGGCAGACCCAAAAGTTCCTCTAGGAATACATCGGCAAATTCCTTCACTGTTCGAACCTTCCCCACAACTGATTCCTTGACCTCCAAGGTACAGACATGCACCAAAAATGCCTCACAACCCTTCCTCACCATCCTCTCGATCTTCAGAGCAGACACAACATAAGATAGATAATCTCTTCTATTGCCTATCATTACCACCTCTTCACCTTCTACTATCCTCAAAACCATGTGCTTAGCTGCGCAATCCATACTAGCCTGGAACTTTACTAGCCAATCCATCCCAAGTATCAGATCGAACTCCCCGAACGGTAGTTCCATCAGATCAGCCAAAAACACTACCCCTTGAAGTTCTAAGGGTATATCCCTATATAGTTTATTTACTTCTATAGAGTGACCTAGAGGGCTTATTACAGTCATCTCCCTAGAAGTAATCTCAAAATCTAAGTTCATAGTTTCCACTATACTACTGATCACATAGGAGTGTGTCGAATCGACATCTATCAAAGCAGTATAAGGTAGTCTAAAAATTAAGAACGTACCAGTTATGCCATCTGGCGCGTCGCCCTCCTCTCGACGCCTCGCTACATAAACCAGCCCAGGCTGTCTTGCATCTGTGCTCCCAGCACCTCTACTCGATGCTCTGCGGCCTCGTCTAGAATCGTTACCTCCCCAGGTGAGCCGCGACCCCTCTGTGGTTGCTGACCATCCCTCTTGAACTGTATATGACCCTGATTCTCAGACTAAAACCTGGCTGACCTCTGTGGACAATCCCTCACTCGACGTCCCAATGACCCACACTCAAAACACCCTCTATTTCCAGTCCAACATTCCCTCGTGTGATACTTCTCACATCGTGCACACCGTGGTGGCCACTATGTAGTAATAGCAATGAGCCTCATGACTTGATTGACCCACCATATCTAGCCCTTTTCTCGATTCCCGATGAACCGGAAGACCGAATTCCTCTTATTTCAACCCTTATCTGGTTTCGTCTCACTGACAGTTTCACTTTCTCAGCAACCTTGGCCTTCTCTACTAGGATTGTAAATTCTCTTTCCTATTGTGGAGCAATCAACATCCGCAGCTCACCTCTCAGCCCATCCTCAAATCCGACACAACTCTCATATTCTGTGCCCACAATACCCCGTGCATACCGACTTAACCAAAGAAATTTCGCCTGACACTGACAAATCTTGACTTATTTCCTGAGCATTACTTGCGCATCGATGTAACTAGCCCCAACGTATTTCCTCTGATAGGCTGCCCTAAAGAGATCCCAAGTGACGTCGTCAGCCATTGCTCTAACCCTAACCGTGAGCCACCACTGATATGACTCATCTCGGAGAAGAGATACTATACCCTTTAGCTTCTCCTCAGCCATAAAATTCAGGTCGTCCATGATACGTTCTGTCGCCTCTAGCCAATATTCCATCGTACTAGGAGCTACACCAGATACACCTCTGAATACCTCTGCCCCATTAGCTTGGAGTTGTTCGGACACAGATTTTTGAGCTCCCATTCGATGCTTGCACCCGTGACTCTTTCTAAAACCCCCAGCATTGCCTGTGACACTGCATCATCACCAGCCGTCTGATCATGAAATTCCTCGCCCATAGCTGGCGGCGGTGGTACCTCGTTCTCGACCCATGACCAGACCCTACTGGTTCAAACACTGTCATCCTACCCCTACCTCATCCACGTATATTACGCCCATGTCCTCGGGCACTCATAACTGCCGATACGAATTGATTTGATTTAACGCTTTTATCGTTAGACTTATTCCCATTGTTTATTAAGCACAGTCTTATGAATGATTTAATGCGGGGATTGTTTCGTAAGTTCACACAATCCTATGGTTGAAGGCTCTAAAGTACTTCCCTATTACTACTATGCATAACATCAATATTACAAATATATTAGCAACAAATAGGGGTACTTACCTGGGCAAATCGGTGTCAAAGACTCGGTGCCATGCTTTTCCAACCGTACTTTTCCCACAAAAACCTTTTCATAACCTATTTAAAATATTTTTGGGCCTCGAGCCCACAGCTGAGCTTTTGAACTTGGCTCGATACCAAAATTGTAACACCCCAAACCCAGCCTAAATGTTACGACCGGATCTGGCATGTCACAGGGAAGGAAATGATTTTGAAAACAAGTTACCGTCTCTAATTTAAGGAAAACTTTTGATGTTATTAAAATCGAGTTGATTTAAAAGTATTGTTAAAACTATTTTGAATTTAGCTTCATTCTCGATACTTTGTTAATCTTACAAGTTTGTTAATCTATCTGAAGGCGAAGTTTTAGAAAAACCCGATGATTTGTGTGAATTTAGAAATCATTCAATTAACAAGTTATTTAGGCATGCCATTTTATTTAAATTATACAAATTTCTATGAAAATAAAACAAATAAATAAACTCCAAAATAAAATTTAATGGCCTTATTACAACCCAAAACCAAGTTTTAAAGTAAGTAAAACCAAAATAGAAGTTTTAAGCAAAACCCAAAAGATAATGCACATGGCCACCTCGAGTCTGCCCCGGCTCCGCATCCGCGATCTACGAATCATCTGTAAAATGCAGAGGAAGGGGTGAGTCACCGAGACTCAATGTATGAATCCCCCTCCCGATAATAACAAGGCACTTACACATCTCATAAGTCAATATGCAAATCATGCAAACTCAACCTAACCAACCGAACTCTTGTGTCTACCCCGTGTGGTCAAAACCATTGGTGGTCAAAACCATTAGTGACCGTAGTCACAAATCATATGGTGGGGCCAACCCACCATGTGGTCAAAACCACTAATGACAATCCCGTAATCAATATGTGGGGCCAACCCACTGTGGTACCAAACCACTGGGACGAGTCATAATAATCCATGTGTGGTCAAAACCACTGGTGACCGTAGTCACAAATAATATCCGTGTGGTCAAAACCCACTAGTGGTCAAAACCACTAAGACTAGTCACAATAATAAGAAAAGCGGGGCCAACCCACTATGTGTTCAAAACCACTGGTGACAGTCTAAATCATCCTTCCCCTCCACTCGGCATACCCATCATCATGAACACATTTACAGTGGAATAATAACATGTCATGTAGTATCACATAGCATAGTATAATCAAATAGTATAACATCATATATCGATAGTCAATCCACAAGGGACTTACCCGAGTCCATGCTCATACCCACAAGGGTAATACACCGATTTCAATAGCGATTTTGGCTTTTAATCAATCAACATAATTAGCAATTTAACTAATGGAGTGTGTAAGAGTTACACACCTGATAACGCACAAAACTACACTTTCTACGTCGTGCACTGTTGTTAATCGACACAACCATAATTTGTCTACTATCCTGCTCAGATGCTGGTCCACACCTCGATGGCCAATCACGAACCGCCGACACTGCCCTCTTCTTAAACTTAGAGGCTGGGGTTTCAGATCCAACCCCACCAAGCGATTGATTAGCCTACGAGTCCATAACACACCTTAGTCACTAACCGAATCAAAACAATGAAACAATTGTAAGGAATCAAGACCCGAAATTAAATCCTTTACCTAGATTGATTAATTCCCGATGACCAATGACTTAGATCAAAGAACCACTTGAATACTCAATCGCCTAACGCCAAGCCTCTTTACCACCCTCCATTCGGCCAAGATCTACAGGATTAGTTACTGCCTTTGGCACTTAAACACAATAGGAAATATTGAATAGTAGAGACGCTTACCATTGCCCTAACAAATCCACTTGGAAAAAATAATAATCCCACACTATCGATCCACTACATCAACAATCCAATCAAGAAAGTTTGAGTACCAAATATTCGGCATTTCCCTACCCTAGCAATCAAAATTGAGGAAAGAAATAGAGATGTAAGAGTACTAAGAAGATTCAGCCATAAGAGTAAAGAAAAGAAAAAGAAAGTAATAGAATCTTACCGGACTATGAGTTGTAGCTCATTCTTGAGAACAAAAGAATAGATGAATTTCGACACCAGAGAAGGTTAGGGGAAAAGGCCTAAAGAGAAAAGAGAATATAGACAGAAGATATTCGGCTCTTTGCAAAAGTTGAAGATGATAAGAGGTTAGGGGATTTTCGATTTTGAGATGAAGAAAAGAAGAGAGAGAGAGAGACTTGGGTTTAAAATGAGGAAAAGAACACAAGAAAGTTGAGTAATCTTTCCTTAAAATAAGAAGAAAAGAAGAACAAACAATCAATAAGGTTTCAGCAATAGAACAAAAAGTGAGAAAAAGAGAAGAGAAGTTGCCTAGGGGAGGTTTCGGTTTGTATATGATAGAAAAGAGGAATAATGCCAAAAGTGTTATGAGTGATTTGCCAAAAAAAAAAAAAGCACAAAAAAATGCTCCTAAAGCTATTAAGCAAATTTGGCACATGGACCTCACCTAGCCACTCTCCACAACCGAAAGCACACCCACACACTAAGCACATTCGGCCACCCTACTAAAGCCCCCTCAACCGATTGCTCCAAGCTCTCCTAGCCACTACCAAAATTGGCCACACTCCCACTCCCTTCAATCTCTCAGCCGTCCCCCTTCTTCCTCCTTGAAACCCTCTTTTCCATCCATTTAAACAATTTCAATGAGTCAACCTCCACCATTTCCTCCCTTCCACCCATTTTGAATCTGTTGACTTGTTCAACAACTACCCACCAGAGTTCCACCTGAGCATAACTCCTCTTAGCTCTGACGTAAAAAGAAATACCCAAGAGGATTCTGTAGCTCGAACCTAGGCTCTTTCCCCACCTTGTGGCGTCACCTCCCTGAGCTCTAAGTGGCACCTTCTTGCCACTTCACCAACGCACTTCTTGTGCCAAAACTTGCTACACAATACTCTTAACACCTAACTCTCTTGGCTCTCCCCTTCCAAGTACCCCAAAACAAAAATTTTACCATGACTCGGGCCTATCCTAGTTCATGCACGGACCCCAAAACACCTAAACTAGCACACGGACATATTATCACATGGAACACACAAAATAAAGAGACCCCGATTTAAGGGTGTTACAGGTAAAGTCTTGATCGTTATTTGTAAGAATAAATTTATAAATAGTATTAGTGTTCTAAGTTATCGTGATGCGTGTTTAGGTATCGACGAGCGGGAAAGTCTAGTTCTCACTGTAATCAGGTGTGTAACTTCACACTTATCTCTCGGGTTAGATACTATACTATAAGTATTGGGATAAAATCATAAAGATGGTAAAATCGGAGAAATACGAAATAATTAACACTTTTGTGTAAATGCATGAAAACGATTAAAGTCATAGAAATTATGAAAACGCCCCAATGGGTTAATTGATAAATTGTAAAATTTTATGCCTCATGTGATATATAAGCCAAAAACTGCTAGATCGATATATGGGCCAAAAACTGCTAGATCGATATATGGTCCAAAAATTACTATATCGATATATGGGCCAAAGTTTGCTAGATCGTTAAATGGGCTAAAATGCTATTTTGCCTTATGGGCCAAAATGAAAATTTGAAATATGGACTCACTTGTATTCTGGGCCTTTTGTTGAAATTATTATGTGAATGTATTGTTATGTTTTATATATAAACATGATTTCATGGGTTGGGAAAAATTGACGAAGAGAAGAAAGGCTGTTGCCAAAATCTAGTTCGGTGGCTTTGCAACAATCTAGTTGATGGTGCACCACAATATTATTTAAAATGGCTTTATACTGCGATTGGTGTGTTGGAGGGTGAGTTGACTTGATCCCCAGGTGTGTTGGTTGGTGCGGGTGGTGTGTAGTGGATGGAAAATTTAGGTTCGATTGGGAATTTCATTCTACATGTATTATTATTATACTGTTAAATCCGTAAATGGGCTCAAGCCCAATATAATGTCTTGATGATTTGGCCCATGGATATGGTAAGTGGGTTATACACTAAGTTACGAGAAAATCACTGCTTTATTATCCGTCTCGGTAATGGCAATTGATGGAGGCTTGGTAGGGATGACTTCATGGAGGCCATACTTGAACAAGGGTTTTATAAACTATGAACTTCAATTAAGTATATTTATTTAATTACTATTTTGGGTATGATGTAATAATGCCTCTATTATTATTATTTTATGGATTTTTATGTGTGGATGGATTTAATTATGCTTTAGACACTTAATTTGGACTAATACTATTTTAATAATGTTTCCTTAAATATGTTATTTTTAAACATATGAGATTCTTTAAGTATTCTTGTTTGATTCTTTTGATCTCTTTAAAATTACTTTAAAGTCTTTAACAATTAAATATTAAATAATCGATTTCAAACTAGTACTACTTTATTCATCGATTTTAAATCAAATTCTTGGTTTTACTAAACTTCATTTTCAAAAGGTTTTGTAGAATTGTTTTACCTAAATCATTAGATAATTAAATGGATGCTCGTTCTGTGTGACAAGCTAAATCTCATCTTAATGCATAGACCTGGTTTGGGGTGTTACATTTAATGGTATCAGAGCCAATTTCAAAACTCAGCTGTGGTAGGGTTCAACAAATAACTTTCATTTCAAATTATTTTAATTATGTTTTAAAGGTTGTTTGGCACCACAAGCATCCGGCATCAAGTCAAGTAAGTAATCATTACTAAATGATTATTATGATGATATGATCATAGGAACACTCTAGAACTTTTAGCTTTAAGTGTTGAAAATTTTAGAGATTGAGACTATAGGTTGTGTTTGCGAAAAACAACTTTATCTCATGAATATCATAAAATATCATTAATAAACACTGAAATAGTTTTCTAATTCATAAAATTCATAATCAGATTAAAACGAGTTAGACAGTATAAGCGCTAGAGGACGCAGACGTGGTAGACGTGGCCGTGGTAGAGGCCGAGGTGCTAGAGCTTTGTTTGAGGAATCGGGACATATCCCAAAAATGGATGCACCGGCATCACCTGCGTCAAAAAATGAATCACATGACAATAGAAGAGAAGATAATGCTTTGACAAGAGCAATGTTGCGAGTCCTTGAAAGGGTCGCTAGAACTAGAGCTGGGCCAGCAACTCGTGGGTCGATATCGGAACGACTAAAATCAAGTGGTGCTGAAGTTTTTAGAGGTGTTTCAGGTGTAGCTCTGAATGTTGCTGAATATTGGCTTGAGGCTATAGAGCGAATTATGGACGATCTAGAGTGCTTGTAGAAGCGAAACTAAGAGGTGGTGTCCTTGTTAAGGGATGAGGCATATCAATGGTGGCATACTATTCGAGAAGGCTTGAAGTCGCATTAGTTACTTGGGAATTCTTCAATCTTGCCTTTCAAGGGAAATATGTAGGGACAAGTTATGTGGATGCTCGGAGGAAAGAATTCTTGAATCCGGTTCAAGGAAATAAGACGGTGGCAGCTTATGAGCTAGAATTTTTATGCTTGAGTCGTTATGCTCGAACTATAGTACCAACAGATCATGAGCACTGTGTGCGCTTCGAGGATGGGCTGAATGATGAGTTGTGAGTACTGTTAGCCCCACAACAAGTAAGAATTTTTGCCACGCTTGTGGAGAAAGCGAAGATCACCGAAGAGGCTAAGAGCTTAGAACGTCAGAACCGGGAAAGAGTCAAAGGTAAGAGAGATATAAAGTATTTGGGTTCTTCAAAAAGGTTTCAGAAGAGGCCTCGAATTGATGAGCCAGCTCAAGGTAGAGCACCTGTGGCTACTAATCAGAGTCGAGACTATGCCGAATGTGGAAAACGACACCCCGGAGAGTGCTGGAGGAAAATTGGTGCTTGTTATAAATGTGGTTCCAAGGATCATCAATATAAGAATTGACTTCGACGGATGGATACGATTCAGGAAGCTCGTAACCCTGATGCTCAGTCGACCAGAGGTGCTCAGCAGCCACCGAGAGGCCGTAGACCAGGTCGTGGTGGTAATTGGGTTGGACGCGGACAAGGTGCACCAGTGCAAGAGAATGGCTTTAGAGGTAACGCGGAGGCAAGACAGCTGGGGTTGGTCTATGCGATCAGACGTCGGGAAGATGGCGATACAACTGATGTGATAATTGGTACGTTCTTCATCTTTAATGTGCCTATTACTGCTTTGATAGATTTCGGTTCTACCCACTTGTATATTGCTAGTGCCATATCTGGAAACCTAAATATAGAATCTGAGATTATCGATAGTGAGATGACAATAATTAGTCCTTTAGGACAGTCGGCAATTCTGAATAAACTATTTAGAGACGTGCCCTTACAAATTCAAAGAGAAATATTTTTGGCGGATTTGATGGAATTGCCTTTCGGCGAATTAGATCTCATTCTGGGCATGGATTGGTTGGTGAAGCACCGGGCATTTGGATTGTGCTGAAAAGCAGATGTCAATAAGGACTTCGGATGATAAGGAAGTAGTAATGATAAGTGAATGAAGGAATTACTTGGCAAATATGGTATCTGTGTTAAAGGCAAAAAAAATGGTGCGGTAAGGGTATGGAGCATTCCTAGCTTTTATTAGTGCTTTGGATACTAAGGAGTTATCAGTGGAAGATGTGAGAACGGTGAAGGAATTTTTAGTTGTCTTTCTCGAAGAACTTTCTAGTATACCTCCAGATCGAGAAGTAGAATTTGGTATTGAGCTATTGCCCGAAACGACTCCAGTGTCTATTGCAGCCTTATAGGATGGCACCGAAAGAGTTGGTGGAGCTTAAAGCTCAAATTCAAGAATTGTTAGATCGAGGATTTATTCGACCTAGTGTGTCTCCGTGGAGAGCACCAATTTTGTTCGTTAAGAAGAAGGATGGGTTGATGCGTATGTGCATTGATTATAGGCAGTTGAATAAATTGACGATCAAGAATAGGTATCCCTTGCTAAGAGTTGATGACCTGTTTGATCAATTGAAGGGAGCATTAGTTTTCTCCAAAATTGATTTGAGATCGGGTTATCATCAACTCAAAGTGGAAGAGGCAAATATTCATAAGACGACATTCTGAACTCGTTGTGGACATTATGAGTTTTTGGTGATGCCGTTTGGTTTGACCAATGTACCAGCTGTATTTATGGACATGATGAACAGAGTCTTTCAACCTTATCTAGACCGGTTTGTTGTTGTGTTCATAGATGACATTTTGGTATATTCGATAAATGAAGAGGAGCATGACTTACATTTGCGTATAGTATTGCGTTACTTCGTGATAAGCAACTTTATGCCAAATTCAGTAAATGTGAATTTTGGTTAAGGGAAGTGACTTTCTTGGGTCATGTGGTGTCATTTGAAGGAGTAAGGTGGATCCTCGGAAGATTGAGGTCATCTTGGATTGGAAACCACCAAGTCGATGTTGAGATTGAAGTTTCTTAGGTTTGGCTAGATATTATAGATGCTTTGTTGAGGGTTTTGTTGATTCTGCACCCTAACTAAGCTATTCTGAAAAGAGTACCGTATGTATGGGTGATAAACAATAAGAAAGTTTTGAGAAATTGATGAAGATTTTGACGGAAGCACCAGTACTGAGTCAACCTGAGGTTGGGAAAGAATTTATCATCTACTGTGATGTGTCACACACGGGATTAGGATGTGTGCTCATGTAAAATGGAAAAGTGGTGACCTATGCTTCTCGTCAGTTGAGACCACACGAAGTAAACTACCCTACTCATGACTTGGAGTTGGTTGCGGTAGTATTTGCTTTAAAGATTTGAAGGCATTATCTCTAGGTGAGAAGTCTATCATCTATACGGATCATAAGAGTCTTAAGTATCTTCTTACCTAGAAGGAGTTAAACTTGAGACAAAGAAGGTGGGTGGAGTTGTTAAAGGATTATGATTTCTCAATCGAGTATCATCCTAGAAAGGCTAACGTGGTAGCAGACGCGTTAAGTCGTAAGGTGGTATCTAATTTAAGAGCAATGTTTGCTCATCTGAATTTGTATGAGGATGGTAGTCTGTTAGCGAAACTTCAAGTGAAGCCTCTGTGGTTAGATCAGATCAGGGAAAAGCAGATATTAGATGAAAAGTTGGGATCCTTAATTCAGCAAGTTAAAAGTGGTGAAATAGGGGATTTTGGTATGAATAACAATGGAATGCTGTGTTTTCATGGAAGAATTTGTATGTCCAAGGACTCAAATTTGAGACAAATCATTCAACGGGAGGTGCATAGTAGCCCTTATGCTATGCCCCCCGGAGGAAATAAGATGTATTGAGATCTCCATGAATGGTATTGGTGGCCAGGGTTGAAGTGTGAGATTTTTGAGTTTGTAGGTAAATGTTTGACTTGTCAACAAGTGAAGGTGGAGCATCAACTGCCATCAGGCTTATTACAACCGGTAAAGATTCCCCTATGGAAATGGGAGCGGATATCAATGGATTTTGTTAGTGGGTTACCTTTAACACCTACTAAGAAAAATTTCATTTGGGTTGTAGTTGATCGTTTAATGAAGACTGCCCATTTTCTTCCAGTTCGTACGGATTACTTGCTGTATAAGTTGGCTAAGCTGTATGTATCTGAGATCGTGAGGTTGCATGGGTACCAGTGTCTATCATATCGGACAAGGATCTCAGGTTTACATCACGGTTTTGGAAAGCTTTACATGAGGCTTTGGGAACAAAGTTAAACTTTAGTACGGCTTTTTATCCTCAGTCAGATGGTCAGTCAGAAAGAGTAATTGATTTTGGAAGACATGTTATGTGGTTGTCTAATCGACTTCATAGGTAGTTAGGAGGATTTCCTACCATTGCGAAGAGTTCGCATATATATACGATTACCAATCCAAATATCCAAATGGTGCCTCATGAAGCTTTATACGGTCGTAGGTGTTGTACCCTACTTGTTGGGTGAATTGGGGAATGAGCGGTTGTTGGGTCCCGAGTTGATATCCGAGACAAAAGAAAAGGTAAAGGTGATTCGAGTGCGGTTAAAGGAAGCTTGGATCGACAAAAAAAATCGTATCTGGATCTGAAGAGTAAGGATATTGAGTTTGCGATGGGAGATCGTGTCTTTTGAAAGTCTCACCTTGGAAGAAGATTTTCAGATTTGGAAGGAGGGGCAAGTTGAGCCCTAGGTTCATTGGACCATATCGTGTGATGAAGCGTGTTGGTCCAGTGGCCTATCAGCTTGAATTACCTCCGGAGTTGAGTCAGATTCATAATGTTTTCCATGTTTTTATGTTGAGGTGTTATAGATCGGATTCGTCTCACATAGTACCAGTAGAAAAAGTGGAGTTGAGGTCAGACTTATCTTTTGAGGAGGAACCAGTGGAAATCTTAGACCGAGATGTTAAGGTGCTAAGAAAGAAGACGTGCCATTGGTCAAGGTTTTATGGCGTAATCACAGAGTAGAGGAAGCTACGTGGGGGCCTGAGGACGCAATTTGACAACAATATCCTCATCTCTTTTAGCTAGGTAAATTTTGAGGACGAAATTTTCTTTAAGTAGGGTAAAATTGTAACATCCTAAAAAAAATACAAGTATCGATATGTTGCATTTTTTAATTAGCTTGTGAATGAATAAATTTGTGTGTTTAATATAGTTTCGAGAAAGCTCGAGATTTATTCGGATCTAGAATAAATTTTAGTAATAAGAATATTATTGAAGTGGAACAAGTGACCTTGATGCTTAAGGGAATTAAGTGTCAAAAACTAACATAAGATGAGCTAGTAGTAAGGTGGAATTGGCGCATGAGTGATTGCTTGAGGGGAAAGGTTCGAATACCATGGATTGCATTTTGGTAGCTTTAATTTTTTCACCTTTTTATCAAGTGTTGGTCAAGCCCTATTTATGGTAAGGTTGGACTAAATTTTTATGGCAAGGTGGCTAATAGTTAAGGTAAGCTTGAACTTAGGGAAAGGTATCCTAAGCTTATGGGAGGTAGGAGGATCATAAGGCATGAATCAAGGGTGTTACTTTGGAAACATTGTGTGGCTAAAACTCTGACTTTTAGCCAATGTACATGGACAGCTTATTGGACTAAAGGGGAGGCCAAATTTTTGTGGTAACTTTTGGAGAATAGGTTGGTGGGTTGATAGAATTTTCATTTGGTCATTTTTGCTCTCCCAAAAACACCTTTCTCTTCTCTTTTCCTCTCTTGGCTGAATGTGCTTGTGTTAAGAGAAAACAATTTTTGTTTTGTTTATTTTGGTCATTCTTTTTGACCATTTGGTCATTTTTGCAAAACCCTCAAGTGCTTCATCTTGTATTTCTCTTCTAGTGCTGAAACTACCAACACAAAAAGCCATTCCTTTTTCCTTCTCCTCCCCTATTGCCGAATGCATATTGTTCCTAAACTCATCTCTTTTCTCATTCTCTTTTCTTCTCTTTGAAAACTGAATTATAACACCTTCTCCCCATTCTATTTTCTTCTCCATTTTTATTTATCATTCAAATACCTTCTTCATTATTTTTCTCCCCATGGCCGAATGGTACTAATACTATTTTCTTCAATTTTCCTTTAAAGTCGAATCTTCTATTCATCTATATTATCTTGTTGATTTTTCTTCCAACCCTCATTTAAGCAATAAGTAAGAGCTTTCTTTTTGGTTCTTATGTTGGTTTATTGGTTGTTTTGGCTGAACCCTAAGTGTGGTAAAGGAGAGTCTTTTTGATCGAAATCGTTGATCATTACTCTTAAAAGTTTCCTTTCGTTATATTTTAGTATGATAGTGGAGGTTCGAATCACAATCTCGTCAAAGTCATCTTGAAGTTATTAAGTTTGGATCATATTTTTCAAGGTAAGGGTTCTTACCAAATAGTTATATATATAATACTCGACATATTGATATAGATGGATTATTAATCGATTTCGTCTTAGGGGGACATTATTGCTCGATTTTCATCTTGTGGAACAAGGATATTTTATGGTAAGCCAATCTCACCCTTAAAATCGTTAGTCATAATTTTGATATATTATTTAGTCAGACTAATGATATTTTTTCAATGGAGACAATCAAGATGAGGAAGAAAAGGTTGGTGAATAGTGTTCGAAGAGGCGGTTCCGCTATTCCCCCAAATTTTAAGCGAAGGGCTGTTTCAGAAATCCAAGATTTTTCACCGGGTTGTGGACCCTCATCTAAGGAGAATCTATTATTTGAAGTCGTTCGTACTCTTGAGCCTTTGTTTGTTCGTGGATATTCAGCGGGTAACGAACCAACAATCGGGGAGAAACCGCATATAGAAGTTGTTTGAAATTCCAAGGGTAAAGTTTGGATCGTTATTTATAAGAATGGATTTATAAATAATATTAGTGTTCTAAGTTATCGTGATGCGTGTTTAGGTATCGACGAGTAGGAAAGTCTAGTTCTCACTGTAATCAGGTGTGTAACTTCACACTTATCTCTCGGGTTATATACTATACCGTAAGTATTGGGATAAAAATGTAAAGATGGCAAAATCAAAGAAATACGAAATAATTAACACTTTTGTGTAAATGCATGAAAACGGTTAAAGTCGTGGAAATTATGAAAATGCCCCCAATGGGTTAATTGATAAATAGTAAAATTTTATGCCTCATGTGATATATGGGCCAAAAACTGCTAGATCAATATATGGGCCAAAAACTACTAGATCGATATATGGGCCAAAACTGCTAGATCGATATATGGGCCAAAGTTTGCTAGATCGTTAAATGGGCTCAAATGCTATTTTGCCTTATGGGCCAAAATGAAAAGTTGAAATATGGACTCACTTGTATTATGGGCCTTTTGTTAAAATTATTATGTGAATGTATTGTTATGTTTTATATATAAACATGATTGCATGGGTTGGGAAAAATTGACGAAGCGAAGAAAGGCCTATTGCCAAAAATCTAGTTCGGGTGACTTTGCCACAATCTAGTTCGGTGGTGCACCACAATGTTATTTAAAATGGCTTTATACTGCGATTGGTGTGTTGGCGGGGTGGGTTGACTTGATCCCCACGGTGTGTTGGTTGGTACGGGTGGTGTGTAGCGGATGGAAAATTTAGGTTTGGCTAGGAATTTCATTCTACATGCATTATTATTATATTGTTAAATCTGTAAATGGGCCCAAGCCCAATATAATGTCTTGATGATTTGGCCTAGTGGATATGGTAAGTGGGTTATACACTGAGTTCTGAGTAACTCACTCTGCTTTATTATCCTTCTCAGGTAATGGCAATTGATGGAGGCTTGGGCCGGGGATGACTTCGTGGAGGCCATATTTCAAACAAGGGTCTTATAAACTATGAACTTCAATTAAGTATATTTATTTAATTACTATTTTGGGTATGATGTAATAAGGCCTCTATTATTATTATTTTATGGATTTTTATGTGTGGATGGATTTCATTATGCGTTAGACACTTAATTTGGACTAATACTATTTTAATAATGTTTCCTTAAATATTTTGTCTTTTAAACATATGAGATTCTTTAAATATTCTTGTTTTCATATTCTTTTGAACTCTTTAAAATTACTTTAAAGTCTTTAACAATTAAATATTAAATAATAAGATTTCAAACTAGTACTACTTTATTCATCGATTTTAAATCAAATTCTTGGTTATTACTAAACTTCATTTTCAAAAGGTTTTGTAGAACTGTTTTACCTAAATCATTAGATAATTAAATGGATGTTCGTTCTGTGTGACAAACCAAATCTCGTCTTAACAGATAGACCTGGTTTGGGGTGTTACACGGTTGTGTAAATCATGGTCAGACCGTGTGAAGTAAATTGACGAGACATGACCATATGGCTTGAAGTCTAGGCTGTATCAATTTCCACTTTAGCCCAAATTGGCCCGTTTTAAGCTCGTTTCTTGTTCTTTTCATTCTCGAGTGCTTTCCTGAGTATAAAACATGAAAAGAAAGGATTAAGAGCACCTGTTGACATAAATCAAGGGCTAAATCATCCAAAAGCATGCTAAATATAGGGTTAATATATGTTACTTTTACGTCTTATCAGCAGTCCAAAAGTGTCTACACGGTGTTGGACAAAGTCGACTTTTATTTAAGCATTGCCTTAGGAATGCATATCCCCACCCTTATACAAAGAGTTGGCGAAAGCGTATGTCGGCAAGTCTATCCCAACACTTAGGAAAGTGTCAACCCAAAAGTGTCGGCATAGTATAGGACAAAGCCGACCCTTATTTATGGGTTGCCTTAGGCATGTATATCCCGAATCTCAGTGAAGAGTTGGCTAAAGCGTAAGTTGGCAAGTCTGTAACAGCCTATTTTTAGAGTTAATCGAAACAGTGGTTTTGGAACCATAATTTGACATTAAAAAATTTATTTTATTATTATTTTAATATTTACAGCATGATATTAGAGTTGTGTGAAATTTTCGTAAAGAAATTTTATCGTTTAAGTGGTTAATTTGGTAAAAAGGATTGAGTTGTATAAAGCGTAAAAGTTGGGTTCTATAAGCTAAAGGTGTCAAATAGCTATAGAACTTAAAATTGAAGGTCTTTATGTGGCAAATAACCCATTTATGAGTTAGTGGGCTGTTAGTGGGGTGGCATTTGGTGTAATTATTAATGTTTTTAAAGGTAAAAGGTAAACAAGTAATTGAAGTTAGTAATAAATAAAATAAAAACAAAAATCATGTTATTTTCCTTCATCTTCCACCGAATATAGATAAAAGAAACAGCCATGGAAGCATAAGAGGGTTCGACCCTTGTTGTTTTTAATTGATGTATGTTTCGAGCTTGATTTTTTATGAGTTTTACATTTTTATGATCGTTGTTTCGTGTTCTAGCTAGCCCGTATCCTAATTTCTGAATTTGTTGATGAATTTGTGAGTTGCCATTGATGATAGCTTGAATTTTTTGAGTGTTGATGATTGGAAATGAATAATTGTTGATAGATTAATATGTTTTGTTAAGTGATTTTTTGAAAAATTGTCAATTAGGGATTTATTTGTGAAATTGTAAAATTTTATGGTTAAATGTTTGAATAAAATGAAAAATGGGCTATTATGAAGTTATACAAAATTCAGCTAGTATGGGTTGTCCTTAAATTCCATGAATTTTCAATTTTACGAGATAAGAACTAAATTGTGAAAAGTGTAAAATATTTCAGGCAAAAGTGTAATTTTGCCAAAATATGTAAAGTGTATTAGTGATTAAATAAGTTAATTTTGATATTAAATAGATTTCCAAAAGCGGAATTCGGATCTAGATCGAGGGAGAGTCAAAATTTCAGATTAGCCGGCTTAATTTGTCATTACTATGAACAATGTAAGTTCGTATTTTAATAGACATTACAAAATCATGTTATAAATGCATATTATTTGTATGATTGAATTCAATGTCGAATGGTAATGCAAATGTAAGTATTTTGAATAAGCTATATATATATATATATATATATATATATGAAAATATGATATTGAATTGTTCGAGAGGCAGAATATATGAATACGAGAAAGATTCGATAACGTGACAATGTTTGAAAAGCCCCGTACGAACCCTAGGAATGGTAGAGGATACATATGTCATGACATAGGATTCTGAGATATGATTTCGTGTATGACCACATCTGGGACGTTGGCATCGACTTGTGTTCATGTGAAAGACCATGTTTGGTACATTGGCATCGTATTTGATTCGTGTAAGACCCTATCTGGGACAATGGAATCGATATGTGATTACATGTAAGATCACATCTGGGACATTGGCATTGTGCGAGATTTTCGACTATCTAAGTATCCTTATTAATTTCGAATAGTTCAATGGGCGTTCCGAGAAATAAGTGAATAAGTGAATGACATTCCGATTCAGGTACGTTGAAATGTATACAATATTTGATAATGAAAGGTAAGTATATGTGCAAAGAATATTATGTGATGTGTATGTAAATGAATTGTGAAAATGTGCAAATGAAACATGAATAAATGAATAAGATATGATTTATAAAGTGACATATGTGAAATTGTCATATACTATTTGAATGAAAGGTGAATTAGGGTATAAGTGATGATATGTGATTCATATGAGAAAGATATGGGATTAAATATGTTATTTTCCAAAAATATGTTCATTTAGTTATATGAAAGTGAGAATTGAATGTTATATGAGAATTGAATTGAATAAACTTGTCAAAGCTAAAATTAGTAAGTAGGTATATTATTGAATGGTGTTGATTTGATATGAAAACATGTTATAAACTTGAGATAAGTTGTGTTTTGACAATTGAGATAGCATATCATATTTATAATATTGTAATGAAATTATCTGTTTTGATAAGTTTATTAAGATACGAGATTACTAAGCTTTAAAAGCTTACTCTGTGTGTTTTTCCTATGTTTATAGATTTTCAAAGATTCACCTAGGTTGGAAGTCGGCGGAGATCACATCACACTATTTGGTTAATGATTTTGGTATTCATACCCTTTATGAATTGATTATATGGCATGTATAGGCTATGGTATGTGATATTATGTTTGGAGTGTATTTGGTTTTTAAGATGGTTGATTATGAATGTGGATGTGGAATTTAGTATGTTTTGATAAACTTGATATTGGCTAAATAGCTTAGAATTATTACGAGATTTGTTTGAAATGATCTAAGTGTATATGACCGTTTTAATAAAGGTTTAAGTTATTCATATGATCATTTGATAAATGATGAGTATTTGCTTAAGAAATGCATCAAATTGAGTTGATGAATTGGTTCATTTTTTAGATATGGATTGATGTTTGAATTGGGAAATATTGTGTAAATGAAATAGGTTATATTGATGATTATACGTTGTGTATTTGGAAATGTTTTGGCTCCCTATTAATGGTATTGAAATTGTACACAATGATGTGGGTTAAGTATGAATGATAAGGGTGAGAAATATGGCTTAAACCAAGCCTAATTTTGTGCCACAAAGCCTAAGCACACGGGCATGTGTTTCAACCGTGTGACCCCTGCTGCTTAAGTAAAACAAGTAAGTGTGTTACACGGCCTAGACACACGGGCGTGTCTGACGGCCGTGTGACCAAGTCAGTATGTATGCCCTATTTCCACACGGTCTGTGACACGGACGTTTCTGGAAGTCATGTGAGGCACACGTCCTGTCCACACGGGGCATGTGACGTTTGAAAATGTGAAAATTATTCTAAGTTTTAGAATTTTTTTGTATATGTTCGGTTTAGTTTCGAACATTTCTAAGCATGTTTTAAGGCTTCGTAGATCCTCGTAAGGGACAATATTACTATATTTGAATAACATATGTATTTGAATGTCTAAATGTATAAGATATGTATATGTTATGAAGTGAGTGATCAGTAATACCCTGTAACCCTATTTCAGTGATGGATAGGGGTTAGCGGTGTTACATTTTATTGGTATCAGAGCTATGATTTAGTCGATTCTAGGACTACCATAGCATATGTGTGTCTAGCTATTGATATGTCGCTAACTAACTACGATCACAATAAAGGCAAGCGCACCTATCATTTAATAGTATAGTTATTGTAAGACCGGAAATATCATATCCACAAGGACCAAGAGTACTAGTAATTACTATCTTCTTATTATCTAACCTAAGAATAGGAGTGATTTCTTTTAAACTAAAATTAATTAAAAACATGATAGAGAATGAATTGGGACATGCTTTTTAGATAACTATATGAAAGAGGCAATACCCAAAGAAGAATACACCTAGACTTCACTTATTACTTTTGATTCATACGATTTATTCACTTGACTTAATCCGTAGAAATCCCTAAATTAAGTTAATATCTATTTTGAGACTAAAAACAACTAACTATAGGTTGCTTAAATGAAATCTCTTTCTAATTAAATCCCCTATTGTCATTTTAACTCAATCTATGGATTCTCTTATTAGATTTGACTCTAATCCAGCAGATATATGTCGCCCTATTTCTAGGGTTGCAATCAACTCCACTTAATTGTGTTGATCTACTCTTAAACAGGGACTTTTACTCCTCTGAATAAGTACATTCGACTTGGATCAATAACCTGAATTATCAAAACAAGAATAAGAACTCACAATTAAGAATAAGAACAAGTATTTATTTCATAAATCAAATAATAATAAGATCCATCTTAGGTTTCATCCCCTTAGGTTTTTAAGGGATTTAGTTCATACTAATAAAGGGAATCATCTTGAAATAAGGAAAACAACAAAACATAAGGAAACCAAAAAACTTCAAGAGAAATTGATAGGAGATCCTCAGTCTTGATTAGATCCTCTTCGAAGCTGCTTCCAATGGTTGTCTTCGAGCATTTTTTGCCTTCTACTCTATGTGTCTTTTTAGGTCCTCCCCTAGGGTGTTTATATAGGCTTTGGAACACCTCTCTTGGCCCGCAAGTGGTCTTTTTCGAATGGAATTAGACTTGGGATCGGTAGGGACACGCCCCACGGCCGTGTCGTCTACAACTTAGGCCGTGCTCGATTCTGCTAGTCACACACGACCGTGTGATCTTCCCGTGTCTTATAGTCCAAGCCGTGTTGATTTTCGAGGTGGGCCTATTTTGTCCCTTTTGGCCTATTTATCATTCTTTTCGACTCCCAAAGCTCTCCTGAGTATAAAACATGAATTTAAAGGATTAGGAGCATCGAATTCATCAAATGTAATAAAAATTCATCCAAAAAATAAGACAAGCATTGGGTTAAAATATGTATAATTTATGGTTTATCAAATATCCCCACACTTAAGCCTTTGCTTGTCCTCAAGCAAAACCCTCAACTCCCAATTAAAATTATCTTCCTTAATTCATAATTTTAATCAATAATGTTTCATCATAATTCATAGATAATTCATACATTGATAATTTAACTAAAAGAGTCTTAAAGAATCAAACAATTTAAGTTATATATTTTCATAGCACAAAAATTATGAGTTTCCCCTTATCTAAATAATTACCTTTAATTCAAAATCGACAAGAATTGACATCCTCACTAAAGATTCACTCAAATCACTCAAAGTGTTTAAGGTTCAAGTTAAGCACTCAAAAGTCAAACATGAAAAGTTATTACTTTAGGCTTGCATGAAAATCAAATCCCCACCACTATAAAATGAGATGATACACCAATCAAAAGGTCTTTAAAAGGGTTGTAATGGGGCTTAGGTTAAAGGTGTGGATAAAGGCCAAAAAAAGAAGGTTAAAATCGAGATAGAATTGATAATTTACCTAACTAGAAAAATAAATTAATACTAAATAATTACATCAATTGAAAACTTATTAATAATAACATGTGCTTCTTCTAAAAATGTGAAATTAACCGTTAAGCTCAAATAACATAGAACTAATAATGAATATATTTCCAACTGTTTTTTTTTTTTTTTAAGAACAAGAATAAGAAAAATTTAACAATTGAAATATAGAACATAGTTAGGCAACTAATCAAATTAAATCTCGACAAAAAAGGGCTTAATACAATAGGGAAAATTCTTAATGAATCAAAAATAATGAGTTTTAGGTTAATATTAAGGGTATATCAAGAAATGGTTTATTAGGATCAAAAGGGTTCACTAGGGGTTAATTATGAAGGTAGGTTTTTTTGGGATAAGTGAGTTAAAACCTAGGTGCCATTATCATATCAATATATCAAATCAAGGGTGTGATCTCGACATGCATAATCAAAGCAAGTTCAAGAATAACAAATCAATATTGACACACTCATAATCAATAAAGTGTGTAAGAAAAGTATATTTTCTAAAAGGCTCAAAATCTCACAAAAATTATGATTTTTTATGTCAACCTTGCAAATTTCAAACTTCAAGGTAATATTTAAATTTAGGGAAACAACCTAATAAATTTGTAATTCTGAAAATAGACTTATCATGTGTAACACCCCAAACCCGGCCCAAACACCACGATCGGATCTGGTATGTCACTAAAAAAAAATTTATAAAACAATTCAGTTTATTAGAAAACCCAAATAAAATAAAATAGGTCTTTACAATTGAAAGCCCAAAACTTAAAGAGAAAAAAAAAAACCTTAGTTTAAATGAAGTATGTAACATCCTGAAAAAGGCCTATGCATTTTCGGTTTAATTGTACAAAATGACATGTCTTATGTGTTATGAATGATTTTTGAATATTTTTGGAAACTTGGGAATGTATAGAAATGTTACGTTAAAAAGAGGAAAGTTAACATTTTGGAAACCTAAGTAAAATAGGAAAGTGAACATTTTGGAAACCTAAGTTAGGGGCAATTTTGTAATTTTCCAAAATCAAGGTATTTTTGATAATTTGCAAATAAGGTTTTTGGACTGGTTATAAAATAATGAAAATGTTGATTAGAACTGTGGGTATTTTAGACATTTTTATAAACCAAGGGCATTTTTGTAATTTTACCACTAGGGGTATTTTAGTAATTTTATAAATCAGAAATTTTTCAAAAAATTGTGTAGAAAAGATAGTTTCCACGAATTAAACGAGAAGTTACTGAATTCGTGGGAAAATGTCTGACGTGTCAGCAAGTTAAGGCTGAACAACAAGTCCCATCGGGATTGCTTCAGCCAATCGAGATTCCGCAATGGAAGTGGGAAAGAATTACCATGGACTTCGTTAGTGGGCTTCCCCTTATGCCTACTAAGAAGGACTCGGTATGGGTAATAGTGGACCATTTGATTAAGTCTGCACATTTCATCCCGGTAAGAGTGGATTATTCCCTTCAGAAGTTAGCCAAGTTATATGTGGCAGAAATCGTGAGACTACACAGAGTGCCGGTATCAATTATTTTGGATAGAGACCCAAGGTTCACGTCTCGGTTTTGGAGGGCACTTCATCAAGCTTTAGGCACTAGGTTGGACTTCACTGACTTTTCATCAACAATCGACAGGCGATCGAGCAGGTAATACAAGTGTTGGAGAATATGTTGAGAGGTCGTGTGATGGATTTCGAGGAAGTTGGGAGGATTACTTGCCTTTAGCAGAGTTTGCCTACAACAACAGTTATCAGGCTAGCATTCGGATGGCACCATATGAAGCATTGCACGGGCGAAAGTGTTGAACTCCTACTTGTTGGACTAAGTTAGGAGAATGTCGAGTTTTGGGACCAGAGTTAGTGGCAGAAACTGAAGAGAAGGTTGAGATAATCTGAGCACGGTTAAAGAAAGCCTCTGATAGGCAGAAGTCTTACGCTGACCTTAAAAGGAAGGAAATAGAGTTTGAAGTGGGAGACCAAGTGTTTTTAAAAGTCTCGCCTTGGAAGAAGGTGATGAGGTTTGGTCGAAAGGGAAGTTAAGCCCAAGGTTTATAGGGCCTATCGAGTACTAAAGCGAAGTTGGGCCAGTGGCATACCAGCTAGAGTTACCACCAGAGTTGCAGCAGATGCACGACTATTTCCATGTGTCCATGCTACGTCGCTACCGATCGGATCCATCTCACGTGGTACCAGTTGAAGAAGTGGAGCTAAGGCCAGATTATCCTACGAGGAAAAGCAGATTCAGATTTTGGAACGTGATGTGAAAGTGTTACGGAGGAAGTCAGTTCCTCTAGTCAAAGTGTTATGGCGTAATCATGGATCGGAGGAAGCTTAGTGGGAACCAGAGGAGGCAATGCGACAACAATAACCTTAATTATTTTAGCTAGGAAATTTCGAGGATGAAATTATTTTAAGGGTAGAACGTAACATCTGAAAAGGGCCTATGCATTTTGGTTTAATTGTACAAAATGACATGTCTTATGTGTTATGAATGAATTTTGAATATTTTTGGAAACACAGGAATGTATAGAAATGTTACGTTAAAAGAGGAAAGTTAACATTTTGGAAACCTAAGTAAAATAGGAAAGTGAACATTTTGGAAACCTAAGTAAAATAGAAAGTGAACGTTTCCAAGTAAAATAGGAAAGTGAACATTTTGGAAACTTAAGTTAAAGAGGAAAGTGAACATTTCTGGAAACCTGGAAATGTTAGGAAATGTCAAGTTTAAAGAGCCAAACGAAAATTTTTGGAAACTTAGAAATGACTTAGAAATGTCGAGTTTTAAAGTTTAAAAGAGGAAATTAAGGCAAGGAGGCCTTAAGAGAAAAAGTATGTGAAAATTGACACACAAACAGGCTTGGAAAAGTGGCCTGAAGATGCCACTTAGGGCCTCTGGAAATGGTGCCACATGCAAGAGTATTGGGCCTAGTTTCGAGTCACTTGGGGAGCAAACAAAAGAATTTTATTTTGGTGCAAGGAACAAGAGAGTTGGACGGCATTAAGGCACTATAATGGAGGTGTTTTATTGTTGTTAAAATTCGGCAGATAAGATGGATAAGTGATGGATTTATTTTAATAATTTAAAGAGGTGATAAGGGATAAGAATTGAAGAATAACAAGGTAAGGCTAGAGATTAAGTCATAGCCGAATTTGTCAAATAAAGTGTCCATCTTTTCTTGATTTCTTTTACTTCCTCACCATTCCTCTCTCTTGAATCTCCTAAGTCTTTCACCTCTCCTCTCACGTTTTCATCAACCATTAAAAGTCAAAATTCTCTCTTCCTATTCCATCTTAGTCGCAACCTTGTTCAACTCAAATCACCCTATTGCCGATTCTCCCCAAGGTCTTAGATCTTTCTTTCTTTTCGGTCTTGTTGAAGCCAGAATACCTAAGTGACCATAGTGACTCTTCTCCAAGTCTCAAGGCGAATCTTTGTGTTGACAAGATATAAGGGTATCGATTTCCCCAAGTAAGGGTAAGATCTAGACTAGGTTTTCACTCTTTTCTTTTAAGCTTGTCAAAATTTGGGACTAATCCTCATATTGTATTTTGGCCGAAACTATGGAAGGGAATTTTGGGATTTAGGTGCTTTCGATTACAAAGAAGAATCTTTCAAAATTCAAGGATCTAAGTTATGAATACCATTCGGCCATAAGCTATATTATTATGATTTAATGTTAGATTAGATCTAACATGAGGCTATAGGTAATTTCAACAAATACCAAAGGGAATTAGCAATTTTGGGATTTGGATCCCTAAGGTAAGTATACATGAATATTCGGCCAAGGCTTATATTGGTATGAAGATCTATTTTCTTTATTTCGCTTAAAAGCCGAAACTAATTAGTTAAGTGGTTTTAGTGCCTAGCCGATTGAAGGAAGGAGTAACACAAGGTTTCGAGATTTGCTGATAGTCAATTCGACAAGCAAGGTAAGAAGTTGACTACATAAATCCTTCGGGGTTTGGGTTATAGCCGATTAGGCTTTAAAAGAAAACACTAAGTTCAGCCGAATAGGCCTTTGCTAAATATTACCATGTTGGCCGAATGTAGGGACTTAAAATCTAAAGCAATAGATCGGTTTTTCTGAGATTTCAAGGAATTTTTTATGCAAATCAGGTGTGTACCCCACACTAATCTTAATTGATTTATGGCTTAAAATTGATATATGTGTTAATATGAAAGATTAAGAATATGGCTAAAGTACCATGTTATGGTACAAAGTACTCAGGTACGTTTCCTACTCCTACTACGATTACGAAATATGTTATATTTAACATGTGAAAAGTGACATGAATGTGAATTTTCAGTATGATATGCATGATGTGAATAATATGGGGCATTCGGGTTATATGAGAAAGGGGAAGTGAATGTGGTGACTTCGGTCCCACTATATGAATGTGGTGACTTCTGTCACATTATCTGAATATGGTAACTTCGGTTACATTATCTGAATGTGGTGTCACATGACACGATTATTAAATCTGGTGGCTATGCCACGAATTTTTATATGGGCAATGAGCACGTCGACTACAGCGACTGCCTTCGATGGTGTGTAGTGGATGGAGGGTTGACTTAGTAGTCCCCACAGTGTGCAGGTTGGTACGGGGATGTGTAGCGGATGGCATCTAGGTTTGGGTTTGGGTTGCATCATCATCTTGAATCATTAAATGTGAAATTATGATATGTATGAATATGATTTGTTATGCGAATTTGTTAAGACTTAGCGTTTGTGTACACATTGAGTCATTGACTCACCCGTTGTGGGAACATGTTTCAAGTGATGACGATGATGGACCGGGTTCGGTAGAAGCTTAGGGATGGCCATGCACAGCAAGAAATTAATGACTTGGACTTTTATTTTAATTTAAGTATTTTAAAGTTTATTTTGGTTTTAATTTTGGGAAATTATTTGATGTAATAAGGCCGTAGTAGCGTTTACTTTAATTTTTTTATTATTGAGCCTACAATCTTTATATTTATTAAAAGATTAAGTAATTTAATACAAAACCCAAACGTTTTGTCACCTAAATCAAAAGAATTTTTAATAACGATATAAACTTGTTTTCAACTCAAGCCCAACCCACTACAAACTTTCTTCAAACCACACAGTTTTCAAAGTAACAAAAGAAATTTGAACCGGTTTACATCGAGGAACATACCAGATCCGGTCCAGGCTCGTGGGCCGGGTGTGGGTGTTTCAAAGTAAATATAAAAAAAAACAAAGCAAGCCCATAATCAAACCAAAACACAAACTAGTGGCCCATGGCCTTATTACAACATAGTTCGAATTCATAACATAAAATACTTTGAAAAAAAAAAAAACTATTAAGTGGAACTTTATAGCCGGATCCACATATGCTTTTGCATGGCCACCTTGAGGTCCACTCAGGCCCGGTCCGATGCACTAATTGTCACCTGAAAGGTTAGTTTAATTAGGTGAGTCGCGAGACTCAGTGTGCAACCCTCATGCACCACTAGATTTGGGCCTCATAAAACATAATAATAATTTCATTTACATGGATACAAATAATATGCAAAACCCAACCCAATTGCCTAGGTTTCCATCCGCTACATGCCCCCGTACCAACCAACACACCATTGGGGATTTCTACAATCAACCCACACCGCTACACGCCAAGATGGTAGTCATGCTGCTCATCAACATATATTGGCCGAAGCCCTTATAACATATAATGGCCGAAGCTCGTATAACAGTTCACGGCATTAGCCGCTACAGTAGTTCATGGTAAAAACCGTTACTCATATACATGTACATATAACTTCCTCCTTTCATCACCCACCCCATACAACATGCACAATAATTTAAAACATGTACAACAGTTTACTTGTAACATATAGTTAGATTATTTACTAACCTGAGGGTCCATCATTTAAATCCGAGATTTCGACTTTTAATGTAACATATAAATCATGTGAACACATATACATATATATACATTTATTATTAATCAGATCTAGAAGGTGGGGAAGTGTTACACACCTGATTACCGATAAAACGAGGCTTTCTATATCGACGCTATCCTTAGTCGAAACAACTGCTATCTGCCTAAGGTGTTGTTCAGAAGCCGGTCCACAACCAATTGGCCAATCTCGAACAATAGATACTACTCGTTTCTTAAACTTAGGGATTCTTTCTTTTGTCTGATCCATATTTAATTCCATGAAATCCTTATCAAAGCTACTATAACAATATTTAATCGTTAATCTTCCTTTTAGAGTTAAGATCATATATATATTGAACGAATCTAAAAAATCTAGGGATAATCTGCTTACCTTAAAATCCCGAAATTGGAGACTTATGATTTTCAGCTTTTAGATCTAGTCGACTAAGCCTCCTTCAAATCCCGAATTGTCGCCCATCATAAAACCATTAACTATTAGCTTTCGACTTTTGCCTTTCTAAAATAGATTCTGAGAACTAATCAAAATTCGACTCTTACCTTAGCTTAGGAGATTTGGCTAGGACTAGGGAGAGGATTCGGTAATGCCGATGGAAGATTTAAATGCCGGAAGTGTAGAACAATTTCTCAAATAGGATGAATAAAAGAAAAAAAGTGATGGATGCTTCAGCTTTTTAGAGAAATCGGCATAAGGGAAAAGAAAGTGGGGAAAAGTTTCGGCTTTTAAAAAATTTAGAGAATGAAATTTGGAGAAAAGAAGCTAGGGAATTTCGGCACAAAAGGGAGAGGATTTAATGTTAGAAACAAGGAGCTAGCCCCTCTATTTATAGGAAATTGAAACCCTTTGCCATGTAGTAGTGGTTTCTTTACTCCTCAAAGTGATGGATTCTTGGCCATCACTCTCTTTGTAGATAAATTCCTAACTTTTCTCCTTTATCTTAATCTACTAGCTCATCTAAAAGAGACTTAATTATCTCTAACTCCTCCCTCCTTTATCATCATATTATCCACATATTTTAATCATTAAAATCCCTAAATCTCAGCCTTTATCTGCTTATTATCCACTTAAAATAAATTCCTAAATAATAGCCTTTATCTGCTTATTATCCAGATATTTTAAACATTAAAACCCCTAAATTTTAGCCTTGTTGCCATCCACTCCACCTATTCCTAATGCCCAAAATTTAGCTAACTTAAATTAAAAGAACTGGGCTCCATGAAACTTAAATTTCGGCCCCTTACTCCCTTGTGTGGCGTCACCTCCTAAGATTGGGCCACAAGCCCACTTTGGTATTTTAAACATAGATACTACCTTTTAAACCCTATAATGCCCAAACAGATAATTTTAATCAAGGACTCTGTTTAAGCCTGAGCCCAATTTGGACCCCTAACACTTAAATTAACTCATTCCACATATTCACCCATTAAACGCATAGGCCCAAAAATTTAGGATGTTACAGTTCTACCCTCCTCAAAAAATTTAGTCCTCAAAATTTCCAACTAACTAGTAATCATTCTACGAGTCTCACCACTTTGCTTTCATTGCACTCTAATTCTAAAGCCAAAATAAACACTTAGTATACTATGGTAGGTACGCACCATTATTCGTGATCTGAGCGTCTTAGTCCCTTGTACTTATTCTTTCGATCGACGTTTATCGATTAAGAATTTTATGAATAATTAATTCTTCCCACTTATTAACAGCGAACAATCTTATGTAAAATCATTTCGATAGTAGTTCTTTCGATTTCGAATTCTATATACGGGTTTAGTTCTCAAGTCGATACTTCCTAGTCCTAGAGTTCACCTTTAGTCAATATTTAGCACACATCAATCATAAAAACGGCCTTATAAACTTACATTCACCACCTAGGGGTATTTTCGTCGTTTCATTACCCAGGGGTATTTTCGTAATTTTACCTACAGGGGTATTTTCGTAATTTTCCAAAATAAGGTTCCGGGTAATTTGGCAAAATAAGGGTATTTTGGTAATTTTCCAACTCAGGGGTATTTCGGTAATTTCACAAATCTGGGGGTATTTCGGTAATTTTACAAATCTGGGGTATTTCAGTAATTTATAAATTCGGGGTACTTCGGTAATTTTGAAATTCGGAGGTATTTCGGTAATTTTAAAATTTGAGGGTATTTCGATAATTTTGCAAATCGGGGGTATTTTGGTAATTTCTTTTTAAACCAGGGGTATTTTGGTTATTTTACAAATCAAGGGAAATTTGGAAATTTTTGAAACTAGAGGTTATTTTAGTAATTTTACAAAATAGGGTGGCTGGTCCCTTTCGGGTTTTAATTAAAAATTTTGGCCCGTCAACAAGTCCTCATGGTTAAGGTGAACAGTCACTACGCACCAGGTAGGATTCCAGCAAAGAGGAGGTGAGTCACTAGGACTGCTTAAATACCAAGCTCTCCCTGAATCCAATCCTAGACATGCGTATGCCTATTGCCACACCCTAACTCGGTGACTAGTTCACAGGATTTGTTTGGATAAATTAAGTCTTATGGAATTTAAGAAGTGGTTTAAGCTAGGCCTATAGTTCATCAAAGTCTAATTAAGATAGTCTCGTCCCATAAAGCCCATCAAGCCCACATGCATATATATCACAAAGTGAATTTAGAATACTTACAGCGGACTTGGGTAGGAGGCGCAGTGCCATCTTGAGCTAATAAACCTTTACTAATAAAAATTCATGTTTTAAAACCCATTTTTAGAAAATCTTTTGGGCCCAAAATCCCAAAGTCGAGTTTTGAACCTGGGCTCTGATACCAATTTGTAACACCCCAAACCCGGCCCAAACACCACGACCGGATCTGGTATGTCACTAAAAAAATTTATAAAATAATTCAGTTTATTAGAAAACCCAAATAAAATAAAATAGGTCTTTACAATTGAAAGCCCAAAACTTAAAGAGAAAAAAAAACCTTAGTTTAAATGAAGTAAATATAAAAAAAACAAAGCAAGCCCATAATAAAACCAAAACATAAACTAGTGGCCCATGGCCTTATTACAACATAGTTCGAATTCATAACATAAAATACTTTGAAAAAAAAACTATTAAGTGGAACTTTATAGCCGGATCCACATATGCTTTTGCATGGCCACCTTGCGCTCCACTCAAGCCCGGTCCGATGCACTAATTGTCACCGAAGGTTAGTTTCATTGGGTGAGTCATGAGACTTAGTGTGCAACCCTCATGCACCACTAGATTTGGGCCTCATAAAACATAATAATAATTTCATTTACATGGATACAAATAATATGAAAAACCCAACCCAATTGCCTAGGTTTCCATCCGCTACACGCCTGCATCGACCAACACACCATTCGGGATTTCTACAATCAACCCACCACTACACGCCAAGATGGCGGTCATCTTTGCTCATCAACATATATTGGCCAAGCCCTTATAACATATAATGGCGAAGCCAGATATAACGATTCACGGCATTAGCTACTATAGTAGTTCACGGTAAAACCGTTTCTCATATACATGTACATATAACTTCCTCCTTTCATCACCCACCCCATGCAACATGCACAATAATTTAAAACATGTACAACAGTTTACTTGTAACATATAGTCAGATTATTTACTAACCTGAGGGTCCATCATTTAAATCTGAGATTTCGGCTTTTAATGTAACATATAAATCTTGTGAACACATATACATATATTTATACATTTATTATTAATCAGATCTAGAAGGGGGGAAGTGTTACACACCTGATTACCGACAAAACGAGGCTTTCTATATCGACGCTATCCTTAGTCGACACAACTACTATCTACCTAAGGTGTTGTTGAAGCGGTCCACAACCAATTGGCCAATCTCAACAAAGAGAATCTTTCGTTTCTTAAACTTAGGATTCTTTCTTTTGTGCGATCCATATTTAATTCCATCAAATCCTTGTCGAGCTACTATAACAATATTTAATCGTTAATCCTCCTTTTAGAGTTAAGAACATATATATATATATTGAACGAATCTAAAAGTCTAGGATAATCTTCTTACCTTAAAATCTTGAAATTGGAGACATATGATTTTCGGCTTTTAGATCTAGTCGACTAAGCCTCCTTCAAACCCGAATTGCCTCCCATCATAAAACCATTAACTATTAGCTTTCGCTTTTGCCTTTCTAAAATAGATTCGAGAACTAATCAAAATTAGACTCTTACCTTAGCTTAGGAGATTCGGCTGGGACTAGGGAGAGGATTGGTAATCCGATGGAAGATTTAAATGCCGAAGTGTAGAACAATTTCTCAAATAGGATGAATAAAAGAAAAAAAGCGATGGATGCTTCGACTTTTTAGAGAAATCGGCACAAGGGAAAAGAAAGTGGGGAAAAGTTTTGGCTTTTAAAAAAATTAGAGAAAGAAATTTGGAGAAAAAAGCTAGGGAATTTGGCACAAAAGGGAGAGGATTTAATGTCGTAAACAAGGAGCTAGCCCCTCTATTTATAGGAAATTCGCAACCCTTTGCCATGTAGTAGCTGGTTTCTTTACTCCTCTCAGTGATGGATTCTTGGCCATCACTCTCTTTGTAGATAAATTCCTAACTTTTCTCCTTTATCTTAATCTACTAGCTCATCTAAAAGAGACTTAATTATCTCTAACTCCTCCTCCTTTATCAACATATTATCCACATATTTTAATCATTAAAATCCTAAATCTTAGCCCTTATCTCGCTTATTATCCGCATAAAATAAATTCCTAAATAATAGCCTTTATTTGCTTATTATCCACATATTTTAAACATTAAAACCCCTAAATTTTAGCCTTGTTGCCATCCACTCCACCTAATCCTAATGCCCAAAATTTAGCTAACTTAAATTAAAAGAATTGGGCTCCATGAAACTTAAATTTGGGCCCCTTACTCCCTTGTGTGGCGTCACCTCCTAAGATTGGGCCACAAGCCCACTTTGGTATTTTAAACATAGATACTACCTTTTAAACCTTATAATGCCCAAACAGATAATTTTAATTAAGGACTCTATTTAAGCCTGAGCCCAATTTGGACCCCTAACACTTAAATTAACTCATTCCACATATTCACCCAATAAACGCATAGGCCCAAAAATTTAGGATGTTACATCATGCTTGATTCTCTAATGTCTTAAAGTTTAAATGATAAATGCACAATTACCTATGACTTAATCCAAAACATATCAATGAAAATCATAAGTCAATAGAAGATTCATCAATATGAGAAAATTCACTTAAGAACAAGACATAATTCAGGGTTTTTCTAATAATACTATAATTGACCTCCCCGCACTTAAGATGTACATTGTCCTCAATGTACAAAGATAAATAATGACAATATAGGAAGAAAATCATAAGATAGGGAGAGAAGTGAAACTTCTTGAATTTTGGATGGAGTCAATGAGAAGAAACCTGATAAATTTGGGCAGAGGTGAACGTGGGGGAGGATACTCGGTAGCACCTCGAACCTTTTGAAATCGAATCAATGAAGCCGCTGGCATGAACTTATGGTACCCTAAGCTAAGTCTAAATGGCATGAAGAATAAGAACAAAATAAAAATAAATAATGGAAACGAGATATGAATTCAATAATAATAATAGTAGTAAAAGGGCAGAAAGAGTGACCAACGGTGGCAAGGATGGTGGTTGGTGTGGTGGCGGTGTAAAGAAGGAATAAGCGAAAAGGGAAAGGGAAAATAAGGAAGAAAGACAACAGAAAAAGAAAAAGGGAAAAATGGAGGTTTCAGGTTGGGGAAGAAGGGAGGAAGGAAGGAGGTGGAGGAGGAGAGCGGTGGTCAAAGAGGGATACAGTGGTTAGGGTTTAGGGGGGAAAAGATTTGGGGAAGAAGATTTGGGGAAGAAAGTGAACAGAAGAAGGGGGTTTAAATAAAGATTAGGACACATGGTCGTGGCCCACGCCTGCGTGCCCGGGGCGTGTTAGGACACACGACCGTGTGATACTTCGTTCGTTTCTCCCATGGCTGTGTAGAGGTTTCCACGCCCATGTTAATTTGTCAATATTGGCCACGGCCTTTAGCCACGGGCGTGTCGCACACCTGTGTGATTTACTCAACTTTGACCACGACTTCAGGCACATCCGTATGGTTTATTACATCTCGTGTTCTTTAGTCAGTTTCGACCATGGTCGCATCACACGACCGTGGCATTTTATCGTAGCCCGTGTTTTGGGGAAAATGTTTCGTACAACATCCACCATGCTTGTAACACCCTAACCCGTGCATTTGCCGATTAGGGTTACGGTATTACCGTATAAGTAAAAACTTTTACTCAATCAATTTATGTTTTAGTTAAACATCCTTATAAAATGGTTCAATTATAAGCAGACAATCCCATGCGTAATACATACTTAATATAACGACTAAGTCATATTCAATATGATCACGGATAAACACAAAATAATCATGCAATGTACATTTCAATAATACCATACAACAATGCAAATAGCATAAATCTCATTTATCGATCTTTTATTTTATGAATTGCTCATACCAACAAACTAATCGATTTAATTGATTAAAATAAGCATGATCCATATGTCGCCCTATATCAACTTACTTATGAGACCAAACATGTGGTTTAAAACCTTATCCCATACGGTAAAACATACAAGCTTATTATAATATCATGCACACACTCATTTACTTGGCGGTTATACAAAGACATACATATATTATTTCATGTACATTACATAGCTTATACTATGTCTAGATAGAGTTAAACACTTAATCAAATTAATAAATCACATATAGTTAATTTCATATACATATCAATACATTATAGATATGAGCATTTACCAAATTTGAAATTAAGCTTAATCAACTAATTCTTCAAACAGTTTGGTTACATGAAGATATCTCTCATAAGCTTAACCGAACACACATATGCATTGCATAACATATTTCATATTCCATAAAATGACAAAAATTAATGCATACACATAAATTCCAAATAATACCTAACTAATGCATACTAGCCTTGACTTAACCATCTAACCATTATTAACATCTTAGATTAAACCTAATGATCTTCTATAATATACATTAATGATCTCATGGCAATCATCCATACACTTAGTCACCCAAATAAACTAAATTAAGCCAACCGAAATGTACATCTTTCAATCATACCTACTTCATTCGAACCAAATTCAAAAATGCAAAACATATCAATATGTCGAGCTTATACCAGATACACCATATCTATATGATAGGAATTTTATTTAACTACTATATTATATACTATGACTCATCGAACATCCATCATTTTCCTCATTTCCAAACACATAACTAAACGCTTAACACATATATAAATATATATCACATGACTACTTAGCATACGTGATTAAACCATGACCGAATTTATACATCCAAAAGCATTATAAACAAGCCATTATAACAAAAGTATGGGAATTAAACTTAACCCAATAGAGATAGCCATTTTCGCATGGCAGCAAACATTAACAAGCATCATTAAAAATATCAGGCTAGCCTATACATGCCTTATGCTTAAAATTCAACTTCTACGAGTACCAAAATAAGTCGATAGTGTGAGTGACTTCGATGATAATTCCCCGAGCCCGTAGCTGACCCAAAATCTATATAACAACGCATTAAAACACACAAAGTAAGCTTACTAGCTTAGTAAGTCTCAAGCAAGTATTAATGCAATAAACGAACATTTAAACATATTAATCTCCATGCTTTCGGCATTGAATTTAATCATTCCAACATGTAAATTATGCTAAACCGAATACTAGTAATACTTTGACTTAAATATTAGCACATGGATATCATAAACACATATACCAACAAATCATTGAGTATTATGTTTATTCATATATTTTGAGTCAAACAAACTCAATTACAAATACTTTCAACACTTTTACCATTCATCTTTTCATTACAATCGAATCTTCCATATGTTATATATACATATCTCAACCTCACACAAATTAAATGTTCATACACAGTAATGATAAGATCATCATCACTAAATAAAATACTTAATGAATCATTCACTTCATCACACCATACTTAAGTAAAATGATAATGAACTGAGCTACTTCATTTCTTACTAATAAAATAAGCCAACTCTTACTCGAGCTTCTAACACATATCATTTAATATGCCATACCTCATTTCATTCTCAAATTCTTCGCTTATAGCGATCACCTAGATATAGCCCGCTAGGCATTCAAGCCCGAATTAGCCACCAAAGATTAAGCCCGTTAGACCAAAGGTTCGAAGTATAAACACCGGCATTAAGCTTGCTAGACCAAAGGTCCGAAGTATAAACACCGGCATTAAGCCTGCTAGACCAAAGGTCCGAAGTATAAACACTGGCATTAAGCCTGCTAGGCTGTAAGCCTAAATTAAATCACTGGCACAAGGCCTGCTAGGCACGAAGTTCGAATATGTCACCAAGACTAAGCACGCTAGGCACTAAGCCCGAATTAAATCACCAGCACAAGGCCTGCTAGGCAATAAGCCCGAAACTATTCATAAACCAATCACATACTTCACATTTTTCTCAAATAATATATCAAAGATACACATTCATATCATATTGTCAATTTATACATTCAAGCCAATTTCGCCCATATACATTCAACTATTACAATAATATACCTTCAAATTTATCGAACATTACCATTTAATAGATTCGTAAATAATTCTTTGACATATTGCAGCTTAATGACTTACTTCGACTATCGACGAACGACGAAGATCGGCTATTCGTGAACTTTCGTTTTTCCCCGATCCAAATCTGATTTTCTTTGTTCTTGATCTTAATTTTAGCTTGCAAGTGCCGAATGCCTAGCAAATTTTTTCTTTCTTTTTTTTCTTTTATGGTTTCGGTAAGGGAATGAATAATATGAAGCCACTAACCCATCTTCTTTTATTATAAACTAATAGATTATAAAATACATATAATATAAAATATAATATACATTATCATAAAAATAATAAACATTATTATAACATATAAAACTCATTCCATTTATTAACTTGCAGTCCACTAACCATAAAAATGGCTTAATTGCGATGCAAGGCCACAATTTTAAAAGCCACAACACTTTGATATCTCAATAAATAGTATGCAACTTTCACATTCCTACAATTTCATCCTTTTATCAAATTAACACACACAAACGAACAATTTAACTTACGAGAATTTACCACATGCTTAATCACATATTTACGGCACAAAAAAATAATATTAAAATATTATTCAGACTCGAATTTGTGGTCCCAAAACCACCATTTTGATTAGGGTCAATTTCGGACTGTTACAACTCTCCCCCTCTTAGGGATTTTTGTCCCCGAAAATCTTACTGTCAACAAAGTCAGATATTGTTCCCTCATTGAATCCTCAGGCTCACAGCGTAGGAATTTTGGCGATCCGATGCAGCTTTCAAACTATCTCTAATTACAGCCACTTTCTGTTCAGTCTCTTTAATCAAATCAACCCTGTGTATCTTGTTTTCACTGAGCTCTATCCAATACAACGGTGTACGACACTTGCGGCCATATAGAGCTTCATAGGGTGCCATTGTGATACTAGATTGAAAACTACTATTATACTCAAATTCAATCAATGGCAGATACTGTTCCCATGAACCATAAAACTCTAATACACAACACCTTAACTTATCTTCAAGAATCTGAATAGTTCGTTCAGATTAACCATCTATTTGTGAATGAAAGACTGTATTCGTGCCCAAAGCTTTTTGCAATTTCTTCCAGAATCGTGATGTAAATCTTGGATCTCTATCTGACACAATAAATAGTGGCACTCTGTGCAATCTCACAACCCCAGTAATGTAAAACTCATCCAATCTCTCCAGTGAAAAATCAGATCTTACCGAAATAAAATGGGCAAATTTAGTTAATCGACCAACTACGACCCAAATCGCATCTTTCTTTCTCGGAGTCAGGGGCAAACCAGAAATAAAGTCCATCGTCACTCTATCTCATTTCCATTCAGGAGTCAGAATCGGATATAGCAATTCAGATGAAACTTGATGTTCAGCTTTCACTTGTTGACAAGTAAACATTTCAAAATAGAGTCAGAAATGTCTCATTTCACACCAGACCACCAGTAGTGTTGCTTCAACTCATGGTACATTTTAGTACTTCCCAGATGAACAAATAAATGACTATTATGTGCTTCATTCAAATCAATTGAATCAACCCTGGATTTCTCAGAACACAGATACAATCCCAATAATTTAAACAATCATCCACAATTTGAAATTCAAATTCAAAGTTCATTTCACATGAGCTCATTTCTCTAGTAATTCATTAGCAGACTTCTAAGCTTCACATATCTGTTGGCAAAACAACAGTTTTGCTTTCACTTCCTCTATTACAGAACTATCATTAGACAAGTCTAACTGAGCATTCAAAGCAGGTAATGCAAACAATGACTTTTTACTTAACGTATCAGCAACAACGTTTGCTTTACCCGGATGATAATCTAACACTAGCTCATAGTCTTTCAATAACTCAAGCCATCTTCTATGACTCAGGTTCAAATATTTTTGAGTCATCAAATATTTTAAACTTTTATGATATGAAAATATGTGACATTTCTCACCATACAGATAATGACGCCAAATCTTAAGTGCAAACACAATCGCAGCTAATTCAAAGTCGTGTGTCGAGTAAATCTTTTCATAAGGCTTCAACTATCTCGAGGCATAAGCTACCACTTTACCTTCCTACATTAAAACACATCCCAAATCATTTAATAAAGCATCACTGTATACAACAAACTCTTTACTCGATTCTAGTTGTATTAACGCTGGAGCTTCTGTTAACAGAGTTTTCAACTGATTGAAACTTTTCTAACATTTATCCGACCATTTAAATCTGACATCTTTCTAAAGCAATCTAGTTAATGGAGTAACTATCGCTGAAAATCCTTTTACAATTCTACGGTAATAACCAGTTAAGCCTACAAAATTACGAACTTCAGACACATTCTTCGGAGGTTTTCAACTCAAAATAGAAAAAATTTTACTCGAATCTACTCGAATTCCAGAAGTTGACACAATATATCCCAGAAAACTAACTCCATGCAACCGAATTCACAATTGCTGAATTTTGCATATAATTGTTTTTCTCTCAAAGTTTGCAACAAAATTCTAAAATGTTCAAAGATGCTCCTTTTCATCACATGAATAAATCAATATGTCTTCTACAAATACCACATCAAATCGATAACAAATTCAACTTCACGAATCGGGGCAAACCCCATTACTCTTCAGGAAATACATTAGAAAACTCACAAACAATAGGCACTGATTCAACTTTCTTCTCATATATTCTTAAATCAATCACATAAGCAAAATATACTTTACAACCCTTTTTCACATAATTCTTATCTTTCAATACCGATACATCAGAGACAATCTATTCAAATCATTCGACTCAATCCTTACAATCTCATTATTCGGACATCTCAAATCTATCGCTTTCTTTTGCAATTCGAACAAGATCATGCACAAATAACCAATCCATACCTGAATAATATAGAATTCATAAAATGGCAAGAGCATCAGATCAGCAGGAAAACAGATATCTCAAAACATTAATGGATAGTTCTTGCATATTTTGTCAACCAGAACACTTTTACCTAAGGAGTTCAATACTTTTATGGTAAACTCAGTAGACTCTACATGCAAAGTCTTACTAAATACTAAGTTCATGCACATGTATGAATGCGTAGAACCAGGGTCTATTAAAACAATCACAGAAGTACCATAAAGAGTAAAAGTACCAGTTATTACATCAAGTGATAAAGCTTCCTCTCAAACTTGGATAACATATGCTCTAACAGGCGCTCTAGCTTCGTATCTGAAAACACTATCTCTTATAGTTCTCTGACTACCACTAACGTTTCTTACATTCTTTAAAGATCTACCTCTCATAAGTGCACTATCAGATCTCGGATTCTGAATAGTCTTTGGCTCAACAGACTCGTGAAAATCTCGGATAAAATAATCAGCGATCCACATCCGAAGCAAGTTTTGTCGTTAAATTTACAACTTTCGGATGCCCTAGCTTGCAAGCTTCTACCAACGAGTATAACGACCACTTTTATTTCTAAAATCCCAACTAGTAAACTAATATCTTTATTAAGACCATCTTGAATCTTTTCACATTATAGCTTCGGAGGATACACATTCTCAAACATACCGACTCATTCTCACAAACTCTAGTTCATACTAAGAAAATCTTTCGACCATGTTTTAATTTAGAAATTCTTTACGCTTTTGATCAATGGATCTCTAACCGATATATTTCTTAAGGAACTCACCGAAGAATTCCCAAATCACTTCCTCTTTCGGGTCCACCGATACTAGTGTTTTCACTAATAATATGCGGTGTCCCGTAATAATGATATAGCACATTTTAAGCATTCAAGTAGAGTACGTGATAGCTCACCGAACACACAGATAGTATTATCAAATCACAGGTCAACTCGTTTCGCATCATTATCATCATTAACTTTAAACTCTTCGGCCCCGTGTTTCTTGATTTTATATAAAGGGGCCTGCTAAATCTCCTCGGATCTAACACCAAGGTATCATATGTATCAAAGAAGGATTATTCGGGGGTAGAGGTTGTTGCACAGTCGGATTAGTCAAGATATATTGGGTAAACCTTTTGTTCATCAACTGGTAGAAGGCTTGCTTAACCTCCCCCTTCATGGCTACTCGAGATAGGTTGAGATTCTATCTACACGTCCCATGCGTTAGATAGGCGCCACGCCTCGACATCATCATTTACAGCTCTATTGGGATCCATTTACAAAATAAAAACACAATCTAGATGTCAAAAGTCATCACACTATCGCATTATAATATAAAGCATGTATAGCTAGACTTACTTGCGCTACGGTAGTCCTAGAATCGACTAAATCGTAAGCTCTGATGCCAATCAAATGTAACACCCTAACCCGTGTTCGTTGCCAGATTAGGGTTACGGGTATTACCAGATAAGTAAAAACTTTGACTCAATCAATTTATGTTTTAGTTAAACATCCTTATAAAATGGTTCAATTATAAACAGACAATCCCATGCGTAATACATACTTAATATACTGACTAAGTCATATTCAATATGATCACGGATAAACACAAAATAATCATGCAATGTACATTTCAATAATACCACACAACAATGCAAATAACATAAATCTCATTTATCATATCTTTTATTTTATGAATTGTAACACCCCAAACTCGGCCCAAACATTATGACCGCATCTGGGTTGTTACAGAGTAAAAATAATTTGAAAACCCTTTTTAAACGATTCTATCTAAGGTAAAAGATTTTGTCACATTTTAAAACCATTGAATTGTATGAAGATTTATTAAGTCAAAATTGTTACAGATTTTAATGTACCCGATGGCACGGTAAAACATTTTTCGTTTGATTTTAAGAAAGCATGTATACCCATTTAAGTATCACTAAATAGTTTGAACAAATTATCCAAAATGCGAAAAATAACCAAAGTAAAGTATTAGGAGGCCTTATTACAACTTGAATAAATAAAAATCCACGATGAACTAAAATAAATCAAGGTTCATTAAATCCACATTTTTACTGCATGGCCACCTCGAGTCCTTTCGGCTCCTCATTCACGATCTACGAGTCACCTGAAAAAAATGTTAAAGGAGAAGGTGAGTCACCAAGACTCAATGTGTAACCCTTCCCCCGGTTTAAAGCAATTTCATACACAATTTATAACAAATTAACATGCGCTTAATCATGCACCCAACCTAGCCATCCAAACACCTTTCTACCCGTGTGGTACCAAACCACCGGTGGTGCTAAACCACCGGTGACTTAAAGTCACAAATGTGATACCAAATCACCGGAGGTGCTAAACCTCCGTGTCCGAAGACACAAATCGATTGATGGGGTCAACCCATCGTGTGATACCAAATCACCGGCGCCGATCCCATAATATAATCCGTAGGGCCAACCCATCGTGGTGCTAAGCCACCGGGACGAGACGCTATGTGGTGCCAAACCTCCGAGGTGCTAAACCTCCGTGACCGTAGTCACTAAATGTGGTACTAAACCACCGTGTCCGCCGACACGAATATCACTTCCCTCCTCTCATACAACCCACATCAATCAATGATATGTATATAATGTAAATCATGCCCACATATTTATTTAACAACATACATTGAATTTAATCACTAGCCACATATTTATATGCCACATATACCAAATATGTCATGCTTCCCAAAAGCATCATAAAGTAAACTCATAACAACAAGGACTTACCTGGTTCCTTGATTATACCACGATGGCATTAAATCCAATTCTACACAATCAAGTTTAGTCTAATATATTCAACACATTAATTAATTATAAAGTGTGTATGTACACACTGCTTCTATCGAAATTCCTAGATCCCAAGTTTCCAATCTTTAGTGCTAGATCTTGACCCTATATTCGCCAATCATCTTTGTTAGTATCAAAAGCCTATTTGGCCAAACCAAAATTATATCAAAGGGTTATACACGAACCCAAACCTTACCTACACGCCCTTTGAACACTAACCACCTTACGATATATAAACCGCTTCACTTCCCTACAATTGCTTTAATCGATTAGTAAAATTATAGGCCATAACTTTAATTCCAAAAGAGATGATTACCCTTACCACACTTAATGAAAATTGGTAGCACCTTGTTGGAGATGTAAGATTCAGCCTAAGCACAAGATGGAAGGCTGGAAATTTTAGATAAGAGAAGAAGGGGTATTCGGTCAAGAAGAAACAACAATGCTGGAAATTTTCGAGCAATTTTTGGCTAAGAGTTTAAGGAAGAATTCGGCAGCACAATCAAGAGAAAAAGAAGAAAAGAATTTGCTGGAAATTTTCTCTTAAAGAGGGGGTATATTCGGCTAATATGAAGCAAGAAAAGCTGGAAGTTTTGAATGATTTTGGCTATGAAACAATGGAGATTTTAAGAAGACAATGAAGAGAGAAAAGAAAGGAGTTTGTGGAATTTTTTCTTCTTTGTCAGAGTAAAATCAAAATATGGACATGCCCCAAGGAGTCCAAATTTCAGCAACCACCCCTATTTTGTGATAATTTCCACCACTAATTATCCAAGATAAAGCAAGGTTTTATCTTCCAATTAATCTCTTAATCTTCTAAACAATTTAATAGCAAATAAACTACTTATTACTCCCCTTCCACCAAAATTAAGCAAAAAAAAATAATCCTTATCTTAACAATTTAAAAGTCCAAAATTATGCCATCAGCCTACTCCCATTCACGCCAGCTGCAAAAAAAAAAAAAAAAACAATACCAATTTCTGCTTTTAGGTCCGAACCCAGGACCTCTAGCAGCAGCCTCCCCCTTAAGCGCCCAGACCAACTCTCCCAATTGACTTTCATGTCAATTACCCCTTTCATTAATTTATAAAACCTTCTTCTTGGCCCTTTTTCTCCTAACGCAAACAACCCAAAATAAAAATGCTCCCTGCGTCCCTCGAACCCGAGACCTGTCCCTCTTAAGTGGCGCCCCAAGCCACTCCTACTACCTGAACTTTCATGCCATGAACCTTCACGAATTAATTTTAAGGCCTTCCTTCTTAAGCCCATCACTTCCAAAAAAAAAAAAAAAAACAAAATGCAGATTGCTCCTCCCGCCACTCGAACTTGCGACTTGCGCTTCACCCCCAACACTCAAGTGGCGCATGGAACCACTTAGCCAAGGATTTCTTTGTGTCACGTTTCGCCCAAAGTTTTATTTAACCCTTATCCCCTAGAATCCTTCCTTTTAAACCCTTAAGAAGAAATTTCTAATTTCAACTCCGACCTAACTCAGGGTTATGTCAAGGCCCTAAATATGCTTAGAAATCAAAATATTTATTTTTTTTCAAGCACATAAGGGAAATTAATTAAATTTTTAACAACCCCTAATTTAGGGTGTTACATGAATTGCTCATACCAACAAACTAATCGTATTTAATTGATTAAAATAAGCATGATCCATATGTCGTCCTATATCAACTTACTTATGAGACCAAACATGTGGTTTAAAACCTTATCCCATACTAAAACATACAAGCTTATTATAATATCATGCACACACTCATTTACTTGGCGGTTATACAAAGACATACATATATTATTTCATGTACATTACATAGCTTATACTATGTCTAGATAGAGTTAAACACTTGATCAAATTAATAAATCACATATAGTTAATTTCATATACATATCAATACATTATAGATATGAGCATTTACCAAATTTGAAATTAAGCTTAATCAACTAATTCTTCAAACAGTTTGGTTACATGAAGATATCTCTCATAAGCTTAACCGAACACACATATGCATTGCATAACATATTTCATATTCCATAAAATGACAAAAATTAATGCATACACATAAATTCCAAATAATACCTAACTAATGCATACTAGCCTTGACTTAACCATCTAACCATTATTAACATCTTAGATTAAACCTAATGATCTTCTATAATATACATTAATGATCTCATGGCAATCATCCATACACTTAGTCACCCAAATAAACTAAATTAAGCCAACCAAATGTACATCTTTCAATCATACCTACTTTATTCGAACCAAATTCAAAATGCAAAACATATCAATATGTCGAGCTTATACCGTATACACCATATCTATATGATAGGAATTTTATATAACTACTATATTATATACTATGACTCATCGAACATCCATCATTTTCCTCATTTCCAAACGCATAACTAAACGCTTAACACATATATAAATATATATCACGTGACTACTTAGCATACGTGATTAAACCATGACTGAATTTATACATCCAAAAGCATTATAAACAAGCCATTATAACAAAAGTATGGGAATTAAACTTAACCCAATAGAGATAGCCATTTTCGCATGGCAGTAAACATTAACAAGCATCATTAAAAATATTAGGCTGGCCAATACATGCCTTATGCTTAAAATTCAACTTCTACGAGTACCAAAATAAGTCGATAGTGTGAGTGACTTCGATGATAATTCCCCGAGCCCGTAGCTGACCCAAAATCTATATAACAACGCATTAAAACACACAAAGTAAGCTTACTAGCTTAGTAAGTCTCAAGCAAGTATTAATGCAATAAACGAACATTTAAACATATTAATCTCCATGCTTTCGATCGAATTTAATCATTCCAACATGTAAATTATGCTAAACCAATACTAGTAATACTTTGACTTAAATATTAGCACATGGATATCATAAACGCATATACCAACAAATCATTGAGTATTATGTTTATTCATATATTTTGAGTCAAACAAACTCAATTACAAATACTTTCAACACTTTTACCATTCATCTTTCCATTATAATCTAATCTTCCATGTGTTATATATACATATCTCAACCTCACACAAATTAAATGTTCATACCATTAATGATAAGATCATCATCACTAAATAAAATACTTAATGAATCATTCACTTCATCACACCATACTTAAGTAAAATGATAATGAACCGAGCTACTTCATTTCTTACTAATACAATAAGCCAACTCTTACTCGAGCTTCTAACACATATCATTTAATATGCCATACCTCATTTCATTCTCAAATTCTTCGCTTATAGCGATCACCCAGATTTAGCCCGCTAGGCATTCAAGCTGAATTAGCCACCAAAGATTAAGCTTCTGTTAGACCAAAGGTCCAAGTATAAACACCACCATTAAGCTCGTTAGACCAAAGGTCCAAGTATAAACACCAAGCATTAAGCCCGCTAGACCAAAGGTCCAAGTATAAACACCGACATTAAGCGTGCTAGGTCAGAAGTCTTAATTAAATCGCTAGCACAAGGTTCGCTAGGCACGAAGTCTCGAATATGTCACCAGACTACTGGCTCTAAGCTCGCTAGGCACTAAGCCCGAATCAAATCACCAAGCACAAGGCACGCTAGGCAATAAGCCCGAAACTATTCATAAACCAATCACATACTTCACATTTTTCTCAAATAATATATCAAAGATACACATTCATATCATATTGTCAATTTATACATTCAAGTCAATTTCACCCATATACATTCAGCTATTACAATAATATACCTTCAAATTTATCGAACATTACCATTTAACAGATTCGTAAATAATTCTTTGACATATTTCAGCTTAAGGACTTACCTTGACTATCGACGGACAACGAAGATCGGCTATTCACGAACTTTCGTTTTTCCTCGATCCAAATCTGATTTTCTTTGTTCTTGATCTTAATTTTAGCTTGCAAGTGCCGAATGCCTAGCAAATTTTTTCTTTCTTTTTTTTCTTTTATGGTTTCGGTAAGGGAATGAATAATATGAAGCCACTAACCCATTTTCTTTTATTATAAACTAATAGATTATAAAATACATATAATATAAAATATAATATACATTATCATAAAATAATAAACATTATTATAACATATAAAACTCATTCCATTTATTAACTTGTCAGTCCACTAACCATAAAATGGCTTAATTGCGATGCAAGGCCACAATTTTAAAAGCCACAACACTTTGATATCTCAATAAATAGTATGCAACTTTCACATTCCCTACAATTTCATCCTTTTATCAAATTAACACACACAAACGAACAATTTAACTTACGAGAATTTACCACACGCTTAATCACATATTTACGGCACAAAAAATAATATTAAAATATTATTCAGACTCGAATTTGTGGTCCCGGAACCACCATTCTGATTAGGGTCAATTTTGGACTGTTACAATGCTGATGTACCAACTCGTGGTGTCCACACGGCCACGGCCACACCCATGTGCAAGGCCGTGTGGGTAGGGAACCTGCGCTTATTAATTTGGTTAGTTTTTAGTTAAGTGCTAAAAATCGAAACTGTAACACCCGTATCCTATTCCAGTTGCCAAATTAAGGTTAAGAATGTTACCTGACAAATCAGAAACTTTATCAGACAATTCATCAAGTATATCATCAATTACAAACATAGTGTCCCCTTTATAGGTCATCGAGACCTAAAACATGCTTTATATCAAGATTGGGACTAAACTGAACACATACAAAATTCTCAGAAATTTAAAAATTTTTTAAGTTTCAGGGGATACATGCCCGTGTGGGCAAACCGTGTGCTTCCCATGGCTGCTAGACACACTTGTATGTCATACCCGTGGTCGAACCTGACTTAACTCCACGGTCACTAAGCACTCCCGTATACTAAGGCCGTGTACTCTTAGGCCATATACTGACTTCTTCACACGACTACTAGGCACGCTCGTGTACCATGGCCGTGTGCTCTTAAGCTAGCTACTGACTTTACCCCACGATCACTAGGCGCGACCGTGTGCCACACTCGTGTGACATTATAGGCCATTTGCAAGACCAAAATGCCACCCAAATAGGGTCATCCCTACAAGAAATTTACCAACACATCTAATGCACATATGACAACTAAAAACATATCAAAATAATCATCCATCTCTACAATCTAATCCAATACTAATCATGCCAAGTTTACAAGACTAAAACTTATGAATATACAAGCATAATTTATCCATACTTACCATTCACAAGTTAAACTTTTTGTTAAACATATATGCTCAAAACTTCATCTATATACATGCCTTAAACATAACCATTTCTTATGCTTTCAAACCATACCAAAAATATGAATCATATAACACATCCATCAAAGCATATTACCAAAACATAACTAGCCAAATCACATGGCTAAGTTCAAGTTTCACACTTATACAAATAACTATCCTATACATGCCATATCTAGATATATATATTTCCAACATGCACCAAAACAAGTTGAGTAGTGTGATGATGATCCTCGACGGTCCCTGAGCCTTCAGTAGCTTTGACAATCTATAAAATAGAGAAAACACACGAGTAAGCTTTCCAAAAGCTTAGTAAGTCATATACAAATAAACTTAACATGAAAAGCACATAGGAATATAGGAACATTGGCACACTAAATTTTCATGGAACATTTATCACATGTATGCTTTGGTCCATGTACTTGGACATACTTTGCCACATTCATCAATTCAAAAATATCATACATACACAACTCTTTCATGCATACTTTTATGTAACATATTATTATTCCAATATACATAATCATCATAGTAATATCATATAGATACTTACCTTGTATACACACTTAGTGTATAAATCAACGTACCTGAAATCGATTTACATCTCACATAGCCATTCGTATCACAGACTTGCCCGTTAAACCGTTAGGAACCTAATAGGATACTCAGAAAGCTCAAAATAGTCGTACAATGCCAACGTCCCAGACAAGTTCTTACATGCACCAAAATATTGATGCCACTGTCCCAAATAGGGTCTTACACGAATCAATACGATGCTAATGTCCCCGACACAGTCTTATACATAAATCTCATATCAACGCCAACATCCCAGACGTGGTCTTACATGATAAAATAGAACAGCTACCTATGTCATGACATAGCTAATCTATCTATTCCTAGGTTAGTACGAGACTTCTCAGACATTATCACTATATCGATCTTATCTCGGAATTCATATACATAGCATCTTGTAAGCATTCACTATTATCAATAGTCACATGAATATGCACAATTCAATACAAATACATTTATTTGCATAACGACTTACCTCGGATTCGATTTAATGGAAATGAAAACGATTACTCGGTTACTTTTGCTTTTCCATGATCAAAGTTTGATTTCTTCGATTATTGATCTATACATATTCAGAATTAACCATTTTACTCACTAACTCATTCAATTCAATCCAAATACACATATTTTAGGCAATTTACAAATTAGCCCTTATAATTGCACATTTTATCAATTTAGTCCATTTTTCTCAAAACATCAAATTCACAAAATCATCATTTAACCATGCTTAGCCAAATGTTCATATATCTCATACAAGCCCATATTTTTCATCAAATTTGCAATTTAGTCCCTCAAGTTACTATTTTCTAAATTTAGCCCTAATTAGCTATATTCATAAAAAATTCAAGAATAAAGTATGTTCATCAAGCACAAATCTTTCAATTAACAACTAAGATCATCACAAAGCTCATAATTTCATCAATGGCACATCTCATGAACATCATCAATTCATAAAATTGAGACATGGGCTTAATAGTAGACTAAGCAACAATCTCAAGAACATAAAAATCATCAAAATCTAAAGCCAAAACATACCTTAATCATGCAATTCAATGGCTGAATACCCTAACTAGTTTTCTCTGTTCTTTCTTTGCTAGTTTCAGTCAAATGAAGATAAATATAAGATGAACACTTTCATCTTTTTGTTTCATTAATAATATGCTAATAACTCATTTACCAAAATAACCTTCATACATATATATATATACCATAAAAATTACAAGGTCATTTATGACCTTAGCCATCCACTAACCATGATAATGGCTTAATTGCCACATAAGTCCTCCCACTTATAAAGACATAACAAATAGGCATCTTATCATAAAACATTCAAATTTGCATTTCAATGCAATTCAATCGTTTAATCAAATTAAACAAATAAATTAGCTTATGATACTTTACCACATGCTTAATCACTTATCAATGACACAGAACATAATATTAAAATTTTATACAGACTCAAATTTGTGGTTTCGAAACCACTGTTCGACTAGGGCATAAATTGGACAACTACAATTCTCCCCCATTAGGGATTTTCGTCCCCGAAAATCTTACCGTTAAATAGAGTCAGATATTGATGTCTCATTAAGTCCTCAAGCTCTCACGTAGCCTCTTCTATTCCATGTCGATTCCACGATACTTTCACTAACGATATTTTTTTTTTTTTCAACTCTTCTACTTCACGAGTTAAGATACGAACCGGTTCTTTTTTTGTATGTCATATCAGTTCAGATTTCAATTTCAATTGGGGCAATTACATGTGACAGATCGAATCGATATCTACGAGCATCGATACATGAAATACATTGTGGATCTTTTCTAGCTCATGGGGGGCAACCTTAATCTACATGCAACAGGCCCAACTTGTTCAATAATTTCATATAGCCCGATGAACCTTGGATTTAACTTGCCTTTACATCTAAAACGAAGTACTTTCTTCCATGGAGACACTTTTAGAAATACTTTGTCACCAATTTCAAATTCTATGTCTTTTCGTTTCAAGTCCGCATAAGACTTTTGACTATCAGATGCTGCTTTTAAACAATCTCGGATCAGTTTGACTTTCTGTTCTGAAACTTTTATCAAATAGACCCCGTGTAGCTTTTTTTCACTGAGCTCGGTCCAATACAGAGGTGTATGACATTTACGACCATACAAAGCTTCATAAGGTGCCATTTTAATGCTTGGCTAAAAACTATTATTTATGCAAATTCAATCAATGATAAGTACTGCTCCCACGTACTGTCAAATTCAACAATACAACATCTTAACATATCTTCAAGAATCTGAATGATCCGTTCGGATTGACCATCTATTTACGGATGACAAGGTATACTAAAATGTAATTTCGTGCCTAATGTTTACTGTAATTTCGTCCTAAATCGTGATATGAATCTCGGATCTCTATCAAACATAATGGATAGTGGCACCCCTTGCAATCTCACAATCTCAAAAATTTAAAGCTCAGCTAACTTATTAAGTGAGGAGTCAGATCTTACTGGAATACATTTGGTAGATTTCATTAATCTTTCAACCACAACCCAAATTGCATCTTTCTTTCTCAGAGTCAGAGGCAATCCAGAAACAAAGTCCAATGTTACTCTATCCCATTTCCACTCTGGAATTAGAATCGGTTGTAGCAAACCAGATGGAACTTGATGTTTAGCTTTGACTTGCTAACAGACTAAACATTTCGAAACAAATTCAGAAATATCTCGCTTCATACCAGACCACCAATAGCTTTGCTTCAAATCATGATACATCTTTGTACTTCCCAGATGAACAGATAGACGACTGTTATGTGCTTCCTCAAAATCAGTTGAATCAACTTTGGATTTCTCGAAACACAGATACGACCTCAAAATCTCAAACACAAAATTCAGATTCAAAATTTGCATTACATTGAGCTCATTTCAATAACAATTCATTATCAACCTTCTGAGCATCACATATTTGCTGTAAGAACAATAGTTTCACTTTTAATTCAGCTATCATGGAACCATCATCAGACAAATCTAACTGAGCATTCAAAGCACGTACTGCAAATAATGATTTTCTATTCAGCGCATCAGCAACAACGTTTGCTTTACCTGGATGATAATCTATCACAAGATCATAATCTTTTAACAGCTCCAAACATCTTCTTTGACGCATGTTTAAATATTTCTGGGTCATCAGATATTTTAGACTTTTATGATCTGAAAACACATGACATTTTTCACTGTACAGATAATTTTACTACTAGATTGAAAAATTTTATGCAAATTCAATCAATGGTTAATGCTTTTCCCACATACCTTCAAACTCAAGAATACAACGTCTCAACATATCTTCGAGAACCTAAATGATTCGTTCGGATTGTCCATCCGTTTGTAGATGAAAAGCATACCGAAATACAACTTTGTGCCTAAAGCTTCTTGCAATTTCTTCCAAACTGCGTGGTAAATCTCGGTCTCTTAGACACAATAGATAGTAATCTCACAATTTTTGCGATATACAATTCAACAAACTTGTCAAGTGTATAATCTATTCTTACAGAAAAAAAATGAGATGATTTCATCAATCTATCAACTATCACCCAGATTGCATATTTCTTTCTCAGAGATAAAGGTAATCCTGACACACAGTCTATCGTGATCCTCTCCCATTTCCATTTAGGAATCGTAATTGGTTGTAACAAACCGGATGGAACCTGATGTTCAGCTTTAACTTGCTGACAAACTAAACATTTTGACACAAAGTCAGAGATGTCTCTTTTCATACTATGCCACCAGTAAAACTGTTTCAGATTATTATACATTTTCGTGCTCCCTGGGTGAACAGTCAAACGACTATTGTGAGCTTCGTTCAAAATCAATTGAATCAACTTTGAATTCTTTGGTATACAAATCTGATCTCTAAATCTCAAACAATCATCATTATCAACTCAAAATTTCGAATCAGAATTCCAAAACCACATTGATCTCGTTTAGCCATCATTTCAACATTCCTTTTCTGAGCATCATAAATCTGACGTAACATCGACCTTACTTTCAACTCAGCCAAAACTGAATCATCATCACATAGATCTATTTGAGAACTCATAGCTCGCAAAGTAAATAAAGACTTTCGACTCAAGGCATTAGCAACAACATTAGCTTTACCCGGATGATAATCAATTACGAGCTCATAGTCTTTCAACAATTCTAACCATCTCATCTATTGCAAATTCAATTCTTTCTGAGTCATCAAGTACTTCAAGCTCTTGTGATCGGTATAAATAAGAAAGTTTTCACGAAATAGATAATGACACCAAATCTTCAATGCAAATACAATCGCAACAAATTCAAGATCATGCGTCAGATAGTTCTTTTCATGCGCCTTTAACTGTCTCAAAGCATAAGCAATAACTTTGCCTTCTTGCATCAACACACAACCCAAACCATTAGCGATGCATCACTGTAAACTATAAACTCTTTACCCAATTCAGGTTGAACCAACACAAGTGCCTCTGTCAACAGTGCTTTCAACTATTCAAAACTCTGCTGGCACTTTTCTGACCACTCAAATTTAACATCTTTATGTAGCAACTTCGTCAATGGAGTCACAATCATCGAGAAGCCTTTCACAAACCGTCTATAGTATCCCTTTAGTCCCAAAAAAATACAAACTTCAAACATATTTCTTTGAGGGTTCCAATCAAGAATAGTTGAGATCTTACTCGGATCAACTTGTATTCTGGCAGCTGATACAATATGTCCCAAAAAACCAACCTCACGCAACAAAAATTCACATTTGCTAAACATAGCATATAATTGCTTCTCACGCAGAGTCTGTAACACAATTCTCAAATGCTCGGCATGTTGCATCTCATCATAGGAACAAATCAGAATATCATCGATAAGCACCACAACAAAATGATCTAAGTACGGTCTAAAAATTTGATTCATTAAGTCTATAAACACTGCAGGAGCATCCGTTAGTCCAAATGGCATATCTAAAATTTCATAATGTCCATACGTCATTCTAAAAGTAGTTTTCGGCATATCAGATTCTTTAACTCTCAACTGATAATAGCTCAATCTCAAAACTATTTTTGAAAACACTGTAGCTCCCTTCAGCTGGTCAAACAAATCATCAATACGAGGCAACGATATTTATTCCTTATCGTCACTTTGTTCAAATGCCGATAGTTAATACACATTCTCATAGTGCCATCTTTCTTTCTCACAAACAACACAGGAGCACCCAGGGAGAGAAACTTGGTCGTTCAAATCATCGATCTGTCAACTCTTGCAATTGTGACTTTAACTCTTTCAATTTTGTTGGTGCCATTCTATACGGAGCTATCAAGATATGAGTTGTTATCGACACTAATTAAAAACCAAACTCAACTTCTTTATCGGACATAATTCTGATAGTTTTTAGGAAATACATTATGGAATTTACAAACCACAAGCACCGATTCAACTTTCTTTTCTGTCACTTTTGTATCAATCACATATGCCAAATAAGCTTTACAACCATTTTTAACATAGTTCAAAGCTTTCATCAAAGATATAACAGCTGACAACCTATTCAAATCACTAGATTCAATTCGTACTATCTCACCATTCTGACTTGATACTAGATTCACACACACATAGGAATGAGTAGAACCTGGATCTATCAATGCAATCACATCGGTATCAAATGGAGTAAAAGTACCAGTAATGACTTCTGGAAATGACGCTTCTTCTCATGCATGTATAGCATAAGCTCAGGCAGGTGCTCTCACCTCGGACCTCACAGTTGTATCGGTAGTCCCTCTCTAACTTTAACTCACATTTCCAGTGTTTCTAGGTGGTCTACCCCTAGCCGTTGTGTTACTTGGTCTCACACTCTGAACATTTTCTTCTTCAACTAACTTTAGGCAATCTCGAATGAAGTGATCTCATGATCCACATTTGTAGCAAGTTCTATTATTATACCTGCGCCAGCATTCTCCAACATGTCGTCTTCCACACTGCCTACACTCAGGCTTGTTCCTTTCAATGCTATCAACACTTGATTCAATTAGAGCTTGAGTTCTCGGACCAACACTTTATCTCGCACGATCTCTACTCGGATGTCCAAATGAAGCATTTGGTCGACTGCTCGCATCTTTAAATCTCTTCAATGGAGTTTGAGACGACTTGCTCATCAATCTTTTTCTTTCATCTCTAGCCTCAGAATCGGCTTTCTTCTTTTCTTTACTAAGCTCATCAGCTTTGTAGGCTATTTCAACTAACACAACAAATTCATTTAGGTCAAGTATTCCAACCAATAATTTAATGTCTTCATTCAGACCTTCTATAAAACATTTGCACATAGTAGCTTCAATCGAAACACATTCCCGTGCATATTGGCTCAATCTCACAAACTCCCATTCATACTCCATAACTAACATACGGCCCTATTTTAACACGAGGAATTCTTTACATTTTGATCTATAAATCATTGACTGATATACTTCTTTTGGAATTCAACTTGAAAGAAATCCCAAGTGATTCTCTCTCCTAAAACCAACGTTTTCCACCAATTATAAGTCGTATCTCTCAACAAGGAAATTACACACTTGATGCATTGATCAGGTGTGAACGACATCTCATCGAACACTTGGATTGTATTCTCGAGTCAAAACTCAGCCCGTTCAGTATCATCATCAGCTGTGGCCCTAAACTCTTTGGCTTTGTACTTTCGGATCTTATCTACTGGAGGTTTATTCAATCTGATTAGATCTACAACTTGTGGCACAATGGGTACTTGTGGGAGTGGAGGTTGTGGAGCAGCCGGATTCATTCGAACAAACTCCAAAAACTAGTCACTCATCATTCGAAAGAAGGCTTGCTTAGCCTCACCTCCTTCACTACTATCATTCGGCCTAGATGTGGCCGGCGCTGTCCCTTGAGCGGAAGCAGGTCAATACTCTCTACATCATCAGCAAATGCTCGATCGGGATCCGTTTACAGTACAAAAACACATTTTCAACTATTAGGATTCATCACACTATTGCAATTATATATATGGCATGTATAGTTAGACTCATACGCTCTACGTTAGTCCTAGAATTGACTAAACCGTAGCTCTAATACCAATAAAATGTAACACCCCTAACTCAAAACTATTGCCGAAACAGGGTTAAGAGGCATTACCTAACAATTGAAACATTTCATAACCATTTCCTGACACCAAGTCAATTATAATTCAATGATATTCAAACATAATCATATAGTCCCTTAATGAGATCATCGAGACCTTAAACATGTTTCAGAATAGGGCCGGGACTAAACCGAACAATTACAAAAATTTCTTATATTCAAACATTTTTCTAAGCTACAAAGGTCACATGCTCGTGTGGGTAGGCTGCGTGCCTCAAACGGCCTCAGACATGCCCATATGTCCAAGCCGTCGTAAAACAAGGCATACTTACTGACTTGTCCACACGACCTGAGACACGCCCGTGTGCCTCACCCATTGTCGAGCCTGACTTGCACCACACGGCCAGTCACACGCCCATGTGTCCAGCCCATGGTTGAGCCTGACTTGTTTCACTTGGCAAACTTAAACAACACGATCGAGCCACACGCCTGTGTGCTCAACCGTGTGGGTAGTTATAATCCATTTTCAAGGCAAAACTTGCCTCCCACACCTTGAATCACCTACAAGCCTCATTTCACAAGCATTTATATCACAAATGGCACTCAATCATACCAATATATACACCATTTAATCATCATCTAAACCATTTACTTACCAAACATCATTTCTACCCAAACATGCCCATCCAACTCAACCAATTTCCCACACCAATCATATAGGTTAATCATCATATATAACATACCATATTTCGCATTCAAACCACAACTTTCATCAACCATTTAAACATGATGCATACTATATTCATCTCTCATATAACCCTACACATTCATATCAACATTATTCAATCCTCAAGCCATATCACATGACAATGACCATTTACTACAAAACATGCCACATTACCAAGCCTATGCATGCCATATTTAAAATATACACATCCTTCAAAAGTACCAAAATAGTTAGTTGATAGTATGATAGAGATGCTGACGAACCCCAGATCCGAGCTAGCTTTACTAACACTATAAAATAGAGATACAAATCACACAGTAAGCTTAAGAGCCTAGTATGTTCGTAATATAATACATCATACTCATTAATACAACATTGAATCATAATTAAACCATCACATAGATAGATTCACAATTAAACATAATATCATCCTCAACTATATACTCATGTTCATTTATTCAACCTTGAATAATATCATCAACAACATAGGTTCGAATCATACCTTTGCCAACACTTAGTCGATTAACAATCTTACTAATCAATGTTCAATATTACACCTTATCCACTGTTCACTATCTATTCAATACCATCGCACACTATGTGTCAAATTCATAGTCGAAACTAAAATAACATTGCACACTTAGTGCCTCAATACAAAATCAAACATAATTCGGTATCGCACACACAGTTCCAACCACAAAGCCAAAGCTTTTATTATTTCACACACACAGTGCTATTCATCCCAATTTCATTTCCAAATCCGCACACTTAGTTCCACATAGCTTGATTTCTCTCATAACATTATAATTCATTAATCTCATAATTAATCATTTCATAACATTTAAACTTACTTAAGTACACATATTATATCCGAACTTACCTCGGATGTTGAAATATCGAAACTAGTCGATTAATCGAGTACTTTATCTTTGCATCGATCTCGATCCGAACATCTTCTTTCTTAGTCTAAACATATTCAAATTTAACTCATTCAATCACCAATTCCTTCAATTTAGTCCAAACACATATATTTAGGATATTTTACAAAATAGCCCTCATATTTTCACATTTCAACACTTTAGTCCCTATTTCATAAAATCATCAATTACACAAAATTTCATTATCCCATGCTTAGGCCGAATTCTCCTTATACTCATACAAGCCCATATATTTCATTTATTTCATATTTTATTCCCTCAAAATATTATTTTCACAATTTAGTCCAAATTACTCAATTTCAATAAAAATTCAAATACAAAACATCCTTTATATATCTTCCATATTTCATCATCAACTATCACAAACCTCAAACACTCATCAATGGCATATCTCACAATCACCATCAAATTCTAAAATTAAAGCATGGGTTTTATATAGCACGAAGCAACGTTTACAAAAATGTAGAAATTATCAAAAATTGAGTAAAAAACATACCTCAATCAAGCTAAGCCCTAGCCAAAAATATCAAAGCTTCAAACTCTCTTCTTTGGTTCTTATTTAGGTGGAAGATGGATGATAAAATGGCAACCAAATGTTTTTTTTGGTTTAATATTAACTAAATTGACATTTTACCATTTTATCCTCAATGTATAACATTTAAAATCAACTAATATAAGCACATTTTGTCCATCTCCACTATCAAAGGTCTAATTACAACATAATGATTTCCCTTTATGAAGCCATGCCAAATGGGTACTTTAACAGTCAGCGCATAACTTTTACATTTTATGCGATTAAGTCCTTTTTGCTAATCAAGCACACAATCGATATAATTTTCACACAAAATTTTTAGACATGCTCAATCACATATTATAAACACCAAAAATAATATTTAAAATATTTTTACGACCTCAAATTTGTGGTCTCAAAACCACTGTTTAGACTAGAGTATATACAGGACTGTTACAACTCTCCCCCTTAGGGATTTTTGTCCTTGAAAACCTTACCAGTGAATAGATTCTGATATTGCTCTCTCATAACATCGGCAGGCTCCCACGTAGCCTCTTCAACTCCGTGTTTATGCCACAATACTTTCACCAACGGTATTCTTTTGTTTCTCAACTCTTTAATCTCACGTGGCAGAATTCAGATTGGTTCTTCACTATATAACAAATTAGACCAAATCTCAACCTCAGTAGGAGTAATTACATACAACAGATCATATTTGTATCGTTCAAGCATCTATCCATGGAACACATCATGGATTTTCTCTAATTCAGATGGCAATAGTATCCTAAAAGCAACTGGTCCAACTCGTTCAACAATCTCATACGGTCCAATGAACCTCGAACTCAACTTGCCTTTCCGGCCAAATCAAAGTATCTTCTTCCACGGGGACACTTTCAAAAATTCTTTGTCACCAACTTCAAATTTGATATCTTTCAATTTCAAGTCTGTATAAGACTTCTGACAATCTGACGCTGCTTTCAAACTATCACGAACCACTTTCACTTTCTGCTCAGTCTCTTTTATCAAATCAACCCTATGAATCTTATTCTCACCCAGTTCAGTCCAATACAATGGAGTTCGGCATTTTCTACCATAAAGATCCTATACGGTGATATTTTAATACTAGATTGAAAATTGTTGTTGTATGCAAATTCAATCAATGGTAAATGCTTTTCCCACGTACCTTTAAACTCAAGAATACAACATCTCAACATATCATCGAGAACATGAATGATTCTTTCAGATTCTCCATCTATTTGTGGATGAAAAGCAGTACTAAAATGCAACTTTGTTCCTAAAGCTTCTTACAATTTTTTCCAAAACTGTGAGGTAAATCTCATGTCTCTGTCAGACACAATGATAGTGGCACCCCGTGCAATCTCACAATTTCTGCAATATACAATTCAGCTAACTTGTCAAGTGTATAATCTTTTCTTACTGGAACAAAATGAGATGATTTATTCAATCTATCAACTATCACCCAGATTGCATCTTTCTTTTTAGAGATAAAGGTAATCCCGACACAAACTTCATCGTGATCCTCTCTTATTTCCACTTTGGAATCATTATCGGTTTAATAAATCGGATGGAACGTGATGTTCAGCTTTAACTTGCTGACAAACTAAACATTTTGACACAAAGTCATAGATGTCTCTTTTCATACCATGCCACCAATAAAACTGTTGCAGATCATTATACATTTTCGTGCTCCCAGGGTGAACAGTCAAACGACTATTGTGAGCGTCGTTCAAAATCAACTGAATCAACTTTGAATTCTTGATACACAAATTTAATCTCTGGATCTTAAACAATCATCATTATCAACTCAAAATTTTGAATCAGAATTCCAAAACCACACTGATCTCGTTTAGCCATCATTTCAACATCCCTTTTCTAAGCATCGTAAATCTGACATACAAACATTGGCCTTACTTTCAACTCATCCAAAACTGAATCATCATCACATAGATCTATATGAGTACTCATAGCTCACAAAACACATAAAAACTTTTGACTCAATGCATCAGAAACAACATTAGCTTTACCTGGATGATAATCAATTACGAGCTCATAGTCTTTCAGTAATTTTAACCATCTCCTCTATTGCAAATTCAATTCTTTCTGAGTCATCAAGTATTTCAAGCTCTTGTGATCGGTATAAATATGAAATTTTTCATCAAATAGATAATGACGCAAAATCATCAATGCAAATACAATCACATCTAATTCAAGATCATGTGTAACGCCCTCAAAAATCGTGAAACTTTAAATTTTTGTGCACTGAAGTTGGGATGTATGAGTAGCACTTAGAATATTAATTTTAAGGTATTATTGAGATTATTTGAAGTCCTAAAGATAGGAAAGGCCATAGGGAAAATTTTAATTTTTCCTTTAATGGACCCTAGTCTCAAGCATTAGGCCTCTTAAGTAGATTAAGGGGAGAATAGGACACAAGTGGTCCTGTGGTCCAGTGGCAAGTGGTGTCACTTGGGGAGCCATAAGGTGGCGTGTTTGTCAGCTGAAGAGGTCCAAGGTTTGAGGCTTAGGAGTTTCATTTTGTGGAGTGTTATTTTATAGAGTGGACGACCAGAGTTGTGTTGGTTCTAGACTCTTACCGTGGAGAGTTTGAAGTGATCTGGTGTGATGGATGTAGAGGTAATTTTGGATAGGATTAAGGTGTTATCAGGGAGAAAAGTTTGGAGATGAGGAGTGGGAGTAATTGGTGCCGAATGGGACTTTGGGGAAAGGTGTATTCGTCTGGTGGCTATAAAAGGAGATGGTCGAATGCTTTGAAGGGTTTTTTACGCTTTCATTAGTTTTTTCTTCTCCCATCAATCAGTTTCTCCTATAGCCAAATTATCCCATTGTCGAAATTCTCCAATAGCTGAATCCTTTTTTTTCGAATTACCATCATTCTTCTCTTTCTGAAATCCCTATTGTGGCGAAACCTTGTTGTTTTCCTCCATCACAAATCTATTATTATCTACTATTAGTCAACGTTAAAAGCTAAATCTTGTTTAGTAGCTGTCTAGGCCGCAGGATCAGAAGTGGATTTGGTAAGTATTCAGTTAACCTCTTAGTGTGTTTTGGTAAAAGACGAAGGGCTATATAACTTCTCATTATCGTTAATCTTGTATTAACAAAGGGTAAGGTTCAAAGATCGCAAGCATGGTAAGGACCGTTGGCAAAGTGTAGGTGTACTCAACTCGATTATGGTTTAAGTAAATGGTCGAATATGAATATGATCTATAGAGGTGACTTGTGTGGATTATGAGTCACTCAAATTTTTATGGTATATGTGTGGGTGTAGATCTAGGGGTTACTCGTGATTAGTAGCTAAGGAAGGGCTATTAGAACCCGATGGCACACAGTAAGGTTACAGTGAGGTTTCAGTTTTTGATAAAGTGTGTATTAAGCCAAGATTAATCATTAAGTGATGACTATTATAGGTTCGTGATTAAGGGGTTTGCACCACGTATGGTAACCAGGTGTGTACAAACACTACACACACATGATATTGGCAATGCCGGAAAGTCGAAAGTGGCTAAATGGACCTAGTGGGCCCTGAGGCTAAGTTTTGGGAAATTGTTGATTTAGTTATATGATTTGAGTTGGTCATGCATGATACATGCTCTAGAATAAATTTGGGCCTAATGGGCCATATGGATATGATTTGGGCCTAATGGGCTACATGAATGTGATTTGGGGTTAACGGGCCGATTGCATGTATGTAGGCTTATTTGGGCTTTGTATATGGGTTTGATCTTAGTATCTGATAATTGCTAAAACATACATAAAAATTAAACACGAAAATGCAACCGTGGACAAGTCATATGGTTGAGGTGTGGTAATGGGTATATGCATGTCTAGGATTGGATCTAGAGAGAGCTTGGTACTTAAGCGGTCTCATTGACCAACCTCTTCTTCTCTGGAATCTTACCTGGTGCATAGTACCTGTTCACTTTGATCAATAGGGACTTGTTAACGAGCCCAGTTAGGTACTAAGTCCATAAAACTTAAGAATGATTGAAATGCCCTAATGGCTAAAATAGCTAAAAGACCCTTAGTTTGGAAAATTACCAAAGTACCCCCGATTTGGAAATTTACGAAACAACCCCTCGGTAGTAAAATGACTAAAATACCCCTAAGTGATTAATGTGTAAAAATGTGTGTTGCATCCATGAAATATATGTTGTACTTGGGTGGGTTTTGATGATACGGAGGAAGATATGTGAGGATCACATAGTCACTTGACGACCGTGGATCCACCGGTGGCTTTAAGCCCATTATAGCAGCTTTGCTGTAACGTTTGAGTAGTGTTGCTGTAGGTGCTACCTTTGGAGTGTAGGGATGGGTAGGTTGATATTTATATCCCCACAGAAGTACAAGGTTGGAAGATAAATGGAGTGCAGGGTTGGATTTGGGATGGGCACATTGCATTCATATGATATTATTTTGATATGAGGTCATTGTGGCTAAGGCCCAAGACCACGGATTTTGATAGGGCTTAGGCCCAATGTGATATTTGCATTTTGATTAGTTCCCCAAGGGTCGTACACACTGAGTTTCGAAACTCACACCCTTAAATGTTTCAGGTGATCCTCAGTAGATGGCTCAACGTGGGAAGGGATTCGGAGATGGCCACACTACAAGATACTTAGAAGTTTTGTTTGTTTGTTTCAAAAGACATGATTTTAATTAATTTATTTTCGTTGGATGTAAGAAGGCCTTGTGCTCCGATTTGACTTTAGGTTTTGGGTTTCATTATTGTTTAACTGTTTAATTATTAAACTTGCATAAGTTTTTATAAGGTTTAAACAGGGTTTTAAAATACCTCAAAACATGGGATTTTATCATTACCTAACATGACTTAGGGATTTTGGGATTTTAAGCCTTTAACGTAATTAAAGCAACGTAATTTTGAATTCTCCCTTTGATGTGACATTACCGAATTTAGGCATATTGTCTGGGCCAGGTCCGAGGGTATTACATCATGTGTCGAATAGTTCTTTTCATGCGGCTTTAACTGTATCGAAGCATAAGCAATAACTTTGCCTTCTTGCATCAACACACAGCCCAAACCATTCAACGATGCATCACTGTAAACTATAAACTCTTTACCCGATTAAGGATGAACCAACACAGGTGCCTCTATCAATAGTGCTTTCAATTGTTCAAAACTTTACTGGCACTTTTTTGACCACTCAAATTTAAAATCTTTCTGTAGCAACTTCGTCAACGGAGTCGCAATCATCGACAAGCCTTTCACAAACCATCTATAGTATCCCGCTCGTCCCAGAAAACTAACTTTAGACACATTCCTCGGAGGTTTCCATTCACTTTTGCTAAACTTAGCATACAATTGCTTCGCATGCAGAGTCTGTAATACAATTTTAAAATGCTCGGCATGCTGCGTCTCATCACAAGAATAAATCAAAATATCATCAATGAACACCACAACAAAATGATATAAGTATGGTTTGAAAATCCGATTCATTAAGTCCATAAACACTGTAGAAGCATTCGTTAGTCCCTTATACAAGCCCATATATTTCATTTATTTCACATTTTAGTCCCTCAACATATTATTTTCACAATTTAGTCCAAATTACTCAATTTCACTAAAAATTAAAATACAAAACATGTTCATCCTTCATATATCTTCTATATTACTTCATCAACTATCACAAACCTCAAACATTCATAAATGGCATATCTCACAATCATCATCAAATTCTAAAATTAAAGCATGAGTTTTATAGAGCACGAACCAACTATTACAAAAATGTAGAAATTATCAAAAACCGAGTCAAAAAACATACCTCAATCAAGATATGCCCTAGCCGAAAATATCAAAGCTTCAAACTCTCTTCTTTGGTTCTTATTTCAATGAAAGATGGATGATAAAATGGCCACCAAATGTTTTTGTTTTGTTTAATATTAACTAAATTATCATTTTACCATTTTACCCTCAATGTATAACATTTAAAATCAACTAATATAAGCACATTTTTGTCCAGCTCCACTATCAAAGGTCTAATTACAACATAAGGACTTCCCCTTTATGAAGCCATGCCTAATGAGTACTTTTTGCTAATTAAGTCCTTTTTTCTAATTAAGCATACAATCGATATAATTTTCACACAAAACTTTCACACATGCTCAATCACATCTTATAAACACCAAAAATAATATTTAAAATATTTTTACGACCTCAAATTTGTGGTCTCGAAACCACTATTCTGACTAGTGTCTAAATTCAACTGTTACATGAAGAGCCAGCTCGGCATACGGAGATCGTCGGAGGATCACTCATACTATCCACACATTTTGGTATAATTAGATTTAGCATTTTGAGTATGGCATGTATAGGGACTTAATCTTTTATCAAGTGTCATATAGTTTTGGCCAAATGTGTTGGCTTGTTTTGAAGATAATTCTTTTGTATCAGGCCATAGTTGATGGCTAATTCTCATTAATATATGAAAGTGGTGATGTTTAATACGAATGTGCAAATTGTATAGTTGAGAAATTGGTATATTTTTATGTATGAATGAATAGGTTGTGTGATGTAGTTTATATTGGTGTAAGTATGGGTGGCAAAAAAGCTTGGTATGTAGCCTTGTTATTGTCCACATGGGTAGACACACGGTCGTGTGTCTAGGCCCTGTGTGACATGTGATCATCCATATGGGCGTGTGGTTTGGCTGTGTGTCCCCCTAGAATCTAATATGGCCAGACAAATTACCCAATAGTAACCACACAAGTTGAGACACTACCATGTGTCTCATCCGTGTGGAAGACACGGCTATAGAGCATGGGCATGTGCCCAGGGCATGTGAAGTCTGCACCTGAATTTATGAATTTAATTCACCACATTGACTAAGGACACGGGCATATGTCTTAGTCGTGTGACATTATTAGGGTGATGACGTCAGAAATAGAATGTCAAGGTTTTTGCACACGAGCTAAAACACATGCGTGTCATGGCCGTGTGAGGGACACGGGCCATGGGCACAGGCGTGTGTCAGACCATGTGAAAACCCTTTTAGATTCGAAATGAGAAATAAATCCACATAGGTGTGGAACACGGGCATATCATATGCCACATGGGTGTGTCCTTCTTCCACACTGGCGCATGGGTTGTTTGATGAGATTTTCTAAGTTTTTGGAGAGATCTTCTAGAGAATTCAATTTGATCTTTAACCGTTCCTAAAGTGTGTTTTTGGCCATATGGGCTTGATTAAGGGTGTTATGTAGGTTAATGAAAAGTTTTAAATTTGAGTAGAAAGTTATGTCTCAGTTTTGTATGATTGCTTACATACAAGTCTGGTAATGTCTCGACTCTGTTCTAGCGTCGAATGCAGATAAGGAGTGTTACAAAATATGTAACATTATTTAACTTATTCATTTTTGAGTTGATGATTTCGATTTGATATTTAACACCCCTAACCCGTATCCATCGCCGGATTAGATTTAAAGGTGTTTCCAGACAGATCGAAAACTTTTACGGACATTTCAAAATACAATTCATCAATCATAATCAAAGTTTTCATTTTATAGGTCAACAAGACCTTAATCATGGTTTAGAATAGGGTCAGACTAAACCAAACACATATGGAATTTCTCAAAAATTTAAAAACTTTTATCGGACCATTCATATCTCACATCTTTCTAAAGCACTCTACTCAAAGGAGTAGCTATCATCGAGAAGCCTTTTACAAACCTTCGATAATAACCAGCAAGTCCCAGAAAATTGCGAACTTAAGACACATTCTTTGGAGGTTTCCATTCCAGAATAGCATAAATCTTGCTCGGATCAACTCTTACTCTAGAGGTCGATACAATATGTACCAGAAAACTAACTTCACATAATTAGAATTCACATTTTCTGAATTTCGCATACAATTGCTTTTCTCACAGAGTTTGCAACACAATCCTTAGATGTTCAGCATGTTCAGTTTCATCCCGTGAATAAATCAAAATGTCATCAATGAATACAACAACAAATCGATCTAGGTACGGTCTGAAAATTTTGTTCATCAGATCCATAAAAATAGCAGGAGCATTCGTTAGTCTAAAAGGCATAACTAAAAACTCGTAATGCCCGTACATTGTTCTAAAAGTAGTTTTTAGAATGTCTGTGTCTTTTACCCTCAACTGGTAGTAACCCGATCTCAGATCTACCTTTGAAAATATGGTGGCTCCTTTTAGCTGATCAAACAAATTATTGATCTTGGGCAACAGATATTTATTCTTTATGGTCACTTTGTTCAACTGACGATAGTCAATGCACATTCTCATCGTGCTATCTTTCTTTATCACAAATAGAACATGAGCACCCCAAGGTGAGAAACTCGATCTGGTGAACCCTCTTTCAATCAACTTTTACAGCTGTGACTTTAACTCTTTCAACTTTGTTGGTTCCATTCTATACGGAGCTATCGAAATAGGTGTTGTACCAGGCAACAGATCAATACCAAATTCAACTTCACGTATCGGAGGTAATACCGACAATTCTTCAGGAAATACATCAGAAAACTCACAAATAACTGGCTCTGATTCAACTTTCTTTTAAAACACTTTCGATATACCTCATATCCCTTTTTCACATATCTTTGAGCTTTCAACATAGATATCACAGCAGAGCAATCCCTTCAAATCATTAGATTCAACCCAAACTATTTCATCATTCAAACATTTCAAATCAATAGTATTTCTTTTATAGTTCACAACAGCATCATGCAATATCAACCAGTCCATACCCAGAATGATATCAAATTCATCAAATGGTAATAGCATCAGATCAACAGAAAAATAGATATCTTGAAACATTAACTGAAACACCCCAAACCCATTACGAGAATGGATGGATCGATATGTTCCTCAAGTAACCGGTTCAAATCCATTCGAATGTTTTGAAAACTATGAGTTTTGAAGATAGTTCGTTGTGGGTTGGGCTTGAGTTGAAAACAAAATTTATTTTTATAACAAAACCCATTTGCTTCAAGTGACAAAATATTTAAACTTCTTTCATACTAAATGGGCTTACTCTTTATAAAGCCCTAAATTCATAACATAATAATTATAGTAGAAATAAAAATTAAATCACGGTGGCCTTATTACATAAAATGAAACCCATAATAATAAATTGTTCAAGACTTAAAATAAAATAAATATCCAAATTAAAGCTGAACTTTAAGTCGATCATGGCCACCACAAGTTTCGCCGTCCGGTCCATTCTTGCTCATCACCAAACATATTCCCACAGCAGGGTGAGTCGATAGACTCGGTGTGTAACCAACACTAAACATAATAGCAATAGGCACACCATAAAAAAATCATATGCATATAAAAATTCAAGATAATGATGCAAACCCAACCCAAACCTATATGCCATCCGCTACACTCCACCGTACCAACTCAGTACACCATGGGGACTACTAAGTCAACCCTCCTTCCGCTACACTCCATCGAAGGCGTTCATTGCGATCGGCGTGCTCATCATGCATCGATAATATTGTGGCATAGCCATCAACGTAATGTAACCGGTTACCGCTTGGTGAGACCAAGTCATCACATTCACTTAGTGAGACCAAGTCATCACATTCACTTAGTGAGACCAAGTCATCACATTCACTTCCCTTCTTCAATTGACCCAAATGCCCCAAATAATAAATATCATGCATAACATATTTTTATTTCACTTTCACATCACTTTTCACTTGCATAACATTTTTTTTTTCGAAATCCTAGTAGAAGTAGGAAAACATACCTGAATACTTTGTACCATAATATGGCACTTTAGCCACTTTCTTTCACTTTCACATTAACATATATAACATATTTTAAACCATAAAACTATTAAGAATCGTGTGGAATACACACCTGATTTGTTTAGCGATTTCTTGAGATTCCGAAAGCAAGATCTAATGTTTAGAACCTAATTCCTACATTTGGTTTATCAAGTATTACTTAGCATAAATTCTATTTTGGGCTATAATATCCAAATCCTAGTAGGATTTGTAAAGAGGCTTACCTTTGATGCCGATTTGATGTTTATTCAAATCCCGGAAACTTTGTTTTCCTTCACTTGATATTCGGCCAACCTTGAAACTTCAACATAAATTAGTTTTCGGCTTTTTAATAATTACGGATCTAATCTAGGTAATCACATAAACCTTGGCCGAATACCTTTAGGGGCTTACCTTATGGATTTTTAAATCCCAAAACTTCACCTCCCTTTTTCCTTGAAATCGGCAACTTCCTAGATCCCTGAATAGGTTAGTTTTTGATCAATTTGATCTAATTGACAAGATTTGGCCTTGGCCGAATGTATAGACTCACTTACCTCAAATCCCGAAGTTGATCTTTATTTCAAATTCTGCCAAATCACTTGTTAGATTTGATCTATTATTTAATTATGGAAGGATCTTTTGCCGATTGTACATTGATGTACTTACCTCGTTTTGAATCCCGGAAGATCCCTTATGCTATTCGGCTATGGCACTATTATGGATCTCAAAGTTTTGGCTTTTGTGGATGAATAGTAGAAGAAAAGAAAAGAAAGAAAAGAGATGGAGAGAGTTTTGACAAGGGAAATTGGCTAAAGAGAAGAGGAAAGATTGTTGCTACTTTCACTAGGAGGTTTGCAAGATGTTGAAGAGAAGAGAATGGCTCTTTTCTTTTCTCTTTGGCGAAACTATTAGCCTTAGAGTCCCTAATTCACCAATTCTTCACTTGTGATAAGTTTTAGTTTTATCAACTATGAAATTCCATCAAATCGCTAATTAGCCAAGAGTTTTTATTGAATAAAACTCCTCTTCCTTGTGTCATCCAACTCTCCACTCATGGAGGCAAAATTTTATTTCTTTTATTTGCTTCCTAGATGACTTGAACTCAGGCCCAAAACCTCTTGCATTTGGGCCATTTCCTAAAGCCTTAGGTGGCATCTTCAGGCCACATTTCCAAGTCCGTTATTGGGTCAAACTTCATGTACTTTATATTTTTAGGGTCACTCGGCCCTAAGTTCCCCTTTGGGCTCTTAGATTTGACATTCCGGGGTCAATTTTAAGTTTCCTGAAATTTCAGCTGACTCTCAGATTTTCCAAGTTTCCAAAATGTTTAGTTTCCTATTTTGGCTTGGTTTCCAAAATGTTTAGTTTCCTATTTTGGTTTGGTTTCCAAAATGTTTAGGTTTCCAAAATGTTCAGGTTTCCCAAAATGTCTAAGTTTCCAAAAATGTCTAAGTTTCCAAAAATGTCCATTTCCATTTCCATCTCCATTTTCATTTCCATTTTCATTTTCATTTCCATGCATTTCTAGGTTTCCAAAAGTATCAAAAATTTATTCATAGTACTTGAAACTTGTCATTTCATACAATTAAACTGGAAATGCATAGGCCCTATTTAGGATGTTACAGTTCTACCCCTCTTAAACAAAATTTCGTCCCCGAAATTTCCTAACTAAAATAGTTGAGGGTATTGCTGTCTCATGGTCTCCTCTGACTCCCACGAAGCTTCTTCCGATCCATGATTACGCCACAATACTTTAACTAGAGGAACTGACTTCCTTCGTAGTACTTTCACGTCACGTTCGAATAATCAATCGGCTCTTCCTCGTAGGTTAAGTCTGGCCTTAGCTCCACTTCTTCTTCTGGTACTATGTGAGAGGGATCCGATCGGTACGACGTAACATGGACACATGGAACACGTCATGCATTTGCTGCAACTCTGGTGGCAACTCTAGTTGGTATGCCACTGGTCCCACACGCTTTAGTACCCGATAGGGCCCAATAAATCTTGGGCTTAATTTCCCTTTCCGACCAAACCTCATCACTTTCTTCCATGGTGAGACTTTTAGAAACACTTGGTCGCCTACTTCAAACTCTATTTCCTTCCGCTTGAGGTCGGCATAAGACTTCTGTCTATCTGAGGCTTCTTTTAATCATTTTGAATTATTTCAACCTTCTCTTGCTCTCGCCACTATCTCTCGGTCCCAAAACTCGACGTTCTCCTAACTCGGTCCAACAAGTAGAGTACGACACTTCCGTCCGTACAATGCTTCATATGGTGCCATTCAATGCTAGCTCGATAATCTGTTGTTGTAGGCGAACTCGCTAAAGGCAAGTAGTCCTCCCAACTTCCTCGAAAATCCATCACACATCCTCTCAACATATCCTCCAACACTTGTATTACTCGTTCAGATCGCCCGTCCGATTGTGGATGAAAGGTAGTAGTGAAATCCAACTTGGTGCCTAAAGCTTGATGAAGTGCCTTCCAAAATCGAGACGTAAACCTTGGGTCTCTATCGAGATGATCGACATTGGTACTCCATGTAACCTCACAATTTCGCCACATATAACTTGGCTAGCTTTTGAAGGGATAGTCCATTCTTCTTTGGGATGAAATGTGCGGACTTAGTCAAGCGGTCTACTATAACCCATACCGAGTCCTTCTTAGTAGGCGTAAGGGAAGCCCACTAACGAAGTCCATGGTAATTCTTTCCCACTTCCACCGTGGAATCTAGATTGGTGAAGGAATCCGATGGAACTTGGTGTTCAGCCTTAACTTGCTGACACGTCCGACATCTTTCCACAAATTTCGTAACTTCTCGTTTAAGATCTGGCCACCAAAATTGTTCTCTTAAATCTCTATATAGCTTAATGCCTCCGGGATGCATAGCATAAGGGCTACTATGCGCTTCTCGAAGGATCTTCTGTCTTAACTCCTTGTCTCTTGGCATACAGACTTTCTCTTTGTAGTATAATACTCCTTCATCATTAACCTCATAGTCCTCCAACTCTCCGTTCTGTGCTTTTTGTAGCTTAACATTTAAATCTTTATCAACCAACTGTCCCTCTTTCACTTCCTTCAACCATGTTGGCTTGACTTGTAACTCGGTCAACAAACTTCCATCCTCATATAAGCTTAAATGGGCGAACATTGCTCTTAGGTCCGTCACAACCTTCCTACTTAAGGCATCAGCTACTACATTCGCCTTGCCCAGATGATATTCTATCGAACAGTCATAGTCTTTCAGTAATTCCACCCACCTTCGTTGCCTCAAGTTTAACTCCTTTTGAGTCAATAGGTACTTGAGACTCTTGTGGTCATGTAGATCACCGACCTTTCTCCATCTGAATAATGCCTCCACACCTTGAGAGCGAAAACCACTCGCCGCCAATTCCAAGTCATGGGTTGGGTAGTTCACTTCATGCGGCCTTAAGCGCCGGGATGCATAAGCGACTACCTTCCGTCTTGCATAAGAGCACATCGTAACCCGTATGTGAAGCGTCACAGATACCACAAAATCCTTTCCTTCCTCAAAGTTGAATCAAACACGGAGCTTAGTTAATACCTTTTTAAGTTTTCAAAACTCTCCGTTGCTTATCCGTCCACACAAAGGGTACTTCCTTCCTCAATAATTTTGTTAATGGCGCGACTATCGGCGAGAATCCTTCCACGAACCTTCGGTAATAGCACGCCAACCCTAAGAAACTACGAATCTCGCCACCAACTTAGGTGGTTTCCAATCCAACACCGCTTGATTTTCTTAGGATCCACCCTTATTCCCTCGGCAGACACCACGTGTCCTAAGAAAGCAACTTCTAAGCCAAAATTCACACTTGCTGAATTTGGCATAAAGCTTCTTCTCCCTTAATACTTGTAACACAATATGAAGATGCTCATCATGCTCCTCTTCAGACTTAGAATATACCAAGATATCATCGATGAATACCACAACAAGCCTGTCTAAGTAAGGTTGGAACACTCGGTTCATCATATCCATGACCGCGGCTGGAGCGTTTGTCAACCCAAACGGCATTACTACAAACTCAAAGTGACCATATCTTGTCCTAAAAGCGGTCTTATGGATATCAGCCTCCTTCACTTTCAGCTGGTGGTATCCCGACCGTAAGTCGATCTTCGAAAACACTGCGACTCCCTTCAGCTGATCGAACAAGTCATCGATCCTTGGCAAGGGATACTTGTTCTTGATGGTCAGCTTATTCAATTGATGATAGTATATGCACATACGCATAGTTCCGTCCTTCTTCTTCACAAACAGGACCGGTGCTCCCCATGGAGACACACTGGGCCGAATAAACCCACGATCCAATAATTCCTGGATTTGAGCCTTAAGCTCCACTAATTCCTTTGGCGCCATTCGGTATGGAGCGATTGACAGGAGGAGTCGCTCCTCGGTAGCAGGTCTATTCCAAATTCAACTTCTCTATCCGGGGTATTCCGGTAATTCCTCTGAAACACATCCTCAAGTCCCTTACCGTTCGACTCCTTGACACCTTCCTTATTTCCATCCAACGCACTTACAAAGGCTAAGAACGGCTCGTACTTTTACGTACCATCCTTTCAAATTTTAAGCACCAAACTACATTAGTCAAATAGTTCCTTCTCTCTCCTATCATAATGACCACCTCATCCTCGGGGTCCTTAGTTCCATTCATTTAGCCGCACAATCCAACACAAATTGTTCTACTAACCAATCCATACCAAGTATAAGGTCAAATTCTCAAGAAGGTAATTCCATTAGGTCAGCCCGAAAGCTCACTCCCTAAATTTCTAGCGGTATATTCCGAAAAATCTTATTTACTACTATAGTTTGGCCTAGTGGGCTTACCACCGACATCTCCTTATTAGAAAGTTCAGAGTTTAGGCCTAGTGTCTCAACTACACTACAGGTAACATAAGAATGGGTCGAGCCCACATCAATTAAAGCATAATAGGGTTTACTATGAATGAGGAACGTACCAATTATGACGTCCGGCGCAACTTCATCCTCCCTACGGTGAATCGCATAAACCAAACCCGGCTATCTTACCTCAGTATTGGTGGCTCCTCTGCCACGTCCTCTGCAGTACCATTACCTTTGTTATTCAAACCTCGACCTCGTTGAGGTCATTGTCCTCCCTACCGGCCCGATTAACATTACGAGTTCTTTGGTGTCATCATCTGATATCTTTGGACAGTCCTTGAGCATATGGTCCTTAGACCTACATTTAAGACAGGCTCCTATCTTTTTCCAACACTCACCTGAGTGCTATTTCCATAATACTCACAAGGACGATCGCCTCGGTATCAACTTGTCAACCTTCGACCCTTAGTTCGGGCCTTTTCTGCACATTTCCCGACGATCCATAACCTCTCTTGGGTCTATTTCTGTCAGAGTTCTGCCTAGTCGAGTCCTTGATTCCTTCGGCTACCTTAGCCTTTTCAACTAACGTGGAGAACTCCCGCTCCTGATGTGGAGCTATCAATAACCTTAGGTCATCCCTTAATCCGTCCTCAAACGGACACGGCGTTCATGTTCAGTCACGACTACTCCTCGAGCATATCGGCTTAACCTCAGAAATTCAGCCTCATATGCCGCTACTGATTTGTTTCCCTAAACTAGTCCTAGAAAAGCTTTCCGCTGCTCATCAATATACCAAGTGCTGACATACTTCTTCTGATATGCCCTCTTAGCATACTCCCACGTCAGATCCTCTGCCGTGGCACCATCACGAATAGTTAGCCACTATTGGTATGCTTCATCACGTAACAGGGCTACCATCACTTTCAACTTTTCCTCAGGGGTCAGGTCGAGTTCATCCATAATACGCCGATTGCTTCCAACCAATACTCGGCGGTACTAGGTGCCACACCGGACACTCCACGGAACACCTCATTTCGCTGGCTCTGAGTCACTCGGGTATAGATTTCGAGCTCCCGAATTTCCACCGCGCCGACCACCATTTCCAATACTGCAACATGGCTGCGACATAGCCTCATCCCCGCCTAAGCCTTTGCTTTCGACATTAACAAATGGGAGTGGTGGTGGCGGTGGTAACTCATTGTCGTAACCTTGACTGATCTAACGGGTTCGACACGCTTATTCTTCCTCTCTGCGTCCTTGACGATCGCGTCCTCTAGAACTCATTTTCTAGCGTCGAGATCCGATTAAGAAATTTTATGGATTAGTCTTTGTTCCACTTATTTATCGTGAAAAAGTTTTATGGAAAGGGATTTGAGAGTGGTTCTTTCGTATTCATACAAACACACAGTCTTTTCCATTCATTCATTCATCCATCAAACAAGTATGAACTTTCGTTCATTCAGAGAAATGTTGTAATTTTCGTTGTTGTTGTTTTCCTCTACCCGAGGGTATTTTCGTAATTTTGTCCTATAGGGGCATTTTTGTAATTAATTTTTTTAGAAGAAAAACGTTCCTTGGTGTTTTTGTCAAAAATTATTTTGAAAATCTTGAAGTCTAGGGGTAATTTGGAAAAAAAATTTTAAATTCGGGGTTATTTCAGTAATTTTTGACCTCAGGGGTATTTTGGTAATTTTCCACAAATCAGGGTAAATTTGTAAAATTTGATAAATCAGTGGTATTTCAAAAGTTGTAAAACTCTGAGGGTTCTTTTTGAAAATTGTTCCTTCAAAAATGGGAATGTTGCAAAAATTTTAAAATTCAGGGTCATTTCGGTAATTTTAGTGAGTTAGGGGCAATTTTGTAATTTTCCATAAATCAAGGTATATTGATATTTTGCAAGTTAGGGCTTTTGGAATGTTTATAAAATAATAAAATTTTGGTAAAACTGTTGAGTAGTTGAATCATTTTATAAACCAAGGGCACTTTGGTAATTTTACCACTAAGGGCATTTTTGTAATTTTTATGGATCAAAATTTTTGAAAATAATTGTGTACAGAAATAGTTTTCGTGAAGTAAGGATAAGAGAAAGAAAGTGATTTAAGAATTTTAATATTAAGTGTTAAAATGGCTAATTCCCTTTCGGGTTTTAGTTATTGAGTTTAGCCTATGGTTGAGCCTTCTTGGTCGTGGTGAACCAAAGCTACGCACCAGCGGATTTGAGTGGAGAGGAGGTGAGTCACATGACCGCTTAAATACCAAGCTCCAACTGAAACCATTCCTAGACATGCGTCATGGGGGTTGCCACACACGCTAAGTCCTCTAGGTTAGGGTGAACCGAAGCTACGCACTGTAGGATTCAAGAAGAGGAGGTGAGTCACTAGGATCGCTTAAATACCAAGCTCTTGAGATTCACTCCTGACATGCGTACCATGGTTGCCACACCCTAGCTTAATTGACTTAGTCATAGGTTGGTTTAGTGCTTTAAATCTTATGTGTTTGTGTTTGAGTAGTCTAACCCAGGGTTCAAGTTCCTATCATGCTATTCTACGTTCCATGCCTTTTCTACCCTTATATAAATCATGTAATCACACATAGAGTTAGGGGTACTTACCTGGTGGACTGCGGGTCGGAGACTTAGGGGCCATGTCTTTATACCTGTCCATTTGTAAAAAAACTTTCATAAAACTCATTTGGCCTTGTTAAAAGAAAACGTTTTGGGCCTTAGGCCACAGGCCGAGAGTTTGAACTGGGCTCTGATACCAAATTGAAACACCCCAAACCTGGCCCACGAGAATGGACTGGATCTGATATGTTCCTCGAAGTAACCCGGTTCAAATTCATTCGAATGTTTTGAAAACTATGAGTTTTGAAGATAGTTCGTTGTGGGTTGGGCTTGAGTTGAAAACAAAATTTATTTTTATAACAAAAACCCATTTGCTTCAAGTGACAAAATATTTAAACTTCTTTCATACTAAATGGGCTTACTCTTTATAAAGCCCTAAATTCATAACATAGTAATTATAGTAGAATTTAAAAAATTCGTCACGGTGGCCTTATTACATAAAATGAAACCCATAATAATAAATTGTTCAGTACTTAAAATAAAATAAATATCCAAATTAAACTGAACTTCAAGTCGATCATGGCCACCACAAGTTCTCGTCCGGTCCATCCATTGCTCATCACCGAAACATATTCCCACAACGGGTGAGTCGATAGACTCGGTGTGTAACCAACACTAAACATAATAGCAATAGGCACACCATAAAAAAAATCATATGCATACAAAAATTCAAGATAATGATGCAAACCCAACCCAAACCTATATGCCATCCGCTACACTCCAACCGTATTAACTCAGACAGTGGGGACTACTAAGTCAACCCTCCTTCCGCTACACTCCATCGAAGGCGTCATTTGCAATGACGTGCTCATCGCCCATCGATAATATTGTGGCATAGCCACCATTGTAATGTAACCGAAGTTACCACTTGGTGAGACCAAGTCATCACATTCACTTAGTGAGACCAAGTCATCACATTCACTTAGTGAGACCAAGTCATCACATTCACTTAGTGAGACCAAGTCATCACATTCACTTAGTGAGACCAAGTCATCACATTCACTTCCCTTCTTCAATTGACCCAAATGCCCCAAATAATAAATATCATGCATAACATATTTTTATTTCACTTTCACATCACTTTTCACTTGCATAACATTTTTTTTCAAATCCTAGTAGAAGTAGGAAAACGTGCACGAATACTTTGTACCATAATATGGCACTTTAGCCACTTTCTTTCACTTTCACATTAACATATATAACATATTTAAACCATAAAACTATTAAGAATCGTGTGGAATACACACCGATTTGTTTAGCGATTCCTTGAGATTCCGAAAGCAAGATCTAATGTTTAGATCCTAATTCCTACATTTGGTTTATCAAGTATTACTTAGCATAAATTCTATTTTGGGCTATAATATCCAAATCCTAGTAGGATTTGTAAAGAGGCTTACCTTTGATGCCGATTTGATGTTTATTCAAATCCCGAAAACTTTGTTTTCCTTCACTTGATATTCGTCCAACCTTGAAACTTCAACATAAATTAGTTTTCGGCTTTTTAATAATTACAGATCTAATCTAGGTAATCACATAAACCTTGGCCGAATACCTTTAGGGGCTTACCTTATGGATTTTTAAATCCCAAAACTTCACCTCCCTTTTTCCTTGAAATCGGCAACTTCCTAGATCTCTGAATTGGTTAGTTTTTGATCAATTTGATCTAATTGACTAAGATTTGGCCTTGGCCGAATGTATAGACTCACTTACCTCAAATCCCGAAGTTGATCTTTATTTCAAATTCCTGCCAAAATCACTTGTTAGATTTGATCTATTATTTAATTATGGAAGGGATCTTTTTGCTGATTGTACATTGATGTACTTACCTCGTTTTCGAATCCCGGAAGATCCCTTATGCTATTCGACTATGGCACTATTATGGATCTTAAAGTTTTGGCTTTTGTGGATGAATAGTAGAAGAAAAGAAAAGAAAGAAAAAGAGATGGAGAGAGTTTTGACAAGGAAATTCTACTAAAAGAAGAGGAAAGATTGTTGCTACTTTCACTAGGAGGTTTCGGCAAGATGTTGAAGAGAAGAGAATGGCTCTTTTCTTTTCTCTCTTTGGCCGAAACTATTAGCCTTAGAGTCCCTAATTCAGCCAATTCTTCACTTGTGATAAGTTTTAGTTTTATCAACTATGAAATTCCATCAAATCTCCTAATTAGCCAAGAGTTTTTATTGAATAAAAACTCCTTTTCCTTGTGCCGTCCAACTCTCCACTCATGGAGGCAAAATTTTATTTCTTTTATTTGCTTCCTAGATGACTTGAACTCAGGCCCAAAACCTCTTGCATTTGGGCCATTTCCTAAAGCCTTAGGTGGCATCTTCAGGCCACATTTCCAAGTCCGTTATTGGGTCAAACTTCATGTACTTTATATTTTTAGGGTCACTCGGCCCTAAGTTCCCCTTTGGGCTCTTAGATTCGACATTCAGGGGTCAATTTTAAGTTTCTGAAATTTTCAGTGGCTCAGATTTTCCAAGTTTCCAAAATGTTTAGTTTCCTATTTTGGCTTGGTTTCCAAAATGTTTAGTTTCCTATTTTGGTTTGGTTTCCAAAATGTTTAGGTTTCCAAAATGTTCAGGTCTCCCAAAATGTCTAAGTTTCCAAAAATATCTAAGTTTCCAAAAATGTCCATTTCCATTTCCATTTCCATTTTCATTTCCATATCCATTTTCATTTCCATTTCCATTTTCATTTCCATGCATTTCTAGGTTTCCAAAAGTATCAAAAATTTATTCATAGTACTTGAAACTTGTCATTTCATACAATTAAACTAGAAATGCATAGGCCCTATTTAGGATGTTACATTAACGGACAGTTCTTGCATACTTTGTCAACCAAGACACTCCTACCTAAGGGGTTCGATACTTTTATAACAAACTTAGTAGACTCTATAGGAAAAGTCTTACTGGATACTAAGTTCATGCATATATATGAATGAGTAGAACTAGGATCTATCAATGCAATCACAAAAGTATCATAAAATGTAAATGTACCCGTTATAACATCTGGAGATGAAGCTTCCTCTCGAGCTAGGATAGCATACGCTCTGGTAGGTGCTCTAGCTTCGGATCACGCAATAGTATCTCTCGTAGTTCTCTGACTACCACTGAAATTTCATACATTTCAGGAAGGTCTACCTCTCACTAGAGCATTATCGGATCTCAGATTCTAGGTAGTCTCTTACTCACAGACTTTGGGCAATCATGAATGAAATGATCTAATGATCCACATCTGAAACAAGCTCAATCATTTAATCTAAAACTTCCCGATGCCTTTTTTGACAATGCTTACATTCAGGTTTCTCGGATCAAACATTTCCAACACTTGCTATTGAAGTTCCTGGAGCTTTGGAGCTCAACTGTGATCTATCTCGATCTCTACTCGAGTGTCCAACATTAACTCTTGAATGGATTTATTCATCCCTAAATTTCTTTGAAGTAGACTGAAATGATTTCCTCGAAAATCTTTTTCTCACATTTTGGCTTCGGACTCAGCTTTTCTTTTATCTTTCCCGAGTGCTTCAGCTTTGTATGCTCGATCAACAAGTACCACAAACTCCTTTATCTATAGAATCCCAACAACCAAACGGATATCTTTATTAAGGCCATCTTCAAATCTTTTGCACATTATTGCTTTGGACGATACACATTCCCGAACATACTGATTTAATCTCACAAATTCTCATTCATATTCCGTAACAAACATGCGGTCCTATTTCAAGTCCAAAATTCCTTTCATTTCTGATCTATGAATCTTTGACTGATATATTTATTCCAAAATTCAGACTAAAAGAAATCCCATGTGACCCGCTCTTTCGGAACAACAAAATCAATTTTTCCACCACTGATAAGCTGCATCTCGTAGCAGTGAAACAACACATTTAATACTTTCTTCCAAAGTTAAAGACATCTCATCAAATACTCAGATAGTGTTTTCTAACCAAAACTCGGCTTTTTTAGCATCGTCATCACTGGTGGCCTTGAACTCTTCAGCTCCATACTTATGAATTTTATCAATTGGAGGCTTATTCAACAGATTCAGGTTCATAACCAAAAGTACAACTGATGTCTGAGGGGGATTAAGCAGGGGTAGAGGTTCTGAAACAATTGGGTTTTTTCTCACAAACTGAGTGAACCACTCACTCATCATCTGGAAGAAAGCTTTATAGCTTCTCCCTCTTGACCACTCGTAGCAGGTCTCGAATTAGATGGCGCTATTGTTTGAGTGGGAGCAGGCGCATTGCTTTCTACATCATCAGCTACGGCTCTTTCAAGATCCATTACTATACGAAAATCATAATTTTCATGTCCGGATTCATCACACTCTCACAATTCAGATATATGGCATGTATAGCTAGACTCTTACACGCTACATTAGTTTGAGAATTGGCTAAACTGTAGCTTTGATACCAGCCAAATGTAACACCCCTAACCCGCATCCGTCGTCAGATTAGAGTTAAAGGCGTTATCGGATAGATCAAAAACTTTTACAGACATTTCATAATACAATTCATCAATCGCAATCAAAGTGTCTCTTTTATAGGTCAACGAGACCTTAATCATGGTTTAGAATAGGGTCGAGACTAAACCGAACACATATTAAATTTCTCAAAAATTTAAAAACTTTTCTAAGACACACACATGTGTTTTAGCCGTGCCAAAACAGAACATGTATGCTAAATTATCCACACGGCCACCAGACATGCCCGTGTGCCATGGCCATGTAAAATTATGCTAGCTACCAATTTATTCACATGGCAACCATACACGCCTATGTTCCACGGCCGTGTATGCAAAACAGGCCATTTGCGAGGCTAGCATGCCACCCACACTAGGGTCAACCCTACAAGCAACATACCAAATCATTTTATGAAAATTTGACAACCAAAAACATGTCAAATAATCAACAAATCTTCCATTTAATTTCATTTCCAATCATGCCAATTTGCACAACTAAAACATATATATGTCCAAGCATGATACATCCACATTTTACCTTTCATATAACCATTTCATTGATCAAACATACATACTCATATTGCATCCATATGCTTACCATAGCCTTGACCATTTCATTTGCTATCAATCCATACCAAAACATGCAACATATATCATATTCACTAATTCAAATTACCAATATTTATCTAGCCAAATCACATGGCTATTTACATTTCTCTAACTTGTACCAAAATGACTAGCCTATACATACCATATTCAGCTATATATACATTTTCAAAAGGTACCAAAATGAGCTTAGGTAGTGTGATGACGATCCTCGATGGTCTCGAGCCGTCAGTAGCTTTGACAATCTACAAAATAGAATAAGGACACACAAAGTATGCTTTCAAAAGCTTAGTAAGCCACATACAAGTAAACTTATCATAACATGCACATAATCATATTGATACAATGACATTTATAGTTATCATAGCAAGTTCATCACATATTCTTTGGCTCATATACTTAGCCATATCTTACCACATCCTTCAACTCAAATATCACATATACACATAACTCATTCAAGCATATCTTCACATATTATCTCATCATTTCAATACACATATTCATTTTAGTAAGTTCATATAGACACTTACCTTTCATACACACATAGTGTACTTCTCAAAATTACCTGAAACAGATATACAACTTACATAATTATTCTTTTCTTGGATTTTCCCATTGAACCGTTCAGAACTAAATAGGATATTCAAGCCGGAATAGTCATGCAATGCCAACGTCCCAGATATGGTCTTACATGTAATAAGATATCGATGCCACTGTCCTAGATAGGGTCTTACACGAATCAATATGATGCCAATGTCCCATACATGGTCTTACACGTAAATCTCATATAGATGCCAACATCCCAAACGTGGTCTTACATGATATCACATAATGGACACCTATGTCATGACATAAACTATCCTATCTATTCCTAGGTTCAGATGGGAATTCTCAGACATTAACAATCTCTTGATACTTTCTCGGAATCCAAATATTCATCAATTCAAGTATCATTCATAGCAATTCAAATTTTATATATCCATAAATAAGTCAATTCAAATACATTTATTTGTATATCCATATACCTCGAGTTTGATTTAATCGAAACAGATACGACTACTCGATTATTTTCGATTTCCGTGATCTAAGTCTGTTTTCTTCGGTTCTTGATCTATACATATTCAAATTTAACCCTTTTGTTCACTAATTCATCCAATTCAATCCAAATGCACATAGTTATGGCAATTTACAAATTAACCCTTACATTTGCACATTTGGACATTTTAGTCCCCATTTCACAAAATCACAAAATTCACCAAATTTGCTTGTACCTATGCTTGGCCGAATACACACTATGATCATATCAATCCATACATTTCATTTATTTCACAATTTAGTCCTTCAAAAGTTCATTTTCACAATTTAGCTAATTAGCTAAATTCACCAAAAATTCAAGAATAAAACATGTTTATTAAACACATATCTTTCATTTAACACCAATATTCATCACCAAGCTCACCATTTCATCAATAGCACATATCATAGACATCATCAATTCTTTAAATTAAGATATGGGTTTTATAGTATACGAAGCAACGATTACAGAAATGTAGAAATTATCAAAAACCCAAGTCAAAACTTACCTTAATCAAAGCTTGCAAGTGCTAAAAATCAAAAGAACTAACCCCATTCTTCTTCCTCTTATTTTTGATCAAGAAAATAGATGAACAAATGTCTATTTTCATACCTTATTTGCATTATAACATATTATTATGTTATTTACTAAATTAACCTTTTGAATTAATAAATAAAACATATAAACATTAAGGACATACTTGTCCTTTGTCATCCACTAACTCAAATAATGGGCTTATTGCCTTTTAAGTACTCCACATTCAAAAACCACAATAATTTAGCCATTGATCAAATAGAAAACTACTTTTATGCTTTACATGATTTAGTCCTTTGCTCAAATTAGGCACACAAACATACAAATTAATTCAAAGAAATTTAATATATGCTTAATCACGTATCATAGGCATAGAAAATAATATTAAAATATTATTCTAACTTGGATTTATGGTCCCAAAACCACTATTCCGACTAGGGTCAAAATCGTACTGTTACATGATAAGTCTTGAGGCATTGGTATAGGTTTATATTTAACCTATAATGGTCATTATTGTAATGGAATGCTATGTTTAAGTTTATTCAAACTTACTAAGCATTCATTGCTTATGTAGTTATTTTCCTTTATAGATTATAAAAAGCTCAATTGGGTTGGAAGCTAGTCGAAGATCCATCACACTATCCATCGATTTTATTGGTAGTTTTTGATGCTTTTGTCGTGGTTATAATGGCATGTATAGGTGGAGTTTTTGTAATGTTTATTTGATGATATTGTCATATAATATTACTATGAATTTGTGAAACTTATGTTATTTTGATGCCTTGATGGTTGGTGTGCTTTTGACACTTTGATGCTTAATGGTTGGTGATTATATGATCAAATTCATGCATGGTTTTTATGGCCAAAATGGTAAGTGTTGGCATGTTTGCAAAATGGTCATTTAGGGCATGATTTGATATGGAATTTAATCAAGCATAATTGATTGAATTATGACCCATTTGGTACTTTTAAATGTGAATTTGGCTTGTGGTCAATTATGGTATAACTTGATATGAAACTAAGCTATATATATATATATATATGACTGAGTTATGGTCATATATATTTAAGTTAGGTATATGTGTATTTGAGTTGCATGTAAATAATGATTCAAATGATAAGTTATATTAACATGGTATAAGCCAAGTATTGTATGCTTAAACATGTACATGTTTAGGTATGTTTGGAATGACCATGTTTGGTATGTTTATATAAGTCTAAGTGGAGTTTTACTTTTAGATAAATATGAACTAATTATAATAGGATAAATGTGGTCAATCTATGATGAGTTTTGAAATGGAAAATGAATTAAGTGTTGATGAATGGAATGTGTTAAGTACATATACATGTTTAGATAAATTTTATGTTTGCATTTGAGGTGCCTATATGGCATATTGGTTGTAAGGATAAATGACCTAATGAATTGGTCTTAATAAACATGCTTTGGTATGTTTGAAAGCTTGATTAAATGTGCAAATGTCTTGTAGGTGTGAGCTCAAAATGGGTGAAAGGAATGGCTTGAAATTAGCCTTTTTCTTATCCACACGGCCTAAGACAGGCGTGCCATGCTACATGACTGTGTGTCCCCTATAAGTTTTTAAGGGTTGCATTTTGAGAGTTACACGGCCTAGAACATAGGTGTGTGGCTTGGCCATGTGACCCATGTCAAAGAGTTACACGGGCACAGATACAGGCTGGGACACAGCCGTGTGTCCCTACTTCGAATGTCCACACAGCCTGAGACACAGGTGTGTGTCTTAGCCGTGTGACCGTTGTAGTGTGAATTTTTCCTTTTTTTAAGAATTTTTAAATCTTTTTTATTTAATCCTGGATCATTTCTAAAGTGTTTCTAAGGCCTTGATGGCTCGAAAAATAGACATTATTTATGTGTTTGATTAGATCATACAATGATTATGAAATGTTGGAAATGAATGATTTGAGTTATGTTTTTACGGTAATGATCCGTAACCCTATTCTGGCGACGGATACGGGTTAGGGGTATTACAGTTGTCCTTGTTCTTAACATTTGGTTGTGCGAACCAAAACACCCCTATCTCGTAATTATTTCTCATTCAAAGGCAATGTTGTGACACACTAGGTCCTGTGTCGCAACATGGAGGCCAGTATGCTCATTTTCAGGGTGTCTTCAAGGGTATGTCGAGACATCCTTAGGCTGTGTCGTGACATTGAAGGCAGCCTTGGAATTCTTCTATTCTACTCCCTATGTTGCGACATCCAATGCTTCATGTTGCAACCTAGCGACCAGTTATGAGTTAGTATGCCTTCCAATGGTCTTCTACACACTCACAAAGTATATTAGCTGACCTTTATGCCACATTAGGCCTTTAAGGTCAATAAAAGACTCAAATTACACATTTTATTAAACTTAACTAAACTTACGAAAATGTAATTAAAACTTAACTAAAATAGTTATGTTCAAGCTCCTAAAGTGCGAAAACTAGTTTAATCTTCTACACCAAATTTTGGCAGATCAATGTTAAACATGGGTTCCCACTGTGTAATACCATAGCTCTACTATGGCAACAAAGAGAGTCTTCTAGGACGTTAAACATTGGTTCATACTGTGTAAAATACTAGCTCGACTATGGCACATTAAACATTGGTTCATACTATGTAAGACCACAGTTCGGCTATGGCGTTAAGTAAAGTCAGAAAAATGTTGAGCTAGGAATCTAATAGGACAAGCAAAGGAAGATTGTTATATGACTCACTCGAATAGTAGCATGATCAGATGAATACAGCGAGTCTGAGATCACGGGTCAATGGGATTGTTGACCACCTTTGAAGTTAGCAATGTCTAGATTATAAATATTGTAATAAAATAAAGGATTACGAGACAATATCCACAAGTATACGGGTCGGGTTGTAATATAGATTTTACAATGAAATAGTTGAGTACTCCAAGAATTGTACCCAATGGAGGTGATTACTAAATTTATCTTAACCTAAACGCTTAAAGATCTAATTAATACTTTTAAATTTGTTATAGTACAAAAGTAAAATAAGAGATAATTTTAGGCTTTCTTAAAGAAAATAAAATAACATAAAAGAATTGAATTTCAAGAGATATAAAGAATAAAGTGAATCAAATTGAAGGTGGGGTGATTAGCTCACTTCAGCAATCCCAATCAACTGTCGTCTTGGGTTCCTTATCAACCAACTAGTCGATAACTTAGTAGGATATTCTGATCTTCCACTAACATAACGAGTCAGCAAACATTACTTATCTTCTGACCTCACAATCCAGACTGGCTTAGGGTAAAGGTGTTCACGAATGGACAATATCAATTTTGGGTAAATTCCCACCTTAATGACTTTTCAGGGTTGTTAGGCCTTATAACACCCCTCACTCGTATTCACCATCAGAATAGGGTTACAGAGCATTACCGAACTTTCAACACCTTTAAACATACATTTCATATACAGTTTATCAATTTTAATGCAATTCAATCACAAGCTGCGTGGACATTCAAAATGGGAGCACATGGCCGTGTCCCAGCCAGTGTCCTTCCCCATGTCCAATCATGTGAGGTTACTGACTTGGGTCACACAGCCAGCCACACGCCCGTTATAATAGCCCGATTTAGACCCTAGTCAGAACAGTGGTTTTGGGACCACAAATCAAGTCAGAGAAATAAATTATTATTATTTATGTTTATGGCATGTGATAAAGTATGTGTGAAAGTTCTGTGTGAAAATTTTATCGTCTGTGTATCGAATTGTGAAAAAGGACCTAATCGCGCAAAATGTAAAAGTTGTGTGCTAGTTGTTAAAAGTGCTTAAATGTTATGTTTTATTAAATGTAGGGTCCTCATGTTGTTATTAGACCATTAGTATATTGGATTGAAAAAAATGGTTTAAGTTAGTGGAATTTTAAATGAAATCATAAAGGTTATAATGTTAATTAGTTAATTATATGTGAATTAAGTACAAACAAAGCCAAAATTTTATTTAATTCATCATTTTTCCACCAAAAATAGAAAGAATATATAGGGCTTAATGCTTTGGAAGTTTTGGCTAGAATTTAGCTTGATTAAGGTATGTGTTTTGGTCCGTTTTTGATAATTTTTACGTTTTTGTGATCATTGCATTGTGTTCTATCAAGCCCATGTCTCAATTTTTGAATTTGATGAAAATTGAGAGTGATACCATTGATGGAATTTTGAGCTTTGTGATGTTAGTTGATGAAAATTGAAAGATATGTGTTGGGTTATAATGTTTTGTATTTGGATTTTTGATGAATTTTAGTATTATGGACTAAATTATGAAAATGTGAAATTGAGGGGCTAAAATGTGAAATAAATGAAAGTTATAGGTTGCTAGGGACTAGTATGAAATTCAGCCAAGCTTGGGTGTGAGAAAATCATGTGTATTTTGTGTAATTTTGAAATAGAGATTAAAATTTCAAAATGTGAAATTATGATGGCTAAAGTGTGTTTGTAAATAGCTTTGGATGAAAATGTGATTGAATAAGTTGAATTTGATATTATATAGATCAAGAAAAGAGAGATTCGGATCGAGATCGAGACAAAAATAAAGTACTCGATTGATCGACTAGTGTCATTGTTTCTACACTCGATGTAAGTTCGTGTAATACGTATTGATTAAACAATATTCATATGTTATGAAATGAATGGAAATGTGATTGTTGAGTTTGGAAATGCGAAATATGAGTTCAAAGATATGTGGCACTAAGTGTGCGTAAATAGAATAGTTACTGTGATGAATGGCACTAAGTATGCAAAATAAAGAAAGTATCGGTTGTATTATTTGGCACTATGTGTGTGATACTGAGACAAATTCGGTTTAATGTAATGGCACTAAGTGTGTGATAATATTATAGCTTCACCTAAGTAATTGGCACTAAGTGTGCGAGTTCACTGAACGTTTAAAGAAGATCAAACGAATTATGGTATCAAGCATTGCGTAGTAAATGTGATAGATAAATATGTGATGGTACAGATATGTAGAGAACCTATGTGGTTGATGATATTGTGTATGAGATAAATGGATGATTATTTGAATGAATGATAAAAAGGATTGGATTGAGTAGTATTATAAATGCTTCTACATGAACCTATAGATGTGGTCTGAAAGTGAGTAATAGCTATGGGTGAGATTGAGTAGTGATGTGAATTGAACCAAGTGATAGTTAATTTTGTATATTGAATATGAATTATTGAGTTAATTGTGTTATATTACAAACTTACTAAACTTTAAAGCTTACTGTGTGAAATCTTTCCCTATTTTACATTGTTATTAAAGCTAGCTCGGATCCGATGATTGTTAGTGACTCAATCACACTATCGGACATCTATTTTGGTACCTTTTTGGAAGTTGTATTTATGGTATGTTGCATATATAGGCTAGTGAGGTTATGGAATGATTTTGGTACATGTTTTGCAATATGAAAATTGTGTAAGTAATATGTAAATATGGTATTGTGTGAATGGCCATTAGGGTATGCTTTGGTGATATTGAAATGGTATATTTCATACTTAATTAGTAGTTGAGAATGGTGAATGAATTGTATGTTATTTATTGTTGGATTTTAGTATGTAGGGATGACCAAATTAGGTGGCAAGTTGGCCATGGAAATGACCTATAATTGCCTACATAGGTGAGCACACGGGCGTGTGTCTCAACCGTGTCCTTTACTATCCATTTTCAAAGTATGCCAGGCTTGAACATGGGTCAGACACATGGGCGTGTTACAGGTCATGTGACTCATGTTAGTGTTGCACACAGTTCAGACACACGGGTGAGTGACAGGCCATGTGACTATAGCCAAAGTTGCGCATGGGGTAAGACATGGTCTAAGGCATTGCCGTGTGAGGCACATGATCTAGCCATACGGACGTGTTTGCTACTTTAGATGGAAATTTTCTAAGTGTTGCCAAGTTTTTGTATGAGATCAGTTTAGTCTTGAGTCTTCTTGAAAGCATGTTTATGGTCTCGTAGACCTTTCAAAGGGACTTTGTGTTATTAATTAACTATGATTTGTTGATGAGTAAGCCTTGGTGGTGTAAATGTTATGATTTGACCGGTAATACCTTATAACCCTAGTCCAACAATAGATACAGGTTAAGGGTGTTACATTTTATTGGTATTAGAGCTATAGTTTAGTCGATTCTAGGACTAACATAGCGTGTGAGAGTCTAACTTTACATTCCATATATATATGTGATAGTGTGATGATTCTTGATAGTTAAAATGTGCTTTTCGTATAGTAAATGGATCCCGGTCGAGCAGTTACTAATGTTGTTACGAGTATTGCGTCTGTTCCCGCTCAGGGGATAGTGCCAGCTGAATCTAGACTGATTGCTAGTAGTCATTAGGGAGAGCCAAAGCAAGCCTTCTTCCAAATGATGAGTGAATGGTTCACAGAGTTCGTCCGAACGAATCTGACTACTCAACAACCTTTACCCCGCAAGTTCCCATAGCGCCACAAGTTACAGACCCGATCTAATTGAGTAAACCTCCACTTGATAAGATTCGTAAGTATAGGACCGAAGAGTTTAGGGCCACAGTTGATGATGATGCCGAGTGAGCTAAATTTTAGCTTGAGAATACTATTAGAGTGTTTGATGAACTATCGTGTACTCTTGATGAATGTCTTAAGTGTGATATTTCATTCTTGAGAGATATGTTGTATCATTGGTGGAAAACATTGATATCCGTGGTTCTGAGAGAACGAATCACCTGGGATTTCTTCCAAACTAAATTCGTAAAAATATATCACTCAACGATTATAGATCAGAAATACAAAGAGTTTCTTGAGCTAAAATAGAGCCATATGTCTATTACGGGATACGAGGAGAATTTGTGAGATTGAGGCAATATGCATGAGAATATGTTTCAACAGAAACTATTATGTGTAAACGATTCATTGAAGGGTTGAATGAAGATATTAAACTTCTTACCGAAATTCTTAACTTGAATGAATTTGTTGTATTGGTTGAATGAGCTTGTAAAGCCGAGGAGCTTAGTAAAGAAAATAAGAAAGAAGACTCAGAAGCTAGAGACGAGAGAAAAAGGTTGATGACTAAGTCGTATCAATCTTTGTCAAAGAGATTCAGAGATGCAACCAATCGCTCAAATGCTTCATTTGGACATTTGAGTAAAGATCATGTGAAATAATATACGATTTCTAAAGCTTAAATTCCAATGTAATCAAGTGTTGGCAGTGTCAGAAGCAATAAGCTTGAGTGTAGAAAGTGTGGGAGATGTCATATTGGCGAATGCTGGGGCAAGTATAATAATAGAGTTTGTTATAAATGTGGATCATGAGATCACTTCATTCAAGATTGGCCACAGTTGGCTAAAAAAGATAATGCTTAGAGTGTGAGGCCTAGTAACACGGTAGCTAGAGGTACATCACTCAGAAACACAGGAAATATGAGTGGTAGTCAGAGAGGAACAATGGATACAGCTCTGAGATCTGAGGCGAGAGCACCTACTAGAGCCTATGCTATTCAAGCTCGCAAAGAAGCGTCATCTCCAGACATCATTACTAGTACTTTTGCTCTTTTTGATAGTGATGTGATTGCATTGATAGATCTAGGATCTACTCATTCATATGTGTGTGTGAACTTAGTATCTAGTAAGACTCCGCTTGTTGAGTCTACTAAATTTGTAATTAGAGTATCAAACCCCTTAGGCAAGTGTGTTTTGATTGAAAAGTGTGCAAGAATTGTCCATTGATGTTCCGAGATATTTGTTTTCTGGCTAATCTGATGCTACTACCCTTTGATGAATTTGATATAATTTTGGGTATGGATTGGCTAACTTTGTATAATGCTATTGTGAATTACAAACAAAAAGTACTGATTTGAGAAGTCAGAATGGTAAGATAGTTCAAATTGAATCCAGTGATATGAATGGGCTACCAACTGTAATATCTTCTATGAAAGCTTTGAATTATGTGAAAAAGGGATGTGAAGCTTATCTTGTATATGTGATATATACAAAAGTGACAAAAAAGAAATTTGAATCTCTGTTTGTGGTTTGTGAGTTCCCTGATGTGTTTCTTAAAAAATTACCGGGATTACCTTCGATATGAGAAGTTGAGTTTGGTATTGACCTAGTGCGAGGAAGAATCCTATCTCAATAGCTCTGTATAGAATGGCTCTGACAGAATTGAAAAAATTGAAGTCTCAGTTGCAAGAGTTGACCGGTAGAGGATTTGCATGACCGAGTTTCTCACCTTGGGGTGCTCCTGTTCTTTTTGTGAAACAGAAAGATGGCATGATGAGAATGTACATTGATTACCGTTAGTTAAAAAAAGTGACTATTAAGAACAAATATCCTCTACCCAGAATCGATGATTTGTTCAATCAGCTGAAAGGAGCTACTGTGTTTTCAAAGATAAACTTGAGATCGGGTACTATCAGTTATGAGTAAAAGAATTAGATGTGCCGAAAATTGCTTTTCAAACTAGGTACAGACATTATGAATTTTTAGTTATGCCTTTCGGACTAACGAATGCCCCTGCAGTATTTATGGACTTGATGAACCGAATATTTAGGCCGTATTTGGATCGATTTGTCATTGTGTTTATTGAGGATATTTTGATTTATTCTTGTGATGAGATTGAGCGTGCTGAACATTTGTGAATTGTGCTATAAATTCTGTGTGATAAGCAATTGTATGCAAAATTTAGTAAATGTGAGTTTTGGTTATGCGAAGTTGGCTTTTTGGGGCATATAGTGTCAGCATCTAGTATACGAGTTGATTCGAGCAAGATTTTAGCTATTTTAGAGTGCAAGCCTTCGAAAAATGTGTTTGAAGTCCGCAGTTTTCTGAGACCTGCTAGTTATTACCGACAGTTTGTAAAAGGTTTTTCGATGATTGCAACTCCGTTGATGAGATTACTTCAGAAAGATGTGAAATTTGAATGGTCTGAAAAGTGCCAGAAAAGTTTTGATCAATTGAAAGCCCTATTGACTAAAGTTCCAGTACTAATACAACCAGAACCCAATAAAGAATTTATGATATATAGTGATGCTTGGTTGAATGGTCTAGGATATGTTTTGATGCAGGAAGGCAAAGTTATAGCTTATTCCTCGAGACAATTGAAACTACATCAAAACAATTATCTGACACACGACCTATAGCTGGCTGCGATTGTGTTCCCTTTGAAGATTTTGCGTCATTATTTATTTGGTGAAAAATGTCATGTGTTTTCAGATCATAAAAGTTTGAAATATTTAATGACTTAGAAAGATTTGAATTTTGACAGAGAAGATGGTTAAAACTATTAAAAGACTATGAGCTTTTGATTAATTACCATCCAGGAAAAACAAATGTTGTTACTGATGCTTTGAGTTGGAAATCATTGTTTGTGCTACTACAGTGAATGCTCATTTAGTTCTATCTAATGATGGTTTGAATTTAGCTAAATTGAAAGCAAGACCGTTTTTTTCACAGCAGATTTGTGATGCCTAAAAAGTTGACAATGAAATGATAGCGAAACCAATTCAGAGTAATTTGAACTCTAATTCTGAATTTTGAAATGATGTTGGTGATTTTCTGAGATTCCAATATCAAATTTTTGTACCGAGAAATCCAAAGTTGATTCAGTTGATCTTTAAAGAAGCACATAGCATTCGCTTATATGTTCATCCGAGAAATACAAAGATGTATAATGATTTGAAAGAACTTTCTTGGTGGTCTGGAATGAAAAGAGATATCTCTAATTTTGTTTCAAAATGCTTGATCTGTTAGCAAGTTAAAGCTGAACATCAAGTGCCATCTGGTTTGTTACAACCGATTATGATTCCCGAGTGGAAATGGGATAGAGTGAAGATGGATTTTGTTTCATGTTTGCCTTTAACTCCGAGAAAGAAAAATACAATCTGGGTTATAGTTGATAGATTGACAAAAATCAGCTCATTTTATTTCAGTGAGAACAGATTATTCGCTTGATAAGTTGGCTAAGTTATATATTTCTAGTGAGATTGCATGGGGTGACACTATCTATTGTGTCTGACAAAAATCCAAGGTTTACTTCATGATTTTGGAAGAAACTGTAAGAGGCTTTATGTATGAAATTGCACTTCAATATTGCTTTTCATCCGCAGACGGATGGTCAATCCGAACAGATTATTCAAGTACTCAAGGATATGTTAAGATGTTGATTTCTTGAGTTTGATGGTACGTGGGAACATTATTTGTCATTGATTGAATTCACGTATAATAATAGTTTTCAATCTAGCATTAAAATGGCATCATACGAAGCCTTATATGGTCGTAAATGCTGAACACTGTTATACTGGTCAGAGCTCAGCGAGAATAAGATTTACGAGGTTGACTTGATAAAAGAGACCGAGCAGAAAGTGAAAGTAATTAGTGATAGTTTGAAAGCATCATCTGATCGACATAAATCATACACAGATTTGAAACGTAAAGATATTGAATTTGAGATAGTGATAAAGTATTTTTGAGAGTGTCTTCGTGGAAGAAAATACTCCAATTTGGCAAAAGGGAAAATTTAGTTCGAGATTCATCAGACCGTATGAGATTATCGAGCTTATTGGACTTGTTGTGTACAGATTGTCACTACCACCTGACCTAGAAAATATTCATAATGCGTTTCATGTATCTAAGCTTCAATGATACAGATCAGATTCTTTGCATGTAATTTCTCCGTCTAAAATAGAAATTCAGTCCGATATGACTTATGATGATGAACAAATCCGTATCTTAGCTCGTGAGGTTAAACAATTGAGAAATAAGAAAATTGCTTTAGTGAAAGTGTTGTGGTACAGACACGGGGTTGAAGAGGCTATGTGGGAGCCTGAAGATGCTATAAAAGAGCAATACCCGAATCTATTCACTGGTAAGATTTTCGAGGATGAAAATCACTAAGGGGGAGAGTTGTAACAGCCCGGTTTAGACCCTAGTCAGAACAGTGGTTTCAGGACCACAAATCAAAGGTTAGGGAAATAAATTATTATTATTATTTATGTTTATGGCATGTGATATAGTATGTGTGAAAGTTCTATGTGAAAATTTTATCGTTTGAGTATCAAATTATGAAAAAACACCTAATCGTAAAACGGAAAAGTTGTGTGCTTGTTGTTAAAAGTGCTTAAATGATATGTTTTATTAAATGTGGGGTCCTTATGTTGTTATGAGACCATTAATAGATTGGATTGACAAAAATGGGTTTAAGTTAGTGGAATTTTAAATGAAATCATAAAGTTTATAAGGGTAATTAGTTAATTATATGTGCATTAAGTAAAAACAAAGACAAAATTTTATTTAATTCATCTTTTTTCCACCAAAAATAGAAAGAATAGATACCGTTTAAAGCTTTCAAAGTTTTGGCTAGAATTTGGCTTGATTAATGTATGTGTTTTGATCCGTTTTTGATAATTTTTACGTTCTTGTGATCATTGCTTTGTGTTCTATCAAGCCCATGTCTCAATTTCTGAATTTGATGAAAATTTGGAGTTATGCCATTGATGAAATTGTGAGCTTTGTGATGTTAGCTGATGAAAAATGAATGATATGTGTTGGGCTATCATGTTTTGTATTTGGATTTTTGATGAATTTGAATATTATGGACTAAATTATGAAAATGTGAAATTAAGGGGCTAAAATGTGAAATACATGAAAGTTATAGGTTGCTAGGGACTAGTATGAAATTCAGCCAAGCTTGGGTGTGAGAAAACTATGTGTATTTTGTGTAATTATGAAATAGGGATTAAAATGTCAAAATGTGAAATTATAAGGGCTAAAGTGTAAAATGCCCTAACTATGTGTTTGTGAATAGTTTTGGATAAAAATGTGATTGAATGAGTTGAATTTGATATTATATAGATCAAGAAAAGAGAGATTCAGACCGAAATTGAGACAAAAACAAAATGCTCGGTTGATCGAATAGTGCCTTTGTTTTTACTTCATAGGTAAGTTCGTGTATAATACGTATTGATCAAATAATGTTCATATGTAATGAAATGAATGGAAATATGATTGTGGAATTTGGAAATGCAAAATGTGAGTTCGAAGATATGTGGCACTAAGTGTGCATAAATAGAATAGTTACTGTGATGAATGGAACTAAGTATACAAAATAAAAAAAGCATCAGTTGTATTATTCGGCACTATGTGTGCGATACTAAGACAAATTTGATTGAATGTAATGGCATTAAGTGTGTGATAATGTTATAGCTTTGGCTAAGTAATTGGCACTAACTGTGTGAGTTCACCGAACTTTTAAAGAAGATCAAACAAAATATGGCATCGAGCATTGCGTGGTAAATGTGATAGATAAATATGTGATAGTACAGGTATGTAGAGAACCTATGTGGTTGATGATATTGTGTATGAGATAGATGGATCATTGTGTGAATGAATGTTAAAAGTGATTGGATTGAGTAGTATTATAAATGCTTGTACATGAACCTATAGATGTGGTATGAAAGTGAGTAATAGCTATGGTTGAGATTAAGTAGTGATGTGAATTGGACCAAGTGATAGTTACTTTTGTATATTGAATTTGAATTATTGAGTTAATTGTATTATATTACGAACTTACTAAGCTTTAAAGCTAACTGTGTGAAGTTTTTCCCTGTTTTATAGTGTCATTAAACCTAGCTCGGATCCGGGAATCGTCAGTGACTCAATCACACTATCGGACATCTATTTTGGTACCTTTTTGGAAGTTGTACTTATGGTATATGGCATGTATAGGCTAGTAAGGTTGTGGAATGATTTTGGTACATGTTTTTCTATGTGAAAATAGTATAAGTACTTTGTAAATATGGTATTGTGTGAATGGCCATTAGTGTAAATATGGTAATGTGTAAATATTTTCATACTTGTTTAGTAGTTGAGAATGGTGAATGAATTGTATGTTATTCATTGTTGGATTTGAGTATGTAGGGGTGACACAAATTAGGTGGCAAGTTGGCTTTGTAAATGAACTATAATTACCTACACGGGTGAGCACACGGGCGTCTGTCTCATCCGTGTCCTTTACTGTCCATTTTCTAAGTATGCCAGACTTGAACATGGGCCAGACACACAGGCGTGTGACAGGCCGTGTGACTCAAGTTAGTGTTGACCACGGGCTGACACGCGGGCGAGTGATAGGTCGTGTGACTATAGTCAGAGTTGCGCACAGGGTAAGACATTATCTGAGGCATGGCCTTGTGAGGCACACGGGCTAGCCACACGGGAGTGTTCCCTGTTTTAGATGAAAAATTTTCTAAGTGTCACCAAGTTTTCATATGAGGTCAGTTTAGTCTCAAGTCTTCTTGAAAGCATGTTTATGGTCTCGTAGACCTTCCAAAGGGATTTTTTGTTATTAATTAACTATGATTTATTGATGAGTGAGCCTTGGTGGTGTAAATGTTATGATTCGACTGGTAATACCTCATAACCCTAGTCCAGCGATGGATACGGGTTAAGGGTGTTACACCCGTGTGTCTACCCCGTGTGCCCTTCAAAGTGGCTGTAATACCCATAACCCATATCCGTCGTTAGACTAAGGTTAAGAGGCATTACCAGACACATCAGATCATATCACAAACATTTCACTAACATCAAATATTCACAACATTCCTTAGACCGTACGGAATCAATTAGGATACTCGGATAGCTCGAAAAGCTCGTACAATGCCATCGTCCCAGACGTGGTCTTACATGTAATCAAATATCGATGCCACTATTCCAGATAGGGTCTTACAAGAAATCATATACGATGCCGATGTCCCTGACTACACGTAATCTCTAAACGATGCCAGTGTCCCAGACACGGTCTTACACGATACCTCAAATCGTTGCCAATGTCATAGACATGGCCTTATACAAAATCATATCTCGAAATCCTATGTCATGATATATGTATCCTCTACTATTCCTAGGGCTCATATAGGGCTTTTCGAACATCGCCATGTCATCGGAACTTCCTTTTATTCATATATCCTGCTTCTTGAACAATTAAATATCATAATAACATATATATAACTTATTCAAAATACATACATTTGCATTACCATTTGGAATTGAATTCAATCATACAAATAATATGCATTTATAACATGATTTTGTAATGTCTATTAAAATACGAACTTACCTCGTTCGTAGTAATGACACATTAAGTTCGACTAATCTGATATTTTGACTTTCCTTCGATCTAGATTTGAATTCCGCTTTTGCCAATCTAATTAATATAAAAATTAACTTACTTATTCAACATTTCATTCAATTTTCATCTAAAAATAAATGGGAATTTGCTCTTTAGCCCCTAACATTTCACATTTTGGACATTTAAGTCCTTATTTCACAAATACATCAAATACACATAATTCCCTTATACACATGCTTGGCCGAATATTCTATTAGTCCATAGAAGCCCATATCTTTAATTTATTTCACATTTTGACTTCTCAATTTACAAATTTCACAAATTAGCCCATAATAATCAATTTCATCAAAAGTCCCAATACATAACATATTTATTATTCATCAAGCTTTCATGTTTTACCAATTATCAACACAAAGCTCACATGTTCATCAATAGCACATCTCAAAATCATCATCAGAATCAGAAATTTTGGCATGGCCTTGATAGATTGCTAAGAAACAATCACAAAAATGTAGAAATTATATAAAACGGATCAAAAATCATACCTCAATTAGCCAAGATTTGTACCGAACCCTAAAGACCCTTTTTCTCTTCTTTTTGCTTTGCATTTTCGGCAAGGATGAACATAAATGACTAATTTCATGCATTTGTTTTATTATTATTAACTTTAATTATCAAATACCATATTTAACTTTAATGATTTCATTTAAAATCCACTAACTCATGTCCAACTATGTCCATTCATTAATTCAATAGTCCATTTACAACATAATGACCTCACATTTAAAAAGACACATCAATTTGGCACTTAATAAAAAAGAAGGCCACTTTTACATTTTCTGTAATTTAATCCTTTTTCACAAATCGGCACACAAACGATAAAATTTAATCACGAAAATTTCACACATATCAATTTACATATTATAAGCACGAAAAATAATAATAAAATATTTTTTGACTCGAATTTGTGGTCCCGAAACCACTGTTCCAACTAAGGTCTAAATTAGTCTGTTATAGTGGCCACACATGCCCGTTTGCCAGGCCGTGTGCAAGGCCGTGTCAAACCTGTAGGTTATACTGACTAATTGTAACACCCCTAACCCGTATCTATTACCAAAATAGGGTTACGAGGTATTACCTATCATATCACAACATACAACATACATTTCTCATCCATCAATCCATTAATACATAAACATCAATCCAACATAGTCACATTGTTCCTTATAAGGCTCTACGAGACCTTAAAACATGCCGGCAAAGGTTCGGGAGTAAATTGATAACATTTGAAAACTTTGGGAAACTTATAAAATTTCCATGCATACAAGGATCACACGCCCGTGTGAATAGGCCGTGTGCCTCACATGCCACCAGACACGCTCGTGTCACAAGCCATGTGGAAACAGGGCATACATACTACTTGCATCACACGGCTGGAGACACGCCCTTGTGCCTTGGCCGTGTGAAATCTGAAGGGTATACTAACTTGGGTCACATGGCCGGCCACACGCCCATGTTCCAGCCCGTGTGTCACACAAGGCTAGTAGACATCCCCATGTGTCTAAGCCGTGTAACTCACTGACTTGTTTAATTAAGTTACAGCAGGCACACGGTCAAGTCACATGCCGTGTGCTCAACCGTGTAGGGCACAAATAGGCTTGGTTTAAGCCACATTTCTTACCCTCCTCAAGCAAACCAAAACCACATAATCTTATACCATTTCAATACATTTATAGGCAATCAAGACATGCTATTTCATATACAAATCATGCCATTTAAAATCCATCCATTTCACTACTCAAATCATAATCCAAAACATACTAAAACAATAGGTCATTACCAACAATTTCACCTATCTTCTCTATGCATTTTTCTCATCATCTTATCATTTATTTTAAACCTCAAATCATACCAATTAATCATCACAACATCCATGACAAACATGCCAAAACACAAGGCCATTTATAAACATCATATTTCACTTACCAAACTCATAAAAAAAGCGAACTCAAATTTCCAAATACACACCAACATTTACTTCATTTATGAGCCAAATCCCATGGCTAAAATCATATCTCAAAGCACATCATCATATCACTAGCCTATACATGCCATATACCATATTTACAAAGCACCAAAAGTACCAACAAGTTGATCGATACTGTGACGATGTTCCTAATGATTCCCAAATTTGAGCTAGCTTCAATTTTCTATAAAACAGAGAAAGAACACACAAGGTAAGCTTTAAAAGCTTAGTAAGCAATATACAAATAAAATTACCATATGAATCATCATCATTTCCATCAAAGCAAACTATGAGTAAGCACATAAAAGCTCACAAACCTTTCTCAATGTATACATATTCAATATCATAAGTGAATTCATCAAATACTTTCCTTTTCAATACTTGTATGAATCTCATACGTACCTGAGTCACTTAACTCATTCACACATTCTTTCTCAACTTGACTTTGCCCGTTGAACCTTTTGGAATTGTTAAGGATATTCAGAAATCACATATAGCTCGTACAATGCCATATCCCAGATATGATCTTAGATGTTATCATATATCGATGCCGATAGCCCAGCTATGGTCTTACTCGAAATCAAATAACGATGCCAATGCCCTTGATATGGTCTTACACGTAATCACACAATGATGCCAATGTCCCAGACATGGTCTTACACATAATCATATCTCGTTAATCCTAATGTCTTGACATTCTATCCTATACTATTCCTAAGATTTGTACGGGACTTTCGAATATTTTAACCCTGTCGATTCTTGTTAGTATTTGATCATTCAACATTCATATTAGTCCAATGACATTTAAACATATACAATTCAATTTAAATACATTTATTTGCATATGAACTTACCTTTTATTTGTGATAAACGGATTGGATCGACTATTCGATAACCTTTGATTTTCCCCGATCTAAATCTGATTTCTTTCGTTCTTGATCTATATGCATTCAAAATTAACTCATTTATTCATCAAATCATTCAATTCAATTCACAAACACATATTTGGACATTTTTACACTTTAGTCCCTAAATTTTCACATTTTTACAATTTAGTCCCCATTTCATAAATACATAAAATTCATGAAATATCATTAAACCCAAGCCTAGCTGAATTTCATATATGTCCCTAGCAGCCCAACACTATCATTTATTTCACATTTCTACCCCTTAATTTATAGTTTTCATAATTAAACCCCTAATAGGCATTTTTACTCAAAATCACTTAACAAAACTTGTATGACTATCAACAAATATTCATTTTTCATCATAAAACATTCAAAATCTCAAGTATGCATCAATGGAAATTTACAAAATCATTAACAACTTTAAAAATTAAGGCATGAGATAGCTATAACACAAAGCAACGATATCAAAAAACGTAAAAATCATCAAAAATCGAATCAAAATGGACTTAAAATTAGAACATGCAAGAGCCGAACCTTCCAATGCTTGTTAATGGCTTTTATTCTTTTATGAATCGGTTCAGAAGATGATAATCAGGAAGGAAATTTGGTTTGTTTTGTTTAATCTTTACTTATTTTGCTTTTTACTATTTTAACCTTTATTAATACATCAAAAACATGCTTAATAAATGTCCATACATGTCCAACGTCATTATACATTGCCTAATTTCATAATAAGGACCTTTAATTTAATACACCAAAGCAATTAAACACATTTAACAAGTAAAATGCCACATTTTCATTTTATACAATTTAGTCCTTTTATAAAATTAGGTAATTAAACGATAAAATTAGCTCAATAAATTTTCACACATATCAAATAACATGCTATAAACACCAAAAATAATATTAAAATAATTTTTTGACATTGGATTTGTGGTTCCAAAACCATTGTTCCAATTTAGCTAAAACTGAGCTGCTACAACTCTCCGCCCTTAGGGATTTTCATTCCCGAAAATCTGACCAATGAATAGGTTAGGGTAGTGATTTCTCATAGCATCCCAAGTTCCAGGTAGCTTCTTCAACCCCATGTCGATGCCATAATACTTTCACTAATGGGATTCTCTTATGTCTCAGCTCTTTGATCTCACGAGCTAAAATTTGAATCGGTTCTTTAGCATATGACATATCGGACTGAATTTCAACCTCAGCCAGGGAAATGACATGTGAAGGGTCAGATCAGAATCGTTGAAGGATCGACACATGAAATACATTATTATTTTTCTCTAATTCAAACGGTAAAGATAGTTGATAAGTAACTAGTCTGACTCGCTCGATAATTTCATACGGTTCGGTGAATCGCAGACTTAATTTCCCTTTTTGACCAAATCGCTATATCTTTTTCCACGGCAACACTTTCGAAAAAACTCTATCCCGATCTAAAACTCAATATCTTTCCATTTCAAGTTTGTGTAAGATTTTTGTCGATCTGGTACTACTTTCAAACTATCGTGAATTATTTTCACTTTTTCTTCTGTTTCTCTGATCAGATCAACCCCATGAATCTTATTCTCGCTAAGCTCAGTCTAGTACAATGGTGTTTGACATTTACGATCGTATAAAGCTTCATATGGTGCCATCTTTATACTTGATTTATTGTAAGCAAATTCAATCAGTGGTAAATATTTCTCCTAGCTACCCCCAAACTCAAGAATGAAACAACGCAACATATCCTCAAGTATATAAATAACTCACTCGTATTGACCATCCATCTGGTAGTGAATTGTGGTACTGAAATGTAACTTTGTACCCAATGCCTCTCGCAGTTTCTTCCCAAACCGTGAAATGAATCTCTAATCTCTATTTGAAACAATAGAAGCAGACACTCTGTTCAATTTCACAATTTTGAAAATATATAACTCAACGAATCTATAGAGTGAATAGTCTGTACACACCAGCATGAAATGCACAGATTTCATTAATCTATCAACAACAACCCAGATTGCATCTTTCTTTCTCGGAGTTAAGCGCAAACCCAAAACAAAATACATAGTTACTCTATCCTATTTCCACTCAGGAATCATGATAGGCTGTAATAAACCTGACAGCACTTGATACTCAGCTTTGATTTGCTGACAAACCAAACATTTCAAAAAAAATTCTAAGATATCCCGTTTCATGCCATACAACCAATAAAATTGTTACAAATCATTATACATTTTCGTGCTTCTCGGGTGTACTGATAAATAATTACTATGTGCTTCGTTCAAAACCATCTGAATCAACTCTAAATTTCTCGAAACACATTCAATCTCTAAATCTTAAACAATCATCGAAATCAACTTGAAACTCTAAATCAGAAATTGACTCACACTAAACCCATTTTGTTTGCAGATCATTATCAAACTTTTGAGCTTCATAAATTTGTTGTATAGAAAATGGTCTTGCTTTCAACTCGGCCACTAACGAACCATCTTCAGTCAAAGCCAAATGTGTGTTCAAAGCACGTAAAGCAAATAAAGATTTTTGACTTAAAGCATTAGCAACTACATAAAGCAAACCATGTCATAGTCTTTTAACAATTTTAACCATCTCCGCTGTTGCAAATTCAAATCTCTCTAAGTCATCAGATATTTCAATCTTTTGTGGTCAATATAAATATGACATTTCTCACCAAACAAATAATGGTGCCAAATTTTCAACGCGAACACAATCGTAACCAATTCTAATCGTGTGTCGGATAATTCTTTTCATGCAGCTTCAACTATCTCGAGGTGTAATAGTCCAATTTAGACCCTAGTTGGAACAGTGGTGTCGAGACCACAAATCTGAGTTTGTATAATATTTTAACATTAATTTCTGTGCTCTTGATATGTGATTAAGCATGTGTAAAAGTTTTGTAAGTTAATTTGTCCGTCTGTATGCTTAATTTGAAAAAAGACTAGAACACATAAAGTTTAAAAGTGGACTTCCAATTTATTAAGTTCCTAATGGAAATGGCTTTTAAATGTAAAGGCTTTATGAGGTAATTATGCCAATATTTAGATAATGGATGGATAAAGGTCTTAAATGCCCTTAATTTTTCATGTATATATGTTAAGTATAAGGCTAATTTAGTAACTAAATTAATAATATGATGATAATAAAACAAAAGGCTAAAGTAGTAAGCCATTTTATCCATCTTCGTGCTGAAAATCAAAAGAAAATAAGGGTTTAAAAAGTTTTCACATATTCGACACTTGCAGCTTGAATTAAGGTATGCTTAGACTTTGGTTTTTGATGATTTCTATGTTTTTGAGATTGTTGCTTAGTCTACTATCAAGCCCATGTTTTACTTTTGAGAATTAATAATGTTTTTGATATGAGACTTTAATGAACTTATATGATTTGTGATGATTTATGGTGTTAAATGAAAAATATGTGTCTAATGAACATGTTTTGTTCTTGAATTTTTGATGAATTTAGCTAATTAGGGCTAAATTGAGAAAATGATAATTTAAGGGATTAAATTGTGAATTTGATGGAAAACATGCACTTGTATAAGACATATGAGCATTTGACTAAGTATGTATATATGATGATTTTGTATATTGATGTTTTGAGAAAAATAGACTAAATTGATAAAATGTGCAAATGTGAGGGCTAAATTACAAATTTCCCTAAATGTTTGTTCATGGATTAAATTGAATGAATTAGTGAATAAATGGATTACATTTGAATATGTATAGATCAAGAGCCGAAGAACACAGACTTAGATCGCGGAAAGCGAAAGTAGTTGAATAAATGAGTTCAAACGAATATCCAAATTTGAGGTAAGTCAATATACAAATAAACGTATTTAAATTGAATTATGTATGTTTATATGACTATTGATATTGGTGAATACACATGAGATGATGTATACATGAATTCCAGATAGAATCGATTTGTTATCAAAGTCCGGAAGTCCCGTTTGATCATAGGAATAGATAGGATTTACTATGTCATGACATAGGTGTCTGTTAAGTGATATCATGTAAGACCGCGTCTGAGACGTTGGCATTGATTTATGATTTCGTGCAATACCATGTCTGCAATGTTGGCATTGATATGAGATTTATGTGTAAGACCATGTTTGGGACATTGGCATCGTATCAACTCGTATAAGACCATGTCTGGGATAGTGGCATCAATATTTGAGTACATTTAAGACCTCGTCTAGGATGTTGGAATTGTACGACTATTCTGATCAATTTGAGTATCCTATTAGATTTCGAATGGTTCAACGGGCAAATCAAAGATACGAATGACTATGTGATTTGTAAATTTGTTTCAGGTACATTTGATATGTACACTAAGTGTGTGTAAAAGGTAAGCATATATATGAATTTACTATGATGAAATGTGTTATTGAATATGAGAATGTGAATGTGATACATGAATGGAAACATGCTTGAATGAGCTAAGTACATAAGTGATATGTGAATAGATGTTGTGGCAAACTTTGTGTAAGCAAATGTGCCAAAGATCATGTGATGAATTGGCTATGAGAACTATAAGTTCCAATATATTAGTTTGGTTATATGCATAGTATGTTATGTTTATTTGTGTATGGCTTACTAAGCTTTCGAAAGCTTACTCTGTGTGTAATTGCTTTGTTTTATAGATTGTCAAAGCTATTGAAGGCTCGGGACCGTCGAGGATCGCCATCACACTACCTAAGCTCATTTTGGTACTTTGAAAATATGTATATAGTTAATATGGCATGTATAGGTAAGATATTTTGGGTATATGTTTTGAAGTGTAAATAGCCATGTGATATGGCTAAGTAAATGTTGATAATGTGCATAAAGGAATATGGCATATGATGCAAGTTTGGTATGGTTTGATAACAAATACATTGGTCAAACTATGGTAAGTATATGAATGCACTATGAGTATGCATGATTGATCAAGAAAGCGGATATATGAAGGTTAAAGGTAGATGAATCATGCTTAATTACTTGTGTTTAGTTGTATAAATTGGCATGATTGGAATTGTATTTGAGTGTAGAGAATTGATATGTTCTTGGTTGTCAAATGTGTATGAGTTGTATTGGTATTTTTCTTGTAGGTATGACCCTAGTGTGGTGGCATTATGGCCTTGCAAATGGCCTGTTTTGCCTACACGGCCTAGGTACACAAGCGTGTCTAGTGGCCGTGGGTGAAAGTCAGTAGCTAGCCTAAGTGTGTACGGCCTTGGCACACGGACGTGCCTAGTAGTCATGTGATTTAGTAGGTATATTGCCTAAGAGCACACGGCCATGGTACACGGGCGTGACTAGTGGCTATGTGGAAATGTCGGTATACATGCCCTGATTTGGCACGACTAAGACACATGGGTGTGTCTGGTGTCCGTGGGAGACACACAGCCTGCCCACACGGGCGTGTGTTCTGCATAACTTAGAAAAGTTTTAAATTTCTGAGATATTTTGTAAGAGTTTGGCCTAGTCCCAACCCTACTTTAAAGCCAGATTAGGGTTTCGTTGACCTACTTAAGGGCACTTTTAATGCAATTGATGAATGATTGAATGTAATGTCTGTGAATATTTTTGATCTATTTAGTAATGCCTTTAACCCTAATTCGGTGATGGATACGGGTTAAGGGTGTTACATTTGGTTGGTATCAGAGCTATAGTTTAGTCGATTCTAGGACTAACATAGAGTGTTGAGTCTAGCTATACATGCCATATATTTGAACTGTGGTAGTGTGGTGAATCCTAACATGAAAATATGATTTTATACAGTAATAGATCCCGAAAGAGCCGTGGCTGATGACGTAGAAAGTAATGCGCCTGCTCCTGCACAAGGGACAATGCCTTCTGATTTGAGATCGACTACGAGCAGTCAAGAGGGAGAAGCTAAACAAGCTTTCTTCCAGATGATGAGTGAGTGGTTCACTCAATTTGTAAAAAATAACCCGACTATTTTGCAACCTCCACCCCCGGTTAATCCCCCTCAAACATCTGTTATGCCTCCAACTACAAATTTGAATCTATGGAACAAGCCTATAGTCTATAAAATCTGTAAGTATGGAGCTAAAGAGTTTAGGGCTACCAGTGATGACGATGCCTAGAAAGCTGAGTTCTGGTTAGAAAACACTATCCGAGTATTTGATGAGATGTCTTTGACTTCGAAAAAAATTAAATGTGTTGTTTTGTTGCTAAGAGATGCGGCCTACTAGTGGTGAAAAACTCTGATTTCTGTTGTTCCGAAAGAATGAAGTTACATGGGACTTCTTTCAGATTGAGTTTCGAAAGAAATACATCAATGAGAGATTCATCAATTAGAAACAAAAAGAATTTCTATAATTGAAATAGGGTATTATGTCAGTTATTGAATGCGAACGATAGTTCGTCAGGTTTAGTCAGTATTCCCGAGAATGTGTATCATCTGAAGCAATCATGTACAAAAGATTCGAAGATGGCCTCCATGAAGATATTTGTTTGTTAGTCGAGATTTTAGAGATAAAAGAGTTTGTTGTACTCATTGACCGAGTGTCCAAAGCTGAGGCACTCGGGGAAGACAAAAGAAAAGCTGAGTCTGAAGCTCGTCATGTGAGAAAGAGATTTTCGAGCAAATTATTTTAGTCTGTCTCGAAGAAATTCAGAGAGGAACAATGTTGATCAAGAGATAATGTGGGACATTCGAATAGAAATCGAGCTAGATCATAAATGAGCTCCAAAACTCCAGAAACTTCAGTAGCAAGTGTTGGAAATATTTGATCCGAGAAACCTAAATGGAAGCATTGGGGAAAAATGCATCCGGGAAGTTGTAGATTAAAAGACAGAGCTCGCTTCAGATGTGGATCACTTGATCATTTTATTCATGATTGCCCTGAGTCTGTTGAGCTAGAGACTATTCAGAATTCAAGATTCGATAATGCACCTGTGAGAGGTAGACCTTCCCGAAATGTAAGAAATGTTAGTGGTAGTCAGAGAACTACGAGAGATACTGTTGTGAGATCCAAAGCTAGAGCGCCTGCCAGAGCGTATGCTATCCGAGCATGGGAGGAAGCTTCATCTCCAAATGTTTTAACGGGTACATTTATACTTTATGATACTTTTTTGATTGCATTGATAGACCCTGGTTGTACTTGATCGTTGTTTTGTTGAGTTTTAAAATTTATAAAGAGAGAATGATCGAACTTGGAAACTAACTCTGACAATGACATAAGGCAAGTGCACCTATTGAATAGTAGTATAGCTTAGGCAAGACTAGATTGTCAAACCCAATGGAACTAAAATTACTAATACTAACCTTCTTTCTATTATTTAGTCTAAATATTAAGTGATTGGTTGTTTAATCTAAAACTAACTGACTACTAAGCTAAGATTCAAAGACAAAAGAAAGAATTGAAGAAATAACTTTAGGAAAACTCAGTTGACTAAGACGATACCCTTAGGAAGAATCCACCTAGATTTCACTTGTGTTCTAACACTGAACTAGACGATTTATTCAATTGACTTGATCCGTAGGATTCTCTAATTTATATTAAACTCTCTCTCAAGGCAAATAACGTCCAACCTTAGGTTGATTAATTGAAATCTCTTTCTAATTAAAACCTCTAAAATTGCATTAACTCGATCTATGGACTCTATAACAGCCAGGATTAGACCCTAGTCAGAAAAGAGTTTCGAGACCACAAATCTGAGGTCGTAAAAATATTTTAATGATATTTTCTGTGTGTATGATATGTGACGTAGCCTGTATGAAAATTCTGTGTGATGATTTGATCGTTTCAGTATCGAATTAAGAGAAAGAACTTAACTGCATAGAGAGTAAAATACTGTGTGCTAATTTATGAGTACTTAAATGTAGTTTGCTTCTTAAGGAGGAGGCCTTATGTTGCTAACGAACCATTTTTAAGTTAGTGGAGTGTTAAATGACAAATTAGTCTTAAAAAGTATTTGTTTTATATGCTTTATAAAGGGCAAAATTGGGATTTGATTAATAAGTTATTATTAATGAAAAACAAAACAATTTGATGGCCATTTTTATTTCATCTTTCTTCCACCAAAACTAGAGAAAAGAAATAGCCATTGAAGCTTTGAGATTTTCGGCACTTAGCTTAATTCAAGGTATGTTTTCAGTTAGTTTTTGATAATTTCTACTTTTTTGTGATCGTTGCTTTGTGCTTTACAAAACCCATGCTCAAATTCCATGTATTGATGATGTTGTTGTGATGAGCCATTGATGAATGTTGAGCTATGTGCTAGTTGATTTTGAAATATGAAAACTTGGTGTTGGATTATCATAGTTTGTATTGAGATTTTTTATGAAATTGAGTATTTTGGGCTTAATTATGAAAAGTGTAAATTGAGGGACTAAAATATGAAATAAATGAAATGTGTGGACTCTTATGAGACAAAGAATAATTTGGCCTAAGCATAGTGTAATGAAATTTTGAGTATTTGATGATTTTGTGAGATAGGGACTAAAGTGTTGAAATGTGAAAATGTGAGGGCTATTATATAAAATGCCCTAAATATGTGTATTTGGATTAAAATGAATGAATTGATGATTGAATGGCTTGAATTTAAATGCGTATAGACCAAGAGAGGAGAGGTTCGGATCGAGATCGAGGCAAAGATAAAGTGCTTGATTAATTGACCGTATCGATAGTTCAACGTCCGAAGTAAGTTCGAATATAATACTAGTTGTAAACTATGTCTATGTGATACAAATTGAATGGATGTATATGTATCTATGAGTTTTGAAAAATGCTATGTGCTGAATTGAGATAAATAGGCACTGAGTGTGCGAAGTTGGAAATGAAAAAGAGATGATTAGCATTATGTGTGCGAAAAGATAGAAGCTTCGGGTTATCGAATTGGCACAGTGTATGCGATACCAATATAAGTTCGGTTTAATGTATTGGCACTAAGTGTGCGTTGATGATTATGTTTTAGTTGTAAAATTGGCACTAAGTGTGCGAATAAATCAAAGGATTAACCAAGGTTGAATGAGAGGTAATATCGAACAATTGAGTAGCATAAATGATAAGCAGCTATGTGTTGATCAAGGTACGTTTGAACCTATGTGGTTGATGATAGATTCAAGAGTTGAATGGATAGCTAATTGGGTATGTGGTTGAGATTGATAATGTGATTAGATGTGATTTTATCTATATGATGGTATTATATTTATACATATTGACGTTGTAGTATTGAGTAATTTATATTATATTACGAACTTACTAAGCTTTGGAAAGCTTACTGTGTGATTTGTTCTCTGTCTTGCAGTGTCAATAAAGCTAGCTCAGATCAGGGATCGTCAACTTCATAATGACATTATCAGCATTCTATTTTGGTACTGTTGGAACGATGCATAAAGCTAGGATATGGCATGTATAGGCTAGTTAATTGAATTATGTTTGAGATTGTAATTAGCCATGAGATGCGACTAGATATGTGATAGGTTGGTATGAATGGATGTGATATGTGTGATGCATCTTTTGGCATGATTTGTGGATTGATAAATTTGCTATTAAGTGGAAACTTTGAGTTGATAAATTCTACTAGGGGTTAGTGAAATTGGGAATGAATTATGCTTGTGGTAGAATAAGTTTTGGTATTGAATTTGTTATGGTTGGAATGAGAAATGAACATATAGATTGGATAGCCATATTGGTAAGTTATTGGTTACCTTATGTGCATGATATGTTTTGGTATGTGTTGCTTATAGGTTTGACCCTAAGTGGGTGGCATATTGGCCTTGCAAAATGGCTTATAATGTCACACGATTGGGGCACACGGGCGTGCCTCAGATCGTGGGTAAATAGGCAGAATGTGGCTTAAATTGTACACGATCTTGGCACGGGCGTGCCTCCAGGTCGTGCGAGAAATGGTAGTATATGACCTGTAGGACACGGCCTTATCACATGGGCGTGCTTGTTAGCCGTATTGATTTTGGCAGTACGTAACCATAAGGAGATCACACGGGTGTGTCATATAGCCGTGGGAGAGGCACGGCCTACCCCCACGGGCATGTCTCCCCTGTATTTTAGAAAAGTCTCAAATTTTTCATGAAATTTTATATATGTTTTGGTTTAGTCCCTACTCGGTTTATAAGCATGCTTAGGGTCTTGATAACTCATTTAAGGGACACTATGGTTGTATATAAATGTGTTTGATGATGATTGACTTTGTGTCATGATTGTGATATGAAATGACCCTATTGTTCGGTAATGCCTCTAAACCCTATTCTGGCGACGGTCTCGGGTTAGGTGTGTTACAATTTTATTGGTATCAGAGCTACGATTTAGTCAATTCTCGAACTAACGTAGCGTGTATAAGTCTAGCTATACATGCCATATTGTAAAATTTCAATAGTGTGATGAAATCTGACAATTGGAATGTGTTTTAATATAGTAATGGATCCCGATCGAGCAGTTGCTAACTATGTAGAGAGTAATGTGCTTGCTCCCGCTCAAGGGACAGCGCTGGCCACATCTAGGCCGAATGATAGTGGTGAGGAAGGTGAGGCTAAGCAAGCCTTCTTCCGTATGATGAGTGAATGGTTTTCGAAATTTGTTAGAACAAATCTGACTGCTCTACAACCTCTACCCCCACAAGTACCTGTTGTGCCACAAGTTGTAGATCTGAACAGATTGAATAAACCACCTATAGATAAGATTCGCAAGTATGGGGTTGATGACGATGCTGAGCGAGCTGAGTTTTGGCTTGAAAATACAATCGAGTATTTGATGAGATGTCGTTGAACCTTGAAGAGTGCATTAAGTGTGTAGTTTTCTTGTTGAGAGACACGACATACAATTGGTGGAAAACATTGATATCTGTAGTTCTAAGAGAGAGAATAACTTGGGATTTCTTTTAATCCAAGTTTAGAAAGAAGTATATCAGTCAACGTTTTATTGATAAAAAACGTAAGGAGTTTTTAGAATGAAACAGGGTTGTTTGTATGTTACTGAGTAAGAGCGGGAATTCGTAAGATTGAGTCAATATGCAAGGGAATATGTTTCACTGAAAGCTACTATGTGTAAATGTTTTATAGAGGGATTGAATGAAGACATTAGGTTGTTGGTTGGAATACTGGATATAAATGAATTTGTTATATTAGTCGAAAGAGCATGCAAAGCTGAGGAGCTCGGTAAAGAAAAGAAGAAAGCTGATTCTAAGGCTCTTGATGAAAAAAATATATTGATGAATAAGTTCTCTCAATCTTCAGCAAAGAGATATAAAGATGCAAGCAATCGTTCAAATACCTAGTTTGGACATTCAAATAAAGATCGTTCGAGATAGAGTACTGATTTACAAATTCAAGCTTTGAATGAAACAAATGTTGGCAGTGTTAAGAGTAACAAACCCAAATGTAGACAATGTGGGAGATGACATGTGGGAGAGTGCTGGGGCAAGTATAACAACAGAACATGCTATAAGTGTGGATCTCTAGACCCCTTTATCCGATATTTCCCAAAGATGGTTGGAGAAGAAAATGTTTAGAATGAAAGACCGAGTAACGTGGCAGCTAGGAGAAGACCACCCAGAAACACCAGAATTATAAGTGAAAGCCAGAGAGGGACAACTGATACAGCTGTGCAGTCAGAAGCAAGAGCACCTGTCCAAGCCTATGTCATATGTGCACGAGAGGAAGCATCATCTCCAGACGCCATCACTGGTACTTTCACTTTATTTGATACTGATGTCATTGCATTGATAGATCCTGGATCAACTCATTCCTATGTGTGTATGAATTTAGTATCGAATAAGACTCTACCTGTTGAGTCTACTAAATTTGTGATTAGAGTATCGAACCCCTTAGGTAAGTGTGTTTTTGTGGATAAGGTGTGCAAGAATTGCCCGTTGATGTTTCGTGATTTATGTTTCCCGGTCAATTTGATGTTGCTACCATTTGATGAATTTGACATAATTCTGGGAATGGACTGGCTCACTTTGCATAATGCCATGTGAATTGTAAGAGAAAGAATGTTGAATTGAAGATTCAGAATGGTGAGATAGTTCGAATTGAGTCTAGTGATATGAAAGGACTCAAGCTGTTGTATCGGTAATGAGAGTTATGAACTATGTGAGAAAAGGTTATGAAGCTTATTTGGTGTATGTGATTGATACAATGGTGTCAGAAAAGAAAATTGAATCTGTGCCTGTGATATGTGAGTTTCCAGATGTGTTTCCAGAAGAGTTACCGGGGTTACCTCCAATTAGAGAAGTCGAATTTGGTATTGAGTTAGTGCTAGGAACTGCTCCTATTTCGATAGCTCCATATAGAATGGCACCAACAGAATTGAAAGAGTTGAAATCTCAGTTGTAAGAATTGACTGACAGAGGATTTGCACGACCGAGTTCTTCACCCTGGGGATCTCCTGTATTATTTGAGAAAGAGAAAGATGGAACTATAAGAATTTATATTGATTATCGACAATTGAACAAAGTGACGATGAAGAACAAATATCCATTATCTCGGATCGATGATTTGTTTGATTAGTTGAGAGGAGCTACAGTATTTTCTAAAATAGATTTGAGATCGAGCTACTATTAGTTGAGAGTTAAAGAATTCGATGTGCCCAAAACTGCATTCAGAATGAGGTATGGACATTATGAATTCTTAGTGATGCCTTTTGGACTGACAAATGCCCCTGCTGTATTTATGGACTTGATGAATCGAATATTCAGACCATATTTGGATCGCTTCGTGGTGGCGTTCATCGATGGTATTTTGATTTATTCGAGTGATGAGATGTAACATGCCGAGCATTTGAGAATAGTGCTACAAACTCTGCGTAAGAAATAGTTGTATACAAAGTTTAAGAAGTGTGAATTTTGGTTGCCTCGAGGTCATTTTTCTAGGGCATATTGTATCCGCTGTTGGGATACGAGTCGATCCGCATAAAATCTCTGCTATTTTGGAATGGAAGCCTCCGAGAAATGTGTCCAAAGTCTGTAGTTTTCTGGGACTAGCGGGATATTATAGACGATTTGTGAAAGGCTTCTCAATGATTGCGAATCCATTGACAAAGTTGTTACAAAAAGATGTCAAATTCGAGTGGTCAAAAAAGTGTCATCAGAGTTTGAGCAGTTGAAAGTGTTGTTGATAGAAGCACCGGTGTTAGTTCAACCTGAATCGGGCAAAGAGTTTATAGTCTATAGTGATGCATCGTTGAATGGTTTGGGTTATGTGGTGATGCAAGAAGGAAAAGTCATCGCTTATGCTTCGAGACAGTTAAAACCGCATGAAGAGAATTATCCAATGCATGATCTTGAATTGGCTGCGATTGTATTTGCATTGAAGATTTGGCATCACTATTAATTCGGTGAAAAATGTAACATATATACTGATCATAAGAGTTTAAAGTATTTGATGACTTAGAAAGATTTGAACTTGAGACAGAGAAGATAGTTAGAGTTGTTGAAAGATTATGAACTTGTGATAGATTACCACCCGGGTAAAGCTAATGTTGTAGCCGATGCTTTGAGTCAGAAATCGTTAAATACCTTACGAGCTATGTGTAATCAAACAGATCTGTGTGATGATGATGTGGTTGTAGCTGAATTGAAAGTAAAGCCGATGTTTGTATAGTAGATTTGTGATGCTCAGAAGGTTGATAATGAGTTGTTAGCAAAAAGGGTTCAATGTAATTCTAATGCAGAATCAGAATTTCGAGTTGATAGTAATAATTGTTTGAGATTCAAAGATCGAATTTGTGTTCCGAGAAATTCAGAGCTGATTCAAATGATTTTGACTGAAGCTCACAATAGCCATTTGATTGTACATTCGGGGAGCACGAAAATGTATAATGATTCTATTGGTGGCATGGTATGAAGAGAGATATTTCTGACTTTGTGTCAAAATGTTTAGTATGTCAGCAAGTTAAGGCTGAACATCAAGTTCCGTCTGGTTTATTGCAACTGATTATGATTCCTAAGTAGAAATGGAAAAGGATTACGATGGACTTTGTGTCGGGTTTGCCCTTATCTCCGAGCAAGAAAGATACGATCTGGGTGATAATTGATAGATTGACGACATCAGCTCTTTTCATTCTGGTGAGAACCAATTATTCTTTAGATAAGTTGGCTGAACTGTATATCGATGAGATTGTGAGATTACACGGAGTACCGTTATCTATTGTGTCTGATAGAGATCCGAGATTTACCTCGCGATTTTTGAAGAAATTGCAAGATGCTTTGGGCACGAAATTGCATTTCAGTACTGCTTTTCATCCAAAAATGGATGGTCAATCCGAACGAATTATTCAGATTCTTGAAGATTTGCTAAAATGTTGTATACTTGAATTTGAAAGCACATGGGAAAAGCATCTATCATTGATTGAATTTGCGTATAACAATAGTTTCAGTCTAGTATCAAAATGGCACCATATGAGGCTCTTTACGGTCGAAAGTGTCGAACTCCATTGTATTGGACTGAACTAAGTGAGAACAAGATTCACGGGGTTGATCTTATAAAAGAGACTGAGCAAAAAGTGAAAGTGAAAGTGATTCGTGACAGTTTGAAAGCAGCCTCAAATCGTCAAAAGTCTTATGCAGATTTGAAACGAAAGGATATTGAATTCGAGGTTGGTGATCAAGTGTTTTTGAAAGTGTCTTCATGGAAGAAAATACTTTGATTTGGCCGAAAGGGCAAGCTGAGTCCGAGATTCATCGGACAGTATGAGATTATTGAACGATTTGGGCCGATTGTTACTAGATTGAGATTGCCATCAGAGTTGGAAAGGATCCATAACGTGTTTCATGTGTCAATGCTTCGACGATATCGATCAGACTCGTCTCATATAATTGCACCTACTGAGGTTGAGATTTAGTCAGATTTGTCGTATAGTGAAGAATCAATCCAAATTTTGGCACTAAAGACTAAAGAGTTGAGAAATAAGAAAATTTCTCTAGTGAAAGTATTATGGCACAAACATGGAATTGAAGAGGCTACATGGGAGCCTGAGAACTTTATGAGAGAGCAACATCCATAACTATTCACTAGTAAGATTTTCGATGACGAAAATCCATAAATGGAAGAGTTGTAACAACCACGATTAGACCCTAGTCGAAACATTGGTTCGATACCACAAATCTGAGGTCGTAAAAATATTTTAATGATATTTTCTGTGTGAATGATATGTGACATAGCCTGTGTGAAAATTCTGTGTGATGATTTGATCGTTTTAGTGTCGAATTAAGAGAAAGGACTTAATTGCATAGAGAGTAAAATGTTGTGTGCTGATTTATGAGTACTTAAATGTAGTTTGCTTCTTAAGGAGGAGGCCTTATGTTGCTAATGAACGATTTTTAAGTTAGTGGAGTGTTAAATGACAAATTAGTCTTAAAAAGTATTTGTTTTATATGCTTTATAAAGGGCAAAATTGGGATTTGATTAATAAGTTATTATTAATGAAAAACAAAACAATTTGATGGCCATTTTTATTTCATCTTTCTTCCACCTAAACTAGAGAAAAGAAATAGCCATTGAAGCTTTGAGATTTTCGGCACTTACATAGCTTAATTCAAGGTATGCTTTTGGCTAGTTTTTGCTAATTTCTACGTTTTTGTGATCGTTGCTTTGTGCGTTACAAAACCCATGCTCAAATTCCATGTATTGATGATGTTGTTGTGATGAGCCATTGATGAATGTTGAGCTATGTGCTAGTTGATTTTGAAATATAAAAATTTGGTGTTGGATTATCATAGTTTGTATTGAGATTTTTCATGAAATTGAATATTTTGGGCTTAATTGTGAAAAGTGTAAATTGAGGGACTAAAATGTAAATTAAATGAAATGTGTGGACTCCTATGAGACTAAGGAGAATTCGGCCTAAGCATAGTGTAATGAAATTTTGAGTATTTGATGATTTTGTGTGATAGGGACTAAAGTGTCGAAATGTGAAAATGTGAGGGCTATTATGTAAAATGCCCTAAATACGTGTATTTGGATTAAAATGAATAATTGAGGATTGAATGGATTGAATTTAAATGTGTATAGACCAAGAGAGGAGAGGTTCGGATCGAGATCGAGGCAAAGATAAAGTGCTTGATTAATCGACCGTATCGATAGTTCAACGTACGAGGTAGGTTCGGATATAATACTAGTTGTAAACTGTGTCTATGTGATATAAATTGAATGGATGTATTTGTATATATGAGTTTTGAAAATGATATGTGCTGATGAGATAAACGGGCACTAAGTGTGCGAAGTTGGAAACGAAAAAGAGATGAGTAGCACTGTGTGTGCAAAAAGATAGAAGCTTCGACTTATCGAATTGCCACAGTGTGTGCGATACCGATATAAGTTCGGTTCAATGTATTGGCACTAAGTGTGCGGTGATGATTATGTTTCAGTTGTAAAATTGGCACTAAGTGTGCAACTAAATCAAGGGATTAGCCAAGGTTGAATGAGAGGTAATATCGAACAATTGAGTAGCATAAATGGTAAGCAACTATGTGTTGATCAAGGTACGTTTGAACCTATGTGGTTGATGATAGATTCAAAAGTTGAATGAATAGCTAATTGGGTATGTGGCTGAGATTGATAATGTGATTAGATGTGCCTTTATCTATGTAATGGTATTATATTTATATATATTGATGTTGTAGTATTGAGTAATATGTATTATATTATTTAACTTACTAAGCTTTGGAAAGCTTATTGTGTGATTTGTTCTCTGTAGATGCGATGTCGGTAAAAGCTAGCTCGGATCGAGGATCGTCAGCATCGTAATCACACTATCGGCATTCTATTTTGGTACTTTTGGAAAGATGCATAGAGCTAGGATATGGCATGTATAGGCTAGTTAATTGAATTATGTTTGAGATTGTAATTAGCCATGAGATATGGCTAGATATGTGATAGGTTGGTATGAATGAATGTGATATGTGTGATGCATCTTTTGGCGTGATTTTTGGATTGATAAATTTGCTATTAAGTGGTAACTTTGAGTTGATAAATGCTAATAGGGGTTAGTGAAATTGGGAATAAGTTATGCTTGTGGTAGAATAAGTTTTGGTATTGAATTTGTTATGGTTGGAATGAGAAATGAACATATAGATTGGATAGCCATATTGGTAAGCTATTTGTTGCCTTATGTGCTTGATATGTTTTGGTATGTGTTGCTTGTAGGTTTGACCCTAAGTGGGTGGCATGTTGGCCTTGCAAAATGGCCTATAATGACACACAGTTGGGGCACACGGGCATGCCTCAGACCGTGGGTAAATTGGTAGAATGTGGCTTAAATTGTACACGGTCTTAGCACGGGCGTGCCTTCAGGTCATGCGAGAAATGGCAGTATATGACCTTATAGGACACGGCCTTATCACACGGGCGTGCTTGTTAGACGTGTTGATTTTGGCAGTATGTAACTGCGGGGAGATCACACGGGTGTGTCATGCAGACGTGGGAAAGGCACGGCCTACCCCCACGGGCGTGTCTCCCCTGTATTTTAGATAAGTCTCAAATTTTTCATGAAATTTTATATGTGTTTTGGTGTAGTCCCAACTCAGTTTATAAGCATGCTTAAGGTCTTGATGACTCGTTTAAGGGACACTATGATTGTATATGAATGTGTTTGATGATGATTGACTTTGTGTCGTGAATGTGATGTGAAATGATCCTATTGTTCGGTAATGCCTCTAAACCCTATTCTGGTGATGGTCTCGGGTTATGGGTGTTACAGACTCCCATATTATGTTTCACCCTAATCCGGCAAAATCTCGTCACCCTATCTCTAGGTGCGCGATCAACTCTGCTTAATTATGCTAGATCTACTCTTAGGCAGGGACTTTTGCTCCACCACCTAAGTACATCCAACTTGAATCAATATCTCAGAAATATTAACACAAGAATTAAGCTCACACAATTAAGAACAAATCAAATATTTATCATATAGTTCAAAAAACAATAACATGATCCGTCTTAGGTTTCATCTCATTCAGGTATCTGAAGGGCTTAGTTCATAACAATAAAAGAAAACATCTCAAAAGAAAAGATAAAACAAAACATAAGAAATCCCTAAAACTTCCTGAAGGAATTGAAGGAGAAATCCACCGTCTTGAGTAGAATTTCGGCTTCTTGAGATGGATCAACTAGCTATCTTCGAGTGATTCCCACAAATCTGGCATTTCTGGCTCGGCTCCTTGGCCTAGCTAACCACCCCTTGAAGGTTCTGCTTAGGGTGTTTATATAGGCTCTTGGAATGCTTTATTTGGCCCCTAAGTATGCTAATCTGAGTGGAATTCCTACTAGGGTGTTTGAATAGGCTTTGGAATGTGTTTCTTTGCCTTTAAGTATCCAAATCCGAGTAAAAATTCTCTTGGCCGCAGCAGGGCCACGGCCATGGCACACGCCCGTGTGAATCGATTTCAAGCCATAGTCGAGTCTGCTGAAGAGACAAGCCCGTGTGTTTCAGGGTCCAGGCCGTGTTAGAGTAAATTAGGGAGGCACGGCCGTGTGGTCTTGGGCCCAGGCCGTGTCGATTTCTTCTTTGGGCCAATTAGGTCCGTTTTAGTCTCGTTTCTCATTTTTTTCATCCCTAGGCGCTTTCCTGAGTGTAAAACATGAAAAGAAAGGATTAAGAGCATCTTTTTACACAATTCAGGAAATAAATCATCCAAAAGTATGCTAGATGTGGGATTAAAATATGTTACTTTTACGGTTTATCAAATACCTCCACACTTAAGCTTTTGCTTGTCCTCAAGCAAAATTCTCATCTTACACTTAAAACAAACTTTCCAGAGTTCATAATTCTCATTAACAATGGCTCATCGTAACTCATAAATAATTTATACATGGATTATTTAACTCAAAGGCTCCTAAAAATTCAAACAATTCTAAGTCATATATTTGAAGCATGGAAACATAGGTGTCTCCCTTTGTCTAAATAATTTCCTCTGATTCAAAACCGACAAGGATTGACATCCTCACTAAAGATTGACTCAAAGCACTTGAAGTGTTTAAGGTGTAAGAAAAATCACTCATAAGTCAAACATGAAAAGTTACTCCCATAGGCTTGCTTGAAAATCAAATCTTCACCACTGTAATATGAGATGATACACAAATCAAAAGGTATTTTAAGGGTTGTAACGGAGCTTGGGTTAAAGGGGTGGAAAAATGCTAAATTAAAGGGTTAGAATCGAGATTGACCTGACAAATTACCTAACTTTAGAAAAAGAATTGAACTAATAATCTGAATAATTACATCACATCAAAATACTAATAATACGAGCTTCTTCTTCAAGATTTTGAAATTAAACATATAAGCTCACTTAATTACAGAACTAATAATGAATATACTTCGATTTTTTAATTAATTAGTACTAGCACAGATTACATAAGAAAGAACTTTTATAATTGAAATAATATAATTGAGCAACTTATCAAATCAAGTCTCGATAGAATGGTAGTCAAAAGGAATGGTGATAACAAATACGAGTGGGGTTTTGGGTTAATATTAGTGGGTAAATCAATAAAAAGGGTTGTTAGGATCAAAGAGGTTCACTAGGGGTTAATTATGAAGGTAGGCTTTTAGTGGAGCGAGTGGGTTAAAACCTAGGTGCCTTTATCATCTCAGTATATCAAATCAAAAATATGGTCTTGACATGTATCGAGGCAAGTTCTAGAATAACAAATCAAAGTTGACACACTTATAATTAATAAAGTGAGCACGAAAAAGAATATATGCTCTATAAGGCTCAAAATCTCACAAAAAATATGGGCATTTGATATCAATCCTTGTAAATTTCAAACTTCAAGGTAATATTCAAATTCAGGTAGACAACCTAGAATTTTTTTTCTTGAAAAATAGACTTATCATGCTTGATTCTCTAGTATCTTAAAGTTTAAATCATCAATGCACAATTAAATATGACTTAACCTAAGACATATCAATAAGAACCATAAACCATAAGAAATTTTCATCTTAATTAGTAACATGAGAAAATTACTTAAAAACTAGATATAATTCAAGGATTTGAGAATAATGCAAAAAGTTAGGCAGAATTTAAGAATGATGTAAAAACTTAGGCACTTTTACCACCCACACTTAAGATGTACATTGCCATCAATGTACAAAGATAGATAAATAATCGTGTGATACTGAAATCAAAAGAAAAGGGGATAAGTGACACTTCCTAATTTTTTTCTGGGACCACTATTCACGGTCCGATTCGGAGGAGGAGGCGGTTGTGTTGTGGTGGATGCTAACAGTCACTGTGCTAGATGAAAAAAATTGGGAAACTCATGATGGATTAGCCAAGAATTATTAAGACACATTTAAAATAAACTAAATATGCATTTAAGGACAAGAAAACTAAAGGGAAAGAAAACAGAAAGTAAGATAAAATTAACATAAAAGATGAATGGACCGATGTGTCCTTATTGTTGGATGGTTCACGAGGTAGGTGTGATTCCTAAGGCTATGCTGAGCTAATGGTCGTGGTTCCGATGTGATTTTTTAGCAGCCTTTAGAACCTAAAATTAAGAAATTAAAATAAAATAAATTAAATTAAGAAGAAGAGAAGTAAAAATAAGGAAAATAAAGGAGAAGAGAAGAATAGAAGAAAAATTTAATGGTCTCAAAGACCCTTGGCTTGTCGAGCAGTTGAAGCAGCCAGCATGAACTTATGTTGATCGGTCTCCTTTGAGGAGACTACGGTTGGCTTTTTTCGCTTCTTTGACATGGATATGTGTAGGCTCAAGATTTTAGAGACTTGTTATGGAGAAGAGAGAAATTTGAGAAAAAAAAGGAAGAAGAAGATGGGGAGTAGGTGAGAAGGAAGGGAAGAGGGGTGGATTTAAATAAAGTTTCAAGTTTGGTACTTCCCCACGCCCGTATACCGTGGGCGTGTTGTTTCACACGGCCACCTCGCACGGCCGTGGGTCTACGCGTGTTGGTTCACCCACGCCCATTTTATAGATTGCCACGCTCGTTGGTGATAAGTCAGTGTCGTCCACAGCTGCATCACACGGTCGTGGCATTTTATTGGTGCCCATGTGGCGGTAGTTGGAGTTCGTGACTTGAAGATTTGATTCTCTCTGACTTGTTCCTCTTCTGCCGTTATTAGTACGGAGATTTTATACTTCCACATGGCCACGGCCGTGTGGTCTGGAAATCTGCACTTTTGGTTAATTTAAAACTAGGTGTTTAAGACGAAGAGAAGAAAAGAAACTAAAATGAAAACGAATATGTAAATAAATAGGGTTAGTGCTTGGGTTGCCTCCTGAGAAGCGCTCGTTTAAAGTCTTAAGCTAGACTTTCCTCGAATTTGAAAAAATCAGGGTGGTTTAAAAGTTTGAATATCTTCCCTCACGCTGTAAATTCTATTTTAATGATAAAGTTTAAGTCGAGAAGTGTTTACCTTAAAAGTACTGAATATGGGATTGCTTACCTCGACTGATCCATATGGGAAGATATTGCGTACATCAAGAGGTATTTCTTCGTTTATATTTAGGTCTAACGTGGTAATTCGTGGATCTTCCTTCTTTAACAGTACCTGATCTCCTATTTTGAAGTGGTTCGATGGTCCTATGATCTTTTTTGGGGGCTCCTTTGGTTTTACTTCATGCGGATCTGGTTCCTCTTTACAGTGTGTCTTCCATGCTTCTAATTCGTCGACCTTAAGACTTCATTCCTTATATAGTTCTTATTTATTTGCACGAGGTTTATAGTCTGACTCAGGTCTATGGCTTTGTGGTGGATCTTGTGGTGAAAGGTGAACAAATTGGTCATCAGCTGAATTTACTCTCTCACCTTCATCAATAGATGTCTTGGTCGAGTCAAGAGCTTATAGACTGATCGATTCGTAACCTACACGAAGAATGAGTTCTCCTGTGCCAACATCAATTTTAGTCCTGGCAGTTGCTAAAAAGGGTCTTCTTAAAATTAAAGGAATCAAATTATCCTCATCCATGTCTAAAACAACAAAATCTACTTGGAAAACTAATTTATCAATTTTTACGAGAACATCTTCTATAATACCCCTAAGAATTCTAACAGTCTTATCAGCTAATTGAATACTCATCCTAGTTTATTTGGGTTTCCCTAGACCTAGCTGCTTAAACATTTTATAAGGCATGACATTTATACTTGCCCCTAAACCAGCCAAAGCATTATCAATTGTTAGTCTACCAATTAAACATGGATTTGTAAAACTATCTGGATCTTTTACCTCCCGTGGTAGTCTATTTTGTAGAATTGCTGAGCACATTGCGTTAATTCCACATGTAGCTCCTCGTCTAACTTACGCTTGTTCGTCAAGAGTTGTTTTAAAAATTTCCTCGAATCTGGCTTCTGTGAAATAGCTTCAAGAAGTGGTAAGTTAATATGTAATTTCTTTAAAAGTTTAAGAAACTTACCGAACTGTTCCTCTATATCATCTCTCTTTATCGCTTCGGGATAAGGTATACGGGGTTGGTACTCTTTGATTATCGGGTTTGGCTTTTCTTATGTTACCCCGATTTTACCTTTTTCTACCTCATTTTCTTGTATTGAATTGGGTTCATCTAACCCTATACTATCATAGGCTGTGATGGCTTGGATTTGCTCATTTGGATTAATCTCAGTGTTGCTTGGTAGACGCCCTTGCAGTCGTTCGGAAATTAACTTTGTAAGTTGTCCAACTGACTTAGTAGTTTCCCCAACTGACTTAGTAAGTTCCCCAACTTGGTTCTTGATCCTCTCAATCAATGTTTGTTGGTTTTTAAGTGTTGTCTCAGTGTCTTGCAAACGGTTTTCTGTGGCTGCCATGAACTTTGTCAGCATCTTTTCAAGGTTCAGCTTTTTTTATTGTGGATATGGCTGATTTTGGAAATTTTAAGGAGGTTTTTGTCTTTGATTTCCTTGATTTCCTTGACCTCCCCATGAAAAATTTGGGTGGTTCCTCCAACCTAGATTATAAGTATGACTATAAGGGTTATTATTAGATTTGAAATTATTACCTATATTGTTCATCTGTTCACTTTCTGTGCCCGGTTGGTAGGGTGGGTGCTTAGGATTCGCCATGAGCCCACTTGCATTGCAATCGCATTCATGGATGTACCAAGAGCACAAACTATCAAGCTTTTATTCATCATCTCTACTGCTTTGATAGCATGGTTATCGTCGAGGTTGAAAACTCGACCGATTTTGTTGGTTTTTTCCTTGTAACCCGCCACCGATAGTTAGTTAGTGACATCTCTTCAATAAACTCATAGGTCGCCTCAAGAGTTACATTGTTCGTGGTTCCACCCAAATTGAATCAATTAGATGCCTCGTTGAGGGGTTTACACCATTATAGAAAGTTTAGACTTCGAGCCATAAGGGCAGACCATGGTGCGGACACCTTCTCAAGAGATCCTTGTATTTCTCCCATGCGTCGTATAATGTCTCTAAATCTATCTGCACAAAAGAAGAGATATCATTCCGTACTTTGGCTGTTTTGGCCGGTAGGAAATATTTTAATAAAAAAATTTTGGTCGTTTGATCCCATGTGGTGATTGACCCTCGTGGTAACCAGTTCAACCACTGTTTGGCTTTATTCCTTAATGAAAAGGGAAATAACCGAAGACGTATGGCATCATCAGAAATGTCATTTATTTTGAAGGTATCATAGAACTCTAAAAAATTAGCTACATGAGTATTTGGGTTTTCGTCCTGCAAACCATCAAATTGAACAATTTGTTGAATCATTTGTATAGTGTTAGGCTTTAATTCAAAATTATTAGTAGCTATAGCAGGCCTAACAATACTCGATTCTGCTCCTGTTAAATGAGGTTTAGCATAATCATACATAGTACGTGGAGCATTGTTTTCTGCCACATCTGGGGGTGGTGGGTTATTCTCATCCATCATTTCAGTAAGGTTGGATTCACCTTGTTGTTCTTCTTTTCTGTAATTTAGGGCTCGCCTAATTTCTCTGCGATTCCTGCGAGCGATAGGTTCAATATCACTGTCGTATACTAGTGGTCCCTTCAGGTTCCTTCAAGTATAAACTAGAGGTACCTGTGTTAGAAAAGAAAGAAAGAAAGAAAATTAGCAAGGTTAAAACTAAAATAAAAATAAATTGCAGAAAAATAAAAATAATGGCTAAAGTAATAAAAATTAAGTTTTCTTAATATTTTAGTTCCCCGGCAACGGCGCCAAAAACTTGATCGATGTTTTGTCAAGTTTTAAAATTTATAAAGAGAGAATGATCGAACCTAGAAACTAACTCTGACAACGACTTAAGGCAAGCGCACATATCGAACAGTAGTATAGCTTAGGCAAGACCGGATTGTCGAATCCAAAGGAACTAAAAGTACTAATACTAAGCTTCTTTCTATTATTTAGCCTAAATATTAAGTGATTGGTTGTTTAATCTAAAACTAATTGACTACTAAGCTAAGATTAAAAGAGAAAAAGAATGAATTGAAGAAATAACTTTAGGAAAACTCAGTTGACTAAGACGATACCCTTAGGAAGAATCCACCTAGACTTCACTTGTTATCTAGCATTGAACTAGATGATTTATTCACTTGACTTGATTTGTAGGATTCCCTAATTTATATTAAACCCTCTCTCGAGGTGAATAACATCTAACCTTAGGTTGATTAATTGAAATCTCTTTCTAATTAAAACCCTTAAAATTAAATTAACTCGATCTATGGACTCCCATATTAGGTTTCACCCTAATTCGACAAAATCAAGTTACCCTATCTCTAGGCGCGCAACTAACTCCACTTAATTATGCTAGATCTACTATTAGGCAGGGACTTTTGCTCCACCACCTAAGCACATCCAACTTGAATAAATATCCCGAAAATATTAACACAAGAATTAAGCTCACACAATTAAGAACAAATCAAATATTTATCATATAGTTCAAAAAAACAATAACAAGATCCGTCTTAGGTTTCATCCCCTTCAGGTATCTGAAGGGCTTAGTTCATAACAATAAAAGAAAACATCTCAAAAGAAAAGATAAAACAAAACATAAGAAATCCCTAAAAGTCCCTGAAGGAATTGAAGGAGAAATCTGCCATCTTGAGTAGAATTCTGGCTTCTTGAGATGGATCAACTGACTATCTTCGAGTGATTCCCACAAATCTGGCCTTTCTGGCTCTGCTCATTGGCCTAGCTAACTACCCCTTGAAGGTTATGCTTAGGGTGTTTATATAGACTCATGAAATGCTTTATTTGGCCCTTAAGTATCCTAATATGAGTGGAATTCCTACTAGGGTGTTTGAATAGGCTTTGGAATGTGTTTCTTTGCCTTTAAGTATCCAAATCTGAGTAAAACTCCTCTTGGCTGCGGTAGGGACACGGCCATGCCACACGCCCGTGTGAATCGACTTTAGGCCATGGTCGAGTCTGCTGAAGAGACACGGCTGTGTGTTTCGAGGTCTAGGCCGTGTTAGAATAAATTAGGGAGGCACGACTGTGTAGTCTTAGGCCCAGGCCGTGTCGATTTCTTCTTTGGCTCAATTTGGTTGGTTTTAGGCCTGTTTCTCATTCTTTTCATCCCTAGGTGCTTTCCTAAGTATAAAACCTGAAATGAAAGGATTAAGAGCACCTTTTTACACAATTCAGGGAATAAATCATCCAAAAGGATGCTAGAATTGGGATTAAATTATGTTACTTTTACGGTTTATCATTACTCATTCGTATATATGCATAAGCATAGTATATAGTAAGACTTTGCCTTTAGAGTCTACTGAGTTTGTTATAAAAGTATCGAACCCCTTAGGTAAAAGTGTTTTGGTTGACAAAGTATGCAAGAATTGTCCGTTAATGTTTCGAGATATTTGTTTCCCTGCTGATTTGATGCTTTTTCCATTTGATGAGTTTGATATCATTCTAGGTATGGACTAGTTGACATTACATGATGCTGTTGTGAATTGTAAAAGAAAGACTATTGATTTGAGAAGTCCGAATGATGAAATGGTTCGGGTTGAGTCTAATGATTTGAATGGATTACCTACTGTAACATTTGTATTGAAAGCTCGTAATTATGTGAAAAAGGGTTTCGAAGCTTATTTTTCTTATGTGATCGATTCGACAATGTCTGAAAAGAAAGTTGAATCAGTGCCAGTTGTTTGTGAGTTTTTTTATTTATTCCCTACAGAATTACCGGGATTGCCTCCGATGGGTGAAGTTTAATTTGGTATTGAATTGTTTCCTGGTACGACACCTATTTCAATAGCTCCGTATAGAATGGCATGAACATAGTTGAAAGAGTTAAAGTCAAAGCTATAAGAATTGACTGACAGAGGGTTCGCTAGATCAAGTTTCTCACCTTGGGGTGCTCTTGTTTTGTTTGTGAAAAAGAAAGATGGCACGATGAGGATGTGCATTGATTATCATCAGTTGAATAAAGTGACTATAAAGAAAAAATATCCATTGCCTAGGATTGACGATTTGTTTGATCAGTTAGAAGGAGCTACCATATTTTCTAAGATTGATCTAAGATCGGGATACTACCAGTTGAGAGTGAAAGATTCAGACGTTCTGAAAATTACTTTCAGAACGAGGTACGGGCATTATGAGTTTTTAGTTATGCCTTTTGGATTAACGAATACTCTTGTTGTTTTTATGGATTTGATGAACAGAATTTTCAAACCGTATCTAGATCAATTTTTTTTGTTGTATTCATTGACGATATTTTGATTTATTCACGGGATGAAATTGAGCATGCCGAGCATCTGAGAATTGTGTTGCAAACTCTGAGAGAAATGCAATTATATGCGAAATTCAATAAATGTGAATTCTGTTGCATGAAGTCAATTTTCTGGGACATGTAGTATCAGCTTCTGGAATACGAGTCGATCCGAACAAGATTTCTGCTACTCTAGATTGGAAACCTTCAAAGACTATGCCTGAAGTCCATAGCTTTTTGGGACTAGTTGGTTATTATCGTCGATTTCTAAAAGGTTTTTCGATGATTGCAACCCCGTTAACAAGATTGCTTCAGAAAAATGTGAGTTTTGAATGGTCGATAAATGTTAGAAAAGCTTTGATCAGTTGAAAGTTTTATTAACCGAAGCTCCGATTTTAGTACAGCCAAAATCGGGTAAAGAATTCATGATAAAAGTGATGCTTCGTTAAATGGTCTGGGATGTGTTCTGATGCAAGAAGGCAAAGTCATAGCTTATGCTTCGAGACAATTAAAGCCATATGAAAAGAACTATCCGACACATGATCTCGAGCTTGATGCGATTGTATTCGCATTAAAGATTTGGCGTCATTATTTGTTCGGTGAGAAATGCCATATATTTTTGGATCATAAAAGTTTGAAATATCTGATGACACGGAAAGATTTGAATCTGCATCAAAGAAGATGGTTAAAGCTGTTGAAAAACTATGAGCTTGTGATAGATTATCATACGGGTAAAGCTAATGTTGTTGCCGATGCACTAAGTTGAAAGTCATTGTTTGCTTTGTATGCTATGAATGCTCAATTTAGAATTGTCTGATGATAGTTTGGTGATAGCTGAATTGAAAGCAAAGCCGTTGTTTTTACAGTAGATTTGTGAAGCTCAGAAAGTTGATAATGAAATAATAGCAAAATGAGCTCAGTGTGATTCGAATTCTAATTCTAAATTTAGAGTTGTTGATGATTGCTTAAGATTTCGAGATCGTATCTGTGTTTTGAGAAATCCAGAGTTGATTCAGTTGATTTTGATTGAAGCACATAACAGTCGTTTATCTGTTCATCCGAGAAGCACAAAGATGTACCATGATTTGAAACAACACTATTGGTGGTCTAGTATGAAGCGAGACATTTCTGATTTTGTTTCGAAATGTTTAGTCTGTCTGAAAATTAAAGCTGAACATCAGTTTCCGTAGGGTTTGCTACAACCGATTTTAATTCCTGAATGGAAATGGGATAGAGTAACACTGGACTTTGTTGCGGGATTGCCTCTGACTTCGAGAAAGAAAGATGCGATTTGGGTCATAGTTCATCGATTAGCGAAATCTGTCCATTTTATTCCGGTACGATCTAATTATTAACTTGATAGATTAGCTGAGCTTTATATTTCTAAGATTGTGAAATTGCACGTGGTGCCACTATCAATTTATCAGATAGAGATCCGGGATTTACATCGAGATTTTGGAAGAAATTGCAAGAAGCTTTAGGCACGAAACTGCATTTCAGTATAGCTTTTCATCAGCAAACGGATGGTGAATCTGAGCAGATCATTTAGATTCTTGAGGATATGTTGAGATGTTTCATTCTTGAATTTGATGGTACGTGGGAACAGTACCTGCCATTGGTTAAATTTTGCTTATAATAATAGTTTTCAATCAAGCATTAAAATGGCACCATATGAAGCTTTGTATGGACATAAATATTGTACACCTCTGTATTAGACCAAGCTCAGTGAACATAAGCTACACGAGGTTGATCTGATAAAAGAAACTGAACAGAAAGTGAAAATAATTTATAATAATTTGAAAGCAGCATCTGTTCGTTAGAAATCTTATGCGGTTTTGAGAAGAAAAGACACTGAACAAAGTGTTTCTGAAAGTGTCCCCGTGGAAGAAAGTACTCCGATTTGGACGTAAAGGCAAGTTGAGTCCGAGATTCATCAGGCTATATGATTTTATTGAGCGCGTTGGACAAGTTGCATATAAATTGTTGTTGCCCTCTGAGCTTGAAAAGATACACGATGTATTCCATGTTTCAATGCTCCGTAGGTACTGTTCTGATCCGTCACATGTAATTGCTCCATTTGAAATTGAAATCCTATCTGATATGACATACGAGGAAGAATGAATCCATATCTTAGCTCCTGATTTGAAAAAGTTAAGAAATAAGAAAATTCCATTAGTTAAAGTGTTGTGGCATCAACACAGAATAGAAGAGGTTACGTGGGGAGCTTGAAGATTCAATGAAACAGCAATATCCGAATCTGTTTAATGGTAATATTTTCGAGGACGAAAATCCCTGAGGGGGAGAATTGTAATAGTCCCGTTTAGACCCTAGTCGGAAGAGTGGTTTTGGGACCACAAATCTGAGTCCGTATAATATTTTAATATTATTTTCTGTTCTCTTGATATTTGATTAAGTATGTGTAAAAGTTCCGTAAGGTAATTTGTCTGTTTGTATGCTTAATTTGACAAAAGGACTAAAACACATAAAGTTTAAAAGTGGCCTTCTAATTTATTAAGTGCCTAATGGAAATGGCTTTTAAATGTAAAGGCTTTATGTGGCAATTATGCCAATATTTAGATAATGGATGGATAAAGGTCTTAAATGCCCTTAATGTTTTCATGTATATATGTTAAGTATAAGGCTAATTTAGTAACTAAATTAATAATATGATGATAATAAAACAAAATGCTAAAATAATAAGCCATTTTATCCATCTTCTCTGAAAATCAAAAGAAGATAAGGGTTTAAAAAGTCTTCACATATTTGGCACTTGGAAGCTTGAATTAATGAATGTTTAGACTTTGTTTTTTGATGATTTTTATGTTTTTGAGATCGTCACTTAGTCTACTATCAAGCCCATGTTTTACTTTTGAGAATTGATAATGTTTTTGAAATGAGACTTTGATGAACTTATATGATTTGTGATTATTTATGGTGTTAAATGAAAGATATGTGTCTAATAAACAAGTTTTGTTCTTGAATTTTTTATGAATTTAGCTAATTGGGGCTAAATTAAGAAAGTGATAATTTGAGGGACTAAATTGTGAATTTGATGGAAAACATGGGCTTGTATAAGACATATGAGCATTTAGCTATGTATGTATCTATGATGATTTTGTATATTGATGTTTTGAGAAAAATAGACTAAATTGATAAAATGTGCAAATGTGAGGGCTAAATTGCAAATTTCCCTAAATGTGTGTTCACAGAATAAATTGAATGAATTAGTGAATAAATGGATTACATTTGAATATGTATAGATCAAGAGCCAAAGAAAACAAACTTAGATCGCGGGAAAGAGAAAGTAGTTGAATAACCGAGTTCGAACGAATATCTGAATCTGAGGTAAGTCAATATACAAATAAACATATTTACATTGAATTATGTAAGTTTATATGACTATTGATATTGATGAATACACATGAGATGATGTATACATGAATTCCGAGATAGAATCTATTTGTTATCAAAGTCCGAGGGGTCCCATTTGAGCTTAGGAATGGATAGGATTTCCTATGTCATGACATAAGTGTCTGTTAAGTGATATCATGTAAGTCCACGTCTGGGACGTTGGCATTGATTTATGATTTCATATAAGACCACGTCTGGGACGTTGGCATCGATATGACATTTACATGTAAGACCATGTCTGGGATATTGGCATCGTATTGACTCGTGTAAGACCCTGTCTGGGACAGTGGTATTGATATTTGAGTACATGTAAGACCTCGTCTAGGACATTGGCGTTGTACGACTATTCTAATCAATCTGAGTATCCTATTAGATTCTGAATGGTTCAACGAGCAAATCAAAGATATGAATGAATATGTGATCTGTAAATCTGTTTTAGGTACATTTGATATGTACACTAAGTGTGTATAAAAGGTAAGTATCTATATGAATTTACTATGATGAAATGTGTTATTGAATATTGGAATGTGAATGTGATACAAGAATGGAAACATGCTTGAATGAGCTAAGTTCATGTGTGATATGTGAATAGAAGTTGTGGCAAACTTTGTGTAATCAAATGTGCCAAAGGTCTTGTGATGAATTGCCTATGAGAACTATAAGTACCAATGTATTAATTTGGATATATGCATTTTATGTTATGCTTATTTTTATATGGCTTACAAAGCTTTTGAAAGCTTACTCTGTGTGTATTTTCTTTGTTTTATAGATCGTCAAAGCTACTGAAGGCTCGAGACCGTCGAGGATCGTCATCACACTACCTAAGCTCATTTTGGTACTTTGAAAATGTGTATATAGTTAATATGGCAAGTATAGGTTAGATATTTTGGGTATATGTTTTGAAGTGTAAATAGCCATGTGATGTGGCTATGTAAATGTTGATAATGTGCATGAAGGAATATGACATATGATGCAAGTTTGGTATGGTTTGATAACCAATGAAATGGTCAAACTATGGTGAGTATATGAATGCACTATGAGTATGCATGATTGATCAAGGAAGTGGATATATGAAGGTTAAAGGTAGATGAATCATGCTTAATTGCTTATGTGTTTAGTTGTATAAATTGGCATGATTGGAATTGTATTTGAGTGTAGAGAATTGATATGTTCTTGGTTGCCAAATGTGTATGAGTTGTATTGGTATTTTGCTTGTAGGTATGACCCTAGCGTGGTGGCATTATGGCCTTGCAAATGGCCGGTTTTGCCTACACGGCCTTGGCATACGGGCGTGCCTAGTGGCCGTGGGTGAAAGTCAGTAGCCAGCCTAAGTTACGTGCCTGGTAGCTGTTTGATTTAGTTAGTATATGTCCTAAGAGCACACGGCCAAGGTACACGAGTGTGCCTAGTGGCAGTGTGGAAAAGTCAGTATACATGCCCTGATTTGGCACGACCAAGACACATGGGTGTGTCTAGTGTCCGTGGGAGACACACGGCCTACCCACACGGGCGCCTGTCCTACATAATTTAGAAAAGTTTTGAATTTTTGAGAAATTTTGTAACTGTTCAACCTAGTCTCGGCCCTACTTTGAAGCATGATTAGGGTCTCGTTTACCTATTTCAGGGACACTTTTAATGTGATTGATGAATGATTGAATGCAATGTCAGTAAATGTTTTTGATCTATCCGGTAATACCTTTAACCCTAATCTGGGGACGGATACGGGTTAGGGGTGTTAGACAAGGCATAAGCGACAACTTTGCCTTCCTGCATCAAAACACAACCCAGGCCATTTAAAGATGCATCACTGAAAATTATGAATTCTTTACCCGACTCAGGCTGAACTAACTCTTGAGCTTCAGTCAATAAAGCTTTTAACTGCTCAAAACCTTTTTGGCATTTGTCTAACCACTAGAACTTAACATCTTTTTGAAGCAATCTTGTTATCGGAATTGGAATCATCAAAAAGCCTTTTACAAATCGTCTATAATATCCTGCTAGTCCTAGAAAACTATGGATTTCAGAAAAATTTCTAGGAGGCTTCCAATTTATAATCACAGATATCTTACTCGGATCAACCCGGATACCATTAGATGAAACAATAAGTCCCAGAAATCAAACCTCTCGTGGCCAAAAATCACATTTGCTAAACTTTGCAAACAACTATTTATCTCTCAAAGTTTGCAACATAATTCTCAAATGCTCGGCATGTTAAGATTCATCACGAGAGTAAATCAAGAAATTATCAATAAACACAACTACAAATCGGTTTAAATAATGCCTGAAAATTTGGTTCATCAAGTCCATAAAAATAGTAGGTTCATTCATTAGTCCGAAAGGCATAACCAAAAATTCATAATGTCCATGCCTTGTTCTAAATGCAGTTTTTGGCACATCGGAGTCTTTAACTCGCAACTGGTAATAACCCGATCTCAAATTGATTATTGAAAACACTGTTGCCATTTTTAACTGATCAAACAAATCGTCAATCCGCGATAGAGGATATTTGTTCTTTATAGTCGCTTCAGTCAACTGTCTATAGTCAATACACATTCTCATCATGCCATCTTTCTTTTTCACAAACAACACGGAAGCACCCCAAGGTGAAAAACTCGGTCTAGCAAAACCTTTATCTGTCAACTCTTGCAACTGAGCTTTCAATTTTATTAACTCTGTCAGGGCCATTCGGTACGAAGCTATCAACATCAGCCTTGTACCCGGTACTAATTTAATATCAAATTCAACTTCTCTTATAGGTGGTAAATTGGGTAACTCTTTGGGAAATACATCTGGATATTCACTCACAACTGGTACTGATTCAATCTTTGCTTCGGTCACTTTTGTATCAAGTACACAAGCAAAGTAAGCTTCACACCTCCTTCTCACAAGTCTCTTGATAAACCATAATATACACATATTTTAATCCCACATTTAGCATACTTTTGGATGATTTTTCCCTTTAATTATGGAAATATGTGCTTCTAATCCTTTGTTTTCATGTTTTATATTCAACAGAGCACCGGAGGAATAAAAGAACAAGAAAGCGATGAAAACAGAGAAAATGGGACAAAACAAAAAATCCACACGGCTGGGCCCAAGACCACACGATCGTGCCTCTTAGAAGAGCCAAACATGGCTTGGACCTCAAAATACACGGCCGTACCTTCTCAACAGGTTCGACCACGGGCTGAAATTGAACCACATGGGTATGTCCCTGCCGCAGAAAAGAAGAGTTTCATTCGGATTTGGATACTTAGAGGCAAAGAAAGACATTCCAAAAGCCTATATAAAGACCCTAGAGGCCAACCTTTAGGGGGGCTCAGCTAGGCCAAGGAGCTGAGCTAGAGGGGCGAGAATTGTGGGATTCACTCAAAGAAAGCCAGTTGATTCATCTCAAGAAGCTGAAATCATACTCAAGACGGAGGAACTCTCCTTCAATTCCTTCAAGGGTTTTAGGGTTTTCTTTATGTTTTGTTTTATATTTTCTTCTGAGATGTTTTCTTTTACTATTATGAAATAAACCTCTCAAATACCTGAGGGGGATGAAACCTAAGACAAATCTTGTTATTGTTATCTAAGTTGTATGATAAATACTTGATTTGTTATTAACTATGTGTTCTTAATTCTTGTTTTGGTATTTCCAAGATATTGATTCAAGCATTCATGCTCTTAGGTAGAGGAGGAATAGACCCTATTTAAGAGTAGATCTAGCATAGTTAAGCGGAGTTGATCGCAACCTAGAGATAGGATGATCCGGATTAGGGTCAAACCTAATATGGGAGTCCATAGATCGAGTTAATGCAATTCTAGAGGTTTTAATTAGAAAGAGATTTCAATTAATCAACCTATGGTTAGATGTTAGTAGCCTCGAGAGAGGTATTAATATAAATTAGGGAATCCTATGGATCAATTCAAGTGAATAAATAGTCTGGTTCAGAGTTAGATAACAAGTGAAGTCTAGGTGGATTCTTCCTCAAGTATTGTCTAAATCAATCAGTTTTCTCTCAAGTTTCTCCTCATTTTCTTCTCTTTGTCTTTGCATCTTTAGTTTAGTAGTTAGTTAATTTAAGATTAGATAAAAATTTCTTTAATTCTTAGGTTAAATAATAAAAAGAAAATTAGTATTAGTACTTTTGGTTCCTTTGGGTTCGACAATCCGATCTTGCCACTAAACTATACTACTGTTCGATAGGTGCGCTTGCCTCCATCGTTGTCTTAGTTAGCTTCCAGGTTTGATCATTATTTTTATAAATTTTTAAGACTCTGACACACGATCAAGTTTTTGGAGCCGTTGCCGGGGAACTGAAATATTAAGAATGCTCAACTTTTATTACTTTAGTCATATTTTTATTTTTTATTAAACTTTATTTTTACTTTTCTAAAATTTCTTTTTCTATTTCTCTTTTCCTAGCAAGTACCTCTAGTTAATGACTAGAAGGACCCTGACAGGACCACTACATTACGACAATGATATTGAAGGAACCATATGCAGAAATCATAGAGAAGTAAGGCAAGGCTTAAATTACGTACAAAAAGAGCAAAAGGACAAAACTAATACCATCGAAGGGATGGCTGAGAATAATCCGCTACCTCAGGAGGTGGCCGATCATCATGCTCCTCGAACTATGTATGATTATGCTAAACCTAATTTAACAAGAGCCGAATCAAGTATTGTTAGGCCTAATATAGCCACTAATAATTTTGAATTGAAACCTAACACTATACAAATGATTCAACAACTTGTTCAATTTGATGGTTTGCAGGACGAAGACCCAAATACTCATTTAGCAAATTTTTTAGAATTATATGATACCTTCAAAATAAATGGCATTTCTGATGATGCCATTCGTCTTCAGTTATTTCCCTTTTTATTAAGAAATAAATCCAAACAGTGGTTGCATTCTCTTCCACAAGGATCAATCACTACATGGGATCAAATGACTGAAAAATTTTTATTAAAATAGTTTTCACCGGCCAAAACGGCCAAATTAAGGAATGATATCTCTTCTTATACGATGCATGGGAGAGATACAAAGATTTATGGAGAAGGTGTCCACACCATGGTTTACCCTTGTGGCTACAAGTCCAAACTTTTTACAACGGTGTCAACCCTCAACCCAGCAGTCAATTGACTCAGCAGTCGGTGCAACCCTGAATAACAAAACTCCTAAAGCATTTTATGAATTCATAGAGGAGATGTCACTGAGTAACTATTAGTGGCAAGTTACAAGGACAAGGCCAACTAAAACAGTCAGAGTTTTCAACCTCGATACAGTCACCATGCTATCAAATCAGGTAGAGATGATGAATAAAAAGATTAATGGTTTGTGTGGTTTTTTGCAGGTACATCCGGTTATGCAATGTGACTCAAATCTAGAACGTGTGGCGAATCCTGAGTACCCACCCTACAATCATTGCATGAAAAGCGAATAGATAAACTATACGAGTAACAATTTCAGATCTCAAAATAACCCTTATAATAATACTTATAATCCAGGTTTGAGGAACCACCCTAGTTTCTCGTGGGGTGGTCAAGGAAATCAGAGACAACATCCCCCTACAAACTTCCAACAACAGCCTTACCCACAGGAAAAGAAGCCGAACCTTAAAGAGATGCTGATAAAATTCATAACGGTGTCAGAAACTCATTTCCAAAACACCGAAACAACACTTAAAAATCAACAAGCATCGATTAAAGGAATAGAGAACCAGTTAGGTAACTCGCTAAACTGATCTCCGAACGACCACAAGGTAGCTTTCCGAGTAACACTGAGACTAACCCAAAAGAGCAACTTCAAGCCATAACCGCTCAGAATAGTGAAGGGTTAGTAGAATCTGAATTTGAGCCAAACTAAGAACCTATGGTAAGTGAAGGTAAGGTTGAAGTAAGCCAAGAAAAGCCAAAACCGGTAATTAAAGAATACCAACCTCCTATACCTTATCCCAATGCGATGAAGAAAGACAATACATAGGAACAATTAGGTAAGTTTCTTAAATTCTTAAACAAATTACATATTAACCTACTATTTCTTGAAGCTCCTTCGCAGATGCCAGATTCAAGAAATTTTTAAAAGAGCTTTTAACAAACAAGAGAAAGATAGATGAGAAACCGCATGTGGAATTAAACGCAGTGTGCTCGGTAATGCTACAAAATAGACTCCACGAAAATTAAAAGACATAGGGAGTTTTATAATTCCATGTTTAATTGGTAGTTTATCTGTTGATAATGCTTTAGCTGATTTAGGGGCAAACATCAATGTTATGTCTTCCAAAATGTTTAAACAGTTAGGTCTAGGGAAACCAATCAAACTAGGATGAGCATTCAACTAGCTGATAAGACTATTCAAATTCCTAGGGGTATAATTGAAGATGTACTAGTTAAAGTGGATAAATTTATATTCTAGTAGACTTTGTTGTTTTTGATATGGATGAAGACAATAATATCCCTTTAATTCTAGGAAGACCCTTTTTAGCAATTGCCGGTCTAAAATTGATGTTAGTACAGGTGAGCTCATACTTCGTGCAGGTGACGAATCAATCAGTCTACAAGCTCTTGACTCAGCTAGGACATCGAGTGATAAAGGTGAGAGCGTAAATTTCGTTGATAATCAATCGGTTAAACTTTCTTTTCAGGAACCACCATAGAACTATACCATTGAACCAGATCCATAGCTCGTACCAACAAAGAAATCTCTCATGTGGAACGACGGCTTCAGATCAAGAACCTAGATGAGTGGGAGACACATTTCAAGGAGAAACTAGGAATACACAAAGTGAAATCGACGGAACCCCCAGAAGAACTTAAAGAAACATCAAATCAATTCAAAATAGGAGATCAATTACTATTAGATAAAACAGACCCCAAATCACCACATCAAACCTAAATTCAAACGAAGAAATCTCTTTTAAAGTAATCAATGTTTTCCCTTACAAAACAGTCAAGGTAAGTAATTCTACATTTGGTATTTTTAAAATAAACTCCAATCGACTCAAATTATATGATGATAGCATGAAAAAGGATTTTTCACTCCTTAAACCACCGTGAAGGTATGAATGAGAGGTAAGTCTAGCTTAAGACTTTAAACAAGCGCTTCACGGGAGGCAACCCAAGCACTAAACCCATTTATTTTTATTCTCTTTCTTTTAGCACTTAACTACAAGCTAACCAAGTTAATTAAGCGCAAAAGTCTGCACCACACACCTTACACACGGCCGTGGCCGTGGCCATATGGAAACTATGGACTTTAGTATTGGCATGGCAGAGATAGTACGAGAAAGGACAGAAAAATATCTTCAAGTCAAGGGCTCCAACCAAACACCACGTCCGTACGATGCGACCATGGCCAACACTATTGAACCAACACGGGCGTAGAAACCTAATTACCAGGCGTGGGAGAGACGATTGAACCACCGTACGGTCGTGCAATATGGCCGTGGGGCGCAACACGCCCATGAGACACAGGCGTGGGGATGTACCAGAGTTAAAAATTTCTATTTAAAACAACCATCTCCCCTTCTCACCCAGTCCCCAGTCACTCTTTACCCCCTTCCATTTTCACTTTCCTCCTCCTTCACTCTCTAAAGTCTTGATCTACGCTCCAAAAATGTCAAAAAAATGAAAGGATACTATCTCAGTCTCCCTGTGCGAGACCAATCTACATAAGTTCATGCCGACTGCTTCATCCACTCGACAAGCCAAGGGTCTTTTAGGCCATTTAGCTTTTATTTTTCTTTTCTCATCTCTTTTATTTTCCTTCTCTTTGACTTTCTTATGCTTAATTTAGTTTATTTCATTTTAGTTTCTTGGTTTTAGGTTCTAAAGGCTGCTAGGGAATCACACACCACGGCCTTAAAAATCACACCCACCTCGCGAACCATCTAACAATAAGGACCTTTCGGTCCATTAATCGGTTCTTTTAGTCTTATTTTACTTTTTACACTCTTTCTTTTTATTTTGATTTTCTTTAAATATATAATTAGTATATTTAAAATTATTCTTATTATTTACTGACTAAATCTTCACAAGATTCCCAATTTCTTCACCTAGCGCAGGAATTAGAAGTTCCCCCTCCAGCTTATCTTTCACCTCCGAATCAAGTTTCCACATTTCCAACTCAAGGAATCCATCCAAAAATTCAGGAAGTTTCACTTCTCCCCCTCTCTTTTAATCTTCTTAAAATATGATTACTATCTATCTTTGTACATTGAGGGCAATGCACATCTTAAGTGTGGGGGTGAAAATTATTTAGAAAAAGTGCCTAACTTTTTGCATTATTCTCAAAATCCCTAAATGATATCTTGTCTTAAGTAATTTTCTCATATCACTAATTAAAATGAAATTCTTGTTGATTGATGATTTTTATTGATATGTTTCAGATTAAGTCATTGATAATTGTGTAGTGATGATTTAAACTTTAGGAGACTAGAGAATCAAGCGTGATGAGTGTATTTTCAAAAATTAAAAAGTTGTTAGGTTGTCTACCTGAATCTAATTGTTATCTTGAAGTTTGAAATTTACAAGGTTGTCATCAAAAACCCATAATTTTTGTGAGATTTTGAGCCTTTTAGAGCATACATTCTTTTCGTGCTCACTTTATTGATTATGAGTGTGTCAACATTGATTTGTTATTCTAGAACTTGCTTCGATTATACATGTCAAGACCACACCTTTGAGTTGATATACTGAGATGATAAAGGCACTTAGGATTTAACCCACTTACTCCACTAAAAGCCTACCTTCTCAATTAACCCCTAGTGAACCCCATTGATCCTAACAACCTTTTTATTGACTCACCCACTAATATTAACTCAAAACCCATCTTGTATTTGCTATCACCATTCCTTTTGACTACCCTTCTATCGAGACTTGATTTGATCAGTTGCCTAAATACAATATTTCAGTAGTTGAAATTTCTTTTATGTATTTATTGATTTGTTCTTAAAAAAAATCAAAGTATATTCACTATTAATTTTGTGATTAATCGAGCCTATACGTTTAATTTCAACATCTTGAAGAAGAAGCTCGTATTATTAGGTTTCAATTAATGTAATTATGTAGGTTATTAGTCATCTTTTCTAGTTAGGTAATTGTCAATTCAATCTCGATTATAACCCTTCTAATCCAGCCTTCATCTACACCATTAACCTAAGCCCCGTTACAAGCCTTTTAAAGACCTTTTAATTTATGTATCATCTCATTTGACAATGGTGGAGATTTGATTTTCAGGCAAGCCTATGGGATTAACTTTTCATGTTTGACTTTTGAGTGCTTAATTTTTAACCCTTAAAAACCTTGTGTGATTTGAGTGAATCTTTAGTGAGGATGTCAACTTTTGTTGATTTTTAATTAAAGGTGATTATTTAGGTATGGGGAAACACCTATCTTTTTTGTATTACAAACTATGACTTTGATTGTTTGAATCTTCAAGACTCTTTTAGTTAAATTATACATGTATAAGTTATCTATGAATTATGATGAAACATTATTGATGAATATTATGAATAGAGGAAGTTCGTTTTAATTGTGAGTTGAGAATTTTGCTTGAGGACAAGTAAAAGCTTAAGTGTGGGGGTATTTGATAAACCATAATATACACATATTTTAATCCCACATTTAGCATACTTTGGAATGATTTTCCCCTTTAATTATGGAAATTGGTGCTCATAATCCTTTATTTTTCATGTTTTATACTCAGGAGAGCACCGGAGGATGAAAAGAAAAAGAAATGGGCCAAAAATAGAGAAAATGGGCCAAAACACGAAATCCACACGGCCTGGGTCCAAGACCACACGGCCGTGCCTCTTAAGAAGAGCCGAAGACGGCTTGGACCGCAAAATACACGGTCGTGCCTTCTTAACAGGTTTGACCACAGCCTGAAATTGAATCACACGAGCGTATGTCACGAGCGTGTCCCCGCCGCAAAAAAGAAGAGTTTCATTCGAATTAGGATATTTAGAGGCAAAGAAAGACATTTCAAAAGTCTATATAAAGACCCTAGAGGCCAACCTTTATGGGGTTCAGCTAGGCCAAAGAGCCAAGCTAGAGGGGCCAGAATTGTGGGATTCACTCAAAGAAAGCCAATTTATTCATCTCAAGAAGCCGAAATGATACATAAGACAGAGGAACTCTCCTTCAATTCCTTCATGGGTTTTAGGGTTTTCTTTATGTTTTGTTTTATATTTTCTTCTGAGATGTTTTATCTTACTATTATGAACTAAACCTCTCAAATACATGAGGGGATGAAACCTAAGACGAATCTTATTATTGTTATCTGAGCTGTATGATAAATACTTGATTTGTTCTTAACTATGTGTTCTTAATTCTTGTTTTTGTATTTCCAAGATATTGATTCAAGCATTCATGCTCTTAGTTAGAGGAGAATAGACCCGGTTTAAGAGTAGATCTAGCATAGTTAAGCAGAGTTGATCGCAACCTAGAGATAGGATGACGAAAATCTGTCGGATTAGGGTCAAACCTAATATGGAGTCCATAGATCGAGTTAATACAATTCTAGGGGTTTTAATTAGAAAGAGATTTCAATTAATCAACCTAGGGTTAGATGTTAGTAGCCTCGAGAGAAGTATTAATATAAATTAGGGAATCCTACGGATCAAGTCAAGTGAATAAATTGTCTGGTTCAGAGTTAGATAACAAGAGAAGTCTAGGTGGATTCTTCCTCGAGTATTGTCTAAATCAATTGATTTTCTCTCAAGTTTTTCCTCAATTTCTTCTCTTTGTCTTTGTATCTTTAGTTTAGTAGTTAGTTAATTTTAGATTAGATAAAAATTTCCTTAATTCTTAGTTTAAATAATAAAAAGAAAGTTAGTATTAGTACTTTTGGTTCCTTTGGGTTCGACAATCAGGTCTTGCTACAAACTATACTACTTTCGATAGGTTCGCTTGCCTCCATCATTGTCTTAGTTAGTTTCCAGGTTCGATCATTTTTTTTATAAATTTTAAGACACTAACACACAATCATCTCTGAGCTAACTTAGACAAGATCACAACTTGCAAACTATTCAGATCATCAGATTCAATTCTAATAGTCTCATTATTCTGATATTTTAGTTCAATTGTCTTTTGTTTACAAATTCACTACAGCACCATGCATCGTAAACAATTCATAACCAAAATCACATCAAATTCATCGAACGGTAACAACATCAAATTAGTCGAAAAATAGAAATCTCGATGCATTAATAGACAATTCTTGCAGACTTTGTCAACCAAAACACATTTGCCTCAAGGGTTCGATACTCTAATCACAAATTCAGTAGGCTCTATAGGAAAAGTCTTACTGGATACTAAATTCATGCATATATAAGAATAAGTTGATCCTAAATCTATTAATGCAATCACATTAGTATCATAGATAGTGAAAGTACCAGTAATCATGTCTGGTGATAATGCCTTATCCTATGCATTGATAGCAGAAGCTCGGGCAGATGCTCGTGCCTCAAACCTTACAGTAGAGTCTTTTTGAAACACCCCAAACCTGGCCCATGAGCCTTGACCGGATCTGGTATGTTCCCCGATGTAAACCATTTCAAATTCTTTTATTTACTTAGGAAAAACTTGTGTGTTTTGAAAGAAAGATTGTTTTGGGTTGGGCTTGAGTTGAAAACAAGTTTATTTCATTCTTAAAATCCTTTACTTTAGGTGACAAAACATTTAGCCTTTGTTTTAAAATAATTTTACTTAATCCTTTAGTAAATAAAAGTTTGTATGCTTAATAAATAAAAGCAAAGTAAAGTAGTTCTACTATGGCCTTATTACATCAAATAATTCCAAAAAAAAAAAATTCAAAGTACTTAATGAAATAAAAAAATCCAAATTAAATAAATTCCTTACTGTGCATGGCCACCTTTAAGCTCCTGCCGACCCGGTCCATTCTCGATCGTCACACGAAAAAGGTTCCCATAGCGGGGTGAGTCAAGCAGACTCAATGTGTACACAAACACTAAGTCTTAACAAATTCGGGCATAACAAATCATATTCATACATATCATAATTAACATTTAATGATGCATTCCGAACCCAAGCCTATATGCCATCCGCTACACATCACCCGTACCATCCACCGCACAAGTGGGGACTACTAAGTCAACCTCCATCCGCTACACACCATCAAAGGCGTCATTGCGGTCGTCGTGCTCATCGCCCTTATAAAATTCGTGGTCTTAGGTCACCACATTTAGATATCGTGGTCTTAGGTCACCACATTCAGATATCATGGTCTTAGGTCACCACATTTAATTATCGTGGTCTTAGGTCACCACATTCACTTCCCCTTTTCATATAACCCATATGCCCCATATCATACATATCATGCATTAACATGCCAAATTCTTATTTCACATTCTTATAATGTCATATGTGTGTCATAACAGATATTTAACATAATCCTAGTAGGAGTAGGAAATATACCTGAGTACTTTTGTACCATAGCATGGTATCTTAGCCATATTCACATTCTTATAAACATGCACATATTAATTATTGCCATAAATCTTATTAAAAAGTAGTGTGGGGTACCCACCTAATTCGCTTAATGCTTTCCTGAGAACCCGAAATCCGATCTAACACTTTAGATCTCAATTCCTACATTTGGTCAATCACTTTGATGTTTAGCAAAAGTCTATTAAGCTATGAGATTAAATCCCGAAGGATCTTGGTGACAAAAATCTTACCTTGTTGCCGATTTGTTTCTTAAACAAATCCCAAAACTTGTAGTGTTTCCTCTTTATAATCGGCTAACCACTAGATCCATTAGCTTGGTTAGTTTTCGGTTTGAACAGATAAGAAACAAGTCTAAATACTGAAATAGGCCCTTGGCCGAATGTACTTACCTTCCAAATCTTAAATCCCGAAACACCACTTGACTATGGAGATGTTGAAATCCCTATACACATATGTTAGATCCGATTCTAATCACTTAAACATGATCAATGGCTTTTGGCCGAATACATGACTTACCGTAAATCCTTGAAATCCCAAAGATCTTCCTCCTAGAAATCGACAATAGGCCAAAATCCCAAATCTCTCCTCTATTGAAGAAATCGACAGCAGCTATCTTAGTCACCACAGGGATATTCGGCTTTGAGGCTTAGAGAATAATCAGCTATGTGGCACTTTGTATAATCGGCTTCACTCAAAGATAAAAGAGAAGGATATGAGGCTTAGAAAGAATCGATACTAACTAAATTTTGGAAGAAGTTTCGGCTAGAACACAGTATTTGACTTGGCAAAAAGAGAAGAGAAAAGAGGAGTTGCCTTTGGGAAATTCAAGAGAGAAGAGGAATGAAACACAAGTGGCTTTTGCACAAGGGAAAAACAGCACCAATGGGAAAAGAGGTACTAAATTACGGCAATAACCAAGATGAAAAAGAAAGGTTTTGAAAGGGGAAATTTAGCACACACTAGTACCATATTTGTACCGAAAATTCAAGCTCCTAGAGTCCAACAATCGGCCACCACTTCCCCACTTATCAAATCCCAACTTAAACTACTATTTTATCTCTTAACAAATAAAATAATTAATCCAACACCTTATCTCCTATCTATCTATTAAACTAAAATAAATAAAATAAAATCTCATTTAATCTAAATAAAACCATAATTATCCTATAATAAAATAAATAAATAAAGCTACAATTATCCTACTCTTAGCTGAATATTAATAGGATAAAATAAGCTTAATCTTCATCCAAATAGAAGTCTAATTGCCGATAACCTTCCCTTTCACGCCTTGATGCATGCAAAATAAAATCCCACCCATCGCTGTCCACGAGGCTCGAACACGAGCCTTCATCTTCTGTAAGTTTAATAACGCCCAAGCCACTCGCCATGGCCTTTTTGTGACATAAACTCACCACAATTTCTTTTAAAGCCTCTTTTGCCAGGTGCCTTCTTAAAGAAAAAATAAAAGCTCCTTCATGCATCCTTCGCACTCGAACTGGGCCCTCTACCCATTGCTTGAGGCATCACTTGCCCAAGCCTTAAGTAGCGCCTAACGCCATTTTACCTGAGCCAACCCTTGTGTCATAAATCCTCACAATTTCCTTTAAAGCCTTTTTAGCCTACTTCCTTTTTGACGCAAATGTGCAAAATGAAAACCACCTATTTGCTGTCCCCAAGTTTCGAACATGAGACCTGCTGGAACCACCCCACGCTACCAGCCATTTTGCTGCTAGCTCCTTTGTGACATAAACTCCCTACAATTCCTTTTAAGAGCTCCTTCCTCAGCTCCCCCTTGTCTTAACGACAAAAGCAAAAATAAAACACTCCTATGCTACACTCAAGACTCGAACTCCAGACCTGCACTAGGCTTATGGCGTCATTTCGAGGCCCTTAAGTGGTGCCTTGCAGCCACTTTACCAATGCCTGTTTTATGCCAAACACGCCTAAGATTTTTCCCTTAAGACCTCCCTGGCCTTGCTCCCCTTTTAACGCCAAAAAGAAAAGCTCCCAAGTGCAATCTCTGCAGCTCAACCTCCTCCCTTGGCACTCCATGTGACGACCTTCCAAGCCCCAAGGTAGCGTCCTTGCCACCTTGCCAATTGGTTTCTTTGTGTCATGAATCCAACACAAATTTTCTTAAGGCTTCCTTAGCATAGCTTCCCTTTTAACTTAAAAACCAATAATTTTCCAAAGCTTTCTCTTCTATCATAGAATTCTAAAAACTCTTAAAACACCTCCAAACACCCTTAAAGCCTAGAACACTTGAGTTATGCTCCAAACGCATAACCCCTAATCTAGGATGTTACGTTCTACCTCATTAAAAATAATTTCGTCCTCGAAATTACTTACTATCGAATAATCGAACATCTTAACTCATCAGCTACGCTTACTGCTGCACTCTCGATCTTAATAGAGCCATCATACTTCCTAGGCACAATTTTTTTTAAGTTCACATTCGAGAACTCATTTCTAACATCGCGATTTAATCGATTAAAGAGTTTTATGCATTAGTACTTTGTTCCACTGTTGAACTGCGAACAATTTTATGAAAAGGAGTTTAATAGTGGTTCTTTCGATCAAACAAAGTCTCAGTTCAAGTTCACTATTCTAATTCAGAGATTCACATTCACATTCACATTCATCCATATCGAAAGAGACACATTCATTCACAACATTCACTTCACTACTTTGGGCATTCCTGATCATCCCCCTAGGGGTAATTTCGTCATTTTTTTATAAGTTATTTTGGTAATAAATCGGGGTTACTTTGAAAATAATCTTTATAAATCAAAAGTATTTTAAAATTTACAAAAACTCGTGGTTATCTTGAAAATTTGTTTTCCAAATCAGCGGTGTTGCGAAATTTCAAAATCGGGGTTATTTGGTAATTTTGGAAGTTAGGGGCATTTAGTAAATTCTCCAAATTCGGGTATCTTGATATTTGTAAAACAAAAGTTTTGGTATTTTGTAAAGTAAAAACATTTTAGCAAAAGTCGAGGGTATTTTGAAAATCTTAAAACTAAGGGTATTTTATTAATTTACAACACATGGGCATTTTAGTAATTTTCCCAAATCAAAGTACCTTGAATTTTTAGTAAAATAGAGTTTTTGGACACTTTTGCAAAATAGAGAAATTTTACTAAAATCGAGGGTAATATGGTAATTTTAGAAACCAAGGGCATTTTTGTAATTTCTGACGAGGTATTTTAGTAATTTTGGCAAACCAAAATTTTTTTCGAGAAATTTTCAAAATAGATTTTATTGCAAATCGAAGGGTTAATTTAAGGATTTAAAACTAAGGTTTTGATAAAAGTATGGCTAGTCCTTTTGGTTTTAATCATTGGTTTAGCCGATGATTAAGTCCTCTTAGTTAGGGTGAGCAGTTATTACGCACAAGTAGGATTCGAGTAAAGAGGAGGTGAGTCGCTAGGATTGCTTAAATACCAAGCTCTTCTTGAATCCACTCCTAGACATCGCACAATAGTTACCATACCCTAGCTCGCGACTTAATCATAGGTTTGTCTAATGGTCCTTAAGTCTTATGTACTTGTGTTTTTGAGTAGACTAGTCCTAGGGTTCAACAGATCCTAGTTCACTAATCTATGTTGCCATAAAATCCCATACATTTCACATATTCAAATCACTTCAGAAGTCAGAAGTACTTACCTGGTGGACTTCGGGTCGGATACTTAGTGGGCCATGGCAGAAAAACCTGCTTAATTCACAAAAAATTTTTTTGAGCTTAACTTTGAAAACGTTTTGGGCCTTAAACCCAAGGCCGAGAGTTTAAAATTGGGCTCTGATACCAAATTGAAACACCCCAAACCCAACCCACGAGCCTTGACCGTATCTGGTATGTTCGCCGGTGTAAACCGTTTCAAATTCTTTTGTTACTTAGGAAAAACTTGTGTGTTTTTAAAGAAAGATTGTTTTGGGTTGGGCTTGAGTTGAAAACAAGTTTATTTCATTATTAAAATCCTTTACTTTAGGTGACAAAATGTTTAGGCTTTGTTTTAAAATAATTTTACTTAATCCTTTAATAAATAAAAGTTTGTAAGCTCAATAAATAAAAGCAAAGTAAAGTAGTTCTACTATGGCCTTATTACATCAAATAATTCCCCCCAAAAAAAAAATAAATTCAAAGTACTTCATGAAATAAAAAAAAATCCAAATTAAATAAATTCCTTGTTGTGCATGGCCACCTTTAAGCTCCTGCAGACCCGGTCCATTACTGATCGTCACCTGAAAAAGGTTCCCACAACGGGGTGAGTCAAACAGACTCAATGTGTACACAAACACTAAGTCTTAACAAATTCAGGCATAACAAATCATATTCATACATATCATAATTCACATTTAATGATGCATTCCGAACCCAAGCCTATATGCCATCCGCTACACATCACCGTACAATCCTCGCACACCGTGGGGACTACTAAGTCAACCCTCCATCCGCTACACACCATCGAAGGCGATTCTTTGCAATGACGTGCTCATCGCCCTTATAAAATTCATGGTCTTAGGTCACCACATTTAGATATCGTGGTCTTAGGTCACCACATTCTTAGATATCGTGGTCTTAGGTCACCACATTCACTTCCCTTTTCATATAACCCATATGCCACATATCATACATATCATGCATTAACATGTCAAATTCTTATTTCACATTCTTATAATGTCATATGTGTGTCGTAACAGATATTTAACATAATCCTAGTAGGAGTAGGAAACATACCTAGGTACTTTTGTACCATAGCATGGTATCTTAGCCATATTCACATTCTTATAAACATGCACATATTAATTATTGCCATAAATCTTATTAAAAAGTAGTGTGGGGTACACACCTTATTCGCTTAATGCTTTCCTGAGAACCCGAAATCCGATCTAACACTTTAGATCTCAATTCCTACATTTGGTCAATCACTTTGATGTTTAGCAAAAGTCTATTCGGCTATGAGATTAAATCCCGAAGGATCTTGGTGACAAAAATCTTACCTTGTTGCCGATTTATTTTTTAAACAAATCCCGAAACTTGTAGTGTTTCCTCTTTATAATCGGCTAACCACTAGATCCATTAGCTTGGTTAGTTTCGGTTTGAACAGATAAGAAACAAGTCTAAATACTAAAATAGGCCCTTGACCGAATGTACTTACCTTCCAAATCTTAAATCTCGAAACACCACTTGACTATGGAGATGTTGAAATCCCTATACACATATGGTAGATCCAATTCTAATCACTTAAACATGATCAATGGCTTTTGGTCGAATACATGACTTACCGTAAATCCTTGAAATCCCGAAGATCTTCCTCCTAGAAATCGACAATAGGCCAAAATCTCTAATCTCTCCTCTATTGAAGAAATTGACAGCACCTATCTTTGTCACCACAGGGATATTCGGCTTTGAGGCTTAGAGAATAATCGGCTATGTGGCACTTTGTATAATCGGCTTCACTCAAAGATAAAAGAGAGGAATATTAGGCTTAGAAAGAATCGATACTAACTAAATTTTGGAAGAAGTTTCGGCTAGAACACAAAGTATTTCGGCTTGGCAAAAAGAAAAGAGAAAAGAGGAGTTGCACTGGGAAATTCGGCAGAGAGAAGAGGAATGAAACACAAGTGGCTTTTGCACAAGGGAAAAATGGCACCAATGGGAAAAGAGGTACTAAATTTCGGAAATAACCAAGACGAAAAAGAAAGGTTTTGAAAGGGGAAATTTAGCACACACTAGTACCATATTTATACCGAAAATTCAAGCTCCTAGAGTCCAACAATCGGCCACCACTTCCCCACTTATCAAATCCCAACTTAAACTCCTATTTTATCTCTTAACAAATAAAATAATTAATCCAACACCTTATCTCTTATCTATCTATTAAACTAAAATAAATAAAATAAAATCTCATTTAATCTAAATAAAACCATAATTATCCTAAAATAAAATAAATAAATAAAGCTACAATTATCCTACTCTAGCCGAATATTAATAGGATAAAATAAGCTTAATCTTCATCCAAATAGAAGTCTAATTGCCATATAACCTTCTCCTTCCCTGCCTTGATGCAAAAGCAAAATAAAATCCCACCTACTGCTGTCCACGAGGCTCGAACCTGAGCCCTCACTGCTGCAAGCTACAATAACGCCCCAAGCCACTCTGCCAAGGCCTTTTTTTTGTGACATAAACTCGCCACAATTTCTTTTAAAGCCTTTTTCGACAGGCGCCTTCTTAACACAAAAATAAAAGCTCCTTCCTGCGTCCTTCGTAGTTCGAACCTGGGCCCTCCACCCATTGCTTGAGGCGTCACTTGCCCAAGCCTTAAGTAGTGCCCTGCTGCCACTTTACCAGGCCAACCCTTGTGTCATAAATCCCTCACGAATTTCCTTTAAAGCCTTTTTAGCCTAGTTCCCTTTTTGACTCAAATGTGCAAAATGAAAACCACCCATTTGCTGCCCCCAAGTTTCAAACATGAGACCTGCTGGAACCACCCCACACTACCAGCCACTTTGCTGCTAGCTCCTTTGTGACATAAACTCCCTACAATTCCTTTTAAGAGCTCCTTCCTTAGCTCCCTCTTGTCTTAACGCCAAAAGCAAAAATAAAACACTCCCATGCTGCCCTCAAGACTCGAACTCTAGACCTGCACCAGGCTTATGGCGTCATTTCGAGGCCCTTAAGTGGCACCTTGCAGCCACTTTACCAAGGCCTGTTTTATGCCAAACACACCTAAGATTTTTCTCTTAAGACCTCTCTGGCCTTGTTCCCCTTTTAACGCCTAAAATAAAAGCTCCCAAGTCCAATCTCTGCAGATCGAACCTCCTCCCCTTGGCATTCCATGTGACGCACCTTCCAAGCCCTAAGGTTGCGTCCCTTGCCACCTTGCCAATTGGTTTCTTTGTGTCATGAATCCAACACAAATTTTCTTAAGGCTTCCTTAGCCTAGCTTCCCCTTTTTAACTTAAAAACCAATAATTTTCCAAAGCTTTCTCTTCCATCCTAGAATTCTAAAAACTCTTAAAACACCTCTAAACACCCTTAAAGCCTACTAACACTTGAGTTATGCTCCAAACGCATAACCCCTAATCTAGGATGTTACACTTTTTTTGCTCTCTGACTACCACTCACATTACTAGCATATCTGGATGGTTTTCCTCTAACTGCAATATTACTCGACCTCATACCCTAAGCGTTATCTTTTTCAGCTAACTCTAGGCAATCTCTGATAAAATGATCTAATCATACACATTTAAAAAAAGCCCGATCATTCAATCTACAATCACCAAAATGTCATTTTCCACACTGTCTACATTCAGGTCGATTTGGTTTCGTACTCTCAACACTAGCTGTCGAGATAGCCGGAGCTTTAAAGCTCGAATGTTGCCTTTCACGATCTCTATTTGAATGTCCCACTGATGCATTAGAACGATTAAATGAGTCTCAAAATTTCTTCGATGAAGATTGATACGGCTTACTCATTGATCTTTTTCTCGAGTCTTTAGCTTCAGAATATGCCTTTCTCTTTTCTTTACTAAGATCATTGACTCTACAAGCCCTCTCAACTAGAATGAAAAATTCTACAAATCATTTGCACATTGTTTCTTCAGTGGAAATATATTCCGGGCATACTTGCTTAACCATACAAATTCTCTTTCATACTCAGTGACAGTCATCCGACCTTGTTTTAACTCAAGAAAATTTTTATGCTTCTGATCAAGGATTCTTTCACTGATGTACTTCATTCAGAATTCGGATTGGAAAAACTCCCAAGTAACCCATTCTCTAGGAACCACAGATATCAACGTTTTCCACCAATGGTACGCATTATCTCTCAACAAAGATACAACACATTTGATACATTCATCAGGAGTATAAGACAATTCATCAAATACTCTGATTGTATTTTTGAGCAAGAACTCAGCTCTTTGTGCATCGTCATCAATAGTAGCCCGAAACTCTTCAGCCCAATGTTTTTAAATCTTATCTATTGGCGGCTTGGTCAATCGTATCGGATCTATAACTTGAGGAAAAATAGGAATTTGTTAAGGAACAGGTGGGGGTGGAGGTTGTTGAGTAGCCAAATTGTTTGAACAAACTCCGTAAACCACTCACTCATCATTTGAAAAAGGCTTGTTTAGCCTCTCCCTTATGGCTACTAAATACAAACCTAGAGTCAGATTGCGCTGCCCTATGAGCAGGAGTGGGCACGTTATTCTCTACACCATTAGCTACAGCTCTTTCGCGATCCATTACTATACGAAAACATAGTTTAAACTATCAGGAATCATCACACTATCGCAGAGTATATATATGGCATGTATATCTAGACTCTTACACATGCTACGCTAACCTATTTCCGTCACCGAAATAGTTATGAGGTATTACCTATCAAATCAAAACATACAACATACAATTCTCATCCAAGAATCCCTTAATACATAAATATCAATCGAACATAGTCACATTGTTCCTTATAAGCTCTACGAGACCATAATACATGCCTAGAAGAAGTACGAGACTAAACCGATAACATTTGAAAACATTAGGAAACATAGAAAATTTTCATGCATACAGGGATTACACATCTATGTGAACAGGCCATGTGCCTCACACGGCCATCAGACACGCTCGTGTCACAAGCTGTGTGGAAACAGGCCATACATACAGACTTGCATCACACGGCCGGAGACACGTCCGTATGCATTGGCCATGTGAAATCTGAATGGTATACTGACTTGGGTCACACGACCGGCCACACGCCCATGTGCTAGCCCGTGTGTCACACACGGCCATTAGACACACCCGTGTGTCTAAGCCGTGTAACTCACTGACTTGTTTAATTAAGTTACAGAAAACACACGGTCAAGTCACATACCCATGTGCTCAACCTTGTGGGGCGCAAGTAGGCTTGGTTTAAGCCACATTTCTCACCCTCTTCAAGCAAACGAAAACCACATCATTTCATACAATTTCAATACATTTATAGGCAATCAAAACATGCTATTTCATATACAAATCATGCCATTTAAAATCCATCCATTTCACTACTCAAATCATAATCCAAAACATACTAAAAAAATATGCCATTACCAACAATTTCACCTATTTCTCTATGCACTTTTCTCATCATCTTATCATCTATTTTAAACCTCAAATCATACCTATTAATCATCACAAGATCCATGTCAAGCATGCCAAAACATAAGGCAATTTATAAACATCATATTTCACTTACCAAACTCATAAAATAAGCCAACTCAAATGGCCAAATACACACCAACATTTACTTCATTTATGAGCCAAATCTCATGGCTAAAATCATATCTCAAAACAAATCATCATATCACTAGCCTATACATACCATATACCATATTTATGAAGACCAAAAGTACCAACAAGTTGATTGATAGTGTGACGATGTTCCTGATGATTCCCGAATCTAAGCTAGCTTCAATTATCTATAAAACAGAGAAAGAACACACAAGGTAAGCTTTAAAAGCTTAGTAAGCCATATAGAAATAAAATTACCACATGAATCAACATCAATTCCATCAATAAGCAAACTATGAGTAAGCACATAAAAGCTCACAAACCTTTCTCAATGTATACATATTCAATATCATAAGTGAATTCATCAAATACTTTCCTTTTCAATACTTGTATGAATCTCGTATGTACTTGAGTCACTTAACTCATTCACACATTCTTTCTCAACTTGACTTTGCCCATTGAACCTTTTGGAATTGTTAAGGATACTCAGAAATCACATATAGCTCGTACAATGCCATATCCGAGATATGGTCTTACATGTTATCATATATCGATGCCGATAGCCCAACTATGGTCTTACTTGAAATCAAATAACGATGCCAATGTCCCAGACATGGTATTACACGTAATCACATAATAATGCCAATGTCCCAGACATGGTCTTACACATAATCACATCTCGTTAATCCTAATGTCATGACATTCATATCCTATACTATTCCTAAGATTCGTATGGGACTTTCGGATATTGTAACCCTATCGATTCTTGTTTGTATTTGATCATTCAACATTCATAGAACTTCAATGACATTTAAACATATATAATTCAATTTAAAGGCATTTATTTTCATATGAACTCACCTTGTATTCGGGATAAACGGACTGGATCGACTATTCGATAACCTTTGATTTTCCACGATATAAATCTAATTTCTTTCATTCTTGATCTATATACATTCAAAATTAACTCATTTATTCATCAAATCATTCAATTCAGTTCACAAACACATATTTCGTCATTTTTACACTATAGCTCCTAAATTTCCACATTTTTATAATTTAGCCCCTATTTCACAAATACACAAAATTCATGAAATCTCATTAAACCCAAGCCTAGCCAAATTTCATATAGGTTCCTACCAACCCAACTCTTTCATTTATTTTACATTTCAACCCCTCAATTTACACTTTCACAATTAAACCCCTAACAAACATTTTTACTCAAAATCACTTAGCAAAACTTGTATAACTATCAACAAATATTCATTTTTCATCATAAAATATTCAAAAGCTCAAGTATTTATCAATGGCACTTCACAAAATCATTAACAACTTAAAAAATTAAGGCATGGGCTAGCTAGAACACAAAGAAATAATCTCAAAAACGTAAAAATCATTAAAAACTGAACCAAATTGGACTTACACTTACAACATGCAAGAGTCGAACCTTCCAAAGCTAGTTAATGGCTTTTCTTCTTTTATGAATTGGTGAAGAAGATGATAATTAGGAAGGAAATTTTGTTTGTTTTATTTAATATTTACTTATTTTGCATTTTACTATTTTAACCTTTATTAATACATCAAAAACATGCTTAATATATGTCCATACATGTCCATCCTCATTATACATGGTATAATTTCATAATAAGGACCTTTAATTTAATAAACCATAGTAATTAAACACATTTAACAAGTAAAATGGAACTTTTTCATTTTACACGATTTAGTTTTTTTTCAACTTGGGTAATTAAAAGATAAAATTAGCTTAAAAATTTTCACACATATCAAATAACATGCTATAAACACCAAAAATAATATTAAAATATTTTTTGACATCAGATTTGTGGTTCTGAAACCACTGTTCAAATTTAGCTAAACCCGAGCTATTACACTTATGGAACACGGCCAATTCACATGCCCATGTGCTAGGTCGTGTGCCAATTAGGGGGTATACTAACTTGTTCCACACGGTCGATCACACGCTTGTGTGTGAGACATTGTGCAGCATACTGACTTCACTTCAATTTCAACACTAGGGGACACACGGCCGTGCAACATGACCGTGTGTCACACACAGCTAAGACACATGCCCGTGTGGACAAAAATAGGCTATTTACCAAGCCAATTTGCCACCAAAATTTGCATATACCTACACAACCAAAATGGCACCAATTAAAAGCATAAATAAACAACCAATTTAGCCACAATTAAGCTAATTAATTCCATATCCGTACTAACATTCCAACATTGCTTATAACTTTAAATCTTACTTTATCAAAACATGCCAAATTACATATACCAAACAGGCAGTTAAACCTCACTTAACATACATCATTTTCACACCCATTCACAAATATGATTCCAATTCCACAAATCATCCATTTCACTCTCACAATACCTATTACCAACAATCATCACAACCAACTAAATATACATAAGACATAAGTATATATATTTGTACATGATTCAAACATACGAAATTTAGGCCATCACCCATGACTATATATATATACAAACTAATATATAAAATTTACAATGCCAATTCATTTGACCAACATAGTCACCAAACATAACCAAAATGACTCAAAGTCCCTATACATGCCATATGATCCAACCATAGGTTCAAAAGTACCAAAATGACAGTTGGATAGTGTGACGATGTCTCTAACAATCCCCGAACCGAGCTAGCTTTGGATTCACTATAAAACACGGAAGAATAAACAAAGTAAGCTATAAAGCTTAGTAAGTTCGTATGAAATATGTTCAACGAATCATAATACACAAATCATCAATTTGAACTATTTAACATATATTTCATGATAACAACAAACCTACCTCATGCTTAATCATATGCTTATATGCAAATTCATAACTTCTTCTATTTGAATCTCATACTTTACATGTACATACATGTACAAATTCATAACGAACTCATACCTTTTTGGCATACTGTCGAATACTTGATATTTCACACACTGAGTGCTAATACGTAACCGAAGCTATTATAATCTTGCACACTAAGTGCCATATATAACCGAAGATCCAAATCGCACACTAAGTGCCATATATAGCCGAAGCTATTCCGAATCGCACACTAAGTGCCATATATATCCGAATCATCGTCAAACATGATTATAATCTCTTATACACAATTTATGCAATATAAAAGCATTTAAAGTATATTTGTAACAATGTTTACTACATACGAACTTACCTCAGACGTAAAAATGATAATGCGGATAAACTAATCTGACACATTATTCTTCCCTAGATCTAGGCCCGACTTCCATTTTTCTTGATCTAAATATATTCAAAATTAAATTATTTTATCAACTATTTATTCAATTCAATCCAAAATATACATTAGGGCAATTTTAGACATTTACCCCTAAACTTTCATAGTTTTTACAAATTAGTCCTTATTGCACAAAATTACAAAATTATGAAATTGAAGACTAACCCATGCTAGCCGAATTACCATTATGCCCCTAGCAGCCTATATTTTTCATTTATTTCACATTTTAACCACAAAGTTTCAACATTTCTCAATTTAATCCCTATTTTACATTTTCACTAAAATCACTTAATAAAACTTGTAATATTCATTAAAAATATTCATAATCTATCATCAAACATCAAAAATCATACATATTCATCAATGGCATCATTCAAAATCTTTAACAGTTTTGTAAATTAGTCCCTAGGCTAGCTAGTACTAGCTTCAACGATCTCAAAAACGTAGAAATCAATAAAAATGGGACAAAATTTACTCACCAATTGATTTAGGAGGCTTGGCCGGACTTTCAACCCTATATATGGATTTTATTTCTTTAATTTTTGGTGGAAAGATGGTGTAAAGAAGATGATAGAAATTTTTAGTTTATTATTACTAACCTTTAATTATTAAATACCAAATTTAACCTTTTAACTAAATAACAAAAGTCACTTAAAAGATGTCCATAAATGTCCACTTAAATAAACAATGGTCTATTTACCACATAAGGACCTTAACTTTGAGGTTCTATAGCTATTTGACACCTTTAGTTAATAGAACTCCATTTCTACACTTTATGCGATTTAGTCATTTTCCTCAAATTAACCAATCAAACGATAAAATTTCTTAACGAAATTTTCACACAAACATATTATCATGTTGTAAAAACATAGAATAATATTAAAAGTAATTTTTAAACCTCAAATTTCTGGTTTTGAAACCACTATTTTAATTTAACTAAAAACGGGTTATTACAGGCCTAGGGTTTGTTTCACGTTCTTCATTTCCCAAATAGTTGATATGTTGAGTAACCTTAAAAAACAATTAAGAGATCATACATCCACTCGCTAATCCCCCATAGAAGGATTAGCTACTCATGGCTTTCACAAACAACATGCAGTAGATGGAAGAATTAATCATAGGGAATGTATTAAAATAGAGAGTTTAAGAAAAGGCTGATTGATATTGATAATAAATGCGAATCCATAATATTTGATCTCTTTTATAAATCAAAACTCTTGAAAGAAAAAAAGAAAATATAAAATAAAACTATGAAAACCTAAAGAAAGCAAGAAAACGAAACTTAAACCTAAAGAGAGAATCTAAGCTAATGGGATTACCCCTATAATGTGTGCCAAATTAGCCTATTTATAGCCTTCAGGTAGCTATCATCCTTAACCATATGTTAGTTGACGTTCTTGAGCTTTAAGTTAGATTGTGCAGATCAAAATGCCCTTGCTTTATGTTGTATTCTTGTCACATAGTCAATGTCGTGATACACCAGGACCTGTGTCGCGACATAGCAACTAGTTTTCTCCTCTACAGCCACCCTCAGCCTGTGGCGCGACATTGAAGGCAATTTCTTACTTTCATTATTCCATTCTCTATGTTACAATATCGGATCTCCTATGTTGTGACATAGCATCCAATATTGCTCTAAAATGCCTTCTAATGGTCTCTTGTACAGTCATAAAGTATGTTAGCTCTCCTTTAGGCCTCATTCCGCTTAAGGTTGATAAAAGACTTAATGTCTGCATTTTATTAAATGTAAGTAAAACCAAAGAAACTTAAACATAATAAAAATGCTTGTATTCAAGCTCCTTAAATGTGAAAACTAGTTTAATTTGCTAAACCAAATTACGACAGATCAAACTCCCCTACACTTAAGTCATTGTTTATCCTCAAGCAATCATAAACAAGGATGAAAAATAAAATGAAGACCCTTGAGTAAGTATGGCATATGTATTGATTTCGGAGCATATGACTTTGGCCTTTAATGTTTACTAACAATTTCAACATGATAAGTAGTTAGTTGACTTACCACTTTGGATCACAAATATTTAAGTTTAGTATATTACAAAATATACAAGTTTTAAGGTTCTCATGTAAGGGAGTCCATTAACAAATCATACAAGTAATTTGATTATCTGAGCAGAATACAAATAGTCGTTTATATGAATGTTTAGTATGATTTCCATTCATGTATAAGAATACTTAGGTCACATAGGGCTTTTCGGCTTGCAACATTTTAAGGCTTAGGATAGGTATGGAATTCAAAAATAGTAAGCATCAAAAGGTTACAAACACAAAAATAGTTTGGCACATTGTATTGATCCATATTCTTTGCCCCTTAGTGACCCTTACCTACTCACGGCCGTATTTCTCCTTCTCTCATCATCCTTATCTCTCCGTCGATAGGAAGTCATAGCATGACATAGTAACTATAGCTAGCCTTACGAGTTTTTGTGCACTAATGAATGATTTTTTCTTTCTTTTGTGAATTTGTGACTTTTCTCTTTTTCAAGACACCTCACTCATGAATGTTTTTTCACTAGTTTAAAACTTTTTCTACTCGTACCAGTTCTCTTTTTGGATTTTTTTTTGTTTCACACATTAGGCTAACCTATAGGTCCTATATCAAACCTATCTTTTCTATTAAACTCTAATTTTACAAACTCTACCATGATGTATCTACTTAACCCTCAATACATATGTCCAGACATCTATAATCATGCAGTACAGGACCAAAGAAAAAGGGCATATACAAATTAGCATTTTCAGGCTTGGGGTTTGTAATGCAGTTCATTAAGAAATATCAAAAGGTTCAAAATTGGTACTAAAGGTAAAGTATTAATAGGATAGCTTTTTGGCTTTAGATGTGTTCCAAACAATGCCTTAGGTCAATCCTAAATATCTCATCATGCACAAATCTAATCAACCAAACAAACACAAATTCAACCATTTATCATTCATACTAGCATACTCATTTCCTTGTATTTTCTATATCACTTGGTACAAAGGATGGCTTAATACCTATTTACAGTGTAACATATAGAACTTTAGTAGTCCAATAATCAAAAAATTAAAATCACCTATCATCATGCCAAATTTATTCACAAACACAAGCAACCTATGTAGATGCTCCTAACAAATCACTTGTATTCCTACAAGCTCAAGCACACCAAAAGACAGAAAAATTTAAAATTTAAAAACAACCTATGTTACCTCTCACACTTTAATTGACATATTTTCCTCAATGTGTATCCCATCAAAAGATCACCAAAGAAGTTACCCGAGTGATCGTGATTACTCCAACTTCTATTGATGGGTGTTTCCTCCCTTGCTCGTATAAAGTTTGAATTTTGTTTGTGTCTCCTTTGTGTTGGATTCATACATAGCAAACTTAAACAAACTACAACATACTAAAATTTTCTTATTAATCCTACTCCAACAATGACTAAATTAAAATTATCCAAAAAATTATTACAAGTCTTTATAAAATTAAAAATAGTTCATCATCATCATCCTCATCCCCATCATCCTCCTCTTTTTCTCCTTCATTTTCACTTTCTGAAGGTTCTTCTTCTTGTTCCATATTCATTGGACTGAACATATCGATGTATAATTGGGGACTCAGATGTTATTTTGCCTATAAAACTCTTAAAAAATTGGTCCTAATTCTTGCATCCACTGAATCATCAATCTAACTTTGGATGACTATTCTCACCAATGTCTTGTTGAGCTCATGCCAACCTTCTTGACAAAGTGGGTGTAACCATCATTTCTTGCTATCGTTTGTTCTAGTCCTTTATCTTTTTGTCCAGCAGCTAGATGTATTATTGGAACAGGGTGTACTCGATAATGCTTTACGATGGTTTCAAAGATTGCTCAGTGGATGTCATATGTACATTTGCCTTTTTGCATAAAGTCGTCACTAGATAGGGAAAGAATACTCCCACCATCTGGCTACTAATGCATGTTCCCATGTTCTAATGGATCCATTTGCCAACGTATACCTACTTTTTCTGTAAAATAGCATAGAGTAAAACTGCTCTAAAGGTATTAACATTAGAAACATTTAAAGCAGACCATTCATTTGCAAACAAATTGAATCCACATCTTACCTTCAGAAACATAATATTTTTATGAAAAGATACTAGGATATTGGTACCTACGTGATACCTCCATTCACCCCTTCCTTTAGTTAAAAAGATTATAATATTATCCATTTCTATGTCTTTAAAATATTCTAAGTCAGTTTCATCAATGAAATCATTCTCATAGTATGGGACATTATAAAAGTCACAAATTATTTTAGGAGGTACTTGCACATCTTTCCTCGTACAAATATTGTATCCTATATATGACCTTCAGTATTTCTAGACTCGTGGTCCTGTAGAGATGCGTAGAGCTCTTGGACAAGAGGGACCACGACATTATCCTTTGGGATCGTCCAAAAATGTTCTCATCAATGATATCTAACAAAAGGCCATATTTCTTTACACAAAATCATCAATGGATCAAATCCCCTCTCTTAAATGAATGTTTTTTATTGAAGTTCATTAAAATATTTTTCAACATTCTAATTTAAGAATATAGAGGGAGTTTGAACCATCGATGGCTCCATTTCCATGGTCCACCTAACTTTCTTAGAAGGCATCATATTTCAATCGTAAGGAAATAATTTAATGGAATAGTAGAAAGTTTGAGTTTAGGAACCCTTAACCTTAAATATATAGTCAAAGTTTATTTGAATTCCTTACCTTCCTGTGATATTCTCATTCTTTGTTGCATTGAATATGATTGAGGAGTTTGTGAAGAGGTAATAGTATTTTGAGAAATTGAGGCTTTAGAATTTAAGAGGTTTTGAAAGATTCGAGAGAGCTGGATGGATTAAGGATTAGGAGATGTTTTAATTAGAAGTAAATAGGGTTTTAGGTTATAAAATAGAGTTTTAAAGGGTTAAAAATTAGGTTAAATCAAGGGTTAGTCGTCGGATTGCGTGAATAGATCGGGTCAACCCTGCAAAAATTTTTAGAGATGTTGTGACACAGAGGTTCCATGCCATGACACAAGGGTTCTGTGTCGTGACACATCTGTCTGTTTGGACATCCTCAAGGTTTATCTACTACATCTTAACTTGCTGCTGTGATGTCACGACACCTACTCTATTTCAGCCCAAAACATTATCTTAAGGATGCTTCGATCTAAGGAAAATGCTACATCAAATAAAAGTTAAAATCTAAACTATGTGTTTAGTTAAGTATACAATAATTTAAAAATATCATGCAACAATTCACAAATTTTCAGTTATATTGTCAGATTTATCCAACAGTATTGTCAATTCACCCATGAAAGATCTCTTTATTCTATCAGTATTGGTCCACCGTCTGTCGTGCCATTCTAATGTTACCCATTTGTCCCTTTCCTTGAACCTGTTTATTCTTTCTACATGCATAAAAGTTAGCGAGTCCTTTGACTCAAGGACATTAGGAATAAATATCTTTTTACATTGCTTTCCTATCTTCCTCTCACCTTCCTCTCTCAATTTATGGACACATTTAAATGATTCAGCCTCACCATTAATTTTCATAGTTAATTCATTTTTCTCTAAATCAATGGTGGATCTAGAGCTGGCTAGAAAGGGTCTCCCTAATAAGATTTGTATTTCATGATCTTCTTCAAAATCAAACATTACAAAATCTATAGGAATAATAAAACTTCTCACTTTGACTAGAACATCTTCTAGCACTCCTTTTGGATGTACCAATGATCTGACGACCAATTGTAATGTTATTTAAGTTGTTTTAAGATTCCCTAACCCAAGTTTTTCAAAAATTGATAAGGGAATTAAATTGATACTAGCTCCTAAATCGCATAGAGCTCTATTAAGTGAATGCTCCCAATTTCTATGGGAATAGTAAAACTTCACGGGTTTTTCAACTTCTCGAGAGTTATCTTAAGGTTCATTAGTGTTATCCATAGTTACCTCTGGGGTAGGTATTTTTGGGCTACTCAGTACTTTGCCCAATCGGAGTGCTATAGCTTTCACTTGCTTTTTACCATCCCTCCATGAATTATCCTCTATATTGCTAGGGATACCTATACAAATTTGTCTTTTGATGTCACCTATCATGCTCGTCAATTAGCTCATTTGATATTTGAGCTTAGTCAATGTTCTTGTTGAGTTAGTGCACTTATATTGCATTTGTTGGACGTTTGTTCTCATTAACTGCATCTCTCCTCAATTCTTTCCAAACGTTGACCACATGCAGTATGGTCACTTGGGTTGGTTCTATCCTGAGGTTTTTGCAAGTAAGGAGGTTGGTAATTAGTATTTTTAACTTGATTTGAATTGATACCTCCTCCTTCGTTTCCTCCCTATCTCAAATTTGAATGATCTCTCCAGTCAGGATTGTATGTATTTGAAAAAGTGTTTCCACCCCTATTATCGATCTAATTTATATCCTCAGTAGGATTATTGATATAATGGAAGAGTGGCTTTTCTCCTCCATGCATAGGTAGTGTAGAAGAATATTTGATACGGTTGAGACTATCCACTATTTGATGATACTTATCATTCTCTTAAATAGCTTTAACTGTAGCAGATTTTTGGCCATATGTGAATCATTTAGTAGGCCACTGATAGGAGTTTAATTCTATATTTTCAATAATTTCGTGTGTGTCCTCGTACATCCTATTCATAAAGGCTCCTCCTATTGCTCCATCTAATCTAGATCGTGCGTTTGCATCCAAGCCTTTATAAAATACATGCAATCATATCCACTCAGGAAATCTATGGTGCGGGCATTTTTAATCAACATCTTGAATAGTTTCCACACCTTATAAAAACTTTCTGTAACACCCCTAACCCGTCTCCGCCACCGTGTTGCAACATTTAACATCATAACTTAGAAGTAATTTGGGGCTAATTTGAAACAAAAAAGAAGTTTTAAGAAAAAGATGCAAAAATTGGAAACTAGGGGTCACACAACCGTGTTGCAAGCCATGTGCTCGGCCATATAGCTCACTGACTTGAAATAAAAAACATTGCAAATGACACACAGCTATGTCGCCAGGCCGTATGTGTGACACGATCGAGTAATAGCCCGTGTCCTAGGCCGTGTGAACCTAAAAACTTACCTAAAATGAAGCCATTTCAAGTCCAATTCATACCTAGCCATTCAAACGATTTGGGCACACATTCAAGGGATTGAAACATCATTCAAACACACATAAACATGCTATTCCAATCATCCTAAATCACCTAACCAATATGCCATTCAAAGACACCACAATTGTATCAAACATGATGAATCAAACCAAATCAATTTGATCATATCTCAAACCCACAATCTAGTTCACTTAACTACCAAACATGACCATTTTCAAGCCATCAAAACATACCCAAAAGAATCATAATTACAAGCCCTTAAAAGTGACTAATATGACATAACTTGATAAGGCATTAAAGTGCACCAAACCAATATAACCTCAAAAGCATAAACATACCAAAACATACATTACAAGGATCCTATACATGCCATTATTAACCATGGCCAAAATACACAAAATCTACCGACATGATTGTTGGATAGTGTGATAGGTCTCCAACAAGCTTCCGATGAGCTTCCAACGATCGAGCTCCTAATTATCTATAAAACAAAGGAAAGTAACTACGTAAGTAACAAATGTTTAGTAAGCTCATATAAACTTAAACGTAACTTACCACTTCATTAATATAATTCATAGATTAAACATAAACCATTACCAATGCCATAAACTTAGTATAAGCCTACATAACATCATCAAACTAAGAAGTTAGTATACTTGTTTATGATACAAATGAATTCAATCATAAGATAAGTAGATATCCATATGTAAATACATCATTTAGCTCATAAATCTTTTCTTAAGATCATGATTTATTCCATTTTAATATTTACCATTTCATTTGTAATACCCCAAACCCGGCCTAGACGTTACAACCGGATCTAACGTGTTACACCAAAGTGTTGTTTGAAAACCGGGCATGTCGATGATAGTTCATTACTGAATTTTAAATCTTTTTAAAATGTTGGGGGTTGTAAAACCAAAACTGGATATTCATTTGCTAGTCATATCATTTATTAGTCAGGATTAAATTTTTCTGAAGCTTTCTAAAAGTAAACTTTAAAATTTGAAATCGGTTATTATTTTGAAAACCCATGTTTCCTAGTCTAACAGGTCAACATAAAAAGTTAACACCAAATAAAAGTTAAAACCTCGAATGGCCTTATTACATAAATATCTCCTAAAATAAATAACTTAAAGAAATATATGTGTAAATGAAACATTTGCAAACGTGTGGCCACCTCCGAGTCCCTCGCAGCTCCAAATCCTCTAAGGCTAGATATTACCTATATAGTTAAAAGAAAAGGGTGAGTTACAGAACTTAGTGTGTAATCCCTTATTACAGTGATAGTCTGGGCCCAAGCCCTATCCAGTAATAAATTAGTCTAGGCTTTAGCCCTATGCAGTAACAGAGTGGGTTTAAGCCCAAAATCATAACAATGCAAAACAGAGATGCAACACAACCCAGTCCAACCAACACACCACACGTACCAACCAACACATCGTGTGGGGACCAAGTCATCCCACCCAGCCAGTACACACCAATATCACAGCATAGCTGCTAATAATAACGCAGCAAAGCTGGTAATAACAGTTAACGTGGCCAAACCACTAAAATCAGAATACATGGCGAAGCCACTAAAATGATAAAAACGTGGCAGGGACACTAGTACAGTACTTCCTCCCAATTCAAAAACCCAACCCCAATGCATAATGTCGTGTCGTAAATATTTCGTGTATGCAGTCTGTCACAATCATAATCAGTCATATAAATATCATACATACTAACACAAGGGGTATAATGGTCATTTTGTCGATTAGGGGTAAAATGATAGTTTCACCCATCGGGGGTATTTTAGTAATTTTACCCGTCGAGGGTATTTCGATAATTTTACTCGTCGAGGGTATTTCGTTAATTTTACCCATCGAGGGTATTTTGATAATTTTACCCATCGAGGGTATTTCAGTAATCTTAGTTCTATAACAGCCTTTTCGAAGGCCTACAGTCACCTCGAGTACACAGATACCTTTTTTGGTCGAAACGGTGCAATTGGGACCAAAGCCTAATTTTTGACCCAAGCGAGCCTACACGCTCATGTGGCCCAATCAGCCCAATTTTAGTCGCGACTATGCAAACTTCGCAGCCAAATCCATTATCTGACACTTACCATAGATTTTGTCCTTATGGGCCCAAGAGCCTATTGGGCCCACATGGCCCACATGGCCCATTTTAGCCTAACAAGGCCCATTACGACCTAAGCCCACGAGAATGTTCGTGGTAGCCTCAACGATCTATCGCCAGCAACTGTGGCTCGGTTTATCTCTACGAGCACTCGCATGCTCTAGAGCCTTCAAATGCTGAAGTTTCAGCTTATCATTTTTTGACTTTAGCCGATTCATAGTTCATCAGGGGTGTGAATACACACCTTCATTCATCATATTAAGAACAAAAATTGGGTGTACGATTACACACCGGTATGGGTTGTGGTTTGAAGCACTTCCAAGGCACCTACGATAACAACCGCCCCATTAGTTAGTCATAAACTTTGTTAATCCATAATATTGAGATATTTTAATCAAACTAACTTCACTTACCACAAAACAACGATCTCCTACAGTGTAACAGTGATCACCTACTCTTTGGCTAAGGAAAACAAGTCCCTAGCAACATTCGACGAGAAAAAAAGTGTTAGCAAAAATCAAATAAGGAGAAAGAGCCAACCTACATTCAGCTATAGACACCACTTACCAAAAATTTGAAGAGCCTTGGAAATGGTTAGAAACAAAGAGAAGAGGATACTTAGACCCTAATAGATTTGGCTGATTCAAGGAAGAAACAAAAAAGAAAGTGCAAGGCTATCTTGCAAAGAAAAGAAAAGACTTACGAGAGGCAAATCAGAGCTGTGTTTGACCAAAGAGGAAACTGAAAGAAGAAAGAATAATTCAACAGAAGGTAGGTAGCAACAAAGAAATATTAGATGAAAAGAGGAAAGAACTATAAACCCAAAATGGTAAAAGGTTGTACGAGATTCTAGAAAAAGAATGAAACCCAAAATGCAACAAAAGAAACTTAAAATGCCAAACAGAAGTTTGGGTTCTTCAACCACTCTAATTGTCGAATTTGCACAACTGAAGACCCCCAGCAGAAAATCCCCTACTCAACCATCCCCACATTCGGCCAAGACCCCTACACACCTCCAACTCCCTCAAACTCTCCACCGAATCCTCCTTGAATTACTCCCTGCCTCGTATTCAAAATTATTGACTACTTATTCAACCTCTTTTGCGGAGTTTGATCCAAACTCTACCTCTTCCACCCTCAAGACATAAAATAAAAGCCCCCGTTAGCTAGTCATGGGATTGGAACCCTACTCCCCTTGCCATCTCAGTGACGCCACAGCCACTAAGTCACATGCTCATTTTGTGACACATAAACGCACATATTTATACATAATTCCTACTGCTAACAACCCTTTCTCTTAAGAGCCAAAAACTAAAAAATTTCCAAAGCCCAGATTCGAACCCAAGCCTCCTAAAAACCCCCAATTACACTCAAATACCTATCCATTCAAGCACATCATTGAATTTAATCCAATTCAGTAAAATTACAAACCCCACATTTTTGGAGCTTTACAACTCTACCCTCCTTAAAGAAATTTTGACCTCAAAATTTACCTGGTCAGAAGAGGTGAGGGTATTGTTGTAATAGTCCAATTATACCCTAGTCGAAATAGTGGTTTCAGGACCACAAATCCGAGTCTGAATAATATTGTAATATTATTTTATGTGCCGTTGAGATGTGAATAAGCATGTGTTAAATTTTAGTAAGTTGAATTGTCCGTCTGTGTGTTTATTTTGAACAAAGGATTGATTTGCATTAAATGTGAAAGCTACTTACTAATTGTCAAAGTACTTAAATGATGTGGCTTTTAAAGGTTGTGGCCTTAATAGGCCAATATGCCAATGGGTGGATAGTAGATTGACAAAAGTCTTAAATGCCCATATTGTATAATTGTTTTAATTGTATAATTGTTTTAATTATATGAATGAAGGCCATTTTGGTAATTGGATTATTAACATTAGATTAATGAAAGAAAAAGACGAGTGTTCATCTTTTATTTCTCTTCTTTTGACCAAAAAACACCAAAGAAAAGAAAGAAAAATTGAGCTATGCATTCGGCACTTACAAGCCAATATTAAGGTATCATTTGGTTTTAGTTTTTGATAATTTTGACATTTTTGCAATTGTTGCTTTGGAGCTACAAAACCCATGTACTAATTTTATGAATTGATGATGTTTGTGTGAAATGCCATTGATGATATGTTGAGTTTTATGATGATTTATGGTGTCAAATGAAAGAATTGGGTTGGATGAACATACTTTGTTCTTGAAGTTTTGATGATTTTAGCTAAATAGGGCTAAATTATAAAAATAGAAAATTGAAGGACTAAATTACAAATTTGATAAAAAGTACGGGCTTGCATGATGTTCATAAGTATTTGGCTAAGCTTGTGTATGTGTTGATGTTATGAATTCGATGTTTTGAGAAAAATGGATTAAATTGATAAATTTTGCAAATATGAAGGTTAATTTGGAAATAGTCCTAAAAATGTGTCATTGGATTGAATTGAATGAATTAGTGAATAAAAGGGTTAATTCTAAATATGTTTAGATCAAGAACTGAGGAAAACGGACTTATATCGTAAGAAAGCAAAAGTAACCGAGTAGCCATTTTCATTCCGATAAACCTAATCTGAGGTAAGTCACTATACAAATAAACATATTTATATTGAACTGAATATCTATATATATCCATATGACTATAGATGATAATGAATGCGTATGAAATGTTATATGCATGAATTCCGAGAAAGGTTTGATATAGTGACAAAGTCCGAGAAGTCCTGTACGAACCTAGGAATAGATAGTATTAGTTCTGTTATGACATAGGTATCTATTTTGTTTTATCATGTAAGACCATGTCTGGGACATTGGCGTTGATTTGTGATTTCGTGTTAGACCACGTCTGTGGTGTTGGCATCGATATGAGTTTTACAAGTAAGACCACGTCTGGGACGTTGGCATCGATATGAGTTTTACGAGTAAGACCACATCTGGGACGTTGGCATTGATATGAGCTTTATATATAAGACCATGTCAGGGACATCGGCATCCTATTGATTCATATAAGACCCTGTTTGGGATAGTGGCATCGGTATCTGTGTGCATGTAAGACCTCGTATGGGACATTGGCATTATATGACAATTCTGAGTTCTCTGAGCATCCTACTAGATTTGTATTGGTTCGACGGGCAAGTCTGTGATACGAATTACAAATTTGAGCTATGAACAAATATGTGATTATAAATCTATTTCAGGTACGCTGATTATACACTAATTGTGTATACAAGGTAAGTATATATGTGATCTTACTACGATGTTGTGTATATAGAATTGATGATATGATGAGTAAAGTTTTGGCTAGATAAGCTATATGCCTATATGATTATGGAATTGTGAAAGTGGCAAATGTGGTCAAAAGTATATGAACCAAAGTATATATGTGATAATTTGCTAATTGTTTGATATGTGCCAATGTATTTTTTTGCAAATATATCTTTCATACCAAATTTGTTTGTATATTGACTTACTAAGCTTTTGGAAAGCTTACTCTGTGTGTGTTTTCTCTATTTTATAGATTGTCAAAGCTACTGAAGGCTTAGGACCGTCAAGGATTGTCATCACACTACTAAACTTATATTGGTACCCTTTTGAAAGTGTATATAGCTAATTATGGCATGTATAGGCTAGATATGTGTATATGTTTATGAAGTAAACTTAGCCATATGTGTTGGCAAGTTTTAAGTTGATAAAATGCTTGAATGAATGGGGTATGTGAAGCATGTTTTGGTATGTTTGATGCATATGAAATGGTTAAGTTTTAGCTAAGCAAATGGATGATCTATGCTTGTAATGATATGAGTTTTAGTTTGTAATTTGGCATGAATGAGATTGGCATTGAATGTATAGATTGAATGGTCAAATTTGGTATGTTTTTGGTCACCATATATGCATGGTATGTGATGGAAAATGTTGCTTGTAGGTATGACCCATTTGGGTGGCATTTTGGTCTTACAAATAACCTATGATGCCACAAGACCATGGCACACGGGCGTGCCTAGTGACCATGGGGTAAAGTTAGTATATTGCCTAGTGGGACACAGCCAAGGCATACGGACGTGCCTGGTAGCCATGTGGTATTTGGCAGGATTGACCACGGCTAGGGTACACGGGCATGCCTGGTGGCCGTGGTACATAAGTTAGTTTCGACCACGGGGAGGACATACGGGTGTGTCCTGTAGCCGCGGGGGGTGCACGGCCTACCCCCACAGGCATGTATCCCCTGTATTATAGAAAAGTTTTTAATCTTCCATGAAATTTTGCATGTGTTTCATTTTATTCTCAACTCAGTTTATAAGCATGCTTAGGGTCTCGATGACTCACTTAAGGGACATTATGTGTATGATAGATTAATGAAATGCATGAAATGTTATAAATATTTTTATCTATTGATAACGCCTTTGACCCTAGTTTAGCGATGGTTATTGGTTAGGGGTGTTACGTTTGGTTGGTGTCAGAGCTACGGTTTAATCGATTCTCAGACTAACGTAGCGTGTCAGAGTCTAGCTATACATGTCATATATCTGAATTGTGATAGTGTGATAAATCTTGACGTATAAAATGTGATTTATTTATAGAATTGGATCCCGAAACAGCTATAGCTGGCGACGTAGAAAGTAATGTGCCTGCTCCCGCGCAAGGGACAGTGCCTTCTGATTCGAGACCGACTACGGCGGTCAAGAGGGAGAAGCTAAACAAGCTTTCTTCCAAATGATGAGTGAATGGTTCACTCCATTCATGAAAAATAACCAATTGTTTCACAACCCCGCCCCCGATTAATCCCCCTCAGACTACAGTTGTACCATCGGTTATGTATCTAAATCTGTTGAATAAGCCTCCGATTGATAAGATTCGTAAGTATGGGGCTAAAGAATTTTGAGCTACTAATGATGATGATGCTGAAAAGGCTGAGTTCTGGATTAAAAATACTATTCGGGTATTCGATGAAATGTCTCTGACTCGGAAGAGTGCATTAAATGTGTGGTATCATTACTCCGAGATGCAGCTTATCAATGGTAGAAAACTTTGATTTCAGTTGTTCCGAAAGAGCATGTCACATGGTACTTCTTTCAGATCGAGTTCCGGAAGAAATATCTCAGTGAGAGATTCATTGATCAAAAATAAAATAAATTTCTAGAATTGAAACAATGTCGTATGGTTGTTTCAGAATATGAACGAGAGTTCATGAGATTGAGTCAGTATGCTCGAGAATGTGTATCATTTGAAGCTATAATGTGCAAAAGATTTGAAGATGGCCTTAATGAAGATATTAGTTTGCTAGTCGAGATTTTAAAAATAAAAGAGTTTGTTGTACTTATTGACCGAGCTTGAAAAGCTGAGGCACTTGGGAAAGATAAAAGAAAGGCTGAATCTGAAGCTCGAGATATGGGAAAGAGATTTTGAGTAAATCATTTTAGTCTGCTCCAAAAGATTCAGATATAATCAAAGTCGTTCCAAAGATAATATGGGACATTCGAATAGAAATCAATCTAGACCACAAATGAGTTCTAAAACTCTAGTAAGTTCAGTGGCTAGTGTTGGTAATGCCCGGAAAGAGAGACCTGAATGTAAGCATTGTGTAAAAAGGCATTCAGGAATCTGTAGATTAAACGATAGAACTTGCTTCAGATGTGGATTGCTTGACCTTTTTATCTGTGATTGTCATGAGTCCGTTGAGCTAGAGACTGTTTAGAATCCGAGACCTGATAATGCACCTGTGAGAGGTAGACCTTCTAAGAATGTGAGAAATATCAGTGGTAGTAAGAGAATTATGAGAGACACTGTTGCAAGATCTGAAACTAGAGTGCTTGCCAGAGCATATGCTATCCGAGCTCGTGAGGAAGCTTCATCACCTGATGTTATAACGGGTACTTTTACTCTTTATGATACTTCTGTGATTGCATTAATAGACCCTGGTTCTTCGCATTCACATATATGCATGAATTTAGTATATAGTAAGACTTTGCCTGTAGAGTCTACTGAGTTTTCTATAAATGTATCAAACCCTTAGGTAAAAGTGTCCTTGTTGACAAAGTATACATGAACTATCCATTATGTATCGAGATATCTATTTCTCTTCTGATCTGATGCTTCTGCCATTTGATGAGTTTGATATTATTTTGGGTATGGACTGGTTGTCATTGCATGATGCTGTTGTGAATGCAAAAGAAAGACTATAGATTTGCGATGTCCAAATAATGAAATTGTACGGGTTGAGTCTAATTATTTGAATGGATTGCCTGCCGTGATATCGGTATTGAAAGCTCAGAGTTATGTAAAAAAGGGATATGAGGCATATTTTTCTTATGTAATTGATTCAAAAATGTCTAAAGGAAAGTTGAGTCAGTGTATATTGTCTGTGAGTTTTCTGATGTGTTCCCTGAGGAATTACCGGGTTTGCCTCCAATTCGTGAAGTTGAGTTTGGTATTGAATTGATGCCTGGCACGAGACCTATTTCGGTAGCTCCGTATAGAATGGCACCAATAGAGTTGAAAGAGTTAAAGTCATAGTTGCAAGAGTTAACTAATAGAGGGTTCACTAGATCGAGTTTCTCTCCTTAGAGTGCTCCTGTTCTGTTTGTGAAAAAGAAAGATGGCACGATGAGGATGTGCATTGATTACCGTCAGTTGAATATGGTGACCATAAAGAACAAATATCCATTGCCAAGAATTGATGACTTATTTGATCAGTTAAAAGGAGCTATTGTATTTTCAAAGATTGACCTGAGATCGGGATACTATCGGTTGAGAGTCAAAGATTCAGACATTCCAAATACTACTTTCAGAATAAGGTATGGGCATTATGAGTTTTTAGTTATGCCATTTGGACTAGCCAATGCTCCAACTATTTTTATGGATCTGATGAATAGAATTTTCAGACCGTACTTAGATCAATTTGTTGTAATATTCATAGATTTATTCACGAAATGAAAATGAGCATGTTGAACACTTGAGGATTGTGTTGCAAACTCTGCGAGAAAAGTAATCGTACGCGAAATTTAGCAAATGTGAATTTTGGTTGCACGAGGTTAGTTTTCTATGACATATTGTGTTAGCTTCTAGGGTTTGTGTTGTTCCAAGCACGATCTCTGCTATTCTAGATTGGAAACCTCTGAAGAATGTGTCCAAGTCCATAGTTTTCTCGGTCTAGCTGGTTATTATCGTCATTTTGTAAAAGGATTTTCAGTGATAGCTACTCCGTTGACTAAATTAATTCAAAGATGTTAGCTTTGAGTGGTCGGATAAATGTCAGAAAAGTTTCAATCAGTTCAAAGCTCTGTTAATGAAGCCCCAATGATAGTACAACCAGAATTGGGCAAAGAATTTGTGATTCAGATGATGCTTCGTTAAATGGTCTGGGATGTGTTTTGATGTAGGAAGGCAAAATTGTAGCTTATGCCTCGAGACAATTGAAGCCTCATGAAAAGAACTATCCAACGCACGACCTTGAGTTAGCAGCAAATGTTTTTGCACTTAAGATCTATCGCCATTATCTGTACGGTGAAAAATGTCACGTGTTTTTAGATCATAAAAGTCTGAAATATCTGATGACGCATAAAGATTTGACCTACATCAAACAAGATGGTTAGAATTGTTAAAAGATTATGAGCTTGTAATAGATTATCATCTGGGTAAAGCAAATGTTGTTGCAGATGCACTAAGTCAAAAATCACTATTTGCATTACGTGCTTTGAATGCCTAGTTAGATTTATCTGATGATAGTCTGGTGGTAGCTGAATTAAAAGCGAAACTATTATTTGTATAGCAAATATGTGATGCTCAGAAGGTTGATAATGAATTGTTATTGAAATGAGCTCAGTGTGAATTGAATTATGAATCTGAATTTTGAGTAGTTGATGATTGCTTGAGATTTCGAGGTCGTATCTGTGTTCCGAGAAATCCAGAACTGATTCAGCTGATTTTGAATGAAGCACATAATAGTCGTTTATCTATTCATCTGGGAAGTACTAAAATGTATCATGATTTGAAGTAGTACTATTAGTGCTCTGGCATGAAACGAGACATTTCTGATTTTGTTTCGAAATGTTTAGTTTGTCAGCAAGTGAAAGATGAACATCAAGTTTCGTTTGATTTGCTACAACCGATTCTGATTCCTAAGTGGAAATGGGATAGAGTAATGATAGACTTTGTTTCTGGATTACCTCGACTCCAAGAAGGAAGGATGGAATATGGGTAGTGGTTGACCAATTGACAAAATATACCCATTTTATTTCGGTAAGATTTGACCACTCACTCTAAAGATTAGCTGAGCTTTATATTTCTGAGATTGTGAGATTGCATAGAGTGCCACTATCCATTATGTCTGATAGAGATCCGAGATTCACATCGAGGTTCTGGAAGAAATTACAATAAGCATTGGCACAAAACTTCATTTTAGTATAGCTTTTCATCCGCAGATAGATGGTCAATCTGAGTTGATCATTCAGATTTTAGAGGATATGTTGTGATGCTGTATACTTGTGTTTAATGGTTTGTGGGAACAGTATCTGCCATTGATCGAATTTGCATATAATAATAGTTTCCAGATGAGCATCAAAATGGCACCATATGAAGCTTTATACAGACGTAAATGTCATACACCTCTGTATTGGATGGAGCTTAGTGAGAATAAGTTACGAAGTTGATTTGATAAAAGATTTAGAACAGAAAGTGAAATTGATCCGAGATTGTTTGAAAGCAACATCTGATCGTCAGAAGTCTTATGTATACTTGAAAGGAAAATATATAGAATTTGAAATCAGCGAAATCGACAAAGTATTTTTGAAAGTGTCTCCGTGGAAGAAAGTTCTTCGATTCGGACGTAAAGGCAAATTGAGTTCGAGATTCATCGGACCGTATGAGATCATTGAACGTGTCGGGCCTGTTGCTTATAGATTAGAGTTGCCGTCTGAGTTGGAAAAGATTCATAATGTATTTCATGTTTCGATGCTCTGGAGATATCGAACTGATCCATCACATGTAATTGTTCCGTCTGAAATTGAAATCTGATATGATATGACATACAAAGAGGAATCGATCCGTATCTCAGCTTGTGAAGTGAAAGAGTTGAGAAACAAGAAAATTCTGTTAGTAAAAGTACTGTGGAATTGACACGGAAGAGAAGAGGCTATGTGGGAGCCTGAGGACTCAATGAGACAACAATATCCAACTCTATTTAACTGTAAGATTTTTAGGGACGAAAATTCCTAAGGGGGGAGAATTGTAACAGTCCGGTTTATACCCCAGTCGAAATAGTGGTTTCGGGACCACAAATCCAAGTCTGAATAATATTGTAATATTATTTTCTGTGCTACTGAGATGTGATTAAGCATGTGTTAAATTTTCCGTACGTTAATTTCTCCATCTGTGTGTTTATTTTGAGCAAAGGATTAATTTGCATTAAATGTGAAAGTTGCTTGCTAATTGTTAAAGTACTTAAGTGATGTGGCTTCTAAAGGTTGTAGCCTTAATAGACAAATATGCCAATGGGAGGATAGTGGATGGAAAAAGTCTTAAATGCCCATATTGTATAATTGTTTTAATTATATGAATTAAGGACATTTTGGTAATTAGATTATTAACATTAGATTAATGAAAAAAAGATAAGTGTTCATCTTTTATTTCTCTTCTTTTGACCAAAAAACACCAAAGAAAAGAAAGAAAAATTGAGCTAGGCATTCGGCACTTACAAGCCAATATTAAGGTATGATTTGGTTTTGGTTTTTGATGATTTCTATGTTTTTGCAATCGTTGCTTTGAGAGCTACAAAACCCATGTATTAATTTTATGAATTGATGATGTTTGTGTGAAATGCCATTGATGATATGTTGAGTTTTCTGATGATTTATGGTGTTAAATGAAAGATTTGAGTTGGATGAGCATACTTTGTTCTTGAAGTTTTGATAAATTTAGCTAAATAGGCCTAAATTGTGAAAATAGCAAATTGAAGGACTAAATTAGAAATTTGATGAAAAGAATGGGCTTGTATGATGTTCATAAGTATTTGGCTAAGCTTGTGTATTTGTTGATTTTGTGAATTCGATGTTTTGAGAAAAATGGATTAAATTGATAAATTGTGCAAATATGAGGGTTAATTTACAAATAGACCTAAAAATGTGTCCTTGGATTGAATTGAATGAATTAATGAATAAAAGGGTTAATTCTGAATATGCTTAGACCAAGAACCGAGGAAAACGGACTTAGATCGAGAGGAATGCAAAAGTAACCAAGAAGCAGTTTTTTATTCCGATAAACCGAATTCGAGGTAAGTCACTATACAAATAAACATATTTATATTGAACTGAATATATATGTCCATATGACTATCGATGATAATGAATGTGAATGAGATGCTATATGCATGAATTTCGAGATAAGTTTGAAACAGTGACAAAGTTCGAGAAGTCCCGGACGAACCAAGGAATAGATAGGATTAGTTCTGTTATGACATAGGAATCCATTCTGTTTTATCATTGAAGACCACGTCCGGGACATTGGCGTTGATTTGTGATTTTGTGTAAGACCACTTCTGGGGCGTTGGCATCGATATGAGTTTTACGAGTAAGACCACGTTTGGGACGTTGGCATCGATATGAGTTTTGTGAGTAAGACCACATCTGGGACGTTGGCAATGATATGAGCTTTACGTATAAGACCATGTCGGGGACATCGGCATTGTATTGATTCGTATAAGACCCTGTCTGGGATTGTGGCATCGATATCTTTGTGCATGTAAGTCCTCGCCTGGGACGTTGGCATTGTACGACAATTCTAAGTTCTCTGAGCATCTTACTGGATTCCTATTGGTTCAACGAGCAAGTCTGTGATACGAATTACAAATCCGAGCTATGAACAAATATGTGATTATAAATCCGTTTCAGGTATGCTGATTATACACTAATTGTGTATAAAAGGTAAGCATATATGTGATCTTATTATGATGTTGTGTATATAGAATTGATGATATGATAAGTAAAGTTTTGGCTAGATGAGCTATGTGCCTATATTATTATGGAATTGTGAAAGTGGTAAATGTGGTCAAAAGTATATGAACTAAAGCATATATGTGATAATTTGCTAATTATTTGATATGTGCCAATGTATCTATTTGCAAATATGTCTTTCATGCCAAATTTATTTGCATGTTGACTTACTAAGCTTTTACGAAGCTTACTCTGTCTGTGTTTTCTCTATTTTATATGCCATCAAAGCTACTAAAGGCTCAGAACCGTCAAGGATTGTCATCACATTACTAAACTTATTTTGGTACCCTCTTGAAAGTGGATATAGCCAATTATGGCATGTATAGGCTAGATATATGTATATGTTTATGAAGTGAACTTAGCCATGTGTTTTGGCAAGTTTTGAGTTGATAAAATGCTTGAATGAATGGGGTATGTGAAGCATGTTTTGGTATGGTTTGATACAAATGAAATGGTTAAGTTTTGGCTAAACAAATGAATGATCTATGCTTGTAATGATATGAGTTTTAGTTTGTAATTTGGCATGAATGAGATTGGCATTGAATGTATAGATTGAATGGTCAAATCTAGTATGTTTTTGGTTTCCATATATGCATGATATGTGATGGAAAATGTTGCTTGTAGGTAAGACCCATTTGGGTGGCATTTTGGTCTTAAAAATGACCTATGATGTCACACGGCCAAGGCACACGAGTGTGCCTAGTGACCATCTGGTAAAGTCAGTATATGGCCTAGTGGGACACGGCCAAGGCACATGGACGTGCCTGGTAGCCGTGTGGTATTTGGCAAGATAGACCACGGCTGGGGTACATAGGCGTGCCTGGTGGCCGTGGTACATAAGTCAATTTCGACCATGGGGAGGACACACGGGTGTGTCTTGTAGCCGTGGGTGGTGCACGGCCTACCCCCACAGGTGTGTATCCCCTATATTATAGAAAAGTATTTAATTTTCATGAAATTTTGTATGTGTTTTGTTTTAGTCCCGACTCAGTTTATAAGCATGCTTCGGGTCTCGATGACTCACTTAAGGGACATTATGTGTATTGTAACACCCCATACTCGGCCTATATGTCATGACCGGATCTGGTATGCTACGGGTTGAACGTTGAAAACTTTGCTTTGAAGGGTTTTTAAAAGCTCAGTTTATTTTAACCGATTAATCATTAACTCTTACATTTTTGAAGAAACTTTATCATTTGCGTTGAACATGCTTGACAAACCCATTTTCATTCCACTTTATGATTAAGACTTTAAAAACATAAGCTTATAAATTATAACAAAAAAAAATAGATCGATAACCTAAGTTATGGAGGCCTTATTACATAAATAATCCCAAAATTAAAACTCAATGAAAAATCAAAAACAGCCTATGAAAATAAAAGACTTGATGGCCCCTCGAGTTCGCCTCGGCTCCTATGTCTACGATCTACTGCTCATCTGAAAAGTTGGAAAAATAAAGGGTGAGTCACCAAGACTCGGTGTGCAAATCCGAAAACACATAAAAGCCTTGGGCCCACAAACACATTATAGGCCTTGGGCAATACACAATGGCAAGTAATATATTTACATGCAATATGGCCCATCCCAAACCTAAGAGTCCATCCTCTACACACCCCCGTACCAACCATCACACCGTAGGGATTTCTACAATCAACCCTCGATCTGCTACACACCATATGGAAAGCTATCTTTTGTCATAAAGACCGATCACTATGTGACCTATGTGGCAAAGCCACCGATCGCTATCGACTGCTCCCTTCATCATATCAATCCCATCCCATCCATACATACATGCAAGAATCAGAACATTAAACTACCTGAACAGATCACATACTTTCACATACTTCGATACACATATAGAAGTTTCTATGATTATGTACCTGGCATCCCTTGCCTACCCTTTTTGGGTAACACGACTGCTCATACAGCCTCATTTTCTGGCTTTTAGCCCATAACATACATATAATACAAATTAACTAGTGTGATAGAGATCTACACACCTGATTATCGATAGGACAATACTTTCTATGTCGACACTATCAAAAATCGATATGACGGCTAACTGTCTTAAGTTTTGTTCTGAAGCTGGCCCACAACTTGGTGGCCAATCCCGTACTGCTGACACTGCGCATTTCTTGAACTTTGGGGCTGGGACTACAGATCCAACCCCTTCGATTTGTTGACATTCGAGTCCATGAATGACCTTAGTCAGAGGATACTATAATGATTCCTTAACGAGGCATTAGATTAAGGCACAGTAAGGAAAAGAAATGGATTGAACACTTAGGAAGAACCGAAACCCTTACCTTGAGATCCCGAGAAAGTAATGTGGTTCGAAGGCTAACGATTTCTAGTTTAGAAACCTAGGCGATTAGATCTCCTTCAAATCGCGGAATGCTGCCCAAAAAGAATACGAGATCAGTGAAAACGTCAAACTAAAGATGGCCTAACAACCAACTAGCCATTCGGCTATGGTCTTAAAAACCGGAAGTGAAGAAAGAAAGAACAGAAGAAATCAACACTTACCTTAACACAGAGAATTCAACAACTCCTAGGGAATTTCGGCTTTTGGGAAGATGAGAAAGAAATTATGAGAGAATAAGATTAGGAATTTCAGCTTTTAAATAATGAGAGAATAGAATGGGAAATAAAACCCTATTGCCAAAAATAAAAAGCTATTCCCCCCACCTAAACACAGAATTTCGGCACCCCAAAAATGCCCCTTCCTCGAACTAAAAACTAACCACTTAATGAGGGAAATTGCGGCACCTCTCTGGCATATTGAAACCGATTTCTTCCCCCCTCCAAGAGATGGAAATTCGGCCACCACAGGCTGTTCAGTAGATAACTCCTATTCTTTCTCCCTTATCTTTATCCATTCACACCTCCAAAAGAGGCCTAAATAACACCACCTCTTCCTTCCTTTCTCAGCACATTATCCACATTATCCAAGTCATTTAATCCCTCCTAATTTTAAGCCTTATTGCCATCCCACTTGCTCCTCCTTTGAGTGTCGAAAATGGCCCAAATACATGGGCTCAACGCGCTATAACTTGGGCCTCTTCACCTGCTAATGACGCCACTTTATAGTTCCTTTGCAGCGCCCTTTGCTACTGGGCTACAAGCCCATTTTGTAATTTAAACCATAGATACCATCTTTTAAACCCTATAGTGTCCGAACAGAAAATTTAACCAAGGCCTCGACCCTATCCTGAGCCCAATCTGGACCCCTAACACTCTAATTAACACATTACACATAACCACACATTAAACGCATAGGCCCATTAATTTTGGATGTTACAGTTCTACCCCCTTAAAGAAATTTTGGCCTCGAAATTACCTGATCAGAATAGATGTAGGTACTGCTGCCGCATCGTCTCCTCTGGTTCCCATGTAGCATCCTCAGAACTGTGATTCCACCATAGAACCTTAACCAACAAAACTGTCTTCCTTCGCAACACTTTGACATCACGATCCAAGATTTCCACTGGTTCCTCTTCAAAGGATAGGTCAGGTCTTACCTCAATTTCCTCTACAGGCACCACATGAGATGGATCTGAACGGTAATGTCTTAGCATAGAGACATGAAACACATTGTGAATCTGGTTTAACTCTAGAGGTAGCTCAAGCTGATAGGCTACTAGTCTGACTCATTTCAACACCCGGTAAGGCTTGATAAATCTGGGACTTAATTTACCCTTCCGTCCAAACCTTAGTACTTTCTTCCATGGCGAGACCTTCAAGGACACCTTGTCACCCACTGCAAACTCTATGTCCTTACGCTTCAAGTCTGCATAGGACTTTTGTCACTCCGACGCTTCCCTTAGTCGAGCTCGAATTAACTCAACCTTCTCTTCTATTTCGGTAACCAACTCCGGACCCAAAATCTGACGTTCCCCTAATTCAGTCTAGCAGGTAGGAGTACAACACTTCCCCTCCGTACAATACTTCATAGGGCGCCATCTAAATACTAGACTGGTAGCTATTGTTGTAAGCAAACTTCGCCAACAGTAAAAACTCTTCCCAACTACCTCTGAAATCAATGACACATCCCCTTAACATGTCCTCCAAGATCTGAATTACCCACCCAGACTGTCCATCTGTCTGAGGATGAAACGCTGTACTGAAATCCAACTTCGTACCCAACGCTTGGTGCAACGCCTTCCAAAATTGTGACGTGAACCTTGGGTCCCTGTCTAATATGATCGATACTAGTACTTCATGCAACCTCACCACCTCTGCTATGTATAGCTTAGCTAATTTCTGTAAAGAGTAATTGACCCGTAATGGTATGAAATGAGCAGACTTCGTCAAGCGATCAACAATCACCCAGACTGAATCTTTCTTAGTAGACGTGAGAGGTAGCCCACTAACAAAGTCCATTGTGATCCTTTCCCACTTCCATTGGGGAATCTTCACTTGCTGTAATAACCCTGATGGTAACTGATGTTTTGCTTTTACCTGCTGACAGGTTAAACATTTACTCACCAATTAAGTTACCTCTCGCTTCAAGCCCGGCCACCAGAACTGATCCTGCAAATCCCGATACATCTTACTCCCTCCGGGGTGCATAGCATATGAACTTCTATTCAAACTTCTCCTTTGAAAGCATAATCGTCCTTCCTTGAAAAATCTTATGCCTCAATTCTGGATCTTTTGGCATGCAAACTCTCCCTTAAAAACATAACAGTCCTTCCTCATTCATACTGAAGTCCGTCGACCCATCACTTGATCCTACATGAAACTTCTCCTTTAGCAACTCATCGATCTGCTGCTTCTCCTTAACCTGACAAACACAAGAAGGTTTCACTTGAAGTTCAGCCAATAAGCTCCCATCATCATACAAACTAAGGTGAGCAAACATTACCCTCAAGTCAGAGATTACTTTACGACTTAAGGCATCCGCCACCACATTAGCTTTACCCAGATGGTACTTGATCGAGCAATCATAATCCTTTAACAACTCGATCCACCTCCTCTACCTTAAATTAAACTCCTTCTGGGTCAAAAGGTATTTTAGGCTTTTATAATCTGTATAATTAACAGATTTCTCCCCGTACAGATAATGTCTCCAAATCTTTAAAGCAAAAATCACCACTGCCAACACCAAATCATGGGTGGGATAATTTGCTTCATGTGGTATTAACTGCCGAGATGCATAGCAACAACGTTTCCATCTTGCATCAACACGCATCATAGTCCCGTGTGTGACGCATCACAGTAAATCACAAATTCCTTCTCAGCCTCCGATTGAATCAATATTGGAGCCTCCGTCAAAATCCTTTTCAACTTCTCAAAACTCTCTTACTACTTACTAGACCAAATAAACAGAACTCCTTTCCATAATAACTTAGTCAATAGTGCCGCGATTGAAGAAAATTCTTCAACAAACCTTCGATAGTACCCGGCCAGACCAAGAAAACTCTGAATTTCCTCCACAGACCTAGACGGCTTCCAATCCAACTCTGCTTTAATTTTTTGAGGGTCAACCCTAATCCCCTCTTCCAACACAACGTGGCCTAGAAAAGTAACTTCACTTAGCCAAAATTCGCACTTACTGAATTTGGCATACAACTGCTTCTCCCTCAGAATCTGCAAACCACTCGCAGATGTGAATCATGCTCCTCTTCTGATCTTGAGTAAACCAAGATATCATCTATAAATTCCATGACAAGCCGATCCAAGTAGGGTTGGAACACTCGGTTGATCAATTCCATAAACGCTGCTGGTGCGCTAGTCAATCCAAATGGCATTACCAAAAATTTGTAATGGCCGTAACGGGTCCTGAAAGCTGTCTTATGAATATTCGATTCTTTGACCTTAAGCTGATGGTATCCTGATCTCAAATTTATCTTTGAGAACACTAACGCCCCTTTCAGTTGATCGAACAAGTCATCAATCATTGGCAACAGATACTTGTTCTTGATAGTCAACTTGTTTAGCTAGTGGTAGTCAATTGACATACGCATTGATCCATCCTTCTTCTTAACAAATAACACCAGCGCTCCCCAAGGCGACACACTTGGTCGAATAAATCCTTTATCTAACAACTCTTATATTTGTGCTTTTAACTCCACCAACTCCTTTGGCGCCATCATATATGGAGCGATAGACACTGGTGCTGTTCCCAGAAGAAGATCGATACCAAACTCCACTTCACGATCCGGGGGTAATCCCAGAAGCTCTTCTGGGAAAACATCAGGAAATTTCTTCACCGTCTTAATGTCCCCAATAGTTAGGTCATTGGCTTCCAGAGCTTGAACAAACATTAATACCACCTCGCATCCTTTCTTCACCATCCTTTCTGCTCTTAGGGCAATCACTACATTCGACAGACAGTTCCCCCTTTCTCCTATCACTAATACTTCACCACCCTCGGGGGTTTCCAACACCATACGCTTGCCTGCACAATCTAAATTAGCTCAGTACTTCACCAGCCAATCCATGCCTAATATTAAGTCAAACTCCCCGAACGGTAACTCCATCAGATCAGTCAAGAAAACTATTCCCTGAACTTCTAAGGGTACCTCTCAATAGAGTTTATCTACTACCACAGATTGTCCTAATGGGCTAATTACAGTCATTGCCCTAGGGATAATCTCAGAATCTGAACTTAAAGTTCCAGACACACTACTAGCAACATATGAATGTTTCGACCCAATGTCAATCAATGCAGTGTAAGGCAAACCAAATATTAAAAACATACTGATTGTAACATCCGATGCGTCGGCCTCCTCCTAACGTCTGGCAGCATAAACTAACCTTGGCTGTCTCGCCTCAGTGTTTCCTGCCCCTCGGCCTAGTGCTCCACGACCCCGACCAAAATCGTTACCACCTCTAGTTGGACCACGACCCCTCTGCGGCTGCTGACCTCCTCTACTTGGCTGAGCATTTCCTTGCCATACGGGTCCTACATCGCTCCGTGGTCGTGGGATGATCCTTGTCGATGGTCTAAAGATCCCCACCAAAAGCACTTTCCATTGCCTGCCCAACACTCACCTATATGGAATTTACCACAGCGGTCACACCTCCGTGTCTGGTTACCAGCAAGTCTCTCCACTCGATTCGGCCCATCCGACTTAGGTCTTTTCTAAGTACACCAAGCTGCTCCTGACGATCCAAAATTCCTCCTACTTTCACTTCTATCTTTATCCCGATTCAGCTTTTCCATTCACTTTACCTCCTCGGCTATCCTAGCCTTCTCCACAAGCACAACAAATTCCCTCTCCCACTGTGGAGCTATCAAAACACGTAAATCATCCTTCAGCCATCTTCAAATCGAACACACCGTTCATGTTCTGTGGCCACTATCCCTCAAGCATAACGGCTCAAGCGTAAGAATTCCACTTCATACGCTGCCACCAACCTACTTTCCTGAACCAGATTCAGGAACGCTCTACGTTGTACATCCACATAACTCATTCCCATATACTTACTCAGGAATGTCATTCTGAAGTAATCCAAAGTGATACGATCAGCCACTACACCATCCTTAACCATAAGCCACCATTGATACGCTTCGTCCGGAGAAGAGACACTACTCCTTTCAGCTTCTCTTCTTCCGTAAAGTCGAGATCATCCATTATGTGCTCCACCGCTTCCAACCAATATTCAGCTTTACTAGGGGCTACCCCAGAAATTCCCCTAATCATTTCTGTCCATTAGCTTTAAGTCGCTCTGACACAGATTTTCGGGCTCCTGTGCCCATGCCTGCCCCAGCAACCTTCTCTTACACCATCAACATTGCCTGAGATACCGCATCATCTCTCACCGTCTGATCTCAAAATTCTGCTTCCACAGCTGGTGGCACTGGTACCTCATTCCCCGACTCGTTACCAGACCCTACCAGTTCTGACACAGCAATCCTGCGTCTACCTCGGCCATGCACACCACGTCCTCTAGTGCTCATTCTACCGATTCACATTTATCTGATTATGAATTTTATGAATTATTTATTTCTTCCACTGGTTTATAACGAACAATCTTATGAAAAGTAGTTTTAACAGTAGTTCTTTCGAATTCGAACTCTATCTACAAGATTCAGTTCTCAGGTTTGTATTTCCTAGCTCTAGAATCCACACACATTCAACCATCCATTTACACTCCAAACAAAGCACCACATAAATGCATTAAGCACACAAGTAACATCCATGAACTCACATTCGTCACATAGGGATGTTTTTGTCATTTCACTACACATGGTTATTTTTGTAATTTTATCCTATAAGAGTATTTTCGTAATTTTCCAAAATAGGGTATCTTGGTGATTTTACAAAATAGGGGTATTTTGGTAATTTTGTAATCTGGAGGTATTTGGTAATTTTTCCAATCGGGGGTATTTCGGTATTTTTTTACAAATCTTGGTAATTTTTACAACTCTAGGGTATTTTAAAATTTTACAAAAATAGGGTGGCTGGTCCCTTTCGGGTTTTAGTTATAAATTTTGTCCCGTCAACAAGACCTCTCGGTTAGAGTGAACAAACACTATGCACCAGGTAGGATTCCAGAAAGGAGGAGGTGAGCCGCTAGAGCCGTTTAAATACCAAGCTCTCCCTGGATTCAATCCTAGACATGCGTATGCCTGTTACTACACCCTAACCCTGTGACTTGTTCACAGACATGTTTAATTAGAAATTAAGTCTTATGAGATTTGAAGAATTGTTTATACTAAACCTAAAGTCCATAAACTGTACTAAACTAGCCTACGTCCCTATAGAGCCCATCAAGCCCAGCACGCATATCACATAATGAGTTTAGAATACTGACCTGCGTGGATCGAGTGTCAGTGACTCAAAGGCCATGCCTCAACTGAATTTTTCTCAAACTTACACCACTTTTACAAATCACTACAGGACCCATTTCACAGCCCGAGTTTTGAACTGGGCTCTGATACCAAAAATGTAACACCCCATACCGGCCCATACGTCATGATCGGATCTGGTATGCTATGGGTTGAACGTTGAAAACTTTACATTGAAGGGTTTTGAAAAGCTCAGTTTATTTTAACCGATTAATCATTAACTGTGACATTTTTGAAGAAACTTTATCATTTGCGTTGAACATGCTTGACAAACCCATTTTCACTCCACTTTATGATTAAGACATTGAAAACATAAGCTTATAAATTGTAAAATATATATATATATAGATCGATAACCTAAGTTATGGGGGCCTTATTAAAAAAATAATCCCAAAATTAAAACTCAATGAAAAACTGAAAACAGTCTATGAAAATAAAAGACTTGATGGCCCATCGAGTCTGCCTCGGCTCCCATGTCCATGATCTAGTGCTTAGCTGAAAAGCTGGGAAAAATAAAAGGGTGAGTCACCAAGACTTATTGTGCAAATCCTGAAAACACATGATAGGCTTGGGCCCACAAACACATTATGGGCATTGGGCTATACACAATGGAATCAAAATATATTTACATGCAAAATGGCCCATCCTAAACCTAAGAGTCCATCCTCTACTCACCCATTACCAACCATCACCTTGTGGGATTTCTACAATCAACCCTCCATCCGCTACACACTATATGGACAGTTGTGCTGCCTGTCATAAAGACTGATCACTATGTGACCTATGTGGCAAAGCCACCGACTACTATGTGACCTGCTCCCCTTCATCATATCAATCCCATCCCATGCATACATACATGTAAGAATCAAAACATTAAACTACATAAATAGATCACATACTTTCACATACTTCGATACACATAGAGAAGTTTCTATGATTATGTACCTGGCATCCCTTGCCTACCCTTTTGGGTAACACGACTATTCATACAGCCTCATTATCTGACTTTTAGCCCATAACATACATATAATACAGATTAACTAGTGTGATAGAGATCTACACACCCGATTACCTATAGGATAGTACTTTCTATGTTGACACTATTAGAAACTGACGACTAACTGTCGAAGGTTTTGTTTTGAAGTTAGTCCACAACCCGGTGGCCAATCCTGTACTGCTGACATTCGAGTCCATGAATGACCTTAGTCAGAGGATACTATAATGGTTTCTTAATGAGGCATTAGATTAAGGCACAATAAGGAAAAGAAACCGATTGAACACTTAGGGAGAATCGAAACCCTTACCTTGACATCCGAAAAAGTAATGTGGTTCGAAGGCTAACCATTTCTGGTTTAGAAACCTAGGCAATTAGATCTCCTTCAAATCGCGGAATGCCACCCAAAAAGAACACGAGATCAGTGAAAACATCAAACTAAAGATGGCCTAACAACCAACTAGCCATTCGAATATGGTCTCAAAAATCGGAAGAGAAAAAAAGAACAGAAAAAATCGACACTTACCTTAACATAGAGAATTCGGCAACTCCTAGGGAATTTCAGCTTTTGAGAATATAGAAAGAAAAGATGATCTCAAGAGATCTATGAAGATTCGGCTTTGATAAAGAAATTCATAAAGAGAAAAGAATAGATAAGGGTATTTGGCTATGGAGATGAAAGCAGAGAAAATAATAGAATTTCGGCTTTTGCATAAAAGTGGAGATGACAGAATAAGATTAGGGGTTTTCGCTTTTGAATAATGAGAGAAGAGAATGGGAAATAAAGCCCTATTGTCGAAAATAAAAAGATATTCCCCACCTAAACACAGAATTTTGGCACCTACTACCTAAAACCCGAAAATGCCCCTTCCTCAAACTAAAAACTAATCACTTAATTAGGGAAATTTTTGCACCCCTTTGGCATATTGAAACCAATTTCTTCCCTCCTCCAATAGCTGGAAATTTAGCCACCACTGGCTGTTTAGCAGATAACTCCTATTCTTTCTCCCTTATCTTTATCCATTCACACCTCCAAAAGAGGCCTAAATAACACCACCTCTTCCTTCCTTTATCAGCATATTATCCATATTATCCAAGTCATTTAATCCCTCATAATTTTAAGCCTTATTGTCGTCCCACTTGCTTCTCCTTTGAGTTGCCAAAAATGGCCCAAATACATGGGCTCCTAGTGGCCATAACTTGGGCCTCTTCACCTGCTAATGACGCCACCTTATAGTTCCTTTGCGCCCTTACTATTGGGCCACAAGCCCATTTTGTAATTTAAACCACAGATACAATCTTTTAAACCCTATAGTGTCTAAACAAAAATTTAACCAAGGCCTCGGCCCCATCCTGAGCCCAATCTAGACCCCTAACACTCTAATTAACACATTACAAATAACCAAACACTAAACGCATAGGCCCATTAATGCAGGATGTTACATGTATGATAGATGAATGAAATGCATGAAATGTTATAAATGTTTCTGATCTATCCAGTAATGCCTTTGACCTTAGTCCGGCGATGGTTACGGGTTAGGGGTGTTACAATTATTGTCTCATCACTTCCCCAGGCTCTCATGTGGCTTCCTCTAAACATGATTATGCCAAAGCACCTTGACTAATGAAACAAATTTCCTCTTCAATACCTTAACATCACGCTCTAGTATCTGCACCAGTTCTTCCTCAAAAACCAGATCAGGTCTAACCTCAACCTCCTCAATCGTTACTATATGTGAGGGATCAGAATGGTATCATTTCAGCATAGAGACGTGGAACACGTCATGTATCGATTTAACTCAGGAGGCAGCTTAAGTTGATATGCGATCGGTCCCACATGCTTTAATTTTTGGTAAGGTCTGATGTATATAGGGCTCAGTTTGCCTCTTCATCCAAATCTCAAAATTTTCTTCCATGATGAGACTTTCAAGAAGGCATAATCCCCCATAGAGTACTCTATCTCCTTACGCTTTAAATTAGCATACGACTTCTGCCTATTAGATGCTTTTTTAACCGATCTTGCATTATCTTTACTTTTTATTCGGTTTCAAAAACCAACTCTGGCCCCAAAGCTCACAGTTCACCCTATTCTATCCAATAGGTAGGGGTGCGACACCTATGACCATATAACACATCATACAGTGCTATCGAAATACTGGCTTGGTAGATGTTGTTATATGTAAATTCTAGTAACGGCAGTAGTCTTCCCAACAACCTTTGAAATAAATTACACAGCTTCTTAGCATGTTCTCTAATATCAGAATCACCCTTTCCGACTAACCAACTGTCTGGGGGTGAAATGCAGTACTGAAATCCAATCTTGTACCCAATGCCTCGTGTAACTTCTTCTAGAATCGAGATGTGAATCTAGGATCTCTGTCCAAAATGATAGACATTGGTACTCCATGCAGTCTCACAATCTCAACCACATATAACTTAGCTAACTTCTGCAGTGAATAATCAGTATGGACCGATATGAAGTGGGCAGATTTAGTCAATCGGTCAACAATAAACCATACCGAATCCTTCTTAGTAGGCGTCAAGGTTAGCCCACTAACAAATTCCATGGTTACCCTCTCCTACTACCAGAATGGAATCTTAACGGGTTGTAGTAATCCAGAAGGTAATTGATGCTCAACCTTAACTTGCGGCATGTCAGACACTTACTCATGAAATCTGTAACCACAGGCTTGAGCCCTAGCCACCAGTACAGTTCATATAGATCTTGGTATAACTTGTTTCTGCCAGGATGCATAGTGTATGGACTAATATGAGCCTCACGCAGTATAGACTGCCTTAACTCCGAATCCCTCGGTACACAGACTCTCCAACAAAAGCATAGCACTCCCTCACTATTCAGCCCAAGATCGATAGTCTCCCCCTTCTCAACCAGTCATAAACGAGGGACCAACAATTCATCCAGCAACTGCTTCTCCTTAATTTAATCCATCTAGATTGGTCTTACTTGAAGTTCAGACAATAGGCTACCATCCTCAAACAGGCTAAGACAAGCAATCATTGCTCTCAAGTCAGATACAACCTTACAGCTCAGTGCATCCGCTACCATGTTAGCCTTACCCAGGTGGTACTCAATCGAGTAGTCATAATTTTAAGCAACTCTATCCATCTTCGTTGCCTAAGATTCAACTTCTTCTGAGTAAGGAGGTACTTGAGGCTTTTATGGTTGGCATAAATGATTGACCTCTCACCGTACAAGAAATGCCTCTAAATCTCCAGTGTGAATACCACCGCAGCTTACTCCTAGTCGTGAGTGGGGTAATTCACCTCATGAGGATTAAGCTGGCGAGATACGTAAGCAACCACCTTATCCTCTTACATCAACACGTACCCCAATCCAGTGTGAAACATCATAGTAGACAATGAATTCCTTCCCCGACTCTGGCTGTATTAACACTGGGCCTTCAGTCAGAACATTCTTTAGTTTCTCAAAACTCTTTTGCTGCTTATTAGTCCAATTAAATAGTACCCTTTACGCAACAACTTAGTTAGAGGTACAGTAATCAGTGACAACCTCTCAAGAAAACGTCTGTAATACCCAGCCAGACCAAAAAAATCAAATTTTAGATACCATTTTTGGTGGTTTCCATTCTAATAAGGCTTCAATTTTCTGAAGATCAACCTTAATCCCCTCAGCAAACACCACATGACCCAGAAAAATCACTTCCCACGCCGAATTTACACTTGCTGAACTTTATATAAAGCTACTTTTCCTTTAGTGTTTGCAATACAATCTGTAGATACGAATCATAATCCTCCTTAGTTTTGGATACACCAGGATGTCATCTATAAACACCACTACGAACCTGTCCAAATAGGGTTGGAACACCCCGGTTCATCATATCCATGAAAGCAGTTAGTGGTTTCGTCAACCCAAATGACAAGACTAGAAACTCATAATGCCCATAACAATTTCTGAATGCAGTCTTATACACATCTGCCTTCTTAACCCTTAGCTGATGGTGCCCAGATCGAAGATCTATCTTGGAGAAAACTGAAGCTCCTCGTAGCTGGTCGAATAGATCGTCTACCCTTGGCAAAGGGTACTTATTCTTAATCGTTAGTTTGTTCAATTGATGGTAATTGATGCACATGCGCATGGACCCACCCTTCTTATTCACGAATAACACTGGTGCTCCTCATGGAGACATACTCACCAAATGAATTTTTGGTCCAGTAGCTCTTGAATTTGAGCCTTTAACTCTACCAGCTCTTTTCGCGCCATCCTATAAGGTGCGATGGACACTAGAGCTATTCCATGTAAGAGCTTAATGCCTAATTCGATCTCATGGCTAGGAGGCAACCTAGGAAGCTCTTTGAGAAATACATCTGGAAACTCCTTCACAGTTCTGACATCTCCAACAGAAGGACCCTTAGAATTAGAACTACTGACATAAGCTAAAAATCTCTTGCAACCCTTGCGAACCAGTTTCTCGATCTTTAATGTTGAGATTACATTAGACAAATAATCTCTTCGCTCCTCTATCATAACCACTTTCTCATCCCCAATAGACTTCAACACTATACACTTAGCTACGTAATCCAAATTCACATGGTGTTTCACTAGCCAATCCATACCCAAAATAAGATCGAATTCGTCAAACGACAGTTCTATCAAATTTGCTGGAAAGATAACCCCTTGAACCTCTAAAGGTTTGTCTCTAAACAACTTATTCACTCTAACCAACTATTCCAGTGGACTTATCACCGTCATTTCACTATCAATAATTTTGAACTAAAAACCTAATGTCCCAGACACAGTGCATACAACATATGAGTGTGTAGACCTAATATCAATTAAAGCGGTATATGGTACATTATAAATGAGAAACGTACCAGTTATGACGTCAGGAGCATTGCCATCCTCTCGGTGCTGAGCAGCATAGACCAAAGCTGGCTGTCTCGCCTCAATATTACCAGCACCTCTACCCAGTGCTCCATGACCTCGTCCCAAACCATTTCCCCTCTGGCCTGACCACGGCCTCTCGATGGCTGCTAACCACCTCTCCCTGGCTGAACATAGCCTTGACTTACGACTTGCATCTGAACAGGCCTCTGAGTACCGTTCTTAACCTGATTGTCCATGGACCCACATCTGAAGCATGCTCTAGTTCTTTTCTAGCACTCACCTTGGTGAGATCTCCCACAATCAGCGTAAGGCTATGGTCTAGCAATAGTAACATGAGCCGCAACTCGGACTGGCCCATCAAACCTAGGCTTATTCTTAGGCCAACCAAAAGAACTTGAAGGCCTAAAATCCCTCTTATTTCTGCCTCTAACTTTTTTCCGGTTCTGATGCTCTGAGCATTTCACATCCTCGATAATATTTACCTTCTTAACAAGGGTAGTAAAGTCTCTTTCCCTTTACAGAGCTATCAACACCCGTAACTCATCTTGGAGATCATCCTCGAACCGCACACAACATTCATACTTAGTCGCGACTATGCCCCGAGCATATTGGCTCAACCGCAGGAACTCTGCCTCATGCTCTACTACAGACTTATTCCCCTGGATTAGACTTAGAAATTCCTTCCTCTAGGCATCCACATAACTTGCCCCAATATACTTTCCCTGGAAGACCATTTTGAAGAAATCCCATCAAATGGTCACTGTGTACCCTCTCTCACAGTGAGCCACCATTGGTATACCTCATCTCAAAATAGGGACATTACACCCTTCAATTTCTATTCCATAGTATAGTTGAGATCATCCATTATCTGCATGGTAGCCTCCAAACAATATTCTGCCACTGGTGAGGCTGGTGCCTCCCTAGCAAGCATGTGTCCCAAAGCTGAAGACCCAGCCCTAGCACCTCAGCCTCTACCACGACCACGTATATCGCTTCTGCGACCTCTCGTGCTCATATCGATGTATCGTATTTATCTAATTTAAGAGTTTTATGCATCAGCTTATAATTCTAATAATTATTAACAAATATTTTATGATAAATATTAATTAGAGTTGTTTTTGCAGATCGAAACCTTACTACAGTTTTTAGTCTCATGCAGTCTCAGTTTACTCTAGCTAAAGAGTTCAATACACTACTATCCATAGTAGTTTCTCAGGATAATCATTTCAATATATAACAGAAAACATTGTCAAAGACCTTACAAATTTGCTACCGGAGACTCGGTGTGCTACACCTTTAGTAACAACATTTCATTCCAAACTAAAATTTAGAAAGATTTAGAAAATTTTCAAAAACACATTCCACAAGCTGAGTTTTATAACTGGCTCTGATACCACTAAATGTAACAACTCAAACGCGGCCTAGACATTACGACCGGATCTAACGTGTTACACCAAAGTGTTGTTTGGAAACCGGGCTTGTCGATGATAGTTCATTACTGAATTTTAAATCTTTTTAAAATGTTGGGGTTGTAAAATCAAAACTGGATATTCACTTGCTAGTCATATCATTTATTAGTCGGGATAAAATTTTGCTGAAGCTTTCCAAAAGTAAACTTTAAAATTTGAAAACATGTGATTTTCATTGAAAAAGGTTATTATTTTGAAAACCCATTTTCCTAGTCTAACAGGTCAACTAAAAAGTTAACACCAAATAAAAATTAAAACCTCGAATGGCCTTATTAAATAAATTTCTCCAAAAAAAAATAACTTAAAGAAATCTATGTGTAAGTCAAAACATTTGCAAACATGTGGCCACCTCCGAGTCCCTCGTAGCTCCAAATCCTCTAAGGCTAGGGATTACCTGTACAGTTAAAAGAAAAGGGTGAGTTACGAGAACTCAGTGTGTAATCCCCTATTACAGTGACAGTCTGGGCCCAAGCCCTATCCCATAATAGATCAATTAGGGCTTCAACCCTATACAGTAACAAAGTGGGTCTAAGCTTAAAATCATAACAATGCAAAATAGAGATGCAACCCAAGCCAGTCCAACCAACACACCACCCGTACCAACCAACACACCATATAGGGACCAAGTCGACCCACCCACCCAGCACACCAATATCGCAGCATAGCTGCTAATAATAACGCAGCAAAGCTGCTAATAACAGTTAACATGGCCAAGCCACTAAAATCATTATACATGGCGAAGCCATTAAAACGATAAAAACGTGGCAGAGCCACTAGTACAGAACTTCCTCCCAATTCAGAAAACCAACCCAAACACAGAATGTCGTGTCATAAATATTTTGTGTATGTAGTATATCCAATCATAATCAGTCATATAAATATCATACACATTACCACTAGTGGTATAATGGTCATTTTGTCGGTTAGGGGTAAAACGATAATTTCACCCATCGGGGGTATTTCGATAATTTTACCCATCGAGGGTATTTCAGTAATTTTACCTGTCGAGGGTATTTCGGTAATTTTACTCGTTAAGGGTATTTCGATAATTTTACCCGTCGAGGGTATTTCGATAATTTTACTCATCGAGGGTATTTCGGTAATTTTAGTTCTATAACGGCCTTTTCAAAGGCCTGCAGTCTCTCGAGCAACACAGATACCCTTTTTGGTCGAAACAGTGCAATTGGGCCCAAAGCCCAATTTTTGGCCCAAGTGAGCCCACACACTTGTGTGGCCCAATTAGCCCAATTTCGGTCGCGAATATGTGAACTTCACAGCCAAATCCATTCTTTGACACTTAGCTTGGATTTCGTCCATTTGGGCCCATGAGCCCATTGGGCCCACATGGCCCATTTTGGCCCAGCAAGGCCCAGTACGACCTAAGCCCACGAGAATGTTTATGGCAGCCTCAACGGTCTATCGCCAATGATTGTGTATCGATTTATCTCTACGAGCGCTTGCACACTCAAGAGCCCTCAGATGCCGAAGTTTTGGCTTATCGATTTTTCAGCTTTAGCGGATTCACAATTCATTAAAGGTGTGAATGCACACCTTTATTCGTCATATTAATTGAACCAAAATTGGGTGTACGATTACACACCTATTATGGGTTGCGGTTTGAAGCACTTCCAAGACACCTACGATAACAACTGCCCCATTAATTAGTCCCAACCTTTGTTAATCCATAATATTGAGATACTTTAATCAAACTAACTTCAATTACCATGAAATAATGATCTCCTACAGTGTAACGGTAATCAGCCTACTCTTTGGCTAAGGAAAACGATTCTCTAGAAACACTCGACGAGAAAGAGAGTGTTGGTAAAACTCAAATAAGAAGAAAGAGCCAACCTACATTCGGCTATAGACACCACTTACCAACCAATTGAAGAGGCTCAGAAATGGTTAGAAACGAAGAGAAGAGGATACTTAGACCCTAATAGATTTGGCTGATTCAATGAAGAAAGAAAGAAAGAAAGTGCACGACTATCTTGCAAAGAAAAGAAAAGAATTAGGAGAGGCAAAGCAAAGCTATGTTCAGTTAAAGAGAAACCGAAAGAAGAAAGACTAATTCAGCAGAAGGTAGGCATCAATAGAGAAATATTAGATGAAAAGAGGAAAGAACGATAAAACCTGCCAAAAAATAAATGAAACCCAAAATGCAACAAAAGAAACTTAAAATGCCAAAGATAAATTTGGATTTTTCACCCACTCTAATTGTCAAATTTACACAACTGAAGACCCCCTACCGAAAATTCCCTACTCAACCTTCCCCACATTCGGCCAAGACCCCTACACACCTCCAACTCCCTCAAACTCTCCACCAAATCCTCCTAGAATTACTCTCAGCCTCCCATTCAAAATTTTTGACCACTTCTTCAACCTCCTTTGCAAAGTTTGATCCAAACTCTACCTCTTCCACCTTAAGACATAAAATAAAAGCCCCCATTTGCTAGTCATGGGATTCGAACTCCACTCCCCTTGCCATCTCAGTGATGTTACAGCCACTAAGTCACATGCTCATTTTGTGACACATAAACGAACATATTTATACATAAGTCCTACTGCTAAAAACCCTTTCTCTTAAGAGCCAAAAATTAAAACTTTTCCAAAGCCCAGACTCGAACCCAGGCCTCCTAAGAACCCCCAAATACACTCAAATACCTAGCCATTCAAGCACATTATGTAATTTAAGCAAATTCAACAAAATTACAAACCCCACATTTTTGGGGCGTTATATCAATTCCTTTTCCTACCTATTGAACCATCTAGAATTACATCGGATAGTCGGGAAAGCTCACACATAATGTGCCTTTACTTATAATCGTAACCATTCCTTTACATCAATTCTCACACGAGCTGTGGGTTGAAATGTAAGCTACACGATGCTACTTACACGAGTTGTGGAGAATTTACAACAAATGTAGGACCTCAACCATCGATAAGACATTAAAGACCAGCACCCGAAACATGAAATCCCTAATGACATGTCATTTGTATCTGAAGAATTCTTAAGGTTCAACTAGGACTCGTTATCTGTCATTTTATCATAGCATTGATACATTTATATTTAGATTCATTTATATTAAAACAACTTCACATTTAGTCAATTTAGCTAACATTAAAACGATTATAGTTCATACTAACTTACCTCGACAACTAGGGCGTAAAAGTAGAATCGAGTACTAATCTAAAACTTTAGCTTTTCCTCGATTTAAGTCTGAATGTGGTTTATCTTGATCTAAATAGATTATTTAAATCAATTAAGTACATCTAGCATTCAATTTACTCCATAGTTCATATTTATGCAAAATTACAAATTTACCCCTAACATTTTACTTTTCACGATTTAGTCCTCAACCTCATAACTTAAATATAAATCATTTTAGCATAAATCCAATTTAACCAATGTTACAAGGGACCTTGAAACAACCCATTATTACCAACATTTCATAATAAAACCCATGGATTTATAATTTTAACAATTTAATCCCTATTTCCAAAATTCAACAAAAATCACTTAACAAAACTTATTTATTTTAAAACAAAGATGAATAATCCATCAACCAACATAAAAAGGTTCAAAAATAACCATGGAAAGTGCCTCAAACTTTAACAGTTTTACAAATTAACCCCCGAGCTAGCTCCATTAAGCTAAAACGAACTCAAAAACATAAAAATAATTAAAAACGGGATACAAAATCATACAATGCACGTGAAACAAGCCTTGGTCGAATTCTTCACCTCCTTTAATGGCTATTTAATTTTTGAAAAAAAGATGAAGAAGATATCATCTTTCTATTATCTTTTGTTTACTTATTTATCATTTTATTTACCAATTTACTATTTTAACCTTTTTATTAATCCAAAATTTCAAATGAACCTATCCATGCATATCCACTAACATTAAGAATGGTATAATTACTATCTTAGTCCATTAGTTTTCCTTTCCATAGCCATTTGACCCTTTTAACTAATAGAATTCACCTTTTACGATTTGGTCCTTTTCACATAATTAACCATTTAAACATTAAAATTTCTTAACACAATTTTAATAAAACCTTAATATAATTTTGTAGATAATAAATAAATATTAAAATTATAAATTAATCATCAAAATTGTGGCCCCAGAACCACTATTTCTGACACTACTAAAAACAAGCTGTTACACTTTCTCCTTCCATCTGTCTGAACACAGCGATCTCTCTTCTTAGTTGGACTGCTTTACGGATTGAGAAAAACTTCTATAAGAACATTCCAGTAAGTTCATCCATGATGTGATAGACCCTGGTGCCTACGAGTCTAACATAGAAAAAGTGTTATCAATCAAAGAAAAGGGGAACAACCGAAGATGAATAGCGTCATCAGTGACACCGTTATACTTAAAAGTATCACAGAGTTGAAGAAATTGTTTCAAATGTTTATTAGGGTCCTCTATCATAATGCCCCTAAATTGCATATTATTTTGTATCATTTGTATTATCACGGTTTGATCTCAAAATTATTAGTTATAATCACCGATCTCGCTATACTTTCCTAAACCATGTCTAGACTTAGTAGGGCATAGTCCCTTAGAGTTTTCTCATTTTGAGCCATATGCATGTTTACGGGTTGTTGTGGTACTGATGGGTTTCCTAGGCCATTATCGTTAGTGTCGCCAAACAATAGATTATCATGTCGTACATTACCTGTAGCGGGTGATGGTTGTTCTTGCATATGCTCTTAATGTTGTTGCTGCTACCGGTTATTCCTTCAAATTATTTTCTTTAGATTTGTGGCTGCTACAATAGGTGTGCCCCTGCTACAATTCATACAATAAACCCATAAAGAGGAGGTTAGTAGCAATACATGCAATAAAATAACTAACAAATTTCTTAATTATTCCTTTGAAGTGCAAAAATTTAAATTAACTTAGTGGCATTGCATCCCCGGCAACGTCGCCAACAATTTGACCGCCTCTGGACGTACCAATGTCTAGAGTGTAAATAGTAAAACAAAATAAAGAATTATGAGATGATATCCACAAGTAAACGGGTTGAGTTGTAATATAGATTTTACAACGAAAAAGATGAGTACTTCAAGGATCGTACCTAAGGGAGGCCATTACTAAATCAATCTTAACCTAAACACTTAAAGATCTAATTAATATTTTTAAATTAGTTATAGTACAAAATTAAAATAAATGATACTTTTAGGGTTTTTAAAATAAAATAAAATAACATAAAAGAATTGAATTTCAAGAGACATAAAGAATAAAGTGAATCAAATCTGAAGGTGGGTGATTAGCTCACTTCAGCAATCCTAATCAACTGTTGTCTCGGATTCCTCGTCAACCAACTATTCAATACACTAGTAGGATCTTCCATTCTTTCACTAACATAATGAGTCAACAAGCACTACTTATCTTCCGACCTCACAATCCAGACTAGCATTGGGTTAAAGGTGTTCATGGATGGGCAATACCAATTTTGGATTAATTCCCACCTTGATGACTTCTTGGGGTTGTCAGGCCTAGTGTTTGTTTCATGTTCATCATTTCCCAAACAATTGATCTGTTGAGTAACCCTACAAAACAGTTAAGAGATCATTCTTCCACTCACCAACCTCCAATAGTAGGATTAGTTCCTCATGGCTTTCATAAACAACATGGAATAGATGGAAGAATTAATCATAGGGAATGGATTGAAATAGAGAGTTTAACAAAAGCTTGATTAATATTGATAATAAGCGCGAATCCACAATAGTTGATCTCTTTTATAAACTAGAACTCTTGAAAGAAATAAAGAACAAATAAAATAAAATTATGAAAACTTAAAGAAAGCAAGAAAACAAAATTTAAACCTAAAGAGAGAATCTAAGCTAATGGGATCGTCCCTGTAATGTGTGTCAAATGAGCCTATTTATAGCCTTCAGGTAGCCATCGTCTTTAACTCTATATTAGTTGACGTTCCTGAGCTTTAAGTTCATTTGCGCAGACCAAAACGCCCCTATTTCATGTTTTATTCTCGTCATAGATTCGATGTTGCGACACACCAGGACTTGTGTCGCGACATAGCAACCAATATGTTCCTTTATAACCACCTTCAGCCTGTGTCACGACATTGAAGATAGTTTCCTACTTTTTCCATTCTTTTCTCTACGTTGCAACATCAGATCTCCCATGTTGCGACATAGCTTCCAATATTGGTCCAAAATGTGTTCTAATTGTCTCATGTACACTTACAAAGTACATTAGCTCTCATTTATGCCTCATTCGGCCCTTAAGGTAAATAAAAGACTTAATGTGTGCATTTTATTATATGTAAGCAAAACTGAAGAAACTTACTTAAAACATAACAAAAATGCTTGTATTCAAGCTGCTTAAATGTGAAAACTAGTTTAATCCGCTACTCCAAACTATAGCATATCAATAGTCCAAGGATCCACCAAATTACAAAGATAAGAAAAGCAGGAAGAAATATCCTAGAATCCGGTAAGCCTATTGACGAGGGATCCCGTCCAACTATCACGAAAAGTAAACTGGAATATACAACTCTTAGCAACATAGAAGGAAATAGGAAGGATAACTATGTTGTGGAATGAACTATCCATGAGCAGGAGACCGCATGAACTGTCGAGTAAACCTTAGTCAGGGGATGATAATAAGATGATCAAGTGGAACCTAAGCACAACTCCACAAGAGGATGAGGCTTCCACCCAGTCAGCAATCACACGTTCAGAACTATGAGTTTTGACTAGAGGATGTGTTAATGCGAAAAGTCCTAAATTTGATTTCATTGTGGATGAACGGATCAAGGTAAGGATCCAAATTTAAGGAGAACATTAATTGAAGACAACTAGTGATAGACAATGAACTTTGTATCCAAGTATGTGGATATGAGTGTGAGTTAAGTTGGTGAAGTTACAAAGGAAGCTGGGATGTGTCGGAACTAGGCCAAGTCCATAGATATCCATTATTATAAAAAGGAAAAGTATTCATCTAAGATAGAGATTAAGTCCTCCAGCGGCAAACTATGGAAAAAAAAGGGCAGGACGATGACTCTGTCAGTGTTATTTGTAGATGGCCAAGGATAGATAAGAAGTTAAAATTTTATGTTTTAAATTTTATTTCCTAAATATTACAAAATATTGTTGTGCACTATTTCATAGATCCTCACTAAGTTTATTTGAACTTACAAATTTACTACTTAGTTGTAGAATAAAAGTTTGACTCAAGAATCAAGTGGAGGGACCAAATCAGTTTAAAGGATGGGCGTGTATGTCGTTCATGTGTATAGATGTGCTCCCTTAGAGTCCAAGCCTCGAGGATCAAGTGAAATATAATGAACTTTATCTTACATTTTTGTGTTTAAATACTACTAAGTTTAGGAGGTTGTGTAACACCCCAAACCTGGCCTAGACATTATGGCCAAATCTGGAGGAATTATATTATCTTGTTTAAAACTTTTTTTTAATCAAACTTAATTGTGTTTTCAAAAGCATAAAACTTGAAAAACTCTCACAAACATTTAGAAAAGCTTAAGTCTGAAAACACTTATCTCAAATCCTAAAATTTAATTCAAATTCGCTTGCTTCGAAAATACCAATTTTGAGAAAACCTTTTCCAGTTAATGCTAACATTTGTTAAAAACTAATTATTTATATAAAAAAATTTAAAAATTTACTTAATTTGCAATAGAAAATTTTTTAGAATTTTAATTTTGTAAACTGAAATTCATTTTATTAACCCGTGTGGTTTTGCAGTTTCACGTTTGAGATTATCAATTACCGATGATTTAAACAAAAACAAAAACAAGCCAAATAAATAGATTATAATATCAAAAGTCCAAAATAGAAAATTACGAAAATCGCCATATTTTAATTAACTGAGAAAACAATCCGAGCTCCTGTACATAGTCTGGTCCTAAGTCAGAAGACCACCTAAAACGTATTAAACAAAGCTAGGAGCCCAGTGTGTAACTCGACCCATGAGTAGAATTTTTATTTAACAAGCACATATGTAAATGTCATCGCAAAATTTTACTTATAATGTACAAATATCATATCAGAATGTTGTATTTCCAAAAACTTATATTAAATCATAAGGTCATCTTTTGGACATATTTTGGATCAGAGTATCATATTTTCATATATCAGACTAGAATGTCATGTTTTCAGAAGCACATATATTGTAACATCTTGAAATTCGGGAATTTATGTTTCACATTATACAATGTGTTAGACTAGTTAAGAGTGTTAGATGTGTATGTTTAAGGGCCCTAAGAAGGCTTGGGGTTAAGTTGGGCCTTAGTAGAATTTTTGTGTTTAAGCAATTTAAGGAGAGAAGGTAAGTGGCATCAAGGCCTATGGAAATAAGTGTGTATTTTGCTAGCACAAGCGAAGATAGTAGCAGAGTGGAGTGGCGTCACATGAAGAAGCTTAAGGGGTGGAGTTCGAATCCCACCTATTGCAACTTTTGGAATTTAATTTTTTTTTGTGCTAATCATGTAATTGATGAAAAGTGTCGACCATGGTTCTAAAGAAGGAAATGAAGACTTTTTATTGATGGAAAGAACACTATCGAGAAGAGTAAGGAGGAGATCAAAGAGAAAATAAGGAAAGAAGTTGAAGAAAGAGATAAGGAGGGATATGTTGGCTGAATTTTTGGAAGGAGCTTTGGAAAGAAATTTGGTCAACTCTCATCTTTTTGGTAAATGTGGTACACGGTTTTAGTAGGGAGAAAAGGGGAGCTGAAATTCTTTTGGTGATTTTGCAAGTTTATGCATGAAAGGTTTTGTTTCTTTTAAACATTTTGGTATTTTCTTTTCCAATCTTTTTCCTTTGTTTGGCCGAAACACTCAAGCCAATTTGTTCATTTTTTCCCTTTGTTTTGCCAAAAAACTCAAGCCATTTTGCTCTTCTTTTCTTGTTTTTCCTCACTGTTCCTCCTATCTTTCTCTCTTCTTTCTCTAGTCGACCATATTTGGAGGCGAATCTTCCTCTTTTCTTTCTCTCAAAGTAGCCGAATCCTCTTAGCCATTATCTCTTCTCCATTCTTGCGTGTTGGACATTTCTTCCTTGGTTGAATTGGGTAAGTGGCTTCGTTCTTTTCCTTTCATCTTCTTTTCTCCCTAGCTGAATGTATGTCCATCATCATTTGGTTGTTTCACTTTGTTTTCAAACCGAAACACCATTCCCTTCTACTCCTTTATATCTTGATCACTTACTTGTTGTAGTGTTCTTATGGGTTGGCTGAATACCAACATCCTTGCCGACTCATCTTTAGCCTTAATTCGAATCGGGGGGAATCAGATTCATCTTCAAGGTTCATTTCGATCTCTCTCATTGCTTGGTTATTCCGCTAAAATGGATCGATGGTTGTGTTTAATCGTTATTCTAGGAACTAATCACTCGTTCTTACCTACTTGTTGATCCTTATGAAGTAGTGGTAAGCTGAAACCCTCTCCTTAGACAACTATTTTCTCTCATCGTAGTATTTTTTTCTAACCGAGACTTTTCTAATGGAGGCAAGTGGTAGCGATACTAAAGGAAAATCGATAGGAGGGCAAAAAGGGAGTTGACTTGCAATCTTTACTCCCAAGTTCAAACGTAGGGCAGAATCGGCAGTTCGGTATTTCCCACCCGGTTGTGGACCATCATCTGGTGAGAGTAGACAAATCATGGTCATTCATGATACTAAGGGTAAGCATTTCATTAGATCATTAGATTTAGATATTTGGATTAAGACACCCACTTTTTGTTAGTTAATCGAGTATTATGGTGACATAGGTGCCGACGATCAAGAAGGTTTAGTCTTTACCATAATCAAGTGCGTAATCTCACACCGAAATTTCGTAGATTTGTGATTCACTATCATGTTGGAAAATAGATTGTTGTTGCTTACTAATCTAATAACAATAATATGGCATGAATTGAGTAACTTGCTTAATCAACGCTGGTAACACCCCAAACCCGGTCCAAACACCACGACCGGATCTGGCATGTCACTTGAAAGGAATTTTACGAAATATCGCGAACTTTAGAAAATTCTAAGTTATTTTTGAAACTCCATGTTTAAAGATAAATAAAGTTCTATTTAAAAAGAAAGAAAATCGTGCATGGACACCACGTAGTCCTCTCTAGCTCGATCCATTGCACTATGTACTACCTGAAAACATTAAGCAAAGGGGGTGAGTCAAAAGACTCAGTGTGCAATTTCTAAACACCAGCATTGGGCCCAAGCCCATTCATTAACCATTTGGGCCTTAGGCCCTTTTTCATAATCACATTAGGCGAGGCCCATTTGAAATCGGATTGGGCCTTAGCCCTACAGTATAGAATAGCAGATATCATATGCAAAATGATGCAAAAACCTAACCCAACCTAAATTTCCATCCGGTACACACCACACATTCCTGCCAATCACACAAGTGAGGATTTCTACAATCGACCCTCTCCGCTACATGCCATCGATGGCAATCATGCTACAGTCAACTGCTTATTACAGAAATATGTGACATAGCCACGAAATAATGTGACAACGTCACTGAAATATGTGGCAGAGCCACCGAAATAATGTGACAAAGTCACCAAAATATATGGCAAATCCACCGAAATACACTGCCCCTTTCATTAATATCATATCCCGCCATGTCCATTCAACATACGATCATAGTAATTTAAATGCAACATTTAAGGGCATACACAAGATATTCAGGGTATATGGATATTTATGTAATGATAACACTTATCAAGTTTTTTTAGAGAATAAATGCACCTGGTGTTACGATTTTACCCTTTATGGGCACACAATGACTATTTCTATGTTTTCGGCTTCCTACAACATACATATATATAATAATAAATTATAAAGAAGGTGTGGGAATTATACACCTATAAACACGAAGAACTACACTATCAATCTCGTTAACACCTTCAGTCGTAGGGATCACAGCGATCTGCTTATCCCACTTTGAAGCTGACCTATAACCCGATGGAAAGTCTCGAATGGCGGGCACCGCATATTTTTTGAACTTAGGGGTAGGGACTACGAGTCAAACCCCCTCATTTGCTTGGCTGGTACTCGAATCCATGAAAGAAATCTTGGTCAGAAGATAGGGTTAAGGCATTGAAGCAAAGAAAATAATGATATACGGTCAATATGTAAAGATTTCTTACCTAGATCGACAGAACCGGAGGCTATAAGGCTTGGATTAAGGAGTCGATTGAGTATCTAAATAAATACCATGTAAGAATCAGTTTAAAAGAAATAGATTAAAAGAGGTGGCATTTCGACCAAACGGATGACATAACCCTCTTACCTAAATCGACCGAAATCGATTATCCTTAAGACCCTGCAATCGCTGACTAGATACGAAAAGAATACGGGGACAAGGCCAATCCTACCTTTGGCTAGAATACCCATAGAATAGGATTAATGTATTTGGTTGGCAACCAAAAAAGAGAGAAGAGAGAATTGAAATGGAAAGAGAATACTTACCACAACTAAGGAGAATTCGATTGAGAAGGTTGAGGAACAAAATAACGGCAATCTTCTGAGATAAGAACAAATGAATGAGATGAACACACAAGGAGATTTGGCCAAAAGAAAATTAGAATTAACACAAAGAGAAAGAAGAGGGAGTGGATTTCAGCTTGAGAAAATGAGAAAATAAAGGATAAGCTATCAGGATCAGAAATGATGATTCAGGTAAGAAGAACAAATGAGATGAAAATAATGAGATGGTGTAGGTGGTAAGAGGTTTTGGTTTAAGGGGATTAAGAGATGTACAACGACTATGAACAAAAGAAAAAAATAAAAGGAAACAAGAGAGAGAGAGTTGGGGTTCGGCTCTTGCGAAACAATTGAGTGAGAGAGGTACAATGGAAAAAAAAGTGGTAGGAGGGTTCGGCTTTAGGTGATAAATAAATGAACACAAGTTACCAAAAATGCTAAAGAGAGGAGGAGATGGTTTCGGTTTTGGCTAAATGAAGAATGAACAATGACCTTAGAGGTTTCGGCTATTCAAAGAAAAGAATCATAAGTTGCCAACATGAAGAACACCAAATGCCGAAAAGAAAAGAACTCTCAATACTTAGCTGCTAATCACTTCAAAATTCGGTACCTACAATCCCCAAAACTGAATGCCACCCTTTCTCCTTTGACCGAATCCCCCCCAGTACCAACCAAAAATTCTGCCACCCCCTTCTCTTCTCCTACATTCACTCCACACCCCACCTTTGAATTAGTTTGAAACATTCAAATCCCACCTTTCTCTCATGGCCTACCATTCAAATTTATTTGACCAGTTCAACTCCCACTCTTCAAGGTTCCTAGCCGAATCCATCACTACTCCTCTTGACGCCAAAAAGAGTTCCCAAAATGTGAACTGCGCGACTCGAACCTGCTCCTTTACTACTCGCTGTGGTGTCACTCACCTGCCTCTTATGTGGCGCCCCATTGCCTCTTTACTACTACATTTTTTTCATGTCATCAAACCCAAACTAAACTACTTAAACCCTGTCTCAGCTAGCTCTCCCCTAAAGTGCCCAAAATTGAAATTTTGGCCAATGCTTCAGCTTAACCTCGAGCCTTCCCTGGACCCCAAAAACACCAAATTAACACACCGAGCATAGCATACACACAGGAACATAATAAATGCAAACCCCATGATTTAGGATTTTACAGTTCTACCCCTTTAAAGAAATTTTAGCCTCAAAATTACCTGGTCAAAAGAGATGAGGGTCTTATTGTCACATCGCATCCTCTGGCTCCCACGTAGCTTCCTCAGATCCATGATTCTAACAAAAAATTTGACCAATGGAACTGTCTTCCTTTACAATACCTTTACAGCATGATCCAAGATCTGAACTGGTTCCTCTTCAAAGGATAGGTCAGGCCTTATTTCGATTTCTTCCACTAGCACAACATGAGATAGATCCGAACGGTGGCGCCTCAATATTGAAACGTGAAACACATCATGAATCTGTTTTAATTTTGAAGGCAATTCAAGTTGATACGCCACTGGTCATACATGCTTCAATACCCAATAAGGCCCGATGAACCTGGGACTTAGCTTGCCTTTCTAACCAAACCTCATCACTTTCTTCCACAGTGAAACTTTTAAGAAAACCCGATCACCCACTACAAACTCTATTTCCTTTAGCTTCAGATCTGCATACGACTTTTGCCAGTCGGAGGCTTCTTTCAGTCGAGTCAGAATTAACTTAACTTTCTCTTCTATTTCTGAAATCAAATCTGGACTCACCCAATTCTATCCAGCAAGTAGGAGTACGACACCTCCGTCCATACAACGCTTCATGGGGCACCATCTGAATACTAGACTGGTAGCTATTGTTGTATGCAAATTTTCCCAATGGTAAAAACTCTTCCCAACTACCCCTAAAATCAATGACACAATCTCTCAACATATCCTCAAAGATCTGAATTACCCTCTCAGACTGACCATCAGTCTGTGGATGAAAAGCTGTGCTGAAGTCTAGCCTTGTACCCAATGCCTGATGCAACGCCTTCCAAAAACGTGACGTAAACCTAGGGTCCCTATCCGATATGATCGACACTAGTACCCCATGCAATCTTACAATCTCTGCGACATACAGCTTAGCCAGCTTTTGTAGTGAATAGTCAACACGAATAGGTATGAAATGGGTGGACTTTGTCAACTGATCCACAATCACCCATACCAAATCTTTCTTAGTAGGCGTAAGAGGTAGCCCACTAACAAAGTCCATCGTGATTCTCTCCCATTTCCACTGTGGCAATCTTCACCGGCTATAATAACCCCGAAGGGAATTGATGTTTCACTTTTACTTGGTGACACGTCAAACACTTACCCACAAACTCGGTAATTTCCGCTTTAATCCAGGCTACCAAAACTGCTCACGCAGATCCCTATACATCTTATTCGTTCTAGGATGTATAGTGTAAGGGCTACTATGCGCTTCCTGAAGAATCATCTGTCTCAACTCCACATCCTTTGGTATGCAAACCCTTTTATGGAAACACAAAACCCCATCACTGCTCAAATTATAGTCCTCTACCCCACCATTCAATACTTGCAGAAGTCGAGCACTCAAGACATTGTCCGACAACTACTTCTCTTTAATCTAAGTTATCCATGTCAACTTTACCTGAAGTTCAGCTAACAAACTCTGATCATCATACAGGCTGAGATGGGCAAACATCGCCCTCAAATTCGATATTACCTTCTGGCTTAATGCATCTGCCACTACGTTAGCTTTACCCTGACGATATTCGATCGGCAGTAATAGTCCTTCAACAGCTCAATCCACCTCCGCTGCCTTAAATTCAATTCCTTCTGAGTAAGGAGATATTTCAAGCTCTTGTGGTCGGTGTAAATAGCGGACTTCTCCCCATACAGGTAATGTCTTTAGATCTTCAGAGCGAACACTATCACAGCCAACTCCAGATCATGTGTGGGATAGTTTATCTCATGCGGTCTTAACTGCCGAGATGCATATGCAACTACCTTCCCGTCTTACATTAACGCGTACCCTAACCCCATATGTGAAGCATCACAATAAAATATAAACTCTTTCCCAGCCTCAGGCTGAATCAAAATCGGAGCCTCTGTTAAGATCCTCTGCTATTCAAAGCTTTCCTGCTGCTTGTCAGTCCAAACAAATCGTACCCTATTCCACAACAACTTAGTTAGGGGTGCCGCAATTAAGGAGAATCTCTCAACAAACCTTCTATAGTACCTAGCTAACCCAAGAAAACTTCGGATCTCTACCACAGACTTAGGCGGTTTTCAGTCCAACACAGCTTCAATATTCTGGGGATCAACCCTAATCCCCTCTGCGGATACAACATGACCCAAGGAGGTAACTTCTTTCAACCAAAATTCACACTTACTGAATTTGGCGTACAGCTACTTCTCCTTCAAAATCTGCAGAACCACACAAAGTCGTGAATCGTGCTCTTCTTCCATCTTGGAATATACCAGGATGTCATCTATGAACACCAAAAAATCGATCTAGATAGGGTTGGAATATCCGGTTCATCATATCCATAAACGCAGCTGGCATATTTGTCAACCCAAACGGCATCACTAAAAACTCATAGTGACCATAGCAAGTTCGAAACGCCGTCTTATGAATATTTGCTTCCTTGACCTTAAGCTGATGATATCATGACCTCAAATCTATCTTTGAAAAGACCGAAGCCCCTTTGAGCTGATCAAACAGATCGTTAATCCTCGGAAGCAGGTACTTGTTCTTAATCATCAACTTATTCAACTGGTGGTAGTTAATGCACATACGCATCGACCCATCCTTCTTCTTTACAAATAGTACCGACGCTCCCCACAGAGACATACTTGATCAGATAAAACCATGATCCAACAGATCCTGAATCTGGGCTTTAAGTTCCATCAGCTCCTTCAACGCCATCCTATAAGGGGTGATGGACACCGGAGCTGTACCCGGAAGTAGCTCAATTCCAAACTCCACTTCACGATTCAGAGGTAACACTAGAAGCTCTTCAGGAAAGACATCCATGAATTCCCTTACTATTCTAACCTCATTAACAGTAACTTCCTTGGCATCCAAAGCACTGATAAAAGCTAGAAATACCCTACACTCTTTTTGAGCCATCTTAACGGTCCTTAACGAGGAAACCATGTTAGATAAATAATTCCTTCTTTCCCCTATTACAACCACCTCTTCGCCCTCTAGGTACTTAGCACCATTCGCTTAGCCGTGCAATCCAATTTAGCACGATGTTTAACCAACCAATCCATGCCTAAGATGAGATCAAACTCCTTGAATGGTAATTCCATCAAGTCTGTCGGAAACAATACTCATTGAATCTATAAAGGCACCTTCCTAAATAGTTTGTTCACAACCATAGATTGTCCTAACGTGCTAACCACAGTCATCTTCCTAGAAGCTATTTTAGATTTTAAACTTAAAGTCTAAGATACAATACATGCAACAAAAGAGTGGGTCGATCCAATATCAATCAAAGCAAGAAATGGCTTACTAGCTATAAGAAACGTACCGGTTATGACGTCCAGTGCGTCGTCATCCTCTCAACGATGAGCTACATAGACTAGACTCGACTGTCTGGCTTCTGCATTGCCAACACCCCTGCTTGGTGTTCCACCCCGACCAAAACTGTTTCCCCTTCCAACCTGACCACGACCTCTCGACTGTCACTAACCACTATTCCTGAATTGTGTAAAACCTTGACCTAATGGCCGCACCTTATCCAACTCCTATGGGCAAATCTCGATTATATGATCCCTAGACCCACACTTAAAACATCCCCCAGATCTTTTCCAACATTCCCCCAAATACATCTTCCCACACTGATCACATGGATGAAATTGACCCACCGTGATAGGCAGCTGGAACTCTAGTTGGCCCAACAAACCTAGGTCTTTTCTAAAACCCCAGATGATCCCAACGACCCAAAACTTCTCTTGCTTTTACCTCGATCTTTATCCCCTTTCTATCTCTCAGTCCGATTTACTTCCTTGGCTATTTTATCTTTTTCAACTAACACAGTCAAAGTCCCTCTCCTGCTCCGGAGCTATTAATACCCTCAACTCATCCTACAACCCATCTTTAAACCACACACAGTGCTCATAGTCAGTCGCTACTATACCTCGGGTGTAACGACTCAGGCGCAAAAATTTTGCCTCGTACTCAGCTAAAGATTTGCCCCTTGTACCAAATTTAGGAATGCATTCCTCTGAGCATCCACATAACTGGCCCCAACATACTTCCCCTGAAATGCCATTTTAAAGAAATCCCAGTCAATCTGATCTGTCGGAGTACCCTCCCTCACGGTGAGCCACCATTGATAGGCTTCGTCCCGAAGAAGAGACACTGCTTCTTTCAATTTTTCCTCTGCCGTGCAGTCTAGATTATCTATAATCCTCTCGACTGCCTCCAGCCAATATTCAGCTACATTTGGGGCCACTCCGAAGATACCCCTAAACACTTTATCTCCATTTGCTCGAAGTCACTCAGGAACAGATTTTCGAGATACTGTCCCAATGCTTGCCCCAGTAACTCTCTCCAACACATACAGTATTGCTTGAGACAGGGCATCATCCCCACCAGTTCTATCTTGCAATCCCACTTCTGCCATAGGTGATGCTGGCGCCTCACATTGAAGCTCATGCCTTGTTTTCGAGAACTCATCCTCAACACCCCAGCCTCTACCACGGTTGCGTGCAACATGTCCACGCGCTCTGGCACTCATGTCTACCATTTCGTCTTAGTCTATTTTACAAATTTTATGCATCAGCTTTTATTTCCACTATTGACTAATGAGTAGTTTTATGAGAATAGAATTTTAAGTAGTTTTCAATATAGTATACATATACCTATAGGTTTTCATCTCTAGAGGATGGTTTTCTTAATTCTAACATCCATAGCAATATATTCACATCATATATTCACCTAACAATCATAAGACTTACCTTGCAGACATGGGCCGGAGACTCGGGTGCCATACTTCCAGAAAACATGTACATATGTATCTTCTATCTAAACCATCTTTTGGAAAATGTTTTGAACCCAAAACCCAAGGCCAAACTTTTGATACTAGGCTCTAATACTAAATTTTAACACCCCAAACCCAATCTAAACACCACGACTGGATCTAGCATGTCACTTGAAAGGAATTTTATAAAATATCGCAAACTTTAGAAAATTATAAGTTATTTATGAAACTCAAAGTTTAGTGGTTCAATTGAGAACTCGTTATTCATTTAAAGAAAAACCTAATTAGCCAAATCCTTAGGTTTAGGTGACATTTGAAAACACATGTTATTACATCTAATCAAGCCAGAGGGTTGTCGTAAGAAAAATCTGTTCGTAAACTCATTATTTAAGTTGTATGAAAAACTTTATTTGTATTTTTTAAAAACATCATATCAATTATCTTATATTTAAAGTGTCCAAAATTTAAAACCAAAATTTTAAGCCAAATTAATAGTGGCCTTATTACAACATGGAATCCCAAAAACAATTTAAAGATAAATAAAGTTTTATTTAAAAAGAAAGAAAATCGTGCATGGCCACCACGTAGTCCTCTCCGGCCGGTCCATTGGACTATGTACTACCTGCAAACATTAAGCAAAGGGGGTGAGTCAAAAGACTCAATGTGCAATTTCCAAACACTAACATTGGGCCCAAGCCCATTCAATAACCATCTAGGCCTTAGCCCCTTTTTATAATCACATTGGGTGAAGCCCATTCGAAACCGGATTGGGCCTTAGCCCTACAGGACAGAATAGAAGATATCATATGCAAAATGATGCAAAAACCAAACCCAACCTAAATTTCAATCCGCTACACACCACTTGTTCCTGCCAATCATACTGGTGGGGATTTCTACAATCGACCCTCACCGCTACACACCATCGATGGGAGTTATGCTGCAGTCAACTGCTCATCATTGCCAAAATATGTGGCATAGACACTGAAATAATGTGACAACGTCACCGAAATAATGTGACAAAGTCACCAAAATATGTGGCAAAGCCACCGAAATACACTGCCCCTTTTATTAATATCATATCCCCCTATGTCCATGCAACATACGATCATAGTAATGTAAATGCAACATTTAAGGGCATACTCAAGATATTCAGGGTATATGCATATTTATGTAACGATAACACTTATCAAGTATTTTCAAAGAATGAACGCACCTGGTGTTACGATTTTACCCTTTATGGGTACACAATGACTGTTACTACATTTTGGCTTCCAACAATATACATATATATAATAATAACGTACAAAGATGGTGTGGAAATTACACACTTGTAAACACGAAGAACTACACTATCAATCTCGTCAACACTTTCACTCGCAGGGATCATAGCGATTTGCTTATCCCTCTTGAAGTCACCCATAACCCAATGGAAAGTCTTGAATAGAGGAAACCACACATTTTTTGAACTTAGGGTAGGGACTACAGGTCGAACCCCCTCTTTTGCTTGGCTAGTACTCGAATCCATGAAAGAAATCTTTGTTAGAAAATTGGGCTAAGGAATTGAAGTAGAGAAAATAAGGATATATGCTCAATATGTAAAGATTTCTTACCTGGATCTACAGAACCCGGAGGCTATAAGGCTTGGATTAAGGAGTCAATTGAGTACCTAAATAAGTACCATGTAAGAATCAGTTTAAAAGAAATACATTAGAAAAGATGGCCTTTTGGCCAAACGGATGACATGACCCTCTTACCTAAACCGATCGAAATTGATTATCCTTAAGACCCTTCAATCACTGACCAGATGCAAAAAGAATACGAGGACAAGGCCCGTCCTACCTTCGACCAAAATACCCATAGAACAGGATTAATGTCTTCGATTTGGCAACCAAAAAAGAGAAAAGAGAGAATTGAAAGAGAAAGAGAATACTTACCACAACTAAGGAGAATCCGATTGAGAAGGTTGGGTAACATAGTGACGGCAATCTTTTGAGATAAGAACGAATGAATGAGATGAACACACAAAGAGATTCGGCCAAAAGAAAAATGAGAATCAACACAAAGAGAAAGAAGAGAGAGTGGATTTTAGCTTGAGAAAATGAGAAAATAAAAGATAAACTATTAGGATCAGAAATGAAGATTCGGCTAAAAAGAACAAATGAGATGAAAATAATTAGATGGTGTAAGTGGTAAGAGGTTTCAGTTTAAGGTGATTAAGAGATGTGCAACGAATATGAACAAAAGAAAACAAATAAAAGGAACAAAGAGAGAGAGTTGGGGTTCGGCTCTTGAAGAAACAATTGAGTGAGAGAGGTATAATGGAAACAAAAAGTGGTAGAAGGGTTCGGCTTTAGGTGATGAATCAATGCATTCATGTTACCAAAAATGCTGAAGAGGGGAGGAGATGGTTTCGGTTTTGGCTAAATGAAGAATGAACAATTACCTTAGGGGTTTCGGCAATTTAAAGAAAAGAATCATAAGTTGCCAGCATGAAAAACACCAAATGCCGAAAAGAAAAGAACTCTCAATACTTAGCCGCTAATAACTTCAAAGTTCAGCACCTACAATCTCCAAAAATGGATGCCACCCTTTCTCCTTTGACCGAATCCCCCCAACACCAACCAAAAATTCGGCCACCCCCTACTCCTCTCCTACATTCACTCTACACCCCACCTCTGAATTAGTTTGAAGCGTTCAAATCCCACCTTTCTCTCATGGCCTACCATTCAATTTTTTTGACCGATTCAACACCCACTCTTCAAGGCTCCTAGTCGAATCCATCACTACTCCTCTTGATGCCAAAAAGAGTTCCCAAAATGTGAACTACGTGACTCAAACCTGCTCCTTCACTGCTCCCTGTGGCGTCACTCACCTGCCTCTTAAGTGGCGCCCCATTGCCACTTTACTACTACTTTTTTTTCGTGTCACCAAACCCAAACTAAACTACTTAAACCCTACCTTAGCTAGCTCTCCCCTAAAGTGTCCAAAATTAAAATTTTTGCCAAGGCTTCGGCTTAACCCCGAGCCTTCTTTGGACCCCCAAACACACCAAATTAACACTCCGAGCATAGCATACAGACAGTAACATAATAAATGCAAAGCCTCTAATTTAGGATGTTACAACGCTATTTCTAAAGATATGTCAAAATCGGTATTAAAATTGCTAATTTATGAAAATGCCCCTATGGGCCGATTTACAAAAATGCCTCAATGGGCCAATTTACGAAAATGCCCCTTTGGGATAATTTACCAAAATGACCTTATGGGATGATTTGCTAGAATGCCTTAGTGGGCCGAATCATTAAATTTCTTCAATGGGCCAATTCACTAAAATAATATATTATGGTGGTTATATATATGTGGATATTTCAGTATGTATGTTGCATTTTTACATTTTGCATGGGACGGTAAAAATTGTATGGAGAGTAGTGTAGCCTGGTGGCATAGCCACAATTTGTTTATTATTGTGCTTAAATTATGGTTTCAGTGGCTTGACCACAAAAAAAAATAATATATTATAGCAACTTGACTACAAATTTGGTGTGAGCGGTGGGGTGGGTTGACTTGATCCCCACAGGTGTGATTAGCTGGTCGGGGGTGTGATGGATGGATGGGTTGGGTTGCATGCATTCCATTTAATTATCACTATGTAAATGGGCTTAGACCCATGATGTTTCCTATGCGAGTTCAGGCCTAGTGGATGACGGTAAGGAGGGATTATACACTGAGTTATAGTAACTCACCCCTTCTTTTTATTCCTTGGAGGTAATGCTCAATGTCGAGGACTTGAGGCCATGGATGACTCGGTGGATGCCAAAATTTTGGAATGATATTTTAAACTTTAGTAAATTTCTTTTCTGCTTTTTTTTCTTACTTTTACTATTTTGGGTTTAAAGTTGTAATAAGGCCTCTGGGATTTTATTTTGATTTTTATGTTTGACTATTTATTTTCTTTCATGGATTGATTTAAACAGGGATTTTTTGAAATCATAAACAACGATTTTTCATAAAATTTATCAACAAACGGATTTCATAACAAATATGTATGAATAATTTAACTTAGGTTTTCCTTCGAATTATCAACATTATTTTCAAAAATCACGGTTTAAAAGTTCACTGGTTCGATTTTCAATTCATCAATCAACCTCTCGAAATTAGTAGTTTTTCTAATAAATATTTATACACCAAACTTGTTTTCTTAACTATAACTAATCAACATCAAGTATGAGTAAAATCACAAATACTTTGTCATGTGACATGCCAGATCCGGTCGTAACGCATGTGTCGAGTTTGGGGTGTTACATATATCATATCAAACTATAACAAGTACAGACACATATCCTACCCTATCCGCTACACACCATATAGGGTATTAATTACCCATCCAGCCCTACATAGTGCTTAGTAACTATATATCACTCATCTAAGTGCAGCTGAGCCCCCAAATAAAAATATTTTGCCAAAATCAAATATATGTAGTCAAGCCATTACAATTGTAGTCAAACTATCATAACTGATATTGCAGATACACCACCAGAAGATGCAGTAATACTGCTAGAATCACACTTCCTCCATCACATATCATATCCCACCCCAGTGCTCATGCAAATACTAGTAGACATAATATGCACATATGCCATACATGCTTTTCACATTAGAACATACTAACAAAATTATAAGATTACAGATCATATACAAAATTCACATTTTAACCATACTTGCAATTGTAACACATATCTTATCCCTATCATTTACATTCACAAAAATATTAGATTTCATATTTTAGAATCATATTTAAGCTAAACGAACCTTGTAACAGCCCGAATTAGGGGCTAGTCAAAACAGTAATCTCAAAATCACTAATTCGAGGATAGAGAAAATTATTTTCATGTTATTTTATGTGTTATAACATGTTTATAATGATTCATGAAAATTTTGGTGATTTAATTTTAGCGATTTCTTGCTTAAATCGTGAAAAAGGACTAAATTGCATAAAGTGTGAAAGTTCTATTTTATTTGCTAGAGGTGCCAAATAGCTATAGAATATCAATTTGAGTCCCAAATATGCAATTAGGCCATTGTATTAGTGTAGGTCGGTCATAGAAAGCTAGGGGTACAAAAGGCATTAAATGTTGGTCAAAATTGGTGATGTTAGGTGATTAAAAAGAATAAAATAATATGAAATAAAAGAAATCTATCATCTTTTTATTTCTTATATTCTCCCACCAAAAATACAAGCAAGAATAGGGGTTCTTGAAGATCAAATTTTAGCAACTCATCTCCTCTTCTAGTAAGTCATTTTGATGGTTTTCGTTTATAATTTTTACACTTTTTGAGTCCTCAAAGTTTAAGCTAGCTAATGGGGGACTAATTTACAATATGATTGAAAGTCTACGGACTTGCCATGATAGAATTTATGTTGTTTTATGAGTTTTTATGGAAGAAAATGAATGATAGGATGATGATAAACAACTTTTGTGAAAGGTGTTGCTATGAAAACACCTAATTGGGACTAAAATGCAAAAGTTGTAATTTGTTCATTAATGAATGAAATAGTTGGAATTTTTGATAGTTGTTAGAGGATTAAATTGTAATTGTTCCAAAGTATAAGGGCAAATTAGTCATTTTTTCTAAGTGTAGATTATGGTGTATTATGATTTGCAAGTGATTAAATGAGTAAATTCCATTGTTCTAGATCAATGAAAATGAGATTCGAACCTAGAACGGGTGAAACAAAGAAATGTGGGCAAAAAGTCCCTTTCGACATCAAGGTAAGTTCATATGCTAAATTATGAAATTCTAAGTGAAGTACTTAATATTTCTATGTTGTATGGATTTTTTAATTGCCTCTATGTATACGTTAAGCACGTTTTGACGGAATGTCGAGAAATGAGTCTTATTCTTAATTTAAGACTAGTGGGAAAAGAATTAACATGATATGATGATAATTAAGGTCCCGTGTAAGACCATGTTGGAATATGGCCTCAATGTAAGAATTCATATAAGACAATGTCGGGGACATGGCATCGATATGTTAGTGTATATAAGACCTTATCGGGGTATAATGTTAATATGACATTATGTATATGAGACTGAAGAGTGTTATTTAGCAATTTAAGTGGTTCAACAGGTATGTTGAAAAGAGAGTATGTGGTTGTGCCATGAGTAGCACAAGTATGTATTAGAACTGAATTGAGGTAAATTTGGCATATGATGAACGCCTGGTAGGTTATGTGTAATCAATGCACCTCAGTTGCATAAGTTATATTTATAAATACATTGTGTGAATACGAACAAGTATCGTAGAAAGTTAAGTAAGAATAGTAGTGTGTGAGGATGTTCCCGGATGAACACTTGAAATAGAAAAATACATGTGGATAACTATCCATGAAAGTATAATAACCATGAGCTATGTGCGATATCACCTTATTGATGGTTAGTGATAAGCTGTGTGCGATACCATAAACTATATTATTAACGGTGGGTTGTGTGCATTACCACTCGATTAATTATTAGTCGATGGGATGTGTGCAATACCATCGCTTATAAAAATCATTTGGTATGCTAAGTGCGATACCATCCTATTAGAGATCAATGGTGGGCTAAGTGCAAAACCACCGAGAGATTAGTATTATGAGTGGCTTAATGAAAATGCTTGATGTGTTGTTTTATATGGTAATGTGATGACAAGTGCAGGAATTTATTCTAATTAACATGAGCATTTGACTTGGGGCACGATTAGATGGTGATAAGGGACAGAATGAGTAAGTTTCAAGAATGATTGAGTAGGTAACCATAAGTTTATTAGAAAAACTCATTATAATGCCTTGTGGTTAATTATAATCAATGTATATCAATAATTGATTATTATTGTTTGTATATGAACTTACTAAGCATTATTGTTTACTCCCCTCCTTTTTCCATATCTTACATGTTAATTTAGCTAGCTCGGGTTGGAGGCCACCGGATATGTTTTTACACTATCAAGCAGACACTTGGTATGAGGTTTCAAAGTCCTTACGAGTTATGGCATTTATAGGAATCTTGTTTATGATCAGTTTAAGTTATAGTTAATGTGCCAAATTTGTTGGTCAAATGAGTCACTAGACGATTGTGTATAGCCGTAGATGATGGCTCAAGTAGATTGTAATTGTATTAGAAATAGTTCTCCCTTATGTATGGGATGAAGACTTTAATTCTTTTATGATTAAATGTGATAAATCAGGAGTTGCAATTGATAATGTATGAAGTTTATATGATGGTGTTTTGAATGCATGCAAGAGAGGGTGGTAAAGTGCTTGGTAGATAGCCTACTAATCACCACACGTCCGAAGCACACAGGTGTGTGTATAGACCGTATGGATAAGTTAGAATGCCAAGGTTTGGTGTAACGGCTCGAATTTGGGACTAGTCAGAACAGTGGTCTCGAGACCACTAATTTGAGGTTGAGGAGAATTATTTTAGTACTATTTTATGTGTTTTGGTGTCAATATATGATTAAATAGAAATTTTGGTGCCTTAATTTTACTAATAGCATGACCAATTGAGAAAAAGGACTAAATCGCATGAGATGCAAAAGTTCTATTTTTAAGGTAGGGGTACCAAATAGCCATAGATTGTAATTAGAAGGATTTTAGAATGAAATTAGGCCATCTTTCATGAGTTGGTCGGCCATACAAGCAAAATAAGGGGATAAAAGCATTAAGTGATAGTCAATTTGGGGGAAATTAGGTGATAGCATGAATAAAATAAAAGAAATAAAAGATGTTATCATATTTCACTATTCACTCATCTCTTTCCACCGAAAATTGAAGAGGAAATAGAGCTTTTGGAGCTTCAAACTTTCAACCACTCAACTCTCATTCAAGTAAGTGATTTAGGTGGTTTTAATTGGTGATTTTTGTGTTTTTGGAGTCCCCAAAGCTTAATCTAGCTAATGAGGGACTAATTTGTGATATGATTGAAAGTCCAAGGACTTGCCATGAGAGTATTTATGTTGTTAACTGAGTTTTTATGGAAGAAAATAAATGTTGGGGAGATGTGAAATAATTTTTGTGAAAGGTGTTGTTGTGAAAACACCTAAATGGGACTAAGATGTAAATGTTATAGTTTGGTAATAAATGCATGAAATAGCTAGATTTGTGGGTTGTGTGCATAGGAATAAAGGTATAGCCAGACTTAATTGTTGAGGAAATGTGTTGAATAATAATTTACGGGCTTAGGGGCAAAATTGTAATTTTGCCAATGTATAAGGGCAAAATGGTCTTTTTGCCCAAGTGAAGAATTTGATGTATTGTAATCATAGGAAATCTAAATAAATGAATTTTATGATTATAGATCAAGAAAAATGAAAACCCGATCAAAATCGAGGCAAGACTAAGGTCGAGGACTAAATTGCACATCTCTCTACATTTTGTATACTGAGGTAAGTTTGTATGATTTCTAAGATTTATGATTACTACCAATGAATTTCTTAGTATAATATACATTGCTATTTTGTAATGCCTATCATTTTTGTGAACAAAGAGATTAAACATGAGCAAGCCCCGATTGAATATGAATTCCCTAGGATACCCGATATACCACACAAGATATCATGTAAGTCCAAGGCAAGCTTGGCATTGATCAAGATATCATATAAGTCCAAGGCAAGCTTGGCATTGATCAAGATATCATGTAAGTCCAAGGCAAGCTTGGCATTGATCAAGATATCATATAAGTCCAAGGCAAGATTGGCATTGAGTAAGTTGTCAAAGGCAAGACTTCATGTAAGTCCATGTCAAGACATGGCCTTAAAACCAAGATGAGAAATTCCATGTAAGACCATACCTAAGATATGGCTTTGGTGGCATGCTAAGTGGGAAGAGATCTAGTATCCTCGGGTATTAGTAGAAGTTCATCGGGCAAACAAGTAAGGTTAATAACGAGGTAACAAAAGGGCTAAGAAAGCAAAGCTAGCATCAAAATGAATTAAATATTACTCATGTTATGAATGAAGAATTAGAGATCATAATGATTATTGTTTAAGTACGCTGATCAATGTGATCAAGTGACACAAGTATCATGTTTACTTTACAAAAACGAGCATAGTGAGCATCATGAGACATGTAAGAACCAAGCATGAGTAAATAAGCTTTAGAGCTAAAATTACGATACTATTGTTATGCTAAATGGTTTTTATTAAGCAAGCTTATTGACATGTGTTTTACATGCAAACTTACTAAGCTAAATGCTTATGTATTTGATTGTCTCTTTCTATGTAGTCCCGCCAAGCTAATTTATGGATCATCGGAGTCGGAGCTCGTAGCACACTATCAACTCTTATTTTGGTATAGCCAAGTTGCTTTACTAAGTATGACATGTATAGGAAACAGTCATTTTGTGGACATGTTTTTAGAAGTGCCTTTGTAAAGGTTATCAAGTTTATTATTCTTTTGTATATGGCTAAATGATTGGCCAAATTTGACTAAGTATGTATGTTTATTAAGATCAATGAAACATGTAGTATTATTCATAAAATTGGGTTGTTATTGCATCATTGAATTGTGTATGGATATGATCTTCAGTTCACGGTGGCTAACGGCTTGGTAAATAGCCTGTAAGTGCCCACAGGGTTGGACACACGGGCGTATGTCAATGCCGTGTTAACCCTGCCCACAGGGTTGGACATACGGACGTGTGTCAATGCCGTGTTAACACTGCACCTTAGTATTATTAATCAGAATAGGCCACGGGTAAATTCGACGACCGTGTGTATAGGTCATGTTATACACACAGGTTGGACATGGGCGTGTGCATAGACCGTGCTAATTTAGTCAATATATCAAGGATTAGCACACGGTCTAAGCCCACGGGCGAGTCATGGCCGTGTGAAATTAGTCAGTAGCCTCCCACAGTTGGAAGACACGGGTGTGTCTAACCTGTGCGAAAATAGTCAATAGCTTCCACGGTTTGAGGGCATGGGCATGCTTAAGGGTACATGGGCATGTTCCAAGTCACACGGGCGTGTGAACCCTGCATCAAAAATGAATTATTTGATTTAGTTTTGAAAGTTTTCAAACACGAGTTTAAGGCCTCGTAGGCCCTTGTAATGTATGTGTTGACTAAGAAAGTGAAATTTTTAAGTTGGAACAAATTTTATAGCCATAAGTACATGTTTAAGTTAGTTCAAGCATAGTAATGTCTCATATCCAGACCTAGCTTCGGTCTCAGATAACGGGGTGTTACATTTGGCACATGGGCCAGGGCCATGGGCATGTCAAGGCCGTGTGAATTAGTTAGCGTCTTCCACTAGTGGAAGACACGGGCATGTCTTATAGGCACGGGCATGTCCCTAAATCAACACGGACATGTGGCCTGTATTTTGATGAAAGGTTTTTCAAAGTTTGTAAAATCCTCGGTTGAATCTCAAAACCTCTCGGAGGTATGTTTAGGACCATGTAGGTCATGAATGAGCATGAAATGTGTCTTGAATAAAATTTTGTAACCTGTTCTTTCACGTTTAAGTAAGATTAGGAATGGTAATGCCTCGTATTCAGTCTCGGTGTCAGACTCGGGTAATGGGTGTTACATTTAGTGGTATCAGAGCTATGGTTGATTTGGTTCTTGGACTAACCTAGTGTGAGTAAGAGTCTAGCTATACATGCCATAGGTGGACTGTGATAGTGTGATATCTCCCGGCACTAACGAATTTATTCTGTTAAGACATAGATGATTCCCAACCGAGCTAAATCTAATAATGTTATAAGTGATAATGAGGTAATTGAAATGTGCTTATGCATTGTTGAAATACAGAGAGATATGAATAGAAGTTTATGACATGTGTATGATAAGGTATGGGATGATATAACTCTAGGGTGAGGAATGAAATGATAGTTATAAGATGATGAGATTACTTATATTGGTTTGACATGCGTATGGTGTTATATACTCAACTTATTGGGTTAAATGCATATAGTGGGTAAAATTTATCCAGAGAACGGGATATGTGTGTATGTAGAACTATTTGAATGATGTTGGATAGATATGTCCACATGGTTAAATCTCATATGTGATCGTTAAAGTAGAAAATGTATGATGTCTTGTTTCGTGATTCTTTTATGAAGCCACACGTATTATAGTGTGGATGTTAAACTAAAAAGTTTGATTTATTAGAATACAAGAGATAAGTACGGTCGTTCAATAATAAATTGATGAATAAGACCATGGTAGGACCATGGCAATACATGTGACTCCATATAAGACCATGTCTGGGACATGGCATTGGCAATGATACACGATCTCGTATAAGACCATATTTGGGATATGGCATCAACATTGAGTTACAAGATCCTGTATAAGACCATATCTAGGATATGGCATCGGATCAATATAAGTTTCCATGTAAGACCGTATCTGGGATATGTCATTGGAATTGATAAGAGATTTCGTGTAAGACCATAGCGAGGCTATGGCATCGTGATGACATGTAAGGTAATAGCTAGGCTGTGATGTTATGATACAAGTAAGACTATATTTGGACTATGGTAATCAAGTAAACGACGTACTCAAAACTCGTAAGACATTCTCTAAATTGATAAGCAATGGTAAGAGAAATTAGAGTTTAATGTTGAAAACTTGAGTAGACATTAGATGGAATTTGAGTAAGTGAAGTCATTGTTCGAGATTATGGGAGAAAGAAACCATTGTTGCATGAGTAAGCATGAAAACTTGCCTAGATCGAGTTGTGTGACTACGGATGACATTTCATTAATGATGAATGTTAGATCATATGTATGTAGTCACAAGAATCCAGTTAGGGCTCTACAACTTAACCCCTTACCACTGTTGAATTATGATAAGATGTTTATGAGAGTCAAGTTGAGTAAGTTTGTATGTGATTAATGCAATAATTATGTTAGCATAATTAAGAATGCTTTGTATCATATTGATGCATGATACTCTACTAAATAGAGTAATTGTTGCTGAACATGAGGTTGAAGTCCTAGAGGACTATAATAAAAAAGATATCATTGAGATAAGAAATAGATAAAGTCCCGTATAAGACCATGTCCGAGACATGGCCTCGGCACCCAGTTATGATTCGGTATAAGACCATGTCCAGGATATGGCTTCGGTAATGAATATGAGAATCGTATAAGACCATATTCGGAATATGGCATCGATAATTGATGTGGAAGTCCATATAAGACCTTATTTGGGATATGGCATTGGCATTTATATGTGACTCCATATAAGACCACCTTGGGGATGTAGCATTGATTTCGTACCTACATGAATGACGATATTATGTGCCTTTGACTATCCCTAGTGATTAATGGGATAAGTAGATGAGTCTATAGGTAGAAATAAGAATTATACTAAAGTCATGTGAACGACTGAATAAAGGCACTCGTGAATGAGTCAAGAAGAAACGAGTATGATGTGTGGCACGGTATGTGCTAAATAAAGGCAATTGTAAGTAAGTATGTTAAGAAGCCTATGACATGTGTATGATTAATTAATTCCATGGATGGATTATAATAATCTCATTGGGTATTATGTATAAATATTTGTTTCCTTTCAGGGCTGATGTAGTTGTTCTTTTCATGAAATTGTGATTGTGTGAGAATGTTAGCTGACTGAAAAAAAATAGACAAAATGATTGTCGATTTGGTTAATTGAAATTGTAATTCCTCTATCTCATTGTAAACTTATTCTAGTACTTTGAGGAGGAAGTTTCTGATGAAACTTCATGTGAGATTTCTCTTATATTTTCGCTGGTCATGGTTATCTTTGAAGTGTGTGTTCTTTGAGTTGTGATAGTCATGTCTACTATGATTGCATTTTCATTTGATCATAGAAAGGTGATAATTCTAGTATAAGAAGTGAAATCAAAAGTTTCATGTTGTGTGATGGGTTTTCAGTCGAGCCGAATAGAGTTAATGAATTTGATAGAGATGTCTCTGCTATCGTGAGATATGATGATAGTAAAGGTTTTAGGTTAGCAGAGCAAGAGAAACTCAGATGTGAGTGTGCTTGAAATATGTTTTCAGTGTGGAGAAAAGAGTAGATTAATGTATTGAAATATGATTCAAGTTCTGTGTATATTCACGCATGAATCAATAAGGAGAACAAAATTCTGTGTGTTGATGAGTAGGAGCATAATAAAAAATATGCTTATTGAAACTTTATCGGGATAGTAAAAAAATGAAAGCTATTGAAGGAATTATTAATTGAAAGTTCTAGTACTGAGTTCAGTCGGAATCGAGAAAAGGAGTTGTTAGATTGGTGATCTAGAGACGATCACTTTTGTGTCTGTGTTGTGAGTTAGATGTTATGAAATGATCCATGGAAAAACCGATATGTGCTTTCTGAATTCTAAAGAGTTAAAGTATCGAATTTGCAGAAAAAAATCTGAATGTGAAATAGTGAAAATGGCTTGAACTATTACAATGTTGTGTATAGTTATTGAAATACTTCTTAGATAGTGGACATAGTACGGATGTCTGGATGGAAAATCCTTACTTAAGCAATGTGAGTAAATTACTTGATTGAGCTTAGTATGTAACACCCTAGTTTCATAAAGGTTAATAACCGGAGCGAGTTTTTCTTTTTGAAATAAAAGAGCTCTGAAGTGAGATAGTGAATGGTATTTTTTAAATAAACTCTGAACGTGTTTGTTTAGATGGTAAAATTCAGGCTGGATAGGTTTCTATCATTATGGTGTTACCATGGGATAAAATTGTATGTTGATGAAATCAGAACTTATACAGAAGCTTTTATATGAGACTTAGTAGTAGCATGTCTACCCATGCAAGAATAAGAAAAAGTGCAGTTATGCGCATAAAAGTTTTGGCAATTGAGTTTGTGATCAGAAGTAGTTGATCGTTAAAAGATAAAATTTTCAGAGTATGCAAATTAGCACTATTACATTCGATGAATGCCTTAATGAGAAAGTGAGATAACACCCTATAGATTCTAAATTGGATTGACATAATTCCCAAGGAGGGGGATGTCATTCAAATTATAGTGAATTAGCCGATAAAGATCTGAACATTCATTTGGACACGTGTAGAGTTTCCAATGTTGGAAACAACTTCTCCTGATAAGATTTTTGCGGTCGAAAATCCCTAAGGGGGAAGAATTGTAACAGCCTAAATTAGGGGCTAGTCAAAATAGTGATCTTAGAATCCCTAATCCGAGGATAGAGAAAATTATTTTCATGTTATTTTATGTGTTATAACTTGTTTATAATTATGCATGGAAATTTTGGTGCTTTAATTTTATCTATTTCTTGCTTAAATCGTGAAAAAGAACTAAATCTCATAAAGTGAAAAAGTTCTATTTTATTTACTAGAGGTGCCAAATAGCTATATACTATTAATTAGAGATCCCAAATGTGAATTAGGCCATTGTATTAGTGTTGGCCGATCATAGAAAGCTAGGGGGACAAAGGCATTAAATGTTGGTCAAAATTGGTGATGTTAGCTGATTAAAAAGAATAAAATAAGATGAAATAGGCAAAAAGCTATCATCTTTTTATTTTTTCTCTTCTCCCACTGAAAATACAAGCAAGAATGGGGGTTCTTGAAGCTCAAATTTCAGCAACTCATCTCCTCTAGTACGTGATTTTGATGGCTTTAGTTTATATTTTTATACTTTTTGAGTCCCCAAAGCTTAAGCTAGCTAATTGGGGGACTAATTTACAATATTGTTGAAAGTCTACGGACTTGCCATGTTAGAGATTATGTTGTTTGATAAGTTTTTATGGAAGAAAATGAGAGATAGGATGATGATAAACAACTTTTGTGAAAGGTGTTGCTATGAAAACACCTAATTGGGACTAAAAAGCAAAAGTTGTAATTTGTTCATTAAGGAATGAAATAGTTGGAATTGTGGATAGTTGTAAGAGGATTAAATGTTCAGCTAGGCTTGTTTAAAAAGAAAATGTAACGCCCCAAACCCGGTCAAAACACTACTACCAAATTTGGTATGTCACAGGAAAAAAAAAAGGATTTGAACACAAGTGGTCGTCTCTAATTTAAGGAAAACTTTTGATGTTATGGAAAACCGAGTTGATTTAAAAGTATTACTAAAACTGTTTTGAATTTAGTTTAAAAAAAATCGATACTTTGTTAATCTTACAAGTTTTCTTATCCATCCGAAGGTGAAGTTTTAGAAAAACCCGATAATTTGTGTGAATTTAGAAAACATTCAATTAATAAGTTATTTAGGCATGTCATTTTATTTAATTTATACAAATTTCAATGAAAATAAAATAGATAAATAAAGTCCAAAATAAGTAAACCTAAAACTTTAAAGTAAGTAACACTGAAATAGAAGTTTAAAACAAAACCCAAAAGAAAATGCACATGGCCACCTCGAGTCTGCCCCAGCTCCGCATCCACGATCTACGAATCATCTGCAAAAATGTAGAGGTAGGGGTGAGTCAATGAGACTCAGCGTATAAATCCCCATCCCAATATTATCAAGCCCTTACACCATTTCATAAATTAACATGCAAGTCATGCAACCCCACCTAACCATCCAAACTCTCAGATCTACCCCTGTGGTCAAAACCACCGTGACCGTAATAATGTAAGTGTGGTCAAAACCACTGGTGACCGTAGTCACGATATAATATGATGGGGCCAACCCATCTTGTGGTCAAAACCACTGATGAGAATCCCATATATCAATATGTGGGGCCAACCCACTATGGTACCAAACCACTGGGACAATTCATAAGAACAACAACATGTGGTACCAAACCACTGGTGGTCAAAACCACTGAGACTAGTCACAGTAATCATATAAAAAGCGGGGCCAACCCACTGTGTGGTCAAAACCACTGGTGACAGTCTAAATCATCCTCCCCCCTCCTCTCATCATACCCATTAATGTATGTACTTTTCATGGCATAAATGTCATGCTTAACACTCAGAGATCACATGGCATGGCATATATAGATTTTAACAGGCATTTAACGTTAGCCAAACAGAGTGGACTTACCTGGAGTCCTTACTTTTTACCCACAAGGGTAACATACCATTTCAACAGTTATTCTGGCATTTAGCAGTTTCATGGTATAACATATTAACAAATGAAGTGTGTAAGAGTTACACACCTGATTACTCGTAAAACGACGCTCTCTACGTTGGTACTGTCGTTAATTGACACCATCGCTATTTGACTACTACGCTGCTCAGGTGTTGGCCCACACCCAGGTGCCCAATCACGAACTGCCGATATTGCCCTTTTCTTGAACTTAGGGGCTGGGGTCTCAGATCTGACCCCTCCTAATGCTTGGCTGCCATTGGGGTCCATAACAACTTTGGTCACTAAGCCAGGTTAGCACAAAGAATACTATGGCTAAGAATATCAAACTCAAACAAATAGATCCCTTACCTAAGTCGACATATCTCAAGATTAGGATCTACACTATGAACCGAGGAAGTCCCGAGAATCCAAGGTATGCGTCAACCCCTGCCTATGTCCGAGCAACCACATCACTCATTAGCAAATAGCTATTCGGCATTACATAAATCTCAAAATAAATTACCAGTACAAAAGAATTCGTCTCCCTTACCTCAACACCTTACCAACACTAAGCAAAAGCCGAAGTAACACGGAGATGATCCCTCCCTTCAATAGGCCAAGAAACTATAAGATTAGCCACTGACTTCAGCACTTTAACATAATAAGAAAGGATGGAATCGACAGGAACCCTTACCACAACACCTAACGGAATTGATTGGGAGTGGATGAATGATGACGATCTGCTATTACAAAAACTAAAAAACAAATATGAGAACCAAGAGTATTCGGCTAAAGCACTACCCACACAATTTCCAAATCCCGACTTTTCCCCAAAAAAATGACAAAGGGAAGAAAGCAGGGATGGAAGAAGATTTTGCCATCAGAGACATAGGAGAAGAAAGAAAAGAAACAATGGAATCTTACCTGACTATGGTCCAAAAGAAGAGAAAGAATGGGGATGTAGTTTCGGCTCTTCAAGAAAGTGACAAGAAAATAAATTGCAAAAGATGAATGGGAAACAAGGTTGGTTCGGCCAAACACAACAAGATGCTGAAAAAGGGAGAAAAAAAATGAAGCAAAAATGGGTGAAGTGGATTTGGCTAGCACACAAAAAAGAAGGAGAAAAAGAAGAAAACCAGCAAGGGATTTCGACTTCTAAGATTGAAGAGAAGAGAAAAGTTTTAGGCCCCAAATGGCCTTCCAAACTTTCGGCTATGGTCAAAAGATGAGAAGGGAGTTGAAATTCCAAGTGATTTTCGGCACCAAAGGGAATGAAAGAAAGGAAAAAAAAAAAAAACTAAAGCCAACACACCAAATGCCAAAAAATACTACCCAAAGCAACCTAAATTCGGCACACCCCTTCCCACACTCCCTAAAACTGAATGCACACACCCACACCACTCAAATTTTGGGCACACACCCCAACTCCCTTCAAACTCTATGCTGCCCCCTCTTTTCCTCCTTGAATCCCTCTCTTCCACTCATTCAAATTGTTTGAATGAGTTAAGCTCCTACATTCACTCCTCTCCATCCAATTCAAAAGTGTTGACTCCTTCAACACTCATCCACCAAAGTCCATCCTGAGTACACTACCTCCCTAGCTTTGGCGTCAAAAAGAAATGCACAAAGGGGATTCTTGCAGCTCTAACCAAAACTCTCTAGCTTGCATGAGGCGTCCCTCCCCCTTGTGCTTAAGTGGCGCCTCCCTTGCCACTTTACCAAGGCATCTCTTACAACACACACCTCCACCAAATAATCTTAACACCTAACACCAATAGCTCCCCCCTTCTAAAGTCCAAAACGCAAATTTTTTCTATCACTCTAGCCTATCCCTAGCTCGAGCCTAGACCCTAATATAGTCCAAACTAACGTACCCAACATACAATACACATGCAACCACACAAAATGCAAATGCCCCGGTTTAAGGATGTTACAGTTCTACCCCCTTAAAAATAATTTCGGCCTCAAAATTACCCGATCAAAAGAGTTGAGAGTATTACTGCCGCATCACTTCTTCCGGATCCCAAGTGGCTTCTTCCGTTCCGTGATTCCGCATAACACCTTTACTAAAGAAACTGACTTCCTACACAGAACCTTGACATCCCAATCTAAAATCTGCACTAGTTCTTCCTCAAAGGACAAATCTGGACTCACCTCTATCTCCTCTACTGGTACAACATATGACGGATCTGATCTTTAGTGCCTAAGCATGGAAACATGGAACACGTCATGGATCTGACTCAATTCCACTGGCAACTCTAGCTGATAAGCTACTGGTCCCACATGCCTTAACACCTTATATGACCCGATGAACCTAGGGCTCAGCTTGCCCTTCTGACCAAATCCCAGTACTTTCTTCCATGGTGACACCTTAAGAAATACCCTGTCCCCCACTGCGAACTCTATATCCCTTCGCTTAAGATTGGCATAAGACTCCTACCTGTCCGAAGCCTCCTTCAGACGAGCCTGAATCAACTTAACCTTATCCTCTATTTCAGCCACTAGCTCTGGACCCAACAACTGATGCTCTCCCAGCTCTGTCCAACACATAAAGGTACGACACTTCCGTCCATACAGTGCTTCATACGGTGCCATCTTGGTACTTTCCTTGTAACTATTGTTGTAGGCGAATTCCCCAATGGTAGATATTCTTCCCAACTACCTTTGAAGTCCAAAACACAACCCCTCAGCATATCTTCTAAAATTTGGATTACTATCTCTGACTGTTCATCTGACTGTGGATGAAACGCTGTACTGAAATCTAGCCTTGTAACCAATGCCTGGTGCAATGCTTTCCAGAATCTTGATGTGAATCGAGGATCCCTATCCGAGATAATCGATACTGGCACCCATGCAATCTTCACTATCTCTACAATTTACAACTTAGCCAACCTTTTGAGTGAGTAATCCACCCGAACCGTTATGAAATGGGCTGATTTTGTCAGACGATCTACAATTACCCATACTGAATCTTTCTTGCTAGGCATAAGGGGCAGCCTAGTGACGAAATCCATTGTAATCCTTTCCCACATCGACTGCGAAATCTTCACCGGTTGCAACAGACCTGAAGGTAAGTGATGTTTAGCTTTGACTTGCTAACAGGTTAGACACCTACCCACAAATTCTGTTACTTCTCTCTTTAAACCCGACCACCGAAATTGTTCTCATAAATCCCGATACATCTTGCTGCCTCTTGGATGCATAGCATATTGGGCTGCTATGAGCTTTTGCAGAATCCTCTGCCTTAACTCAACATCTTTCAATATACAAACTTTCCCCTGAAAGCACAACACTCCCTCACTATTCAAACTATAACCTTCCAATCCATCACTCTACACTTGTAACTTCCGAGCATCTAGAACCTCATCTTTTAGCTGTTCCTCCTTAATCTGATTTACCCAAGTCGACTTTATCTGTAACTCCACTAATAGACTCCCATCATCAAATAGACTAAGATGAGCAAACATTGCTCTCAAATCCACTACCACCTTGTGACTCAACGCGTCAGCCACTACGTTAGCCTTACCCGGATGGTATTCAATCGAACAATCATAGTCTTTCAACAACTCGATCCACTTACGTTGTCTCAAATTTAACTCTTTCTGTGTCAACAGATACTTCAAACTCTTGTTGTCCATGTAGACTATCGACTTCTCCCCATACAAGTAATGCCTCCAAATTTTTAGAGCGAAAACCACTGCAACCAATTCCAGATCATGAGTCGGATAATTCACTTTATGAGGCCTCAACTGCCGACGTATATGCCACCACTTTCCCTTCTTGCATCCGCACACAACCCAAACCAGTATGCGACACATCACAGTAAATCGTGAACTCTTGCCCTGCTTCAGGCTGAATCAACACCGGAGCTTCTGTCAAAATTCTTTTTAACTTAACAAAACTTTCACTTCATACCTCGCCACCAGTACATTTTATTCAAATCTTGGTACATCTTTGTACTGCCTAGATGCATATCCAAACATCCGTTATGTGCTTCTTGCAAAATTTTGTGAATAAGCTCATCATTCCTAGGTACACAGACCCTATCTCGAAATGTTAGACATCCATCCGAATTTATTCGAAAGTCTGACTCAACATTCGACTCACATAAAATTTTTTTAGCTTGCAAACTGCTATCATCCTTCTAAGCTTTGTAAATCTCTTGAATGAGTAATGGTTTAGCCCTCAACTTGACTAATATGGATCCATCCTCTAACAAGGTCATCTGGGTGTTCATAGCTTCTAGTGCAAACAATGATTTTCTGCTCAAAGCATTGGAGACTACATTTGCCTTTCTGAGATGGTAATCAATTAATAGCTCATAATCTTTAATCAATTCTAACCATCTTCGTTGCCTCAAATTTAGTTCCTTCTGAGTTATAAAATATTTTAGGCTTTTGTGGTCAGTAAAAACCCGACACTTTTCACCGTTTAAATGATGCCTCTGAATTTTTAATGCAAACACGATTTCGGTCAACTCTAAATCATGAGTCGGGTAGTTCTTCTCTTGCGGCTTTAACTGCCTAGAGGTGTATGCAATCACTTTACCCTCTTGCATGAGTACACAACCTAAACCATTCAAGGATGCGCCACTATAAACCACAAATTCTCTCTCCGACTAAGGTTGCACCAAAACAAGAGCCTCAGTCAACAGTGTCTTCAATTTCGCGAAACTCTGTTTACATTTTTCTGTCCAAAAAAATTTCACATCTTTCTGTAGAAGTCTTGTTATTGGCGTGTCTATCATGGAAAACCCCTTGACAAAATGTCTGTAATAGCCAGCTAGGCCTAGAAAACTCCTTACTTCAGTTACATTTCTCAGCGATTCCCACTTAACAGTTGCTGAAATTTTACTCGGGTCGACTCTTATCCCATCTCCCCACACAATATGCCCCAAAAATCCAACTTTCTTAAGCTGAAATTCGCTCTTACTGGATTTGGCATACAATTGTTTTTCTCTCAAAACTTGTAGAACCATACTCAAATGTTCTGCATGATCATTCTCATCTTGAAAGTAGATCAATATGTCATCGATGAAGACCACAACAAATCTATCCAAATATAGTCGAAAAATGCGATTAATCAAATCCGTGAAGATCGCGGGGGTATTAGTTAGTCCAAAAGGCATGACCACAAACTCATAGTGGCCATACCTCATCTTAAACGCAGTTTTCAGTATGTCCGAGTCAATGACTCTCAACTGATAATACCTAGACCTTAGATCTATCTTAGAAAATACTGTAGCTCTCTTCAATTGGTCAAATAGATCGTTGATCCTTGGTAACGGATGCTTATTCTTCACTGTTGCCTTAATTGAGTTGTCGATAATCTATACATAATCTCACGGATCCATCTTTCTTCATCATGAATAGAACGGGAGCACCCCATGGAGAAAAACTCGGCCTCACAAAACCCTTATCCGTTAATTCTTGCAACTATGCTTTTAGCTCTTTTAGTTCAGTTGGAGCCATTCTATACGGAGCAATAGAAATAGGGAGTACCCGGGACTAGAACAATTTCGAATTCAATCTCTCTCTAAAGGTAGTCCTAGCAACTCTTCTGGAAGAACATCGAGGTATTCACATACTATGGGTACTAACTCAATTTTTAATTTGATTTCTTTAGTGTTCAGCACGAAGTCAAGATAAGCCTCATACCCCTTCCTTAGGTATCTCTGAGCTGACATAGTTGAGATCACAGTTGGTGACCCATCTGGCTTATCTGATTCAACACAAATAAAATTACCATTTTCGTCTCTCAACTCAAACTGCTTCTTCCCACAATTCACAATTACTTAATGGGTAACTAACCAATCCTTCCTAAGAATGACATCAAACTCATCAAATGGTAATAACATAAGATTAACTAGAAAGCAATGACCCTTAATCATCAAAGGGCACCCTTTGCAAACTCTATCAACCAACACACACTTGCCTAGGGGATTTGACACTCTTATAATGAACTCAGTAAACTCTATAGGCATGCCCATGCTAGAGACTAGTTTCATGCATATGTATGAGTGGGTAGATCCCAGATCAATTAAAGCTATAACACGAGTATTATAAAGAGAAAAGATACCCATGATTACATCGGGGGAAGATACTTCTTCACGAGCCCGAACGGTATATATCCTCACTGGTGCTCTACCTTCGACTCTAGTAGCTTGTTCTTTAGAAGGATTCCTGCTTCCCATCTCCATTCCTGGGTTTGTCAATGGTCTTCCTTTAGTAGAACTTCCCGATGTTGCACTCTGAAGCTTTTCTTTCCCGTCCACCTCGAGACAATCTCTGACAAAATGGTCTAAGGACCCATACCGAAACAAGCTTTTTCATTAGCCCGACACATACTAAAATGGCGTCTGTCACACTGGGAACACTCTTGTCTACTTGGTCGAACATTGCCCACACTAGCAACTGATGTGGTTTACCATTTAGATCCTGAAAACTATTTGCCTATACTTAAGTTTGAAAACCCCGTTGAAGCGACTGATCGAGTAGTGAAATCCTTCGATTTCTTAAATGAGGATTGGTGAGACTTGTTTAGTTGTCTCTTCCTCGAGTCACGAGACTCGTACTCAACTCTTCTCTTTTCTTTAGCCAACTCCTCGGCTTTACAGGCTCTATCCACCAATACTACAAACTCTCTTAATTTAAGAACTCACACATATATGCGGATATCTTCGTTCAATCCATCCTCGAATCTCTTGCACATGATGGCCTCAGTAGACACGCACTCTCTTGCATACTTGCTAAGCCTTACGAACTCCCGTTCATAGTTGGTCACTGACATATGGCCTTGCTTCAATTATAGGAACTCCTTTCTTTTGTGGTCGATGAACCTCTGGCTGATGTACTTCTTTCGGTATTCTTCTTGGAAGAATTCCCAACTAACTCTCTCCCTTGGCATCACCGACACCAAGGTATTCCACCACTGATAGGCTGAATCTCTCAGAGAGACACCGCACACTTTAAATACTTTTCAGACGTGCAGGATAACTCATCGAATACCGGATGGTATTCTCGAGGCAAAATTATGCTTTCTCTGGGTTATCATCCTTATTTTCCCTAAATTCCTCGGCTCCCAATTTCCAAATCTTATCTATCGGATGTCTTTCTCTTCTCACCACCTCAACCACTTGAGGGGCTACTGGAGCGGGTTGAGGTATAGGTGGGGGCGGAGGGGGCTGAGCGTTGGGATTTGCTCGGGTATACTCAGTATACCAATTGCTCATCAAATGGAGATAAGCTTCTCAAGCCTCATCTCCCTAATCCAAACTCTCGAGTTTACTATTAACTGGCGTGGTCCCTTGAGCGGGAGCCAGCGCATTACTAGCGGCATCATCAGCTACAGTTCGGTCCAGAACCGAATCCATCTACTACATAAAACACAATTTTATACGTCAGGAGTCATCACACTATCATTACTCTGACACCCTTACATATGGCATGTATAGCTAGACTCATACTCACAATATGTTAGTCCTAGAATCGACTAAACCGTAGCTCTGATACCACTAAATGTAACATCCCATACCCAAGTCTAAGGCCTAGACCAGATATGAGACATTACTATACTAGAACTTGCTTAATCATGAAATTATGAGCCATAAAATTTTGTTCCCGATTAAGAACCTTTCTCTACCAAACGATTCATACATCTCATGGGCCTATGAGGCCATAAACTCATGTTCGAAAACTTTCAAAACTTAACCAAAAACCTTTCTTAAAAGCAGGGGTCATACGCCCATGTGGTTTGAGGCACGCCCGTGTACCCCTAGACACACCTATGTCCTCCAACCGTGGGGAGTTACTGACTATACTCACACGGCCTTGACACGCCCGTGTCTTCTACTTGTGTGGAGTTATTGACTAATTTCACATGACCATGACATGCCCGCAGGCTTAGATCGTGTCCTAACCCTTGATATGCTGACTAAATTAACATGGTCTGGGCACAGCCCCATGTCCAAACCATGTGTATTACATGGTATACACACACGGCCGTGGGATTTTCCTGTGGCCTATTCTAAATAATAATACTAAGGTGTAGGGTTAACACGGCCTAGACACATGCCCATGTGTCCAACAGTGCTGACACTTAGGGGTATTTACTAAGCCATTTGCCACCCTAAAATCAAGATCAATCCAATACATTTATCGTAAATAATAATACATACTACATTGACCTCAATAAACTTACGTACGTAGACAATTCTGGCCAGTCAAATAGTCAATACAAAAGAATAATTAAAAGGGGCATACACCTCATTAATATTATCTTTATTTCAAAAAGAAGAGTTTGCCAAACATTTGCCTGAATCAAGAACCTAGTACAAAATGATTTGCCACCAACACTTTAACTAACAATTACAGCTTGACAAAACACCCTAGTCCTATACATGTCATATTCAAAAAAGTCTAAAATTGTTATACCAAAGTGTTGTTGATAGTGTGATTTTCGAACCCCTGCGTCTATGATCTTCAAGCTATCTTGGCAATACTATGAGAAAGAAGGGCAATGAAAAAGGGGTAAGCGATAAGCTAAGTAAGTTGCATGGAAATAATTAGAAATTGTAATCTTCATCAAAGAATAATTCATCCATAACATTAATTAATCGTACACAAGTCAAGACTTCTTGACAATACTTACTTACACTCGCCCTTATCTAACATTTACCAAAACACATATAGAGCCAATATCTAGTGACTCATTCATTAGCATTTGTATTCATTCACATTTCTACTTTTAAATTCATCTGCTTATTCCACCATATAATGGAGTCTCCTTTAGGTATAGATGCCATGTCCTGGACTTGGTCTTATAGGGAATTACCTCTATGTGTTAATGCCATATCTCGGATATGGTCTTACACCTGCTCTTGTCTCAATTTCGGTGCCATGTTCCAAACATGGTCTTACACTGGCACTAATAATATGGCCGATGCCATGTCCCAGACATGGTTTTACTCTGACCCTCATAATATGGCCGATGCCATGTCCCAAACATGGTCTTACACTGACCCTCAAAATATGGCCGATGCCATGTCCCAGACATGGCCTTACACTGACACTCATAATATGGTCGATGCCATGTCCCAGACATGGTCTTACATTGGCCCTCATAATATGGCCAATGCCATGTCCCAGACATGGTCTTATACTGACCCTCAAAATATGGCCGATGCCATGTCCCAGACATGGTCTTACACTGACTCTTATAATATGGCCGATGCCATCACCTAGACATGGTCTTACATTGACCCTCATAATATGGCCGATGTTATGTCCCAGACATGGTCTTACACTGACCCTCAAAATATGTGATAACATTTTTCGTATTCATCATAGTCCATTATGACTTCATTATCATATTCACAAAAATTTTTCAACTCATTGAAGTATCATGCATCAATATGACATCAAGCATTCTCAATTATGCTAATATAATATTGCAATAAATCACATATAACTTACTTCATTTTCAAAATGAGTTAGTTTTTCGGTTTAGTCCACGACTTTATCCTTTCCGCGATTGAGGTGAATTCTCCTCTCCTCTTACTCTATAATAGCAAATTAGCTCATTTTAATCATTTTATTAATATAAGCATCTCAATAATCCTACTTAGGCAAAATTACCATTTTACGCCTAGATTTTAGGAAAATAACCGTTTTACCCCTGGTCTCGAAAATTAATTCTAATCACATTTTTATCTTCAATAAGCCTAGGCAAACATTTAATGCTCTTAAAGCTATCATCCACAATCAACATTTCACATACTTACTACCAAGTTCATAACATTTTCATTAAGGTCCTATTTAGTGTCCTCATGCCAACACCATTTTTTAAAAGTTGTTCATCTAACAACTAAGACTCAAGTTCTTCCTTAAAAATGCAACAAACAACTAAAGTAGCTTTCATGGTAAAACTCTAAACCTTTCAAAACATCACACAATAGTCCCCTTATTTGAAAGCTTAAGCTTTGGGGACCTCAAAAGTATAATTATTTTCAAGAAAAGTTCACTAGAACACTTACTTGAATGGATGAGAGTTTGCTAAAATTTTTGAAGTTTTCTACCCCTTATTTGCTATAAATTGTCGGTGGAAGATGATAGGAGAAAAATATGATAACTTTTCTCTCCTTATTCTATTATTAAAAGTCAAATTAGTCTACCTACTACTACTAACTTTGACACTAATTGACAATTTTGTCTCCCATGCTCTCTTATGGCCGGCCAGGCCTCTTTCAAAGGATAAATTGCCTTTTAAATACCCCCATTTAACAATCCATAGCCATTTGGTACTCTTAGCATATAGAATGGAACTTTTTTACTTTATGCGATTTAGTCCTTTTTCGTAAATTAAACACGAAAACGTTAAAATTAAAATACCAAAATTTTAATGCTCACATGCTATCATGCTCTAACTCATAATATATCATGAAAATAATTTCTCTGATCTCAAAATAGTGATCCCGAGATCAATATTTCAACTAGCCCTAAATCGGGTTGTTACACAAATAATCAATAAAATTTCTTATCGATTCTCTAACACATGTATTAAATCACTCGGTAAATCAAAATAATTATTCGTAATAAACTTTTCTATCTCATATTCGTTGTTTCACAACCACTACTCTGTTTAGGCCCTAATTCGGGATGTTACATTTCTCCCCCTTTAGGGATTTTTGTCCTCGAAAATCTCACCTGTGAAGAGATTTGGGTACTGTTTTCGCACAGTCTCTTCAGACTCCCATGTAGCCTTGTCTACCCCATGACTATTCTATAATACTTTCACAAGTGCAATACTTTTTTCCTTAATTGTTTAACCTTTCGAGCTAGAATTTTCACCGGTTCTTCATTGTAAGTCATATCTGGCTGAATCTCAACCTCTGTCTGCTAAATCACATGTGACGGATCTGAATGATAATGACGCAGAATAGACACATGAAACACATCATGAATCATCTCTAACTTAGTCAGCAAAGCTAGCCGATATGCCAATGGCCCAACTCTCTCAATCACCTCAAACGGTCCAATAAAATGTAGACTTATTTTACCTTTCTTGCCAACTCTGAGAACTTTCTTCCACGGGGATACTTTCAAAAATACCGTATCACCATCTTGAAACTCAATCTCTTTTCTTTTCAAATCTGCATAGGATTTCTGTCTATTTGAAGCTGCTTTCAAAAAATCTCTAATGACTTTTACTTTCTCTTCTGCTTCTTTCACTAGGTTAACCCCGTAAATCTGATTTTCCTTAAGCTCTGTCCAAGACAAAGGTGTGTGACATTTACGTCCATACAAAGCTTCATAAAGTGCCATCTTCAAACTTTATTGATAACTATTATTATAGGCAAACTCTATTAACGGCAAATATTTCTCCCAACTACCACAAAATTCCAATACACAACATCTAAGCATATATTCAAGTACTTGAATAACTCTCTCTAACAGACCATCAGCCTGAGGATGGAAAGCTGTACTAAAACTCAGATTTGTACCTAAAGTTTCCTGCAATTTCTGCCAAAACCATGAAGTAAATCTTAGATCTCTATATGAGATAATCGATAACGGTACTCCATGTAGTCTGACTATCTCTGAAATATACAACTTGGCTAACTTGTCAAGTGAATAATCCATACAAACTGGGATAAAATGAGCTGATTTCCATTAACCTATCAATAACAACCTGTACTGTATCTTTCTTTCTTGGTGTCAAAGGCAATCCTGTCACAAAATCCTTAGTAACTTGGTCCTATTTCCACTCGGGAACTAATACAGCCTGTAATAAACCTGAAGGTACCTGATGTTTGGATTTACCTGCTGACAAATCAAGCATATAGAAACAAACTGTAACACCCCAAACCCGGTCAATACACCACGACCGAATCGGTATGCTCTGAGGAAAAAGGTTTTGGGTGGTTTAGGTTGAAGTCTAGAAGTCTGATGAATCACTTTGCGAAACTTTGTATTTGAGGAAAACTTGAGCAGGTTTTGACTAAAAATTTATGTTGTATTTGAAAACCCAGAGAGCTTTGAAAATTTATCGAAGTGTAGGTAAAACTAATTTATGTCGGTTTGAAGTTTAAGTTGTTTCATATTATTACTAAAGTATTTTATCTTAGTAGAAAACCATATTTAAGTTAGAAAAACAATTCGAGTTCATTTTGTTCTAAGTTATAGTATGATACCCGATGGTATAGTTTAAAACATCGTTTTGCAGTTTTGAAAACGTTGTCTTTCCAAGTTTTAGCACATTTTAACTCAAGTAGTTTGTTAAAGCATATTATAAATCTAACTTAATAAATAAGCGAAACATAATTTAAAAGGCCATTTACAACCCAAATAAAACCAAATAGTAATAATAAAACTTAAGTACCAACTTTCTTAAAAGTCTGAGCAAAACTTTATTTCAGTATGGCATGAGCACCTCGAGTCCATCCCGGCTCCGCGTCCGCGTCTAAGTGTCACCTGAAAAAGTCAAAGGAGAGGGTGAGTCGAGTGACTCAGTGTGTAAATCCCGCTCCCGAAGGACAACATGCTAACACACATCATACAAAGCAATATAAGTAATGCAACCCGATCCTAACCATCCATATCGCCTCTCCTACCCCGTGTGGTACCAAACCACTGGTGGTGCCAAACCACTGGTGACATATAGTCACAATGTGTTACCAAAACACTGGTGTCCCAAAGACACAATTGTGCTACCAAAGCACTGGTGACCGAAGTCACAAATCCAATGATGGGGCCAACCCATCGTGTGATACCAAATCACTAGCAGACGATCCCATATCTCATGTGGGGCCAACCCACGGTGGTGTTAACCACAGGGACAAGTCGCAATGAGGTGCCAAACCTCTGGTGTCCCAAAGACACAATTGTGCTACCAAAGCACTGGTGACCGTAGTCACAAATCTGTTGATGGGGCCAACCCATCGTGTGATACCAAATCACTGGCGTCAATCCCATATCTCACAAGTGGGGCCAACCCACGGTGGTTAAACCACAGGGACGAGACGCTGAGGTACCAAACCTCTGGAGGTGCCAAACCTCTGGTGACCCAAAGTCACAAAGTGTGTTACCAAAACACTGGTGCTCGTCAAGACAAAATATCACCGCCCTCCACTCGTATCACCCATCAACATACCACACTCATGTAATCATGCATATCATATAATCATGCATATCATGCTAATATGTCTAATCTCATACCCCATGTCACGTATATCCACAACCATGGTATCATATAGATCATCAGTAAACTCATAATAATAATCTTGACTTACAGGAGTCCGAATCATACCCATTAGGGTATCACATCAATCATCAACTGTTTCATTAATCATCACACAAAGTTATCAATTATATTACTAAATGAAGTGTGTTAGTTTACACACCGAATTAGCGAAGGTATTAATCCTAAAATCGATTTACGTCCCTTGATCACTTCTACAACTCGAATCCTACAATCGGCCAACAAATGGATTACCTATCATACCATTCGGCCACAAGTATTAACCCAAAGAGAGTTTATCACATAGTCCCTACCTTGCAAACGTTTGGCTTCCTACCAAACTCGAACCACAAAGGTTTCTCCTTTACAACCGACCTCCACCTAAAAAGAAAATCCATTAATCCACTGAGACTTGGTTTAACGAAGCTAAAGGAACGGACTAACAAAGTACTCCTCTTACCACCACTTAGCAATCGGCTAAAAGAGTTGGAGGCTCCTCTTGATTATTTCCAAAGTCCAAAGATCCTATATGAAAAGATTAAACAAGAAGTTAAACCCTTTTTAACCAATATCGATATCAGCCCTAACATACCAAGAATTGGTAAAATATCAGAGAAAGAGAAATGGCCATTCGGCCAACACCTACCTACTACCAAATGATTGGAAACCACACACCCAACACCACCAAATATTCGGCCAACACAAGGAGGATTCGGCTAACTGGTTTTGGAAAAAGAGATGAAACGAAGAGAGAGATGAGTGGAGGGGGGTCACTTTCGGTTTTGAAAAGGGGAAGAAAAGAATAAGGTGTGTTTAGAAGAAGAGAAATTTTCAGCAAGAAATGGTATGGAACAAAGGAGAATTCGCACAAGGGTTGTGAAAGCAAAAAGAAGAAAATGAGAGGAATGATCACTAGTTTGGCTTTGCTGTGAAAAGAAGAAGGAAGAAACAAGGTAGATTTTCGGCAATATGGGTGCTTGAGGTTTCGGTTTAACAAAGTTGAAAAAGAACAGAGAGTGGGAGAGGCATTCGGCTTCAAAAAACAAAAGAAAAACAAATGAGAGCAACAAGTAAATTCAGCAACACCCAAGCTTTGGGTTTGGTTCCAAGAAGAGAGAATATGGGCAGAAAAGGAGGGTACAAGTTTCGGCTTAAGTGAGAATGGAAAAGAAAAGAGTAGCTTTTCCAAAATGAAAAGAAGAGCAGAAGGTTCGGCTTAGGCTACCAGCATATGACCGAAAACACACACACACATGCACAAAGGAAATTTCGGCTCACTCCAATCACCAACCGGCCACACACTCCCTCTCCCCCCAAACTCTCACCAAACCCGGCCAACTCCCCCCTTTTTCTCCCACACCACCAATTCAAATCCCATGACCAAGTCTCCCTCCTACTTTCACTCTCCACCCCTCTTTTGAATGTGAAGACTAAGTCCAAGCTAGAGTTCAAGTTGCCTTCAACCTCTTCCTCCATGCCGTCCAAAATGAGAGCCAAAAGGGGTGGGATTCTCGCGACTTGAACACAAGACCTCCCCCTTGTAGATGACGCCACACACACACACACTCCTTGTGGCGCATGCTTGCCACTTTGCTAGCTCCTTATTTGTGCTTTAGATTCACTTAATTTAATTAAAAACCCCATCTCCTTCAGCTCCTATCCCTAAAGCCCAAAAATAAAACTTATCCACCTACTCGGGCACACTCCTAGTCTACGGCTAAGCCCGAAAACACCCAAACAACATCATAGCAAGAAATAAACATGCAACAATTGCGAAATAAATTAACCCTTAACCCGAGATATTACAGTTCTACCCCCTTAAAATAATTTCGACCCGAAATTACACAGTTAGAAGAGTTGCGGGTATTCTTTGTCTCATCATATCCTCGGGTTCCCACGTCGCTTCTTCCACGCCATGATTCCGCCTAAAGAACCTTAACCGAGGCCTGAGACTTAGGCGTAGAACCTTCACATCCCGATCTAAAATCGCATGAGGCTCTTCCTCCATGGACATATCTGGATTTACCTCGATCTCCTCTACTGTTACCACATGTGATGGATCGGAACGATATCGCCGAAGCATCGAAACGTGGAACACGTCGTGAATTTGACTTAGCTCAGCTGGCAACTCGAGCTGATACGCAACTGGTCCCACTCGTCTTAGTACCTTATATGGCCCAATAAACCTCGGACTAAGCTTGCCTTTCTTCCCGAACCTTAATACTTTCTTCCACGGTGAGACCTTCAGGAAAACCCGATCTCCCACAGCAAACTCAATATCTCTCCGCTTAAGATCGGCATAGGACTTCTGCCGGTCAGAAGCTTCCTTCAATCGAGCCTGAATCAACTTAACCTTGTCTTCGGTCTCAGCAACCAACTCTGGTCCCAATAACTGACGTTCACTTAACTCTGTCCAACAAGTCGGTGAACGACACTTTCTACCGTACAACGCCTCATAAGGTGCCATCTTAATGCTCGCTTGGTAGCTGTTGTTGTAAGCGAATTCAGCTAACGGTAGATACTCCTCCCAGCTACCCCTGAAGTCCAAAACACACCCTCGAAGCATGTCCTCCAATATCTGTATAACTCTTTCCGACTGCCCGTCAGTCTGCGGATGAAATGCCGTGCTGAAATCTAACCGTGTACCCAGAGCCTGATGCAAAGCCTTCCAGAACCTTGACGTGAATCTGGGATCCCTATCCGAGATGATCGATACTGGCACCCCGTGCAGTCTCACAATCTCTGACACATACAGCTTCGCCAACCTCTGAAGTGAGTAATCCACCCTCACCGGAATAAAGTGTGCGGATTTAGTCACCGATCCACAACTACCCAAATCGAATCCTTCTTGCTCGGTGTAAGCGGTAATCCAGCGAAATCCATAGTGATCCTTTCCCACTTCCATTGTGGAATCTTCTTCGGTGAAGCAACCAGAACGACAAGCGATGCTCACCTTGACCGCCGACATGTCGGACACTTTCCTACAAACTCTGTCACCTCCTTTTTCGCGACCCGCCACCGTAGCTGTTCCTCGAGATCCTTATACATTTTGCTACCTCCGGGATGCATAGCGTAGGAAACGCTATGAGCATCTGAAGAATCTTTTCCTCAATTTCGCATCTCTCGGCATACAAGCCTTCCCCGAAACACGAACCCCATCATTAGACAAGCTATACCCCTTCAACCCATCACTCGCTTTTGAGTCTTCTGCGCTCAAAACCTCATCTAACAACCGCTTTTCTCGATCCGCTCAACCCAAGTAGGCTTAACTCAGCGATTCGCGAGAATACTCCGTCGTCGTACAAACTCAAGTGGGCAAACAATGCTCTTAAATCAAACAACCTTACGGCTCAGCGCGTGCGCCACGACGTTAGCCTTGCGGATGATACTCAATTGAGCAATCGTAGTCTTTCAATGACTCAATCCACCGCCACATCTCGATTCAAGTCTTTCTCGGTCGGAAGGTACTTGAGACTCTTATGGTCCGATAGACTATCGATCTTTCTCCGTACAAGTAATGCCTCCATATCTTTAAGGCAAATACTACAGCTGCTAACTCCAGATCGTGCGTAGGATAATTGACCTCATGTGGCCTCGGTGTCGGGATCGTAAGCCACAACCTTCCTTCTTACATCAAGACACAACCCAAACCCGTATGTGATGCATCGCGAGACATTGTAAATTCCTTACCGACCTCGGGTTGAATCGTAACCGAGCTTGGTCAAAATCTTCTTCAACTTGTCGAAGCTCTCCTGTTGCTTCTCAGTCCAAATAAACGGAACTCCCTTTCTCAATAATTTGGTCATTGGCGCTGCAATTAACGAGAAACCCTCTACAAATCTTCGGTAGTATCCTGCCAAGCCCAAAAACTCCAAATTTTCGCCTCTTGACTTAGGCGGCTTCCAATCCAAAAGCGCTTCTATCTTACGGGGTCCACTCTAATCCCTCACCGACACTACATGACCTAAGAATGTCACCTCCACGAGCGAACTCAGATTCTTGAACTTCGCGCCATTTGTTTCTCCCTTAGAATCGCAATACCACCCGTAAATGAGCATCATGCTCTTCCTCGATCCTTGAGTATACCAAGATGTCATCGATAAAACCACCACGAATCGATCTAGATCTTTGTTGGAACACCTGTTCATCGATACATGAAAGTCGATTGCATTAGTCAACCCGAACGGCATAACCAAGAACTCAAAATGCCCATACCGAGTAATGAAATGCCGTTTTACGATATCCGCCTCTTTTACCTTCAACTGGTGATACCTGGACCTTAGGTCGATCTTCGAGAAAACCGACGCTTCTTCTTGGTGATCAAACAAGTCATCTATCCGAAGCGGTGGATACTTGTTTTTAATCGTCGACTTATTTAGTTGGCGGTAGTCTATGCACATCCGCATAGTACCGTCTTTCTTCTTTACAAAGAGTACCGGCGCCCCCACGGCGTAAATACTTGGCCCGATAAAGCCTCGGTCCAATAACTCCGGATTTGAGCCTTAAGCTCCACTAATTCTTTAGGTGCCATCTCATGCGGAGCAATGGATACGGTGCAGTTCGATGAATGATCTATCCGAACTCTACCTCCGATCCGGTGGCAAACCCGAAGCTCCTCGAAACACATCCACAAATTCCCTAATCGTCCAACCGTCTCCACAAAGCAGACTCCTTAGTCTCCAAGGCATACACATGAACCACATACGCTTACGACCCTTCCCGACCATTTTCTCGACTTTGAGCGAGATACCACATTGGATGATAGTTTCTCCTATTACCGATCGTAACCACTTCATCACCCTCAAGCGTGTTTCGAACCATGCGCTTAGCAGCGCATCCAACTTCACCGATACTTACCCGGCCGGTCCATTCCGAGAATTAGATCGAACTCCCGAATGGCGGTTCCATCGATCGACCTCAAAAGATACCCCTTGGAGTTCTAGAGTACGCCTCTATATAGTTTATCTACCACTACTGAGTGACCTAGAGGGCTTATTACGGTCATCCGCCTAGAAGATATCTCGAGTCGAAATCCATTGTCTCTACTATACTCATCGGCAACATAAGAGTGCGTAGAACCCACATCAATTAAAGCGGTATAAGGAGAACCAAAATCAAAAACGCACGGTGATGACGTCCGGTGCGTCGCCCTCCTCGGCGCCTCGCAAACATATACCAATCCAGCCGTTCGGCCTCGAACTACTGCACCTCTCGCCGGTGCTCCACGGCCCCGACCAGGCATTACCTCCTCGCCATTACCTCGGCCCTCTGCGGTGGTCCATTATTTCAGTCTTGATTACGGCCCGATTCTGGGTGAATTCTAGCCAACTTGCGCGGACGGTCCCTCACACGGTGGTCCAACGAGCCACACTCAAAACAACCTCTACCATCACCCAACATCCTCCCGGTGAGCCTTTCCACAGCGGTTACAATGCGGCGGTCCACGCCTAGCAAACAACAAACCTACCCGATCGATTCGCCCACTCGGTCTAGCCCTCTTCTGGCGATTATTCGATGACCCAAGATCCAAAACTCCTTTGTGACGGTTTCTATCCATACTCGCCTCACAGACTCTTTAATGCCCTCGGCAACCTTCGCCTTTTCAACTAGAAGCGCAAATTCACGCTCCTGCTGGGGCGCAATTATCAGCCTCAGTTCGTCTCGCAGGCCATCCTCAAAACGAACACACCTCTCATGCTCAGTAGCCACCATACCCTTGGCATACCGACTCACCTCGAAACTACGCCTCGTACTCATTACGATTTGCTCCCTGGACTAACTTCGTAAATGCTTTCACGCTCATTTATGTAATTAGCTCCGACGTACTTTTTCTGATAAGCAGCCCAAAAATAGTCCCATGTCAGATCTTCAGCTGCAGCGCTGTCACGGACCGTGAGCCACCACTGGTATGACTCATCCCGGAGAAGTGATACGATCCCCTTTAATTTTTCCTCAGCCGTTAGGTCCAGATCGTCCATGATCCGTTCTGTCGCTTCTAGCCAGTACTCAGCAGTGCTAGGAGCAACACCAGAGACACCCCGAAAGAATTCAGCCCCGTTTGCTCAAGTCGCCAGCACGATTTCTAACTCCTACACCTCCACCGCCCGGCTACCCTTTCTAAAACCCGCAGATCGCTGTGACACTGCGTCATCGCGATGCGCTCTCGAACTCACCACTTCCGGTGGTGGCGAAGCCAGATCTCATTCTCTGAACCCCCCCCGAACCTACGGGCTCGAAGCGATCATCCTACTGTGACCACGTCACGACCACGCCCACCTCGGGTACTCATGACTAAATCTAAATGCTCAATTAGAGAATTTTATGTATCAGTCATTATTCCACTGTGTTTAAAGCAAAGTCTTATGAATTTTTAAAGAAGCTTTGTTTTCGCGAGTCCACAGAGTCCTATCAGTTTCAGTCTCTAAAGTAATCTTACTATCACTAGCCATTTAATCATATCAATTAATATCACAACCAATAGTACGGGGTACTTACCTGGGCGGACTGGTGCCGGTGACTCGGTGCCATGCCTTTCAAACCATACTTCTTAAAACAGAATGCTTGAAAACTATAGTTTTAAAACATTTTGGGCCTCGGGCCCACAGCCGAGCTTTTGAACTTGGCTCTGATACCACAAATGTAACACCCCAAACCCGGTCAATACACCACGACCGAATCTGGTATGCTACAGGGAAAAAGGTTTTGGGTGGTTTAGGTTGAAGTCTAGAAGTCTGATGAATCACTTTGCGAAACTTTGTATTTGAGGAAAACTTGAGTAGGTTTTGACTAAAAATTTATGTTGTATTTGAAAACCCAGAGAGCTTTGAAAATTTATCTGAAGTGTAGGTAAAACTAATTTATGTCGGTTTGAAGTTTAAGTTGTTTCATATTATTACTAAAGTATTTTGTCTTAGTAGAAAACCATATTTAAGTTAGAAAAACAATTCGAGTTCATTTTGTTCTAAGTTATAGTATGATACCCGATGGTATAGTTTAAAACATCGTTTTGCAGTTTTGAAAACGTTGTCTTTCCAAGTTTTAGCACATTTTAACTCAAGTAGTTTGTTAAAGCATATTATAAATCTAACTTAATCGTAAACGAAACATAATTTAAAAGGCCATTTACAACCCAAATAAAACCAAATAGTAATAATAAAACTTAAGTACCAACTTTCTTAAAAGTCTGAGCAAAACTTTATTTCAGTATGGCATGAGCACCTCGAGTCCATCCCGGCTCCGCGTCCGCGTCTAAGTGTCACCTGAAAAAGTCAAAGGAGAGGGTGAGTCGAGTGACTCAGTGTGTAAATCCCGCTCCCGAAGGACAACATGCTAACACACATCATACAAAGCAATATAAGTAATGCAACCCGATCCTAACCATCCATATCGCCTCTCCTACCCCGTGTGGTACCAAACCACTGGTGGTGCCAAACCACTGGTGACATATAGTCACAATGTGTTACCAAAACACTGGTGTCCCAAAGACACAATTGTGCTACCAAAGCACTGGTGACCGAAGTCACAAATCCAATGATGGGGCCAACCCATCGTGTGATACCAAATCACTAGCAGACGATCCCATATCTCATGTGGGGCCAACCCACGGTGGTGTTAACCACAGGGACAAGTCGCAATGAGGTGCCAAACCTCTGGTGTCCCAAAGACACAATTGTGCTACCAAAGCACTGGTGACCGTAGTCACAAATCTGTTGATGGGGCCAACCCATCGTGTGATACCAAATCACTGGCGTCAATCCCATATCTCACAAGTGGGGCCAACCCACGGTGGTTAAACCACAGGGACGAGACGCTGAGGTACCAAACCTCTGGAGGTGCCAAACCTCTGGTGACCCAAAGTCACAAAGTGTGTTACCAAAACACTGGTGCTCGTCAGCACAAAATATCACTGCTCCCTCCACTCGTATCACCCATCAACATACCACACTCATGTAATCATGCATATCATATAATCATGCATATCATGCTAATATGTCTAATCTCATACCCCATGTCACGTATATCCACAACCATGGTATCATATAGATCATCAGTAAACTCATAATAATAATACTGACTTACCCGAGTCCATAATCATACCCATTAGGGTATCACATCAATCATCACTGTTTCATTAATCATCACACAGGTTATCAATTATATTACTAAACAGAAGTGTGTTAGTTTACACACCTGAATTAGCGAAGGTATTAATCCCTAAAATCGATTTACGTCCCTTGATCACTTCTACAACTCGAATCCTACAATCGGCCAACAAATGGATTACCCATCATACCATTCGGCCACAAGTATTAACCCAAAGAGAGTTTATCACATAGTCCGTACCTTGCAAACGTTTGGCTTCCTACCAAACTCGAACCACAAAGGTTTCTCCTTTACAACCGGCCTCCACCTAAAAAGAAAATCCATTAATCCACTGAGACTTGGTTTAACGAAGCTAAAGGAACGGACTAACAAAGTACTCCTCTTACCACCACTTAGCAATCGGCTAAAAGAGTTGGAGGCTCCTCTTGATTATTTCCAAAGTCCAAAGATCCTATACGAAAAGATTAAACAAGAAGTTAAACCCTTTTTAACCAATATCGATATCAGCCCTAACATACCAAGAATTGGTAAAATATCAGAGAAAGAGAAATGGCCATTCGGCCAACACCTACCTACTACCAAATGATTGGAAACCACACACCCAACACCACCAAATATTCGGCCAACACAAGGAGGATTGACTAGCGGTTTTGGAAAAGAGATGAAACGAGAGAGAGATGAGTGGAGGGGGTCACTTTCGATTTTGAAAAGGGAAGAAAAGAATAAGGTGTGTTTAGAAGAAGAGAAATTTTCAGAAGAAATGGTATGGAACAAAGGAGAATTGGCACAAGGGTTGTGAAAGCAAAAAGAAGAAAATGAGAGGAATGATCACTAGTTTCGGCTTTACTGTGAAAAGAAGAAGGAAGAAACAAGGTAGATTTTCGGCAATATGGGTGCTTGAGGTTTCGGTTTAACAAAGTTGAAAAAGAACAGAGAGTGGGAGAGGCATTCGGCTTCAAAAAAAAAACAAAAAGAAAAACAAATGAGAGCAACAAGTAAATTCGGCAACACCCAAGCTTTGGGTTTCGGTTCCAAGAAGAGAGAATATGGGCAGAAAAGGAGGGTACAAGTTTCGGCTTAAGTGAGAATGGAAAAGAAAAGAGTAGCTTTTCCAAAATGAAAAGAAGAAGCAAGAAGGTTGGCTTAGGCTACCAGCATATGACCGAAACACACACACACATGCACAAAGGAAATTTTGGCTCACTCCAATCACCAACCGCCACACACCCTCTCCCCCAAACTCTCACCAAACCCGCCAACTCCCCTTTTTCTCCCACACCACCAATTCAAATCCCATGACCAAGTCTCCTCCTACTTTCACTCTCCACCCCTCTTTGAATGTGAAGACTAAGTCCAAGCTAGAGTTCAAGTTGCCTTCAACCTCTTCCTCCATGCCGTCCAAAATGAGAGCCAAAGGGTGGGATTCTCATGACTTGAACACAAGACCTCCCCTTGTAGATGACGCCACACACACACACTCCTTGTGGCGCATGCTTGCCACTTTGCTAGCTCCTTATTTGTGCTTTAGATTCACTTAATTTAATTAAAAACCCCATCTCCTTCAGCTCCTATCCCCTAAAGCCCAAAAATAAAAACTTATCCACCTACTCAGGCACACTCCTAGTCTACGGCTAAGCCCCGAAAACACCCAAACAACATCATAGCAAGAAATAAACATGCAACAATTGCCAGAAATAAATTAACCCCTTAACCCGGGATATTACACAAACTCTAAAATATCTCTTTTCATTCCTGCCCACTAATACATTTTCTTCAAATCATTATACATTTTTGTACTACTTGGGTGAATAGACAAAGAACTACTATGTGCTTCCTATAAGATCTTTCGAACAAGTTAAACACTCTTTGGTACAAATACCTTGTCTCTAAACATCAAAGAACCGTCAGAACCGATCTAAAAATGAGACTCTACACCTGACTCTCACTGAACTCTTTTGAATTGCAACTCACTATTATCCTTCTAAGCTTCACAAATTTCTTCATGAAACATTGGTTTAGCTCTCAACTCAGCTAAGATAGAACCATCATCTGATAAGGCCAAACTAGTGTGCAAAGATCTTAATGCAAATAAAGATTTTTTACTCAAAGCATCATCAACAACATTTGCCTTACCTAGGTGATAATCGATCACTAGCTCATAATCTTTAATTAACTCTAGCCATCTTCTTTGCCTCAAGTTCAGATCTTTCTGAGTCATCAAGTATTTCAAACTTTTATGATCAGTGAATATTTGGCAGTTCTCACCATACAAGTGATGTCTCAAGATTTTCAATGCAAATACAATAGCAGCTAGCTCTAAATCATGTGTCGGATAATTTTTCTATTGTGGCTTTAATTGTCTAAAGGCATAAGCAATTACCCTTCCTTCTTACATAAGAACACAACCTAGTCCATTCAAGGATGCATCACTATAAATCACAAACTCTTTACTCGGTTTTGGTTGTACTAAGACAGGAGCTTCAATCAACAATGCCTTTAACTTGTCAAAACTCTGCTGACACTTTTCAGTCCATTCAAACTTGACAACTTTCTGTAGCAATCTTGTCAATGGAGTAGCTATCATGGAAAATCCTTCTACAAATCATCTATAATAACTGGCAAGACTAAGAAAACTTCTGACCCCTGATACATTCCTAGGAGTCTTCCAATCAACAATGGCTGAAATCTTACTCGAATCAACTCTAATACCTTCATTAGAGACAATATGTCCAAGAAAATAGACTTCTCGTAACCAGAACTCACTTTGGCTGAACTTGGCATAAAGCTGATTATCTCTCAAAGTCTGTAAAACTATCCTCGAATGCTCTGCATGCTAAGTCTCATCATGAGAATAAACCAATATGTCATCAATGAACACAACTACAAACTTGTCCAAGTAAGGTCTGAAAATTTGGTTCATTAAATCCATGAAAATGGTGGGAGCATTAGTTAAGACAAATGGGATCACAAGAAACTTATAGTGACCATACCTAGTTCAGAAAGTAATCTTCGGAACATCTGACTCTTTAACTTGCAACTGATAGTATCCGGATCTCAAATCTATCTTAGAGAACACAGTGGCTCCCTTTAATTGATCAAACAAATCATCTATTCTAGGTAGTGGATATTTGTTCTTGATGGTTACCTTGTTAATATGCTGATAGTCTATGCACAATCTCATGGAAGTGTCCTTCTTTTTCAAAACTAATACTAGTGCACCCCATGGTGAACAACTAGGTCTTGTAAAGCCTTTATCAGTTAATTCCTACAGCTAAGCTTTCAATTCTTTTAATTCCATCGAAGCCATTCTATAAAGAGTAATAGAAATAGGTGTGGTACCTGGAATCAATTCAATCCAAACTCAACTTCTCTGATAGGAGATAAACCTGGTAGTTTTTCTGGAAACACATCAGAAAACTCACTTACCACAGGCACTAATTCAATTTTCAACTCTGGATCTTTACTATTCAACACAAAAGCAAGATAAGCTTCACATCCTTTCCTTAAGCATTTCTGAGCAGAGGTAATAGAAATCATGATAATTGAACTATCTGACTCATCTGAATTAACCCAAAGGATTTCACAAATTTTACATTTCAACTCAATGAATTTCTTTCCACAATTCACTATCACATCATGTGCAGTTGACCAATCCATACCAAGAATCACATCAAACTCATCAAATGGCAATAGCATGAGATCGGCCAAAAAATAGTAACCTCTAATCATCAAAGGGCAATTTTTACATACTTTGTTTACTGACACATATTGACCTAATGGATTCGAGACTTTAATCACAAATCCCGTAAACTCTATGGGCATGTTCATACTAGGCATCAATTTCATGCAAACATAGGAATGGGTTGAACTCGGATCAATCAAAGCAATAACATTAACATCATGAAGAGAAAATGTACCCGTAATTATGTTGGGGAAGATACCTCTTCACAAGCACGGATAGCATAAATCATTGCGAGTGCTCTAACATTTGATCTCATTGCTGAATCTTTAAATATACCTCTACCTACCCCTATTCCTGAATTTCTCTGAGGTTTACCTCTAACGGGGGCATTGCCTGATCTTACACTCAGTATTACTTCTCTTTTAACTATCTTAGGACACTCCCGAATGAAATGATCTGGTGCACCACATTGGAAACAACCAGTCTCAGTTGCTCGGAATTGACATGGATAATGTCGACCACATTGAGGACACTCATGTCTATCAGGCTGAATACTACTAAAACTCACAATCGAAGTGGTTTGAGCTTTCGGACCCATAAATCTTCTACCTCTATTTCTGCTAGAATACCCTACTGAAAAATTAGATCTCGTAGAGAACTCTCTAGGCCTCTTGGATGTAGACTGAAACGACTTGCTTATTTCTCTTTTTTTCATATCTTGCATCTCAATTTCAGCTTTACCCTTTCCTTTCAACAACTCCTCAGTCTTACAGGCTCGTTCAACTAAAACAACAAACTCTTTTATTTCTAGAACATCAACTAACAATTGGATATTATCATTGACCCCATCCTCAAATCTTTTGCACATGATAGCCCTTGTAGACACACACTCTCGAGCATAATTGTTGAGTCTGAAAAATTCACGTTTATACTCGGTCACAGTCATCTTACCTTGTTTTAACTCAAGGAACTCTTTTCTTTTCTGGTCAATGAACCTCTGACTGATGTATTTCTTACGGAACTCCTCCTAAAAGAAATCACAGGTAAATCTTTCTTTCGGTACTACTAACACAAGTGTCTTCCACCACTGGTAGGCTGAATCTCTAAGAAGTGACACCACACACTTAATACAATCTTTCGGTGTGCAGGATAACTTGTCAAAGACTCTGATAATATTATCGAGCCAAAATTTAACTTTCTCTGCATCATCATTTGTGGTAGCCTGAAACTCTTCGACCCCTTGTTTTCTAATCTTGTCAACGAGTGGCTTCTCTCTTCTAATTGTATCTGTGACTGGGGAAGCTACATGGGTGGTCTGAGGATCATGAGGGGGTGTTGGTCTAACGGCCGGATTTGTACGAACGAACTTGGTAATCCATTCATTCATAACTTGGAAGAAGGCTTCTCGAGCCCCTCCTCCCTAACTAACTGTAACGGGCCTTTCACTACTATCTGGTGGCACCGTCCCTTATGCGGGAGTGGACGCATTACTCTCTACATCATCTGCACCAGCCCATTTGGGATCAATAACTATAAAAAAAAATATTTTTTTAAATCGTCAGAAGTTGTCACACCACCAAAATATAAGTATGGAATGTATAGCTAGACTCTTACTCATACTGAATATTATGAGAACCGACTAAACTCTTCCTCTAAATAAATGTACCACCCCCTACTTGAGACCGTCGCGAAAGTCGAGCACGAGGCATTACCAGACTTAACTTACTAGTTCGAAGCATAAAAATTTACTTTAAAATTAATTCGTTCACATACATACAATATGTTCTTAAAAAGGGCCTTTGAGGCCTTAAAACATGCAATTGAAACGGTGGGACCAAACCTGAAACGTAAAAATTTTTTTGATTTCTTAAACAAATCAAAAAAATTATTTCACTATTCATAATGAAACTGTCCATTTGTGTCATAGTTGATAAATTGACTATAACTAAAGTTACAAAATTAAAATTTAGATCTGTAAATTTTTCCTGAAACTAGACTCATATATCTTCTTACTATAATTTTTACAGAATTTTTGGTGTGGTCAATTAGTACAGTTTATTAGTTAATGTCTCCCCTGTTACACTGTTTGACGGTTCTGGCCCCTCTTCAGTAAAAATCAATTATCTCATCATATAGAATTCTTTTGCCTACACCGTTTCTTTCATATAAAATAGACTCAATAAGATTTAACTCTATACCTCATTCACACCCTAATTCCATTTCTACTATCCTTAGTGATTTTTCAAAATCACATCACTGCTGCTTATTCAAAACTATTTCATTGTAAATTTTACTCTTTCATAATTTCTTTGTAATAACTATCATTTAGGAATACATAACACCCAAAACATGTTCTTAATTAGCCATTTTAATGGCTGATCATTATCAAGTATTTACAACCATCATTTAGCCATATCATAAGGACATACACACAAAATGGCTAAGTCCCTATACATGCCATAACTTAAAACGTTTCGAATCACAAAATATAGAGATAATCCTTTGATTGTGTGAAACGATCCCTGACGTCCTTGCGATCCCCGAGTTGGCTTGTAATTCTATAAAAAGAGATAAAGGAATGGGAGTAAGCATAAAGCTTAGTAAGTTTTCATGTAAATGAATAACAACATTCTTAATGAATTATCTTATTCTTTCCTTATCAAGATCATTTAAACCATTAACACAATATGCTTAAGTCTTGAGTTCTTAGCTGTACCTTTTTAGCATGAACTTGTCTTACCTTTCCTTTGGTATACTCTTTGAATTTTCTATTGAACCACTTGGAATAGTAAGGATACACGGGTACCTTTCCTTTTGAAGCTTACCATTGCCATGTCTTGACATGGTCTTACGTGGTATCCTTGCCTTATGAACTCACCAATGCCATGCCTTGGCATGGTATTACATGGATCTTTACCTTATAATAACTTATCAATGCCATGTCTTGACATGGTCTTACATAATTTCCTTAAACCCTAATGTCATGACATTTGTATCCTACACATTCCTAAGGTTCAATCGGGACTTTCTAAGATTGCTTCTCCGTCAATTCATGCTTGAGTCTTTAAATGATAATTTACAAAATAAATATGCAAATGCTGGAATTTAACAGTATTAAATGTGAAATAATAGAATGTTGCATTTACTTACCGCAAACTTACCTCGGAATAAAATACGATCAACTATATTGATTTAGTCCACTATCTTTTTATTTGCCCAGTCCAACTTTGTATTTCATTCCTCTTGATCTATAATATAAAATTTAGCTTATTTAATACTAACATTTATTAAAATAGCCCTTGACTCTAACTTTGGTAAATTACGATTTTCCCCTAAATTTTTACATATTTACACATTTTCCCCAAAGATCAAAAATTAATCTTTATCCCATATTCTTATGTTTTATGACATGCTGATCATTTTTCCCTTCTATGACAACATCAATTTCTCACTCTAACATGTACTTGTGAACATTAGGTATTTTTACCGATTAAGTCGTTTTACTCGTTTTCACTTAAAATTGCTTAGCAAAAGTTGTTTAACATAATTTCAAACTTCATATTCTATCATAAAACATCAAAATAAACACATTTCACCTATGGGTATTTTTCCAAATATGAACCCTAGGTTAAATTATTGCTAGAATAAGCTAAATCAAGTTACTAAGACTCCAAAAACATAAAGAACATTAAAAATGAGGCTTGGATGCACTTACTATGAGCTTGAGAAGTTGAAGAAGCTCTAGCCATGGTGTCCCCTTTGAAATTTTGGCCAAATGAAGAATATGGACAACATTTTGCCATCTTTTTCCCTTTTAATTCCTTTTTAATTCCAAATGACTAAAATGCCCTTCATTAAAACTATAATTTTTTTTATCTATGTATGTCCATTTTTGTCTATGGAAAATATAATGGTCTAATTACCATTTAAGGATTCCTACTTCAAACCACCATCTCAATCAAGTATTTTATGAATTAGAACCCCTATTTTGCAACTTTTGCAAACAAGTCCTAATAGGCAATTTAAGCATACAATCAATAAAATTTCTTATCGATACTCTAACACATGTATTTAATCACTCGGTAAATCAAAATAATTAATCACAATAAACTTTTCTATCTCAGATTTGTAGTTTCACAACCACTATTCCTTTTAGGCCCTATTTTAGGATGTTACACATATTATGAAGATTTATAAAAGCCTGTTAATAAATCACTTATTATTTACATACCTACTTACTAAGATATAATGCTTACCCTACTCCTTTTTTTTCCTATAGTGTAATAGATGCTAGCTCGAGTTAGAGGTCTTTGGAGATTCTATCACACTAAGAAGCTATGGATTGGTATCGATGATTTTTATTCTAGCTTTTCAAGTCTATGGCATGTATAGGGACTCGATCATTTGTGTACGTGTTATTATGAGTTGGCCTAGAATATTGGCCTATGCTAATTGAATGTCTTTATTGTATAAGCCATTTGATGTGACCAATATTTGTTATGTTATAAGTCTATGATGAAGCATTACATTGATGTGCATGCTTGTTTGGGTTGGATGAGTAAATGTGTGATAATTATGTGTGACAAATACTATATGTGAATGGTTGAGTAAGTTAGATGCTATGACTAGTTAAGTGTATGTGTTCCGATAATGCCTCGTACCCTATTCCGACGTTGAATACGGGTAAGGGGTTTTACATTTAGTAGTTTTAGAGCTATGATTTAGTCGATTCTCGGACTAACATAGCGTGTGAAAGAGTTTAGCTATACATGCCATATGTGAACTATGATGGTGTGATATCTCCGGCTCTAACGAAATTATTTTGTTAAGACATAGATGACTTCCAACTGAGCTATTGTCGATAATGCTAAAAATGATATTGAGATTATTGAAATGTGCTACGATGTTTTGAAATATGGATAGGTATGAATAGAAGTTCATGATATGCATGTGTTAATGTGCGGAATGAGATAACCATAAGTTGGGAAATTTAGAAAAGTGAAATGAACTGGAAGTCTATCTTGTGATAAGCTCATCCATGCATGTTAGTATTCATATGATATTATGTGCCTAACATGCTTGGTTAAGTGAGTGTTATAAGTAAATTTACTCAAAATTCATGGAATGTATGTTTAAGTACACTTGTTTGAATAAGATAATTGAAAAGTTCGTGTAACATGACTACATATGAAAATTTGCTTAGAGTGAATTATGTGATTATGATGATATTACATTGATGATGAATGCTAAGTCATATGTGTGTATTTATAAGAGTCAAGTTAGAGGCTTTACGACCTCACCCCCGTTAGCATTGTTGATTTATGATGAAAGTTTGCGAGAATTATGTTGAATAAGTTCATAAGTGGGAAACTAAGGAGTTCAGTAGTAAAATAATGAGTAATGCAAACAGAGTTAAGAATAGTGTGACAAATGAACTAAGTTTAAGAAAGTTGCATGAAAATCATTTTACGAGAATTGGGGCAAAAGTGCAAATATTAAAAAGTATATGGGCAAAATAGTAATTTAGTCAATATGGTTATTAAATGATCTATTTATGATTATAGATCAAGAAAAATGAAGTCCGGATCAAAATCGAGGCAAGAACAAAGTCGAGGACTAAAATTGCACATCTACATACATTTTGTATATTGAGGTAAGTTTGTATGATTTCTAAGTTTTATGATTTTTATCATTAATTTTCTTAGCATAATGTACAATAATTGTATGAAATGATCATGTTATGTTCAAGAAAGAAATCATGATGATAAGTCCGAACAAGTCCCGATGGGAGATGAATTTCCCAATATACTCGATCTACCATGCAAATTATCATGTAAGTCCAAGGCAAGCTTGGCATTGATCAATTTAGCAAGAAAGTTTCCATGTAAGTCCAAGGCAAGCTTGGCATTGATCAAGATATCATGTAAGTCCAAGGTAAGCTTGGCATTGATCAAGTTAGTAAGCAAGTTATCATGTAAGTCCAAGGTAAGCTTGGCATTGATCAAGATATCATGCAAGTCTAAGGCAAGCTTGGCATTGATCAAGTTAGCAAGCAAGTTATCATGTAAGTCCAAGGTATGCTTGGCATTGATCAAGACATCATGTAAGTCCAAGACAAGCTTGGCATTGATCAAGATATCATGTAAGTCCAAGGCAAGCTTGGCATTGATCAAGTTAACAAGCAAGTTATCATGCAAGTCCAATGACTCAAGCTTGGCATTGAGTATGTTATCAAGAGCAAGACTTCATATAAGTCGATGTCCATACATGGATGTGAAACCAAGATGAGATAACCCATGTAAGACCATGTCTAGGATATGGTTTTGGCATCATATTATGTGGGAGGAGATTTAGTATCCTCGACTATTCACAGAAATTCATCTAGCAAATGAGTAAGCTAAAAGAAGATAGCAATAAAGCTAAGAAAGTAAAGTTAGTATCAAGATGAAGTTAGATGAAGTTGAGTATTATTCATGTTGTGGATGAGAAAGTAGATATCATGATTATTGTTATTATAGTATACTGATCAATGTGATCAAGTGATACAGGTAACATGGTTACCTTACAAGTATGATAATAGTAAGTGTCATGAGACATGTAAGAATCTATATGAGTAAGTAAGCTCTTTAGGTGAAATTCATGATATTATTGTTTATGTGAAATGGTTTATATTAAGTAATGATGATACTATGAGTTGTTACATGCAAACTTACTAAGCTATATGCTCACATTATGATTCTTTCTTTCTATGCAGTCCCGCCAAGCTAATTTGTGGATCATCGGAGTCGGAGCTCGCAACACACTATCAACTCTTATTTTAGTATAGCCAAGTTACTTTACTAAGTATAGCACGTGTAGGAAACATTCATTTTGTGTACATATTTTAAGAAGGGCCTTTGTAAAGGCTATCAAGTTTATTATTCTTTTGTATATGGCTAAGTGATTGGCCAAATTGGACTAAGCATGTATGTTTATTGAGATCAATGAAGCATGTAGTATTATTCATAAAATTGGGTTGTAATTGTTTCATTGAAGTGTGTATGGATATGATCTTCATTTCTGGGTGGCTAACGACTTTGTAAATAGCCTGTAAGTGACCACACGATTGCACACACGGGCGTGAGTCAAGACCTTGTTAACCTTACAACTTAGTATTATTAATTAGAATAGGCCACGGGCAAATCCCACGGCCGTGTGTGTATGCCGTGTAAGACACATGGTTTGGACATGGGCGTGTGCCCAGACCATGTTAATTTAGTCAGTATATCAAGGATTAGCACACGGTCTAAGACCACGGGTGTGTCATGGCTGTGTGAAATTAGTCAGTAACCTCCCACGGTTGGTAGACATGGGTGCATCTAAGCCATATGGAAATAGTCAGTATTTCTACATGGTTTGAGGGCATGGGCGTGATTAAGGGTGCACGGGCATGTTCCAAGTCACACGGGCGTTTGAACCCTGCTTCAAAAATGAGTTATTTGATTTTAATTTTGAAAGTTTTTTTACATGAGCTAAATGCCTCGTAGGCCCTTGTTATATGTGTTGACTAAGAATGTGATGTTTTTAAGTTGAACAAAATTTTATAGCCCGTAAGTACATGTTTCAGTGAGTTCAAGCATAGTAATGTCTCGTATCTAGACCCAGTATCGGTCTTGGGTGCGGGTTGTTACATTTAGTGGTATCAGAGCTACGATTTAGTCGGTTCTAGGACTAACATAGCACGAGCATAAGTCTAGCTATACATGCCATACGTAAGAATGTTTTTATAATGATAGTGTGACGACTCCTGACGACTTAAATTATGTTTATACATATAGTAAATGGATCCCGAAAGAGCTGAGGCGGATGATGTAGAAAGTAATGCACCAGCTCCCGTAGAAGGGACAATGTCGTATGAGAATGAGAATAGACCCACTACGGTGAGGCAAGGGGGAGGAAGAGAAGAGGCTAGAGAAGCCTTCCTCCATATGATGGATGCCTAGTACACAGAGTTCGTTTGAGCGAACCCGAATGCACAACCCCCTCCACCACGCCTGTTCCATAACCTACTCCAATAGCCCCTCAAGTAGTAGAGGTGGTAAGAGGAGGTAAACCTCCAATTGACAGGATCAGGAAGCATGGGGTAGAAGAATTTCAAACTAGAACAGATGATGATCCAGAATGAGCTGAGTTCTGGCTAGAAAATACCATCAGAGTATTTAACGAACTATCCTGCACTCCTAATGAATGCATGAAGTGTTTATTCTCTCTCTTAAGAGATTCTGCTAACCAATGGTGGAACACCCTTGGGTTAGTGGTACCAAGGGAAAGGATCTCATGGTAATTCTTCCAAGAAGAGTTTAAGAAAAAGTATATCAGCCAGAGGTTTGTAGACCAGAAGAAGAATAAATTTCAAGAGCTGAAGCAAGGCAAGATGTCAGTAACTAATTATGAGCGAGAGTTCGTACGACTTAGCAAGTACACTCGCGAATGTGTGTCCACTAAGGCCATTATGAGTAAAAGGTTTGAAGATGGTTTAAACGAGGACATTTAGCTGGTTGTTGCTGTCCTCAAATTAAAATAATTCGTTGTGCTAGTGGAAAGGGCTTGCAAAGCCGAAGAACTAGTAAAAGAGAAGAAGAAATTTGAAATGGAGTCTCGCGATTTTAGAAAGAGATAGTGGAACAAGTCATTCCAATCATCATCCAATAAGTCAAGAGAGTCATTTTCATCCAAGAACTCTAACACCTACTTCCTTTGGATTTTCAAGAAAAGACAAGAGTAAGCGATTTGGGAAATAAAGCATGAGGCGACTTGATTGCAAGTGTTGGGAATTTTAGACCTGACATACCAGAATGTCCACAATGTGGTAGACACCATTTGAGAGAATGCTGAGCACATGAAAATGTATGTTTTTGATGTGGTTCCCAAGACCATTTCATAAAAGATTGTCCAGAGATGATTAAAGAAGAGAGAACTCAGAACCCGAGATCCGGGAGTATGATTAGAGGGAGACCACAGAGGAACCCGAGAAGTGGGGCAAGTTAAAGAGGTAACCATAGAGAGTTGGCTATGAGACTCGAGTGTTGCTGCCTGCAAGGACTTATGCCATTCATACTCATGAAGAGGCATCTTCCCCTAGTGTTATTACGGGTACCTTTTCTCTTTACAATACCAAAGTTATTGCTTTAATAGATCCTGGATCCACACACTCTTACATTTGCATGAAATTATTACCCGGTTTGGGTGTGCTTGTAGATACCACAGAATTTGTGATTAAAGTGTCTAATCCTTTAGGCAAGAGTATGTTAGTTGAGAAAGTTTGTAAAGATTGTCCATTAATGATTAGAGGTCATTGTTTTAAAGCAAATCTTATGTTTTTACCATTTGATGAATTCGACCTCATTCTTGGTATGGACTAGTTGACTACTCATAATGTAATTATAAATTGTGGGAAGAAATACATTGAGATGAGATGTGAGAATGGGGATACTCTTTATGTAGAATAGATGAGCAATGTAGATCATCGATAATAATTTCACATATGATGGCATAGAGATATCTAAGAAAAGGGTATGAGGCATTTTTGGCATTTGTATTAAATGATAAAGAGACAGAGTTAAAGATTGAATTAGTGCCGATAGTATGTGAGAATGTGAATGTTTTTCCTGAGGAATTACCAAGATTACCACTAGCTAGAGAAGTTGAGTTCAGCATTTAGCTAACTCCCGGTACTATACCAATATCCATTACTCCTTATAGAATGGCTCCAACAGAGTTGAAAGAGTTGAAGTTACAATTGCAAGAGTTGACAGACGAAGGCTTTGCAAGATCAAGTTGTTCACCATGGGGCGCTCCAGTTTTGATTGTGAAAAAGAAAGATGGCACCATGAGATTGTGCATTAATTACCGTCAGCTTAATAAAGTGATAGTAAAGAACAAGTACCCATTACCTAGGATCGACGATTTGTTTGATCAATTGAAAGGAGCGACTGTGTTCTCCAAAATAGACTTGAGATCAGGGTACTACTATCTGAGAGTGAAAGATTCAGATGTATCCAAACTGCCTTTCGAACGAGGTATGGGCATTATGAATTTTTAGTCATGCCATTTGGGCTGACCAATGCTCCTACGGTATTCATGGACTTAATGAACCGCATTTTCAGACCATACCTTGACAAGTTTGTAGTCATTTTTATTGACGAAATACTGATTTATTCCCGAGACGAGAATAAACATGTTGATCATCTACAGATAGTTTTACAGACTCTTTGAGAAAATCAGTTGTATGTAAAATTTAGTAAAAGTGAGTTTTAGCTCAAGAAAGTGGGATTCCTAGGACATATTGTCTCGAGAGATGGAGTCCGAGTAGATCCAAGTAAGATTTCAGCTATAATAGACTAGAAACCATCGAAGAACATCAGTGAGATTAGAAGTTTTCTGGGCCTAATTGGCTACTATATACGATTTGTCAAGGGGTTTTCAATGATTGCAACCCAGATAACTAAATTGTTACAGAAGAACATGAAGTTTGAGTGGTCGGAAAGATGCCAACAAAGTTTTGAGAAGTTGAAAGCAATGCTAACAGAAGCTCTAGTCTTAGTACAACCCGAATCAGGGAAAGACTTTGTAGTCTACAACAATGCATCCTTAAATGGATTGGGTTGTGTACTCATGCAAGAAGGCACAATGATTGCTTATGCCTTAAGATAGTTAAAACCTCATGAGAAGAACTATCCGATGCATGACATAGAATTGGCCGCCATAGTCTTCGCATTGAAGGTCTGGAGACACCATTTATGCGGTGAACGATGTCAAATTTTCACCGATCACAAAAGTTTGAAGTACTTGACGACATAGAAAGAGTTGAACTTAAGACAACGAAGATGGTTAGAGTTGATAAAGGACTATGTGTTGGCCATTGATTACCATCTTGGAAAGGCGAATGTGGTCGCCGATGCTTGAAGCAAAAATCCCTATTTGCCTTGAGAGCATTGAATTCAAAAATATCTTTATCCAATGATGGTTCTATTTTAGCTGAGTTGAGAGCTAAACCAATGTTCCTTCAAGAGATCTTGGAGTCTCAGAAAGAAGATAGTGAATTGCAAGTTAAGAGAGCTCAATGTGTGTCAGATGCTGAATTCGACTTTCGGATTAATTTTTATGGATACTTGATGTTCAGAGATAGAGTTTGTGTTTCAAGAAAGGAGGAGCTTATACAGAGAATTTTGTATGAAGCACATAATGGGGGTTTATCTATACATCAAGGTAGCACCAAGATGTATAATGATCTAAAGCAACAGTATTGGTGGCTGAAAATGAAGAAAGACATTTTAGAATTTGTTACCAAGTGCATGATTTGTCAGCAAGTAAAGGATGAACACCAAGTACCTTCGGGTTTACTTCAACCTATCTTGATTTCCGAGTGGAAATGGGACCGTATCACCATGGATTTTGTAACGGGTTTATCGTTGTCTCCGAGCAAGAAAGATGCTATTCGGGTAGTGGTTGATAGACTCACGAAGTCAACCTACTTTATACATGTACGAGTAGATTACTCACTAGACAAGTTGGCAAACTTGTATGTTTCAGAAATAGTAAGACTTCACGGAGTTTCCTTATTGATCATATCAGATAGAGATCCGAGATTTACATCCAGATTCTAGAAGAAGCTGCAAGAAGCTTTGGGTACAAAATTGAGTTTTAGTGCAGCTTTTCACCCTCAGACAGACGACCAGTTAGAAAGGTTAATTCAAGTACTCGAGGATATGCTTAGATGTTGTGTTTTGGAATTCCATGGGAGTTGGGAAAAGTTTCTCCCATTGGTAGAATTTACCTATAATAATAGCTTTCAGTTGAGATTAAAGATGGCGCCTTATGAGGCCCTATATAGGCGTAAGTGCAGAACTCCCTTGTTTTGGACTGAACTCAAGGAGAACCAAATTCACGGGGTTGATTTGGTTAAAGAAGCTGAAGAGAAAGTGAAAGTAATTCAAGAATGTTTAAAAGCTGCCTCAGACATACAAAAATCCTATTCAAATTTAAAGAGAAAAGAGATTGAGTACCAAGTTGGGGATAAAGTCTTTTTGAAAGTATCACCATGAAGAAAAGTTCTCAGATTTGGCCATAAAGGCAAATTAAGTCCACGTTTTATTGGACCCTCCGAGATTACTGAGAGAGTTGGACCGGTAGCTTATCGTTTGGCTTTTCCCTCTGAATTAGAGAAGATACATGATGTGTTTCACGTGTCAATGTTACGACGCTACAGATCAGAACCTTCGCATGTAATTACCCCTTCGAAAATAGAGATTCGTCCCGACATGACTTATGGTGAAGAACCAGTCAAGATTTCGGCTCGAAAAGTTAAGAAACTAAGAAATAAGAGTATTTACTTAGAAAAGGTATTGTGGAAAAGGCACAGAATAGAAGAAGCTACATGGGAATTAGAAGAGAGTATGAGAAATCAGTATCCAAACCTTTTTACTAGTAAGATTTTCGAGGACGAAAATCCCTAAGGGGGAGGATTGTAACAGCCCAATTTAGGGCCTAGTCGGGATAGTGGTGCTAGGCCACGAACCCGAGGTGAAATTATGAGTTTTCCAGGTTTATGCCATGTTTGCACATTAGTATGAAAGTTTTGTAAAGCAATTTTATTAAGTTGGGGTCAATTGGTCCAAAAAGGACTAAATTGCAAAAGTTGCAATATATGAGTTTCTAGAAGCTTTTTGGTTGAAATAGCTTTAGAATAATAATTATGAGCCTTTAAATAGCAATTTTCCCAAAATTTAATTTTTGGACAAAATTGGCCTTAAGAGACTATTATGGAAATTTTTAAGAGGAAGGGCATTTTGGTCATTTGGCCTCATTAGTGATTAAACTAGGATAAAGATGAGAAAAATTCACTCATCTTCTTCATTGTTGCTGTTGAAAATTGGGAGACACCATAGCTAGGGTTCTTCATTTTTTTTTCAAGCTCATAGTAAGTTCATCTTAGCCCCTTTTTTAATATTCTTCGTATTTTTGAAGTTCCCGTATTATGAATTAGCTAATTTTAGCTATAAAATGAGCTAATATGCATGTTCAAAAATCTACCCTTGAACGACATGCATGTTAAATGATGTTTTATGGAAGTTTAAGAGAGTTTGATGTTAGATAAACATCTTTTCCTTAATGAATTTCATGAAAAATGGTAGTAGGGACCATTTGTATGCTTATAAAATTGGTCATACCTACTAGAAATAGTGAGAATTGATGATTTTTATAGAAGAGAAAATGATTCAGTTGAGCATGAAGTTTAAGAAAGTTGCATGAAAATCATTTTACGAGAATTGGGGCAAAAGTGCAAATATTAAAAAGTATAGGGGCAAAATAGTAATTTTGCCAAAGTATGAGTTATGAGTCAATTTAGTCAATATGGTTATTAAATGATCTATTTATGATTATAAATCAAGAAAAATGAAGCCCGGATCAAAATCGAGGCAAGAACAAAGTTGAGGACTAAAATTGCACATCTACATACATTTTGTATATTGAGGTAAGTTTGTATGATTTCTAAGTTGTATGATTCTTATCATTAATTTGCTTAGTATAATGTACAATAATTGTATGAAATGATCATGTTACGTTCAAGCAAGAAATCATGATGATAAGTATGAGCAATTCCCGATGGGAGATGAATTTCCCAAGATACTCGATCTACCACGCAAGTTATCATGTAAGTCAAAGGCAAGCTTGGCATTGATAAAGTTAGCAAGCAAGTTATTATGTAAGTCTAAGGCAAGTTTGGCATTGATCAAGATATCATGTAAGTCCAAGGCAAGCTTGGCATTGATCAAGTTAGCAAGCAAGTTATCATGTAAGTCCAAGGCAAGCTTGGCATTGATCAAGATATAATGTAAGTGCAAAGCAAGATTGGCATTGATCAAGTTAGCAAGCAAGTTATCATGTAAGTCCAAGGCAAGCTTGGCATTGATCAAGATATCATGTAAGTCTAAGGCAAGCTTGGCATTGATCAAGTTAACAAGCAAGTTATCATGTAAGTCCAAGGACTCAAGATTGGCATTGAGTATGTTATCAAGAGCAAGATTTCATATAAGTCCATGTCAAGACATGGCCGTTAAACCAAGATGAGATAACCCATGTAAGACCATGTCTAGGATATGGCTTTGACATCATATTTTGTGGGAAGAGATTTAGTATCCTAGGTTATTCACGAAAATTCATCAGGCACATGAGTAAGCTAAAAGAAGATAGCAAGAAAGCTAAGAAAGTAAAGTTAGTATCAAGATGAAGTTAGATGAAGTTGAGTATTATTCATGTTGTGAATGAGAAAGTAGATATCATGATTATTGTTATTATAGTAAACTGATCAATGTGATCAAGTGATACAGGTATCATGGTTACCTTACAAGTATGATAATAGTAAGTGTCATGAGCCATGTAAGAATCTATATGAGTAAGTAAGCTCTTTAGTTGAAATTCATGATACCATTGTTTATGTGAAATGGTTTATATTAAGCAATGATGATGCTATGAGTTGTTACATGCAAACTTACTAAGCTATATGCTTATTGTAACACCCCAGACCCGGTCAACACCCCATGACCGAATCTGGCATGTTACAGGAAGAATATTTTGAGGAAATCAGGCTATCAAATAAAGTCTTGAGAAAGATTCCTTGTTGTTTCTTAACTTTTGTAGAAAACAGTTGCATGATGAGTTAAAACCGATTAGTTGACTTTGGAAACCCGGAAGTAGACCTTTAAAGATTAAGTTGTCGGTTTTAGGTTAGAAAATATTTATGACATTTTTTTTTTTGAAAAACAATCCCGAATGATTTTTCAATTATTGGAAACTAGTTGAGTTGAGTGAGAAAAAGCTTAAGTTTGAAAAAAAAACCATTTGAGTTGTAGTTTCTTTCAATAATAACGTGATACCCGATGGTAAAGTTTAAAACATGTCGTTTTGTAGTTTAGAAAACCTTACTATTCCTATTTTATCGAATGTTATCCCAAATAATTTATTAAGTCCGGTTTGAAATCAAGTCCAATCACGTATATAATCAAGACATAATTTAAAAAGGCCTTTATACAACCCAAAAATCAAAATAAACCCAAATTTAATAAAAAAAGAGTACCAGAAGCAAATCCGTGGAATTGAAATTTATTCATGGCATGGCCCCCTCGAGTCCAACGGCGCCCTCTTCCGCGATCTAAGTCTCACTTAAAATGATAAGGGAGAGAGAGTGAGTCACCACGACTTAGTGTATAATTCCTCCTCCCAAATAATGCAACATACTTACACACACCATGACCAAGCAAAATATATAATGCATCCAACCCTAGGCATCCATTACTCCATTTCTACCCCGTGTGGTACCAAACCTTTGGTGGTGCTAAACCACTGGTGACCCAAAGTCACGATATCCAATATTGTGGTGCCAAACCACTGGTGACCCAAAGTCACGAATAATCCATCTGTGAGGCCAACCCACGTGTGATACCAAATCACTGGCGACGATCCCGTAATATCAACTGTGGGGCCAACCCACTGTGGTGCTAAGCCACTGAGACAAGTCGCTATGAGGTGCCAAACCTCTGGTGACCCAAAGTCACGAAATCTCAATATCCAGGTGTGGGGCCAACCCACGTGTGATACCAAATCATTGGCGATGATCCCGATACGTCAACTGTGGGGCCAACCCACTGTGGTGCTAAGCCACTGGGACAAGTCGCTATGAGGTGCCAAACCTCTTGTGACCCAAAGTCACTAAATCAATATGTGGTACCAAACCACTGGAGGTGTCAAAGCTCTGGTGTCCCAAAGACACGGATATCATCTTTCCCCTCCTCTCATATCACCCGACATCATGCCATACTCATGTAACTCATGCAAATCATGCAAATCATGCAAATCATGTCAACATGCTTTGTTTTGCAACTCATAACACATATATGTCATAAATCATGATAACATATATTGAATAACAGAACTCATATCGAAACGGACTTACCCGAATCCGCACATACCCATAGGGTATCGTATCAACTTCCATACTGTTTTGGCTTTTATTAATTTCAGGTTATTAAAATATATTACTAAGTAATAGAGTGTGTAAGCTATACACCTGCTATAACGGAAGCCCTAAATCCCGAAGAGTCGATCTACCACACTAGGTCCCTTGCTCCTACATTCGGCCATTACTAAGGTTAGCAACATAGGCCATTCGGCCAAACCAAATAACCCGAAAGTGTTAACGCTTGAAACCCGAGACCTTACCTAGACGCCCCTTTAATACTAGCCACCACACGCTATGTGAATCTGCTTCACTCCCCTACAATCGGCAATCCAAAAACACCCACATCAAAACCTTCGGCTTTTGAATACTTAAAGAACGGTGAACTTGAAATAGATTCTTACCACTACACTTACCAAACAGATTATCAGAGATTAGAGGCTTGGATCGAATGTTCCAAAATCCCGGAGGCCCTACAATAAATCGGTTCCAATAAAAAGGTAATCAACACCCACTCTATCAAATGCCGAAATCAGCTCTTACCCTTATAAAAGTCGATAGAGAAAAAGAGAGAAGGAGAAATAGGCATTCGGCCTTGAGCACTTACCTTCCTAAAAAAAAACGATTGGAGAAAGATTAGAAGGGATCACCCTTGCTTGAGATTCGGCCTAAAACTAAACAAGGAGATTCGGCTAGGATAACAAAAGGAGAAAGAGATTCGACTAGAGTCTTGAGAGTTGAAACAATTGAGATGTGGTTAAAGAAGAAAGAAGAAATCGGAAAAGTAGATTAGAAGTGGGAGAGGGAAGATTCGGCTAGGAAGACAAAGTAAATTTCGGCACAAGAGTTTTAAGAAAGAAAGAAATTAACAAAATGAGAGGAAAAAGATGACTATTTTCGGCCTAGCATAAATGGAAAAACAAATAGAATTGGAAGGGTAGATGGTTCGGCCAAATAGCAAGAAGAAGAAAAGAAAGCAAAACAAAAAATAAAGCTTAGGAATTTAAGAGAGCATTCGGCTAGGTGTTGCAACAAAAGAATTTCGGCTTTTGGTATACTAAACAAGGCTGACCGAAAATGCACTCTAACACCTAAGGAGGTTTTGGGATTCCCCTCTACTCACCTTCCCAAAATCGGCCACTCCTCCCATGAGGAGTTCAAAATTTGGCCACTTCCTAAAAAATGCTCCTGGCCACTAATTCAAACAAATTTGACTTAATCAAATTCCTACTTTTCCTCTCTGCCAGTCATTTGAATAATTTGACTTAGTCCATTCTACTAGGAAGAGTTTGAACTGCACACAACTCCTCCCATCCCTGCCGTCAAAATAGAAAGCAAAAGGTGGGATTTCTGCTGCTCGAACTTGAGACCTCCTTCCCCTACAAGCAGCGTCAATCACAAGCTCTAAGGGGCGCCTCCTTGCCACCTTACCAAGCCCCAACTTGTGCTAGAAACCCCCCTTGAATTACTTATAACACTTAGCCCCTCCAGCTCCTTTCACTTAAAGGTTTAAAATAAAAATTTTCTTACTACTCAGGCTTGCTCTATGCTTACAACTAAGTCTCAAAACATCACAAATAATTACACCATAGTCCAAACACAAGCAAAACAATTCAATTAAACTACCTCTCATCTCAGGATATTATAGTTCTACCCCCCATAAAAATAATTGCGGCCTCAAAATTACCTGATCAAAAGAGTTGAGGGTACTGCTATCTTATCACGTCCTCTGGCTCCCACGTAGCTTCTTCCACGCCATGGTTTTGCCACAACACCTTCACTAAAGGAACTGACTTCTTACATAAAACTTTCACATCCCGATCTAGAATCTATACTGGTTCCTCCTCCATGGTCAAATCCGGATTCACCTCGATCTCTTCTACTGCTATGACATGCGATGGATCTGAACGATAACGTCTAAGCATGGAAACGTGGAATACATCGTGAATCTATCTTAACTCTGCTGGCAACTCAAGCTGGTAAGCTACTGGTCCCACTCGTCTTAGTACCTTATACGGCCCGATGAACCTTGGACTTAACTTGCCTTTTCTTTCAAACCTCAAAACCTTCTTCCACGGCGAGACATTCAGAAAAACCTTATCACCCACAGCAAACTCTATATCCCTCCGCTTGAGATCAGCATAAGACTTCTGCCTGTCTGAAGCTTCCTTCAATCGAGTCTGAATCAACTTAACCTTGTCTTCAGTTTCAGCAACCAACTCTGGCCCCAACATCTGCCGTTCACTCAACTCCGTCAAACATGTAGGTGAGCGACACTTCCTACCATACAACGCCTCATATAGTGCTATCTTGATGCTTGCTTGGAAACTATTGTTATAGGCGAACTCAGCTAATGGCAGAAACTCTTCCCAGCTACCTCAAGTCCAAAACACAACCTCTCAACATGTCCTCTAAAATCAGATAACCCTTTCCATCGCCCGTCGAATTTGTGGATGGAATGTTGATTGAATTCAAGCACGCATCTAAAGCTCGATGCAACGCCTCCGTAACCTTAACGTAAATCTGGGATCCCTATCTGAGATGATCTATACTCGCACACCATGCAACCTCACTATCTCTGACACATACAGCTTAGCTATCTTCTAGAGTGAGTAATCAACCCTTACCAGTATGAAGTGAGCTGACTTAGTCAGACGATCCACAATCACCCAAACTGAGTCCTTCTTGCTAGGCGTAAGAGGTAATCCACTGATGAAATCCATAGTGATCCTTTCCCACTTCCACTGTGGAATCTTCATTTGGTGAAGCAACCTTGACAACAATCGATGTTCTACTGGACTCGCCGACATGTTAGACACCTACCCATAAACTGTTATTTCCTACTTGGACCTAGCCACCAAAATCGCTCCTTTAGATCCCGATACATCTTGATACCTCTAGGATGCATAGCGTATGGGTCGCTATGCGCATCTAAAGAATCTTCGTCTAAGCTTGATGTCCTTGACATACAAGCTCTCCCTTGAAACACAAAGACTCCATCACTAGACAAGTCAGAACCTCCAAACCACTATCCTCGCACTTGCAACCTCTCGAACACTCGTAACCTCATCACCTAACTATTTCTCCCGATCCGGTCAACCCAAGTCGCTTAACTCGCAATTCGCGCGAATACTTTCGTCATCGTACAAACTCGGATGGGCGAACATCGCTCTTAAGTCAATACAACCTTCGCTCAACTCGCCAACGCCTTGCCACTCAATTGACAATCATAGCCTTGCTCAATCCATCCATGACCGCCTCAAGTTCAAATCCTTACGAGTCAAAAGGTACTTGTGCTCTTGTGATCTGCGTGAGACTATTAACTTCTCTCCGTATAAGTAGTGCCTCCAGATTTTCAAGATGAAGACTACTGCCGCTAACTCTAAGTCATGCGTCAGATAATTAACTTCATGCGGTCTCAACTGTTGAGATGCATAGGCCACTACCTTCCCTCCTTGCATCAGTACACATTCCAAGCCCGTATGTGATGCATCGCAATATACCGTGTATTCCTTTCTTGCCTCAGGTTGAATCAAAATCGGAGCTTCAGTCAAGATCTTTTTTAACTTGTTGAAACTCTCTTGCTGCTTCCCAGTCCACACAAATGGAACTCCTTTTCTTAACAACTTGGTCATCGGTGCTGCGATCAACGAAAATCCCTCTACGGACCTTCGGTAATACCCTGCTAAGCCTAGAAAACTCTGAATCTCAGCCACTGACTTAGACGGCTTCCACTCCAATACTGCCTCAATCTTTTGAGGGTCTACTCTAATCCCCTCAGCTGACACTACATGACCCAAGAAAGTCACCTCCCTAAGCCAGAACTCGCACTTACTAAACTTAGCATATAGCTGTTTTTCCCTCCGAATCTGCAATACTACCCGCAAATGCGCGTCATGCTCCTCTTCAGACTTTGAATATACCAAGATGTCATTTATAAATACCACAACGAACTGGTCCAAATACTGTTGGAATACCCTATTCATCATGTCCATGAATGCTACCGGCGCGTTAGTCAAACCAAACGGCATTACCAGAAACTCATAGTGCCCATACCGAGTATGAAATGCCATCTTGTAGATATCAACCTCCTTCACCTTTAGTTGGTGATACCCAGACCTTAAATCGATCTTCGAGAATACCGATGCACCCTTCAGCTGATCAAACAAGTCGTCTATCCTTAGCAACGGATACTTATTTTTGATCGTTAGCTTATTCAATTGGCGGTAGTCTATACAAAACCGCATTGTACCATCTTTCTTCTTGACAAAGATTACTGGTGCACCCTAATGTGAAACACTTGGCCTGATTAAGCCTCGGTCCAACAACTCCTCGGATCTGAGCCTTTAATTCCACTAACACCTTTGGCGCCATCCTATATGGAGCGATAGACACTGGCGCAGTCCCCGGTAACAGATCTATGCCAAATTCCACTTCACGATCCGGCGGTAGTCCCGGAAGCTCCTCTAGAAACACATCAGCAAATTCCTTTACTGTTCAGACATTTCCTACAGTAGATTCCTTAGCCTCCAAGGCACACACATGAACCATAAATGCTTCACAGCCCTTTCTAACCATCTTCTCAGCCTTCAAAGCAGATACCACGTTGGATAGGTAATCTCTTCTATTGCCTATCATGACCACCTCATCACTCTCAGCCGTCTTTAGAACCATGCGCTTAGTCGCGCCATCCAACCTTACCTGGTACTTAACCAACCAGTCCATCCCAAGAATCAGGTCGAACTCGCCAAACGGCAGTTCCATCGATCAAGAAGAAACACTATCCCTTGAGTTCTAGGGTACATCTCTATCTGACTTATTTACAACTACAGAGTGACCCATAGGGCTAATCACTGTCATCTGCCTAGAAGTTGTCTCAAAGTCTAAATTCATGGTCTCTACTATGTTACTAGCAACGTATGAATGCGTTAAACCCACATCAATCAAGGTAGTATATGGAAAACCAAAGATCAAGAACGTACCGATTATTACGTCCGGTGCGTCGCCCTCCTCTCGGTGCCTCGCTGTATATACTAACCCAGGTTGTCTAGCCTCGGTCTTGCCTACACCTTTGCGGTGTGCTCATTTCCACCGTAACCATTACCACCTCTACCATTACCATTACCACCTTTACCATTACTGATCGAGTACCTACCCTCGGTGAATCTCGCCAACTTATGGGCAGTCCCCACACGATGATCCGGTGAACTACACTCAAAACATCCATTTCCACTGGTCCAACATCCTCCCCAATGAGATTTTCCACAATGGTTACACTATGCGGTCCTTGATTAGCGAGAACAGATATACGGTCGATTCGCCCATTATGCCTAGCCCTCTTTGAGAATTTCCAATGACCCATATGACCCCAAACTTCTCTTATGTCCTTTCTCGCCCATGTTACGCCTCACGACTCTTTAACCCCTTAGGCTACCTTAGCCTTTTCTACGAGCAAACAAACTCACGCTCCAACTGTGGGGCAATCAAGAACTCACTCATCCTCTTAGGCCATCCTCAAATCGGACACACCTTCGTGTTCAAGAGCCACGATGCCTCTAGCGTCTCGACTTCAAACCTTAAGAACTCGCCTCATATTACGACTGAGACTTGCTCCCCTGAACTAGCCTCAGAAATGCTCTTCGTTGCACATCAATATAGCTAGATCCAATGTACTTTTTTTGATATGCGGACTTAAAATAATCCCAAGTAAGATCTTCCGCTGTAGCACTATCCCGGACCGTGAGCCACCACTGGTATGACTCATCCCGAGGAAGCAAAACTATCCCCTTCAACTTTTCCTCAGCAGTCAAGTCTAAATCGTCCACGGTCCGCTTTGTCGCCTCCAGCCAATACTCAGCCGTGCTGGGGGCCACACCAGAAACACCCCAAAATACTTCAGCCCCATTCGCTTAGAGTTGCTCAGATATAGATTTTCGAGGTCCTGCGCCACCACCTACTCCAGCTACTCTTTCCAGAACTCACAAGATCGCTGCGACTGCGTTCTCCCGATCGCTCTTGAAACTCACCACCTACAATTTGGTGGTGGCACCGATATCTCATTCTCTGACCCCTGACTCGACCTTACTGGTTCAAAACTACCATCCTACCCGACCACGCCCACGACCACGTCCACCCGGTGCTCATGACTAAAATCTTGACTTATCTAATTTAAAAGTTTTATGCATTAGTAATTATTCCAATTGCTTAAAAGCACATTCTTATGAATATTTCGATTAAGGAGTATTGTTTTGTGATCCATAGAGTCCTATCGGGCCAGTTTCTAGAGTAGTCCACTATTGCTAACCATTCAATCTCATCACAACCAAACATCACAAGCAACATTAGGGGTACTTACCTGGGCGGATTGGTGCCGGAGACTCGGAGCCATGCCTTTCAAACCATATATTTTAAACAAAAACACTTAAAACCAACATTTAAAACATTTTGGGCCTCGGGCCCACAGCCGAGCCTTTGAACTTGGCTCTGATACCACATTTGTAACACCCCAGACCCGGTCAACACCCCATGACTAAATTTGGCATGTTACAGGAAAAAAATTTTGAGGAAATCAGGCTATCGAATAAAGTATTGAGAAAGATTCCTTGTTGTGTCTTAACTTTTGTAGAAAACAGTTGCATGATGAGTTAAAAACCGATTAGTTGACTTTGGAAACCCGAAAGTAGACCTTTAAAGATTAAGTTATCGGTTTTAGGTTAGAAAATATTTACGACATTTTTTTTGAAAAACAATCCCGAATGATTCTTTAATTATTGGAAACCAGTTGAGTTGAGTGAGAAAAAGCTTAAGTTTGAAAAAAAAAAACCCCATTTGAGTTGTAGTTTCTTTCAATAATAACATGGTACCCGATGGTAAAGTTTAAAACATGTCATTTTGTAGTTTAGAAAACCTTACTATTCCTATTTTATCGAATGTTATCCCAAATAATTTATTAAGTCCGGTTTGAAATCAAGTCCAACCATGTATATAATCAAGACATAATTTAAAAGGACTTTATACAACCCAAAAATCAAAATAAACCCAAATTTAATAAAAGCAGTATCGTAAACAAATCTGTGGGCCGAAATTTATTCATGGCATGGCCCCCTCGAGTCCACCCGGCTCCTCTTTCGCGATCTAAGTCTCACTTGAAATGATAAGGGAGAGAGAGTGAGTCACCACGACTTAGTGTATAATTCCTCCTCCCGAATAATGCAACATACTTACACACACCATGACCAAGCAATATATATAATGCACCCAACCCTAGCCATCCATAACTCCGTTTCTACCCCGTGTGGTACCAAACCACTGGTGGTGCCAAACCACTGGTGACCCAAAGTCACGATATCCAATATTGTGGTGCCAAACCACTGGTGACCCAAAGTCACGAATAATCCATCTGTGGGGCCAACCCACGTGTGATACCAAATCACTTGCAGCGATCCCGTAATATCAACGTGGGGCCAACCCATCGTGGTGCTAAGCCACAGGACAAGTCGCTATGAGGTGCCAAACCTCCGTGACCCAAAGTCACGAAATCTCAATATCCGGTGTGGGGCCAACCCACGTGTGATACCAAATCATGGCGGCGATCTCGATATGTCAAGCGTGGGGCCAACCCATCGTGGTGCTAAGCCACTAGGACAAGTCGCTATGAGGTGCTAAACCTCCGTGACCCAAAGTCACTAAATCAATATGTGGTACCAAACCACTGGAGGTGCCAAACCTCTAGTGTCCCAAAGACACGGATATCATCTTCCCCCTCCTCTCATATCACCTGACATCATGCCATACTCATGTAACTCATGCAAATCATGCAAATCATGCAAATCATGCAAATCATGCAAATCATGTCAACATGCTTTGTTTTGCAACTCATAACACATATATGTCATAAATCATGATAACATATATTGAATAACAGAACTCATATCGAAACGGACTTACCCGAATCCGCACATACCTATAGGGTATCGTATCAACTTCCATACTGTTTCAGCTTTTATTAATTTCAGGTTATTAAAATATATTACTAAGTAATAGAGTGTGTAAGCTACACACCTGCTATAACGGAAGCCCTAAATCCTGAAGAGTCGATCTACCACACTAGGTCCCTTGCTCCTACATTCGGCCATTACTAAGGTTAGCAACATAGACCATTCGACCAAACCAAATAACCCAAAAGGGTTAACGCTTGAAACCCGAGACCTTACCTAGACGCCCCTTGAATACTAGCCACTACACGCTATGTGAATCTACTTCACTCCCCTACAATCGGCAATCCAAAAACACCCACATCAAAACCTTCGGCTTTTGAATACTTAAAGAACGGTGAACTTGAAATAGATTCTTACTATTACACTTACCAAACTGATTATCAGAGATTAGAGGCTTGGATCGATTATTCCAAAATTCTAGAGGCCCTACAACAAATCGGTTCCAACAAAAGGTAATCAACATCCTTGCTTTCAAATGCCGAAATCGGCTCTTACCCTTATAAAAGTCGATAGAGAAAAAGAGAGAAGGAGAAATAGGCATTCAGCCTTGAGCACTTACCTTCCTAAAAAAAAAAAACAAATTGGAGAAAGATTAGAAGGGAACACCCTTGCTTGAGATTCGGCCTAAAACTAAACAAGGAGATTCGGCTAGGATAACAAAAGGAGAAAGAGATTCGACTAGATTCTTGAGTGTTGAAACAATTGAGACGTGGTTAAAGAAGAAAGAAGAAATCGGCAAAGTAGATTAGAAGTGGGAGAGGGAAGATTCGACTAGGAAGATAAAGTAAATTTCGGCACAAGAGTTTTAAGAAAGAAAGAAATTAACAATATGAGAGGAAAAAGATGACTATTTTCGGCCTAGCATAAATGGAAAAACAAAGAGAATTGGAAGGGTAGATGGTTCAGCCAAATAGCAAGAAGAAGAAAAGAAAGCAAAACAAAATATAAAGCTTAGGAATTTAAGAGAGCATTGACTAGGTGTTGCAACAAAAGAATTTTGGCTTTTGGTATACTAAACAAGGCTGACTAAAATGCACTCTAACACCTAAGGAGGTTTGGCAATCCCCTCTACTCACCTTCCCAAAACCGGCCACTCCTCCCATGAGGAGTTCAAATTTGGCCACTTCCTAAAAAATGCTTCTGGCCACTAATTCAAATGAATTTGACTTAATCAAATTCCTACTTTTCCTCTCCACTAGTCATTTGAATAATTTGACTCAGTCCATTCTACTAGTCAGAGTTTGAACTGCACACAACTCCTCCCATCCCTACCGTCAAAATAGAAAGCAAAAGGTGGGATTTCCGCTGCTCGAACTTGAGACCTCCTTCCCCTGCAAGCAGCGTCAATCACAGGCTCTAAGTGGCGCCTCCTTGCCACCTTACCAAGCCCCAACTTGCGTTAAAAAAGCCCCTTGAATTACTGATAACCCTTAGCCCCTCCAGCTCCTTTCACTTAAAGGTTTAACACAAAAATTTTCTTACTACTCAGGCTTGCTCTAGGCTTACAACTAAGTCTCAAAACATCACAAATAATTACACCACAGTCCAAACACAAGCAAAACAATTCAATTAAACTACCTCTCATCTTAGGATATTACACTTATGTTATGATTCTTTCTTTCTATGCAGTCCCGCCAAGCTAACTCGTGGATCATTAAAGTCGGAGCTCGCAACACACTATCAACTCTTATTTTGGTATAGCGAAGTTACTGTACTAAGTATGGAATGTATAGGAAACCTTCATTTTATGGACAAGTTTTAAGAAGGGCCTTTGCAAAGGCTGTCAAGTTTATTATTCTTTTGTATATGGCTAAGTGATTGGCCAAATTGGACTAAACATGTATGTTTATTGAAATCAATGAAGCATCTAGTATTATTCATTAAATTGGGTTGTTATTGCATCGTTGAATTGTGTATGGATATGATCTTCATTTCAGGGTGGCTAACGGCTCGGTAAATAGCCTTTAAGTGACCACACGATTAGACACACGGGCGTGTGTCAAGACCGTGTTAACCCTACACCTTAGTATTATTAATCAGAATAGGCCACGGGCAAATCCCATGGCCGTGTGTGTATGCCGTGTAAGACACACGATTTGGACATGGGCGTGTGCCCAGACCATGTTAATTTAGTCAGTTTATCAAGGATTAGCACATGATCTAAGCCCACAGGCGTGTCATGGCCATGTGAAATTAGTCAGTAACCTCCCACGATTGGTAGACATGGGCGTGTCTAAGCCGTGTAGAAATAGTCAGTAGTTCTACACGGTTTGAGGGCATGGGCGTGCTTAAGGATTCACGAGCGTATTCCAAGTCACATGGGCATGTGAACCCTACTTCAAAAATGAGTTATTTGATTTTAATTCTGAATGTTTTTTGACATGAGTTAAATGCCTCGTAGGCCCTTGTTATATGTGTTGACTAAGAAAGTGAAGTTATTAAGTTGGAACGAAATTTTATAGCCCGTAAGTACATGTTTCAGTGAGTTCAAGCATAGTAATGTCTCGTATCCAGACCTAGTATCGATCTTGGGTGCGAGGTGTTACAATTTTATCCTAAGAGATATGTGTGTGATTGTTCAGTTCTGATGGAGTTCTTATGTTATGAGAATTCTAGCAACTATGATGTTAAACGAAAGCCCTGTTGGTTGGGTCAGTTTATGATCGGTATTTCTTTATCTATTCGGAATTCTATTCTATGATGTTGGAATAAAGTCGATGGTACAAATTTATGTGGGACTATTCTTCCATCTTTACTAGATATTATTTTGTCTTATATATATATTTAGAAATATATTATCTCAATTATGATGGAAGTCTAGTGTCGGTAAGTAGTGTTTTTCTTCTGGCTTTCTTTAAGGAATCATCAGGATCTTTATTATTTTCTTATGAGTTATGTTCTCGAATTTCCGGTATGGTATTGTATCTTGAATTTCCTTATCTTGGTTTTCCTATCATTCATACTTCGTAAATTATTAATCATGGCTTATCTTTAAAGTGTGTTCTTCAGCTTGTGATAACTATGTCTATTATAATTATGCTTCTGGTTCGATCATAGAAATGTGGTGATTCTGGTATCTAGATTTCTCTAATTTTCGTGTAAGGAATTGACATTGGCAAAGGTATAAGTAATGAAATCACAAGCTTCAATTTGTATGATGGACTTCTTTTCTCAGGTAAGTTAATTAAAGTCAATGTATTCAATCAGGATATCTTTGTTTCTTAGAGCTAATGTAATTGTAAAGGCATTTGATGGCATGATATGAGAATTTTGAAAGATTGTGTGTTTGAGTTGTTTTAATATCATAAAGAAAGGAGCATTTTGTTATGTTATTATATGATAGTCGAAATTGACTCGATTGTTTTTATCAGAGTGAGCTGGTCAGTTGAAATGTGATTTGAGTTACATGTAGTTAAAGTATCCTCAATTATGGTAATTAATTTTGTGCATTCACGAGTATATCAATGGACAATCTGAATGAAGGATTGATTGTAACACATCAAACTCGGTGTAGACGTTATGACCGAATCTGACATGTCACATCAAAGTGACGTTTGTAAACTGGTAAGTTTGAAAAGAAACTCAATACAAAACATTTATCCTCTTTGAGACTTTTAGGGTAGTAATTCCGTAACACCTTATTCCCTTATTAATAAAATCATTTATTAATCAGAATTAAGCATCACGAAAGCTCATTTGAGTTGTATATTTTTTTTCTTCTAGGTTTGAAAATTGTAATTTCCTTTAAAAACCTTTGTCGTTTTAAAATTGTCGTTTCCTAGTCTAGCAGGTAGTGAAGAAAAGAAAATACCAATTAGAAGTTAAAAATCCAAAAGGCCTTATTACAAAATCATTTGCCCAATATATTAAAACTAAGTTAAATGAAATAGCTAAGTTTCTGACTAAAACATATCGAGTGTGTGGCCACCTTCAAGTCCCGCGGTTCCAAATCGTCTAAGACTGGGGATTACCTGCACAGTTAAGGAAAAGGGTAAGTTACAAGAACTCAGTGTATAATCCCCTACTATAGTATCAGTTTGGGCCCAAGCCCTAATTATCTGACTCGATGCAGGCCTTATACAGGCGAGAATCGAGTGGGTCCATGTCGAAAATCATGTCAATGCAAATAGAATGCAGCCCAACCCAGTCCAACCATCACACCACCTGTGCATACACACCATGTGGGGACCAAGTTGACCCACCTAGCCCTACACACCAATAATGCAGCTGAGCTGCTAATATCAATGTAGCAAAGCTGCTAATACAGCAAACGTGGCTGAGCCACTAGAATCAGTATAAGTGACAAAGCCACCAATCAGTAAATTATGGCATAGACGCCAGTACATTACTTCCTACAAAATACAAAACCCAAACCAATGCAGCATGTCATGTCGTATATATGACCCATGTATGTAGTATATCACAATCATAATCAATCATACAGAATACACATACATCACCTCTACTACCACTAAGGGTAAAACAGTCATTTGGTCGGTTGGGGGTAAAATGGTAATTCACCCCTCAAGGGCATTTCAGTAATTCTACCCACCGAGGGTATTTCAGTAATTTCACCCATTGGGGGTATTTCAGTAATTTCACCTATTAGAGGTATTTTAGTAATTTCACCCATTCGGGGTATTTTAGTAATTTCACCCTTTGAGGGTATTTTAGTAATTTAGTCATCTAACGGCCTCTTTAGAGGCCTACAGTCACCTCGAGCGACACAGATACCCTTTCTGGTTAAAACAATGCAATTGGGCCTAAAGCCCAATTTTTTACCTAAGCAGGCCCACAAGCTCGTGTGGCCCATTCAACCCATTTTCGGTCACACCTCTGCAAACCTAAGCAGTCGTATCTATTTTTGGCACTTACCATGGATTTTGTCTCTGTGGGCTCATTAGCCCATAGGGCCCACATGGCCCACTTTGGCCCATTACAACTTAAGCCCACGAGAAGATCCGGGGTAGTCCCAACTATCTATCGCCAACAATTGTGGCTCATTTTATCTCTTTGAGTGCTTGCACGCTCGAGTGATCTTAGATGCCGAAGTTCTGGCTTGTAGGTATTTCGACTTTAGCCGATTCACAGATCATTAGGGTGTGAATACACACCTTCACTCATCGCATTGACAGAACTAAAGTGGGTGTACGATTACGTACCTATTACAAGTTGTGGTTTGAAATGCTTCCAAGACACCTATGATAATGATCATCCATTAGTTAATCACAAAGTCTTCCTAAGCCCTAGTAATAATCGTTTAAATCAACTTACTTTACTTTCCAAAAGATGAAAACCCCTTGCAATGGAAGAGTATTCGACCTACACCCCCTGGCTAAGGGAAACGAGTCCCTAGCGACAAACAATGAGAAAGAACATGTTAGAAACACTACTCCATTGCATCTAGAGAAACAACCTTTTAGCCCCAAAGAACCCAGATCGAGAAAGAGAGAAAATAACCAGCCTATATTTGGCTATATCCACAACATACCAACAAGTGGGAGATATTCTGAAACAGTTAGAATGAAGAGAAGAGAATATTCGATCCCTAAAAGGTCCGGCCTATACAAAAGAATCAAAGCATAATGTTTGGCTAGCTTCATGAGGCCAAGAGAAGAATAACAAGGGAAAAGAGAGGTTGTGTTTGGCCAAGGAGAAGCAAAAGGTGAAAAAGGATTCATAGCAAGTAAGTAGTAACCGCGAGATGATAATGAAAAGTAAGAAGAATAAAGAGGAGAAAGAAGAAAAGAAGGTGAAAGTAGAGGCCTATCAATTGACAATTAGCAAACAAACAAAAAAAACTAAAGCAGGAAGAAAGGATGATGAAGAAGTGAATTGGGCAGAGGTCAGAATGAAAAGAAAGACCTAAAACATCCAAAAGTACCAAAATGGAAACACTCCCCGAAAATGCCAGAGAAGATTCGATACTCCCACACTATCACAAACCGAATATGCACTCCCCAAATGGCAACCTTTGGCCAAAATTCCCTACTCAACCTTTCCCACATTCGGCCAACACCCCCACACACATCTATCTCCTTGATTCCCTCCACCGAATCCTCCTTGAAACACTCTCAGCCTCCCATTCAAAATTCTTGACCAAGTCTTCAACTTCCCTTGCAGAGTTTGATCTAAACTCTACCTCTTGCTCTATCAAGACATAAAATAAAAGTCCCCTTTTGATATTCATGGGATTTGAACCCCACTCCTCCTTGTTATCCCAATGATGCCACAGCCACTAGATCCCAAACTCATTTTGTGTCACTTAAATGCCACTATGTATAGATAAGTCCCACTACTTACAACCCCTTTCTCTCAAGAGCCAAAAACTAAAATTTTTCCAAAGCCCAGGCTCAAACTCAGGCCTCCTTAGAACCCCCAAATACACTCAAATAACTAGCCGTTCAAGCCCATCATGGAACTTATGCAAAATCAGCAAAAAGATTTCAACCCCAAAATTTTGGGGCCTTACAACTCTACGCCCCTTAAAGAAATTTTGACCTTGAAATTTACCTGCTCAGAAGAGGTGAGGGTATTATTGCCGCATCGCCTCCTCAGGCTCCCACGTGGCTTCCTCTGAACCGTGATTACGCCAAAGCACCTTGACTAATGGGACAGATTTCCTTCTTAACACTTTAATATCTCGATCCAGTATCTGCACCGGTTCCTCCCCAACGTTCAGATCAGGTTTAACCTCAATCTCCACCACTGGCACTATATGCGAGGGATCGGAGCAGTATCACCTTAGCATAGAGACATGAAACATATTATGTATATGATTTAACTCACGCAGCAGTTTTAGTTGATAGGCAATAGGTCCCAATCATTTTAATACCCGGTAAGGTTCGATGAATCTAGGGCTCAGCTTGCCTTTTCGCCCACATCTCAGAATCTTTATCCATGGTGAGACCTTTAAGAAGACATAATCTCCCACTGCATACTCAATCTCTTTATGATTTAAATTATCACATGACTTCTGTCTATCAGATGCTTCTTTTAACCAATCATGAATCAATTTTACTTTCTTCTCAGTTTCAAAAACTTGTTCTAGCCCCAATATTCGCTGCTCACCCAGTTCTATCCAACAGGTAAGGGTACGACACCTAAGACCATATAACACCTCATACGGTTCTAGCTAAATACTGGTTTGGTAGTTGTTGTTATAAGTAAATTTCGCTAATGGTAAATAGTCTTCCCAACTGCCCTTGAAATCAATTATACAGCTTCTTAGCATGTCTTCCAAAATCTAAATTACCCTCTCCGTCTGACCATCATTCTGAGGATGAAATGCCATGCTGAAATCCAACATTGTACCCAGAGCTTCGTGTAACACTCTCTAGAATCGTGATGTGAATCTAGGGTCTCTGTCCGAAATGATAGACACTGGTACCCCATGCAGCCTCACAATCTCAACCACGTACAACTTGGCCATTTTCTCAATGAATAATTAGTACGGACCGGTATGAAGTGGGCAGATTTAGTCAATCGATCAACAATGACCCATACCGAATCTTTCTTAGTAGGCGAGGGGTAGCCTACTAACAAAGTCCATGGTCACCCCCTCCCACTTCCAAAGTGGAATTTTAATAGGTTGTAGTAATCTAGAAGGCAATTGATGCTCAGCCTTCACTTGCTGGCATGTCAAACACTTACCTATGAAATTGGTAACCTCACGCTTAAGCCCTGGTCACTAGTATAGTTCATATAGGTCTTAGTAGAACTTGTTCCCACCAGGATGCATAGCGTATGGACTATTATACGCCTCCTGCAGCATAGACTGTCTTAACTCAAAATCCCACGGTACACAAACTCTCCCACAGAAACATAATATTCCCTCACTATTCAGCCCAAAGTCCACAGTCTCTCCGTTCTTTACTAGTCGAAAGCGAGGAATCAATGATTCATCTAGCAATTGCTTCTTCTTAAATTGATCAATCCAAGTCGGTTTCACTTGAAGTTTAGCTAATAGACTACCATCCTCAAACAGGCTAAGAAGAGCAAACATTACTCTTAGATTAGATACAACCTTACGGCTCAATGCATTTGCTACTATGTTGGCTTTTCTCGGATGATAGTCAATCGATAAATCATAGTCCTTAAGTAACTCTATCCATCTTCGTTGCCTAAGATTCAACTCCTTCTGAGTAAGGAGGCACTTGAGGCTTTTATGGTCGGTATAAATGATCAACTTCTCCCTGTACAAGTAGTGTTTCCAAATCTTTAGTGCGAATACCACTGCAGCTAACTCTAAGTCATGAATGGGGTAATTCACCTCATGCGACCTAAGTTGACGAGATGCATAAGCCACCACCTTACCCTCTTGCATCAAGACATTAATCAAAACTCTGTAATGCGACGATCACGATGAGACAATGAATTCCTTTCTAGAGTCTGGCTATACCAATACCGGGGCTTCAGCCAGAATCTTCTTTAGTTTCTCAAAACTTTCTTACTATTTATCACTCCAATTGAACTGTACCCCTTTACACAGCAACTTAGTTAGGGGTGCAGCAATAGTGAGAATCCCTCAACAAACCGTCGATAATACCCAGCCAGACCCAAAAAACTCAATCTTAAATATAGTCTTTGTTAGCTTCTAGTCTAATACGACCTCAATTTTTGAGGATCAACCCTAATCCCCTCAGCCGACACTACATGACCCAAAAATGTCACCTCTCACAGCCAAAACTCACATTTTCTGAACTTGGCATAAAGCTGCTTTTCTCTTAGTATTTGTAGAACAATTTAGATATGCGAATCATGCTCCTCCTCGATTCTCGAATATACCAGAATATCATCTATAAACACCACCACGAATCGATCCAAATAGGGTTGGAAGACCCAATTCATCATATCCATGAAAGTAGCTGGTGCATTCATTAACCCAAATGGCATGACCAAAAACTCATAATGTCCATAACAAGTCCTGAATGTAGTCTTGTACACATCCGCCTCCTTAACCCTTAGCTGATGATACCCCGATCTAAGATCTATCTTGAAGAAAATCAAAGATCCTTGTAGCTAGTCAAACAGATCATCTATCCTTAGTGACGGGTACTTGTTCTTAATAATCAGTTTATTTAGTTGACAATAATCAATACACATACGCATGGACCCAACCTTCTTCTTCACAAACAATACTGGTGCTACCCATGGAGATACACTCGGTTGAATGAATCCTCGATCCAGTAGCTCTTGGATTTGAGCCTTTAATTCTACCAACTCTTTCGGTGCCATCCTATAAAGGGCGATGGACACCAGAGCTATTCTCGGTAGAAGCTCAATGCCAAATTCGACCTCACGATTTGGAGGCAACCCCAGAAGCTCTTGGGAAATACATCTGGAAATTCCTTCAAAGTTCTAACATTCTTAACGGATAGACCCATAGAATCGAGATGCTGACATAAGCTAAGAACATCTCGCAACCCTTGTATATTAGCTTCTCGGCCCTTAGTGATGAGATTACATTATATAAATAATCCCTTCGCTCCCCTATCACAACCACCTCATCATCCTCCGAAGACCTCAATACCATATGCTTAATCCAAATTCGCACGGTGCTTCACTAACCAATCCATGCCCAAAATAAGATCAAATTTGTTGAAAAGACAACCCCTTGGACCTTTAGGGATACATCTCGGAATAGTTTATTCACTCTAACTGACTGTCTCAGCGGACTTACCATCGACTTTTCTTTGTTAGTAATTTTAGACTATATACCTAATGATCAAAACATAGTCCATGTAACATATGAATATGTAGACACAATATCAATTAAAGCTATATATGGTACATTATAAATGAGGAACGTACCAGTTATGACATCAGGGGCATCATCGTCTTCTTGGCATCGAGTAGCATAAACCAATGCTGGTTGTCCTACCTCGGTATTACTAGCACCTCTGCCTAGTGCTCCACGACCTCGTCCCAAACCATTACCCCCTCTAGCCTGACCCGACCTCTTGGTGGCTACTGACCACCTCTCCTTGGTTGAACATAGCCCTGACCCACATCTTGCATCTGATCAAGCATCTGAGTGCAGTTTTTAACCCTATAATCCCTAGACCCACATCTGAAGCACGCCTCAGTTCTTTTCCAGCACTCACCCTGGTGAGATCTCCAACACACAGCGTAAGGCTGCGGTCTGCTAGCAACTGCAGGAACTTCAGCTTAAACCAGCCCATCAAATCTATGCCTCTTCTTAGGCCCACCAGAAGAACTTGAGGGTCCAAAATCCCTCTTATTTTTCCTCTTTCCTTTCACGATTTTGATGCTCTGAGCATTTAACATCCTCGACAATCTTTTCTTTCTCAATCAGGAAACAAAGTCTCTTTCCCTCTACGGAGCTATTAGTCCCTGCAACTCATCTCAAAGACCATTATCGAAATGTACGCAGCACTCATACTCAGTCGCGACTATGCCCCGAGCATACCAACTCAACCACAGAAACTCTGCCTCATACTCTACTACAGACTTCTTTCCCTGGATCAAACTTAAGAATTTCTTTCTCCAGGCATCCACATAACTTTCCCAGCATATTTTCCTTGAAAGGCCGTCTTAAAAAAGTCCCATGTCAAATGGTCGGCTGTGTGTCTTTCCTCACGGTAAGCCACCACTGATAAGCCTCATCTCGTAGTAAAGACATTGCTCCTTTTAGTTTTTACTCCACTGTACAATCAAGGTCATCCATTATTCGCTCGACAGCCTTCAACCAATATTCTGCCACATTCGGGGCTACACCAGAGATGCCCCTGAAATTTTTGCCCCATTTGACCAGAATCGTTAGAAATTGACCCTCAACCCACTAACCCAGTACTCGCCCCAACAACCCTTTCAAGAACCCAGAACATCGCTTGGGACAGAGCATCATCACCACCGGCTCGGTCATGAGACCCCATCTGAGTCACTAGTGAGGCTGGCGCTTCCCTACTAGGCATGTGTCTTGATGCTGAAGACCTAGCCCTAGGACCTCGGCCTCTACCACGACCACGTGTACCGCTTCCGTGACCTCTTGTGCTCATATTAGTATAGCAAATTTATCTATTTTAAGAGTCTTATGCATCAGTTTATAACTCTCATAATTATTAACAGATATTTTATGATGAACAGTAATTAGAGTTATTTTCACAGATCGAATTTTTACTACAGTTTTCAGTCTCCTATAGTCTTAGTTTCTTTAACTAAAGAGTTTCAATATACTACTACTATCCCTAGTAGTTTCTCAGTATAGTCATTTCAGTATACAATAGAGTACAGTGTCAAAGAACTTATAGATTTGGTATCGGAGACTCAGTGTGCCACACATTTAGTAACAACATTTCTTTCCAAACAAAAATTTAAACAGATTAGAAAATTTTTGAAACCCATTCCACGGCTGAGTTTTACAACCTAGCTCTAATATCACTAAATGTAACATCCCAAACTCGGTCTAGACATTACGATCAAAACTGATGTGTCACATCAAAGTGACGTTTCTAAACCGATAAGTTCAAAAAGAAACTCAATACAAAACATTTATCCTCTTTGAGAATTTTGGGGTAATAATTCCGTAACACCTTATTCCCTTATTAATCAAATAAATTATTAATTAGAATTAAGCATCCGGAAGCTCGTCTGAGTTGTATATATTTTTTCTTCTAGGTTTGAAAATTGTAATTTCTTTTAAAAACCTTTGTCATTTTAAAACTCGCATTACCTAGTGTAGTAGGTAGTGAAGAAAAGAAAATACCAATTAAAAGTTAAATATCCCAAAGGCCTTATTACAAAATCATTAGCCTAATATATTAAAACTAAGTTAAATGAAATAACTAAGTTTTTGACTAAAACATATCGAGCGTGTGGCCACCTTCGAGTCCCTCGCGGCTCCAAATCGTCTAAAACTGGGGATTACCTGCACAGTTAAGGAAAAGGGTGAGTTACGAGAACTTAGTCTGTAATACCCTATTACAGTATCAATATGGGCCCAAGCCCTAATTAATATAGCTCGGTCTGGGCCTTAGCCCTATACAGAATCAGAGTGGGTCCATGCCCAAAATCATGTCAATGCAAACAGAATGCAGCCCAACCCAGTTCAACCATCACACCACCCATACCAACCCTACGCACCATGTGGGACCAAGTCGACTCACCAAGCCCTATACACCAATAATGCAGCTGAGCTGCTAATATCAACGCAGTAAATCTGCTAATACAATAAACGTGGCTAAGCCACTAGATTTAGTATACGTGGCAAGACCACTAAATTAGTAAATCGTGGCATAGCAACCAGTATATTACTTCCTCCAAAATACAAAACCCAACCCAATATAGCATGTCATGTCGTATATATAACCTATGTATGTAGTATACCACAATCATAATCAATCATACAGAATACATACATCACCTATACTACCACTAAGGGTATAACATTCATTTGGTCGATTGGGGGTAAAACGATAATTCACCCCTCAAGGGTATTATGGTAATTTTACCCACTGAGGGTATTTCAGTAATTTCACACATTGGGGTATTTCAGTAATTTCACCCATTGGGGGTATTTCAGTAATTTCACCCATTGAAGGTATTTTAGTAATTTCATCGATTAGGGGTATTTTAGTAATTTTACCCTTTGAGGGTATTTCAGTAATTTAGTCATTTAACGGCCACTCCAGAGGCCTACAGTCGCCTCGAGCGACATAGATACCATTTTTGGTCAAAACGGTGTAATTGGACCTAAAGCTAAATTTTCACCCAAGCGAGCCCACAAGCTCGTGTGGCCCATTCAGACCATTTTCGATCACAGTTCTATGAACCTCACAGTCGCATCTATTATCTGGCACTTACCATGGATTTTGTCTCTGTGGGCCCATTAGCCCATTAGGCCCACATGGTCCACTTTGGCCCAACAAGGCCCATACAACTTAAGCCCACGAGAAGATCCGGGGCAATCCAACTGTCTATCACCAATAATTGTAGCTTGATTTATCTTTTCAAGCACTCGCACGCTCGAGTGACTTCAGATGCCAAAGTCTTGGCTTTTCAGTATTTCAGCTTTAGCCGATTCATAGATCATAGGGTGTGAATACACACATTTACACATCACATTGACAGAACTAAAGTGGGTGTACGATTACACACATGTTATGAGTTCGGTTTGAAATGCTTCCAAGACACCTATGATAACGACCATCTATTAGTTAATCACAAATTCTTGCTAAGCCCAAGTAATAATTGTTTAAATCAACTTACTTTACTTACCAAAAGATGAAACACCTCTTGCAATGGAAGAGTATTCGACCTACACCCCCTGGTTAAGGGAAACGAGTCCCCAGTGACAAATGATGAAAAAGAACATGTTAGAAATGCTACTCCATGACAACTAGAGAAATAGTCTTTCGACCCCAAAGAACCCAAATCGAGAAGGAGAGAAAAATAACCAACTTATATTCGGCTATAGCCACAACTTACCAACAAGTGGGAGAGATTCTAAAATAGTTAGAACGAAGAGAAGAGAATATTCGGGCCCTAAAAGGTTCGACCTACACAAATGAATCAAGGCTTAATGTTTGCCTAACTACGTAAGGACAATAGAAAAATAACAAGGGAGAAAGAGAGGTTGTGTTCGGCAAAGGTGAATGGAAAGGAGAAAAGGGATTCGGCAGTAAGTAAGCAGTAATCGTAAGATGATAATGAAAAGTAAGAAGAATGAAGAGGAGAAAGAAGAAAAGAAGGTGAAAGGAGAAGACTATCAAATTGGCAATTAGCAAACAAAAAAGATGAATGAGGAAGAAAGGATGAAGAAGAAGTAATTCGGTAGAGGTCATAATGAAAAGAAAGACCTGAAATGTCCAAAAGTATCAAAATGCAAACACTCCCCGAAAAATACCAGAGAAGATTTGGCACTCCCACACTATCACAAACTGAATATACACTTCCCAAATGGAAACCCTTGGCCAAAATTCCCTACTCAACCTTCCCCACATTCGGCCAACACCCCCACACACATCCATCTCCTTGAATCCCTCCATCGAATCCTCCTTGAAACACTCTCAGCCTCCCATTCAAAATTCTTGACCGAGTCTTCAACTTCCCTTGTAGAGTTTGATCCAAACTTTACCTCTTGCTCCCTCAAGACATAAAATAAAAGTCCCTCTTTTTCTATTCATGGGATTCAAACCACACACCTCCTTATTATCCCAGTGATGCCACAACCACTAGATCCCAAGCTCATTTTGTGTCACTTAAACACCCCTATCAATACATAAGTCCCATTGCTTACAACCCTTTTCTCTCAAGAGCCAAAAACTAATTTTTTTCCAAAGCCCAGGCTCGAACCAGGCCTCCATAGAACCCCCAAATACACTCAAATAACTAGCCGTTCAAGCCCATCATGGAACTTATGCAAAATCATCAAAAAGATTTCAACCCCAAAATTTTGGGGCGTTACATTGATATTCTAGAAAGTATGATATCGAGATATACCTATTAGATTTGTTCTAATCTAATGATGTTATTATGAGTTAAAGCTATTTTGAATGATATGGTTATCACATTTATGAAAGTTTAGATGGTCTGTGCATGTTAGCAAAGTTGAAAATAGTTCAAGATATTATTAACCGAAACTCTGGTTCTAAATTCTGTTTGAATTGAGTAATGAATTTATGATTTTTCAGTGATGCACTATTGAACTAATTAGAATGTGCTTTATTACTAGAATGTACAATGATGGTTCATGTTTTCAGATGGTTAATGTCACATTAAAAAGAACTGCTTGACTAATGATTTAGAGACGGTCACTTTTATGTCTGTATTGAGAATTTGGTGATATCGTTTATTCGACAAAAGGTCTCTCAAGTTCCTTGATTTCAAGAATTAAAGTATGAAATGTCATTGAAAGATCTAAAGTTAAGATAGTGTTAAAGACTTGAGATATTGAAAGATCGTGAGTGGTTATTGATTAATCTCTGGGAAAGCAGATATAGTTATAGATGCTGAGTGGAAAAAAAATCTTTGTTTATTTTTTGAGTGGGTTACACGATTGATCTTAATTGATGATGATCCGGTTTTAGTTAGATTAAAAGTTAAAGAGATGTTTTCATTGCAAGATAGTAAATCTTAGAAATGTGTTAATGAATGGTAAGCTAATCGAGTTCAGTGTAAGTCAATTTTTTATTCAGAATTTTAGGTCTGACCTGATGATTAATGTTATTATTCTAAGATAGAAATTGTGTGCAGATGAATTCAGATCTTATGCAGGAAATTTTTGTACGAGGCTCAGTAATAGCTCGTTGCTTCATTTTGGGAGTAATCAAAATGTGCAGTTATTTGAAATAGATGTTTTGGCGATCGGGTTTCTCATTTGTAGATCGGCCAAGTTATATGTTTCTGAGGTTGTTAGCTCTCATAGAGTGCCAGCCCCCATTATTTCAGATTGAGATCCGATGGCTATATCCCAATTATGGAAAAAGCTATAAGAAACTATGACTACACCTGTAAATTGGTGGTAAGTCTGAGAGAGTAATTTAAAACTTTGACGATATGCTCCGAGATTGTGTGTTCAAGTTCAAGGTAATTAGAAAGAGATATACGAGGTTGATATGATTTGTAATTCTGAGAAATTAGTGAAAGTGATTCATGAGAGTTGAAAGAAATTTCTTCTGGTAAGATTTTTGGGGACGAAAATCTCTAAGGGGAGAAAGTTGTAACAGCCCGATTATGGGACTAGTTAGAACAGTGGTTTTGGGACCACAAAACTGACTAGGAAAAAATTATTCTTATTACATTTTTATGGTCTATGATTTCATGAAATGGTATCGTGAAAATTTTGTTCAAAAATTTCAACGTTTGGACACTCAATTTAGTCAAAATGACTAAATTGTAAAAAGTGAAAAAGTTGAGTTATACATGTTAGAGGTGTCCAATTGTTATGAAATTTTAAATTTGAAGTCTTTAAATGATAATTAGACCATTGGTTAATTTGTTGGAAAAATATGGACATGAAATAGGTGAAGTAGAATACTTATAAGTTAGGGGCATTTTGGTCATTTAATAATTAAAATTAATTTAAAATAAAAATAAAAGCCAATTTTTGTCCATCTTCAGCCCCAAGGCTGAATTTCACAAGGGGAAACCATGGCTAGGGTTTTTCAAGCTTCCAAGCTCGATTGTAAGTCCGTTCTAGCCCCGCTTTTAATGATTTTTACATGTTTGACATCCTCATAACACGTTCTCTCTATATCTACCATTTATTTGAGCTAGGGTTGGTGTTTGAAAATGTAACAGTCCGATTTAAACCCTACTTGGAATAGTAGTTTTGGGACTACAAATCTAAGTCAAAAAATATTTTAATATTATTTTTCGTGTTTGCAGTATGTGATTAAGCACGTGTGAAAGTTTCGTAAATTAATTTTATTGTTTGTGTGTTTAATTTGAGAAAAGGACTAAATTGCATAAAATGCAAAACTAGCATGCCATATGTAAAGGTATCTATGTGTTATGGCTTTTATTATATGGAGTCCTTATGTTGTTATTAAACCATAAGAATTTTGGATGGACAAAAATGCCTTAGGATAGTGGAATGTAAATGATAATAAAAAGGCTAATTTGGTAATTAGCTAAATTAGTAAAGAATTAATAAAAAAAACTAAATTGAGGCATTCATCCATCTATGGTGCCGATAATTCAAAGAAAAAGAAAGGAAAAACAAAGTTAGGCTTTGGCAATTGCAAGTCTTGATTAAGGTATGTTAGTTTGGTTTTTGATAATTTCTACGTTTTTGTAATCGTTGCTTAGAGTACTACAAAACCCATGTCTTAATTTTGGAATTTGATAAAGAATTTAAAATGTGCCATTGATGGATGTTTAAGCTTTGTGATGTTTGTTGATGAAATATGAAATATATGTGTCAGATTAACATATTTTGTTTGTAGATTTTTGGTGAATTTGAGTAATTTGGATAAATTATGAAAATAATATTTTGACGGACTAAAATGTGAAAGAAATGAAATATACGGGCTTATATGAAGCATGTGAAAATTTGGCTAAGCATGGTACAAAGAAATTATGTGTAAATTGTGAATTTGTGAAATAAGGACTTAAATGTCAAAATGTGAAAATATGAGGGCTAATTTGTAAATTGCCCAAAATATGTGTTTTTGGATTGAATTTAATGATTTGGTGAATAAATGAGTTAAATTTGAATATGTATAGATCAAGAACCAAAGAAAATGGATTTAGATCGAGGAAAGTCGAAAGTGATCGAGTAGTCGAATCCATTCGTTTATTCTAAAAACAAGGTAAGTCTATATAAAAATAAATGTATTTAAGTTGATTTATTCATGTTCATATAATATTGAATTGTGATGAATGGATTTGGAAGTTACACACATGAAATCCAAGAAAGTATCGGTAATGTGTCAAGGTCAGAAAAGTCCTGTATGAACCTTAGGAATAGATAGGATTCATATGTCATGACATAAGGTTCCGATATGTGATATCATGTAAGACCATGTCTGGGACGTTGGCATCAATTTGAGATTTAAGTGTAATACCATGTCTGGGACATTGGCATCGTATTCAATTCGTGTAAGACCCTGTCTGGGATAGTGGCATTGATATTTGATTTGTAACACCCTAAAAATCTGAGTATTGATATATTGCATGATTTGGTGTTTAGATTATGAAGGAAAATTTTCTTACTTTTATTTTCGTGTTTATTATAGTCCTGAAAAAGAGTATAACATAATTTGGGTAAGGAATAAATTTTATATTTGAGAATTTATTGAAGAGAAGCAAGTGTCATTAATACTTAAGTTAATTTAAGTGTTAATAAGTGACACAAGATGAGTACATGGCATGGTGGTGTTGGCGCATGAATTAGTGCCTAGGGGAAGAGGTTTGAATCCCTTAAATAGCATTTGGACAACTTTTATTTTTGCTCTTCTATGGTAAGTGTCGGCCAAGCTCATTTATGGAAAGTGTTGACCTTGTTATTTTTGGTTAGTATATCAAAGGAATAAGGTAAGTGTTAACATATGGTATAGAATCAAGAACTTATGGAAAGATATGGAGACATGGGGCAAGTATCAAGGAGAATGTTTTGGAAACAAAATCATGGCCATTTGACCATGCATTTGACTGACAATATGGTCTAGGGGAGCCAAATTTTGGTGTTAGTTTGGCTAGGATTTGAAGTCTCTTTTGGTCATTCTTAGCATATGTGCAAAGTTTTGCAATCCTTTCTCAACTTTTCTCCCTTGGCGAATTTGTGCATTTGGTAAAGCCTAATTCTTTTGACCATTTGGTCATTTTTTTTGTTCATCTTTTGAATATTCTCTTGTGCCTATTCTTATTGCGAAATTGTTAGTACCAAAAGACCATATCTCTCTTTTGTTTTCTTTCTCCATTCTTAGAATGTACCTTGCTCTCTAATACATCTTTTCCTTTCTCTTTTCTTCTCTTTGAAAACCGAATCTTCATTATCATCTCTTCTCTTATTTTATTTCTTTTCACTCATCTTTTCTCCATTGTTTTCTCCATGGCGAATGTTAGTGAGCCATAGTAGAATCATTTTTTTCTCTTCTTTTCTTTGGTTATCATAGCAGAATCCTCCATCACTTAGAGACATCATTTTCAATCCTTTCTTTTCAATCGTGGACAAAAGGGTAAGAATTCTTTTTAGTTTCGTTTAGTTAGAAGTAGTCATGGCTGAATATTGATGGTGGTATGAAGGCTTTCTTAGATCGAAATAAACGCTTATTCTATTAACATTTATTTATGTTATACTTTAGTGCGATAACGGAAGATTGGAAATCAAGTGGTCGCGAGTGACGTAGAACGTTTTAGATCGATTCTCCTTGTGGAACAAGAATATTTGTGGAAAGGAAATCTCACCTTTAAGATCTTTAGAATTCTTATTTTGATATATTATTAGGATTAACTATCTTTTGATATTGAAGATCTTCAAAATAGGGAAGAAAAGGCGGTGTTTAGTTATCGTAAGAGGCGATCCACTATTCCCCTAAGTATAAACGAAGGCGCTTTGATGATCTGGATTTTCCACGGGTTGCGGACCATCTACCGAAGGAAATCAATTATTCAAGTAGTAAGAACTCCCGAGCCTTTGTACGTTAGTGGATTCTCAGCGAATAACGAATCGATAAACGAGGAGAAACCGAAAATTGAAGTGATCCAAAATCAAGAGGGTAAGGTTTTGGATCAAATGTCTATAACATATTTTGTTCATGATAATGTCCTAATGAGATCGTATTATGTTTAGGTGTTGAAGAGCGGGAAGGGTTAGTACTCACGATATCGAGGTGTGTAACTTCACACTTTTCTCGGGTTTGGATGTTATTTGTGGTATGATGTTAAATCGTAAAAACGACTAGATCGGTATAAAACGTAATAATTGGTATTTGGTGAAATTACATGAAAACGGATAATATGGTGAAAATTACGAAAAAGCCCTCGATGAGTTAGATGGAAAAATATAAATTTTCATGTCTTCGTAAAATGGACCGATAAATTTGATAATTAGTAATTGGGCCGAAAACTCTGCTAGATCGTAAATGGGTCGTAATCTTTGTTAAATTGTTAAACGGGCTGAAAACTCTGCTAGATCGTAAATGGGCCGTAATCTCTATTAAATTGTTAAACGGGCTGAAATCTCTGCTAGATCGTAAATGGGCGTAATCTCATTAAATTGTTAAACGGTGAAATCCACGCTAGATCGTTAAATGGGCCAAATTCCTCCTAGATCGTAATTTTGGGCCTAAGATATTAAATTGCTAAAATGGGCCAAATGTTTGGGCCTTAATAAAATCAAATATTGACTCTTGTTAATGGGCCTTTTAATAAAATCATTATAAGATCATAGACTACTTTGCATACATATTGCATGGGTTGGGAAAATGATGAAGAGAAGAAAGGCCATTGCCAAAATCTAGTTCGGTGGCTTTGCCACAAAATTATGGCTAATTGCCTCTAGTTCGGTGGCTCTGCCACAAAATTTATAAATGGCTATTTGCCTCTAGTTCGGTGGCTCTGCCACAAAATAATAATTGGCTCAATGCCTCTAGTTCGGTGACTTTGTCACAATCTAGTTCGGTGGCTCTACCACAAATATAAAATGGCTTAATGCCTACGATTGGTGTGATGGCGGGGTGGGTTGACTTGAACCCCACAGGTGTGATGGTTGGTACGGGGGTGTGTAGCGGATGGAATTAGGTTTGGGAGGGAAAAATTCATTTTTACATGCATGTTATTAATTATGTTATTCATTATGCTATTAATTATGTTATTAATTATGTTGTTAATTTCGCTTATGGGCTCAAGGCCCAAATCCATAATTTGAAAATCGGCCCAATGGACAAAGTAAGTGTGTTATACAATTGAGTTCTAAGTAACTCACTCCTCAAATTTTCCATCTCGTAATGGAAATTGACGTGGACTTGGGCGAGGATGACTTCGTGGAGGCCATCTTGCAAAACATGGGTTTATTAAACTCGAACTTTTTAATAAGTATTTTACTATTTTGGGTTAGTGTAATAAGGGCCTCTATTAATAATTTATGGATTTTATGTGTGTTTGGTTTTAAACTATATTTTGGACATTGAAATATGGGCTTATGATTATATGATGTTTTTATCAAAATAAATTGGGTTTTCAAATATATGAAATTCCTTTATAAAATTTTATTATTTTAAACTCTTAAATAAATTACCTAAGGGTTTTTGATAATACAATGTTAATAATGTTTTCAACTAATGTTTTCTAATATACATCAAATTAAAATACTCTTGATTTTTATTAAACCTTGTAATTAAAAATAATATTGTAGATTTCAACTCATTGAAGATTTTAAGATAGCTCGATTCATGTAACAAACCAAATCTAGTCTTAATGCATAGACCGGTTTGGGTGTTACATGATTACATGTAAGACCACGTCTGGGACGTTGGCAGTGTACATGTATTCCAAGTTATCCGAGTATCCTATTTGATTTTGAATGGTTCAAAGGGCAATTCCGAGAAATGAAAGACTATGTGAAATGTGTAACCGTTTTAGGTGTGTTTGAAGTGTATACTATGTTTAAGCATGTAAGGCAAGTATATGTGAAATTGCAAATGAGAGATATGTGCATAGATTCAATGATACAAAATGTGATTATGTATGAATGTGTTATGATCAAAAGAAATACTTGGAGATATGATTTTTTCATAAGAAATGGCTAAACAAGTGAGCCAAAGAAGAATTATGAATTTGCAATTGAGATATATTAATGAACTTGTAATTGATATGATAATACATGTTTATATGTTAAGTTTATTTGTATATGGATTACTAAGCTTTTGAAAGCTTACTCTGTGTGCGTTTGCATTGTTTTATAGATGGTTAAAACTATGGAAGGCTTGGAGACCGTCGAGGATTGTCACCACACTATCAAATCATATTTTGTTAACCTTTGAAAGTGTATATATATTAAAGTATGGCATGTATAGTCGCGTGAGTATTGATTATGTTTTGAGAGGTGTAAAAATAGCCATGTGATATGGCTAGTTAATGAATATGATGTGAATGAGTAGTTATAATTTGGTATGGTTTGTTGGCTAATGGTTGGACTAATGAGATGGTCAAATTTATGACAAGTTTCATGATGCAAAGTTAGTATATTATTGATGAAAGGTTGTCATAATGAATTGGTAAGTTTGTGGATGGATTATACTTAGAAATGCTTGTGATTAGAAGAGATAATTGGTACAAAAGTTGGTGTGTTTGATATGCTCTTGAATGGTTAGAAAAGATGGTCATTTTGGTATGTATTGGTTGCTTTTGGTGCTTGAAATGATGCTTGATTTTGCATATAGGTTAGACTAAAATGGGTGGCAATTGGCCTTGTAAATGGCCTATATTTTCCCACACGAGTGAGCAAACGGGCATGTGGCTCGGCCGTGTCATTTGAGTGTGTAATTCAAAACAATTTGGTGTCGACCAAAGGCTGAACACACGGGCTTGTGACTAGCTGTGTGATGCAAGTCCGTGTCAACCACGGATGAGGCACACGGGCGTGTCTGAGGCTATGTAAGGGACACGACCTGCCCACACTGGTGTGTGACCTCTGTAACTTTTAAAAATGTTTGGATTTCAAAAACTTCCGTATGTGTTTGGTTTAGTCCCGACCCCTTTCTAATACATGTTTAAGGTCTCGTAGACCTGTATAAAGGACACTTTGATTTGAATTGTTAAATTAAGATGTGAATTATTCGTAAAAGATCTGATTTGTCCAATAATGCCTTTAACCCTAGACCGGCGATGGTTTTGGGTTAGGAGTGTTACATTTTATTGGTATCAGAGCTACGATTTAGTCGATTCTTGGACTAACGTAGCGTGTGAGAGTTTAGCTATACATGCCATATATAAGAACTTTGTGATGAATCTTGATGTATAAAATGTGCTTTTCGTATAGTAAATGGATCTTGAAAGAGTTGTAACTGACGATGTTGAAAGTAATGCGCTCTGCTCTCGCTCAAGGGACAGCGCCATCTGATTCGAGACTGGCTACTAGCAGTCAGGAAGGAGAGGCTAAACAAGCCTTCTTCCAAATGATGAATGAGTGGTTCACTCAATACATTAGAACAAATTCGGCTGTTTCACAATCTCTGGCCCGTCCAATCCTCTTTAGACTACTATCGTGCCTCCGGTTATGAATCTGAATTTGTTGAATAGGCATTCTGTCGATAAAATCAACAAATATGGGGCTAAGAGTTCAGGGCCACTAGTGATGATGATGCTGAGAGAGCTGAGTTTTGTCTCGAGAATACAATCTGAGCGTTTGATGAAATGTCATTGACTCCTGATGAATGTGTGAAATGTGTCGTTTCCTTGTTAAGCGATGCAACTTATCAGTGGTGGAAGACTTTGATTTCTATTATTCCTAAAGAATGAGTTACATGGGATTTCTTACAGTCTGAGTTCAGGAAGAAATATATTATCCAGAGATTTATAGATCAAAAGCGAAAAGAGTTTCTGGAATTGAAACAGGGTAGTATGTCCATTACTGAATATGGGCGAAAATTTGTGAGATTAAGTCAATATGCATGGTAATGTGTTTCAAATGAAGGAATAATGTGTAAAAGGTTTGAAGACGGTTTGAATGAAGACATCCATTTGCTAGTTGGGGTTTTGGAAAGAAAAGAGTTTGTTATACTTGTTGATCAAGCGTGTAGAGCTGAAGCACTCGGTAAAGATAGAAGAAAAGCTGAGTCTGAAGTCAGAGATGTGAGAAAAAGATTTTCAAGTAAACCGTTTCAATCTGCATTAAAGAAATTCAGAGCTGAGCATAGCCGCTCAAAGGTTAATGTGGGACATTCAAACAGAGATCATGCTAGATCGCAGTCTAACTTCAAAGCTCCAGCAAATTTGGTAGCTAGTGTTGGAAATGTCCGATCCGAGCGACCTAAATGTAAACATTGTGGTAAAAGACATCCTGGTAATTGTAGATTAAATGATCAAGCTTGTTTTAGATGTGGATCATTAGATCATTTCATTCGAGATTGTCCCGAGTCTATTGAAAAAGAGATTGTATAGAATCCGAGGCTAGATAATGTTTCAGCTAGAGCTAGGCCTTCTCGAAACACAAGAAATGTCAGTGGTCCTTAGAGAGCTGCAAAAGAGATAGTTGCAAGATTTGAAGCTAAAGCGCCTGCTAGAGCTTATGCCATTCCAGCTCGTGAGGAAGCTTCGTCTCTAGATGTTATCAGGGGTACATTTACTCTTTAGGATACTCCTGTGATTGTATTGATAGATCTAGGGTCTACTTATTCGTATGTATACATGAACTTAGTATCCAGTAAGACTTTGCATGTGGAGTCTACTGAATTTTTATTAGAGTATCGAACCCCTTAGGTAAATGTGTTTTGGTTGACAAAGTATGCAAGAATTGTCCGTTGATGTTTCGAGATGTTTATTTTTGGTGATCTGATGCTATTACCATTTGATGAGTTTGACATAATTTTGGGTATGGATTGGTTAACATTGCATGATACTTTGTGAACTGCAAAAGAAACACCATTGATTTGAGATATCAAAATGATGAAATAGTTTAGATTGAATCTAATTATTTAAATGGGTTACCGGCTATGATATTAGTGATGAAAGATCAAAGTCATGTGAAAAAGGGTTATGAAGCTTATTTTGCCTATGTGATTGATTCGAAAGTGACTGAAAAGAAATTTGAATCAGTGCTAGTTGTCTGTGAATTCTCTGACGGATTTCCTAAAAAATTATCGGGATTACCTCTGATACGTGAAGTTGAATTTGGTATTGATTTATTACGGGGAATGACTCCTATCTCTATAGCTCCGCATAGAATGGCACCAACAGAATTGAAAGAGTTGAAATCACAGCTGCACCAACTCAGTTTTTCACCTTGGGGTGCTCTCGCTTTATTTGTGAAAAAGAAAGATGGCATGATGAGAATGTGCATTGTTTATGATCGTAACATTGAACGAGTGACTATTAAGAACAAATATCCTTTTGGAAACCCGAACGAATGGAAGACTTGTTTAATTAGTTGAAAGGAGCCCTTGTGTTTTCAATGATAGATCCGAGATCGGATATTATCGATAGATCGAATCTTCTGGATCTAGGAATTTGGTAGAAAGCAGTGTGTAAACTCTTTACACACTTTATTAATAAATCTGCTATATTGTTGCCTTGTTGAAAATTATCTGAATAAAAGATTCGACATATGACCACAAAATGGGTTGGCCCCAAAACCGCTTTTAGAATGAGGTACGAGCATTATGAGTTTTTAGTTATGACTTTCAGACTAACAAATGCTCTTAGATTGTCTTTATGGATTTGATGAACATAACTTTTAGAGTAACAAAATTTACCAAGTCACCAATAACTTTGACGATTTTAAAATGCTACATGATCCACCGCTTTCAAAAGAGTTTATCAACCCAATCAGTATTTATAAAAAGCCCAACTAATTTAGATCAATTTGTTGTTGTATTCATTGACGATATTTTGATTTATTCGCGTGATGAAATTGAGCATGTTGAGCATCTAAGAATTGTGTTACAAACTCTACGATATAAACAATTGTATGCGAAGTTCAATAAATATGAGTTTTGGTTGCGAGAAGTTAGTTTTCTGGGGCATATTGTGTCAGCATCTAGTATACGAGTTGATCCGAGCAAGATTTTAGCTATTTGAGAGTGGAAGCCTCCGATAAATGTGTCTAAAGTTCACAGTTTTCTGGGACTTGCTGGTTATTATCAAAGGTTCGTAAAAGGCTTTTCGATGATTTCTACTCTGTTGACTAGATTGCTTCAGAAAGATGTGAAATTTGAATGGTTCGATAAATGTCAGGAAAGCTTTGATCAGTTGAAAGCCCTTTTGACTGAAGCTCCAATTTTAGTACAACCAGAATCGGGTAAATAATTCGTGATTTATAGGGAAGCTTCGTTGAATGGTCTGGGATGTGTTTTGATCCAGGAATGCAAAGTTATAGGTTATGCATCGAGAAAATTGAAACCGCATGAAAAGAATTATCCGACACATGATCTTGAGCTAGCTGCAATTGTTTTTGCTTTAAAGATTTCGCGCTACTATCTTTTCAATAAAAAATATCATGTGTTTTCGGATCATAAAAGTCTGAAATACTTGATGATTCAGAAAGACCTGAATCTACGACAAATAAGATGGTTAGAACTATTGAAAGACTACAAACTTGTGATAGATTATCATCCAGGTAAGGAAAATGTTGTTGCTGATGCATTGAGTCAAAAATCGATGTTTGCATTACGTGCAATGAATGCTCATTTAGATTTGTCTGATGATAGTTCAATTTTTGCTGAATTGAAAATGAAACTGTTGTTTTTATAGCAAATATGTGATGCTCAGAAAGTTGATAATGAAATGCTAGCGAAACGAGCTTAGTGTGATTTGAACTCTGATTCTAAATTTCGAGTTGATGATGATTATTGTTTGAGGTATCGAGGTCGGATTTGTATTCTAAGGAATTCAAAGATCATTCAGTCGATATTGAAAAAAGCTCATAGCAGCCGCTTATCTATCCATTCGAGAAGTACAAAGATGTGCCATGATTTGAAATGACTTTATTAGTGGCATGGTATGAAACGAGATATTTCAGAGTTTGTTTCGAAATGTTTAATCTGTCAGCAAGTCAAATGTAAACATCAGGTGCCGTTTGGTTTGTTACAATCGATAATGATTCCCGAGTGGAAATAGGATAGAGCGATGATGGATTTTGTTTCAGGGTTGCCTTTGACTCCGAAAAAGAAAGATGCAATATGGGTTGTAGTTGACAGATTGACGAAATCAACCCATTTTTTTCTGGTATGATCTGATTACTCACTGGAAAAATTAGCTGAGCTATATATTTCTACTATTGTGAGATCGCACGGGGTGCCACTATCTATTATGTCTGACAGAGATCTGAGGTTTACTTCATGATTCTGGAAGAAATTACAAGAGGCTTTAGGTACTAAATTGCATTTCAATACAGCTTTTCAGCCATAAACGAATGGTCAATTCGAGTGGATTATTCAGATTCTCGAGGATATGTTAAGATGTTGCATTCTTGAGTTTGGTGGTATGTGGAAACAATATTTACCATTAATTGAGTTTGCGTACAATAATAGTTTTCAGTCGAGCATCAAAATGGCACCTTATGAGGCTTTGTATGGACGCAAATGTTGATCACCTTTTTATTGGACTGAGCTCAGTGAGAATAAGATACACAGGGTCGATTTGATCAAAGAAACTGAACAAAAAATGAAAGTAATTCGTGATAGTCTGAAAGAAGCGTTAGATTGACAGAAATCTTATGCAGACTTGAAACGAAAAGATATCGAGTTTGAACTCGGTGATAAAGTGTTCTTGAAAGTGTCTCCGTGGAAGAAAATACTTTGTTTTAAGCATAAATGGAAAATTCAGTCCAAGATTCATCGGCCGTATGTGTAACAGCCCGATTTTGGCCCTAATCAGAACAGTGATTTCGGGAGTCTGAGTTAGAAAAATTTTTAAATATTATTTTCTGTGTTAATTATATGTGAATTAGCATGTGTGAAAGTTTTGTATAAAAAATTGATTGTTTGTGTGCTTAATTAAATAAAAAGACGTAATCGCGTTAAATGCGAAAGTTACAAACTAAAGTGTGAAGTGCCAAATTGATAGTGGCTTTTTAATATGGGATCCTTAAAGGGCAAATAGCCCATTTTCGAAGGTAGTGGATGGCATAGGACAACTTTGTCCATATTATTATGTTTTATAATTAAAACATAATCAGGTTAAAATAGTAAACTAGTTATAATTTATAATATATGTTATAATAACATAAAAAGAAAAATAAAACAAATCCACCTTCTCCATCTTTTAATGTTGGCCGAATGTGAGATTAAGAAGAAGAAAGAAAATCTAGGAAAGTTTCGGTCATTTGAAGCTTAATTAAGGTATGATAGTTGTTCGATTTTTGATAATTTTTACGTTTTTTGAGGTCGTTGCTATGTGATTTAGATAGCCCATGCTTGAATTTCTAAATTGGTTGTGTATTTTGTGAATTTCCATTGAAGGAAGTTTGTTGTTGTAGTTGACGATAAAATATTGATTATATGTGTTAGATTAACAAGTTTTGTTTTTGAATTTTTGATGAAATTGAGAAATTTGGATTAAATTGTAAAAATAAATTTTTGAAGGACTAAAATGCAAAATAAATGAAATGTATGAGCTCATATTAGAACTATGAGCATTCGGCCTAAGCATGATGTAGTCAAATTTTGAATATTTTGTGTTTTGTGCAAAAGGGACTAAATTGTAAAAATATGAAATATGAGGGGTAAAAATGTAATTTTCCCATCTTTGTGTTTTTGGACTAAATTGAATGAAAATATGTTTGAATGAGCTTAATTTGAAATTTATTAGTTTAAGAACAAAAAGGATCGGGACTGGATCCGAGAAAGGAGAAGTTAATTGAATAGTCAGAAAACAAAGTCCGTCGATACTCGAGGTAAGTTTTTAAGAAATTGGTTGAATTGAATTTTTATCTATAATGATGTACATGTATTTAATAGAGGTAAATATGTACAATATGATTATGCCGAATGCAATAATGGTTGGGAGATGAATTTAGTTGAATGTGAAGTATATGTATATGTTAATGATATAGCTATGTGAGTGTAACATCCTGGTATTAGGGGCTCAACATTTTATGTTTCTGTGTGTTTGGCATGATTTGTCTGTTAATTTGGTGTGTTTGGGGGTCTCGATAAGGCTCGGGATTAAGCTTGAGCCTTGGTGAAAATTTTGTTTTTAGGCGCTTTAGGGGAAAGCTAGCTGAGGCAGGCCTTAAGGGTAATTACTTGTGTTTATTAAGACAAGAAGTGGTGTGGTAAAGTGGCATGGAGACGCCACTTAGGATGCAGGGAAAGGGTGTCACAAGGAAGCAGCAGGGGTAAGAGGTTCGAATCCCATAAGCCTCACTTTGAAGCTTTATTTTTGGCACCTGGATGGGGAAAAGGTGGATTCGATAAGGACTCCCCAAGGATGATGGTTGAATGGGTCAACATATTCAAATGGGTGGACAAGAATGCTTGAAGGGATTTGAATTGGTCAAACCAATTTGAATAAGTGAAAGGGAGTGAAAGTAGGAGCAAATCGAGGGATTTCAAGTTCGTGGAAGTGATGGCCGGAGGTGGGGAGCTTGAAAGGGGGAGGAGAATTCAATTTTGTGCTAGTTGGGTGGTGTGCCAAAATTCTTCAGGCTGAAGTCACTTGATTCTTTTCTTTTGTTTTGCTCATTCAATCATAAGGGGTGTTGTGTAGTGCCGTTTATGCATGTGTCTTTTGAATGAGGGTTAAGCCGAAACTGTCTAGAGGGTCCTCCCATTTCTTCTACCCTTTGATCATTTGGTCTCATTTCCTTATTGTTACCAAAGAAAACCGTAGCTCTCTACTCCATTTCCCTCATCATTTTATTTTTTTCTTTCTAAATCTTTTCCATTGGTTCAGTCGATACATAGTAATCTATCTATACTTTCTATATGAAATCAATTTCCTTCTATATGCTATATTAAATAAATAAATAATTTAGGAAGAAAAAGCCTCAATAAGAATTCAAACTACTCCATATTATATGATTGTCTGAATGCAATATTTTTTTTTACTTTTATTATACTTTTCTATTGTTAGCCGAAACTCCTTGAAGCCCTTGCCGAATCTTTTCTTCTTCTTTGCTCTTCTCTTAAGCACCATAACCTAACCTCCTCTCCTATCATCTCCTCTCTTGCCAAGTCGAAACCTTCTTCTCCTCTTCCTCTTCTCTTCTCGTTGTTCATACCTTGTGGAAGCCGAAACTTCCGAGTGTCAATTGTAGGCATTCTCCCATTATTTTGTCAGTAGTGAATATATCCTTCTCAAGCGGCATCTCGTTGTTATTTTTGGTAAGGGATTCTTCTTCTTCTTTTCTGTTCATTCTTTTCCTTTACTCTCGTTGGTTGTTAAACCGAAGGTGCTGACTCAGTTCCTTTGGGGCTTTGGCTGATTGTAGGGGGCTCCTTCTCAAATTCTCTTCTTCATTTAGCATGTATTCAAGTGGTCTTTGGTAAGTAGGATGTTGGCCGATTGGGGATAAATAGGGTCCCTTCTCATTTTTGTTTGGATGAAAGGCCATTTCTTTTGTTAAGTGTTGGGAATCGGTTCTAACTTGGTATTATCTAGGGACTCATTTGGTTTTACAAGCCAACCTTATAGTGTTCGGTTTTTGTTGATCAAGCCGAATATCTGGAAGAGAGGTGCTAAGACTTTTTGTGTCGTCGAAAGTTCTTTGCCAAGCAGTTTAGCATATTCGCGTTAGTAACAAAGGTGAGGAGTTACCCTCTAATTCTATTTGTTTGGTAATTCATTGTTTATTCGCAGCCTTAGTTTGATATCATTGTTAGATAACCGTTGTTTCTGTTATAGTATTGTACTGACCAAAGATTCTCCATGGTCAATCAAAAGAAGGGAGCGAACCCCTAGTCTCGATTCCTAAGATTAAAAGGCGTGTTGTGTCAGCGGTTCAAGACTTTCTGCTAGGTTATGGTAAAGAGCCGACATCTGCCTGGGATAGGCAGATAGCCGTTATCCCTATTAGCAAAAGTGTCGACATAAAGAGTCTAGTTCTACGTGTTATCAGGTGTGTGTACGTTCACACTTTATTTTAATGATTTTTGTTATTAACTATGTTGGCTGAAAGCTGAAATGACTATTTAGATAGTCGAGATACCCTTGTGGGTAAAGTTGGCGACACCGGGTAAGTACTTATACAGTTCAACGTTTGATTACATGAATGTAAGATATAATTCACCTTTGTGCGTTGGGAGCATGTTTTCATTCATATCATTATGTTAATATGTGTATGGGCATGGGATATGATGTGTAAGGGGAAGTGTGATTTTAAGACTGTCACCTAGTGGTTTGGTACCACAGTGGGTTGGCCCCACATAAATTATCCAGTAACTATGTGTCAGTGGTTTGGTACCACTAGTGGTTTGGCACCACGTAGTTTATTTCTGTGACTCGTCCCAGTGGTTTGGTACCACAGTGGGTTGGCCCCACATATTTTATTTAGTGACTCTATCACTAGTGGTTTGGAACTACCAGTGGTTTGGTACCATAGCGACTTGGCATCACGAGCGTTTGGCTGATTCAAGTGATGTAGAGGATGGAAAATTAGGTTGGGCTGGGCTGCATTGCATACATGATTAACATGCGGTATTATGTGGGTTTAAGGCCCATTTTGCTTTATACAAGGATTTACACACTGAGTCTCTGTGACTCACCCCTCTTCTAAATCTTGCAGGTAATCACTAAATCGCGGGTTTTAGAGTCGGGGTAGACTCGAGGTGGCCATGCACTACTGTTACTTTCGTAAACTTCGTATTTTATCTTGAACTTATTTTAATTCTGGTTTTATTATGTAATAAGGCCGATTTAACTTAAATTTAGGTTTGGATTTAATGCTGATATTATACATTTGATAGACTGTCAAATATGGAGTTTCTTTTTCTAAAATTAAAAACACAAACAAACAGTTTTCTAAGTGTTAACAAGAGAGGGCTTGCGATTAACTAAGTAATTAACTTGGTGGTAATACTAAAACTTCAACATTGTTTTCAATTATCACAATTCTTAAATTCTTCTAAGTTCGGTTTTGATAAAACAAACCTGTTTTCAAATCCTAGTTGTTCTAATAAGAAGATGGTAAGATATTAACTAACGGGATTTTAAATATTTCTCAATATAGGAACACCATTCAAAAGTTTTCTACGAAGTACGATTATTATTTTCAAAACTACCTTTTCTGTAACAAACCAGATTTGGTCATAACATATTGACTGGTTTTGGGCTGTTACAATTGTGGTATCAGAGCCAGGTTCAAAAACTCAGTTGTGTGTCTTGGTTAAGAAAATGGTTTAGAAAAATACACGTTTTCTGGAAGCATGGCACCGAGTCTCTGGTACCAAATCGCACGGTAACTCTTCTGACTGTTGGTTGTTTTGCATGAAGTAATTGTATCGTGAGATGATTGTTAGTACTAAGAAACTCAACTTTAGAGATTGAAACCTTTAGGTATATCCGTATTTGCGAGAATCTACTTCTGATGCTATTTCATAAGACTACTCCGTAATAAACAGTGAAAGAAATTACTAATTCATAAAAATTTTAATCAGATTAAGTCGAATCGGTTATCATGAGTGCAAGAGGACGTGGGCGTAGTGTGCGAGACCGTGGTAGAGGCTATGGTGTTGGATCTAAACCCTCAGAATTAGGACATAGGCTGGAGGGTGTGGTACCAGCATCACCAGTTGCGGGAGCAAAATTTGAGGATCAAACTGGCAGAGACAATACGGTGTCTCAGGCTATGTTACGTGTTTTAGAGGGAGTTGCTGGAGCGAGCACGAGATCGGTAGCTTGAAAATCTATGTATGACTGACTCCGAGCCAATGGGGCTAAAATGTTTAGGGGCTTTTCTAGTGTGGCTCCTAACGTAGCGGAGTACTGGCTAGAAGCAGTTGAACGGATCATGGACGACCTTGATTGCACTGTAGAGGAAAAACTAAAAGGGGTAGTGTCTTTCCTCTAAGATGAGGCGTATCAATGGTGGCTCACGGTCAGAGATGGTACAGCAGCTGATTGTATTAACTGGGACTTCTTTAAGTCAGCATTATAAGGGAAATACATTGGGTCAAGCTATGTGGACGCTCAGCGAAAGGCATTCCTAAATTTGGTTTAGGGGAGTAAGTCAGTGGCCGAGTATGAGGCGAAATTCCTACGTCTGACCTGTTATGCCTGGGGTATTGTGGCAACCGATCATGAGTGTTGTGTTTGATTTGAAGATGGCCTGAGGGACGAGTTACGAGTACTGATAGCTCCGCAACGGGAAAGAGAATTTATTATTTTAGTAGTGAAGGCTAAGATAGCTGAGGAGTTGAAGCGGTCCAAAAGTAGAATCAGGATAGGGACCGAGGTAGAAATAAAAGGAATTTCTGGTCATCGAGATCTGCTGGGGGTTTCTGGAAGAGGCCTAGGTTAGATGGGCTGAGTCATGTGGTAAAGCCTACTGCTATTAGTTAGCCTCCACAGTGTGCTCGATATGGGAAGTCTCATTCGGGAGAGTGTTGGGTAGGTAATAGAGGATGTTTCAGGTGTGGATCTATGGATCATCGGATAAGGATCTGTCATGCAAGAGTGAAAGCAATGAATCTGTTGGTGAGTCAGAATTATGTTCAGCCTGGAAGAGGTGGTCAGCAACCACAGAGAGGTCGTGGTCCGGCTAGAGGTGGAAATGGTTTTGGCCAAGGGTGTGGAGCACCGAGCAGAGGTGCTGAGAGTACAGATGAGAGACAGCCTGGGTTGGTCTATGCAGCTAGACGCTGAGAGGAGGGCGATGCACCAGATGTCATAACCGGTATGTTCTTTATTTTTGGTTTACCCTTTACTGCACTGATCGATATTGGGTTGACACATTCTTATGTTGCTAGTACTATGTCTGGAACTCTAAACATAGAATCTGAGATTGCTTCTAGAGAGATGACTGTTCTTAGCCCTTTAGGACAATATGTAGTGGTGAACAAACTCTTTAAGGGTGTGCCTTTAGAAGTACAAGGGATAGTCTTCCTAGCTGATTTGATGGAACTGCCATCTGGCGAGTTTGATTTGATCTTGGGCATGGATTTGTTAGTGAAGTATCGAGCCAACCTAGATTGTGCTGCTAAGCGTATGGTGTTAAAGTCTCCCGAGGATGATGAGGTGCTAGTGGTAGGCAAAAGAAGGAATTCTTTGTCTAATGTGCTGTCTACTCTTAAGGCCGAAAGGATGGTGAGAAAAGGATGTGAGGCTTTCCTAGCTCTTGTTAGTGCGTTGGGAGCCAAGGAGTTGACAGTAAAGGATGTTAGAACCGTGAAGGAATTCTCTGATGTTTTTCCAGAAGAGTTCTAGGGTTACCTCCAGATCACGAGGTGGAATTCAATAGTGATCTTCTTCCGGGAACAGTGCCAGTGTCCATTGCTCCTTATAGGATGGCACCGAAGGAGCTGGTAGAATTTAAAGCCCAGATTCAGGAATTGTTGGATCGGGGTTTTATTCGACCAACGTGTCACCATGGGGAACGCCAGTGTTATGTGTTAAAAAGAAAGATGGGTCGATGCGGATGTGTATTGACTACAGGCAATTGAACAAGTTGAGGATCAAGAACAAGTACCTGTTGCCTAGGACAGATGATTTATTCGATTAGCTAAAAGGAGCTTCAGTCTTTTCAAAGATAGACTTGAGGTCAGGTTATCATCAGCTCAAGGTCAAGGAAGTGAATATTCATAAGACAGCATTTTGAACTCGTTATGGCCACTACGAATTTTTAGTGATGCCGTTCGGGTTGACAAATGCACCAGCTGCGTTTATGGACATGATGAACTGGGTATTCCAACCCTATCTTGATCAATTTTTCGTAGTGTTCATAGATGACATATTGGTTTATTCAAGGACAGAAGAGGAGCATGATTCGTATCTGTAGGTGGTTTTACAGATTTTGAGAGAAAAATAGCTGTACGAAAAATTTAGCAAGTGTGAATTTTGGTTGAGAGAAGTTACTTTTCTGGGACATGTTGTGTTTGCTGAGGGGATTAGGGTGGATCCCCGAAAAATTGAAGCCATTTTGGATTGGAAACCACCAAGGTCAGTGGTAGAAATTTGAAGTTTTCTTGGCTTAGCTGGGTACTACAGAAGGTTTGTTGAGGGGTTCTCATTAATAGCTGCATCGCTAACCAAGTTATTGCAGAAAGGGGTACCGTTTGTTTGGTCAGATAAGCAGCAGAAAAGCTTTGAGATGTTGAAGAGGATTTTGATAGAGGCACCAGTGTTGATTCAGCCTGAGGCTGGGAAGGAGTTCGTCATCTACTGTGATGCGTCGCACACGGGGTTAGGATATGTGTTGATGCAAGGGGGGAAGGTGGTGGCTTATTCATCTCAACAGTTGAGACCGTATGAGGTAAATTATCCTACACATGATCTGGAGTTAGCTGCGGTAGTGTTTACTCTAAAAATTTAGAGACACTACCTGTATGGGGAGAAGTCCATTATCTACACAAATCACAAGAGCCTGAAATGTCTCCTTACCCAGAAGGAGTTGAATTTAAGGCAGCAGAGGTGGATTAAGTTGTTAAAGGATTATGACTGCTCGATTGAGTACCACCTGGGTAAAGCTAATGTGGTGGCAGGCGCGTTGAGCTGTAAGGTGATATCGGACTTGAGAGCAATGTTTGCTCATCCCAGCTTATATGATGATGGGAGTTTGCTAGTTGAACTACAGGTGAAGCCTTCGTGGGTTAGTCAGATTAGAGAGAAGTAGTCGTCAGATGAATCGCTAAGTTCTAAATTTTAGTTAGTGGCAGGGAGTGAGACAGAAGATTTCAGTTTGAACAGCGATAGGGTATTGTGCTTTCGTGGAAAGGCTTGTACGGCAAGGGATTTCGAGTTAAGGCAGAAGATTTTACAGGAAGCGTATAGTAGCCCATATGCTATGCATCCTGGTGGGAGTAAGATGTATCGGGATCTGCGTCAACAGTTTTGGTGGCCAAGTCTGAAGCAAGAGGTTACTGAGTTTGTGGGTAGGTGTTTGACATGTCAGCAGGTGAAGGCGAAACATCAGTTGCCTTTAGGGTTGCTATAGCCAGTGAAGATTCCACTCTGGAAGTGGGAGAGGACAACGATGGACTTTGTTAGTGGACTACCTCTCACGCCTACTAAGAAAGATGTTGTGTGGGTAATTGTCGATCGGTTGACAAAGTCTGCTCACTTCATACCGGTTCGTGTTGACTACTCCCTACAAAAGTTAGATAAGTTGTATGTAGCAAAGATTGTGACGTTGTATGGGATACCTGTGTCTATCATATCAGGCAGAGACCCTAGGTTTACATTGCAATTCTGGATGGTGTTGCATCAAGCGTTGGGTACGAGACTGGATTTCAGCACAACATTTCATCCACAGACTGATGGTCAACCTGAGAGTGTAATTCAGATCTTGGAAGACATGTTGAGAGGCTGTGTTATCGATTTCAGGGGTAGTTTGGAGGAGTTTTTACCACTGGCAGAATTTGCATACAACAATAGCTATCAATTCAGTATGAAGATGACACCCTATGAAGCGTTGTATGGTCAGAAGTGCTGTACTCCTACTTGCTGGACGAATTTGGGTGAGCGTCAGTTGTTTGGTTCAGAATTGGTTTCGAAAATAGAAGAAAAGGTTCAGTTTATTCAAATTCGGTTGAAGGAAGCTTCTGATAGGCAGAAATCCTATGCTGACCTGAAGCGTAAGGATATAGAATTTGCAGTGGGTGATCGGGTTTTTCTCAAACTTTTACCTTGGAAGAAGGTTTTAAGGTTTGGACGGAAGGGCAAGTTGAGCCCCAGGTTCATCGTGCATTATCATGTGTTGAAACGTGTGGGACTAGTGGCATATCAGCTCGAGTATTTATTTGCATATGAATTTAAAGAAATGTGATGTATTTATTTGCTTATGAATATGTTTTGAGATGAGAAAATGGTTTATAGTTCAAGGTGAAACCTAATATGAAATGTCTGAGTATTTGGTCTTAAGGCTATGAAATATGATAGTTAATGAATGGTGCTATGATTTATACCTATGGTTATAAATTTTAATGATGATTAAAATAAATTGATCTAATTAGAATAATGTTAAATTGTATACTTTTACATTTGCTTATAACTTACTAAGCTGTTAAAGCTTACTTGGTTCTTGGTTTTTTCGTGTTTTAGATTTCTTTTGAGTGATCATCACGTGCTCAGGGATCGTCGTTTAAGCTCGTCACACTATCATCAATATTTTGGTACCTTTTTTGAGAATGAACTCAAAATCAATGGCATGTATAGGCTATGATACTTTTTGAAGTCATTTTGAATGGTGTGTGTTTATATATTTTTATGCCATGAAAAAATGGCTAATTTTTTTTGTATTTTGGTTTTATATGAAATTTGTCATAGTATCGACTTATTATGGAAGTATACTTCGTAGAGTAATTATGTTTGTGTTTGGTTGTATGGTCAACAAATAAAATTATTCATAATATGTATTTGATCGCGTATCCATCTCATTTTAGAAGTATACCATATAGTATGTTATGTGTGGTGAATGTACTTGGTTTGATTGAAAGTTGAGTTAGTTATTAGTTGAGGAATTTTGACCATAGTACTTTGTGTAAATGGGTAAGTAATATCTTGATTTGTTTGTTTGATAATTTGGGTTTTATAATTAGATTTTGTAAAGTATGCATAACTTATAGATAGCTCTTTTATTAAGTTTAAAACACATTCGATTAGAAATTGTAAATGACTATGAAATTCAGTTTTAGTATATGTATTGAGTTGACAAGTATGAAATGTGTTTTAGTAGGTATAATGGGATATGAGTAAATGTGTAAATGCCGTGAAAAGTTTTGTATAGTATTGATGAAATGTTCATTAGATTTAGATTATTGAATAGGTAATACCTTGGGCATATTCAGCTTTATGAAATGCTCTACTAAATTGGGCATATTGTGGTCATGTATTTGGTTATGAGATGTACCAAATTGGTTAGGTAAATGGTTTGCCCAACTACATGTATGTGAGATAGTTGCTATGATAATGTTTTAAAATGTTCTATGAATGAGATAGTATTTGTTGAATTTTATATGTATATGCGAAAGTGAGTAAGACATAAATATCAATAAATTTTTGATTAGTTATGATGTAATATTATTTATAATTGAAGCATATCTGGTAATGTATTTCATAATTTGATAGTCATGCAATCATAGCTCTTTTGATTCGAACCTATGATAAGGAAGCGTGATTTATGTATATAAATGCCTATTTTGAGATTAGATTGTATTTGCATAGGTAATGCATTGTAACCCTAGTTCGGCAACGAATATGGGTTAGGGGTGTTACAATATGAGATTATTGAGCGCATTGGACCTATTGCGTACAGATTGTTGCTACCACCTGAGCTAGAAAAGATTCATAATGTATTTTAGGTATCAATGCTTCGCCGGTACATATATGACCCATTACATGTGATTACTACGTCTGAGATTGAAATTCGATCTGATATGACTGACGAGGAAGAACCGATCTGGATTATAGATCATGAGGTAAAAGAATTGAGAAATAAGAAAATTTCATTAGTTAAAGTCTTATGGCATCGACATAGAGTGGAAAAGGCTACGTGGGAGCCCGAAGATGCTATGAGACAACAATATCCGAATCTGTTTAACGGTAAGATTTTCGGGGAGAATTGTAATAGTTTAGTTTAGACCCTAGTCGGAATAGTGGTTTCAGGACCACAAATTTGAGTCAAAAAAATATTTTAATATTATTTTTCGTGTTTGTAGTATGTGATTAAGCCTGTGTGAAAGTTTCATAAATTAATTTTATTGTTTGTGTGTTTAATTTGAGAAAAGGACTAAATTGTATAAAATGCAAAACTAGCATGCCATATGTAAATGTATCTATGTGTTATGGCTTTTATTATATGGAGTCCTTATGTTGTTATTAAACCATAGGAATTTTGGATGGACAAAAATACCTTAGGATAGTGGAATATAAATGATAATAAAAAGGCTTAGCTAAATTAGTAAATAATTAATAAAAACAAAAGCTAGATTAAGGCATTCATCCATCTATGGTGTCGAAAATTCAAAGAAAAAGAAAGGAAAAAGAAAGTTAGGTTTCAGCAATTGCAAGTCTTGATTAAGGTACATTAGTTGTTTGGTTTTTTATGAAGAATTTGAAATGTGCCATTGATGGATGTTTAAGCTTTGTGATGTTAGTTGATGAAATATGAAATATATGTGTTAGATTAACATGTTTTGTCTTTGGATTTTTGGTGAATTTGAGTAATTTGGACTAAATTGTGAAAAAATATTTTGAGGGACTAAAATGTGAAATAAATAAAATATATGGGCTTATATGAAGCATGTGAAAATTCGGCTAAGCATGGGTACAAAGATATTATGTGTAAATTGTGAATTTGTGAAATAAGGACTTAAATGTCAAAATGTGAAAATGTGAGGGCTAATTTGTAAATTTCCCTAAATGTATGTTTTTGGATTGAATTGAATGATTTGGTGAAAAATTAGTTAAATTTGAATATGTATAGATCAAGAACTAAAAAAAAAAAAAAAAAAGGATTTAGATCGAGGAAAGTTGAAAGTGATCAAGTAGTCGAATCTGTTTGTTTATTCCAAATACAAGGTAAGTTTATATACAAATAAATGCATTTAAGTTGATTTACTCATGTTCATATAATACTGAATTGTGATGAATGGCTTTCGAAGTTACATACATGATATCTGAGAAAGTATCGACAATGTGTCAAGGTCTGAAAAGTCTCGTATGAACCTTAGGAATAGATAGGATTCATATGTCATGACATAGGTTTCCGATATGTGATATCGTGTAAGACCACGTTTGGGACATTGGCATCGATTTGAGATTTACATGTAAGACCATGTCTGGGACGTTGGCATCATATTTGATTTGTGTAAGACCCTGTCTGGGATAGTGGCATCGATATTTGATTACATGTAAGACCATGTCTAGGACGTTGGCATTGTACAAGTATTCCAAGTTATCCGAGTATCCTATTTGATTCTGAATGGTTCAATTTTGAGAAATGAAAGACTATCTAAAATGTATAATCGTTTCAGACACGTTTGAAGTGTATACTATGTTTAAGCATGTAAGGTAAGTATATGTGAAATTGCAAAAGAGAGATATGTGCATAGATTCAATGAGACAAAATGTGATATATGTATGAATGTGTTGTGATCAAAAGAGATACTTGGAGATTTGATTTTTTTGGTAAGAAATGGCTAAATAATTGTGCCAAAGAAGAATTATGAATTTGCAATTGAGATATATTAATGAACTTATATTGGATATGATTATGGATGTTTATTTGTTAAGTTTATTTTTATATGGCTTACTAAGCTTTTGAAAGCTTACTCTGTGTGTGTTTGCATTGTTTTATAGATCGTTATAGCTACGGAAGGCTCAGGGATCGTGGAGGACCGTCACCACACTATCAAATCATATTTTGGTACCTTTTGAAAGTGTATATATTAAAGTATGGCATGTATAGTCTAGTGAGTTTTGATTATGTTTTGAGAGGTGTAAAAATAGCCATGTGATATGGCTAGTTAATGAATATGATGTGAATGAGTAGTTCACGTTATATGATGCATAGTTTGGTATGGTTTGATGGCTAATGGTTGGACTATTATTGTAATAGCCCGACTTAGGGCCTAGTCAAAATAGTGCTGCTAGACCACAAATTCGAAGTAGAAATATGACTTTTATGATTTCTATAAGGTTTATGAGGTGATTTCATGATTGTGTGAAAACCTCATGAAGAAATTTTATTAATTAGTGATTAAATTGTCCATTAGGACTAAATTGCAAAGAATGGAAATTATGAGATTCTAGAAGATTTAAGCATGAAATAGAATTATGAAAATTACTAGAGGTCCTTATTTGGCAATTAGAGCATTATATTTGATTATGGACAAAAATGGACATGGGAAGGAAAATTCTCAAGAAAGGACCATTAAGGGCATTTTGGTCATTTGGTTAATTAATGAATTAAAAAGGGAAAAAGAAGAAAAAATCATGTCCATCTTCTCCTACCTTAGCCGAAATTTTCAAGGAGCCATATCTAGGGTTTCTTCAACATTCAAGCTTGATAGTGAGTGCATACTAGCCCCGTTTTTAATGTTCTTCGTATTTTTGAAACCCTCGTACGGTTTAGTTATTTCTAACTATATTTTGAGCTAGGGTTCATGTTAAAAAATTTACCCATGTGTTACATGCATGTATTTTGATGTTTTATGGAGGAATATGAAAATTTGATGTATGATAAACATCTTTTTCTAAGTGATTTTCATGAAAAATGCATGTAAGGACCAAATTGTAAAAGTTATGAAAATGGTCATATGAGTGAAATAGTAGAAATTGAAGGTTGCTATAGTTGAGAATATGATTCAGCTATGCTTTAAATACAAGAAAGTTGAATCAAAATCATTTTACGAGCCTAGGGACAAAAGTGTAATTATGTAAAAGTTTAGGGGCAAAATTATAATTTTTCCAAAATATGAATTATGAGTCGATTTAGTCATTATATGAATTTAACAAATGAAATTATTATTATAGATCAAGAAACACGAAGCCCGGATCAAAATAGAGGCAAGAATAAAATCGAGGACTAAATCGAGCATCGATACACATTTTGAGAATCGAGGTAAGTTTGTATGAAGTTGAAGTCTCAAAATGTTTTGATGTTTGAAACTACTAAATATTACAACAATGTATGTTATTGCTATGAATAACCAAGGGATGACGCCTCAATGAGGAAATAGTGAAAATAAGTTATGTGAAATCCCGAATAAAGATTCCGAATAATGAGGTTACGCATGTTTAGCATTGAATAAAGAAGTTCACGTGTAAGTCCATGTCTGGGATATGGCCTTGGCACCAAAGAAAGATCTCGTACAAGATCGTGTCTGGGACATGGCATCGACATTCATGTAGGATCTCGTATAAGACCATATCTAGGATATGGCATAGACATCAAGCTATAAAATCCCGTGTAAGACCATATCTGGGATATGGCTTCGGCGTCAAGGGGTGATCCCATGTAAGGCCATATCTGGGATATGGCGTTGGCATCAAGATTTATGCATGATAACTTCAAATATCCTACGATAATCTGATTAGTATGGGCAAAAGAGTTAATTATGTAAACTAGTATTGAGCCAAGTCCGTTTACGGATAACCTTGAATTTCATTCATGATAAGAATGATAAAGATTTGAGTTTATGTTCATGTTAGCATATACGCTAAGTTACATGATTGAGTGATACATGTACCTTAAATAAGTACAAGTTAAGAAATCATAATGTGACATGAGATGGGTAAGAATAAGTGTGAGTAAGTATGAATAAGTATGCCCAAGAAATTGAGACTTATTTTGCTATTGTTTCACGACATGGATGAATTTAGTTTGAGCAATTACATTGCTTTAGAATTTCATGCAAACTTACTAAGCTATATGCTTACCCCTCTCTTTTCCCTTTTCCTTATAGTTTCGCCAAGTTAGCTCGGGAATCATAGAACGTCGGAGCTCGGATCACACTATTAGCCGTTCTTTTGGTATAGTAAGGTTAATTCATTTTGAGTATGGCATGTATAGAAACTTGATCGTTTTGTGTCATGTTATGTTTGAAGCCTAAAGGGTTGGCTATTAACTCTTCACATTCATTCTCTGTAAATGGCCATGATGAATTGGCCAATATTGTCAAGTTCATGTTCCATGTTTGATGGATATAATAAAATGAATGTTCATGCATGAAATTGGGTAAAATGTGGATGAAATAAGTGATAATTTAAGGGTTCTTCATAGTTTAATACTTTTTCATTATATGCTTCGTATGATATAATGAACGAGTTTAAGTTTAAGGGCGGCAAAGAGGCTTGGAAAATAGCCCCTAATTGTCCACATAGGTAGACACACGGGCGTGTGTCTAAGCCATGTGTGACACACGATCAACCCATATGGGTGTGTTGATAGCCGTGTGTCCCCTACACTAATTTGAGAGAATACGATTCATCAGACGGGCCAGCACATTGACGTGTTTCTTAGCCGTGTGGTAATTAGGGATTGTTGACGTCATAAATAGAGAGCTCCACAGGCAGGAGACACAGGATGCCTAGGCCGTGTGAAGAACATAGTTTATAGACACAAGTGCGTGTTTCACCATGTGAAATAAGTCAGTGCCGACCACGGGTGAAGAACACGATTATGTCTTAGGGGCACACGGGCGTGTCCCTTAGACAACACAGGCGTGTGGGCCCTGTCTAGGCAAAAATTTTCAAAAAGAGAAAAAGTTTTTGGTTAAATTCTGGTATCTTCCGGAAGTAAGTTTAAGGCCTCGTAGGCCCAAGATATTTGTGTTATGATTAAGAAGGAAAAATTTTAAGTTCGAACGAAATATTTTAGCCCAAAATACATGGTCAAGTAAGGTTAAGTATGGTAATACCTCGTATCCAGTTCCGACATCAAAGATAGGTAAGGGGTGTTACATTTAGTTGTATCAGAGCTACGGTTTAGTCGATTCTCAGACTAACGTAGCGTGAGTATAAGTCTAGCTATACATGCCATACGTAAGAGTACTTGTGTAATGATAGCGTGACGACTTCTGATGATTTGAATTGTGTTTTTACATAGTAAATGGATCTTGATCCTGACCGAAGCTACGGTAGATGATCTTTGCATGTAATCGCTAGCTCCGCGCAAGGACTACATGATGGAGTAGACTTGAGACTTTGGGTTTGAGAGAAAAGGCCTGAAAAGCTTTTCTCCGTATGATGAGTGACTAGTAGACCGAGTACATTCGAGCAAATCTTAATGCTCCACCTCCTCCAGCCCTACCTATTCCTCAACCTACCCATCTAACTCCCCAAGTGGTAGAAGTAGTGAGAAGAGAAAAGCCCCGGTTGATAGAATCCAGAAACAATGAGTCGAAGAATTCAAGGCTAGTAAAGAGGATGATCCAAAAAGAGCTGAATTTTGGCTTGAAAATACCATCAGGATATTTGATGAATTATCTTGCACATCTGAAGAGTGCATAAAGTGCGTGGTTTCTCTTTTGAGAGATTCTGCTTATCAGTGGTGGAATACCCTTGTGTCGATAGTACCAAGGGAAAGGATCACATAGGAGTTCTTTCAAGAAGAGTTTTGAAAGAAGTATATCAGTCAGAGGTTCATTAACTAGAAGAGAAAGGAATTCCTTGAACTAAAATAAGAAAAGATGACGGTAACTGAATACGAGCACGAGTTTGTGAGACTCAGCAAGTACACTCTGGAATGTGTGTCCTCTAAAGCTATCACGTGTAAGAGGTTTAAGGACGGACTAAATGAAGATATTAAATTATTTTTTGGTGTCCTCGAGTTGAAGGAATTTGTTGTACTAGTGGACCAGGCTTGTAAAGCTGAAGAATTAGTTAAAGAGAAAAGAAAAGTCGAGATGGAGTCTCGTGATTCAAGAAAGAGATAGTGGGGTAAGTCATTTCAGTCCTCGTCCAAGAAGTTGAGAGATTTCTCTACCTGATCGGCTACTTCAATCGGGTTCTCAAGCAAAAGTAAGAGCAAGCCGTACTCAGGGTCTAAAGCTCAGACTACATCAGTTGCTAGTGTTGGCAACGCTCAACCGAGTAGACCGAAGTGCCCGTAATGTGGCAGATGTCATTCCGACGAATGTCAAGCAAATGAGAAGGCTTGTTTTAGGTGTGGGTCTCTAGACCATTTTATTAGAGATTTCCAGAGGGAGATGAGAAAGAGAAGCCAGAGGATGCAATATCACAAAGAAACCCGGGAAGCGGGGCAAGTAGTAAGAATACACACAAAGAGAAGGCCATAAGATCTGAGGGTAGAGCACCTGCGAGGACCTATGCCATTCGTGCTTGTGAAGAGGCATCATCTCCTAATGTGATTACGGGTACCTTTTCTCTCCATGATACTAAAGTTATTGTTTTAATAGATCCGAGATCTACCCATTCATATATCTGCATAAAATTAGTATCTAGAATGAGTATGCCCGTAGAGTCCATAGAATTTGTGATAAAGGTGTCTAATCCTTTAGGAAAAAGTGTATTAGTTGATAAAGAATGCAAAGATTGTCCATTAATGATTAAAGGTCATTATTTTAAGGCAAACCTCATGTTATTACCATTTGATGAATTCAATATTATTCTTGGTATGGACTGGTTAACTACTCATGATGTGATAATAAATTGTGGAAAGAAATATATTGAGTTAAGATGTGAAAATGGGGACACTCTTCATGTTGAATCAGATGAACAAGACAGATCGCGGTAGTGATCTCCCATATGTTGGCTCGAGGGATATAAGAAAGGGGTATGATGCATATCTTGCTTTTGTGATGAATGCCAAGGAAACTGAATTAAAATTGAATCAGTTCAGATAGCATGTGAGTACCCAGATGTTTTTCCTGAGGAATTGCCAGGACTACCTCCGGTTAGAGAGGTTGAGTTCGGTATTGAGTTAGCTCCTAGTACAGTACCAATATCGATTGCTTCTTATACAATGGCTCCAATGGAGTTAAAGGAATTAAAGGCACAACTGCAAGAGTTAACGAACAAAGGTTTTGCTAGACCGAGTTGCTCTCCTTGGGGTGCTTCAGTGCTATTTGTGAAAAAGAAAGATGGCTCCATGAGATTATGCATAGATTATCGATAGCTTAATAAGGTAACAGTGAAGAACAAGTACCCATTGCAAAGATTGACAATTTGTTTGATCAATTGAAGGGAGCCACGGTGTTCTCCAAGATAGACTTGAGGTCCTACTATTATCAATTGAGAGTAAATTATTCAGATGTGCCGAAAATAGCCTTTCAGATGAGGTATGGGCATTTTGAATTTTTAGTCATGCCTTTTGGTTTAACTATTGCCCCTGTGGTGTTTATGGATTTAATGAACCGCATCTTGGGCCATTTTGGACAAGTTTGTTATGGTTTTTATTGATGATATATTAATATATTCTCGGGATGAGCATGAGCATGCTGAATATTTGAGGACAACTTTACAAATTCTACGAGATAATCAGTTGTATGCCAAGTTTAGTAAAAGTGAATTCTGGCTCAAGAAAGTTGGATTTCTGGACACATTGTCTCGGGAGATGGGGTTCGAGTTGACCCAGGTAAGATTTCGGCTATTATTGAATGGAAACTGCCAAAGAATGTATCCGAAGTTTGAAGTTTTCTTGGCTTAGCTGGTTACTATAGGTAGTTCGTCACGGGGTTTTCCATGATAGCGACTCCAATGACGAAATTGTTGCATAAAAATGTAAAGTTCGAATGGACAAAAAAGTGCCAATAGAGTTTTTAGAAATTAAAGGCAATGTTAATAGAGGCTCCAGTTCTAGTACAACTTGAGTTGGGAAACGAATTTGTAATCTACAAAGATGCATCCTTAAGTGGATTGGGCTGTGTACGTATGCAAAAAGGTAAGGTGATAGCATATGCCTCCAAACAGTTAAAGCCATATGAGCAGAATTACCGACGCATGATGTAGAGTTGGTTGCTATTGTTTTTGCATTGAAGATTTGGAGACACCATTTGTATGGTGAAAGATGCTGGATTTTCACCGTTCATAAAATTTTAAAGTATTTGATGACTCAAAAGGAATTGAATTTAAGGCAACGTAGATGGTTAGAGCTGATAAAAGATTATGAGTTAGTCATTGACTACCATCCGCGAAAGGCGAATGTAGTCGTCGATGCTTTGAGTAGGAAATTCCTAGTTGCTTTGAGGGCTGTGAATACACGGGTGAGTTTATCCGATGATGGTTCAATTCTAGTTGAGTTGAGAGCTAGACCGATGTTCCTCCAAGAGATTTATGAGGCACAGAAAGATGACAGTGATTTACAAGCCAAAAGAGTTCAATGCGAGTCGAGTGTTGATTCTGATGTTTGGATCAGTTCAGGTGGGTTTTAATGTTAGGAGACAGAGTCTATGTACCAAGGAATGATGAACTTGCCTAGAAGACTTTATACGAGGCACATAATGGATGCCTATCTGTACATCCGGTAGCACCAAGATGTATAATGATTTGAAGAAATGGTATTGGTGGCCGAGTATGAAGAAAGATATTTCTGGGTTTGTTTCAAGATGCTTGATTTGTCAACAAGTAAGGCCGAACATCAAGTACCCTCGGGTTTGCTTCAACCTATAATGGTACCCTAGTGGAAATGGGATCAAGTTACCATGGATTTTGTAATGGGTTTGCCGTTGACACCGAGTAAGAAATATGTTGTACGGGTTCTAGTCGATAGACTTACGAGGTTAGCCCATTTTATACCTGTATGAGTTGATTACTCACTTGACAAGTTAGCAAACTTGTACGTTTTAGAAATAGTAAGGCTTCATGGAGTAACATTATCAATTATATCGGATAGAGATCCGAGATTCATGTCCAGATTTTGGAAAAAGTTGTAAGAGGCCTTGGGCATAAAGTTGAATTTTAGTACGACTTTCCACCCCCAAAACGACGGTCAGTCGAAGAGGTTGATACAAGTACTTGAAGATATGCTCCGATGTTCTATTTTTGAATTTTAAGGTAGTTGGAAAAGGTATCTACCATTATTGGAATTCACCTACAATAATAGTTTTTAGTCAAGCTTGAAAATGGCTCCTTACAGGGCTTTTTATGGGCGTAAGTGCCAAACACCTTTATATTGGACTGAACTTAAGGAAAACCAGATTCATGGGGTTGTTTTGGTTAGAGAAACTGAAGAAAAAGTGAAGGTGATTTGAAATTGCTTAAAAGTTGCTTCTGATCGACAAAAATCCTATTTTGATTTGAAAAGGAAAAAATTGAGTATCAAGTCGGTGATAGAGTATTCTTGAAAGTATCACCATGGAGAAAAGTTCTTAGGTTTGGCAGGAAACGCAAATTGAGTCCGCATTTTATCAAACCAAATGAGATCACCGAGAGGATAGGGTCGGTAGCTTATAGATTGGCTTTGCCACCTGAGTTAGAAAAGATTCACGATGTATTTCATGTGTCTATGTTGCAACGCTACTGATCACACCCTTCACATGTTATCACATCGACAGAGGTTGAGATTCAACCCGACATGACTTATGGTGAAGAACCAGTCAAGATCCTAGCACGGGAAGTCAAACAGTTAAGAAATAAGAGTATAGCTCTCGTGAAAGTATTGTGGCAAAGACATGGGGTAGAAGAGGCTACATGGGAGCTCGAGGAGGCTATGAGGAACCAGGACCTAAACTTTTTCACTGGTAAGATTTTTGGGGACAAAAATCCCTAAGGGGGAGAATTGTAACAGCTCGACTTAGGGCCTAGTCAGAATAGTGGTGCGAGACCACAATTTCGAAGTAGAAATATGAGTTTTATGATTTCTATAAGGTTTATGAGGTGATTTCATGATTGTGTGAAAACATCATGAAGAAATTTTATTAATTTGTGATTAAATTGTCCATTAGGACTAAATTGAAAAGAATGAAAGTTATAAGATTCTAGAAGATTTAAGTATGAAATAGAATTATGAAAATTACTAGAGGTCCTTATTTGGCAATTAGACCATTATATTTGATTATGGACAAAAATGGACATTGGAAGGAAAAATCTCAATAAAGGACCATTAAGGGCATTTGGTTATTTGGTTAATAAATGAATTAAAAAGGGAAAAAGAAGCAAAAATTATGTCCATCTTCTCCTACCTTACCCGAAATTTGCAAGGAGCCATAGCTAGGGTTTCTTCAACATCCAAGCTTGATAGTAAGTGCATCCTAGCCCCGTTTTTAATGTTCTTCATATTTTTCAAACCCTCATAGCTCGATTTAGTTATTTCTAGCTATATTTTGAGCTAGGGTTCATGTTCAAAAATTTACCCATGTGTGACATGCATGTATTTTGATGTTTTATGGAGGAATATGAAAGTTTGATGTATGATAACTGTAACACCCCAAACCCAGCCTAGAAGTTAGGCCCGAATTTGGCGTGTCACATTGGGGTGCTTTTCGAGAAACCATGGTTCCATTTGAAAACCTTTATTGATATTAAAAAGAGGGTTTGAGTTTACAAAAACTCAGTATTCATAACCCTCATCAATAAGAACATGAATCACAACAGTTTGGGCCAAAGCCCATTTCAGTAATGGTGGCAATTGGGCCTTAGCCCATAAAAGCCTCAGTTGGGCTTTAACCCATAAATGTCACAAATCATATTTATCTGGGCCTGAGCCCATCTCAAATAAAACCACATATGCAATGCATTAATGCCCATACCAACCTTGCACTCCGTCTCCTGTCCAACCCTGCACTCCTGTGGGGATTAATCGACCCACCCATTCCTACACTCCTTATGTAGCACCGGTTGCGGCACTAACTTATCGATGCAGCATAGCTGCTCGGTGGCTAAAAGCCTTCGGTGGATCCACAGTCGTCAAGCGACCATGCGATCCTATTTGCACTTCCCCTTTCGAATAATCCCATCCCCATGCAACATACAATAATAACCATACGATAACAATCATAAATCACATACAAGAATAATCATATAACATGTAGGGGCATTTTCATCATTTACCTACCAAAGGTATTTTCATAATTTACCCACCAAGGGTATTTTCGTAATTTACCCACCAAGGGTATTTTCGTAATTGACCTACCAAGGGTATTTTCGTAATTCTACCCTATAGGGGTTTTTTGGTAATTTTGCAAATTAGTGGTATTTCAGTAATTTCACAAACTGGGGTATTTTGGTAATTTTACAAATTAGAGGTATTTCGATAATTTTTGCAAATCGGGGGTACTTCGGAAATTTCACAAACCGAGGGCATTTTGGTAATTTCACAAACTAGGGGTATTTTGATAATTTCGTAAATCGAGGGTATTTTGGTAATTTCACAAACTGGGGGTATTTTGGTAATTTCGTAAATTAGTGGTATTTTGGTAATTTCATAAATCGAGGGTATTTTGGTAATTTTACAAATCGGGGGGTATTTCGGTAATTTTGTAAACTGAGGGTATTTTGGTAATTTCACAAACTGGGGGAATTTTGGTAATATCACAAATTGGGGTTATTTCAATAAATTTGCAAATCGGGTGTATTTCGATAATTTCACAAATTAGGGGTATCTTGGTAATTTTACAAAACAGGGGTATTTTGTTACTTTACCAATATAAGGGTATTTTAGTAATTTAACAAATATAAGGGTATTTGGTCCCTCTCTATTTTAGTTATGAACTTTAGCCCATCAACATGTCCTCATGGCTAAAGTGAGCAGACACTCACGCACTGGTAGGGTTCGAGAAAAGAGGAGGTGGGCCACTTAAGGTCGCTAAGTACCGTGCTCCCTAGATCCAATCCTGAACATGCGTCGCGTTGCTGCCACACTCCAACCTGCGACTGCGTTCACATACATGTTTAATTAAAATTAAGTCTTATGAAATTTACGAGTTGATCAAACTATACCTAAGGTCCATAAATCCTAACATACATGTCACGCCCCATAAGTCCATCAAGCCCAAATCACTCCCTTACGGCCCTTTAGGCCCAAATCTCATCATATGGCCTATTAGGCCCAAAACAAATCCAATTCATGTATCATACATGACTAATTCAATTCATATAACCAACCAAACCATTTCATCAAACTTAGCCTCGGGGCCCAAGCCCATTTATACTTTAAACTTTGTCGATTTGTGTGTAGTGTTTGTACACACATGGTAACCACGCGTCTTTGCAAACCCCTTAGTCACGAACCTACAATCGACATCACCTAATGATTAATCATAACTTAATATACACTTAGTGGAAACCAAAACCTCACCGTAACCTTACTGTACACCTCACGTTATAGTAGCCCTTCCTTCGCAACTATTGGCGATTATCCTCTAGGTCTGCACCCAAATGCCCACCAAGGTATATTAACTCTCCTCATAGAATACTCTATATACAGCTAGCTTCTCACCTTCATTCTTTGTATCTTTCCGATGTGGGATCCCTCCTTTAGTAGAGTTTAAATCCAACTAAAACTTTTCTCGTTCAATCCGCAAAATAAATACTCCCTTTCTTGTCATGAGATTCGAACCCAAGCTCCCTTACACCCTTAATGACGCCTTGCCACTAGACCACTCACTTTCGTGTGTCTAAAATCATGCTCAACAATATAACCTTATGGCAAAATTCTAGAGTCCATTTAAAAAGAAATCCAAAAATGCAAGAGCCAAGACTTGAACCTTTGACCTCCTTCCTTTCTTGTGGCGTCACCCCCTTGTCTCCTATGTGGCATTACTTTGCCACTACACCACACACTCCACTTGTCATTTTCCCCATATTTTATTCTTAAAGCCTACCTGCCAACTTCTAGAGTTTTTTTCACATAAAACCAAAAATTTTCCTATGGCCTAACTTTAACCTGGGACTTCATAAAAGCCTCCTAACCTTCCAAAATCACTCACCTAATAGGTCCAACTTGCACTAATGCCGTTCTTTTATACTTAAAAATTTTAAACGCTCCTGTGCCCAAGGCCCATTGGGCCCCAACCCTACTAGGCCCAAATTCTAGGATGTTACAAATCTACCCTCCTTAGAGTAATTTTGTCCCTAAAATTTCCAACTATCTCATAGCCGCACAATATCGGATATACCACTACGCTTCTGCTGCGCACTCTAGTCCTAATTATCTGAATTACAAATTTTATGAATTTAGCTCATAGTTCCAATAATTAAACAAATGTTTTATGGAAGTAGTAGTTAAGAGTTATTTTCGAAATTGCCTGCTCACTATAGTTTTTAGTCTCCTACGGGCCTCAGTATAGTCTATCATCTAAAGTTTATGAGACGATTTAGTCAATGTGTGTATTTAACAAATAAAATTGTTATTATAGATCAAGAAACCTAAAGCCCGTATCGAAACTGAGGCAAGAACAAAATCGATAACTAAATCAAGCATCGATACACATTTTTAGAATCGAGGTAAGTTTGTATGAAGTTGAAGTTTCGTAATGTTTTGATGTTTGAAACTACTAAATATTACAACAATGTATGTTATTGCTATGAATAACCAAGCGATGAAGCCTCGATGAGGAAATAGTAAAAATAAGTTATGTGAATTCCCAAATAAAGATTCAAAATAATGAGGTTACGCATGTTTAGCATTGAATAAAGAAGGTCACGTGTAAGACCATGTCTGGGATATGGCCTTGACACCAAAGAGAGATCTCATCTAAGACCATGTTCGGGACATGGCATCGACATTCATGTACGATCTCGTATAAGACCATATCTAGGATATGGCATCGACATCGAGCTATAAGATCCCGTATAATACCATATCTGGGATATGGCTTCGACATCAAAGGGTGATCCCATGTAAGACCATATCTGGGATATGGCATTGGCATCAAGATTTATGCATGATAAGTTCAAATATCCTACGATAATCTGATTAGTGTGGGCAAAAGAGTTAAGTATGTAAACTAGTATTGAGCCAAATTCGTTCACGGATAACCTTGAATTTCATTCATGATAAGAATGATGAAGATTTGAGCTTATGTTCATGTTAGCATATGCACTAAGTTACGTGATTGAGTGATACAGGTACTTTAAATAAGTACAAGTTAAGAAATCATAATGTGACATGAGATGGGTAAGAATAAGTGTAAGTAAGTATGAATAAGTATGCCCAAGCAATTGAGACTTATGTTGCTATTGTTTCATGAAATGGATGAATTTAGTTTGAGCAATTACATTGCTTTAGAATTTCATGCAAACTTACAAAGCTATATGCTTACCCCTCTCTTTTCCCTTTTCCTTGTAGTTTCACCATGTTAGCTCGGGAATCATAGAACGTCGGAGCTCGGATCACACTATCAGCCTTTCTTTTGGTATAGTAAGGCTAATTCATTTTGAGTATGGCATATATAGGAACTTGATCATTTTGTGTCATGTTATGTTTAACAGCCAAAGGGTTGGCTATTAATGCTCTACATTCATTTTGTGTAAATGGCCATGATGAATTGGCCAATATTGTCAAGTTCATGATCTAGGTTTGATGGATATAATGAAATGAATGTTCATGCAAGATATTGAGTAAAATGTGGATGAAATGAGTGATAATTTAAGGGTTCTTCAGAGTTTTATATTTTCTTATTATGTGCTTCTTATGATGAAATGAATGAGTTTAAGGTTTAGGCTGGAAAAGAGGCTTGGAAAATAGCGCCTAACTCTCCACACAGGTAGACACATGGGCATGTGTCTAGGCCGTGTGTGACACACGGTCAACCCATAAGGGTGTGTTGATAGGCCGTGTGTCCCCTATACTAATTTGCGAGAAAACGATTCGCCACAAGGGCCAGCACACGGACATATGTCTTGGCTGTGTGCTATTTAGGGATTGTTGATGTCATAAACAGAGAGCTCCATGAGCAGGAGACACGAGCGTGTCTAGGCATTGTGAAAGACACATGTTATAGACACGGGCTTGTGTTCCGCTATGTGAAATAAGTTAGTGTCGACCACAAGTGAAGAACATAGGAATGTCTTAGGGGCACACGGGCGTGTGGGCCCTGTCTAGGCAAAAATTTTCAAAAAGAGAAAAAGTTTTTGGTTAAACTCTAGAATCTTCTGGATGTAATTTTAAGGCCTCGTAGGCCCAAGATATTTGTGTTATGATTACGAAGGAAAAATTCTAAGCTGGAACGCAATTTTATAGCCCAAAATGTATGTTCCAATAAGGTTAAGTGCAGTAATACCTCGTATCCAGACTCGGCATCGGAGACGGGTAAAGGGTGTTACATTTATGATGCAAAGTTAGTATAATATTGATGAACGGTTTTCATAATGAATTGGTAAGTTTGTGGATGAATTATACTTAGAAATGCTTGTGATTAGAATGGGACAATTGGTACATAAGTTTGTGTTTGATATGCTATTGAATTGTTAGAAAAGATGGTCATTTTGGTATGTATTGGTTGCTTTTGGTGCTTGAAATGATGTTTGATTTTGCATGTAGGTTTGACCCTAAAATGGGTGGCAAATTGGCCTTGTAAATGGCCTGTATTTTTCCCACACGGGTGAGCACACAGGCGTGTGGCTCGGCCGTGTCATTCAAGTTTGTAATTTAAAACAAGTCATTGTCGACCATGGGTGAGGCACACAGGCGTGTCCTAGGTCGTGTGGACAAGTCGAGTATGTATGCCCTATTTTGCCACGGCTTAGACACACAGGCGTGTAAGAAGTCAGTGTGAGGCACACACTGCTCACTGCAGGCATGTGACCTCTGTAACTTTGAAAAATGTTTGAATTTTAGAAAATTTTGTATGTGTTTGGTTTAGTCCTGATTCCTTTCTAATGCATGTTTAAGGTCCCGTAGAACTGTATGTTTGCATTAAAATAAAAGAAAGCAAACATTATCATCTTCATTTTGAAATCACCGAAAATAAAAGGAGAAAAGAAGTATTCAAGCTCTCCAATTTTGGCATTCTTGCATGTTCTAATAAGGTTAGTGATTAAGCTTAATTTTTGTAAATTTTAACATTTTTGAAGTGGTTGACATGTATATTTGCTAGCCCATATCCAAATTTTTATTTTGGTGGTATGTTTCAAGTGTTGCCATGGACGAGCTTTGGGTGTTTGTATGATTAATGATAGTATATGTTAAATATAAGTTAGATTAATAAGACTTCCTTTAGAACTTTTGATAGATTTTGGTATAAGGGTGATTTTGTCAAAAGAAAAATTTTGGAGGACTAAATATCAACAAAAGGAAGAATTGAGTTGATGGGAGGGCTATAAATATTCAATTTTAATTGATATGGTCAAATTCTAGATATTTTGTGTTTTGAACTATAAGGACATATTTGTAAACATCGTAAAAGTCGGGGTAAATTTGTAACTTATTAAATTATGTGTTTAAGGATCAAATTGAGATGAAATGTACTTGAATGAGCTAAATTTTAATGTGTTTTAGATCAAGAGCAAAGAAAAGCAGATTTAGATCGGGAAAGATGAAGGTTCTCGAATAGCCGATTTTACGGTCGATCGACAACCGAGGTAAGTCCTTAAGCAAATTTATGTAGAAATTATTTACTGAAAGTAGTACATGATAAAATTTGGTATTTAAGGCATGAAAACATATATAGGCGAATGTGGGGTATGAAATTGTAGTAAATTTGTTTGTTGAATGTGATGTGGATAATTATGTTCGGTTTAACATGAAATTGTAAAATAAAGTATACTGAGATGGATGTGATTTTAGCATTTAGTAATGTGTATGGGAATGTTGATTGGGTTGATAATCGGGCTTTGAGCCTAGCGTGCCTCGTCGGTGTTATTAATCAGGCTTTGAGCCTAGCAGGCCTCGTCTTGGGTGTTATTTTTCGGGCTTTAATGCCTAGCGAGCTTCGTCTCGATAATTTATTTCGGCTTTAATGCCTAGCAGGCTTCGTGCCGGTGATTTATTTCGGCTTTAATGCCTAGCGAGCTTCGTCGTTTGATTTATTTCGGCTTTAATGCCTAGCAGGCTTCGTGCGTTGTTTAAATCTCGGACCTTTGGTCTAGTAGTTTTTATACAAGTGATTTTTAATATGAGCTTATGCTTATGAATGAAACGGACTAGTTATGTGGGTATTTGAATAAGCCAAGGTTTATTACTATAGTGTTCAACCAAAAGTTATGTATCGAATCAAGTTTATGATATATGTGATGCTTCTTGAATAATCAAGTTGATAGAAATGTGCTTATATATATTCGGTACTTAAGATATGTGATTAGGAAAGACATTGAGTAGATATGTTTACTTGCTCACTTGATTTTATTATATTGATATGAGAAATTATACCTATATAGGTTCGGCCATGAGCTATACATATAGATAAATGTATATATTCAATTATGTACCCTCATTTTAAATGCACACAGAAAGTATTATTCGGTTGAAGTGAAAATATATATGTATTGATTAGCAATCTGGGTACCATTGATAAGTTTCATATTTCAAGTGTACATTGAATATTATTTCACTAGGTGTGAACATTGATAATCGGCCATGCATTGAATATTATTTCACTAGGTGTGAACATTGATAATCGGCCATGGTAGTATATATGTGTTTTGTTAGTTCATAAATGTTAATAATGTTATTCTATTCAATTTAATTGAATACCAAGATGAGTTGTAAAGCTGCTTAAGACTTACTAAGCCAGTGAGCTTACACTGTTTATGTTTGTGCCCTATTTTATAGATCGATAATTCAACTACGGGCTCAGGGGATCATCAAGACAGTCGACCACACTATCACTATCTTTGGTATAGTTATGTTTTGTAAACTTTTAAATCAAAGGCATGTATAGGCTTTGTTTTGATAAATAATGAATGATGTCGATTGTAAATTTAAATATGGCCTTGCGAATAAAATTTGTTGCTTTTAGTTAAGTTTGGGTTTCATATTTTGATATGGTAGCTTGCATTAAAATACCATTAGATATGTACTGCGGTCATGCTTTAAATCATACACGGAAAATGATCATATGATATATATATATATATGGTGTAATATTGGGATATGCATTTAGATAATAAGGATAAATGTTGGATGCTAGAAGATTTAAAGCATGTAATATGTTAGCAAGTTAATAGGTTGCTATATATATATATATATATATATATATATATATTTGTAAATGGTTTAGTAATGCTTGTTAATGTTGTTATTAATTTATCATGTTGAATATATCAAGAAAGTTCATTTCATATTATGTTATGTGTGAATTATTAATGATCAAATTATTGTACACTTACTTGTAATATTAAGCCATGGCATTGGTTTAGTTTGGAGTTTATATTTTTATTTGATATTCATATGCATTTGGACATGAAGTTAGAATGGTTAAATTATTTTTGGTGAACATTTAGTGATAGGGCGCATGAGACTTTGCAAATATAGTTATATGATTTGTATTAATAACATTATAGATATATTCCTGAGTTAAGAACATTTGAAAAGGATATGATTAAGTTTGTATGAGCTTGGTTTTGCGAAATTCGATCATGTCATCTATAAATTAATTAAGCGATAATATAGATGGATGATAATGGTAATTAGCAAAGCTTTGTCATATAGGTATATTTGTCCTAAATAATAATGCATTTGATTGATATATATTGAATAAGGGTGGATGTACATATTCGGCTAATGTATTCAAAAATGGCCATAGGAATAGTCTTTTTACTATTTGATTGAAACTTGTTTTCTTTTATAAGATAGTAAAGTTATTATTTGTAATAAACTTGTTAGCATTATAATTTTTGAAATGAAAGTACATGTTTGATTGTGATAGCATGAATTAATCACTATTAATCAATGTAATAGTATTTGTATGAAGGCGTTGACTGTGGTTTGATGAGTAATGCCTCGTAACCCTACTCCGGCGACGGATATGGGTTAGGGGTGTTACATTTTATTAGTATCAGAGCTACGGTTTAGTCGATTCTAGGACTACCGTAGTATGTAAGAGTCTAGCTATACATGCCTTTGAATTTTATATGTGATAGTGTGGTGACTTGACAATTTCAATTGTATTTTATATAGTAAATGGATTCCGATCCCGATAGAATAGTGGTGATGATGTGGAGAGTGTAGGTACGGTCTCGCACATGGATCGGTGCCATTAGACTCCCAACCGATTACGGTAACCACGAGGAGAGGCTAAACAAGCCTTCTACCAAATGATGAATGAATGGTTTACCAGTTTGTTCGAGAATAATCCTATTGTACAACAACCTCCACCCCGAATAATCCAACTCCGTACCTTAAAGACTTCGATGATAGATCCAATGAGATTTAGTAGGCCTCCGGTTGATAAAATCAAGAAATTTGGGGCCGAAGAATTCAAGGCTAATGATGATGATGATGCGGAGCGAGCTGAAATGTGGCTTGATAACACTATTGGTATTTGATGAGCTATCCCGCACTCTGCATTTAATGTTTGAAATGTGCTATATCTTTACTTGGGACACCGCCTATCCTTTGGTGGAATACACTAGTATCGGTGGTTCCAAAAGAAAAAGTAACATGGGATTTCTTCGAATGAATTCGCAAGAAATATATTAGTCGAGGTTCATCGACCGAAGCGAAAAGAATTTCTTGAAGCTGAAACAGGGAAAATGACCGTGGATCGAATATGAGCGAAAATTTGTCGATTGAGTGATATGCTCGGAGTGTGTATCAATGAAGCCATTATGTGCAAAAGGTTTGAAGATGGTTTGAATGAAGATTTAAAGTTGCTTGTTGGCATTCTTGAGATCAAAGAGTTTGTGACACTAGTAGAGCGAGCTTGCAAAGTGAAGAGCTTGGGAAGGAGAAAAGAAAGGTGAGGAGACGAAGCTAGAGACACTCGTAAAAGACCGTGGGTAAGAATTTCCATTCCACATCTAAGAAGTTTAGAGATGACTTGGTGACATAAAGCTACTTGATTCACCTAGGCGTGATCGACCTTGGTGGGCTCTGAGCTACCTCGATGGCTGTGTTGATAACGTTCCACGAATCGAGTTGAATGCAAACATTATGGAAAATGGCACTGGGAGTTGTAGAGTTCGTGATCGGTCTGCTTTAAATGTGGATCATCGGACCATTTTATTCGAGAGTGCCCGATGTTAAGCGAAAGCGAGATCACGACGCAGAACTATAGACCGAAAGCGATGCATCAAGCAGGCGGACCATCCGGCATTACGGCAATGTAGGTGGTAGTCGAGAGGACGAAGAACACAATGATTCGATCCGAGGCTAAAGCTCCAGCTAGAGCTTATGTTACTCGAGCTAAGGAGGATCTTCGCTTCTCCGGATGTCATTACGGTACTTTCACCCTTTATGATACTCTTGTGATTGTATTGATTGATCTGGTTGACCCATTCATATGTATGTGACACTCGGTATTCGGTAAGACTCTTCCAGTTGAGTCTCGAGTTTGTGATTCACGTAACCAACCCTTTGGGTAGATGTGTGTTTGTTAATAAAGTGTGTAAAGGTTGCCCATTAATGATTCGGGATTTTGCTTCGGTCGATTTAATGCTATTGCTTTTCGATGAGTTTGATATAATTTTGGGAATGGACTAGTTAACTTCGCATGATGCAGTGGTGAATTGTAAAAGAAAGCTTATTGATTTGAGACATCAGAATGGTGAGATCATTAGAATTGAATCCGATGATTTAGGTGGGTTTCTCTGATTATATCCTAGATGTTAGCACGGAAGTATGTGAGAAAAGGTGCGAAGCTTATTTGGCTTATGTCTTTGGATAATAAATTGTCGAGAAGCAGTTGAATCTGTCTGATTGTATGTGAATACCAGATGTGTTTCTGAAGAACTACAGGGTTTACCCCAGACGAGAGATTGAGTTTGGCATCGAATTAGCTTGGGAGCGACTTGATCTCAATAGCTCCATATCGTATGGCACCTATTGAGCTAAAAGAGTTGAAAGCACAGTTACAAGAGTTAACGAGATAGGGCTTTGCACGACCAAGTTTCTCTCCTTGGGTGCACCAGTTCTTTTTGTAAGAAAGAAAGATGGAGCGATGCGAATGTGTATTGATTATCGGCAAGAATGAATAAGGTAACTATAAAGAATAAGTACCCGTTACCTCGGATTGATGATTTGTTTGATCAGTTGAAAAGGGCTTCAGTATTTTCGAAGATAGATTTGAGATCGGGTTATTATCAGTTACGAGTCAGAGATACAGATGTGCCAAAGACTACATTCGGACGAGGTACGGACATTTTGAGTTTTGGTTATGCCTTTTGGGCTTACTAACTTTTCTTGTTTTTATGGATTTGATGAATCGGGTTTTAGGCGGTTTTGGATCGATTTGTGGTAGTGTTTATTGATGATATATTGATTTACTCCAAAGATGAAATCGAGCATCTTGAGCATTTGAGATTAGCGCTACAAACTTTTATGAAATCAGCGGTTGTATGCGAAGTTTAGTAAGTGTGAGTTCGGATGAAAGAGGTCAACTTTTGGGACATGTTGTTTCAAATCGGGCATTCGAGTTGATCAGAACAAAATATCGGCTATACTTGATTGGAAGCCATCGAAAAATGTTTAGAGATTCAAGTTTCTTTGGGACTTGCGGGTTACTATCGACAATTTGTGAAAGATTTTTCTATGATAGCTACCCGATTGACAAAGTTATTATGAAAGATGTCGAGTTCGAGTGGTCGGAAAAGTGTTAGAAAAGTTTTGATCGGTGAAAGCCCTTTTGATGAAGCTCGGTGTTAGTTCAAACTGAATCGGGTAAAGAATTTGTTATTTGTTCTGATGCTTCTTTAAATGGTTTGGGTTGCGTTTTGATGCAGGAAGGCAAAGTTGTAGCCTACACTTCAAGACAATTGAAGCCGCATGAAAGAAATTACCCGACACATGACTTAGAACTTGCAACCATTGTTTTCGCATTGAAAATTTGGCGTCACTATTTATTTGGCGAGAAATGTCACATTTATTCAGATCATAAAAGTCTAAAGTATTTAATGACTCAGAAGGATCTAAATTTGAGACAACGCAGATGGTTAGAATTGTTGAAAGACTATGAGTTGGTGATTGACTACCATCCGGGAAAAGCTAACGTCGTTGCAGATGCGTTAAGTCAAAAATCATTGTTTGCTCTTCATGCAATGAACGCACAGATAGCTATGTCTGGTGATGGTTCGATCATAGCCGAGTTACAAGCAAGACCGATGTTTATTCAGCAAATTTGTGATGCACAAAAAGTTGACAAGGAATTGATTGCTAGACGAATTCAGTGTCAAAAAGGTGCAGAGTCAGATTTTCAGATTGATGCAAATGACTGTTTGAATTTTAAAAGCCGAATGTGTGTTCCGAAAAACTCAGATTTGATACAGGTGATTCTGAGCGAGGCTCATAGTGGTCGATTATCAATACATCCGGGTTGCACAAAGATGTATAATGATTTGAAACAGTTCTATTGGTGGTCGGGCATGAAGCAGGATATATCTGAATTTGTTTGAAATGCTTAGTTTGTCGACAAGTAAAAGTCGAACATCAAGTGCCATCCGGATTACTTGACCAATCATGATACCGAATGGAAATGGGATAGAATTACAATGGATTTTGTATCCGGTCTTCCTATGACACCGAGTAAGAAAGATGCCGTATAGGTTATAGTTGATAGGTGACTAAATCGGCTCATTTTGTGCCGGTCAAATGCGGACTTTTCACTCGATAAACTTCTGAATTGTATGTATCGCAAATTGTGAGATTGCATGATGTACCATGTTCCATTGTTTCAGACAGAGACCCAAAATTTACATCGCGATTTTGGAAGAAGTTGCAAGATGCCTTAGGTACTAAACTACATTTTAGTATGACTTTTCATCCATTGACAGACAGTCGATCGAGCGAACTATTCGAATACTTGAGGACATGTTGAGATGTTGCGTTCTCGAGTTTGAAGGTGCGTGGGAACGATACCTACCTTTGATTGAATTTGCTTATAATAACAGTTTTCAATCTAGTATCAAGATGGCGCCTTATGAAGCCTTGTGCGGCGAAAGTGTCGAACACCATTATCTTTGGACTAAGCTCACGAGAATAAGATACAGGGTTGATTTGATTAAAGCTGAGCAGTAGCTATTATTAGAGACAATTTGAAAGCTATTTCGGATCGTCAAAAGTCTTATGCTGATTTGAAACGTAAAGACATTGAATTTGAGGTCGGAGATCGAGTATTTTTAAAGGTTTCTTCGTGGAAGAAAGTGCTCCGTTTTGGCCGAAAAGGCAAGTTGAGCCCGAGGTTCATTGGACCGTATGAAATCATTGAACGTGTTGGGCCTGTTGCTTATAGGTTGAGGCTACCTCGAATTAGAAAAGATACACGATGTATTTCACGTTTCTATGCTCGTAGATCTGGATCGGATCCGTCACATGTGATCACACCATCCGAGATTGAAATCGCCCGATATGACGTATGAGGAAGAACCGATCCGTATTTTAGCTCGGGAAGAGAAAGAGTTAAGAAACAAGAAAATTCCATTAGTGAAAGTCTTGTGGAAAAGGCACGGAGTTGAAGAGGCTACGTGGAGAACTGAAGATTCAATGACGCAAAAATATCCGAGCGTTGTTTAATGGTAAGATTTTCGGGACGAAAATCCTTAAGGGGAGAGTTGTAACAGATCGAATTTGACCCTAATCGGAACGGTGGTTTGGGACCACGAATCCGAGTCCAGAAATATTTTAATATTTTATTTTGTGCTTATTATGTGAATTAAAATGTGTGAAAGTTTCAGAGAAAAATTTTATTGTTTAAGTGCTCAATTTGATAAAAAGGACTTGATCGCATAAAGAGTAAAAGTGGCATGCTAAAGTGAAATGTACCTTTTGATTGTGGCTTTTAAAGTGGATGTCCTAAAAGGACAATTAGCCCGATTCTTTAGTAGTGGAATGCAATGATATAAAATAGTTAGTGGGAAAGGTTTAATTTTTTTTTATTTGATAAGAAAAGGCATTATGAAATAATATAATAATAAAGTAATATCAATAAAATAAAAGAAAGCAAACATTATCATCTTCATTTTGAAATCACCGAAAATAAAATGAGAAAAGAAGTATTCAAGCTCTCCAATTTCGGCATTCTTGCATGTTCTAATAAGGTTAGTGATTAAGCTTAATTTTGTAAATTTTAACATTTTGAAGTGGTTGACATGTATATTTGCTAGCCCATACCAATTTTTATTTTGGTGGTATGTTTCAAGTGTTGCCATGGACGAGCTTTGGGTGTTTGTATGATTAATGATAGTATATGTTAAATATAAGTTAGATTAATAAGACTTCCTTTAGAACTTTTGATAGATTTTGGTATAAGGGTGATTTTGTAAAAAGAAAAATTTTGGAGGGACTAAATATCAACAAAAAGGGGAGAATTGAGTTGATGGGAGGGCTATAAATATTCGGCCCTTAATTGATATGGTCAAATTCTAGATATTTTGTGTTTTGAACTATAAAGACAAACATCATAAAAGTCAGGGGTGAATTTGTAACTTATTAAATTATGTGTTTAAGGATCAAATTGAGATGAAATGTACTTGAATGAGCTAAATTTTAATGTGTTTTAGATCAAGAGCAAAGAAAAATGGATTTAGATCGGGGAAAGACGAAGGTTCTCGAATAGTCGATTTGCACGGTCTATCGACAACCGAGGTAAGTCCTTAAGCAAATTTATGTCGAGAAATTATTTACGAAAGTAGTACATGATAAAATTTGGTATTTAAGGCATGGAAACATATATAGGCCGAATGTGGGGTATGAAATTGTAGTAAATTTGTTTGTTGAATGTAATGTGGATAATTATGTTCGGTTTAACATGAAATTGTAAAATAAAGTATACTGAGATGGATGTGATTTTAGCATTTAGTAATGTGTATGGGAATGTTGATTGGGTTGATAATGGGCTTTGAGCCTAGCGAGCCTCATGCCGGTGTTATTAATCAGGCTTTGAACCTAGCAGGCCTCGTGCGCTTGTTCTTTTCGCTTTAATGCCTAGCGTGCTTCGTGTTTGATTTATTTCGGCTTTAATGCCTAGCGTGCTTCGTGCGGTGATTTATTTCGGCTTTAATGCCTAGCAGGCTTCGTGCCGGTGATTTATTTCGGGCTTTAATGCCTAGCAAGCTTCGTGCCGGTGTTTAAATCTCGGACCTTTGGTCTAGTAGTTTTTATACAAGTGATTTTTAATATGAGCTTATGCTTATGAATGAAACGGTCTAGTTATGATGGTATTTGAATAAGCCAAGGTTTATTACTATAGTGTTCGACCAAAAGTTATGTATCGAATCAAGTTTATGATATATGTGATGCTTCTGAATAATCAAGTTGATAGAAATGTGCTTATATATATTGGTACTTAAGATATGTGATTAGAAAAGACATTGAGTTGATATGTTTACTTGCTTACTTGAGTTTATTATATTGATATGAGAAATTATACCTATATAGGTTCGCCATGAGCTATACATATAAATAAATGTATATATTCAATTATGTACCCTCATTTTAAATGCACGAGAAAGTATTATTCGGTTGAAGTGAAAATATATATGTATTGATTAGCAATCTGGGTACCATTGATAAGTTTCATATTTCAAGTGTACGTTGAATATTATTTCACTAGGTGTGAACATTGATAATCGGCCATGGTAGTATATATGTGTTTTGTTAGTTCATAAATGTTAATAATGTTATTCTATTCAATTTAATTGAATACCTAGATGAGTTGTAAAGCTTCTTAAGACTTACTAAGCCAGTGAGCTTACTCTGTTTATGTTTGTGCTCTATTTTATAGATCGATAATTCAACTACGGGCTCAGGGGATCATCAAGACAGTCGACCACACTATCACTATCTTTGGTATAGTTATGTTTTGTAAACTTTTGAATCAAAGGCATGTATAGGCTTTGTTTTGATAAATAATGAATGATGTCGGATTGTAAATATAAATATGGCCTTGCGAATAAAATTTGTTGCTTTTGGTTAAGTTTGGGTTTCATATTTTGATATGGTAGCTTGCATTAAAATACCATTAGATATGTACTGCGGTCATGCTTTAAATCATACAGAAAATGATCATATGATATATATATATATATATATATGGTGTAATATTGGGATATGCATTTAGATAATAAGGATAAATGTTGGATGCTAGAAGATTTAAAGCATGTAATATGTTAGCAAGTTAATAGGTTGCTATATATATATATATATATATATATATTTGTAATGGTTTAGTAATGCTTGTTGATGTTGTTATTAATTTATCATGTTCGAATATGAAATAGGAATAGTCTTTTAATTTGATTGAAACTTGTTTTCTTTTATAAGATAGTAAAGTTATTATTTGTAATAAACTTTAAATAATAAAAAGTACTTATTGGGTAAACCAATGTAATAGTATTTGTATGAAAAATTCTGAAAATTTTATGGTAAGAAGATATGTGAGTTTAGATTTAGGGAAAATTAGCGGATCTTAATTTTGAGTTCTGTAGCTCAAGATATAAATAATTTAGTGACTATGACTTGAGTAGACAACTTGAGATGAACATGAATAAATAGTAGAACTATGTGCAATTATGATTGTATTATCTTTAGAACATATTGTGAATATTTATAAAAGCCTATTAAGAAATCACTTATTATTTACATACCTACTTACTAAGCTATAATGCTTACCCCCTTCCTTTCTTTTTCCTATAGTGTCACAAATGCTAGCTCGAGTTGGAGGTCATCGGAGATTCTATCACACTAAGAAGCTATGGGTTGGTATCGATGATTTTTATTCTAGCTTTTTAAGTCTATGGAATGTATAGGGACTTCATCATTTGTGTACATGTTATTATTAGTTGGCCTCGAATATTGGTCTATGCTAATTGAAGGTCATTGTTGTATAAGGCCATTTGATGTGACCAATATTTTTTATGTTATAAGTCTATGATGAAGCATTACACGGATGTGTATTCTTGTTTGGGTTGGATGAGTGAATGTTTGATAATTATGTGGGAAATACTAAATGTGAATGGATGAGTAAGTTATATGCAATGATTAGTTAAGTGTAAGTGTTTGGTAATGCCTCGTACCTATTAGGCGTTGAATACGGGTAAAGGCGTTCTGAGAATTTTTTATGATGTTCGATGATGAGCTTAAATTTTTTTCGATATACCTAGAATAGGTAACAATGGATTGGGTGAAGTTAGCTTAGGCTAAGTTGCTTGGAAATTGATTTCTAAAAATGGGATGTCCTAAACTCTATTTTTTATTTTTCGAAATATGGTAAGTATCTTTTAATGCCCTTAGGGATTTTTTAAACCAAACATTAGTAAAATTGCTATGGAATTTGTTTAAATAAGTATGCACTCCAATGCTTAAAGTTACTAAGTAGGTCAGCATCACTTTGTTTTCTCCATTGGGCTGTTGATTAAAAAGGAGGGTCTAAGTAAGAGTGTGTGATATAATTTTAAGGGCATTCCGCTGTAGCAAAGGACTGAGTAGCTAAGGAGGTAGTTGTATGCTCCATCCATCTTTTTAGTTAAAGGCCTTAACTTCATAAGTGAATTTTGGTTTAAATTGTGACATGATGAGGTACTCGACAATTCAATCTATGCTTTATTCGTGATTGTCAAGTTAAAAACATTTTTGTGACATGACTAAATCCCCTAATATGGTTTCCATTAGAAAAAAGGAAAAGAAAAAGAAAAGAAAAAAAGGGAAAATAAATATATGAAAATGTGAATAATATATTTTGATATGGGCTTAAAGCAAGTAACTTCTGTTTAGGTAACGAATGAAATAAGTGAATAAAAAGATATTTGCTATAGGACGAAAGAAAGAATGCATTGAGACTTAGGAAATTTTGTTTTTAGGGAGAAATTTTTGCACTGCCTTTGCTGAACAAATCTTTGACATTCGAATCAGTTTTAGGAAAAGAGAATATTGCTGAGAACGGATGTATAAATTGTTTTTGAATAGCTAAAAGATACAAGAAGGTTTTTTTGCCAAGGCAAAATGGGTGCATCCATGCATTTTGGTGTATTTTGCTTGAGGACAAGTAATAACTCAGGTTTGGGGGTGTGATAACTCTTGAAAAGAGTTATATTTCATGCTTTTAGACTTAGTTAATTACTTGAACTAAAGTACATTTTGTTTCATTTTATGACATTTTTGTTAACATTTTTAATATTGCATTAGGACTTGAACTGTGTTTGAATATGATGCTTTTAATTGCTTGAGGTGGAGTTTTTTTTTGTGTGTTGGTGTGGTAGGAACAGGTTTTGGAATGAGGAAATAAAGGAGTGAAGTTTTGTTGAGGCAAAGTACAGACAGTTGTTCTTAGACCTAGATAAATCCTCGTAAAAGCGGAGAAGATAGTCATGAGCTATTAGCCGACCCTAGCCTAATCTATCTATAAAAGAGGATGAAGTGAACCTTACAAATGGTGTAAAAAGTGGGAGAGATACTTCGGCATGAATAAGGGTTTGGTTGTATAAAAGAACAAGTGTTTATTGTTCTTATTTCTTAATTAAAATGCGAACGGTCTTTAGAGATAGAAGACTGTTCGCATACTTATAAGCTGATTCTAATCTGAATGGGTTGGATTGGTTGGATTAAAATTAAATTAAATGAGCAAGTATTCAATAGACACTTGTAGTTGACTTTAGACATAGATTCACAATCATAGAAAAGGAACCCATGCAAGATATTTAAAAAGCCTACAAACACGGGCAAGGTAACTTGAGGTTTTTCTCTCGTGAGAGGCAGGCCATTTTAGAACTCTTCTATCCAGTCAAGCATATACGATTTTGCTAAGGCATTATTGATAATAAGGTTTAATTTTGGGTAATCCCAACATTCCGAATTAACATTACTCTATCTGAAACACCCCTAACCTGTATCCATTGCTAGAATAGGGTTACAGAGCATTACCAAACTTAATACAAAAACAATCATACATTTCTCATACATTTTTTTCATTTCCAACTAAAAATCAATCATAATCAATCACATTGTCCCTAATACAAGCTTGCGAGGCTCAATTCATGCATTAGAAATGGTTCGAGACTAAACCGATAACTCAGGAAAAGTTCTAGAAAACTAAGAAAATTTTCAAAATAGAGGGGACACACACCTGTGTGGCCCGGCTGTGTGTCTAACATGGCCAAAGGGACGCCTGTGTCACATGCCATGTGGACATTCGAAATGGAATCACATGGCCGTGTCTCAGCCTGTGTCTGACCCGTGTAACGCCCTGACTTGGGTCACACGGCCAACCACACGCCCGTGTGCAAGCCGTGTGCTAGGCCGTGCCAAAGCTATAGGGTATACTGACATATGCCACACGGCCAAGTCACACGCTCGTGTGCTAGGCCGTGTGAAGCATACTGACTTGGTTTCTAATTAAACACCAAGGGACACACGGTCGTGTCACCAGACCGTATGTCACAGACGGCTGAGACACATGCCCGTGTCTCTATCCGTGTGGACAAAAAATAGGCTATTTACCAAGCCATCTTTCTCACCCAAATTTGCATTCACCTACACAAACCAAATGGCATATAACATGGCATACATTGGCATTTAAACCAACCTCAATCAAGCCTAATTCATGCTAATTCCATACCAAGAACTATAATGTTCATAACATCATAATTTACTTATTCAAAACATACCAATTTCATATTCACAAATCACCTAATTAGTAAACTTCATATATACATTATCTTGCTTAAAATCACAAGCATGCCATATCTCCAAATTTCAACCATTTGGTATTCAACTTACTAGTTCACAACAAGCATTCACCTAGAAATTACCAATCACATAACATAGGCCATTTGCACATATATAAATATACATTACCAAGCATGCCAAAATAAGCCAAATTACATGGCTATACACATAACCAAGCATTCATCATTTACAAGCCAAATCAAATGGCTAAATCCATTACAAAACTATAGACCAAATTCTCCACAACTCCCATACATGCCATATAACCAAAATCACAAGTTCAAAAGTACCAAAATGACAGGTTGATAGTGTGATGAGATCTCTAACGACTCCTAAATCCGAGCAAACTTTGAAATCACTATAAAACATGAAAAAGTAAATAGAGTAAGCTATAAAGCTTAGTAAGCTTGTATAGTTAATAGGTAGAACTTCCATTCATTCATCAATTAAACTATCTATCACAATACAATACAATTCAACTTAATCATAAGGCTAACATATGTTCATCCACGTGGTAAATCATGTAACTCACAAATTACATAGATTCAATGCTTATACGATTTACGTATATACCTGCACTGATACATATCTATCTCTCACCATTTCATATCTTCAATATACTCGTTGAAACATTTGGAATAATATCGGATACTCGAGAATCTCGCACCTTAAGTGCCAATACAATGACGAAGCCATCTCAATATCATATATCAATAATGCTCACTCTGAAGCTATCAACGGGTTTGCTCACACAAGTTGATGGTCAAGACGTAGCTACATGGTGCTGCTCACACAAGCTGAAGAGAGTTTGAAACAATGTTGACAAACTCAGCCATTGGTAGAACGTACGGACCAGCACCCAAAACCCATGACCCTTAATGACATGTCATTTGTATCCTATTCTATTCCTAAGGTTCAACAGGGATTTCACATTGTCGAATCTTCGTCGAACATTTTTGTAGAATCGTATTCACAATTAATTCAATAATAAAGCATTTAGAACACAATTATATTAATGCTTATTAACAAACGAACTTACCTCGACCGCAAAAATGACGAAATGGATCGATTAGTCCAATACTTTATTTTCCCCCGTTCTAGATTTGAACTTCACTTTTCTTGATCTATATGTAATCAAATTTAACTTATTTAATTAACATTATATTCAATTTAGACCAAAAATCACATAATGGAAAAATTACACTTTTTCCCCTAATAGTTTAACATCTTTACAATTTAGTCCCTAACTCATAAAAATAAAATTCATGCAATTAGGTCCCTACCCATGCTATTCGAATGTTCCTTATTATCATAGGAGCCCATATTTTTCATTTATTTCACAATTTAACCATAAAATTTTCACATTTTACAAATAAATCCCTAATTTGTAATTTCAACCAAAATCACATAACAAATGTTGTTTATCTAACAAAAACCATTCATTTTCTACCATCAAACATCAAAATACATACATATTCATCAATGGTAAAACCATAAACCTTTAACATTTTTGCAAATTAGTCCCTGGGCTAGCTAGATTAAGATACAACAACTCCGAAAACATACAAATCATTAACAACCGAATCAAAAATCTCTTACATGCATAAAGGATAGTTTGTCGAACCTTGAAGCTCTTTTAATGGTGTTTCTAACTTGTATTTTGATGGTGGAAGCTTGTTTGGAAGATGATACTTTGTTATTTCTTTAATTTACTAAACTTATTTATTCATTTACTTATTCAACCTTTGTTATAAATCATTAAAATTCATTTAATCATGTCCAAAAATGTCCACTAACTTTATAATTGGGATAATTGTTACTTAAGGACCTCCTCTTTTATGTTCTATAGCTATTAGACACTTTTAGCTAATACAACTCCACTTTTACACTTTACGCGATTTAGTCTTTTTTATCGAATTGAGCATTCAAACGATAAAATTTCTTAACAAAATTTTAAGACAATCATACTATCATGTTTTAGACATTAAAATAATAATAAAATAAATATTTTGACCTCAGATTTGTGGTCCCAAAACCACTATTCTGATTTGAATAAAAACGGGTTGTTACACTATCTTTATTCATTGTTGTAGTAACTTTGCCACAACATATTTAGTTGTTTATTTCTTTGTTTACATTCTGTTGGGGTAATCACTCTCGTTACTGCCATTACATTTCTGCTCTCACTTTTACCATAGCATTTCTATTATTCATCAATTCTATCTATCGCATAAATCATCATTCCTTTGAATTATAACTACATACTTACCTTAGTTTACCATAGCATCTTATTCATTAGTATTTCTATAATATTAACCATATTACAATAACTGACCAATTTTGTGCCTTAATATGATCCTCGTGAGAATGATACTTACTACTTTATTACTTGAATCGATGTGTATACTTGCACAAAATCACACGTCATTTTACATGCGACAATCACCTCTTGTAACTCTAAACATGAGTCACCAATTACAATTATATCATCAACATAGAATAAGAGAAACACATAGCCAACTGGGTTTTCTTGAAAAATAAGGACAAATCAGCTCGTGAAGTTTGAAATTGTAAGCGCTAAACCAAGAAATCATGCAATTTCACAAACCAAGCTTTAGGTGCTTGTTTAATACCATATAAGGAATTGTTTAGCTTACAAGCTAACAAATTCCCATTTTTTCTAGAAATTCAATCCAGGAGGTTACTTCATATACACACCTTCAACTAAATCTCCATTTAAAAAACATTGTTGACATTAACTTGTCATAATTTCCATTTGTTTGAGATTGGTAGAGTAAGAACTATCTAAATTGTGTTGGCCTTCACAACATGGCTAAAGGTCTCCTGATAGTCCATCCTAGCAGCTTGAGAAAAACCATGAGCTACAAGATGCACTTTATTCAAGAAACACTTTATTGCGAGAAACCTTGAGCCATAAATTGCAACTCATCATAAATTGCATCTTGCCATGATGGAATAGCCATAACCTTATGAATGTTAGTTGGCTCAATTGAACTAATTGTAGCTGTATATGTTTTTTTGTTTATAAATTGTAACAGCCCGTTTTTAATAAAAGTAGAATAGCAATTTCGGGACCACAAATATGATGTGAAAATTTTTATTTTATTATTATTTTAATTTCTATAGCATGTTAGTATTACTGTATAAAAACATCGTTAAGAAATTTTACTATTTGCATGCTTAATTTGATAAAAATGACTAAATTGCAAAAGGTGTAAAACTTAAGTTCTATATGCTAAAGGGATCTAATGGCTATAATATTAAATGGTTGGAGGGTTTATGTGGTAATTAGACCAATTTTTGTATGAGTGGACAAATATGGACACTTATTAAATGATTTTAAAGGTTATTATTTAAGGTTAAAAATGTAAGTAAATAAATAAATTAAGTAAAAACTGAATGAACAAAAGCTATCATCTTCTTTTTGTTCTTTAACAATCGAAAATAAGAGAGGAAAACACCATTAATGGAGTTTGAAGGTTTGGCTAAGTCTTATCCTTGCATGTAAGTGATTTTTTATCCCATTTTTAATGATTTTTATGTTTTTAGAGTCGTTGTAGCTTAATCTAGCTAGACTAGGGACTAATTTGCAAAAAAATGTTGAATGTTTAGGATTTTACCATGAATGTATCTTAGTTTTTTGTGATGTTTGGTGGAAGAAAATGAATCCTTGTTGTTAGATAAAAAAAACTTTTGTTAAGCAATTTTTGATAAATTTGTCAATTAGGGATTAAATTAAAAATTGTGAAATATTCATGGTGTAATTTGTGAAAAATGAAATGAATGGGCTGCTATGAGCTTGTATGAAGTTCGGCTAGGCTTGGGTAGGGGTGAAATTGCATGAATTTCATTTTACAAGCCTAAAGACTAAATGGTAAAGAAATCAAAACGCTAAGGGAAAAAGTGTAATTTTGCAAAAAATGTGAATTTGGATTGAATAGAATAGAATAGATAATAAATTGATTGAATTTTATTCATTTAGATCAAGATAGACCATGTACGGCTCTAGATCGAGGCAATGAAAAAGCTTCGGATTGATCAACTCTATTTCTACCTTTATCATCGAGGTAAGTTCGTACATTAGAATGAGTGGTTAAACAAGCCTTCTTCCAAATGATGAATGAGTGGTTCACTCACTACATTAGAACAAATCCGGCTGTTTCACAATCTCTGACCCCGTCCAATCCTCTTTAGACTACTATTGTGCCTCTAGTTATGAATCTAAATTTGTTGAATAGGCATTCGGTAGATAAAATCAACAAATATGGGGCTAAGAATTCAGGGCCACTAGTGATGATGATGCTGAGAGAGCTAAGTTTTGCCTCGAGAATACAATCTGAGCATTTGATGAAATGTCATTGACTCCCGATGAATGTGTGAAATGTCATTTCCTTGTAAAGCGATGCAACTTATCAGTGGTGGAAGACTTTGATTTCTATTATTCTTAAAGAATGAGTTACATGGGATTTCGGTCTGAGTTTAGGAAGAAGTATATTAGCTAGATTTATAGATCAAAAGCGAAAAGAGTTTTTGGAATTGAAATAGGGTAGTATGTCCGTTACTGAATATGAGTAAAATTTGTGAGATTAAGTCAATATGCTCGGGAATGTGTTTCAACTGAAGGAATAATGTGTAAAAGGTTTGAAGACGGTTTGAATGAAGACATCCGTTTGCTAGTTGGGGTTTTGGAAATAAAAGAGTTTGTTGTACTTGTTGATCGAGAGTGTAGAGCTGAAGCACTCGGAAAGGTAAAAGAAAAGCTGAGTCTGAAGTCAGAGATGTGAGAAAACGATTTTCAAGTAAACCGTTTCAATCTGCATTAAAGAAATTCAGAGCTGAGCATAGCCGTTCAAAGGTTAATATGGGACATTCAAACAGAGATCGTGCTAGATCGCAGTCTAACTTTAAAGCTCCAGCAACTTTGGTAGCTAGTGTTGGAAATGTCCGATCCGAGCGACCTAAATGTAAGTATTGTGGTAAAAGACATCTTGGTAATTGTAGATTAAATGATCAAGCTTGTTTTAGATGTGGGTCATTAGATCATTTCATTCGAGATTGTCCCAAGTCTGTTGAACAAGAGATTGTATAGAATCGAGGCCAAATAATGTTTTAGCTAGAGCTAGGCCTTCTCAAAACACACGAAATGTTAGTGGTAGTTAGAGAGCTGCAAAAGATATAGTTGCAAGATCTGAAGCTAAATCGCCTGCCAGAGCTTATGCCATTCCAGCTCGTGAGGAAGCTTCATCTCTAGATGTTATTACGGGTACATTTACTCTTTAGGATACTCCTGTGATTGTATTGATAGATCTAGGGTCTACTTATTCGTATGTATGCATGAACTTAGTATCCAGTAAGACTTTGCCTGTGGAGTCTACTAAATTTTTATTAGAGTATTGAACCCCTTAGGTAAATGTGTTTTGGTTGACAAAGTATGCAAGAATTGTCCGTTGATGTTTTGAGATGTTTATTTTTCGGCTGATCTGATGCTATTACCATTTGATGAGTTTAACATAATTTAGGGTATGGATTGGTTAAGATTGCATGATACTGTTGTGAACTGCCAAAGAAAGACCATTAATTTGAGATATCAAAATGATCAAATAGTTTAGATTGAATCTAATGATTTAAATGGGTTACGGCTATGATATTAGTGATGAAAGATCAAAGTCATGTGAAAAAGGGTTATGAAGCTTATTTTGCCTATGTGATTGATTCGAAAGTGACTGAAAAGAAATTTGAATCAGTGCTAGTTGTCTGTGAATTCTCTGAATTTCTTGAAAAATTACCGGGATTACCTCTGATACGTGAAGTTGAATTTGGTATTGATTTATTACCGGTAATGACTCCTATCTCTATAGCTCCGCACAGAATGGCACCAACAGAATTGAAAGAGTTGAAATCATAGTTGCACCAACTGAGTTTTTCACCTTGGGGTGCTCTCGTTTTATTTGTGAAAAAGAAAGATGGCACGATGAGAATGTGCATTGTTTACGATCAGTTGAACAAAGTGACTATTATGAACAAATATCCTCTGCCCAAAATGGATGACTTGTTTAATCAGTTGAAAGGAGACACTGTGTTTTCAAAGATAGATCTGAGATCAGGATATTATCAGTTGCGAATAAAAGATTCAGGCATTCCGAAAACTGCTTTTAGAATGAGGTACGAGCATTATGAGCATTATGAACATAATTTTTAGACAGTATTTAGATCAATTTGTTGTTGTACTCATTTACGATATTTTGATTTATTCGCGTGATGAAATTGAGCATGTTGAGCATCTAATAATTGTGTTACAAACTCTGTGATATAAACAATTGTATGCGATGTTCAATAAATATGAGTTTTGGTTGCGATAAGTTAGTTTTCTGGGGCATATTGTGTCAGCATCTAGTATACGAGTTGATCAGAGCAAGATTTCAGCTATTTTAGAGTGGAAGCCTCCGATAAATGTGTCTAAAGTTCATAATTTTCTGGGACTTTGTAACATCCTAAATATTTAAAAAAATCATTATGTTGCTAAATGTTAGTTCGGGTTTACTTGGAGTTAGAATAAAAATATTAGTTAAGTGTACTTTAGAGTAAAGAAACTAGGTGACCCTGAGACTTAAGTTAATTAAGTACTAAAAGAAGGCATAAGATGAGTTAATAGCATAGTGGTGATGGTACCATGAGTTGGACATGAGGGGAGAGGTTCGAATCTCCTAGCATGCAACTTGAAAATTTTTATTTTTGCTTTCACCTATCAAGTGTCGGCCAATAAGCAAACATGGCAAGTTTGACTTCTTTATTTTTGGTATGATGGCTAAAGGATTAAGGAAATATTTAAGTTGAGGAAAGGAATCAATAGGATAAGGCAAGTAAGGGAACAAATGGCTTAAATTGGGGAGTGTGCTATGGAAAGAAAGTTGGCAAAGTTGATCCTTGATAGCCAAGTACTTGGACGGTTTTTGGGGCAAGGGTTGGTGAAATTTTAAAGGCATTTAGATGAATTAGGGTTAGTTGTGCACATCTTCCTCTTTTGGTCATTTGATATTTTTTCTTCTCAAAGCTTGTTTCTCTCAAATTCTCTCCCTTAGTCAGAATGCTTATTGGACAAAAGGTAAACAATATTTTGTTCTCTTTTCTTTTGGCCATTTGAGTTTTGACCATTTAGGTCTTATTTTACGTATTCTCTAAAAACTTTTCTCCTAGTGCCGAAATCATTAAAGTTTTGGAAGGCCATTTTCTTTTTCTTTTCACCCTTGTCGAATGCACACAAGTCTCCAATTTCAATTCTTTGTTCATCTTTCGTTCTTGAAAAGAATCAAAACATAAACACCATATTTTCTTTTACCCTTCTTCATCTCTTTCTCTTTACAAAAATTTCTCAAACAAACTTTTCCCTTTTATTTCACCATGGCCAAATGTTGATAAGTATTATCTCCTTCAATTTTTCCTTCATAATCGTAACTTTTCCCTACGCATAAACTTAATCGATTGGTAAGTGGTTAGCATAGTATTCTGGAATTTGTTATTCTTTTGGGCCGAATCTATTGTGGTGTAAGATGATCTTTTGGATTTAGATCATTGTCATACCATATCTAATTCCAACCTTTTCTCTATCATAGAAATCTAGCGGAGGCAGAAACTCAAAGTATTCTTGAGTATTGTGGATCGTTGGAATCAATCTTAAGAATTAAGGTAAGGAGATTTTCTTTAAGGGTTCTTATTTTATTCATTATATTAGTATAGTTAGTTATTAATCTATTTTGTTTTAGGGACATAATCGCTCGCTCGTTTCTTCGAGGAATGATGATAATCGTGGTAAGTCAAATCTCAAATCTTACAAATCGTTAGCCATATTTCGATATTTATAGTCAGACTAATGATCTTATGTCTTTCGAGACATTCAAGATAGGGCAGAAGAGGGCAGTCCATAGTCTTGAAGAGGGCGGTTCCGTTAATCCCCCTAATTATAAACGAAGGGCTCTTTCAGGAATCCAGGATTTTCCATCGGGTTGCGGACCTTCAACCGAGGAGAATCAATTATTTGAAGTCGTTCGTACTCCCGAACCATTGTACGTTCATGGATTCTCATCAGGCAACGAATCAACAATCGAGGATAAACCAAAAATAGAAGTGGTTCAAAATCAAAAGGGTAAAGATTTAGATCGTTTACCAATAGTATATTTTTAATAAATGAAAGTGTTCTAATGGTTCGTATTACGTTTAGGTGTTGACAAGCGGGAAGGTTTAGTACTCACGATATCAAGGTGTGTAACTTCACACTTATCTCGGGTTAGATGTCATACCGTAGTATTGAGCAAAATCGTAAAAACGACAAAATTGGTACATTACGAAATAATTGGTATTTTTGGTGAAATTACATGAAAATGGTTAAAATAGTGAAAATTACGAAAATGCCCTCGATGAGTTAATTGGTAAAATGTAAATTTTATGTCTCATGTGTAAAATGGGCCGAAATCCTTGCTAGATCGTTAAATGGGTTGAAATCCCTACTAGATCGTAAAATGGCCCAAAAAGTATGCTAGATAGTAAAATGGGCTGAAATTCCTGCTAGATCGTTAAATGGTCTGAAATCCCTGCTAGATCGTTAAATGGGCCGAAATCCCTGCTAGATCGTTAAATGAGCCAAAGTTGCAAGATTTTTAAATGGGTTAAATGATATTTTGTATTATGGGCCTTAATAAAAACTTGAAATTTTGAATCACATGTAAATTGGGAATTTTTGCAAATTTTCATATGTATATAGACTATTATGCATACATGTTGCATGGGTTGGGATAAATGATGAAGAGAAGAAAGGCATGTTGCCAAAATCTAGTTTGGTTGCTTTGCCACAAAATAATTAAATGGTTGATTGCCTCTAGTTCGGTGGCTCTGCCACAAATATTTTAATGGCTCAATGCCTCTAGTTAGGTGACTTTGTCACAATCTAGTTCGATGGCTCGCCACAAATATAAAATGGCTAAATGCCTACGATTGGTGTGTTGGCGGGGTGGGTTGACTTGATCCCACAAGTGTGATGGTTGGTGCGGGTGGTGTGTAGCGGATGGAAATTAGGTTTGGGTGGGAAATTTCATTTTGCATGCATCTCATTATTTTATTTGTAAATCATTTACGGGCTCAAGCCCAATATTTATGACTTGATGATCCGCCTAGTGGATAGAGTAAGTAAGTTATACCTTTGAGTTCGAGTAACTCACACCCTCAAATTTTTCCTCTCAAGTAATGGAAATTGGCGTGGACTTGGGCGAGGATGACTTCGTGGAGGCCATCTTGCAAATATGGGTTAATTAAACATTGAACTTTTAATAAAGATTTTTTATAATTTACTATTTTGGGTTTGATGTAATAAGGCCTCTATTAATGTTTTATGGATTTAATGTGTGGATGGATTTAAATTATGTTTTGGACTATTAATATGGGCTTATGTTTATCCTATAATGTTTTCTTAAAATACTACGGGTTTTCAACATACGAGCTTCTTTAACTATTCTTATTTTCAAACCCTTTGAACTCTTATAAAATTACTTTAAGGTTTTGTTAATTAAATGTCAAATGATAAGATTTTTCAACTAATGTTTCTCAAATTCATCGAACTTAAATTATTCTCTTGGTTTTATTAAACTCTATTTTTTTATTTTAAAAGGGTTTTGAAATACCATTTCACATAAATAATTAGTTAGAAATAAAGAATGTTCGATCTGTGTGACAAACGAAATCTCGTCTTGACGCATAGACCGGGTTTGGGGTGTTACGTTTAATGGTATCAGAGCTAGTTTCAAAACTCGGCTGTGGTTGGGTTCAACAAATAACTTTTGAAAATATTTCAATTATGTTTTAAATATTAGTATGGCACCACAAGCATCCGACACCAAGTCAAGTAAGTATTTGTTACTGAATAATTATTATGATGATGATATGATCATAGGAACACTCTAGAACTTCTAGGTTTAGATGTTAAAAATCGTAAAGATTAAGACTATAGGATGTGTTGCGAAAAACAACTTTATCTCTCAAATCTCATAAAACACCGTTAATAAACACTGAACAATTTTCTGATTCATAAAACTTATAATCAGATTAAATCGAATTAGTCATCATGAGCACTAGAGGACGTAGTCGTGGACGCGGTAGACGTGGCCGTGGAAGAGGACGAGGTGTTAGAGGTGCAACTCGAGCACCAAATCATATGCTAGAAATAGATGCATCTGCGTCATTTGAGAGTGAGACGGGATCACATGATCGTATGGAAAAAGACAATGCTTTGACGCAAGCAATGCTGCGAGTCCTGGAAAGAGTCGCTGGAACTAGAATTGGGCCAACAACTCGAGGGTCGATTTCGGAACGACTCAAGTCTAATAATGCAGAAGTTTTTAGAGGAGTTTCCGGTATAGCTCTGAATGTGGCTGAATATTGGCTCGAAGCTGTGGAGCGGGTTATGGATGATATGGAATGCACTGTCGAGCAGAAACTGAAAGGAGCTGTGTCCTTGCTAAGAGACGAGGCGTATCAATGGTGGCTTACTGTTCGAGAAGGCAATGAGGCTACACTGATTACTTGAGAATTCTTTAAAGCTGCCTTCCAAGGGAAATATGTTGGAACAAGTTATGTGGACGCCCGAAGGAAGGAGTTTCTGAATCTTGTTCAAGGGAGTAAGATAGTGGCGGTAAGATGAGGTTGAAGTTTTACGCTTGAGTCGCTATGCTCGGACAATAGTGTCAACGGATCATGAACGTTGTGTGCGATTCGAGGATGGGCTGAATGATGAGTTGAGGGTTCTGATTACCCCACAACAAGTTAGAACTTTTCCACGCTTGTGGAGAAGGCCAAGATAGCCGAAGAGGCTAAGAACTCAGAACGTCAGAATCAAGAAAGATTTAGGAACAAAAAGATATAAGCAGTCGGGTTCTTCAAAAGGTTTCTAAAGAGGCCTCGAAATGATGAATCAACTCAAGGTAGAACACCGGTAGCTAATAATCAAAGTCGAGATTGTGTTGAATATGGAAAAGGCATTTTGAAGAGTCTTTGGAGGAAAAGCGGCGCTTGTTACAAATGCGATTCAATGGATCACCAATATAGAAATTGCCCTCGCGTCTGGATCGACTCAAGAAGTTTGTAATATTGATGCACAGGCCAGAGGTACTCGGACCGAGAGGTCGTGGACCGGTCATGGTAGTAATGAAATTTGGACATGGTCAAGGTGCACCAGTCGAGGTAATGGTCTTAGAGGTAACATGGATGCAAGACGGACCAGATTGGTCTATGCGTTAGACGCCATGAGGATGGCAATGCACCGATGTAATAACTGCACGTTCTTCATCTGTGATGTACCTATTACTACTTTAATAGATATTGGTTCTACCTACTCGTATGTTGCTAGCGCCATATCTGGAAACTTGAATCTAGAATCTAAAATTATCGATAGTGAGATTATGGTAATTAGTCCTTTAGGACAGTCAGTAATTGTAAATAAACTGTTTAGAGACGTGCCCTTAGAAATTCAAGAAGAAATATTTTTGGCGAATTTGATGGAATTGCCTTTCGGCAAGTTCGATCTCATTCTAGGCATGGATTGGTTGGTTGAGCATCGGGCGCATTTGGATTGTGCTGAAAAGCGGATGTCAATAAGAACCTCGGATGATAAAGAAGTAATGATGATAAGTGAACGAAGGAATTACTTGGCAAATGTGGTATCGGCGTTGAAGGCAGAAAAGTTGGTGTAGAAAGGGTATGGAGCATTCCTAGCTTTTATTTGTGGTTTGGATGCCAAAGAGTTATCTGTGGATGATGTGAGAACGGTGAAGGAATTTCGGATGTATTTCCGATGAACTTCGGTATACCTCGGATCGGAAGTAGAATTTGGTATTGAGCTTTTGCGGAGCAGCTCCAAGTGTCCATTGCTCCTTATAGAATGGCACAGAAGGAGTTGGTGGAGCTTAAAGCTCAAATTCAAGAATTGCTGGATCAGGGATTTATACGACCGAGTGTGTCTCCGTGGAGAGCACCAATTTTGTTCGTGAAGAAGAAGGATGGATCGATGCGCATGTGCATTGATTACAGACAATTGAATAAATTGACGATCAAGAATAGGTATCCTTTGTCGAGAATTGATGACCTGTTTGATCAATTGAAGGGAGTTTCAGTTTTCTCCAAAATTGATTTGAGATCGGGTTATCACCAGCTTAAGGTGAAAGAATCAGATATTTATAAGACGGTATTCAGAACTCGTTATCGACATTATGAGTTTTTGGTGATGCCGTTTGGATTAACCAATGCACCAGCCGCATTTATGGACATGATGAACCGAGTCTTTCAACCATATTTAGACCAGTTTGTGGTGGTGTTTATAGTTGACATTTTGGTTTATTCAAGAAATGATGAGGAGCATGACACGCATTTGCATATAGTATTGCAGCTACTTCGTGATAAGTAACTTTATGCCAAATTCAGTAAATGTGAATTTTGGCTAAAAGAAGTGACTTCCTTGGGTCATGTGGTATCAGCTGAAGGAATAAGGGTGGATCCTCGGAAGATTGAGGCTATTCTGGATTGGAAACCACCAAAGTCGGTAGTTGAAATTCTGAGTTTCTTAGGATTGGCTGGTTACTATAGACGCTTTGTTGAGGGGTTTTCGTTGATTGATGCACCCCTAACTAAACTATTGCGAAAGGGAGTACCGTATGTTTGGACTAAAAAACAACAAGAGAGTTTTGAGAAATTGAAGAAGATTCTGACGGAAGCACCAGTTTTGATTCAGCCGGAGGCTGGAAAAGAATTTACTGTTTACTGTGATGCGTCTCACACGGGATTGGGTTGTGTGCTGATGCAAAATGGAAAGGTGGTGGCATATGCTTCTCGACAGTTGAGACCGCACGAAGTAAACTACCCTACTCATGATTTGGAGTTAGCTGCAGTGGTCTTTGCTTTAAAGATTTGGAGGCACTATCTCTACGGTGAGAAGTCTATCATTTATACGGATCACAAGAGTCTTAAGTACCTCCTTACCCAAAAGGAGTTGAATTTGAGACAACGGAGATGGGTGGAATTATTAAAGGATTATGATTTCTCAATCGAGTATCATCCTGGAAAGGCTAGCTGACGCCTTAAGTCGTAAGGCGGTATCTGATTTGAGAGCAATGTTTGCTCATTTGAGTTTGTATGAGGATGGTAGTTTATTAGCGTAACTTGGTGAAACCCTCGTGGTTAGAACAAATCGGGAAAAAGCAGGACATCGATAAAAGTTGGGACTTTTATTCCAATGATTGAAAGGTGTGAAATAGAGGATATTGGTATAAACCGAATGGAGTACTGTGATTTCGTGGAAGGGTTTGTATGCCTAAAGACTCAGAATTGAGGCAAATGATTCTACGGAAGGCACATAGTAGCCCTTATGTTATGCACCCCAGAGGAAATAAGATGTATCGAGATCTCCGTGAACAGTATTGGTGGCCAGGGTTGAAGCGTGAGATTTTTGAGTTTGTAGGAAAATGTTTGACTTGTTAGCAAGTGAAGGCGGAACATCTATTACCGTCAGGTTTGTTACAATCGGTAAAGATTTCTCTTTGGAAATACGAGCGAATAACTATGGATTTTGTTAGTGGGTTACCTTTAACACCTACTAAGAAAAATTTCGTATGGGTGGTAGTTGATTGTTTGACGAAGACTGCTCATTTTCTTCCGGTTCATACGGATTATTCATTATAGAAATTGGCTAAACTATATGTATCTAAAATCGTGAGGTTGCATGGGGTGCTAGTGTCTATTATATCAGACAGGGATCCTAGATTTACATCACGATTTTGGAAAGCTCTGTATGAAGCATTGGGGACAAAGTTGAATTTCAGTACGGCTTTTCATCCTCAGTCTGATGGTCAGTCAGAAAGAGTAATTCAGATATTGGAAGACATGTTAAGAGGTTGTGTGATTGACTTCAGAGGTAGTTGGGAGGATTTTCTACCATTGGCGTAATTTCATATAACAATAGCTATCGGCCTAGTATTGAGATGGCACCTATGAGGCATTGTATGGTCGTGAGGTGCCGTACTCCTACTTGTTGGACCTGAATTGGGTGCAACGAGATGTTGGGTCTGAGATGATATCTCAAATAGAGGAAAAGGTAAAAGTTATTCGAGCACGATTAAAGGAAGCTTCGGATAGACAGAAGTCATATGCAAACCTGAAGCGAAAGGATATCGAGTTTGCTGTGGGAGAGCAGGTCTTCCTGAAGGTCTCACCTTGGAAGAAAATTTTCAGATTCGGAAAGAAGGGCAAGTTGAGCCATAGGTTCATCGAGCCATATCGTGTGATGAAGCGTGTTGGTCCAGTGGCTTATCAGATTGAATTACCTCCGGAGTTGGGTCAAATTCATAATGTTTTCCATGTTTCCATGTTGAGACGCTATAGATTGGATCCATCTCATATAGTACCGGTAGAGGAAGTGGAATTAAATTCAGACTTGTCTTTTGAAGAACCAGTAGAAATTATAGACCGGGATGTTAAAGTGCTAAGAAAGAAGACTATGCCGTTGGTCAAAGTTTTATGGTGTAATCACGGAGTGGAGGAAGCTACATGGGAGCGTGAAGATGTAATTCAGCAACAATATCCTCACCTCTTTTAATTAGGTAAATTTCGAGGACAAAATTTTCTTTAAGGGGGGTAGAATTGTAACATCCTAAATATTTAAAAAAAATCATTATGTTGCTAAATGTTAGTTCGGGTTTATTTGGAGTTAGAATAAAAATATTAGTTAAGTGTACTTTAGAGTAAAGAAACTAGGTGACCTTGAGACTTAAGTTAATTAAGTACTAGAAGAAGGCATAAGATGAGTTAATGGCATTGTGGTGATGGCGCCATGAGTTGGACATGAGGGAAGAGGTTCGAATCTCCTAGCATGCAACTTGAAAATTTTTATTTTTGCTTTCACTTATCAAGTGTCGGCCAAGAAGCAAACATGGCAAGTTTGACTTCTTTTTTTTGGTATGATGGTTAAAGGATTAAGGAAATATTTAAGTTGAGGAAAGGAATCAATAGGATAAGGCAAGTAAGGGGAACAAATGGCTTAAATTGGGAAGTGTGCTATGGAAAGAAAGTTGGCAAAAGTTGATCCTTGATAGCCAAGTACTTAGACGGTTTTTGGGGCAAGGGGTTGGCCGAAATTTTGAAGGCATTTAGATGAATTAGGGGCTAGTTGTGCACATCTTCCTCTTTTGGTCATTTGATATTTTTTTCTTCTCAAAGCTTATTTCTCTCAAATTCTCTCCCCTTAGCCGAATGCTTATTGGACAAAAGGTAAACAATATTTTTGTTCTCTTTTCTTTTAGCCATTTGAGTTTTGACCATTTAGGTCTTATTTTACCTATTCTCTAAAAACTTTTCTCCTAGTGCCGAAATCATTAAAGTTTTGGAAGGCCATTTTCTTTTTCTTTTCACCCTTGCCGAATGCACACAAGTCTCCAATTTCAATTCTTTGTTCATCTTTCGCTTTTGAAAAGAATCAAAACATAAACACCATATTTTCTTTTACCCTTTTCATCTCTTTCTCTTTACAAAATTTCTCAAACAAACTTTTCCTTTTATTTCACCATGGCGAATGTTGATAAGTATTATCTCCTTCAATTTTTCCTTCATAATCGTAACTTTTCCCTACGGATAAACTTAATCGATTGGTAAGTGGTTAACATAGTATTCGAATTTGTTATTCTTACATGCGAATCTATTGTGGTGTGAGATGATCTTTTGGATTTAGATCATTGTCATACCATATCTAATTCCAACCTTTCTCTATCGTAGAAATCTAGCAGAGGCAGAAACTCAAAGTATTCTTGAGGATTGTGGATCGTTCGAATCGATCTTAAGAATTAAGGTAAGGAGATTTTCTTTAAGGGTTCATATTTTATTCATTATATTAGTATAGTTAGTTATTAATTTATTTCGTTTTAGGGACATAATCGCTCGATTGTTTCTTCGAGGAACGATGATAATCGTGGTAAGCCAAATTTCAAATCTCATATTTCGATATTTATAGTCAGACTAAGATCTTATGTCTTTAGAGACATTCAAGATAGGGCAGAAAAGGGCAGTCCATAGTCTTCGAAAGAGGGGCGGTTCCGTTAATCCCCCTAATTATAAACGAATGTCTGTTTCGAGAATCCGAGATTTTCCACCGGGTTGTGGACCATCAACCGAGGAGAATCAATTATTTAAAGTCGTTCGTACTCCTGAACCTTTGTACGTTCGTGGATTCTTATCGGGCAACGAATCAACAATTGAGGAGAAACCAAAAATAGAAGTGGTTCAAAATCAAAAGGGTAAAGATTTAGATCATTTACCAATAGTATATTTTTAATAAATGAAAGTGTTCTAATGGTTTGTGTTACGTTTAGGTGTTGACGATCGGGAAGGTTTAGTACTCACGATATCAAGGTGTGTAACTTCACACTTATCTTGGGTTAGATGTCATATCGTAGTATTGAGCAAAATCGTAAAAACGACAAAATCGATACATTACGAAATAATTGGTATTTTTGGTGAAATTACATGAAAATGGTTAAAATAGTGAAAATTACGAAACCGCCCTCGATGAGCTAATTGGTAAAATGTAAATTTTATGTCTCATGTGTAAAATGGGCTGGAATCCCTGCTAGATCGTTAAATGGGCCGAAACCCCTGCTAGATCGTAAAATGGGCCAAAAAGTATGCTAGATAGTAAAATGGGTCGAAATTCCTGCTAGATCGTTAAATGGGTCAAAATCCCTGCTAGATCATTAAATGGGCCGAAATCCCTGCTAGATCGTTAAATGGGCCGAGATCCCTGCTAGATCTTTAAATGAGCCAAAGTTGTAAGATTTTTAAATGGGCTAAATGATATTTTGTATTATGGGCCTTAATAAAAACCTGAAATTTTGAATCACATGTAAATTGTGAATTTTTGCAAATTTTCATATGTATATAGACTATTATGCATACAGGTTGCATGGGTTGGGATAAATGATGAAGAGAAGAAAGGCCTGTTGCCAAAATCCAGTTCGATGGCTTTGCCACAAAATAATTAAATGGTCGATTGCCTCTTGTTCGGTGGCTCTGCCACAAATATTTAGTGGCTCAATGCCTCTAGTTCGGTGACTTTGTCACAATCTAGTTCATGGCTCTACCACAAATATAAAATGGCTAAATGCCACGATTGGTGTGTTGGCGGGGTGGGTTGACTTGATCCCCAGGTGTGATGGTTGAATGCGGTGGTGTGTAGTGGATGGAAATTAGGTTTGGGTAGGAAATTTCATTTTGCATGTATCTCATTATTTTTATTTCTAAATCTGTTTATGGGCTCAAGCCCAATATTTATGACTTGATGATCTCGCCCAGTGGATAGAGTAAGTAAGTTATACACTGAGTTCTGAGTAACTCACACTATAACAGACCGAATTTGACCCTAATCGGAATGGTGGTTTCGGGACCACGAATCTGAGCCTGAGAAATATTTAAATATTATATTTAGTGTTTATTATATATGAATTTATGTGTGAAAGTTTCAGAGAGAAATTTTATCGCTTGAGTATTGAATTTGACAAAAGGACTTAATCGCGTAAAAGGTAAAAGTGGCATACTAGAGTGTAAAGTGCCTATTTGAGCATGGCTTTTAATATGAAGCATTAAAAGGGTAAATAACCCATTTTTAGAGTTAGTGGGTGGCTTATGTCAAAAATAACCTTAGTATATATGTTAGTTTTATTTTATATTAAAGGTTATATAAGTAATTTAATAATTACTTTATTATATGTTAAAATAACATAAACAAAAGCCATCATATTATTCATTCTCTCATGGACGAATATTGAGAAAGAAAAAAAGGGGGGTTTTGTTCTTTGAATTTTGGCATTTGGAGGCTTGATTTCAAGGTTAGTTTGATTTCGGTTTTTAATAATTTTTACGTTTTTGAGATTGTTGCTTCGAACCGTAGACGACCCATGTTGTAATTTTTGAATCCAAGCATGTTTGATGTTCGGCTATTGATAGGTTTATACAGTTTTTGATGTTTGATGGTGTTAGATAAAAGATAAGTTAAAAATTAGTATATTATGTATTGGAAGTTTTGAAGAATTTTTGTTTTTAGGGTCAAATTGTAAAAATAAAAATTAGAGAGGGCTTAAATGCAAAATAAATGAAAGAAATGGACCTATATGGTCCTTATACATATTCGAACCTTGTATAGTCTTAGCTAATTTGGTGTATTTTGTGTGTTATGCAAATAGGACTAAATTACAAAGTTTTGAAATATTGGGGGTAAAATAGTAATTTACCCATTTATGTGCTTAGGGACTAAATTGAGATGAAATGTACTTGAATGAGCTAAATTTTAATGTGTTTTAGATCAAGAGCAAAGAAAAACAATTTAGATCTGGGAAGACGAAGGTTCTCGAATAGCCGATTTGTACGATCTATCGACAACCGAGGTAAGTCCTTACAATTATATGTCTAAAATTATTTATGTGACTTAATGGATGATGAAATTTAAATGTCTTGAGGATATATATATATAAGATAGCCGAATGTAGCTAAATATTTTAGGAAGAAGTGTTGAAAAATTTTAATCGAATTGATAAGTTCATGTGATATGAATTATGTATGGTTTGTATAATTACGTTAGCTTGTAATGTGAATGTGATGGAAGTAATATTGTATTTCGGCTTGAGCCTAGCATGCTTCATGCCTTGATTTATTTCGGCTTTAATGCTCAGCGAGCTTCGGTCAATTGATTTAATTTGGGCTTTAATGCCAGGTGCTCGCGGTTTGATTTATTTCTGCTTTAATGCTAGCGTGCTTCGTCTTGCCTTGATTTAATTCGGGCTTAAATGCTCAGCGTGCTTTGTCTTTGGTGATATGCTATAAGTGGATATTTTGAGAATCAAACAAGGTGAGATATATATGTGATTATGTACTAAAAGTTCGGGTAAGAATTTGCCTACTATATTAGTAAGGAAGAAAGTGAGTTAAGTTCTTTTGTTTTGAATCAATTTGATGTGTAGAAATGGTCAATTGCTCAAGTTCTATAATATATAATGTTGAATCTATCATTGATGTGAATATACATAGCTTATATGTGAAGTTGATAAAGTATATGATCGAGTGATATCGTGATGAAAATCGATACAAATGTGACCTTAGTATTCATTAGTGTATTCAATATATATATACATATATAGAAATTTATGTACAATATTATTAGTTTGAAAAGTTAAGTGTTTACTTGTATGTTCATTGTAAGTATATGTGCTTAGGACTTACTAAGCCGTTGAGCTTACTCTGCTTATGTTTGTGTTCTATTTTATAGATCAATAATTCAACTCTGAGCTCGGGGATCATCAAGACAATCGACCACACTATCACTCCCTTTGGTATAGTTATGTTTTGATAAATAATGAATAATGTCGGTTTGTAAATATAAATATGGCCTTGCGAATAAGGCTGTTGCTTTTGGTTAAGTTTAGGTTTCATATATAATATGGTTGCTTGCATTAAAATACCAATAGATATGCGATTTCGGTCATGCTTTAAATCATACACGGAAAATGAATGTACAAAGATACCATGCGATTTAGGTATAACGAAGTAAATGTGAATGTACAAAGATACCATGTAAAATAGGTATCTTGTTTGGTTATGGTTGACTTGATTAAGCATGGTAAAATATATATATATATATTTATACTTGTAATGTCATTTGATAATGCTTAAATATGTATGGCTTTGTGGTAAGTATTTAGAGTAAATTTTATACTTGATAAGAGCACCTATGGTACGCATAAGTGCATGTAAACCATGTTTGAATTAGGCATATCTTCTATTTAAGAACCTGAATAAACATGGGTACCACTAATTGCATGTATTGTATATTATATGCATAAATAAAAATACTAGGTTATGAGTTGATCTCGTTTGGAGTTTAGGTTTACATTTGAATGCTAACCATATTCTGTTATGTGAAATGAGTATTAAGGTATGAATATGTGGTTATAATTACATAGGTATATATGTATATGTACGTAGGTAATGGTCATGGCCGAATGGGGTGAATGAAAACGTGAAATGATGAATCGGTTGATATTTATATACATGTTATGTTATAATGCAAAATGGTTACATATACGAATGGTATGATCTTAAGTAATAAAGAAATGAGGAATTTATGAAATCCATAATGATGTATGCTTATTTAGTCTTTGGTGAATGATTCAATGAATAATGTGTCACTAGTTGTAAATGATTTTATTTGTGAAGTATTACTGAATGTCTTGATATTCGACTAGGGATATTGCTTTCTCTTCGATAATATGATTTGGTATACTATATTTAAGTAGTAACAAGTATAAAAGTGCATTTGATGGGTGTTGAGGTCGAGTAATACCTCGTAACCCTATTCTGGCAATGGATACGGGTTAGGGGTGTTACATTTTATTGGTATCAGAGCTACAATTTAGTCGATTCTAGGACTACCGTAGTACGTAAGAGTCTAGCTATACATGCCTTTGAATTTTATATGTGATAGTGTGGGGACTTCTGACAATTTCAATTGTATTTTATATAGTAAATGGATTCCGATCCCGATAGAGCCGTAACGGATGATGTGGAGAGTGTTGCGCCTGGTCACGCATATGGATCAACGCCATTAGACTCTCAACCAGTTACGGGTAACCACGAGGGAGAGGCTAAACAAGCCTTCTACCAAATGATGAATGAATGGTTTACCCAGTTTGTTCAGAATAATCCGGCTGTACAACAACCTCCACCCCCGAATAATCCAACTCCGGTACCTTCAGCACCCTCGATGATAGATCCAATGAGATCTAGTAGGCCTCCGGTTGATAAAATCAGGAAATTTGGGGCCGAAGAATTCAAGGCTAATGATGATGATGATGTAGAGCGAGCTGAAATGTGGCTTGATAACACTATTCGGTACTTGATGAGCTATCCCGCACCTGCATTTAATGTTTGAAATGTGCTATATCTTTACTTGAGACACCGCTTATCAACGGTGGAATACACTAGTATCGTGGTTCCAAAAGAAAAAGTGACATGGGATTTCTTCCGAATGAATTCGCAAGAAATATATCACCAAAGGTTCATCGACCGTAAACGAAAAGAATTTCTTGAATCAAACGAGGAAAATGACCATGACTCAATATGAGCGAAAATTTGTCAGATTGAGTCGATATGCTCGGGAGTGTGTATTAACTGAAACCATTATGTGCAAAAGGTTTGAAGACGATTTGAATGAAGATTTAAAGTTGCTAGTTGGCATTCTTGAGATCAAAGAATTTGTGACACTAGTCGAGCGAGCTTGCAAAGCTGAAGAGCTTGGGAGAGAGAAAAGAAAGGCTGAGACAGAAGCTAGAGACACTCGTAAAAGACCGTCGGGCAAGAATTTCCATTCCATATCTAAGAAGTTTAGAGATGACTTCAGCCGACATAAAGCTACTTCAGATTCACATAGACATGATCGACCTTCCGTGGGCTCCCGAGCTACCTCGATGGCCAGTGTTGATAACGTTCTACAGAATCGAGTTGAATGCAAACATTGTGGAAAATGGCATTCTGGGAGTTGTAGAGTTCGTGATCGGTCCTGCTTTAAATGTGGATCCTCAGACCATTTTATTCGAGAGTGCTCGGTGTTAATGAAAGCGAATCTGCGCAAATTCTAGATCGGCGAGGCATCACCAAGCAGATCACCCTGCATTCCGCAATGTAGGTGGTAGTCAGAGAGGGACGAAGAACACATCAGTTCGATCTGAGGCTAGAGCTCCCGCTAGAGCTTATGTTACTCGAGCTAGGGAGGATGCTGCTTCTCCAGATGTCATTGCCGGTACTTTCACCCTTTATGATACTACTGTGATTGCATTGATTGATCCTGGTTTGACCCATTCATATGTATGTGAAACTCTGGTATTCAGTAAGACTCTGCCAGTTGAGTCTACTGAGTTTGTGATTCGCGTATCCAACCCTTTGGGTAGATGTGTGTTCGTTAATAAAGTGTGTAAAAGTTGCCCATTGATGATTTAGGATTTTACTTCCTAGTCGATTTAATGCCGTTGCCTTTCGATGAGTTTAATATAATTTTGGGAATGGACTGGTTAACTTTGCATGATGCAGTGGTGAATTGCAAAAGAAAGCTTATTGATTTGAGACACCAGAACGGTGAGATCATTAGAATTGAATCCAGTGATTTAGATGGGTTTCCTACAGTTATATCCTCAATGTTAGCCCGGAAGTATGTGAGAAAAGGGTGCGAAGCTTATTTGGCTTATGTACTGGATAATAAATTGTCTGAAAAACAGATTGAATTTGTGCCGATTGTATGTGAATACCCAGATGTGTTTCCTGAAGAATTACCGGGTTTACCCCCTGTACGAGAGATTGAGTTTGGCATTGAATTAGCTCCGGGAACGACTCCGATCTCAATAGCTCCATATCGGATGGCACCTACTGAGTTAAAAGAGTTGAAAGCACAGTTGCAAGAATTAACAGATAGGGGCTTTGCACGACCAAGTTTCTCTCCTTGGGGTGCACCAGTTCTTTTTGTGAGAAAGAAAGATGGAACGATGCGAATGTGTATTGATTATCGGAATCGAATAAGGTAACTATAAAGAATAAGTACCCATTACCTCAGCATTGATGATTTGTTTGATCGGTTGAAAAGGGCTTGAGATTTTCGAAGATAGACTTGAGATCGGGTTATTATCGATTCTTGAGTCGAGATAGAGATGTGCCAAAGACCGCATTCGGATGAGGTACGGACATTTTGAGTTTTTGGTTATGCCTTTGGGCTTACTAATGCACTCGCTATTTTTATGGATTTGATGAATCGGGTTTTAGGCAGTTTTGGATCGATTTGTGGTAGTGTTTATTGATGATATATTGATTTACTCCAAAGATGAAATTGAGCATCTTGAGCATTTGAGATTAGTGCTATAAACTTTCGAAATCAGCAGTTGTATGCGAAGTTTAGTAAGTGTGAGTTCGGATGAAAGAGGTCACTTTTTGGGACATGTTGTTTCAAAGATCGTGCATTCGAGTTGATCCGAACAAAATATCGGCTATACTTGAGTGGAAGCCACCGAAAAATGTTTAGAGATTGAAGTTTTCGGGACTTACGGGTTACTATCGACGATTTGTGAAAGATTTTTCTATGATAGCTACCCGTTGACAAAGTTATTACGAGAAAGATGTCGGGGTTCGAGTGGTCGGAAAAGTGTCGTAAAAGTTTTGATCATTTGAAAGCCCTTTTGATGTAAGCTCTAGTGTTAGTTCAAATTTGAATCGTAAAGAATTTGTTGTTTATTCCGATGCTTCTTTAAATGGTTTGGGCTGCGTTTTGATGCGAGGAAGGCAAAGTTGTAGCCTACGCTTCAAGACAATTGAAGCCGCATGAAAGAAATTACCCGACGATGACTTAGAACTTGCGGTAGTTGTTTTCGCATTGAAAATTTGGCGTCACTATTTATTTGGCGAGAGGTGTCACATTTATTTAGATCATAAAAGTCTAAAGTATTTAATGACTCAGAAGGATCTAAGTTTGAGACAACGCAGGTGGTTAGAATTGTTGAAAGACTATGAGTTGGTGATTGACTACCATCCGGAAAAAGCTAACGTCGTTGCGGATGCGTTAAGTTAAAAATCATTGTTTGCTCTTCGTGCAATGAACGCACAGATAGCTATGTCTGGTGATGGTTCGATCATAGCCAAGTTACAAGCAAGACCGATGTTTATTCAACAAATTTGTGATGCACAGAAAGTTGACAAGGATTTGATTGCTAGACGAATTCAGTACGAAAAAGGTGCAGAGTTAGATTTTCAGATTGATGCAAATGACTGTTTGAATTTTAAAAGCCGAATGTGTGTTCCGAAAAACTCAGATTTGATACAGGTGATTCTGAGTAAGGCCCATAGTGGTCAATTGTCAATACATCTGGGTAGCACAAAGATGTATAATGATTTGAAACAGTTCTATTAGTGGCCGGGCATGAAACGGGATATATCTGAATTTGTTTCGAAATGCTTAGTTTGTCAGCAAGTAAAAGCTAAACATTAAGTGCCATCCGGATTACTTCAGCCAATCATGATACCTGAATGGAAATGGGATAGAATTACAATGGATTTTGTATCTGGTCTTCCTATGACACCGAGTAAGAAAGATGCCGTCTGGGTTATAGTTGATAGACCGACTAAATCACTCATTTTGTGCTTGGGTTAAATACAGACTTTTCACTCGATAAACTTGCTGAATTGTGTGTATCACAAATTGTGAGATTGCATGGTGTACCGAGTTCCATTGTTTGAGACAGAGACAGAGATTTACATCGCGATTTTGGAAGAAGTTGCAAGATGCCTTAGGTACTAAACTACATTTTAGTAGTGACTTTTCATCCGCAGACAGACGATCGATCGATTTAACTATTCGAGATACTTGAGGACATGTTGAGGTGTTGCGTTCTCGAGTTTGAAGGCATGGGAACGATACCTACCTTTGATTGAATTTGCTTATAATAACAATTTTCAATCTAGTATCAAGATGGCGCCTTATGAAGCCTTGTATGGGCGAAAGTGTCGAACACCATTATCTTTGGATCGAGCTCGTGAGAATAAGATACACGGGTTGATTTGATTAAAGAAACTGATGTAAAGTAGCTATTATTAGAGACAATTTGAATGTCGCTTCGATCGTCAAAAGTCTTATCTTGATTTGAAACGAAAGACATTGAATTTCGTGTCGGAGATCTAGTATTTTAAAGGTTTCTCCGTGGAAGAAAGTGCTCCGTTTTGGTAGAAAAGGCAAGTTGAGCCCGAGGTTCATTGGACCGTATGAAATCATTAAACGTTGGGCTGTTGCTTATAGGTTGAGGCTACCTCGAATTAGAAAAGATACACGATGTATTTCACGTTTCTATGCTTCGTGAATCTGATTAGATCCGTCACATGTGATTTCTCCGTCGAGATTGAGATCCAACCGATATGACGTATGAGGAAAAACCGATCCGTATTTTAGCCCGGAAATGAAAGAGTTAAGAAACAAAAGGATTTCCTTAGTGAAAGTACTATGGAATCGAGACGGAGTTGAAGAGGCAACGTGGGAACTGAAGATTCAATGAGGCAACAATATCCGACGTTGTTTAACGGTAAGATTTTTGGGATGAAAATCCTTAAGGGGAGAGTTGTAATGAATCGAATTTGACCCTATTCGAACGATGGTTTCGGGACCACGAATCGAGCCCGATAAATATTTAAATATTATATTTAGTGTTTATTATATATGAATTTATGTGTGAAAGTTTCAGAGAAAAATTTTATCGTTTGAGTATTGAATTTGACAAAAGGACTTAATCGCGTAAAAGGTAAAAGTGGCATACTAGAGTGTAAAGTGCCTATTTGAGCATGGCTTTTTAATATGAAGCATTAAAAGGGTAAATAACCCATTTTAGAGTTATTGGGTGGCTTATGTCAAAATAACCTTAGTATATATGTTAGTTTTATTTTATATTAAAGGTTATATTAGTAATTTAATAGTTACTTTATTATATGTTAAAATAACATAAACAAAAGCCATCATATTATTCATTCTCTCATGGCCGAATATTGAGAAAGAAAAAAAGGGGGTTTTGTTCTTTGAATTTCCGCATTTGGAGGCTTGATTTCAAGGTTAGTTTGATTTCGGTTTTTAATAATTTTTACGTTTTTGAGATCGTTGCTTCGAACCGTAGCCGACCCATGTTGTAATTTTTGAATCCAAGCATGTTTGATGTTCGGCTATTGATAGGTTTATATAGTTTTTGATGTTTGATGGTGTTAGATAAAAGATAAGTTAAAAATTAGTATATTATGTATTGGAAGTTTTGAAGAATTTTTGTTTTTAGGGCCAAATTGTAAAAATAAAAATTAGAGAGGGCTTAAATGCAAAATAAATGAAAGAAATGGACCTATATGGTCCTTATACATATTCGGCCCTTGTATAGTCTTAGCTAATTTGGTGTATTTTGTGTGTTATGCAAATAGTACTAAATTACAAAGTTTTGAAATATTGGGGGTAAAATAGTAATTTGCCCATTTATGTGCTTAGGGACTAAATTGAGATGAAATGCACTTGAATGAGCTAAATTTTAATGTGTTTTAGATCAAGAGCAAAGAAAAACAAATTTAGATCGGGGAAAGACGAAGGTTCTCAAATAGCCGATTTGCACGGTCTATCGACAACCGAGGTAAGTCCTTAAGAAATTATATATCTAAAATTATTTATGTGACTTAATGGATGATGAAATTTAAATGTCTTGAGGATATATATATATATATATATATAAGATAGCGAATGTAGCTAAATATTTTAGCAAGAAGTGTTGAAAATTTTAATCGAATTGATAAGTTCATGTGATATGAATTAAGTATGGTTTGTATAATTACGTTAGCTTGTAATGTGAATGTGATGGAAGTAATATTGTATTTGGGCTTGAGCCTAGCGTGCTTCGTCTTGGTGATTTATTTCGAGCTTTAATGCTCAGCGTGCTTCGTCGGTGATTTAATTAGGCTTTAATGCCTAGCGTGCTTCGTGCCGTGATTTAATTCGAGCTTTAATGCCTAGCGAGCTTCATGTCGATGATTTATTTTGGGCTTTAATGCCTAGCAGTGCTTCGTCTTGGTGATTTAATTCGGCTTAAATGCCTCAGCGTGCTTCGTCTTGGGTGATATGCTATAAGTGGAGATTTTGAGAATCAAACAAGGTGAGATATATATGTGGTTATGTACTAAAAGTTCGGGTAAGAATTTGCCTACTATATTAGTAAGGAAGAAAGTGAGTTAAGTTCTTTTGTTTTGAATCAATTTGATGTGTAGAAATGGTCAATTGCTCAAGTTCTATAATATATAATGTTGAATCTATCATTGATGTGAATATACATAGCTTATATGTGAAGTTGATAACGTATATGATCGTGAGTGATATAGTGATGAAAATCGATACAAATGTGACCTTAGTATTCACTAGTGTATTCGATATATATATACATATATAGAAATTTATGTACAATATTATTAGTTTGAAAAGTTAAGTGTTTACTTGTATGTTCATTGTAAGTATATGTGCTTAGGACTTACTAAGCCGTTGAGCTTACTCTGTTTATGTTTGTGTTCTATTTTATAGATCAATAATTCAACTACGGGCTCGGGGATCATCAAGACAGTAGACCACACTATCACTCTCTTTGGTATAGTTATGTTTTGTAAACTTTTGAATCAAAGACATGTATAGACTTTGTTTTGATAAATAATGATTAATGTCGGTTTGTAAATATAAATATGGCCTTGTGAATAAAAGTGTTGCTTTTGGTTAAGTTTAGGTTTCATATATGATATGGTTGCTTGCATTAAAATACCAATAGATATGCGATTTGGTCATGCTTTAAATCATACATGGAAAATGATCATATGATATATATATATATATGGTGTAATATTGGGATGTGTACTTAGGTATAACGAAGTAAATGTGAATGTACAAAGATACCATACTAAAATAGCTATCTTGTTTGGTTATGGTGACTTGATTAAGCATGGTAAAATGTATATATATATATTTATACTTGTAATGTCATTTGATAATGCTTAAATATGTATGGCTTTGTGGTAAGTATTTAGAGTAAAATTTTTATACTTGATAAGAGCACCTATGGTACGCATAAATGCATGTAAACCATGTTTGAATTAGGCATATCTTATATTTAAGAACTGAATAAACATGGGTACCACTAATTGCATGTATTGTATATTATATGCATAAATAAAAATACTAGGTTATGAGTTGATCTCGTTTGGAGTTTAGGTTTACATTTGAATGCTAACCATATTCGGTTATGTGAAATGAGTATTAAGGTATGAATATGTGGTTATAATTACATAGGTATATATGTATATGTACGTAGGTAATGGTCATGGCCGAATGGGGTGAATGAAAACGTGAAATGATGAATCGGTTGATATTTATATACATGTTATGTTATAATGCAAAATGGTTACATATTCGAATGGTATGATCTTAAGTAATAAAGAAATGAGGAATTTATGAAATCCATAATGATGTATGCTTATTTAGTCTTTGATGGTGAATGATTCAATGAATAATGTGTCACTAGTTGTAAATGATTTTATTTGTGAAGTATTACTGAATGTCTTGATATTCGACTAGGGATATTGCTTTCTCTTCGATAATATGATTTGGTATACTATATTTAAGTAGTAACAAGTATAAAAGTGCATTTGATAGGTGTTGAGGTCGGGTAATACCTCGTAGCCCTATTCCGGCAATGGATACGGGTTAGGGGTGTTACACACACCCTCAAATTTTTCCTCTCAGATAATGGAAATTGACGTGGACTTGGGCCGAGGATGACTTCGTGGAGGCCATCGCAAATATGGGTTAATTAAACTTTGAACTTTTAATAAAGATTTTTTATAATTTACTATTTTGGGTTTGATGTAATAAGGCCTCTATTAATGTTTTATGGATTTAATGTGTGGATGGATTTAAATTATGTTTTGGACTATTAATATGGGCTTATGTTTATCCTATAATGTTTTCTTAAAATACTGGGTTTTCAACATACGAGCTTCTTTAACTATTCTTATTTTCAAGCCCTTTGAACTCTTATAAAATTACTTTAAGGTTTTGTTAATTAAATGTCAAATGATAAGATTTTTCAACTAATGTTTCTCAAATTCATCGAACTTAAATTATTCTCTTGGTTTTTATTAAACTTTATTTTTTTATTTTAAAAGGGTTTTGAAATACCGTTTCACATAAATCATTAGATAGAAATAAAGAATGTTCAATCTGTGTGACAAACCAAATCTCATCTTGACGCATAGACCGGGTTTGGGGTGTTACAGACTTGCTGATTATTATCAAAGGTTCGTGAAAGGCTTTTCGATGATTTCTACTCTGTTGACTAGATTGCTTCAGAAAGATGTGAAATTTGAATGGTTCGATAAATGTCAGGAAAGATTTGATCATTTGAAAGCCCCTTTGACTGAAGCTCCAATTTTAGTACAACCAGAATAGGGTAAATAATTCGTGATTTATAGTGATGCTTCGTTGAATGGCCTGGGATGTGTTTTGATCTAGGAATGCAAAGTTATAGGTTATGCATCGAGAAAATTGAAACCCCATGAAAAGAATTATCCGACACATGATCTTGAGCTTGCTGCAATTGTTTTTGCTTTAAAGATTTCGCGCTACTATCTTTTCAATAAAAGATATCATGTGTTTTCGGATCATAAAAGTCTGAAATACTTGATGATTCAGGAAGACCTAAATCTACGACAAATAAGATGGTTAGAACTATTGAAAGACTACGAACTTGTGATAGATTATCATCCGGGTAAGGAAAATGTTGTTGCTGATGCATTGAGTCAAAAATCGCTGTTTGCATTACGTGCAATGAATGCTCATTTAGATTTGTCTGATGATAGTTCAATTTTGGCTGAATTAAAAGTGAAACTATTGTTTTTATAGCAAATATGTGATGCTCAGAAAGTTGATAATGAAATGCTAGCGAAACGAGCTTAGTGTGATTTGAAGTCTGATTCTGAATTTCGAGTTGATGGTGATAATTGTTGGAGGTATCGAGATCGGATTTGTGTTCCAAGAAATTCAAAGTTTATTCAGTTGATATTGAAAAAAGCTCATAGCACCGCTTATCTATCCATTCGGGAAGTACAAAGATGTACCATGATTTGAAATGACTTTATTAATGGCATGGTATGAAACGAGATATTTCAGAGTTTGTTTTGAAATGTTTAATCTGTCAGTAAGTCAAACCTAAACATCAGGTGTCGTTTGGTTTGTTACAATCGATAATGATTCCCGAGTGGAAATGGGATAGAGCGATGATGGATTTTGTTTCAGGGTTGCCTTTGACTCCGAGAAAGAAAGATGCAATCTGGGTTGTAGTTGACAGATTGACGAAATCAACCCATTTTTTTCTGGTATGATCTGATTACTCACTAGAAAAATTAGATGAGCTATATATTTCAAATATTGTGAGATTGCACGGGGTGCCTCTATCTATTGTGTCTGACAGAGATCTGAGGTTTACTTCATGATTCTGGAAGAAATTACAAGAGGCTTTAGGTACTAAATTACATTTCAATACAGCTTTTCAGCCACAGACGGATGGTCAATTTGAGTGGATTATTCAGATTCTCGAGGATATGTTAAGATGTTGCATTCTTGAGTTTGGTGGTATGTGGAAACAATATTTACCATTAATTGAGTTTGCGTACAATAATAGTTTTCAGTCGAGCATCAAAATGGCACCTTATGAGGCTTTGTATGGACACAAATGTTGATTACCTTTTTATTGGACTGAGCTCAGTGAGAATAAGATACACGGGGTCGATTTGATCAAAGAAACTGAACAAAAAATGAAAGTAATTCGTGATAGTCCGAAAGAAGCGTCAGATTGACAGAAATCTTATGCAGACTTGAAACGAAAAGATATCGAGTTTGAACTCGGTGATAAAGTTTTCTTGAAAGTGTCTCCGTGGAAGAAAATACTTCGTTTTGGCAGAAATGGAAAATTCAGTCCAAGATTCATCGGGCCGTATGTGTAACAGCCCGATTTTGGCCCTAATCAGAACAGTGGTTTCGGAGTCCGAAGTTAGAAAAATTTTTAAATATTATTTTCTGTGTTAATTATATGTGAATTAGCATGTGTGAAAGTTTTGTATAAAAAATTGATTGTTTGTGTGCTTAATTAAATAAAAGGACGTAATCGCGTTAAATGCGAAAGTTACAAACAAAAGTGTGAAGTGTCAAATTGATAGTGGCTTTTTAATATGGGATCCTTAAAGGGCAAATAGCCCATTTTCGAAGGTAGTGGATGGCATAGGACAACTTTGTCCATATTATTATGTTTTATAATTAAAACATAATCAGGTTAAAATAGTAAACTAGTTATAATTTATAATATATGTTATAATAACATAAAAAGAAAAATAAAACAAATCCACCTTCTCCATCTTTTAATGTTGACCGAATGTGAGATTAAGAAGAAGAAAGAAAACCTAGGAAAGTTTCAGTCATTTGAAGCTTAATTAAGGTATGATAGTTGTTCAATTTTTGATAATTTTTACGTTTTTTGAGGTCGTTGCTATGTGATTTAGATAGCCCATGCTTGAATTTCTAAATTGGTTGTGTATTTTGTGAGTTGCCATTGAAGGAAGTTTGTTGTTTTTGTAGTTGATGATAAAATATTGATTATATGAGCTAGATTAACAAGTTTTGTTTTTGAATTTTTGATGAAATTGAGAAATTTGGATTAAATTGTAAAAATAAATTTTTGAGGGACTAAAATACAAAATAAATGAAATGTATGAGCTCATATTAGGACTATGAACATTTAGCCTAAGCATGATGTAGTCAAATTTTGAATATTTTGTGTTTTGTGCAAAAGGGACTAAATTGTAAAAATATGAAATATGAGGGGTAAAAATGTAATTTTCCCATTTTTGTGTTTTTGGACTAAATTGAATGAAAATATGTTTGAATGAGCTTAATTTGAAATTTATTAGATTAACAACAAAAAGGATCGGGATTGGATCCGAGAAAGGAGAAGTTAATTGAATAGTTAGAAAATAAAGTTCGTCGATACTCGAGGTAAGTTTTTAAGAAATTGGTTGAATTGAATTTTTATCTATAATGATGTACATGTATTTAATAGAGGTAAATATGTACAATATGATTATGCTGAATGTAATAATGGTTGGGAGATGAATTTAGTTGAATGTGAAGTATATGTATATGTTAATGATATAGCTATGTGAGTGTAACATCCTGGTATTAGGGGCTCGACATTTTATGTTTCTGTGTGTTTGGCATGATTTTTCTGTTAATTTGGTGTGTTTGGGGGTCCCAGTAAGGCTCGGGATTAAGCTTGAGCCTTGGTGAAAATTTTGTTTTTAGGCACTTTAGGGGAGAGCTAGCTGAGGTAGGCCTTAAGGGTAATTACTTGTGTTTGTTGAGAAAAGAAGTGGTGAGGTAAAGTGGCATGGAGACGCCACTTAGGATGCAGGGAAAGGGTGTCACAAGGAAGCAGCAGGGGTAAGAGGTTTGAATCCCATAAGCCTCACTTTGAAGCTTTATTTTTGGCACCTGGATATGGAAACGGTGGATTCGATAGGGACTCTCTAAGGATGATGGTTGAATGGGTCAACATATTCAAATGGGTGGACAAGAATGCTTGAAGGGATTTGAATTGGTCAAACCAATTTGAATGAGTGAATGGGAGTGAATGTAGGAGCAAATCGAGGGATTTTAAGTTCGTGGAAGTGATGGCCCGAGGTGGGGAGCTTGAAAGGGGGAGGAGCATTCAGTTTTGTGCTAGTTGGGTGGTGTGCCGAAATTCTTCAGGCTGGAGTCACTTGATTCTTTTCTTTTGTTTTGCTCATTCAGTCATAAATGGTGTGGTGTAGTGCCGTTTATGCATGTGTCTTTTGAGTAGGGTTAAGCTGAAACTGTCTAGAGGGTCCTCCCATTTCTTCTACCCTTTGATCATTTGGTCTCATTTCCTTATTGTTACCAAAGATCTGCTGGGGATATCTGGAAGAGGCCTAGGTTAGATGGGCTGAGTCGTGTGGTGAATCTTGCTGTTATTAGTTGGCCTCTATAGTGTGCTCGATATGGGAAGTTTCATTCGGGAGAGTGTTGGGTAGGTAATAGAGGATGTTTCAGGTGTGGATCTATGGATCATCGGATAAGGGACTTTATGCAAGAGCCAAACAGAGTATGGCTGGTGAGTCAGAATTATGTTCAGCCTAGAAGAGGTGGTCAGCAGCCACAGAGAGGTCGTGGTCTGGCTAGAGGTGGAAATGGTTTTGGCCAAGGGTGTGGAGCAAAGCGGAAGTCTTGAGAGTCTGAGATGAGAGCGCACTAAGTTGGTCTATGTAGCTAGACGCTGAGAGGAGGGCGATGCACCAGATGTGATAACCGGTACGTTCTTTATTTTTGGTTTACCCTTTACTTCACTGATCGATATTGGGTTGACGCATTCTTATGTTGCTAGTACTGTGTCTAGAACTCTGAACATAGAATCTGAGATTGCTTCTAGAGAGATGACTACTCTTAGCCCTTTAGGACAATCTATAGTGGTGAACAAACTCTTTGAGGGTGTGCCTTTAGAAGTATAATGGATAGTCCTCCTAGTTGATTTGATGGAACTGCCATCTGGCGAGTTTGATTTGATCTTGGGCATGGATTGGTTAGTGAAGTATCGAGCCAACTTGGATTGTGCTGCTAAGTGCATGGTGTTGAAGTCTCCCGAGGATGATGAGGTGCTAGTGGTAGGCAAAAGAAGGAATTCTTTGTCTAATGTGGTGTCTTCTCTTAAGGCTGAAAGGATGGTGAGAAAAGGATGTGAGGTTTTCCTAGCTCTTGTTAGTGCGTTGGAAGCCAAGGAGTTGGCAGTAAAGGATGTTAGAACCGTGAAGGAATTCTCTGATGTTTTTCCAGAAGAGCTTCTAGGGTTACCTCCAGATCACGAGGTGGAATTCAATAGTGATCTTCTTCTGGGAATAGTGCCAGTGTCCATTGCTCCTTGTAGGATGGCACCGAAGGAGCTGGTAGAACTTAAAGCCCAGATTCAAGAACTGTTGGATCGGGGTTTTATTCGACCAAGCGTGTCACCATGGGAAGCGCCGGTATTATGTGTTAAAAAGAAAGATGGGTCGATGTAGATGTGCATTGACTACAGGCAATTGAACAAGTTGAGGATCAAGAACAAATACCCATTGCCTAGGATAGATGATTTATTCGATCAGCTAAAAGGAGCTTCAGTCTTTTCAAAGATAGACTTGAGGTCAGGTTATCATCAGCTAGAGGTCAAGGAAGTGGATATTCATAAGACAACCTTTTGAACTCGTTACGACCACTACAAATTTTTAGTGATGCTGTTCGGGTTGACAAATACACCAGCTACGTTTATGGACATGATGAACCGGGTATTCCAACCCTATCTGGGTCGATTTTTCGTAGTGTTCATAGATGATATATTGGTTTATTCAAGGACAGAAGAGGACCATGATTCGTATCTGTAGGTGGTTTTGCAGATTTTGAGAGAAAAATAGCTGTACGCCAAATTTAACAAGTGTGAATTTTGGTTGAGAGAAGTTACTTTTCTGGGACATGTTGTGTGTGCTAGGGGGATTATGGTGGATCCCCGAAAAATTGAAGCCATTTTGGATTGGAAACCACCGAGGTCAGTGGTAGAAATTTGAAGTTTTCTTGGCTTAGCAGGGTACTACAGAAGATTTGTTGAGGGGTTCTCATTAATAGCTGCATCGCTAACCAAGTTATTACGGAAAGGGGTACCGTTTGTTTGGTCAGATAAGCAACAGGAAAGCTTTGAGATGTTGAACAGGATTTTGACAGAGGCACGGTGTTGATTGACTTGAGGTGGGAAGGAGTTAAATAAATCTCTTGTGATCGTCGCACATGTGGTTAGGATATGTGTTGATGCAAGGGGGGAAGGTGGTGGCTTATGCATCTCGACAGTTGAGATCGCATGAGTTGAACTATCCTACACATGATCTAGAGTTAGCTGCGGTAGTGTTTGCTCTGAAAATTTGGAGACACTACCTGTATGGGGAGAAGTCCATTATCTACACAAATCACAAGAGCCTGAAATATCTCCTTACCCAGAAGGAGTTGAATTTAAGGCAGCAGAGGTGGATTAAGTTGTTAAAGGATTATGAATGCTCGATTGAGTACCACCTGGGTAAAGCTAACGTGGTGGCAGGCGCGTTGAGCTGTAAGGTGATATCGGACTTGAGAGCAATGTTTGCTCATCTCAGCTTATATGATAATGGGAGTTTGCTACCTGAACTACAGGTGAAGCCTTCGTGGGTTAGTCAGATTAGAGAGAAGCAGTCGTTAGATGAATCGCTAAGTTCTAAATTTCAGTTAGTGGCAGGGAGTGAGACAGAAGATTTCAGTTTGAACAGCGATGGGGTATTGTACTTTCGTGGAAAGGCTTGTACGGCAAGGGATTTCGAGTTAACGCAAAAGATTTTACAGGAAGCGTATAGTAGCCCATATGCTATGCATCTTGGAGAGAGTAAGATATATCAGGATCTACGTCAACAGTTTCGGTGGCCAAGTCTGAAGTAAGAGGTTATTGAGTTTGTGGTTAGGTGTTTGACATGTCAGCAGGTGAAGGCAGAACATCAGTTGCCTTCAGGATAGCTATAGCCAGTGAATATTCCACTCTGGAAGTGGGAGAGGACAACGATGGACTTTGTTAGTGGACTACCTCTCACGCCTACTAAGAAAGATGTTGTGTGGGTAATTGTCGATCGGTTGACAAAGTTTGCTCACTTCATACTGGTTCGTGTTGACTACTCCCTACAAAAGTTAGCTAAGTTGTATGTAGCAGAGATTGTGAGGTTGCATGGGATACATGTGTCTACCATATCAGGCAGAGACCCTAGGTTTACATTACGGTTCTGGAAGGCATTGCATCAAGCGTTGGGTACGAGATTGGATTTCGGCACAATATTTCATCCACAGACTGATGGTCAACCTGAAAGTGTAATTCAGATCTTGGAAGACATGTTGAGAGGCTATGTTATCGATTTCAGGGGTAGTTTGAAGGAGTTTTTACCGTTGGTAGAATTCACATACAACAATAGCTGTCAATCCAGCATTAAGATGACACCCAATGAAGCGTTGTATGGTCAAAAGTGTTGTACTCCTACTTGCTGGACAGAGTTGGGTGAGCATCAGTTGTTGGGTTCAGAATTGGTTTCGAAAACAGAAGAAAAGGTTAGGTTGATTCAAACTCGATTGAAGGAAGCTTCTGATAGGCAGAAATCCTATGCTGACCTGAAGCGTAAGGATATAGAATTTGCAGTGAGTGATCGGGTTTTTTCTCAAAGTTTTACCTTGGAAGAAGGTTTTAAGGTTTGGACGGAAGGGCAAGTTGAGCCCCAAGTTCATCGGGCATTATCGTGTGTTGAAACGTGTGGGACTAGTGGCATATCAGCTCGAGTTACCTCCAGAATTGAGGCAGATTCATGATGTATTACATGTCTCGATGCTAAGGTGCTACCATTCGGATCCATCTCACATAATACCAGTGGAGGAAATCGAGGTAAGACCTGATTTATCCTTTGAAGAAGAGCCAGTTCAGATCTTAGGCCGAGATGTTAAGATATTGAAAGGGAAGACGGTTCCATTGGTTAAAGTTTTGTGGCGTAATCACGGTTCAGAGGAAGCCACGTGGGAGCCGGAGGATGTGATGTGACAGCATACCCTTGCCTCTTTTGACCAGGTAAATTTTGAGGCTGAGATTTCATTAAGGGGGTAAAACTATAACATCCTGGTATTAGGGCTCAGCATTTTATGTTTCTATGTGTTTGGCATGATTTATATGTTAATTTGGTGTGTTTGGGGTCCCGAGAAGGCTCGGGGTTAAGCTTGAGCCTTAGTGAAAATTTTATTTTTAGGCGCTTTAGGGGAGAGCTAGCTGAGGCAGGCCTTAAGGGTAATTACTTGTGTTTGTTGAGACAATAAGTGGTGTGGTAAAGTGGCATGGAGACGCCACTTAGGATGCAAGGAAGTGGCATCATGGAAGTAGGAGGGGGAAGAGGTTCGAATGCCATAAGCCTCACTTTGAAGCTTTATTTTTGGCACCTGGATGGGAAAAAGGTGGATTCGGTAGGGACTCTCCAATGATGATGGTTGAATGGGTCAACATATTCAAATGGGTGGACAAGAATGCTTGAAGGGATTTGAACTGGTCAAACTAATTCAAATGAGTGAAGGGGGTGAAAGTAGGAGCAAGTCGAGGGATTTCAAGTTGGTGGAAGTGATGGCCGGAGGTGGGGAGCTTGAAAGACGGAGGAGAATTTGATTTTGTGCTAGTTGGGTGGTGTGCCAAAATTCTTGAGGTTGGAGGCGCTTGGTTCTTTTCTTTTGTTTTGCTCATTCGGTCATAAGGAGTGTGGTGTGGTGCCGTTTATACTGGTGTCTTTTGAGTGAGGGTTAAGCCAAAACTGTCTAGAGGGTCCTCCCTTTTCTTCTGCTCTTTGATCATTTGGTCTCATTTCCTATTGTTACCAAAGAAAACCGTAGCTCTCTACTCCATTTCCCTCATCATTTTATTTTTTTCTTTCTATATCTTTTTCCCATTTCATGTGTTAGCTAAAACTCCTTGAAGCCCTTCCGGATCTTTTCTTCTTCTTTGCTCTTCTCTTAAGCACCATAACCTAACCTCCTCTCCTATCATCTCCTCTTTTTCCTAGCCGAAACCTTCTTTCCCTTTTCCTCTTCTCTTCTCGTTGTTCATACCTTGTGGAAGTCAAAATTTTCTGAGTGTCAGCTATAGGCATTCTCCCATTGTTTTGTTAGTAGCCGAATATAGCCTTCTCAAATGACATCTCCTTGTTATTTTTAGTAAGAGATTCTTCTTCTTCTTTTCTGTTCATTCTTTTCCTTTACTCTCGTTGGTTGTTAAAGCGAAGGTGCTAACTCGATTCCTTTGGTGCTTTGGCCGATTGTAGGGCGGCTCATTCTCAAATTCTCTTCTTCATTTAGCCTGCATCCGGGTGGTCTTTGGTAAGTGGGATGTTGGCTGATTCGGGATAAAAGGGGTCCCTTCTCATTTTGGTTTGGCCGAAAGGCTGTTTCTTTTGTTCAGGGTTGGGAATCGATTCTAACTTGGTATTATCTAGGGACTCATTCAATTTCACTAGCCAACCTTCTAGTGTTCAGTTTTCGTTGATCAAGCTGAATATCAGGAAGAGAAGTCCTAAGATTTCTTGTGTCACCGAAAGTTCTCTACCAAGCAGTTTAGCATATTGGCGTTGGTAACAAAGGTAAGGAGTTACCCTCTGATTCTATTCATTTGGTCATTCATTGTTTATTCGTCGCATTAGTCTGATATCATTGTTAGACAACCATTGTTTCTGTTATAGTATTGTACTGACTAAAGATTCTTCATGGATGCAAGTGCCGGTCAATCAAAAGAAGAGAGCGAACCCCTAGTCTCAGCTCCTAAGTTTAAAAGGCGTGCTGTGTCAACAGTTCGAGACTTTCTACGGGTTGTGGTAAAGAGCCGACGTATGCTCGGGATAGGCGGATAAGCGTTATCCCTGTTAGCAAAAGTGTCGACATAGAGAGTCTAGTTCTACGCGTTATCAAGTGTGTGTACGTTCACACTTTACTTTAGTGATTTTCGTTATTAACTGTATTGGCTAAAAGTCAAAATGACTATTTAGACAGTCGAGATACCCTCGTGAGTAAAGTTGGCAACATCGGGTAAGTACTTATACAGTTCTACGTTTGGTTATATAATGTATGATATAATTCACCAGTGTGCTTTGGGAGCATGTTTGCATTCATATCATGATGTTAATATGTGTATGGGCTTGGGATATGATGTGAAAGGGGAAGTGTGATTCTAAGACTGTCGCTAGTGGTTTGGTACCACAGTGGGTTGGCCCCACATAATTTATTCAGTGCTATGTCTTAGTGGTTTGGTACCACCAGTGGTTTGGCACCACATAGTTTATTTCTGTGACTCGTCCTAGTGGTTTGGTACCATAGTGAGTTGGCCCCACATATATATTATCAGGAATTGTCACCAGTGGTTTGGTACCACAGTGGGTTGGTCCCACATATTATATTTAGTGACTTTGTCACCAGTGGTGGAACCACTAGTGGTTTGGTGCCACAGTGGCTTGGTGCCACAGGCATTTGGCTGATTCAGGTGATGTAGAGGATGGAAAATTAGGTTGGACTGGCCAACATTGCATACATGATTAACATGCGGTATTATGTGGGTTTAAGGCACAGTTTGAATTATACGGGGATGTACACACTGAGTCTTGATGACTCACCCTCTGTTGAATCTTTCAGGTAATCACTAAATCGTGGGTTTTAGATCCGAGGGCAAACTCGAGGTGGCCATGCATTACTGTTACTTTCCTAAACTTCGTATTTTATCTTGAACTTATTTTAATTCGGGGTTTATTATGCAATAAGGCCGCATTAACTTAAATTTGGGTTTGGATTTAATGCTGATATTATACATTTGATAGACAGTCAAATATGGAGTTTTTTTTCTAAAATTAAAAACACAAACAGATAGTTTTCTAAGTGTTAGCAAGAGAGGGTTTGCGATTAACTAAGTAATTAAGTTGGTGGTAATACTAAAACTGCAACATTGTTTTCAATTATCACAATTCTGAAATTCTTCTAAGTTTGGTTTTGATAAAACAAACATGTTTTCAAATCCTAGTTGTTCTGATAAGAAGATTGTAAGATATTAACTAACGGGATTTTAAATATTTCTCAAGATAGGAACACCATTCAAAAGTTTTTTATGAAGTACGATTATTTTGTTTCAAAACTACCTTTCCTGTAACAAACTAGATTTGGTCATAACGTATTGACCGAGTTTGGGGTGTTACAGTGAGACATTGATTTAAGAGATGAATTTGGTCGAATGTGATGTATATTTGTATATCATTAGTATAGATGAATATGATGTTGGTATATAGATGTAATAAGCTAAATTGTCTGAATATGTGTGGTTATTGAAGTGGGTAATAGGTTCAAGTAAAGAACTAAGTGTGCGAATCTAAATACCGAGCACTGTGTGTGTGAAATTGGCCATTTGGCACAAAGTGTGAAGAATATTAATGTAATGGCACTAAGTGTGCGATACATTATAAGTATTTGGCACTATGTGTGCGATATGTTAAGGTGACGACACTAAATGTGTGATACGTTACATGGTTTGGCACTGAGTGTGCAGGTTTGCGGATCTGCCAAGGATATCGGTTAATGAAATGTGTTAAACAAAATAAAATGATCAGGTATGTGATTCATGATGGTTTGAAAATTTAGTACAAATTAGGTAAGTGATATTTGCATATGAATTTAAAGAAATGTGATGTATTTATTTGCTCATGAATTTGTTTTGAGATGAGAAAATGGTTTATAGTTCAATGTGAAACCTAATATGAAATGTTTGAGTATTTGGTCTTAAGGCTATGAAATATGATAGTTAATGAATGGTTATAAATTTTAATGATGATTAAAATAAATTGATCTAATTAGTATAATGTTAAATTGATCTCGTGTTTTAGATTTCTTTTGAGTGATAAATCACGTGCTCGAGGATCGTCGTTTAAGCTCGTCACACTATCATCAATATTTTGGTACCATTTTGATAATGAACTCAAAATCTATGGCATGTATAGGCTATGATACTTTTTGAAGTCATTTTGAATGGTGTGTGTTTATATATTTTTATGCCATGAAAAAATGGCTAATTTTTTTGTATTTTGGTTTTATATGAAATTTGTCATAGTATCGACTTATTATGGAAGTATACTTCATAGAGTAATTATGTTTGTGTTTGGTTGTATGGTCAACAAATGAAATTATTCATAATATGTATTTGATCGCGTATCCATCTCATTTTATAAGTATACCATATAGTATGTTATGTGTGGTGAATGTACTTGGTTTGATTGAAAGTTGAGTTAGTTATTAGTTAAGGAATTTTGGCCATAGTACTTTGTGTAAATGGGTAAGTAATATCTTGATTTGTATGTTTGATAATTTGGGTTTTATAACTAGATTTTGTAAAAGTATGCATAACTTATAAATAGCTCTTTTATTAAGTTTAAAACACATTCGATTAGAAATTGTAAATGACTAAGAAATTCGGTTTTAGTATATGTATTGAGTTGACAAGTATGAAATGTGTTTTAGTAGGTATAATGGGATATGAGTAAATGTGTAAATGCCATGAAAAGTTTTGTATAGTATTGATGAAATGTTCATTAGATTTAGATTATTGAATAGGTAATACCTTGGGCATATTCGGCTTTATGAAATGCTCTACTAAATTGGGCATATTGTGGTCATGTATTTGGTTATGAGATGTACCAAATTGGTTAGGTAAATGGTTTGCCCAACTACATGTATGTGAGATAGTTGCTATGATAATGTTTTAAAATGTTCTATGAATGAGATAGTATTTGTTGAATTTTATATGTATATGCGAAAGTGAGTAAGACATAAATATCAATAAAATTTTGATTAGTTATGATGTAATATTATTTATAATTGAAGCATATCTGGTAATGTATTTCATAATTTGATAGTCATGCAATCATAGCTCTTTTGATTCGAACCTATGATAAGGAAGCGTGATTTATGTATATAAATGCCTATTTTGAGATTAGGTTGTATTTGTATAGGTAATGCATCGTAACCTAGTTAAAAGCGAATATGGGTTAGAATTATTCTGATGATGAGATTATTAGCGCATTGGACTGTTAATGCATGATTGTTGCTACCACTTGAGCTAGAAAAGATTTATAATGTATTTCACGTATCAATGCTTTGCCGATACATATATGACCCATCACATGTGATTACTACGTCTGAGATTGAAATCCGATCTGATATGACTGACGAGGAAGAACCGATCTGGATTATAGATCATGAGGTAAAAGAATTGAAAAATAAGAAAATTTCATTAGTGAAAGTCTTATGGCATCGACATGGAGTGGAAAAGGCTACGTGGGAGCCCGAAGATGCTATGAGACAACAATATTCGAATCTGTTAAACGGTAAGATTTTTGGGGAGAATTGTAATAGTTTGGTTTAGACCCTAGTCAAAATAGTGGTTTCAGGACCACAAATCCGAGTCAAAAAATATTTTAATATTATTTTTCTTGTTTGTAGTATGTGATTAAGCCCGTGTGAAAGTTTCGTAAATTAATTTTATTGTTTGTGTTCTTAATTTGAGAAAAGGACTAAATTGTATAAAATGCAAAACTAGCATGCCATAGGTAAAGGTATCTATGTGTTATGGCTTTTATTATATGGAGTCCTTATGTTGTTATTAAACCATAGGAATTTTGGATGGACAAAAATACCTTATGATAGTGGAATATAAATGATAATAAAAAGGCTTAGCTAAATTAGTAAATAATTAATAAAAACAAAAGCTAAATTAAGGCATTCATCCATCTATGGTGCTGAAAATTCAAAGAAAAAGAAAGGAAAAAGAAAGTTAGGTTTCAGCAATTGCAAGTCTTGATTAAGGTATGTTAGTTGTTTGGTTTTTGATGAAGAATTTGAAATGTGCCATTGATGGATGTTTAACCTTTGTGATGTTAGTTGATGAAATATGAAATATATGTGTTAGATTAAAATGTTTTGTCTTTGGATTTTTGGTGAATTTGAGCAATTTGGACTAAATTGTGAAAATAATATTTTGAGGGACTAAAATGTGAAATAAATAAAATATATGCGCTTATATGAAGCATGTGAAAATTTGGCTAAGCATGGGTACAAAGATATTATGTGTAAATCGTGAATTTGTGAAATAAGGACTTAAATGTCAAAATGTAAAAATGTGAGGGCTAATTTGTAAATTTCCCTAAATATGTGTTTTTGGATTGAATTGAATGATTTGGTGAAAAAATTAGTTAAATTTGAATATGTATAGATCAAGAACCAAAAAGAAAAAAAGGATTTAGATCGATGAAAGTTGAAAGTGATCAAGTAGTCGAATCTGTTTGTTTATTCCAAATACAAGGTAAGTCTATATACAAATAAATGTATTTAAGTTGATTTACTCATGTTCATAAAATACTGAATTGTGATGAATGGCTTTGGAAGTTACATACATGAAATCTGAGAAAGTATCGACAATGTGTCAAGGCCTGAAAAGTCTCGTACGAACCTTAGGAATAGATAGGATTCATATGTCATGACATAGGGTTAGATATGTGATATCGTGTAAGACCACGACCACGTTGGCATCGATTTGAGATTTACATGTAAGACCATGCTGGGACGTTGGCATCATATTTGATTTGTGTAAGACCACATGCAGGATAGTGGCATCAATATTTGATTACATGTAAGACCATGTCTGGGATGTTGGCATTGTACAAGTATTCCAAGTTATTCGAGTATCCTATTTGATTCTGAATGGTTCAACGGGCAATTTTGAGAAATGAAAGACTATCTAAAATGTGTAACCATTTCAGGTATGTTTGAAGTGTATACTATGTTTAAGCATGTAAGGTAAGTATATGTGAAATTGCAAAAGAGAGATATGTGCATAGATTCAATGAGACAAAATGTGATATATGTATGAATGTGTTATGATCAAAAGAGATACTTGGAGATTTGATTTTTTTGGTAAGAAATGGCTAAATAATTATGCCAAAGAAGAATTATGAATTTGCAATTGTGATATATTAATGAACTTATATTGGATATGATTATGGATGTTTATTTGTTAAGTTTATTTTTATATGGCTTACTAATCTTTTGAAAGCTTACTCTGTGTGTGTTTGCATTGTTTTATAGATCGTTGAAGCTACGGAAGGCTCAAGGATCATGGAAGACCGTCACCACACTATCAAATCATATTTTGGTACCTTTTGAAATTGTATAAATTAAAGTATGGCATGTATAGTCTAGTGAGTTTTGATTATGTTTTGAGAGGTGTAAAAATAGCCATGTGATATGGCTAGTTAATGAATATGATGTGAATGAGTAGTTCACGCTATATGATGCATAGTTTGGTATGGTTTGATGGCTTATGGTTGGACTAATAAGATGGTCAAATTTATGATAAGTTTTATTGTAATAGCCCGACTTAGGGCCTAGTCGGAATAGTGCTGCTAGACCACAAATTCGAATTAGAAATATGACTTTTATGATTTCTATAAGGTTTATGAGGTGATTTCATGATTGTGTGAAAACCTCATGACGAAAATTTATTAATTAGTGATTAAATTGTCCATTAGGACTAAATTGTAAAGAATGGAAATTATGAGATTCTAGAATATTTAAGTATGAAATAGAATTATGAAAATTACTAGAGGTCCTTATTTGGCAATTAGACCATTATATTTGATGATGGACAAAAAATGACATGGGAAGGAAAATTCTCAAGAAAGGACCATTAAGGGCATTTTGGTCATTTGGTTAATTAATGAATTTAAAAGGGAAAAAGAAGAAAAAATCATATCCATCTTCTCCTACCTTAGCCGAAATTTTCAAGGAGCCATAGCTAGGGTTTCTTCAACATCCAAGCTTGATAGTAAGTGCATACTAGCCCCGTTTTTAATGTTCTTCGTATTTTTGAAACCCTCGTAGCTCAGTTTAGTTATTTCTAACTATATTTTGAGCTAAGGTTCATGTTAAAAAATTTACCCATGTGTGACATTCATGTATTTTGATGTTTTATGGAGGAATATGAAAGTTTGATGTATGATAAACATCTTTTTCTAAGTGATTTTCATGAAAAATGCATGTAAGGACCAAATTGTAAAAGTTATGAACATGGTCATACATGAGTGAAATAGTAGAAATTGAAGGTTGCTATAGTTGAGAATATGATTCAGCTATGCTTTAAATACAAGAAAGTTGAATGAAAATCATTTTACGAGCCTAGGGACAAAAGTGTAATTATGTAAAAGTTTAGGGGCAAAATTATAATTTTTCCAAAATATGAATTATGAGTCGATTTAGTCAATGTATGAATTTAACAAATGAAATTATTATTATAGATCAAGAAACACGAAGCCCAGATTAAAATCGAGGCAAGAAAAAAATTGAGGACTAAATCGAGCATCGATGCACATTTTGAGAATCGAGGTAAGTTTGTATGAAGTTGAAGTTTCAAAATGTTTTGTTGTTTGAACTACTAAATATTACAACAATGTATGTTATTGCTATGAATAACCAAGCGATGACGCCTCGATGAGGAAATAGTGAAAATAAGTTATGTGAAATCCCGAATAAAGATTCCGAATAATGAGGTTACGCATGTTTAGCATTGAATAAAGAAGTTCCCGTGCAAGACCATGTCTGGGATATGGCCTTGGCATCAAAGAAGGATCTCGTACAAGACAGTCTCTAGGACATGGCATCGACATTCATGTAGGATCTCGTATAAGACCATATCTAGGATATGGCATAGACATCGAGCTATAAAATCTCGTGTAAGACCATATCTGGGATATGGCTTCGGCGTCAAGGGATGATCCCATGTAAGACCATATCTGGGATATGGCATTGGCATCAAGATTTATGCATGATAACTTCAAATATCCTACAATAATCTGATTAGTATGGGCAAAAGAGTTAATTATGTAAACTAGTATTGAGCCAAGTCCGTTTACGGATAACCTTGAATTTCATTCATGATAAGAATGATAAAGATCTGAGTTTATGTTCATGTTAGCATATACGCTAAGTTACATGATTGAGTGATACATGTACCTTAAATAAGTACAAGTTAGGAAATCATAATGTGACATGAGATGGGTAAGAATAAGTGTGAGTAAGTATGAATAAGTATGCCCAAGCAATTGAGACTTATTTTGCTATTGTTTCACGACATGGATGAATTTAGTTTGAGCAATTACATTGCTTTTTAATTTCATGCAAACTTGCTAAGCTATATGCTTACCCCTCTCTTTTCCCTTTTCCTTGTAGTTTTGCCAAGTTAGCTCGGGAATCATAGAACGTCAGAGCTCAGATCACACTATTAGCCGTTCTTTTAGTATAGTAAGGTTAATTCATTTTGAGTATGGCATGTATAGAAACTTGATCGTTTTGTGTCATGTTATGTTTGAAGCCCAAAGGGTTGGCTATTAATGCTTCACATTCATTTTTTGTAAATGGCCATGATGAATTGGTCAATATTGTCAAGTTCATGTTCCATGTTTGATGGGTATAATAAAATGAATGTTCATGCATGAAATTGGGTAAAATGTGGATGAAATGAGTGATAATTTAAGGGTTCTTCATTGTTTGATACTTTTTTATTATGTGCTTCTTATGATGTAATGAACGAGTTTAAGTTTAAAGGTGGCAAAGAGGCTTGGAAAATAGGCCCTAATTGTCCACACAGGTAGACACACGGGCGTGTGTCTAAGCTGTGTGTGACACACGATCAACCCATATGGGTGTGTTGATAGTCGTGTGTCCCCTACACTAATTTGAGAGAATAAGATTCATTAGACGGTCCAGCACACCGGTGTGTGTCTTAGCCATGTGGTAATTAGGGATTGTTGACGTCATAAACAGAGAGCTCCACGGGCAGGAGACACGGGGTGCCTAGGCCGTGTGAAGAACACAGTTTATAGACACAAGCGCGTGTTTCACCATGTGAAATAAGTTAGTGTCGACCACGGGTGAAGAACACGATTATGTCTTAGGGGCACATGGGCATGTCCCTTGGACAACACGGGCGTGTGGGCCCTGTCTAGGCAAAAATTTTCAAAAAGAGAAAAAGTTTTTGGTTAAATTCTGGAATCTTCTGGAAGTAAGTTTAAGGCCTCATAGGCCCAAGAAATTTGTGTTATGATTAAGAAGGAAAAATTTTATGTTCGAACGAAATTTTATAGCCCGAAAATATATGTTCAAGTAAGGTTAAGTATGGTAATACCTCGTATCCAGTCCCGACATCGGAGATAGGTAAGGGGTGTTACATTTAGTTGTATCAGAGCTACGGTTTAGTCGATTCTCACACTAACGTAGCGTGAGTATGAGTCTAGCTATACATGCCATACGTAAGAGTACTTGTGTAATGATAGTGTGACGACTCCTGATGATTTGAATTGTGTTTTTACATAGCAAATGGATCCTGATCCTGACCGAGCTGCAGCCGATGATGCTGCATGTAATGCGCTGGCTCCCGCACAAGGGACTCTGCCTGTAGAGTAGACCCGAGACTTTAGGTTAGAGAGAAAAGGCCTGAAAAGCCTTTCTCCGTATGATGAGTGACTAGTAGGCGAGTACATTCGAGCAAATCCTAATGCTCCACCTCCTCCAGCCCCGCCTATTCTTCAACCTACCCATGTAGCTCCCTAAGTGGTAGAAGTAGTGAGAAGAGAAAAGCCTCCGGTTGATAGAATCCGGAAACAATGAGCCAAAGAATTCAGGGCTAGTAAAGATGATGATCCAAAAAGAGCCAAATTTTGGCTTGAAAATACCATCAGGGTATTTGATGAATTATCTTGCACAATTGAAGAGTGCATAAAGTGCGTGGTTTCTTTTTTGAGAGATTCCGCTTATCAGTGGTGGAATACCCTCGTGTCGATAGTACCAAGGGAAAGGATCACATAGGAGTTCTTTCAAGAAGAGTTTCGAAAGAAATATATCAGTTAGAGGTTCATTAACCAGAAGAGAAAGGAATTATTGAAATAAGAAAAGATGACGGTAACTGAATACGAGCACGAGTTTGTGAGACTCAACAAGTACGCTCTGGAATGTGTGTCCTCTAAAGCTATCATGTGTAAGAGGTTTAAGGACGGACTAAATGAAGATATTAAATTATTTTTTGGTGTCCTCAAGTTAAAGGAATTTGTTGTACTAGTGGACCAGGCTTGTAAAGCTAAAGAATTAGTTAAAGAGAAAAGAAAAGTCGAGATGGTGTCTCGTGATTCAAGAAAGAGACCGTGGGGTAAGTCATTTCAGTCCTCGTCCAAGAAGTTGAGAGATTTCTCTACTTGATCGGCTACTTCAGCCGGGTTCTCAAGAAAAAGTAAGAGCAAGACGTACTCAGTGTCTAAAGCTCAGACTACATCAGTTACTAGTGTTGGCAACGCTCAACCGAGTAGACCGAAGTGCCCGCAATGTGGCAGGAGTCATTCTGGCGAATGTCAAGCAAATGAGAAGGCTTGTTTTAGGTGTGGGTCTCTAGACCATTTTATTAGAGATTTCCCAGAGGGAGATGAGAAAGAGAAGCCACAGGATGCAATACCACAAAGAAACCCGGGAAGCGGGGCAAGTAGTAAGAATACACACAAAGAGAAGGCCACAAGATCTGAGGGTAGAGCGCTGCGAGGACCTATGCCATTCGTGCTTGTGAAGAGGCATCATCTCCTGATGTGATTACGGGTACCTTTTCTCTCCATGATACTAAAGTTATTGTTTTAATAGATCTGAGATCTACCCATTCATATATCTGCATGAAATTAGTATCTAGAATGAGTATGCCCGTGAGTCCATAGAATTTGTGATAAAGGTGTCTAATCCTTTAGGAAAAAGTGTATTAGTTGATAAAGAATGCAAAGATTGTCCATTGATGATTAGAGGTCATTATTTTAAGGAAAACCTCATGTTATTACCATTTGATGAATTCGATATTACTCTTAGTATGGACTGGTTAACTGCTCATGATGTGACAGTAAATTGTGGAAAGAAATATATTGAGTTAAGATGTGAAAATGGGGACACTCTTCATGTTGAATCAGATGAACAAGACAGATCGCCGGTAGTGATCTCCCACATGTTGGCTCAGAGGGATATAAGAAAGGGGTATGAGGCATATCTTGCTTTTGTGATGAATGCCAAGGAAACTGAATTAAAATTGAATCAGTTCAGATAGTATGTGAGTACCCAGATATTTTTCCTGAGGAATTGCCAGGACTACCTCCGATTAGAGAGGTTGAGTTCGGTATTGATTTAGCTCTCGGTATAGTACCAATATCGACTGCTCCTTATACAATGGCTCCAATGGAGTTAAAGGAATTGAAGTCACAACTGCAAGAGTTAACGAACAAAGGTTTTGCTAGACCGAGTTGCTCTCCTTGGGGTGCTCCAGTGCTATTTGTGAAAAAGAAAGATGGCTCAATGAGATTGTGCATAGATTATCGACAGCTTAATAAGGTAACAGTGAAGAACAAGTACCCATTGCAAAGATTGACGATTTGTTTGATCAATTGAAGGGAGCCATGGTGTTCTCCAAGATAGACTTGAGGTCCTACTATTATCAATTGAGAGTAAATTATTCAGATGTGCCGAAAATAGCCTTTCGGACGAGGTATAGGCATTTTGAATTTTTAGTCATGCCTTTTGGTGTAACTAATGCCCTTGTGGTGTTTATGGATTTAATGAACCGTATCTTTGGCCATTTTTGGACAAGTTTGTTGTGGTTTTTATTGATGATATATTAATATATTCTTGGGATGAGCATGAGCACGCTGAATATTTGAGGATAGTTTTACAAATTCTACGAGATAATCGGTTTTATGCCAAGTTTAGTAAAAGTGAATTCTGGCTCAAGGAAGTTGGATTTCTGGGACACATTATCTCGGGAGATGGGGTTCGAGTTGACCCAGATAAGATTTCAGCTATTATTGATTGGAAACTGTCGAAAAATGTATTTGAAGTTCGAAGTTTTCTTGGCTTAATTGGTTACTATAGGCGGTTCGTCAAGGGGTTTTCCATGATAGTGAATCTAATGACGAAATTGTTGCATAAAAATTTAAAGTTGGAATGGACAAAAAAGTGCCAATAGAGTTTTGAGAAATTAAAGGCAATGTTGACAGAGGCTCCAGTTCTAGTACAACCTGAGTTGGGAAAGGAATTTGTAATCTACAAAGATGCATCCATTAAGTGGATTGGTTTGTTACGAATCGAGCTATTTTAAATCTTCAATAAGTTGAAAGCTACAATATTAATTCTGAGTTTAATAAAATTAGAAGAGTATTTGAATTTGATAAATATTAGAAAAACATTAGTTGAAAATCATTGTATTATCAAAAACCTTTAGGTAATTTGTTAGAGAGTTAACAATAATAAAATATTTATAAAAGAATTTCATATTCTTGAAAACCCAAATTTATTTTAATAAAAACATCATATAATCATAGCCCATAATTAAAAGTCCAAAGTATAGTTTAAAACCAAACACATAAAATCCATGAATTATTTATAGAGGCCCTTATTACAATATCCCAAAATAGTAAAAATGTTTATTAAAGCGTTAGGAGTTTAAATAACCCATATTTTGCGATATGGCCTCCACGAAGTCATCCTCGGCCCAAGTCACGTCAATTTCCATTACGAGATGGAAAAATTAAAGGGGTGAGTTACTTAGAACTCGATGTGCAACTCACTTACCACCATTATTGGGCGGATCGTCAAGATATTATCTTTGGGCTTGAGCCCAATTCTGAAATTCAACAATATCATAAAATGAAATAAAATAAATTAAAAATGCATGAAAATGAATTTCCCAACCAAACCTAATATCCATCCGCTTTTACCCCGTACCAACCATCACACTGTGGGGATCAAGTCAACCCACCCGCCAACACACCAATCATAGGCATTTAGCCTTTTTATAATTGTGGCAAAACCATGAACTAGAGCAATAAGCCATATTTATTTTTGTGGCAAGGCCACCAAACTAGAGCAATAAGCCATATTTATTTTTGTGCAAGGCCACCGAACTAGAGCAATAAGCCATATTTATTTTTGTGGCAAGGCCATAGAACTAGATTTTGGCAGCAGCCATTCTTCTCTTCATATACCCCACCCCATGCAATTATCGTATATAACAAAATATAGTCATATAACAATTTTTTTATTTAATCCATAACATTGGTGGGTTTATCATTAAACATTTCATTTGGCCCAAAAATAATTTAGCAATTTGCCCATTTAGTAGTTTAGTGGGCTTTGGCCCATTTATCAAACTAGAGTATTTTGACCCACTTTATCGAACTAGAGTATTTTGGCCCAATTTATCGAACTAGAGTATTTTTGGCCCAATTTATCGAACTAGAGTATTTTGGCCCATTTTCACGAAACATACAATTTACATAATAACAAGTAATTTCTAGAGGGCATTTTGTAATTTTCACGATTTAGTCGTTTTTACGTATTTTCGTCAAAATATCGGTTTTACGTTTTCTTGATCTAGTCGTTTTAAGATTTTTACTTCCATGCGAAATTGACATCCAGCAGAAATAGTGTGAAGTTACACACCTCGATCACAGAAGTACTAATCCTTCTCACTCCTCGGCACCTAAAACATATTTCGATCCGTTAGAACACTATTTAGTATAAACATACAAAATCGATAATAGATCCAAAATCTTACCCTCACGATTTTGAATCACTTGATTTTAAGCTTCTCCTCGTTTATTGGTTCGTTAGTCATAGAGAATCCACCAACGTATAATGGCTCGGAAGTTAGTACTACTTCAAATAATTGACTCCTTGGAAGATGGTCCGCAACCGGTGGAAATCCCGATTGCAAACCGCTCTTCATTTAAATGGGGATTTATAGATCCGCCCTCTTAGCGTGACTAACCACCGCCTTTTCTTCCCTATTTTGAAAGTCTTCAAGATCCAAAGGGATATTAGTTAAATCTAAAATAATATCGAATAATACTAGAGGCTTTAAAAGATGTGATTTCCTTACCACAATAAATCGATTCCAACGTTTCTCGATTCTCGGATCACTTGAGTTCCGACCTTCCGTTATTGCACTATATAATAACGAATGAAGCGTTATTAGAGCGAGCGTTTACTTCGATCCAAAAGGCCTTCATAACACCATTAATATTCGGTCATAACACTATTAATAAATCGAAGCGAAAAGAAGAAGAACCCTTACCTATAATCCACGATCGAAAAGAAGGATTGAGAAAGGTGTTTGTGATGGATGAAGATTTGACTATGTATGATCTAAGAAAAAGAAATAAAGATTTGGCTAAGGCACTCTAGCATTGACCAAGAGAGTGTTTGATGGAGAAACTTTGAATGAGAGGAATTAAAATATGAAAGAAGAGATGGTGATGATGTTGTTTGATTTTAATGAGAAGAGGAGAAAAGATGGATTTTAGGAGCTAGTACATTCGGCCATGGTAAAAGAAAAGAAAGGATGGCTCTTTTGGTATAGTTGATTTCGGCACTCAAAGAAAAGACACAAAGCAATGGCTAAAGAGATAAAAAATGACCAATTTGATCACAAATATTTGAGCTTTACCAAATGCACAATTGGCCAAGATGAAAAGTTGAGAAAGAAAACAAAATTCTGCACAAGGTGCAAGGAATGACCAAAGAGAAAAAGAAATTCTTAGCCAAAACTAACACAAAATTGGCTCCCTCCCTATACCAAGTTGCCTTCCAACACATGGTCAATTGGCCATGATTTTGTTTCAAAATTTTCCCTTGATATGTGCCTTATGTTTCCCCTATCTTTCCTTAAGTGTTTGATTCCATGCCATAAGTTATCTATTTCCTTAATCCTTTGGTACACTAACCAAAATAACATGGTCAACACTTACCATATATGTTCTTGGCAGACACTTGCTATACATGTGCAGAAAAATTAAAAATAAAATTTACCTAGATGCTAAACAAGGGATTCGAACCTCTTCCCTCGTGCTATAACTCATGCGCCAACACCACCATGCCATGTACTCAACTTATGACACTCATTAACACTTAATTTAACTTAAGTCTTAATGACATTTGCTTCTCTTCAATAAATTCTCAATTATTAAATTTATTCCATATCCAAATTATGCTATACTCCTCTTTAGGACTTCAATAAGCACTAAAATAAAAGAAAGAAATTTTCCTTTAAAATCTAAACACCAATTCATGCAATATATAAACACTCGAATTTTTAGGGTGTTACAACTCTACCCTCCTTAAAGAAAATTTAGTCCTCGAAATTTACGATTGAAAGAGGTGAGGTATTGTTGCGAATTGCATCCTCGGGCTCCCCGTAGCTTCCTCCACTCCGTGGTTACATATAGAACTTTGACCAGCAGCACAGTTTTCTTTCTTAGCACCTTGACATCTCGGTCTAAGATTTCCCTTGGTTCTTCTTCAACAGACAAATCTGAATTGGCTCCAATTCTTCTCTGGGTATAATGTGCGAAGGATCAGATCTATAACGCCTTAACATGGAAACATGAAAAACATTATGAATTTGATCCAATTAGGAGGTAACTCAATCGATAAGCCATTGGACCAACACGCTTGACACGATAAGGTCCAATGTATCTAGGACTTAGCTTGCCCTTCCTTAGAATCGAAGATCTTTTTCCAAGGAGATACCTTCAAGAAAACACGATCCCCCATCATACTCGATATCCTTTTCGCCCAGTCGCATCGACTTACATCTATCGAGGCTTCTTTCAACCGTGCTCGAATAACTTTTACCTTATCCTCTGTCTCATATATCATCTCGGGACCTAACATCATCTTTAAGCCCTTCGGTCCAACAAATAGGAGAGCGACACTTACGACCATACAATGCCTCGTAGGTGCCATCTAAATGCTAGGCGATAGCTGTTGTTATATCTGTGAATTACGCGGTGGTAGATAATCCTCCCAACTACCCTCAAGTCGATTACATCCCCTTAACATATCTTCCAATATCGAATTACTCTCTCGGTGACCATCGGTGAGGATGAAATGCCATCTTGAAGTTCAACTTTGTCCCCAAGGCTTCATGCGAGCTTTCGAATCGTGATGTAAAGCTAGGGTCCCTATCCGATATAATGAATCTGGTACCCATGCAACCTCACAATTTGGATCATACAATTTCGCCAACTTTTGTAATGAATAATCCGTCTGTTGGAGGAAATGAGCGGTCTTAGTCAGCGATCAACAATTACCCACGAATTTTTCTTAGTAGGTGTTAAAGGTAACCCACTAACAAAATCCATGGTTATCCGTTCCCATTTCCAAAGAGAATTTTATCGGTTGTAACAACCGAGACGGTAATTGATGTTACGCCTTCACTTAGCGACAAGTCAAACATTTTCCCACAAATTACGAAATCTCACGTTTCAACCACGCGCCAATCACATTCACGGAGATCTCGATGCATCTTATTTCCTCAGGGATGCATAGCATAAGGGCTACTATCGCCTCCGTAGAATCGGTGCCTCGGATCTGAATCCTTAGGCATACATACTCTTCCTCAAAGCACAACACACCCTCGTGTTTATTCCAAAATCCTCAATTTCACAATTTTCAACTTGCAAGTAAAGGTCCCAACTTCTCATCGATGTACATTTTTCCTTGATTTGTTCCAACCACGGAGGCTTCATCGAAGTTCGCTAACAAGCGCCATCCTCGTCTGAGACTCAAATAGGCAAACAAAGCTCTTAATTGAATCTTGTCTTACGACTTAGCAGCGTCGGCTACCACGTTAGCCTTTCGGGATGATATTCAATTGAGAAATCATAATCTTTTAATAATTCTACCCATCTTCTTTGCCTCAAATTTAACTCCTTTTGGGTAATGAGGTATTTAAGACTCTTGTGATCCGTGTAGATTATAGATTTCTCACCATAGAGATAGTGCCTCCAAATCTTTAGAGCAAAGACAACGGCAGCTAACTCCAAATCATGAGTAGGGTAGTTTACTTCGTGTGGTCTCAATTGACGAGAAACATAGGCCACCACCTTCCCATTTAGCATCAACACACAACCCAGACACATGTGAGGCGCATCACAATAAGCAGTGAATTCTTTTCCGACCTCAAATTTGAATCAAAGCTGGAGCTTAAATCGAGATTTTCTTCAATTTCTCGAAACTCTCTGCGCTTTCGGTCCAAATATCACGGAGCTCCTTTTAGCAGTTTAGTTAGGGATGCGACAATCAGCGAAAACCCTCTACAAAGCGTCTATAGTATCCGGTAAACCAAGAAACTCAGAATTTCACTCTAGATGTTGGTGGTTTCCAATCCGAATAGCCTCAATTTTGAGGATCCACCCTTATTCCTTGATGATACTACATGACCAAGGAAAGTCACTTCCTTTATCCAAAATTCGCACTTACTAAATTTGGCATACAATTGTTTACCACAAGTAGTTGTAATACTATCCACAAATCTTTGGTCATGTTCCTCCTCATTTCTCGAATAAACCAATATGTCATCTATGCCACAAACCGGTCTAAATATGGTTGAAATACTCGGTTCATCATGTCCATAAATGTATTTGGTGCATTGGTTAGTCAAGCAGCATCACTACAAACTCATAGTGTCCGTAGTAGCGTGTCCAGAAATGCCGTCTTATAAATGTAAACTTCTTTCACCTTGGTGGTGATAACTTGACCTTAAATCAATTTTGGAGAAAATTGAAGCTCCTTTAAATTGATCAAGCAGGTCATCAATTCTCGATAGAGGATCTGGATTCTTGATCGTCAATTTATTCAATTATGCGTAGTCAATGCACATACGCATCGATCCATCCTTCTTCTTGACGAACAAAGCGGTGCTCCCACGGAGACACACTTGGTGAATAAATCCCGATCCAATAATTCTTGAATTTGAGCTTTAAGCTCGGTAACTCCTTGATTGCCATTCTATAAGGAGCAATGGACCTTTGGGTACATCTGACGAAGCTCAATGCCAAATTCTACTTCCGATCTGGAGGTATACCGGGAAGTTCTTGGGAAATACATCGGAAATTCCTTTACCGTCGTCACATCATTCACGAGATAACTCTTTGGCATCCAAAGCACAGATAAAGGTTAGGAATGCTTCATATCCTTTCCACCAACTTTTACGCCTTTAATGCGAGATACCACATTTGCCAGATAGTTCCTTCGCTCACCAATCATTATGACTTCCTTATCATCAGGAGTTCTTCTGACATTCATTTTTAGCACAATCCAATTGTGCCCGATGTTTCTTGACCAATCCATGCCGAATAAGATCGAACTTCATGAAAGGTAGTTCCATCAAGTTTACTAAGAATATCTCCTCTTGAATTTTCAAGACACGTCTTTAAATATTTTATTAACATTCACCATTGTATCTAAAGGACTAATTCTTTGTCATCTCATTTTCGATAATTTGATTCTAATTTGAGTTTCGGATATGGCACTAGATACATATGAATGGGTAGAGCCAATATCTATTAAAGGCAATAACGGTACATCAAAAATGAAGAAGCGTGCAGTTATCACATGTGGTGCATTGCCGTCCTCATGGCGTCTAAGCTTGCATAGACCGGTCCGGTACATCTTGCATCTGTATTTCCTCTATGACCATTGCCTCGACCGGTGCACCGACCACGACTAGCCCCATTGCCACTACGACTGGTCCACGACCTCTCGGTGGCTCTTTGATTACTACTGGCCATTGTGCATCATTATTACGAACTTCTTAAGTCGTATCCAAATGTCGAGGATAATTTTGTCTTGATGATCCATTGAACGCATTTGTAGCATCTTGGTTTTCCTCAACATTCTCCAAAATGTCTTTTCCCACTCGGTGCAATCTCGACTTTGATTATTTGCTCTGGGGTTCTACCTTGGCGATTCATCATTACGAGGTTTCTTACGGAATCTCTTTGAAGAACGAGGCTGTGTCTCTCTCTTGTTTAGAATTTTCTCGGTTCTACTGGTTCTAAATTCTTAGCCTCTTGACTATTTTGGCCTTCTCCATAAGAGTCGAAAAGTTTCTAACTTCTTTGTGGAGCAATCGAACCCTCACTCATCATTAAGTCGATCCTCGAAGCGTACACTGCGTGATCGTGATCATTGCTATAATTGTTCGGGCATAACGGCTCGAGCGTAAAACTTCGACTTCATATCTTTGCGGTCTTACTTCCTTGGACAAGATTGAAATTCTTTCCTTGACGTCTACATAACTTTCGTTCCAATGTATTTTCCTTGGGCGGCTTTAAATAATTCCCAATTAATCGATGCGACTTGGTGCCTTCTCGAGCGATGAGCCACCTTGTCGCCCCATCCTTAACAAGGATCTGACTCCTCTCGGTTTTTGCTCGGCGGTACATTCCATATCATCCATAATCCGTTCCACGACTTGAGCGATATTGACTACATTGAAGCTACACGAGACTCCTCTAAAAACTTTTGCATTATTTGACTTAAGTCGCTCTGAAATTGACCCACGAGTTGTTGGCCCAATTCTAGTTCGGTGACCCTTTCCAAGACTTCATGACATTGCTTAAGTCAATGCATTATCTTCTTCCATGTGATCGCGTGATCCGTCTCACTTTTAATTGGCGAGTGCGTCTACTTCCGACATATGATTTGGTGCTTGATCGTAGCACCTCGGCCTCTACTACGACCACGTCTACGCGTCCACGACCCGTCCTCTAGTGCTCATGATAGCTTGTTCGTTTTATCGATTACAAGTTTTATGAATCAAAAATTTGTTTGATGTTTATTAACGATATTTTATGAGATTTGAGATATAAAGTTGTTTTTTCGCAACATATCCTATAGTCTCAATCTCTACGGTTTTCACATTTAAAACTAGAAGTTCTAGAGTGTTCCTATGATTATATCATAGTAATTATTAAGCAATAAATACTTACTTGACTTGTTGGGATGTTTGTGGTGCCATACTGATCTTTAAAATTTAATTGAATGATTTCATACAGAATTTTATTTGCGAACCCAATCCACAGCCGAGTTTTTGAAACTGGATCTGATACCACTAAATGTAACACCCCAAACCCGGTCTATGCATTAAGACTAGATTTGGTTTGTTACCTGAATCGAGCTATTTTTAAATCTTCAATACGTTGAAAGCTACAATATTAATTATAGGATTTAATAAAATTAGAAGAGTATTTGAATTTGATAAATATTAGAAAAACATTAGTTGAAAATCATTGTATTATCAAAAACCTTTAGGTAATTTGTTAAAGAGTTAACAATAATAAAATATTTATAAAAGAATTTCATATTCTTGAAAACCCAAATTTATTTTAATAAAACATCATATAATCATAGCCCATAATTAAAGTCAAAGTATAGTTTAAAACCAAACACATAAAATCCATGAATTATTTATAGAGGCCCTTATTACAATATCCCAAAATAGTAAAAATGTTTATTAAAAAGTTTAAAGTTTAAATAACCCATATTTTGCGGTATGGCCTCCACGAAGTCATCCTCGGCCCAAGTCCACGTCAATTTCCATTACGAGATGGAAAAATTAAAGGGGTGAGTTACTTAGAACTCGATGTGCAACTCACTTACCACCATTATTGGGCGGATCGTCAAGATATTATCTTGGGCTTGAGCCCAATTCTGAAATTCAACAATATCATAAAATGAAATAAAATAAATTAAAAATGCATGAAAAATGAATTTCCCAACCAAACCTAATATCCATCCGCTAACACCCAGTACCAACCATCACACTGTGTGGATCAAGTCAACCCACCCGCCAACACACCAATCGTAGGCATTTAGCCTTTTTATAATTGTGGCAAAGCCAGAACTAGAGCAATAGGCCATATTTATTTTTGTGGCAAGGCCATAGAACTAGAAGGCAATAAGCCATATTTATTTTTGTGTGAAGCCACTGAACTAGAGCAATAAGCCATATTTATTTTTGTGGCAAGAGCCCACGAACTAGAGCAATAAGCCATATTTATTTTTGTGGCAAGGCCATCGAACTAGAGGCAATAAGCCATATTTATTTTTGTGGCAAGGCCATAGAACTGAATTTTGGCAGCAGGCCATTCTTCTCTTCATATACCCCACCGTGCAATTATGCATATATAGCAAAATATAGTCATATAACAATTTTTTTATTTAATCCATAACATTGGTGGGTTTATCATTAAACATTTCATTTGGCCCAAAAATAATTTAGCAATTTGCCCATTTAGTAGTTTAAATCGGCTTTGGCCCATTTATCAAACTAGAGTATTTTGACCCACTTTATCGAACTAGAGTATTTTGGCCCAATTTGTCGAACTAGAGTATTTTGGCCCAATTTATCGAACTAGAGTATTTTTGGCCCAATTTATCGAACTAGAGTATTTTGGCCCATTTTCACGAAACATACAATTTACATAATAACAAGTAATTTCTCGAGGGCATTTAAGTAATTTTCACGATTTAGTCATTTTCGTATTTTAGTCAAAATATCGGTTTTACGTTTTCTTGATCTAGTCGTTTTAATATTTTTACTTCCATCTTCAAACCGACATCCAGCAGAAATAGTGTGAAGTTACACACCTCGATACCGAGAGTACTAATCCTTCTCGCTCCTCGGCACCTAAAACATATTTCGATCCGTTAGAACACTATTTCGTATAAACATACAAAATCGATAATAGATCCAAAATCTTACCCTCTTGATTTTGAATCACTTCGATTTTCGGCTTCTCCTCGTTTATTGGTTCGTTAGTCGAGAATCCACCAACATTATAATGGCTCGAAAGTTAGTACTACTTCAAATAATTGACTCCTTGAAAGATGGTCCGCACCCGGTGGAAAATCACGGATTGCTGAAACCGCTCTTCGTTTAAATGGGGATTCTGAGATCCGCCCCTCTTAGCGTGACTAACCACCGCCCTTTTCTTCCTATTTTGAAAGTCTTCAAGACCAAGGGATATTAGTTAAATCTAAAATAATATCGAATAATACTAGAGGCTTTAAAAGATGTGATTTCCTTACCACAATAAATCGATTCCAACGTTTCTATGATTCTCCGATCACTTGAGTTCGATCTTCCGTTATTGCACTATATAATAACGAATGAGCGTTATTAGAATGAGCGTTTATTTCGATCCAAAAGGCCTTCATAACACCATTAATATTCGGTCATAACACTATTAATAAATCGAAACAAAAAGAAGAAGAACCCTTACCTATAATACGATCGAAAAGAAGGATTGAGAAAGGTGTTTGTGATGGATGAAGATTTGGCTATGTATGATCAAAGAAAAGAAATAAAGATTCGGCTAAGGCACTCTAGCATTGACCAGAGAGTGTTTGATGGAGAAACTTTGAATGAGAGAAATTAAAATATGAAAGAAGAGATGGTGATGATGTTGTTTGACTTCAATGAGAAGAGAAGAAAAGATGGATTTTAGGAGCTAGTACATTCGGCCATGGTAAAAGAAAAGAAAGGATGGCTCTTTTGGTATAGTTGATTTCGCACTCAAAGAAAAGACACAAAGCAATGGCTAAAGAGATAAAAAAATGACCAATTTGATCACAAAATTTGAGCTTTACCAAATGCACAATTCGGCCAAGATGAAAAGTTGAGAAGAAAACAAAATTCTGCACAAGGTGCAAGGAATGACCAAAGAAAAAGAAATTCTTAGCCAAAACTAACACAAAAATTGGCTCCCTCCTATACCAAGTTGCCGTCCAACACATGGTCAATTGGCCATGATTTTGTTTCAAAATTTTCCCTTGATATGTGCCTTATGTTCCCCTATCTTTAGTAAGTGTTTGATTCCATGCCATAAGCTATCTATTTCCTTAATCCTTTGATACACTAACCAAAAATAACATGGTCAACACTTACCATATATGTTCTTGGTGACACTTGCTATACATGTGCGAGAAAAATTAAAAATAAAATTTACCTAGATGCTAAACAAGGGATTGAACCTCTTCCCTCATGCTATAACTCATGCGCCAACACCACCATGCCATGTACTCAACTTATGACACTCATTAACACTTAATTTAACTTAAGTCTTAATGACATTTGCTTCTCTTCAATAAATTCTCAATTATTAAATTTATTCCATATCCAAATTATGCTATACTCCTCTTTAGGACTTCAATAAGCACTAAAATAAAAGAAAGAAATTTTCCTTTAAAATCTAAACACCAATTCATGCAATATATAAACACTCAAATTTTTAGGGTGTTACATGGGCAGTGTACGTATGCAAAAAGGTAAGGTGATAGCATATGCCTCAAGACAATTAAAGCCACATGAGCAGAATTACCCGACGCATGATGTAGAGTTGGTTGCTATTCTTTTTGCATTGAAGGTTTGGAGACACCATTTGTATGGTGAAAGATGCTGGATTTTCATCGTTCATAAAATTTTAAAGTATTTGATGACTCAAAAGGAATTGAATTTAAGGCAACGAAGATGGTTAGAGCTGATAAAAGATTATGAGTTAGTCATTGACTACCATCCGCGAAAGGCGAATGTAGTTGTCGATGCTTTGAGTAGGAAATCCCTAGTTGCTTTGGGGGCTATGAATACACGGGTGAGTTTATCCGATGATGGTTCAATTCTAGCTGAGTTGAGAGTTAGACCGATGTTCCTCCAAGAGCTTTATGAGGCACAGAAAGATGACAGTGATTTATAAGTTAAAAGAGTTCAATGCGAGTCGAGTGTTGATTCTGATGTTTGGATCAGTTCAGGCGGGTGTTTAATGTTAAGAGACAAAGTCTGTGTGCCGAGGAATGATGAACTTGTCTAGAAGACTTTATACGAGGCACATAATGGATGCCTATCTGTACATCCGGGTAGCACCAATATGTATAATGATTTGAAGAAATGGTATTGGTGGCCGAGTATGAAGAAAGATATTTCTGGGTTTGTTTCAAGATGCTTGATTTGTCAACAAGTAAGGCCGAACATCAAGTACCCTCGGGTTTGCTTCAACCTATAATGGTACCCGAGTGGAAATCGGATCAAGTTACCATGGATTTTGTAATGGATTTACCATTGACACCGAGTAAGAAATATGTTGTACGGGTTGTAGTTGATAGACTTATGAAGTTAGCCCATTTTATACCTATATGAGTTGATTGCTCACTTGACAAGTTAGCAAACTTGTATGTTTTAGAAATAGTAAGGCTTCATGGAGTAACATTATCAATTATATCGGATAGAGATCCGAGATTCACGTCCAGATTTTGGAAAAAGTTGTAAGAGGCATTGGGCACAAAGTTGAATTTTAGTACGACTTTCCACCCCAAAACGATGGTTAGTCGAAGAGGTTGATACAAGTACTTGAAGATATGCTCCGATGTTCTGTTCTTGAATTTTAAGGCAGTTGGAAAAGATATCTACCATTGTTGGAATTCATATACAATAATAGTTTTCAGTCAAGCTTGAAAATGGCTCCTTATAGGGCTTTTTATGGGCGTAAGTGCTGAACACCTTTATATTGGACTGAACTTAAGGAAAACCAGATTCACGGGGTTGTTTTGGTTAGAGAAACTGATGAAAAGGTGAAGGTGATTTGAAATTGCTTAAAAGTTGCTTCTGATCGACAAAAATCCTATTTGGATTTGAAAATGAAAAAAATTGAGTATTAAGTCGGTGATAGAGTATTCTTGAAAGTATCACCATGGAGAAAAGTTCTTAGGTTTGGCAGGAAACGCAAATTGAGTTCGCATTTTACCAAACCAAATGAAATCACCGAGAGGATAGGGTCGGTAGCTTATAGATTGGCTTTGCCACCTAAGTTAGAAAAGATTCACGATGTATTTCATGTGTCTATGTTGCAATGCTACTGATCACACCCTTCGCATGTTATCACATCGGCAGAGGTTGAGATTCAACCCGACATGACTTATGGTGAAGAACTAGTCAAGATCCTAGCACATGAAGTCAAACAGTTAAGAAATAAGAGTATAGCTCTCGTGAAAGTATTGTGGCAAAGACATGGGGTAGAATAGGCTACATGCGAGCCCAAGGAGGCTATGAGGAACTAGTACCTAAACCTTTTCACTGGTAAGATTTTTGGGGATGAAAATCCCAAAGTGGGAGAATTGTAACAGCTCGACTTAGGGCCTAGTCAGAATAGTGGTTCGAGACCACAATTTGAAGTAGAAATATGAGTTTTATGATTTCTATAAGGTTTATGAGGTGATTTCATGATTGTGTGAAAACATCATGAAGAAATTTTATTAATTTGTGATTAAATTGTCCATTAGGTCTAAATTGCAAAGAATGAAAATTATGAGATTCTATAAGATTTAAGTATGAAATAGAATTATGAAAATTACTAGAGGTCCTTATTTGGCAATTGGACCATTATATTTGATTATGGACAAAAATGGACATTGGAAGGAAAAATCTCAAGAAAGGACCATTAAGGGCATTTGGTCATTTGGTTAATAAATGAATTAAAAAGGGAAAAGAAGCAAAAATTATGTCCATCTTCTCCTACCTTAGCCAAAATTTGCAAGGAGCCATAGCTAGGGTTTCTCCAACATCCAAGCTTGATAGTAAGTGCATCCTAGCCCCGTTTTTAATATTCTTCATATTTTTCAAACCCTCGTAGCTCGGTTTAGTTATTTCTATCTAATTTTGAGCTAAGGTTCATGTTCAAAAATTTACTCATGTGTGACATGCATGTATTTTGATGTTTTATGGAGGAATATGAAAGTTTGATGTATGATAACTGTATCACCCCAAACCCAGCCTAGAAGTTAGGCCCGAATTTGGCATGTCACATTGGGGTGCTTTTCGAGAAACCATGGTTCCATTTGAAAACCTTTCTTGATATTAAAAAGAGGGTGTGAGTTTACGAAAACTCAGTGTTCATAACCCTCATCAATAAGAACATGGATCACAATAGTTTACGCTAAAGCCCATTTCAGTAACGGTGGCAATTGGGCCTTAGCCCATAAAAGCCTCAGTTGGGCCTTAACCCATAAATGTCACAAATCATATTTACCTGGGCCTAAGCCCATCTCAAATAAAACCACATATGCAATGCATTAATGCCCATACCAACCTTGCACTCCGTCTCCTGTCCAACCCTGCACTCCTGTGGGGATTTAATTGACCCACCCATCCCTACACTCCTTATGTAGCACCGGTTGCGGCACTAACTTATCGGTGCAGCATAGTTGCTCGATGGCTCAAAGCCTTTGGTGGATCCACATCATCAAGCGACCATGCGATCCTATCTGCACTTCCCCTTTCGAATAATCCCATCCCCATGCAACATACAATAATAACCATACGATAACAATCATAAATCACATACAAGAATAATCATATAACATGTAGGGGCATTTTCGTCATTTACCTACGAAGGGTATTTTCGTACTTTACCCACCAAGGGTATTTTCGTAATTTACCTACCAAGGGTATTTTCATAATTTACCTACCAAGGGTATTTTTCGTAATTCTACCCTATATGGTTTTTTGGTAATTTTGCAAATCAAGGGTATTTTAGTAATTTCACAAACTGGGGTATTTTGGTAATTTCACAAATTAGAGGTATTTCGATAATTTTGCAAATCGGGGGTACTTCGGTAATTTCACAAACCAGGGGCATTTCGATAATTTCACAAATTAGGGGTATTTTGATAATTTCACAAATCAAGGGTATTTTGGTAATTTCACAAACTGGGGGTATTTTGGTAATTTTGCAAATCAAGGGTATTTTAGTAATTTTATAAATCGAGGGTATTTTGGTAATTTCACAAATTGGGGTATTTCGATAATTTTGCAAATCGAGGTATTTTGGTAATTTCACAAACTGGGGGAATTTTAGTAATATCACAAATCGGGGTTATTTTGATAATTTCGCAAATCGGGGGTATTTCAATAATTTCGCAAATCGGGGGTATTTCGATAATTTCACAAATTGCGGGTATCTTGTTACTTTACCAATATAAGGGTATTATAGTAATTTAACAAATATAAGGGTATTTGGTCCCTCTCGGATTTTAGTTATGAACTTTGGCCCATCAACAAGTCCTCACGGCTAAAGTGAATAGACACTACGCACCAGGTAGGGTTCCATAAAAGAGGAGGTGGGCCTCTAAGGTCGCTTAAGTACCAAGCTCTCCTAGATCCAATCCTAGACATGCGTACGCCCGTTGCCACACTTCAACCCTGCGACTCGTTCACAGACATGTTTAATTAAAATTAAGTCTTATGGAATTTACGAGTTGTTCAAACTAGACCTAAGGTCCATAAATCCTAACATACATGTCTACGTCCCCATAAGCCATCAAGCCCAAATCACTCCCTTACGGCCCTTTAGGCCCAAATCTCATCATATGGCCTATTAGGCCCAAAACAAATCCAATTCATGTATCATACATGACTAATTCAATTCGTATAGCCAACCAAACCATTTCATCAAACTTAGCCTTAGGGCCCACCGGGCCCATTTAGCCACTTTCAGCTTTGCCGATTTCGTGTGTGTAGTGTTTGTACACACCTAGTAACCACGCGCGCTGCAAACCCCTTAGTCACGAACCTACAATCGACATCACCTAACGATTAATCATAACTTAATATACACTTATCGAAAACCAAAACCTCACCGTAACCTTACCGTACACCTCACATGTTATAGTAGCCCTTCCTTCGCAACTATTGGCAATTATCCTCTAGGTCTGCACCCAAATGCCCACCAAGGTATATTAACTCTCCTCATAGAATACTCTATATATAGCTAGCTTCTCACCTTCTTTCTTTGTATCTTTCCGATGTGGGATCCCTCCGTTAGCAGAGTTTAAATCCAACTCAAACTTTTCTCGTTCAATCCGCAAAATAAATACTCCCTTGCTTGTCATAAGATTCGAACCCAAGCTCCCTTACACCCTTAATGATGCCTTGCCACTAGACCACTCACTTTCTTGTGTCTAAAATCATGCGCAACAATATAACCTTATGGCAAAATTCTAGAGTCCATTTAAAAAGAAATCCAAAAATGCAAGAGCCAAGACTTGAACCTTGGACCTCCTTCCTTTCTTGTGGCATCACCTCCTTGTCTCCTATGTGGCGTCACTTTGCCACTACGCCACACACTCCACTTGTCATCTTTCCCCATATTTTATTCTTAAAGCCTACCTACCAACTCCTAGAGTTTTTTTCACCTAAAAACAAAAATTTTCCTATGGCCTAACTTTAACCCGAGACTTCATAAAAGCCTCCTAACCTTCCAAAATCACTCACCTAATAGGTCCAACTTGCACTAATGCCGTTCTCTTATTCTTAAAAATTTTAAACACTCCCGTGCCCAAGGCCCATTGGGCCCCAATCCTACTAGGCCCAAATTCCAGGATGTTACAAATCTACCCTCCTTGGAGAAATTTTGTCCCCAAAATTTCCAACTATCTCATAGCCGCATAATATCGGATATACCACTACGCTTCTCTGCGCACTCTAGTCCTAATTATCTGAATTACAAATTTTATGAATTTATATCATAGTTCCAATAATTAAACAAATGTTTTATGGAAGTAGTAGTTAAGAGTTGTTTTCAAAATTGCTTGCTCACTATAGTTTTTAGTCTCCTACGGGCCTCAGTATAGTCTATCATCTAAAGTAAGCCTAGTATCTACCTAGAGCAGTAACAATTTAAAATAGATAAGAGAACTTACTTGGTCCGACGCTGGAGACTCTGTAACACCCCTAACCCGTGTCCATTGTCGGATTAGGGTTAAAAGGCATTACCGAACTAGACTCAATTCCAAATAAAACATTCAATTGGATTGAAGCATAAGCAATGCGATCATTACAATACTATATAACATTACAACATATTAAATTAGTTTCTAATATAGTTAAATACATAAGCATATCAACTCAATCACTTCGCATCTCATAACCAAAGATCCTTTATCAAATTATTGCAATTGACTTCATCAATAGTCAAGCATAGTTTAAACACATCATAACCGTATGTATAATAACTTAGTCAAATGCAATATCTTACATACCATAATGATTTTTTAAACTATCTATTAACATACATTCACAAACCTTTCCTATGTAGCAACACATTCGGCATTTGAACTATGCAATCTACTACTTCATATGAACCATTCAATCAATATCATGATTACACATTTCCATTCATATCACACTCAAATTGATTATTTAACATATATATATATATATATATAATGTGCTTATCCAAACTTATGTGATTAAACCAAATTCTTTATTTTTAAAGAAAATCAAGTACATACCTAAGCATAACAAGTATTCACTAATGTATAGCTATATTATAATCCAATGAAAAATTCATATATGTCTATGCCAAATATACCAATCAACAACTTTCGACATTTATACATTCCGACATTCGAAAACGCAATTTAGACCTTTAGGGTTACCTCCTCGCAATTCATCTTATATATATACTTATGCTTATAATAAACATACAAGCTACTATACTTATAATTCACTTAAAATCACCACACCTACTATACATGAAACATTAAAAGAAAAACCATGACATTGAAAGTAAGCCATTTTCGCATGGCTTTAATATATACATAAACAAAAGTTTTCAATTTAGACATAGACATAATCCATCCTATACATGCCTTTGTCCAAATTACCCAAACAAAGAGAGTACCAAAAAGATGATAGTGTGTTTGACTCCTCTGACGATCCTTGGAGCCCGTAGCTTGAATGAAATCTATAAAACAGAGGAAACATACCACACAAGTAAGCTCACTAGCTTAGTAAGTCTTAAGCAATAAGATTAAAACTTATGGTATTTCATATAACTATGAATTCATAACTAATATTGAAATCTTCTTATAAAGCTTAATGACATCAAAGTCGAATATATATATATATATATATATATATTTTGTTTTACTAAAGAAGATGAATTTTGCCATATCACTTTCAAAGCTCAACTCATTGAATCCATACAAGGTTTGAGTACAAATTTCTACCTTTTTCGAATTGACTAAAAAGCCATGTACATAATAACCACATAATACCAAACTATTAATTATGCAAATATACTCATAATCCTTAACATTACACTTACGAATGGCCAAATCTAAATGATACAACCAGGATTATATATCAATATATATAAAACACTTTGGTTATTATATCAAATACACATATCATAATCTTGCAAGAATGTTTTTTTTCTTATACCATATTTTATCAACACCAAATAGTGGTAGAACTACTTACCTCATTTCTTTCAACTATAAAGCTTACACATACCTAGACATTTAGTTTCTTTAAGTAAATAATTTCTACCTTGTTGATGATCTACAACTCTTTTACTTAACATAACTCACTGGCATTAAGCCTGCTAGGCTACAAAGCCCGAAATTTATCACCGGCACAAGGCCTGCTAGGCACGAAGCCTGAATTATGTCACCGGCACGAGGCCTGCTAGGCATAAAGCCCGAATTATGTCACCGACACAAGGCCTACTAGGCATAAAGCCCGAATTATGTCACCGGCACAAAGCTTGCTAGGCACAAAGCCCGAAATAGATCACCTATTACATTCACATATCAAACCAAATACACAAATTCACATCACATTAAAATAAATTTAATAATCAAGCTAATTTAGTACCTTTGCATTCGGCTACTTCCTATATTCATGTTAAAAGTATTTAAATTTCATCATTCCTTAGCTTTATAAATTATTCTTTAACGTATATTCGCTTAAGAACTTACCTCGACCATCGACGAACCGCGTAAACCCGCTATTCGATAATCTTTGATTTTCCCCGATCCAAAGCTGATTTTCTTTGTTCTTGATCTAAACACAATAAAATTTAACTCATTCAAGTACTTTTCCTTTCAATTTGATCCAAAATCATATAATTTAACAATTTATAATTTTACCCCTAACATTTACAATTTATACAATTTAGTACTATTTCCTAATCATTCGAACTAAGACACTTTATACATGTTTGAGCTAAAGCCGAATGTCCTTCAAGCTCATTATAAAACCAAATTGCTATTCAATTTAATCATAACAGCAAATCATGAAATTCACTCTTTTACCCCAAAAATTTTCATATTTTACAATTTGATACCCAAAGCATAAAATACAAAAATACATACAACTTGAAATTTTGCTCTTAAGGGCGAATTTTCCCACTTTTATGCAAGTCTAAACCAACCATTTATTTTACATTTTGTACCTTAAATTTTAAAATCTCATAATCTAAGCCCTCAATATCCATCCAACTAGATTTCCTATTCCAATATGATTGATTTCAAGCCTAAATTTACATTTAAACATTAAACCTAACAAAGCAACAATAATCATACATGGCCGAATATATGACTTGTCTCAAACTCAATTTTTTTCACATATAATGTATAGGATTTGAAGTAACTTACCCAAAAATGCAAAATTTCATACGAATTAAGCTCAATTACTCACCAAAAAGGGACATGCATAACCGAATGAAGATGAAAGTTTTAAGCTTCTTTCTCCGTTGAAAATTCGGTGAAGAAGATGAAGAAGGAGAGAGATGAAACAAAAATTATGTCTTCTTTATTTTAATAATATCCTTTCATTATTACAATTTCTCCACTACTATATAATAAAACTATAAAATATTCCTTAATGGCTCTTTAGCCATGTTAAAATCCATCTCTTTTCTTCATGGACAATTTGTCTCTTTAAGGGCCACTCAAATAAAGCCTATTCAATTGAATCCTAAATTTCACAATATCACTTATTTTCTTTCTTGTTCAATTTAGTCTTTTACTAAAATTATTCACATTAACAAAAATTTAACTATATGAATTTTTTTTTCATATATGAGCAAGCATAAATATCAAACACGAATAATAATAATAATAGTAAATAAATAAAATAAAATAATCATAAAAAAATCAAATTTATGGTTTCAAAACCACTGTTCGATTAGGGTCGAATTTGGACTGTTACAGACTCGGTGTACCACATAAAAACCTTTCAAAACTACTTAAAAATCATTTGTAAACATCTTTAAAATAAACACTAAAACCCATCTCACAGCCCGAGTTTTTCAACCTAGGCTCTGATACCACTAAATGTAACACCCCAAACCCGGCCTAGAAGTTAGGCCCGAATCTAGCGTGTCACATTGAGGTGCTTTTCAAGAAACCATGGTTCCATTTGAAAAACCTTTCTTGATATTAAAAACTAAAGTCACAGTTTGCGCTTGTTTATTATTAATCGACATTTTGTAACATCCTGATAATTAGGGGTTATGCATTTTACTTAATTGAATGATGTTGCATGCTTATTTATTAAGTGCAATTTTGGAAGTTATTTGAGCTTCATTAATTAAGTGAAGGCTTAGTAAAACTTTTAATTTTTATTAATGAAGAGAGAGCTAAACAAGTTAGGCCTTAAGAATTAATGACAAGGAGTTTCAAGCATAAGTTAAGTAATTGGCAAAGTGGTTAAGATGTATGGATGTGTGCTTGAGGTGTAAGGTTCGAATCTCCTAGCTAGCATTAGGGAGGATTTGAAATTTTGTTTTCTTCCTTATAAGTGTCGGCCAAGAATATTCTAGAGTGGATGAGAATTCATTTAATTTTGGCTATTTGACCATGTGAAAAGGAAGTTAGGAACTTATGGCATGGGATCATAAGTTGGTGATAAGATGAAGGGACAAAGGCATGATATTTGGCTATGTTTTGGGGATGTGTTCATGGTCATTTGACCATGAACCTAGACAACATGGAGGCTAAAGGAGTGGTTTATTTTTTATAGCAAATCAAGAGTGGATAGGGAAGAAACAAGGAGGAAAAAAGGGAGAAAAAGGGTAATGTTGGCATTAATTTGGCCGAATTTGTGCTTTGCCATTAGGGGAGTTAGCCAAAAGTCTTACACATTCTTTTGCCCATCTTTTCTGAATTTCTCCAAAAGTTCTCTCATAGCGAAATTGTCATTGAATTTAGGTAAAGATCTTCTCTTTGTTTTAACTTTCTTTTGATCAATTTTTCTCCAAAACCCCTACCTTGGCCGAATGTACCTAAGGCACTTTGGTACAATTGTGCTTTTGATTTAGCCTCAATTGATTGAACCAAATACTACTTTCTTTCTCCCATTTTCTTTTGAAACCAAAACTACAAAGATTAAGCACCATTTTCTTCTTCATTTTCTCTCCCTTTGTCGAATGCATCTAAGCTCCAAAATCAATCTCCTTTCTCTTTGATCAATTCTCCTTTCTTTTCTTTTCACTTTATTTTCTCTCTTCTTCTTCTCATTGCGAAACCACATAGGATCAAGAATTTCCTCCTTGGCGAATGTGCAAAAGTTCCTAATCATCTCTTTTCTTTTGAGAAATCACCATTATCATCTTCTTCTCCTCTTTCTCTTTTCTTCCTTCTTCCTTTCCTTCTTTTCTTTTCCCTTTCTTCTTTTCCTCAAACCGAAACCACCATTTCTCTTCTCTTTTCGTTAAAGCCAGAATCTTGAAGGACTCAAGTAAGAATTCAATCAATTATTTTTATCATTTCCTTTCACTTTAGTAAATTTAGAACTATAATCTTTTATTTTCTCTCTAGGTCAATCTTTTGAAAAGATTTTTCAAAGATCTTTGTTGAAGACAACCTTTAAGTGACCATTCGAATCATCAAGGTAAGATTACTATTTTAGATAAGATTAATTTCTTTAGATGGATCACTAATTTACGTTATTTTTGGGGCGATCTAAGATCAACAAGATAGGTAAGAAAAGGGCTATGCGAAGTGTTTGGAAGAGAGGAGGTATTCCTTTACCATCGAACTACAAACGAAGAGCAGTATCGGGGGTTAGAGACTTTCCACCCAGTTGTGGACCTTCTGCTAACAAGGATCGGTTATTCGAAGTAGTGCGTACAACCGAACGACTTTACGTTGGTGGAATACCGGCGGGTTTTGATCCATCCAGTGGAGAAAAACAACAAATAACTGTCACTCGTGAATCCAAGGGTAAGGATTTAGATCCATCGTCTATAAGTATAGTTTTGTTAACAATAGTTTATACTAACCGAGTGTATTAATCAATTAGGTGTGGACGAGCAAGAGGGTATTGTTCTCACTTTGTTACTAGGTGTGTAACCATACATTAAAATTTCCATAGATTTATATTGTTAAAAGTGATTATATGATAGTATGTTTTGTTTGTGGATACCAATCATTGGTATACAAAATTCAGGTATGTTACCCAATATTTCGTTTATTTTTGCTATATGCATCAATATGAAATAAGCATGACTATATTATGATTTATGGGTAAATAGCATGAAAATCGATTTGATATGTATGTGCATGGGCATATGGGTATATTTAATAAATGAGGAAGTATTCTGGTGGTTTTACCACAATTCTGGTGACTTCGGTCACATATGTGAAATTGGTGGCTTCGGTCACATATTTGACTCCGGTGGCTTCGGTCACATATTTGGCTCCGGTGACTTGGTCACGTATTTGAAATTTGGACTTGGTTAGGTGACTTGGTCACATTCTGCTTTGGTGGCTTTGCCACATTAAGGGCGATGTGCATGTTGACTGCAAAGAATCGCCTTCGATGGTGTGTAGCGGATGGAGGGTCGATTTAGTAATCCCACTGGTGTCTTTGGTTGGTACAGGGGTGTGTAGCGGATGGATATATAGGTTGGGTAGGGCTTGCATTTCATTTCATAAACATAACCATGTAATATTGTATGATTATTACTTGATCATTATGAAATGGGCCTTTGGGCTAAATTTGAGCTAAATTGGGCCTTTGGGCTAAATATGAGTTAAATGGGCCTATGGCCATATGTGAAATTTTGGGCATGAAAGCATTTGATAAAATGGGCTTTTTAATGTATGTGTTATACATTGAGTTTATAACTCACCCATTTTTATGGGATAACTTTTCAGATGACTCAGAAAGCGATGGATCGGTCGAAGGATTTCGAGGTGGCCAGTGCTCGTATTAAGTATTGTGGAGATTTTCCAACTTAAACTATTTACTTTAAATTTTATTACTTAGACTTTATTTTGAGGTTGCCAATATTATGTAATAAGGCCACTATAAACTATCTTTAATTTCGTGTTTGGATTTACTTTTATTTTGCCTTGAACAAATATCTATTAAATAACTAAACTGGTTTTTTTCGATAATTAATTAAAAGGTTTTGTCACTAATATATAAATGTTTTCAAAAAGTTTTTCTTAAGTTTGGTTTCCTTTTAATTTTATTAATTCCTCCTAAAAATAATGTTTCAAAGACAAAATTTATTTACAATGTGATTCCGCTTAAAGTTTTACTCGAGAACATACCAAATCCGGTTAGGCTTTTTGGGCGGGTTTGGGGTGTTTCAATTTGGTATCAGAGCCAGGTTTTAAACTCTCGGCCTTGGGTTTTGAAGCCCACAATGTTTTTAAAAGTTGGCCCAAATGACTTTTTGAAAGTTTTCTTAAGTTAAATGGTTTTATAAGAGCATGGCACTCGAAATTCTCGACCCAGATCCATCAGGTATGTACCTTCATTTGATAAATGATATGAATGTTTGATAAGCCTAAGGAACCTTTAGAGACATGGACCCTAGGTTATGTGTACTACTACGGAAAAACTACTAAATATCTGTTTCATAAAACTTTCTTTTAATAAGAAGTGAAAAGACTCTAATACATAAGACTTTTCGTAAAAATAGATAAAATACGTAGTAGACATGAGCTCTAGGGGACAAGGTCGTCGTGGACATGGAAGAGGAAGGATGATCTGTTTGAAACCGATTCGGTCCGGTCAAGGTTCCGAGAATGAAGCTCGCCACGGCTGTTGGGGCGGACTTTCAAGAACAAAATGAAGGTGGTGACGCAGATCACAAGTGGTGTCTTTGCGAGTTTTAGAACGAGTAGCGGAAGCTAGTTCGTAATGGGTCTCGAAAGTCGGTGGTGAGAGACTAAGATCGAATGGAGTGAGGTTTTCGGAGGAGTATCTGGAGTAACTCCTAATGTAGCCGAATATTGGTTGGAAGCGATCGAGAGGATCATGGACGATATAGATCTGACCGATGAAGAGAAATTGAAAGGTGCTATTTCACTTCTTCGTGATGAAGCGTACAGTGGTGGCTCACTATAAAGGAAAGTACCCCGTGGATCGTGCGGATTGGGGTATTTTAAGATTAAATTGAAGGAAATATGTTGGAGCTAGCTACATCGATTCCCAGAGGAAGACATTTCTGAATTTGGTTCAAGGAAACAAGTCGATAGCTGAATATGAAGCAAAATTTTTGCGACTTAGCCGTTATGCCAAAGGGATAGTGGCTATGGAATATGAACGGTGTATCAGATTTGAAGATGGACTTAGGGATGAGCTAAGAGTGATGATTGCTCCACACCGTGAAAGAGATTTTGCAATCTTAGTGGAAAGGGCAAGAATTGCCGAAGAGGCTAAACGGACTGAGAGACAGAACCGGGACAGAGGCCAGAGTAAGAATAAGAGAAGCTTTGGGTCTTCGGGGTCGTCCGAAAACTTTCAGAAGAAATCAAGGAATGATGGACCGCAAGGTCAACAGACTGCTACGGGTGTACAAAGTCGTACTTGTTCTCAATGTGGGAAAATGCACTCAGGAGAATACTGGAAGAAAACTGGCGGATGTTTCAAGTGCGGTTCAAAGGATCACATGATCAAGGATTGCCCGATGAACTCGGAGAAGAACCGTCCAGCAAGTCAGGGTACTAATCAGGCTGACAGAGGTAGACAGCAACAGATAAGAGGTCGTGGTCCAAATGGAAGGGGCAATGGTTCCGGTAGAGGTCGCGGAACTTCAGGCAGAGGCAATGGTAGCTCTGAGGCGAGACAACCAGTGTCCGTGTATGCGGTTAAATCGCAGAGAAGACAGTGATGCACTTGATGTTATCACGGGTACATTTCTAATTTCTAGGTTGCCCTTTATTGCTTTGATAGATATAGGGTCAACTCATTCCTATATCGCTAGTGAAGTATTTGGGACTTTGCATGTGACTTCAAACTGCATACTAGGAAGATGACTATACTTAGTCCTCTAGATGATAAAGAGAAATAGACAAACTTTTTAAGGAAGTGCCTCTAGAAGTCCAAGGGATACAGTTTCCAGCTGATTTAATGGAATTGCCATTCGGAGAATTCGACCTTATCTTAGGCATGGACTGGCTTGTGAAGTACCGTGCAAATGTGGATTGTGCTGCTAAACGGATGTCATTAAGAACTTTTGATGACAAGGAAGTTGTAGTGATGGGCGAGAGACGGAACTACTTATCTAATGTAGTATCCGCTCTTAAGGCGGAAAAGATGGTTAGAAAGGGATGTGAAGCTTTTCTGATGTTGGTGAATGCTTTGGAGGCTAAGGAAGCAACTGTTAATGAAGTCAGGACTGTGAAGGAATTTGTAGATGTTTTTTCGGAAGAACTTCCAGGTTTACCTCCGGATCGTGAAGTAGAGTTCGGAATTGATTTATTACCTGGAACGACGCCAGTTTCTATTGCTCCATATAGAATGGCACCGAAGGAGTTGGTTGAGTTGAAGGCTCAGATTCAGGAGTTGCTTGAGCGTGGATTCATTCGACCTAGTGTGTCTCCATGGGGAGCACCGATCCTATTCGTGAAAAAGAAGGACAGATCGATGAGGATGTGTATAGACTACCGGTAGTTGAATAAGCTGACCATCAAGAACAAGTATCCTTTGCCAAGGATCGACGACTTGTTCGATCAGCTAAAGGGAGCTGCGGTATTCTCTAAAATTGATCTAAGGTCGGGGTATCATCAGCTTAAAGTGAAAGAAGCGGATATCCATAAGACGGCTTTCCGAACTAGATATGGGCATTATGAATTTCTGGTAATGCCATTCGGATTGACGAATGCCCCAGCTGCGTTTATGGATATGATGAACCGAATTTTTCAGCCCTACTTGGATCAATTCGTCGTGGTATTCATAGACGACATCCTGGTGTATTCTAAGTCTGAAGTGGAACATGATAGCATCTCCGGATTGTGTTGCGAGTCTTAAGGGAAAAGAAACTGTACGCCAAATTGAGAAGTGTGAATTTTGGTGAAAGAAGTTACATTTTAGGCCATGTGGTATCTGCGGAAGGAATAAGGTGGATCTCGGAAGATTGAGGTCATGCTAGATTGGAAACCACCTAAGTCCGTGAATCGAGGTTCGATTTCTTGGTTTAGCCAGATATTACGAAGATTCATCAAGGATTTTCATCGATAGTTTGCACCTTTAACGAAATTGCTGAGGAAGGAAGTACCTTTCATGTGGGCGATAAGCAAGAAGAGAGTTTTGAGAAGCTCAAGAAAGTTTTGTGAAGCTCTGCTTTGATCCATCCTGAAGCGTGAAAGGATTTTGTCGTGTATTGTGATGCTTCTCACACGGGATTAGGATGTGTTCTGATGCAAGGCGGAAAGGTAGTTGCGTATGCGTCTCGATAGTTGAGACCGCACGAGGTTAATTACCCGACGCATGACTTGGAGTTGGCAGCTGTAGTTTTTGCTCTTAAGGTTTGGAGACATTACTTATACGGGGAGAAGTCAGTGATATATACGAACCACAAAAGTCTGAAATATCTACTGACTCAGAAAGAACTGAATTTGAGGCGTGAAGGTGGATAGAGTTATTGAAAGACTACGACTGTTCTATCGAGTACCACCCGCAAGGCGAATGTGGTGGCGTACGCCTAAGTCGAAAAGTGGTGTCAGATTTGAGGGCAATGTTTGCACACCTTAGTCTTTACGATGATGGAAGCTTATTGGTAGAACTTCAGGTTAAGCCGACATGGTTAAGTCAAGTGAAAGAGAGGCAGTTAGTAGATGAAGATCTGAGTGAAAAGCTTCGACAGGTACAGAGTGGGAAATTGGAAGATTTTAATATTAACAGTGATGGGGTATTGTGTTTTAAAGGTAAAATCTGTATGCCAAAAGATCAGGAGTTGAGGCAAAAGATACTTTAGGAATCGCATGGTAGCCCCTATGCTATGCATCCTGGAGGAAGTAAGTTATACCGAGATTTGCGAGATCAATTTTGGTGGCACGGACTTAAGCGGAAGTTACGAATTTGTAGGGAAGTGCTTGACGTGTCGACAAGTTAAGGTGAACATCAAGTACCTTCGGATTGCTACTGACCAATAAAGATTCCGAATGGAAGTGGGAGAGAATCACCATGGATTTTGTTAGTGGGCTTCCTCTTACGCCTACTAAGAAAGACTCCATTTAGGTGATAGTGGATGATTGATGAAATCGCACATTTTATCCCGATTCGGGTTGATTACTCTTTTGCGTAAATTGGCGAAGTTATATGTGGTGAGATTGTGAGATTGCATGGAGTGCCGTTGTCAATAATTTGACGTAGATTCGAGATTTACGTCGCGATTTTGGAAAGCATTGCATCGGGCTTTGGGCACCGATTGGACTTCAAGACGGCATTTCATCCTCGATCGGACGGTCATCCGAAAGAGTAATCCAGATATTAGAAGATATGTTAAGGGATGTGTGATAGATTTCAAGGGAAGTTGGGAGGAATTCTTACTGTTGGCGAATTTGCGTACAACAACAGATTTCAATCCAAAGATTCGGATGGCACCATATGAAGCATTATATGGACTAAGTGTCGCACTCCTACATGTTGGGCGTAATTAGGGAACGTCGATTTTGGGTCCAAAAATAGTGGTGAATCAAGAAATGGTTAAGGTAATCCGGGCTCGGTTAAAGGAAGCGTCGATGACAAAAATCAGACGCAGATCTTAAGCGGAAAGAAATAGAGTTTGCTATGGGGACCAAGTTTTCTTAAAGTTTCACCTTGGAAAAAGGTGATGAGATTTGGACGCAAAGGAAACTAAGTCCTGTGTTCATTGGACCTTATCGGATTGTGAAGCGAGTCGGATCTGTGGCATATCGCTTAGATTTACCTTTGAGTTGAAGAAAATGCATGATGTGTTCCATGTTTCAATGCTACGCCATTACCGCTCGGATCCATCTCATATAGTACCAGCTTGAGGAGGTGGAATTAAGATCGATTTGTCATACGAAGAGGAACCAATTCAAATTTTAGAACGAGATGTAAAGGTTTTACGGAGAAAATCAGTTCCTCTCGTCAAGGTATTATGGCGTAATCATGGATCGGAAGAAGCTTCATAGGAACGGAGGAAGCGATGCGACAAACAATACCCTCACTTATTCGGCCGGGTAATTTCGAGGACGAAATTATTTTAAGGGGTAGAAGCGTAACATCCTCGATAATTAGGGGTTATGCATTTTACTTAATTGAATGATGTTGCATGCTTATTTATTAAGTGCAATTTTGGAAGTTATTTGAGCTTCATTAATTAAGTGAAGGCTTAGTAAAACTTTTAATTTTTATTAATGAAGAGAGAGCTAAACAAGTTAGGCCTTAAGAATTAATGACAAGGAGTTTCAAGCATAAGTTAAGTAATTGGCAAAGTGGTTAAGATGTATGGATGTGTGCTTGAGGTGTAAGGTTGAATCTCCTAGCTAGCATTAGGGAGGATTTGAAATTTTGTTTTCTTCCTTATAAGTGTCGGCCAAGAATATTCTAGAGTGGATGAGAATTCATTTAATTTTGGCTATTTGACCATGTGAAAAGGAAGTTAGGAACTTATGGCATGGGATCATAAGTTGGTGATATGATGAAGGGACAAAGGCATGATATTTGGCTATGTTTTGGGATGTGTTCATGGTCATTTGACCATGAACCTAGACGATATGGGGCTAAAGGGAGTGGTTTATTTTTTTGATAGCAAATCAAGAGTGGATAGGGAAGAAACAAGGAGGAAAAAAAGGGAGGAAAAAAGGGGTAATGTTGGCATTGATTTGGCCGAATTTGTGCTTTGCCATTAGGGGGGAGTTAGCCAAAAGTCTTACACATTCTTTTGTCCATCTTTTCTCAATTTCTCCAAAAGTTCTCTCATAGCCGAAATTGTCATTGAATTTAGGTAAAGATCTTCTCTTTGTTTTAACTTTCTTTTTGATCAATTTTTCTCCAAAAACCCCTACCTTGGCCGAATGTACCTTAGGCACTTTGGTACAATTGTGCTTTTGATTTAGCCTCAATTGATTGAACCAAATATTACTTTCTTTCTCCCATTTTCTTTTGAAACCAAAACTACAAAGATTAAGCACCATTTTCTTCTTCATTTTCTCTCCTTTTGTCAATGCATCTAAGCTCCAAAATCAATCTCCTTTCTCTTTGATCAATTCTCCTTTCTTTTCTTTTCACTTTATTTCTCTCTTCTCTTCTTCTCATTCCGAAACCACATAGGAACAAGAATTTCCTCCTTGGCGAATGTGCAAAAGTTCCTAATCATCTCTTTTCTTTTGAGAAATCACCATTATCATCTTCTTCTCCTCTTTCTCTTTCTTCCTTCTTCCTTTCCTTCTCCTTTCTTTTCCTTTCTTCTTTTCCCTCAAACCGAAACCACCATTTCTCTTCTCTTTTTGTTAAAGCCGAATCTTGAAGGACTCAAGTAAGAATTCTATCAATTATTTTTATCATTTCCTTTCACTTTAGTAAATTTAGAACTATAATCTTTTATTTTCTCTCCTAGGCGAATCTTTTGAAAAGATTTTTCAAAGATCTTTGTTGAAGACAACCTTTAAGTGACCATTCGAATCATCAAGGTAAGATTACTATTTTAGATAATATCAATTTCTTTAGATGGATCACTAATCTACGTTATTTTAGGGCGATTTAAGATCAACAAGATAGGTAAGAAAAGGGTCATGAAGTGTTTGGAAGAGAGGAGGTATTCCTTTACCATCGAACTATAAACGAAGAGCAGTATCGGGGGTTAGAGACTTTCCACCCGGTTGTGGACCTTCTGCTAACAAGGATCGGTTATTCGAAGTAGTGCGTACAACCGAACGACTTTATGTTGGTGGAATATCGGCGGGTTTTGATCTATCTAATGGAGAAAAACCACAAATAACTGTCACTCGTGAATCCGAGGGTAAGGATTTAGATCCATCATCTATAAGTATAGTTTTGTTAACAATAGTTTATACTAACCGAGTGTATTAATCAATTAGGTGTGGACGAGCAAGAGGGTATTATTCTCACTGTTACTAGGTGTGTAACCATACATTAAAAATTTCCATAGATTTATATTGTTAAAAAGTGATTATATGATAGTATGTTTTGTTTGTGGATACCAATCATTGGTATACAAAATTCAGGTATGTTACCCAATATTTCGTTTATTTTTGCTATATGCATCAATATGAAATAAGCATGACTATATTATCATTTGTGGGTAAATAGCATGAAAATCGATTTGATATGTATGTGCATGGGCATATGGGTATATTTAATAAAGGAGGAAGTATTCTGGTGGTTTTACCACAATTCTGGTGACTTCGGTCACATATGTGAAATTGGTGGCTTCGGTCACATATTTGACTCGATAAGCGGTCACATATTTGGCTCCGGTGACATCGGTCACGATTTGAAATTTGGACTTGATCGGTGACTTGGTCACATCTGCTTTGGTGGCTTTGCCACATTAAGGGCGATGTGCATGTTGACTGCAAAGAATCGCCTTCGATGGTGTGTAGCGGATGGAGGGTCGATTTAGTAATCCCCGATGTCTTTGGTTGGTGCGGGGTGTGTAGCGGATGGATATATAGGTTGGGTAGGGCTTGCATTTCATTTCATAAACATAACCATGTAATATTGTATGATTATTACTTGATCTATTATGAAATGGGCCTTTGGGCTAAATTTGAGCTAAATTGGGCTTTCGGGCTAAATATGAGTTAAATGGGCCTATGGCCATATGTGAAATTTTGGGCTTGAAAGCATTTGATAAAATGGGCTTTTAATGTTTGTGTTATACATTGAGTTTATAACTCACCCATTTTATGGGATAACTTTTGAGATGACTCGTAGTGCGATGGATCGGTGCAGCAAGGATTTCGAGGTGGCCAGTGCTTGTATTAAGTATTGTGGAGATTTTCCAACTTAAACTATTTACTTTAAATTTTATTACTTAGACTTTATTTTGAGGTTGCCAATATTATGTAATAAGGCCACTATAAACTATCTTTAATTTCGTGTTTGGATTTACTTTTATTTTGCCATGAACAAATATCTATTAAATAACTAAATTGGTTTTTTTTCGATAATTAATTAAAAGGTTTTTTCACTAATATATAAATGTTTTCAAAGAAGTTTTTCTTAAGTTTGGTTTCCTTTTTAATTTTATTAATTCCTCCTAAAAATAATGTTTCAAAGACAAAATTTATTTACAATGTGATTCCGCTAAAGTTTTACTCGAGAAACATACCAAATCCGGTTAGGCTTTTTGGGCCGGGTTTGGGGTGTTTCACATTTATTAAAAAGTTATTACCTAAAAAAAACTTTGTTTGTTGCAGAAACTTAATTAAAATGACTGACTTATGAAAATGTGATGTTTACGACCTATTCGCGAAAGCGTAGTCTTTTGAAAGTAGATATTATTTTGGAAAACCGTGATACAAAGTTTAGCAGATTTAAGACATAATAAAATAAAAATCCAAAACTAAAACAAGAATTTAAGAGAGGCCTTACTTTAACCCGGGACTTCATAAAAGCCTCCTAACCTTCCAAAATCACTCACCTAATAGGTCCAACTTGCATTAATGCCGTTCTCTTATTCTTAAAAATTTTAAACGCTCCCGTGCCAAAGGCCCATTGAGCCCTAATCCTACTAGGCCCAAATTCCAAGATGTTACAATAACCATCTTTTTCTAAGTGATTTCATGAAAAAAGCATGTAAGGGCCAAATTGTAAAAGTTATGAAAATGGTCATACATTAATAAAATAGTAGAAAGTGAAGGTTGCTATAGTTGAGAATATGATTCGGCTAGGCTTGAAATACAAGAAAGTTGAATGAAAATCATTTTACGAGCCTAGGGGAAAAGTATAATTATGTAAAAGTTTAGGGCCAAAATTATAATTTTTCCAAAATATGAATTATGAGACGATTTAGTCAATGTGTGTATTTAACAATTAAAATTGTTATTATAGATCAAGAAACCCAAAGCCCAGATCGAAACTGAGGCAAGAACAAAATCGATGACTAAATCGAGCATCGATACACATTTTTAGAATCGAGGTAAGTTTGTATGAAGTTGAAGTTTCGTAATGTTTTGATGTTTGAAACTACTAAATATTACAACAATGTATGTCATTGCTATGATTAACCAAGCGATGAAGCCTCGATAAGGAAATAGTGAAAATAAGTTATGTGAATTCCCAAATAAAGATTCGAAATAATGAGGTTACGCATGTTTAGCATTGAATAAAGAAGGTCCCGTGTAAGACCATGTCTGGGATATTGCCTTGGCACCAAAGAGAGATCTCATCTAAGACCATGTTTGGGACATGGCATCGACATTCATGTACGATCTCGTATAAGACCATATCTAGGATATGGCATCGACATCGAACTATAAGATCCCGTATAAGACCATATTTGGGATATGGCTTCGACATCAAGGGGTGATCCCATGTAAGTCCATATCTGGGGTATGGCGTTGGCATCAAGATTTATGCATGATAAGTTCAAATATCCTACGATAATCTGATTAGTGTGGGCAAAAGAGTTAAGTATGTAAACTAGTATTGAGCCAAATCCGTTTATGGATAACCTTGAATTTCATTCATGATAAGAATGATGAAGATTTGAGCTTATGTTCATGTTAGCATATGCACTAAGTTACGTAATTGAGTGATACAGGTACTTTAAATAAGTACAAGTTAAGAAATCATAATGTGACATGAGATGGGTAAGAATAAGTGTAAGTAAGTATGAATAAGTATGCCCAAGCAATTGAGACTTATGTTGCTATTGTTTCATGAAATGGATGAATTTAGTTTGAGCAATTACATTGCTTTAGAATTTCATGCAAACTTACTAAGCTATATGCTTACCCCTCTCTTTTCCCTTTTCCTTGTAGTTTCACCAAGTTAGCTCGAGAATCATAGAACGTCAGAGGTTGGATCACACTATTAGCCTTTCTTTTGGTATAGTAAGGTTAATTCAGTTTGAGTATGGCATGTATAGGAACTTGATCATTTTGTGTCATGTTATGTTTAAAGGCCAAAGGGTTGGCTATTAATGCTTTACATTCATTTTGTGTAAATGGCCATGATGAATTGGCCAATATTGTCAAGTTCATGTTTGAAGTTTGATGGATATAATGAAATGAATGTTCATGCAAGATATTGAGTAAAATGTGGATGAAATGAGTGATAATTTAAGGGTTCTTCAGAGTTTTGTATTTTCTTCTTATGTGCTTTTGTTATGAAATGAATGAGTTTAAGGTTCAGGCTAGAAAAGAGGCTTGGAAAATAGCCCCTAACTCTCCACACAGGTAGACACACAGGCATGTGTCTAGGCAGTGTGTGACACACGATCAACCCATATGGGTGTGTTGATAGGCCGTGTGTCCCCTGCACTAATTTGCAAGAATACGATTCGTCACAAGGGCCAGCACACGGGCATATGTCTTGGTTGTGTGCTAATTAGGGATTGTTGACGTCATAAACAGAGAGCTCCACGAGTAGGAGACACGAGCATGTCTAGGCCGTGTGAACGACACAGGTTATAGACACGGGCTTGTGTTCCGCTATGTGAAATAAGTCAGTGTCGACCACGAGTGAAGAACACAAGAATGTCTTAGGGGCACACGGGCGTGTGGGCCCTGTCTAGGCAAAAATTTTCAAAAAGAGAAAAAGTTTTTGGTTAAACTCTGGAATCTTCTAGATGTAATTTTAAGGCCTCGTAGGCCCAAGATATTTGTGTTATGATTAAGAAGGAAAAATTCTAAGCTGGAACGCAATTTTATAGCCCAAAAATGCATGTTCCAATAAGGTTAAGTGCAGTAATACCTTGTTTCCAGACCCGGCATCGGAGACGGGCAAAGGTTGTTACATTTATGATGCAAAGTTAGTATAATATTGATGAAAGGTTGTCATAATGAATTGGTAAGTTTGTGGATGAATTATACTTAGAAATGCTTGTGATTAGAATGGGATAATTGGTACATAAGTTTGTGTGTTTGATATGCTATTGAATGGTTAGAAAAGATGGTCATTTTCGTATGTATTGGTTGCTTTTGGTGCTTCAAATGATGTTTGATTTTGCATGTAGGTTTGACCCTAAAATGGGTGGCAAATTGGCCTTGTAAATGGCCTGTATTTTTCCCACACGGTGAGCACACAGGTGTATGGCTCGGCCGTGTCATTCAAGTTTGTAATTTAAAACAAGTCATTGTCGACCATGGGTGAGGCACACAGGCGTGTCCTAGGCCGTGTGGACAAGTCAGTATGTATGCCCTATTTTGCCACGGCTTAGACACACGGGTGTGTCTGAGGCCGTGTAAGGCACATGGCCTGCCCACACGGGCATGTGACCTCTGTAACTTTGAAAAATGTTTGAATTTTGGAAAATTTTGTATGTGTTTGGTTTAGTCCCAATTCTTTTCTAATGCATGTTTAAGGTCCCGTAGAACTGTATAAGGGACACTTTGATTTGAATTGTTAAATTAAGATGACAATTGTAACATCCTGAAAATGGGCCTATACATTTTTTATACGAAATGGCATGTCTTATGTATTATGAATGTATGGTGAACATTTTTGGAAACTTGGAAATGTTAAGTTTAAAGAGGAAAGTGAACATTTTGGAAACTTGGAAATGTTAAGTTTAAAAGAGGAAAGTGAACATTTTGGAAACTTGGAAATGTAAGGAAATGTTTTAGAAATGTTAAGTTTAGAAAGAGGAAACTAAAACAAGGTGGCCTTAAGAAAATTAGTAGAGGAATTTAACACAAGAACGGGCTTGGAGTAGTGGCTAGGAGGTACCACTTAAGGCCCAGGTAAGTGACGCCATAAGAACGACTGTTCCCTAGTTATTCGGTGAGTTTTGGGATTTAAAATCCACAAGGTAAGTATCTATAGCATTTGGCCAAGGCCATTTTGAGTAAATAGATGTGTTTCATTAATATTTAAAAGCCAAAACTAATCTATTCAAGTAATCTAGTGATTGCCGATTTCAAGAAAGAAGCATCACAAAGTTTCGGGATTTAATTTTTAATCCAATCGGCACCAAGGTAAGAATTTGATTACAACAATCCTACTAGGATTGGGATTTATAACCGAATGGCTTTTTACTAACATGTTAGGGTTGGCCGAATATAGGAATTAAAGATCTAAAGCGATAGAACGAGTTTTCGGGATTTCGATAAATTCGATCAGTATATCAGGTGTGTACCCCACACTATTTCTTAATAAGTTTTATGGCAATGTTTAATATAGGTATGTGTATAAGAATGTGAATATGGCTAAGGTACCACGTCATGGTACAAAGTACTGCACGCTTCCTACTCCTACTAGGATTATGTTAAATATCATTACGACACACATATGACATTATAAGAATGTGAAATAAGAATTTGGCATGTTAATGCATGATATGTATGATATGGGGCATATGGGTTATATGAAAAGGGGAAGTAAATGTGGTGACCTAAGACCACGATATCTGAATGTGGTGACCTAAGACCACGATAACTGAATGTGGTGACCTAAGACCACGATATCTGAAAGTGGTGACCTAAGACCATGATATCTGAATGTGGTGACCTAAGACCACGAATTTTATAAGGCGATGAGCACTTCGACTGCATCGACTGCCTTCGATGGTGTGTAGCGGATGGAAGGTTGACTTAGTAGTCCTCAAGGTGTGTAGGATGGTACAGGTGATATGTAGCGGATGGCATATAGGTTTGGGTTCGGGTTGCATCATTATTTTATATCTGCTATATGATTATGTATGTGATGTGATAATATGCCTGAATCTATTTGGACATAGTGTTTGTGTACACATTGAGTCTATTGACTCACCCCATTATGGGAACCTTTGTCAGGTGACGATCAGTAATGGACCGGGTCGGCAGGAGCTTAAGGGTGGCCATGCATAGCAAGGAATTTATTTAATTTGGATTTTTATTTTATTAAGTACTTTGATTTTTTTTTTGGGGGGGAATTATTTGATGTAATAAGGCCATAGTAGAACTACTTTACTTTGCTTTAATTTATTAAGCTTACAAACTTTTATTTATTAAAAGATTAAGTAAATTTATATTTAAAACAAAGCCTAAACGTTTTGTCACCTAAAGTAAAGGATTTTAATAATGAAATAAACTTGTTTCCAACTCAAGCCCAACCCAAAACAATCTTTCTTTCAAAACACACACGTTTTTCCTAATTAACAAAAGAATTTGAAACGGTTTACACCGAGGAATATACCAGATCCGGTTAAGGCTCGTGGGCCGGGTTTGGGGTGTTTTAGTTTGGTATCAAAGCCCAGTTTTAAACACTCGGCCTGTGGTTTAAGGCCCAAAACATTTTCAAAATCTAGCCCAAAAGGAATTTTCTGAAAAAATTTTCAGGTTTTCTGGCATGGCACCTAAGTCTCGACCATGATCCACCAAGTAAGTACTTCTGACTTCTGAAGTGATTTAATATGTGAAATGTATGGGCTTTTATGGCAACGTAGATTAGTGAACTAGGATCTGTTGAACCCTAGGATTAGTCTACTCAAAAACACAAGTACATAAGACTTAAGGACCGTTAGACAAACATGTGATTAAGTCGCCGAGCTAGGTGTGGTAGCTGTTATGCGCATGTCTAGGAGTGGATTGATTAGAGCTTGGTATTTAAGCAAGTCCTAGCGACTCACCTACTCTTTACTCGAATCCTACAGTGCGTAGTGTAGTTCACCCTAACCAAGAGGACTTAGTCATTGGCTAAACCAATGATTAAAACCGAAAAGGGACTAGCCATATTTTTATAAAAACCTTAGTTTTTTAAAATCCTTAAATTAACCCTTCGATTTGCAACAAAATCTATTTTGAAAATTTCTCGAAAAAAATTTTTCGATTTGCCAAAATTACTAAAATACCACAGTCGTAAAATTACAAAATGCCTTGGTTTCTAAAATTACCATATTACCCTCGATTTTAGTAAAATTTCTCTATTTTGCAAAAGTGTCCAAAAACTCTATTTTACAAAAAATTCAAGGTACTTTGATTTGGGAAAATTACTAAAATGCCCCTGTGTTGTAAATTGATAAAATACCCTTAGTTTTTAAGATTTTCAAAAATACCCTCGGCTTTTGCTAAAATGTTTCTACTTTACAAAAATATCCAAAAAACTTCACAAAATATCAAAGACACCCTGATTTGAAAAAAAAATTTACGAAATAACCCCTGACTTACAAAATGACCAAAATGCCCTCAGTAAGGAAAAATCAACGAAGTGCCCTCAAATTAGAAATCTTCAAAAATTCCTTTGTTTTGAAGGTCCCCAGGAACCATATCTCTGTGAAAAATTATCGAAATGACCCTGACTTGTGAAATTATAAAAATACCCCTAGTGTATAAATTACTATTTTACCCTTGAAATTTTTCCAACAAGTATTTTAATTTTGTAAAATATCAACAACCTCTATTTTACAACATTTTCAAATTCTCTAATTCAAAAAATTACCAAAATACCCCTGTAGGGCAAAATTACGAAAACACCCCTAGGTAGTGGAAAACAACAAACAATGACAATTACAACATTTCTCTGTAATGAACGCAAGTTCATGTGTGAATGAATGAATGATGTGAGACTGTATGTGTATGAATCGAAAGAACCACTATTAAACTCCTTTTCATAAAACTGTTCGTGGTTAAACAGTGGAACAAAGTACTAATGCATAAAACTCTTTAATCAGATTAAATCGCGACGTTAGAAATGAGTTCTCGGGAACGTGAACTTAAAAAAAATTATGTCTAGGAAGTATGATAGCTCTATTAAGATCAGAGTGCGCAGTATAAGCGTAGCGCGGTGAGTTAAGATGTTCGATTATTCGATAGTAAGTAATTTTGAGGACGAAATTATTTTAAGGGGGTAGAACTGTAACATCCGAAAATGGGCCTATGCATTTTTATACGAAATGGCATGTCTTAAGTATTATGAATGTATGGTGAACATGTTTTTGGAAACTTGGAAACTTGGAAATGTTAAGTTTAAAAGAGGAAAGTGAACATGTTTTTGGAAACTTGGAAATGTAAGGAAATGTTTTAGAAATGTTAAGTTTAAAGAGGAAACTAAAATAAGGTGGCCTTAAGAAAATTAGTAGAGGAATTTAACACAAGAACGAGCTTGGAGTAGTGGCTAGGAGGTACCACTTAAGGCCAGGTAAGTGACACCACAAGCTATGCTAATGGGCCTAGGTTCGAGCAACGTGGGAAGCAAATAAAGGATTTTATTTTTGCTACAAGGAGCAAGGGAGTTGGATGACACCAAGGCACTTGGAGAAGAGTTTAATTCTCTTTAAAATTTGGCTAAATAGGTGGATCAATGATGGATAATTATTGTTTAAGAGATAAGAGATAATTAAGGATTAAGTTTTATTAAATTGAATGGGTGATAATTAAAGTGATAAAGTTATCAAAATAAGAGTGATGGCCAAGTAAAGGATTTTAAGTTAGTAATTTCGACTACTAAAGGAGAAGAGAGCCATTCATCATATCTTCTTTCAACTCTTCTCTCTGTCAATTTCCTAGAGCATCTCTTCTTCTTCTTTTGTTAGCCAAAGCGAAAACTAAAGTAAGCCTAGTCAATTCTTCATAGCTTTTGTGATCTCCATTAAAACCGAATCCATAAACTCCTCAAGATACCATCATTAGCGATTTCTTTATACCAATCAAAAGCCAAAATCAAGATCCTTCTAGCCTACATAGCCAAATATTGCTAAAGGTTCAAGCAAGGATTGCCGATCTCTAAAGTAAGGGTAAGATCTCATTCGGTTTCATCCTTTTCTTTTAAGATTTGTGAAATCTAGGACTAACCCCATTAATATCTTGTTACCGAAACTTTGAAGAGATTTTTCGAAATTTACTAAGTGTCAACTACAAGGAAGGAGAAATTATTTTCCCGAAGGTACACCATAGGCCACGTGTTCCCCAGTTATTTGGTGAGTTTTAGGATTTAAAATCCACAAGGTAAGTATCTATAGCATTCGGCCAAGGCCATGTTGAGTAAATAGATGTGTTTCATTAATATTTAAAAGCTGAAACTAATCTATTCAAGTAATCTAGTGATTGCCGATTTCAAGAAAGAAGCATCACAAAGTTTCGGGATTAAATTTTTAATCCAATCGGCACCAAGGTAAGAATTTGATTACAACAATCCTACTAGGATTGGGATTTATAACCGAATTGCTTTTTACTAACATGTTAGGGTTGGCCGAATATAGGAATTAAAGATCTAAAGCGATAGAACGAGTTTTCGGGATTTCAGTAAATTCGATAAGTATATCAGGTGTGTACCCCACACTATTTCTTAATAAGTTTTATGGCAATCCTTAATATAAGTATGTGTATAAGAATGTGAATATGGCTAAGGTACCATGTCATGGTACAAAGTACTCGGGTACGTTTCCTACTCCTACTAGGATTATGTTAAATATCTGTTACAGTACACATATAACATTATAAGAATGTGAAATAAGAATTTGGCATGTTAATGCATGATATGTATGATGTAGGGCATATGGGTTATATGAAAAGGGAAGTGAATGTGGTGACCTAAGACCACGATATCCGAATGTGGTGACCTAAGACCACGATAGCGAATGTGGTGACCTAAGACCACGATATCCGAATGTGGTGACCTAAGACCACGATATCTGAATGTGGTGACCTAAGACCATGAATTTTATAAAGGCGATGAGCACGTCATTGCAATGACGCCTTCGATAGTGTGTAGTAGATGGAGGGTTGACTTAGTAGTCCCACTTGTGCGAGGATGAATGTACGGTGATGTGTAGCGAATGGCATATAGGCTTGGGTTGAGTTGCATCATTATGTTATAGCTGCTATATGATTATGTATGTGATGTGATAATATGCCTGAATCTATTTGGACATAGTGTTTGTGTACACATTGAGTCTGTTGACTCACCCCGTTGTGGGAACCTTTTTTAGGTGGCGATCAGTAATGGACCGGGTCGGTAGGAGCTTATGGGTGGCCATGCACAGCAAGGAATTTATTTAATTTGGATTTTAATTTTATTAAGTACTTTGAATTTATTTTTATTTTGGGAATTATTTGATGTAATAAGGCCATAGTAGAACTACTTTACTTTGCTTTTATTTATTAAGCTTACAAACTTTTATTTATTAAAATATTAAGTAAATTTATTTTTAAAACAAAGCCTAAATGTTTTGTCACCTAAAGTAAAGGATTTTAATAATGAAATAAACTTGTTTCCAACTCAAGCCCAACCCAAAACAATGGTTCTTTCAAAACACACAAGTTTTTCCTAAGTAATAAAAGAATTTGAAACGGTTTACACTGGGGAACATACTAGATCCGGTCAAGGCTCGTGGGCCGGGTTTGGGGTGTTTCAACAATTGTTTGTAAAATGATTTGTCCACTAATTCCTTTAAACCTAGACCGACGATGGTTACGGGTTAGGGGTGTTACCAAAAATTTACCCATATGAGAAATGCTTATATGAATGCTCGGTGTGTAATAAATGACTTTTATGAAATGATTTTTGGTGAAATTGTAAAAAAGGACTAGTTTGTAAAAAGTTGTAAAATGTTTGTAAGTGTGTGAATAAATTGAATAAAAATCATTTTACGAGCCTAGGGGCAAAAGTGTGAATATGTGAAACTTTAGGGGTAAAAACATAAATTTTCCATAATATGATTTTTGGATCACATTGAATAATGTGACTAATAAATAGACTAAATGTGATATTATATATCAATGAAAATGAGGTTCGAACCTAGAACGGGGGAAAAACGAGAATTTGATGGTTAGGTCCTTCTTTGCCATTTTTGGTGTCGAGGTAAGTTTGTATGTAAATAATACATCATTTTTCATTTATGTGTTAATATTTTGTTATATTATATGAGATATGGTTGAATATGGAATAATTATTTGATGTAAATTATGAATTTTGATTGATTATGTATGAATTGTTAAAATGTTGAAAAGTGAGAATTCCCGGTTGAACATTCGAATGAGGTAACTAGGTCACCTGTGTGGTACTAAGTGTAGGACACTATGTGTACAAGAGAGATACGCGATGGATTTAGGTCACGTGTGTAGTACTAAGTGTAGGCTACTACGTGTACCAGACAGATAGGTCGCATGTACAGTACTAAGTGCAGGCTACTATGCGTACCCGATAGCTTCGATCACATCTGTGGTACTAAGTGCAGGCCACTATGTGTAAGTGATGGTTTTGGTCACATGTGTAGTACTAAGTGCAGGCTACTATGTGCACCAGATAGCTTCGGCTACAAGGGTCGTACTATGTGCAAGCTACCGTGTATCTGTTATTATTCCGATGAGTTCAACGGGAAATTGACTAAGTGAAAATACATGTGATCATGTAATGACTAAGTGTAATTGAAAATTACTATGCAATGAATAAGTGAAGGTATAAGTGTGAAAATTTATCAACAATGTGCTCGATATTTGATCGAACCTTCGGTAAGATGAAATGGAGTAAGTGAAATTATGAAAGAGTAAATTTAGCAACAAAACAATTTTGGACAGCAACAGTTATGTGACTTTGAAAAATCACCAAAAATGGTGGAAATCGAATTAGAGGTTGAATAAGATATGAAATTAAATTTGAATGAGTTTATTTTCACATAAAAGAAATGGTGTAGACAAAAGAATTTCATATTCTGTGATATTCAAATTTTTGTGAGATAGGGTCAGAATGATGTTAGAATCCCCTGTTCCGACTTTGGAAAATAATTAAAAATTTTATAAAAAAATTATGATTTATAATTTGTATGTTTAAATTTATTAATGAGTCTAATTTCAAGAAAAACAAACAGGAACATTTTCCAAATTTTGTATGATGAGATAATTAAATTTTAGTGCATAGGGGTCGGAATTGTTAGACAGTGAAATAGGGGAAACTTTAAATAATAAAAAGTACTTATTGGATAAACCAAAAATTCTGAAAATTTTATGGTAAGAAGATATGTGAATCTAGATTTAGGGAAAATTAGTGGATCTTAATTTTGAGTTCTTTAACTCAAGATATAAATAATTTAGTGACTATGACTTGAATAGATAGCTTGAGATGAACATGAATAAATAGTAGAACTATGTGCAATTATGATTGTATTATCTTTAGAACATATTGTGAAGATTTATAAAAGCATGTTAAGAAATCACTTATTATTTACATACCTACTTACTAATCTATAATGCTTACCCCTTCCTTTCTTTTTCCTATAGTGTCACAGATGCTAGCTCGAGTTGGAGGTCGTCGGAGATTCTATCACACTAAGAAGCTATGGATTGGTATCGATGATTTTTATTCTAGCTTTTTAAGTCTATGGCATGTATAGGGACTTCATCATTTGTGTACATGTTATTATTAGTTGGCCTAGAATATTGGCCTATGCTAATTGAAGGTCATTGTTGCATAAGGCCATTTGATGTGACCAATATTTGTTATGTTATAAGTCTATGATGAAGCATTACACGGATGTGTATTCTTGTTTGGGTTGGATGAGTGAAAGTGTGATAATTATGTGTGGGAAATACTAAATGTGAATGGATGAGTAAGTTATATGCAATGATTAGTTAAGTGTAAGTGTTTCTATAATGTCTCGTACCCTATTCCGGCGTTGAATACGGGTAAAGGGTGTTACAGACAATTTTTCTTTATGATGTTCGATGATGAGCTTAAATTTTTTTCGATATACCTAGAATAGGTAACAATGGATTGGGTGAAGTTAGGTTAGGCTAAGTTGCTTGGAAATTGATTTCTAAAAATGGGATGTCCTAAACTCTATTTTTTATTTTTCAAAATATGGTAAGTATCGTTTAATGCCCTTAGGGATTTTTGAAACCAACCATTAGTAAAATTGCTATGGAATTTGTTTAAATAAGTATGCACTTCAATGCTTAAAGTTACTAAGTAGGTCAGCATCACTTTGTTTTCTCCATTGTAATGTTGATTAAAAAGGATGGTCTAAGTAAGAGTGTGTGATATAATTTTAAGGGCATTCCGCTGTAGCAAAGGATTGAGTAGCTAAGGAGGTAGTTGTATGCTCCATCCATCTTTTTAGTTAAAGGCCTTAACATCATAAGTGAATTTTGGTTTAAATTGTGACATGATGAGGTACTCGACAATTCGGTCTATGCTCTACTCATGATTGTCAAGTTAAAAACATTTTTGTGACATGACTAAATCCCCTAATATGGTTTCCATTAGAAAAAAGGAAAAGAAAAAGAAAAGAAAAAAAGGGAAAATAAATATATGAAAATATGAATAATATATTTTGATATGGGCTTAAAGCAAGTAACTTCTGTTTAGGTAACGAATGAAATAAGTGAATAAAAAGATATTTGCTATAGGATGAAAGAAAGAATGCATTGAGACTTACGAAATTTTGTTTTTAGGGAGAAATTTTTGCACTGCCTTTGCTGAACAAATCTTTGACATTCGAATCAGTTTTAGGAAAAGAGAATATTGCTGAGAACGGATGTATAAAATGTTTTTGAATAGCTAAGCAGTACAAGAAGGTTTTTTTTGCCAAGGCAAAATGGGTGCATCCATGCATTTAGGTGTATTTTGCTTGAGGACAAGTAATAACTCAGGTTTGGGGGTGTGATAACTCTTGAAAAGAGTTATATTTCATGCTTTTAGACTTAGTTAATTACTTGAACTAAAGTACATTTTGTTTCATTTTATGACATTTTTGTTAACACTTTTAATATTGCATTAGGACTTGAACTGTGTTTGAATTTGATGCTTTTAATTGCTTGAGGTGGAGTTTTTTGTGTGTTTTGGTGTGGTAGGAACAGGTTTTGGAATGAGGAAATAAAGGGTGAAGTTTTGTTAAGGCAAAGTGTAGACAGTTCTTCTTAGACCTAGATAAATCCTCGTAAAAGTGGAGAAGATAGTCATGAGCTATTAGCCGACCCTAGCCTAATCTATCTATAAAAGAGGATGAAGTGAACCTTACAAATGGTGTAAAAAGTGGGAGAGATACTTCGGTATGAATAAGGGTTCGGTTGCATAAAAGAACGGAAGTTGAAGGCAGTCCTTCTTAGCCATCACATGACATTGTGTTGCCAAAGTGTGGACTAGGCAAGCAAAAGATGTTTCTTGAAGTTCTTCCATTATTTCCATTAGTGTTCCTTCGAAAGATTGAATTGAATTAGTTAAGCACAATGTCATAAAATATTTTGGTTTAGAATTTTATTTCCAAGCCCATGAGCTAAGCCTCATAGGGTTGGGATTACTTTTGAGGAAAGCTTAAACTATTTTGTGGGTGCAATATATATCTAATTTACTTTACTATTTCATTTGATTGTTCTTATTTCTTAATTAAAATGCGAACGATCTTTAGAGATAGAAGACTGTTCGCATACTTATAAGCTGATTCTAATTCCGAATGGGTTGGATTGGTTGGATTAAAATTAAATTAAATGAGCAAGTATTCAATAGACACTTGTAGTTGACTCTAGACATAGATTCACAATCATACAAAAGGAACCCATGCAAGATATTTAAAAACCTACAAACACGGGCAAGGTAACTTGAGGTTTTTCTCTCGTGAGAGGCAGGCCATTTTAGAACTCTTCTATCCAATCAAGCATATACGATTTTGCTAAGGCATTATTGACAATAAGGTTTAATTTTGGGTAATCCCAACATCCCAAATTAACATCACTCTATCTGAAACACCCCTAACCTGTATCCATTGCCAGAATAGGGTTATAGAGCATTACCAAACTTAATACAAAAACAATCATACATTTCTCGTACATTTTTTTCATTTCTAACTAAAAATCAATCATAATCAATCACATTGTCCCTAATACAAGCTTGCGATGTTTAATTCATGCATTACAAATGGTTCAAGACTAAACCGATAACTCAGGAAAAGTTCTAGAAAACTAAGAAAATTTTCAAAATAGAGGGGACACACACCTGTGTGGCCCGGCTGTGTGTCTCACATGGCCAAAGGCACGCCTGTGTCACAGGCCATGTGGACATTCAAAATGGAATCACATGGCCATGTCTCAGCCCGTGTCTGACCCCGTGTAACTCCCTGACTTGGGTCACACGACCAACCACACGCCCGTGTGCAGGCCGTGTGCTAGGCCATGCCAAAGCTATATGGTATACTGACTTATGCCACACGGCCAAGTCACACGCTTGTGTGCTAGGCCATGTGGAGCATACTGACATGGTTTCTAATTAAACACCAAGGGACACACGGTCGTGTCACCAGACCGTATGTCACAGACGGCTGAGACACATGCCCGTGTCTCTATTCGTGTGGACAAAAATAGGCTATTTACCAAGCCATCTTTCTCATCCAAATTTGCATTCACCTACACAAACCAAATGGCATATAACATGGCATACATAGGCATTTAAACCAACCTCAATCAAGCCTAATTCATGCTAATTCCATACCAAGAACTATAATGTTCATAACATCATAATTTACTTATTCAAAACATACCAATTTCATATTCACAAATCACCTAATTGGTAAACTTCATATATACATTATCTTGCTTAAAATCACAAGCATGCCATATGTCCAAATTTCAACCATTTGGTATTCAACTTACTAGTTCACACCTAGAAATTACCAATCACATAACATAGGCCATTTGCACATATATAAATATACATTACCAAGCATGCCAAAATATGCCAAATTACATGGCTATACACATAACCAAGCATTCATCATTTACAAGCCAAATCAAATGGCTAAATCCATTACAAAACTATAGACCAAATTCTCCACAACTCCTATACATGCCATATAACCAAAATCACAAGTTCAAAAGTACCAAAATGACAGCTTGATAGTGTGATGAGATCTCTGACGACTCCTAAATCCGAGCAAACTTTGAAATCACTATAAAACATGAAAAAGTAAATAGAGTAAGCTATAAAGCTTAGTAAGCTCGTATAGTTAATAAGTAGAACTTACCATTCATTCATCAATTAAACTATCTATCATAATACAATACAATTCAACTTAATCACAAGGCTAACATATGTTCATCCACATGGTAAATCATGTAACTCAAAAATTACATAGATTCAATGCTTATACGATTTACGTATATACCTACACTGATACATATCTATCTCTCACCATTTCATATCTTCAATATACCTTTTGAAACATTTGGAATAATATCGGATACTCGAGAATCTCGCACATTAAGTGCCAATACAAGGACGAAGCCATCTCAATATCATATATCATATAATGCTCACTCTGAAGCTATCAACGGGTTTGCTCACACAAGTTGATGGTCAAGATGTAGCTACACGGTGCTGCTCACACAAGCTAAAGAGAATTTGCATCAATGCCGACAAACTCAGCCATTGGTAGAACGTACGGACCAGCACCCAAAACCCATGACCCTTAATGACATGTCATTTGTATCCTATTCTATTCCTAAGGTTCAACAGGGATTTCACATTGTCGAATCTTCATCGAACATTTTTGTAGAATCATATTCACAATTTATTCAATAATAAAGCATTTAGAACACAATTATATTAATGCTTATTAACATATGAACTTACCTCGACCGCAAAAATGACTAAATGGATCGATTAGTCCAATACATTATTTGCCCCCGTTCTAGATTTGAACTTCACTTTTCTTGATCTATATGTAATCAAATTTAACTTATTTAATTAACATTATATTCAATTTAGCCCAAAAATACATAATGGAAAAATTACACTTTTCCCCTAATAGTTTAACATCTTTACAATTTAGTCCCTAACTCATGAAAATAAAATTCATGCAATTAGGTCCCTATACATGCTATTTGAATGTTCCTTATTATCATAGAAGCCCATATTTTTCATTTATTTCACAATTTAACCATAAATTTTTCACATTTTACAAATAAATCCCTAATTTGTAATTTCAACCAAAATCACATAATAAATGTTGTTTATCTAACAAAACCATTTATTTTCTACCATCAAACATCAAAATACATACATATTCATCAATGGTAAAACCATAAACCTTTAACATTTTTGCAAATTAGTCCCTGGGCTAGCTAGATTAAGCTACAAAAACTCCGAAAACATACAAATCATTAACAACCGAGTCAAAAATCTCTTACATGCATAAAGGATAGTTTTTCAAACCTTGAAGCTCTTTTAATGGTGTTTCTAACTTGTATTTTCGATGGTGGAAGCTTGTTTGGAAGATGATACTTTGTTATTTCTTTAATTTACTAAACTTATTTATTGATTTACTTATTCAACCTTTGTTATAAATCATTAAAATTCATTTAATCATGTCCAAGAATGTCCACTAACTTTATAACTGGGATAATTATTACTTAAGGACCTCCTCTTTTATGTTCTATAGCTATTAGACACTTTTAGCTAATAGAACTCCACTTTTACACTTTACGCTATTTAGTCTTTTTTTATCGAATTGAGCATTCAAATGATAAAATTTCTTAACAAAATTTTAAGACAATCATACTATCATGTTTTAGACATTAAAATAATAATAAAATAAATATTTTGACCTCTTAGTGAGACGAAGTCATCACATTCACTTCCCTTCTTCAATTTGTGGTCCCAAAACCACTATTGGCACTTTAGCCACTTTCTTTCACTTTCACATTAACATATATAACATATTTAAACCATAAAACGATTTGAATAAAAGCAGGTTGTTACACTATCTTTATTCATTGTTGTAGTAACTTTGCCACAACATATTTAGTTGTTTATTTCTTTGTTTACATTCATTGGGGTACTCTAATCGGCCAAAACCTAGATCTCTGAATAGGTTAGTTTTCTAATTGACTAAGCCATTACATTTGCCGAAATCACTTGTTAGATTTGAACTATTATTCAATTATGGAAGGACCTGCTGAATGTATGTTGATGTACTTACCTCTCGCTTTTACCATAGCATTTAAAGAAAAGAGAAAAGATTGTTGTTACTTTGACTAGGAGATTTTATTCATCAATTCTATCTATCGCATAAATCATCATTCCTTTGAATTATCAAACTGCATACTTACCTTAGTTTACCATAGCATCTTATTCATTAGTATTTCTATAATATTAACCATATTACAATAACTGACCAATTTTGTGCCTTAACATGATCCTCGTGAGAATGATACTCACCACTTTATTACTTGAATCGATGTGTATACTTGCACAAAATCACACGTCATTTTACATGCGACAATCACCTCTTGTAACTCTAAACCTGAGCCACCAATTACAATTATATCATCAACATAGAATAAGAGAAACACATAGCCAACTGGGGTTTTCTTGATAAATAAGGACAAATCAGCTCGTGAAGTTTGAAATTGTAAGCACTAAACTAAGAAATCATGCAATTTCACAAACCAAGCTTTAGGTGCTTGTTTAATACCATATAAGGAATTGTTTAGCTTACAAGCTAACAAATTCCCATTTTTTCTAGAAATTCAATCCAGGAGGTTACTTCATATACACACCTTCAGCTAAATCTCCATTTAAAAAACATTGTTGACATTAACTTGTCATAATTTCCATTTATTTGAGATTGGTAGAGTAAGAACTATCTAAATTGTGTTGGCCTTAACAACATGGCTAAAGGTCTCATGATAGTCCATCCCAGCAGCTTGAGAAAAACTTGAGCTACAAGATGCACTTTGTTCAAGAAACACTTTATTGCGAGAAACCTTGAGCCATAAATTGCAACTCATCGTAAATTGCATCTTGCCATGATGGAATAGCCATAACCTTATGAATGTTAGTTGGCTCAATTGAACTAACTGTAGTTGTATATGTTTCTTGTTTATAAATTGTAACAGCTCATTTTTAATGAAATCAGAATAGCAATTTCGGTACCACAAATATGATGTGAAAATTTTTATTTTATTATTATTTTAATTTCTATAGCATGTTAGTATTCTTGTATAAAAATATCGTTAAGAAATTTTACTATTTGCATGCTTAATTTGATAAAAATGACTAAATTGCAAAAGGTGTAAAACTTAAGTTCTATATGCTAAGGGATCTAATGGCTATAATATTAAATGGTTGGAGGGTTTATGTGGTAATTAGACCAATTTTTGTATGAGTGGACAAATATGGACACTTATTAAATGATTTTAAAGGTTATTATTTAAGGTTAAAATGTAAGTAAATAAATAAATTAAGTAAAAGCCGAATGAACAAAACCTATCATCTTCTTTTTGTTCTTCAACAATCGAAAATAAGAGAGGAAAACACCATTAATGGAGTTTGAAGGTTTGGCTAAGTCTTATCCTTGCATGTAAGTGATTTTTTATCCCGTTTTTAATGATTTCTATGTTTTTAAAGTCGTTGTAGCTTAATCTAACTAGCCTAGGGACTAATTTGCAAAAAATTGTTGAATGACTAGGATTTTACCATGAATGTATCTTAGTTTTTTGTGATGTTTGGTGGAAGAAAATGAATCCTTGTTGTTAGATAAAAAAAAACTTTTGTTAAGCAATTTTTGATAAATTTGTCAATTAGGGATTAAATTAAAAATTGTGAAATATTCATGGTGTAATTTGTGAAAAATGAAATGAATGGGCTGCTATGAGCTTGTATGAAGTTCGACTAGGCTTGGGTTGGGGTGAAATTGCATGAATTTCTTTTTATGAGCCTAAAGATTAAATTGTAAAGAAATCAAAACGCTAAGGGAAAAAGTGTAATTTTGCAAAAAAATGTGAATTTGGATTGAATAGAATAGAATAGTTAATAAATTGATTGAATTTTATTCATTTAGATCAAGATAGACCATGTACGGCTGTAGATCGAGGCAATGAAAAAGCTTCGGATTAATCGACTCCATTTTTACGTTTATCGTTGGGGTAAGTTCATACATTTAAATAGCATTTTAAATTATGTTTTAAATGTTATTATTTTATATAATATCAAATTGTGTCTTGGTGGAAGAATCCAACGGTGTATCATCTATCAAAACAATGGAATTCGACTATGAAGTTATGAAAAGGGATGGTGATGACCATCAAATAATGAAAAGGGATAACTTCGGCTATCGAATTATGAATAGGGATAGCTTCGACTATCAAATTATCAAAAGGGATGGTGACGACCATCAACAATGAAAAGGGATGGTGACAACCATTAAATAATGAAAAGGGATAGCTTCGGCTATTGAATTATGAAAAAGGATAGCTTCTGCTATCAAATTATGAAAAGTGATGGTGACAGCCATCAAATAATGAAAAGGGATATCTTTGGCTAATGAGCTATGAAAAGGGATAGCTTTGGTTATCGAGATATGAAACGGGTTGGGACAACAATTGTGATTTTACTAGTATGAGCTTCAGTAAGAACTATCGATGCAATTTACCTTATTACTATGGATGGTAGGAAGTGTGTGTTATCCATGGCAATGAGAAATATAAACTCACTTGATTTAAATTTATGAATCATTTATTCTTATGTTGGATTGATGCATATGTATTTTAAGATTATGCATTGTATTGATAAGCATAGTTTGTATACTATGAACTTACTAAGCATAGCATGCTTATCTTGTGTTTATTTTCTATGCTTTATAATTAATCGGAAGCTTGTTTGGGTTGGAAAGTTGTTAGAGACCTATCACACTATCCATCAGCTATATCAGATTTTGATTTTGACCTTTTTAAGTCCTGGTTATAATGGCATGTATAGGTGTTTTGGTTGATGTTATGGCCATTATGTTTTGGCTTGTAAATTTGGTATTTTGAATGATGAAATGGTGTTAAGTTGGCATGTATATATTTGGACTTTCAATGGTTGTTGTTTTGGTGTTTATGGCAACTATATGATGGAAGTTAAAATGGTAGTTAAACATGTTTGTTATAAATTGTCTTTTGATATGTTTGAATGTAGTGATTTGGTATATTGGTTATAAATGACATATATGGCCAATGGTGCTAGGTGTTCAAAGTGGTAAGTTTTGGCATAAACTTAGTTATATGTTAGTTGAAATTTTGGCCAAACTATGCATATGGTTATACATATTTAATTGTAGTGATTGAGGTGCCTTTTAGGTATATTGATTGTATGCTTATGTACCCAATTTGGATTTCATGAATATGCATGTTTTTACTGTAATTTGAAGGCTTATTTATATGTGGAAAATTGATTGTAGGTAGATGCATGGATAGGTAAGAAAAATGGCTTGGAAATGGCCTATTTCTTGTTCACATGGCTAGAGACACGGGCGTGCGTCTCAGTCGTGTGTCCCCTATAGCTTACAAAGGGTTGCAAGTCAGGCAGTTACTCGGCCTAGCACACGGCTTGGCACATGGGCGTGTGAGGCCACTTCGAAGGGTACAGGGCCTGGCACACAGGCGTGTAGCTTAGCCGCGTGACCCAAGTCAGAGAGTTACACGGTCACAAACACGAGCTAGGACACAGTCATGTGTACCTACACTGAATGTTCGCACAGCCTGGCCACACGGCCGTGTGACCCCTGTAGTTTGAAAATTTTCATCTTCTTCTAAAAAAATCTATATGTTTCTGATTTAGTCCCGAATTGTTTCTAATGTGTTTTTAAGGCCTCGAGGGCTCAAATAAGGGACAATAAGTATGTCTTTGATTGGTTTTCTTATGATTGATGATGTGAATTAAATGTTTTAAATTTTTGATCGTTTTGAATTGAATTCTCCGATAATGCTCAGTAACCTTATTCGATAACGAATACATGTTAGGGGCGTTACATAAATGCCAACTTTACTTTGTGTAACCATATGTTGAGCGCTACCAGTAGAGGGAGGCAGAATATTTGGTTGGTCCTCATCTAGGGCACTCAATGTGATAAACTGGAATATGAACATATTTTAATCCCACATTTAGCATACTTTTGGATGATTTTTCCCTTTAAATATGGAAATAGGTGCTCCTAATCCTTTCTTTTCATGTTTTATACTAAGGAGAGCATCAGAGAATGAAAAGAATGAATAAACGTGCCAAAAATAGAAAAATGGGCCAAAACACGAAATCCACACGGCCTGGGCCCAAGACCACACGGTCGTGCCTCTTAAGGAGAGTAAAACACGGCCTGGACCCCAAAATCGACGGTCATGCCTCTTCAACAGGTTAGACCACGGCTTGACCTCGAATCACACGGACGTGTGCCATGGGCGTGGCCCTGCCGTAGGAAAGAAGAGTTCTATTCGGATTAGGATACTTTCGGGCCAAGTAAGGCATCTCGAAGCCTATATAAACACCCTATGAGGAAATGTAAAAGACAAGTTCGATGGAAGCCTTCTGTCAGGGCTTTTCGAGCATTCAGCTAAGCGAAGGAGCCGAGCCAGAGAAGTTGAATACAGGGATTTACTCAAAGAAAGCCAGTTGATTCATCTCAAAAAGCCAAAATCTTATTCAAGACTGAGGACTTCTCCTTCAATTCTTTTAGGGGGTTTTAGGGTTTTCTTTATATTTTGTTTCATATTTTCTTTTGAGATGTCTTCTTTTATAATTATGAACTAAACCCTCATATACCTGAGGGGAATGAAACCTAAGATGAATCTTGTTATTGTTATCTGAGCTGTATGATAAATACTTGATTTGTTCTTAACTATGTGTACTTAATTCTTGTTTTGGTATTTCTGGGATATTGATTCAAGTATTGATGTGCTTAGGTGGTGGAGCAAAAGTCCTTGCCTTAGAGTAGATCTACCATAGTTAAGTAGAGTTGAACGCAACCCTAGAAATAGGATGATGTAAATTTGAAGATTAGGGTCAAACCTAATATGGGAGTCCATAGATTGAGTTAATGCAATCTTAGAGGTTTTAATTAGAAAGAAATTTAAATTAATCAACATAGGATTAGACGTTAGTAGCCTCGAAAGAGGTATTAATATAAATTAGGGAATGATACGGATCAAGTCAAGTGAATAAATCGTCTAGTTCAGAGTTAGATAACAAGTGAAGTCTAGGTGGATTCTTCCTCGGTATTGTCTAAATCAATCGTTTTCCCTCAAGTCTTTCCCCAATTCCTTCTTTGTCTTAGCATCTTTAACTTAGTTGTTATTTAATTTTAGATTAGATAAACAAATCCCTTAATTCTTAGGCTAGATAATAAAAAGAAAGTGTTAGCTTTTGGTTCCTTTGGGTTTGACAATTCAGTCTTGCCATAAACTATACTATTGTTCGATAGGTGCGCTTGCCTCCATCGTTGTCTTAGTTACTTTCCAGATTCAATCTTTCTTTTTATAAATTTTTAAGACTCTAACACACGATCAAGTTTTTGGCGCCGTTGCTGAGGAACTGAAATATTTAGAACGCTTAATTTTTATTACTTTAGTCATTTTTTATTTTTGCAATTAAACTTTATTTTTACTTTTCTAAATTTTCTTTTTCTATTTCTCTTTTCCTAGCAGGTACCTCTAGTTTATTACTAGAAGGAACCCGATAGGACCACTACTTTACGATAGTGATATTGAAGGAACCGTACGCAGAAATTGTGGAGAAGTAAGGCGAGGCTTAAATTACACACAAGAAGAGAAAGAGGACGAAACTAATACCACCGAAGGGATGGCTGAGAATAATTCGCTACCTCAGGAGGTGGCGATTATCATGCTCCTCGAACTATGTATGATTATGCTAAACCCAATTTAACAGGAGCTGAATCGAGTATTGTTAGGCTTGCTATAGCCGCTAATAATTTTGAACTGAAGCCTAACTCTATACAAATGATTCAAAATTTTGTTCAATTTGATGGTTTGCAGGATGAAGACCCGAATGCTCATTTAGCAAATTTTCTATAATTCTCTGATACCTTCAAAATAAATGGAGTTTTTGATGATGCCATTCATCTTCAGTTATTTCCCTTTTCTTTGAGAAATAAATCCAAATAGTGGTTACATTCTTTTCCACGAGGATCAATCACTACATGGGACCAAATGACCGAAAATTTTTTATTGAAATATTTTCCACGGCCAAAATGGCCAAATTAAGGAATGATATCTCTTCTTTTGTGCAGATGCATTTAGAAACATTATACAATGCATGGGAGAGATACAAATATCTGTTGAGAAGGTGCCCACACCATGGTTTACCTTTGTGGCTACAGGTCCAAACTTTTTACAAAGATGTGAATCCTTCAACTAGGCAGTTGATTAATTCAGCAGCTAGCGGAACCCTAAATAACAAAACTCCTAAAGTAGCTTATAAATTCATAGAGGAGATGTCAATGAACAACTATCAGTGGCAAGTTACAAGGAGAAGGCCAACTAAAGCAGCCGGAGTTTTCAACCCCGACATAGTCACCATGCTATCAAATTAGGTAGAGATGATGAATAAAAAGATTGATGGTTTGTGTTGTTCTTTGTAGGTACATCCAGTTATGTAATGTGACTCAAGTCTAGGAGGTGTGGCGAATCCTGAGTACTCACCCTACAATCATGGCATGGAAAGCAAACAGAAAACTATACGGGTAACAATTTCATATCTCAAAATAACCCTTATATTAATACTTATAATCTAGGTTAGAGGAACCACCCCAATTTCTTGTGTGGTGGCCAAGGAAATCAGAGACAACAACCACCCTCTCCAAAATTCCAACAATAGCCTAACCCACAGGAAAAGAAGCTGAACCTTGAAGAGATGCTAACAAAATTCATAGTGGTGTCTGAAACTCATTTTCAAAACACTGAGACAACACTTAAAAATCAACAAGCATCAATTAAAGGAATCGAGAACCAGTTAGGGCAACTCGCAACGCTGATCTCTGAATGACCACTATGTAGCTTGCCAAGTAACACTGAGAATAATCCAAATGAGCAAATTCAAGCCATAACAGCTCATGACAGTAAAGGGTTAGTCGATTCTGAACCTGAGCCAAGGCGAGAACCTGTGGTAAGTGAAGGTATGATCGAGGAAAGCTAACAAAAGCCCAAACCGATAATTAAAGTATACAAACCTCGTATAACTTACCCCAATACGATGAAGGAAGACGACACAGAAGAACAATTCGATAAGTTCCTTAAACTCTTAAAGAAATTACATATTAACTTACCATTTTTTGAAGCTATTTCCCGGATGTCAGATTCAAGGAAATTTTAAAAGAGCTCTTAACGAACAAGCGAAAGTTAGATGAGGAGTTGCATGTGGAATTAAACGTAGTATGCTCAGCAATGTTACAGAACAGACTACCACGAAAATTAAAAGATCCAGGGAGTTTTACAATTCCATGTTTAATCGGTAGTTTATCTGTTGATAATGCTTTAGCTTATTTAGGGGAAAGCATCAATGTTATGCCATCTAAAATGTTTAAACAGCTAGGTCTAGGGAAACCCAATCAAACTAGGATGAGTATTCAACTAGCTGATAAGACTATTCGGATTTCTAAGAGTATAACTAAAGATGTACTAGTTAAAGTTGACAAATTCATATTCCCCGTAGACTTCGTTGTTTTAGATATGGATGAAGACAATAGTATCCCCTCAATTTTAGGAAGACCTTTTCTAGCAACTACCAGATCTAAAATTGATGTTAGTATAGGTGAACTCATACTTCGTGTAGGTGATGAATCAATCAGTCTTCAAGCTCTAGAATCAGCTAAGACATCGAGTGAGAAAGGTGAGAACCTAAATTCGTTGATAAGCATTCAGTTAGATGTTAGTAGCCTCGAAAGAGGTATTAATATAAATTAGGGAATGCTATAGATCAAGTCAAGTGAATAAATCGTCTTGTTTAGAGTTACCTAACAAGTGAAGTCTAGGTGGATTCTTCCTCGGGTATTGTCTAAATCAATCGGTTTTCCCCTCAAGTATTTTCCCAATTCCTTCTTTGTCTTAGCATCTTTAGCTTAGTTGTTAGTAAATTTTAGTTGTTAGCATCTTTAGCTTAGTTACATAACAAATCCCTTAATTCTTAGGCTAGATAATTAAAAGAAAGTTAGTGTTAGTACTTTATGTTCCTTTGGGTTCGACAATCCGGTCTTGCCACTAAATCATAGTTTTGTTCAATAGGTGCACTTGTCTCCATCGTTGTCTTAGTTAGTTTCCAGGTTCGATCATTCTTTTTATAAATTTTTAATACTCTAACACACGATCAACATGATAAGGTGGATGGAGAGAAATGCTAATCGAATGGATTAATCGAAACTGATGGAACTGACAAGCTAGGAACCGCATCACAAGTAAGAGCAGTAGATGTAACACTCCTAACCCGTATCTATCACCGGAATAGGGTTACGAGGCATTACCTATCAAATCACAACATACAACATACATTTCTCATCCAATAATCCATTAATACATAAACATCAATCCAACATAGTCACATGTTCCTTATAAGGCTCTACAAGACCTTAAAACATGCCTGGAAGAGGTTCAGGACTAAACCGATAACATTTGAAAACTTTGGGAAACTTATAAATTTTCACACATACAAGGATCACAACGCCGTGTAAATAGGACGTGTGCCTCACACGGCCACTAGACACACCTATGTCACACGCCATATGGAAACAGGGCATACATACTGACTTTCATCACATGGCCGGAGACACGCCCTTGTGCCTTGACCGTGTGAAATCTGAAGGGTATATTGACTTGGGCCACATGGCTGGCCACACGCCCATATTCCAGCCAGTGTGTCATACACGGCCTGTAGAAACGCCTGTGTGTCTAAGCCGTGTAACTCACTAACTTGTTTAATTAAGTTACTGATGAGCACAGTCAAGTCCTGCCTGCATGTGCTCAACCGTGTGGGGTACAAATAGGCTTGGTTTAAGCCACATTTCTCACCCTCCTCAAGCAAACCAAAACCACCTCATTTCATAACATTTGAATACATTTATAGGCAATCAAAACATGCTATTTCATATACAAATCATGGTATTTAAAATCTATCCATTTCACTGCTCAAATCATAATCCAAAACATACTAAAACAATATGCGATTACAAACAATTTCACCTATCTTCTCTATGCATTTTTCTCATCATCTTATCATCTATTTTAAACCTCAAATCATACCAATTAATCATCAGAGCATCCATGACAAACATGCCAAAACACAAGGCCATTTACAAACACCATATTTCACTTACCAAACTCATAAAATATGCAAACTCAAATGGCCAAATACACACTAACATTTACTTTATTTATGAGCCAAATCTCATGGCTAAAATCATATCTCAAAACACATTATCATATCACTAGCCTATACATTCCATAAACCATATTTTCAAAGCACCAAAAATACCAACAAGTTGATCGATAGTGTGATGATGTTCCTGATGATTCCCAAATTTGAGCTAGCTTCAATTATCTATAAAACAGAGAAAGAAAACACAAGGTAAGCTTTAAAATCTTATTAAGCCATATACAAATAAAATTAACACATGAATCAACATCATTTCCATCAATAAGCAAACTATAAGCAAGCACAAAAAAGCTTACAAACCTTACTCAATGTATATGTATTCAATATGATAAGTGAATTCATCAAATACTTTCCTTTTTAATACTTGTATGAATCTCGTATGTATCCGAGTCACTTAACTCATTCACACATTATTTCTCGACTTCACTTTGCCCGTTGAACCTTTTGGAATTGTTAAGGATACCCGAAAATCACATATAGCTCATACAATGCCATATCCCAGATATGGTCTTACATGTTATCAAATATTGATGCCGATAGCGCATATATGGTGTTACTCGAAATCAAATAATGATGCCAATGTCCCAAACATGGTCTTACACGTAATAACATAATGATGCCAATGTCCCAGATATGGCCTTACACATAATCACATCACGTTAATCCTAATGTCATGACATTCGTATCTTATACTATTCCTAAGATTCGTACGAGACTTTCGGATATTGTAACCTTGTCGATTCTTGTTCATATTTGATCATTCAACATTCATAGCAATTCAATGACATTTAAACATATATAATCCAATTTAAAGACATTTATTTGAATATGAACTTACCTCTTATTCGGGATAAACAGACTGGATTGACTATTCGATAACCTCTGATTTTCCTGATCTAAATTTGATTTCTCTGGTTCTTGATCTATATACATTCAAAATTAACTCATTTATTCATCAAATCATTCAATTCAGTCTACAAACACATATTTGGGCATTTTTACACTTCAACCCCTAAAGTTCTACATTTTTACAATTTAGTCCCTATTTCACAAATACACAAAAATTCACACAATTCAACAAGACTCATGCTTTGCCTAATTTCATATAAGTCCATAGCAGCCCAAAACTTTCATTTATTTCACATTTCATCCACTAAATTTACACTATTCAGAATTAAACCCCTAATAGGCATTTTTTACTCAAAATCACTTAACAAAACTTGTATAACTATCAACAAATATTCATTTTTCATCATAAAACATTCAAAAAGCTCAAGCATTCATCAATGGCACTTAACAAAATCATTAATAACTTCAAAAATTAAGGTATGGGCTAGCTAGAACACAAAGCAACAATATCAAAAACGTAAAAATCATCAAAAACCAAATCAAAATGAACTTACAATTAGAACATGCAAGAGTCGAACCTTCCAAAGCTTGTTAATGGTTTTTCTTCTTTTACAAATTTGGTTTGTTTTATTTAATCTTTACTTATTTTGCATTTTACTATTTTAACCTTTATTAATACATCAAAAACATGCTTAATATATGTCCATACATGTTCATCCTCATTATACATAGGCTAATTTCATAATAAGGACATTTAATTTAATATCTCATAGCATTTTAACACTTTAAACTATGAGAACCTCACTTTTGCATCTTATGCGATTTAATCCTTTTATCAAATTGGGCAATTAAACGATAAAATTAGCTCACGAAATTTTCACACATATCAATTAACATACTATAAACACCAAAAATAATATTAAATAATTTTTTGACATCAAATTTGTTGTTCCAAAACCACTGTTCCGATGTTGCTAAAACTGGGCTATTACAACTCTCCCCCTTAAGGATTTTTGTCCCTAAAATTCTTACCAGTGAATAGGATAGGGTATTGATTTCTCATAGAATCCTTGGGTTCCTACGTAGCTTCTTCAACCCCGTGTCGATGCCATAATACTTTCACTAACGCGATTATCTTATTTCTTAGCTCTTTGATCCCACGAGCTAAAATTCAAATCGATTCTTCAGCATAAGACATATCGGACTGAATTTTAACCTCGGTTGGGAAAATGAAATGTGAAGGGTCGGATCGATATCATCGAAGCATCAACACATGAAATAAATTATGTATCTTCTCTAACTCAGATGGTAAAGATAGTTGATAAACAATAAAAGTAACATATTTTAATCCCACATTTAGTATGCTTATTGATGATTTAGCCCTTGATTTATATAAAGGGTGCTTGTAATCATTTCTTTTCATGTCATATACTCAGAAAAGCACTCGAGGACAAAAAGAACACAAAAGGGGCTTAAAATGGAGTAATTTGGCCTTAGCAAGAAATCAACACAGCTGGGCACAAAGCCTGCACGACCGTGTCTCGCTGATTACCTAAAACACGGCCTAACTCACGAGTTGGACGGCTGTGCATCATCTCATTACCAAACATGGGCATGTCAAGCGATCTACATGGCCGTGTCCCAATCGACAGACCTGAAGCATAGCCTAAATCCTGACTTACACGGCTGTGCACGAGTCGTGCCCAAAACGACAGAATCAAGGCACGACCCAACCCCGAATTACACGGGCGAGTGCCATGGGTGTGCCCCTGCCGCGAGAATGAGCAATTTCACTTGAAATTGGATGCTTGAAGCCAAAGAAACATACTCCTAAGTCTACTTAAATAACCTAATAGTAATTTTACTTGAAAGAGGTACTTAGGAGCCAAGTAAAGCATCTCAAAAGCCTATACAAACAACCCATGGCAGACATTGAAGAGACGACTTTTGGTAGAGGCATTTACCGAAGCTTTCATCTTTTAGGGAAATACTCGATGATAGCCAGTTGATCCATCTCAAGAAGCCGGAGTTCTGCTCAAGACGGAGGATCTCCTCTTCAATTCTTTCAAGGGGTTTTAGGGATTTCTTATGTTTTGTTTTATCTTTTCTCTTGAGATGTTTTCCTACTTTGTTATGAACTAAACCCTTTTAGATACCTGAAGGGGATGAAACCTACGATGGATTTTGTTATTTTATTCTAAATTATATGAGAAGTATTTAGTTTGTTCTTAATTACGTTGCTTAATTTAATATGATGTGCTTAGGTGGAGGAGGAATAGACCCTACCTAAGAGTAGATCTAGCATAATTAAGCGGAGTTGATCGGGCACCTAGAGATAGGGTTATGAGATTTTACTGGATTAGGGTGAAACCGAATATGGGAATCCATTGATCGATTTACTGCTTCCTTAGGGGATTAATATAAGAGAACAAGAGTTCCACTAATTAACCTAAGGTTAGACATTATTCACCTCGAGAGATGGTTTAATATAGGTCAGGGAGTCTCACAGATCAAGCTAAGTAAAGAAATCACATGGTTTAGGGATAAATAATAATTAAAGTCATAGGTGGATTCTTCTTGAGGGTATCGTCTTCATCAACTGAGTTTTGCTAAAGTCTTTCTCCAATTCATTCTTTTGTCTTTGCATTTAGTTTAAGTATTTCATTTAGTATTAGATAAATCAACCAATCACTCCATATTTCAGGCTAATAATAGAAAGAAAGTGAGTAGTAGTACTTTTAGGTTCCCTGGGGTTCGATAAGATATTCTTGCCTAAACTATACTACTGTTCGATAGGTGCACTTGCTTCTATCGTTGTCATAGCTAGTCTACAGGTTCAATCATTCTTTTTATAAATATTAAAGCTCGACTGTTTGGCACGATCAAGTTTTTGGCGCCATTGCCGAGGAACTCCAAAATATTAAGAAAGCTCTATTTCTATTACTTTAGCCATTATTCTATTATTATTTTTTTAGATTAAATTTTTATTTTTACTAATTCTCTTTCTTTCTTTCTTGACTTGCGAGGTACCTCTATTTTATGACTAGAATAAACCCGAGAGGACCATTAGAATACGAAAGTGACGTTGAGGCTACCGCTCGAAGAAATCGCAGAGAAACTAGACGAGCTCTAGACTACCAAAGAGAAGAACAGCAAGACAGATCCAATCGTACTGAAGGGATGGACGAAAAAAATCTAGCTGATGTGAGAGAAAATAATGCTCCGCGCACTATTTATGATTATCCTAAACCTAATTTGACAGGAGCAAATCTAGTATTGTTAGGCCTGCTATAGCTGCTAATAATTTTGAATTAATGCCTAACACAATACAAATGATTCAACAGTTTGTTCAATTTGATGGTTTGTAGGACGAAGATCCAAATACTCATATAGCTAATTTCTTAATGTTCTGTGATACCTTTAAAATAAATGGCATTTCTGACGATGGCATACGTCTTTGGTTATTTCCTTTTTCATTAAGGAATAAAGCAAAGCATTGGTTGAACTAGTTACCACGAGGGTCAATCACCACATGGGATCAAATGACCGAAAAATTTATTTTAAAATATTTTCCACTAGCCAAAATGGCTAAATTTAGGAATGACATATCTTCTTTTGTGCAGAATGACACAAAAACATTATATGATGCATGGGAGATATACAAGGACCTCCTGAGAAGATGTCCACACCATGGGTTACCTTTGTGGCTTCAAGTCCAAACTTTTTACAATGGTGTGAATTCTCCAACTAGGCAAATGATTGATTCATCAACTGGTGGAACTTTGAATAACAAACTCCTGAAGGGGCTTACGATTTTATTGAGGAGATATCATTGAACACCTATCAATGGCAAATTACAAGAGCCAAACAGACAAAATCAGCTAGAGTTTTCAACATAGATGTAGTAGCAATGATGTCAACACAGGTGGAGATGATGAATAAAAAGCTTGACAACTTATGTTCTTCGCAGGTACACCCAGTCATGCAATGCAAAGCAAGTGGAAATGTGGTGAATTCTGAGTACCCACCCTACCAACCAGGAGCAGAAAACGAGCAAACAAATTATATAGGTAACAATTTTCGATCTAATAATCCTTATAGTAACACTTATAACGCATGTTGGAGGAACTACCCAAATTTTTTGTGGGAAGGACAAGGAAATCAAGGAAATCAAAGGCAGCAACCTCCTCCAAATTACCAAAAGCAGCCCTATCCATAGGAAAAGAAATCAAACCTTGAAAAGATACTGACAAAATTCATGGCAGCTACAGATTCTCGTCTCCAAAAGACTGAAGCAACACTTGATGAACAACAAAAATCGATCAAAGGGATCGAGAATCAAATTGGAGAACTTACTAGGTCAGTGGGACATCTTACAAAGCTGATTTCTGAACATCAACAAGGACATCTACCAAGCAACATAGAAATAAACCCGAAAGAACAGATCCAAGCCATCACATCTGAAGAGGGTACAAAGGTAGACAAGCCCACATCAGCACAACAAACCAAGGAAGAAAAAGGTAAAATAGAGGTAGCACAAGAAACACCGGTAATCAAAGAGTACCAACCTCGCATACCTTATCCCAAAGCATTGAAAAAAGATGATTCTGAGGAACAATTCGGTAAGTTTCTAAAACTTTTAAAGAAATTACATATTAACTTACCTTTTCTTGAAGCTCTTTTTTAGATGGCCGACTCAAGGAGATTTTTAAGACAGCTCTTGACGAACAAACACAAAATAGATGAAGAGCACCATGTGGAACTCAACGCAACATGCTCAGCAAAGCTACAGAACAGACTACCACAGAAACTAAAAGATCTAGGGATTTTTATGATTCGATGTTTAATTGGTAGTTTAACTATTGATAATGCGTTAGCCGATTTAGGGGCAAGTATAAATGTCATGCCTTATGCAATGTTTAAACGACTAGGTCTAGGGAAGCCCAAACAAACTAGGATGAGTATTCAACTAGCTGATAAAACTATTAGAATTCCTAGGGGCATTATTGAAGACGTTTTAGTAAAAATCGATAAATTTGTTTTCCTAGTAGATTTTGTTGTTTTAGACATGGATGAGGAAAATTCAATCCCTTTAATTTTAGGAAGACCATTTCTTGCAACTGCCAAGACTAAAATTGATGTTGCCACAAAAGAACTCATACTTCGTGTAGGAGAAGAATCGGTCAATCTTCAAGCTCTCGACTCAGCCAAAACAATAGAAGATGAAGGTAAGAAAGTCATTTCAATATATAACCAAATTATTCAACCTTCATCGCAGGAAACATCACAATGCATCAAACCTGAGCTAACTCATAGCCCCCATGTCGTCACAGAAGAATCACACCAGAAACAAAACCGTAAGATCGTCAATTTAGAAGAGCAGAAGATACACACCAAAGAAAAGCTGGATCCACACGAAGTAAAACCAAAGTAACCACCAGAAGATCTCATAGGAAAGCAAATCACTTTAAAATAGGAGACTAGGTGCTGTTAGACAAAGCCGATCCTTACCTCACTTCAACAGACCTGAAGAAAAAGGAAGAAATACACCTTCAGGTATACGATATTTTCCCACACGAAATAGTCGAGGTAATCAATCCAATATTCGACAATTTCAAGGTAAACGCTTCTCGACCTAAACTTTGTCACGAAAATAAAACTGTCAGCAAGAGGGAAAATATTCAAACCTTTAAACCTCCCTAAAATTTTCCAAGTCAAGGATAGTCTAGCTTAAGACTATAAACAAGCGCTTCTCAAGAGGCAACCCAAGCACTAACACTATTTACTTTCAAATTTACTTTCTTTTCTTCCCTTGTTTCTTCTCTCAACATTTAAACTAACACAAAAATACAGATTTCTAGGCCACAAGGCCTTACACACGGCTGTGCCCGTAGCTGTGTGGACCACCAGAACCACCACATTGACCGACTAGAGCCGTGCAAGTCAATCTACCCACCCCCAATGTCACGGATCAAGCCACCCACACCACGAGCACCGATAAAATAGCACGGTCGTGCCTCACGACTATGCTAAGATACTGACTTATTGAGCACGGGCAAACCACGCCCGTGCATTCCATCCATGTTCACATGCTGGCCTTTTAGGAACGGGCGTGCCAATTGACAAACAGTCGTGGAAGAACAACACACTCCACAACACGACCGTGCGATGCGGCTGTGTGAATCAACACACTCTCGGTACACGGGCATGGGAACGTGCTAGATTTGAAATCTTATTTAAATCGCCATAGCCTTTTCCCTTTTTCCCATATTTTTTTTTCCTTCTCTTTCTTTCAAATTTTTCTCTCTGTTCATAGAAAAGGTCTAAGACTCTTGAGCAACACAAAAATCATGCCGAAGAAACGTAAGAAGGAAAGCATCGTCTCCTCAAAGGAGACCTCAACATGAGTTCATGCCGGCAGCTTCAGCTAATTGACACGCCAAGGGTCTTTGAAACCTTTTCGGCTCTATTTTTCTTTTCTCTTCTCCTTTATTTTCCTTATCTATACTTCTCTTCTACTTAATTTAATTTATTTCATGTTAGTTTCTTGGTTTTAGGCTCTAAAGACTGCTAGGGAATCATGCCACTTCCACCATCACCAACACTCCACTGCCTTAGAAATCATACCCACTTCACGAACCATCTGCTAATAAGGACTCCCTAGTCCATTAGTATTTTCTTTCAATTTTAGTTTTCTTCTTAGTCTCCTTCTCTTTATTTTCTTAATCTTTAATTATATTATTAGTATATTATTATTTTTCTAGATCTCTTGGCTATATCTTCGCAGGCTACCCAATTTCTTCATCTAGCAAATTGCTTTTCGGTAGCCACACCACCAGGCCCATAGAAAACACCATCACGCCACCAAAAATGCCAAGAATCATCCAAAATTAGGAAGTGTCACTCTACCCCTTCTCTTTTGATTTATCCCATAACTATCATTATTTATCTTTGTACATTGAAGGCAATGTACATCTTAAGTGTGAGGGATAAAAGTGCCTAACTTTTTGCATAATTCTCAAATTAATACCTAATTTTTCATTGTTCTCAAAATCTTGAATGTTAAACTTGTTCAAAAGTATTTTTTCTCATATTACTAATTAGGATGAAATTTCTAATGATTTATGATTATTATTAAAATGTTTTTATTAAGTCATAGTTAATTGTGCGTTGATGATTAAATTTGAAGGATACTAGAGAATCAAGCATGATAAGTCTACTTTCTAAAAATTAAAATAAATATGTTGTTGAACTGAATTTGAATGTCACCTTGAAGTTTGAAATTTATAAGTATTGATGTCGAAACACCCATAATTTTTGTGAGATTTTGAGCCTTAAAGAGCATATATTCTTTTTCGTGCTCACTCTATTAATTATGAGTGTGTCAAATTTGAACTGTTATTCTAGAACTTGCCTCATTTATACATGTCAAGACCACATTAATGATTTGATATATTGAGAGGATAAAGGCACCTAGGTTTTAACCCGTTCACTCTACTAAAAAGTCTACCCATACAAATTAACCCCTAGTGAACCCCGTTGAATCCTAACAACCTTTTTATTGACTCACCCACTAATATTAACCCAAAATCCCTTTGAATTTGTTCTCACCATTCTTTTGACTACCCTTTAATCGAGGTTTGATTTGATTAAATTATCGAATTATATTAGTTCAAGAGTTACATTTATTATTTATGATGTAATATTTTAGTTTGTTCTAAAAAATAAAAAACAAAAAATCCAAGTTCATTCAATATTAGTAGTATATAAAAGAGCGTAGAGCATTTAAACTCCAATTGTTGAAGAAAAGCTCGTATTAAAGTATTATCAAAGTTTAAATGATGAAAATATTCTTTATTATATAGTAATTATCAATAGTGGTATTATCAGTTTTCATTCGATGTAAATATTCATATTCAGTTCAATGTTTTTAGATTAGGCAATTAGTCAATTCGATCTCGATTCTAACCCTCTAATTCAGCCTATATCCACACCCTTAACCTTAGCCCCGTTACAATCCGGATAAAGACTTTTTGATCTGTGTATCATCTCATATATGTGGTGGAGATTTGACTTTCAGGCAAGCCTATGGGATTAACTTTTTAGGTTCGACTTGTGAGTGCTTATTCTTGAACCTTAAACACTTTGAGTGATTAGAGTGAACCTTCAGTGAGGTTGTCAATCCTTATCGGTTTTGAATTAAAGGTAATTATTCAGATAAGGGGAGACACCTATGTTTTCGTGCTATATAGGTATGACTTATCGTAATTGAATCTTTAGGACTCTTTGAGTTAAATTATCCATGTATAAATTATCTATGAATTATGATGAGATGTTATCGAGAGGAATTATGGATTGTGGAAAGTTCATTTTAATTGTAAGTTGAGAATTTTGCTTGAGGACAAGCAAAAGCTTAAGTGTGGGGGTGTTTGATAAATCATAAAAGTAACATATTTTAATCCCACATTTAGTATGCTTTTTGATGATTTAGCCCTCGATTTATATAAAAGGTGCTTGTAATCTTTTCTTTTCATGTCATATACTCAAAAAAGCACCCGAGGAGAAAAATAACACAAAACGGGCTTAAAATGGAGTAATTGGGCCATAGCAAGAAATCAACACAGCCGAGCACAAAGCCTGCATGACTGTGTCTCACCGATTACCTAGAGCACGGCCTAACTCACGAGTTACACGGCCTCGCATCATCTCATTACCACACACAGGCATGTCAAGCAATCTACATGGTCGTGTCCCAATCGACAGACTTGAAGCACGGCCTGAATCCCGACTTACACGGCCGTGCCCAAAACGATAGAATCAAGTCACGGCCCAACCCCGAATTACACAGGCGTGTGCCATGGGCTTGCCTCTGCCGCGAGAATGAGCAATTTCACTCGGAATTGGATGCTTGAAGCCAAAGAAACATACTCCTAAGTCTACTTAAACACCCTAATAGTAATTCTACTTGAAAGAGGTACTTAGGAGCCAAGTAAAGCATCTCAAAAGCCTATACAAACAACCCAAGGCAGACATTGAAGAGACGGCTTTTGGCAGACGCTTTTGCCGAAGCTTTCATCTTTTAGGGAAATACTCGAAGATAGCCAGTTGATCCATCTCAAGAAGCCAGAGTTCTACTCAAGACGGATGATCTCCTCTTCAATTCTGTCAGGGGGTTTGAAACACCCCAAACCCGGCCCACGAGCCTTGACCGGATCTGGTATGTTCCCCGGTGTAAACCGTTTCAAATTCTTTTGTTACTTAGGAAAAACTTGTGTGTTTTGAAAGAAAGGTAGTTTTGGGTTGGGCATGAGATGAAAACAGGTTCATTTCACTATTAAAAATCCTTTACTTTAAGTGACAAAACATTTGGGCTTTGTTTTAAAAATAGATTTACTTAATCTTTTAATAAGTAAAAGTTTGTAAGCTCAATAAATAAAAACAGAATAAAATAATTCTACTAAGGCCTTATTACATCAAATAAGTCCCAAAATTTAAATTCAAAATATTTAAAGTAAAATAGTCCAAATAAAAGAAATTTGAACTTCACATGGTCTCTACTAAGCATCTGCCGGCCCAGTCCATCACTGGTCGTCACCTGAAAAGTAATCCCACAACGAGATGAGTCAACAGACTCAATGTGTAACCAACAATTAAATTTAATATTTCAGGCATACAATATCATACATGTTCATAAAACATTTAAACAATATGATGCAACTGGAACCCAAACCTTTATGCCATCCACTACACACCACCCATACCATCCTGCACACCGTGGGGACTACTAAGTCAACCCTCCATCCGCTACACACCATCGAAGGCAGTCGTTGCAGTCGACGTGCTCATCGTGGTCTTAGGTCACCACAATTAGAATTCGTGGTCTTAGGTCACCACATTCAGTTATCGTGGTCTTAGGTCACCACATTCAGATTTCGTGGTCTTAGGTCACCACATTCAGATTTCGTGGTCTTAGGTCACCACATTCAGATTTCGTGGTCTTAGGTCACCACATTTAGATTTCGTGGTCTTAGATCACCCCATTAACTTCCCCTTTTCATATAACCCATATGCCCCCATTTTTCACACACAATATGCAAAATCATGCCTTAATTCACATTCTTATCACTTTTCACATGTTAAAAATAACATATATTCATATTCCTAGTAGGAGTAGGAAACGTACCTTAGTACTTTGTACCATAGTATGGTACCTTAGCCATATTTACATTCTTATAAACATGCACATTTATTTTAAAACATAGCCATGAACATATTAAAGCTTAGGGTAGGGTACACACCTGATTCGCTTAACAATTTCACTGAAACCCCGAAAATCCTATCTACTTCCTTAGATCTTTAACCCTACATTCAGCTCATATTAAAGTTTTAATGAAAACCCATTCGGCCACAAAATCAAATCCTAGTAGGATTTGTACACTAAAACTTACCTTGATGCCGATTTGCTTATCACTCAAATCCCTAAAACTTTGCTATACTCCTCCTTGTATTTGGCCAAACACCGGATCTCTACATAGGTTAGTTTCGGCTTTTTAACATGTAAGAAATAGATCTTGGTATCAATATAGTCCTTGGCCGAATGATATAGATACTTACCTTGTGGATTTTAAATCCCAAAACTCACCGAATAACTAGGGAACACGTGGCCTATGGTGTACCTTCGAGAAAAGAATTTCCTCTTCCTTGTAGTCGACTGATTCTTAGATTTATTAACTTATTAGTTTCGACTATTTTGAATATTTAAAGAACAGATCTAAATACTAATCTAGGCTTTAGCCAAATATACATAGGTGCTTACCTTCCAAATCTTAAATCCGAATTGGATCCTTGATTCTTTAATGCAGTCGAAATTCCTTAGATCCTTGAAATCCCGAAAGATACCTTCTTGTAGTTGACAATTCTTAAATCTGAATACACCCTTTTAAGAAATCAATGACACCCTTGTTAAAATCCCCTTAAAGAATCGGCCTTGATGACTAGATGATAAGGTTTTGGCTTTTAGAAATTAATGGAGAAGTCAGCTAGGGGTTCTCTTGGGGTATTGGGTTTCCACAAAAAAATAAAGAAAAGAAGAATTGGGAATTTTGGCAATGGTGGACTATAGATTCGGCTTAACAAATGAAAGAGAAGAGAAGAGAAGAGAGGAGAGCACTAAGAAATTTGGCAGAGAGAATAGGAGGAAAAAATTGATGAGTAGCCCTATTTTTTTCCCTCCTATTGCCGAAATTACTACTCAGAATCCCTTACTTGGCCACCACTCTTCTATTTTGATTACTTTATCCTTTGAATTATCACTTTATTAAAAGAATTAATCCAACAATTATCTCCTAAAAATAATGATAAATAAATCTATTATTTATCTCCTATTTAGACGAAATTTAAAGAGAATAAAACTCTTCCATTGGGTTCCTTAGTGCCGTCCACTTCCCTGCTCTTTGTAGCAAAAATAAAACTCCTTTATTTGCTCCTCAAGTGACTCGAACCTAGGCCCAATACCCTTGTATGTGGCGTCACCTACCTGGGCCTCAAATGATATCTTCAGGCCACTTTTCCAAGCTTTGTTTGTGTGTCAAATTCCTCCTATTAATTTTCTTAAGGCTACCTTGTTTTAGTTTCCTCTTTTACTTAACATTTCTAAATCATTTCCTTACATTTCCAAGTTTCCAATAATGTTCACTTTCCTATTTTAACTTGACATTTCCAAGTTTCCAAAATGTTCACTTTCCTATTTTAACTTGACATTTCCAAGTTTCCAAAATGTTCACTTTCCTATTTTAACTTGACATTTCCATACATTCCCAGGTTTCCAAAAATGTTCATCATACATTCATAATACATAAGTCATGCCATTTCGTATAATTAAATCAGAAATGCATAGGCCCATTTTCAGGATGTTATAGTTCTACCCCCTTAAAATAATTTCGTCTTCGAAATTTCTTACTATTGAATAATCGAACATCTTAACTCACCGCGCTACGCTTTTGCTGCGCACTTTGATCTTAGCAAAACTAACACATTTCTTAGATACTACCTCGACCATGTCCACTAGAACTCATTACTAACAACGCGATTTAATCTGATTAAAAAGTTTTATGCATTAGTTCTTTGTTCCGCTTGATTATCCACGAACAGTTTTATGTTTAATAGTTTTAAGAAGTTGTTCTTTCGATTCACACACATATAGTCTCTACATTCATACATCCATCAATCAATTATGAACTCTCGTTCATTCAGAAAAATGTTGTAGTTTTCATTGTTGTTATTTTTCCACTACCCAGGGGTATTTTCGTAATTTGCCCTACAGGGGTATTTTTGTAATTTGTCAAAATAAGGTTCCTTAGTGATTTTGTCAAAAAGGGTATTTTGGTAATTTTTGAAATCTTGGGGGTATTTCAGAAATTTTGAAATTACAGGGGTATTTCGGTAATAAACCAAGGTAAATTTATAAATCTTAATAAATCAAGGATATTTTGGAATTTACAAAACTTGAAGGTTGTTTCTGAGAATTTGATTTCCAAATCAGTGTTGTTGCAGAATTTTTTTTTTTAGATCATGGTCATTTTGGTAATTTTGCAGGTTAGGGGCAATTTCGTAATTTTCCAAAATCAAGGTATTCTGATATTTTGCAAATTAGGGTTTTTGAACATTTTATTAAGTAATAAAATTTTGATAAGAGTTGTGGGTATTTTGAAAATTTCATAAACCAAGGGCATTTTTGTAATTTTACCACTAGGGGCATTTTAGTAATTTTGCAAGAAATATTTTGGAAGAATTTTCGCAAAAATCTTTTGCTACTCCTAAAAGGGTAATATAGGGATTTTAAAGCTAGGGTTTCCATAAAAATACGGCTAGTCCCTTTCGGGTTTTAGTTAGGGGTTTAGCCCGTGTGTAAGTCCTCTCGGTTAGGGTGAACCGAGGCTACACCCCAGGTAGGATTCGAGTGGGTAGGAGGTGAGTCACTAGGACTGCTTAAATACCAAGCTCCCACCGAAACCAATCCTAGACATGCGCACCATGGCTACCACACCTTAACTCAGCGACTTAACCACATGTTTGTTTAGTTAGCCGTTTAAGTCTTATGTTTTTGTTGGGGTATACTAGTCCTAGGGTTCAACAGATCCTAGTTCACTAATCTATGTTGCCATAAAAGCCCATACATTTCACATATTCAAATCACTTCAGAAGTCAGAAGTACTTACCTGGTGGACTTCGGGTCGGAGGCTTAGTGGGCCATGTCAGAAAAACCTGCTTAATCCACAAAAATTCTTTTTGGGCTTCACTTTGAAAACGTTTTGGGCCTTAAACCCAAGGCTGAGAGTTTAAAACTGGGCTATGATACCAAACTAAAACACCCCAAACCCGGCCCACGAGCCTTGATCAGATCTGGTATGTTCCCCGGTGTAAGCCGTTTCAAATTCTTTTGTTACTTAGGAAAAACTTGTGTGTTTTGAAAGAAAGGTAGTTTTGGGTTGGGCTTAAGATGAAAACAGATTCATTTCATTATTAAAAATCCTTTACTTTAAGTGACAAAATGTTTGGGTTTTGTTTTAAAAATAGATTTACTTAATCTTTCAATAAGTAAAAGTTTGTAAGCTCAATAAATAAAAATAGAATAAAATAATTCTACTAAGGCCTTATTACGTCAAATAATTCCCAATATTTAAATTTAAAATACTTAAAGTAAAATAGTCAAAATAAAAGAATTTTGAACTTCACATGGCCTCCAATAAGCATCTGCCGTACTGGTCCATCCTTCGTCGTCACGAAAAGTAATCCCACAATGGGGTGAGTCAGCAGACTCAATGTGTAACCAACACTAAAATTTAATATTTCGGGCATACAATATCATACATGTTCATAAAACATTTAAACAATATGATGCAACAGAACCCAAACCTATATGCCATCCGCTACACACCACCGTACCATCCACGCACACCATGGGGACTACTAAGTCAACCCTCCATCCGCTACACACCATCGAAGGCGTCATTGCAATCGACGTGCTCATCACCCTTATAAAAATTTGTGGTCTTAGGTCACCACATTTAGAATTCGTGGTCTTATGTCACCACATTCAGTTATCGTGGTCTTAGGTCACCACATTCAGATTTTGTGGTCTTAGGTCACCACATTCAAATTTCGTGGTCTTAGGTCACCATATTAACTTCCCCTTTTCATATAACCCATATGCCCCCATTTTTCATACACAATATGCAAAATCATGCCTTAATTCACATTCTTATCACTTTTCACATGTTAAAAATAACATATATTCATATTCCTAGTAGGAGTAGGAAGCATACCTTAGTACTTTGTACCATAGTATGGTACCTTAGCCATATTCACATTCTTATAAACATGCACATTTAATTTAAAACATAGCCATGAACATATTAAAACTTAGGGTAGGGTACACACGATTAAACAACAATTTCAACTGAAATCCGAAAATGCTATCTCTCGCCTTAGATCTTTAACTCCCTACATTCGCCCATATTAAAGTTTTAATGAAAACCCATTCACCACAAAATCAAATCCTAGTATTGCATAATTCTCAAATTAATACCTAATTTTTCATTGTTCTCAAAATCTTGAATGTTAAACTTGTTCAAAAGTATTTTTCTCATATTACTAATTAGGATGAAATTTCTAATGATTTATGATTTTTATTGAAATGTTTTTATTAAGTCATAGTTAATTGTGCATTGATGATTAAATTTGAAGGATACTAGAGAATCAAGCATGATAAGTCTACTTTCTAAAAATTAAAATTAATATGTTGTTGAACTGAATTTGAATGTCACCTTGAAGTTTGAAATTTATAAGGATTGATGTCAAACACCCATAATTTTTGTGAGATTTTGAGCCTTATAGAGCATATATTCTTTTTCGTGCTCACTCTATTAATTATGAGTGTGTCAACTTTGAACTGTTATTCTAGAACTTGCCTCATTTATACATGTCGAGACCACATTAATGATTTGATATATTGAGAGGATAAAGGCACCTAGGTTTTAACCCGTTCACTCTACTAAAAAGCCTACCCATACAAATTAACCCCTAGTGAACCCCGTTGAATCCTAACAACCTTTTTATTAACTCACCCACTAATATTAACCCAAAATCCCTTTGAATTTGTTATCACCATTCTTTTGACTACCCTTTAATCGAGGTTTGATTTGATTAAATTATCGAATTATATTAGTTCAAGAGTTACATTTATTATTTATGATGTAATATTTTAGTTTGTTCTAAAAAATAAAAAACAAAAATTCCAAGTTTATTCAATATTAGTAGTATATAAAAGAGCGTAGAGCATTTAAACTCCAATTGTTGAAGAAAAAGCTCAGATTAAAGTATTATCAAAGTTTAAATGATGAAAATATTCTTTATTATATAGTAATTATCAATAGTGGTATTATTAGTTTTCATTCGATGTAAATATTCATATTAGGTTCAATGTTTTAGATTAGGCAATTAGTCAATTCGATCTCGATTCTAACCCTCTAATTCAGCCTATATCCACACCCTTAACCTTAGCCTCGTTACAATCCGGATAAAGACTTTTTGATCTGTGTATCATCTCATATATGTGGTGGAGATTTGATTTTCAGGCAAGCCTATGGGATTAACTTTTTAGGTTCGACTTGTGAGTGCTTATTCTTGAACCTTAAACACTTTGAGTGATTAGAGTGAACCTTCAGTGAGGTTGTCAATCCTTATAGGTTCTGAATTAAAGGTAATTATTCAGATAAGGGGAGACACCTATGTTTTCGTGCTATAAAGGTATGACTTATCGTAATTGAATCTTTAGGACTCTTTGAGTTAAATTATCCATGTATAAATTATCTATGAATTATGATGAGATGTTATCGAGAGGAATTATGGATTGTGGAAAGTTCGTTTTAATTGTAAGTTGAGAATTTTGCTTGAGGACAAGCAAAAGCTTATGTGTGGGGATGTTTGATAAATCGTAAAAGTAACATATTTTAATCCCACATTTAGTATGCTTTTTGATGATTTAGCCCTTGATTTATATAAAAGGTGTTTGTAATCCTTTCTTTTCATGTCATATACTCAAGAAAGCACCGAGGAGAAAAATAACACAAAACGGGCTTAAAACGGAGTAATTGGGCCGTAGCAAGAAATCAACACGGTAGAGCACAAAGCCTCGCATGACTGTGTCTCACCGACACCTAGAGCACGGCCTAACTCACGAGTTGCGGCCTCGCATCATCTCATTACCACACGGGCATGTCAAGCAATCTACATGGTCGTGTCCCAATCGACAGACCTGAAGCACAACCTGAATCCCGACTTATACGGCCGTGCCCAAAATGACATAATCAAGTCACGTCCCAACCCCGAATTACACAGGCGTGTGCCATGGGCGTGACCCTGTCGCAGGAATGAGCAATTTCACTCAGAATTGGATGCTTGAAGCCAAAGAAACATACTCCTAAGTCTACTTAAACACCCAAATAGTAATTCTACTTGAAAGAGGTACTTAGGAGCCAAGTAAAGCATCTCAAAAGCCTATGCAAACAACCCAAGGTAGACATTGAAGAGACGGCTTTTGGCAGACGCTTTTGCCGAAGCTTTCATCTTTTAGGGAAATACTCGAAGATAGCCAGTTGATCCATCTCAAGAAGCCGGAGTTCTACTCAAGACGGAGGATCTCCTCTTCAATTCTGTCAGGGGGTTTGAAACACCCCAAATCGGTCCCACGAGCCTTCACCGAATCTGGTATGTTCCCCGGTGTAAACCGTTTCAAATTCTTTTGTTACTTAGGAAAAACTTGTGTGTTTTGAAAGAAAGGTAGTTTTGGGTTGGGCTTGAGATGAAAACAGGTTCATTTCATTATTAAAAATCCTTTACTTTAAGTGACAAAACATTTGGGCTTTGTTTTAAAAATAGATTTACTTAATCTTTTAATAAGTAAAAGTTTGTAAGCTCAATAAATAAAAACAGAATAAAATAATTCTACTAAGGCCTTATTACATCAAATAATTCCCAAAAATTAAATTCAAAATACTTAAAGTAAAATAGTCCAGATAAAAGAAATTTAAACTTCAAATGGCCTCTACTAAGCATCTGCCGGCCCGGTCCATCACTAGTCGTCACCTGAAAAGTAATCCCACAACGAGGTGAGTCAACAGACTCAATGTGTAACCAACACTAAAATTTAATATTTCAGGCATACAATATCGTACATGTTCATAAAACATTTAAACAATATGATGCAACCCGAACCCAAACCTTTATGCCATCCACTACACACCGCCCATACCATCCTGCACACCGTGGGGACTACCAAGTCAACCCTCCATCCGCTACACACCATCGAAGGCGTGTTGCGGTCGGCGTGCTCACGTGCTCATAGGTCCTTATAAAAATTCGTGGTCTTAGGTCACCACATTTAGAATTCGTGGTCTTAGGTCCACATTCGAATTCGTGGTCTTAGGTCACCACATTCAGATTATCGTGGTCTTAGGTCACCACATTTAGATTTCGTGGTCTTAGGTCACCACATTAACTTCCCTTTTCATATAACCCATATGGCCCCATTTTTCATACACAATATGCAAAATCATGCCTTAATTCACATTCTTATCACTTTTCACATGTTAAAAATAACATATATTCATATTCCTAGTAGGAGTAGGAAGCGTATTTTAGTACTTTGTACCATAGTATGGTACCTTAGCCATATTCACATTCTTATAAACATGCACATTTAATTTAAAACATAGCCATGAACATATTAAAGCTTAGAGTAGGGTACACACCTGATTCGCTTAACAATTTCACTGAAATCCCGAAAATCCTATCTACTGCCTTAGATCTTTAACTCCCTACATTCGGCCCATATTAAAGTTTTAATGAAAACCCATTCGGCCACAAAATCAAATCCTAGTAGGATTTGTACACTAAAACTTACCTTGATGCCGATTTGCTTATCACTCAAATTCCTTAAACTTTGCTATACTCCTCCTTGTATTCGGCCAAACACTGGATCTCTACATAGGTTAGTTTCAGCTTTTTAACATGTAAGAAATAGATCTTGGTATCAATATAGTCCTTGGCCGAATGCTATAGATACTTACCTTGTGGATTTTAAATCCCGAAACTCACCGAATAACTAGAGAACACGTGGCCTATGGTGTACTTTCGGGAAAAGAATTTCTTCTTCCTTGTAGTCGATCGATTCTTAGATTTATTAACTTGTTAGTTTCGACTATTTTGAATATTTAAAGAATGATCTAAATACTAATCTAGGCTTTAGCCGAATATACATAGGTGCTTACCTTCCAAATATTAAATCTCAATTGGATCCTTGATTCCTTAATGCAATCGAAATTCCTTAGATCCTTGAAATCCCAAAAGATACCTTCTTGTAGTTGACAATTCTTAAATCCCAAATACACCCTTTTAAGAAATCAAGAAGACCTTGTTAAAAGCCCTTAAAGAATCGGCCTTGATGACTATATGATAAGGTTTGGCTTTTAGGATTTAATGGAGAAGTCACTAGGGTTCTCTTGGGGTATTGGTTTCCACAAAAAATAAAGAAAAGAAGAATTGGGAATTTTAACAATGGTGGACTATAGATTCGGCTTAACAAATGAAAGAGAAGAGAAGAGAAGAGAGGAGAGCACTAAGAAATTTGGCAGAGAGAAGAGGAGGAAAAAATTGATGAGTAGCCCTATTTTTCTCCCTCCTATAGCCGAAATTACTACTCAGAATCCCTTACTTGGCCACCACTCTTCTATTTTGATTACTTTATCCTTTGAATTATCACTTTATTAAAAGAATTAATCCAACAATTATCTCCTAAAAATAATGATAAATAAATCTATTATTTATCTCCTATTTAGACAAAATTTAAAGAGAATAAAACTCTTCCATTGGGTTCCTTAGTGCCGTCCACTTCCTGCTCTTTGTAGCAAAAATAAAACTCCTTTATTTGCTCCCCAAGTGACTCGAACCTAGGCCCAATACCCTTGTATGTGGCGTCACCTACCTGGGCCTCAAATGATATCTTCAGGCCACTTTTCCAAGCCTGTTTGTGCGAAAAATTCCTCCTATTAATTTTCTTAAGGCTACCTTGTTTTAGTTTCCTCTTTTACTTAACATTTCTAAATCATTTCCTTACATTTCCAGGTTTCCAATAATGTTCACTTTCCTATTTTAACTTGACATTTCCAAGTTTCCAAAATGTTCACTTTCCTATTTTAACTTGACATTTCCAAGTTTCCAAAATGTTCACTTTCCTATTTTAACTTGACATTTCCAAGTTTCCAAAATGTTCACTTTCCTATTTTAACTTGACATTTCCATACATTCCCAGGTTTCCAAAAATGTTCATCATACATTCATAATACATAAGTCATGCCATTTCGTATAATTAAATCAGAAATGCATAGGCCCATTTTCAAGATGTTACAGTTCTACCCCCTTAAAATAATTTCGTCTTCGAAATTACTTACTATTGAATAATCGAACATCTTAACTCACCGCGCTATGCTTATGTTGCGCACTCTGATCTTAACAAAACTAACACATTTCTTAGATATTACCTCGACCACGTCCACTAGAACTCATTACTAACGTCGCGATTTAATCTGATTAAAAAGTTTTATGCATTAGTTCTTTATTCCGCTTGATTATCCACGAACAGTTTTATGTTTAATAGTTTTAAGAAGTTGTTCTTTCGATTCATACACATATAGTCTCTACATTCATACATCCATCAATCAATTATGAACTCCCGTTCATTCAGAGAAATGTTGTAGTTTTCATTATTGTTGTTTTTCCACTGCCCAGGGGTATTTTCGCAATTTTCCCTACAGGGGTATTTTCGTAATTTGTCAAAATAAGGTTCCTTAGTGATTTTGTCAATAAGGGTATTTTGGTAATTTTGAAATCTTGGGGTATTTTGAAATTTTGAAATTACGAGGTATTTCGATAATAAACCAAGGTAAATTTATAAATCTTAATAAATCAAGGATATTTTAGAATTTACAAAACTTGAAGGTTGTTTCTGAGAATTTGATTTCCAAATCGGTGTTGTTGCGTAATTTTTTTTAGATCAGGGTCATTTTGGTAATTTTGCGGTGTTAGGGGCAATTTCGTAATTTTCCAAAATTAAGGTATTTTGATATTTTGCAAATTAGGGTGTTTGAACATTTTATTAAGTAATAAAATTTTGATAAGAGTTGTGGGTATTTTGAAAATTTCATAAACCAAGGGCATTTTTGTAATTTTACCACTAGGGGCATTTTAGTAATTTTGCAAGTAAGAAATATTTTGGAAGAATTTTCGCAAAAATCTTTTGCTACTCCTAAAAGGGTAATATAGGGATTTTAAAGCTAGGGTTTCCATAAAAATACGGCTAGTCCCTTTTGGGTTTTAGTTAGGGGTTTAGCCCGTGTGTAAGTCCTCTTGGTTAGGGTGAACCAAGGCTACGCCCCAGGTAGGATTCGAGTGGGTAGGAGGTGAGTCACTAGGACTGCTTAAATACCAAGCTCCCACCGAAACCAATCCTAGACATGCGCACCATGGTCACCACACCTTAACTCAGCGACTTAACCACAGGTTTGTTTAGTTAGGCATTTAAGTCTTATGTTTTTGTTGGGGTATACTAGTCCTAGGGTTCATGATCCTAGTTCACTAATCTATGTTGCCACAAAGCCCATACATTTCACATATTCAAATCACTTGAAGTCGAAGTACTTACAGTGGACTTGGCCTGAGACTTAGTGGGCCATGCTAGAAAAACCTGCTTAATTCACAAAAATTATTTTTGGGCTTAACTTTGAAAATGTTTTGGGCCTTAAACCCAAGGCCGAGAGTTTAAAGCGGGCTCGATACCAAACTAAAACACCCCAAACCCGCCCACGAGCCTTGATCGATCTGGTATGTTCCGGTGTAAACTGCTTCAAATTCTTTTGTTACTTAGGAAAAACTTGTGTGTTTTGAAAGAAAGGTAGTTTTGGGTTGGGCTTGAGATGAAAAGCAGTTCATTTCATTATTAAAAATCCTTTACTTTAAGTGACAAAATGTTTGGGCTTTGTTTTAAAAATAGATTTACTTAATCTTTTAATAAGTAAAAGTTTGTAAGCTCAATAAATAAAATAGAATAAAATAATTCTACTAAGGCCTTATTACATCAAATAATTCCCAAAATTTAAATTAAAAATACTTAAACTAAAATAGTCCAAATAAAAGAAATTTGAACTTCACTTGGCCTCCAATAAGCATCTGCCGGCCTGGTCCATCACTGATCGTCACCTGAAAAGTAATCCCACAATGGGGTGAGTCAACAGACTTAATGTGTAACCAACACTAAAATTTAATATTTCAGCATACAATATCATACATGTTCATAAAACATTTAAACAATATGATGCAACCCGAACCCAAACCTATATGCCATCCGCTATACACCACCCGCACCATCACGCACAACATGGGGACTACTAAGTCAACCTCCATCCACTACACACCATCGAAGGCGATCATTGCAATGACGTGCTCATCACCCTTATAAAATTCGTGGTCTTAGGTCACCACATTTAGAATTCGTGGTCTTATGTCACCACATTCGATTATCGTGGTCTTAGGTCACCACATTCGATTTTGTGGTCTTAGGTCACCACATTCAAATTTCGTGGTCTTAGGTCACCACATTAACTTCCCCTTTTCATATAACCCATATGCCCCCTTTTTTCATACACAATATGCAAAATCATGCCTTAATTCACATTCTTATCACTTTTCACGTGTTAAAAATAACATATATTCATATTCCTAGTAGGAGTAGGAAACATACCTTAGTACTTTGTACCATAGTATGGTACCTTAGCCATATTCACATTCTTATAAACATGCACATTTAATTTAAAACATAGCCATTAACATATTAAAACTTAGGGTAGGGTACACACCTGATTCGCTTAACAATTTCATGAAATCTAGAAAATCCTATCTAACGCTTTAGATCTTTAACTCCCTACATTCGCCCATATTAAAGTTTTAATGAAAACCCATTCTACACAAAATCAAATCCTAGTAGGATTTGTACACTAAAACTTACCTTGATGCCGATTTGCTTATCACTCAAATCCCTAAAACTTTGCTATACTCCTCCTTGTATTCTACCAAACACCGGATCTCTACATATGTTAGTTTCGGCTTTTTAACATGTAAGAAATAGATCTTAGTATCAATATAGTCCTTGGCCTTATGCTATAGATACTTACCTTGTAGATTTTAAATCCCGAAACTCACCGAATAACTAGGGAACACGTGGCCTATGGTATACCTTCGGGAAAAGAATTTCTTCTTCCTTGTAGTCGACTGATCCTTAGACTTATAAACTTGTTAGTTTCGGCTATTTTGAATATTTAAAGAACAGATCTAAATACTAATCTAGGCTTTAGCCGAATATACATAGGTGCTTACCTTCCAAATCTTAAATCCCGAATTGGATCCTTGCTTCCTTAATGTTGTCAAAATTCCTTAGATCCTTGAAATCCCGAAAGATACCTTCTTGTAGTTGACAATTCTTAAATCTCGAATACACCCCTTTTAAGAAATCGGAAGCACCCTTGTTAAAAGCCCCTTAAAGAATCGGCCTTGATGACTAGATGATAAGGTTTTGGCTTTTAGGATTTAATGGAGAAGTCGGCTAGGGGTTCTCTTGGGGTATTCGATTTCCACAAAAAAAAAAAGAAAAGAAGACTTGGGAATTTTGGCAATGGTGGACTATAGACTCGGCTTAACAAAAGAAAGAGAAGAGAAGAGAAGAGAGGAGAGCACTAAGGAATTTAGCGAGAAGAAGAAAGGAAAAAAATTGATGAGTTGCCCTATTTTTTTCCCTCTTATAGCCGAAATTACTACTCAGAATCCCTTACTTGGCCACCACTCTTCTATTTTGATTACTTTATCCTTTGAATTATCACTTTATTAGAAGAATTAATCCAACAATTATCTCCTAAAAATAATGATAAATAAATCTATTATTTATCTCCTATTTAGACGAAATTTAAAGAGAATAAAACTCTTCCCTTGGGTTCCTTAGTGCCGTCCACTTCCCTGCTCTTTGTAGCAAAAATAAAAATTTGCTCCCCAAGTGACTCAAACCTAGGCCCAATTCCCTTGTATGTGGCATCACCTACCTGGGCCTCAAATGATATCTTCAGGCCACTTTTCCAAGCCTGTTTGTGTATCAAATTCATCCTATTAATTTTCTTAAGGCTACCTTGTTTTAGTTTCCTCTTTTACTTAACATTTCTAAATCATTTCCTTACATTTCCAGGTTTCAAATAATATTCAATTTCCTATTTTAACTTGACATTTCCAAGTTTCCAAAATGTTCACTTTCCTATTTTAACTTGACATTTCCAAGTTTCCAAAATGTTCACTTCCAAGTTTCCAAAATGTTCACTTTCCTATTTTAACTTGACATTTCCAAGTTTCCAAAATGTTCACTTTCCTATTTTAACTTGACATTTCCATACATTCCCAGGTTTCCAAAAATGTTCATCATACATTCATAATACATAAGTCATGCCATTTCGTATAATTAAATCAGAAATGCATAGGCCCATTTTTAGGATGTTACAGGGATTTAGGGATTTCTTATGTTTTGTTTTATCTTTTCTCTTGAGATGTTTTCCTACTTTGTTATGAACTAAACCCTTTCAGATACCTGAAGGGTATGAAACCTATGATGGATTTTGTTATTTGATTTCTAAATTATATGAGAAGTACTTAGTTTGTTCTTAATTATGTTGCTTAATTTAATCTAATGTGCTTAGGTGGAGGAGGAATATACCCTACCTAAAAGTAGATCTAGCATAATTGAGCGGAGTTGATCGAGCGCCTAGAAATAGGGTTACAAGATTTTGCCGGATTAGGGTGAAACCTAATATGGGAATCCATTGATCGATTTACTGCTTCCTTAGGGGGTTATTATAAGAGAAGGAGAGTTCCACTAATTAACCTAAGGTTAGACGTTATTCGCCTCGAGAGAGGGTTTAATATAGGTTAGGGAGTCTCACGGATCAATCTAAGTAAAGAAATCATATGGTTTAGGGATAAATAATAAGTGAAGTCATAGGTGAATTCTTCCTGAGGGTATCGTCTTCGTCAACTGAGTTTTCCTAAAGTCTTTATCCAATTCATTTTTTGTCTTTGCATTTAGTTTAAGTATTTCATTTAGTATTAGATAAATCAACCAATCACTCCATATTTCAGGCTAAATAATAGAAAGAAAGTGAGTAGTAGTACTTTTAGGTTCCCTAGGGTTCGATAAGATATTCTTGCCTAAACTATACTATTGTTCGATAGCTACATTTGCCTCTATCGTTGTCATAGTTAGTCTACAGGTTCGATCATTCTTTTTATAAATATTAAAGCTCGACTGTTTGACACGATCAATAGTCGATATGCCACTAGCCCAACTTGCTCGATAATCTCATACGGTCCGATAAATTGCAGACTCAATTTCTATTTGTGACCAAACCACAATATCTTTTTCCATGGTGACACTTTCAGAAAAACTTTATCTCCGATCTGAAACTCAATTTCTTTCCGTTTTGAATCTAAGTAAGATTTTTGTCGATCTGATGTTGCTTTCAAACAATCGCGAATTACTTTCACTTTTTCTTCTGTTTCCGTAATCAGATCAACTCTGTGAATCTTATTCTCGCTTAGCTCAGTCCAGTACAACGGTGTTCAACATTTATGACCGTATAGAGCTTCGTATAGTGCCATCTTTATACTTGATTGAAAGCTATTATTATAATTAAATTCAATCAGCGGTAAATATCTCTCCCAGCTACCCCCAAACTTGAGAATGCAACAACGCAACATATCCTCAAGTATCTGAATAACTCTTCAGATTGACCATCCGTCTGCAGGTGAAATGCAATACTGAAATGTAACTTTGTACCCAATGCCTCTTGCTTCCTTTGTGAAGTGAATCTCGGATCTCTATCTGAAATAATAGAAGTAAGCACTCTGTGCAATTTCACAACTTCGAAAATATATAACTCAGCGAATCTATCGAGTGAATAGTTTGTACGCACCAGAATGAAATGCACAAATGTTGTTAATCTGTCAACAACAACCTAGATTGCATCTTTCTTTCTCAGAGTTAAGGGCAAACCCGAAACAAAATCCATAGTTACTCTTCCCATTTCCACTCAGGAATCATGATAGGTTGCAATAAACATGACAGCACTTGATGCTCAGCTTTGACTTGCTGACAAATCAAACATTTCGAAACAAATTCTGAGATATCCCGTTTCATGCCATGCCACCAATAAAACTATTTCAAATCATTATACATTTTTGTACTTTTCGGGTGTACTGATAACCAATTACTATGTGCTTCATTCAAAATCATCTGAATCAACTCTGAATTTCTCGAAACACAATTTTGATTTCTAAATCTCAGATAATCATCAGAATCAACTTGAAACTCTAAATCAGAAATTAACTCACACTGAACCCGTTTTGCTTGCAGTTCATTATGAAACTTTTGAGCTTCATAAATCTATTGTATAAAAAACGGTCTCACTTTCAACTTAGCTACTAACGAACCATCGTTAGACAAAGCTAAATGTGTGTTCAAAGCACATAAAGCAAACAAGGACTTTTGGCTCAAAGCATCAACAACTACGTTCGCTTTCCCCAAATGATAGTCAATTACCAAGTCATAGTCTTTTAACAATTCTAACCATTTTCCCTGTCGCAAATTTAAATCACATTAGTGCCACAGAGAGTGATAGTACTGATAATGGTCAGTATAAATATGACATTTCTCACAAACAAATAATGGCACCAAATTTTCAACGCAAACACAATTGCAGCCAATTCTAGATTGTGTGTCAGATAATTCTTTTTATACGGCTTCAACTGTCTCGAGGCATAAGCTACAACTTTGCCTTCCTACATCAAAACACAACCTAGGCCATTTAACGATGCATCTCTGAAAATTATTGATTCTTTACCCGAATCAGGCTGAACTAACACTGGGACTTCAGTTAATAAAGCTTTTAACTGCTCGAAGCTTTTCTGGCATTTGTCTGACCACTCGAACTTAACATCTTTTTGAAGCAATCTTGTCATCGAAATTGCAATAATTGAAAAGCCTTTTACAAATCGTTTATGATATCCCGCTAGTCCTAGAAAACTATGGACCTCAAAAACATTTCTCGGAGGTTTCCAATCAATAATCGCAGATATCTTACTCGGATCAAACCGGATACCATCAGCTAAAACAATATGTCCCAGAAATCCAATCTCTCGTAGCCAAAACTCACATTTGCTAAACTTTGCAAACAATTGTTTATCTCTCATAGTTTGTAACACAATTCTCAAATGCTCAGCATGTTGAGATTCATCACGAGAGTAAATCAAGTTATCATCAATAAATAGAACTACAAATCGGTCTAAATAATACCTGAAAATCTGGTTCATCAAGTCCATAAAAACAACAGGTGCATTCGTTAGTCCGAAAAGCATAACCAAAAATTCATAATGTCCATACCTTATTCTAAATGTTCTTTTTGGCACAACGGAGTCTTTAACTCGCAATTGGTAATAACCCAATCTCAAATCAATTTTGAAAACACTATTTTCCTTTTAACTGATCAAACAAATCATCAATCCGCGGTAGAGGATATTTGTTCTTTACAGTCACATTATTTAGCTGTCTATAGTCAATACACATTCCCATCGTGCTATCTTTCTTTTTCACAAACAATACCGATGCACCCTAGGGAGAGAAACTCGGTCTAGCAAAACCTCTATTTGTCAACTCTTGCAACTGAGCTTTCAATTCTTTTAACTTTGTCGGTGCCATTCTGTACGGAGCTATCAATATCTGCGTTGTACCGGTACTAATTCAATACCAAACTCAAGATCTCTAATAGGTGGTAAACTCGATAACTCTTCGGGAAATACATATGGATATTCACACAAAACTGGTACTCATTCAATCTTTGCTTCGGTCACTTTTGTATCAAGTACATAAGCAAGGTAAGCTTTAAACCTATTTCTCGATGCATTAATGGACAATTCTTACAGACTTTGTCAACCAAATTACATTTTCTTAAGGGGTTTGATACTTTAATCACAAATTCAGTAGACTCTACAAGCAAAGTCTTGCTGGATACTAAATTAATGCATATATAAGAATGAGTTGATCCTTGATCTATCAATGCAATCACATTAGTGCCACATAGAGTGATAGTATCGATAATCACGTCTGGTGATAGTATCGATAATCACGTCTGGCAAGGATGCCTCCTCCCGTGCATGGATAACATAAGTTCGGGTAGGTGCTCTTGCCTCAGACCTCTTAGTAGAGTCTTTTGTCTCTCTCTGACTACCACTCGCATTGCCAGGATATATGGGTGGTCTTCCTCTAACTGCGATATTACTTGGCCTTATACTTTGATTGTTATCTCTTTCAGCTAACTCTGGACAATCTTTAATAAAATGATCTAACGATCCACATTTGAAACAAGCCCGATCATTCAGTCTACAATCACCGAAATGTTGCTTTCCACACTATCTACATTCGGGTAGATTTGGTTTCGCACTCCCAACACTAGCTATCGAGATAGCCGGAGCTTTAAAGCTTGAATGTTGCCTTTCACGATCTCTATTTGAATGTCCCAATGATGCATTAGAATGATTAAACGAGTCTCAAAATTTCTTCGATGAAGATTGATACGACTTACTCATTGATCTTTTTCTCAAGTCTTTAGCTTCTGAATCTGCCTTTCTCTTTTCTTTACTAAGATCCTCGGCTTAACAAGCCCTCTCAACTAGAACAACAAATTCTTTCAACTCTAGAATTTTGACTAGTAATTTTATATCTTCATTCAATCCATCTACAAATCGTTTGCACATGGTTTCTCTAGTGGAAATATATTCCCGGGCATACTTGCTTAACCGTACGAATTCTATTTCATACTTAGTGACAGCCATCCAACCTTGTTTTAACTCCAGAAACACTTTTGCTTTTTGTAACACCCCGTTATCCAAGACCAAAGCTAGGTCTGGATACCAGACATTACTATGCTTGAACTCACTTAAACATGTACTTATGGCTATAAAATTCGTTCCAACTTAAAAATTTCACTTTCTTAGTCAACACATACATTACAAGGGCCTACGAGGCTTTAAACTCGTGTGTGAAAACTTTCAAAACTAAATCAAATAATTCATTTTTGAAGCAAGGTTCACACGCCCGTGTGACTTGGAATATGCCCATGTACCCTTAAGCACGCCCATGCCCTCAAACCGTGGGAAGCTACTGACTATTTTCACACGGCCATGACACGCCCGTGGGCTTAGACCATGTGCTAATCCTTGATATACTAGCTAAATCAGCACGGTCTAGGCACATGCCCATGTCTAACCCATGTGTATAACACGGCCTATACACACGATTGTGGAATTTACCGGTGGCCTATTCTGATTAATAGTACTAAGGTTCAGGGTTAACACAGCCTTGACACAAGCCTGTGTGTCCAACCGTGTGGGCACTTATAGGCTATTTACCAAGCCGTTAGCCACCCTGAACTGAAGATCATATCCCTACACAATTCAACGATGCAATAACAACCCAATTTTATGAATAATACTACATGCTTCATTGATCTTAATAAACATACATACTTAGTCAAATTTGGCCAATCACTTAGCCATATACAAAAGAATAATAAACTTGATAGCCTTTACAAAGCCCCTTCTAAAAACATGTCCACAAAATGAATGTTTGCTATACATGCCATACTTAGTAAAGTAACTTGGCTATACCAAAATAAGAGTTGATAGTGTGCTACGAGCTCCGACTCCGATGATCCACAAATTAGCTTGGCGGGACTACATAGAAAGAAACAATCAAATACGTAAGCATTTAGCTTAGTAAGTTTGCATGTAAAACACATGTCAATAAGCTTGCTTAATAAAAACCATTTAGCATAACAATAATATCGTAATTTCAGCTCTAAAGCTTACTTACTCATGCTTGGTTCTTACATGTCTCATGATGCTCACTATGCTCATTTTTGTAAAGTAAACATGATACCTGTATCACTTGATCACAATGATCAACGTGCTTAAACAATAATCATTATGATCTCTAATTCTTCATTCATAACATGAGTAATATTTAATTCATTTTGATGCTAGCTTTACTTTCTTAGCCCTCTTGTTACCTCATTATTAACCTTACTTGTTTGCCCGATGAACTTCTACGAAAACTCGAGGATACTAGATCTCTTGCCACTTAGCATGCCACCAAAGCCATATCTTAGGCATGGTCTTATATGGAATTTCTCATCTTGGTTTTAAGGCTATGTCTTGACATGGACTTACATGATATCTTGCCCTTGATAACTTACTCAATGCCAAGCTTGCCTTGGACTTACATGATATCTTGATTAATGCTAAGCTTGCCTTGGACTTACATGATATCTTGACCAATGCCAAGCTTGCCTTGGAATTACATGATATCTTGATCAATGCCAAGCTTGCCTTGGACTTACATGATATCTTGTGTGGTATATCAGGTATCTTGGGGAATTCATATTCAATCGGGGCTTGCTTATGTTTAATCTCTTTGTTCACAAAAATGATAGGCATTACAAAATAGCAATGTATATTATACTAAGCAATTCAATGATAGTAATCATAAAGTCTAGCTAAGCCCGTAAGCCCGTAAGTTATTATTCAACACATTTCCTCAATAATTAAGTCTAGCTAAACCTTTATTCCTCCTACAACAACCCACAAATCTAGCTATTTAATGCATTTATTATCAAACTATAACATTTACATCTTAGTCCCATTTAGGTGTTTTCACAATAGCACCTTTCACAAAAGTTATTTCACATCTCCCTAACATTTATTTTCTTCCATAAAAACTCAGTTAACAACATAAATACTCTCATGGTAAGTCCTTTTACTTTCAACCATATCAGAAATTAGTCCCCTCATTAGCTAGATTAAGATTTGGGGACTCCAAAAACACAAAAATCATCAATTAAAACCACCTAAATCACTTACTTGAATGAGAGTTGAGTGGCTGAAATTTTGAAGCTCTAAGAGCTTTATTTCCTCTTCAATTTTTGGTGGAAAGAGTTGAGTGAATAGTGAAATATGATAACATCTTTTATTTCTTTTATTTCATTCATGCTATCACCTAATTTCCACCAAATTGACAATCATTTAATGCTCTTGTCCCCCTATTTTGCTTGTATGGCCGTCCAACTCATGAAAGATGGCCTAATTTCATTCTAAAATCCTTCTAATTACAATCTATAGCTATTTGGTACCCCTACCTGAAAAATAGAACTTTTGTATCTCATGCGATTTAGTCCTTTTTCTCAATTGGTCATGCTATTAGTAAAATTAAGGCACCAAAATTTCTATATAACCATATATTGACACCACAACACATAAAATACTACTAAAATAATTCTCCTCAACCTCGGATTAGTGGTCCCAAGACCAATGTTCGACTAGCCCCAAATTCAGAATGTTACACTTTTGATCAAGGAATCTTTGATGATATACTTCTTTTGAAATTCAGATTGAAAAACTCCCAAGAAACCCGTTATCTAAGAACCACAGATATCAACGTTTTCCACCAATGACATGCATTATCTCTCAGCAAAGATACAACACATTTGATACATTCATTAGGAGTACAAGACAATTCATCAAATATTCTGATTGTATTTTCGAGCCAGAACTCAGCTCTCTCTGCATCAATATCAACAAGATGGCAAACTCTTCAAATTTCATGTTTTTGAATCTTATTTATTGGCGGCTTGTTCAATCATATCGGATCTATAACTTGAAGAAAAATAGGGATTTTTTGAGGAACATGTGGGGTGGAGGTTGTTGAGTAGCCGAATTCATTCGAACGAACTCCGTAAACCACTCACTCATCATCTAGAAAAAGGCTTGTTTAGTCTCTCCCTCATGGCTAATAGATACAGGCCTAGAGTCCGATTGCATTGCCCTTTGAGCAGGAGTGGGCGCGTTACTCTCTACATCGTTAGCTACAGCCCTTTTGGGATTCATTACTATACGACAACACGATTTAACCTGTAAGGAATCATCACACTATCACAGAGTATATATATGGCATGTATAGCTAGCTCTCACACACGCTACATTAGTCCTAGAATCGACTAAACCGTAGCTCTAATACCAATAAAATGTAACACCCCTAACCCATATCCATCATCGGAATAGGGTTAGAAGGTATTACCTATCAAATCACAACATACAACATAAATTTCTCATCCAAGAATCCATTAATACATAAACATCAATCCAACATAGTCACATTGTTCCTTATAAGGCTCTACAAGACCTTAAAACATGCTTGGAAGAGGTTCAGGACTAAACCTATAACATTTAAAAACTTTGGGAAACTTATAAAATTTTGACACGCCCGTGTCACAAGCCTTGTAGAAATAGGGCATACATACTGACTTGCATCACATGCCCGGAGACACACCCATGTGCTTTGCCTGTGTGAAATCCAAATGGTATACTATGTAACATTCCCAAACCCGGCCCATTACTACGACCGAATCTGGTTATGTTAGTGAAAATATTTTTGACTTAGAATAAAATAGTAAAAATTTTTTTGCTCTTGGAAACCATGTTCTTTTGAAATTATAGCCACATGTTTAATAATTCCATCCTTGAATAAGTAAGTTAAAAAAATATATAACCATCTTCAAATAGTGTTTCAATTTAAACAAGCCATAATAGAGTTAATAATAAAATGATACCGTAATAATAAAATAAATCCTTATTACAACCATCATTTAAATGAAATACTTAATATTTAATATGACCAAAAACATCTCCTTCGGCATGGGCCACCATGTGTCCTCTCCGATCCGGTCCAACTCATGAATCACCGAAATGTTAGGAAAATAATTGGGTGAGTCCACGACTCAAAGGCATAACCACAACACAAATTTCCCTACACGTATGGGCTTGGCCCATACCTACACAAACCTCAAAACAAACCATGCAAGGATGCACTTCAGCCCAACCCATTATCCAACCGTGCGCCAACCTTAGCAGACTCGCCAAGGCCGTGGATAACCACCACCGATCACATCGTGATCCAAAACCTTACCTTGGCAACTCACAGACAAGGCCGTATTGAGCCACCGATCAACCATAGTGATCCAAATATCGTAATCATCTACGGTGATGCACATAGCCATCAACCGCCGAGATGGGCACCAAGTTAACATCTCCTTGATGAGGCACACAAGAACTCATCAAGCGCTAATGTAGCCGGAGCTATCATTAGACCACGTACACCTTGTGTACACTTCCTCCTTCATCGAATCAAGCCCCACCTCATGCAAATATGTAGATGCTACATGTTAAGTCATCGATCACATAAGTATATAAAATATATATACATACATAAATACATCACAAATAATCTTACCATCACCAGCTTCTCATCACTTAAGCCATTATAATCGGCTTCACACATAATACATATGTTTAATAGTTAGCAAGCAACCCGAGAAATAGTGCGATGATTACGCACCTTCCAAAGACCAACAATCAAAATCCAAATGCTACTTAACGCCTCTGCAAAAGTCGACTAAACGAATCCGAAAAGATCTCTGCGCTAGGCTCTCCTCCCTACAAACGGCCTTGGCATCAAATGCTTAACCATTTTAGACTTAAACGAAATACCAAAACATAGCTTACAAAACCTTACCACCACTTACCAAATCGATCACATAAACGGAGGCTTTCCTAACAATGGTTGCAAATGGAAACCCAACGAGACCTATGCTAACATTCGCCAAGGTGCTACTAAATAAAAGAAAAGGGATGCGGCACGAGGGAGAGGCGAGATTTGGCTATCAAGAAAATCAAGGAAATGGGTATAATGGGTTCGCCAAAGAGGTTTTGCAAAGAGGAGAGGAAAGTATGGGGTGTACTTTCGGTTTAGCAAAATGGAAGAAGAAGGATGGATGGAAGAGTGGGTGGTTCACTAAAGGTCCAAAAGAAAAGAAAGAAAAGGATGGCAAATGAGGTTTCGATTTAGGAGAGTGGGAGAATAATGGAGAAACTTTGGCAAGAAATCAAGTGGGAAAAAAAACTAAAAGGTGAGCACCCTCCCCTATTTATAATATTCGGCCAAGCTCTCCCCCCAAAGAAACCAAAAAAATTTGGCCACTACTCAAATCCCCTTCAAATCCCATATTTTCTTCCTACTTTTCCTCCCTAACACCCATTCAAAAAGTTTGAATGAGTCAAACCACCACCTAGCCGAATTTCAAAAGCAAAGACCAAGTCTTCTCCATCTTTTAAGTGCCCAAACCGAATCCAACATCTCCCCCTCTCTCACGACGCAAAAACAAACCCAAGATGCTACCTCCGCAGCTCGAACACTTGCCCCTTCCCTTGTACCTGAGACGTCACTTCTCCAAGCTCTTAGTGGCGTCCCCCTTGCCACTCCACCAGCCCATATTTTGTGCCTTAATCCCACAAAATTTCTCTTAAGACCACATCCGCTAAGTTCCCTTTTAGCACTTAAAAATCTAAAATTTTCCAAAGTCCTCCCCTTTAATCCGAGCATTCCCAACACCTCTCAAACACATCTAAGCATACCCAAAATCTACTAGAACACGAATTATACCCAACCTACATAGCCCCTAAATCAGGGTGTTACAATTCTACCCTCCTTAAAATAATTTCGTCCCCGAAATTACTTGTCTAGACTAATGACTCAATTCCTCCCACTATGCTATGATCACAAGACTGATCTTAAAGAGCTATCATGCTTCTAGGCATGATTCAAGTTCATACTCAAAATTCCACATACTTTATGAGCAACAACACAAACAACACCCAAGCGAACAAAATAACAGAGAATATCCCAAACATAAGATACTTACTCATTGGCACATCATGCACATCATTATCCTCTCCATGGATCTGCATAAACCAGACACTGGTTGTCTTGCCTCGGTGCCACCATTATCGCGGTTCATCGCTTCCACGCCCTCGGCGTAACCATTTCCTCCATGGTTCGGACCACGACCTCTCGTCGCTATCGACCACCCGCTGGTTGCACATAACCTTGACCCACTATCCGAGTCCTATTCGATTTGGGAAAATCTTTAATCGATGAGACTTGGACTTGCATCTCAAGCATTCTCGAACCCGATTCCAAAGACTCGCCAACATGGCACCTTCCACATTGAGCACACGGACGATCTGGATTTCCGGCGGCCGGCTTAGCAGGAGTCTCAACTCTCGGTCTTTTCTGAACCCTCTCAAACACTTCTGGCGATCCAACACTTCTCTTGTCACAGTTCCTTTCCCTATTGTGCCTCTCAGCCTTCTTGACCTCCTCACTATTCGAGCTTTCTCCACTAAAACGGCAAGTCTCTTTCCGATGCGGAGCAATCAAAACTCGCACTCATCCATGAGACCATCTTCAAATCGACACATCTCTCATAATCCGCTGCCATGATGCCCCGAGCATACCGGCTCGACGAGAAACTCACCGTACTCGCCATCGATTTGCCACCTTGCACCAGATTGAGAACGCCTTCCTCGAGCATCCACATAGCTCGCTCGACATACTTCCATTCGAACTTGATCTTAAAGTAACCCCAATCCACTCGATCCGCAGGGTACTTTCCTTAACAAAGGAGCCACCACCGGTAGGCTTCATCTCGCAGCAATGAAACAACACCCTTAAGCTTCTCCTCCGCAGCTAGGTCTAAGTCGTCCATAATCCTTTCAAGCGCCTCCACCAAGATTTACGCCACATTCTGAGCTACCCAGACACTCCTCCGAAAACCTCGGCCCATTCGCCCTAAGTCTCTGCACCGACTTCCGATTCCTATTGCCCACATTGGCTCCCGCCACTGCTCGAGTACTCATGAACACGACTTGTGACACTACGTCGTCTCCTCGGTCGATCCTCATTGCTCAACCTCAACAATGGTGGTGGTGCATCGCTTCGACCCATGGCGTGACCCAACCGGTTCCGACATCGACATCCCGCCTCTACCACGCCCACGAGTATTGCGACCACGCCCCTAGAACTCATATCTAGTGCCTCGATTTAGTCTGTTAAAAGTTTTATGCATTAGAAATTTTGTTTCAATTGTTTTATCCATTGAGCGATTTTATGCAATGAAGTTTTAGAGTAGTTCTTCGAGCAATCAAGGTTTCATTCCCAACCTGTGGGTAATTCCGTCATTTTCCTAAAGGGTATTTCTGAATAACTCGTGGTCAATTTTGAAAATAGTTTTCCAACTTAAAGGTATTTCAAAATTTACAAAATCTTAGGGTTACCTTGAAAATTTTGTTTTTCAAACAAAGTGTGTTGCAAAAATTTCAGAAGTTAGGTTATGTTTTGTAATTTTGAAAATCATGGGCATTTTCAGAATTCTCCAAATCAAAATATCACGATATTTCATAAAATAAGATTTTTCGATCTTTGGCAAAATAAGAATACCTCAAGAAAATCGAGAGAAATCCAAAATTTAAACCAAGGGCATTTTGGTAATTTCATCAACCGGGGTATTTTCAGTAAATTTCCACAACTGAGTATTTTAATATTTTGAAAACTTGAGATTCTGGTATTTTACAAGGTAAAAATCATTTTATCAATAGTTAAGGGTAGTATAGTAATTTTATAACACAGGGGCATTTTTGTAATTTTGCCACTAGGGCATTTTGGTAATTTTTTATAAATCGAGAAAACATCTTTCAAAATTTGATTTAGAGTTTTACAAACCAAAGGGGTAAAGTTGAAAATTTTAAAATAGAGGATTTCAAAACAATCAGTCAAATCCTTTCGGTTTTAATAACTGGTTTAGCCTATGAACAAGTCCTCTTGGTTAAGGTGAACCATAGCTACGCACCAGGTAGGATTCCTGCGAAGAGGAGGTGAGTCACGTGGACTGCTTAAGTACCAAACTCTTCCGGATCCAATCCTAGACATGCGTACCAAGGTTACCACACCTTAACTCGGTGACTTACTTCACAGGTTTGTTCAAGAGCTTTAAGTTTTATGCAAATGTTTGAGTAGTCTAATCCTAGGGTCCAATAGTCTTAATATTCTAATCTACGAGCCCAATCTAAGCCCATAATAAATCATACAAACAAAACACTTCAAAAGTCCGAAGCACTTACCTGGTGGACTTCGGGCCGGAGACACAGGTGCCATGCCAGAATAACCTGAAAACTTTTTATAAAAGCCCACATTTCAAAAAGCCCATTTAAAACTATTTCGTGCCCAAAACCCTCAAAGCCGAAGTTTTGAACCGGCTCGATATTAAATCAGTAACATTCCCAAACCCGCCCATTCACTACTTAATCGAATCGGTTATGTTAGTGAAAATATTTTTGACTTAGAATAAAATAGTAAAAATTTTTTGCTCTTGGAAACCATGTTCTTTTGAAATTATAGCCACATGTTTAATAATTCCATCCTTGAATAAGTAAGTTAAAAAAAAATATAACCATCTTCACATAGTGTTTCAATTTAAACAAACCATAATAGAGTTAATAATAAAATGATACCGAATAATAAAATAAATCCTTATTACAACCATCATTTAAATGAAATACTTAATATTTAATATGACCAAAACATCTCCTTGGCATGGGCCACCATGTGTCCTCTCCGATCCGGTCCAACTCATGAATCACACGAAATGTTAGGAAAATAATTGGGTGAGTCCACGGACTCAAAGGCATAACCACAACACAAATTTCCTACACGTATGGGCTTGGCCCATACCTACACAAACCTCAAAACAAACCATGCAAGGATGCACTTCACCCAACCCATTATCCAACCGTGCGCCAACCTTAGCAGACTCCGCGCTAAGGCCGTGGATAAACCACCACCGATCACATCGTGATCAAAACCTTACCTTGGCAACTCATCAAGACAAGGCCGTGGTGAGCCACCGATCAACCATAGTGATCCAAATATCGAATCTGTCTACGGTGATGCACATAGCCATCAACCCCGAGATGGGCACCAAGTTAACATCTCCTTGATGAGGCACACAAAGAACTCATCAAGCGCTAATGTAGCCGGAGCTATCATTAGACCACATTACACCTTGTGTACACTTCCTCCTTCATCGAATCAAGCCCCACCTCATGCAAATATGTAGATGCTACATGTTAAGTCATCGATCACATAAGTATATAAAATATATATACATACATAAATACATCACAAATAATCTTACCATCACCAGTTCTCATCACTTAAGCCATTATAATCGACTTCCACACATAATACATATGTTTAATAGTTAGCAAGCAACCCGAGAAATAGTGCGATGATTACGCACCTTCCAAAGACCAACAATCAAAATCCAAATGCTACTTAACGCCTCGCAAAAGTCGACTAAACGAATCCCAAAAGATCTCTGCGCTTAGGCTCTCCTCCCCACAAACGGCCTTGGCATCAAATGCTTAACCATTTTAGACTTAAACGAAATACCAAAAACATAGCTTACCAAAACCTTACCACCACTTACCAAATCGATCACACAAACGGAGGCTTTCCCTAACAATGGTTGCAAATGGAAACCCAACGAGACCTATGCTAACATTCGCCAAGGTGCTACTAAATAAAAGAAAAGGGATGCGGCACAAGGAGAGGCGAGATTTGGCTATCAAGAAAATCAAGGAAATGGGTATAATGGGTTCGCCAAAGAGGTTTTGCAAAGAGGAGAGGAAAGTATGGGGTGTACTTTTGGTTTAGCAAAATGGAAGAAGAAGGATGGATAGAAGAGTGGTGGTTGGCTAAAGGTCCAAAAGAAAAGAAAGAAAAGGATGGCAAATGAGGTTTGATTTAGGAGAGTGGGAGAATAATGGAGAAACTTTTGGCAAGAAATCAAGTGGAAAAAAAAACTAAAAGGTGAGCACCCTCCCCCTATTTATAATATTCGCCAAGCTCTCCCCAAAGAAACCAAAAAATTCGCCACTACTCAAATCCCTTCAAATCCCATATTTTCTTCCTACTTTTCCTCCCTAACACCCATTCAAAAGTTTGAATGAGTCAAACCACCACCTAGTCAATTTCAAAAGCAAAGACCAAGTCTTCTCCATCTTTTAAGTGCCCAAACCGAATCCAACATCTCCCCTCTCTCACGACGCAAAAACAAACCCAAGATGCTACCTCCGCACTCGAACACTTGCCCTTCCCTTGTACAGACGTCACTTCTCCAAGCTCTTAGTGGCGCCCCTTGCCACTCCACCAGCCCATATTTTGTGCCTTAATCCCACAAAAATTTCTCTTAAGACCACATCCGCTAAGTTCCCTTTTAGCACTTAAAATCTAAAATTTTCCAAAGTCCTCCCTTTAATCCGAGCATTCCCAACACCTCTCAAACACATCTAAGCATACCCAAAACCTACTAGAACACGTAATTATACCCAACCCGCATAGCCCCTAAATCAGGGTGTTACATACTAACTTGGGTCACATGGTCGGCCACACACCCATGTGCCAGTCCATGTTTCACACACGGCTAATAGACACGCCAGTGTGTCTAAGCCGTGTAACTCAATCAATTGTTTAATTAAGTTATAGCAGACACACGGTTGAGTCACACGCAAGTGTGCTCAACTGTGTGGGGCACAAATAGGCTTGGTTTAAGCCACATTTCTCACCCTCTATAACACCCCAAACCGGCCTAGACATTACGACTAGATCTGGCATGTCACATGGGAAGGTTGTTAAAGAATCTACGTCCATTAAAAATATCAAGTTTTGTTGTTTGTCAAAAATCCAATTTGTTTTATAGTTCTCTTTGCAAAAACATTTTCGTTCCTATTTATGATGATCTTGTTTATAATTAATCGAACTCAATGAGTTTTAGAAAAACGACATTTAAATTATTGTAGACATGCGATACTTTGAAAAGAGTTATCAACGTTAAGAAAATCAAGAGTTTTATCCATTATAGTTTGTAAACCGTGTATTAACATTATAGAAAAACCGTTAATAACATTTCAGAAAATCCCAAATTAAGCAATCAAAATTAGTAAGCAGTAACCGAATTAAAAGCTAAAACCAAATCAAAATACCAAAGGCCTTATTACAAAACAAAAACCCAAATTTAAATAAAATCTATAGTACCGTAAAATGAATTTTATTAAGCTACGATGTATGGCCACCACAGAGTTCACCTCGGCTCCAAATCCGCAAAGTTGGGAATTACTTGCAAAATTAAGCAGATGGGTGAGTTACGAGAACTCAGTGTGTAATCCCCTATACAAACAATAACTGGGCCTAAGCCCACAGAAGCACATTGAGCCTTAGATCTCACAGTAATGAAATTGGCCGAAGCCCATACGAATCGAACTGGGCCGTAGCCCTAACAACATGGCATAAATAGTGAATGCAATGCAACCCAGCCCAACCTAGTATTCTATCCTCTACACTCCACTCTATATATCCAACCTTAGCACTCCTGTGGGGATTTCTACAATCAACCCTCCATCCTTTACACTCCCTTTGGCAGTCATGCTGACAGTCATACTGCTCAAAGCCGATAAAATGTGACAGTCACAGATATGTGTGGCACCAAGCCATCGAACAATGTGGTAGAGCAACTGATATATGTGGCAGAACCACTGAAATAATAATATAATCGGCACACAGCCCTGGGTAAATATGATTGACACAGAGTCATCAATAACTGTATAATGCTTGACACATAGCCATCAACAACGGTAATATAATTGGCACACAGCCTTGGCTAAATACAATTGGCATAAAGCCATAATCAAGATGGCACAGAGCCATATTTACGTTGGCATATAGCCATTATACAGAATGTGGTAGAGCCACCGATATATACTTCCTCGATCATCAATATCCCAACCCCATGCAATATGTCGTGTATGTCATGCTAATCATTACACGTGTATGTAGAATGGCCATGCTCAATAACAGTCATTTAAACATGTAATACAAGCATATCAGTCATAAAACCATATCCAAACCGATCATATAATAGCACAAGCCAATCACTTACCTACAAGGGCAAATCAGTCATTTTACCCTGTAATGGTATTCTGGTAATCATACCCTTCAGGGGTAGTTCAGTAATTCTACTCATAACTAATTCCTGTATGCAGTGTATCTCAAACATAATCAATCATACAATTAACACATAAAACGCTAGTACTACCACGAGGGTACAACGGTAATTTGTCGTTTAGGGGTAAAACAGTAATTTTGCAAATCGGGGTATTTCGATAATTTCGCAAACCAGGGGTATTTCGATAATTTTTCAAACTAGGGGTATTTCAGTAATTTTTCAAACTAGGGGTATTCCAGTAATTTTTCAAACCAGTGGTATTTTGGTAATTTCACAAACCAAGGGTATTGTTGAAAATTTTACAAACTAGGGGTATTTTGGTCATTTTACAAATCAGGGTATTAACAACCCAACAAAAGGTCCACTGTCGCCTCGAACAACTCAAGTATTCTAAACAAAGATAATGATGTAAATGGGCCTAAGGCCCATCCTCGGCCCAAGTGGGCCCACACACTAGTGTGGCCCATTCAGCCCAAACCTAGCCACATATATGAGATTCACATAGTCTAGTTCACTATCTACTACTCAATCATACAATTTACTCATATGGGCCCCGAGCCCATTGGGCCTACTTGGCCCTTTCGGGCCATCGTGGCCCAATAGCCCACACCCACAAGAACACTATTGATGGCCTCAATTATTGCGTTGAAGCCCCACACATGCACTTGCACGCTCGTGTGGTTACTATCGCCGTGTCACCGGCATTTCGACATATGCCGCTCTATAGCTAGAATAGAGAGAATACACACCTGATAAGAGTCTGAAGTTGCTAAACCACTCCGAGCACTCCTACGTCCAATGCCAACTAGCTATGCCTACTCTCCTCCTAGACAGCTCTATATATAGCTAGCTTCTCACATTTCATCTTTGTATCTTTTCGATGTGGGATCCCTCCGTCAGTAGAGTTTAAATCCAACTCAAAATCTTGCTGTCCAATCCGCAAAAATAAATACTCCCTTGCTTTCCATGAGATTCAAACCCAAGCTCTCCCATCAGCCAATTCATGCCACTTGCCACTAAGCCACAAGCTTCTCTTGGGTGTAAAACCATGCGCAACTAAATATAAATCTATGGCCAAGGTCTAAATCCATTTTGAAAAAATACCAAAAAGAAATGAAAGTGCCACACCTTGAACCTTGGATTTCCTTCCTTCCTTTTGGTGTCACCCCTTGCCTCTTATGTGGCGCCACTTTGCCACTAGACCATACACTCCACTTGTGTCATTTTCTCCACATTTTATTCTTAAAGCCTACCTACTAACTCCCAGGGTTTTATTCACCTAAAATCAAAATTTTTCCTAAGGCCTAACTTGAATCTGAGACTTCATAGAAGCCCCTTAACCTTCCAAAATCACTCACCTACTAGATCCAACTTGCATTAAAGTCGTTCTCTTGTTCCCAAAAATTTTAACCACTACTACGCCCAAGGCCCATATTTAGGATGTTACACCCTTCTCAAGTAAACCAAAACCACATCATTTCATACCATTTCAATACATTTATAGGCAATCAAAACATGTTATTTCATATACAAATCATGCCACTTAAAATCCATACATTTCACTGCTTAAATCATAATCCAAAACATACTAAAACAATATGCCATTACCAACAATTTTACCTATTTTCTCTATGCGTTTTTCTCATCATCTTGTCATCTATTTTAAACCTCAAATCATACCAATGAATCATCACAACATCCATGACAAACATGCCAAAACACAAGGCCATTTATAAACATCATATTTCACTTACCAAACTCATAAAATAAGCCAACTCAAATGGCCAAATACACACCAACATTTACTTCATTTATGAGCCAAATCTCATGGCTAAAATCATATCTCAAAACACATCATCATATCACTAGCCTATACATGCCATATTCCATATTTACAAAGCACCAAAAGTACCAACAAGTTGATCGATAGTGTGACAATGTTCCTGATGATTCCCAAATTTGAGCTAGCTTCAATTATCTATAAAACAGAGAAAGAACACACAAGGTAAGCTTTAAAAGCTTAGTAAGCCATATACAATAAAATTACCACATGAATCAACATCATTTCCATCAATAAGCAAATTATGAGTTAGCACATAAAAGCTCACAAACCTTTCTCAATGTGTGCATATTCAATATCATAAGTGAATTCATCAAATACTTCCTTTTTTAATACTTTTATGAATCTCGTGCGTACCTGAATCACTTAACTCATTCACACATTATTTCTCGACTTCACTTTGCCCGTTGAACCTTTTGGAATTGTTAAGGATACTCGAAAATCACATATAGCTCATACAATGCCATATCCCAGATATGGTCTTACATGTTATAACATATCGATATCGATAGCCCAGCTATAGTCTTACTCGAAATCAAATAATGATACCAATGTCCCAGACATGGTCTTACATATAATCACATCTCGTTAATCCTAATTTCATGACATTCGTATCCTATACTATTCTTAAGATTCGTATAGGACTTTCGGATATTGTAACCCTGTCAATTCTTGTTCGTATTTGATCATTCAATATTCATAGTAGTTCAATGGCATTTAAACATATATAATTCAATTTAAAGACATTTATTTGCGTATGAACTTACCTCTTATTTGGGATAAACGGACTGGATCGACTATTCGATAACCTTTGATTTTCCCCGATCTAAATTCTATTTCTTTGGTTCTTAATCTATATACATTCAAAATTAACTCATTTATTCATGAAGTTATTCAAATCAGTCCACAAACACATATTTGGGTATTTTTACACTTTAGCCCCTAAAGTTTTACATTTTTAAAATTTAGTCCTATTTCACCAATACACAAAAATTCACACAATTCAACAAGACTCATGCTAGGAAAAATTTCATATAAGTCCCTAGCAGCCCAAAACTTTTATTTATTTCACATTTCATCCACCAAATGTACACTATTAATAATTAAACCCCTAATAGGCATTTTTCTCAAAATCACTTTACAAAACTTGTATAACTATCAAAAAATTCATTTTTCATCATAAAACATTCAAAAGCTCAAGCATTCATCAATTGCACTTCACAAAATCATTAACAACTTCAAAAGTTAAGGCATGGGCTAGCTAGAACACAAAGCAACGATCTTAAAAACGTAAAAATTATCAAAAATCGAATCAAAATGGACTTAAAAGTAGAACATGCAAGAGCCGAACCTTCCAAAGCTTGTTAATGGCTTTTCTTCTTTTATTAATCGGTGAAGAAGATGATAATTAGGAAGGCAATTTGCTTTGTTTTATTTAATATTTACTTATTTTGCATTTACCTTTATTAATAAATCAAAAACTTGCTTAATATATGTCCATACATGTCCATCCTCATTATACATAGTCTAATTTCATAATAAGGACCTTTAATTTAATATCTCACACACTTTAACACTTTAAACTATGAGAAACTCACTTTTGCATATTATGCGATTTAATCCTTTTATCAAATTGGGTAATTAAACGATAAAATTAGCTCACAAAATTTTCACACATATCAAATAACATGCTATAAACATCAAAAATAATATTAAAATAATTTTTTGACATCAAATTTTTTGTTCCAAAACTAGTATTCTGATTTAGCTAAAATCGAGCTATTATAGTAGAACCCAAGGTTGAAGCCGTGTGAGAATCAGAGGAAAGGTCAGCAGAGGTAGTTGATATAAGAGCAATATAAAAAGGAAGGTACAATAAGGACTTGAAGTGTAGTAACATAACTTGAATCAACTAAAGGCACAAGAGGAGAACCTGAAGATGAAACTTTGACAAAAGAAAGTACTCCTTTATCAAATTTTACATGGAGAGTAATGTACACACGACCATTCTTGTCAACACAATTATATCCATTGTAGTTGGAAACTTACCCATAGAATGTACACGATGTTGATTGATATTGCTACTTATGTCGATTGTACGGTCAAAGAAGAGGATAACATAAACACTCGAATATCTTGGGAAATTGATAATTAGGTTGTTGATCAAAAAAAATTCCACTAAAGGTATTCCACTCAATGCTTTTGTAGGAAACATATTCATAAGATATACTGAAGAGGAAAATGCATCGGCCTAGTAAGAAAGAGGAAAACATGCTTGTGCAAGTAAAACTAGTCTGGTTTCTACAATATGTCGATGGCGCCGCTCCACTAGTCCATTTTTCTTAGGCGTGTAGGCAAGAAAACCGGTGTTTAATGCAAAAATTATTGAGAGGAAGATTAAAGTTGCGAAACTCGCCACTACCATCTACTTGTAATTGCTCGACCTTAACCCCTAGTTGCAATTCAACATACTTTTTAAAAAAAAGCTTGTAATGTATCAAACTCTTTCTTAAGGAAATAAATCCAAGTATGCCTTGAAAAAGCATTTAGAAAAGAAATATAGTATTGATATCTAGAAAAAAAGGGGGCAAGACCCCACAAGTCGGCAACAATAAGTTCAAGATGTGCAAAGTACATTGATTTAGTAGGTTTCAATGGCAATTTATGACACTTGCGAAGTTCACATACAATACACAGAGAAGATGGCTTATTATGTGGAACACTAATATTACAATACTTCAAAGCATGAACTAAAACATCAAAAGAAAGGTGACCAAGTCTTTGATGCTAACGAATCAGCTTGAAATCTGATACAGTTATTTGAGATGAATCATTAGCAAATTTATTAGTGGCAGTGAAAGCAAGCACATTGGTAAGAGCAAGTAAAAGATGATACAAGCCATTGGACTTAGTGCCTTGGAGCATTATCCGACAAGTTTCCATGTAATAGCCTATTTTTTGTGGTACCAAAAAATGTGGTTTTAGAACTTCACTTTCGTAACTTGAGTTCATAAATATTATTATTAAATATTTATGGAGCTATTATATAATTGAATTGAATTTTGGATTATTAATTTAGCTAAATTAATGGTTAATTAAGGTCTATGAACTAAATTGTAAAATTCCAAACGCTATAGATTTTCAATTAGGAAATAAATGAATACTTAAATTGAAATTAAATTGAGGTCTTAAATTACAATTATACCACATAATTAACATGATAGTGGATGATAATCATTTTATGCCTATTAAACAAATTAAAATAAAATTTATATATATAATTTATATCATAAAACATGGTAATGGAAAGAAAGAGAGAGATATTACCTTCCTCATTTCTCAAACACCGATTCTAGCTAGGAGAAGAAGCCATAGATTCAACCAAGGGTTCTAAGTTTTAAACCTTCAATTGGTTAGTGCAATTTCGTCATTTTCTTGTAATTTTTATGTTTTGAGGTCCTAATAGCTCGATTTAGCTAGCCTATGTGCCAATTTGTAAAACTTTTAGAGTTCTCAAAAGTTATAATTGTTAACTTCTTGAAGTTTTAGGTATTAAATTAATAGATTTTAATCTTAGAGGTGAAAAATGACTAAACTGTGAATTTAATTGATTGATTCATATAATAAGGACGAAATTGAATAAATTGTAAATTTGACTCTAGAAATGAGAAATAAGAAGTCCTTAATACACAATAGTTAAATTGGAACTCAAACTGATGTTTTTGTAACAACCCAAATTTCGGTGAAATCATCATAGTGGTTTCGGGACCACATATTCGAGCCAAAAATAAATTTTTATTTTTATTTTATTATATAGTTTGTATTATAATATATATGATATGTGAAAATTTTGGTGCGAAAATTTTATCAATTGAGTGCTTAATTACACGAATGACTAAATCGCATAAAATGAGAAAGTTGAATTCTAGTAGCTATAAGGATTAAATAGCTACGAAATTCAAAAATTAATGTCCTTATATGGTAATTACACCATTAAGAAAAGTATAAGGACTAAATTTTCTTGGTGACCTATCCATGGAAATATAGTAAGGAAAATTGGAAAGTAAAATTTTAATTAATTAAAAGATGGATATCATGAAACACCCCAAAGGGCTAAATCAAGTGATAAAAATATTTAAACTTATTTCATACTAAGTGGGCTTACTCTTTATAAAGCCCTAAATCCATAACATAGTAATTATCGTAGAAATAGAAATTCATCACGGTGGTGACCCAAAATAATAAAATTTTAAAAATAAATAAATATTCAAATTAAAGATGATCATAAAATAGAAACATATTAGGGTGAGTCGATGGACTCGGTGTGTAACCAACACTAAACATAATAGAATTAGGCACACCTCATATGCATATAACAATTTCAAGATCATGATGCAAACCCGAACCCAAACCTATATGCCATATTTGGGGACTACTAAGTCAACCCTCCATCCGCTACACTCTCATGCTCATCCCATCGATAATATTGTGGCATAGCCACCATCAGTAATGTAACGAAGTTACCACTTAGTGAGACGAAGTCATCACATTCACTTAGTGAGACCAAGTCATCACATTCACTTAGTGAGACCGAAGTCATCACATTCACTTAGTGAGACCGAAGTCATCACTTTCACTTATAACGTTGGTGAGACCATAGTCAACACCTTCTTCCCCTTTCACATAAATCCGAATGCCCCAAATTATAAATATCATGCATAACATATTTTATTTCACTTTCACATCACTTTTCACTTGTATAACATTTATTTGAAATCCTAGTAGAAGTAGGAAAGCGTGCACGAATACTTTGCACCATATTATGGCACTTTAGCCACTTTCTTTCACTTTCACATTAACATATATAACATATTTAAACCATAAAAAATTAACACATATAATGAAAAATTTAGTGTAGAATACACTGATTTGTTTAACGATTCCTTGAGAAAGCTAGATCTAAAGTTTAGATCCTTAGTCCTACATTTGATTCATCATTTATTACTTAGCATAAAATTTGGCCCTGAATCTCAATATGGGAGCTTTTTAATAATTAAAGAACTGATCTAGATAATCATACAAGCCTTGGCGAATACTTTTAGGTGCTTACCTTGTGGATTTTAAATCCAAAATTCACGAATAACTAGGGAACACGTGGCCTATGGTGTACCTTCGGAAAAGAACTTCTCCTTCCAATTCGGCCAAGACTAAACTTGGATCTTACCCTTATTTAAAGGAATCGGTTGCACCTTCACTTCAACCTTGAGATTCACTTAGAGACTTGATGAACAATCGGCTATGATTCCCTTATGTATCGAATGGATGCTCAAGAAGAAAATTTGGCGGAGGAAAAGAGGAGAATGAATAATGAATGGCCCTAGTCCCTCCTTTTATAGGAATTTACTAGGCCAAGAATCCTTTACTTGGCCACCACTCTTCCTTTATTTTCCTAATTAAAGAATAATTCTTCATTTATCCACCTATTTAGTAGAATTTTCTATTGTCAGTCCATTGCTTCCTCTCTAAGTAATTAAATAAAAAATTACTTAAATCTTTAGCTAGGTGCCGTCCAACCCTTGGGCTTCTAGAAGCAAAATAAAACTTATTTTATTTGCTTCTTATGTGACTCGAACTCAAGCCCAACACCCTTGCATGTGGGCCATTTCCTAGGGCTTTAGGTGGCATCTTGAGCCACATTTCCAAGTCCGTTATTGGGTCAAATTTTATGTTCTTTATATTTTGGGGTTACTTGGCCCTAAGCTCCCTTTGGGCTCTTAAATTCGACATTCCGAGGTCATTTTTAAGTTTCCTAAAATTTTCGCGCGGCTCTGTATTTTCCAAGTTTCCAAAATGTTTAGTTTCCTATTTTGGTTTGGTTTCCAAAATGTTTATTTTCCTATTTTGGCTTGGTTTCCAAAATGTTTAGTTTCCTCTTTTGGCTTGGTTTCCAAAATGTTCACTCTCCTAATTTACTTGGTTTCAAAATGGTCACTTTCCTATTTTAGTTTAGTTTCCAAAACTTAACATTTCTAAAGCATTTCCTTACATTTCCATACATCTCCTTACATTTCCATACATTTCCATACATTTCCATACATTTCCTTACATTTCCATATATTTCCATACATTTCCATACATTTCCATACATTTCCTTGCACTTCCTTTCATTTCCTTTCATTTCCTCTCATTTCCTTTCATTTCCTTACATTTTCCTTATATTTCCTTACATCTCCATACATTTCCATACATTTCCATGCATTTCCATACATTTCCTTACATTTCCATACATTTCCATACCTTTCCATACATTTCCTTACATTTCCTTACATTTTCATACATTTCCATACATTTCCTTACATTTCCTTTCATTTCCTTTCATTTCCTTTCATTTCCTTATATTTTCCTTATATTTCCTTACATTTCCCTACATTTCCTTACATTTCCTTACATTTCCTTACATTTCCTTACTTTTCCTTATATTTCCTTTCTTTTCCTTACATCTTAGGGTTCTTGAAACTCTTCAGAACACATCCAACACACCCACTGATCCCACTATCTCATGAATTATGCACGACGCATAACCCCTAATCTAGGATGTTACAGTTCTACCCCTTAAAATAATTTCGTCCTCGAAATTACCTAACTCACCACACTACGCTATTCTTTGCACTTTCGATCTTAAAGAACTATCATATTTTCTAGGCACATTCTCTAAGTTCACAATCGAGGTTCCATACACTTCGAGGTATTTTGATATGTTACAAGTTAGGGCTTTTGAATGTTTATAAAATAATGAAATTGTAGCAAAAGCTGTTGAGTAGTTGGACATTTTATAAACCAAGGGCATTTTTATAATTTTACCACTAGGGGTATTTTTGTAATTTTATAAATCGAAAATATTTCAAGAAAATTTATAAAAATATTCTTTTCAAATCAAGAGGGTAATTTAGAAATTTTAAAATTAGGGTTTCCATAAAAATATGGCTAGTCCCTTTGGTTTTAGTTATTGGGTTTCAGTGACTAAGTCCTCTTGGTTAGGGTGAGCAGTTACTACGCACGGTAGGATTCGAGTGGAGAGGAGGTGAGTCACTAGATCGCTTAAATACCAAGCTTCCACTGAAACCAATCCTAGACATCGCTAGCAGTTGCCACACCCTAACTCGTGACTTAGACACAGTTTGTTTAAAACGTGTTTGAGTATCTAGGGTTCAAGTTCCTATCACTCTATTCTCGTTCCATGCCTTTTCTACCCTTATATAAATCACGAGAATCACACATATAGTTAGGGGTACTTACGGGGATTTGGTGGAGACTTAGGTGCCATGCCATAAACTCGCTTATTTTTCAAAGATAATCATTTGGCTCGCTTTGAAAATTGAGTAACTTGATTCAAATTTACAAGCATTTTGAAAACTATGAGTTTTGGAAGATAAGTTGTGGGTTGGGCTTGAGTTGAAAACAAATTTATAATAAAACCCATTTGCTTCAAGTGATAAAATATTTAAACTTATTTCATACTAAGTGGGCTTACTCTTTATAAAGCCCTAAATCCATAACATAGTAATTATAGAAATAGAAATTCAACGGTGGCCTTATTACATATGAGTAGCTAAAAATTAAATAAATATTCAAATTGATCTTCAAATCGATCATGGCCACCACAAGTTCTGAGTCCGGTCCAGCTCATCACCGAAACATATACAGTCGATGGACTCGATGTGTAACCAACACTAAACATAATAGAATTAGGCACACCATAAAAATCATATGCATATAACAATTTCAAGATCATGATGCAAACCGAACCCAAACCTATATGCCATCCGCTACACTCCACCGTACCAACTTTGTGCAGTGGGGACTACTAAGTCAACCCTCCATCCGCTACACTCCATCGAGGCGTCATTGCGGTCGGCGTGCTCATCATGTGATAATATTGTGGCATAGCCACCACTGTAATGTAACCGAAGTTACCACTTAGTGAGACCGAAGTCATCACATTCACTTAGTGAGACCGAAGTCATCACATTCACTTAGTGAGACCGAAGTCATCACATTCACTTAGTGAGACCGAAGTCATCACTTTCACTTATAACGTTGGTGAGACCATAGTCAACACCTTCTTCCCCTTTCACATAAATCCCGAATGCCCCAAATTATAAATATCATGCATAACATATTTTTATTTCACTTTCACATCACTTTTCACTTGTATAACATTTATTTCGAAATCCTAGTAGAAGTAGGAAAACGTACCTGAATACTTTGCACCATATTATGGCACTTTAGCCACTTTCTTTCACTTTCACATTAACATATATAACATATTTAAACCATAAAACTATTAAGAATAGTGTGGAATACACACGATACCTAAGCCATATTCTTACACTTTAGTATTAACACATATAATGAATTAAAGTAGTAAATCTATCAAGATTTAGTGTTTACACACGATTTGTTTAACGATTCCTTGAGAAAGCTAGATCTAAAGTTTAGATCCTTAGTCCCTACATTTGATTCATCATTTATTACTTAGCATAAATTCTATTTGGCTATGATATCCAAATCCTAGTAGGATTTGTAAAAGACTTACCTTTGATCTTGATTTGGTGTTTATTCAAATGCTAAAACTTGGTTTTCCTTCACTTGATATTCGGCCAACCTTGAATCTCAATATGGGTTAGTTTTCGCTTTTTAATAATTAAAGAAGCTGATCTAGATAATCATACAAGCCTTGGCGAATACTTTTAGGTGCTTACCTTGTGGATTTTAAATCCAAAATTCACCGAATAACTAGGGAACACGTGGCCTATGGTGTACCTTCGGAAAAGAACTTCTCCTTCCATGATTGACCAAGATTAATAATCAAAATTAGTCCCTAAAAAAAATATAAAGGATGGAAACTAAACTTGGATCTTACCCTTATTTAAAGGAATCGGTTGCACCTTCACTTCAACCTTGAGATTGACTTAGAGACTTGATGAACAATCGGCTATGATTCCCTTATGTATTTGGTTTCAAAGATGAAAGAAGAGAGGAATAATAGGCTTAGAAGGAAATCGGCTAGGAGGCTAAAAGAAAAGAAGAAAAAGAATGGATGCTCAAGAAGAAAATTTGGCAGAGGAAAAGAGAGGGAGAATGAATAATGAATGGCCCTAGTCCCCTCCTTTTATAGCCGAATTTACTAGGCCAAGAATCCTTTACTTGGCCACCACTCTTCCTTTATTTTCCTAATTAAAGAATAATTCTTCATTTATCCACCTATTTAGCCGAATTTTAAAGAGAATAAAACTCTTCTCCTAAGAGTCCCTATTGCCGTCCATTGCTTCCTCTCTAAGTAATTAAATAAAAAAATTACTTAAATCTTTAGCTAGGTGCCGTCCAACCCTTGGGCTTCTAGAAGCAAAATAAAACTTATTTTATTTGCTTCTTATGTGACTCGAACTCAAGCCCAACACCCTTGCATGTGGGCCATTTCCTAGGGCTTTAGGTGGCATCTTCAGGCCACATTTCCAAGTCCGTTATTGGGTCAAATTTTATGTTCTTTATATTTTTGGGGTTACTTGGCCCTAAGCTCCCCTTTGGGCTCTTAAATTCGACATTCTGGGGTCATTTTTAAGTTTCCTAAAATTTTCGCGCGGCTCTGTATTTTCCAAGTTTCCAAAATGTTTAGTTTCCTATTTTGGTTTGGTTTCCAAAATGTTTATTTTCCTATTTTGGCTTGGTTTCCAAAATGTTTAGTTTCCTCTTTTGGCTTGGTTTCCAAAATGTTCACTCTCCTAATTTACTTCGGTTTCCAAAATGGTCACTTTCCTATTTTAGTTTAGTTTCCAAAACTTAACATTTCTAAAGCATTTCCTTACATTTCCATACATCTCCTTACATTTCCATACATTTCCATACATTTCCATACATTTCCTTACATTTCCATATATTTCCATACATTTCCATACATTTCCATACATTTCCTTGCACTTCTTTCATTTCCTTTCATTTCCTCTCATTTCCTTTCATTTCCTTACATTTTCCTTATATTTCCTTACATCTCCATACATTTCCATACATTTCCATGCATTTCCATACATTTCCTTACATTTCCATACATTTCCATACCTTTCCATACATTTCCTTACATTTCCTTACATTTCATACATTTCATACATTTCCTTACATTTCCTTTCATTTCCTTTCATTTCCTTTCATTTCCTTATATTTTCCTTATATTTCCTTACATTTCCCTATTTCCTTACATTTCCTTTTTCCTTACATATTTCCTTTCCTTTCCATACATTTCCTTACATCTTAGGGTTCTTGAAACTCTTTGAACACATCCAACACATTTCCTTGATCCCACTATCTCATGAATTATGCACGAGAACGCATAACCCCTAATCTAGGATGTTACATATCATCTTATTTTCTCATCTTCTTCCCAAAATAAAACATGAAAACCCTAGGAGAGAGAGAAGAAACTTTCATTGTCAAATTGCATAAGTTTCCTTATCCCGTTTTTAGTAATTTTGATATTTTTGGAACCCAGTAGTCTAAACTATCTATTTGGGGGATTAAATTGAAAACTTATTAAGATATGAAAATTGGGCCATGGATGTATATGCTTGAAATTATAAATTTATGGTAGAAAATGAAATATTTTTGATAGATAAACAACTTTTATAAAGTGATTTTTGATGAAAACATGATTTAGAGACTAAAATGTAAACTTGTGAAATTGAAGGAAAAATTCTAAAATTTTATGAATATATGTGCTGTGAATTTTGTAATGGGGGCTTTGGTTAGGCTTGGAATAGGGAGTAATTTGCACAAGTTTCATTTTCCGAGCCTAGGGACGAAAATGGAATTTATGAAAAAGTTAGGGGCAAAATGGTAATTTTGCCTAGAATGTAAATTGAGTCCAAATAAATATGAGATATGTGAAATTGATGTAAAATCTACTCGCATAGATATGGATAGACCAAATTCAGAGTTAGAACGAGGAAAAAGAGGAAAATTTTGGATTAGTAGATGTTTGTACATGAACCTTTGTCGAGGTAAGTTCGTGTAACTAAATTATGTTTATTTACATGATTGTTTTGATTGTGATTATGTAAATTGTATAAATGCCATATATATGTGAAAGGATTACATATCCTATCAAGCCCGATAAATAAAAATGTTCTAATTAATTGATAATGCCCGATAGATGTTAAAAGGGTAAACGATGGAAATGTTGCTTTTATGTTCGGAATGAATGTGGAATATTATGATATGAATTATATGGTGTTAAATATGTATGAAATAATCACGTGCCAATAATGCTTGAAAAATGTTTAAATCCCATTTGAATAAACGAATATCGATGGATAAATGTAATTGTCGAAATGAATGAGGTCATGCATTTGTTGCAGAATGGATTAGGCTCGGACGAGTAATCCTAATGACTTCATTATGGAAAGGATTTAGCCAAGACGGGCAATCCTAATGTGATTCCTCTCAAGCATATATTAAGAATTGGATTTAGCCCGGACGGGTAATCCAGATCAAGCTCCTTAAAGCATATGTCATAAAAAGGATTTAGCCTGGACTAATAATCCTGTTGTTTACATGTGTGGCTCAAGAGTGTACTCTATGATATAGTACCTTATTGGTACCACTGAATATGAAAAATTGACGGATCCTGAATTGTATACCTCGAGTGTACTACCTGTGTATCCATTGATATTTCGAATAAATTCAATGGGTAAAGTTTTGACAAGAGCAAAGATAAATTTAAAACAAATTGACATGGAATGATACATATGATATGGAAATATGATATGAAAAGAATATTACATGGAATACAATAAGATGATATTTGTATATGGAAATTACTTGATGAGATTGTTCATCCTTGATCATAGACCTGTACACCTTGAATGCACTACTACTTGTGCGACCTTAATACTCGGATAAAATGAGTAAAGTCCTGCCATGAAATGATCTAAACTTGAAAAGAATTACTATAAAGCTATACTTGTATTAATAAGAGATGTCAATACATGTTGTGGAAATCTTATGTGCATGAGAACTTGATTGTTGTTGAGCCCATAGATGTCTTGATGTTACTATGGAATATATGATGGGAAATGAGGATGTGTGTAGGGCTTGAGGTCAAAGTGGTTGAATATACATTACTAAGTTACCTTAAATAGGATGAATAGTAAGTTAAGTACCATGTTATATGAACTTACTAAGCATTTTATGCTTACCCCATTTTATTTTCCCCTATTTTAGAGTAAATTGGAAGCTTGTTGGATTGGAAGCTCGGAGAAGATCACTCACACTATCCATCAGCCCATGTCGATACTATATGGTAAATCAGTTATGGATGTAATGGCATGTATAGGAAATGTTCGCCATATTGGCATGTAAATATAAATGATGCTTGTAATCTAGCCATTGGAATGGCTAGTAATGGTTGTTTTGATATACTTTTAATGTTATGCTATGGTAACTATATATATGTAACAACCCGTTTTTTGTTAAATCAGAACAATGGTTTTGGAACCACAAATTTGAGGTTGAAAAAAATTATTTTAATATTATTTTATGTGTTTAGAGCATGAAAGTATGAATGTGTGAAATTTTGGTGAACTAATTTGATTATTTGAATGTTTAATTTGATAAAAAGACTAAATCGCATAAGCTGCAAAAGAATGTTCTCATTGATTAAAGTGCCTAATGGCTATGAAATAGAAATGTGGAAGCCCTTAAGTGGCAATTATACCATTATTATCATGAGTGGACATTAATGGACATGGATTATGAGTTATTATGTTTATTCATTAAGGGTAAGTAAGTAATTATGTAATTAAGTTAATAAAAATATAAAAAAATATTATTTTTGTTCATACTTTTTTCCATTGCTGAAATTCCAAGGTGAAAAACACCATTTTTATGCATATTAGGGTTTGGCATCTTGATAGCTTAATTGGTAAGTGTTTTGAGTTTGATTTTTTATGATTTTTATGTTTTACAGATCGTTGCTTCATATTCTAGCTAGCTCGTACCTTAGATTTCAAAACTTTTAAAGATTTTGAGAGTTACAATTGTTGAATCTATGTCTTCTTTGATGTTTAATGTTGAAATATGAAAGCTTGATGATAGTTTTACATGTTTTGTTAAGTGATTTTTGATGAAAATGCATAATAGGGATCAAATTGGCATATGTGCAAATTGTATGGTTGAAATGTGAAATAAATGAAAGTTTTGGACTGCTAGAGACCTATATATAATTCGGCCAAGCATGGGTTTTGTTGAATTGTGTGAATTTTGTGTATTTTTGAAATAGGGACTAAATTGATTAATGCTAAAGTTTAGGAGCTAATGTGTAAAAATGGCCAAATATGTATTTTTGGATTAATTGAATGAGTAGATGAATAAGTAAGTTATTTTTGAATTCATATAGATCAATAAAGAAAGAATTTAGATTTAAATCGAGGGAAAAGCAAGGTTATTGAGTAGTCGACCCGATCCGTCAATTCTGAATATGAGGTAAGTTCATATGTGATGATTACATTGTAAATGTATGTTAAAATGCTTTAACATTGCATAAATTGTTAAAACGGGATTATGGATATTATATGGATTGTGAAAACAACTTTATGGATGCATTCGATGATAGAAATTAAAAGTGTGAAAACTCGGTTGAACCTTAAGAATAGTTTTGGATACTATCGACATGTCAGCAGGTGATACGTTGAGTTGGCTTCAAGCCATGATATTAGCACTTTCGGTGCGTATTTTACTGATTTGGTGTTGGGCCAAGCATATCGAATGATTTGGATTCGAGCCATGACAATAGTTCTTCGGATAAGTTACCTTGATTTAGCTGCGGGCCATGGTATAGGTACTTATCGTATGAGACTCCTCAGTATTTGATTTCTATTTGAATGGTTCAATGGGTAAACAAATGATGTGGTTGAGAAAGAGGTTAATATGAGGTGATACAGGTACGCATATAACCTATTGGAGTATTAGATAGTGAAAGTTCGATGAGTTTGTATTTGATCATGTTTTGAGACATGAGAAAGGTTGGTAGTTAATGTGTATATGGTTTTGTCTAGTGTAATTGGTTAATTAGCATTTATTCGATGAAATAAGTTATTCACATATGAGCTTACTAAGCTATGAACCTTACTTCATGTTATTTTTCTATGTTTTATAGTGAATCAAGGCTAGCTCAGATTCGGAGTCGTCAGGAACATCATCGCACCATCAAACATCTAAGTTGTACTTTTGAATTATACAATTATGGTATATGGCATGTATAGGTTAGATGTGGTATTTTTGTTGTGATTATAGCCATGAGATATGGCTTGTAAATGTATATGTTTTGGTTTGTATATATAGCCATGAGTGATGGCTTATTTTGGTATGAGTGTGGTTATAGTTTTATAGTTGCTCAAATGGTTAATTGATTTGTGGAGTATAAATTCTTGATAAATGCCTTGATGAGGTATGATTTTAGATGTTGTGTTGGTTATTTATAGGGTAAGTTATGTATGTTTGAATTATTGTAAATGAACCATATTGTTTGATATTGTTTTGGAATGTATTTGGCTAAGAAAATAGTAGTGATTTGAGAATTGGAATAGATAAAATTATAATGGTATGAATTGTGCATTTGATTTATGATTCTGGCTGCCTAATTGTATGATGAAATGGTACCATTTTGCCTTGTGTAGGTACATTGAAGTTTGGGTGGCAAGTTAGGCGCATGACTGGATGTATGGTACTAGTCAGTATACCCCCTTAATTGGCACACGGCCTAGCACACGGGTGTGTGACTTGGTCGTGTTGCATAAGTCAGTATACCCTACAGGTTTGGCATGGCCTAGCACATGGCCTGGCATACAGTCGTGTGTGGCCACTTTGAAAGGCACACGGGCGTGTGGTTGGCCATGTGACCCAAGTCAGTATGTATGCCCTATTTCTACATGGCCTAAGACACGGGCGTGCGACCCCGATATTCTTGAAATTTTTCTAAGTTTCAAAAATTTTCGTATGTTATCGTTTTAGTCTCGAACCACTTCTAAAGCATGTTTAAGACCTCGTTGGCCCTTATAAGGGAAAATGTAATTGTGTTGAATGATATATGAAAATGAATGCTTTATGTTTGATAAATGTATGCTATATGTTGTGAATTGATCAGTAATACCTTGTAACCCTACTCTGGCGACTGATATGGATTAGGGGTGTTACAATATGTATGTTAAGTAGTTGATCAAATCATGTTTAACACATGAATTGAACCAAGGTAAGATAGTAAACATTTATGCATGCAACAATAAGCCATGTTGAATGATGAAATTTGCTTATTTGAATGCTTGGAATGGTTGGATTATACTTGGTATATTTTGGTGCAGGAAAATGGTAAATTTCGGTGATAAATAAGGCTAGGAAATGGCTTTTTCTTGTCCACATGGGCAGACACAAGGGGCGTGTGTCTAGACCGTGTATGACACACGGCCTACCCCATGGGCGTGTAGCCAAGCCGTATGTCCCCAACACCTTAAATTTGAGAAAATAGAATGCTCAGAATTAAGCACATGGGCAGATACACGGACGTGTGTTTCAGCTATGTGGGAGACACGGCCTTGAACATGGGCATGTGTCTTGGCCATGTGAGATCTTACCTAATTCAAATTGAATTGATTAGCCACACGGCCTAACACACGGGCGTGTGGCATGGCCATGTGGCTCAAGTCAGAGAGCACCCTAAATCGAACACGGCCTAAGGTACAGGCATGTCTAACGGTCACTCAGGCATGTCCCTTGGACCACACGGGCGTGTGAGCCCTACACCTTGGAAAATTTTTGAAATGTCACAAAAAATTCTTAGAGTTTCTTATTAAGTCCCAACTCGATTCTAATGCTCGTGTTGGGCCTCGAGGGTCCATTTAAGGGATGTTATGAATGATCTCGGTTAATGAATAGTAATTGACATAATTTATCTAAAAATGTTTTGAAAAGTTATGGTAATGCTCCGTAACACTGATTTGGCAACGGATACAGGTTAGGGGTGTTACAGTTTTAAATTGAAAGTTATGTTAGTCTCAAATTTAGGGACTAAATTGAATAAAATGAAAAATTTATATAAATTGATAATTGAATGCAAATTGGTTGAATGTTGATTGTGTAATGTGTTTATTGTTAATTAATAGCTAACGTCAACTCGAGTTCCTTGAAAGGGAAGGGAAAAGCTAATGTCGTTGACAAATAGCTTGAAAATTTTGGTTTATATTTCTATGAATTGGGACCTATTTAATTATTGCATTTTCATGTGATTTCACATCATACGTTGTTGAGGTAAGTCATTGATGGCTATTTGATATGGCATGTTTGAGATTGATATCCGAGACATAGACTAAATTGAATAAAGTACACAAGTTAGAATTTGCTTGATATTTGATAATTGATATGAAATTATGTTAAATAAGTCATGAAATTGTGATGTGTTGGTTACTAGGGTTATAAACGAATTGTAACACCCCAAACTCGGCCTAAACGTTACGACCGGATCTGGCATGTCACATGAAAGGAATGTCTAAATACTGTGTGTTCGTTAAAAAGTTCGTGTTCATTATATTTGTTGTGAAAAGTCAAGTTTAGGTAATTTTGAATAAGAAAGCGGTTTATTAATATTTTGGAAAATGGTTATTAAGGGTTTAGGAAATTCCCATTTTGAACATTTAATAATAAGCAAGAACTAAATTGAAAGTGAAACCAAGTAAAATACCCAAGGCCTTATTACATAACAAAACCCAAATAAAAATAAGTCAAATAAAAAAAGCGAATTTACAATTAAACATATGTATGGCCTCCACGAGTCCACCTCGGCTCCCAAATCCGCGATCTAATGATTACCGCAAAATTTAACTAAGGGGTGAGTCATCGAGACTCGTGTGTAAATCCCATCCAACGGTGTTAAACCCTTACACAATTTCATATAAAAATATGAATGTCATGCAACCCAAAACCTAACTATCCGAAACTCCCGATTCTACCCCGTGTGGTACCAAACCACTGGTGGTGCCAAACCACTGGTGACCCAAAGTCACAGATATCAATCTTCCCCCTCCTCTCATCATACCCATGCAATATGACATAATAATTCGTGTATGCAGTATGTCACGTATTCTAGACATATATCAAATATAAGTATAACATGAATTCCCATCATAATCAGATAGACATAAAACAACATAATCATGCTAATCAACCTCTAAGGGTATAATCATAATTTTACCCATCAAGGGTATTTTAAGTAATTTACCCACCAAGTGTATTTTCGTAATTTACCCACCAAGGGTATTTTCGTAATTTACCCACCAAGGGTATTTTCGTAATTTACCCACCAAAGGTATTTTCATAATTTACCTCTCAATGGTATTTTCATAATTTACCCACCAAGGGTATTTTCGTAATTTACCCACCAAGGGTATTTTCGTAATTTCGCACCTGCAATGGCCCTCCCGAAGGTCTAATGTTACCCTGAGCGACTCGACTACCATTTCTGGTCACCACTAGACTATTGGGCCTAAAACCCGACATCGACCCATTTAGGCCCACACGCTCTTGTGGCCCACGTAACGCAAATCTAGCCACGTATATAGGTTCCACCTAGTCTAGTTCACTATATACTATATCATCATACAATTTATTCCAATTGGGCTCACGGGCCCATTGGGCCCACTTCGGCCTATCGCGGCCCAAGCAGCCCCAACCCACAAGAATACTACTGATGGCTTCAACTATCGCATAGAAGCCCCACACGTGCGCTCGCACGCTCGTGTGGCTACTATTGCTGTGACCGATACTTCGGCATTTGTCGCTCTACAACTAGAGTAGAGAGAGAGTTACACACCTGATAGGACTCTGGTGCTAAACCGCGCTGCGACCACTCCTGTGCCCAACGCCCACCAAGGTACGTTAACTCTCCTCTTGGCATGCTCTTTATATAGCTAGCTCTACACCTTCATTCCTTGTATCTTTCCGATGTGGGATCCCTTCATCAGTAGAGTTTAAATTCAACTGAAACTCTTACCGTCCAATCCGTAAAATAGATACTCCCTTGCTTCTCATGAGATTCGAACCCAGGCTCCCCTGTAGTAGAATCCACACCGCTAGCCACTTTACCAACTAACTCCTTGTGTCTTAAACCATGCGCAACTAAATATAACCCTATGGCCAAGGTCTAAATTCATTTAATAAAAATAATCTAAAAGGAATGAAAATGCTACAACTAGAACCTTGGACCTCCTTCGTTCCTTGTGGTGTCATTACCTTGTCCTTAAGTGGCGTCACTTTGCCACTACACCACACACTCCACTTGTGTCACTTTTCTCCAAATTTTATTCTTAAGGCCTACCTACCAACTTCCAGGGTTTTTTTCACCTAAAACCAAAATTTCCCCAAAGCTAATATTTGATCCCGAGACTTCATAGAAGGCCCCTAACCTTCCAAAATCACTTATCTAAAAGGTCCAACTTGCACTTAAGTCGATCTCCTATTCTCCAAAATATTTTAAACGCTATTACGCCTAAGGCCCATTGGGCTCAATCCTACTAGGCCCAATTTCAGGATGTTACAAATCCACCCTTCTTAAAGAAATTTCGCCCTCGAAATTTCCAACTACTAATAGTCACACATCCTAACCCACCACACTATGCTCTTGTTGCGCACTCTGATCTTAATAAAACTAATATACTTTCTAATTAAATCTTGGAACCCCTTCATATAACAAACTATCTACCACCGAAGCAAACATATATTTTTCACACATACATACAATTCCTATATCACATCCACACATCGCAGAATAAATACAATCATTCATCATATAACGAAATATAGTAAAAAGGAAACTTACGAATTTGGTGCCGGAGACTCGGGTGCCATACTTACAGAAAAGAGATATATATATTTTCTAAACCATCCTTTGAAAACATTTTTGAACCCAAACCCACAGCCGAGTTTTGAACCTAGGCTCTGATACCATAATTGTAACACCCCAAACTCGGCCTAAACGTTACGACCGGATCTGGCATGTCACATGAAAGGAATGTCTAAATACTGTGTGTTCGTTAAAAAGTTCGTGTTCGTTATATTTGTTGTGAAAAGTCAAGTTTAGGTAATTTTGAATAAGAAACGGTTTATTAATATTTTGGAAAATGGTTATTAAGGGTTTAGGAAATTCCCATATTGAACATTTAATAATAAGCAGTAACCAAATTGAAAATTTGAAACCAAGTAAAATACCCAAGGCCTTATTACATAACAAAACCCAAATAAAAATAAGTCAAATAAAAAAACGAATTTACAATTAAACATATGTATGGCCTCTACGAGTCCACCTCGGCTCCCAAATCCGCGATCTAATGATTACCGCAAAATTTAACTAAGGGTGAGTCATCGAGACTCGGTGTGTAAATCCCCATCCAGCAGGTGTTAAACCCTTACACAATTTCATATAAAAATATGAATGTCATGCAACCCAAAACCTAACCATCCGAAACTCCCGATTCTACCCTGTGTGGTACCAAACCACTGGTGGTGCCAAACGATCGGTGACCCAAAGTCACAGATATCAATCTTCCCCCTCCTCTCATCATACCCATGCAATATGACATAATAATTCGTGTATGCAGTATGTCACGTATTCTAGACATATATCAAATATAAGTATAACATGAATTCCCATCATAATCAGATAGACATAAAACAACATAATCATGCTAATCAACCTCTAAGGGTATAATCGTAATTTTACCCACCAAGGGTATTTTTGTAATATACCTACCAAGGGTATTTTCGTAATTTACCCACCAAAGGTATTTTCGTAATTTACCCACCAAGGGTATTTTCGTAATTTACCCACCAAGGGTATTTTCATAATTTACCTCCCAATGGTATTTTCATAATTTACCCACCAAAGGTATTTTCGTAATTTACCCACCAAGGGTATTTTCGTAATTTCACACCTGCAATGGCCTTCCCGAAGGTCTAATGTTACCCTGAGCGACTCGACTACCATTTTTGGTCACCACTAGACTATTGGGCCTAAAACCCGACTTGGCCCATTTAGGCCCACACGCTCGTGTGGCCCATCTGACACAAATCTAGCCACGTATATAGGTTCCACCTAGTCTAGTTCACTATATACTATAACATCACACAATTTATTCCAATTGGGCCTACGGGTCCATTGGACCCACTTTGGCCCATCGCGGCCCAAGTAGCCCCAACCCACAAGAATACTACTGATGGCCTCAACTATCGCATCGAAGCCCCACACGTGCGCTCACACGCTCGTGTGGCTACTATTGCCGTGATCGGCACTTCGGCATTTGCCACTCTACAACTAGAGTAGAGAGAGAGTTACACACCTGATAGGACTCTGGTGCTAAACCGCGATGCGACCACTCCTGTGCCCAACGCCCATCAAGGTATGTTAACTCTCCTCTTGGCATGCACTTTATATAGCTAGCTCTTCACCTTCATTCCTTGTATCTTTTCGATGTAGGATCCCTTCATCAGTAGAGTTTAAATTCAACTGAAACTCTTACCGTCCAATCCATAAAATAGATACTCCCTTGCTTCTCATGAGATTCGAACCCAGGCTCCCCTGTAGCAGAATCCACGCCGCTAGCCACTTTACCAACTAACTCCTTGTGTCTTAAACCATGTGCAACTAAATATAACCCTATGGCCAAGGTCTAAATTCATTTAATAAAAATAATCTAAAAGGAATGCAAACGCTACAACTAGAACCTTGGACCTCTTTCCTTCCTTGTGGTGTCATTCCCTTGTCCTTAAGTGGCGTCACTTTGCCACTACACCACACACTCCACTTGTGTCGCTTTTCTCCATATTTTATTCTTAAGGCCTACCTGCCAACTTCCAGGTTTTTTTTCACCTAAAACCAAAATTTCCCCAAAGCTAATATTTGATCCCAAGACTTCATAAAAGCCCCCTAACCTTCCAAAATCACTTATCTAAAAGGTCCAACTTGCACTTAAGTCGATCTCCTATTCTCCAAAAAATTTTAAATGCTACTACGCCTAAGGCCCATTGGGCTCAATCCTACTAGGCCCAATTTCAGGATGTTACACGAATGAATTGCCTAAATGATATCTTAAATGGAAAAATAATATGTGAAACAAATGGAAAATGAGTCCAAGGGGCTGATTTAATAGTAATGAGCCTATAAGCTCAATTATGATATGGAATGAGATGAGAAATGAGATATATGTGTATATGTATGCTAAAGATGAAGAAAAAAAATGAACATGGATATAACTAGATATGGTATTTTGGAATGAATTAAATGGTTTACGAAATAGTTGTGAAAGTGATAAACTAGTATGTAAATCCAGTGAGTTTTTATGTAAATTTGATTATAAAATTGTCATGAGATTAGGCTAGGAATTGTATGTATGCATGTTGCATAAGTTTATTTAATTTTTTTGAACCATATATTTACCACTAAGTGCTTTACTTAGTGTACAGTTTGTTCTCCATGCGCAAGTTAGGCTCAATACAAGTTTCCTGAGCATCGACTTCAGCATCTAAGGAACACTTTCGGGCTCAATAATGTTTGTTTGTTTCTTTTTTGTTATTAACTTGGCATTTACCTAGATAGTTGAGTCAAGTTGCTTGATTCTATACTTTTGTAATTATTGAAGTGGATGTTAATGCTTACCTTTGGATTAAACTGTCATACGATGTGTATAAGTCTTATATACATAAATGTGTTCAAATTAGTATGAATAGTTGGTTTGCTAAATGGTGATAGAATATAGGCATATCTGCATAGGTATTTGACTGGTATATGATTAAGGTATAACTTGTAAAGGATAAGTTATTTTCTTAGGTTTAATAGGATAATTAGTATGTTTGGGTTGGTATGAAATGAAACTTATGTGCATGGTTAGGCATGGTATATATATAGATGAAAGAATTCCAATTGGTATGGTAAATATCTTAGTTGTTTGAACTAGTTTGAGTTTCATTAGAAGGTGAATTATTTTAGGTGAATGAATGATTTTGATGGACGAAAATATGATAATTTTAGGACTGGAAAGTATTATAGACTTATAGATACTGTTCATATGGTCTAAAACATTATAAAAGTTGGTGATGTATTGAAGTATTTGGAATTGAAAATATTTTAATGAAAAATTGCATGTTCAGAGTGTGACGTCGCAATGCCACACTAATGTTGTCATGACGAGAATTGGACGACGCGGCAATGAACCCCATTGCCATGGAGATGATGCCATTTTTCAAGTCAGTATGTCACATTCGACAAGGAACTCCCTCACATTGTAATGTTGATTTTGAATTTTGAAAATTTTACAATTCAGTCATATTTTGATCTCGAATTAGTTTTAAAGCTTTCGCAAGCTCATGTAATTCTTGAGAATGATTGTATGTCATATCGAATGCATGTTTTTTTTAACTATTTAATTGTTTAATTTAATTGTGAATTAATCATAGTTTCTTCTATAACAAATATGACACACTATTGCTTAAACCCGACGATTGGGTCGGGTTTAGGGTGTTACATTCCAGATCCTTCACATAGCAATATGATGGATAAAATTAAAAATACACCCTATTATATTTTGCAAATTTTGACATAGACAATAGATACTTGTGTATGTAACACCCTAAACCCAGCCTAGAAGTTAGGCCGAATTTGGCGTGTCACATTGAAGGAAGTTGAAAAGCTAAGCAATTGTTTAGAAAAGTTTTATCAGATTTTTGAAATCCGAGTTCGTTGTTTGATTGAGAAAAACGTGATTTACTAAATGACCATTTAAAATTTGTTATTATTTTGGAAAACTGTTCTGTTATGAAAGTTGAACTTGCATCGTTGCGTAAAGATGATATTTTAGTAAACGAATGCTAATGTTTGAAAAAAACCCCGTATTTATAAGTTTAACAGTTATAAATGAAAAATTAGAAAAAATAAACCAATGGCCTTATTACAAAATATTAACCCAAAATAAATAATCTAAAAGAAAAGGAAAAATTGAAATTAAAAAAGTTTACGAGCAGTATCTCCGATGTATTGCCACCCCCGAGTCCTCCACGGCTCCCAATCTTCAATCGCTGGGAATCACCTAAAACATTTATTAAAAAGAGGGGGTGAGTTTACAAAAACTCAGTGTGCACAACCCTCATCGGTAATAACATGCATCACAACAATCCGGGTCGAAGCCCATTATAGTAACAGTGGCAATTGGGCATTAGCCCAAAATAGCCTCAATTGAGCCTTAACCCATATCATATGTCACAGCAGATCATGTATGCAATGTGATGCAAACCCGACCCAACCTAATTTTTCATCCGCTATACACCACCCGTACCTGCCAATCACACCATGGGGATTTCTACAATCAACCCTCACCGCTACACACCATCGATGGCAGTCATGCTGCAATTAGCTGCTCATCGTCAGAATCGTGACATAGTCAGCAGAATAGATCGTGGCAGAGCCACTACAACAGATCGTGGCAGAGCCACTACAACACTTCCCCTTTAATATCACAATCCCAACCCCATGCATGCATAAGATACTAATGTATGGTTTCAATAGGTTTCAACATGCATGTATCGGATGCTCATCACATATAACATGTCATCTCATCAGAACCATCTATTAATATCACAAAAGTCACTAACTTGATGAATCGCCTTTACCGTCCACGGGGATTTCAATAGGCATACCGAGTTTTCGGCATTTAACAGAATATACATAAATATATATGTTATCAAGACACTATAAATGGTGTGAGAAGTTACACACAATCACGCTAATCAACCCCAAAGGGTATAACGATAATTTTACCTATCGAGGGTATTTTAGTAATTTACCTACCAAGGGTAATTCGATAATTCTACTTATAACTAATCCATCTATGCAGTGTATCTCAATCATACAATTAACACAGACAACATTAGTACTACCACGAGGGTACAGCGATCATTTTATTGTTTAGGGGTAAAATAATAATTTCGCAAACTGGGGGTATTTCGGTAATTTCACAAACTAGGGGTATTTCGATAATTTTACAAACCAGGGATATTTTGGTAATTTCACAAATCAGGGGTATTTTGGTAATTTCACAAATCAGGGGTATTTCGATAATTTCACAAACCAATGGTATTTCGGTAATTTTACAAACTATGGGTATTTCAGTAATTTCACAAACTAGGGGTATTTCGACAATTTTATAAACTAGGGGTATTTTGATAATTTCACAAAATAGGGGTATTTTGGTAATTTTACAAATTGAGGGTATTTTGGTAATTTTACAAATTAGGGGTATTTTGGTAATTTTGCAAATTGGGGTACTTCGGTCCCTTTCGGGTTTTAGCTATGAACTTTGGCCCATCAACAAGTCCTCGCGGCTAAAGTGAACAGACACTACGCAGAGGTAGGATTCCAGAAAAGATGAGGTGGGCCACTAGGGCCGCTTAAATACCAAGCTCTCCCTGGATCCAATCATAGACATGCGTACGCTCGTTGCCACACCCTAACCCAGCGACTTATTCACAAACATGTTTAATTAGAGAAATTAAGTCTTATGGAATTTAAGAGTTGTTCAAACTAGGTCTAAGGTCTATAAACCCTAACATACATGTCTACGTCCCCATAAGCCCATCAAGCCCAAATCACTCCCTTACGACCCATTAAGCCCAAATCTCATCATATGGCCTATTAGGCCAAAAACAAATCCAATTCATGTATCATGCATGACTAATTCAATTCATATAATCAACCAAACCATTTCATCAAACTTAGCCTCAGGGCCCACCGGGCCCATTTAACCACTTTCGGCTTTGCCGATTTCGTGTGTGTAGTGTTTGTACACACCTGGTAACCACGCGCACTGCAAACCCCTTAGTCATGAACCTACAATTGACATCACCTAATGATTAATCATAACTTAGTATACACTTATCGAAAACTGAAACCTCACCGTAACCTTACCGTGTACCTCACATTATAGTAGCCCTTCGCAACTATTGGCGATTATCCTCTAGGTCTGCACCCAAACGCCCACCAAGGTATATTAACTCTCCTAATAGAATGCTTTATATATAGCTAGCTTCTCACCTTCATTCTTTGTATCTTTCTGATGTGGGATCCCTCCATCAGCAGAGTTTAAATCCAACTCAAACACTTCCCATCCAATCCACAAAATAAATACTCCCTTGCTTGTCATGAGATTCGAACCTAGGCTCCTTTGCACCCTTAATGACACCTTTCCACTAGACCACTCACTTTCTTGTGTCTAAAATCATGCACAATTAAATATAAACCTATGGCAAAATTCTAGAGTCTATTTAAAAAGAAAACCAAAATGCAAAAGCCAAGACTTGAACCTTGGACCTCCTTCCTTCCTTGTGGCATCACTCCCTTGCTCCTTAAGTGGCATCACTTTGCCACCACACAACTCACTCCACTTGAGTCATTTTCCCCACATTTTATTCTTAAAGCCTACTACTAACTCCTAGGGTTTTATTCACCCAAAACCAAAATTTTTACTAAGGCCTAACTTAAACCCAGGACTTCATAGAAGCCCCCTAACCTTCCAAAATCACTCACCTACTAGATCCAACTTGCATTAAAGTCGTTCTCTTATTCCCAAAAATTTTAAACGCTCCTACGCCTAAAGCCCAATGGGCCCAATCCTACTAGCCCCAACTTTGGGATGTTACAGTGTATTTCAGGAACATACAAGAGATATTTAGTGGACAAATCTTTAGAATCAGAAGATAAGGAAGAATTACCAATGTGTGAGATAGAAACACTATTGCAATTACCAACTATTACTTTACCTGACTCGTTGTATGGGCTACAACCAGTGAACTTCGTAAGATCACTTGTCATGTGATCCGTGGACCTACAATTTAGAAACCACGTTGGGTTCGTGACAAAACTAAGGGTAGTTGTAGCTGAATTAACGTTTGCTTGCACCATATTTGAATCACAATGGTCAACAAAACACATATAAGCTAAAGGAGACCCATGACTTGAGTAGGGAGAAGACCCAATGGAAACCGAACCCATGTGTCACACCCTTATTTGAAAAATTGGTATGTTTTGGAAGATTGTTCTGGTGAGATCACCTAAGTTGCAAGATCTAGACTTGTTAGCATTTGGAAAATTCCTAGCAAGGTATTTTGTTGAGCTTCACTAAGTTTGTGGATTCTTATTTTGTAGTTGGCAAGTTTCTTGTTTTGTCAAGATCCTTATTTGGTGAAGTCTCCCGCTAATATGTAACACCCCTTACCTATATTCGATGCCAGAATAGGGCACGAGGCATTACCGGACATACATCACAAGCAATCACACATTTTGAGTCATAAATTTGTGTCTAAATTAAAATCATCTATATTCAATCATAAAGTCCCTTATACGAGCCTAGGAGGCTCATAACATGCTTTAGAAGTGGTTTGGGACTAAACCAAGAACTTTAGAAAATTTTACAAAACTTAGAAAATTTTTTGTTAGATGTAGCACTCACACGCCCATGTGGTCCAAGGGACACGCCTGTGTGGCCTTGGGACATGTTTGTGCTTTAGACCGTGTTTGATTTAGGGGTGCTCTCTGAATTGTGCCACACAGCAGTACTACACTCCCGTGTGCTAGCCGTGTAGCACACATGGCTGAGACACACGCCCGTGTCTCTGCCCATGTGGTCAATTCTGGACATTTTATTTTGCAACAATTATGAAGCAAGGGACACACGACTGGAACACACATGCCGTGTGGCAGACCGTGTGTCTACCTCTGTGGACAAAAATAAGGCTATTTACCAAGCCATTTTGCCACCCTCACTTGCACACATCTACACAACATCACATGGCACAAGTTCAGGCATATAAATGCAACCAAACAACCACAACAAAACAATAACATGTCATTCTTATACCATCATTTATCATACATATAACATCATACTTAGCCCGTTAAAAACATATTAATTTCACATTTACAAGAGGGCATTAGCATATGAATAAACTTATGATCAACATAAGCCATCATTCATGGCTACATATATAAGATGAAGAATTTGCAATTACAAGCTAACACATATGGCCAAATTAATAATGAAACACATAACAAATTGACATAGTCCCTATACATGCCATAGACTTAAAATACTAGAATTCACTTATACCCAAAATGATAGCTTGATAGTGTGATAGTGTGATAGTGTGATAAGACATAGGAAAGGAAGGGAGTAAGCAATGTATATAGCTTAATAAGTTCATATTAAATAATAAACAACCTCAACCATACATATATCATGCTATCAACATAATGTAAATCCATACGAATGTCATTTAAGTCTCATAAGTATAACTTACTCAATCACATCTTACCAAATGTTTATCATGTTCAACAATATGAACAAAAATTTTAAAATCTACCATAATCTCATGGTTATAATTTTATTCTGTCACAATGTTTGCTCTATCAACTTATAAGCATAATTTGACATATTTTGGCATTAGCCCAACAACCATAATCTTTCTGTTGTAACATATTACAACAATTAACAAATAATTTTAAACCACATAATAAACATGCATATTAATTATGAGTATTTACATTTCAAGAATATACTTTAACATCACTCAATTTCCTAAACTCTTATCTTCACATACTTTCATAACCATTTTAATTGGAAATTATGCCAATCCTTCCTTTTTCACATATCCTAGTAAATCACAATTTGGATTAATATGACAAACTATATCTTAACTCAATTTGACCCAAAAGCCAATCACATAATCATCAATAGAATTTATCATGCATTTGATACATCATAAGTATAGACCAATAATCACAATGTTTTCATAAAATCATTCTCGTGGAAATCATGAACTCACAGTTTCATGAAGTTAATGTATATAAACTTTACGTACATACATGTACCAATTCGTAATATTTACATAATCTTTCTCTTCTTTGACATACCCGTTGAATTTCCTATTGAACCACTTGGAATACTAAAAGATACTCGGGAATCTTGTACACATAGTACCATACCAATGCCATATCCCAGATATGGTCTTACATGGAATCTCGTATCGATGCTAATAGCCCAGCTATGGTCTTACACGAAGTCTCACATCGATGCCATATCCCAGATATGGTCTTACATGAATGTCTTATATTGATGCCATATCCCAGATATGGTCTTACACATAATCTCAATAACCCTAATGTCATGACATTTATATCCTATCTATTGTTAAGGTTCAACCGGGACCTTCGCCGTACTGAATCTCTGTTGGTCATTTCCGTAGTATCATACTCAATAACATTTACATTTCATTTCAAGAATATAACATTTACCATAATTATATCAATTAAGCATTTATACACATATAATTTAATGCTTATTGAACATATGAACTCACCTCGACATAAAAATGGCGAAAAGGACTAAATCGTCAAATACACGTTTTTCTCTCGTTCTAACTTCAAACCTCATTTTTCTTGATCTATAATACAAATTTAACTCATTCATTATTCACATTATCCAATTCAGTCCAAAAATATTATTATGGAAAAATTACATTTTTCCCTAAACTTTTGACATTTTACAATTTAGTCCCTAGGCTCGTAAAATGAATATCATTCAATTTCTTCAAAGCCCAAGCTTAGATGAACCTATTTCATGCTCATAACAGCCCATATTTTGTAATATCCTAAAATTGGGCTTAAGCATAATTGCTTAATTGAGTGTGAAAGCATGCCTTTGTATGTATGAATGTGTATTTATAAACGTTTGTGAACTTTAGAATAATAAGAAATGCCTTAGAAAAGTGTCGTATTTTAATTTTTAATAAGGGAGCTAAGCCTAACAGGGCCTTAAGAAAATTAATAAGGGAAATCTGACACACAAACGGGCTTGAAAAAGTGGCTTGGAGGCGCCACTTAGGGCCTCTGGAAATGACGACATAAGCTAGGGGAAGGACTTGTGTTCGAGTCACGTGGGAAGCAAAATTTTAAGGTTTTTATTTTTGTTTGTGACGTCAATAAGAGGGGAGTAGGGGGGACGACACTAAGGCTAAATTCTAGGAGTTTTGATCCTTTTATTTCCAAGAGATAAATGATGGATTATTTTTAATCTTAAATGAGGATATAAGAGATGAAGGAGGAGAAAAGTAAGGAGATTGATAGAGTTGGCCGGCCAAGGGAGTATTTGGGTGGTATTTTCGGCTAATCATAGTGTAGGTGTGATAAAATTTTTAATTCTCTTCTCATCTCTTCCTATAGCCGAGTTTCCATTTGCTTCTCCCAAGTTCTTCTTTTCTTTTCTTTTGTCAAGCCGAATTTCTCTTCTCCCTGAAATAGCCATTGCCGAATCTTCCTAAAGCTCATAATCCCTCTCTTTTCAATCTTGTTGAAGCTGAATACACTAGTGGCCATAGTCGACTAGTCTCTAAGTCTTCATAGCTGAATCTTTGAGAGGTCTTCAAGCAAAAGGGCTACCGATTTCTTCAAGTAAGGGTAAGATGAAAATTGGTTTTCATTCTTTTTCTCTTAGGCTTGTCAAAAACTAAGATCTAATCTCTACTATTGTTCTTTGGCCAAATCTTGGAAGGTAGTTTCGGGATTTTGGTGTTGTCGACAAGGGAGGATTTCGGGACTTTAATGGTTCAAGGTAAGTCATGTGTTTATTCGGCTAAGGGCTATCTCATGGTGAATTAAATGTTAGAGGTGGATCTAACATGTACCCTATAGGTTTCGACATCTCCATATCCTAGGGATACTTTTTGGGATTTAGATCCACAAGGTAAGTCCATATGTACATTCGACCAAGGCCTTATTTGATGATTTAGACCTATTTGTATTCTGTTTAAAAGCTGAAACTAACTAGTTCAATGGTTAAGGGTATAGCCGATTATAATAAAGAAGCATCATAAAATTTCGTGATTTGGTTAGCAGTGAAGTCGGCACCAATGTAAGAATTTAATTACCATAATCCTATTGGGATTTGGTTTTATGGCCGAATCGGTCTTAATAAATTACTATATGTTGGACGAATATAGGAACAAAGGATCTAGGATGCTAGATCGAGATCTTTGGGAATTTGGGTGAATTCACTAAGTTAATCATGTGTGTACCCCACACTATTTCTTAATAAGTTCTATGGCAATGTTTAATATACATATGTGTTATTAAGAATGTGAAAGGTGTGGCTAAGGTACCATACAATGGTACAAAGTACTAAGGTACATTTTCCTACTCCTACTATGAGTATGATATGGTTTGTTATGCCATGAATGTGAATATGATAAGAATGTGAATTAAGGCATGATATTGCATAATGTGTATGATATATGGGGGCATATGGGATATTATGAAAAGGGGAAGTGAATGTGGTGACTCATGTCACGATATAAGAATGTGGTGACTTCGGTCATATTATTCGAATATGGTGACTTGGTCACAATTATTTAATCTGGTGGCTATGCCACGAATTTTATAAGAGGCGATGAGCACGTCAACTACAAATGACGCCTTCGATAAAGTGTAGCGGATGGAGGGTTGACTTAGTAGTCCCCACGATTAATGCGAGGATGGTACGGGTGATGTGTAGCGGATGGCATATAGGTTTGGGTTGGGTTGCATCATTAATTTCTATATGTTATATGAATATGTATGTGATATGAGAATGTATGCCCGAATTGTTAAAATGTGATATGAGAATGTATGCCGAACACCCAAAACCCAAATTATTTTAAGAAAAACATCATATAATCATCAGCCCATATTAAAATGTCCAAAATATAGTTTAAACCAACCACACATAAAAATCCATGAAATATTAATAGAGGCCCTTATTACATCAACCCAAAATAGTAATTTATAAAAATACTTATTAAAAGGTTCGAAGTTTAATAAACCAATGTTTTGCAGTATGGCCTCCACGAAGTCATCCTCGGCCCAAGTCTACATCAATTTCCATTACCTGAGATAAAAAAAATTTGAGGGAGTGAGTTACTTAGAACTCAGTGTATAACTCACTTTATCCACTGGGCCCGATTATCAAGTTATGGATTTGGGCTTAAGCCCATTAGCAGAATTAACAACATAAATAATGATATGCATGCAAAATGAATTTTCCCTCCCAAACCTAGTTTCCATCCGCTACACAACCCCGTACCAACCATCACATGTGGGGATCAAGTCAACCCACCCCGCCATCACACCAATCGTAGGCATTAAGCCATTTTATATTTGTGGCGAGCCCATAGAACTAGATTGTGACAAAGTCACCGAACTAGAGGCAAATAGCCATTTAATATTTTTTGTGGCGAGCCCAGAACTAGAGGCAAATAGCCATTTAATATTTTTGTGGCGAGACCCTTTGAACTAGAGGCAAATAGCCATTTAATATTTTTGTGGCGAGCCACCGAACTAGATTTTGGGCAGGCCTTTCTTCTCTTCATCATTTTCCCAACCCATGCAATATGTATGCAAAGTAGTCTATAATCATACCATGATTTTATTAAAAGGCCCATTAACAAGAGTCAATAGGCCCAAAATTATAAAGTAACATTTGGCCCATTTAGCAATTTGTAATTTTAAAGTGATTTCCTTACCACAAGATTCTTGCTCCTCAATGAGAGTCGACCAAAAATGTTACCTCAACACCTTTAATCGATTCCAATGTTCTAAGATACACACGAACACTTGAGTTCGATTTTCCTCTATTGTACTACAATATAACGAAGAAAACATTAATAGATTGAGCGATAAATTCAATCTAAGAGATCCTTCTTATCATCCTCAAGATTCGCCAAAACCATCATCAACTAAAATAAACTAAAATAACTCTTACCTAATGTCCACGGTTGAGAAGAACGATTGAGAAGGATGTTTATGAGTAGAGAGAGATTCGCTATGAGAAACCAAAGAAAGAGAAAATGGTTCGCAAAGGCACATTAACAATCGGCCATGAGAGAATATAATGGAGAAGGTATGATTGAAAAGAAAATAAAGGGTGAGAGGAAAAGATGATGATGATGGTGATTCGGTTTTCAAAGAGGAGAAAAGAGAATGTAAGAGATGTGTTTAGGGGCAAGGTACATTCGGCAATGGAGAAAGGAAGAAAAAGAATGATCTTTGGTGTTGGTAATTTCGGCACTAAGAAAAGGCACACAAAAGAATACTAAAGTGATAGCAAAAAATGACCAAATGGTCAAAAGAATTTAGGCTTACCAAGAGCTCAAATTCGCCAAAGGAGAAAGGTTGAGAGAAAATGCAAAACTTGCACAAGATGATAGGAATGACCAAAACAAAATCCTACCCTAGCCAAGCTACTAGCATAATCGGCCAACCTCCCCTTAGCCATATTGTTAGTCAAATTCATGGTCAAATGGCCATGAATTTGTTTCAAAACCTTTTCCTTGATGCTTGCCTCATGTCCCCATATCTTTCCAAAGTTTCTTGATTCCATACCATAAGTTAAAATTACCTTTTCCTTTAGTCTACTTACCAAAATAAAACAATACAACTCATCCATCCTTATCCCCTTGCCGACACATGCATAGATTAAAGCAAAAAAAATTAAATTTCCTATATGCTAACCAAGGGATTCGAACCACTCCCCTCATGCCACAACTCATGCGCCAACACCACCTTACCATTACTCATCTTATGCTACACTTTGACACTTATTTTTACTTAAGTATCAATGTCACTTAATCCACTTCATTAATTTCTCAAAATTAAAAATTTATTCCTTTCCCGAATAATTCTAAACTCTTCTTCAGAACTATAATAAACATGAAAATAAGTAAGAAAATTTTCCTTCATAATCTAAGTACCAAAAACATGCATTAAAATCGATACTCGAATTTTAAGGTGTTACAGAGTCTGTTTGGCTCACCCCGGTGGGGAACATTTTCTTCCAGGTGACAAACAGTGATGGACCGGGTTGGCAGGAGCTTAGTGGTGGCCATGTGAAGTTCAGATTTTACTTTGTCTTAGACTCCTTTTTACTTTATGTACTTTGAATTTAATTTTGGGATTTATTTGATGTAATAAGGCCATAGTAGAATTACTTTATTTTACTTTTATTTATTATGCTTACAAATTTTTATTAGTTAAAAGATTAAGAAAATTTATTTTAAAATAAACTCTAAGTGTTTTGTCACCTAAAATAAAGGGTTTCAATATAAGATAAACTTGTTTTCAACTTGAGCCCAACCCAAAACAATCTTTCTTTCAAAACACGCAGATTTTCCAAAGTAACAAAAGAATTTTGGAACGGTTTACATCGAGGAACATACTAGAATTGGTCAAGGCTCGTGGGCCAGGTTTGGAGTGTTTCAATTTGTTATCAGAGCCCAGTTTTAAACTCTCGGTCTTGGGTTTAAGGCCCAAAACGTTTTCAAAGTTAGGCCCAAAAGGAATTTTGTGCATTAAGTAAGTTTTTCTGGCATGGCACACTAAGTCTCCGACCCGAAGTCCACTAGGTAAGTACTCCGATCTCTTGTGTGATTTATATTATGACTTGTAGAAGGGTAGAAATGGAATGGAACGTAGATTAGCATGATATGTACTCGAACCCTAGGACTAGGTTACCCCAACAAAAATACATAAAACTTAAATGCCTAACTAAACAAACATGTGGTTAAGTTGCTGAGTTAGGGTGTGGCAACCATGGTGCGCATGTCTAGGATTGGTTTCAGTGGGAGCTTGGTATTTAAGCAGTCCGTGTGATTCACCTCCTCTTCACTCGAATCCTACCTGGTGCCTACGGTTCACCCTAACCAAGAGGACTTATTCATAGGCTAAACTCAATAACTAAAACCAGAAAGGGACTAGCCGTATTTTTTTTATGGAAACCCTAGCTTTAAAATCCCTATATTACCCTTTTAAGTGTAGCAAAAGATTATTGTGAAAATTCTTCCAAAATATTTTCTATTTGTAAAATTACTAAAATGCCCCTAGTGGTAAGGTTACCAAAATGCCCTTGGTTTATAAAATCCTCATATTACCCATAGTTTTATCAAAACTTCTTTACTTTATAAAATTTCCCTGCTTTGCAAAGGTATCCATAAAACCTTAACTTGTGAAAATTCAAAATACCCTGATTTGAAAATTTACGAAATTGCCCCTAACATACAAAAGTATCAAAATGACCCTGAATCCCAAAATTTTTACAACATCACCGATTTGGAAAGCAAAATTCTCAAAAAGAACCCCCAAGTTTTGTAAATTTCAAAATATCTTTGATTATTAAGATTTATAAATTTACCCGGGTTAATTACCAAAATACCCTCGAATTTTAAAATTTCCAAAATACCCCGGGAATGAAAAATTACCAGAATGCCCTTATTGACAACATCACCAAGGAACCTTATTTTGAAAAATTACGAAAATACCCCTATAGGACAAATTACAAAAATACCCCTAGATAGAAACGGATAGAAATGTCCGAAGAGTAAATGTGTATTGGAGATGCTATGGAATGGATGTGCTTTTCTGTGAATTAGGATAGAAAACTTGAAACTTTGATTGATCAAAAGAACTGCTACTAAACTCTTTTCATAAAACTTCTTCGCGAATAATCATGGAAACAATGGCTAATGCATAAAATTTCTTAATCAGATTAAAGCGCGGTAGTAGAGAAAGCTAAGGTGGCTGAAGGAATTAAGGACTCTGCAAGGCAGAACTTTGATCAGAATAGAAATAAGAGAGGTTTTGGGTCATCGGATCATCTGGGAATGCTTAGAAAAGGCCTAGAGTTGATGGGCCGTGAGGTCGATAAGCGGTCTTGGAGGGCAATATCGTACTTGTGAGCAGTGTGGGAAGAAACACTTAGGTGAATGCTGGAAGAAAGCAGGTGGGTGTTTCAAATGTGGGTCAAAGGACCATATGATTAAGGACTGTCCGATGAGACCAGATGGGAATCGACCAAGAGCTCGAATATTAATCAAGCTGGTAGAGGTTGTGATGACCTCGGGGCCGTGGTCCAAATAATAGAGGAAATGGTGCGGTAGAGGACGTGGAACACCGAGTCGAGTCTTGCTATCTTGAGGCAAGGTATCGGGTTTGGTTTATGCGGATTCGGAGGAGGATGGAGACGACCGGACGTTATAACAAGTACGTTCCTTATTTATGGCAAGCCTTATGTTGCTTTAATTGATGTGGGCTTGACCCATTCTTTTATGGCATGTAGAGTAGTTGAAACTCTAGACATAGCCTCAGAACTTTCTGATAGGGAGATGACTGTAGTAAGCCCACTAGGTCAAACTGTAGTGGTGAATAAGCTCTTTTGTAGTGTACCTTTAGAAATTCAAGGCGTAGTATTTTCTGCTGACTTGATGGAACTTCCCTTCAGAGAATTCAATCTCATACTTGGAATGGAGTGGCTAGTGGACCATCGGGCTGTGTTGAACTGTGCAGCTAAGCGAATGGAGTTAAGGACCCCGGAGGATGAGGTGGTCATTATGATAGGAGAAAGAAGAAACTACTTGTGTAATGTAGTTTCGGCGCTAAAGGCTGAAAAGATGGTTCGTAAAGGGTGCAAGGCATTTTTAGCCTTCGTAAGTGTGCTAGATAGAAAGGAAGAAGGTGCTAGTGGAGTTAGAACGGTAAGGGATTTTGAGGATGTGTTTCTGAAGAATTACCGGGAATACCCCCAGATAGGGAGGTGGAGTTTGGAATTGACTTGCTGTCGAGAATAGCTGCAGTGTCAATTGCCCCGCACAAAATGACACCAAAGAAGTTGGTAAAGCTCAAGGTTCAAATCCAAGAATTGCTGGATTGTGGGTTTATTCGACCCAGTGTGTCTCCGTGGGAAGCACCGGTCTTATTTATGAAGAAGGACGAAACTATGCGAATGTGCATAGATTATCGTCAGTTGAATAAGCTAACCATCAAGAACAAGTATCCTTTGCCAAGGATTGATGACTTGTTCGATCAGCTTAAGGTGGCGGCAGTGTTCTCAAAGATCGACTTAAGGTCAGGATATCATTAGATGAAGGTGAAGGAGGCGGATATCCATAAGGCAGCCTTTAGGACAAGATACGGCCACTATGAGTTTGTAGTAATGCCATTCGGGTTGACAAATGCCCCAGCCACGTTCATGGATATGATGAATCGGGTTTTCAACCTTACTTGGATAGGTCCGTCGTGGTGTTCATCGACGACATCCTCGTATACTCCAAGACTGAGGAGGAGCATGATGAGCACCTCCGGATTGTGCTGCAAGTATTGAGGGAGAAGAAGCTTTATGCCAAATTCAGTAAGTGTGAATTTTGGCTTAGGGAAGTTACCTTCTTAGGGCATGTGGTGTCTACTAAAGGAATAAGGGTGGATCCTAGAAAGATTGCAGTTGTGCTGGATTGGAAACCACCTAGGTCTGTAGCGGAGATTCGTAGTTTCTTGGGATTGGCATGCTATTATAGAAGGTTCGTGGAGGGATTTTCATCAATAGTCGCGCCTTTGACAAAGTTGTTGAGGAAGGAAGTACCCTTTGTATGGACGGATAAGCAACAGGAGAGTTTTGAAAAACTTAAGAGGGTATTGACAGAAGCTCCAGTGTTGATTTAGCCTGAGGCAGGGAAGGATTTTACGGTGTATTGTGATGCTTCCCATACAATTTTGGGTTACGTATTGATGCAAGACGGGAAGGTAGTCACATATGCGTCCCAACAATTAAGGCCACACGAGGTTAACTATCCGACTCACGACTTGGAATTGGCGGCAGTGGTCTTTGCCCTTAAGGTATGGAGGCACTATCTTTATGGCGAAAAGTTGATGATCTACATAGACCACAAGAGTCTCAAGTATCTATTGACTCAGAAGGAGTTGACTCTTAGGCAGCGGAGGTGGGTGGAATTACTAAAGGATTACAACTATTTTATAGAGTATCACCCGGGCAAAGCAAATGTAGTGGCAGATACCCTAAGTCAGAAGGTTGTGTCGAATCTAAGGGCGATGTTCACACACTTGAGTTTGTATGATGATGGAAGCCTATTGGCAGAGTTGCAAGTCAAGCCAACGTGGTTGAATGAGGTGAAAGAGGAATAGTTGGCTGATGAGGATCTAAGTGCTAAGCTACAGCAAGTACAGAATGGAGAGTTGAAAGATTATGGCATTAATGGCGAAGGAGTGTTGTGTTTCAATAGAAAGGTCTGTATGCCTAAGAATAAGGAACTTAGACGAAGGATTCTCTAGGAATCGCATAGTAGCCCTTATGCTATGCATCCTGGAGGCACTAAGTTGTACAGAGACTTAAGAGAACAGTTTTGGTGGCCTGGTCTGAAAAAGGAAGTTACAAAATTTGTCGGCAAGTGTTTGACGTGTCAGCAAGTTAAGGCTGAACACCAAGTGCCGTCAGGGTTGCTTCAGCCAATTAAGATTCCACAGTGGAAGTGGGAGAGAATTACCATGGACTTCGTTAGTGGGCTTCTCCTTACGCCTACTAAGAAGGACTCGGTATGGGTAATAGTGGACCATTTGACCAAGTCCACTCACTTTATTCCGGTGAGAGTCGATTATTCTTTGCAGAAGTTGGCAAAGTTGTATGTGGCGGAAGTCACAAGGTTGCATGGAGTGCCGGTGTCGATTATCTCAGATAGTGACCCAAGGTTTACTTATCGATTTTGGAAAGCGTTACATTAGGCTTTAGGCACTAAGTTGGATTTCACTACGGCTTTTCATCCACAGTTGGACGAGCAGTCTGAACGGGTAATCCAAGTGTTGGAAGATATGTTGAGGGGCTATGTGATGGATTTCAGAGGAAGTTGGGAGGAATATTTGCCTCTAGTGGAATTTGCCTACAACAACAATGACTATCAAGCCGATGATTCGGATGGCACCGTACGAAGCACTGTATGGTCAGAAGTGTCGGACTCCTACATGTTGGATGAAATTGGAAGAATGTCGAGTTTTGGGTCCAGAGTTAGTGACAGAATCTAAAGAGATGGTTGAGATAATTCGGGCACGATTGAAGGAGGCATCGGATAGACAAAACTCGTATACAGATCTCAAACGGAAAGAGATAGAATTTGATGTTGGGGGATCAAGTGTTCCTTAAAGTGTCACCTTGGAAGAAGGTGATGCGATTTGGTCGCAAAGGGAAGTTGAATCCAAGGTTTATAGGACCTTATAAGGTTTTGAAGCGAATTGGACTAGTGGCATATCAATTGGAGTTACCACTAGAATTGAAGCAGATGCATAACGTATTCCATGTGTCCATGCTACGCCGTTACCGATCGAATCCATCTCATGCAGTATCGGTTGAAGAGGTGGAGCTAAAGCCAAATTTGTCCTATGAGGAGGAGCCGATTAAGATTCTAGAACGAGATGTGAAAGTGTTACGACGAAAATCAGTACCTTTAGTTAAGGTGTTATGGCGCAATCATGGATCGGAAGAAGCTTTTTGGGAGCCGAAAGAAGCAATGTGACAGCAATACCCCCACCTATTCTAGCCAGGTAATTTCGAGGACGAAATTATTTTAAGAGGGGTAGAATTGTAATATCCTGAAATTGGGCTTAAGCATAATTGCTTAATTGAGTGTGAAAGCATGCCTTTGTATGTATGAATGTGTATTTATGAACGTTGTGAACTTTAGAATAATAAGAAATGCCTTAGAAAAATATCATATTTTAAGTTTTAATAAGGGAGCTAAGCCTAACAGGGCCTTAAGAAAATTAATAAGGGAAATCTGGCACACAAACGGGCTTGGAAAAGTGGCTTGGAGGAGCCACTTAGGGCCTCTGAAAATAACGCCATAAGCTAGGGGAAGGACTTGTGTTCGAGTCACGTGGGAAGCAAAATTTTAAGGTTTTTATTTTTGTTTGTGATGTCAATAAGAGGGAAGTAGGGGGACGACACTAAGGCTAAATTCTAGGAGTTTTTATCCTTTTATTTCCAAGAGATAAATGATGGGTTATTTTTAACCTTAAATGAGGAGAAAAGTAAGGAGATTGATAGAGTTGGCCGGCCAAGGGAGTATTTGGGTGGTATTTTCGGCTAATCATAGTGTAGGTGTGACAAAATTTTTAATTCTCTTCTCATCTCTTCCTATAGCCGAGTTTCCATTTGCTTCTCCCAAGTTCTTCTTTTCTTTTCTTTTGTCAAGCCGAATTCCTCTTCTCCCTAAAATAGCCATTTTCGAATCTTCCTAAAGCTCATAATCCCTCTCTTTTCAATCTTGTTGAAGCCGAATACACCAGTGGCCATAGTCGACTAGTTTCTAAGTCTTCATAGCCAAATCTTTGAGGGGCTTCAAGCAAAGGGGCTGTCGATTTCTTCAAGTAAGGGTATGATCAAAATTGGTTTTCATTCTTTTCTCTTAGGCTTGTTGAAAACTAAGATCTAATCTCTACTATTGTTCTTTGGCGAATCTTGGAAGGTAGTTTGGGATTTTGGTGTTGTCGACAAGGAGGATTTCGAGACTTTAAAGGTTCAAGGTAAGTCATGTGTATATTTGACTAAGGGCTATCTCATGGTGAATTAAATGTTAGAGGTGGATCTAACATGTACCACCTGAGGTTTCGACATCTCCATAGCCTAGGGATACTTTTGGGATTTAGATCCACAAGGTAAGTCGATATGTACATTCGCCAAGGCCTTATTTGATGATTTAGACCTATTTCTATTCTATTTAAAAGCGAAACTAACTAGTTCAATGGTTAAGGGTATAGCCAATTGCAATAAAGAAGCATCATAAAATTTCGTGATTTGGTTAGCAAGTGAAGTCGGCACCAAGGTAAAATTTAATTACCATAATCCTATTGGGATTTGGTTTTATGGCGAATGGGTCTTAGTAAATTACTATATGTTGGCGAATATAGGAACAAAGGATCTAGGATACTAGATCGAGATCTTCGGGAATTTGGGGTGAATTTGCTAAGTTAATCAGGTGTGTACCCCACACTATTTCTTAATAAGTTCTATGGCAATGTTTAATATATATTTGTGTTATTAAGAATGTGAAAGGTATGGCTAAGGTACCATACAATGGTACAAAGTACTAAGGTACGTTTTCCTACTCCTACTATGAGTATGATATGGTTTGTTATGCCATGAATGTGAATATGATAAGAAAGTGAATTAAGGCATGATATTGCATAATGTGTATGATATATGGGGGCATATGGGATATTATGAAAAGGGGAAGTGAATGTGGTGACTCATGTCACGATATAAGAATGTGGTGACTTCGGTCACATTATCTGAATGTGGTGACTTCGGTCACAATTATTTAGTCTGGTGGCTATGCTACGAATTTTATAAGAGGCGATGAGCACGTCATTGCAATGACGCTTCGATGGTGTGTAGCGGATGGAGGGTTGACTTAGTAGTCCCACGGTGTGTGAGGATGAATACGGGTGATGTGTAGCGGATGGCATATAGGTTTGGGTTGGGTTGCATCATTAATTCTTATCTATTATATGAATATGTATGTGATATGAGAATGTATGCTGAATTGTTAAATTTTAGTGTTGGTTACACATTGAGTCTGTTTGACTCACCCGTTGGGGAACATTTTCTTCTAGGTGATGAATCGTGATGGACACGGTTGGCGGGAGCTTAGTGGTGGCGGTGAAGTTGATTTTACTTTGTCTTAGACTCCTTTTACTTTATGTACTTTGAATTTAATTTTGGGATTTATTTGATGTAATAAGGCCATAGTAGAACTACTTTATTTTACTTTTATTTATTATGCTTACAAATTTTTATCGGTTAAAAGATTAAGAAAATTTATTTTAAAATAAACTCTAAGTGTTTTGTCACCTAAAATAAAGGGGTTTCCAATATAAGATAAACTTGTTTTCAACTCGAGCCCAACCCAAAAACAATCTTTCTTTCAAAACACGCAGATTTTCCAAAGTAACAAAAGAATTTTGGAACGGTTTACATCGAGGAACATACCAGAACCGGTCGAGGCTTGTGGGCGGGTTTGGGGTGTTTCATATTTTTCATTTAATCACACTTTTACTCCTCATTTTATAACTTTTACAAATTAGTCATTTAAGGCATTTTCACCGAAAATCATTTAGCAAAAATCGTTTAATAAATCATAAACATGCATTTTCTACCATCAAACATGAAATACATAAATATTCATCATAGGTAAAATTTTAGACTTTGATTATGTCTTAAATTAGTGGTGGAAATAGATATATCATGTTACAAGGATTTCAAAAACATAAAAATCATCAAAAATGAGGCTAGAACGGACTTACAATCGAGCTTCGAAGCTTGAAAAACCCTATCCATGGTTTCTCTATGTAATTTTTGGCCATGGGGCAGAAGATGGACAAATTTTGGCTTGATTTTTGCTTTTTAATTCATTTTAATTACCAAATTACTAAAATGCCCATAATGATAAACTTTGGAAACATGCCTAATCATATCCATTTTTGTCCACCAACTTAACCAATGGTCTAATTACCATTCAAGGAATTCCAATTTAAAATTCCATATCAATTAAATACCTCTAGCATGTATAACTCAACTTTTGCATTTTTTATAATTTAGTACTTTTGGCTAAATTGAGTGCCCAAACTCAAAATTTTTGAAATAAATTTTAATGAAATCATTCCGTAAAACTATAGACCATAAAAATATAATAAAAGCAAATTTTTATTATGTCAGATTTGTGGTCCCGAAGCCATTATTCCAACTAGACCCAAAATTGGGCTCTTACATAATAAGTCTGCCATTCATGTTTTGTGTTGCTGTAGATGTAACTGTGTATTAGAAATAGTGGTTAGTGTGGCACATTTAAGTCATCTAGATTTCTAGAGGAGTTAATGTGCCAATAACCAAAACACCTAGAGAGCCTCGTAAGATGTGATTAATTAGTGGAAGCATGTGTGTATAATTACTAATTAGAGCTTAACCTTGAGTTGGATCTTGGGCTAGAGCTAGCTATAAATAGGACAAACCAGTAGTGGAGAGAATACTTTCATTTCATCTTCTATGCATACCTTTATTATCATTGAAGAAAAACTTAGAGCCATTCTTCATCATTAACGAAAGAGTTTTTTGTTAATCTTGCAGAAGCTTCTTTCTTTAAGTTGTCTGTGGGTAAATTCTTTATCCTTCCTTAAGTTTTACTAGATAGGAAGAAGTAGCCTTAAGAATTGTTCAGTAGGGTTTCCATCTGAATACCGAATAGGAAGAAAACTTCCTTTTGAGAACTCTCTACATGTTCACCGGTTATTATTATTATGATTGAACTTGGTTGTTCTTGTATTTCAAAGAATCATTTGATTGTTTTTAGCCAAAGATACAGGAGAAGTTCCCAGTGCTAAGGGAAAATAAACTGTTGAGTAGAAATTTTTGTGTGAAGGTTTCTGGTGAGTTCCTTCTTACTTTGAGTCTATTATCTGTAATAATATGCTTAAACTTTCCTACTATTTAGCCAAGTAAGTCACCTTAACCTTTGGTTTTGGTACTTATGTCAAAGCAGATGTGGTAAGGAGTCGATGCATGTACTATTAAAGTTAGTAAATCATAGACAAAATTTTTGCATGTGCATTGGTACAAATACTCCTTCCTTGGTGCACAAGCTCCTTATCCAGAATGGTGTAAGAAGGTATCGGAGTGTTGATATGTATGGTGATGAAAAGAAGATACAATATATTATGTTTTGCCTTTGGTATGGCACTTTGGTGCAAACTGTGACTGGTGAATACCCAGCCTTGTGGGGGAACACTCTTGTGTTTGATTTCAAGGAGGAATGATAGGGTTATGAAGGTTATGATTGGTTTATTGACTCTACAGAGTAGTATGAAGAAACAAGACTATCATTTCCTTGGAAAAAGGATCAAAAACTAGCATAAGGAAGAGAGTATACTATTAAAAAATGTATCTTGTGTTAGACAATGTGTGGATATTGCTTGAAGTGTAAAAAGTACGAGAAATGGTCATAAAGGGTAGCCCACAATGGAATAAACAAATAGTGCAGTCATGACGTGTATTTGCCATATGTGGGTCTCTAATTGGGGATAGTGTTTTTAGTGGATTGTATGTGCACATAGGAAGTATCCGCTAGTTAATTGTTCGTGTAAAGAAATTGTATCTGCCTGTAGTGGCGTGTCTTTCAGGCAATCTATGTCTTGGTCTTATGGTTTTAGTTGAATCTTATTGTGAGATTATGCTTCAGTGGAACTCACAAAGTTCTTTTGAATTTATTTAGTTTTCTTCTTATTTTTAGGACTTTAGGTTGGACAAGTTGTTGAGGGGAATTAGCCAGATTTGTGACCTATTTTGTGAGAAACCTTTTATTTTGATTGTAACATGAAATTGTTGGGGAATAAGATGATATTTAGTGTCTGCCAGATTAAACTTGAAAGCTTGTATGTTAATGATGATGTTGTACCTTCGAATTTTTTTATGACCAATCTGCCGACTATGCACCTAACTATTTTAGTTTATGTTAATCCAGCAGTAGCAAATTTTAAACTTCTACATGGGTGTTAACTCATTTTGAATTTTATAAAAACCTATCAATGTTTATAAGCCTTCCATCAAATGATGTTTAATCAACGTATGTTTATAAGTGGTGTATCACTGTGTTAAATTGCTTTTAAGATAACAAATCATATGTTATTTGATACTTTGGGTTTCTACCCAGTACACGGAGTATTTGCTGAGTTAAAGTGTTAGAATTTTAAATGTTTTAGTTAGTCCAGTTGGTTTTAAATTGTGATGCTCCATACTAGGATTCAGCGATCAAGTCAGGTGTTGGTGTTACAGTTTTATTGGTATCAGATCTTCAATTTAGCCAATTCTCTGAAATCTATGTTAGTAGAAACCGCGGTGCATGCTATGTAATTCTGGCTTGATCCCTTATTGTGTTGCAAAATTAAATTGTTGTTTTGTAGAAAAGATGAGAAATGTAAGTGAAATTCAAGAATATTGAAGAAGAGGAGATCGAGAGCAATGCTCCTCCTTAAGCTACTAGCTAGGGTCCAACAGTAAGCTAAGGAGCTCTGGGAGTCGAAGCTATAGAACCTCTTATGGAGATGATGGGTGGTCGCCATCAAACATGCGAATGTTTGACTGGAAAATACTACACCAAAAATATAAGAGATAAAGCAGTAGTGTCCATAAGTATATGGCTGAAATTGTAATATAGTAATGTGTTATAACGAAACACAGGGAAGTATACCGAGGATTATACCCAAGGGAGGATGAATTAAACCTATTGAAAATCTCTTTGCAATAATAAGTCTAAGTAGTAACAATTAAATTTTAAATTCTGATAAATCATAAAAGCGATAAATTTTAGAAATTAAATAACTAAAATAAGTAGACAATAAAATAAATAAATGACTAAACCAATTAAACCAATCAAGAATATTAACTCATTTCAGGGGTTATAATTAACTTCAGATTTGAGTTTTAGGATAGAGTAGCTATTAACTAACCAATTATTACCTCCCAACCTCTAACTGATTAATTAATTGGTTGATACTCACTTCTCTCCCAACCTCACTTTCTCAACATGATAAATTACAATTTACATGACAAACTTATCTCCCGACCTCGTTTAACCTTTAATTACATCCTAGGGTTGTCAAACCTAGGGTTTAAGAATGTCTAATTTATACCAACTAATCTGATTGACAAACCCTTAATCATCTGTAAAGCATTTCTCCATCCACTCATTAATCTCCCCTAAGGGAATTAGCTACTTATGATTTTATTCATCATTTCAATCTCGATTGAAATAAACATGTAAATAAACATGATTAAATCTAAAAATAAAAAGATAAAGAAATAATCTTATGGATGTCAATTAAAACATGAAGTAGGAAATCTCTCTTTTGGGATAAAAAAAATATTCGCTTTCAAAAGAAAATAATTGAATACCTTCAATATTATAAAAGATGTCTTGGTTCAAAATCTATTCGAAGAGGAATAACCATGAGTTTTAGAAAAATAAAGGAAAACTAAACCTAAATCCTACTCCTAAACTACTAGGGTTTTTGAAATGCTTGGGCTCCACGTCGGTCCTATGTCACACCATACACAAGCTATGGCATGACACAACATACATTTTGTGCATTCTTGGGTTTGTGTCGTACTTTAGTGGCTCAGGAAACTTGTGTATCACTTTTCCCAAGTTCCTACGTCCATTGAGCCCTAAATTCAGCATCCTACGGACTCAAATTCATAGATTAAAACTACCTAGTGCCCATGTTGGCCTAATAGATCACTAACACTCAAAATTGTGTAAAAATACTTATTTTACTAATATTAGTACTAAACTAGTAAATATTGAAAATGCAATAATTAATAATAAAATGGCTAGAAAATAAGCTCCTTAAATGTTGAAACATATCTAAACTACCACTATAATTAGTGGCAGGTCAAATACCCCTACACTTCAGTCTTTTCTTGCCCTCAACCAAACTAAACAAAAAACAAAATAAAAATAGAAAACAAAACAAACTAAAAACAAGAAATAAACATGAAAGAAAAGAAAATGTACTTGAGCTAGCTTGATACAAGAAATTGGACGGAAATATATTAACAAGATAATGTAAGTAAACATATAATTCTAGAATGATATACAATTGACTCACAATTTCTAAAGTTAGATAGGTTAGTTCATTAAATCACAAAACAAACAAATAAAGGGATATTAAGTATAGGTATCCATCAAACCAGATATACAATATACAATTATCTCATTTATATAAAGTACTAGCTAAGTCACATAGGACTTTTCGGCTTAGGTTGGTTCGTATTCCAAGAACAAGCTTAACAAAACGAAAGTAATTTGACATAGTATATTGTCCCCGATACTCCCCCAAGTGTACATGTAGCTCACCACCTTATATCCTCTTCTTTCACCTTCCTTATTTCTCCATCAACTAAAGCCTAGTATAGTATTCATGAGTACAATAATCCAAACTCGTAACTATCACAAATATGAGTGTACTTTTTTCCAACTCACTTTACTTTTATTTTTCTTTTTTGAGATTTTCTCGATTGACATTTTGCCTTTTTTTTTCTCTACAAGCTCAAAATTATTATGCTCACTATACTATACAATTCCTTAGCTTCACTCATTTTTTTTTTCTTTTGAAACAACCATGATGTATCTACCTAACCCCTCAATATCAATGGTCGGACGTCTAAATCCATGCATGGAACAAGAAATAAAGGATCAAATAAATTATTTGTTAGGCTCATGGTTTCATTTCTGGTTCATCAAGAACATGAATTAAGGCTTCAAAATATGTACTAAGGAAATAAATATAGGAGAGCTTTTTAGTTCAAAAATTGTCTACCAAACAATGCCTTAGGTCATGTAACACCCCTAACCTATATCCATCGTCAGACTAAGGTTAAGAGGCATTGCCGAACATATCGGATCATATCACAAACAGTCACAAACATTCCATAGCAGAATATACACATAGAGTTCCTTTAGAAGGTCTACGAGACCTTAAACATGCATTGGGAAGGGGTCGAGACTAAATCGAGCACATACAAATTTTTTAAAAACATTTTTTTCAAAGTTAGAGAGGTCACACGCCCGTGGGGGAAGGCCGTGTGCCTCACACAGCTTAGACACGCCTGTGTGTCCATGCCATGGCAAAATAGGGCATACATACTGACTTGTCCACACGGCAACAAGACACGCCCATGTGCCAGGCTGTGTGAAAATTAGGAAGGCTCCTGACTTTCTCACACGGCCAGTCACACGCTCGTGTGTCCAGCCCGTGTGTCTTCCTGACTTCCTTTGAATTGTATCCTTGAGAGACGCGATCGAGACACACGCCCGTGTGCTCAACCGTGTGGGCAAGTATAGGCCATTTGTAAGGCCAATTTGCCACCCAAAATTAGGTCATACCTACAAGAATCAATTCACATCCCAAAGGCAGCCAAAAAACATACCAAATCATGTACAATTTGACTCGTAATAACATCATTCATTTTCATATACAAATCCAACTGAAACATACTAATTCAAATTACCAACTTCACATAAAAAACATGTGATTCATACATCATATTAATCCACTTCAATTCATAGCATTTGTCATCATATCAGTTTCTCAAATCAACCATGAAACTTACCAAAATTGACCATTTCTTTTGGCCATTCATGAGCACATCAAAACAAACAAAATTTTTGCATCACAAAGCATGCACTAAATTCACTCCATAATCACTTGACTATATTTACACATTTTAAAGCATAATCAAAGGTCTCTAGCCTATACATGCCATACTTCAATATGTACATTTTCAAAAGGTACCAAAATATAGTTTGATAGTGTGGTGATGATCTTCGACGATCCCCGAGCTCCTAGTAGCTTCGATAATATATAAAACAATGCAACTACATACAAAGTAAGCTTTCAAAAGCTTAGTAAGCCATATACAAATAAACTTATCACATAAACAATTACAAACTATTTCATTCATATGAACTATGGCATAACACAATAGCAAATTCATATTTCTCATCTAGCTCAATTGTTCATAACTAGTTACTTATAAACATATCACATTTTCATGTAGCTCACATATCAAATAATCATATTCATACTTATCTTCCACTGCCAAATTTCATATACATTTCATACGTACCTGAAATGGATACATATTCACATGTTCAAACATATCTTGGAATGCCCGTTGAATCTTTTGAAATCAATAAGGATACTCGAATAGCTCGTAAAGCTCGTACAATGCCAATGTCCTAGATATGGTCTTACATGTAATTAAATATCGATGCCTCTGTCTTGCAGACAGTGTCTTACACGAAATCATATACGATGTCGATGTCCTAGACATGGTCTTACACGCAAATCTCAAATCGATGCCAACGTCTCAGACGTGGTCTTACATGATAACTCATATCGGAATCCTATGTCATGACATATGTATCCTAACTATTCCTATGGTTCATACGGGGCTTTTCGGACATCATCTCATTATCAAAAATTTTCTCGGATTTCACATATTCACCTCCAATAGAAATTCATCACATTTCATTAACATATAGCAATAATAATTCAATTCAAACACATTTATTTGTATATAGACTTACCTCGCACAGAAAAGAACGAAAATGAATGACTATTCAACTACTTTAGATTTCTTCCGATCTAATTCTATTTGCTTTGGTACTTGATCTATACACATTCAAATTTAATTCTTTTATTCACCAAATCATTCAATTCAATTCAATCCATTTACACATATTTAGGGGATTTTACAAATTAGCCCTCATATTTTCACATTTTAACACTTAGTCCTCATTTCAAAAAATCACAAAATACACATAATTTCCTTATACAAAAGCTTAGTCGAATATTCCCTTAGCTCATATAAGCCCACATATTTCATTTATTTCACATTTTAAACCTTCAAATTCTCGTTTTCATAATTTAGCCCATAATAATCAAATTCATCAAAAATCCCAATACAAAATACATTTATCTATCATCCAACACTTATTTTCTATCATCAAACCTCACAAAGCTCACATTATCAACAATTGCATAACTTAAAATCATAATAAAATTTCATGAATTTAAGCATGGTGTAACACCCCTAACCGTAACTATCACCGATTTAGAGTTAAAGGTAGTACCAGACAATTCAAATCTTTTACGTACATTTTATAATATTTTTCAATCGAATCAAATCAAAGTGTCCCTAGAATAGGTCAAAGAGACCTTAATCATACTTTAGAATGGGGATGGGACTAAACCGAACACATACAAAAATTCTCAAAAATTTAAAAATTTTCTTAAGTTACAGAGGTCACATGCCCGTGTGGGCATGCCGTGTGCCTCCCACGGCCTGAGACATGCCCGTGTGCCTAAGCCGTGCCAAAATAGGGCATACATACTGACTTGTCCCCACGGCCTGAGACACGCTCGTGTGCCCAACTCGTGGTCAATCCTGACTTGCACCACATGGCCAGTCACACGCCTGTGTGTCAGCCCATGATCGAGCCCGACTTGTTTTGAATTGGAACTTTGAAAGACACGGTCGAGCCACATGCCCGTGTGCTCAACCGTGTGGGAAAATATAGGCCATTTTCATGGCCAAATTGCCACCCACACATTGGGATATCCCTACAAGCATCATACCAATTCAATTCATACCAAAATAATCAACTTTTCCAAGCATTTGAAAGCCTCTCAAACATACCATTTACTATAAAATTTTCAAAATTTATTCACAATCATTTCCAAAAATAATTCATTCACAATCTTACCATTTCAACATAGTCATCATTTATCAAAAACATATACTCACTTTGTATCAATAGGCTTACCATTATTATGACTAATTCATTTGCTATCAAACCATACTGAAACTAGAATCATATGATATAACTAATCATTCATAACACAAGAATATATCTAGCCATATCACATGGCCATATACATATTTCAAACATAACTCAAGGTAACTAGCCTATACATGCCATACTTAGTATTTACACTTTCAAAAAGGTACCAAAACAAGATTGAGAAGTGTGATGACAATCCTTGATAATCCCCAAGCCTTTTGTAGCTTTGATGACCTATAAAATGGAGTAAACACACACAAAGTAGGCTTTCCAAAAGCTTAGTAAGCCATATACAAATATACATAATACACAATTCACATAGCCACATAAACACAATAACATTAATGATTCTCATTTACAAATTCATAATATTGTCCTTGGCTCATTACTTAGCCATTACTTACTCATATTTTACAACTCAAATATCTCATATATATAACATATAATCTCATCATTTACTCATGTCAAATTTATTCATATATCACTACTAAACCATAAAAGTAACATATATTTAGTATGCTTTTAGGATGATTTAGCCCTAATTTATGTAAAAAGGTGCTTTTAATCCTTTATTTTCCTATTTATACATAGGAAAGCACCCGAGGACAAAAAGAACAAGAAATGGGCTTAAAATGGGCCAATTTGGGCCAAAAAAGAAATTGACACGGCCTGGACTTCAAGCCACACGGTTGTGCATCGACAATTAATTAAGACACGACCATGCCATGATTTACACAGTTGTGCCCCAATCGATAGAATCGACACACGGCCCAACCACGATTTACACGGGCGTGTTCCATGGCCGTGCCCCTGTTATGGGAGAGCAATTTCACTTCGATTTGGATACTTAAAGCCAAAGAAACACTTTCCAAAGCTTATTCAAATACCGAGTAAGAAGCAGACTTAATTTAGGACACTTAGAGGCTAAGTAAAGCATTCCAAGAGCCTATGCAAACACCTTAAGTGTATCCTGAAAAGGGGCCAATTAAGATAGGCTAATGAGCCGAGCCAGAAGGATAACATTTGTGGGAATCACTCAAAGATAGCCAATTGATCCATCTCAAGAAGTCAGAATTCTACTCAAGACGGTGGATCTCTTCTTCAAATCCTTCAGGGGGTTTTAGGGATTTCCTATGTTTTGTTTTATCTTTTCTCTTAAGATGTTTTATTTTAAAGTTATGAACTAAATCCTTTAGATACCTGAAGGGGATGAAACCTAGATGAATTTTGTTATTATTTTCTAAATTATATGATAAATACTTAGTTTGTTCTTAATTATGTTGCTTAATCCAAATCTGATGTGCTTAGGTAGAGGAGGAATAGACCCTGCTTAAGAGTAGATCTAGCATAATTAAGTGGAGTTGATCAAACGCTTAGAGATAGGGTCACGAGTTTTTTTCGGATTAGGGTGAAACCTAATATGGGAATCCATTAATTGATTTACTGCTATTCTAGGGGGTTATTATAAGCGAACGAGAGTTCCACTAATTAACCTAGGGTTAGATGTTATTCGCCTCGAGAGAGGGTTTAATATAGGTTAGGGAGTCCTACGGATCAAGCTAAGTAAAGAAATTATATGATTCAGTAATAAGTAACAAGTGAAGTGTAGGTGGATTCTTCCTGAGGGTATCGTCATAATCAATTGAGTTTCTTCAAGTTAGTTCCCAATTCGTTCTTTTTGTCTTTGCGTCTTTAGCTTAGTAGTCATTAAACTAGATTAGATCAACCTGTCACTCCATATTTTAGGTTAAATAATAAAAAGAAAGTGAGTATTAGTTCTTTTAGTTCCTTTGGGTTCGATAATCCGGTCTTGCCTAAGCTATACTACTATTCATAGGTGCACTTGCCTTTAAGTAGTTGTCAGAGTTAGTTTCCAGGTTTGATCATTCTATTTATAAATTTTAAAGCGCTGATTTCATTGATCAATCACATTTTGGTTCATTGCATCCATATGCATATTTACTCACCTTCCATGCCTATTCAAAACATATACATCAAACGTACCTGAAAATCACATAGTCATTCATTTCTTAGACTTAACCGTTGAACCTTTAGGAATATAATAGGTGTAACATCCTGGAATATGGCTTATGCATTTTTGCTTAATAATATGAAATAGCATGCTTATGTGTGTGTTGTGGATGTGCATTATGAATTTTGTGAACCTTAGTGCGTAGACAAATGCCTTAGAATGTATTAGATTCTAAATCTAAAAGAGGAAGCTAAGCATAAACATTAGAGGAAATGTGACATGAAATTGGGCTTGGAAAAGTGGCTTGGAGGCGCCACTTAAGGCCTCTGGAAATGACGCCATGGGCTATGAGGAAGGACCTAAGTTCGAGTCGCATGGGAAGCAAATAAAAGAATTTTATTTTATTTTTATTTTTTTGCTACAAGAAGCAGAGAGGTGGACGGCACTAAGGAACTCAAGGGAGGAGTTTAATCCTTTTTAAAATTCGGCTAGATAAGGGATAATTGGTGGATTAATTTTATTAATTTGAAAAGGTGATAAGAGATAAATGATAACTTATTTTTATTAAATTTAAGAGAAGAGATAAAGAGAAAAACAAGGAATTAGATAGTGTTGGCGAATAAGGGGTTCTTTTGATAGTATTTTCGGCCAAGGAAGAGTAAAGCCATTCTCCATTCTTTTCTTTCTTCCTCTCGTCAATTCTCTCGCCAATTATTCTCTTTTCCTTTTGATTCTCCAAAAGTGAACCTTCAACATCAACCTACTCTTCTTCTTTTGCAAATTCAATCAAAGCCGAACCCTCAAGGTAACCATTAGTCGATTTCTTCATAGCTTCAAAAGCTGAAACTTGTTGATCACACTTAGTCTATAGCCGAATCTCTGTGGGTTCAATAAGGGGCAGTCGACTTCTGTATTAAAGGTAAGAGCTAGTTATCATTTGATTTCCATTATTTTCTTTAGACTTACCGAAAATAAGGTACTAATCTCCTTAATGTGCTTTGCCGAATCTTCAAAGGATCTTTGGGAATTGGTTTGCCTGTTGTCGACTTTAGAGAAGAATCTTTCGGGATTTCAAGATTTAAGGTAAGCTATAAGGTGATATTCGGCCATAGGCCATTAGTATGTGATTTAAAGTTAGACTTAAATCTAACCTATGACTATAGGTATTTCGACATCTCCTTGGTTAGGTGGATAATTTTGGGATTTAGAACGCAAGGTAAGTGGGTCTATGAATTCGCCCAAGGCCAATTTTGGTATTTAAATCTATTTCTAAAAGTTGAACCTAACTAGTTCAATGGTTAAGGTATAATGGATTGCAATAAAGAAGCATCATAAAGTTTGGATTTGTTTAAGAATCAAATTGGCACCAAGGTAAGTTTTGGGTTACAATAATCCTATTGGGATTTGGTTTTTATAGCCGAATGGCTTTTTACTAATATGATTGGGGTTGGCCGAATATAGGCATTAAAGATCTAAAGGAATAGATTGGATTTTCGGGATTTGGAGTGAATTGCTAAGTAAATCAGGTGTGTACCCCCCACACTAAACTTCAATTAAATTATGATTATGTGTTAATATATGTGTTAATAAAATATGGGTAAAGTGGCTAAGAGTACCATACAATGGTATTTGAGCGAGATACTCTGTGTATGTTTACCCACTCCTACTATAAGTAGGTTATGGTCTATTATGGCACATATGCTAATAGTGACAAGAATGTGAAATGAAACATGTTATTGCATGATATGTTTGACATGGGGCATATGTGTGATATGTAAAGGGGAAGTGAATTGGTGGTTTAATACCCCAATATCTGAATGTGGTGACTTATGTCACAATATCTGAATGTGGTGACTTATGTCACAATATATGAATGTGGTGACTTATGTCACAAAATAATCTGGTGGCTATGCCACGAATTTTATAAGAGCGATGAGCACGTCGACTGCAGTGACTGCCTTCAATGGTGTGTAGCGGATGGAGGGTTGACTTAGTAGTTCCCACGGTGTGATGGTTGGTACGGGTGATGTGTAGCGAATGGATATCTAGGCTTGTGTTCGGGATTGCATCATAATTATATATGTTATTATGTATGATTTGACATGCCTGAATTTAATTGAGTTTAGTATTGGTTGTACACATTGAGTCTGTTTGACTCACCCCTTGTGGGACTATCTTTTTTCAGGTGACACTCAGTAATGGACCAGGTCGGTAGGAGCTCAGTGGTGGCCATGCAAAGCTCAGAGACTGCTTTATTTTATTAGTTTTCTTTCTATATTTAAGTTTGAATTATTTGAGTTTATTTGATGTAATAAGGACTTGAGATTAAAATGTTATGCATGTTTTTAAATTACTTAGTATGATCCAATTATTAACAAATTAAAGTGAAAAATAAATTTTTCTTAAATATTAAATGTTTTAACACCTAATCGACATGGGTTTTAAAATTTAAGCCCAACCCAAATCAACTATTTTCAAAAACACGTAAGTTTTTAGCAAAGTTTCAAATTAGATTCGAATGAATTTTTCTTAGAAGCATGCCAGATCCGGTCAGGGCTTGTGGGCCGGAAGAGTAAAGCCATTCTCAATTCTTTTTTTTCTTCCTTCTGCCGAATTCTCTCTGCAATTATTCTCTTTTCCTTTTTGATTCTCCAAAAGCCGAACCTTCAACATCAACCTACTCTTCTTCTTTTGCAAATTCAATCAAACCCAAATCCTCAAGGTAACCATTAGTCGATTTCTTCATATCTTCAAAAGTCGAAACTTGTTGATCACACTTAGTCTATAGCCGAATCTCTGTGGGTTCAACAAGGGGCTGTCGACTTCTGTATTAAGGGTAAGAGCTAGTTATCATTCGATTTCCATTCTTTTCTTTAGACTTACAGCAAACAAGGTACTAATCTCCTTAATGTGCTTTGTCGAATCTTCAAATGATCTTTGGGGATTGGTTTGCTTGTTGTCGACTTCAGAGAAGAATATTTCGGGATTTCAAGTTTTAAGGTAAGCTATAAGGTGATATTCGGCCATAGGCCATTAGTATGTGATTTAAAGTTGGGCTTAAATCTAACCTATGACTATAGGTATTTCGACATCTCCTTGGTTGGGTGGATAATTCCGGGATTTAGAACGCAAGGTAAGTGGGTCTATGAATTCGGCCAAGGCCAATTTTGGTATTTAAATCTATTTCTAAAAGTCGAACCTAACTAGTTCAATGGTTAAGGGTATAGCCGATTGCAATAAAGAAGCATCATAAAGTTTCGGGATTTGTTTAAGAATCAAATCGGCACCAAGGTAAGTTTTGGGTTACAATAATCCTATTGGGATTTGGTTATTATAGCCGAATGGCTTTTTACTAATATGATTGGGGTTGGCCGAATATAGGCATTAAAGATCTAAAGCAATAGATTGGATTTTCGGGATTTGGAGTGAATTGCTAAGTAAATCAGGTGTGTACCCCCCACACTAAACTTCAATTAAATTATGATTATGTGTTAAAATATGTGTTAATAAAAATATGGGTAAAGTGGCTAAGAGTACCATATAATGGTACGAGCGAGATACTCAGGTATGTTTACCCACTCTTACTATGAGTAGGTTATGGTCTATTATGGCACATATGCTAATAGTGACAAGAATGTGAAATGAAACATGTTATTGCATGATATGTTTGACATGGGGCATATGGGTGATATGTAAAGGGGAAGTGAATTGGTGGTTTAATACCCCAATATCTCGAATGTGGTGACTTATGTCACAATATCGAATGTGGTGACTTATGTCACAATATATGAATGTGGTGACTTATGTCACAAAATAATCTAGTGGCTATGCCACGAATTTTATAAGGGCAATGAACACGTCGACTGCAGCGACTGCCTTCGATGGTGTGTAGCGGATGGAGGGTTGACTTAGTAGTCCCCACGGTGTGATGGTTGGTACAGGTGATGTGTAGCTGATGGATATCTAGGCTTGGGTTCGGGATTGCATCATAATTATATATGTTATTATGTATGATTTGACATGCCTGAATTTAATTGAGTTTAGTATTGGTTGTACACATTGAGTCTATTTGACTCACCCCTTATGGGACTATCTTTTTTCAGGTGGCACTCAGTAATGGACCGGGTCGGTAGGAGCTCAGTGATGGCCATGCAAAGCTTTGAGACTGCTTTATTTTATTAGTTTTCTTTCTATATTTAAGTTTGAATTATTTCGGGTTTATTTGATGTAATAAGGCCTTCAGTATTAAAATGTTATGCATGCTTTTAAATTACTTAGTATGATCCGATTATTAACAAATTAGAGTGATTTCTTAAGTGATGATATTAAATGTTTTAACACCTAATCGACATGGGTTTTAAAATTTGAGCCCAACCCAAAACAACTGTTTTCAAAAACACGCAAGTTTTTAGCAAAGTTTCAAATTAGATTCAAATGGATTTTTCTTAGAAGCATGCCAGATCCGGTCAGGGCTTGTCGGCTGGGTTTGGGGTGTTTCAATAGGATACTTAGAGTTCTCAGAATAGTCATACAATGCCAAAGTCCCAGACGAGGTCTTACATGTACTCAGATATCGATGCTACTGTCCTAGACATGGTCTTACATGAATCAAATACAATACCAATGTCCCAGACAGGGTCTTATGCGTAAATCTTATATCGATGCCAACGTCCCAGACGTGGTCTTACACGAAATATAGAATCAATGCCAACGTCCCGGTTGTGGTCTTACATGATATCACATATTAGACACCTATGTCATGACATATGTAAGCCTATCTATTCCTAGGTTCGCACGGCATTTCTCAGACATTTATACTTTTTTAAAAATCATTCGGATTTCATATATGGATCATCTCAAGCATTATTCATTGCAAACTAAATTTCATGAATACATATAATACTCAATTCGGATGCATTTGTTTGTATATCGACTTACCTGGTACGGGAAGAACGAAAACAAACGACTATTCAATAGCTTTTGACTTCACTCGATCTAAATCCGTTTTCTTCGGTTCTTGATCTATACATCTTCAAATTCAGTCCATTTATTCATCAATTCATTCAATTCAATCCAATAACACATATTTAGGGAAATTTCTAAATTAACCCTCACATTTTCACATTTGGACATTGTAGTCCCTATTACACGAAATCACAAAATATACAAAATCTCATGATACCCATGCATAGCCAATTTTAGTCATGCTCATCTAAGTAGATATATTTCACTTATTTCACAATTTAGTCCCTCAAAATATTATTTTCTCAATTTAATCCAAATTACTCAAAATCATCACAACTCCAAAGACAAAACTTGTTAATCTAACACATATCTTTCATAATTCATCATCAAACATTAAAAATCACAAACTATCATCAATGGAAAAACTCAAAATCATTATCAATTTCAAAAATTCAAGCATGGGTCTTGAAGATAACTTAGCAACAATCTCAAAATCGTAAAAAAAAAAAAAAAAACCGAGCTAGTTACATACCTTAATCAAACTTGACAATGGCCAAATACCCTAAGCTTAGTTTCTTTCTTTTCTTTTCTTTGTTTCGGTCAAAATGGATGAAAAATGGCTTTTATTTTATGCTTTGTTTTAATATTATAACCTTTAGTAAATTAATGTTAATCTTAACTTATAAAATTGACATATAAAAGCATATATAAACACTTAATGCTGTCCACTTTTCTCATTTATGGCCAATTTGCAACATAAATCCCCATATAAAAGAAGACACCAATTAGCCCACTCAATCAATTGGAAGGCTACTTTTACCATTTATGTGATTTAGTCCTTTTCTCAAATTAAGCACACAAACAGATAAATTTAATCAGGAAACTTACACATATGCTTAATCACATATCATAGGCACGGAAAATAATATTAAAATATTTTTTTGGCTCAGATTTGCGGCCCCAAAACCACTATTCTGACTGAGGTCTAAACTGGACTGTTACAATTCTCCCCCTTAGGGATTTTCGTCCCCGAAAATCTTACCATTAAATAGATTCGGATACTGCTGTCTCATTGAATCTTCAGGCTCCCATGTAGCCTCTTGCACTCCGTTTTGATGCCACAACACTTTAACTAATGGAATTTTCTTGTTTCTCAACTCTTTTACTTCCCGAACTAAGATTCAAATTGGTTCTTCCTCGTAAGTCATATCAGATCGGATTTCAATCTCAGACGGAGGAATCATATGTGATGGATTGGATCTGCATCGACAAAGCATTGGCACATGAAATATATTATGAATCTTTGCTAGCTCAGGTGGCAACAACAATCTATACGCAACTGGCCAAATTTGTTCGATCATTTCATACGGCCCGATGAACCTCGGACAATTTGCCTTTAAGTCCAAATCGAAGTACTTTCTTCCACGGAGATGCTTTCAAGAAAAATTTATTACCAATTTCAAAATAAATATATTTTCTTTTCAAGTCTGCATAGGACTTCTGACGATCAGACGGTGCCTTCAGACTATCACGAATTAGTTTCACTTTTTGTTCTGTATCTTTTATCAAATCGACCCCGTGTATCTTACTTTCACTGAGCTCAGTCCAATACAAAGGTGTTCGACATTTTCATCTGTACAAAGCTTCATATGGTGCCATTTGAATGCTCGATGAAAATTGTTATTATATGCAAATTCAATCGCTGGTAAATACTATTCCTACATACCGCTTAACTCAAGTATGCAACATCTCAGCATATCCTAAAGAATCTGAATGATCCGTTTAGACTGGCCATCTGTTTCCAGGTGAAAGCCTGTACTGAAATGCAATTTAGTACCTAAAGCCTCTTGCAATTTCTTCCAGAACCGTGAAGTAAACCTCGGATCTCTATCAAACATAATAGACAAAGGCACTACGTGCAATCTCACAATATCAAAAATGTAAAGCTCAGCTAACTTATCAAGTGAGTAATCAGATCGTACCACAAAAAATGGGCAGATTTCGTCAATCGATCAACCACGACCCAAATTGCATCTTTCTTTCTCGGAGTCAAAGGTAATCCAGATACAAAATCCATCGTCATTCTATCCCATTTCGATTCGGGATTCAGAATCGATTGTAACAAACCAGATGGAACCTGATGTTCAGCCTTAACTTGATGACAAATGAAACATTTTGAAACAAAGTCAGAAATGTCTCGTTTCATTCCAAACCACCAATAGTGTTGCTTCAGATCATGATACATCTTTGTACTTCCCGGATGAACATATAGGCGACTACTGTGAGCTTCATTTAAAATCAACTGTAATAATTCAGAATTTCTCGGAACACAGATTCTATCTCAAAATCTCAAGCAACCAATATCATCAACTCGAAATTCAGAATCGAAGTTCGAATTACACTGAGCATGTTTCACTAACATTTCATTATTAACTTTTTGAGCATTACATATTTGTTGTAAATCAGTTTTGCTTTTAATTAAGCTAAAACTGTGCCATCATCAAACAAATCTAAATGAGCATTCATCGCTCAAAGTGCAAACAATGACTTTCGACTTAGTGCATCAACAACAACATTTGCCTTTCCCGAATGATAATCTATCACAAGCTCATAGTCATTTAATAGATCTAACCACTGTCTCTGTCACAAATTTAAATCTTTCTGAGTCATCAAATATTTTAGACTTTTATGATCCGAAAATACATGACATTTTTCACTGAAGAGGTAGTGACGCCAAATCTTTAATACGTAACACAATTGCAGGTAGCTCAAGATCATGTTTCGAATAATTCTTTTCATGCGACTTTATTGTCTCGAGGCATAAGCTATAACTTTGGCTTCCTGCATCAAAACACATCCCAGACCATTTAATGAAACATCACTGTAAATAACAAATTCTTTACTTGATTATGGTTGTATCAAAACTGGAGCTTTGTTCAAAAGGGCTTTCAACTGATCAAAGCTTTTTTGGCATTTATCGGACCATTCAAATCTCATATCTTTTTTAAGCAATCTAGTCAATGGAGTAGCTATCATCAAGAATCCTTTTACAAATCTTCAATAATAACCAGCAAGTCCCAGAAAACTACGAACTTTAGACACATTCTTCGGAGGTTTCCACTCTAGAATAGCAGAAATCTTACTCGGATCAACTAGTATTTTAGAGGCTGATGCAATATGTCCCAGAAAACCAACTTCACGCAACGAGAATTCACATTTGCTGAATTTCACATACAATTACTTTTCTCTCAGAGTTTACAACACAATTCTCAGATGTTCAGTATGTTCAATTTCATCTCGGGAATAAATCAAAATATTGTCAATGAAAATAACAACATATCAATCTAGGTACAATCTGAAAATTCTGTTCATCAGGTCCATAAAAACAGCAGGAGCATTTGTTAATGCAAAAGGCATAACTAAAAACTCGTAATACCAGTACCTCGCTCTAAAAGTAGTCTTCGAAATATCTGAATCATTTACTCACAACTGGTAGTACCCCGATCTCATATCTAACTTTGAAAACACAGTAGCTCCTTTAAAATGATCAAATAAATCATCAATTCTGGGCGGAGGATATTTGTTCTTTATAGTCACTTTGTTCAACTGACGATAGTCAATGCACATTCTTATCGTGCTATCTTTCTTTTTCACAAATAGAAAAGGAGCACCCCAAGGTAAGAAACTCAGTCGTGCAAATCCTCTATCGATCAACTCTTGTAATTGTGATTTCAACTCTTTCAGCTCTGTTGATGCCATTCTATACGGAGCTATCGAAATAGGAGTTGTTCCCAGAAACAGATCTATACCAAATTCAACTTCACGTATTGGAGGTAATCCCGATAATTCTTCAAGAAACACATCAGGGAATTCACAGACAACTGGCACTGATTCAACTTTCTTTTCAGTCATTTTCGAGTCAATCACATAAGAAAAATAAGCTTCATAACCTTTTCTCAAATAATTTCGAGCCAACACGATATCACAAAGAGTAACCCATCAAATCATTAGACTCAACTCAAGCTATTTCATCATTCTGACATCTCAAATAAATGGTATTTTCTTACAATTCACAACAAAGATCATGCAATGTCAACCATCCATGCCCAAAATTATATCGAACTCATCAAAAGGTAATAACATTAGATCAGCCAAAAAGCAGAAATCTCGGAACATCAATGGACAGTTCTTGCATACTTTATCAACTAGGACACTTTTACCTAAGGGGTTCAATACTTTTATAACAAACTCAGTAGACTCTACAGGTAAAGTCTTAATGGATAATAAGTTCATGCATATATACAAATGAGTAGAACCTGGGTCTACTAATGCAATCACAGAAGTATCGTAAAGAATAAATGTACCAGTTATAACATCTGGAGATGAAGCTTCCTCTCAAGCCTGGATGGCATATGCTCTGGCAGGCACTCTGGCTTCAGATCTCACAACTGAGTCTTTTGTAACTCTCTGACTACCACCACAACTGAGTCTTTTGTAACTCTCTGACTACCACTAACATTCCTTGTATTTCAAGAAGGTCTACCTCTCGCTGAAGCATTATCATATCTCAGATTCTGAACAATCTCTTGCTCAATAGACTCTAGACAATCTCAGATGAAATGATCTAAGGATCCACATCTGAAACAAGCTCGATCATTCAACTGAAACAAGCTCGATCATTCAATCTACAACTACCCGGATGTCTTTTACCATAATGCTTACATTCAAGTTGTTCGAATCATTCATTTTTGATACTAGCCATCGAAGTTACTGGAGCCTTAGAATTCGATTGTGATCTAGCTCGATCTCTCGGATTCGAATGTCCCACATTATTTTTGGAATGGCTATGCTCGACTCTAAATTTCTTTGAAGTATACTGAAATGATTTGCTCGAAAATCTCTTTCTCGCATCTCTGACTTCAGACTCAGCTTTTCTTTTATCTTTCTCGAGTGCCTCAACTTTGTACGCTCGATCAACAAGCACAGTGAACTCTTTTATTTCCAAAATCCTAACTAGCAAACGAATATCTTTGTTAATGCCATCTTCGAATCTTTTGCACATTATTTCTTCAGTTGATATACATTTTCGAGCCTACTGACTTAATCTCACTAATTCTCTTTCATATTCAGTAATAGACATATGACCCTGTTTTAATTCCAGAAATTCTTTTCGTTTCTAATCAATGAATCTCTGGATGATGTATTTCTTAAGGAATTCAGATTGATAGAAATCCCATGTAACCCGTTCCTTTGGAACAATAGAAATCACAGTCTTCCACCACAATAAGCTGCATCTCGTATTAAAGACACGACACATTTTATGATTCTTTAGGGGTCAATGTCATTTCATCAAATACCCAGATCGTGTTTTCAAGCCAAAACTCAGCTTTCTCGACATCATCATCACTTGTAGCCCTGAACTCTTCAGCACCATATTTACGGATTTTATCGATTGGAGGCTTATTCAACAGATTCAAATTCATGGTCGGAGGCACAACTGAAGTCTGAAGGGATTAGTCAGGGGCAGAGGTTGTGAAACAGTCAGAATATTTCTTACAAACTGAGTGAACCACTCATTCATCATTTGGAAGAAAGCTTGTTTAGCTTCTCCCTCTTGACCGCAAGTAGTCGATCTTGAATCGGATGGCGCTGTCCCTCGAACGGGAGCAGGCATATTACTTTCAACATCATCAGCTACAGCTCTTTCGGGATTTATTACTATACGATAAACACATTTTATATGTCAGGTTTCATCACACTATCACATTTCATATATATATGGAATGTATAGCTAAACTCTCACACGCTACGTTAGTCTGAGAATCGAAAAAGCCATAACTCTGATACCAACCAAATGTAATACTCCTAAACCATAACCATCATCAATTTAGGGTTAAAGGCATTACCAAACAATTCAAATCTTTTACAAACATTTTACAATATTTCTCAATCGAATCAAATCAAATTGTCCATGGAATAGGTCAACGAGACCTTAATCATACTTTAGAATAGGGCTAGGACTAAACCGAACACATACGAAAATTCACAAAAATTTAAAATTTTCTTAAATTATAGAGGTCACATGCCTGTGTGAGCAGGCCGTGTGCCTCCTACGGCCTCAGACACGCCTGTCTGTCTAAGCCGTGCCAAAACATGGAATGCATATTGACTTGTCCCCACGGCCTGAGACACGCCCGTGTGCCCCATCCGTGGTCGATCCTAACTTGCACCACATGGCCAGCCACACGCTCGTGTGTCCAGCCTGTGGTCGAGCCTGACTTGTTTCGAATTGCAACTTCGAAAGACACGGTTGAGCCACACGTCCGTGTACTCAACCGTGTGGGAAAATATAGGCCATTTTCAAGGCCAAATTGCCACCCACACATTGGGATATCCCTACAAGCATCATACCAATTCAATTCATACAAAAATAATCAACTTTTCCAAGCATTCAAAAGCCTCTCAAACATACCATTTAATGCAACATTTATCACAACTTATTCACAATCATTTCCAAACATAATTCATGCACAATCTTACAATTTCAACATAGTCATCATTTATCGAAAACATATACTCACTTTGTATCAATAGGCTTACCATTATTATGACTAATTCATTTGCTATCAAACATTACCAAGACTAGCATCATATGATATAACTAATCATTCATAACACATGCATATATCTAGCCATATCACATCGCCATATACATATATCAAACATAACTCAAGGTAACTAGCATGTACATGCCATACTTAGTATTTAAACTTTCAAAAAGGTACCAAAACAAGATTGAGTAGTGTGATGACAATCCTCGACAATCCCTAGCCTTTCGTAGCTTTGACGACCTATAAAACAGAGTAAACACACACAGATTAAGCTTTCCAAAAAATTAGTAAGCCATATACAAATAAACTTGATATACAATTCACATAGCCACATAAACACAATGACATTAATGATTCTCATTTACAAATTCATAATATCATCATTGCCTCATTACTTATCCATTACTTACTCATATTTCACAACTCAAATGTCTCATATGCTCATAACTCATTTAAGCATATATATCACACATCATCTCATCATTTACTCATGTCACATTCATTCATATATCACATTTTGGTTCATTGCATCCATATTCAAATTTACTCACCTTCCATGCTTATTCAAAACATATACATCAAATGTACCTGAAGCAGATATACAAATCATATAGTCATTCATTTCTCGGACTTGCCCGTTGAACCTTTCAGAATCTAATAGGATACTCAGAGTACTCAGAATAGTCGTACAATGCCAACATCCCAGACGAGGCCTTACATGTACTTAGATATCGATGGCACTATCCCAGACAGGGTCTTACACGATTCAAATACGATGCCAATGTCCCAGACATAGTCTTACACGTAAATCTCATATCGATGCCAACGTCCTAGACGTGGTCTTACACAAAATCTCAAATCAATGCCAACGTCCCAGACGTGGTCTTAAATGATATCACATATCGGACACCTATGTAATGACATATGTAATCCTATCTATTCCTAGCTTCGCACGGGACTTCTCAGACATTTATACTTTGTCAATAATCCCTCAGATTTCATATATGTATCTCAAGCATTATTCATTGAAAACTAAATTTCATGAATACATATAATACTCAACTCGGATGCAATTATTTGTATATCGACTTACCTCGTACGGGAAGAATGGAAACAAATAGCTATTCAACAGCTTTCGACTTCCCTCGATCTAAATCAGTTTTTATCGGTTCTTGATCTACACATATTCAAATTCAACCCATTTAATCATCAATTCATTCAATTCAATCCAATAACACATATTTAGGGTAATTTGTAAATTAGCCCTCACATTTTCACATTTGGACATTGTAGCCCCTATTTCACGAAATCACATAATATAAAGAATCTCATGATACCCATGCATAGACAAATTTTACTCATGCTCATCTAAGTCCATATATTTCATTCATTTCACAATTTAGTCCCTCAAAATATTATTTTCTTAATTTAATCCAAATTACTCAGAATCATCACAACTCCAAAGACAAAACTTGTTAATCTAACACATATCTTTCATAATTCATCATCAAACAAAAATCACAAACTATCCTCAATGGAAAAACTCAAAATCATTATCAATTTCAAAAATTCAAGCATGGGTCTTGAAGATAACTTAGCAACGATCTCAAAACATAAAAAAATCGAGCTAGTTACATACCTTAATCAAACTTGACAATGGCCGAATACCCTAGCCTTAGTTTCTTTCTTTTCTTTTCTTTGTTTTAGTCAAAATGGATGAAAAATGACTTTTATTTTATGCTTTGTTTTATTATTATAACCTTTAATAAATTAATGTTAATATTAACTTATAAATTTGACATATGAATGCATATATAAACACTTAATGCCATCCAATTTTCTCATTTATGGCCAATTTACAACATAAATTCCATATAAAAGAAGATACACCAATTAGGCCACCAATCAAATATAAGGCCACTTTTGCCATTTATGTGATTTAGTCCTTTTCTCAAATTAAGCACACAAATAGATAAATTTAATCACGAAACTTACGCATATGCTTAATCACATATCATAGGCACGAAAAATAATATTAAAATATTTTTTTGACTCAATTTGTGGTCCCGAAACCACTATTCTGTCTAGGGTCTAAACTGGACTGTTACACATGGGCTAGCTAGAACACTTAACAACAGTCACAAAAACATAAAAATCATCAAAAATGGAGCAAATAACTTACCTTGATCAAATATACAAGCGCCGAATGCATGAGAGCTCAAAAATGGTGTTTTCTTTCTTTAGAAATTTGGCATTCACCAAAAAGATGGACTAAAGTCATGTTTTCGTTTATTTAATTAACCATTATTTATTTAATTACCAAAATGTCCATTAATAAAAAACATTAAAATTTCTTATAATGGATGACCATTTACGTCAAAATCCACTAACTATGGTTTAGTCACACAATAAGGACCTCTGATTTAATAAACCATAGCAAATAATCACTTTAACAAATAGAATGCTACTTTTGTATTTTATGTGATTAAGTCCTTTTATCAAATTAAACAACCAATCGATAAAATTATTTCACGAAAATTTCACACATGTCAATTCACATACTTTAAGCACGAAAAATAATATTAAAACATTTTTTAATTCTGATTTGTGGTCCCAAAATGACTATTCCAACTAGGGTATAAACCAGGCTGTTACAACTCTCTCCCCCTTCAGGATTTTCATCCCCAAAAACCTTACCATTGAATAGATTCGGATATTGCTCTCTCGTAGCATCTTCGGGTTCCCACGTAGCTTCTTTGACCGCATGTCGACGCCATAATAATTTTACTAACAGAATTTTCTTATTTTACAATTTTTAACCTCACAAGCTAAGATACGGATCGCTTCTACTTCATAAGTCATATCGGACTAAATCTCTATCTCAGACGGAGAAATTACATGCGAGGGATTTGACCTGTATCGTTGTAGCATCGATACATGAAACACATTGTGAAACTTTTCTAGCTCAGGTGGTAGCGACAATCTATACGTGACTGGCCCAATGCGCTCGATGATTTCATAAGGTCCGGTAAACCTCGGCCTAAATTTACATTCCTTGCCAAATCGGAGTACTTTCTTCCACAGGGGCACTCTTAAGAACACCTTATCACTAATCCCAAATTAAATATCTTTTCGTTTCAAATCTACGTATGATTTCTATCGATCAGACGCTACTTTCAAACTATTTCGTATCACTTTTACTTCATGTTCAGTCTCTTTAATCAAATCAACCTCGTGAATTTTACTTTCACTAAGTTTAGACCAGTACAGAGGTGTTCGGCATTTCCTACCATACAAGGCTTCGTACGGTGCCATTTTAATGCTCAATTGAAAACTATTATTATATGTGAATTCAATCAAAGGCAAATACTATTCCCACGTAACTTCAAACTCAAGAATGCAACATCTCAACAAATCCTCGAGCCTCTGAATAATCCGCTCAGATTGACCATCCGTCTATGGGTGAAAAGTAGTACTGAAGTACAATTTCTTCCTAAATCCTTTTGCAGTTTCCTCCAAAGTCGCGAAGTAAACCTCAAACCTCTGTCAGACACAATAGATAGTGGCACCCCATGCAATATCACAATATCATAAATGTATAACTCAGCTAATTTATCAAGCGAATAATCTATTCTCACCGGAATAAAATGAACTAATTTTGTCAATCTATCAACTATAACCCATATTGCATCTTTCTTCCTTGGAGTTAAAGGCAAACCTGAAACAAAATCCATCGTCACTCTATCCCATTTCCACTCTGGAATCATAATAGGTTGTAACAAACCAGATGGCACCTAATGTTCAACTTGAACTTGCTGACAGATCAAACATTTCGAAACAAAATCAGAGATATCTATTTTCATTCCAGGCCACCAGTAAAGTTGTTTCAAATCATTATACATCTTTTTACTTCCCAGATGAACCGATAAGTGACTGCTATGAGCTTATTTCAAAATCAACTGAATCAACTCTGGATTTCTCGGAACACAAATCCGATCTTGAAATCTCAGACAATCATCATCATTAACTTGAAATTCTAAATCAGAGTTCAAATCACACTGAGCTCGTTTCACTAGCATTTCATTGTCAACTTTTTGGGCATCACAAATCTGTTGTATGAACAACGCTCTCGCTTTCAATTATGCCAAAACCGAACCATCATCATATAGAACTAAAAAGCATTCATCACAAGTAAGGCAAACAACAATTTCTGACTCAAAGCATCAGCAACAACATTTGCTTTTCCCGAATGGTAATCAATCATAAACTCATAGTCTTTTAACAGTTCTAACCATCTTCTCTGTCGCAGATTCAAGTCTTTCCGAATCATCAAATACTTCATACTTTTATGATCTGAAAACACATGACATTTCTCACTAAAAAGATAGTGGCGCCAAATTTTTAGAGCAAACCCGATCGCAGCAAACTCAAGGTCGTGCGTCGGATAATTCTTTTCATGTGATTTCAATTATCTCGAGGCATAAGCTATAACTTTGCCTTCCTACATCAAGACGCAACCCAAACCGTTTAACAAGCATAACTAAAAATCACGAACTCTTTACCCGATTCTAGTTGTACCAAAACTGGAGCTTTAGTAAAAAGGGCTTTCAACTGATCACAGCTTTTCTGACACTTTTCAGACCATTTGAATTTCACATCTCTCTGAAGCAATCTCGTCAACGGAGTTGCAATTATCGAAAAGCCTTTTACGAACCATCGGTAATAACCAGCAAGTCCCAGAAAATTATGAACTTCAGACACATTTTTCAGAGGTTTCCACTCTAAAATAGCTAAAATCATGCTCGGATCAACTCATATACTGGATGCTGACACAATATGCCCCAAAAAGACAACTTCACTCAACCAGAACTCACATTTACTAAACTTTGCATACAATTGCTTATCACGCAGAGTTTGTAGCACAATTCTCAAATTTTAGTATGCTCAATTTCATCATGCGAATAAATCAAAATGTCGTCAATGAATACAACATCAAATCTATCTAAATACAGTCTGAAAATTCTATTCATCAAGTCCATAAAGATAGCAGGATCATTTGTTAGTCTGAATGGCATAACTAAAAATTCATAATGTACGTACCTCATTCTGAAAGTAGTTTTCAGAATGTCTGAATCTTTTACTCGCAACTAATAGTATCCCGATCTCAAATCTATCTTTGAAAACATAGTATCTCCTTTCAACTGATCAAATAAATAATCGATTATGGGTAGAGGACATTTGTTCTTAATAGTCACTTTGTTTAACTGACGGTAATCAATGCACATTCTCATTGTGCCATCTTTATTTTTCACAAATAGAAAAGGAGCGCTATAAGGAGAAAAGCTCAGTCGTGCGAAACCTCTGCATATCAATTCTTTCAATTCTGTCGGAGCCATTCTATACGAAGTTATTGAGATAGGGGTTGTCCTCGACACTAACTCAATGCCAAACTCAACTTCTCGTATCGGAGGTAATCCTAGTAATTCTTCAAGAAAACGCCAAGAAACTCACAAACAACTGGCACATATTCAACTTTCTTTTCTGTCACTGTCGTATCAATCACATACGCAAGATAAGCTTCACATCCCTTTTTCACATAATTCAGAGATTTCATTGTAGATATTACCGCCGTTAGCCCATTTGAATCACTAGATTAAATTTAGACTATCTTGTTATTTTGACATCTCAAATCAATAGTCTTCCATTTGCAATTCACAATAGCATAATGAAATGTTAGTCAATCCATACCCAGACTTATACAGTGCCTGCACTCAGGTTGATCAGATCTGACATTTCCAACACTAGCTATCGAAGTAGCTAGAGTTCTAAAGATCGAATGCAAACTAGCATGATCATTGCTCGAATGTCCCACATTAGCCTTTAAACGGCTATACTCATCTCGAAATTTCTTTGATGCAGACTGAAATGATTTACTTGTGGATCTCTTTCTCACATCTTTAACTTCTGACTCAGCTTTTCTTTTATCTTTCTCGATTTCTTCGACTTTACATGCTTGATCAATAAGCACAAAAAACTATTTTATTTCCAAAATTTTGACTAACAAATGGATATCTTCATTCAAGCCGTCTTCAAAATTTTTACACATTATTGCCTCAGTCGAGACGTATTTTCGTGATACTGACTCAGTCTCACAAATTCTCACTCGTATTCTCTAACAGACATACGACCCTATTTTAATTCAAGAAATTCTTTGCTTTTTTGATCTATAAATCTCTCATTGATATATTTCTTTCGAAATTCAGTCTAGAAGAAATCCCAGGTAACTTGATCTCTCGGAACAACAGAAGATAGAGTTTTCCACCATTGGTAAGCTGTATCTCTCAATAAAAAAATGACACATTTAACACATTCATCAGGGGTACGTGACAACTCATCAAATACCCAAATCGTATTCTCAAGCCATAACTCAACTCTCTCATCATCATCATCAGTAGTAGCACAGAATTATTCAGCCGCATATTTTCTAATCTTATCAACTAGAGGTTTATTTAGACGAATCAGATCTATAACTTGGGGAGCTACAGGAACTTACGGGGGCGGAGGTTGAGGAATAGTTGGATTTGCTCTAACATACTAAGTGAACCACTCATTCATCATTTGGAAGAAGGCTTGTTTAGCCTCTCCTTCCTGACCACTAGTAACTGGTCTAGAATCAGATGGCACTGTCCCTTGATCGGGAGCAGGCGCATTACTTTCAACATCATCAGCAACGACTCATTCGGGATCCATTTAGTATACAAAAAACATATTTTAACTATCAGGATTCATCACACTATCAAAGTTCGTATATATGACATGTATAACTAGACTTTCACATGCTACATTAGTCCTAGAATCAACTAAACCGTAGCTCTGATACTAACAAATTGTAACACCCCTAACCCATATCCATCGTCGGACTAAGGTTAAGAGGCATTACCAAACATATTAGATCATATCACAAACATTTCACTAACATCAAACATTCACAAACGTTCCATAGCAGAATATACACATTGAGTCCCTTTAGAAGGTCTACGAAACCTTAAACATGCATTGGAAAGGGGTCGGGACTAAATCGAGCACATACATATTTTTTTAAAACTTAAACATTTTTTTCAAAGTTATAGAGGTCACACCGTGTGGGCAGGTCATGTGCCTCACATGGCATAGACACGCCCATGTGTCCAGGTCGTGGCAAAACAGGGCATACATACTGACTTATCCATACGGCCACAAGACACGCCATGTACTAGGCCGTGTGAAAATTAGAAAGGCTACTGACTTGCTCACATGGCTAGTCACACACCCGTGTGGCTTACTGACTTGCTTCAAATTGCAACCTTGAGAGACACAGTTGAGACACACGCTCGTTTGCTCAAATGTGTAGGCAAATATGGGCCATTTGCAAGGCTAATTTGCCACACAAAATTGGGTCATACCTAAAAGCATCAATTCATGTCCCAAAGGCATCCAAAAACATACCAAATCATGCACAATTGACCCATAATAACATCATTCATTTCCATATACAAATCCAACTCAAACATACTAATTCAAATTACCAACTTCATATAAAAAACATGTGAGTCATACATCATATTAATCCATTTCAATTAATACATTTATCATCAATCAATTTCCCAAATCAACCATGAAACTTACAAAATTGACAATTTCTTTTGGCCATTCATGAGCACGTCAAAACATACCAAATTTTTGCATCACATATCATGCACTAAATTCACTCCATAATCACAGGGCTATATTTACACATTTCAAAACATAATCAAAGTTCTCTAGCCTATACATGTTATACTTCAGTATGTACATTTTTAAAAGGTACCAAAATATAGTTCGATAGTGTGGCAATCATCCTCGATGATCCCCGAGCTCATAGTAGCTTCGATCATCTATAAAACAATGCAATCATACACAAAGTAAGCTTTCAAAAGCTTAGTAAGCCATTTACAAATAAACTTTTCATATAAACAATTACAAACTATTTCATTCATATGCACTATGGCATAACACAATAGCAAATTCATATTTCTCATCTAGCTCAATTGTTCATAACCACTTGCTTATAAACATATCACATTTTCATGTAGCTCACATATCAAATAATCATATTCATACTTAACTTCCATTGCAAAATTTCATATACATTTCATACGTACCTGAAACAAATACATATTCACATATTCAATCGCATCTCGGAATGCCCGTTGAACCGTTCAAAATCAATAAGGATACTTAGATAGCTTGTAAAGCTCGTATAATATCAACGTCCCAAATGTGACCTTTCATGTAATTAAATATCGATGGCTCTATCCCAGACATGGTCTTACACAAAATCATATACGATTCGATGTCCCAAACATGGTCTTATACATAAATCTCAAATCGATGTCAACTTCCCAGACGTCATCTTACGCAATAACTCATATCGGAATCCTATGTCATGACATATGAATCCTAACTATTCCTATGGTTCGTACGAGGCTTTTTAGACGTCATCACATTATCAAAAATTTTCTCAAATTTCACATATTCAGCTCCAATAGCCATTCATCACATTTCATTAACATATAAGCAATAATAATTCAATTCAACACACTTATTTGTATATAGACTTACCTCGTACGGAAATGAACGGCTATTCAACTACTTTCTATTTCTCCCGATCTAATTTTGTTTTCTTTTGTTCTTGAACTATACACATTAAAATTTAACTCCTTTATTCACCAAATCATTCAATTCAATCCATTTACACATAATTAGGGCATTTTACAAAATAGCCCTAATATTTTCACATTTTAACACTTTAGTCCTCATTTCACAAAATCACAAAATACACATAATTTCCTTATGCAAAGGCTAAGCCGAATATTCCCTTAGCACATATAAGCCCACATATTTCATTTATTTCATATTTTAACCCTTCAAATTCTCATTTTCACAATTTAGCCCATAATAATCAAATTCATAAAAAATACCAATAGAAAATACACTTATCTATCATCCAACACTTATTTTCTATCATCAAACCTCACAAAGCTCACATTATCAACAATGACATAACTCAAAATCATAATAAATTTCATGAATTTAAGCATAGGCTAGCTAGAACACTTAACAACGATCACAAAAACATAAAAATCATCAAAAATCAAGCAAAGAACTTACCTTGATCAAAGATACAAGTGTTGTAACACCCCAAACCGGTCAAAACACTACAATCGAATCTGGTATGTTACAGGGAAAAATATTTGAAAACTCGATCGTCGACTCAAGTTAGAATGTAGACCTTTGCTTTTTCGGGAGAACCTCTTATATATTGTGTAAACCGGAAAATCATTTTAACCATAGTCTCAAGAAATTAGAGTGGCTGTGTTGTTATTACAAGTTAATCAGTTACCCGATGGTAAAATTAAGAAAAAATCCCTAAGGTTTATTTAGCTTTGAAAACGTTCATTTAACTTACTAGGCATGCTTTCAGTAATTAAACAAAATTATAAAGAAATTCTACCAAAAGAATAGTCCCAAAGAAAAAAACTTCAGTGGCCTTATTACATAACGGATAACCCAAATTTCAAATAAAATAAATTTGAAATAACCATTTAAAATAAAAGAAATGTAATCTTGAGCATGGCCACCACGAGTCCTCCCTGCTCCACATCCAGGGTCTAGGAATTACCTGCAAAATGATAGTTGAAGGGGTGAGTCACCAAGACTCAGTGTGTAAATCCTCGTCCCGAAGGTATTAAACTTTTACACAGATTCATATGTCAATATGTATGTCATGCAACCCTCCAACCTACCCAATCGAACTCCCAATTCTACCCCTTGTGGCATCTAGCCACTGGTGGTACCTAACCATTGGTGGTTCCAAACCACTAGAGACCGAAGTCACAAATAATCATTAGTGGGGCCAACCCACTTTGTGGTACCTAACCACTGGTGACGATCCCTTATCTCGATATGTGGGGCCAACCCACTGTGGTACCAAACCACTAGGACGAGTCCTAGAAATATAGATATGTGGTACCTAACCATTGGTGGTTCCAAACCACTAAGACTTAGTCACAATATCATAGTAAGTGGGGCCAACCCACTGTGTGGTACCTAACAACTGGTGACAGTCTAAAAATATTCCTTCCCCCTCCTCTCATCACCCATTTCTCATGTACATGCTTGCCACTAAGTATTATCATGCTTAACATATAGAATAACATATGTAAAATAACATGGCATTGGCAGATTCCAATATATGCAATTAACATTTGCAACCATAGCAACTTACCCGGCATCCTTGCTTTTACCCACACAGGTAAATTTGTGATCTCTTCCGTTATATCGACTTTTATCAACACATAACAAATAGCATATTAAACACAGAAAGTGTGTAAGAGCTACACACCTGATTACTCGTAACACTACGCTTTCTGCATCGACACTGTCGTTAACTGACACTACCGCTATCTGCCTACTTTCTTGTTCAGAGGCTGGCCTACAACTCGGTGGCCAATCCCTCACCGCTGATACTACCCGCTTCTTGAACTTAGGGGTTGGGTTCACCGATCCAACACCTCCTAACGCTCGGCTGGCATTCGATTCCATAATAATCCTTGGTCACTAAATCGGGTTAAAGCAACAAGATTAAATCTAAAAGAGTAGCACATCACTTAAAGCAAGGCTCTTACCTAGATCGACAAATCCCGAGGCTCAAGATCTACTCCACAGACCTACGAATCTCAAAAACCAATTGAGTGCATCACCCCCTCCTTCATTCACCAAACAACACACATTAGGCCAAGTAGCCATTCGGCTTTGGCATGAAAACCTGAACTAGATAATACAAAATAAAGAAATCGCCCTTTACCTTCCTGATAAACTTGATACCCTCCAGCAAGATTTGACAAAGGCTAAAACAAAAGGGAGACCAAATAAGAAACCGAAACTAGACGTATGGACCCTTTACAAAACACATTGGGGTTTCAGCTTTCCTTTCCATAGCAATCAAAATAGAGAACAGAGATCTGTGAATGCTAGGGATATTCGACCATAAACCAAGAAGGAAAAGAAAGCGAAGAAAAAGAAAGAAGAAAGCAAGGAGATCTTACCTGAGCATGGGTTGAGATTTCAGCTTTGAGAACCAGATAAGGGAAAATAGATTTCGGCAACCAAGGAGATATGGTTAGAAGTATTTGGCTAAAGTGTTGAATGAGAAGAGAAAAGTAGTAGAGGTTTTGGCAAAGGATAAAGCTTTTAGAAGAATTCGGCTAACAACAAACTAAAAGTGAAAATGATAAAGAAGAAGAATGGTAGATGAGGTTTTGGTTCTTAAGGAAATAACAAGAAAATGAATCACAAACGATGAGTGGAAAGCAAGGTGGATTTGACCAAACACAAAAGAAACAATGAGAAGAAAAAGAAACGAAAAGAGATTTATGATAGATTTCGATTTTGGTGCGCAACAAAGGTGCTATAGGGTATTTCGGTTTGACAAAAAGAGATGGAGCAAAAGAATGCTCTTAGCCTTTCTTAGCTAGCTGAAACTACTCTCCTAAGTTACTATTGAAATTTGGCACCCCCCTTAAGCTACCTCAAACCGATTTCTCCCTCTCCCTTAGTGTTTGACATACGGCCAACTCTAAGCTCAAGTGCCCATCCCCCCTTTTTCCTCCACAATTTCCTCCTGACCACACATTCAAATCTGTTTGAATGTTTTTCACTCCTAAGTTTTCTCCCCTCCACTTATTCAAATCTGTTGACCCCTTCAACACTCATCCACCAGAGTCCTACCTGAGTGCAACTCTCACTTGTCCTGGCGTCAAAAATAACAAGTAGAAAGGGGATTGTTGCTGCTCGAACCAAGGCTCCCTCACCCCTGAGGCGTCACTTCACTAAGCCTTAAGTGGCGCCCTCCTTGCCACTTTACCAAGGCACTCCTTGAGTCACAACCTACCTTCAGCTACCTTTAACCACTAACTCAAATAGCTCCCCCTTCTAAGTACCCAAAAACAAGAATTTTGCTAAGGCTCTAGCCTATCCCTGGCTCATGCCTAGAGCCTAAAATAGCCTAAACTAGCATGACAACCATACTATTTGTATGCAAGCAGCTAAAATGCAAAGACCCCGATTTAAGGATATTACAATTCTACCCCCTTAAAAAAATAATTTTGGCCTCAAAATTGCCTGGTCAAAAGAGTTGAGGGTATTGTTACCCGCATCACATCCTCTGGCTCTCACGTTGCCTCTTCTGTTCCATGATTCTGCCATAACACCTTCACCAAAGGAACTGATGCCCTCCGCAAGACCTTGACATCCCGATCCAAGATTTGCACTGGTTCCTCCTCACAAGATAAGTCCGAGCTCACTTCAATTTCTTCACTGACACAACATGTGACAGATCTGAGTGATAGCTTCTGAGCATGGAAACATGGAACACGTCGTGGATCTGTCTCAATTCTGATTGTAACTCGAGCTGGTAAGCTACCAGTCCCACACGCTTCAATACCTTATAAGGACCGATAAACCTAGGGCTCAGCTTGCCCTTTCGACCAAATCTCAGCACCTTCTTCCATGATGACACCTTCAGGAAAACCTTGTCAACCACTATAACACTATATCCCTTCGCTTGAGATTGGCATAGGACTTCTGCCTCTTTGAAGCTTCCTTTAAACGAGCTCGAATCAGCTTAACCTTGTCCTCTATTTTAGAAACAAACTCTGGACCCAACAACTGACGTTCACCCAACTCTGTCCAACATGTAGGGGTTCGACACTTCCGCCCATATAGCGCTTCATATGGTGCCATCTGAATACTTGCTTGGTAACTATTGTTGTATGTGAACTCTGCCAACGGTAGAAATTCCTCCCAACTAGCTCTAAAATCCAAGACACAGCCCCTCAGCATATCTTCTAAAATCTGAATCACCCTCTCTAATTGCCTATCTAACTGGGGATGAAATGTCATACTGAAATCCAACCTTGTATCCAATGCCTGATGCAATGCCTTCCAGAACCTTAACGTGAATCTAGGATCCCTATCTGAGATAATTGACACTAGCACTCTATGCAATCTCACGATTTCTGCCACATACAACTTAGGCAACCTTTGGAGTGAATAGTCAATCCAAACTGGTATAAAATGAGTCGATTTTGTCAAATGGTCAACAATCACCCAAATCAAATCCTTTTTAGTAGGCGTGAGGGGTAGCCCACTGACAAAATCCATCGTAATCTTCTTCCACTTCCATTGCGAAATCTTTATCAACTGCAATAAACCCGAGGGTAACTGGTGTTCGGCTTTGACTTGCTAACACGTCAGACACTTGCTTACAAATTCTATTACCTCCTGCTTCAGACCCGACCACCAAAACTACTCCCATAAATCTTAGTACATCTTACTACCTCCCGGATGCATAGCATGCGGACTGCTATGTGCTCCTGAAGAATCTTTTGCCTCAACTCCACATCCTTCGGCATGCAAACCATTCCCTGAAAACACAACACACCTTCACTACTCAAACTATACCCCTCTAACCTACCATTATGTACTTGCAAACATCGAGTACTTAAAACTTCATCCACCTATTACTTTTTCTTAACCTCGTTTACCCATGACGGCTTTACTTGCAGTTTCGCTAGCAAACTTCCATCATCATACAGGCTAAGGTGAGCAAACATTGCTCTCAAATCTAACACGAGCTTACGGCTCAACACGTTTGCCAGCATGCTGGCTTTCCCCGGATGGTACTCAATCGAGCAGTCATAGTCCTTCAGCAACTCGATCCACCTTCGTTGCCTCAAATTCAACTCCTTTTGAGTAAGGAGGTATTTCAAACTCTTGTGATCCGTGTAGGCGACAGACTTCTCCCCAGACAAGTAATGCCTCCAAATTTTCAGAGCGAAAACCACTGTGGCCAACTCCAGATCATGCGTCGAATAATTCACTTCGTGAGGTCTCAACTGTCGAGAAGCATACGCTACCACTTTCCCCTCCTACATCAGCACACATCCTAACCTAGAATGTGACACATCATAATAAATCGTAAACTCTTCCCCTGCCTGAGGCTGTATTAAAATCGGAGCTTCTGTCAGAACCCTCTTTAATTTCTCAAAACTTTCTTGCTGCTGGTCTGACCACACAAACGGAACTCCCTTCCTTAACAACTTGGTTAACGGCGCTGCAATTAAAGAAAACCCTTCCACAAATCTTCTGTAGCACCCTGCTAAACCTAGAAAACTCTGAATCTCTACCACAAAATTAGGTGGTTTCCAGTCTAATACCGCTTCAATCTTCTGAGGGTCCACCTTAATTCCTCAGCTGGCACCACATGACCTAAGAAGGTCACTTACTTTAACCAAAACTCACACTTACTAAATTTTGCGAACAACCGCTTCTCCTTCAGAATTTGCAAAACCACACGCAGATGCACATCATGCTCCCCCTCAAATTTTGAGTACACTAGAATGTCGTCTATAAACACTATGATGAACTGATCTAAATACAGTTGAAAAACTCGATTCATCATATCCATAAACACTACTGGCACATTGGTCAACCCAAACGACATTACCAAAAACTCATAGTGATCGTAGCGGGTACGAAACGTCGTCTTATGGATATCTGCCTCCTTTACCTTAAGTTGGTGATACCCTGACCTAAGATCTATCTTAGAGAAGACTGAGGCTCCCTTAAGTTGATCAAATAGGTCATCTATCCTCGGTAACAGATACTTGTTCTTAATTATTAACTTATTCAGCTAACGGTAATCAATACACATCCGCATTGATCCGTCTTTCTTTTTAGCAAAAAGCACAGGCGCTCCCCAAGGTGATACACTCAGCTGGATAAAACCTCGATCCAACAATTCTTGAATTTACGATTTTAGCTCCACTAACTCCTTTGGTGCCATTCTGTATGGGGCAATAGACACTGGCACGATCCCCGGTAACATATCTATATCAAACTCAACTTCGCGATATGGAGGCAAACCCAAAAGCTCTTCTGGAAACACATCGATAAAATCTTTTACCGTTCGGACATCCCCCACAGCTGAGTCCTTGACCTCCAAGGCACACACATGAACCATGAATGCCTCACATCCTTTCTTCACCATTTTCTCAGCCTTCAAAGCGGATACCACATTGGATAGGTAATTCCTTCTATCACCTATCATCACCACCTCTTCACCCTCGACAGATCTTAACACCATACGTTTAGCTGCACAATCTAGACTTGCCTGATACCTCACTAGCCAGTCCATCCTTAAGATCAAATCGAACTCCCCGAATGGCAGTTCCATCAGATTAGCCAGAAACACTACCCCTTGAAGTTCTAGGGGTACATCCCTATACAGTTTGTTTACTTCTACAAAGTGACCTAAAGGGTTGATTACAGTCATCTCCCTAGAACAAGTCTCGTATGCTAAGTTCAGAGTTCCCACTATACTACTAGCAACATAGGAGTGCATTGAACCAACATCAATCAAAGCAGTATAAGGCAATCTAAAAATTAAGAACGTATCGATTATGACGTCCGGTGAGTCACCCTCCTCTCAACTCCTCGCTGCATAGACCAACTCAGTCGCCTTGCATCAAGATTCCCAAGACACGGTGCTCCACGGCCTCGCCAGATACCATTACCTCCCATCGATGAACTTTGACCCTCCGGGTTCTTGACCATCTCCTTGTAACATCCTCAAATTAGGCCTAGTAGGATTGAGCCCAATGGGCCTTAGGCGTAGTAACATTTAAAATTTTTTAGAGAATAGGAGATCGGCTTAAGTGCAAGTTGGACCTTTTAGATAAGTGATTTTGGAAGGTTAGGGCCTTCTATGAAGTCCGGGATCAAATATTAGCTTTGGGAAAATTTTGGTTTTAGGTGAAAAAACCTTGGAGGTTGGCTGTAGGCCTTAAGAATAAAATGTGGAGGAAAATGACACAAGTGGTGTGTGTGGTGTAGTGGCAAGTGATGCCACAAGGAAGGAAGGAAGTCCAAGGTTCTAGTTGTAGTGTTTGCATTCTTTTTTGATTATTTTTATTAAATGAATTTAGACCTTAGACATAGGATTATATTTAATTGCGCATGGTTTGAGGCACAAGGAGCTAGTTGGTAAAGTAGCTAGCGGCGTGGATTATGTTATAAGGGAGCACGGGTTGAATCTCATGAGAAGCAAGAGAGTATTTATTTTATGAGTGGATGGAAGAGTTTCATTGAATTTAAACTCTCTTGTGAAGGGATCCCACATCGGAAAGATACAAGGAATGAAGGTGAACACTAGCTATATAAAGAGCATGCCGGAGAAGGGTTAACATACCTTGGTTGGCGTTGGGCACAGGAGTGGTCGCAGCGCGGTTTAGCACCAGAGTCCTATCAAGTATGTAACTCTCTCTACTCTAGTTGTAGAGCGGCAAATGCCGAAGTGCCGATCACGGTAATAGTAGCCACACGAGCGTGCGAGCGCACGTGTGGGGCTTCAACGCGATAGTTGAGGCCATCAGTAGTATTCTTGTGGGTTGGGGCTGCTTGGGCTACGATGGGCCGAAGTGGGCCCAATGGGCCCGTAGGCCCAATTGGAATAAATTGTATGATGATATAGTATATAGTGAACTAGACTAGGTGGAACTTATATACGTGGATAGATTTGTGTTAGGTGGGCCACACAAGCGTATGGGCCCAAATGGGTCGAAATTGAGTTTTAGGCCCAACAAATCCAGAAAGAGAAAATGGTAGTTGAGTCGCTCAAGCGACACTACACCTTTAGAAAGGCCATTCGGTACAAAATTACGAAAATACCCTTGGTGGGTAAATTACAAAATACCTTGGTGGGTAAATTATGAAAATACCCTTGGTGGGTAAATTACAAAATACCCTTGGTGGGTAGATTACGAAAATACCTTGGTGGGTAAATTACTGAAAATACCCTTGGTGGGTAAATTCTGAAAATACCCTTGGTGGGTAAATTACAAAATACCCTTGGTAGGTAGATTACAAAAATACCCTTGGTTGGTAAATTACAAAATACCCTTGGTGGGTAAATTACTTAAAATACCCTTGGTGGGTAAATTACGAAAATATCCTTGGTGGAAAAATTACGAAAATACCCTTGGTAGGTAAAATTACGGTTATACCCTTAGAGGTTGATTAGCATGATTATGTTGTTTTATGTCTATCCGATTATGATGGTAATTCATGTTATACTTATATTTGATATATGTTCAGCATACATGACATACGCATACGTAATTATTATGTCATATTGCACGAGTATGATGAGAGGAGGGAAGATTGATATCGTGACTTGGTCACCAAAGTGATTTGGTATCACATTCGTGTCTTGAACACGGATGTTTGGCACCTCATAACGACTCGTCCTCGTGGTTAATACCACCCGGGTTGGCCCCACTTTTGAGATATGGGATCGCCGCCGGTGATTTGGTATCACACGGGTTGGCCCCACAACTTGATGATTCGTGACTTCGGTCACCGGTGGTTTGGCACCACCGGTGGTTTGGCACCACCGGTGATTTGGTATCACATTCGTGTCTTCGGACACGGAGGTTTGGCACCTCATAGCGACTCGCCCCGTGGTTAACACCACCGTGGGTTGGCCCCACTTTTGAGATATGGGATCGCCGCCCGGTGATTTGGTATCACTCGTGGGTTGGCCCCAGATGGATTATTCGTGACTTTGGTCACCAAAGTGATTTGGTATCACATTTATATCGTGACTTGGTCACGGTGGTTTGGCACCACCGGTGGTTTGGTAGCACACGGGTAGAAAAGGAGTTATGGATGGCTAGGTTGGGTGCATTATACATATATGTTGCTTTGTTATAATTTGTGTAAGTATGCGGTATTTACCCGGGAGAGGGAATATGCATCTGAGTCTTGGTGACTCACCTTCTCCTTATCTTTTCGGGTGATTCATGAGTTTGGATGAGGAGCCGGATGAACTCGAGGAGGCCATGCAATAAAATTTGGTTTTACATGAATTTCCAATTGGGTACTTTATTTTAATTTGGTTTTCATATTTTATGGATTTGTAATAAGGCTGTTTAATTATGTTTTGGATTATTTTATGTTTTGAATATGTTTAAAATATGGCTTTTAAATTACTTGGTTAATTAAATAATTGAGCCCAAAGTTTTCTAAACTAAAACTCGCAATGGTTTTAAAAATCTTACCATCGGGTAACATGAATAGTTCAATAGTAAAATTACAAGTTAAATGTTTTCAACAGATTAAGTGATTTCCAAAATTCAAGTTTCTATACTCAATTGCAAACGGATTTTCCAAAATGATATTTAATTTTCTTAAAAAGATATAAATGTTTTCTATCCTATGATTTATCAACTAAGTTTTAAAGTTTTATGTAATTTCAAGTTAATTTCAATTTTAACTTATTTTGAAAATAAAGAATTACAAAGAGTTTTTCACAAAAATTTAATTGTTAATTCGATACTTTCAAAAATTATTTTCCTTAGTGACATACCGTGATTCTATTGTGGTGTATTGACCGGTTTGGGGTGTTACAAATTGGTATTAGAGCCGGTTTCAAAAACTTCCTTTTGTGGGTTATGGGGTTCAAAAAGTTTGTTTGAAAATACATGTTGTTTGGAAGTATGGCACCTTGAGTCTCAAGCATCCAAACTGTAAGTTCCCTTATTTTATGTTTGTTAAGACAATGTTATGTTGTATTTTTGGTATTTATTTTGTGTGTGCTTTGGTTTGGATATAGAAATTGTATGTATAATTATCGATTTGCTTTTGCGCTTAGTTATCTAGTTATGAGAAAGAAGTTTTAGATTTGGTTTATTAGTGTTATTAGATCGAGTCTTGCAGCGTGAGCGTAGTGTGGTAGGTTAGGACGATGTGATCAATTATTAGTTGGAAATTTCGAGGACGAAATTTCTTTAAGGAGGGTAGATTTGTAACATCCTGAAATTAGGCCTAGTAGGATTGAGCCCAACGGGCATTAGCGTAAGTAACGTTTAAAATTTTTTGGAGAATAGGAGATCGGCTTAAGTGCAAGTTGGACCTTTTAGATAAGTGATTTTGGAAGGTTAGGGGCCTTCTATGAAGTCCCGGGATCAAATATTAGCTTTGGGAAAATTTTGGTTTTAGGTGAAAAAAACCTTGGAGGTTGGCGGGTAGGCCTTAAGAATAAAATGTGGAGGAAAATGACACAAGTGGTGTGTGTGGTGTAGTGGCAAGTGACGCGACAAGGAAGGAAGGAAGTCCAAGGTTCTAGTTGTAGCGTTTGCATTCCTTTTTGATTATTTTTATTAAATGAATTTAGACCTTGGCCATAGGGTTATATTTAATTGCGCATGGTTTGAGGCACAAGGAGCTAGTTGGTAAAGTGGCTAGCAGCGTGGATTATGTTATAAGGGAGCCTGGGTTCGAATCTCATGAGAAGCAAGGAGTATTTATTTTATGAGTGGATGTAAGAGTTTCATTGAATTTAAACTCTCTTGTGAAGGATCCACATCGGAAAGATACAAGGAATGAAGGTGAAGAGCTAGCTATATAAAGAGCATGCTAGGAGAAGGGTTAACATACCTTGGTGGGCGTTGGGCATAGGAGTGGTCGCAGTGCAGTTTAGCACCAGAGTCCTATCAGGTGTGTAACTCTCTCTACTCTAGTTGTAGAGCGACAAATGCCAAGTCTTAGGTCAGCAATAGTAGCCACACGAGCGTCCGGGCGCGTGTGGGGCTTCAACGCGATAGTTGAGGCCATCAAGAGTATTCTTGTGGGTTGAAATGCTTGAATGCGATGGTAGGAGTGGGCCCAATGGGCCCGTAGGCCCAATTGGAATAAATTGTATGATGATATAGTATATAGTGAACTAGACTAGGTGGAACTTATATCGTGGATAGATTTGTTAGGTGGGCCACACAAGCGTGTGGGTCCGAATGGGTCGAATCGGGTTTTAGGCCCAACATCCCAGAAAGACCAAAATGGTAGTTGAGTCGCTCAAGGTGACATTGCACCTTTAGAACGGCCATTCCGTACAAAATTACGAAAATACCCTTGGTGGGTAAATTACAAAAATACCCTTGGTGGGTAAATTACGAAAATACCCTTGGTGGGTAGATTACGAAAATACCCTTGGTGGGTAAATTACGAAAATACCCTTGGTGGGTAAATTACGAAAATACCCTTGGTGGGTAAATTACAAAAATACCTTTGGTGGGTAGATTACGAAAATGCCCTTGGTTGGTAAATTACGAAAATACTTTTGGCGGGTAAATTACTTAAAATACCTTTGGCGGGTAAATTACTGAAAATACCCTTGGTGGATAAATTACGAAAATACCCTTGGTAGGTAAAATTACGGTTATACCTTAGAGGTTGATTAGCATGATTATGTTGTTTTATGTCTATCGATTATGATGGTAATTCATGTTATACTTATTTGATATATGTCTAGCATACATGACATCGCATACACGAATTATTATGTCATATTGCGGGTATGATGAGAGGAGGGAAGATTGATATCGTGACTTGGTCACCGGTGATTTGGTATCACATTCGTGTCTTGGACACCGGAGGTTTGGCACCTCATAGCGACTCGTCCACGTGGTTAATACCACGTGGGTTGGCCCCACTTTTGAGATATGGGATCGCCGCCGATGATTTGGTATCACACGGGTTGGCCCCACAACTTGATGATTCGTGACTTTGGTCACCAAAGTGGTTTGGCACCACCGGTGATTTGGTATCACATTCGTGTCTTTGGACACCGAGGTTTAGCACCTCATAGCGACTCGTCCCGTGGTTAACACCACCGTGGGTTGGCCCCACTTTTGAGATATGGGATCGTCGCGGTGATTTGGTATCACACGTGGGTTGGCCCCACAGATGGATTATTCGTGACTTTGGTCACCAAAGTGATTTGGTATCACATTTATATCGTGACTTCTGGTCACCGGTGGTTTGGCACCACCGGTGGTTTGGTACCACCGGGTAGAAAAGGAGTTATGGGTGGCTAGGTTGGGTGCATTATACATATATGTTGCTTTGTTATAATTTGTGTAAGTATGTGGTATTTACTCGGGAGAGGAATATGCATCGAGTCTTGGTGACTCACCTTCTCCTTATCTTTTCGTGTGATTCGTGAGTTTGCGGATGAGGAGCTGGATGAACTCGAGGAGGCCATGCAATAAAATTTGGTTTTACATGAATTTCCAATTGGGTACTTTATTTTAATTTGGTTTTCATATTTTTATGGATTTGTAATAAGGCTGCTTAATTATGTTTTGGATTATTTTTATGTTTTGAATATGTTTAAAATATGGCTTTTAAATTACTTGGTTAATTTAATAATTGAGCCCAAAGTTTTCTAAACTAAAAACTCGCAATGGTTTTAGAAATCTTATCATCTGTAACATGAATAGTTCAATAGTAAAATTACAAGTTAAATGTTTTCAACAGTTAAGTGATTTCCAAAATTCAAGTTTCTATACTCAATTGCAAACGGATTTTCCAAAATGATATTTCAAATTTTCTTAAAAAGATATAAATGTTTTCTATCCTATGATTTATCAACTAAGTTTTAAAGTTTTATGTAATTTCGAAGTAAATTTCAATTTTAACTTATTTTCGACAAATAAAGAATTACAAAGAGTTTTCACAAAAATTTAATTGTTAATTCGATTCTTTCAAAAATTATTTTCCTTAGTGACATACCAGATTGATTGGTGGCGTATTGATCGGGTTTGGGTGTTACACTCCTGAATTTAGTACGTCCTTAACCCTCAGACTGAATCTTGACTAGCCTCCGCGGACAATCCCTTATTCGGTGATCCATCGACCCTCACTTGAAATGCCATCTACCTGTCCAACATTCCCATGAATGAGACTTCCCACATCGAACACACTGTGGCGGCCACTGAGTAGCAGCAGCTGGCCTTGCAGCCTGACTCGGTCCACCAAATCTAGCCCTTTTCTAAGGATTCCTAGTAGACCTTGATGGCCCAAAACTCCTCATTTCCCTATTCCTACTCAGATTCTGCCTCTCAGTTCATTTCACCTCCTCAGCTATTTTAGCCTTCTCCACCAAGACAACAAATTCCCTCTCTCGTTGTGGAGCAATCAACACCCGCAGCTCATCCCTCAGCCCGTCCTCAAACCTGACACTGCGTACAAGTTCCGTAGCCACAATACCTCGAGCATAACGGCTCAACCTTAATAATTTTGCCTCGTATTCAGATACGGACTTACTCCCCTACACTAGGTTTAAAAATGCCCTACGCTGCGCATCTATGTAACTAGATCCAACGTACTTCCTTTGATAAGCCACCCTAAAGAAATCCCAAGTGAGATCATCGGCCACCACACCATCCCTGACCGTGAGCCACCACTGATAAGACTCATCGGAGAAGAGACACTACCCCTTTCAATTTCTCCTCGGCCGTGAAGTCCAAATCATCCATTATACGCTCAGTCGCCTCCAACTAGTACTCAGCTGTACTAAGAGCCACCCTAGAAACACCTCTGAATACTTCTGCTCCATTAGCTTAGAGTCGTTTAGGCACAGATTTTGGAATCCCCGTCCCTACGCCTACTCTAGCAACTCTCTCTAGGACTCGCAGCATAGCTTGCGATACTGCATCATCACCACTGTGCGCTCTTGATAATCGGTGCCTACAACTGGTGGCGACGGTACCTTATTCTCTGACCCATAATCGGACCCTACCGATTTTGACACAGTTGTCCTAGCCCTACCTCGTCCGCGCGCAATACGCCCACGACCTCGAGTGCTTATTCTACCGCTCACGATTTAATCTGATTAGAAATTTTATGGGTTAATACCTTTTTCTTTTAATGATTAACAACAGACTATCTTATGGAAAGAAGTTTTTAACAGTGGTTCTTTCGAATTTGAACTATGTCTACATAGTTCGATTCTTTAGTCGGCATTCCCTAGTTCTAGAGTTCCTACTCAATCTGCATCCAATGGAACATCACACATATGCATCAACCACACTAGTACCTTCATGGACCCACATTCATTGCCTAAGGGTATTTTCGTCATTTCACTACCCGGGGCATTTTCGTAATGTTAACCTACAGGCGTAATTTTCCAAAATAGGGGTATCTTGGTAATTTTCCAAACTAAGGGTATTTTAGTAATTTTACAATCCGAGGGGTATTTTGGTAATTTTACAATTTAAGGGTATTTCAGTAATTTTACAAATCAGGGGTATTTTGATAATTTCATAAACAAGGGTATTTTGGTAATTTCATAAAGTAGGGGTATTTGGGTAGTTTTACAAATCAGGGTTATATAAGTAATTTTACAAAAGTAGGCTACGGATCCCTTTCGAGTTTTAGTTAAAATTTTGGCCTGTTAACAAGTCCTCACGATTAAGGTGAACAGTCACTACGCACCAGGTAGGATCCCAGTAAAGAGGAGGTGAGTCATTAGGACTGCTTAAATACCAAGCTCTTCCGAATTTAATCCTAGACATGCGTATGCCTATTACCACACCCTAGTCCTTCTAACTTGCTCACAGACATATTTATTTAGGGAAGTTAAGTTTTGTGCAAGAGTTTGTGTAGCTAGGCCTAAGGTCCATAAACCCTAACATATCTATCAACCTCCCTTTAATCCATTAACCCTATCACGTATATATATATATATCTCATCAGGGATTAGGATACTTACCTGGGTGGATCGGTGCCGGAGACTCAGGTGCCATGCTCTTTCAAATATGCATCTCCCCAAAAATCATTTTACAAACCCTTTTATCAAAAATATCTTGGGCCTTATACCCACAGCCAAGCCTTTGAACCAGGCTCTGATACCACAATTGTAACACCCCAAACCCGATCAAAACGCTACGACCGAATTTGGTATGTTACAGGGAAAAAATATTTGAAAACCCGGTCATCGACTCAAGTTAGAAAGTAGACCTTTACTTTTTGGGAGAACCCCGTATATATTGTGTAAACCGAAAAACATTTTAACCCATAGTCTCAAGAAATTAGAGTGGCCATGTTGTTATTACAAGTTAATCAGTTACCCGATGGTAAAATTAAGAAAAAATCCCAAAGGTTTATTTAGTTTTGAAAACGTCCATTTAACTTACTAGGCATGCTTTCAGTAATTAAACAAAATTATAAAGAAATTCTACCAAAAGAATAGTCCCAAAGAAAAAAACTTAAGTGGCCTTATTACATAACATATAACCCAAATTTAAAATAAAATAAATCTGAAATAACCATTTAAAATAAAAAATGTAATCTTGAGCCTGGCCACTGCGAGTCCTACTGGCTCCACATCCACGGTCTAGGAATTACCTGCAAAATAATAATGGAAGGGGTGAGTCACCAAGACTCAGTGTGTAAATCCCCTCCCGAAGGTATTAAACTTTTACACAGATTCATATGTCAATATGTATGTCATGCAACCCATCCAACCTATCCAACCGAACTCCCAATTCTACCCCTTGTGGCACCTAGCCACTGGTGGTACCTAACCACTAGTGGTTCCAAACCACTAGTGACTGAAGTCACAAATAATCATTAGTGGGGCCAACCCACTTTGTGGTACCTAACCACTGGTGACGATCCCTTATCTCGATATGTGGGGCCAGCCCACTATGGTACCAAACCACTAGGACAAGTCACAGAAATATAGATATGTGGTACCTAACCACTGGTGAGTCCAAACCACTGAGACCTAGTCACAATATCATAGTAAGCGGGGCCAACCCACTGTGTGGTACCTAACCACTGGTGACAGTCTGAAAATATTCCTTCCCCCTCCTCTCATCACCCATTTCTCATGTACATGCTTGCCACTAAGTATTGTCATGCTTAACATATAGAATAACATATGTGAAATAACATGGCACTGACAGATTCCAATATATGCAATTAATGTTTGCAGCCATAGCAACATACCTGGCATCCTTGTTTTTACCCACACAAGTAAATTTGTTATCTCTGCCATTATACCGACTTTTATCAATACAGAACAAATAGCATATTACACAGAGAAAGTGTGTAAGAGCTACACACCTGATTACTCGTAACACTACGCTTTCTCGTCGACATCGCCGTTAATCGACACTACCGCTATCGCCTACTTTCGTTTCAGAGGTCGGCCCACGACCCGATGGCTAATCCTCACCGCCGACATCGCTTCGCTTCTTAAACTTAGGGGCTAGGTTCACCGATCCAACCCCTCCTAACGCTCGGCTGGCATTCGAGTCCATAATAATCCTTGGTCACTAAATCGTGTTAAAGCAACAAGATTAAATCTAAAAGAGTAGCACATCACTTAAAGCGAAGGCTCTTACCTAGATCGACAAATCTCAAGGCTCAAGATCTACTCCACAGACCAACGAATCCCGAAAACAAATTGAGTGCATCACCCCTCCTTCATTCAGTGAAACAACACACTATTAGGCCAAGTAGCCATTCCGCTTTGGCATGAAAACCTGAACTAGATAATACAAAATAAAGAAATTGCCCCTTACCTCCCGAATAAACTCGATCACCCTCGAACAAGATTCGGCAAAGGCTAAAACAAAAGGGAGACCAAATACGAAACTGAAACTAGACATATAGACCCTCTACAAAACACATAGGGGTTTCGACTTTCCTTCCCATAGCAATGAAAATAGAGAACAGAGATGTGTGATTGCTAGGGAGATTCGGCCATAAACCAAGAAGGAAAAGAAAGTGAAAAAAAAGAAAGAAGAAAGCAAGGAGATCTTACCTGATTATGGGTTGAGATTTTGGCTATGAGAACCAGAGAAGGGAAAATAGATTTTGACAACCAAGGAGATTATGGCAAGAAGTATTCGGCTAGAGTGTTGAATGAGAAGAGAAGAGTAGCAGAGGTTTTGGCAAAGGATGAAGCTTTTAGAAGAATTCGGCTAACAATAAACTAAAAGTGAAAAATGATGAAGAGGAAGAATGGTAGACGAGGTTTCAATTCTTAAGGAAATAGTAAGAAAATGAATCACAAACGATGAGTGGAGAGCAAGGTGGATTCGGCCAAACAAAAAATAAGCAGATAGAAGAAAAAGAAACAAAAAGAGATTTTGGAGAGATTTCATTTTGGTACTTAAAAGAAAGAAAATGCAACAAAGGTGCTGTGGGGTATTTCGGTTTGACAAAAAGAGATGGATCAAAAGAATGCTCTTAGCCTTTCTTAGCTAGCCGAAAATGCTCTCCTAAATTACTATTAAAATTCAGCACCCCCTTAAGCTACCCCAAACCGATTTCTCCCCTCTCCCTTAGTGTTTGACATACGACCAACTCTAAGCTCAAGTGCCCATCCCCCTTTTTCCTCCACAAGTTCCTCCTGACCACACATTCAAATCTGTTTGAATGTTTTTCACTCCTAAGTTTTCTCCCCTCCACTTATTCAAATCTGTTGACCCCTTCAACACTCATCCACCAGAGTCATACCTGAGTGCAACTCTCCCTTATCCTGGCGTCAAAAATAACAAGCAGAAAGGGGATTTCTACTGCTCGAACCAAGGCTCCCTCACTCCCCTGAGGCGTCACTTCATTAAGCCTTAAGTGGCACCCCCTTGCCACTTTACCAAGGCACTCCTTGCATCACAACCTACCTCCAGCTACCTTTAACCCCTAACTCAAATAGCTCCCCCTTCTAAGTACCCAAAAACAAGAATTTTGCTAAGGCTCTATCCTATCCCTGGCTCATGCCTAGAGCCTAAAATACCCTAAACTAGCATGACAACCATACTATTTGCATGCAAGCAGATAAAATGCAAAGACCCCGATTTCAGGATGTTACAAGTACCGAATGCATGAGAGCTCAAAAATGGTGTTTTCTTTCTTTAGAAATTCGGCATTCACCAAAAGATGGACTAATGTTATGTTTTGGTTTATGTAATTAACCATTATTTATTTAATTGCCAAAATGTCCTTTAATAAAAATATTAAAATTTCTTATAATGGATGACCATTTAAGTCAAAATCCACTAAATATGGTTTAATCACATAATAAGGACCTCGCATTTAATAAACCATAACAAATAAGCATTTTAACAAATAGAAAGCTACTTTTGCATTTTATGCGATTAAGTCCTTTTATCAAATTAAACAACCAATCGATAAAATTATTTCACGAAAATTTCACACATGTCAATTCACATACTTTAAGCACGAAAAATAATATTAAAACATTTTTCTAACTCGAATTTGTGTTCCCGAATCCACTATTTCGACTACGGTACAAAATCGGGCTATTACAGGTCATCTCTATGTAATTCTATACATGGATTAAATCAGCCAAGCCTATCAATTTCTATATATATTTATCATTTGGAATACTTTGCATCTTAAATCTATTCATAGTGTAAAAAATTGAACAATTAGTCTAAAATTAGATAATTTAGAATCAATTATTGTCAAACTAAATTTATAGTTTATTCACAAAACCATATCAACATGCTTCTAACTAATTATTTGTATTTCTACGAGCTCAAGAACATGGAAAACACATACAATAAAAATTTAAAAAACTACTAAAAACTCAGAAAAAATAATAAAATAATATAAAAATTTAAAAATTTTCCTAAGTCACCTCTACACTTTAATCAACACATTTACCCTAATGTACAATAAAAGACAAAGGAATGAGGTTACCCAATTGACGTAATACGTGCAACACAGTTGGTTGGACTATTCCTCCTTGTGCTTTTGGCTCAAAATTGGAGTGCCTTAAAAAATATGGGGTTCCTACAAAGAAAAATTAAACACACAAAATTATATATAATAAACTAAACTCCTAACTAAATAAAAATAAAAATAAAATACTAGTTCCAAATTAAAAAAAGTTGAAAACAAATTAATTGAAATGTTTTGGAATTAGTCGGAATCTAGCTCTAATGCTTCATCAGCTTTGTCTAGTTCGTCCATCAAATATTCCTCTAGATCTTCTTCGGGATCTTCCTCGTCTTTTGATTCTTGCTCTTTCTTCATCTTGATCTATAACACCTTAAATTCAACCCGTTCTCCATGTCTGGGTTATGGATAATACAAGCACCCAAATAACTTAACGATGTCTCTGATTCTATTATAATTACATACTAAAACTCTTAAATTACACATCAAACTATATTAAGAAATATAACTCTTTAAAGTTACGGCCTCTCAAGCTTAGGTATTTACAACACAAAAAAATTAAACTAAACGTCATTAGATATGACTTGATCCCCAAGGCGTGGCCTCTAAGGGATTACCTCTATACACGTGAACAACATCTAGGCCCATCTCTCAAACTGAAAGTGTTTGGCTTGGTCCCTCCATTCGATTCTTGAGTCAAACTTTTATCCTGCAAATAAGTAGTAAATTTGTAAGTTCAAATGAACTTAGTGAAGTTCTATGAAACAATGAACAAAAATACTTTGTAATTTTTAGGGAAATAAAATTTAAAACAGAAATTTTCAACTCCATGTCTATCCTTGGCCTTCTATAGATCCCACCGACACGATCGTTGCCTTGTCATTTTTCTGTAGTTTTCCACTCGTAGACTTATTCTCTTTCTTAGACGTATACTCGTCCTTTTATGATAATGGATCTTTATGACCTTAGCCTAATCTGTGGCATCCCAGTTTCCTAACTCACGTCGATATCCACATACTTGGATATAAATTTCATTCCCTACCACTGGATGTCTTCCACTAATGTTCTCCTTAAATTTGGAACTTTACCTTGATCCATTCATCCAAAACAAAATCAAATCTAGGACTTTCCACCTTAACACTTCCTCTAGTTCAAACTCACAGTTCTGGACATGTTGAATGCTGATTCAGTGGAAGTCTCATCCTCCTTGTAGACTCATACTTTATAGCTGGCCCTAAGCTATTAGTGTAGCACCCATTGCCTGTGTTTGACGCTGAAACATGGTATGAGGCGTTACCTAACTCAAAAACATACTAACATATATTTTTGGTTCATAAAAGTTTGTTCAAATTTAAAAATTTACAAACTTTTTCTTAAAATCCCTAACATGAGCCTACGAGGGTCTAAATACACTTTAGAAATGGTTCAGGATCGAACCGAGTTCTTTAGAAAAACTTTGAATAATGTCACTAAAATCATGGGCACACGCTTGTGTGGAAGGGCAACACGCCCGTGTGACCTAATTACATGGCCATGTTGAAGGATCGTGTAACTCACATGGCCTCAGCATATAAGGACACGCCGATGCCCCTTTCCGTGTGGATTTATTTATCAATTCAAACCTACAGGGGTTTTTACATGGCCTAGCACATGCCCGTGTCCATGGCCCGTGTCCCTCACACTGCCGTGACATGCCCTTAACATTTTGTTTCTAACATCAGCAATAATTTAGGGTCACACGGCCAAGGCACACACCCATGTGCTAGGCCGTGCGGTGAATTTAATTTCACATTTAAGGTGAAAAGTTTACACACCCTGGCACATGCCCATGTCCTATGGCCATGTCTTCCACACAGTTGAGACACACGACAGTGCCTCAGCCCGTGTGGTTAATACTGGGCATTCTGTTTTACCAAATTAAGGTGCAGGGGACACACGGGTGGACTATATGACCATGGGGTAGACCGTGTGTCACACACGGCCTAGACACATGCCCGTGTGTCTACCCGTGTGGACAAAAAAACAAGGCTATTTAACCATACACCAAATTTGTTATTATCAAAATCGAAAAAGGTGTGTAATCATACCCTCTTTACTATAAATCGGCAAAAGTCGAAAAGCCAAAAAAGATGGCATTTGAGGCCACATGGGCATGCCATCACTCATGTGGTAAGATGAACCCATGATAAATGGGTGTCTAATTGGAGAGGCCACCATGAGCATTCTCATAGGTTTGGGCCGGTCTGGGCCACATTGGGCCAAAATAGGTCGTGTAGGCAAGATTCGTGGGATCCACAAAGATAAATTCCACCAAAATGTGTGAAATATTAGACCTGATTTTGTCGTTCACACGGCCAAGGTCATTTTTGGGCTTCATGGGCCACACGATCTTGTGGAACTATATGGGCTGCATAATGGGCCTTGGGCCCATTTATACTGTATTAACTGTAAGGTAAAATGACCGTAATGCCCCTATAAGGTAAAATGACAGTGATGCCTCTGTAGGTAAAATGACCATAGTACCCTTGTAGGGTAAAATGATCGTAGTGCCTCTGTAGGGTAAAATGACCGTAATGCCCCTGTAGGGTAAAATGACTGTAGTGCCCCTGTAGGGTAAAATGACCGTAGTGCCCCTGTAGGGTAAAATGACTGTAATGTCCCCTGTAGGGTAAAATAATCGTAATGCCCTTGTAGGGTAAAATGACTATTTTTCCCATCGAGGGTAAATGATTGATTTGTCTATGATTTACATGACTGATTTGTTTGTGATTTAAATGAATGATTTGTCTATGATTTAAATGACTGATTTGCCTGTGATTTGTATGACTGATTTGTCTTTGATTTGTATGACTGATTTACTGTGATTTGTATGGCTAATTTATCTGTGATTTGTATAACTAATTTGTCTGTGATTTGTATGATTGTTTTTGAGCATAACATTCTGCATACACGACATACTGCATGGGGTTGGGATACTATTGTGGAGGAAGTATACTGTACTATTGTGGATTTGCCACATATATTGTTATTGGCAACTTTACTGCATTATTATTACTAGCAGCAATGCTGCGATATTATTGTGTTGGCTGGGTGGGTCGATTTTATCCCCACATGGTGTGTTGGCTGGATTGGGGTGGGTCGCAACTATTATTGTAATGGGCTATGGCCCACACTACACTGTTACTGAATGGGCCAAGGCCCTGGTTGTTACTGTATATATTATAACGCCCTAAATTTGGGCCTAGTAGGATTGGGTCTCGTACGTGGTAGTCGCTAGGAGGCTACACATAAAAGTTTATGTGTGCAAGAATTATCACAATTGATTATTTGATTTGATGGTTAAGTGATTTAGAAGTGTTTGGGAGTGTTTGAGAAGTCTTGGTTCAAACAAGGGTTGTAGTAAAATTTTTGTTTTAAGTGAATAAAACCCCTATCTTTGGTTAATAGGGTTATAAATAAAATTTGGTAAAGTATGGCACAAAGAGCCTGCTGGTCTAGTCGATAGTGGCGTGTGGAGTGCGCTATCTAGTTTGAGGTTTGAATACTTGCTTGTGTAAATGGGGATTATTTTTGCTGGTGGCTTTGAGAGGAAGTTGTGTTTGATTGAAACACCAAGAGTTTGAACAGATTTGAATGGGGTTATTGTTAGCCAAATTTGAAGAGATAGATGGGAGAAAATCAAGCAGGTTCGAATTTGGAGAAGAGTCTTGCCAGGTTCAAACTCTGGCACTTAGTGTTTCAGTTGCAAAGGGGTGCTAGGGGAAATTTAGTGTGTTGAAGGCTGAATGAAATTGAGGAGTTCTTTTAGAGTAAAACTCGGCTAGGTATTGGTAATTGGTCATTCTTATTTTGGGATTTCGCCAAGTTGTGGTTTTGCTATCCATTTTTGTGCTTTGCTTGAGCAATTTTTTCTCTCTCTTATACTTTTCTTCTCTTGAATATTATTGGTGCTTTGCATTTACTTACATTCGGTTTTGTGTAACTAGACATTTTCCTCCCTTGTAGCCGAATATCATTTTGCTCTATCAGTCTTTTCTCTAGTCCTTCATTATTGATTCTCTTCTATTCTCTCTCTATCTCTCTCGATGCTATCCTCTTTTCCTTTCATTTAATCAGTTTTTGTTGGCTAAATATCGATCAGTAAGTCTTTATGTCTCTCTTTTCGTCTTTGCTCCTTTTCTCTCTAATGCCGATTCTTATCTTTTTTTTCTTGGTTATGGTGTTCATTCAGGTTTAAGTAATCCTCGAGGAGTGAAAGAGTTCTCTAGCACTGCAAATACGATTGGAACATTTTTGCTCGTTCTTAACCTAAGGTAATGTTGTTTGTCGTGATTCATCCGAGCTAAATTATGTTGGCTTGGGTTGGTATTGGCCAAATGCCTTTTTCTCACCTTAGGATTTGCGTTTTCCATAGGCCAGTATATGTGGATTCAAACCACAAGTTTAAATAACATGAGTAATGAATCGCTTAATGTGCAGATAACCATCAAAGAGGTTGTTAGCAATCTTTGATAACATTTTGGGATGGCTGAAATCACACTCAGTCAGTCAAGGTTTGTGGTCGTGGACTTCGACACATTTCGTAAGCAAGATATGTACACATACCACCCAAACCATAGATCGGCAAATGTCAAAATGTCGAAATATGAAAAAGCTGAAAGTACGACAACGATTGCCACATGAGCGTACGATCGTGCGTGTGGTGAACCGAGCCCACAAACATGGGTGTTAGACTATAGAGACCACCGCAAGCACTCTCGTGGTCTTAGTCTATTCTAGGCCTCGTTGGGCCAAAATGGGTTGTGTGGGCCCAATAGGCTTGTGGGCCCAGTGTGATGTGGTAAGTGTTGTTTGGACTGTGACATTTGCATAACTGTGGTTGTTTATAGGCTAAATGGGCCATACGAACGTGTGGGCCCACATGGGCCTTCTCATTGGGCATAGGCCCATTACCACTATTGGATTACTTTGGCCGCATGAGTCGCTCGAGACGACTGTGGGCTTACTAATGGACCTAAATGTATATGGGCCCGAACTGGTAAAAATGTTTGAAACACCCCTCATGCGTAAAGGTTTTTTTTCTCTATACGATGTATGGATGACTATGTATGCCATGAGATGATTTGTATATATATATTTGTTCTGTTACATGCATGATAAAATTTAATAGCATGCCACTAGTGCATGTTGCATAACATGGGGTTGGGTTATGTGATTGGTGGAAGTATTCTATTCCGGCAGCACTGTTGCATATTTCTAGTGGCTATTAGCCTATCGTTCTAGTAGCTCTACTGCAAATTCTATTTAGTACCGCATCGGTACTATTATGTGGTGTGTAGGGATGGGTGGGTCGATATTTTATCCCCACATGGTGTGTACGGTTGGACGGAGCTGGTGTGTAGTGGCTGGATGGATAGGGTTTTTGCATTATTGATGATTCTGATTCTGTTCTATTTAAGGCTAAGGCCCACACTGCATCTGTTCTGTAATGTGCTTAGGCCTAATTGGACACTGCTTCTGAGATGGGACTAAGCCCAAACTGTTCTGATTGATCGCTATTTTTTATTTGGGGTACACACTGAGTTTTCGCCAACTCACCCAACTTTTTGACTGTGCAGGTAATCCCCATACATAGAATTGTTCGGAGTTACGAGGGACTTGGAGCTGTCCACACATTTAGACTGTTTTGGATTTTATTTACCTTATTTACTAATTTTTGGGTTGTAATAAGGCCTTTATACTTTATGGGTTTTAAATTTGGAATCTTATTTGTAGGTTTATAATTGCTAGAAGTAGAGCACCAAAACAACAACAGTTTTTCAAAATATCACGTTTCCGCAACTGTTTTAAATTAAGCTTCCGCAAAAAATAAGGTTTTAAAGGTAATAGCATTTTACAAGAGAATGATTTTTAATAAACCATGTTTTACAAACAAGCAAACATAATCTGAGGTTTTAAATGGCAACAAGTTTTAATTGTAAGAAGGGTTGTTAAACGAAAAACCTGGGTTTCAAAAAATACTTCATTGTGACACATCAAATTCGGGCCTAACTTATAGGCTGTGTTTGGAGTGTTACATATATTGTTACTGACTGACTGATAGGGGATTACACACTGGGTTTTCGTAAACTCACCCTTTCTTTTAACTGTACATGTAATCCCCAGCCTTAGGCGATTTGGAGCCGCGAGAGACTCAGAGGTGGCCACACGATCAATGATGTTCTACTTTAGACTTATTTATTTAAATTTCTTATTGGGCTATTGATTCTGTAATAAGGCCTCTTAAACCTAAGTTATGTTATTTTGACTTTATTTATTTGTTCCTTATCTGATAGTGATAGAACGCTGGTTTTCAAAAAGATTAACTGGTTTCAGAACACCACATTTTTCGTAACATTTTGTATATTGCTTCCACAACAAACAATGTTTTTATAGTAAAGACGTTTTAAATTGGTTAGTAAATGGTTAAGATGATTTGAGTTTTAACAAAGAGATTTTAATTCAGAGACAAATTTCTACCAACAAGTCTAATTTTTGAAAGACACATCAACGTAACACCGCCAGATTCGGCCATAACGTCTAGGCCCAGTTTTGGGTGTTATATTTAGTGGTATCAGAGCCAAGTTGCAAAACTGAGCTATGGAATGGGTTTTAAATTTTTGGATTTCAAAAGTTTTTTTGAATATGTGAAATGTTTTGAGATACAAATTCTAAAAAGTGTAGCACACCAAATCTCCGCCACCGAATCAGTAAGTTTTCTGAATACTATTGTCTATTTAGAAATTGAAATGCGATAAGCTAGGAAATGTTGTGACTACTTTAGAAATTATACTATACCACTCTAGATAGAGCAAATTGAAGCTAAAGGGGACTGAAATTGTAGTGAAACTTTGATCTTCATAAAACTGTTAGTTCTGATAAAACGCGAATCGACAATGGGCACAAGAGATACATACGAGACATGGTTTAAGAGGCTGTAATAATATTTTGAAATCAGAGTGCACAGCGAGAGCGTAGCGATGTAGTCTATATATGTGACCATCCTGATAGTTGGAAATTTTGAGGACTAAATTTCTTTAAGGAGGGGTGAATTGTAATACCCAAAATTTGGGCCTAGAAGAAATGGCCTTAAGTAGGGGAACAGTGAAGGTTGTACATAAGTACTTGGATGTGCAAAGGAAGGACACAAATAAATAACTACTTGAGTGGTTAAGGGTCCTGAGAAGTGTTGGAGAAGTCCTGGGTTCAAACCTGGGCTTTAGTAAAAATTTTAGTTTTTAAGTGAATAAAACACTTGCTGCTTGATAGTAGGCCTTTTAGATATGTATGGTTAAAATATGACACAAGGAGCTGGTTGGTAAGGTGGTTAGTGGCGTTGTTTAAGTTTCAAGGGAGCTTGGGTTCGAGTCTCATGTTGTACAATGGAGTATTTATTTTATTTCCTTGCTGCATAAAAGGTGGAGCTTGACTGAAACTCTTCAAATTGGAATTTGAAATGGTCATGGAGAAAGCTAAGAAGAGATTCAGGGAGATAATTTGGGTTGTTAGGAGAGAGTATCATGAAATTTGAAATATGAGGTTGGAGGAAATTGGGTAGCAAATCAAGGAATTCAAAACTGAGAGTGGTGTAACTGAATGGGGAAACTTGTGCGTGAGAAATTCAAATAGGAGGGGGAGTTTATGAGCATTATCGATTTTGGTGGTGTTCTTTTGGTTTTGTTTCATTTTTGGGTTCTTTGGCAAAATAGTGTCGGATCCTGTCAACTCTATTCCCTATTGTACCGAATTTCTCCTATTTTTTTTCTTGCTCTCTATTTCTGACTAGTCATTAGCCTCTCTTTTTTGGCTGAATATATTCATCATTCCCTCCCTCGATTCTTTTTCGTTATGGTTGTCTTTCTCTCCATCTGACATTGGTGATTGAATACACATTAACCTTTCCCTCTATTCTTTTCAAATCATTCCTGCTATCACCCCTTCTTTTTAGTGCCCAAGCCATTTTACTGCATCCCTTACTCCTTCACTTCTGTCTTCGATTCAACAACTAATCTCTGGCAACCGGTCGATCTCTCTATCGCAACTTTCTTTTATTTGGTTGTTGATTTTGGGTAGCCAAATCTTCCATCTTTGGTGTGTGCATTTCTTTTCGTGCCTTGGTTTAGGGCATACACTTGTAGGCCATTTCTTCCCCTTCTTAATATTAACTCTGGGATTTGATGAGTATGTATTTATTAAGGATCAAGTATTGTTACATATGTGCGTTAATAGGAGGTTCGATTTGTATGCAGATAATCATTGAAGGGTCTATAATCCTCTTTCATCAGCTATCTAAATAGGTTAAATCCACATTCATTCAAGCAAGGCAATAGTGAGTAATCTTTTGAATAGGTTTCGGTTAGTTTCTCTTTCAACTCGTGTGTTAAGTATTTAATCAAAGCTTCTGTTGTAATAGGTTGGAGTGCACGTTGGCTAGTTTACTCATTATCACGAACATGTTTGTAACTATTTTTTGTAAATGATAATCGGCTTAAAAGCCAAAAGGGTGTGTAACCATACACCAATTTTCTTACTGTCCAAACACAAAAAGGTGTGTAATCACACCCCTCCTCTACTGTAAATCGGAAAAAGCTAAAAAGTAAAAAAATATGGCGTTGAAGGCTACATGGGCATGTGATCGCTCGTGTGGTAAGCTGAACTCACGATACATGGGTGTCTCATTGGAGAAGCCGCCATGAGCATTCTCATAGGTTTGGGTCATTCTGGGCTACGTTGGGCTAAAATGGGTCGTGTGGGCCTGATGGGCTCGTGGGATCCACACGAATAAATTCCACCAAAATGTGTCAAATACTGGACCCGGCTGTGTTGTTCACATAGCCAAGGTCATTTCTGGGCTTCGTGGGCCACATGCTCTTGTAGGCCCATATGGGTCGCCTAATGGGCCTTAGGCCCATTTACACTGTATTGATTGTTAAGGTGAAATGACCGTAATGCCCCTATAGGGTAAAATGACCATAATGCCCATATAGGGTAAAATGACTATAATGCCCCTGTAGGGTAAAATTGTAATGCCCCTGTAAGGTAAAATGATCATAACATCCCTGTAAGGTCAAATGACCGTAATCCCCCTGTAGGGTAAAATGACCGTAATACCCCAAAGGGTAAAATGACTATTTTGCCTTCGAGGGTAAATGATTGATTTGTTTGTGATTTACATGACTGATTTGTCTGTGAATGAAATGATTGATTTGACTATGATATAAATGACTGATTTGCTTTTGATTTGTGTGACTGATTTGTCTGTGATTTGTAGGACTGATTTGCCTGTGATTTGTATGACTGATTCTGAGCATGGCATTCTACATACAAGACATCTTGCATGGGATCTTTGTTATGGAAGAAGATGGCTTTGTTATGGAAGAAGTGGCGGGTTGGTCGATTTTATCGACATGGTGTGTTGGTCGGATTGGGGTGGGGTGGCTTTGTCCACACATATGGCCCATTTATTCTTGAATTAGCTCACCTGAGCTGCGTTATTATTGCATTGGACTTAGATGATTTGGAGCGCGAGACACGGGAGTAGCTACATGATCACTGATGTTCTGCTTTAGACTTATTTATTTAAATTTCTTATTGGGCTACTGATTCTAAAATAAGGCCTCTCAAACCTAAGTTATGTTATTTTGGATATTGGTGTAACTTGTTTCAAAACACGTGTTTTCGTAACATTTTGGATATTATACGCAACAAACAATGTTTTTGTAGTTAAGATGTTTTAAATTGGTTAATAAATGGGGTTGGTCGATTTTATCCCGACATAGTGTGTTGGATAACTATACCAAATGCTACGGATTAGCTTGGGGATACTATAAGAAAATGGGTTGCATATTTGCATGTAAATAAGTAACAACATCGACCATGCATCTTTATACACATAACATATTATACACCAACACAACATTCTTGATTTAACAATGGTTGATTTACTACATATTAACACATCACGAGTATAAGAAAAAGATTACTTAGATCGTCCATCATTCTCATAGATAGAACTTACTCAACTTCATCCTTAATAAGGCATCATACTAAGTTCATATCTCACGAGTTTTATGGCCCAGCTTTAAATAACCCAAGAGGTTAAATTGCGATACCATGTCCCGGACATCGTCTTATCTTGGCTCACATGTCGAGGCCGATGCCATGTCCCGGATATAGTCTTACACTAGCTCTCGTCTCAATCCGATGCCATGTACCGGGCATGGGCCAAGGCCTACTAAAGTTCAACCAGAGATTCTCATAATGCATATTCGGAAAAATAATTACTTTATGCCATATTAATTGTTAAATACATAATATATTGTATAATTTTATTGACAAGAAAGTGGGCAACTAGATGAATTAATCCACTAGCGATAGGGGATTACCCCTAGCCTTTCACATAATTACGATTTTGCCCTTAGGCTCATAAAATGATTTTCATCAAATTTCTTCATTACCCAAGCCTAGCCTAACCTTTATTAAGCTTATAACAACTCAAAATTTCAGTTATTTCACACATTTACCACCTATTTTACAACCTTTACAATTTAGGTTTTTTCATGAAAACCCCTTTCACAAAAGTTGTTTATTTAACAACCAAGATTCATTTTATTCCATAAAAATTCAGCAAACAACATTAATGCTCTCATGGAAAAACCCTGGACTTTCAACCATAGTGCAAAATAGTCCCCTCATTAGCTAGCTTAAGCTACAAGGGTTCAAAAACATAAAATCAACAAACCTTTGACCAATTTCATTTCCTTGTTCCTATGGCCTACCATCACTCTCTTAAGGGCCTATTTGCACATTAACGACCTCCAATTTAAGGTTCTATAGCTATTTGACACCTTTAGCTTGTAGAACAAAACTTTTGTACTTTATGCGATTTAGTCCCTTTTCAAAATTAAGCATGAAACCGCTAAAATTAATTTACCAAAATTTTCAAACACTAATAAAATCATGCCATGACACTTTAAATAATATTAAAAATAAATTCTCTGGCCTCAAATTAGTGGTTTCAAAACAATTGTTTCGACTAGCCCCAAAATCGGGCTATTACAATTAGTTTATCTTGCTCCATTTTTTAAATAATTGAAATTAACATATAGTTTCTAACGAATTGAAACCTCTTCCACTTTCTAATAGATTATCCATCCAAAATAGCCCTTGATAGAATGCTTCTTTTGTGGTCTAACCTGCGTTTCCTAGTCTTGGTCAACCTTCTTCTTCTCTGTAGATTTCTAACAGACTCTACCAATCAGTCCATTTGAGCGATCATTAACTCCAAGTGAACATTGGAAAACTTACCCATTTCTAGCTTCCTTTTACTCTCGGACCCTTATGCTTAGGTTTTGCTTGATCATCTTACTCTCACACCCTAGTTCAGGTTTACTCGCCATAACTGCAGTCTGCTACATACGGATACTTCATTTCGCAACATAATTTGTAACAGCCCGTTTTTAGTTAAATCAAAAAAGTGGTTTTGGGACCACAAATCTGAGGTCAAAATATTTATTTTATTATTATTGTAAAGTTTACAGTATGATAGAATAATTGTGTGAAAATTGTTTGATTAGTCAATTTGATAAAAGGACTAAATCGCATAAAGTGTAAAAGTGGAGTTCTATTAGATAAAAGTATCTAATAGCTATGGAATTAAATAGAAAAAGTCCTTAAGTGGTAATTATACCATTATCAAAATAATTGGAAAATTTAAACACAATTTGGACGATATTAATGGTTTAAAATTAAGGTTAATTTAGTAATTTGTAAATATTAGTTAATTAAAGAAAACAAACATAAAATTTAAGGCTTCCATCTTCTTCTAGCTGATTTTTAAAGAGAAGAAAAGCCATTATTTTTAGGGTTCATTTTGTTAATCTATTTTTGATCAACTAAGATCAAGAAAAGCAGAATTCAGATTTAGATCGGGGGAAAACTAAAGTTATCAACTAATCAACTTATTTCGTCCTTTTCACATCCGAGGTAAGTTCGTATGTGATAAATTTCATTATAAATGTAATTTTATATTGCATAAATTATGAATACGATACTTTGGACAAGTTCAAAAATGACTCGATGATAATTCAGCATTCAAAATCCCGGTTGAACCTTAGGAATAGTTTAGGATACTAGTGACATTTCATTAGAGGATATATTGAGTTGGCTTCTAGCCATGAAATTAGCACTTTGGGTGTGAGTTATACCGATTTGGCTTCGAGCCATGAATATCAGTTGATTTGGCTTCGGGCCATAATATCAATACTTCGGATACAAGTTACCTTGATTTGGCTTTGGGCCATGGTATATGTACTTCTTGAGCGAGACTCCTGAGTATCCAATTTCTATTCCGAATGGTTCAACAAGTAATTGAATGATGTGGTTGAGAATGAGATTGGTACAAGATGGTACATGTATGTACATAAATTGTAACACCCTAAACCCGATTTAAATGTTACGACTGAATCTGGCGTGTCACTGTAGGAAATCCACCTTGCAACTTGGTTGGAAAACAAAACTTTTGCGTAGTTAACTAAAAACGTGGTTGATTTGGGTGGGCTTTTCAAACATTTTGAAGCTAGACCCTTTTCTTTGTGTTTGAATTACCTTGTTGTTAATCATTCATTCGACATGTATATATACCTTTTAGAAAACTCAGAAAAGTATCTAAATTTTCCAAAAACGTTCGTGTCACAAATTACTTAGCTTGTTTTTCTTCCATTTAATGTGGTTTAAGGAAAAAGAAAGGAAAGAAAGAAAGATATAACAAAATCCCAATAGAGTTTAAATGGCCTTATTACAAGTACCAAAATCCAAAAACTTAAAATAAATAAAAAGCAAATTCAAACTAAGTAGTCGAGCATGGCCACCACGAGTCTACCCCGGCTCTGGATCCATAGTCTAAGCATTATCTGCAAAAAGTAAATGAAGGGGTGAGTCACCGAGACTCAGTGTGTAAATCCCTATCCCAAAAGAATTACGCTCATACACAGATTCATATGATATTATGCAAGTCATGCAACCCTTTGCCTAATTATCCATCCGAATCTCCCAAATCTACCCCTTATGGCACCTAGCCACTGGTGGTACCTAACCACTGGTAATCGAAGTTACAAATATTCAAGTGTGGGGCCAACCCACTTGTGGTACCTAACCATTGGTGACGATCCCATAAATCAAAATGTGGGGCCAACCCACTGTGGTACCTAACCACTGGGACAAGTCACAAAATAAGCACATGTGGTTCCTAACCACTGAGACTTAGTCACGAAATCATAATATGTGGGGCCAACCCACGTGTGCTACCAAACCACTAGTGACATCGATAAATCATGCCTTCCCCCTCCTCTCATCATACCCATATTTCATGCTTAATACATAAAAACATAACATGGCATACACATATGTTTCACATAGCTAAAGCACATTATTTACCACAATGGACTTACCCGAAGTCCTTGCGTATAAGGGTAACGTAATGTTTCCCACTGTTAATTCGGCTTTCAACAAACTCAACATTTAACATAACACATATGAAGTGTGTAAGAGTTACACACCTGATTCTCGTACTATCGCACTCACTACTTTAACACTATCGTTACTCGAGACTACCACTATCGGTCTACGATCTTTCTCCGATGTCAGCCCACACCCCATGGCCAATCTCGCACTCCTGATACTGCTCGCTTCTTGTACTTTAGGGGCTGGGTTTACAGATCTAACCCTTCTTGTTGTTTGGCTGACATTCGAGTCCATGAACACACCTTGATCACTAAATCGAATTTCAATGATAAGATCCAATCTAAAAGATAACCATAGCACTTAAATCAAGACCCTTACCTAGGTTGTCAAGTCCCAAAAATCCTCAAGAATATGTCGCTTCCCTACCTTCGGCTTTCCTCACAGTTTGACCTGAGAGATTATAGCAAGAAAGGTTCGGCTCCAAACTTGAAGAGATGATTCGGCTATGGTGTAACTTTGGGAAAAGAGATTGATCTTGAAAGTTTTGACTATGAAAGAGGAAAGTATGGCAAAGAGGGTTCGGCTTTTAGAAAAATATCAAAGAGAAGAGGAGAGCTAGGGGTTTGCGGTAAAGAAAGAAAACCCACAAGAGAGAAACAAAGAATTTTGGCTAAGAGAGAAGATGAGGAAGAAAAGAAAAAGATGAAAACTGATCTCTTCCCTACCACTTTTGGCATAATCAAACCCCCCCAGGGTTGGATTTTTGGCCAACTCTGCCATCACCTGATAACTCTTATCCCACTTGATATCTTTAATCCATATCCTCCCTTCAAGAGAGGCCTTCTTGGCACCAACTCTTGCCTTCCTATTATCAGTATTTAATCAAAGAATAAAAGAATTAAATCCCTTATTTTGGTAGCTAAAGTACCATCCACCCTTCACCCCTTGGAGTGCCAAATTCTAGCCCAAAAACATGGGCTCTAAGCGGCCAACTTAAGCCCAATGCCTCCCTTAATGACGCCGCCCACTTGCTCCCTTACAACACCACCAGATTGTTGGGCCACAAGCCCACCTTGCTAATTAAACATAGATACCCACTTAATTATGTCCCGTAGTTGTTTATTAGTAAATTAGCTGGGTCTCAGCCCAAACCTGAGCCCAATTCGCACCTCTAATCCTCAAGCTAACCCTTTAGCCCTACAACACACAAAATGCATAGAGCCACATGTTTAGGATGTTACATAAACCATATTAGCTTTGAATCAAAGAAATGGTGAATAAAGTATATAGTTTTGTGAATGAGTAATTGAATGGTTTGTTAGTTGATGTGAATTCATGTATTTATATCAATTATTGAATTATGTGTTTATGATTATATCGAGTTTATTTCATATGAGCTTACTAAGCTATAAAGCTTACTTTGTTTATTTTCTATGTTTTATAGTGATTTCAAGCTAGCTCAGTTTTGGGGATTTGTCGGAGATCTCATCACACTATCCTACTATCGACTTGGTACCTATGAACTTTGGTATTTTAAGTATGCAGCATGTATAAGAACTTGGTCTTTTCGATATATGTATTTTGGCGATTTGTGTTGCCTTGTAAATACTAGGTTTGGTTTATATTTATATATAGCCATATGAGTTGGCTTATGATAGTGAATTTGATGATGTATATAATTGTCCAAATGGCTTTGTTTAAGTTCAATAATTGTGTTATAAAATGCTAGTTATGATGGTATTTGATACTTGTTGAAACTAGATATGGTGAATATCACATGATTGATGAGTTGGTAACTAGTATGCTTATGAGATTAGGTAAATTGATGTATGTTTGAAAATGTCCATATTAATGAATGAGAAGGGTAAAATTTGGTATGTATTTACATTGCATATTGTGGTAAAATGAGTCTTGTATTTGTTGGTATAGTAATGGAATAAATGATGTTTTGTTACAGTTGATTGAATGATTATTTATGCCTTGTATTGGTATCAATTGGTTAGATGTAAGTGTGTACAAATTTGGGTGGAAAATTGGCTTGGTAAATAGTCTATTTTTATCCACACGGGCAGAGAGATAAGCGTGTGTCTCAGCCATGTGTGCCACACAGTTATGTTACACGGCCGTGTGTCCACTAGTGTTGAAATTGCAATCAAGTTAGTACACTCCACATGGTCTCACACACGGGCGTGTGACTTGACCGTGTGGCATAAGTCAGTATACCCTACAGGTTTGGCACGGCCTAGCACACGGCCTGGCACGCCTTGTATGGCCATTTTTAGAGCACACAAGCTAGCTACACAGGTGTATGTGTTGAACGTGTGACCCAAGTCAGAGAGTTACACGGGGTCAAACATAGGCTGGGACAGGGCCATGTGATCCCATTTCGAATGTCCACACGACCTGTGACACGGGCGTGTCATTGGTATGTGGTGACGGTAGGGGCATCTGGCGTATGACCCTACAGTTTGAAAATTTTTATATGTTTCGTAAAAGTTTCCTATGTTATTGGTTTAGTCTGAACCACTCCTAAAGCATGTTTGAGCCTCATAAGCTTGTATTAGGGACATTATGATTGATGTTGAATGATGATTGCATGAAATGTGAAAATGTTCAAGAAATGTATGTATAATTGTATGATAAGTTTGATAATGCTCTGAAACCCTATTCTGACGTTGAATACGGGTGAAGGGTGTTACATTTATTGGTATCATAGCTATAATTTAGTTGATTCTAAGACTAACGTGGCATGTGTGGGAGTCTAGCTATACATGCCATAACCTATGATAATGTGATGATCGAGCTGTAGTTGATGATGTTAAGAGTAATGCGCTAGCTCCTACTCAAGGGACAGGACCTTCTGAATCTAGACCCATATTGGGTAGCCATGGAGGAGAGGCTGAGGAAGCCTTCTTCCAAATGATGAATGAGTGGTTTACTCAATATGTCAAGACCAATTTGGCTACTCAACAAAGTCGACCCCCACCTAATCCCCGATCAATTGCTATAGCCCCTCAAGTTATGGAATTTCAATGATGAAATAAGCCTCCGATTAACAAAATCCTTGTAAGTACAGGGTCGAGGAGTTCAGAGCTACCATTGATGACGATCCCAATAGAGCTGAATTTTGGCTTGAAAACACTATTCAAGTATGTGATAAACTATCGTGTACTTCAGCTGAGAGTTTAAAGTGTTCCATTACATTATTGAGAGATAGGACATATCAATGGTGGAATACACTACTATCTATGGCGCCGAGAGAAAGGATTACCTAGGAATTCAATCAGACTGAATTTTGAAAGAAATATTTAAGTAAGAGATTTCTCGATCAAAAGCACAAAGGTTTTCTAGAATTGAAACGGGGCCGTATGACTGTGGCTGAATATGAAAGAGAATTTTTACGGTTGAGCAAGTATTCTCGAGAGTATGTTTCTACCGAAGAGATCATGTGCAAGCGGTTTGTTAACGGTTTGAATGAAGACATTAAACTTCTGGTTGGAATTTTAGAATTGAAGGAATTTGTTGTCCTGGTTGATCGAGCTTGCAAAGCCGAAGAACTTATCCAAGAAATGAGGAAAGTTGATTTATAGGCTAGAGATTCGCGAAAAAGATCTATGAATAAACTGTACCATTCTTCATCAAAGAAATCTCAAGATTCGTTTAGTCGATCACATGCTTCAGTGGGATATCGAATAGAGATCGTGGAAATCAACATGTGAATCCTAAAGCTCAAGCTACTTCTATCTCGAGCGTTGGCAGTGTGAGAAACAACAAACCGAATGTCAATAGTGTAGGAGAAAACATTTTGGAGAGTGCTAAATAAGAGTAATAAAGCTTGTTTCAAATGTGGCTCGCTAGATCATTTTATTCGAGATTGCCCAGAATTGTCTTAGAAAGATAAATTTCAGAGTGCAAGACCGAGCAATAAATTACGAGAGGGAGACGCCAGAAATACTGTAACACCCCCAACCCGTATCCGTCACCAGATTAGGGTTGAAGATGTTATCGAATAGATCAGAAACTTTTACAGATATTTCACAATACAATTCATCAATCGTAATCAAAGTGTCCCTTTTATAGGTCAATGAGAAATTAATCATGCTCTAGAATAGGGTCGGGACTAAACCAAAAACATATTAAAATTCAAAAAATTTAAAACTTTTCTAAGTTATAGAGGTCACACGTCTATGTGGGCAGGCCGTGTGCTTTCCACGGCTAGAAGACACACCCATATGTCCTGGCCGTGCCAAAAGATCATGTATACTGACTTATCCACACGGCCACCAGACACGCCCATGGCCGTGTAAAATTAGGCTAGCTACTGTCTTATTCACATGGCCACCAAGCACGCTCGTGTAGGCAAAACATGCCATTTGCAAGGCCAAAATGCCACCCACACTAGGGTCAACCCTACAAGCAATATACCAATTCATTTCATGTACAATTGACAATCGAAGATATCAAATAATCAACAAATCTCCACATTCAATCTCATTACCAATCATGCCAATTTTCATAACTAAAACACATATACATTCAAGAATGATTCATCCATATTTACCGTTCATATAACAATATCTTTGATCAAATATACATACTCAAATTTCATCTATATGCTTAACATAAACTTGACCATTTCATAGTCATGAGATCATACCAAAATAAACATCATATACTATATTCACAAATGCATAAAACCAACATTTATCTAGCCAAATCACATGACTATTTACATCTCAAACATATACCAGATGACTAGCCTATACATGCCATAATTAATATATACATTTCCAAAAGGTACCAAAATAAGCTTAGGTAGTGTGATGACGATCCTCAACAGTCACGAGCCTTCAATAGCTTTGACGATCTATAAAACAAAATAAACACACACAAAGTAAGCTTTCCAAAAGCTTAGTAAGCCATATACAAATAAACTTATCATGACATGCTCATAACCATATTGATACAATGACATTAAAGGTTCTTATTGCAAATGCATCACATAATCTTTGGCTCATTTACTTAGCCATAACTTACGGCATTCTTCAACTCTAATATCACATATACTCATAGCTTATCCAAGCTTATATTCACATATTATCTTATCATTTCAATACACATATTCACCTTCGTAAGTTCATATAGATACTTACCTTTCAAACACACATAGTGTATTTTTTAAACATACTTGAAACATATAATCAAATCACATAGTCATTCATTTCTCGGACTTGCCTATTGAACCGTTTAGAATCTAATAAGATACTCAGAATGCTTGGAATAGTCGTACAATGCCAATGTCCTAGACGTGGTCTTACATGTATCAAGCTATCGATGCCACTGTTCCAGACAAGGTCTTACACGAATCAAATAGATGCCAATGTCCCACACATGGTCTTACACTAAATATCATATCGATGCCAACGTCCCTAACATGGTCTTACACAAAATCTCGAATCAACGCCAACGTCCCAAACGTGGTCTTACATGATATCACGTAACAGACACCTATGTCATGACATATGCATTCCTATCTATTCCTAGGCTCATACGGGACTTCTCGAACTTTAACATCTTATCGACTTATTCGTAAACTCGTATTTCACATACATTCCATCTCAATGGATATTCATAGCAATTCAAATCCTTGTGTACACAAATAATTCAATTCAAATATATTTATTTGTATATTGACTTACCTCGAGTTTGGTTTAACAGAAACAGATACATCTACTCGATTACTTTCGATTTCCCGTGATCGAAGTCCATTTTCTTCAGTTCTTGATCTATACATATTCAGATTTAACCCTTTCATCACTAATTCATTCAATTCAATCCAAATACACATATTTAGGGCAATTTGCAAATTAGCCCTCACATTTACACATTTGGACATTTTAGTCCCTATTTCACAAAATCACAAAATACATCAAATTTGCATTTACCCATGTTTGTCCAAATATAAACTATGCTCATATCAATCCATACATTTCATTTATTTTACAAATTAGTCCTTTAAAATTTCATTTTCTTAATTTATCCCTAATTAGCTAAATTCATCAAAAATTCAAGAACAAAACATGTTCATTAAAGACATATCTTTCATTTAACACCATTCCTCATCACAAAGATCACCATTTCATCAATGGCACATCTCATAAACATCTTCAATTCTTCAAATTACAAAATGGTCTTGATAGTAGACTAAGCAACAATATCAAAAAATAAAGTCAAAACATACCTTAATTAAAGTTTGCAAGTGCTGAATGTGTGAAAGCTTTTAAACCTTTATTTTCTCTTGTGTTTTCAGTGGAAGGATGGACATTATGGCTTAATTTCATATCATTTATCATATTAAACAGAATTAAGCATCATTCCATGTATCAATAGCAACCCAAAATGCATCAAAATACTCATCGTGACAACCCAATTCAATCTCATTTCTATCATACCATCTTATATGCTAAATAGCTCAACCAATTCACATGTAAAACCAAGCATGAACCATCCACAATTCACTATATCCCTATGGCATCAATCCACCATTAGACTTAACATTCATATGATTATTTCATTGCCATCAAGTCATAACAAATCATACTTCATATACCATAATCATTCATGCATATTACCAACATTTATCTAGCCATATCACATGGCTATTTACACATCTCAAACATGTTTCAAAACAACTAGCTTATACATGCCATATTCAAATATACACATCTTCAAAGGTACCAAGACAGATTGTCGATAGTATGATTGAAATGCTGCGATCCCCAAATCCGAGCTAGCTTTACTGACACTGTAAAACATAGAAACAAATCACACTAGTAAGCTTACAAAGCTTAGTAAGTTCAAAATACAATACAATTAACTCATTGAATCAAATCAATGTACAAATTAAACCATCACATAGATAGTTTACCAATGATACACAATTTCAACTATATCCAATACTCACATAGCATTCCATTCATCTACTTTCAATTTAACCAACCACATAGGTATCATACATACCTTTGCCAACAGTTAGTTACTCACTAACCATGCTATCCAACCATCACATAGATAAAGACACAACTAAGCACGTTATCAATCTCAACCACATAGTCAAATATCTATTCATTCAACTCTTAAATCTATCATCAACCGCATAGGTTCAAACGTACCTTGATCAACACATAGTTACTCACCATTCATGCTACTCAATTTCTTGATATTACCTCTCGTTCAACCTTTTCTATTGCTTTGATAAATTTGCACATTTAGTGCCAATTTCATAACCGAAACATATTTGTCATCGCACGCATAGTGCCAATATGTTAAACCGAACTTATATAGATATTGCACACACAGTGCCAATTCGATTAGCTAAAGCTTCTATCTTTTTGCACATACAATGCTAATCATTAAAGCCGTAGCCTTCTATCGTTTCGCACACACAGTGCTAATCAACTCTGTATCAACTCAATTTCGCGCACTTAGTGCCTCAATACTCGAACTCATACATAACACATTCTATTCCATTAATATACATTCATTCATTATTCATCACATAGATACTAGTTTAATAGCAAGTATTATATCCGAACTTACCTCGGACGTCGATATATCGAAACAGTCGATTAATCAAGCACTTTGTCTTTGCCTCGATCTTGATTCAGACCTCTCCTTTCTTGGTCTATACACATTCAAATTCAACTCATTCAATCACCAATTCATTAAATTTAGTCCACACACACTTATTTAGAGCATTTTACAAAATAGCCCTCACATTTTCACATTTTGACACTTTAGTCCCTATTTCATCAAATCACAAAATACACACAATTTCAAATCACATATGGTCAGCTGAATTCTTCCCATGCTAATACAAGCCTGCACATTTCATTTATTTCTCATTTTAGTCCTCTAATTTACACTTTTCTCAATTTGGCCCAATTTATTCAAATTCACCAAAATTTCAAAAACAAAATATGTTTATATTTCACCTATCTTTCATATTTCATCATCAACTAACACATAGCTCAAACATTCTTCAATGGCATATCTCAAAATCACTATCAATTTCTAAAATTTAAGCATGGGTTGGCTAGAGCACAAAGCAACGATCATGAAAACATAGAATTTATCAAAAATAAAACAAAACTCCTACCTCAATTTAGCTATGAGTGTGCCGAAACCATGAAAGCCTCAAACCCTATTTCTTTTCTAAATTTTTGGTGGGAAGATACATGAAAAGATGAGCATTTTGACTTCATTTTGTTTATTATAACATTTATAATTGATTTCTAATCCTACCCTTGATGAAATAAACATTTAAGCTTATAATGGTTGGTTATAAAAGTCCATCTACCATCCACTATCTAAATAATGGGCTAATTGCCTCATAAGGCCTCTACATTATAAAGACAACAACAACAATTAAACACTTAACAATTATCATATAGCATTTTACACTTTATGCGATTAAGTCCTTTTTGCTATTTAAGCACTCAAACAATAAAATTTTCATACAAAAATTTCACATAGACTTAATATCATATTGCAAACACCAAAAATAATATTAAAATATTTTTCTAACCTCATATTTGTGGTCTCAAAACCATTGTTCTGACTAGGGTCTAAATTGGGTTGTTACAACTCTCCCCCTTAGGGATTTTCGTCCCCGAAAATCATACGAATGAATAGATATGGATATTGTTCTCTCATAACATTCTCTTGCTCCCAAGTTACCTCTTCAACTCCGTGTTTGTGCCACAACACTTTCACTAAGAAAATTCTTTTGTTTCTCAACTCTTTTCTTTCTCGTGCTAAAATTCTTATTGATTCTTCACTATACGATAAATTTGACTGAATCTCAACCTCAGTAGGACAAATCACATGAGACAAATCAGATCCATACCGTCGAAGCATCGACACATGAAACACATTATGAATCTTTTCTAACTCAAGTGGAAGCATCAATCTATGAGCAACTGGCCCAACTCGTTCAATGATCTCATACGACCCGATGAATCTCAGACTCAACTTGCCTTTACGTCCAAATCGGAGTACTTTCTTCCATGGATACACTTTCAAGAACACTTTGTCACCGATCTCAAATTCAATATCTTTTTTTTTTCAAGTCTGCACAGGACTCCTGACGATCAGATGTTGCTTTCAAGCTATCACAAATCACTTTTACCTTCTGTTCAGTCTCTTTAATTAAATTAACCCTGTAAATCTCACAATTTCAGTAATATATAATTCAGCCAATCGTTCAAGTGAATAATTTGTTCTCAGCAGAACGAAATGAACTAACTTTGTCAATCTATCGACTATCACCTAGATTGCATCTTTCTTTCTTAGAGACAAAAGAAATCCCGACACAAAGTCCATAACAAACCAGATGGAACCTGATGTTTAGCTTTAACTTACTGACAAACTAAACATTTCGACACATAGTCAGAGATATATCTTTTCATACCATGCCACAAATAAAGTTGTTTCAGACCGTTATACATTTTTGTACTCCCGAGATGTACAGTCAAACGACTATTATGAGCTTCATTCAAGATTAACTAAATCAACTCTGAATTCATCGAAACACAAATACGATCACTAAATCTCAAACAACCATCACTATAAACTCAAAATTTTGAATCCGAATTCAAATCACATTGAGCTCATTTTGCTATCATCTCATCATAAATTTTCTAGGCATTACGAATCTGATGTATGAACATTGGTCTTACTTTCAATTCAGCCAAAACTGAACCATCATCACACAGATCTATCTGAGAATTCATACCTCGCAATGCACATAAAGACTTTAGACTCAAGGCATCAGCAACAACATTAGCTTTGCCCGGATGATAATCAATCACCAGCTCATAATGTTTCAACAATTCTAACCATCTCCTCTTTCGCAAATTCAATTCTTTCTGAGTTATCAGGTACTTCAAACTCTTATGATCAGTATAAATATGACATTTCTCACCAAATATGACTTTATCTTCTTGCATCAACACACAGCACAAACCATTTAACGATGCATCACTGTAAACTATAATTTCTTTGCCCAATTTAGGCTTAACTAATACTGGTGTTTTCATCAACAATGCTTTCAACTGCTCAAAACTCTGATGGCATTTTTTTGACCACTCAAATTTAACATCTTTCTGTAGCAACTTCATCAATGGAGTCATAATCATTGAGAAGCCTTTAACAAATCGTCTATAATATCCCGCTAGTCCCAAAAAAACTATAGACTTCAAACACATTTCTCTGAAGTTTCCATTCTAGAATAGTAGAGATTTTATTCGGATCAACTCGTATTCTCGCAGCTGACACAATATGCCCTAGAAAACCAACCTCACGTAACCAAAATTCACATTTGCTAAACATAGCATACAATTGTTTCTCACGTAGAGTCTGTAGCACAATTCTCAAATGTTCGACATGTTGCACGTCGTCACAAGAGTAAATCAGAATATCATCAATGAACACTACAACAAAACGATCCAAATACGGTCTAAATATCTGGTTCATTAGATCCATAAACATTGCAAGAGCATTCGTTAGTCCGAAAGGCATCACTAAGAATTCATAATATCCATACCTCGTTCTGAATGTAACATCCCGAAATTGGGCCTAGAAGAATTGGGCCAATGGGGCCTTGGGCACGGGAGCATTTAAAATTTTTAAGAATAAGAGAATGACACTAGTGCAAGTTTGATCTATTAGGTAAGTGATTTTGGAAGGTTAGGGGGCTTCTATGAAGTCTCGGGGTTCAAATTTTCGCTTTAGAAAAATTTTGGTTTTAGGTGAATAAAACCCTAGGAGTTAGTAGGTAGGCTTTAAGAATAAAATGTGGGAAAAATGACACAAGTAGAGTGTGTGGTGTAGTGTCAAAGTGACGCCACATAAGGGACAAGGGGGTGACGCCACAAGGAAGGAAGGAGGTCCAAGGTTCAAGTCTTGGCTCTTGCATTTTTGGATTTCTTTTTAAATGGACTCTAGAATTTTGCCATAGGGTTATATTTAGTTGCGCATTATTTTAGACACAAGAAAGTGAGTGGTCTAGTGGCAAGGCGTCATTAAGGGTGAAAGGGAGCTTGGGTTTGAATCTCATGACAAGCAAGGAGTATTTATTTTGCGAATTGGACGAGAAGAGTTTGAGTTGGATTAAAACTCTGCTAACAGAGAGATCCCACATCGGTAAGATACAAAGAAGGAAGGTGAGAAGCTAGCTATATATAGAGCATTCTATGAGGAGAGTTAATATACCTTGGTGGGCGTTTGGGTGCAGACCTAGAGGATAATCGCCAATAGTAGCAAAGGAAGGGCTAGTAGAACGTGAGGTATACGGTAAGGTTACGGTGAGGTTTTAGTTTTCGATAAGTGTATATTAAGTTATGATTAATCGTTAGGTGATGTCGATTGTAGGTTCGTGACTAAGGGGTTTGCAGAACGCATGGTTACCAGGTGTGTACAAACACTACACACACAATATTGGCAATGTTGAAAAGCCGAAAGTGGCTAAATGGGCCCGGTGGGCCTTGAGGCTAAGTTTGATTAAATGGTTTGGTTGGTTATATGAATTGAGTTAGACATGCATGATACATGATCTGAATTTGTTTTGGGCTTATTTGGCCATATGATGAGACTTGGGCCTAATGGGCCGGAATGATGTAATTTGGGTTTGATAAGCTTTATGGGGACGTAGACAAGTATGCTAGGGTTTATTGACCTTAGGCCTAGTTTGCAGAACTCCTAAATTCCATAAGACTTTCTAATAATTAAACATGTCCATAAATAAGTCACTGGGTTAGAGTGTGGCAACGGGCATACGCATGTCTAGGATTGGATCTAGAGAGAGCTTGGTACTTAAGCGGCCCTAGTGGCCCACCTCCTCTTTTCTGGAATCCTACCTAGTGTGTAGTGTCTGTTCACTTTAGCCATGAGGACTTGTTGATGGGCCAAAGTTTATAGCTAAAACCCGAAAGGGACCGAATACCCCCTAATTTGTGAAATTACCAAAATACTCGATTTGTGAAATTACCGAAATACCCCCGATTTGTGAAATTACCAAAGTACCCCCGATTTGTAAAATTACCGAAACACCCCCGATTTACAAAATTATTGAAGTACCCTCGATTTGCAAAATTACCAGAATACCTTCAATTTACAAAATTACTGAAATACCCCTAATTTATGAAATTACCAAAGTACCCTAATTTGCGATATTAGCAAAATACCCCCAGTTTGAAAAATTACCGAAGCACCCCCGATTTGTGAAATTACCAAAATACCCTCGATTTACAAAATTACCAAAATACCCATATTTTACGAAATTATCGAAATACCCTCAGATTATAAAATTACTGAAATACCCTTAATTTGCAAAATTACCAAAGTACCCCTATTTTGAAAAAGTACCAAAATACCCCTATTTTGCAAAATTGCCAAAAATACCTCAGTATGGTAGAATTACAAAATACCCTTGGGTAGTGAAATGACGAAAATACCCCATGTGACGAATATAAGTTTATGGATGGTACTTGTGTGTTTGATGCATTCATATGATATTCTGCTTAGGATGTATATGGGTGGGAATTATGGTACGGTGGAAGATTTGAGGATCACATGATTGTATGGTATGGATCCACCGCAGGCTTTTAGCCACCGATCAGCCATGCTGCACTGATAAGTTACCGAGGGTTGTGTGCCATTAATATGGGCTTCGTGTCCTAATTATGGGCTTTGTGCCAATACCGAAGGCTTTGTGCTGCATTATGGCTTTGTACCAATCATATTTACCGTGGCTATGTGCCTGACATATATATATTGATGACTCTGTGTCAATATTTGAGGATCGTATGGCCGTATGGTATGGATCCAGGATCGCATGGTCGTATGGTATGGATCCACTGGAGGCTTTAAGCCCAATATTTGATTAGCAACTTTGCTGCAACGTTCAAGAGTACCATAAACTGTGCTACCCTTGGTGTGTAGTGGAGGGGTGGGTCGAGCTAGAATTCCCCACAAGAGTCATAAGGTTGGAAGGGAAATGGTGTGTGTAGTGGATGGATTTTTGGGGTAGGTTTTGCATTATTTGTTTATGAATGATACGATATGATATGGTATGATATAAGGTCTTTGTGGGATAAGGCCCAAGACCACTGATTTTGATAGGGCTTATGCCTAATGCAGATATTTGTAATTGATTTGTTTTCCAAGGGTTGTGCACACTGAGTTTCGAAACTCACACCCTTTTAATTTAATGTTTCAGCTAATCTCGAATAGACGACTCGACGTGGTAGAGGACTCAGAGATGGCCACACTACAAGAGGCTTGAATTTCCATTTATTTGTTTCAAAATACATGTTTTATTTACTTAATTTTCGATGAGCGTAATAAGACCTTGTACTCGTTTTGACTTGATTTAATTTGGGTTTTGAGATTAAATGTTTATTTAATTATTAAACCTAAGTAAGCTCTTATGTTCAAACTTGGTTTACTAAATGCTTAAAATAATAAAATGGGGTTTTTTTATCTTTAATTAATAAGTCTATTAGATTTTTGGCATTTGGGCCTTAATTTCTTAATTAGCAAAATCATTTTGAATTGTGCATTTAATGTGACATTCCAGATTTGGGCCTAACTTCTAGGCCGGGTTTGGGGTGTTACATTGAAAGTAGTTTTCAGCACATCAGATTCTTTATCTCACTTTTTTGACACTTTTGTATCAATCACATATGCCGGGTAGGCTTTGCAACCCTTTCTCACATAGTTCAAGCTTTCATCGCAGATACAACAGCTGGTAACCCTTTCAAATCACTGGATTCAATTTGAATTGTCTCACTGTTCTGACTTTTCAATTCAATACTCTTTCTTTTACAATTCACAATGGCATTATGCAACGTGAGCCAATCCATACCCAGAATTATATAAAATTCATCGAATGTTAATAACATCAAATTAGCCAAAAAGCATATATCCCAAAACATCAATGGGCAATTCTTGTACACTTTATCCACCAAGACACACTTGCCTAAGGGGTCCGATACTCTAATCACAAATTCAGTAGACTCAACAGGTAGAGTCTTACTTAGTACTAGATTCACACACAAACATATGAGTGAGTAGATCATGGATCTATCAATGTAATCACATCAGTATCAAATAGAGTAAATGTACCTGTAATGACATCTGGCGGTGATGCTTCCTCTCGCACACGTATAGCATAGGCTCAGATAGGTGCTCTTGCTTTTGATCTCACAGCTGTATTGGTAGTCCCTCTTTGACTTCCACTCACATTCACAGTGTTTATGGGTGGTCTACTCCTTTTCATAACATTGCTTGATCTCACGTTCTAAACATTCTCTTCTTCAACTAACTTTGGACAATCTTTAATGAAGTGATCCCTTGATCCACACTTATAACAAGTTCGATTATTATACTTGCCCCAGCATTCTCCCACATGTCGCCTTCCACACTGTCTACACTCAGGCTTGTTACTTTTGGCACTACTAACACTTGATTCCAATGGAGCTTGAGTTCTCGAACTAACATTTAGTCTCACACGATCTTTACTCGTATATCCAAATAAAGCATTTGATCAGTTTCTTATATCTTTGAACCTCTCTATCGAAGGTTGAGATGAATTACTTATCAATCTTTTTCTTTCATCGCGAGCTTCAAAGTCAGATTTCTTCTTTTCTTTACTAATCTCTTCAGTTTTGCATGCTCTTTCGACTAACACAACAAATTTGTTTATGTCAAGTATCCCAACAAACAACTTAATGTCCTCATTCAACCCTTCTATGTAGAGTTTACACATAGTACCTTTGGTCAAAACACATTCCCATGCATACCGGCTCAATTTCACAAATTCTCGCTCATACTCAGTAACTGACAAATGACCTTGTTTCAGCTCAAGAAACTCTTTACGTTTTTGATCAATGAATCGTTGACTAATATACTTCTTTTTGAATTCAGTTTGAAAGAAATCTCAGGTGATTTTCTCTATTGGAACCACAGATGTCAACATCTTCCACCAATTATAAGTCGTATCTCTCAACAAAAAAATTACACACTTAATGCATTCATCAGGGGTCAACAACATCACATCGAATACCTAAATTATACTCTCGAGCCAAAACTCAGCTCGCTTAGCATCATCATTAGTTGTGGCCTTAAACTCTTCGGCCCCGTACTTATGAATTTTATTCATAGGAGGCTTATTCAATCGGATCAGATCTACAACTTGTGGAACAACAGGTACTTATCGGTGTGGAGGTTGTGGAGTAGTAGAATTCATTCAAACAAACTCTTAAAATCACTGACTCATCATTCGGAAGAAGGTTTGTGTAGCCTCTCCTCCCTCACTACTATCATTTGGCCTAGATGTGGCCGGCGCTATCCCTTGAGTGGGAGCAGGCGCATTACTCTTAACATCGTCAGCAACAGCTTGACTGGGATCCGTTACTATATGAAAACACATTTATAACTGTCAGTATTCATCACACTAGCATAATTTCATATATATGGCATGTATAGCTAGACTCACACATGCTACGTTAAGCTGAGAATCGACTAACCCGTAGCTTTGATACCAATAAAATGTAACACCCCTAACCCGTAACCATCGCCAGACTAGGGTTAAAAGGCATTACTGAAACATCAGAACATTTTACATTCACTTCACGACACAAAGTCAATCATCAATCACACATACTAAAATATGATCATATAGTCTCTCATCTAGGCCTATGAGACCTTAAAACACATGATAGGAAGAGGTCGGGACTAAACCAAAAACTTATGAAAGTTATTGAAAATTTAAATATTTTTCAATACTCATCGAGGTCACGCTACGTGCTTGGTCGGGCAGTGTGCCTCACACGCCTATTACAGACACACCCATCTGTCCAGGCCGTGCCAAAATAGAGCATACATACTGAATTATTCCCACGGCCACTAGACACGCCCATGTGCCATGGCCTTGTAAAATTAGGCTAGCTACTGACTTGATCACACGGCCACCATGCACGCCTGTGGGCCTCGGCTGTGTACCCTGTCCAGACACACCTAAAAGTGATCCTTAAACCACACGGCAGAGACACAAGCCCGTGTCTCTTGGACATGTATACACAATAGGCAATTCATAAGGCCAATTTGTCACCCACACAAGGGTCATTCCCTATAATCACAATTAAGCATCATTCGATGTATCAATATCAACCAAAAATAAATCAAAATACTCAGCATGACAACCCAATTTAATCTCATTTCTATCATACCATCTTATATGCTAAATAGCTCAACCAATTCACATGTAAACCCAAGCATGAACCATCCACAATTCACTATATCCCTATGGCATCAATCCATCACTAAGCTTACCATTCATATGATTATTTCATTGCCATCAAGTCATACCAAATCATACTTCATAAACCATAATCATTCATGCATATTACCAACATTTATCAAGCCATGTCATATAGCTATTCACACATCTCAAACATTTTTCAAAACAACTAGTTTATACATGCCATATTGAAATATACACATCTTAAAACGTACCAAGATAGGTTGCCAATAGTGTGATCGAAATACTGCGATCCCCGGATCCTAGCTAGCTTTACTAACACTGTAAAATAGAGAAATAAATCACACAGAAAGTGATAAACCTTAAAAGTAACATATTTTAACCCCATATTTAGCATGCATTTGGATGATTTAGCCCTTGATTTATATAAAAAGGTGCTCTTAATCCTTTCTTTTCATGTTTATACTCAGGAAAGCACTCGAGGATAAAAAGAATGCGAAACGAGCTTAAAATGGGCCAATTTGGGCCAAAGAGGAAATCGACACGGCCTGGACTTCAAGCCACACGGCCGTACCTCGTCAAATTACTTCACATAGCCATGCCACGATTTACACGGCCATGCCCATATCGACAGAATTGAGACACGGCCTGAAGACGATTTACACGGGCGTATACCATGCCATGCCACTGCCGCAGGAAAGAGAAATTTCACTCAGATTTGGATGCTTAGAGGCAAAGAAACACATTCCTAAGTCTACTTAAACATCCTAGGAAGAATTCTAGTTGAATTAGGATACTAATGAGCCAAGTAAAGCATCTCACGACCTATATAAACACCCAAGGTAGCAACAAAAGGGAGTTTTGAAGTCGAAACAAGGACGATTTTGGCGAGGCTTTCTTCAAGCTTTCATCTTTAAGGAATCACTTGAAGATAGCCAGTTGATCCATCTCAAGAAGCCGGAACTCTATTCAAGATGGTGGATCTCTCTTTCAATTCCTTTAGGGAGTTTTAAGCATTTCTCATGTTTTGTTTTATCTTTTCTCTTGAGATGTTTTCTTATTTAGTTATGAACTAAACCCTTCAGATACCTGAAGGGGATGAAACCTATGATGGATTTTTTTATTTGATTTCTAAACCATATGATAAGTACTTAGTTTATTATTAATTATGTTGCTTAATTTAATCTAATGTGCTTAGGTGGAGGAGGAATAGACCCTGCCTAAGAGTAGATCTAGAATAATTGAGCAGAGTTGATTGGGTGCCTAGAGATAGGGTTACGAGATTTTACTAGATTAGGGTGAAACCTAATATGGGAATCCATTAATCGATTTACTGCTTCCTTAGGGGTTATTATAAGAGAACGAGAGTTCCACTAATTAACCTAAGGTTAGACGTTATTCACCTCGAGAGAGGGTTTAATATAGGTTAGGGAGTCTCACGGATCAAGCTAAGTAAAGAAATCATATGGTTTGGGGAATAAATAATAAGTGAAGTCATAGGTGGATTCTTCCTGAGGGTATCGTCTTCATCAATTGAGTTTTCCTAAAGTCTTTCTCCAATTCATTCTTATGTCTTTGCATTTAGTTTAAGTATTTCATTAGTTTCATAAACCAATCACTCCATATTTCAGGCTAAATAATAGAAAGAAACTGAGTAGTAGTACTTTTAGGTTCCCTTGGGTTCGATAAGATATTCTTGCCTAAACTATACAACTGTTTGATAGGTGCACTTGCCTTTATCGTTGTCATAGTTAGTCTACAGGTTCGATCATTCATTATTAATATTAAAACTCGACTATTTTGCAGCAATCAAGTTTTTGGCGCCGTTGCCGGGGAACTCCTAAAATATTAAGAAAACTCTATTTCTATTACTTTAGCTAATTTTTTTAATCTATTATTATTATTATTATTATTATTATTATTTCATTATTATTATTATTATTATTATTATTATTTTTATTTTTTTACTTTGCTAATTTTTTCCTTTATTTTGCTTTTGGCAGAAAGCTTTAGTCTATGGAAAAGATGGCATGAGTAATTATCAATGGCAAGGCATGGGGGCAATTCCTACTAAAGCAACCAGTGTTTTCAACTTCGACGTGGTCACCAGGTTATCTAATCAGTTAGAGATAATGAATAAAAAGATTGATGATTGGTATAGTCCCTCGCAGGTACATCCAGAAATACAATATGATTTGAATCTAGGAGGGGTGGTGAATCCTGAGTACCCATCCTACGGATATGGCATGGAAAACGAACAAGCTCACTATACACGTAACTATTCTAGATATCAAAATAATTTTTATAGTGACACTTATAATGCAGGTTGGAAGTACCATCCCAATTTCTTGTGGGATGATCAAAATGGCCAAAGATCAAAATTTCCTCTAGATGTTCAACAACCACCTCACCAACAAGAAAAGGAGCCAAATCTTGAAGAGATGATGAAAAAATTCATGGCAAACAAAAAAATCGTCTCCAAGAAACTAAGAAAACAAGTAAAGGCAACAAGAACCGATTGGGGAACTTACTAAGTCAATCAAGGCAGCCACTAATGCGGTCGAACAACTCGCAAAGTTGATGTCGGAATGACCGTAAGGGCGTCTACCTACTAATACTGAGATCAATCCAAATGAGCAAAATCAAGCTATCACAGCTTATGCCAGTACGGGGTTAGATGAACCCAATCCAATACAACAAGCCAAGGTAGATGAACGTAAGGTAGAGGTAACACAAAAAAAGTCAAAACCGGTAATCAAGGAGTACCAACCTCGCATACCTTATCCTGAAGCAATGAAAAGAGATGATTTAGAGGAACAGTTTGGTAAGTTTCTTAAACTCTTAAAGAAATTACATATTAACTTACCTCTTCTTGAAGCTCTTTCTTAGACGCGAGACTCAAGGAAATCTTTAAGATAGCTTTTGAAAAATAAATGCAAATTAAACGAGGAGCACCACGTGGAATTAAACGTATCATGCTCAGCAATGTTACAGAACAGACTACCACGAAGCAAAAAGACACAGGGAGTTTTACAGTTCCTTGTTTAATTGGTAGTTTATCTATTGATAATGCTTTAGCTGATTTAGGGTCAAGCATCAATGTTATGCCTTATGAAATGTTTAAACAACTAGGTCCAGGAAAACCAAGACAAACTAGGATGAACATTCAGTTAACTGATAAAACTATCAGAATTCCTAGGGGTATAATAGAAAATGTTCTAATCAAAATTGATAAATTCATATCACTAGTAGAATTTGTTGTCCTAGACATGAATGAGGACAATTCGATTCATTTAATTTTAGGAAAACCCTTTCTAACAACTGCCAGGACTAAAATTGATGTTGGTATAGGAGAACTCATTCTTCATGTAGGTGACGAATCAATCAGTCTACAAGCTTTTAACTCGACCAGGACATCAAGTGATGAAGGTGAGAAAGTAAATTCAGTTGATAATCAAATTGTTCAACTTTCACCATAGGAAACACCACAAGGCTACAAACTTGAGCCGAATCATGGGCCCCAAGTCGTACAAGCTCATAACAGTGAATTGTTAGTGGATCCAAACCCAAGGGAAGAACCTGTGGTAAGAAAAGGTAAGGTTGAGGTGCACCATGATTTACAAAAATTGACAATTACAGAGTACCAACCTCGTGTGCCATATCCCGATGCAATAAAGAAAGACCACACAGAGGAAGAATTCGGTGAACTAACACTTCGTGTAGACGACGAAACAATCACTCAAGCTCTTAACTCAGCTAGGACATCGAGTAATAAAGGTACAAACGTTAATTCTATTGATAATCATTTGGTTCAACCTTCTTTACAGGAAGCATCATGAAATCACTTAGCTAAGCTAGATCCTAGACCTCGTGCCAACAAAGAAGAAATACATGAGGAACAAAGCCTTAGGGTTGACAAACTAAAAGAGCAGGAAACCCAAATCAAAGAGGAACAGGAACCATATGAAGTGAAACCGAAGGAGCCCCCAGATAAGCTGATAGGAACAACGAATCACATCAAAATAGAGGATCAGATATTGTTGAATAAGGAAGACCCTTGAATCACTAATTCAGAACTCAAGACAAGCAAAGAAATCACTTTTGAGGTACTGAATGTCTTCCTATACGGCACACGTCGAGGTAAGCAATCCTAAATTCAACACTTTTGAGGTAAACACTACTCGACTTAAACTTTATATCCATAACCAAGTTGATCGCATGAAAAAGGATTTCCACCTCCTTAAACCACCATTATTACGCAAATAACAGGTAAGTCTAGCTTAAGACTATAAATGAGCGCTTCTCAGGATGCAACCCTAGCACTAATCCCATTTTTATTTTTATTTGTTATTTGTTATTGTTATTTTTTTTATTTTCCCTTTTTAAGCATTCCATAAACTAACTAAAGAGCAGATTTCTAGGCCACACAGCCCTACACACGAGCGTGCCCGTGGTCGTGTGAAAGCTAGGGGTAAACCATGGGCCTACCAATAGCCGTGCACGACATAGAAAAATTTCTTTTCCCAACACGAGTGGCGATAATAGTCCACGCCCGTGCAGGTCCCCGTGTGAGGTTACTGACTTGTCAAGCACGGGCTAAACACGGCCGTGCCTCCCAACCATGCAAACATTTTGACTTATCAAACATGAGAGGAGCACACCTGTATTAAATGACTGTGTGAAGAAAGACACGGGCATGCCAAGACACCCACGGCCATGCCCGAACACCCTAAATGCGTTCAAAATTCAGAATCCCAAAACACGAGCTACATCTCTATTTAAACATCATTCTCTATTTTTCTAGTTGTCTTTCATTTTCCATTATTTATTTTTGATTTTATTTTATTTCATCATTATTTTTTACTTTATTATTTTATTTTCTTCTTCTTTTTCTTTATGATATTTAGATTTAGCTTAGGATACAATAAAGCCCAGCCGACTACTTCAAGGATTCAATTTCAAACGGTTCGAGATGCTTCCCCACGTTCACCTCCAATCTTATCCGTTTTCTTTTCATAGACTTCATCCAAAAATTCAGGAAGTGTTACTTCTCCCATTCTCTTTTGATTTTATTATTACATAATTGTTTATCTATCTTTGTACATTGAGGGCAATGTACATCTTAAGTGTGGTAGGGTAAAAGTACCTGACTTTTGTATTATTCTCAAAATCCTGAATTTAGTCTTGTTCGAAAATATTTTTCTCATATTACTAATTTGGATGAAATTTCAAATGATTTATGATTTTTATTGCTATGTTTTAGAGTAAGTCATAGTTAATTGTTCATTGATGATTAAATATGAAGGATGCTAGAGAATCGAGCATGATAAGTCTACTTTCTAAAAATTAAAAATTAGTAGGTTGTTGAACTGAATTTGATTATTACTTTGAAGTTTGAAATTTACAGGGATTGAGGTCAAAAACACCCATAATTTTGTGAGATTTTGAGCCTTATAGAGCATATATTCTTTTTCGTGCTCACTTTATTGATTATGAGTGTGTCAACTTTGAACTGTTATTCTAAAACTTCCATTGTTTATACATGTCGAGACCACACTTTTGATTTGATATACAGAGATGATAAAAGCACCTAGGACTTAACCCACTTACTCCATAAAAAGCCTACCTTCACAATTTAAACCCTAGTGAACCCCATTGAATCCTAACAACCTTTTTATTGACTCACCCACTAATATTAACCTAAAATCCCTTTGAATTTATTATCACCATTCTTTTGACTACCCTTTAATCGAGGTTTGATTTGATTAAATTACCGAATTATATTTCAGTAGTTACATTTATTATTTATGATATTTTAGTTTGTTCTTAAAAAGTATATTCAATATTAGTTATATGATTAAATAAGCTTATACTTTAAAATCCCAATTGTTGAAAAAGAGCTCTTAGTATAAGTATTGTCAAGTAAAAGTACTATTAGTTTGTTCTTAAAAAAAATCAAAAATCAAAGTATATTCAGTATTTGTAGTATAGAAAGTGAGCTTGTGCATTTAAATTTTAATTATCAAAAAAAAAAAAAAGCTCGTATTATTATTAGTTTAAAGTTTCAATTGATGTAATCATTTATTTTCTAGTTCATTATTTTTAGTTAGGTAATTTGTCAATTCGATCTCGATTTTAACCTTCTAATTTAGGCTTTATCCAAACCTTTTAACCCAAGCCCTTTTACAACCCTGATTAAAGACCTTTTGATTTGTGTAACATCTCATATACAGATGGTGGAGATTTGATTTTCAAGCAAGCCTATGGGATTAACTTTTTAGGTTTGACTTATGAGTGCTTAGTCTTGAACCTTAAACACCTTGAGTGATTTGAGTGAACCTTTAGTGAGGATGTCAATCCTTGTCGATTTTGAATTAAAGGTAATTATTCAGATAAGGGGAGACACCTAAGTTTTTGTACTACAAAGGTATGACTTATCGTGATTGAATCTTTAGGACTCTTTGAGTTGAATTATCCATGTATAAATTATATATGAGTTATGATGAGACATTGTCTATAGGAATTATGAATTATGGAAAGTTCATTTTAATTTTAAGTTGAGAATTTTGCTTGAGGACAAGCAAAAGCTTAAGTGTGGGGGTATTTGATAAACCTTAAAAGTAACATATTTTAACCCCATATTTAGCATTCTTTTGGATGATTTAGCCCTTGGTTTATGTAAAAAGGTGCTCTTAATACTTTCTTTTCATGTTTATACTCAGGAAAGCACCCGAGGACACAAAGAATAAGAAACGGGCTTAAAATGGGCCAATTTGGGCCAAAGAGGAAATCGACACGGCCTGGACTTCAAGCCACACGACCGTGCCTTGTCAAATTACTTCACATGGCCATGCCACAATTTACACGGCTGTGCCTCGATCGACAAAATCGAGACACGGCCTGAAGATAATTTACACAGGCGTGTACCATGCCGTGCCCCTGCCACGGGAAAGAGCAATTTCACTCAGATTTTAATGCTTGGAGGCAAAGAAATACATTCCTAAGTCTACTTAAACATCCTAGGAGGAATTCTAGTTGAATTAGGGTACTTAGGAGCCAAGTAAAACATCTCAAAGCCTATATAATCACCCAAGGTAGCAACTAAAAAGGAGAGTTTGGCAAAAGCCGAAATAGGGACAATTTTTTGCAGAGGCTTTTGCCGAAGCTTTCATCTTCTAGGGAATCACTTGAAGATAGCCAGTTGATCCATCTCAAGAAGCCGAAACTCTATTCAAGACGGAGGATCTCTCCTTCAATTCCTTTAGGGAGTTTTAAGCATTTCTCATGTTTTGTTTTATCTTTTCTCTTGAGATGTTTACTTATTTAGTTATGAACTAAACCCTTCAGATACCTGAAGGGGATGAAACCTATGATGGATTTTGTTATTTGACTTCTAAATTATATGATAAGTACTTAGTTTGTTCTTAATTATGTTGCTTAATTTAATCTGATGTGCTTAGGTGGAGGAGGAATAGACCCTGCCTAAGAGTAGATCTAGCATAATTGAGCGGAGTTGATTATGCGCCTAGAGATAGGGTTATGAGATTTTGCCAAATTAGGGTGAAACCTAATATGGGAATCCATTGATCGATTTACTGCTTTCTTAGGGGGTTATTATAAGAGAATGAGAGTTCCACTAATTAACCTAAGGTTAGACGTTATTCGCCTTGAGAGAGGGTTTAATATAGGTTAGGGAGTCTCACGGATCAAGCTAAGTAAAGAAATCATATGGTTTGGGGAATAAATAATAAGTGAAGTCATAGGTGGATTCTTCCTGAGGGTATCATCTTCATCAATTGAGTTTTCCTAAAGTCTTTCTCCAAATCATTCTTATGTCTTTGCATTTAGTTTAAGTATTTCATTAGTTTCATAAACCAATCACTCCATATTTTAGGATAAATAATTGAAAGAAAGTGAGTAGTAGTACTTTTAGGTTCCCTTGGGTTCGATAAGATATTCTTGCCTAAACTATACTACTGTTCGATAGGTGCACTTGCCTCTATTGTTATCATAGTAAATCTACAGGTTTGATCATTCTTTATAAATATTAAAACTTGACTATTTTGCAGCGATCAAAAAGCTTACGAAGCTTAGTAAGTTCGAAATACAATACATTTAACTCATTGAATCAAATAAATGTACAAATTAAACCATCACATAGATAATTTACCAATGATACACAATTTCAACTATATCCAATACTCACATAGCATTCCATTCATCTACTTTCAATTTCACCAACCACATACGTATCATACATACCTTTGCCAACACTTAGTTACTCACTAACCATGCTATCCAGCCATCACATAGATAAAGACACAACTAAGCACATTATCAATCTCAACCACATACTCAAATATCTATTCATTCAACTCTTAAATCTATCATCAACCACATGGGTTCAAACGTACCTTGATCAATACATAGTTACTCACCATTCATACTACTCAATTTCTCGATATTACCTCTCGCTCAACCTTTGCTGTTGCTTTGATAAATTTGTACACTTAGTGCCAATTTCGTAACTGAAACATAATTGTCATCGCACACATAGTGCCAATATGTTAAACTGAACTTTTATCAGTATCGCACACACAGTGCCAATTCGATAAGCCGAAGCTTCTATCTTTTCGCACACACAGTGCTAATCAACTCTGTATCAACTCAATTTCGCACACTTAGTGCCTCAATACTCAAACTCGTACATAACACATTCTATTCTATTAATATACATTCATTCATTATTCATCACATAGATACTAGTTTAATAGCAAGTATTATATTCGAACTTACCTCAGACGTCGATATACTGAAATGGTCGATTAATAGAGCACTTTGTCTTTGCCTCAATCTAGATCCAAACCTTTTCTTTCTTGGTCTATACACATTCAAATTCAACTCATTCAATCACCAATTCATTTAATTTAGTCCACACATACTTATTTAAGGCATTTTATAAAATAGCCCTCACATTTTTACATTTGGACACTTTAGTCCCTATTTCATCAAATCACAAAATACACACAATTTCAAATCACATATGCTTAGTCAAATTCTTCCCATGCTAATACAATCCCACACATTTCATTTATTTGTCATTTTAGTCCTTCAATTTACACTTTTCTCGATTTGGCCCAATTTACTCAAATCACCAAAATTTCAAAAATAAAATATGTTTATCTTTCACCTATCTTTCATATTTCATCATTAACTAACACATGGATCAAACATTCTTCAATGGTATATCCCAAAATCACTATCAATTTCTAAAATTTATGCAAGGGTTCGCTAGGCACAAAGCAACGATCATGAAAACCTAAAATTTATCAAAAATCGAACAAAACTCTTACCTCAATTTAGCTATGAGTGTACCGAAACTGTGAAAGCCTCAAACCCTATTTCCTTCCTAAATTTCCAATGGGAAGATACATGAAAAATATGAGCATTTTGACTTTATTTTGTTTATTATAACATTTATAATTGATTTTAATCCTACCCTTAATGAAATAAACATTTAAGCTTATAATGGTTGGTTATAAATGTACATCTACCATCCACTATCTAAATAATAAGCTAATTTCCTCATAAGGCCTCCACATGATAAAGATAAGAACAATTAAACACTTAATAATCAGCACATAGCATTTTACACTTTATGCGATTAAGTCCTTTTTACTATTTAAGCACTTAAACAATAAAATTTTCATACAGAAATTTCACATCGACTTAATCTCATACTGCAAACACCAAAAATAATATTAAAATAATTTTTGGACTCAAATTTGTGGCCTCAAAACCACTATTCTGACTAGGGTCTAAACCAAGCTGTTACAATAAATGTGGATCGCGAGATCACTTCATTAAAGATTGTCCAAAGTTAGCTGAAGAAGAGAATGTTGAGAACTCGAGATCGAGCAATGTGATTGCAAGGGGTAGACCACCCAGAAACACCGAGAATGTGAATGGAAGTCAAAAAGAGACTACCGATATAGATGTAAGATTAAAGACGAGAGCACCTGCCCAATCCTATGCTATACGTGCATGAGAGGAAACGTCATCGCCAGATGCCATTATCGGTACATTTACTCTATTTGATACTGATGTGATTGCATTGATAGATCCAAGATCTACTCATTCGTATGTGTATGTGAATCTTGATCAAGTAAGATTCTACCTGTTGAGTTTACTAAATTTGTGATTAGAGTATCGAACCCCTTAGGCAAGTGTGTCTTGGTGGATAATGTGTGCAAGAACTATCCGTTGATGTTTCAGGATGTTTATTTTTGGCTAATTTGATGTTGCTACCATTCGATGAGTTCGATATAATTCTAGGTATGGGTTGGCTAACTCTACATAATGCCATTGTGAATTGTAAAAAAAAAAAAGAATATTGAATTGAAAAGTCAGAACAGTAAGATAGTTTGAATTAAATCCAGTTATTTGAAAGGGTTACCAGCTGTTGTATCTGTAATGAAAGCTTTAAAGTATGTAAGAAAGGGTTGCAAAGCCTATCTGGCATATGTGATTGATACAAAAGTGTTAGGAAAGAAAGATAAATATGTGCCTGTGGTTTGTGAGTTTCTAGATGTATTTCCTGAAGAATTATTGGGATTACTTCCAATACGAGAAGTTGAATTTGGAATTGAATTAGTGTCGGGAACTACTCCTATCTCAATATCCCTATATAGAATGGCACTTATGGAATTGAAAGAGTTGAAGTCCCAGTTGCAAGAGTTGACAGATAGAGGATTTGCACGACTGAGTTTTTTACCCTGGGGTGCTCCTATTTTGTTTGTGAAAAAGAAAGATGATGTGTATCGAATATCGACAATTGAATAAAGTGACAATAAAGAATAAGTATCTGTTGCCACGTGTTGATGATTTGTTTGATTAGCTTAAAGGAGCTATAGTGTTTTCTAAGATAGATTTGAGATCGGGCTACTATCAGTTGAGAGTTAAAGAATCTGATGTGCCAAAAACTAATTTCAGAATGAGGTACGAACATTATGAATTCTTAGTGATGCCTTTCAGACTAACAAATGCTCCTGTAGTGTTTATGGATCTGATGAACCAGAAATTCAGCCCTACTTAGATCGATTTGTTTTTGTTTTCATTGATGACATTTTGATTTATTCTCGAGATGAAATTAAACATGTTGAACATTTGAGAATTGTGCTACAGACTCTATGTGAGAAATAATTGTATGCTAAGTTTAGCAAATGTGAATTTTGGTTGCTTAAGGTTGGTTTTCTGGGGCATATTGTGTCAGCTGTGGGAATACGAGTTGATCCGAATAAAATCTCCTCTATTTTAGAATGGAAACCTCTGAGAAATGTGTTTGAAGTTGGTAGTTTTTTAGGATTAGCAGGATATTACAGATGGTTTGTGAAAGGCTTCTCGATGATTATGACTCCGTTGACGAAGTTGCTACAGAAAGATGTTAAGTGCAAGTGGTCAGAAAAATGCCAACAGAGTTTTGAACAGTTGAAAGCACTCTTGATAGAGGCACCATTGTTAGTTCAACCCAAATCGGGTAAAGAATTCATAGTTTACAGTGGTGCATCGTTGAATGGTTTGGGCTATGTGCTATGCAAGAAGGAAAAGTTATCGCTTATGCGTAGTTAAAATCGCATGAAAAGAACTATGCGACTCATGATCTTGAATTAGTCACGATTATGTTTGCATTAAAGATTTGGCATCACTACCTATTTGGTGAGAAATGTCATATCTATACTGATCATAAGAGTTTGAAGTACTTGATGACTAAGAAAGAATTAAATTTCGACAGAAGAGATGGTTAGGATTATTGAAATATTATGAGTTTGTGATTGATTATCATCCAGGCAAAGCTAATGTTGTTGCTGATGCCTTGAGTCAGAAATCTTTATGTTCTTTACAAGCTATGAGTACTCAGATAGTTCTGTGTGATGATGGTTCAATTTTGGCTGAGTTGAAAGTAAGACCGATGTTCATACATCAGATTTGTGATGCCTAAAAATTGATGATGAGATGATAGCAAAATGAGCTCAATGTGAATTGAATTTGGATTCAAAATTTCAAATTGATTGTGATGATTGTTTGAGATTTAGAGATCGAATTTGTCTTCCGAAGAATTCAGAGTTTATTCAGTTAATTTTGAATGAAGCTCATAATAGTCGTTTGACTGTGCATCCAGGGAATACAAAAATGTATAACGATCTAAAACAGTTTTATTTGTGGCATGGTATGAAAATAAACATCTCTAACTTTGTGTCAAAATATTTAGTTTGTCAGCAAATTAAAGCTGAACATCAAGTTCCATCCGATTTGTTACAACCGATCATGATTCCTGAGTGGAAATGGGAGAGAATTATGATGGAATTTGTGTCAGGATTTCCCTTATCTTCAGGAAAGAAAGATACAATTTGGGTGATAGTTGGTAGATTGATGAAATCAACTCATTTCGGTATGGTGAGAACATATTATTCACTTGAAAAATTAGCTAAATTATATATAATTGAGATTGTGAGATTGCATGGAGTATCACTATCTATATTATCTGACAGAGATTTGAGATTTGCCTCACGATTTTGGAAGAAGTTGCAAGAGGCTTTAGGCACAAAATTGCATTTTAGTACTGCATTTCAACCACAAACGGATGGTCAGTCCAAGTGGATTATTCAAATTCTCGAAGAGATGTTGAGATGTTGTATACTTGAGTTTGAAAGTATGTGGAAAAACATTTGTCGTTGATTGAGTTTGCGTACAATAATAATTTTCAATCTAGCATTAAAATGGCACCGTATGAGGCTCTTTACGATCAAAAATGCCGAACTCCATTGTATTGTACTAAGCTGAGTGAGAATAAGATTCACGGTGATTTAATTAAAGAAACTGAACAAAAAGTGAAAGTGATTCGTGATAGTTTGAAAGCGGCCTCGGATCTTGAAAAGTCTTATGTGGACTTGAAACGAAAAGATATCGATTTTGAATTTGGTGACAAAGTGTTTTTGAAAGTATCTCCGTGGAAGAAAATACTTTGATTTGGTCGGAAGGGCAAATTGAGATCGAGATTCATTGGACTGTATGAGATTATTGAACGAATAAGGTCGATTTCTTATAGATTGATGTTGCCACCTTAGTTAGAAAAGATCCATAATGTGTTTCATGTGTCGATGGTTTGACAGTATAGATTTGATCCGTCTTACGTGATTTCTCCTACTGAGGTTGAAATTCAATCAGACTTGTCATATAGTGAAGAACCGATTCGAATCTTGGCATGAGAGACCAAAGAGTTGAGGAACAAAAGAATTTCCTTAGTGAAGGAGTTGTGACACAAACACGGAGTTGAAGAGGCTACGTGGGAGCCTGAGAATGTTATGAGAGAGCAAATATTAACATCTATTCACTGGCAAGATTTTCGGGGACAAAAATCCCTAAGGGGGCGAGTTGCAATAGCCTAGTTTAGACCCTAATTGGAACAGTGGTTTTGAGGCCACAAATTTGAGGTCAGAATAATATTTTAATATTATTCTTTGTGTTTACAGTATGTGCTTTGGCCTATGTGAAATTTCTATGTGAAGATTTTATTGACTGTGTGTCAAATTGTGAGAAAGGACTAAATTGCGTAAATTGTAAAAGCTATATGCTGATAGTTAAAGTGCTAAATTGTCATGGCTTTTTAATGAGGGGTCCTTATGTTGTAAATGGACCATTAATAGTGGAGATGGATATACATGGGTATATATTTGGTGAATTTATAATGTTTTAATGGAGGGCAAAATGGTAAACTTTGTTTTAATGTTACTATAATAAAACAAAACATAAAATTTTGCCCATTATGTTCATCCATCCATCGAAATTAGAGAAGAAAGAAAGGGTTAATGGCTTTGTAGGTTTCGGTACATTGAGTTCTTGATTGAGGTATGTTTTGAGTTCGATTTTAATAATTTCTACATTTTTGTGATCATTGCTTAGTGTATTATCAAACCCATGCTTTAATTTTAGAAATTGATGGTGATTGTGAGAAGTGCCATTGATAAACATGTGAGCTTTGTGATGTTAGTTGGTGGAATATGAAAGCTTGGTGTTAGGTTAACATAGTTTGTATTTGGATTTTTGGTGAAATTGAGTATTTTGGGCTAAATTGAGAAAAGTGTAAATTGAGGGACTAAAATGTGAAATAAATGAAATGTGTGGGCTTGTATTAGCATGGGAAGAATTCGGCTAAGTACATGTAATATGAAATTGTGTGTATTTGATGATTTTATGAAATAGGGACTAAAGTGTCGAAATGTGAAAATGTGAGAGTTATTTTGTATAATGCCCTAAATAAGTGTGTGTGGACTAGATTGAATGAATTTTTTATTGATTGGATTGAATTTAAATATGTATACACCAAGAAAAGAGAGGTTCGAATTGAGATCGAGGCAAAGACAAAGTGCTTGATTAATCGACCGTTTCGATATTTCAACATCCGAGGTAAGTTCGGACATAATACGTGTATTTAACTATGTTTAATGTTATGAGATGAATGGTATGATATTATTGAATTGTGAATGCTATGTGAGGGCTCGAGTTATGTGGCACTAAGTGTGCGTATTCGAAAATGTGACTGAGATGATTAGCACTGTGTGTTCAAGATAATATAAGCTTCGGCTCTGTGGTTGGCACTATGTGTGCGATACCGATTTAAGATCAGTTTGATATAGATGCACTAAGTGTGCGATGTTAATTAAGCTTGACTAATGATTTGGGGCACTAAGTGTGTGATTTAACCGAAGAAAGGGCGAAAGTTGGTCAAAATGAAATAGTGAGTATGAGTAGCATATGTAATCGACAAATACGAGTTGGCTAAGGTATGTTCGAAACCTATGTGGTTGATGAAACTATGAATGAGGTTATGGAAGGTTAATTGAACATATTAGCTTTGGATGGTATGATATATGTGATTGTGAAATAATCTATGTGATGGTTTGTTTTGGTATAATGTGTTATGTTATGAACTTACTAATCTTTTGAAAGCTTACTGTGTGGTTTGTTTCTCTGTTTTACAATGTCAATAAAGCTAGCTCGGATCTAGGGATCATTAGCATCTTTATCACACTATTTAAAATCCATTTTGGTACTTTTGGGAAGATGAATATGGTTGAAATATGGCATGTATAGACTAGAAGTTATGATATGTCTTGAAATGTTTAATACTTGCCATGTGATTTGGCTTGGAAGTTGAATGATGTAGAATTTATGAATGAGATATGAACGTGTTATATTTCATGACTTTGTTGTTGGTGAAATATGTGGTTTGAAGATGAATTATGTCATGAATTACATAATGCTTGATACATATATATATATATATATATGTTTTGAGATGTACAATTGTTACTTTGAATGGACTCATTTGTGATGATATTAGGCATGGAAGTAGGTAGTATTATTGATGATTAATTGGTCCATGAAATGGTATGTTTGAATGCATTTGAAAGCATGAATTGGTATTGGTTTGAAGCTTGTTGGTTGACCCTTGTATGGGTGGCAAATTGGCCTTGCAAATGGCCTATTTTGTATACATGGTCAAGAGACACGAGCGTGTGTCCTTGCCGTGTGGTTTAAGGATCACTTTTACGTGTTTCGGATAGGGTACAAGGCCGAGGCCCATGGGCGTGCATGGTGGTCGTGTGATCAAGTCAATAGCTAGCCTAATTTTACACGGCCATGGCACACGGGCATGTCTAGTGGCCGTGGGAATAAGTCAGTATGTATGCTCTATTTTGGCATGGCCTGGACACATGGGTGTGTCTGGTAGCCGTGTGAGGCACCCAGCCTGACTGCATAGGCGTGAGACCTCAGCAGTAAATAAATATGTTTAAATTTTTGAAAATTTCTATAAGACATTGGTTTAGTCCCAACATCTTCCTATCATGTGTTTAAGGTCTCGTAGACCTAGATAAGGGACTATATGTTCATATTTGAGTATGTGTGATTGTTGATTAATTTTGTGTTATGAGGTGAATGTGAAATGTTTCGATGATTCAGTAATACCTCTTAACCCTAGTCCAGCGACATATACGGGTTAGGGGTGTTACAGAGATGGTACATGTATGTGCACAAACCATATTAGCTTTGAATCGAAGAAATGGTAAATAAAGTATATAGTTTTGTGAATGAGTAATTGAAAGGTTTGTTAGTTGATGTGAATTCATGTATTTTTATGAATTGTTGAATTATGTGTTTATGATTATATCGAGTTTATTTCATACGAGCTTACTAAGCTATAAAGCTTATGTTGTCTATTTTTTATGTTTTATAGTGATTTCAAGCTAACTCGATTTCGGAGAGTCGTCGGAGATCGCATCACACTATCCTACTATTGACTTGGTACCTATGAACTTTGGTATTTTAAGTATATGGCATGTACAGGAACTTGGTCTTTTTGGTATATGTATTTTGGCCATTTGTGTTGGCTTGTAAATATTTGGTTTGTTTTATATTTATATATAGCCATGTGAGTTGGCTTATGATGGTGAATTTGATGATGTATATAATTATGCAAATGGCTTTGTTTGAGTTTAGTAATTGCCTTATAAAATGCTAGTTATGATGGTATTTGATACTTGTTGAAACTGGATATGGTGAATATCAAATGGTTGATGAATTGGTAACTAGCATGCTTATGAGTTTAGGTAAATTGATGTATGTTTGAAAATGACCACATTAATGAATGAAAAGGGTAATATTTGGTATGTATTTGCATTGCATATTATGGTAAAATTTGGTATAGTAATGAAATAAATGATGTTTCACTAAATTTGATTGAATGATTATTTATGCCTTGTATTGGTATCAATTGGTTTGATGTAAGTGTGTACAAATTTGGGTGGCAAGTTGGCTTGGTAAATAGCCTATTTCTATCCATACTGGCAGAGACACGGGCGTGTGTCTAAGCCATGTGTGACACACGATTATGTTACACGGCCGTGTGTCCCCTGGTGTTGAAATTGAAATCAAGTTAGTATGCTCCACATGGTCTCACACATGGGTGTGTGACTTGGCTGTGTGGCATAAGTTAGTATACCTTACAAGTTTGGCACAGCCTAGCACACGGCCTGGCACACGGGCATGTATGGCCAATTTTAGGGCACACGAACTAACTCATGGGCGTGTGTGTTGGCTGTGTGACCCAAGTTAGAGAGTTGCACGGGATCCGACATGGGCTGGGACACGGCCATGTGATCCCATTTTGAATGTCCATACAACATGTAACACGGGCGTGTGACCCCTACAGTTTGAAAAATTTTATAAGTTTCGTAAAAGTTTCTTGTTATCGATTTAGTCTTGAACCACTTCTAAAGCATGTTTGAGCCTTATAAACTTGTATTAGGGACATTCTGATTGATGTTGAACAATGATTGCATGAAATGTGAACATGTTGAAGAAATGTATGTGTAATTATATGATAAGTCTAGTAATGCTCCGAAAACGTATTTTGGCGTTGAATACGATTGAGGGGTGTTACATAATTATCCTTCCTATTTCCTTATGCATTGTTAATAGTCGTATATTCTAGTTTATTTTACGTAATAGTTCGACGAGATCCTTCGTCATTAGGCTCACTTGTATTTTTTGATATTTCTACCTGCTTTTCTTATCTTAATTTGACATATCCTTGGACTATCCCATTTACTCGCGTTCTTAGACTTGTTGCATTCATCCAATCATGATACTCTACGAGTGAGTCACACAATGATCTCCCTTACCTTGTCATATTAGATTCTTAGCTCAAAATTTTGCAGGCTTTACCTGACGCCATAATCGATTTATGCTTTTAAACAGTATGAAACAATGTTTAATGTCTTGGCGGACTCCCTTTGTTGCCATAGCTGAGCGATGATCTCAACAATAAGAACCTTTAGCACCCTAACTCGTATCTGTCGCTGGAATAGGGTTATAGAGCATTACGGCAAAAATGTAACTCAAATCATTAAATTCCAACATTTCATAATCATTGTAAAATCTGATCAAACACATGCATAACGTCCCTTTTTCGAGCCCTAAAGGCCTTAGAAACACTTTAGTAATGATTTGGGACTAAACAAAAAACATTTAGAATTTCATTGATAAAGATAGAAAACTTTATACTACAAAGGTCACACATCCGTGTGATTCACACGGCTGAGACACACGCCCATGTCTCAGCTGTGTGGGCATTTGAAGTGGGGACACACAACCGTGTCCCAGCCCGTGTCCGCTCGATGTAACTCTCTGACTTGGTTACACGGCCAAGCCACACACCCATGTGCCAGGCCATGTAAATCTTGAAATGTAGCCTTCTAAAAACTACAGGAGATACACGATCGTGTCACGTGGCCTTGTGTCAGACACTGCTGAGACACATGCCCGTGTCTTAGACTGTGTGGACAAGAAATAGGCCAATTTCAAGCCATTCCTTTCATCCATTTCAATCTCACACCTACAAGACATTTACACATACAATCACGCTTTCAAACTTAATAAAGCATGCATATTAAGACCAATTCAATAGGTCATTTTTCCATACAACCAATATGCCAAAAGGTACTTCAAACATAATCATCGAATCAACCTAAACATGTGCACATTTACCATTTATCAACTATTTTGTTTCCATGCCAAAACATATCACAATTGATACATATCAACCATACCATATGAGATTCATGCCATATCAAAATAACCTTACCATTAGGAGCATTCCTCTCATGCTTCATAACCACCGAAATGAGATAAACCAACCATTTCCAAATAGTACCAAACAACCGACATTTATATACCATATTTACATAATGCACATCTAGTTCAAAACCTTTCCAAAGTAAACTATATATAGACCATGTTTAGATCAATTTATCACATACCATTTTGGCCATTTAATGATACATTAACACATGTCAATTTTGGTCATTTCAAATCATGCATCAATTTGATCATATTAACCACAACCAACAAGATATCAATAGTATCTTTAGTACCTCAAATCCAAGGCAACATTTCATGCCATAATCATCAACCAAAATGACATATACAAGCCAAACTCATCAATTAAACATTATATATAGTCCACCTATACATACCATTATAACCACGGCCAATGCATCAAAATCTACAGATAAAATTGTTGGATAGTGTGATGGATCTTCAACAAGCTTCCAACCCGATCGAGCTTTCGATAATCTATAAAGTAAAGAAAAATAACTACGTAAGCAATGTATGCTTAGTAAGTTCGTATAAAATTTAAGCATAATATTCCATTTCAATAATAAATTTTATAGAATGAACATAAATCTATGCCAATGCCATGAGATTCATAAATCTATATGATCAACAACTCACAAATGAGTATGAAACTACCCATTTTTAGTCAAATCAAAAAAGCGGTTTCAAGACTGAAAATTTGAGGTCAAAATATTTATTTTATTATTATTTTAATGTCTACAGTATGATTGTGTGATTGTGTGAAAATTTCGTTAAGAAATTTTATTGTTTGAATGGTCAATTTGATAAAAAAAACTAAATCACGTAAAATGTAAAAGTGGAGTTCTCTTAGCTAAAAGTATCCAATAGCTAAAGAATCTTAAAGTGAAGGTCCTTAAGTGACAATTAGACCATTTTTAGCTTGAGCAAGTATTAAGATATTTTTATGTTTTATAAACAAGGTTAATTTTGGTATTTAGAAATTAAGTTGTAATAAATAAAAAAAATAAAATACTCACTTAATGTTATCATCTTCAACCAAAATTCATAAGGGAGAAGGCTATTGTCATGTGTAAATTTCTACAACCCTAATCTCTTCAATTAGGGATGTATTTTGACTGGGCTTTTAATGATTTCTATTTTTTTGATATTCTTGCATCTAGCACTAGCTAGCCCAGGGACTATTTTTCAAAACTATTAAAGAATTTGAATGATGCCATTGATGAATAGATGAGTGTTTTGATGTTTGATGATAGATTTTGAATAGTTGGTGATAATTAAACAAGTTTTGTTATGTGATTTTGAGTAAAAATACAAAATAAGGACTAAATTGAGAAATGTGTAAAGTTAGTAGTTAAAATGTGAAATAAATGAGAAATATGGGCTAATATGAGTACTAGAGAAATTCAGCTAGCATGGGTGGTGACTAAATTGCATGAATTTGTGATTTTATGAAATAAGGACTAAATTGTAAAAATGTGAAAGTTTAGGGTAAATCTGTATATGTGCCTTAAAGAGTATTTTGGAATAAATTGAATGAATAGATGAATAAATAAGTTAATTTTGAATATATTAGATCAAGAAAAGTAAAATACGGACTTGGATCGGCGAAAAGATAAAGTTATCGATAAATCGACTAGATTCGTCGTTTTAACATCCGAGGTAAGTTCGTATGTTATAATTTCATTACAAAACGAACACCCCAAAAATGTAGGGTTGGTAATTTTGCATGTTTTGGCTTAAATTCCATTTGTGCTTCATTGGTTATGTATTTGGATGTGTATGGGGGTGTAGGAGAAGCCTGGGTTCGAGTATGGGCACTTGGAAAATTTTTAGTTTTTGCTCTTAAGTGGATTTGGCTTTTAGCAAGTAGGACTTATGTATAAATGTGTGTGTTTTTGTGTCACAGAAAGATCTTATGACTTGATGGTGTGGCGTCACTAGGATGGCAAGGGGAGTTGGGGTTCGAATCCCATGTCATGCAAATAGGGGACTTTTATTTTATGAGTTGGGGGTGTGAGAGGTAGAGTTTGAATCAAACTCTGTAGTGGAGGTTGAAGACTTGGTCAACAATTTCGAATGGGAGGCTAGGAGCGTTTCAAGGAGGATTTGGAGGAGAGTTTAAGGAATTGGATTGTGAGGGGAGTCTTGGCGGTTGGGAGAGCTTGAGTAAGGGGGAAATTTGGCTAAAGGAGTGTTTTGGAAGCATTTTCGACAGCTTGATGGGAGGAAAGAAACCAAAACTCTCTCTGCAAATTGTAATAACTCAAATTCCTCGGGCACCGAAAACGTGAGTTTAGGGCCTCCGTCTTAGGAAAACGAGTTCATAAATATTTATTAAAAATATTTACTAAGTTAGTATAGATTGAATTAGATTTTTAATAAGTGAATTTAGTTTGATTAGAAGTAATTATTAGAAAGGACTAAATTTGATAGAGAATAAAAGTTTAATTATAGAATAGAGAAAAGTTAAAAGACTAAATTAGTAATTAAGCGAAATTAGTGACATGTGTTAGTTTGAGAATAAATACATGTGCAACTAAAATATTAGTACAAATGTATATTATATATATATTTACTTATTAGTTAAGTAAAATATTATTATTAGTATTTATTTATTTATTATGTTTATTATGTTTATTATATTATTTTGTTAAATAAATATGTTAGTGCCAAATGTGTGGTGATAATTTGTACATGTGTGTTTAAATGAATTAATACACATGTAATTTATATATTGATTTTTTATAGATATTTTATGTTTAATGATATTATAATAAAAGAAAAAGAAAACAAAAGAAAAGAATAGAAAGTTACAGAGCAAACAAAATTGGGGAAGAAAGAAAGGAAAGAAATGAGAAAAATGGAAAAATTAGGGTTTTGATGCTTAGAGATTATTTGGTAAGTTTAATTAAGTCTTTTTTAAGTGATTTTGATGTTTTTGAAGTCCTAGAGTAAAATTTATGTGGCAATTTTGAAAAATGATAGAATTTTAGTAGGGTTTATGTTGAACAAATAAGGGAATTAGGGATTAATTTGATAGAATTTGCGTTTAGAGTTGAATGGAGGACTAAATTGTAAACTAGGCAATAAGTTTTGAGTTATATGGGCGAAATGGAAATAAACTTGAAATTATGGTTAAATGATGAAAATTTAATAGTTATATTGAAGTTTTGATGGAAATTGAATAAGGAAAGTATATGAAATTGTAAAAAGGATGAAGATGAAAATGGTTAGGACAAACTTGGGATTGATCGCGTCAAACAGTCGAGTTTTAATATTTATAAAAGAATGATCGAACCTGTGGACTAACTATGACAACGATAGAGGCAAGTGCATCTATTGAACAGTAGTATAGTTTAGGCAAGAATATCTTATCGAACCCAAGGGAATCTAAAAGTACTACTACTCACTTTCTTTCTATTATTTAGCCTGAAATATGGAGTGATTGGTTTATTAATCTAAAAACTAATGAAATACTTAAACTAAATGCAAAGAAAAAAGAACGAATTGGAGAAAGACTTTAGGAAAACTCAGTTGATGAAGACGATACCCTCAGGAAGAATCCACCTATGACTTCACTTATTATTTATTCCCCAAACCATATGATTTCCTTACTTAGCTTGATCCGTGAGACCCCCTAACCTATATTAAACCCTCTTTCGAGTCGAATAACGTCTAACTTTAGGTTAATTAGTGGAACTCTCATTCTCTTATAATAACCCCCCAAGGAAGCAGTAAATCGATCAATGGATTCCATATTAGGTTTCACCCTAATCCGACAAAATCTCGTAACCCTATCTTTAGGTGCCTGATCAACTCGGCTCAATTATTCTAGATCTACTCTTAGGCAGGGTCTATTCCTCCTCCACCTAAGCTATCAAATTAAATTAAGCAACATAATTAAGAACAAACTAAGTACTTATCATATAATTTAGAAATCAAATAATAAAATCCATCATAGGTTTCATCCCCTTCAGGTATCTGAGGGGTTTAGTTCATAACTAAATAAGAAAACATCTCAAGAGAAAAGATAAAAAAAACATAAAAATCACTAAAACCCCCGAAGGAATTGAAGAGGAGATCCTCTGTCTTGAATAGAGTTCTGGCTTCTTGAGATGGATCAACTGGCTATCTTCAAGTGATTCCTTAAAAGGTGAAAGCTTAGGCAAAAGCCTCTGCCAAAAAGCTCCTCCTTCAATGTCTACCTTGGGTTGTTTATATAGGCTTTTTAGATGCATTACTTGGCTCCTAAGTACCTCCTTCAAGTCGAATTGCTATTAGGGTGTCTAAGTAGACATAGGAGTATGTTTCTTTGGCTTCAAGCATCCAATTCCGAGTGAAATTTCTCATTCTCGCGACAGGGGCACACCCGTGGCACACGCCCGTGTAATTCGGGGTTAGGCCATGCCTTGATTTTGTCATTTTGTGCACGGGCATGTAAGTCGGGATTCAGGCCGTGCTTCAGGTCTATCGATTGGGACACGACCATGTAGATCACCAAGCATGTCCGTATGTGGTAAATGGGTGATGCACGGCCGTGTGTGACGGAGTTGAGGCCGTGCTCTAGGTAATCGGCAAGGCACGGTCGAGTGGGCTTTGGGCCAGGCCATGTCGAATTCTTGGGTTGGCCCAATTTAGTCCGTTTTAAGCCTGTTTTATGTTCTTTTTATCCTTAGGTGCTTTCTTGAGTATAGGAGATGAAAAGAAAGGATTAAGAGCACCTTTTTACATAATTCAAGGATAATTCATCCAAAAGCATACTAAATGTAGGATTAAAATATGTTACTTTTACGGTTTATCAAATACCCCCACACTTAAGCTTTTGCTTGTCCTCAAGCAAAATTCTCAACTTACAATTAGAATGAACTTTCCATAATTCATAATTCCTATCGATAATGTCTCATCATAATTCATAGATAATTTATACATGGATAATTCAACTCAAAGAACCCTAAAAATTCAATCAAGATAAGTCATACCTTTGTAGTACGAAAACATAGGGGTCTCCCCTTTATCTAAGTAATTACTTTAATTCAAAATCGACAAGGATTGACATCCTCACAAAAGATTCACTCAAATCACTCGAAGTGTTTAAGGTTCAAGAATAAGCACTCTAAGTCGAGCCTGAAAAGTTAATCCCATAGGCTTTCCAGAAAATCAAATCTCCACTACTGTATATTAGATGATACACAAATCAAAAGGTCTTTATTAGGGTTGTAACGGGGCTAGGGTTAAAAGTGTAGATACAGGCTAAATTAGAAGGTTAGAATCGAGATTGACTTGACAAATTACCTAACTAGAAACAATGAACTAATATGAGTACTTACTTCAATTGAAAGCCAATAATACCTACTATTGATAATTACTCTATAATAACGAGTATTTCCCTCACTTGAAATTTGATAATACTTTAATACGAGCTTTTTCTTTAACAATTGGAGTTTAAATGCTCTAAGCTCTTTTGTATACTAATATTGAATAAACTTGGATTTATTTATTTATTTATTTATTTATTTTCAACATAATAGAAGAAACTTTGATAATTGAAATAACCTAATTGATGAATCGATCAAATCAATTCTTGATAGAGATAGTCAAAAGAATGTTGATGACATATACAAAGGGGTTTCGGGTAATATTAACGGGTAAATCAATAAAAAGGGTTGTTAGGATTGAAGGGGTTCACTAGGGGTTAATTATGAAGGTTGGCTTTTTAGTGGATTGAATGGGTTAAAACCTAGGTGCGTTTATCATCTCAGTATATCAAATCATTAATGTGGTCTCGACATGCATAAATGAGGCAAGATCTAGAATAATAATTCAAAGTTGACACGCTCATAATTAATAAATTGAGCATGAAAAAGAATATATGCTCTATAAGGCTCAAAATCTCATACAAATTATGGGTGTTTTGACATCAATCCCTATAAATTTTGAACTTCAAGGTGATACTCAAATTCGGTTCAACAACCTATCAATTTTAATTTTTAGAAAGTAGACTTGTCATGCTCGATTCTCTAGTATCCTTCAAATTTAATCATCAATGCACAATCAACTATGACTTACTATAAAACATAACAATAATAATCATAAATTATTAGAAATTTCACCCTAATTAGTAATATGAGAAAATTACTTAAAAATAAGACTAAATTCAGGGTTTGAGAATAATGCAAAAAGTTAGGCACTTTTACCCCCCCACACTTAAGATGTACATTGCCCTCAATGTACAAAGATAGATAATGATAATTATGGGAGAAATCAAAAGATAAGGGGTAGAGTGACACTTCCTGAATTTTGGATGATTCCTGATGTCTTTGGTGGTGGTGATGGTGTTTTCTATGGGCCTGGTGGTGTGCCTACTGAAAAGCAATTTGCTAGATAAGAAATTGGGTAGCCTACGAAGATATAGCCAAGAGATCTAGAGAAATAATAATATACTAATAATATAATTAAAGATTAAGAAAATAAAGAGAATGAGACTAAGAAGAAAGCTAAAATTTAATGAAAAGACTAATGGACTAAGGAGTCCTTATTAGCAGATGGTTCGTGAGGTGGGTATGATTTCTAAGGCAACAGAGTGTTGGTGATGGTGGAAGTGGCGTGATTCCCTATCAGGCTTCAGAGCCTAAAAATTAAATTAAGAAGAGGAAAAGTATAGATACGGAAAATAAAGCAGAACAGAAAAGAAAAATAGAACCGAAAAGGTTTCAGAGACCCTTGGCGTGTCAATTAGCTGAAGCTGCCGGCATGAACTCATGTTGATGTCTCCCCGAGGAGACAATGCTTACCTTCTTACGCTTCTTCGGCATGATTTTGGTGTTGCTCAAGAGTCTTGGACCTTTTTTATGAACAGAAAGAAAATTTGAAAGAAAGAGAAGGAAGAAAGAAGATGAGAAAAAGGGGAAGGGCTGTGGGGATTTAAATAGGATTTCAAATCTGGCACATTCCCACGCCCGTAGACCGAGGGTGTGTCAATTCACACGGCCTCATCGCACGGTCGTGTGGTGGAGTGTGTTGTTCTTCCACGCCTGTTTGTCGATTGGCACACCCGTTCTAAAAGGCCAATCTGTGAGCACGAATACAATGCACGGGCGTGGTCTGCCCGTGCTCAATAAGTCAGTATCTTAGCGGTTATGAGTTACGGTCGTGCTATTTTGTCGGTGCCCATGGTGTGGGTGGTTGGCTCCGTCACATTGGGGGGTGGGTGGACTGACTTGCACGACTCTACTGCTCTATTAGTGTAGTGGTTCCGATGGTCCACATGGCCACGGGCACGGCTGTGTAAGGCCGTGTGGCCTGGGAATCTACATTTTTGTGTTAGTTTAAATGTTGAGAGAAGAGAGAAGGATAGAACAGAAAATAAATTTCAAAGTAAATAGTGTTAGTGCTCGGGTTGCCTCCCTAGAAGCGCTCGTTTATAGTCTTAAGCTAGACTGTCCTTGACTTTGAAAATTTTAGGGAGGTTTAAATGTTTGAATATTTTCCCTCTTGCTGATAGTTTTATTTTCATGACAAAATTTAGGTCGAGAAGAATTTACCTTGAAATTGCCGAATATTGGATTGCTTACCTCGACTATTTCGTGTGGAAAAATATCGTGTACCTGAAGGAGTATTTCTTCCTTTTTCTTCAGGTCTGTTGAAGTGATGTGAGGATCAGCTTTGTCTAACAGAACCTGGTCTCTTATTTTAAAGTGATTTGATGTCCCTATGAGCTCTTCTGGTGGTTTCTTTGGTTTTACTTCATATGGATCCGGCTTTTCTTTGGTATGTATCTCCTGCTCTTCTAAATTGTCGATCTTACGATTTTGTTTCTGGTGTGATTCTTCTGTGACAATTTGGGGGCTATGAGTTGGCTCAGCTTTGATGCATTGTGATATTTTATATGATGAAGGTTGAACAATTTGGTTATCTATTGAAATGACTTTCTTACCTTCATCTTCTATTGTTTTGGCTGAGTCGAGAGCTTGAAGATTGACCGATTCTTCTCCTACACGAAATATGAGTTCTCATGTGGCAACATCAATTTTAGTCTTGGCAGTTGCAAGAAAAGGTCTTCCTAAAATTAAAGGGATTAAATTTTCCTCATCCATGTCTAAAACAACAAAATCTACTGGGAAAACAAATTTATCGATTTTTACTAAAACGTCTTCAATAATGCCCCTATGAAGTCTAACGGTTTTATCAGTTAGTTGAATACTCATCCTAGTTTGTTTGGGCTTCCCTAGACCTAGTCGTTTAAACAGTGCATAAGGCATGACATTTTTACTTGCCCCTAAATTAGCTAACGCATTATCAATAGTTAAACTACCAATTTAACATGGAATCGTAAAACTCCCTGGATTTTTTAGTTTCGTGGTAGTTTGTTCTGTAGCATTGCTGAGCATGTTGCGTTGAGTTCCACATGGTGCTCTTCATCTATTTTGTGTTTATTCATCAAGAGATATCTTAAAAATCACCTTGAGTCGGGCATCTAAAAAAGAGAATCAAGAAGAGGTAAGTTAATATGTAATTTCTTTAAAAGTTTTAGAAACTTACCGAATTGTTCCTCAAAACCATCTTTTTTCAATGCTTCGGGATAAGGTATGCGAGGTTTGTATTATTTGATTCCCAATTTTGGCCTTTCTTATGCTACCTCTATTTTACCTTTTTCTTCCTTGGTTTCTTGTACTGAGGTGGGCTCGTCTACCTTTGTACCCTCTTGAGCTGTGATGGCTTGGATATGCTATTTTAGGTTTATTTCTATGTTGCTTGGTAGACGTCCTTGTTGACGTTCAGAAATCAGCTTTGTAAGATGTCCCACTGACCTAGTAAGTTCTCCAACTTGATTCTCAATCCCCTTGATCAATTTTTGTTGTTCATCAAGTGATGCTTCACTCTTTTGGAGACGAGAATCTATAGTTGCCATGAATTTTGTCAGCATCTCTTTAAGGTTTGATTTCTTTTCTTATGGATAGGGCTGATTTTGGTAATTTGGAGGAGGTTGCTGCCTTTGATTTCCTTGATTTCCTCTTCCTCCCACGAAAAATTTGGGTGGTTCCTCCAACCTGCGTTGTAAGTGTTACTATATGGATTATTAGATCACAAATTGTTACCTATATAGTTTGTTTGCTCGTTTTCTGCTCTTGGTTGGTAGGGTGGGTACTCAGGATTCGCCACATTTCCAATCGCTTCGCATTGCATGACTGGGTGTACCTGCGAAGAACATAAATTATCAAGCTTTTTATTCATTAACTCCATCTACGTTGATAGCATTGTCACTGCGTCTATATTAAAAACTCCTGCTGATTTTGTTGGTTTAGCTCTTGTAATTTGCCATTGATAGGTCTTCAACTACATCTCCTCAATAAAATCGTAAGCTACTTCAGGAGTTTTGTTATTCAAAGTCCCACCGGCTGATGAATCAATCATTTGCCGTGTTGAAGAATTCACACCATTGTAAAAAGTTTGGACTTGAAGCCTCAAAGGTAATCCGTGGTGTAGGCATCTCCTTAAGAGATCCTTGTATCTTTCCCATGCATCATATAATATTTCTGCATCATTCTGCACAAATGAAGATATGTCATTCCTAAATTTAGCTGTTTTGGTGGGTGGAAAATATTTTAAAAGAAATTTTTCAGTCATTTGATCCTTTGTGGTGATTGACCCTCGTGGTAATGAGTTCAACCACTGCTTTGCTTTATTCCTTAATGAAAATTAGAATAACCGAAGACATATGGCATCATAAAAATTGCCATTTATTTTGAAGGTATTACAGAATTCTAAAAAATTAGATATATGAGTATTTGGATCTTCATCCTGCAAACCATCAAATTGAACAAACTGTTGAATCATTTGTATTATGTTAGGCTTTAATTCAAAATTATTAGCAGTTATAGCAAGCCTGACAATACTAGATTTTGCCCCTGTCAAATTAGGTTTAGCATAATCATACATAGTACGCGGAGCATTCTCTTCTTGCGCATTTGGCGGTGGATTGTTTTCGTCCATCCCTTCAGTAGGAATGGATCTGTCTTGTTCTTCTCTTTGGTAGTTTAGAGCTCGTCTAATTTCTCTGCGATTTCTACGAGCGGTAGCTTCAATGTCACTTTCGTACGCTAAAGGTCCTCTCGGTTTCTTCTAGTCATAAACTAGAGGTTCCTGCTAGGAGAAGAAAGGTTGAGACCATCCAACAGTAACAGGCTTCGCAGCTCGACTCGACCCACCAAACCTAGGTCTCTTCTAAAAACCCCCAGCAGATCCTGACGACCCAAAATTCTTTTTATTCCTACCCCTATCCTTATCTTGATTCTATCTTTTAGATCGCTTCACCTCTTTGGCTATCTTAGCCTTCTCAACCAGAACAACAAAATCCCTCTCCCGTTGCGGAGCTATCAGTACTCGAAACTCGTCCCTCAAACCATCTTCAAATCAGACACAACGCTCATAATCAGTTGCGACGATACCCCGAGCATATCTACTTAGACGCAGGAATTCTGCCTCATATTCAGCCACTGACTTATTCCCCTGGACCAAGTTTAAAAAGGCCTTTCTCTGAGCATCCATGTAACTCGCTCCAACATACTTCGCCTAGAACGCTGCCTTGAAGAAATCCCAAGTAATACGATTTGCTGATGTACCATCCCTTGCTGTGAGTCACCATTGGTATGCCTCATCTCAAAGGAGGGACACTACTCCTTTCAACTTTTCATCCACGGTACAATCAAGATCGTCCATAATCTGCTCAACTGCCTCCAGCCAATACTCAGCTACGTTAGGAGCAACACCAAAAATACCCCTAAATATCTCGACCCCGTTAGCTCAGAGTCACTTAGAAATAGATTTTCGAGCTATTGATCCCGTGCTTACTCTAGCAACCCGCTCCAAAACACGTAACATAGCTTGAGACACGGCATCGTCTCCACTAGTTTGATCCTGAAATCCCACTTCCGCCATTGGTAATGCTGGCATTTCACCTTCGGTCCATGCCCTGATTTCGAGGGTTCAGCCACAACACCCCGGCCTCTGCCGCGGCCACGTATACCATGTCCACGTCCTCTAGCGCTCATGGCTACGAATTCCACTTTCTCTGATTAAAAATTTTATGAGTTAGTATTTCTTCCACTGTTTATTACCCGATAGTCTTATGAAAATAGCATTTAGAAGTAGTTGGTTTTTTTCGCAAGACATAATTCTAAAGGTCTTAATCTTTAAAGTTGAAGTTCTTAAAACTATCAATCACAATATAGTCTTTCCATAAGAAATCAAACAAAATAAAAAAACTTACAATGCGGATTGATGCCGGAGACTCGGGTGCCATGCTTCTAGAAACATGTATTTTTTCCCTAAACCATAGTTCAAACAAATTTTTGAAAACCATTTTGAACCAATTTCCACAGTCAAGGTTTTGAAACCTAGGCCCTGATACCATAATTGTAACACCCCAAACCCGGTCAATACATTACGACCAAATCTGGTGTGTTACAATAAAGGTAGTTTCAAAATTTTAGGGAAAACATCGCAATCGAAAAAACTTTTCCCTTATTGATAAGGTTCATTTTTGGAAGGTTTCTTACCAACTTCTTTTATTAATTCGAACTAAAAGTCATAAACAGGTTCATTTTTACAAAAGTCAAAAATAGGGAATTTCATAAGCGTGATATTTTAAAAAACAGTGTTTGTGGTTTTAAGCAAACTTTTCAATTTTAATTATTACTCTGCATGTTATTCGTTTGTTAGTATTTTAGAAAACATTTATTTATATTTTAAGAAAAACTTAGTGTTAAGCATCTCATAACGTATTAGTAAAATCCCAAATTGAATCAAACCCAAATTAAAGTTATGGACACCTTATTACGAAACAAAATGCTAAATTAAAAGTAAGTTTAAAAGAAAGAAATGAAATTCACGGAAGAAACATTGCATGGCCACCTAGAAGTCCTCCTCGGCTCCTAACTTGCAACTAAGAGTTACCTACAAAAATTAAGTAGAGGGGTGAGTCACCAAGACTCTGCGTGTAAATCCCCTTATAACGCAATCTGTGCCACAAGCCCACAGATACCCATTGGGCCTTAGCCTACATAAGATAGCATGTTAAACATGTACGCAATTCCGCCCAACCCAACCTAGTTTTCCATCCTCTAGGTCACCTGAATCGGCCAAACACCTGTGGCATAAAGCCACTGTGGTCCTAAACCACTGTGGTCCCTGACTACTTGTGATAGAGTCACAGAATATATATAAACGTGGGGCCAACCCACTGTGGTCCCAGACCACTGTGATGAACTCCGATAAGTATATGTGCGGCCAACCCACTGTGGTACCAAACCACTGAGATAAGTCACTGATAAGCATATGTATACGTGTTTCCAAACCCCTGTGGTCCTAGACCACTATGACAATAGTCACTGAATCACACTTCCCTTTTCAGTCACATCCCAAAACCCAATGCAAACATATTATCCATGTACAGTAGTTAATCAATTCATCCATAATCATATTATATGAAAGGCAATTATAACATTACTTACCTGGTTTCTCCAACCTTACCCACAATGATATTTTGACTATCTATACAGTCGTTTCGGCTTTTAGCCAACACAGTTAATAACACAAATTAATAATTAAAGTTAGAGCATTACACACACCTAAATACGCGCAAAACTAGACTGTCTATGTCGACACTCATACTAGCAGGGATAATAGCGATTTGCCTATTCCAGAAAAGCATCGGCTCTTTACCACATCCCAATAGAAAGTCTCGAACCGCCGATACCGCACGTCTCTTAAACTTAGGAGCGGAGACCACGGGTCCACTCCCCTCCTTAGATTGACTAGCACTCGCATCAATGAAAAGACTTGATCAGTACAGTACTATGGTGAAACAATAATTTCCCCAACAAGGGGTTTGATTATGATATAGTAAATGAATAGAGGCTGATCACAAAAAAAAAAGAGGGTTCCATACCATAAGAACCCAAATAAAATGGTAAGATTCTGCAACTAACAAACCTTCAGGCTTCGGACTACAACACGTTCGGCTACTGGGATTTCCCAGAGTAATCGTTCCAAAATGGGAGAAGAAAGAAGTAGGGATTAGCCGCGAACTATTAACAAAAGCAAAATGGCCATTTGGCTAAGACCACTCAGAACCGAAAAAAATAGAGAAAGAACCGAAAGAGTCTCCCTTATGTTGATCAACAAAAATCGATTGAGAGAAGATCTTCGGCAACCACAAGCTCCTTGGTTCTTGGGGTTCGACTACCAGGTACATAATGAAAGAAATGGATTTAGTGGTCACCAGGAGTGATTCGGTTTCATCATAGAAGAAAAGGGAACAAAAAGAATGGTCATAAATAAAGAGAAGTGAATCTTATCTTGAACACAGAATAGCCGAATAAAACCCAATGAAATTCAGCACTGGCAGAAATAATAAAAAACACAAAGGATTTGGCTAGAGGAGAAAGTAGTATAAGAGAAGAGATAAAGAAAAGGGTTTTGGCTTTGGAGAAAATAGTGTAGAAATGAGATGATGAAGAAGAGAGTTGAGTTGGAAGGAAGGATAGTGAGGAGAGATTCAGCTAACAACAAGCAGAGATGGCTCGGTTATGGAGAGGAAACGAATGATAAGAAATGGGAAATAGAGGTTCGACTATGGTGTTTAAGAGAAAAGAGTAAAGAAGAAGAGAAAGGGATAGAGTGCTTAAGATTCGGCAAGATGAAATAAGAGCAACACAAAACTTGAAAGAAAAGCTCTCAACACAAGCAAAAAGGTTAAATTCTCTCAAATGACTACTTTGAAGGAATGACACTCTTCCCTCTAACATGTGACCGAATATGCTACTCAACTTTGCCTAATAAACAGAAGGAATTTTTGGCACACCCACACACATTCACCAACCGAATATGCTCCCACCAAAGACCCCTAAATTAGGCCAACACCTCCACCAAGTTGAATCCCACGATCCTCTCCTTGTTTCACTCCCCATCACCCATTTGAACTAGTAGACCAAGTCTTCCTCAACAAACTCCTCCATAGCTTTCATTCAAATGCATTGACCCAGTCAACAACCACCTTTGAAAAGTCCTTGCGAAACCATCTTCTCTCCATCCTGATGCCAAAAATAGAGCTTCATATTGAGGCTTATGGGATTCAAACTTGTCCCCTCTCCTGCTCTTTTGTGACGCCACTCTCTTGCTCCTTAAGTGGCATCACCTTGCCACCATACCACACTCCTTCTTGTGTCAACCAACACAATTAGTTATTCTTAAAGCCTACTTCCAATAGCTTTCCCTCCTTAAGCCCCAAAAAACAAAAATTTCACCAAGGCTCTGGCTTAACCCCGAGCCTCCTTAAGACCCCCAAACACACCAAAATAACATGCTTAATGAGCCAAACACAAGCAATAGCATAAAATGCAGAACCCCTAATTCTAGAATGTTACATTTTACATGAATCAATAAGATGCCAATGTCCTAGACATTGTCTTACATGAAATCTCAAATCAATGCCGACGTCCCAGACGTGGTCTTACATGATATCACATATCAGACACCTATGTCATGACATATGCAATCCTATCTATTCCTAGGTTAAGATGAGATTTTTCAGACACTGATAAGTTGTCGATATATACTTAAACCCAGGTTTCATATACATTCCATCTCAATTGATATTCATAGCAATTCAAATTTCATTTAGGTGCAAATAATTCAATTTAAATACATTTATTTGTATATCGACTTACTTCGTATAGGATGAACGAAGATAAATGACTATTGAATAACTTTTGATTTCCCGCGATCTAAGTCCATTTTCTTCGGTTCTTGATCTATACAAATTTAGATTTAACTCTTTTATTCACTAATTCATTCAATTCAATCCAAAAACACATATTTAGGGCAATTTTCAAATTAGCCCTCACATTTTCACATTTAGACATTTTAGTCCCTATTTCACAAAATCATCAAATACATCAAATTCCATATCACCCATACCTATCCGAATTTTACCCATGCTAAAATGAGTACATATGATCACTGCAAAACAATCTAGTTTTACTATTTATAAAAGAGTGATCGAACCTGTAGACTGACTGTGACAACGATAGAGGCAAGCACACCAATCGAACAGTAGTATAGCTCAAGCAAGAATATCTTTATAGAACCCAAGGAACCTAAAGGTATTATTACACTTTCTTTCTACTATTTAGCCTAAAATATGGATTGATTGGTTTATTAAACAAATAAAATAATTAAACTAATTGTAAAGACAAAAGAAACGAAACTTTGGGAAAAGACTTTGAAGAAAACTCAATCAATAAAGATGATACCTTCGGGAAGAATCCACCTATGACTTCACTTATTATCTAACTTCCAATTCATATGATTTCTTTTACTTAGCTTGATCCGTGAGACTTCCTAACCTATATTAAAACTTCTCTCGAAGTGAATAACGTCTAACCTTAGGTTAATTACTGGAACTCTCGTTCTCTTATAATAACCCCCTAAGGAAGCAGTAAATCGATCAATGGACTCCCATATTAGGTTTCACCCTAATCTGGCAAAATTTCGTAACCCTATCTCTAAGCGCTCAATCAACTCCATTTAATTATGCTAGATCTACTCTTAGGCAGGGTCTATTTCTCCTCCACCTAAGCACATCAGATAAATTTAAACAACATAATTAATAACAAACTAAGTATTTATCATATAAACTGAAATAATTAAATAACAAAATCCATCATAGGTTTCATCCCCTCCAGGTATATGAGGGGTTTAGTTCATGATTAAACAAGAAAACATCTCAAGAGAGAAGATAAAACAAAACATGGGGAATTGTTAAAACCCCCTGAAGGAATTGAAGAGGAGATCCTCCGTCTTGAGTAGAATTCTGGCTCTTCGAGATAGATCAATTGGCTATCTTCGAGTAATTTCCTAAACGAGTAAAGCTCTGGCAGAAAACTCTACTAAAACTTGACGCCCTTGAATTGCTGCCTTTGATTTGTTTATATAGACGTCTGGGATGCTTTACTTCACTCCTAAGTACTCGTAATTCAGGTATAATTCATCCTAAGTGTTTGAGTGGACTTAGGATTGCATTTCTTGGACTCCAAGCATCCAATTCTAGGTGAAATTACTCTTTTCTATGGTAGGGGCACGGCCTTGACACGCCCGTGTAAATCGTGGTCCAGCCCGTGTCTCCATCCTATCGATTTAGGCACGGCTATGACACGCCCGTGCAGTATATTGGTAGAGGCCGTGCTTCGATTCTGCCATTTTGTGAACGATTGTGTAGATAGCTAGGCTGGCCCGTGCGTGGACTTTATCAATGGGAAAAATAGCTATGTGAATCGGGGTAAGGCCGTGGTCTAGATGATTATCGAGGAACGATCGTGTGGCATGAAGTCCAGGCCATGCTGTCTTCTTGGGTCGGCCCACTTTGGTTTGTTTTAAGCCCATTTTGCGTTCTTTTTATCCTTGGATGCTTTCCTGAGTATAAGACACGAAAAGAAAGGATTAAGAGCACCTTTTTTACATAAATTAAGGATAAATTCATCCAAAAGCATACTAAATGTGGGATTAAAATATGTTACTTTTACGGTTTATCAAATACCCCCACACTTAAGCTTTTGCTTGTCCTCAAGCAAAATTATCAACTTACAATTAAAACAAACTTTCCATAATTCATAATTCCTATCGATATTGTCTCATCATAATTCACAAATAATTTATACATGGATGATTTAACTGGAAGTGCCCTAACGTTTTAATTACGATAAGTCATACCTTTATAGCTTGGAACAGTAGGTGTCTCCTCTTATCTATGTAATTACCTCTGATTCAAAACTGACAAGGACCGACATCCTCACTAAAGATTCACTCAAATCACTCAAAAAGTGTTTAAGGTTCAAGAATAAGCACTCTAAGTCGAACTTGAAAAGTTAATCCCATAGGCTTGCCTGAAAATCAAATCTCTACCACTGTATATGAGATGATAAACAGATCAAAGGGTCTTTATTAGGGTTGTAATGGGGTAGGGTTAAAGGTGTGGATAAAGGCTGAATTAGAAGGTTAGAATCGAGATTGAATTAACCAATTACCTAAGTAGAAACAATGAACTAAATATGAATATTTACATCGAATGAAAACTAATAATACCATTATTGATAATTATTTTATAATAAAGAGTATTTTCATCACGAAACTTGATAATACTTTAATACGAGCTTTTCTTCAATAATTGGAGTTTAAATGCTCTAAGCTCTTTTGTATACTACTAATATTGAATATACTTGGATTTTTTAAGAACAAACTAAAATATTACATCCTAAATGATAAATGTAACTCTTGAACTAATATAATTGGTAATTTAATCAAATCAAACCTCGATTAAAGGGTAGTCAAAAGAATTGTGATAACAAATATAAAAGGATTTTAGGTTGATATTAGTGGGTGAGCCAATAAAAAGGTTATTAGGTTTCAACGGGTTCACTAGGGTTAATTTGTGAAGGTAGGCTTTTAGTGGAGTGAATGGGTTAAACCTAGGTGCCTTTATCATCTCAAAGGTATCAAATCATTAATGTGGTCTCGACATGTATAAACAGGCAAGTTCTATAATAACAATTCAAAGTTGACACACTCATAATCAATAAAGTGAGCAAGAAAAAGAATATATGCTCTATATGGCTCAAAATATCACCAAAAATTATGGGTGTTTTTTGACATCAATCCCTATAGATTTCAAATTTCAAAGCAAAACTCAGATTTAGTTCGACAACCTATTAATTTTTATTTTTGAAAAATAGACTTATCATGCTTGATTCTCTAGTATTCTTCAAATTTAATCATCAATGCACAATTAACTATGACATACTCTAAAACATTTCAGTAAGAATCATAAGTCATTAGAAATTTCATCCTAATTAATAATATGAGAATAATTCTTATGATCAAGACTAATTTCAGGATTTTGAGAATTATGCAAAAAGTTAGGCACTATTACCCCCACACTTAAGATGTACATTACCCTCAATGTACAAAGATAGATAATGAAATTAATGGGATAAATCAAAAGAGAAGGGGGAAAGTGACACTTTCTTGAATTTTTGGATGGCTTTGGTATTTAGCATTGGTGATTTTTTTTTTTTGTGAGTAGTGATTTACTCCTAATGATATGTAGGTGGAGTGTGTGTTTGTAGCTTTGAAGTCGTTATTGAAATAACTTAGTGCTTTAATGAAATGTAAATTAGGCAAACACGAAGATTAGATAACCAATTGAAGATAATATACTATAAAGAGCAGTTCTAATTTAAAACACAAAAAAAATATGTCTAAAAATAAAAATAAAATTAAGGATAAAAACATAATGAAATGGTGAATAAAAGTTAAATGTTATGTACTAGGAGGAACTCAAATGTCCTCATCAGTAGCCGGATCTTGTGGTGGTGCTGGTGGTGATATGTAAAAGTGATGACAGATTTGTTGAAGGGTGGCATCCGTTCTATCTAGGCGCCGAACATTCTCAGCAAAATAAGACTCGAACTGGTCGAGGCGAGCATTTATGTCTGAAAGTGAAGGTGTTGCTCGATATTGGTAGTGCTGAGTCCGTGCTTCTTTCGATGGTGATGGGGCATTATCAGGAATGTCCTCGGCATTCTCTTCTGCTGTAGGTGTCACTAATCGGTATTGAGGGGGATCGATGCCTCTCTAGTGCTTGATCATCTTCATGTGGAGCATTGGCTGGATGCCTTGTGGTGCCATATTCCTTATTAGTGTGAGAGGTGCAATCTGATTATCGGTGTTTAGGAGATTGAAATGCCGAGCTAGTCTCGTGATGTAAGGGCCCATTGAAAGGATTCCTTTCCGGTGCTACTCTGTTTGCTGCTGCATTGCGCATGCAATGAAACATGCTACGTCGAAGACATGTCCCTCAGACATGTATTACAAGAAATAAACATCTTGTTTGTTGACGACACCGGTGCTGTCTTTGCGACCTATAATAGTATGAGCAAGAATGGCATGAAGGTACATGAGAGCAGGGAGGAGGGTAGTCACTTTGGAGCGACTCAGATTGTAATCGTGTTTGGCTAGTTTTAGGATGTGCCAACATATGATAGGGGTACAGTGGAGCTCTCTGTTCAAGTCATCCAATGGGCTTTCCTCTATAAATTCTGGCGTATAGAGTCCAAGTGCCGATCTGAATTGAGGCATGCTAAGTCGATGTACATTGCCCCCTAGGCAGAACTAGATTGTACTGGGGTCATCAAATTGTGTCATGACCGTTTGTAAAGTGAATGTGGTATAGAACTTGAGAGTGAGTTCCAAGTATGTGGGCTCTATGATTGTAAAAAATCTCTCCCATGGTTCTGTTGAGATGAGAAATCAAACATCCCCATCAAGTATGACTTGCTCCAAGGCATCCCAATCAATGCACCTACCGGTACCAATAGGTCTCTTTCTGATTTGCATGTAACGCTCTTCTTGTGTTGCTTGGGAAATCTTGAGAAAGGGATGTCAGGGTTCGGTTTCGACAGTTCTGGATGATGATCCAGGCCCTTTCCTCTTTTTACTTGGAACGGCCCTTTTTATACGTGATGATGACATATTTCCTGCAACATAATCAAAGGATATACACCTCATTTATACAACCATGAATTTCCTAATAATAATTAAAGTTAATAGCCCTATATAGATGCTTCTTTGAAGGACAAATACTGGAATCAAACTCTCATTATTCATTTAGAACAATTCTTAACTAAAACCATGATTAAGTACTAAATACATTAACAAAGGTAACTACATTTAGCAAATAGAATATCAAGTCTGCAATGACCATAAAAGAAAACTAATGTTAACACAGAGAATATATGAAAAAGGCTTGGAATAAAACCATTAATAAATCAATCAAGAGAAAGATGAAAGTAAAAATACTAGAAAACTAAACAAAATGAATCATATTTTTAAGTCTAAAATCAAATAGAACTCTAAATAAAGAGGAAATATTTAAAAATATGAAGGAAGAAAGATCCAGGGATGGTTGTATGCGACAAACACGGGTGGGGCACGGTGGTGGCGGGTGTGGGTATGGTGGAAATTTTTGGGGAAGGAGGTTGAGAATTTGTGTCTAGGGTTTAAAATAGGGGGTTTCTTTTTCATATATAAAAGAGTAGAATACGGCCACCCAACACGGCCATGTGAATTTTGAAATGACTTGCTTTTTGCGATTATTTAGAATTGGGCGCGATTCAGGGTTTTTAGCACGCTCGTTCTCGATAAGTCAGTATGTTCACATGGTCACTTTGTATGCCCGTGGTCCAAGCATGCTTGATATGTCAGTAGCCTCACACAGTTATGAGGCACGACCGCGTCTTTTTGTCGTAGCCTATGTTGAAGAATAGAGGTTTTCCCTGTTTGCACACGGTCATCGGCACGCCCGTGTTACAGGACATGTTAAGGATCCTGCATTTTTGTTTAGACTTTTACAAAAAAATGTTAATGCGGTTAGCGTTTGGGTTGCCTCCCTAAAAGCGCTTGTTTATAGTCTTAATCTAGACTCTCCCTATTTTCAGTTCTAAAGGAAGGCTCATGGAGCATAAACTCCTCTCTCATATCTCCAAAATATGCACCATTATAAATTTTAGGTCGGTGAACATTTACCTTGAACGTGCCTTTAGTGGAATGAGTTACCTCAATGGTTCCATATGGAAATATTGTTTTGATCATGAATGGTCCTGACCATCTGGATTTTAGCTTCCCAGGGAATAGTTTAAGCCTTGAATTGTATAGTAGGACTAGGTCCCCTACTTCGAAATTATTTGATCTCTTGAGGCGAGCATCGTGACGTCGCTTTGTTGCTTCCTTGTATAGCTTTGAGTTCTCATCGGCTTCCGTTCTCCATTCATCCAGCTCATTTATCTGCATCATTTATTTTTTTCCTGCAAATTTGAGGTCAGTATTTAAAAATTTTGTTGCCCAGAAAGCTTTGTGTTCTAACTCGAATGGTAGATGACAGCTTTTCCCATATATGAGCTTGTAGGGGGATGTTTCTAAAGGTGTTTTGAATGTTGTTCTATAAGCCCATAAAGCATCATCTACTTGAACTGTCGAATCTTTTCTATTTGATACCACCATTTTTTCTAGAATGCGCTTAAGCTCTCGATTTGCTACCTCTACTTGCTCACTAGTTTGAGGATGATTTGGGGTGGTTGTTCTGTAGTATACTCCATATATCCTTAGAACTATTTCAAATTGTGTATTACAGAAATGAGTAACCCTATCAGAGATGATGGCTCTGGGTGTTCCGAATCAGGAAAATAGTTTCTTGAGAAATTTAACTACTACCCTAGCATCATTGGTAGGTAAGGCTTCCGCTTCTACCCATTTTGACATGTAATCAACTGCTACTAAGATGTATTTATGTCCAAAGGAACTAAAGAATGGTCCCATAAAATCTATACCCCATACATCAAGTATTTCACATGATAGCATATATGTTTGAGGCATTTCATCACATTTAGAGATATTACCTGTTTTTTGGCATTTGTCACACGAGGTAACATACTTTTTGGCATCTTTAAATAAAGTGGTCCAGTAAAAACCTTATTCAAGTATTTTTTGTGCTGTTTTAATACCATTGTAGTGTCCTCCTGATGGTCCTGAATGACAATGTTCTAGGATTTTGCTTGCCTCTATCCTTGTAATGCATCTTGAATTACCTGATCTACATATGTGGAAAAGAAAGGGATTTTCCCGAAAATAAGTTATCACATCAGCAAAGAATCACTTCTTTTGGTGATGTGTAAATTTTTTTGGTAGGATGTTAGCTGCTAGATAGTTTGCAATATTTACAAACCAGGGTATTTCAGAATGTGTTATAGAAGAGAGTTGTTCTTCGAGAAATGAATCATTTATTTTATGTTCATCAAGCTCCTTGGTATGTGGATTTTCAAGTCTTGAAAGATGATCTGCCGTGAGATTCTCAGCTCCCATCTTATCCTGTATTTCCAAATCAAACTCATGTAAAAGTAAAATCCATCATATTAGTATAGGTTTTGCCTTAGGTTTGTTTAAAAGATAACGAAGAGCTGAATGATCAGTGTAAACAACAACTTTAGACAATATTAGATATTGTCTAAATTTGTCAAAAGCAAAAACTACAGCTAGCAATTCTTTCTCAGTCATGGTGTAATTTTTTTACGCGTGTGTGAATGTTCTACTAGCATAGTAGATTGGCTAAAAATGCTTGTCTCTTCATTGTCCCAAAACTACACCTACTGCAAAGTCACTTGCATTACACATTAATTCAAAGGGTAAGTTCCAATCAAGTGCAACTATAATCAGTGCATTTACTAATTTATCCTTAAGGATATTGAATGCATCTAAACATTCCTGATTGAAATTAAAATGAACATCTTTTTGTAGTAATTTTGTCAAAGGCTTAGCTATTTTAGAAAAATCCTTAGTAAATCTTCTATAAAAACCTACGTGTCCTAAAAAACTCCTAATAGCCTTGACTGAGCTAGGGGGTAATTTTTCTATGGTTTCAACTTTTGCTTTATCTACCTCAATCCCTTTACTAGAAATCTTATGTCCTAATACAATCCATTCTCTAACCATAAAATGGCATTTCTCCTAATTTTAAACAAGGTTTGTTTCTTCACATCTCGTTAGAACTCATTTTAAATTTCTAAGGCAAAGATGGAATGAATTTTCGGATACCGAGAAATCATCCATAAATACCTCCATAATGTCCTCCACTTGTTCGTCGAAGATTGCCAACATGCAATGCTGAAAAGTAGCAGGAGCATTACATAATCCAAAAGGCATTCTACGATAAGCAAACGTACCGTATGGGCATGTAAATATTGTTTTTTCTTGGTCTTCAAGAGCTATGGGGATTTGAAAGTAGCCAGAGAGTCCGTCCAGGAAGCAGTAATACATATGCCCGGATAATCTTTCTAGCATTTGATCTATGAAAGGCAAAGGAAAATGATCTTTTCGGTGGCATCATTCAACTTTCTATAGTTTATGCGGACTCTCCATCCCAGAATCGTTCTTGTGGAAATTAACTCATTTTTTCATTGGGTAATACCATCATTCCTCCTTTCTTTGGGACTACCTACAGGACTTACCCAAGTCTGTGTCGTAAATAGGATAAATTATTCTGCATCTATAAGTTTAATTACCTTGGCTTTGACCACTTCTTTCATGTTGGGGTTTAAACGCTCTCGTGGTTGCACACATGGTTTATATTCTTCTTCCATTAAAATTTTGTGGGTGCAGAATATGGGGCTTATTCCCTTGATATCGAAAATTTTCCAAGCTATGGCTTTCTTGTGTTCTTTTAGTACTTTTATCAATTCCTCCTTCTCTTTGGATTCTAATTCTGAGGAGATGATTACTGGTAGTGTAGAATTGTTCCCAAGGAATGCGTATTCAAGGTGTTTTGGTAACTGTTTGAGTTCCAATTTGGGTGGCTCTACGATGGAGGGTTTTAGATTAATTTCATTATCATTCTCGATGCTTTCTTCTTTCTATTTTTCATATGATGACATTTTCAAATTCAACTCATTGTCTTCATCCTTTTCCCCCTTTTCTTGAGTTGGACACAATTCTAATGTGTCACCTTGTATAATTTCTTGTAATGAATTCTCTATAATATGATCGATGAGTGTCGACAAAATAATGTAAATCATCTTGTTCTGTAGAATATCACAAGGCATCACAGAGTTGAAAGATAATTTCTTCATCACCTATTTTTAGAGCTAGTTTACCATTACCTACATCAATAATAGCTCTAGCAGTGGCTAAAAAAAGGACATCCTAAGATTAAAGGAACATTAATGTCTTCATCCATGTCTAACACAACGAAATCAATAGGAAAAATAAATTTATCAATTTTGACCAAGACATCTTCAATAATTCCCCTAGGATATTTAATATATCTATCGGCTAATTGAATGTTCATCCTAGTGGGATTTGGTTCCCCAAGATTTAGCCGTTTAAATAATTTGTAAGGCATTAAATTAATAATATCGCCTAGGTTTGCTAATGCTTTCTTGATGTTTAAACTACCGATTAAGCCAGGAATAGTGAAACTCCCTGGATCTTTTAACTTTTGTGGTAGTCTATTTTGGAGAAGGGCTAAACACTCTTCGTTAAGCTCCACCATGGATACCTCCTCAAGCTTCCTTTTGTTCGTAAGAAGTTCCTTTAAGAATTTTGCATACTTCGGCATCTGTGAAATAGATTCAAACAAAGGTAAGTTAATATGTATTTGTTTAAAGAGTTAGAGGAACTTACTGTATTGAGCATCCAATTGTTCTTTCTTCAATTTTACTGGATATGGAAATTGTGGTTTATTCTCTATAGGCAATGTATTATCATTCTCACCTTCTACACTCTTTTTCCTGGTAATTTCATGTGGTGTCTTTCTTTGTGATTCAATTAATTCTTTGCCACTCCTTAGTGTAACTGCTTTTACCTACTGTGCGTCTTTTGAGAAAATCTCTGTCCTTATTTCACATAATGTTTCAATAAGTAGTCCAATTGACGTGATGATTTCTTGTACCTGAATCTTGATTCCCTCGATTGATCTTTATTGATCATCGTGTATTTCTTCAGCCTTTTGAAGACGAGAGTTTGTAGCTGTCACCAATTTTGTCATAATCTCTTCGAGGTTTGATTCCCTTTCCTGTGGATAAGGTTGTTGAAAATTTGGAGGAAAATCCTATATTTGATCATTCCATGAGATGTCAGGATGGTACCCCCATCCTGTATTATAAGTGTCACTATAAAAATTATTTTTACATCTAGAGTAGTTCCCTATATAGTGGACTTGTTCGTTTTTCATGCCGTATCCGTAGGGTGGGTATTCAGGATTTGCCACGCTTCTCAGATTCGAGTTATATTGCATTTCTGGGTGTACCTACGAGAGATTAATCAAACCATCAATCTTTTTGTTCATTATTTCGAACTGATTAGATAACCTGGTGACCACGTCGAGGTTGAAGACACTAGTTGCTTCAGTAGGAATTATCCCAATGCCTTGCCACTGATAATTACTCATTGCCGTTCCTTTGAAAAACTAGAATTATCTATAAAATAAAAGAAAAGTTAGCAAAGTAAAATTAATAATAATGGCTAAAGTAATAAAAATAGAGCTTTCGTAATATTTTAGAGTTCCCCGGCAACGGCGCCAAAAACTTGATCACTGCAAAACAGTCCAGTTTTAATATTTATAGAAGAGTGATCAAACCTGTAGACTGACTGCGACAACGATAGAGGCAAATGCACCTATCGAACAGTAGTATATCTCAGGAAAGAATATCTTTATCAAACCCAAGGAACCTAAAAGTACTATTACTCATGTTCTTTCTATTATTTAGCCTAAAATATGGAGTGATTGGTTTATTAAACAAATGAAATAATTAAACTAATAGCAAAGACAAAAGAAATGAAACTTTGGGAAAAGACTTTGAAGAAAACTCAATCGATAAAGACGATACCTTCGGGAAGAATCCACCTATGACTTCACTTATTATCTAACTTCCAATTCAAATGATTTCTTTTACTTAGCTTGATCCGTGAGACTCCCTAACCTATATTAAACCTTCTCTTGAAGTGAATAACGTCTAACCTTAGGTTAATTAGTGGAACTCTCGTTCTCTTATAATAACCCCTAAGGAAGCAGTAAATCGATCAATGGACTCCCATATTAGGTTTCACCCTAATCCGGCAAAATCTCATAACCCTATCTCTAGGAGCCCAATCAACTCCGCTTAATTATGCTAGATCCACTCTTAGGCAGGGTCAATTCCTCCTCCACCTAAGCACATCAGAAAAATTTAAGCAACATAATTAAGAACAAACTAAGTATTTATCGTATAAATCAAAAGAATTAAATAACAAAATCCATCATAGGTTTCATCCCTTTCAGGTATCTGAAGGGTTTAATTCATGATTAAACAAGAAAACATCTCAAAAGAGAAGATAAAACAAAACATAGGAAATCTTTAAAACCCCCTGAAAGAATTGAAGAGGAGATCCTCCGTCTTGAGTAAAATTCCAGCTCTTCGAGATGGATCAATTGGATATCTTGTATATTTCCCTAAACGAGTAAAGCTCGGGCAGAAAACTCTGCTAAAATTGGACGCCTTTGAACTGCTACATTTGATTTGTTTATATAGTCGTTTGGGATGCTTTACTTCGCTCCTAAGTACTCGTAATTCGGGTATAATTCGTCCTAAGTGTTTGAGTGGACTTAGGATGTGTTTCTTGGGCTCCAAGCATCCAATTCTGAGTGAAATTGCTCTTTTCTGCGGAAGGGACATGGCCTTGACACGCCCGTGTAAATTATGGTCCAGCCCGTGTCTCCATCCTATCAATTTAGGCACGGCTATGACACGCCCGTGCAATATATGGGTAGAGGTTGTGCTTCGATTCTGCCATTTTGGGAACAGTCGTGTAGATAACTAGGCACACCCTTGCGTTGGCTTTATCGATGGGAAAAATGGTTGTGTGAATTGGGGTAAGGCCGTGGTCTAGATAACTATCGAGGCACGACCGTGTGGCATGAAGTCCAGGCAGTGCTGTCTTCTTAGATCGGCCCACTTTGGTTGTTTTAAGCCCGTTTTGCGTTCTTTTTATCCTTGGGTGCTTTCCTGAGTATAAGACACGAAAATAAAAGATTAAGAGCACCATTTTACATAAATTAAGAATAAATTCATCCAAAAACATACTAAATGTGGGATTAAAATATGTTACTTTTATGGTTTATTAACATACATTTCATTTCTTTCACAATTTAGTCTCTCAATTAACCATTTTCTCAATTACATCCAAAATACTCAAATTCATCAAAAACTCAAAGACAAACTATGATAATCAAACACATATATTTCATATTTCACTATCAAACATCACAAAACTCATTTATTTATCAATGACACATTTCAAAAACATCATCAATTCTCAAAATAAAGACATGAGTTTCAAAGTATTCGAAGCAACAATTACAAAAACATAGAAATTATCAAAAATCGAGTCAAAATTATACCTTAATCAAATAGTTTTATGGTCGAATGCCCTAGCTTCATATTCCCTTTCTTTTCTTTATTGCTTTCGGTCAAGAAGATGAGTAAAATGGCCATTTTTTGGATGTTTTATTTATTATAAACATATTATTAATATATTTACCATATTAACCTTCCAATTTATATTTGAAACAAATATACATTAAGGGCATAAACGTCCATAGCCATCCACTATCTTTAATAATGGCTTATTACCCCTTTAAGGACTTCACATAATAAGAACTTGAGCAATTCAACACTTATTCAACTAGAAGGTCACTTTTACCTTTTATGTGATTTAGTCCTTTTTCTTAAATTAAACATACAAACGGACAAATTAATTTATGAAACTTTCACACATGCTAAATCATATACTGCTGACACAGAAAATATATTAAAATATTTTATGACTTGGATTTGTGGTCCCGAATCCACTATTCCAACTAGGGTCTAAACCGGACTGTTACATAACTTACCAAGGAACTCATCAATTTCATAGTTTTCAATACTCAATTCATTTTTGTACGTACCTGTACCATCTCGTACCAATCTCATAATCAACCACATCCTTCTTTTACCCATTGAACCAATTGGAATAGAAGTCGGATACTCAAGGTCTCACACGATAAGTACCTATACCATGGCCCGAAGCCAAATTAGCCGATATGCATGGCTCGAAGCCAAATCAGTATATCTTGCACCCTAAGTGCTAATAACATGGCCCTAAGCCAATTCAAAGTATACCTAATAACATGTCACTAGCATCTTAAACTATTCATAAGGTTCAAACGAGATTTCAACTGTCGAATCATCGACAAATCATTTCCAAACTCATCCGTAATCACATAATCACAATTCATGTTATATCAAAGCATATAAAATACATTTGTTGTAACACCCCAAACTCGGCCTAGACGTTACGACCATATCTGACATGTCACATCGAAGTGTCGTTTGAAAAATGGGCTTATCGATAAAAGTTCGTTATCAAATTTTAAATCCCATTTAAACAATTGTTTTGAAAATGTTCGTGTTGTAAAATCTTGTTGTCCAAGTATAGGTCATATCAATTGTTATCAGCTTATCAATTTAGAATAAATTGCAAAAGCCCTTTTTGTGTTGTAAACTTTAAGATTTGAAAACGTGATTTTCTTAAAGAAACATTTATTGTTTTAAAAACCCATGTTTCCTAGTCTAGCAGGTTGAAATAAAGAGAAAACAATAGATAAAAATTAAAACCTCAAATGGCCTTATTACATAATTATTAACCGAATATAAAAATAAAATAACTAAGTCCCTTACAACTCCAAATCATCTAAGGCTGGGGATTACCTACACGGTTAAAGAAAAGGGTGAGTTAGGAGAACTCAGTGTGTAATCCCCAATCATGCAAGAATAGTCCTGGGCACGAGCCATATTCAAGATCGATTCGATCAGGCACTAGCCCTATACAAGATGTGATGTGGGCCTAATCCCAAATGATCATAGAATAGAACAGTAATGGAACCCAACCCAGATCCAACCAACACACCACCTGTACCAACTAACACACCATGTAGGGACTAAGTCGACCCACCCAGCCAACACACCAATATTGAAACATAGCTACTAATAATAATGCAGCAAAGCTTCTAATGATAGTAAACGTGGGCTGTAATAGCCCGACTTAGGGCCTAGTCAGAATAGTGGTGTGAGACCACAAATCCAAAAAAGAAATATGTGTTTAAATTGTTTTATAAGGCTTATGAGGTATTTGCATGGTTGTGTGAAAATTTCATGAAGGAATTTTATTAATTAGTGAACAAATTGTCCATTAGGACAAAATTGCAAGGATTAGAAAATATTAGATTCTAAAATGTTTAAGTAAAAATAGAATTATAAAAATTATTTGAAGTCATTGTTTAGCAATTAGACCATTATATGTTGAGATGGACAAAAATGGACATATGAAGGAAAAATCTTAAGAAATAATCATTAAGAGCATTTTTGTCATTTGTTAAATTGAAGAATTAAAAGGGAAAGGAAGTCAAAATTAGTGTCCATCTTCCTCCCCCTTGGTCGAAAATCACAAGAAGACATAGCTAGGGTTTCTTCATCTTTCAAGCTTGATAGTAAGTGTATCCTAGCTCCGCTTTAATGTTCTTCATATTTTTGAGATCCTCGTAGCTCAGTTTAGCTATTTCTAGCTATATTTTAAGCTAGGAATTATGTTAAAAAATTTACCCATGTATCACATGCATGTATTTTGATGTTTTATGGGAGATTATGAAAGTTTGATGTAGGATAAACATATTTTCCTAAGTGATTTTCATGAAAAATCCATGTAAGGACCAAATTGCAAAAGTTATGAAAATGGTCATACATGAGTAAAATAGTGGAAATTGAATGTTGTTATAGTTTATAATATGATTCGGCTAGGCTTGAAATGCAAGAAAGTTGAATAAAAATCATTTTACGACCCTAGGGGTAAAAGTGTAATTTTAAGAATATTTAGGGGCAAAAATGTAATTTTTGTCGAAGTATGATCTATGAGTCAATTTAGTCAATGTAAGTATTAAACAAGTTAAATTGTTATTATAGATCAAGAAATACAAAGCCCAGACCGAAACTGAGGTAAAAATAAGGTTGAGGACTAAATTGCACAACTCTACACAATTTAAGTATCGAGGTAAGTTTGTATGAATTTAAAGCTACATATTACTTTCACAATTAAATTACTTATTATGTCGTACAATGTACATTATTATCATAAAGTTGATTGACAATGCCTAATAAGATAATCAATGAGAATAAGTAAGTGAAAGTCTCGGTTGAAGATTCGGAATAACGAGGATACCTATATCATAACATGAGACAAGGAAAGCCCATGTAATACCATGTCTGGGACATGGCATCGGCATCAAGGAATGTAGGTCCCGTATAAGACCATGTCTGGGACATGGAATGGCACCGAAAGTAGATCCTGTATAAGACCATGTTTGAGACATGGCCTCAGTATCGAAAAAGGCAAGGATATCATGTAAGTCCATGTCAAGACATGGCATTGATAAGTTACTATAAGGCAAGAACCCCATGTAAGTCCATGCCAAGGCATGTCATTGGTGAGTTCATAAGGTAACGATACCATGTAAGACCATGGCAAGACATGGAAATGGTAAACTTCAAAGGAAACATATAAGGAAGATCTCGTATAAGGCCATGTTTGGGACATGGCATCGACATCAAGCTAAGGAATCACGTGTACGACCATATTCGGGATATGGCACTGGTACCATAAAGTGATTCAATGTAAGACCATATCTGGGATATGTCATTGGCATCGAGATACATGTTTTACGAGATTGAGTATCCTCTGACATTTTGAGTATTTCAACGGGCAAAAGAGACAAGTATGAAAGAAGTAACAAGAAAGCTAAGTAAGCAAAATAACACAAGTTAAGTTATTCAAGAATAATAAAGAATTCTACCTAAGTTAAGGAAGATAATGATTTGATGTTCATGTTATGTTATCAAAAGTGCTAATCTATGTGATTAAGTGGTACAGGTACCCTAATTTAATTACAAGTATGAAATTATAATGTGGTAAGTGATGAGAAAGAGTAATTAAGTTCAAGCACTTGAGATTTATGTTGCTTTAGACTTATGAGGGATGAGTTTAATTATAAGCTATTATATTGCTTTGTTAAATCCTCATGCAAACTTACTAGGCTATATGCTTATCTCTCTCCTTTCCTTTTTCCATGTAGGTTCACCAAGTTAGCTCGGGGATCACAGACATCGAAGCTCAGATCACACTATCATCCACTAATTGGGTATAGTAAAGATAGATAAATTTTGAGTATGGCATGTATAGGAGTTTGATCATTTTGGTTATGATATATTGTGAGCTAAAGGCTTGGTTATTAAGATTATACATTCTTTTGTATATGGCCATTAGAAATTGGTCAATATTTGTTAAGTTATATGCCCTTTCATGATGATAAGTTTATGCATTTAAGTTTATGCAATGGATGGAATAATTGAGTTGTTTAAGATAGTATAAGTGTGTTTATGTTTCAGAGTGGCAGTTGGCTTAAAAATAGCCCTATAATTGTCCACACGGGTAGACACACGGGCGTGTGTCTAGGCCGTGTGTGACACACGATTAGCCCTATGGGTGAGTTGATAGGCCGTGTGTCCCCTGCATTAATTTACAAAAATACGATTCGTCACACGGGCCAGACACGAGTGTGTGCCATGCTCGTATGCTATTAAAAGTATGATGACATCATAAACAAAGAACTCTATGGGTAGAAGACATGGGTGTGTCAAGGCCGTATGAAGGACACGGATTATAGACACGGGCGTATGCTAAGACGTGTGAACTAAGTCAGTGTCGACCACAGGCGTTGAACACAGGCGTGTCCCTTAGACAACACGGGCATGTCGCCCCTGTTTAGGGAAAAATTTTCAAGGAGTGCCAAAGTTTCTGGATGAATCCCGAAACCTTCTGGATGTACATTTAAGGCCTCGAAGGCCTATGAAAAGTATGTTATTAGTAAGAAAGAAAAGTTTTAAGATGGAAAGAAAATTTATAGCCAGATAATACATGTTTAAGTAAATTCAAGTACGGTAGTGCCTCATATCCTGTCCTGGCGTAGGACACGGCTAAGAGGTGTTACATGGGCCAAGCCACCAAAATCAAAATACGTGGCGAAGCCACTAGAACTGTAAAAACGTGGCAGCGCCACTATACAATACTTCCTCTGAATCAAGAACCCAACACCAATGAGGAATGTCGTGTCATAAATATAACATGTATGCAGTATGTCATGTTCATAAGTAGTCATATAGATAGCATACACACATAAACTAAACTAGCACTTGGGGTATAACGGTGATTTCGTCAGTTAGGGGTAAAATGGTAATTTAACCCCTTGGGGGACTTCAGAAATTTAACCCTTCGAGGGTATTTCAATAATTTTACCCTTCGAGTGTATTTCGATACTTTTTCCCAAAGGCCTGCCTGTAACACCCCTAACCCAAAACCATCGCCAGAATAGGGTTAAGGGGCATTATCGAACATTCAAATCATTTAACAACCCATTCATGACACAAAGTCAATCATCAGTATATCACATCAAAATATAAACATAAAGTCCCTTATTGAGACCTATAAGACCTTAAACACCTACTAGAGAAGGATCGGGACTAAATCAAAACACATACAAAATTTTTGAAAACTTAAAAACATATCCAAAATACAGGGGATATACGCCCGTGGGAGCCAACCGTGTGCTCTCCACAACTGCTAGACACACCCATGTGTCCACCCCATGGTCGAACCTGATTCCTCATCATGGCCACCAAGCACGCTCGTGTACCCTGGCCGTGGTCAATCCTGCCAAAGCAACACAGTTACCAAGCACTCTAGTGTGCTAAGGCCGTGCACTACTAGGCCATATACTAACTATCTCACACGGTTTCTAGGCACACCCGTGTGCCATGGCCATGTTCCATTAAGCAAGCTACTGACTTTACCCCATGGTCACTAGGCACGCCCGTGTGCCATGGCCGTGTGACATTATAGGTCATTTGCAAGACCAAAAATGCCACCCAAATGGGTCATACCTACAAGCAACATTTACCAAAACAACTCATGCACTTATGACTACCCAAAAGCATATCAAAATAATCATTCAAACCATGCATTCAATACCAATTCTATTCATACCAATTTTAATACCAAAACTTATCTTATCACAATCATAATTCATTCCCAATTTCACTTATTCCAAATAACATCATACCATCACCAAAATTTCCATCCATAAGTCAATTTCTCAACTTACAATCCATACCAAAAGATGCATCATATATACCAAAGTCATTCATGCCAAAAACTATCACATATCTAGCCACATCTCATGGATACTTACAAATCTCAAACATTATTCAAATAACTAGCCTATACTTGCCATATTTTAAAATGTACATCTTTCCAAAATACCACAAAATAGATTGCCGATAGTGTGATTGAGATGCTAACAATCCCCATATCCGAGCTAGCTTTACTGACACTGCAAAGCAGAAAAACAAATCACACAGTAAGCTTTTCAAAGCTTAGTAAGTTCGTAATTTAATCTATATTACTCAATAATACCACATCATACACAATTAAATCACCACATAGATAAATTGCACAATTAGGCTCATCATCAATCTCAATCATATGCTCAAGCATCTACTTATATAACTATTAAGGCTATCATCAACCACCTAGGTTCAAACGTACCTTGATCAACACATAGTTACTCACCATTCATGCTACTCAATCGCTCGATATTACCTCTTGTTCAACCTCTACTATTATTTTTGATTATTTCGCACACTTAGTGCCAATTTCATAATTAGATCATAATCTTCATTGCACACTTTGTGCCTAATCTTTCAACCGACTTATCTCAGCATCGCACACGTAGTGCCAGTTCCATAAGCCAAAGCTTTCATATCATCTCACACACAGTGCTATTCATTTCTATTTCGATTTCAATTTCGCACACTTAGTGCCATCAACTAAAATCTTGCACATAGCAACTCCCTTTCATACACAATTACATATTCATTTCATAATGCTAAAACATATCTTCATAAGATGTATCCTATCCGAACTTACCTCGAGGCGTCGAACTATCAAAACGGTCGATTAATCAAGCACTTTATCTTTGCCTCGATCTCGACCTGAACCTCTCCTCTCTTGGTCTATACACATTCAAATTCAGTCCATTCAATCACTATTTCATTCAATTTAGTCCAAACACACATATTTAGGGCATTTTAGAAAATAGCCCTCACATTTTCACATTTTGACACTTTAGTCCTTAATTCATAAAATCATCAAATACACATAATTTCTCCTAACACAAGCTTAACCGAATTTTGCTTATGTCAATACCAACCCACATATTTCATTTATTTCATATTTTAGTCCCTCAATTTACACTTTCACAATTTAGCCCAAAATACTCAATTTCACTAAAAACTCAAATACAAACTATGTTAACCCAACACCAAGCTTTCATATTTCACCAACTAACATCACAAAGCTCAAGTGTTCATCAATGGCTCATCCTCTACACACCAACCCGTACCAACCATCACACCATGGGGATTTCTATAATCAACCCTCCATCCGCTACACACCAAAATGACAGCCGCACAGCCTATTCCTATTAATTAGGAATCATTGAATGTGGCATAGCCACCGATCACTATGTGTCCTAACATTTGTATATGTGAGATTTCCACCACCGATCACCAAGTGACCTATCATGCACTTCCCTTTAATATCATATTCCCACCCCATGCATACACATAAAGAAAACATCATGCGGTCATATATATTTTTTGATACATAGGGAGTTCTATGTTTACGCACTGCATCCTTCCCTAACCCTTTTAGGGTTCCATTCGATTGCCTAATGACCTCATTCGGCTTTTAAGCCCATAAAATATATATAGTCATACATACGGGTTTATTAGTGTGTTAGAGATCTACACACCGACACCGATAAGGCGATGCTTTCCATGTCGACGCTATCCTTAGTCGACACTCATCGCTATCCGCCTAAGGTGTTGTTCAGAAGCCGGTCCACAACCAAGTGGCCAATCTTGAATGCAGATAGTGCTCTTTTCTTAAACTTAGGGATTTTCTCCTTTGCCTGATCCATATTTAATTCCACCACAAGTCCTTTTTAGAACTACTATCACAATATTTAATCGTTAATTCTTATTATAACCTGAAGATCTTGCATATAATGATCAAATATAATAGAAATCTAGGGAAATCTTCTTACCTTAAAAATCCCGAAAGTGATGACTAGCTATTTTTGGCTTTTAGATCTTATTGACCAAGCTTCCTTCAAATCCCAAATTGCCGCCCAACATAGAATCATTAAATTGTTATTTTTTTGGCTTTTCCCTTTTAAGAACCGAAATAGAATATGAGATCTAACGGAAATTGGCACTTACCTTAGTATAGGGAATTCGGCTAACACTTGGAAAGGAGATTCGACAATGCCAAAGGAAAGTTTTAAATGCCGGAAGAATAGAACTAATTCTCAAATAGGATGAATAAAAGAAAAGACTATAGATGCTTCAGCTTTTTAGAGAAATCGGCATAATGAGGAAAAGGTGGAGAAGAGTTTCGGCTTTTAAAGAAATTGGAGAAAAGAAATTGGAGAGGGAGAGGCTAAGGAATTTCGGCACAATGGGAGAAGAAATTAGGGTTTTCAATGTCAGAATCAAGGAGCTATCCCCCCTATTTATAGATATTTTGACACCTCATGTATAAAACCAAAAACGTCCTTCCTAATTAATTAAAATTCAAGCTAAATGAGAGGGAAAATTTGGCACCCTCTTTGCCATGCAGTAGCCGAATTTTACACTCCTCTAGGTAGTGGATTTTCGGCCAAAACTTCCCTTGAAGATAAGCTCCTAACTTTTCTCCCTTTTTATCTATGATATTATCACTTATAAAATCCACATAATTTCTCCTATTTTTGAGCCTTGTAGCCGTCCACCTCTACTAACCCTGATGCTGAAATTTAACTTACTAAAATTAAAAGATTTGGGCTTTATTAAACTTAAATTTTGGGCCCCTAACTCCTTGTGTGTGGCGTCACTCCTTGCTTCATTTTAGGTGCCGAAAATGGCCCTAAAAACATGGGCTCCTTGCAACCAAAACTTGGGCCTCTTTTATTATTAATGACACCACCTTAAAATAATGCAATCAAGGCCTTTGCCTACTCCTAAGCCCAATTTTGAACCCCTATCACTTAAATTAACAAATTAAACATATCCCCACACTAAATTCATAGGCCCATAAATTTAGGATGTTACAGTTCTACCCCTTTAAAGAAATTTCATCCTCTAAATTTCCAATTAACTAGTAATCAAACTACCTAAGTCTCACTACTATGCTTTCACTGCGTACTCTTATTCTAAAGCCAAAATAAACACTTAGTATACTATGGTAGGGTACGCACCGATATTCACATCTAAAACATCCTCGTCCCCTTGGCGATGTGCTGTATAGACCAAGGCTGGCTGCCTCGCCTCAGCATAGCCTGCACTTCCACGACCATGTCCTATGCTATTGCCACCATTGACTTGACCACGGCCCCTTGGTGGTTGTTGACCTCCTCTTCTCGGCAGTGCATTCTCTTGACCTGTGGGTCCTTCACTACCCCATTGCTGCGGACAGTTTGTCACTTGGTGGTCCGTAGATCCACACCTAAAACACTTCCTAGTGCCTGCCCAACACTCACCAGTATGGAACTTACCACATCAAGCACACTTTTGCGTCTAGTTAGCAGCAGCAGGTCTCTCATCCTGTTTCAGCCCGTATGACCTAGGTCTTTTCTGAGCTTGCTCAACTTCCCCTGACGATTCAAAATTCCTCTTACTTCCACTCCTATCTCTATCCTGATTCAGTTTTTCAGTCCGCTTTACCTCCTCAGCTATCTTAGGCTTTTCCACAAGCACAGCAAATTCCCTCTCCCACTGTGGGGCTATCAAAACACGCAAGTCATCCCTCAGGCCATTTTTTAAAACCTAACACAACATTCATGCTCTGTCGCTACCATCCCATGAGCATAACGGCTAAGACATAAAAATTTAGCTTCATACGCGGCCACTAACCTACTCCCTTACACTAGATTTAGAAATGCTCTGCGCTGTGCATCCACATAACCTGATCCAATATACTTATTTTGAAATGTCATTTTAAAGAGATTCCAGGTAATACGGTCAGCCATTGTTCCATCCTTAACCGTAAGCCACCATTGGTAGGCTTCTTCCCGCAGAAGGGATATAATTCCTTTCAACTTCTCCTCCCCCGTAAAGTCTAAATCGTCCATTATGCGTTCTACCGCCTTCAACCAATACCCAGCTGAACTTGGGGCTACACCAAAATTCCTCTAAACACTTCTGCCCTATTGGCCCTAAGCCACTCCGACACAGATTTTTGGGCTCCTGTGCCCATGCTTACTCCAGCAACCCTCTTTAAAACCCTCAACATCTCATGAGATACAGCATCATCTCCGATCGTCTGATCCTGACATTCGGCCTCTTTAACTGGCATTTCGTTTCCTAACTCGTGGCCAAATCCTACTTGTTTTGACAGAGTCATCCTACCCCTACCACAACCACGTGGCGGACATCCTCGACCCTTATACTTATTCTACCACTTCACGTTTATCTAATTAGAATTTTTATGAATTAGTAGTTTTCTTCCACTGATTAACCACAAACAGTCTTATAGATAATAATTTTAAAAGTAGTTCTTTCGAATTTGTACTCACAATACAGTCTCAAGTTCATATCCTCTAGGAAACACATACAATCAATCATCAACATCCATGAACTTACGTTCATCACAGAAAAGTGTTGTTGTTGTGGTTGTTGTTGTTTTACCACCCAGGGGTATTTTCATAATTTTATCCTATAGGGGTATTTTCGTAATTTTTCAAAATAAGGTTCCTTGGTGATTTTGTAAAATAAGGGTATTTCAGTAATTTTTGATATCCGGGGGTATTTTAGTAATTTTGACATTTAGGGGTAATTCAATAATTTTACAAACTAGGGGTAATTCAGTAATTTTACAAACTAGGGATAACTTAGTAATTTCGCAAACTAGGGATATTTTGGTAATTTTACAATCTAGGGGCATTTTGGTAATTTCACAAATTAGGGTATTTTGGTAATTTTTCAAATCAGGGATATTTTGATGTTGTTGTTGTCGTTGCATTTTATTATTATTATTATTATTATTATTATTATTATTATTATTATTATATCGAAGGGGTATTTTGAAAAAAAAGAATCTAGTTACTCTTGTAAACATATGGTTTTTGGGTAAATTTTCAATACATAGGCATTTTACAAATTCACTGTTGGTTGGAAAATTTCACAAATCAAGTGTATTTCTTTGGAAATTTACAAAACTTAGGGGTTTTTGTTTGCAAAATAGGGTGGCTGGTCCCTTTCGGGTTTTAATTATAGCTTTGGCCCATCAACAAGTCCTCATAATTAGAGTGAACAGCCACTACGCACCAGGTAAGATTCCAGCGAAGAGGAGGTGAGCTACTAGGACTACTTAAATACCAAGCTCTTTCGGATCTATTCCTAGACATGCATATGCCCGTTGCCACACCCTAGTCTTGCGACTCGTTCATGGGTTTTGTTTAGTGAGGTTAAGTCTTATGAAATTTAAGGAGTTGTTTCAGCTAAGCCTAGAGTCCATCAATTTCTAAATCAAATTAGTCTACGTCCCATAAAGCCCATCAAGCCTACATAAATATATAACACACAGAGAATTCAGAATACTTACCTGCGTGGATCGGGTGCCGGTAGACTCGAAAGCCATATCCTCAAACCAGACTTTTTTCTAAAATTTTTTTTCCAAAACACCTCTAGGCCCATTTCACAGCTCGAGTTTTAAACTGAGCTCTGATACCAAAATGTAACACTCTAAACTCGGGCATGCGTTTCGACTAGATCTGGCGTGTTATGGAACACATAACACTTTATCGGATTTTGAAAACATAAGTTAATTGTTTAAAATTTAAATAAAGAAGTGACTTTTTGGAAATAAACTTCTTTGTATTATTATTACGTATAAATAAACCTTGTCATAAATTCATAAGTTGCATAACATTGAAAACTACTTAGTTGAATAAAACTAGTGGCCTTATTACATAAATATTCCCAAATAAAATAAAATAAAATTTAAAGAAATCCCCCAAAAAAAAAATTGTAGAAATAAAACTTGATGGCCCCTCGAGTCCATCTATGCTCCCATGTCCACGATCTACTGCTCATCTGGAAGAGTAGAGAAAAGGAAAGCGTGAGTCACCAAGACTCAGTGTATAAATCTCAAAACACACAACGACCTGAGCCCACAAACACATTATGGGCCCTGGCCCATACATGAAGGTAACAATCATAATCACATTGTAAACGTTAAATAATGAATAACCCAACCTATCCTAGGTTTCTATCCTCTACACACCAACCCGTACCAACCATCACACTTTGGGGATTTCTACAATCAACCCTCCATCCACTACATACCAAAACGACGGCCAGACCGCCTATTCCTATTAATTAGAATCATTGAATATAATCACTATGTGACCTAACATTTGTATATGTGGGATTTCCACCACCGATCACCATGTGACCTAACATTTGTATATGTGGGATTTCCACCACCGATCACCATGTGACCTATCATGCACTTCCCCTTCAATATCATATTCCCACCCCATGCATACACATAAAGAAAACATCATGCAGCCATATATATTTTCTGATACACATAGGAGTTCTATGTTTACGTACCTAGCATCCTTGCCTAACCCTTTTAGGGTTCCATTCGATTGTCTAAATAAATTTCATTCCGCTTTTAAGCCCATAACATATATATAGTCATACATACAGTTTATTAGTGTGTTAGAGATCTACACACCTGATTACCGATAAGACGATGCTTTCTATGTCGACGCTATCCTTAGTTGAGAATACTACTATCTGCCTAAGGTGTTGTTCAGAAGCCGGTCCACAACCAAGTGGCCAATCTCGAATGGCAGATACTGCTCTTTTCTTAAACTTACGGATTTTCTCCTTTGCCTGATCCATATTTAATTCCATCATAAGTCCTTTTCAGAATTACTATCACAATATTTAATCGTTAATTATCATTATAACCTTAAGATCTTGCATATAATGATCAAATCTAATAGAAATCTAAGGAAATCTTGTTACCTTAAAAATCACGAAAGTGGAGACTAGCTATTTTCAACTTTTAGATCTAATTGACCAAGCTTCCTTCAAATCCCGAATTGCCGCCCAACATGAAATCATTAAACTGTTATTTTTTTTTCTTTTGACTTTTAAGAACCGAAATAGAATATAAGATCTAACAGAAATCGGCACTTACCTTAGTATAGGGAATTCGATTAACACTTGGAAAGGAGATTCGACAATGCCAAAGGAAAGTTTTAAATACCGGAAGAATAGAACTAATTCTCAAATAGGATGAATAAAGGAAAAGACTTTAGATGCTTTGGCTTTTTAGAGAAATCGGTACAAGGAGGAAAAATGGAGATGAGTTTCGGCTTTTAAAGAAATTGGAGAAAAGAAATTGGAGAGGGAGAGGCTAAGGAGTTTTGGCACAATGGGAGAAGAAATTAGGGTTTTCAATGTTAGAATCAAGGAGCTATCCCCCCTATTTATAGTTATTTCGACACCTCATGTATAAAACTGAAAACACCCATCCTAATTAATTAAAATTCAAGCTAAATGAGAGGGAAAATTCGGCACCCTCTTTGCCATGGAGTAGCCGAATTTTACACTCCCCTAGATAGTGGATTTTCGGCCAACACTTCCCTTGAAGATAAGCTCCTAACTTTTCTCCCTTTTTATCTATGATATTATCACTTACAAAATCCACATAATTTCTCCTATTTTTGAGCCTTGTAGCCGTCCACCTCTACTAACCCTGATGCCAAAATTTAACTTACTTAAATTAAAAGATTTGGGATTTATTAAACTTAAATTTTGGGCCCCTAACTCCTTGTGTGTGGCGTCACTCCTTGCTTCATTTTAGGTGCCGAAAATGGCCCTAAAAACATGGGCTCCTTGCGGCCAAAACTTGGGCCTCTTTTATTGTTAATGACGCCACCTTAAAATAATTCAATCAAGCCTTTTGCCTAATCCTAAACCCAATTTAAACCCCTATCACTTAAATTAACAAATTAAACATATCCCAACACTAAATGCACAGGCCCATAAATTTAGGATGTTACAGTTCTACCCCTTTAAAGAAATTTCATCCTCAAAATTTCCAATTAACTAGTAATCAAACTACCTAAGTCTCACTACTATGCTTTCGCTGCGCACTCTTATTCTTAAGCCAAAATAATCACTTAGTATACTATGGTAGGATACGCACCGATATTCACATCTAGAGTGTCCTCGTCCCCTTGGCGACGTGCTTCATAGACCAAGGCTAGTTGCCTCGCCTCAGCATAGCCTGCACCTCCACGACCATGTCCTGTGCCATTGCAACCATTGACTTGACCATGGCCCCTTGGTGGTTGTTGCCCCTTGGTTGTTGACCACGGCCAATACATTAAACCGAACTTATATTGGTATCACATACACAGTGCCAAGTCGGTAGGCCGAAGCTTCTATCTTTTCGTACACACAGTGCCAATCATCTCTTTCTCGTTTCAAATTTTGCACACTTAGTGCCCCTTTATCTCAATTCAGCACATAGCATATCAAATCTCATAGATACATATACATCCATTCAATTTATATCACATAGATAAATTTTACAACTAGTATTATATCCGAACTTACCTCGACGTCGAGCTATCGATACGGTCGATTAATCGAGCATTTTATCTTTGCCTCGATCTCCATCTGAACCTCTCCTCTCTTGGTCTATACACATTCAAATTCAATCCATTCAATCACCAATTCAATCATTTAGTCTAAACACACATATTTAGGGCATTTTAAAATTAACCCTCACATTTTCACATTTCGACACTTTAGTACCTATCTCACAATATCATTAAATTCACAAATTCCACAAATTCACATGCTTGGCTGAACCTCTCTATGGATTATATAAGTCCAAATATTTCATCAAATTTTCTATTTAGTCCCTCAACTTTCCATTTTCTCAATTTAGCCCTAATTAGCTAAATTCATCAAAACTTCCAGAACAAAGTATGTTCATCTAACTCATATCTTTCATTTAACACCAAAAATCATCACAAAGCTCAATATAGCATCAATGGCATCTTACACAAACATCATCAATACTCAAAATTCAAGCATGGGTTTTGTAGAGCACAAAGCAACGATTACAAAAACGTAGAAATTATCTAAAATCAAAACCAAATCATACCTTAATTGAATCCAAAAGCTAGCCGAACTTAGCTTCTTTCTCTTTTCTTCTTCTTTAGTATTTTCAATTCAAAGATGAATAAGAAATGCCCACTTTCATATTTTGTTTTTATTATAAAACATTTTAATGCATAAATTACCATGTTAGCCTTTAATAATAACATATTATAATACATTTTAGTTGGTTAAAAATGTCCATCTACCATCCACTAAATACAAAATGGTTTAATTGCATCATAAAGCCTCCATATTTAAAAGAAAACAACACTTAGATACTTATAAATCAGCACATAGCTTCTACTCTTTACGCAATTAAGTCCCTTCTCTTAATTTAGCCTTAAAACGATCAAATCATCACACAGAATTTTCACACAGGCTATGTCACATATCATTCACACAGAAAATATCATTAAAATATTTTTTTATGACCTCGAATTTGTGGTTTCAAACCACTATTCTGACTAGGGTCTAAATCGGACAGTTACAACTCCCTCTTAGGGATTTTTGTCCCCGAAAATCTTACTAGTGAATAGTTGTGGATGTTGCTCTCTCATAACGTTCTCAGGCTCCCACGTAGCTTCTTCAATTTCGTGTTTGTGCCACAATACCTTCACTAAGGAAATCCTTTTGTTTCTCAACTCTTTGGTCTCTCGTGCCAAAATTTGGATCGGTTCCTCACTATATGACAAATTTGGCTAAATCTCAACCTCAGAAGGAGCAATCACATGAGACGAATCTGATCTGTACCGTCGAAGCATTGACACGTGAAACACATTATGGATATTTTCTAACTCAGATGGCAATATCAATCAATAAGCAACATGTAATATCCTGAATTTGGGCCTATTAGTTTGTAACGCCCCAAAAATCCTGAAACTTTTAATTTCTATGGATGGGAGTTAATATGTATGTGTAGCACTTAGAATAATAATATTAAGGTATTATCAGGATTATTTGAAGCCTTAGAATTAGGGAGACCATAAGGAAAATTTATTTTTCTTACTTAGTGGACCCTAGTCTCAAGCATGAGGCCTTATAAGCAGATTAAGAGAAAAGAGGACACAAATGGGCTTGTAGTCCCGTGGAAAGTGGCGTCATATAGCGGCTATAAGGTGGCATGTTAAGAAGTTAATGAGGTCCAAGGTTTGAGGCATAGGAAGGGAAAATTTAGGAGTTTTCTTTTTGTGTCTGGACAGAAGGAGTTGGCATTTGAGGGGCTCTAAAAGGGAGTGTTTAGGAGAGAAATTTAAGGTTCAGATAAGGGAGAAAAGATAGGGATTGGGAGGTCAATATAGTGGTGCTGAATTGGACTCTAAGGGAAGTGAAGTTCGGCTAAGGGCTATATATATGAGTGACGAATTAAGTTCCTATATTAATGATGAATTTTTGCTTTCCTACTAGCCGAATTTCATCACTTGTGAGAGGCAGACATTTTTCTAAGTGTGTCAAAGCTGAATCCTTCATATCTTCCCTTTTCAAATTCCCTTTTTGGTTCACCACTCGATTCTAGCCAAATCACTTTTATTTCTTTTCCCCCTAGTGTTACCGAATTGCCTCTATCACCTTACTAGTCTCAAAAGCTGGACTTAAGTCATAGGATCAAAGGAAGATTTCGATAAGAGCTTAATTAATTTTTAATGTGTTTTATTAAAAGATGAAGGACTATCTAACCCCTCTTTACCATTACCATGTACTAACAAGGGTGAGGTTCAGCAATCGCAAGCGCAATAGGAAAGGATTGTGAAAAGGCAGTAAGTATTCTCAATTCAGTTAAAGTTTTAATAAGTGACCGAATCTATTGTGGCTCATAGGGGTGACTTATGATAAATATGGGTCACTTAGTCTTGACGATATAGATGTTTGGGTGCAGATCTAAAGGATAATCGCCAATAGTAGCAAAGGAAGGGCTACTAGAACGTAAGGCACACGGTAAGGTTACGGTGAGGTTTTAGTTTCTGATAAGTGTATATTAAGTTATGATTAATCGTTAGGTGATGTCGATTGTAGGTTCATGACCATGGGGTTTACATCACGTGAGGTTACCAGGTGTGTACAAACGCTTCACACACGATATCGACAATGCCGAAAAGTTGAAAGTGGCTAAATGGGCCCAGTGGGCCCTGAGGCTAAGTTTGATGAAATGGTTTGGTTGGTTATACAAATTGAATTAGACATGCATGATACATGATCTGAATTTTTTTTGGGCCTATTTGGCCATATGATGAGACTTGGGCCTGATGGGTCGTAATGATGTAATTTGGGTTTGATGAGCTTTGTGGGGACGTAGGCAAGTATGCTAGGGTTTATGGACCTTAGGCCTAGTTTGAATAACTCTTAAATTCCATAAGACTTTCTAATAATTAAACATGTCCGTAAACAAGCCATTGGGTTGGAGTGTGGTAACGGGCATACGCATGTCTAGGATTGGATCTAGGGAGAGCCTGGTACTTAAGCGGTCCTAGTGGCCCACCTCCTCCTTCTTTGGAATCCTACTTGGTGCTTAGTGTCTATTCACTTCAGCCGTGAGGACTTGTTGATGGGCCAAAGTTCATGGCTAAATCTCGAAAGGGACCAAAATACCCCTGATTTGTGAAATTACCAAAATACCTCCTGTTTGCAAAATTATCTAAATGCCCCTGATTTATAAAATTATCAAAATACCCCCGGTTTGTAAAATTATTAAAGTACCCCCAAAATGAAAAATTATCGAAATACCCTTATTTTGTAAAAGTACCAAAATACCCCTATTTTGTAAAATTACCAAGATACCCCTATTTTGAAAAATTACAAAAAATACCCCTGTAGTGTAGAACTACGAAAATACCCCTTGGTAGTGAAGTGACGAAAATACCCCTACGTGATGAAAATAAGCTTATAGATGTTACTTGTTTGTTTGATGCATTCATATGATATTCTTCTTCGGATGCATATGGGTGGGAATTATGGTATGGAGGAAGATTTGAGGATAGCATGGACGTATGGTATGGATACAAGATCGCATGGTCGTATGGTATGGATCCATTGGAGGCTTTAAGCCCAATATATGATTAGCAACTTTGCTGTAACGTTTGGTAGTACCGCAACCGGGCTACCCTTGGTGTGTAGCAAAGGGGTGGATCGAGCTAGATTTCCCTACAAGAGTCATAAGGGTGGAAGGGAAATGGTGTGTGTAGCGGATGGAATTTTAGGGTGGGTTTTGCATTATTTGTTTATAAATGATACGATATGATGTGATATGAGGTCATTATGGGTAAAGCCCAAGACCACCGATTTCGACAGGACTTAGTCCCAATGTGAATATTTGTATGTGATTTGATTGCCAAGGGTTGTACACACTGAGTTTCGAAACTCACACCCTTAATTTTAATGTTTCAGGTAATCCTGAATAGACAGCTCGACGTGGGAGAGGACTCGAAGATGGCCACACTACAAGCTGTTCAAATGTTTTAATTTATTCAAATGATCTTATTTTATATACTTTATTTTTTTACTAGATTGTAACAACGCCTTGTAACTCCTAATTGAATTTATATTTTGGGTTATTATTATTGTCTCAACTACCCACTTAAGAAATTTCATAAAATTATTAAAGTGTTAATGTGGTTTTCGAAACAAACTTTTGTTTTGGGCTTTTGGGCCTTAAATGGTTAAATAGTAAATCACTTTGAAATGCACCTTTAATTTGACATTCCAAATTCGGGCCTAACTTTTAGGTCGAGTTTGGGGTGTTACATTTAGTGGTATCAGAGCCTAGGTTACAAAGGTCGGCTGTGAAATGGACCTAAGATTTTGGGTTTTTTAGAAGTTTTGGCAGGATTCTTGAAGTGTGGTTCATCGAGCCCTCGGCGTCGAGCCAAGTAAGTTTTTCTATTATTATTTGAATTATTGAACTGTATAGATAATGGGCTACCTAAAAATAGGCTTTTAGAGACTAAAGCCCGTAAGAAACTTAAGCCTGTAGTGGATTCTTGACCGCAGAATAACACTAAGAAATTGTTGTTACTTACATAAGACATGTGTTCTAAACAAGTGGAAATAAGTACTAATTTCATAAAATTCTTAATTTAGAAATACGTAACGATGAGCATGAGATGATGTGGAAAAGGTCAGGCAAAGGTTGTGGAGATGCTAGGGCAGGATCGTCCGAGTCTGGCCATATGCCTAATTTAAGAGTAGGGGAGGCTCCGGCCTCACCCGTAGTGGAAAGAGGAGCAAATGAAAGGGCTGCCATTACAGAAGATGCCATATCGCAGTCATGTTGAGAATCTTGGAAAGGTCGTTGGGCCCAATAATGGTACGGGGAGTCGTGGGTCGATTGTGGAGTAACTCCGAGCCAATAGGGTTGAGATTTTTAAAGGAGTAGCGGGGTGGCTCTAAATGAGGCAGAATATTGGTTGGAAGCTACTGAAAGAATAATGGATGACCTGGATTGCACGGCTAAACAAAACCTAAAAGGAGCAATATCCCTACTTAGGGAAGAAGCCTATCAGTGGTGGTTGACTGTAAAGGAGGGCAACCAACCGGAACAGATCACTTGGGAGTTCTTCAAATCGGCATTCCAAGGGAAATACGTTGGAGTGGCCTATGTGGATGCCTGAAGGAAGGAGTTTTTGAGTCTGACTCAGGAAGATAAGTCAGTAGTAGTGTACGAGGCTGAGCTTTTGTGCCTCAGTTGATACGCCAAGGGGATAATAGCAACTGGGTATGAAAGGTGCGTATGATTCAAGGATGGATTAAGGGATAGCCTTATGGTACTGATAGCTCCACAAAGGGAGCGAGATTTTGCAGTCTTGGTGGAGAAAGCAAAAATAGCAGAGGAGGTAAAGAGAACAAAGCATCACACCCGAGAGAAAGAGAAGGGCAAGAATAAGCGGAATATGGAACCTATGAGAGACGAACAGAGGCCCATGAGGAGGGCCAGAGTGAATGGGTTGGTTAGAGATATGGCCCCTATTGTCGTTGCTAATAATGGAGTACCGCATTGTGCAAAATCTGGGAGAAGGCATCCAAGTGAATGTTAGAGGAGGACAGCGCATGTTTGGGCTGTGGATCGATGGAGCATAGGTTTAGGCAGTGCCTGAAAAGGCTAAATCAGGAGTGAACCGATGGCAGAGATAATTTTCAGCGTCATAGGGGTGGTCAGCAACCACCAAAGGGCCGTGGACAAGCCAGGGGTGATATTGGTAATGGACGGGGTCGTGGGGCACCAGGTAAAGGTGCAGGTTATACTAAGGCAAGGTAGCCAGCTTTGGTCTATGTAGCACATCGCCAAGGGGATGAAGACGCACCAGATGCGAATAATGGTGCGTACCCTGCTGTAATATACTGGGTGTTTATTTTTAGAACTAGAGTGCGCATCAAAAGCGTAATGGTGAGACTTGGGTGGTACAATTGATAGATAGTTGAAAATTTCGAGGACAAAATTTCTTTAAGGAGGGTAGATCTTTAACATCCCAAATTTGGGCCTAGTAGATTTGGGCCTATGAGGTTTTAACGCCCTAAAAATCACAAAACTTTTAATTTCTGTGCATGGGAGTTAATATGTATGTGTAGCACTTAGAATAATAATATTAAGGTATTATCGGGATTATTTGAAGCCTTAGAATTAGGGGAGACCATAAGGGAAATTTATTTTTCCTAATTAGTGGACCATAGTCTCAGGTATGAGGACTTATAAGTAGATTAAGAGAAGAGAGGACACAATGGGCTTGTAATCCCGTGGAAAGTGGCATTATATAGGGGCTATGCGCTAGTGTGTTAAACAGTTAATGAGGTCCAAGGTTCGAGGCCTAGGAAGGGAAAATTTAGGAGTTTTATTATTGTGTCAGGACAGAAGGAGTTAGCGTTGGAGGGGGCTCAAAAGAGAGTGTTCAGGAGAGAAATTTAAGGTTCAGATAAGGGAGAAAAGATAAGGATTGGGAGGTGGATATAGTGGTGCCGAATTGGACTCTGAGGGAATGAAAGTTCGGCTAGGGGCTATATATATGAGTGCCAAATTAAGTTCCTATGTTAATGATGAATTTTTGCTTCCCTGCTAGCCGAATTTCATCACTTGTGAGAGGTAGACATTTTTCTAAGTGTGTCAAAGCCAAATCCTTCATATCTTCCCTTTTCAAATTCCCTTTTTGGTTCACCACTCGGTTCTAGCCAAATCACTTTTATTTTTTTCCCCCTAGTGTTGTCGAATTGCCTCTATCACCTTACTAGTCTCAAAAGGTGGACTTAAGTCATAGGATCAAAGGAAGATTTTTATAAGAGCTTAGTTGAATTTTTAATGTGTTTTATTAAAAGCCGATGGACTATCTAACTCCTCTTTCCCGTTACCATGTACTAACAAGGGTGAGGCTCAGCAATCGCAAGCGCGGTAGGAAAGGATTGTGAGAAGGCAGTAAGTATTCTCGATTCAGTTAAAGTTTTAATAAGTGACCGAATCTATTGTGGCTCATAAGGGTGACTTATGATAAATATGGGTCACTTGGTCTTGACGATATAGGTGTTTGGGTGCAGATCTAAAGGATAATCGCCAATAGTAGCAAAGGAAGGGCTACTAGAACGTAAGGCACACGGTAAGCTTACGGTGAGGTTTCGGTTTCTGATAAGTGTATATTAAGTTATGATTAATCGTTAGGTGATGTTGATTGTAGGGTTATGACTAAGGGGTTTACATCACGCGAGGTTACCAGGTGTGTACAAACACTTCACACATGATATCGGTAATGCTGAAAAGCCAAAAAGTCGAAAGTGGCTAAATGGGCCTAGTGGGCCTTGAGGCTAAGTTTGATGAAATGGTTTGGTTGGTTATACGAATTGAATTAGACATTCATGATACATGATAAGAATTTATTTTGGGCCTATTTGGCCATATGATGAGACTTGGGCCTGATGGGCCATAATGATGTAATTTAGGTTTGATGAGCTTTGTGGGAACGTAGGCAAGTATGCTAGGGTTTATGGACCTTAGGCCTAGGTTGAACAACTCTTAAATTCCATAAGACTTTCTAATAATTAAACATGTCCGTAAACAAGTCGTTGGGTTGGAGTGTGGGAACAGGCATACGCATGTCAAGGGTTGGATCTAGGGAGAGCTTGTACTTAAGCGATCGTAGTGGCCCACCTCCTCCTTCTCTAGAATCCTCCCTGGTGCATAGTGTCTGTTCACTTTAGCCGCGAGGACTTGTTGATCGGCCAAAGTTCATGGCTAAATCTTGAAAGGGAACGAAATACCCCTGATTTGTGAAATTACCAAAATTCCCCCTGTTTGCGAAATTATCAAAATGCCCCTGATTTATAAAATTATCAAAATACTCCCAGTTTGTAAAATTATTGAAGTACCCCCAATTTGAAAAATTATCAAAATACCTTTATTTTGTAAAAGTACCAAAATACCCCTATTTTGCAAAATTACCAAGATACCCCTATTTTGGAAAATTACAAAAATACCCCTGTAGGGTAGAATTACGAAAATACCCCTGGATAGTGAAGTGACGAAAATACCCCTACGTGATGAACATAAGCTTATAGATGTTACTTGTGTGTTTGATGCATTCATATGGTAATCTGCTTCGGATGCATATTGGTGGGAATTATGGTGTGGAGGAAGATTTGAGGATCGCATGGCCGTATGGTATGGATATAGGATCGCATGGTCTTATGGTATGGATCCATTGGAGGCTTTATGCCCAATATATGATTAGCAGCTTTGCTGTAACGTTTGGTAGTACCGCAACCGGGCTACCCTTGGTGTGTAACGAAGGGTGGGTCGAGCTAGATTTCCCCACAGAAGTCATAAGGGTGGAAGGGAAATGGTGTGTGTAGTGGATGGACTTTTGGGGTGGGTTTTGCATTATTTGTTTATGAATGATATGATATGATGTGATATGAGGTCATTATGGGCTAAAGCCCAAGACCACCGATTTCGACAGGGCTTAGGCCCAATGTGAATATTTGTATGTGATTTGATTGCCAAGGGTTGTACACACTGAGTTTCAAACTCACACCCTTAATTTTAATGTTTGGGTAATCCTAATAGACTACTCGACGTGGAGAGGACTCGAGATGGCCACACTACAAGTCGCTCAAATGTTTTAATTTATTCAAATGATCTTATTTTATATACTTTATTTTTTTCATTGGATTGTAACAAGGCCTTGTAACTCCTAATTGAATTTATATTTTGGGTTATTATTATTGTTTCAACTACCCACTTAAGAAATTTCATAAAATTATTAAAGTGTTAATGTGGTTTTCGAAACAAACTTTTGTTTTGGGCTTTTGGGCCTTAAATGGTTAAATAGTAAATCACTTTGAAATGCGCCTTTAATTTGACATTCTAGATTCGGGCCTAACTTCTAGGCCGAGTTTAGGTGTTACATTTAGTGGTATCAGAGCCTAGGTTGCAAAGCTCGGGCTGTGAAATAGGCCTAAGATTTTGGGTTTTTTTAGAAGTTTTTGCAGGAATCTTGAAGTGTGGTTTATCGAGCCCTTGACGTCCAACCAAGTAAATTTTTCTGTTATTGTTTGAATTATTGAACTATATAGATAATGGGCTACTTAAAAATAGGCTTTTAGAGACTAAAGCTCGTAGGAAACTTAAGCCTGTAGTGGATTCTCGACTGCAGAATAACACTAAGAAATTGTTGTTACTTACATAAGACATGTGTTCTAAACAAGTGGAACTAAGTACTAATTTCATAAAATTCTTAATTCAAAAATACGTAACGATGAGCGTGAGATGAGGTGGAAAAGGCCGCGGCAAAGGTTGTAGAGCTGTTAGGGCAGGATCGTCCGAGTTTGGCCATATGCCTAATTTAGTAGTAGGGGAGGCTCCAGCCTCACCCATAGTGGAAAGAGGAGCAAATGGACGGGCTATCGTTACAGAAGATGCCATATCACAGGCCATGTTGAGAATCTTGGAAAGGTCGTTGGACCCAATAATGGTACGAGGAGTCGTGGGTCGATCGTGGAGCAACTCCGAGCCAATGGGGTTGAGATTTTCAAAGGAGTAGCGGGGGTGGCTCCGAATGTGGCAAAATATTGGTTGGAAGCTACTGAAAGAATAATGGATGACCTGGATTACACGGCTGAACAAAACCTGAAAAGAGCAATATCCCTACTCAGGGAAGAAGCCTATCAGTGATGGTTGACTGTAAAGGAGGGCAACCAACCGGAACAGATCACTTGGGAGTTCTTCAAATCGGCATTCCAAGGGAAATACGTTGGAGTGGCCTATGTGGATGCCTGAAGGAAGGAGTTTTTGAGTCTGACACAGGGAGATAAGTCAGTAGTAGAGTACGAGGCTGAGCTTTTGTGCCTCAGTTGATACTCCAAAGGGATAATAGCAACCGAGTATGAAAGGTGTGTACGATTTAAGGATGGATTAAGGGATAGCCTTATGGTACTGATAGCTCCACAAAGGGAGCGAGTTTTTGCGGTTTTGGTGGAGAAAGCAAAAATAGCAGAGGAGGTAAAGAGAACAGAGCATCGCAATCGAGAGAAAGAGAAGGGCAAGAACAAGCGAAATATGGATCCTATGGGAGCCAAACAGAGGCCCATGAGGAGGGCCAGAGTGAATGGGCCGGTTAGAGATATGGCCCCTGTTGCCGTTGCAAATAACGGAGTACCGCATTGTGCAGAATGTGGGAGAATGCATTCGGGTGAATGTTGGAGGAGGATAGGAGCATGTTTGGGCTATGGATCGATGGAGCATAGGTTTAGGCAGTGCCCGAGAAGGCTAGATCAGGAGCGAACCGATGGCAGAGATAATTTTGGCCTCATAGGGGTGGTCAGCAACCACCAAGGGGCCGTGGACAAGCTAGAGGCGATATTGGTAATGAACGGGGTCGTGGAGCACCAGGTAAAGGTGCAGGTTATGCTGAGGCAAGGTAGCCAGCTTTGGTCTATGCAGCACATCGCCAAGGGGATGAAGACGCTCCAGATGCGAATAATGGTGCGTACCCTACTGTAGTATACTGAGTGTTTATTTTTAGAATTAGAGTGCACAGCGAAAGCGTAATGGTGAGACTTGGGTGGTACAATTGATAGTTAGTTGAAAATTTTGAGGACAAAATTTCTTTAAGGAGGGTAGATCTGTAACATCCCAAATTTGGGCCTAGTAGATTTGGGCCTATTAGGTTGTAACGCCCAAAAAATCCCAAAACTTTTAATTTCTATGCATGGGAGTTAATATGTATGTGTAGCACTTAGAATAATAATATTAAGGTATTATCGGGATTATTTGAAGCCTTAGAATTAGGGGAGACCATAAGGAAAATTTATTTTTCTTACTTAGTGGACCCTAGTCTCAGGTATGAGGCCTTATAAGCAGATTAAGAGCAGAGAGGACATAAATGGGCTTGTAGTCCCATGGAAAGTTCCATCATATAGGGGCTATGCGGTGGCGTGTTAAGCAGTTAATGAGGTCCAAGGTTCGAGGCCTAGGAAGGGAAAATTTAGGAGTTTTCTTTTTTGTGTCTGGACAAAAGAAGTTGGCATTGGAGGGACCTCAGAAAGAGATTGTTCAGGAGAGAAATTTAAGGTTTAGATAAGGGAGAAAAGGTAAGGATTAGGAGGTGGATATAGTGGTGCCGAATTGGACTCTGAGGGAATAGAAGTTCGGCTAGGGGATATATATATGAGTGTCGAATTAAGTTCCTATGTTAATGATGAATTTTGCTTCCTTGCTAGCCAAATTTCATCACTTGTGAGAGGCATACATTTTTCTAAGTGTGTCAAAGCCGAATCCTTCATATCTTCCCTTTTCAAATTCCCTTTTTGGTTCACCACTCGGTTCTAGCCAAATCACTTTTATTTCTTTTCCCCCTAGTGTTGCCGAATTGCCTCTATCACCTTACTAGTCTCAAAAGCTGGACTTAAGTCATATGATCAAAGGAAGATTTTGATAAGAGCTTAGTTGAATTTTTAATGCATTTTATTAAAAGTCGAAGGACTATCCAACCCCTCTTTGCCATTACCATGTGCTAACAAGGGCGAGGCTTAGCAATCGCAAGCGCGGTAGGAAAGGATTGTGAAAAGGCAGTAAGTATTCTCGATTCAGTTAAAGTTTTAATAAGTGACCGAATCTATTGTGGCTCATAGGGTGACTTATGATAAATATGGGTCACTTGGTCTTGACGATATAGGTGTTTGGGTGTAGATCTAAAAGGATAATCGCCAATAGTAGCAAAGGAAGAGCTACTAGAACGTAAGGCACACAGTAAGGTTACGGTGAGGTTTCTATTTCTGATAAATGTATATTAAGTTGTGATTAATTGTTAGGTGATGTCGATTGTAGGTTCTTGACTAAGGGGTTTACATCACGTGAGGTTACCAGGTGTGTACAAACACTTCACACATGATATCGGCAATGCCGAAAAGCTGAAAAGTCAAAAGTGGCTAAATGGGCCCAGTGGGCCCTGAGGCTAAGTTTGATGAAATGGTTTGGTTGGTTATATGAATTTAATTAGACATGCATGATACATGATCTGAATTTATTTTGGGCCTATTTGGCCATATGATGAGACTTGGGCCTGATGGGTCGTAATGATGTAATTTGGGTTTGATGAGCTTTGTGGGGACGTAGGCAAGTATGCTAGGGTTTATGGACCTTAGGCCTAGTTTGAACAACTCTTAAATTCCATAAGACTTTCTAACAATTAAACATGTCTGTAGAAAAGTCGTTGGGTTGGAGTGTGGCAACGGGCATACGCATGTCTAGGATTGGATCTAGGGAGAGCTTGGTACTTAAGCGGTCCTAGTGGCCCACCTCCTCCTTCTCTGGAATCCTACCTGGTGCATAGTGTTGGTTCACTTTAGCCGCGAGGACTTGTTGATGGGCCAAAGTCCATGGCTAAATCTCGAAAGGGACCGAAATACCCCTAATTTTCAAAATTACCAAAATACCCCCTATTTGCAAAATTATCGAAATGCCCCTGATTTATAAAATTATCAAAATACCCCTGATTTGTAAAATTATTCAAGTACCCCCAATTTGAAAAATTATCGAAATACCTTTGTTTTGTAAAAGTACCAAAATACCCCTATTTTGCAAAATTACCAAGATACCCCTATTTTGGAAAATTAAAAAAATACCCCTGTAGGGTAGAATTACGAAAATACCCCTGGGTAGTGAAGTGACGAAAATACCCCTACGTGATGAACATAAGCTTATAGATGTTACTTGTGTGTTTGATGCATTCATATGATTTGTGCTTCGGATGCAAATGAGTGGGAATTATGGTATGGAGGAAGATTTGAGGATCGCATGGCCGTATGTTATGGATACAGGATCACATGGTCGTATGGTATGTATCCACTAGAGGCTTTAAGCCCAATATATGATTAGCAACTTTGCTGTAACGTTTGGTAGTACCACAACCGGGCTACCCTTGGTGTGTAGCGAAGAGGTGGGTCGAGCTAGATTTCTCCACAAGAAGGGTAGAAGGGAAATGGTGTGTGTAGCGGATGGACTTTTAGGGTGGGTTTTGCATTACTTGTTTATGAATGATACGATATGATGTGATATGAGGTCATTATGGGCTAAAGCCCAAGACCACCGATTTCGACAGGGCTTAGGCCCAATGTGAATATTTGTATGTGATTTGATTGCCAAGGGTTGTACACACTGAGTTTCGAAACTCACACCCTTAATTTTAATGTTTTAGGTAATCTGAATAGACGGCTTGACGTGGGAGAGGACTCGGAGATGGCCACACTACAAGCTGTTCAAATGTTTTAATTTATTCAAATGATCTTATTTTATATACATTATTTTTTTCATTGGATTGTAACAAGGCCTTATAACTCCTAATTGAATTTATATTTTGGGTTATTATTATTGTTTCAACTACCCACTTAAGAAATTTCATAAAATTATTAAAGTGTTAATGTGGTTTCCGAAACAAACTTTTGTTTTGGGCTTTTGGGCCTTAAATGGTTAAATAGTAAATCACTTTGAAATGCGCCTTTAATTTGACATTCTAGATTTGGGCCTAACATCTAGGCCGAGTATGGGGTGTTACATTTAGAGGCATTAGAGCCTAGGTTGCAAAGCTTGGGCTATAAAATGTGCTTAAGATTTTGGGTTTTTTTAAAAGTTTTGGTAGGATTCTTGAAGTGTGGTTCATCAAGCCCTCGACGTCGAGCCAAGTAAGTTTTTCTATTGTTGTTTGAATTATTGAACTGTATAGATAATGGGCTACTTAAAAATAGGCTTTTAGAGACTAAAGCCCATTGGAAACTTAAGCCTGTATTGGATTCTCGACCGTAGAATAACACTAACAAATTGTTGTTACTTACATAAGACATGTGTTCTAAACAAGTGGAACTAAGTACTAATTTCATAAAATTCTTAATTTAAAATACATAACGATGAGCGTGAGATGAGGTGGAAAAGGTCACAGCAAAGGTTGTGGAGCTGTTAGGGCAGGATCGTCCGAGTTTGGCCATATGCCTAATTTAGGAGTAAGGGAGGCTTCGGCCTCACCGTAGTGGAAAGAGGAGCAAATGAATGAGCTGCCATTACAGAAGATGTCGTATTGCAGGCCATGTTGAGAATCTTGAAAAGGTCATTGGGCCCAATAATGGTACGGGGAGTCGTGGGTCGATCGTGGAGCGAATCCGAGCCAATGGGGTTGAGATTTTCAAAGGAGTAGCGGGGGTGGCTCCGAATGTGGCGGAATATTGGTTGGAAGCTACTGAAAGAATAATGGATGACCTGGATTGCACGGCTGAACAAAAGCTAAATGAGCAATATCCCTACTCAGGGAAGAAGCCTATCAGTGGTGGTTGACTGTAAAGGAGGGCAACCAACCGGAGCAGATCACTTGAGGGTTCTTCAAATCAGCATTCCAAGAGAAATACGTTGGAGCGGCCTATGTGGATGCCTGAAGGAAGGAGTTTTTGAGTCAAACTCAGGGAGATAAGTCAGTAGCAGAGTACGAGGCTGAGCTTTTGTGCCTCAGTTGATATGCCAAGGAGATAGTAGCAATCGAATGTGAAAGGTGCGTATTATTCAATGATGGATTATGGGATAGCCTTAGGGTACTGATAGCTCCACAAAGGGAGCAAGATTTTGCGGTCTTGGTGAAGAAAGCAAAAATAGCAGAGGACGTAAAGAGCACGGAACATCGCAACCGAGAGAAAGAGAATGGCAAGAACAAGCGGAATATGAAACCTATAGGAGCCGAACAGGGCCCATGAGGAGGGCCAGAGTGAATGGGCCGGTTAGAGATATGGCCCCGTTGCCATCGCTAATAACGGAGTATCGCATTATGCAGAATGTGGGAGAATGCATCCGGGTGAATGTTGGAGGAGGACAGGAGCATGTTTGGGATGTGGATCAATGGAGCATAGGTTTAGGCAGTGCCCGAGAAGGCTAGATCAGGAGCGAACCGATGGTAGATATAATTTTCAGCCTCATAGGGGTGGTCAGTAACCACTAAAGGGCCGTGGACAAGCTAGGGGCGATATTGGTAATGAATGGGGTCGTGGAACACCAGGTAAAGGTGCAGGTTATGCTGAGGCAAGGTAGCCAGCTTTGGTCTATGCAGCACATCGCCAAGGGGATGAAGACGCTCCAGATGCGAATAATGGTGCGTACCCTACTGTAGTATATTGGGTGTTTATTTTTAAAATTGGAGTGCGCAGTGAATGCATAATGGTGAGACTTGGTGGTACAATTGATAGTTAATTGAAAATTTCGAGGATAAAATTTCTTTAAAGAGGGTAGATCTGTAACATCCCAAATTTGGGCCTAATAGATTTGGGCCTATTAGGTTGTAATGCCCCAAAAATCCCAAAACTTTTAATTTCTGTGCATGGGAGTTAATATGTATGTGTAGCACATAGAATAATAATATTAAGGTATTATCGGGATTATTTGAAGCCTTAGAATTAGGGGAGACCATAAGGAAAATTTATTTTTCTTACTTAGTGGACCCTAGTCTCAGGTATGAGGCCTTATAAGCAGATGAAAAGAAGAGAGGACACAAATGGGCTTGTAGTCCCGTGGAAAGTGGCATCATACAGGGCTAAGCGGTGGCGTGTTAAGCAGTTAATGAGGTCCAAGGTTCGAGGCCTAGGAAGGGAAAATTTAGGAGTTTTATTTTTGTGTCCGGACAGAAGGAGTTGGAGTTGGAGGGGGCTCGAAAGAGAGTGTTCAGGAGAGAAATTTAAGGTTCGGATAAGGGAGAAAAGATAAGGATTGGGAGGTGGATATAGTGGTGCCGAATTGGACTCTGAGGGAATGGAAGTTCGGCTAGGGGCTATATATATGAGTGCCGAATTAAGTTCCTATGTTAATGATGAATGTTTGCTTCCCTGCTAGCCTAATTTCATCACTTGTGAGAGGCAGACGTTTTTTGAGTGTGTCAAAGCTGAATCCTTCATATCTTCCCTTTTCAAATCTCCTTTTTGGTTCACCACTCGATTCTAGCCAAATCACTTTTATTTCATTTCCCCCTAGTGTTGCCAAATGGGCTCTATCACCTTACTAGTCTCAAAAGTCGGACTTAAGTCGTAGGATCAAAGGAAGATTTTGGTAAGAGCTTAGTTGAATTTTTAATGTGTTTTATTAAAATTGAAGGACTATCTAACCCCTCTTTGCTGTTAGCATGTACTAACAAGGGTGAGGCTCAGCAATCGCAAGCGCGGTAGGAAAGGATTGTGAAAAGGTAGTAAATATTCTCGATTCAGTTAAAGTTTTAATAAGTGGCTGGATCTATTGTGGCTCATAGGGGTGACTTATGATCAATATGGGTCACTTGTTTTTGACGATATAGGTGTTTGGGTGCAGATCTAAAGGATAATCACCAATAGTAACAAAGGAAGGGCTACTAGAACGTAAGGCACACAGTAAGGTTACAGTGAGGTTTCAGTTTTCAATAAGTGTATATTAAGTTATGATTAATTGTTAGGTGATGTCGATTGTAGGCTCATGACTAAGGGGTTTATAGCACGCGAGGTTGCCAGGTGTGTACAAACATTACACACACGATATCGACAATGCCGAAAAGCCGAAAAGCCGAAATGGCTAAATGGGCCCAGTGGGCCCTGAGGCTAAGTTTGAAGAAATGGTTTGGTTGGTTATACGAATTGAATTAGACATGCATGACACATGATCTGAATTTTTTTGGGCCTATTTCGCCATATGATGAGACTTGGGCCTGATGGGCCGTAATAATGTAATTTGGGTTTGATGAGCTTTATGGGGACGTAGACAAGTATGCTAGGGTTTATGGACCTTAGGCCTAGTTTGAAAACTCTTAAATTCCATAAGACTTTCTAATAATTAAACATGTCCGTAAACAAGTCGCTGGGTTGGAGTGTGGCAATGGACATACGCATGTCTAGGATTTGATCTAGGGAGAGCTTGATACTTAAGCGGTCCTAGTGGCCCACCTCCTCCTTTTCTGGAATCCTACCTGGTGCGTAGTGTCTGTTCACTTTAGCCATGAGGACTTACTGATGGGCCAAAGTTCATAGCTAAAACCCGAAGGGACCGAAATACCCCTGATTTGTGAAATTACCAAAATACCCCCTGTTTGCAAAATTATCAAAATTACCAAAATACCCTCAAATTGCAAAATTATCGAAATACCCCTATTTTGAGAAAGTATCAAAATACCCCTATTTTGCAAAATTACCAAGATACCCCTATTTTCAAAATTACAAAAATACCCCTGTAGGGTAGAATTACAAAAATACCCCTGGTAGTGAAATGACGAAAATACCCTTACGTGATGAACATAAGCTTGTAGATGTTACTTGTGTGTTTGATGTATTCATATGATATTCTGCTTAGGATGCATATGGGTGGGAATTATGGTATGGAGGAAGATTTGAGGATTGTATGGTCGTATGGTATGGATCAAGGATCTCATGGCCGTATGGTATGGATCCACTGGAGGCTTTAAGCCCAATGTGAATATTTGTATGTGATTTGATTTCCAAGGATTGTACACACTGAGTTTTGAAACTCACACCCTTAATTTTAATGTTTCAGGTAATCCTGAATAGACGGCTCGATGTGGGGGAGGACTCGGAGATGGCCACACTACAAGCTGTACAAATGTTTTAATTTATTCAAATGATCTTATTGTATATACTTTGTTTTCTTCATTGGATTGTAACAAGGCCTTGTAACTCCTAATTGAATTTATATTTTGGGTTATTATTATTGTTTCAACTACCTACTTAAGAAATTTCATAAAATTATTAAAGTGTTTATGTGGTTTTCAAAATCAAACTTTTATTTTGGGCTTTTAGGCCTTAAATGGTTAAATAGTAAATCACTTTGAAGTGCACCTTTAATGTGACATTCCAAATTCGGGCCTAACTTCTAGGCGGGTTTGGGGTGTTACACAACCGGTCTAACTCGGTCAATGATCTCATCGGTCCAATGAACCTTAGACTCAACTTGCCTTTTTTGCCAAATCGAAGTATTTTCTTCCACGGAGATACTTTCAGAAACACTTTATCACCAACCTCAAATTCAATATCCTTTCAACCGTAAAGAGCCTCATATGGTGCCATTTAAATTTTAAATTGAAAAATGTTGTTATACACAAACTCAATCAATGATAAATGTTTTTCCCACGTACTTTTAAATTCAAGTATACAACATCTCAGCATGTCTTCAAGAATCTAAATGATTCGCTCGGATTGATCATCCGCTTGCGGATGAAAAGCAGTACTGAAATGCAATTTCGTGCCTAAAGCATTTTGCAATTTCTTCCAAAATCGTGAGGTAAATCTTGGATCTCTATCAGATACAATAGATAGTGGTACTCCGTGTAATCTCACAATTTCATCGATATACAGTTCAGCCAACTTATCTAAAGAATAATCAGTTCTTACTGGAATAAAATGAGTGGCTTTCGTCAATCTATCATCTATTACCCAGATCACATCTTTCGTACTTGGAGGTAAGGGCAAACCTGACACAAAGTCCATCATGATCATCTCCCATTTCCACTCAAGAATCATAATCGGTTGTAATAATTCGGACGGAACTTGATGTTCAGCCTTAACTTGCTAACAAACTAAACATTTCAACACAAAGTCAAAATATCTCTCTTCATACCATGCCACCAATAGAACTGTTTCAAATCATTATACATTTTCGTACGCCCCGGATCTACAGTCAAATGACTATTGTGAGCTTCAGTCAAAATCATTTGAATCAACTCTGAATTTCTTGAAACGCAAATCCGATCTCTGAATCCAAACAATCATTACTATCAAATCAAAATTTTGATTCTGCATTCGAATTACATTGAACTCTTTTTGCTAACAACTCATTATCAATCTTTTGAGTCTCACATATCTGCTGTAAAAACAATGGTTTTACTTTCAATTCAGCTACAACCGCATCATCATCACACAGATCCATTTGATTACTCATAGCTCGTATGGTATATAACAATTTTCGACTCAAAGCATCAGCCACAACATTAGCTTTACCGGTTGGTAATCTATCACAAGTTTATAGTCTTTCAACAATTCTAACCATATTCTCTATCGCAAGTTCAAATCGTTCTGAGTCATCAAATACTTTAAACTCTTATGATCAGTATAAATATGACATTTTTCACCGAATAAATAGTGACACCAAATCTTCAATGGAAATACAATCACGGCCAATTCAAGATCATGCATTGGATAATTCTTTTCATGCAGTTTTAACTATCTCGAAGCATAAGCGATGACTTTTCCTTCTTGCATCAGCACACAGCCCAAACCATTCAACGATGCATCACTATAAACTATAAACTCTTTGCCTGATTCAGGTTGAATCAACACTGGTGCTTCTATTAACAACACTTTCAACTGTTAAAAACTCTGTTGACACTTTTCTGACCACTCGAATCTAACATCCTTTTGCAAAAACTTTGTCAATGGAGTTGAAATCATCGAGAAGCCTTTCAAAAATCGTCAATAATATCCCGCTAATCCTAGAAAACTATGGACTTCAGACACATTTCTCGAAGGCTTCTATTCCAAAATAGTAGAGATTTTATGCGGATCAACTAGTATCCTAGCGGATACAATATGCCCCAGAAAACTGACCTTATGCAACCAAACTTCACACTAGCTAAACTTTGCATACAACTGTTTCTCACGCTGAGTTTGTAGCACGATTCTCAAATGCTCGGCATGCTGCATCTCATGAAGCGAATAGATCAAAATATCATCAATGAACACCACCACAAAGCAATCCAAATACGGTCTAAATATCCAATTCATCAAGTCCATAAATACTGCAGGGGCATCTGTTAGTCGAAAAGGCATCACTAAGAATTTGTAATATCCATACCTCGTTTTGAAGGCAATTTTAAGCACATCTGATTCTCTAAGTCTCAATTGATAGTAGCCCGATCTCAAATTTATTTTAGAAAATACTATAGCTCCTCTTAACTGGTCAAACAAATCATCGATTCGAGGTAACGAATATTTGTTCTTTATCGTCACTTTGTTCAATTGTCGATAATCAATACACATTCTCATGGTTCCATCTTTCTTTTTCAAAAATAATACAGGAGCTCCCTAGGGTGAAAAACTAGGTCGTGTAAATCCTCTGTCGATCAATTCTTGCAACTGAGATTTCAACTCTTTCAATTCTGTTGGTGCCATTCTGTATAGAGCTATCGACATAGGAGCAGTTCCCGGCATTAACTCAATACCAAATTCAACTTCTCTAATTGGAGGTAACCCCGGTAACTCTTCTACAAACACATCTAGAAACTCACATATTACTGTACAGATTCAACTTTCCTTTCTGACACTTTTGTATCAATAACGTACACCAAATAAGCTTCACAGCCCTTTCTCACATAGTTCATAGCTTTCATCACAATTCTGACTCTTCAATTCAACATTCTTTCTCTAATAATTCACAATGGCATTATGCAAAGTAAGCCAGTCCATTCCCAGAATTATGTCAAATTCATCAAATGGTAGCAACATCAAATTGACCGGGAAACATAAATCACGAAACATCAACGGGCAATTCTTGCACACCTTATCCACCAAAATACACTTCCCTAAGGTGTTCGATACTCTAATCACAAATTCAGTAGACTCAATAGATAGAGTCTTATTTGATACTAAATTCATACACTCATAAGAATGAGTCGATCCTGGATCTATCAATGCAATGACATCAGTATCAAATAAAGTGAAAGTACTGGTGATGACGTCGGAGATGATGTTTCCTCTCGCACGATAGCATAGGCTCGGGCAGTGCTCTTGCTTCGACCTTAGCTTGTATCACTGCTCGTCTCTGGCTTTCATTCACATTTCTGATGCTCCTGGGTGGTCTACCTCTGGCCGTCACATTACTTGGTCTTTCGTTCTAAACATTATCTTCTTCAACTATCTTTAGGCAATATCAAATAAAATGATCTCGGGATCCATACTTATGGCATATTTTATTGTTATACCTACCCCAGCATTCTCCCACATGTCGTCTCCCACATTGTTTACATTCGGGCTTGTTGTTCTTAACACTGCCCACATTTGACTCATTCGGAGCTTGAATTCGTAAACCAGTACTTTGTCTCAAACGATCTCTATTAGGATGACCAAACGAATCATTTGAATGATTGATGGCATCTCTATATCTCTTTGAAGAAGGCTAAGAAAATTTATTCATCGATCTCTTTCTTTCATATCGAGCCTCAGAATCGGCTTTCTTCTTTTCTTTACTGAGTTCCTCAGCTTTGCATACTCTCTCCACAAGTACAACAAATTCATTTATATCCACCCAACCAACCTTATGTCTTCATTCAATCCCTCTACGAAATGTTTACACATAGTAGCTTCAATAAAAACACACTCTCTAGCATATTGACTCAAACGCACGAATTCTCGTTCATACTCAACAACAAACAAACGGCCTTGTTTCAGCTCTAAAAACTCCTTACGTTTCTAATCAATGAAGCGTTGGCTGATATAATTCTTTCTAAACTCGACTTGAAAGAAATCACAGGTGATTCTCTCTCTCGGAACCACAAATATCAATGTTTTCCACCAATTTTAAGCCGTGTCTCTCAACAAGGAAACTGCATACTTAATGCACTCATTAGGGTTCAGCGACACCTCATCAAATACTCGAAGGGTATTCTCGAGCCAAAACTCAGCTTGTTCAGCATCATCATCAGTTGTGGCCCTAAACTCTTCGGCCCCATACTTGCGAATCTTGTCTATGTGGTTTATTCAATCTCATCGGATCGACAACTTGTGGCATAATAGGTACTTGCGGGAGTGGAGGTTGTGGAGCAGACGGATTTGTTCTAACAAATTCCAAAAACCATTCACTCATCTTATGGAAGAAGGCTTGCTTAGCCTCACCTTCCTCATCACTATCATTTGGCCTTGATGTGGCCGACGTCCCTTGAGCGGGAGCAAGTGCATTACTCTCTACATCATCAGCAACTGCTCCATCGGGGTCTATTACTATATTAAAACACATTTCAACTGTCAGATTTCATCACACTATCGCAATTTCACAATAGGGCATGTATAGCTAGACTTACACGCGCTACGTTAGTCTGAGAATCGACTAAACCGTAGCTCTGATATCGATAAAATTATAACACCCTAACCCGAAACCGTCACCGAAATAGGATTAAGGGGTATTACCGATCAATCAGAACATTTAACCTCTAAATGTCGACACAAAGTCAATCATCATCAAACATATTCATATACAACCATAGTGTCCCTTAAACGAGTCATCAAGACCCTAAGCATGCTTATAAACCGTGTCAGGACTAAACCAAAACACATATAAAATTTCATGAAAAATTGAAACTTTTTTAGAATACAGGGGAGACAGGCCCGTGGGGGTAGGCCGTGCCTTTTCCACGGCTACATGACACACCCGTGTGACCTCCCTGTGGTTACATACTGCCAAAATCAACACGGCTATCAAGCATGCCCGTGTGCTAAGGCCGTATCCTATAAGGTCATATACTTCCATTTCTCGCACGACCTGTAGGCACGCCCGTGCCATGGCCGTGTACTATTAAAGCCAGCTACTGACTTGTGCACCACAGTTAGATGACACCCCCGTGTTGAGGCCGTGTGTAATTTAAGCCACATTCTGCCAATTTACCCACAGTCTGAGGCACGCCCGTGTGCCCCAACCGTGTGACATTATATGCCATTTTTACAAGGCCAACATGCCACCCACTTAGGGTGAAACCTACAAGCCAATCAATCAAACATCTCATGCACATATTGCCATCTAAAAGCATACCAATTTAGCACTTTAAAACATGCAATCAATACCAACTCTAATTATACCCAACTCAATACCAATACCTATTCTATCACAAGCATAATTCATTCCCAATCTCACTACCCCTACTAGCATTTATCAACACAAAGTTACCACTCAATAGCAAATTCATCAATCTACAAATCATGCCAAAAGATGAATCATGTATATATCACATTCATTCATGCCAAACTTATCACATATCTAGCCACATCTCATGGCTAATTACAAATCTCAAACTTAATTCAATTAACTAGCCTATACATGTCATATTCAAGCTATATACATCTTTTCAAAAGCACCAAAATAGAATGCCGATAGTGTGATTGAGAAGCTGACGATCCAAGATCCGAGCTAGCTTTACTAACACTGCAAGGCAGAGAAACAAATCACACAGTAAGCTTTGCAAAGCTTAGTAAGTTTGTAATATAATACATATTACTCAATACTACAACATCAATATGTATATATATATGTACCATCATATAGATAAAGGCACAACTAGACACATTATCAATCCCAACCACATACCCAATTATCTATTCATTCAACTTTTAAATCTATCATCAACCACATAGGTTTTGTAACACCCCTAACCCGAGATCATTGCCACATAGGGTTTAGAGGCATTACCGAACAATAGGATCATTTTACATTGCATTCACGACACAAAGTCAATCATCATCAAACACATTCATATACAATCATAGTGTCCCTTAAACGAGTCATCAAGACCCTAAGCATGCTTATAAACCGAGTCAGGACTAAACCGAAACATATATAAAATTTCATGAAAAATTGAAACTTTTCTAGAATACAGGGGAGACATGCCCGTCGGGGTAGGTCGTGCCTCTCCCACGACTACATGACACACCCGTGTGACCTCCCTGTGGTTACAGACTGCCAAAATCAACACGGCTAACAAGCACGCCCGTGTGCTAAAGCCATGTCCCATGAGGTCATATACTACCATTTCTCGCACGACCTATAGGCACGCCCGTGCCATGGCCGTGTGCAGTTTAGCCATATTCTACCAATTTACCCACGGTCCAAGACACATGCCGTGTGCCCCAACCGTGCGACATTATAGGCCATTTTTGCAAGGCCAACATGCCACCCACTTAGGGTCAAACCTACAAGCCAATCAACCAAACATCTCATGCACATACTGCCATCTAAAAGCATACCAATTTAGCAATTTAAAACATGCAATCAATACCAACTTTAATCATACCTAATTCAATACCAATACTTATTCTATCATAAGCATAATTCATTCCCAAATCTCACTACCCCTACTAGCATTTATCAACACAAAGTAACCACTCTATAGTAAATTTATCAATCTACAAATCATGCCAAAAGATGCATCATATATATACCACATTCATTCATGCCAAACCCATCACATATCTAGCCACATCTCATGGCTAATTACAATCTCAAAAATAATTCAATTTAATAGCCTGTACATGCCATATTCTAGCTATATACATATTTCCAAAAGTACCAAAATAGAATGCCGATAGTGTGATTAAGAAGCTGACGATCCCAGATTCAAGCTAGCTTTACCGACACTGCAAGGCAGAGAAACAATCACACAGTAAGCTTTCCAAAGCTTATTAAGTTCGATATACAATACAAATATCGTATCAAATTAATTCAATGCATAAATAAACAATCACTCAGATCTATTATTTCATATTCATGCCTTCTCATCCAAAACCACAATGCTCATTTCCTCAATCAAAACTAAATTTTACTCATCAACCACAAAGGTTCAATACGTACCTTAACCACACAAAGCTATTAAATCTCAAAGCTATTCAATACTCGATATTATTTGTCAATCATTCTTTAATTTAATCGCACACTCAAGGCTACATACTTATCCGATGCATAATTATTATCACACACTTAGTGCATATTCTTTTATTCAACTCATCTCGGTATCGCACACAAAGTGCCACAGCAATAAACCGAAGCTTTCATAACATCACACACACAGTGCCAATCATTTCTATCTCGATTTCATTTTCGCACACTTAGTGCCATCAAATTAAAATCATACATATAGAAACTCACTTTCATATACATAAACATATCTCAAATACATGTATTATATCCGAACTTACCTCAAACGTCGAACTATCGATACGGTCGATTAATCGAGCACTTTATTTTTACCTCGATCTCGATCCGAACCACTCCTCTCTTGGTCATACACATTCAAATTCAATCCATTCAATCATCAATTCATTCATTTTAATCCAAACACACATATTTAGGGCATTTTACAAAATAGCCCTTACATTTTCACATTTCGACACTTTAGTCACTATCTCACAAAATCATCAAATACTAAAAATTTCATTACACTATGCTTAGGCCGAATTCTCCTTAGTCTCATAGGAGTTCACACAATTCATTTATTTCACATTTTAGTCCTCCAATTTCTCATTTTCACAATTTAGCTCAAATTACTCAATTTCACCAAAATTTCAAATACAAACTATGTTAACCCAACATTAAACTTTTATATGCCGCCAACTATCATCACAAAGCTCATATATTCAACAATGGCATATCTAAAAATCACCATCATTTTCTAAAATTTAAGCATGGGTTAGCTAGAGCACAAAGCAACGATCATAAAAACGTAAAAATTATCAAAAATCGAGCATAAAGCACTTACTAATTGAAGCTTGAAGTGGCCGAATGTTTCAACACCTTAAACCCTTTATTTTTTTTTCTTTTGCAAACGGTGGAAGAAGATGAACACACCCACTTATTCATCATTTTTATTTTATTATAACATATATATAGTATAATTATGCCATTTACTAATTTAACCTTCAAATAAATAAATAAAACATTTGAACATTAAGGTCATTCTAGTCCATTGCCACCCACTATCACTTAATATGGTCGAATTGCATCATAAGGTCTTCACTTTATAAAGAAAATCACACTTAGATAGTTATAAATCAGCACATAGCTTTTACTATTTATGCAATTAAGTCCTTTCTCTTAATTCGACACTAAAACGATCAAATCATTACAAAGAATTTTCTCACAGGCTATGTCACATATCATTCACATAGAAAATATCATTAAAATATTTTTACGACCTCGAATTTGTGGTCTCAAACCACTTTTTCGACTAGGGTCTATACCGAGGCTATTACACCTCTCCCTCCCTTAGGGATTTTCGTCCCCGAAAATCTTACCAGTGAATAGTTGTGGATGTTGCTCTCTCATAACATTCTCAGGCTCCCACGTAGCCTCTCCAATTTCGTGTTTGTGCCACAATACCTTCACTAAGGAAATTCTTTTGTTTCTCAACTCTTTAGTTTCTCGTGCCAAAATTCGGATCGGATCTTCGCTATACGACAAGTCTGACTTAATCTCAACCTCAGTAGGAGCAATCACATGAGATGGATCTGATCTGTACCGTCGAAACATTGACATATGAAACACATTATGGATATTTTCTATTTCGAATGGCAATCTCAATCTATAAGCAACCGGTCCAACTCGTTCAATGATCTCATACGGTCCAATGAACCTCGGACTCAACTTACCCTTTCTACCAAATCGTAGTATCTTCTTCCACGGAAATACTTTCAGAAACACTTTATCCCCAACCTCAAATTCAATATCCTTTCGTTTTAAATCTGCATAAGACTTTTGACGATCTGAGGCTACTTTCAAACTGTCAAGAATTACTTTCACTTTCTGATTAGTCTCTTTTATAAGATCAACCCGTGAATCTTGTTCTCACTCAGCTCAGTCCAATACAATGGAGTTCGACACTTTCGACCGTAAAGAACCTCATATGGTGCCATTTTGATACTAGACTGAAAACTATTGTTATACGCAAACTCAATCAACGATAAATGCCTTTCCCACATGCTTTCAAATTCAAGTATGCAACATCTAAGCATGTATTCAAGAATCTGAATGATTTGCTCGGATTGACCATCTATTTGTGGATGAAAAGTAGTACTAAAATGCAATTTTGTGCCTAAAGCATCTTGTAATTTCTTCCAAAATCGTGAGGTAAATCTCGAATCTCTTTCAGACACTATAGATAACGGTACTCCGTGCAATCTCACAATCTTGTTGATATACAATTCAGCCAACTTATCTAAAGAATAATCAGTTCTCATCGGAATAAAATGAGTTGATTTCGTCAATCTATCAACTATCACCCAGATCGCATCTTTCTTGCTTGGAGATAGGGGTAAACCCGACACAAAGTCCATCGCGATCCTCTCCTATTTCCACTCAGGAATCATAATCGGTTGCAATAAACCAGATAGAGCTTGATGTTCAGCCTTAACTTGCTGACAAACTAAACATTTCGACACAAAGTCAAAAATATCTCTCTTCATACCAAGCCACCAAGAGAACTGTTTCAAATTATTATACATTTTTGTACTCCCCGGATGTACAGTCAAATGACCATTGTGAGCTTCAGTCAAAATCATTTGAATCAACTCTAAATTTCTCGGAATGCAAATTCGATCTCTGAATCTCAAACAATCATTACTATCAACTCAAAATTTTGATTCCGTATTCGAATTACATTGAACTCTTTTTGCTAACAACTCATTATCAATCTTCTAAGTCTCACATATCCGTTGTATAAACAACGGTTTTACTTTCGATTCAACTACAACCGCATTAGCATCACACAGATCTTTCTGATTACTCAAAGCTCGTAAAGCGTATAATGATTTCCAACTCAAGGCATCAGCTACAACATTGGGTTTACCCGGGTGGTAATCTATCACAAGTTCGTAGTCTTTCAACAATTCTAACCATATTCTCTGTCGCAAGTTCAAATCTTTCTGAGTCATTAAATACTTTAAACTGTTATGATCAGTATAAACATGACATCTTTCATCGAATAAATAGTGACGCCAAATCTTCAATGCAAATACAATCGCAGCCAATTTAAGATCAAGCGTTGGATAATTCTTTTCATGCGATTTTAACTGTCTCAAAGCATAAGCGATGGCTTTTCCTTCTTGTATCAGCACACAACCCAAACCATTCAACGATGCATCACTATAAACTATAAACTCTTTGCCTGATTCAGGTTGAATCAACACTGGCACTTCTGTTAACAACACCTTCAACTGTTCAAAACTCTGTTGACACTTTTCTGACCACTCGAATCTAGCATCCTTCTATAACAACTTTGTCAAAGAATCGCAACCATTGAAAAACCTTTCACAAATCGCCTATAATATCCCGTTAGTCCCAAAAAACTATGGTTTTCAGACACATTTCTCGGAGGCTTCCATTCCAAAATAGTAGAGATTTTATGCGGATCGACTCGTATCCCAGCAGTGGATACAATATGCCCCAGGAAACTGACCTCAGGCAACCAAAATTCACACTTACTAGACTTTGCATATAACTGTTTCTCACACAGAGTGTGTAGCATGATTCTCAAATGCTCGACAAGTTGCGTCTTATCACTCGAATAAATCAAAATATCATCAATGAACACCACCACGAAGCGGTCCAAATACGGTCTGAATATTTGATTCATCAAATCCATAAACAATACAGGAGCATTTGTTAGTCCAAAAGGAATCACTAGGAATTCATAATGTCCATACCTCAGTCTGAATGCAGTTTTTGGCACATCGAATTCTTTAACTCTCAACTGATAGTAGCCCAATCTCAAATCTATCTTAGAAAATACTATAGCTCCTCTCAACTGATCAAACAAATCATCGATTTGAGGTAATGAATATTTGTTCTTTATCGTCACTTTGTTCAATTGTCGATAATCAATACACATTCTCATAGTTCCATCTTTCTTTTTCACAAATAATACAGGACCTCCCCAGGATGAAAAACTAGGTCGTGCAAATCCTCCGCTCGGTCAATTCTTGCAATCGAGATTTCAACCCTTTCAATTCATTGGTGCCATTCCGCTCTAGAGCTATCGAAATAGTAGCGCTTCTCGCACTAACTCAATACCAAATTCAACTTCTAATCGGAGGTAACCCGGTAACTCTTCTGGAAACACATCTAGAAACGCACATATCACAGGAACATATTCAACTTTCCTTTCTGACAATTTTGTATCAATCACGTATGCCAAATAAGCTTCAAAGTCCTTGCTCACATAGTTCATAGCTTTCATCATAGATACAACATCTGGTAATCCATTCATACCACTAGACTAAATTCGAACTATCTCTCCATTCTGACTCTTCAATTCAACATTATTTCTCTTACAATTCACAATGGCATTATGCAAAGTAAGCCAGTCTATTCCCAGAATTATGTCAAATTCATCAAATTGTAGCAACATTAAATTGATTGGGAAACATAAATCATGAAACACCAACGGGTAATTCTTGCACACCTTATACACCAAAACACACTTGCCCAAGGGGTTCGATACTCTAATTACAAATTCAATAGACTCAACAGGTAGAGTCTTATTCGATACTAAATTCATACACATATAGGAATGAATTGATCCAAGATCTATCAATGCAATGACATCAGTATCAAATAAAGTGAAAGTACCAATGATCATTTCTGGAGATGATGCTTCCTCTCATGCATGTATAGCATATGCTCGGGCAGGTGCTCTTGCTTCTGACCTTACAGTTGTATCAGTCGTTCTTCTCTGACTTTCGTTCACATTCCTGATGCTCCTAGGTGGTCTACCTCTGGCCGTCACATTACTTGGTTTTTCGTTCTAAACATTTTATTCTTTGACTATCTTTGGGCATTCTCAAATGAAATGATCTCGAGATCCACACTTATAGCATGTTCTATTGTTATACTTGCCCCAGCACTCTCCGACATGTCGTCTCCCACATTGTCTACATTTAGGGTTGTTACTCTTAACACTGCCAAAACTTGTTTCATTCGGAGCATGAACTCGTAAACCAATACTCTGTCTCGAATGATCTCTATTTGGATGTCCAAACGAGGCATTTAAACTATTGCTTGCATCTTTATATCTCTTTCCTGAAGATTGAGAGAATTTATTGATCAATCTCTTTCTTTTATCACAAGCTCAGAATTGGCTTGCTTTTTTTCTTTACCGACCTCCTCAGCTTTGCATGCTCTTTCAACTAATACAACAAACTCATTTATATCCACTATTCCAACCAACAACTTTATGTCTTCATCCAATCCCTCTACGAAACATTTGCACATAGTAGCTTCAGTAGAAACACATTCTCTAGCATATTGACTCAATCCCACGAATTCTCTTTCATACTCAACAATAGACAAACGGCCTTGTTTTAGCTCTAAAAACTCCTTACGTTTCTGATCAATGAAGCGTTAGCTGATATACTTCTTTCTAAACTTGACTTGAAAGAAATCCCAGGTGATTCTCTCTCTCGGAACTACATATATCAATGTTTTCCACCAATTATAAGCCGTGTCTCTCAACAAGGAAACTACACACTTAATGCACTCATCAAGGTTCAGCGACATCTCGTCAAATACTCGAAAGGTATTCTCGAGCCAAAACTTAGCTCGTTCAGCATCATCATTAACTATGGTCCTAACCTCTTCAGCCCCGTACTTGCGAATCTTATCCACAGGAGGTTTATTCAATTTGATCGGATCTACAACTTGCGACATAATAAGTACTTGTGGGGGTGGGGGTTGTGGAGCGGTCGAATTTGTTCTAACAAATTCCAAAAACCATTCACTCATCATACAGAAGAAGGCTTGCTTAGCCTCACCTCCTCACCACTATCATTTGGCCTTGATGTGGTGGCGCCGTCCCTTGAGCGGAGCAAGCGACATTTCTCACGCCATCAAGAATCGCTAGATCGAGATCCATTACTATATTAAAACACATTTCAACTGTTAGATTTTATCACACTATTGTAGTTTTACAATATGGCATGTATAGCTAGACTCACACGCGGTACGTTAGTATGAGAATCGACTAAATCGTAGCTCTGATACCAATAAAATGTAACACCCCTAATCCTAGACCGTCACCAGAATAGGGTTTAGAGGCATTACCGAACAATAAGATCATTTTACATCGCATTCATGGCACAAAGTCAATCATCATCAAACACATTCATATACAATCATAGTGTCCCTTAAACGAGTCATCAAGACCCTAAGCATGCTTATAAACCGAGTTGGGACTAAACCAATACACATATAAAATTTCATGAAAAATTTAAACTTTTCTAGAATACAGGGGAGACACGCCCGTGGGGGTAGGTCGTGCCTCTCCCACGGCTACATGACACACCCATGTGACCTTCCCATGGTTACATACTGCCAAAATCAACAAGGCTAACAAGCACGCCCGTGTGCTAAAGCCGTGTCCCATAAGGTCATATACTGCCATTTCTTGCATGACCTGTAGGCACGCCCGTGCCATGGCCGTGTGCAGTTTAGCCACATTCTATCAATTTACCCACGGTCTGAGACACGCCTGTGTGGCCCAACCATGCGACATTATAGGCCATTTTTGCAAAGCCAACATGCTACCCACTTAGGGTCAAACCTACAAGCCAATCAACCAAACATCTCATGCACATATTGCCATCTAAAAGCATACTAATTTAGCAATTTAAAACATGCAATCAATACCAACTTTAATCATACCCAATTCAATACCAATACTTATTCTATCAAAGCATAATTCATTCCCAAATCTCACCACCCCTGTTAGCATTTATCAACACAAAGTAACCACTCTATAGCAAATTTATCAATCTACAAATCATGCCAAAAGATGCATCATATATATACCACATTCATTCATGCCAAACCAATCACATATCTAGCCACATGTCATGGCTAATTACAATCTCAAACATAATTCAATTTACTAGCCTATACATGCCATATTCTAGCTATATACGTCTTTCCAAAAGTACCAAAATTAAATGCCGATAGTGTGATTGAGAAGCTGACGATCCCATATTCGAGCTAGCTTTTATCGACGCTACAAGGCAGAGAAATAATCACACAGTAAGCTTTCCAAAGCTTAGTAAGTTCGATGTACAATACAAATATCGTATCAAATTAATTCAATGCATAAATAAAAAATCACTTCAATCTATTATTTCATATTCATGTCTTCTCATCCATAACCACAATGCTCATTTCCTCAACAAAAACTAAATTTTACTCATCAACCACAAAGGTTCAATACGTACCTTAACCATACAAAGCTATTAAATCTCCAAGCTATTCAATACTCGATATTATTTATCGATCACTCTTTAATTTAATCGCACACTCAATGCCACATACTTATCCGATGCATAATTATTACTGCACACTTAGTGCCTATTCTTTTAACCAACTCATCTTGGTATCGCACACACAGTGCCACAGCAATAATCCAAAACTTTCATAACATCACACACACAGTGCTATAGTAATAAACCAAGCTTTCATCACATCGCACACATAGTGCCAATCATTTCTATCTCGATTTCATTTTCGCACACTTAGTGCCATCAAATTAAAATCATGCACATAGAAACTCACTTTCATATACATAAACATATCTCAAATACATGTATTATATCTGAACTTACCTCGAACGTCGAACTATCGATACAGTCGATTAATTAAGCACTTTATCTTTGCCTCGATCTCGATCCGAACCTCTACTCGCTTGGTCTATGCACATTCAAATTCAATCCATTCAATCATCAATTCAGTCATTTTAATCCAAACACACATATTTAGGTCATTTTGCAAAATAGCCCTCACATTTTCACATTTCAACACTTTAGTCCCTATCTCATAAAATCATCAAATACTAAAAATTTTATTACACTATGCTTAGGCCGAATTCTCCTTAGTCTCATAGGAGTTCACACATTTCATTTATTTCACATTTTAGTCCTCTAATTTCTCATTTTCACAATTTAGCTCATATTAATCAATTTCACCAAAATTTCAAATACAAACTATGTTAACCCAACATTAAACTTTTATATTCCACCAACTATCATTACAAAGCTCATATATTCAACAATGGCATGTCTCAAAATCACCATCATTTTCTAAAATTTAGGCATGGGTTAGCTAGAGCACAAAGCAACGATCACAAAAACGTAGAAATTATCAAAAATCGAGCATAAACCACTTACTAATTGAAGCTTGAAGTGGCTGAATGTTTCAACACCTTAAACCCTTTATTTTCTTTCTTTTGCAAATGGTGGAAGAAGATGAACACACCCACTTATTCATCACCTTTGTTTTATTATAACATATATATTATAATTACGTCATTTACTAATTTAACCTTCAAATAAATAAATAAAACATTTTAACATTAAGGTCATTCTAGTCCATTGCCACCCACTATCACTTAATATGGCTGAATTGCATCATAAGGTCTTCACTTTATAAAGACAATCACACTTAGGTACTTATAAATTAGCACATTGCTTTTACTATTTACACAGTTAAGTCCTTTCTCTTAATTCGACACTAGAACGATTAAATCATCACACAGATTTTTCACACAGGCTATGTCACATATCATTCACACAGAAAATATCATTAAAATATTTTTACGACCTCAGATTCGTGGTCTCGAACCACTATTTTGACTAGGGTCTAAATCGAGCTATTATAGGTTCAAACGTACCTTGACCAACACATAGTTACTTACCATTTATGCTACTCAATTGTTCGATATTACCTCTCGTTCAACCCTTGCTTATACTTTGATTTATTCGCACACTTAGTGTTAATATCATAACTGAAACATAATCATTGCCGCACACTTAGTTCCAATACATTAAATCAAACTTATATCGGTATCGCACACACAGTGCCAAGTCGGTAAGACGAAGCTTCTATCTTTTTGCACACACAGTGCCAATCATCTCTTTCTCGTTTCAAATTTCGCAGACTTAGTGCCCCTTTATCTCAATTCAGCACATAGCATTTCAAATCTCATAGATACAGATACATCCATTCAATTTATATCACATAAGTAAAGTTTACAACTAGTATTATATCCAAACTTACCTCGGATATCAAACTATCGATACGGTCAATTAATCGAGCACTTTATCTTTGCATTGATCTCGATCCGAACCTCTCCTCTCTTGGTCTACACACATTAAAATTTAATCCATTCAATCACCAATTCAATCATTTAGTCCAAACACACAAATTTAGGGCATTTTACAAATTAACCCTCACATTTTCACATTTCAACACTTTAGTCCCTATCTCACAAGATCATGAAATTCAAATATTCCACACATTCACATGCTTAGCCAAACCTCTCTAGGGATTATATAAGTCCAAATATTTCATCAAATTTGCTATTTAGTCCATCAACTTTCCATTTTCTCAATTAAGCCCTAATTAGCTAAATTCATCAAAACTTCAAGAACAAAGTATGTTCATCTAACTCATATATTTCATTTAACACCAAAAATCATCACAAAGCTCAACATAGCATCAATAGCATCTCACACAAACATCATCAATACTCAAAATTCAAGCATGGGTTTTGTAGAGCACAAAGCAACGATTACAAAAATGTAGAAATTATCGAAAATCGAAACCAAATCATACCTTAATTAGATCCAAAAGCTTGCCAAACTTAGCTTATTTCTATTTTCTTCTTCTTTAGTATTTTTGGTTCAAAGATGAATAAGAAATGCCCACTTTCATATTTTGTTTTTATTATAAAACATTTTAATGCATGAATTACCATGTTAGCCTTTAATAATAACATATTATAATACATTTTAGTTGGTTAAAAATGTCCATCTACCATCCACTAAGTACAAAATGGTTTAATTGCATCATAAAGACTCCATATTTAAAAGACAACAACACTTAGATACTTTGAAATCAGCACATAGCTTTTACTCTTTATGCGATTAAGTCCCTTCTCTTAATCCGACATTAAAACGATCAAATCATCACACAGAATTTTCACATAGACTATGTCACATATCATTCACACAGAAAATATCATTAAAAATTTTTTTACGACCTTGAATTTGTGGTCTCAAACCACTGTTCCGACTATGGTCTAAATCGGGCTGTTACAACTTTTACCAGAGGAACCTTTTTATTTCTTAATTCTTTTATTCCTCGTGCTAGAATCTCAACTGGTTCTTGTTCATAAGAAAAATCCGGTCGAATCTCAATATTTTCAGTAGAATAACATGAGAAGGATCTGATCTATATCTGCGAAGCATCGAAACATGAAAAATATTGTGAATCTTCTGCAATTCTAGAGGTAAAGCCAAACAATAAGCTACTGGTCCAATCGCTCTACTATTTCATATGGCCAGATATAACGAGGACTTAACTTTCCTTTCCGGCCAAATCTCAATACTTTCTTCCAAGGAGAGACCTTAGGAAATACCTTGTCACCAACTGAAAATTCAATATCTCGCCATTTTAAATTAGCATAAGACTTCTGTATATCAAAAGCTACTTTTAATTTCTCTTGTATCTTTTTGACTATTTCTTCGATTTCTTGGATCAACTTAGGCCCGATTATTTTTCTTTCATTTAATTCAGTCCAACACACAGGTGATTTACATCTCCGCCCATACAATGCTTCATACGGAGCCATCTTAATACTTGATTGGAAACTATTATTGTACACAAATTCAACTAAGGGTAGATAACGTTCCCAAACTGATTCAAAATCAATAATACAAGCCCAAAGCATATCTTCTAATATTTGAATTACTCGTTCAGATTGCCCATCGGTTTGCGGATGAAATGCAGTGCTGAAATTGATTCTGGTACCTAAAGAACCATGTAATTGTCTCCAAAATCTTAATGTAAATAGTGTATCCCGGTATAAAATAATAGATGCAAGAATACCATCCAGTCTCACTATTTCCTGAATATAAATCTCAGCCAACTTTTGTAAAGACCAATCGGTTCTGATTGCTATAAAGTGAGCAGACTTAGTAAGTCGATCAACTATTACCCAAATGGCATTCTTTTTGTTTGTTGGCAATGGTAATCCCGTAACAAAATCCGTTGTGATTCGATCCCATTTCCATTCTAGAATATTAATAGGCTGAAGTAAACCTGTTGGTACCTGATGTTCCACTTTTACCCACTGACATGTCAAACATTTACCAACATACTCAACTATATCTCTTTTCATTCCAGGCCACCAGTACAGCTCTCGTAAACCCGATACATCTTCATACCTCTAGGGTGCAAAGCAAATGGACTATCATGAGCTTCTCGAAGAGTCAACTCTTTAAGTTCTGAAGTAACTGGAATACAAATTCGATTACGAAATCTCAAACAACCTTGATTATCAATACTAAAATTTTCTAATAGGCCACTACATACCATCTCTCTCTTTTTCAACATCTTATCATCTTTCAACTGTGCTAATTTGATCTGATCAAACATTACCGGCTTAATTCTCAACTCAGCCAAAAGACTGCCATCATCATTGATACTGAGCCGTGCAAACATTGCTCTTAATTCTATTGCAGCTTTTTTACTTAGTGCATCAGCTACTAAGTTTGCCTTTCCCGGATGATAATCTATTACACAATCATAATCTTTCAAAAGCTCAATCCAACGTCTCTATCTCAAATTCAACTCCTTTTGCGATAGAAGGTATTTGAGACTTTTATGATCGGTATATATATAACATTTTTCACCAAAAAGACAATGCCTCTAAATCTTTAATACAAAAATTATAGCAGCCAACTCCAAGTCATGAGTCAGATAATTACGCTTGTGTGGTTTCAACTGTCGAGATGCATTGGCTATTACCTTTCCGTCCTGCATCAGAACACAACCCAGGCCATTCAAAGAAGCATTACTATATAATACAAAATTCTGACCCGATTCTAGTAATGTCAGAACTGATGCCTCGGTTAACATTTGCTTCAACATATCAAAACTCGTCGACATTGATCATCTCAGATAAAAGGAACATTCTTCTGTAGTAACTTAGTCATTGGCAAAGCTATCTTTGAAAATCCATTCACAAATTTTCTATAATAATCGGCTAAACCAAGAAAACTATGTACCTCAGATACATTATTTGGTGATTTCCATTTAACAATTGCTTCAATTTTTTTGGATCAACTCTTATTCCATCTGCTGATACCACATGTCCCAAAAAATACAACCTCTGAAACAAAACTCACATTTACTAAGCTTTCCATACAACAACTTCTCCTGTAGTATCTGTAGTACAATTCTGAGATGTTGATCATGTTCTGACTCTGATTTAGAATAGAGCAGTATATCATTAATGAAAACTACCACAAACTAATCCAAATATGGCTGAAAAATATGGTTCATCAAATCCATAAAAGCAATGGGGCATTAGTCAACCCAAATGGCATTACTAAAAATTCATAGTGACCATACCTCGTACGAAAGGCTGTCTTTGGTACATAACATTCTTTTACTTTCAACTGATAGTAACCTGATCTTAAGTCAATCCTCGAAAACATAGAAGCTCCTCTCAACTGATCAAATAAATTATCAATGCAGGAAAGTGGATACTTATTCTTAATTGTCACCTTTTTTAGCTGTCTATAATCAATACAAAGTCGCATTGAGCCATCTTTCTTTTTTAACAAATAGAACTAGAGCTTTCCATGGTAAAATACTCGGTCAAATAAATCCACGATCTAACAAATCTTATAAATGTATCTTTAACTCTTTCAGTTCAATGGGCGACATGTGGTATGGAGGCATAGAAATTGGACTCGTACCCGGACACACTTCAATAGAAAATTCAACTTCTCGGTCTGGTGGCAAGCCTGGTAACTCTTCAGGAAATACGTTTAGAAACTCACAAACTATTCTAATTTTACTGCATTGGCTACTAACTGAATCTGAATTAATAACATAAGCCAAGTGCCCTACTATAAGAACTTATTAACCTTCATTGCTGAAATAACACGTGTTGGCCCACTGTTTCGAATCCCTTTGATCTCAATATTGTAACCATCCCTAGTCTGAATACTGAACTTCTTCTTATAGCATTCTAAAATCACACCATGTTCAGACAACCAATCCATACCCAATATAATATCAAAATCTCCAAATGGCATGATCAACAAATCAACTGGAAAAGTTTAATTCTAAATTTTCAATGGACATCTCAGACATACTTGATTTACTATTACTGTTTGCCCTAACGGACTTGATACTTTTGTTGTTACACTAAACATTTCAATTTCAAATTTTCCCAATTCAAGCAACTTCAAATTTATATATAAATGTGAAGATCCAGGATCAATCAAAGCATAAACAGACTCAGAATATAGTAAAAATATACCTGTTACAACATCATGTGCATCGCCATCTCGACAAGCTCTAAGTACATAAGCTCTAGCCTGTACTCTAGCTTCAGACTGCTGGGTCACTATATCACTCCCTCTTCTTGTACCTCCTCCTCTAAATATTGGTCCATCTCTGGTCGATCCTCTACCTCTAGCTGTAGATACCGATCTCTATGATATCGCAGGTGTAGCACTATTAGTTTTAGGACAGTCTCTGATGAAATGATCTTTAGAACCACATCGAAAATAACCTATAGCCAATTTTGAACATTCTCCTCTATGTTTCTTCCCACAGTGCTGACAATTTGGAATTTCTATTTCATGAGATGGACATTTTACGCAACTGGTGGACACTGTAGTTTGCTCTTCCAAATTTTTGTCTCCTCTATTTGTTTGAAAACTAGATCTCCATCCACCTTTAGAATCTCAAGATCTTTTAAATGAAGGATTCGAACTCATAGTTCCTGTACATTTTCCAATTGATTTTAAAGTTTCAAGCTTTTGTCTAGTCCTAAAACTTGCTCTACCATCTTGGCCCGCTCGATCCCAATTGTAATTTTATTTCATCTCTTAATCCCCATAAAAATCTTTTACAGCTATTGGCTTCAGTTGGTAAAAACTCTGATGCATATCTACCAAGTCTTGAAAACTCTCGTTCATAATCCACTACTGTCATTTCACCTTGTTTAAGCGTAAAAAATTCTTTTTTGTTGTCTTCTATATACATATCCCCAATATACTTCTTTTGAAATTCTTTTTAGAATAGATCCCATGTTACTTGATCTGTCGGTAAATGTCTGATTACGGATTCCTACCATAGATATGCCTCACCCTGTAATAAAGATACAGCACATAACAGGATTTCTCGTGATGTACATTCTAACTGCTGTAAAATTCTTTTTGTTGCCTCCATCTAGTTTTCAGCTACAGACGGACCAACTCCTTTTAGACCCAAAAATTTTGTGGCACCGTATTTTCTTAATTCCTTAATAGGGGCCCATCTAGGAACATGTACAGACATGGTAGCAGGTATAGACTCGCTACTAGCTGAAAAGCATCAATTAAAGACCTTCCTACATCATAATCATTTCTAGCTTTTTCATTTCTCTCCCTAATGTTCTCTCTTTCTACATTGGGAGGCTGATTTCTGATCAGATTTACACTGGGTGTAGCTGACTCAGTTTCATCTAAATCATAGGATTCTTCATCCCCAGTGAACATTTCTTCATTAATATCATCAAGGTGTTCATCAGACATCTCTAATCTATAAAACAAAAATAATTAAATAAATCAGCATCCAAATCCCGACTCAATTTTGACTTGACCTGTGGCATGTACTTCTAGACTTACTTTCAAACTCGATTTAGGTCGAGAATCGGCTAAACCTAATAGCACTGATGCCACTAAAATGTAACACCCCTTAACCCTAAATCATCGCCAGAACAGGGTTACGTGGTATTTTCAGAGTTAAACACAAATAAACGAGTAAATTGAGACATAATTTTGTGGCATAATTTAAAACTTTTCAATTTCATCTTTAAGACCCTAATATAGACCTACGAGACCCAAAATATTATTAAGAAGTGATTTAGGACTAAATTAGAAATTTTGGAAACTTTTTCTTGAAAATAGGGCACATGCCCATGTGGTTTGGGACATGCCCGTATGGCCTCACATGGCCGTGGGCAGCCCGTGGGCAGATTTTGACTTGCTACACACAGTCGTGGATCTAGCCCATGGCAAATTATTTTGATTCGACTTTTACCACACGGCCTGGGCACACCCATGAGTCTAGGCCGTGTGAAAATTGTTATTTTCATCATTTTTAGATTATTATTACATACTAAAAACACCTAATTCATACACAATCATTTACTAACAATATCTTGATCATATGACATTCATCATGCATAAAAATTCTTACCACATTTACAACCAAAATATAAAATATTTAAAAATGACAAAACTAACCCTAGTACATGCCACATTTACTAAAAGATTGATACATCACCAAAAATTGAGCTGAAGCCGGGATTGAATCAGATGCTGAGTCCAATTTATCTCGACCTAATCTGAGCATGGAAAACAAATCGTATGCTGAGTATTGGAATTACTCATCGGTATTATCATAATTCAATTTATAGCAATGATCAAATATCATAAACATACTTAGTTAAATAACACATCATAAATATAAATTTTACACTAAGTTATTATAGTTTCCAATGTAACATTTTCAATATTTGAATTAATAACTCATCCATAGAATTTCCATTGTTCATGAATCTTTGGCTCATCTCTCTATCACATATAAATACTCAATTCACATTTCAATAGGAATCATTCATGCCTTCAATCACATAGCAAAATTTCATTTCACATCATCTCTCTCACTATACATTCAATGAGTCAAATAATCAAATTCATATGATTTTCTCATTTCACATAATCAACCCTATTAACATGACTCAAACTTTGGCGGATACACGGATCCAATCAAACACACCATACTGGCACCCAGTGCCTCATTGGATAGTTCGAAGCAATATAATGACACCCAGTGTCTCATCGGCCTAGCCGAAGTAAAGTGGTACCTAGTACCTTAATGAATCTATCCGAAGTAAATAATACCACACCCAGTGTCTCATCGACTCAAGGTCAAAGAATCCCTAGACTCTTCAAATCCTATGGCATGCCAACTATATCCGACTAAGCCCGACTAGTTCATAGGGTATTAGTTCAAATATCAATTTCTCTTTCTCTTCCAAATAATCACAAATCAACCAAACTCAATTCATATATATTATCAATTCAATATAAATTTCAAATCCACAATTCAAATCACTTCTAATTCAAATTCAAAACTCAATTTCATACATATATATACATTCATCAATCAAATCCAAATCACATTCTATTCAAATATCAATACCTACCTCAATTTCATTTTCTATACACATGCATTGAAGTTAAACATATAATAATAAATAACTTGAATTATGATAATACAAACCGATAATTTCCCGAGCTACTCCTCGATCACTTTTTCCTTCCCCTTCGTATTAGACGTGTAACACCCCTAACCCAAATCCGTCGTCAAATTAGGGTTACGAGGTATTTTCAAAGAAAATACAGCTTTAATACATTCACATAATCACATAGAACTTATCCGTAAATGCATATATATATATATGTATATAACATTTTACTAATTAAATATTAGTCTTAAATGTTTAGTTATACCTAATATACAAATCATGTCTCACAGTTCAATTGAATTCATTTCAATTATATATATCATTTATTCCGACCATTATACATATCTTAAAGTCACACAATTTGCCTTAAAATACATACTTTAATCATGAGCTTATCATTATAATGACGATTCAAACTAAGCATATAATGTTTATTAGCCATGTACAAATGAAATCCAAAACCATATATATATTTTCTACTCAATACCATGTATTGCGAATACATAACTTATGAGATTTATTTTACCTTTCACATTTAAGCAAAACATGCACATTTAATAATGGATATAACACAACTAAACACATCACGCCTATATGTCATGACTAACCTATATATATATATATATATCCATATATGTGTATACGATATGTACCTAGATTATAACTGAATATACCCACATACAGTTCATAATATCCATGCATCATAATAATTTATATAAATTTAACTTATACTTCCAACACTCACATGAAATCCTAACATTATTAACCTATGAACAAAACACAACTATGGTTCAATATAATCGAGTATATAATTGATTATTCATACCACATTACCCAACTCAAATGTTCACTTCACAAACATATATTTCCTTACCATATTCGAATTAAACCTTGATTGAATTTGCACAAACATTAACGATATAAACTGACTATTTTATCAAAAGCATGATAAACATACTTAACCAAAAATTTAGCCATATTCGCATGGCTATTATATACATGAACAAAAAGTTTTCAACAAAACAAAGTCAAAGTCTTTCCTATACATGCCTCTATTCGAAAACCAAAATGAAAGAGTACCAAATTAGATTGATAGTGTGGTCGACTTTCTTGACGATCCCGTTGAGCTTGTAGCCTGAACCTAATCTATAAAATAGAGGAGAACATTTCACACAAATAAGTTTACTAACTTAGTAAGTCCCAAGCTCATGATAATATAACTTTCAAACACTTAAACATTTAAATCATTCAACTTATGACATTGCACATATACATTTAAATATATTGGTTTCTACAGGGCCGAATACTAATAGTTCATTAACCTAAGTAATTGTACTTCATTTCCATAAACCTGTATCTCTTCGAAGCACAAAATAAGTATATTACAAGAATTACATGCTCCAAATCGTATAAGTACAAACATTCATATCAACCATGTTATCGTACTAAAATTTCTTTCACTCTTTGCATTTCTATTTGAAAACCAAATCTCCATAATAGTACATTCAAGCTCAAATTCAATCATATAATACTCATGCACATCAATCGTAATCTCAAATGTACATAACATCGTTCTCATAATATTAACTCGACTCGAGTAACATTAAACATAACATACCTTACTTGCTTACTTGAGCCTTTAACTAGATACATTAGCTACGGTTTACCTTAAACATAATTCGGTTTCTCCTTTGAAAACACATCAGCATAAAGCACGCTAGGCATTAAAGCAAATAAATCATCACGAAGCTCGCTAGCATTTAAGCAGAAATAAATCACCAACGAAGCTTGCTAGCATTAAAGCCCTAAATAAATGCAAGCACGAATTGCTAGGCATTAAAGCCCAAATAAATATAGTTAATCTTTCATTTCACATTTCATTGTGCTAAATTCACCACCACTTATAATTCACATATTTTATCATATAGCAAACCAAAAACACTTATTCACATCACATTGAATAAAATTTCAACCAATCCATTCTAATACTTTTACATTCAGCTAACACAAGATTCTATACTCAAATTTATCAAATATTATCATTTAATACGTTCATAAATAATTCTGTAACCTATACTTGCTTAAGGACTTACCTCGGTTGTCGATAGACCGTGCAAATCGGCTATTCGAGAACCTTCGTCTTTCCCCGATCTAAATTCGTTTTTCTTTGCTCTTGATCTAAAACACATTAAAATTTAGCTCATTCAAGTACATTTCATCTCAATTTAGTCCCTAAGCACAAAAATGGGCAAATTACTATTTTACCCCTAATATTTCACAACTTTGTAATTTAGTCCTATTTGCATAACACACAAAATACACCAAATTAGCTAAGACTATACAAGGGTCGAATATTCATAGGGACTTTACAAGCCCTCATATTTCACTTATTTTGCAAATAAACCCCCCTAAAATTTTAGTTTTACAATTTGGCCCTAAAAACAAAAATTCTTCAAAACTTCCAATACATAGTATACTAATTTTAACTTATCTTATATCTAACATCATCAAACATCAAAACCATATAAACCTATCAATATCGAACATCAAGCATGCTTAGATTCAAAAATTTTAACATGGGTCACCTACTGGTTCAAGCAACGATCTCAAAAACGTAAAATTTATCGAAAACTAACTAAAACTCACCTTGAATTTTGGCTTCAAAGTGCCAAAATTTCAAAGAATCCAAAGCTTATTTTCTTCCTCCACATTCGGCCATGGATGAGTCAAAAGCTAATGGCTTTCTTTTCTTGGTTATTTTAATATATAATAAATAATTACCAAATTACTAAACTAACCTTATAATTAAAATAACTAAACATTTTAACTTAAGGACAAACTTGTCTATGGCTGGCCACTAACTCTTAAAATGGGTTATTTACCCTTTCAATACTTCCTATTAAAAGCCATGCTCAAATTAGCACATTACACTTTAGTATGCCACTTTTACCTTTTACGCGATTAAGTCCTTTTATCAAATTAAATACTTAAACGATAAAATTTTTCTACGAAACTTTCACACATATAAATTCATATATAATAAACACTAAATATAATATTTAAATATTTCTCAGGCTTGGATTCATGGTCCCGAAACCACCGTCCGATTAGGGTTAGATTCGGTCTGTTACAAGACGTCTCAGTTTCCTTATTTGCTACGAAAATTAACATAATTATAGTTAATTAATAACACACATATTTTATATAAAATAATAACCTTTCATGTAACTTTTACCTAAATTCCTGATAAACCGTAAAAGTAACATATTTTAATCCCACATTTAGTATGCTTTTGGATGAATTATCCTTGATTTATGTAAAAAGGTGCTCTTAATCCTTTCTTTTCATGCCTTATACTTAGGAAAGCACCTAAGGATAAAAAGAACGTAAAATGGGATTAAAGCGGACTAAATTGGGCCAACACAAGAATTTGACACAGCCTGGCCCAAAGCCCACACGACCGTGCCTCGCTGATTACCTAGAGCACGTCCTCAATTCTCTGACACACACGACCGTGCATCACCCATTTACCACACATGGATGTTCCTAGTGATCTACATGGTTGTGTCCCAATTGATAGACTTGAAGCACGGCCTGAATCTCAACTTATACGGTTGTGTCCAAAATGACATAATTAAGGCACGGCCCAACCCCAAATTACACGAGCATGTGCCACGCAGGCGTCTCACCATGAGAATGAGAAATTTCACTCAAAATTGGATGCTTGAAGCCAAAGAAACATACTTCTATGTCTACTCAGACACCCTAATAGTAATTTGACTTGAAGGAGGTACTCAGGAGCCAAGTAAAGCATCTAAAAAGCCTATATAAACAACCCAAAGTAGACATTGAAAGAGGAGATTTTTGGCAAAGGCTTTTGCCGAAGCTTTCATCTTTTAGGGAATCACTTGAAGATAGCCAGTTGATCCATCTCAAGAAGTCAGAACTCTATTCAAGACAGAGGATCTCCTCTTTGATTCCTTCAGGGGGTTTTAGGGATTTCCTATGTTTTTTTTATCTTTTCTCTTAAGATGTTTTCTTATTTAGTTATGAACTAAACCCTCCAGATACCTGAAGGGGATGAAACCTATAATGGATTTTGTTATTTGATTTCTAAATTATATGATAAGTACTTAGTTTGTCCTTAATTATGTTGCTTAATTTAATTTGATAGCTTAGGTGGAGAAGGAATAGACCCTGCCTAATAATAGATCTAGCATAATTGAGCAGAGTTGATCAGACACCTAGAGATAGGGTTACAAGATTTTGTCGGATTAGGGTGAAACCTAATATGGGAATCCATTGATTGATTTACTGCTTCTTTAGGGGGTTATTATAAGAGAACGAGAGTTCCACTAATTAACCTAAGCTTAGATGTTATTCGCCTTGAGAGAGGGTTTAATATAGGTTAGGGAGTCTCACGGATCAAGCTAAGTAAGGACATCATATGGTTTGGGGAATAAATAATAAGTGAAGTCATAGGTGGATTCTTCCTGAAGGTATCGTCTTCATCAACTGAGTTTTCCTAAAGTCTTTCTCCAATTCGTTCTTTTGTCTTTGCATTTAGTTTAAGTATTTCATTAGTTTTTTAGATTAATAAACCAATCACTCCATATTTCAGGCTAAATAATAGAAAGAAAGTGAGTAGTAGTACTTTTAGGTTCCCTTGGGTTCGATAAGATATTCTTTCCTAAACTATACTACTGTTCGATAGGTGCACTTGCCTCTATCGTTGTCATAGGAGTCTATAGGTTTGATCATTCTTTTATAAATATTAAAACTCGATTGTTTGACATGATCAAATTTTTGGCGCCGTTGTTGGGAACACTAAAAATATTAAGAAAGCTCTATTTCTATTACTTTAGCCATTATTTTATATTTTTTGCAATTTACTTTTATTTTTAATTTAAGTTTAATTTTTATTTACACTAAATTTGTGCGAGATGTGGAAATTTTCATTCAGGGGAGTGTTGGCAAGAAATAAAGGATGCTTCAGGTGTGGGTCTGTAGATCATCTGGCAAGGGATTGTTCACAGGAGCCAAACATGCCACAACCAATTGGTCAGGGTTATGCACAAGCCATAAGAGGTGGTTAGCAGTCACCGAGAGGTCATGGTCCGGCAAGAGGAGGAAATAGATTTGGTTGAAGGCATGGAGCATTGGGCAGAGGTGCCGGAAATATAGATGTGTGATAGCCTGGGTTGGTTTATACAGCCAGACTCTGAGAGGATGGCAATGTATCAGACGTCATTACCGGTATGTTCTTTATTTTTGGTGCGCCTTTTAATGCTTCGATAGATATTGGGTCTACCCATTCATATGTTGCTAGTACTGTGTCTGGAACCTTCAACATAGAATCTGAGGTTGCTTCTAGAGAGATGACTGTGATGAGCCCTTTAGGACAATTTGGAGTGGTGGATAAACTATTTAGAAGTGTGCCTTTAGAAGCAGAAGGGGTTGTTTTCTCGGCTGATTTGGTGGAATTTCCGTTCAGCGAGTTTGATTTGAGTTTAGGCATGGACTGGTTAGTTAAGTATCGGGCAAACTTGGATTGTGCTGCTAAGCGCATGGTATTGAAGACTCTTGGGGATAAGGAGGTACTGGTGATAGGTGAGAGGAGGAATTACCTGTCCAATGTGGTGTCTGCCTTAAAGGCTAAAAAGCTGGTGCGGAAAGGATGTAGGGCGTTCTTAGCTTTTGTTAGTGCTTTGAAAGCCAATGAGTTATTTGTAAAGGATGTTAGAACAGTGAAAGAGTTCTCAAAAGTCTTTCTAGAAGATCTTCTAGGGTTACCTTCGGATCGCCATGTGGAGTTCAGTATTGATCTTCTTCCGAGAATAGCTCCGGTGTCCATTGCCCCTTATAGGATGGCACCAAAGGAGCTGGTAGAACTTAAAGCTCAGTTTCAGGAACTATTAGATCGGGTTTTCATTTGACCAAGCGTGTCACCATGGGGAGCACCGGTGTTATTTGTTAAGAAAAAGGGTGGGTCGATGCGGATGTGCATTGACTATAGGCAATTGAAAAAGTTGATGATTAAGAACAAATACCCGTTGCCTAGGATTGATGATCTGTTCGATCAGCTGTAAGGCGCTTCGATTTTCTCAAAGATAAACTTTAGGTCAGGTGATCATCAGCTTAAGGTCAAGGAGGCGGATATTCATAAGACTGCTTTTCGAACTCATTACAGTCACGACGAGTTCTTAGTGATGCCATTTAGGTTGACAAATGCACCAGTTGCATTTATGGACATGACAAACCGGTTATTCCAACCCTACCTGGATCAGTTTTTCATAGTGTTCATAGATGATATCTTGGTTTATTCAAAGACGGAAGAGAAGCATGATTCGCATCTTCGAATTGTTCTGAGTTTTGATAGAGAAACAACTATATGCCAAATTCAATAAGTGTGAATTCTGGTTGAGGGAAATTACTTTTCTGGGGCATATTGTGTCGACTGAAGGGATTAGGGTTGATCCCCAAAAGATTGAAGCTGTTTTGGATTAGAAACCACCGAATAAGTGGCTAGAATTTGAAGTTTTCTTTTGTTAGCTTGGTACTAAAAAAGGTTCGTTGAGGAATTCTCGTTGATAGTGCACCTTTAACCAAGTTATTACGGAACAGGGTACTGTTTGTCTGATTAGATAAGTAGCGAGAAAGTTTTGAGAAGTTGAAGAGGATTTTGACCGAGGCACCGATGTTGATTCAGCCTAAGGCTGGAAAGGAGTTTGCCATCTATTATGATGCGTCGCACACAGGGTTAGGATGTGTACTAATGGAAGAAGGGAAGGTAGTAGCATATTTGTCTCTGTAGTTAAGATCGCATGAAGTGAATTATCCCACTCATGATCTAGAGTTGGTTGTGGTGGTGTTCACTCTAAAATTTGAAAGCACTACTTATATGAAGAGAAGTCGATCATCTACACAGATCATAAGAGCCTGAAATATCTCCTTAATCAGAAGGAGTTAAATTTGAGGCAGCAGAGGTGGATTGAATTGCTGAAAGATTATGATTGCTCAATTGAATATCACCAAGGTAAAGCTAACGTACTCGCGGATGCGTTGAGCCGTAAGGTAATATCTGATTTGAGGGCGATGTTTGCTCATCTCAGTTTGTTTGATAATGGAAGCTTGTTAGCTGAACTTCAAGTGAAGCCTTCATGGGTAAGACATGTTAAAGAAAAGCAGTTGTTAGATGAATCGTTAAGTTCTCGACTTCAGTATGTGAAAGGTGGTGAGATAGAAGAATTTAGTTTGAACAGTGATGGGGTATTGTGCTTTCGTGGAAAGGCTTGTATGTCAAGGATTCCAATTTGAGACAGAGGATTCTGCGGGAAGCACATAGTAGTCCATACGTTATGCATCCCGGTAGGAGTAAGATGTATCGAGATTTGCGTGAACAATTTTGGTGGCCAGGTATGAAGCAAAAAGTTACCGAGTCTGTGAGTAAGTGTTTGACATGTTAGCAGGTAATGGCAAAGCATCAGTTGCCTTTGGGGTTGCTACATCCAGTGAAGATTACACTTTGGAAGTAGGAGAGGATAACGATAGACTTTGTTAGTGGGCTACCTCTTATGCCTACTAAGAAAGATTTGGTGTGGGTAATTGTTGATCAGTTGATGAAGTCCTCTCACTTCATACCGGTTTGTGTTGATTACTCACTACAGAAGTTAGCCAAGCTATATGTAGCAGAGATTGTGAGGTTGCATGGGGTACCAGTTTCTATCATATCAAACAGAGACCCTAGGTTTACATTGTGGTTCTGGAAGGTGTTACATCAAGCATTGGGTACAAGACTGGATTTCAGCACGACATTTCATCCACAGACTAATGTCAGTCAGAGAGAGTAATTCAGATACTAGAATATATGTTGAGAGGCTATGTTATCGACTTCAGGAGTAGTTGGGAAGATTTTCTACCATTGGCAGGGTTTACATACAACAATAGTTATCAATCCAATCTTAAGATGGTGCCCTATGAAGTGTTATATGGTCGTTGGTGTCATACTCCTGCCTGCTGGATATAGTTAGGTGAGCGACAGTGGTTGGGTCTAGAATTGGTGTCAGAGATGGAGGAAAAGGTTAAGTTGATTCGGGCTTGATTGCAAGAAGCTTTCAACAGGAAGAAATCATATGCAGATCTGAAGCGTAAGGAAATAGAATTTGCAGAGGGTAATCAGGCTTTTCTGAAAGTTTCACCTTGGAAGAAGATTTTAAGGTTTTGGCGAGAGGGCAAGTTGAGCCCCAGATTCATGGGGCCTTATTGGGTATTGAAACATGTGGGACTAGTAGCATATCAGCTTGAGTTACCATCGGAGTTGAATCGGATACATGATGTATTCCATGTTTCAATGTTAAGGCGCTATTTTCGGATCCATCTCACTTAGTACTGGTAGAGGAAATTGAAGTAAGACTTGATTTGTCTTTTGAAGAAGAACTCGTCCAGATCTTAGATCAAGACATTAAAATGTTGAGAAGGAAGACAGTTTCATTGGTAAAGGTTCTATGGCGGAATCACGGTTCAGAGGAAGCCACATGGAAGTCCAGAGGATGTGATGCGACATCAATACCCTCATCTCTTTTGATCAGGTAAATTTTGAGGCCGAAATTTTTTAAGGGGGTAAAACTATAACATCCTAGAATTAGGGGTTTTGCATTTTATGCTATTGCTTGTGTTTGGCTCATTAAGCATGTTATTTTGGTGTGTTTGGGGGTCCTGGGAAGGCTCAGGGTCAAGCCAGAGCCTTAGTGAAATTTTGGTTTTTGGGGTTTAAGGAGAGAAAGCTAGTTGAAGCAAGCTTTAAGAATAATTAATTGTGTTGGTTGACACAAGAAAGAGTATGGTGTGATGGCAAGGTGACCCCACTTAAGGAGAAAGGGAGTGGCGTCATAAGAGAGTAGGAGAGGGGAGGAGTTCTAATCCTATAAGCCTCAATATGAAGCTTTATTTTTGGCGCCAGGATGGAGAGAAGATGATTTCGGTAGGGACTCTTCAAAAGTGGTTGTTGACTAGGTCAATGCATTTGAATGAAAGCTGTGGAGGAGTTTGTGGAGGAAGACTTGGTCTACTAGTTCAAATGGGTGATGGGGGGTGAAACAAAGAGAGGATCGTGGGATTTAAGTTGGTGGAGGAGTTGGTCGAATGTAGGGGTCTTTGGTGGGAGCATATTCGGTTGGTGTGTGTGTGTGGGTGTGCCAAAAGTTCCTTTTGCTTCTTAGGCAAAGTTGAGTAGCATATTCGGTCATATGTAAGGGGGAACAGTGTCGTTCCTTCAAGTAGTCATTTGAGAGAATTTAACCTTTTTGCATGCGTTGAGAGCTTTTCTTTCAAGTTTTGTTTTGCTCCCATTTCATCTTGTCGAATCTTAAGTACTATATCTCCTTCTCTTCTTCTTTGCTTTTTTCTCTTAAACACCATAGCTGAACCTCTATTTCCCATTTTTATCATTCATGTCCTCTCCATAATCAAACCATCTTTGCTTGTTGTTAGCCGAATCTCTCCTCACCATCCTCCCTTCCCACTCAAGTCTCTTCTTCATCCTCTCTTTTCTACTCTCTTTTCTCCAAAGCTAAAACCCTCTTCTTTATCTCTTCTCCTCTACTACTTTCTCCTCTAGTTGAATCCTCTATGTTTTCTATTATTTCTGCCAATGCCAAATTTCATTGGGTTTCATTCGGCTATTCTTTGTTGAAGGTAAGATTCACTTCTCTTTTTTTATGACCATTCTTTCTATTCCCTTTTCTTCTATGATGAAGCCAAATCTCTCTTGGTGACCACTAAATCTGTTTCTTTCATTCTGTACCTGGTAGTCGAACCCCAAGAACCAAGGAGTTTGTGGTTGCCAAGGTCTTCTCTCAATCAGTTTCTATTGAGCAAGGTAAGGGAGAATCTTTCGGTTCTTTCTCTATTTTCTTTTGGTTCTGAGTGGTCTTAGCCAATTGGCCATTTTGCTTTTGTTAGTAGTTCGCGGCTAATCCCTCCTAATAAACCGTAAAAGTAATATATTTTAATCACACATTTAGTATGCTTTTAGATGATTTAGCCCTCAATTTATGTGAAAAGGTGCTCTTAATCCTTTCTTTTTATGTCTTACACTTAGGAAAGCACCCGAGAACAAAAAGAATGAGAAACGGGCTTAAAATGGATGAAATTGGGCCAACCAAAGAAATTGGCACAGCCTAGACTTCAAGTCACACGGCCATGCCTCACCAATCATTCAAAGACACTCCCCAAGCATGAATTGTAAGGCTGTGTCCCAATCAATAGACATGAAGCACACCTGAATCCTAAGTTACATGGGCATGCCACGGCCGTTCCTTAATCAACAGAATCAACACACGAAGTCGACTTACACGGGCGTGTTCCATGGCGTGCCCCAGTTATGGGAATGAGCAATTTCACTCGGATTTGGATACTTGAAGCCAAAGAAACATACTCCTAAGTCCACTTAAACACCTTAATAGTAATTCTACTTGAAGGAGGTACTTAGGAGCCAAGTAAAGCATCTAAGGATCCTATATAAACAAACCAAGGTATCCGTTCTAGATTGTTTTTTTCGGGCAGGTAGAGTTTTCTGCCAGAGCTTTTATTCAGGGAAATACTCAAAGATAGCCAGTTGATCTATCCTAAGAAGCTAGCATTCTACTCAAGAAAGAGGATCTCCTATTCAATTCCTTCAGGGGGTTTTAAGGATTTCTTATGTTTTGTTTTATCTTTTCTCTTAGATGTTTTCTTATTTTGCTATGGACTAAACCCTTCAGATACCTGAAGGGCATGAAACCTATGATAGATTTTGTTATTTGCTTTATAAATTATATGATAAGTACTTAGTTTGTTCTTAATTATGTTGCTTAATCCAAATCTGATGTGCTTAGGTGGAGGAGGAATAGACCCGGCCTAAGAGTAGATCTAACATAATTAAGCGGAGTTGATCGAGCGCCTAGAGATAGGGTTTCGAGATTTTACTGGATTAGGGTGAAACCTAATATGGGAGTCCATTGATCGATTTACTGCTTCCTTAAAGGGTTATTATAAGAGAATGAGAGTTCCACTAATTAACCTAAGGTTAGACGTTATTCACCTTGAGATAGGGTTTAATATAGGTTAGGGAGTCTTACAGATCAAGCTAAGTAAAGAAGTCATATGAATAAAAGTTAAATCACAGGAGAAGTCATAGGTGGATTCTTCCTAAGGGTATCGTCGTAATCAACTAAGTTTTTGCATAGTCTTTTCCCAAAGTTTCATTCCTTTGTCTTTGCATTTAGTTTAAGTATTTCATTAGTCCTTAGATTAATAAACCAAACACTCCATGGCTAAATAATAGAAAGAAAGTGAGTAGTAGTACTTTTAGGTTCCCTTGGGTTCGATAAAGATACTCTTGCCTAAACTATACTACTGTTCGATAGGTGCACTTGCCTCTATCGTTTTCATATTTAGTCTACAGGTTTGATCATTTTTTTATAAATATTAAAACTCGACTGTTTGATAAGATCAAGTTTTTGGCGCCGTTGCTGGGGAACACTAAAATATTAAGAAAGCTCTATTTTTATTACTTTAGCCTGTTTTTTTATTACAATTTAATATTTTATTTTTTTTTATTTTTATTTTTTACTTTGCTAATTTTTTTCCCTCTATTTTGCTTTTGGCAGAAAATTTTAGTCTATGGATAAGATGGCACTGAATAATTATCAGTGGCAAGTCATGAGAACAATTCCTACTCAAACAGCAAGTGTCATCAACCTCGAAGTGGTCACCAGGTTATCTACTCAGTTAGAGATGATGAATAAAAAGATTGATGAGTGATATACTCCCTCGCAAGTACATCCAGAAATACAATATGATTTGAATCTAGGAGGCATGGCGAATCCTGAGTACCCACCTTACGGATATGGCATGGAAAACGAGCAAGCTCACTATACAGGTAACTATTCTAGATATCAAAATAATTTTATAGTGACACTTATAATGCAGGTTGGAAGTACCATCCCAATTTCTCGTGGGATGATCAAAATAGCCAAAGGTTGGAACTTCCTCTAGATTTTCAACAACCACCTCACCAACAAGAAGAGGAGCTGAATCTTGAAGAGATGCTGACAAAATTCATGGTAAACACAGAAAATCATTTCCAAGAAACTGAGAAAACACTTAAAAGCAACGAGAACCGATTCAGGGAACTTACTAAGTCAGTCAAGACAGCCATTAATGTAGTCGAACAACTCGCAAAGCTAATGTCAGAATGACCGTAAGGACGTCTACCAAGTAACATCGAGATTAAACCGAAGGAGAAAATTCAAGCCATCTTAGCCCATGCTAGTAAGGGGTTAGATGAACCTAATCCAATACAAAAAGCCAAGGCAGACAAAGGTAAGGTATAGGTAACACAAGAAAAGTCGAAACCGGTAATCAAGGAGTACCAACCTCGCATACCTTATCCCGAAGCAATGAAAAGAGATGATTCAAAGGAACAATTCGGTAAGTTTCTTAAACTCTTAAAGAAATTACATATTAACTTACCTCTTCTTGGAGCTCTTTTTTAGATACCAGACTCAAGGAAATCTTTAAGACATGTCTTGGCCAACAAACGCAAATTAGATTAAGAGCACCACGTGGAGCTAAATGCAATGTGCTCAGCAATACTATAAAATAAACTACCATGGAAATTAAAAGATCCAGGGAGTTCTACAATTTCATGTTTAATTAGTAGTTTATCTATTGATAATGCATTAGTGGATTTAGAGGCAAGTATCAATCTTATGCCTTACAAAATGTTTAAACAACTAGGTCTAGGGAAACCCAGACAAACTAGGATGAGCATTCAATTAACTGATAAAACTATAAGAATTCCTAGGGGTATAATAGACTTTGTCATTTTAGACATGGATGAGGACAACACGATCCCCTTAATTTTAGGAAGACCCTTTTTAGCAACTGCCAGAGCTAAAATTGATATCTATGCAGGAGAACTCATACTTTGTGTAGGCGACGAGATAGTCACTCTTCAAGCTCTTGACTCAGCTAGGACATCGAGTAATAAAGGTACGAACGTTAATTCCATTGATAACCATTTGGTTTAACCTTCTTTATAGGAAACATCACGAAATCACCTAGTTGAGCTAGATCTTGGACCTCGTGCCAATAAAGAAGAATTATATGAGGAATGAAGCCTTAGGGTTGACAAACTAGAAGAGTGGAAAACACAATTTAAAGAAGAACCAGAACCACACGAAGTGAAACTGAAGCAAACCCCAGACGAGCTTATAGGAACAACAAATCACATCAACATAGAGGATCAAGTATTGTTGAATAAGGAAGACCCTCGAATCACTAATTCAGAACTCAAGGCAAACGAAGAAATCACTTTTGAGGTACTTAATGTCTTCTTATATGGCACAGTCTAGGTAAGCAATCCTAAATTCAACACTTTTGAGGTAAACATTACGCGACTTAAACTTTATATCCATAATTGATTTGATCGCATGAGAAAGGATTTCTACCTCCTCAAACCACCATGATTGTGCGTACAACAGGTAAGTCTAGCTCAAGACTTTAAACAAGCACTTCTCGGGAGGCAACCGAGTACTAACCGTACTAATTAGTTTGGTTTTATTTCTTTTCATATTTAGGCATAGGTTTCCATACCCACACGGCATTGCACACGGCCGTGGCCATGGCCATGTGGACACCATGACTAGGCACATGAGTTTGGACCTTATCTCTATTTAATTATTTACTTTTATTCATATTTATATTTATATTTATATTTTTTTTTACTTCCTTTATTATTTTCTCCCAATGGCAATTAGATTTAGCTTAGGATACAATAAAACCAAGCCGACTACTTCGAGGATTCAATTTCAAACAGTTCGAGATGCTTCCCCACATTCACCTCCAATCTTATCCGGTTTCTTTTCATAGACTTCAGCTAGAAATTTAGGAGCTGTTACTTCTCCCCTTCTCTTTTGATTTTATTATTACATAATTATTTATCTATCTTTGTACATTGATGGCAATGTACATCTTAAGTGTGGGGGGTAAAAGTACCTGACTTTTTGCATTATTTTCAAAATCCTGAATTTAGCCTTGTTCGAAAGTATTTTTCTCATATTACTAATTAGGATGAAATTTTTAATGATTTATGATCCTTATTGATATGTTTTAGATTAAGTCATAGTTAATTGTGCATTGATGATTAAATTTGAAGAATACTAGAGAATCGAGCATGATAAGTATACTTTCTAAGAATTAAAAAATAATAGGTCGTTGAACTAAATTTGAGTACTACCTTGAAATTTGGAAATCTATAGGGATTGATGTCAAAAACACCCATAATTTTTGAGATTTCGAGCCTTGTAGAGAATATATTCTTTTTCATGCTCACTTTATTGATTATGAGTGTGTCAACTTTGAACTGTTATTCTAGAACTTGCCTCGTTTATAGATGTCAAGATCACATTAATGATTTGATATACTGAGATGATAAAGGCACCTAGGTTTAACCCACTTACTCCATAAAAAGCCTACCTTCACAAATTAACCCCTACCCCATTGAATCCTAACAACCTTTTTTATTGACTCACCCACTAATATTAACCCAAAATCCCTTTGTATTTGTTATCACCATTCTTTTGACTACCCTTTGATCGAGGTTTGATTTGATTAAGTTACCAAATTATATTAGTTCAGTAGTTGCATTTATCATTTTCGATGTAATGTTCTTAAAAAAAAGAAAAGAAAAGACCCAAGTATATTCAATATTAGTAGTATATAAAAGAGCTTAGAGCATTTAAACTCCAATTATTGAAGAAAAAGCTCGTATTAAAGTATTATAAATTTTAAGTGATGAAAATACTCTTTATTATAGAGTAATTATCAATGGTAGGTATTATTAGTTTTCATTCGATGTAAATATTCATATCCAATTCATTATTTTTAGAATAGGTAATTAGTCAATTCGATCTCAATTCTAACCCTCTAATTCAGCCTGTATCCACACCCTTAACCTTAGCCTCGTTACAACCATAAAGACCTTTTGATATGTGTATCATCTCATATGCAGTGGTGGAGATTTGATTTTCAGGTAAGCCTATGGGATTAACTTTTCAGGTTCGACTTATGAGTGCTTATTCTTGAACCTTAAACACTTCAAGTGATTTGAGTGAATCTTTTGTGAGGATGTCAATCCTTGTCGGTTTTAAATTAAAGGTAATTACTTAGATAAGGGGAGACACCTATGTTTCGTAGTACAAAGGTATGACTTATCATGATTAAATCTTTGGGACTCTTTGAGTTGAATTATCCATGTATAAATTATCTATGAATTATGATGAGACATTGTCGATTGGAATTATGAATTATGGAAAGTTCATTTTAATTGTATGTTGAGAATTTTGCTTGAGGACAAGTAAAAGTTTAAGTGTGGGGGTATTTCATAAACCGTAAAAGTAACATATTTTAATCCCACATTTAGTATGCTTTTGGATGATTTAGCCCTCAATTTATGTAAAAAGGTGCTCTTAATCCTTTCTTTTTATGTCTTATACTCAGAAAAGCACCCGAGAATGAAAAGAATGAGAAATGGGCTTAAAACGGACCAAATTGGGCCAACCCAAGAAATTGGCACGGCCTGGACTTCAACTCACACGGCCGTGCCTCGCCAATCATTCAAAGACATACCTCAAGCACGAATTGCAAGGCCGTGTCCCAATCAACAGACCTGAAGCACGGCCTAAATCCCAAGTTACACGGGCGTGACACGGCCGTGCCTCAATCAACAGAACCAACACACGGCCTGAAGTCGACTTACACGGGTGTGTTCCACGGGCGTGCGCCTATTATGGGAATAAGCAATTTCACTCAAATTTGGATACTTAAAGCAAAAGAAACATACTCATAAGTCCAATTAAACACCTTAATAGTAATTCTACTTGAAGGAGGTACTTAGGAGCCAAGTAAAGCATCTAAGGAGCCTATATAAATAAACCAAGGCAGCCGTTCTAAAGAGTTTTTTTTGGGGGGGGAAAAGTTTTCTGCCAGAGCTTTTATTCAGGGAAATACTCGAAGATAGCTAGTTGATCCATCTCAAGAAGCCAGCATTCTACTCAAGATAGAAGATCTCCTCTTCAATTCTTTTAGGGGTTTTAGGGATTTCTTATGTTTTGTTTTAACTTTTCTCTTGAGATGTTTTCTTATTTTGCTATGAACTAAACCCTTCAGATACCTGAAGGGGATGAAACCAATGACGAATTTTGTTATTTGATTTATAAATTATATGATAAATACTTAGTTTGTTCTTAATTATGTTACTTAATCCAAATCTGATGTTTTAGGTGGAGGAGGAATAGACCCTGCCTAAGAGTAGATCTAACATAATTAAGCGGAGTTGATCGAGCGCCTAGAGATAAGGTTTTGAGATTTTGCCAGATTAGGGTGAAACCTAATATGGGAGTCCATTGATCCATTTATTGCTTCCTTAGGGGGTTATTATAAGAGAACGAGAGTTCCACTAATTAACCTAAGGTTAGATGTTATTCGCCTCGAGATAGGGTTTAATATAGGTTTGAGACTCTCTCAGATCAAGCTAAGTAAAGAAGTCATATGAATTAAAAGTTAAATAACAAGAGAAGTCATAGGTGGATTCTTCCTGAGGGTATCATCGTAATCAACTGAGTTTTTTCACAGTCTTTTCCCAAAGTTTCATTCTTTTGTCTTTGCATTTAGTTTATTTCATTAGTCCTTAGATTAATAAACCAATCACTCCATATTTTAGGCTAAATAATAGAAAGAAAGTGAGTAGTTGTACTTTTAGGTTCCCTTGGGTTCGATAAAGATACTCTTGCCTAAGCTGTACTACTACTCGATAGGTGCACTTGCCTCTATCGTTGTAATAGTTAGTTTATAGGTTCGATCATTCTTTTTATAAATATTAAAACTCGACTATTTGATAGAATCACCTCCTTTTTCTTCTCCCATTTTGGAACGATCACTCTAGGAAATCCCAGTAGCCGAACATGTTGTAGTCCAAACCCTGAAGGTCTGTTAGTTGTTGAATCTTACCATTTCATTCGTGTTCTTTAGGTAAGGAACCCTCTTTTATTTTTATGATCAGCCTCTATTCATTTACTCTTTCATAATCAAACCCCTTTTTGGAGAAATTGTTGTTTCGCTATAGTATTGTACTGATCAAGTCTCTTCATGGATGCGAGTGCCAGTCAATCTAAGGAGGGGAGTGGACCCGTGTCTCCTCTCCTAAGTTTATGAGACATGTGGTATCGGCAGTTCAAGACTTTCCGCCGAGCAGTGGTAGAGAGCCGACGTCTGCCTAGGATAGGCATATCGCTGTTATCCCTGCTAGTGAGAGTGTCGACATAGAGAGTCTAATTTTGCACGTAACTAGGTGTGTTTAATGCTCACACTTTACTTATTAATTTGCATTATTAACTGTGTTGGCTGAAAGCAAAAATGACTGTATAGATAGTCGAGATACCATTGTGGGTAAGGTTGGAGACACCAAGTAAGTACCGTTATAATTGCCTTTCATATAATATGATTGTGGATGACTTGATTAACTGCTGTACATGGATAATATGTTTCCATCGGCTTTTGAGATGTGAACGAAAGGGGAAGTGTGATTTAGTGACTATTGTCACAGTGGTCTAAGACTAGAGTGGTTTGGAAAAGCGTATACATATGCTTATCAGTGACTTATCTCAGTGGTTTGGTACCACAGTGGGTTGGCCCCACGTTTATATATATTATGTGACTCTGTCACAAGTGGTCTGGGACCACAGTGGCTTGATGCCACGGGTGTTTGGCTAATTTAGGTGACCTAGAGGATGGAAAACTAGGTTGGGTTGGGCGGCATTGCATACATGTTTAACATGCTATATTATGTGGGCTAAGGCACAATGGGCATCTGTGGGCTTGCGGCACAGATTGCGTTATAAGGGGATTTACACACTGAGTCTTGGTGACTCACCCCTCTGCTTAATTTTTGTAGGTAACTCTTAGTTGCAAATTAGGAGCCGAGGAGGACTTTTAGGTGGCCATGCAATGTTTCTTCCGTAAATTTCGTTTCTTTCTTTTAAACTTACTTTTAATTTGGGATTTTGTTTTGTAATAAGGCCTCCATAACTTTAATTTGGGTTTGATTCAATTTGGGATTTTACTAATACGTTATGAGATGCTTAACTGTAAGCTTTTCTTAAAATATAAATAAATATTTTCCAAAATACTAACAAACGAATAACATGCAGAGTAATAATTCAAATTTTGAAAGTTTGATTAAAACCACAAACACTATTTTCAAAATATCACATTTATGAAATTCCCTAATTTTGACTTTCGTAGAAATGAACTTGTTTACGACTTTTAGTTCGAATTAACAAAAGAAGTTGGTAAGAAACCTTCCAAGAAAATTTTAAATTATCTCTAAGATGGAATCACTAAGAGAAAAGTTTTTTTTTATTGTGATGTTTTCCCTAAAATTTTGAAACTACCTTTCTTGTAACATATCAGATTTGGTCGTAACGTATTGACGGGTTTTAAGTGTTACGTAAAACCCTGTCTGGGACAGTGGCATCGATATCTAAGTGCATGTAAGACCTTGTTTGGGATGTAGGCATTGTACGACTATTCTAAGCACTCTATGTATCTGATTTAGTTCCGAACGGTTCAACAAGCAAGTTTGAGAAATGAATGACTATGTGAATTATACATCCGTTTGAGGTACGTTGATATGTATGCTTTGTATAAGCATGAAAGTTGAGTAAGTATGTGCATTGATGCAAAGGAACCTTTGAGAAATATGTATGTTTGAGATATGAGCAAATGAGATGTTTGAGATATGATGAATTGGTAAGCAATGGCAAACCTAGTGAGCCAAAGAGATATTCATGTGTTTTGAAATTAAGATATGTTAAAGATTCTAAATTGTTATGTTTATGAATGATTTTATGATAAGTTTATTTGTATATGGCTTACTAAGCTTTTGGAAGCTTACTTTGTATGTGTTTGTTCTGTTTTATAGATCGTTAAAGCTACGAGAGGCTCGGAGATCGTCAAAGATCCTCATCACACTACCTAAACTCAATTTTGGTACTTTTGAAAAGTGTAAATAGCTAAATATGGCATGTATAGACTAGTTCTTTTGGAACATGTTTGAGATGTGTAAATTGCCATGAGTTATGGCTAGATAAATGTTGGTATTATGCATTAGAGACTTTGGTATATAATGTTTGATTTTGGTATGGATTCATGGTTTTGATATGGTCATATGAATGGTAAGATATGGATGTATCACACTTGGTTTAATTCTAAATTGGTTAGGTTAATTAGCATATAAGATGGTATGTCAGAAATGAGATTGAATTGGTATGATATTATGATCATTTGGTGTGTTTTTAGTTGCCTATTATGTTAAGAATTACGCTTGTATGTGCAGGTGAGAATGATTTAGGTGTGGGTGGCAATTTGGCCTTGATAATGGCCTATATTTGCACATACGGTTGAGCACACGGGCATGTGGCTCTGTAACATCCTTAAATAGGGGTTATTGTGTTTGAGCTTCTTTGCATGTGTGTGGCTGTTGTGTTAATTATTTGTGGTGTTGTAAGATCTAGTTACAAGTTTAGAGTAGGCCCGAGTTGCAGGAAATTTTGTTTTTAAGTGTTAGTCAAAGGGAGCTGAAGGAGCTAGGGGTTAAGTATAATTCATGGGGGATTTAAGCACAATATTGGGGTTGGAAAAGTGGTAAGGAGGCACCACTTAGGGCCCTGTGATTGAAGCCACATGTAGGGAATGGAGAACTCAGGTTCGAGCAGCAGAAATTCCATTTTCTGCTTACCATTTTGACGCCAAGGGAGAAGAGTTGTGCTCAGCACAAACTCTGTCAGATAAGTATTGAACAAGTTAAACTCATTTGAATGATTAGCCAGGAGTGATTCAGGGAATTTTAACGAAATCTGAACTCTTAATGGAAGAGGAGTGTTCGGTTTGGGAAGCTAAGGAGAGGAGAGTGCTGAATTTCCTTAGGTACTTGGCCGAATCTCCACTTGAACTCCCTCTCATCTTTTATTTTTCTTTGAAGCTGAAAGTAACCCTCTTCTCTTCTTTTTCTTTTCTTCCTCTCAAGTGTTTGACCAAACCTTTCTTTCTCCCATTTCTCTTTCTCTTTCTTTTCATAACTACTCCAAACCATATCTTCCTCTTCACTTCTTTTGCTGAAAACACCTTGGTCCCTTCTCTTTGAACCCAAGGCCAAACACCATTCATATCTATTCCTTTTCTTTTTTTTTTTTTTTGGTGTTAGCCGAATATTGTTTGCTTTTCTCTTCCATCCACCATACTCTGTGCCAAAATCTCCTTGGTTTCTTCTTGTCTTATTTTGTTCGAATAGCAGTAATGGTGGATCATCTTTTGGGTTCTTTTCTAATCGGTTTTGAGGAAAGGTAAGTGTCTTGGCCGAATTTCATTATTTCTTTTCTCTCCTCTTTGTCGACTCTGGTGGGTGCAAAAGCCAAATTTCAGCATTTGTTATCAATATTTCTAACCATCTATAGGAACCGATTTCTCCTAGATTCTTCGGGACTTGGGAAGCAGTGGATCTGAGCCATTCTTTCTCTGTCAAGTGATTCATTAAGTCAGTGGTAAGGGTTATGCTGATTCAATCTTTCCATTAGATGTTTGAAAAGCCGAAGGCTTTTGAGACTAAGCTTTATTGTTGGTCAAATGTAGGGGGAGAATCAATCTCGCATATTTTGGTATTGTGATTTGTTTCGTGAGGCAAAAAGGTAAGGGTGGAGTTGTTTGTGCGTAATCTCACCCTTCGAGATTTATTGGTATGGCCGAATGGCCTTGTTAATGGTTTTGTGGTTTGGCCGAATGTAGGGCAAGGAGATCTAGTGTGGGAGATCGGGTCTTCGAGATTTAGTGCTTGCGTTAGTAACAGGTGTGTAACTTACACGCTTTATAACTAAGTAAATATATTAATAACCTGAATATGTTAAAAGCCAGAAAATGTGTGGATCTTGATATGATATCGTAAGGGTATGAGCAAGGATTCGGGTAAGTCCATTTCAATATGATTTGCTATATGATGCTTAATACCATGATCTGTGATATATTTGCTATATGATTCATAATAAAGCATGATGGCATGATTTGCATAAGTTTTGCATTGTGATGGGTGATATGAAAGGAGGGGGAAGATTTGATATCCTTGTCTTTGGGACACGGAGGTTTGGCACCTCCGGTGGTTTGGTACCACGATTATTTTGTGTCTTTGGGACACGGAGGTTTGGCACCTCACAGCGACTCGTCCCAGTGGCTTAGCACCACAGTGGGTTGGCCCCGCAATTGATTTATTAGGATTGTCCCAGTGATTTGGTATCACACGTGGGTTGGCCCTACACTTGGATTATTGATATTTCGTGACTTTGGGTCACCAGTGGTTTGGCACCACCAGGGGTTTGGTACCACACGGGGTAGAAATGGAGTATGGATGGCTAGGTTTGGGTGCATTATATGTATTACTTGGTTATGATTTGTGTAAGTATGTTGCTTTATCCGGGAGGAGGATTTATGCACTGATTCTTGGTGACTCACCTTCTTCCTTATCTTTTCATGTGATTCGTAGATCGCGGATGAGGAGCCGGATGGATTCAAGGTGGCACATGCATTAAAACATTTGGTTTTACTTGGATTTTTAAATTGGGTATTATTTCATATTTTGTTTTTATTATTTGGGTTTGTAATAAGGCCTTCTAAATTATGTTTTGAACTATTTATATGTTTTGGATTTGTATTTTCGAACATGGTTGAGTAAGTTACTTGATTAATTTAATAACATAAGTGCAAGGTTTCCTAAACTACAAAATGCAATTGTTTTCAAAACTTTACCATCGAGTAATACAAATCACTTGGTAATAAATGACAACTCAAATGGTTTCGACCACTTAAATGGTTTCAAATTTTAAGTTCTACACTCAAATGCAATTGGTTTTTAACTAATCATGCCCCTGGTTTCTACAAACATAGAACAACAAAGGGTTTTTCTCTAGTTTTCAATCGGTGACTTAATTTTCTTCAACACGTTTTACCTCTGTGGCATGCCAGATTAGATTGTGGTGTGTTGACCGGGTTTGAGTGTCACATTTTGGTATCGAGCCAAGTTCAAAGGCTCACTTTGGGTAGGGGCCCAAAACATTTTAAAGTAAGGTTTTAAATGTTCTTGGTTGGAAATACATGGGTTGAATAAAGATGGCAATGAGTCTCAGCACCAATCCGCCCATGTAAGTACTTTTGACTATTGTGTGATTTATATGTGGGGGAAATGGGTATTTTGGGATCATAGATTAGTAAAATAGGAATTATTGAACCCTAGGAATATCTTACCCCAACACAAGTACATAAGACTTAATGATCCACTAAACAAACCTGTGAGTACGTCACTAAGCTAAAGGTGTGGTAACCGTTGTGCGCATGTCTAGGATTGGACTTAGGGAGGGGGCTTGGTATTTAAGCAGTCCTAGTGACTCACCTCCTCTCCATCTGAATCCTACCTAGTGCATAGTGACGGTTCACCCCAACTAAGACGGCTTATTCACAAAGCTAAACTTCATAACTAAAACCCAAAAGGGACCAAATTGCTTTGTTTTGAAATGCTTTAAAACCTTGGTTTTGAAATGGCCCTGAGAACCTTGATTTAAGAAATGACCAAAATACCCCGATTTGAAAAAATGACCAAATTACCCCGACTTGTAAAATTACCAAAATGCCCTCAAGATGGGAAAATTTTCAAGTACCCTCGAATTGAAAATTTTCAAAATACCTTTATATTGTAAAATCACTTTGAACCATATTTTGAAAAAAATTTTAAAAATACCCCTAGATTATGAAAATTATGAAAATACCCCTAGTTTATGGAATTACCAAAACGCCCCAATTTTTGGAATTTTTGAAATATCTATGATTTGTAAAGGTTTTTGAATTAACTTTATTTTATTACTAAAATACCCTAATAGGCTAATTACGAAAAAAACCTCCAGGTAGTAAAATGACAAGAATACCCTACAGGTGGAGTGAGGGTAGGAAATTGAACTGAAAACTGTGTGATGATCGAAAGAACCAGTACCAAATTCCTTTACATAAAACTTATTCATGGGTAATCAGTGAAACAGAAGCTAATTCATAAAAATCTCTTAAACAGATAAATCGCAACCATAGACATGAATTCTAGGAGACGTGGTCGTAATGTGCGTGGCCGTGGTAGAGGCCGAATAACTGTGTCAGAGCCCGTTAGGTTTTGTCAAGGATCCGAAAATGAAATGCCACCACCACCAGCCATTGATGTGGAATATCGAGGATCGATGGGGATGATGCGAGATCACAGAGCGATCTTCTTTGGTTTTGGAAAGGGTGGCTAGAGCAGGTGGAGGCATGGGAGCTCAAAAGTCAGTACCTGAGCGACTCTGAGCTAATGGAGCTGAGTTTTTTCGTGGTGTATCTGGTGTGGCACCCAATACAGCTGAGTATTGGTTAGAGGCAATGGAGCGAATCATGGATGACCTGGATCTAACTGCTGAGGAAAAACTAAAAGGGATAGTGTCGCTTCTTCGGGATGAGTCATACCAGTGGTGGCTCACGATTCGGGATAGTGCAGCAGCGGATGATCTCACTTGGGACTATTTTAAGGCAACTTTTCAGAAGAAGTATGTCGGGACCAGCTATATTGATCTTGTGATGAAGGCGCTTCGAGGTGGTTCAAGGGAGTAAGTCTGTCTCAGAGTACGAGGCAGAATGTTTAAGGTTGAACCAGTATGCTAGGGGCATCGTGGCTACAGAACATGAACGATGTGTCAGGTTTGAGAATGGATTGAGAGATGAGCTGAGGTTGCTGATCGCTCTACAGCAGGAGCTAGAGTTTCCTGTGCTGGTGGAAAAGACCAAGGTAGCTGAAGGGGTAAAGGAGTCTATAAGACAGAATCTAGATAGGAATAGACACAAGAGAGGTTTTGAATCTTCGGGGTCAACCGGTAATTCACAGAAAAGGGCTAGACAGAGTGGGCCAAATCAATTTGGAAGGCCTACTGCTACTAATCAAGGACCAACGCAGTGTAATCGATGTGGAAAATCTCATTGGGGAGGATGTTGGGTGGTGGAAAGGGATATTTTGAGTGCGATTCATCGGATCATCGTGTGAGGACCTATCCACGTAAGTTAGCCAGATTCATCGAAGGTCAAGGTCATGCTCGATTCAGAATGATGGACCACCACCGCAGAGGGTCATGGTACCGTAGGGGAGGTAATGGCTCGTATAGGTCATGAGCACCAAAGAGGTAGGTGCAACAAATGAAGCAAGATAGCACGGGTTGGTATATCAAGTGTGACGCCAGTGAGGAGGCGGCGACGCAGGACGACATCATAACCCAGACGTTTTTAATCTTTGGATTATCGTATATTACTTTGATTGATGTTGGTTCGACGCATTCCTATGTTGCTAGTAGCATAATAGAGACCATGAACCTAGACTTCAAACTATTTCTAAGGAGATGACAGTAATAAGCCCTTTAGGTCACTTTGTAGAAGTAAATAAGTTGTATAGGGATGTACCTCTAGAACTCCAAGAGGTAGTGTTCGTAGCTGATCTGATGGAACTGCCGTTTGGGGAGTTTGATATGATTCTTGGGATGGACTGGCTGGTAAAGTACCAAGCAAGTTTGGATTGTGCGACTAAGCGCATGGTTTTGAAAATGGCTAAGGGGAAAGAAGTGGTGATGATAGGTAATAGAAGAGATTATCTATACAACGTGGTATCGACATTGAAGGTTGAGAAGATGGTCAAGAAGGGTTGTGAGGCAATTTTGGTTCGGGTGTGTGCTTTAGAGGCTAAGGAGGTTACTGTAAAGGATTTTCAAACAGTAAAGGAATTTGCTGACATATTTCCAGAGGAACTTTTGGGTCTGCGTCCAGATCAGGAAGTTGAATTTGGTATAGATCTGTTACCCGGAACTGCGCCAGTATCTATTGCCCCGTATAGAATGGCGCCGAAAGAATTGGTAGAGTTGAAGGCCCAAATTCAGGAGTTATTGGACCAAGGTTTCATCCGACCGAGTATATCTCCTTGGGGAGCACCTGTGCGCTTTGTTAAGAAGAAGGACGGTACAATGCGGATGTGTATAGATTACCGCCAGCTGAATAAGTTGACAATCAAGAACAAGTATCCGTTGCCCCGGATTGACGACTTGTTTGATCAACTTAAGGGTGCATTGATTTTTTCGAAGATAGATCTTAGGTCGGGGTACCATCAACTCAAAGTAAAGGAGGCAGACATTTATAAGACGGCATTCCATACTCGGTATAGGCATTACAACTTTCTAGTAATGCCGTTCGGGTTAAATAATGCACCGACATCATTCATTGACTTGATGAATCGGGTGTTTCAGTAGTACTTGGACCAGTTTGTCATAGTATTCATAGACGACATATTGGTGTACTCCAAGACTGAGGAGGATCATGATACACACTTGCGGGTGGTATTGCAAATTCTGAGGGAGAAGCAGCTCTTTGCCAAGTTCAGTAAGTGCGAATTATGGCTTAGGGAAGTAACTTTCTTAGGTCACATAGTGTCCACTAAAGGGATTAGAGTGGACCCTCGCAAGATTGAGGCGGTGTTGGATTGGAAACCGCCTAGGTCGATGGCTGAAATTTAGAGTTTTCTAAGTGCCGCGTGGTATTATCGGAGATTTGTGGAAGGATTTTCTCGATCAAGCACCATTGACTAAGTTATTGAGGAAGGGAGTTCCATTTGTGTGGTCAGAGAAACAGCAGGAAAGCTTCGACAAGTTGAGGAAGATTTTGATGGAAGCTCCGGTTCTGGTACAGCCTGAGGCAGGAAAGGTATTCACGGTCTATTGTGATGCATCACATACTAGCTTGGGATGTGTGCCGATGTAGGATGGGAAAGTAGTGGCATATGCACCTCGACAGCTGAGACCGCATGAGGTTAACTATCCGACACATGACTTGGAGTTAGCTGCAGTGGTTTTCGCTCTGAAAATATGAAGACACTATTTGTACGAAGAGAAGTCGATAGTTTACACATATCACAAGAGTCTAAAGTATGTTCTGACTCAGAAAGATTTGAACGTGAGACAGTGCAAATGGATTGAGCTGTTGAAGGACTATGATTGTTCGATTGAGTATCATCCGGGCAAGGCTAACGTGGTGGCAGACGCGTTGAGCCGTAAGGTGGTAGCGGACTTAAGAGCGATGTTTGCTCGTCTTAGCTTGTATAACGATGGGAGTCTTTTGGCAAAATTACAGGTTAAGCCAACTTAGGTTGAGCAGATCAAGAAAAAATAGTTGGTGGATGAGGGCTTGAATGCTCGGAGGTTGCAAGTTCAAAATGGTGGTATAGAGGGTTATAATGTGTCCAGTGATGGAGTATTGTGTTTCCAATGGAGAGCTTGTATGCCGAAGGATGTCGAGCTAGGCAGAGGATTTTTAGGATACGTATAGCAGCCCATATGTTATGCATCCTAGAGGCAACAAGATGTACTAGGATTTGGGGAAACAGTTCTGGTGGCCAGGGCTGAAGCGGGAAGTGACTAAGTTTGTGGGTAAATGTGTAACGTGTCAGCAGGTCAAAGCTAAGCATCAGCTGCTGTCAGGTTTACTTCAGCCGATAAAGATTCCTCAATGGAAGTGGGAAAGAATTACCATGGACTTTGTCAGCGGGCTACCCCTCACGCCTAGTAAGAAAGACTCAGTCTGGGTGATTGTGGATCGTTTGACCAAATCAGCTCATTTCATACCAGTGAGGGTTGAATATTCACTTCAAAAGTTAGCTAAGTTGTATGTGGCGAGATAGTGAGGTTGCATGGTGTGCCAGTATCAATTATCTCGGATAGGGATCCAAGGTTCACATCAAGGTTCTGGAGAGCTTTGCATCAGGCTTTGGGAACGAGGTTGGATTTCAAAGACGACTTTTCACCCGCGATCGATGAGCAATGAAGGGTTATACAAATCCTAGAGGATATGCTAAGGGGTTGTGTTTTGGACTTCAGAGGTAGCTGGGAAGAATTTATACCATTAGCTGAGTTCGCATACAACAATAGTTATCAGGCAAGCATTAAGATGGCACCTTATGAGGCATTGTATGGTAGGAAGTGTCGCACACCTACATGTTGGACAGAGTTAGGTGAACATCAGATGTTGGGTCCAAAGTTGGTTACTGAGACCGAGGATAAAGTTAAGTTGACTCAGGCTCATTTGAAGGAAGCTTCGGACAGGCAAAAGTCATATGCTGATCTTAAACGGAGAGATATAGAGTTTGCCGTGGGTGACAAGGTCTTTCTGAAGGTCTCACCATGGAAGAAGGTGTTGAGGTTCAGAAGGAAAGGCAAGTTAAGTCCAAGGTTTATTGGCCCATTTAAGGTGTTGAGACGAGTGGGACCAGTAGCCTATCAGCTTGAGTTGCTAGCAGAGCTGAGTCAGATACATGATGTGTTCCATGTCTCCATGCTCAGGCGCTATCGTTCAGATCCATCGCATGTTGTAGCAGAGGAGGAAATTGAGGTAAGTCCTGATTTGACCATGGAAGAGGAACCAGTGCGGATTCTAGATCGAGATGTGAAAGTTTTACGCAAGAAGTCGGTCCCATTAGTGAAAGTGTTGTGGCGAAATCATGGCGTGGAAGAAGCTACATGGGAACCAGAGGATGTGATGAGACAGCAATACCCTCAACTCTTTTGACCAGGTAATTTCGAGGCTGAAATTATTTTTAAAGGGGGTAGAACTGCAACATCCTTAAATAGGGGTTATTGTGTTTGAGCTTCTTTGCATGTGTGTGGCTGTTGTGTTAATTATTTGCGGTGTTGTAAGATCTAGTTATAAGTTTAGAGTAGGCCCGAGTTGCCGGAAATTTTTGTTTTTAAGTGTTAGTCAAAGGGAGCTGAAGGAGCTAGGGGTTAAGTATAATTCATGGGGGATTTAAGCACAAGATTGGGCTTGAAAATGTGGCAAGGAGGCACCACTTAAGGCCCTATGATTGACACCACATGTAGGGAATGGAGAACTTAGGTTTGAGCATCAGAAATTCCATTTTCTGCTTACCATTTTGACGCCAAGGGAGAAGAGTTGTGCTCAAAGACAAACTCTGTCGATAAGCATTGAACAAGTCAAACTCATTTGAATGATTGGCCAGAGTGATTCAGGAATTTTGATGAAATCTAAACTCTTGATGGAAGAGAGTGTTGGTTTGGCAAGCTAAGGAGAGGAAAGTGCCAAATTTCCTTAGGTACTTGGCCGAATCTCCACTTGAACTCCCTCTCATCTTTTATTTTTTTTTGAAGCCAAAAGTAACCCTCTTCTCTTCTTTTTCTTTTCTTCCTCTCAAGTGTTTGACCGAACCTTTCTTTTTTCAATCCCTCTTTCTCTTTCTTTTCATAACTACTCCAAACCATATCTTCCTCTTCAATTCTTTTGCCGAAACCCCTTAGTACCTTCTCTTTGAACCCAAGGCCGAACACCATTCATATCTATTCCTTTTCTTTTCTTTTTTTTTTTGGTGTTAGCTGAATATTGATTGCTTTTCTCTTCCATCCACCATACTCTGTGCCAAAATCTCCTTGGTTTCTTCTTGTCTTATTTTGGCCGAATAACAACAAGGGTGGATCATCTTTGGGTTCTTTTCTAATCGGTTTTGAGGAAAGGTAAGTGTCTTGGTCAAATTTCATTATTTCTTTTCTCTCCTCTTTATCCACTCTAGTGGGTGCAAAAGTCAAATTTCAGCATTTGTTATCAATATTTCTAACCATCTATAGGAATCGATTTCTCCTAGATTCTTCGGGACTTGGGAAGTAGTGGATCTGAGCCATTCTTTCTCTGTCAAGTGATTCATTAAGTCAGTGGTAAGGGTTATGCTGATTCAATCTTTCCATTAGATGTTTGAAAAGCCGAAGGCTTTTGAGACTAAGCTTTATTGTTGGCCGAATGTAAGGGGAGAATCAGTCTCGCATATTTTGGTATTGTGATTTGTTTCGTGAGGCAGAAAGGTAAGGGTGGAGTTGTTTGTGCGTAATCTCACCCTTCGGGATTTATTGGTATGGCCGAATGGCCTTGTTAATGGTTTTGTGGTTTGGCCGAATGTAGGGCAAGGAGATCTAGTGTGGGAGATCGGGTCTTCGAGATTTAGTGCTTGCGTTAGTAACAGGTGTGTAACTTACACACTTTATAACTAAGTAAATATATTAATAACCTGAATATGTTAAAAGCTGAAAATTGTGTGGATCTTGATATGATACCATAAGGGTATGAGCAAGGATTCGGGTAAGTCCATTTCGATATGATTTTCTATATGATGCTTAATACCATGATATGTGATGTATTTGCTATATGATTCATAATAAAGCATGATGGCATGATTTGCATAAGTTTTGCATTGTGATGGGTGATATGAGAGGAGGGGGAAGATTTGATATCCGTGTCTTTGGGACACCAGAGGTTTGGCACCTCCAGTGGTTTGGTGCCACAAATTATTTTGTCTTTGGGACACCAGAGGGTTGGCACCCCATAGCGACTAGTCCCAGTGGCTTAGCACCACAGTGGGTTGGCCCCACAGTTGATTTATCGGGATTGTCACCAGTGATTTGGTATCACACGTGGGTTGGCCCCACACTTGGGTTATTGATATTTCGTGACTTTTGGTCACCAGTGGTTTGGCACCACATTTTTATTGGATATCGTGACTTTGGGTCACCAGTGGTTTGGCACCACCAGTGGTTTGGTACCACATGGGGTAGAAATGGAGTATGGATGGCTAGGTTTGGGTGCATTATATGTATTGCTTGGTTATGATTTGTGTAAGTATGTTGCTTTATCTGGGAGGAGGATTTATGCACTGAGTCTTGGTGACTCACCTTCTCCCATATCTTTTCAGGTGATTCGTAGATCGCGGATGAGGAGCCGGATGGACTCGAGGTGGCCCATGCATTAAAACATTTGGTTTTACATGGATTTTTAAATTGGGTATTATTTCATATTTCATTTTTATTATTTGGGTTTGTAATAAGGCCTTCTAAATTATGTTTTGAATTATTTATATGTTTTGGATTTGTATTTTCGAACATGGTTGAGTAAATTACTTGATTAATTTAATAACATGAGAGCAAGGTTTCCTAAACTACAAAACGCAATGGTTTTCAAAACTTTACCATCGGGTAATACAAATCACTTGGTAATAAATGACAACTCAAATGGTTTCGACCACTTAAATGGTTTCAAATTTTAAGTTCTACACTCAAATGCAATCGGTTTTAACTAATCATGCACCTGGTTTCTACAAACATAGAACAACAAAGGGTTTTTCTCTAGTTTTCAATCGATGACTTGATTTTCTTCAACACGTTTTACTTCTGTGGCATGCGGGATTCGGTCGTGGTGTGTTGACTAGGTTTGGGGTATTACAGGCTCAATTGTTTCACTCATGGTTGTAATTCAAAACAAGTCAAGATCGACCACGAGCTGGACACACAGGCGTGTGACTGGCCGTGTGGTGCAAGTCAGAATCGACCACAAGTGGGGCACACGGGTGTGTCCATACTGTGTGGACAAGTTAGTATGTATACCTTATTTTGGCACGGCTTAGACACACGGGCGTGTCTGAGGCATGGGAGGTACACGGCCCGCACGGTCGTGTGACCTCTGTAACTTAGAAGAAGTTTTAAATTTTTGAGAATTTCTGTACATGTTCGGTTTAGTCTCGGCCCTATTCTTAAAGCATGATTAAGGTCTCATAGGCCTATTTAAGGGACATTTTGATGTGATTTGACATAGTATGTTATGAAATTCTATAAAGGTTTTCGATTGTCCGGTAATGCCTCTTAACCCTAGTCTGGTGATAAACATGGGTTAGGGGTGTTACAAGTTATATGAATGACCATTTGATAGCTTGAGATTTAATAGAACTGTTGTACATTATTTTCTATTATATGAATCATTTATGAATGATGATAGTTGCTTATTGTTAACATACAAGCTTACTAAGCTATATAGCTTACTTTGTTGTTTTTCCATGATTTATAGTGATTTCGAAGCTAGCTCATATTTGGGGATCGTCGGGGACTTCACCACACTATCCACTGACTCTTTGGTACTTTTGAAACTAAGTTTTGAGTATATGGCATGTATCGGTATTTTGAGTCATTTTGATTATGGATTCATAAAGATTTTGGTCATTTATAATGGCTTGTAAATGTATATGTTTTGGTTTGTAAATATAGCCATGAGATTTGGCTTAATTTGGTGGATTTGGTTATGTGTTTATGTGTGCATATATGGTTAATATTGAGTTCTTGGATGGAAATATACTTAGTTCAGTCCAATACAATGGAGTTCGGCAATTTCTACCATAAAGAGCCTTATACGGTGCCATTTTAATAGTAGATTGAAAATTGTTATTATATGCGAATTTAATCAATGGTTAATGCTTTTCCCACGTACCTTCAAATTCAAAAAAAAAAAAAAAAAAACATCTCAACATATTCTTAAGAACTTGAATGAGCCGCTTGGATTGTCCATCCGTTTGTGGATGAAATGTAGTACTAAAATGCAACTTTGTGTCTAAAGATTCTTGCAGTTTCTTCCAAAACAACGAGGTAAATCTCAGGTCTCTGTCAGACACAATAGATAGTGGCACCCCGTGTAATCTCACAATCTCAGCAATATACAGTTCAGCTAGTTTATCAAGTGAATAATCTATTCTTACCAGAACAAAATGAGTTGATTTTGTCAATCTATCAACTATCACCCAGATTGCATCTTTCTTACCCAATGATAAAGGCAATCTCGACATAAAGTCCGTCGTCATTCTTTCCTATTTCCACTCAGGAATCATTATCAGCTGTAACTTGCTAACAAACTAAACATTTCGACACAAATTCAGAGATCTCTCTTTTCATAACATGCCACCAATAAAATTATTTCAGATCATTATACATTTTTGTGCTCCCTAGGTGAATAGTCAAACGACTATTGTGAGCTTCATTCAAATCAACTCAATCAACTATGAATTCATCGGTACAGAAATCTGATCTCTGAATCTCAAACAATCATCATTATCAACTCAAAATTCCGAATCAAAATTCAAACCACATTGATCTCGTTTAGCCATCATTTTTAGCATCCTTTTTCTGAGCATCATAAATATGGCGTACGAACATCGTCCTTACTTTCAACTCAGCCAAAGCTGAATCATCATCACATAGATCTATCTGAGTACTCATAGCTCGCAAAGCACATAAAGACTTTCAGCTCAAGGCATCAGGAACAACATTAGCTTTACCCGGATGATAATCAATCACGAGCTCGTAGTCTTTCAGCAATTCTAACCATCTTCTATGTCACAAATTCAATTTTTTTGAGTCATCAGATATTTCAAACTCTTATGATCAATATAAACATGACATTTCTCACCAAATAGGTAGTGTCGCCAAATCTTCAGTGCAAATACAATTGCAGCCAATTCAAGATCATGCGTTGGATAATTCTTTTCATGCGGCTTTAAATGTCTCGAAACATAAGCAATAACTTTTCCTTCATGCATCAACAAACAACCCAAACCATTCAACGATGCATCACTATAAACTATGAATTCTTTACTAGACTAGGTTGAACTAACACAGGCGCTTCTGTCAACAATGTTTTCAATAGTTCAAAACTCTGTTGACACCTTTCTGACCACTCAAATTTAAAATCTTTTTGTAACAATTTTGTCAATGGAGTTGCAATCATCAAAAAATGTTTCACAAACCGTCTATAATATCTCGCTAGTTCTAGAAAACTATGAACTTTTGACACATTTCTCGGAGGTTTCCATTCTAGAATGGCTGAGATCTTACTTAGGTTAACTCGTATTCCCGCAGCTGATACAATATATTCCAAAAAACCAACTTCACATTACCAGAATTCACATTTGCTAAACTTTGCATACAATTGTTTCTCACGCAGAGTCTATAGCACAATTCTCAAATGTTCACATGTTGCATCTCAACACATGGATAAATCAAAATATCATCAATGAACAACACCACAAAGCGATCTAAGTACGGTCTGAATATCTGATTCATTAAGTCCATAAACATTGCATGACCATTTGTTAGTCCAAATGGCATAATTAAGAATTCATAACTTCCATACCTCATTCTGAAAGCAGTTTTTAGCATATCTGATTCTTTAACTCTCAATTGATAATAGCCTGATCTCAAATCTATTTTCGAAAACACTATAGCTCCTTTCAGCTAATCAAACAAATCATCAATACAAGGAAACGGATATTTATTCTTTATCGTCACTTTGTTCAACTGCCGATAGTCAATACACATTATCATAGTGCCATATTTCTTTTTCACAAACAATATAGGAGCACCCCAAGGTGAGAAACTTGGTCGTGCAAATCCTCGATCTGTCAACTCTTGCAATTGTGACTTTAACTCTTTCAATTTTTTTAGTGTCATTTCATATGGAGCTATCGAGATAGGAGTTGTTCCCGGCACTAATTCAATACCAAAATCAACTTCTCGTATCGGAGGTAAACCTGGTAGTTCTTCAGGAAATACATCAGGGAATTCACAAACCACAGGTACAGATTCCACTTTCTTTTCTATCAGTTTTGTATCAATCACATATGCCAAATAAGCTTCGCAACCCTTTTTCACATAGTTCAGAGCTTTCATTGATGATATAACAGCTGGCAACACATTCAAATCACTGGATTCAATTTGTACTATCTCACCATTCTAACTTTTCAAATAAATACTCTTTCGTTTACAATTCACAATAGCATGATGCAAAGTGAGCCAATCCATACCCAGAATGATATCAAAGTCATCAAAAGGTAGCAACATCAAATAAGCCGGAAAGCATGTATCCCGAAACATCAATGAGCAATTATTGCGCACTTTACCAACCAAGACACACTTGTTTAAAGGGTTCGATACTCTAATCACAAATTCAGTAGACTCAACAGGTAGAGTCTTACTTGATACTAGATTCACACACACATAGGAATGATTAGAACCTGGATCTATTAATGCAATCACATCAGTATGAAATAGAGTAAAAGTATCAGTAATGACGTCTGGAGATGACGCTTCTTCTCGTGCACGTATAGCATAGGCTCGTGCAGGTGCTCTTGCCTCGAATCACATAGCTACATTCGTAGTCCCTCTCTGACTTCCACTCACATTTCTAGTGTTTCTGGGTGGTCTACCCCTAGCCGTTGTGTTACTCGGTCTCACACTTTGAACATTTTCTTCTTTAACTAACTTTGGGAAATCACGAATGAAGTGATCTTGTGATCTACATTTGTAGCAAGTTCTATTATTATACTTGCCCCAGCATTCTCCAACATGTCGTCTTCCACACTGCCTACACTCAGCCTTATTGTTTTGAACACTACCAACACTTAATTCAATTGGAGCTTGAGTTCTTAGACCAACACTTTGTCTCGCACGATCTCTAGTCGGATATCCAAACGAAGCATTTGGTCGACTGCTAGCATCTTTAATTATCTTCAATGAAGTTTGAGATGACTTGCTCATCAATCTTTTTCTTTCATCTCTAGCCTCAAAATCGGCTTTCTTTTTTTCTTTACTAAGCTCTTCAACTTTGCAGGCTCTTTCAACTAACACAACAAATTCATTTAAGTAAAGTTTTCCAACCAACAATTTAATTCCTTCATTCAGCCCTTCTATAAAACGTTTGCACATAGTAGCTTCAGTTGAAACAAATTCCGTGCATATTGGCTCAATCTCACAAATTCTCATTCATACTCCGTAACTGGCATATGACCCTGTTTTAACTCAAGGAATTCTTTACGTTTTTGATCTATAAATTGTTGACTAATATACTTCTTTTGAAATTCAGCTTGAAAGAAATCCCAAGTGATTCTCTCTCTCAAAACCACAAATATCAACATTTTCCACCAATTAGAAGCCATATCTCTCAACAAGGAAACTACACACTTAATGCATTCATCAGGTGTCAACGACATCTTATCAAACACTCAAATTGTATTCTTGAGCCAAAACTCAACCCGTTCAGTATCATCATCAGCTGTGGCCCTAAACTCTTCAGCCTCGTACTTTCAAATCTTATCTACTGGAGGTTTACTCAATTGGATTGGATATACAACTTGTGGCACAACAAGTACTTGTGGGGGTGGAGGTTGTGGAGCAGCCAGATTCGTTCGAATAAACTCTAAGAACCACTCACTCATCATTCGGAAGAAGGCTTGCTTAGCCTCTCCCTCTTGACTACTATCATTAGGCCTAGATGTAGCTGGCGCTGTCCCTTGAGCGGGAGCAGGCACATTACCCTCTACATCATCAACAATTACTCGATCGGGATCTATTTGCTATACAAAAACACATTTTCAACTGTAAGGATTCATCACACTATCACAACTATATATATATATGGCATGTATAGCTAGACTCATACGCACTACGTTAGTCCTAGAATCGATTAAATCGTAGCTCTCATACCAATAAAATTGTAACAACCCTAACCCGAAACCATCATTGAAATAGGGTTAAGAGGCATTACCAAACAATCAAAACATTTCATATCTATTTAGCGACACCAAGTCAATTATCATTCAATCATATTCAAACATAATCATATAGTCCATTAATGAGGTCATCGAGACCTTAAACATGATTTAGAATAGGGCCAGAACTAAACGGAACACTTACAAGAATTTCTGAAATTCAAACATTTTTCTAAGTTAAAAAGGTCACACGCCCGTGTGGGTAGAACACAGCCTCAGACACGCCCATGTGTTCAAGCCATGGCAAAACAGGGCATACCTATTGACTTGACCACACGGCCTGAGACACGCCCGTGTGCCTCAACCGTGGTCGAGCCTGACTTGCACTACACAACCAGTCACATGCCCGTGTGTCCAGCCTATGGTCGAGCCTGACTTTATTCAAATTACAAAATCGAAAGACACAATCGAGCCACACGCCCGTGTACTCAATCGTGTGGGCAATTATAGGCCATTTTCAAGGCCAATCTTGCCTCCCACACCTTGAATCACCTACAAGCTTCAAATCTCATACATTTATACCTTAATTGGCAACCAAATTCATACTAATATATGCATCAATTAATCATCACCTATATCATCAATTTCCATACTCAATTCCTACTCAAACAAATCCATCTGAAACATCATCTTCACAACTCAAATCACATAGTCAACCATTATGTAATTCATACTACAAGTTTATATTTTATCCATTATTCTCACCAACCAACTCAAGCATAAAACATACCATTTTCATTACCACTCATTCATACCTCATTTATCATTTTTACAACTTACAAATATGAATCAACATCATTCAACTTCCAAATCATGTCACTTAGCATATACCAAACATTTCAAAACATATCATAACTTCTAGCCTATACATGCCATGTACCAACTATATACATCTCTCAAAAGTACCAAAATAGATATGCCGATAGTGTGATTGAGTCACCTAACGATCCCCGGATCTGAGCTAACTTTACTGACACTATAAAATAGATAAACACATCACACAGTAAGCTTAAGAGCTTAGTAAGTTCGTAATATAATACATACTTCTCAATAATACAACATCAATTCATAATTAAATCATCACATAGATAGATGCACAATTAAGCACATTATCATCCTCAACCAAATTCTCAAATATGCATTTGTTCAACCTTTAAAACTATCATCAACAACATATGTTCAAACATCCCTTTGCCAACACTTACTTAACAATTGTTCTTGCTATTCGATGCTTGATGCCATACCTCATTTACTACTCGATATCTTTTCAACACAATCGCACACTTAGTGCCCAAATCAAATTCGAAGTTTAATTAACATCGCACACTTAGTGCCTCGATACAAAACTGAACTTAATTCGGTATCGCACACATAGTGCCATTCAGTAAAGCCGAAGCTTCTATTACTTTGCACACACAGTGCTATTTATCTCGGTCACATTTTCAAATATGCACACTTAGTGCCACGTAGCTCGATTTATCACATAGCATTTATAATTAAATAACATCATAACTAATAATTTCATAAAATTTAAACATAGTTAAGTACATGTATTATATCCGAACTTACCTCGGATGTTGAAATATCGAAACTAGCTAGTTAATCGAGTACTTTATCTTTTCCTCGATCTCAATATGAATCTCTCTTTCTTGGTCTATACACATTTAAATTTATCTCATTCAAACAACAATTCATTCAATTTAGTCCATACACACATATTTAGGGTATTTTACAAAATAACCCCACATTTTCACATTTCAACACTTTAGTCCCTATTTCACAAAATCACAAAATACACAAAATTCCAATTCACATAAGCTTAGCTGATTTTTCACTATGCTCATACAAGTCCACACATTTCATTTATTTCACGTTTTAGTCCTCCTATTTCTCATTTTCACAATTAAGGCCAAATTACTCAATTTCACTAAAAATTCAAAGACAAAATATGTTAATCTTTCACCTATCTTTCATTTTTCATCATCAACTATCACAAAGCTTAAGCATTCATCAATTTCATATCTCAAAATCACCATCAAATTATAATATTAAAGCATGAGCTAGCTAGAGCATAAAACAACGATCACAAAAATGTAGAAATCGGAAAAATCGAACAAAAATCACATACCAATTGAAGCTTAAAATGGCTGGATGTTTAAAATTTTCCAAGTCCTATCTATTTTCTTATTTTCGATTGAAATAAACAAAGATGAACATGTTTTCATCTTTTTGTTTTATTTAATATACTTTTATATCATGTTTTACCATTTTACCCTTTAATTAATCAACCATTTAACTAGCAAATATTAGGACATTTATGTCAATCTCCACTATCCATGGTCCAATTACAACATAAGGACTTCTCATTTTGAAATACATGACAAATGAACACTTTAACAATAGCACACAGCTTTTACATTTTATGCGATTAAGTCCTTTTTCTTAATTTGACACTCAATCGATAAAATTTCCACACCAAAATTTCACACATGCTCAATCACATATTATAAACATAAAAAATAATATTAAAATATTTTTTCTAACATCAAATTTGTGGTCTTGAAACCACTGTTCTAACTAGGGTCTAAACCGGGCTGTTACAAGTAACCTCACTTGGTTGGACGAGCCGGGACACGGCCTTGTTCTCCCATTTCGAATGTTCACATGGCTTGTGACACGTGCATGTCTGGTGGCCATGTGCATTACATACAACCTAGTCACACTGGCGTGTATCCCCTATTTTGAAGAATTTTTTTTTGAGTTTCCAGTTTAGTCCCGAACCACTCCCAATTCATGTTTAAGGCCTCGTAAGCTCGTTTAAGGGACACTATGTTAAATTGTGATTAAATTGTATTTGAATTGATAAACTATATATGAAATGTATGTTTAAAAGTGTTGTAAGTTAAGTAATGCTCTATAACCCTATTCTGACAATGAATACGAGTGAGGGGTGTTATGTTTATTGGCATCAGAGCTACGATTTAGTCGATTTTAGGACTAACGTAGTGTGTTTGTGAGTCTAGCTATACATGCCATGTATAAACTTTGATAGTGTGATGACTCCTGACATTTGAAAATGTGTTTTTATATAGCAAATGGATCCCAATTAAGTGATAATGATGAGGCTGAAAGTAATGTGCCTACTCCCGTTCAAGGGACAGCGCCATCTAATTCTAAACCTATAACGGGCAGCCAGCGAGGAGAGGCTAAAGAAGCCTTCTTACAAATGATGAATGAATGGTTCAATTAATATATTTGAACGAACTTGGCTATTCAACAACCTCCACCACCTCCTAATCCCCAATCGGTTCCTGTATCTTCTTAAGGAGTCGATCTTTTAAGATTGAATAAGCCTGCAATTGATAAGATCCATAAACACGAGGCTGAAGAGTTCATAGCTAATATTGATGATGACCTTGAGAGTTGAGTTTGGTTTAAAAATACAATCTGAGTGTTTTATGACATGTCTTGCACATTGGATAAGTGTTTAAAATGTGCCATATCACTTTTGAGGGACAGTGCATATCAGTGGTGGAATACGTTGGTATCAGTGGTACTGAGAGATAGAGTCACCTAGGAGTTCTTTCAAACAGAGTTCCATAAGTAATATATAAGTCAACGATTCCTTGATCAAAAGCATAAAGAATTTTTAGAATTAAAAGAAGGTCATATGACCGTAACCGAGTACAAGAGAGAATTTGTAAGGTTGAGCAAGTACGCTTAGGAGTATGTTTCTACTAAAGAGATAATGTGCAAGTAGTTTGTTGATGGACTGAACGAAGACATTAAAATTCTGGTTGGGATTTTATATTTAAAAGATTTTGTTGTGTTAGTTGATCGGGCTTGCAAATCGAACACTTTAGCAGAGAAAAGAAGAAAGATGATTCAAAGGCTAGAGATTCGAGGAAAAGACCGATGAATAAACCTTCTCATCCTTCATCAAAGGAATTCTGAGATTCGTATAGTAGATCTAATACATCAGTGGGATGTCAGAATAAAGATCGCAGAAATCAAACTATGAATTCTAAAGCTCAATCTACATCTATCCTGAGTGTTAGTAGTGTGAGAAATAACAAACTCAAGTGTCAACAGTGTGAGAGAAGACATTTTGGTGAATGCTGGAATAAGAGTACTAAAGCTTGTTTCAAATGTCGTTCACCATATCACTATATTTGAGACCGTCCAGAGTTATTAGAGAAAGAAAAAGTTTAGAATGTAAGATCAAGCAATACGAATGCAAGAGGGAGACCACCAAGAACTACGGGGAATGTATCCAGTGGTAGAGGTATGACTAGAGACTTAGCTATGAGATATGAGGCCAGAGCACCTACTAGAGCCTACGCTACTCGTGCTCACGAAGAAACGTCATCCCCAGATGTTATTACCAGTGCATCCTCTATTTATGATACTAGTGTGATTACTTTAATTGACCCTATATTGACACACACGTATATATGTATGAATTTGGTGTTTAATAAGAGTTTTATTGTCAAGTCTACTTAGTTTGTGATTAAAGTATCAAACCCCTTAGGCAAGTATGTTCTAGTTGATAAAGTTTGTAAGAAATGTCCTTTAATGACTCGGGGTTACTGTTTTCTAGTTGATTTGCTACTTTTACCATTTGATAAGTTCGATGTTATTATGTGTATGGATTGGTTAACTCTACATGATGCTACTGTGAACTGTAGATGAAAGATTATATAACTGAAGTGTTAGAATAATGAAATTCTTCGAATTGAATCTGATGAGTCGAATGGATTGCCAATAGTTATTTCATCGATGTCGGCTCAAAGATATGTGAGAAAAGGTTTTAACGCATACTTAGCATATGTTTTAGATACCAAGGTGTCTGAAATGAAAATTGAATCGGCACCTATAGTTTCTGAATATCCGAATGTATTTCTAGAAGAATTGCTTAGGTTGCCACCAGCCATAGAGGTTGAGTTTGTTTTTAAATTAGTATCGGGAACTTCATCGATATCTATAGCTCCGTATAGAATGGTTCCGATCGAGTTGAAAGCTCAGTCGCAAGAGTTAACAGATAGAGGCTTTGCAAGACCTAGTTTTTCACCTTAGAGTGCACTTGTATTGTTCGTAAAGAAGAAAGATGAATCAATGAGAATGTATATTGACTATCGTCAGCTCAACAAAGTTACACTAAAGAATAAGTATCCGTTACCGAGAATAGATGATTTGTTTGATCAGTTGAAAAATGCAACAGTGTTTTCAAAGATTGACTTGAGATCTGGCTATTATCATTTGTGACTTAAAGACTCAGATGTACAAAAAATTACATTCAAAACGAGGTATGGACATTTTGAATTCCTTGTTATGCCTTTTGGATTAACTAATGCTCCTGTCATTTTTATGGGTTTGATGAATCATATATTTAGATCGTATTTAGACAGATTTATTGTTGTGTTCATTAATGACATTCTGCTTTATTTGCGAGATAAATCTAAGCATGCCGAGCATTTGAAAATTGTGTTGCAGACCTTGAGGGATAAGAAATTGTATGATAAATTTAGCAAATGTGAGTTCTGGCTTCGGAGAGTTGGATTTTTGGGACATATAGTTTCATCGGATGGCATTTGAGTTGATCCGAGCAAGATTTCTATAGTTATTGACTGGAAACCACCTAGAAATGTATTCAAAGTTAGAAGCTTTTTGGGATTGGTTGGTTACTATCGACGCTTCGTTAAAGCATTTTGTAACACCCCAATCTTGGCCTAGATGTTATGGCCGAATCTAGCGTGTCACATTGAAGTGTTTTTCAAAAACCAAGTTTTCATTGAAAACCCTTCTTGAAATTTAAAAGTTCTTGCCATTTAAAACTTGTACAAAACCTCAGTTTCCATTTGTTTATTTTCAATCGTGGTTTATTAAAAAGTTATTCCCTTTTGAAACTGATAAACCATAATTTATACATATTTTGACACCATGCTTGGCTTATTTTTGGATGAATTTCATTAGATTTGATGAATTCAATGCTCTTAATCCTTTAATTTCATTTTTTACACTTAGAAGAGCTTAGAGTCGAAAAGAATGAGAAATGGGCCAAAAAGGGACAAAATGGGCCTACCTTAAAAATCAACATAGCTTGGACTATCGCACACTGGCAAACCACACAGCTGTGTGTGACAAGCAGAATCGAACACGGCCTAAGCTATCGCACACGAGTGTGTCACACGGGCGTGTCCTTGCCGAACCCAAGTCTAATTCTATTCAGAAAAGACTACTTGTGGGCCAAGAAAGGTGCTCCAAAGCCTATATAAAAACCCTAGTGGAGGACCTAAAAGAAGACACAAAGTAGAAAGTAGTAAATACTCGAAGACAGCTGATCATTTAAAATTGTCGAGTTTTAAAATTTATAATAGAGAATTATAGAACCTAGAAAACAACTCTAACAATAACTTAAGGCAAGTGCACCTATCGAGCAGTAGTATAATTTAGGCAAGACTAGATTGTCGAACTCAAAGGAACTAAAAGTACTAATACTCACTTTTTTTTCTATTATTTAGCCTAAATATTAAATGTTTTGGTTGATTAAATTTAAATTAACTAATTAATTACTAAACTAAGACACAAAGACAAAAAGAATGAATTTGGGAAAATAACTTTGGGAAAAACTCAGTTGATTAAGATGATACCCTTAGGAAGAATCCGCCTAAACTTCAATTGTTATCCAACACTAAACCAGACGAATTATTTACTTAGCTTGATCTGTAAGACTCCCTAATTTATATGAAACCCTCTCTCGAGGTGAATAACGTCTAACCCTAGGTTGATTAACTGAAATCTCTTTCAAATTAAAACCCTTAGAATCGTATTAACTTGATCTATGGACTCCCATATTAGGTTTCACCATAATCCGACAAAATCTCATCACCTTATCTCTAGGCGCACAATCAACTCCGCTTAATTATACTAGATCTAATCTTAAGCAAGGTCTTTTGCTCCACCACCTAAGAACATTCAACTTGAATCAATATTTCAGAAATATTAACACAAGAATTAAGCACACATAATTAAGAAAAAACTAAGTATTTATCATATAGTTCTATAAATAATAAAAAGATTCATCTAGGCTTCATCCTCTTCAGGTATCTGAAGGGTTTAGTTCATAATGATAAAATAAAACATCTCAAGAGAAAAGATAAAACAAAACATAAGAAGTCCCTAAAACCCCCTGAAGGAATTTAAGGAGAGATCCGCTGTCTTGAGTAGAATTCTGACTTCTTGAAATGGATTAACTGGCTATCTTTGAGTGATTCGCACAAAGGTTCGACTTCTGCCGAATTTTGAATGTCTGAGCCCCGCTAAAAGTTGGCCTCTAGGTTCTTTATATAGACTTTAAAATGCTTTTACTTGGCCTCTAAGTATCCTAATTCAAGTATACTTCCTAATCGGTGTTTGAATAGGCTTTGGAATGTGTTTCTTTTCCTCAAAGTATCCAAATTCGAGTACAATTCCTCTTTTCCACGACAGGGGCATGTCCATGGTACACACCCGTGTAGATCGACTTCAGACCATGTTTCGGTTCTATTGATCGAGGCACGGCCGTGTAAATCGTGGTTAGACCGTGTGAACTAAATTGATGAGACAAAGCTGTGTGGCTTGAAGTCCAAGCCGTGTCAATTTCCTTTGGCCCGAATTGGCCCATTTTAAGCCCATTTATCATTCTTTTCATTCCCGAGTGCTTTCTTGAGTATAAAAATGAAAAGAAAGGATTAAGAACACCTTTTTACATAAATCAAGGGCTAAATCATCCAAAAGCATTGTAAATATGGGGTTAAAAATGTTACTTTTACGGCTTATCAAATACCCCACACTTAAGCTTTATCTTGTCCTCAAGCAAAATTCTCAACTTACAATTAAAATGAACTTTCCATAATTCATAATTCCTATTAATAATGCCTCATCATAATTCATAGATAATAAGTACATGGATAATTTAACTTAAAGACTCCTAAAGATTCAAACAATTCTAAGCCATATATTTGTGGCATGAAAACATAGGTGTCTCCCCTTATCTAAATAATTACCTTTGATTCAAAATCGACAAGGATTGACATCCTCACTAAAGATTCACTCAAATCACTCAAAAGTGTTTAAGGTTCACAATTAAGCACTCAACAGTCGAACCTGAAAAGTTAATCCCATAGGCTTGCCTGAAAATCAAATCTCCACCACTGTAATATGACATGGTACACAAATTAGAAGGTCTTTAACATGGTTGTAATGGGGCTTGGGTTAAAGGAGTGGATAAAGGCTGAATTAGAAGGTTAAAAATCGAGATTGACCTGACAAATTTACCTAACTAAGAACAATGAACTGGAAAATAAATGATTACATCAATTGAAACTTTGAAACTAATAATACTACGAGCTTTTTCCTTGATAATTGAAAATTAAATGTACAAGCTCACTTTTTATACTACTAATGTTGAATATACTTTGATTTTTCGATCAATTTTTTTTTAAGAACAAACTAAGTAAATACATAATAAAGAAAAACTTTATCAACTGAAATAAACTAATTAGGCAATTAATCAAATCAATTCTTGATAGAAGGGTAGTCAAAAGAATGGTGATAACAAATACAAAGGGTTTTTGGGTTAATATTAGCGGGTAAATCAATAAAAAGTGTTGTTAGAATTAAAAAGGGTTCACTAGGGGTTAATTATGTAGGTAGGCTTTTTGGTGGCATGAATAGGTTAAAACCTAGGTGCCTTTATCTTCTTAGTATATAAAATCAATAATGTGGTCTTGACACGTATAAACGAGGCAAGTTCAAAAATAACAATTCAGTGTTGACATACTCATAGTCAATAAAGTGAGCACGAAAAAGAATATATGCTCTATAAGGCTCAAAATCTCACAAAAATTATGGGTATTTGACATCAATTCCTATAAATTTCAAACTTCAAGGTAATATTCAAATTTAGTTCAATAACCTAGAAAATTTTTTATTCTTGAAAAATAGACTTATCATGCTTGATTCTCTAATATTCTTTAAATTTAATCATCAATGCACAATCATCAATGACTTAATCCAAAACATATTAATAAAAATCATAAATCATCAGAAATTTCACCTAATTAATAATATGAGAAAAATACTTAGGAACAAGACTAAATTCAGATATTTGAGAATAATGCAAAAAGTTAGGTACTTTTACCCCCTACACTTAAGATGTACATTGCCCTCAATGTACAAAGATAGATAAGTAATCATGTAATAATAAATTCAAAAGAGAAGGGGAAGAAGTAACACTTCCTAAATTTTTGGATGAATCCTTGTTCCCTTGTCGAATTGGAGGTGGGGGTGTTTTCTATAGGCCTGGTGGGGTGGCTACTGACAAGCACTGTGATAGATGAAGAATTTGGGTAGCCTGGAAAGATATAGCCAAGAAATCTAAAGAAACATTAAAAATATACTAATAATATAATTAAGGACAAGAAAAATAAAGAGAAGGAGACTAAGAAGAAAACTAAAATTCAAAGAAAAGATTAATGGACTAAGGAGTCCTTATTGATAGATGGTTCGCGAAGTGGGTGTGACTTCTAAGGCTGTGGAGGGGCTGTGGTCATGGTTTCGGTGTGATTCTATAGCAGCTTGATGAACCTGACACTAAGAAACTAGAATAAAATAAACAAAATGAAGCAAAAAGAAGTAAAGATAAGGGAAATAAAGGAGATGAGAAAAGAAAAATAGAACCAAAAGGGTTTCGAAGACCTTGGCGTGCTGAGTAGCTGAAGCTGCCGGCATGAACTCATGTGAATCGATCTCCGTTGAGGAGATTGTGGTTTGCCTCTTATGCTTCTTTGACATGATGTAGCTGAAGGGTCTAGAGAATTTGTAAGGAGAGAAATCTGGTAGATGGAAGGAAGAATAGAGGTGGAAAGTAGAAGAATGGGGAGGATGGGGTTGGTGTTTAAATAGGAGCTCAATTCTGGTATGCTCCCACATCCGTGGCCCGAGGGTGTGTTGTTTCACACAGCCGCCTCACACATCCATGTGTCTACGCATGTTGATTCTCCATGCCCGTTTCTCAGCAAGCCACGGTCGTTGGTGAAAAGTCAGTATGTTGGCATGGTTGGGTAGCAGGGGCATGTCCAGCCTATGTTTGGCAAGTCAGTATCGTCCACGGCTACGTGACATGGCCGTGGCATTTTGTCGATTTTCGTGGAGGATTTGTTGGGTCCGTGATTTCAAAAATTAGTTGGGATTTGATTCGTATCGCCCCTGCTCATATTAGTACGGAGAATCTGTACTTCCACACAGTCACGGCCACTGCTGTGTGCAAGGCCGTGTGGTCTGGGAATCTCCACTTTTGTTTCATTAAAATTCTAGAATAAAAATTAAAGAAATAACCAAAAATAGAAATAAAGAGATAGTGTTAGTGCTCGGGTTGCCTCTCGAGAAGCGCTCGTTTAAAGTCTTAAGCTAGACTTTCCCTTTTTGCTTGTACACTTATGGAGTTTTAAATGTTTTATTACCTTTCCACTTACTTTTATTTTCATGGTAAAGGTTAAGTCGAGAAGTGTTTACCTTAAAAGTGTAGAATATGGGATTGCTTTCCTCGACTGTTCCGTATCGAAGGATATTGCATACCTGATCTCCTATTTTGAAGTGATTCGATGTCCTACGAGTTATTCTAGATGCTCCTTCAGTTTTGCCTCATGTGGTTCCGGCTTCTCTTTAGAATGTGTTTTCAACTCTTCTAGTTTGTTGTCCTCAAAGCTTTGCTCCTTACATAATTCTTCTTTATTGGCACAGGGTCCTTGCTTCATTTAGGTTTATAGCTATGTGGTTGTTCCTGCGGTGGGATTTGAACATATTGATTATCAACTAAATTTACTTTCTCACCTTCATTGATTGATGTCCTGGCTGAGTCAAGAGCTTGTAAACTGATCGATTCGTCACCTACACAAAGTATGAGTTCTCCTATGGCAACATCAATTTTAGTTTTGGCAGTTGCTAAAAATGGTATTCCTAGGATTAAAGGAATCAAGTTATCCTCATCCATGTCTAAGACAACAAAATCTACTCGAAAAATGAATTTGTCAATTTTTACAAGAACATCTTCGATAATACCCCTAGGAATTCTAACAGTTTTATCAGCTAATTGAATACTCATCCTAGTTTGTTTGGGTTTCCCTAGACCTAGCTGCTAAAACATTTTATAGGGCATGACATTTATACTTGCCCCTAAATCAGCTAATGCATTATCAACAGTTAGTCTACTAATTAAAAATGGGATTGTAAAACTCCCTGGATCATTTAGCTTCCATGGTAGTCTATTCTGTAACGTTGTTGAGCATACTGCGTTTAATTCCACATGTGGTTCCTCATCTAGCTTACGTTTGTTTGTCAGAAGATGTTTTAAAAATTTCCTCGAATCTGGCATCTGTGAAAGAGATTCAAGAAGCGGTAAGTTAATATGTAATTTTTTAAAAAGTTTAAGAAACTTACCAAACTGTTCTTATGAATTGTCTCTTCAACGCTTCGGGATAAGGTATGCGAGGCTGGTACTCTTTAATTACTGGTTTTGGCTTTTCTTGTGTTACCTCAAATTTATCTCCTTCCACTTCGTCTTCTTGTATTGAACTGGGTTTGTTCTACCTTTATACTACTATGAGCTGTTATGGCTTGGATTTGCTCCTTTGGGTAAATCTCAATGTTGCTTGGTAGACGCCCTTGTGGTCATTCTGGCATCAGCTGCGCGAGTTGTCCAACCGTTTTAGCGGTTTCCTCGACTCATTCCTTGATCTCTTTGATCGATATTTCTTGGTTATCAAGTGTTGTATCAGTTTTTTATAGATGGGTATCTGTGTCTGCCATGAACTTTTTCAGCATTTCTTCAAGACTCGGCTCCTTTTCCTGTTGATAGGGGTGATTTTGGAAATTTTGAAGAGGTTGTTGTTTTTGATTTCCTTGATTTCGTTGGCCTCCTTGACCTCCCCACAAAAAATTTGGGTGGTTCCTCCAACCTGGATTTTAGGTGTTACTTTAAGGATTATTATTAAATCTGAAATTATTACCTATATAATTTGTTTGTTCATTTTCCATGCCCGGTTGGTAGGGTGGGTAATCAAGATTTGCCACAGTTCCACTTGCATCGCATTGCATTACCGGATTTACCTACAAAGAACACAAATTGTCAAGCTTTTTATTCATCATCTCTACCTAATTTGACAGCATGGTTACTATGTCGATGTTGAAAACTCTGGCTGATTTTGTTGGCCTTGTCCTTGTAACTTGGCACTGATAGTTGTTCAGTGACATCTCTTTGATAAAATCATAGGCTACTTTAGGAGTTTTGTTGTTAAGGGTTCCACCGGCGGCTAACTCAATTAGTTGCCTCATTGAGGGATTTATACCATTGTAAAAAGTTTGGACTTGAAGCCATAAGGGTAATCCGTGGTGTGGACATCTCCTCAAGAGATCCTTGTATCTCTCCCATGCATCGTATAATATCTCTAAATCCATCTGCACAAAATAAGAGATATCATTTCGTAATTTGGTCATTTTGGCCGGTGGGAAATATTTTAATAAAAAAATTTTTGGTCATCTAGTCCCATGTCGTAATTAACCCTCGTGGTAACGAGTTCAACCACTGTTTCGCTTTATTTCTTAATGAAAAGGGAAATAAACGAAGACGAATGGCATCATCAGAAATGTCATTTATTTTGAAAGTATCACAGAACTCTAAACAATTAGCTATATGAGTGTTCGGGTCTCCATCCTGCAAACCATCAAATTGAACAAATTGTTCAATCATTTGTATAGTATTAGGCTTTAATTCAAAATTATTAGTAGCTATAGCAGGCCTAATAATACTAGATTCTGCTCCCGTTAAATGAGGTTTAGCATAATCATACATAGTACACGGAGCATTGTTTTCTACCACATCTTGTGGTGGATTATTCTCGTCCATCCCTTCAGTAGGATTGGATCTGTCCTGTTGTTGTTCTTCTTGGTAATTTAAGGCTCACCTGATTTCTCTACAATTTCTACGTGCGGTAGCTTCGATATCACTATCATATGCTATAGGTACTATTTGGTTCATTCTAGTCATAAACTAGAGGTACCTGCTTGAGAAAGAAATTTAGCAAAAATAAAATAATAAAATAAAATAAATTGTGAAAATAAAAAATAAAAATACTGGCTAAAGTAATAAAAATAAAGCTTTCTTAATATTTTATTTCCCCGGCAACGGCGCCAAAAACTTGATAGTCTAAAATTGTTGAGTTTTAAAATTTATAATAGAGAATGATCAAACCTGGAAACAAACTCTGACAATGACTTAAGGCAAGTACACCTATTAAATAGTAGTATAATTTAGGCAAGACCGAATTGTCGAACCCAAAGGAAGTAAAAGTGCTAATAGTCACTTTTTTCTATTATTTAGCCTAAATATTAAATGGGTTGGTTGATTAAATCTAAATTAACTAATTAATTACTAAACTAAGACGCAAAGACAAAAAGAATGAATTTGGGAAAATAACTTTAGGAAAAACTCAGTTGATTAAGACGATACCCTTAGGAAGAATATACCAAAACTTCACTTGTTATCCAACACTGAACCAGGCGAATTATTCACTTAGCTTGATCTGTAAGACTCCCTAATTTATATTAAACCTTCTCTTGAGGCGAATAACGTCTAACCCTAGGTTGATTAACCAAAATCTCTTTCAAATTAAAACTCCTAAAATCGCATTAACTCGATCTATGGACTCCCATATTAGGTTTCACCCTAATCCGGAAAAATCTCGTCACCCTATCTCTAGGTGCGATCAACTCCGCTTAATTATGCTAGATCTACTCTTAAGCAGGGACTTTTGCTTCACTACCTAAGCACATTCAACTTGAATCAATATTCGGAAATATTAACACAAGAATTAAGCACACATAGTTAAGAACAAACTAAGTATTTATCATATAGTTCTATCAATAATAACAAGATTCATCTAGGCTTCATCCCCTTCAGGTATCTGAAGGGTTTAGTTCATAATGATAAAATAAAACATCTTAAGGGAAAAGATAAAACAAAGCATAAGAAATCCCTAAAACACCTGAAGGAATTGAAGGAGAGATTCGCTGCCTTCAATAGAATTTCGGCTTCTTGAGATGGATCAACTGGCTATCTTCGAGTGATTCCCACAATGGTTTCGGCTTCTACCGAATTCCAAATGTGTAAGCCCCCGGAAGGTTGGCCTCTAAGTTCTTTATATAGGTTTTGAGATGCTTTTACTTGGCCTCTAAGTGTCCTAATTCAAGTATACTTCCTACTCGGTGTTTGAATAGGCTTTGGAATGTGTTTCTTTGCCTCAAAGTATCCAAATTCGAGTACAATTCCTATTTTCCACGACAGGGGCACGGTCGTGGTACACTCCCGTGTAGATCAACTTCAGACCGTGTTTCAGTTTTGTTGATTGAGGTACGACTGTGTAAATTGTGGTCAGACCGTGTGAAGTAAATTGACGAGACACGTCTGTGTGACTTGAAGTCCAGGCCGTGTCAATTTCTACTTTGGCCCAAATTGGCCCGTTTTAAGCCTGTTTCTTATTCTTTTCATCCTCGAGTGCTTTCCTGAGTATAAAACATGAAAAGAAAGGATTAAGAGCACCTTTTTACATAAATCAAGTGCTACATCATCCAAAAGCATGGGAAATATGGGTTTAAAATATGTTACTTTTACGGCTTATTAACAGCCATTAGGAGTAGCTTGGAAGAAGGATCCCCATCAAGACTAAAGATCTCCTATCAATTCCTCTTGAAGTTTTTAGGTTTTCTTATGTTTTGTAGTTTTCCTTATTTTAAGATGTTTTCCCTCTATCAATATGAACTAAATCCCTTAAATACCTGAGGGGATGAAACCTAAGATGGATCTTATTACTATTTGATTTATAAGATAAATACTTGTTCTTATTCTTAATTGTGAGTTCTTATTCTTGCTTTAATAATTCAAGTTATTGATTCAAGTCAAATGTGCTTATTCAGAGTAGCAAAAGTCCCTGCTTAAGAGTAGATCAACACAATTAAGCGGAGTTGAATGCAATCCTAGACATAGAACGACATAAATATACCAGATTAGATTCAAGTCTAATAAAAGAATCCATATATCGAGTTAATATGACAATAGGGGTTTTAATTAGAAAGAAATTTTAATTAGACAACCTAGAGTCAGTTGTTCTTAGTCTCGACGGAGATATTAACATAAATCAGGAATTTCTACGGATTAAGTCAAGTGAATAAATCATATGAATCAGAAGTAATAAGTGAAGTCTAGGTGGATTCTTCCTTGGGTATTGCCTCTTTCATAAAGTTGTCTAAAAGTATTTTCCCAATTCATTTTCTGTCGTGAAATCACTCCAATTCTTTGGCTAGATAAATTAATTACTAGTACTCTTGGTCCTTGTGGATACGATATTTTAGTCTTTCCATAACTATGCTATTCAACGATAGGTGCGCTTGCCATTATTGTGATCATAGTTAGTTAAAGACACATCAAGTTTTTGGTGCCATTGCCGGGGACTAAGATATTAGGAACACTAAATTTTTATTACTTTAGCCATGTTTATTTTATTGCAATTTATCTTTATTTTATTGTTACTTTTCTAATATTTCTCTTTCTTTGCTTTTGGCAAGTGTCTCTAGTTTATGACTAGAAGAAACCCATCAGGACCTTTGCTTTATGACAGTGAGATTGAGAGTACAGCTCATAGAAACTGAAGAGAGATAAGGCCAAGCCTACAATATATACAAGAAGAGCAAGAGAACGATATCACTAATACTGAGGAGATGGCTGATCCTTAGAATAATCAGCTACCTCCTGTGGTCACTGCAGATCCGGTAAATCAGAATCCTACTCCTCGAACTATGTATGATTATGCTAAGCCTATTTCAACAGGAATTGAATCAAGTATTGTTAGATCTGCTGTTGCTGCAAATAATTTTGAACTGAAACCTAATACTATTCGGATGATTCAGCAATTTGTTCAGTTTGATGGTTTGCAGGATAAGGATCCAAACAATCACTTGGTAAATTTTCTAGAATTCTGCCACACTTTCAAGATTAATGGCATTTCTTATGATGCCATTCTCCTTGATTGTTTCCCTTCTCATTGAGGAACAAAGCTAAACAGTGGTTGAACTCGTTACCGAGAATCAATCACTACATGGGAACAAATGACAAAAAAAATTGTACTTAAATATTTTTTACCGCTAAAATGGCTAAGTTGGGGAATGATAGCTCTTCTTTTGTGCAAATGGATTTAGAAACACTTTACGATGCATGTGAAAGATACAAGGGTCTACTGAGAAGATGCCCTCACCATGGGTTACCATTATGGCTACACGTTCAAACCTTTTACAACGGTGTGAACCCCTCAACTAGGCAATTGATTGATGCAGCCATCGGCGGTACACTAAACACCAAAACACCTGAGGCTTCCTATGGATTCAATGAAGAGACGTCACTGAACAACTATCAGTCGCCGATTATGAGGATGAAGCCAACAACGACAGCCAGTGTTTTCAACCTCGATGCAGTTACCATGCTACTAAACCAGGTAGAGCTTTTAAATAAAAAGATTGATGGTTTGTGTGGTTCTTCGCAAGTACATCCAGTGATGTTGTGCGATACGAATGGAGGAGGAATGAGCAATACAGAATATCCATCCTTCAACCTGGCATACGAAGCGAAAAGATAAACTAGATGGGTAATAATTCTAGAGCGAGAATAATCCCTATAATAACACTTACAATCCACATTGGAGGAACCACCCAAACTTTTCATGGGATGACAAGGAAACCAAAGATAGCAACCCCCTTCAAGATTTCAGCCATCTTACCAACAGAAAAAAAAGTTGAACCTTGAAGATATGTTAGCAAAGTTTATTTCGGTGTCAGTGACTCATTTTTAGAATATCAAAACGGTTTTGAAAAATCAGCAAGCATCGATTCAAGAGCTTGAAAATTAAATTGGATAGCTGGCTAACTTAGTCTCCGAAAGGCAACTAGGTAGTTTACTTAGTAATACTGAACCTAACCCAAAAGAGCATGTAAAGGCAATTACACTGAGGAATGGGAAGGTGATGGTTGAAGCTAAAAAAAGATGCCACAAGAAACTTGTAAGGTGAAGGGTGAGGAAGTAAATGAGAATGTAACACTGGTACTTAAAGACTATAAACCACCTATCGCATATCCAGCAAAGTTGAAGAAAGTTCTCATGGATGTACAATTCGGTAAACTTCTTGAACTTTTTAAACAATTACATATTAACTTACCTTTTGTTGAAGATATTTCGCAGATGCCTACGTACGTAAAATTCTTAAAAAGAGCTTTTAACAAATAAAAGGAAGTTTGAAGAGCTATCAACTGTGGAGCTTAACGAGGAATGTTTAGCTATTCTACAAAATAAGCTACCAACCAATTTGAAAGATCTAGGAAGTTTCACTATTCCCTATTTAATTGGTAGTGTAAATATTGAGAAAGCATTAGCTAATTTAGGTGTGTAATATCCCAGGTTAGGGGCTATTTTATTTTGGCTTTGCTGCATGTGCTTGATGTGTTATGTTGTTATTTCGATGTTGTTGGGGCTTAGTTATAAGCTAGGTGCAAGCTCGGGTGATAGGAAAAATTTTTGTTTTTGGGCTTTATGTGATAGGGGCTGAAGGAGCTGGGTCTTATGTATTTTATCTGGTAAATTGTTGCACAAGTGAAGAGCTAGCAAAGTGGCAAAGCATGCGCCACTTGGAGCTTGTGTATGGCGTCAAGTGCAAGGGAGGAGGTCTTGTGTTCAAGCTGCGAAAATCCCACATTTTTGTTCCATTTTGACGGCATGGAGGGGAGGAGTTGTAGGCAGTTCGAACTCTGCCTTGGACTAAGTCTTCCTATTCAAACAGTGGGTGGAGAGCAAATTGTGGAGGAAGACTTGGTCAAGGTAATTTGAATTGGTGGCTTGGGAGTGTTTGGGGAGTTTGGCCGATTTTGGGAGTGTTTGGGGAGTTTGGCGGTTGGTAAGTGTTGGAGAGTGCCGAATTTCCACTTAGGCAATTTGTGCATTTTCGGTCATAGCTACTATCAAGCAAGTTTTTCTTTTGGTCATTTGGTAAGCCGAAATTCGAGAAAACTCTCCCATTTTATTTTTCATTTTTGAAACCGAAAGTTCAAGTTTTTGCCAAAAGTTGCTTTGTTCTTCTCTCTTGATTCTCTTTGGTAGCCGAAGGTTCATCTCTTTCTCCCTCTCTTTTCCAATTGTTGAAACCGAAACCATTTCACCTTGTTCCCCTAACCTTCATTTTCTTTTCTCAATATCCTTTAGCCGAAACACCATCCTCCAAAATCACCATCATCCATTTTCTTTTTCTTTGAACCGAAAGCACCCCCATTTATCCTTGTATCTTCTTCTTCTTTTCTTCTCCAAACCCCTTAGCCTTTTGTTCCCAATCGTTCTTCCCATTTCTTACAAGGCCGAACCTCCTTCTCTATTTTAATTAAGGGTGTTGCCGAATCTCTTTCTTTCTTCCTATAGTTCTTTATTGCCGTAAATAAGAGAAGGAGTGAGACCTTGTTGGAGTCTTGTTCAATCGGCCTAGTAAGAGGTAGGTGTTGGCCGAATGGCCATTTCTTCCCTTTCTTGTTGATTTGTCAATTTTCTGGTGTGTTTAAGGGTCGATTTGATTCTCATTGGAAGGGAGTTAACTCTTTGGTGGGTAACCGATTGTGTTACAGGGCCTTTGGATTTCGGAAGCAAGTAAGAAGGAGCCTTATTTCTCTGTTAAGCAATCGGTAAGTGATGGTAAGAGTAGTTTCTTTTAGTCTATTCATTTAGTCTTCGTTAAGTCAGGCTGTTAAGGGATTAACCACTTTCTTTCTAGGGTGAAGCCGATTGCTGGAAGAACCATTGTTGGGTTCGGATTTGGTAGGAAACCAAATCAAGTTTAAGGTAAGGGTAAATCGATATACCCTTTGATTTATTTGGTTATGGCCGAATGGTTTAAGTAATTAACCCATGGTTGGCCGATTGTTTTCTTAGGAACAAGAAGATTGAGGATTTAGATCGGGTTCTTTGGGATTAAGGCTTACGATATACCAGGTGTGTAAACCAACACACTTTCTTAACTGAGTAATGTGATAACCTGATTGTGTAAATGAAACAGTGTGGTTGACTGATTTAATATCCATTGAGGTATGGATACGGATTCGGGTAAGTCCGTTTCATTATGAGATATGTGATGGTATGTGATATCATGATTATTGGTGTACATACTTTGAGATGCCATATTAAGCATGTGAGCTTGATAGCATGATTGCACGATTTTGCATTTAGTATGATATGCTATTGGGTGATATGAGAGGAGGGGAGTATGATATTCCGTGTCTTTGGGACACTGTGTCTTTGGGACACCAGAGGTTTGGCACCTCCAGTGGTTTGGTACCACAAACGATATTTTGTAACTTTGGGTCACGAGAGGTTTGGCACCTCATTGCGTCGTCGTCGGTTGGCTTAGCACCACGGTGGGTTGGCCCCACGATTGATATATCGGATTGACGCCGGTGATTTGGTATCACACGATGGGTTGGCCCCATCATCGGATTTGTGGATTTGTGGTCACGGTGATTTGGTATCACTTGTGTCTTTGGGACACCACGGGTTTGGCACCTCATTGCGACTCGTCCTCGTGGTTTGACACCACCGTGGGTTGGCCCCACTTATGAGATCTGGGATTGTCGCTAGTGATTTGGTATCACACGATGGGTTGGCCCCATCATTGGATTATTTGTGACTTGGTCACCGGTGGTTTGGCACCACATTATGGATATCGTGACTTTGGGTCACTGATGGTTTGGCACCACCGGTGGTTTGGTACCACACGGGGTAGAAAAGGTGATACGGTTGGCTAGGATCGGTGCATTACTTGCATTACTTTGTTATGATGTGTGTTGGCATGTTATCGGAGAGGGATTTATACACTGAGTCTTGCGACTCACTCTCTCCTTTGACATTTCAGGTGACACTTAGACGCGGACATGGAGCCGGGATGGACTCGAGGTGCTCATGCCATGCTTAAATAAGGAGTTGCTCGGACTTTTATAGAATTTGGTACTTAAGCTTATTATTTACTATTTGGTTTTATTTGGGTTTGTAAATGGCCTTTTAAAATTATGTTTTGCTATGTTTATGTTTAAAGTAGATTTATAATATGCCTTAACAAATTAATTGGGTTAAAATGTGCTAAAACTTGAGAAGACAACGCTTTCAAAACTGCAAAAACGATATTTTAACCTATACCATCGGGTATCACACTAAGGTTTGGAATAAAGAGAACTCAAATGTTTTTCTAACTTAAACTCGATTTTCTTCTAAGTCAAAATGTTTTAGCAATAATAAGAAACAACTTAAACTTCTAAATGAGATAAATTAGTTTTACCTACACATCTGATTAAGTTTTCAAAATTTCCGGGTTTTCAAATACACCAACAGATTTTTATCAAGCCTACTCAAGTTTTTCTTCAAATACACAATTTCACGAAGTGTTTTTATCAAACATCTAAACTTAAACCTATTTTCTCAAAAATCCTTTTTCCCTCAGAACATACCAGATTCGATTGTGGTGTGTTGACCGGTTTGGGTGTTACAATTGTGGTATCGAGCTGTGTTTAAAGGTTTCTACTGTGGGCCTAAGGCCCAAAATGTTTTCAAAAGTCTGTTTTAAGTGTTATGTTTTAAAAAGTATGGTGTGAAAGGCATGGCACCGAGTCTCCGGCACCAATCTGCCCAGGTAAGTACCCTTACTATTGCTTGTGATAATGATATCGATGAGATGTGATTGGATGGCTAGTGATAGTAAGACTACTTTAGAAACTAAAACTGATAGGACTGAGTGGACTCGCGAAAACAAAGCTTCTTTAATATCCATAAGACTTTGCTTTAAAATAGTGGAATAATTACTGATGCATAAAATTCTTTAAATCAGACGAGATTTAGTCATGAGTACCCGAGGTGGACGTGGTCGTGGGACGAGGTCATGAGATGATAGCTTTCAACCCGTAGGATCTGGTCGGGGTCGAGAATGAGATCTGGTTCGCCACCAGTGGAGGTGGTGAGTTTCAAGATCGATCGGGACGACATAAAGTGTCATAAGCGATCGTGCGGGTTTTAGAAAGGGTAGCTGGAGTAGGTGGGGCGCAGGAGTTAGGAAATCATGCTGAGCGACTTCGGGCAAATGAAATGAATTCTTTGGGGTGTCTCGGTGTTGCTCCTAACCTTCTTGAATATTGGTTGGAAGCGACAGAGCGGATAATGGACGATCTAGACTGATCATCAAGAAAAGTTAAAGGGATAGTATCATTTCTCGAGATGAGTCATATCGATGGTGGCTCACTGCTCGAGACAATACCGCAATGAAGATCGACTTGGGACTATTTCGTGGTCGCTATTAGAAAAAGTACGTGAGAGCCAACTACATTAATGAGCAACAGAAAGCATTCCTGAGGTTAGTTTAGGGAAGTAAATCTGTGTCAGAGTACGAGGTAGAGTTTCTGAGGCTGAGTCGGTATGCCAGGGGTATGGTGGCTACTGAACACGAGAGGTGTGTTCGTTTTAAGGATGGCCTGCGAGACGAATTAAGATTGTTGATTGCACCTCACCATGAGCGTGAATTTGCTGTTCTGGTTGAAAAGGCGAAGGTGGCCGATGGTATTAAAGAGTCTGTGAGGCAAGGCATGGATAGGAACCGACACAAGGGGAGTTTTGGATCTTCTGGGTCATCAGGTAATCCGCAAAAAAGGGCTAGACCGTGTGGACCGAATCAGTCGGGTAGGTTTGTTGTCGCTAAGCGTGGACCGCCGCACAGTAACCGCTGTGGGAAAACTCATTGGGGAGGTTGTTGGACCGGGTGGAAAAGGTCGTTTTGAGTGTGGCTCATTTGGACCACCGTGTGAGGGACCTGCTTGCACAAGTTGGCTAGGATTCAATTCGAGAGTCGTATGTACACAAGACAGAATAACGGACCACCACCGCAGAGGGGCCGAGGTAATGGCAGAGGAGGTAATGGTTTTGGTCGGGGCCGAGGAGCACCGGGCAGAGGTGCAGGTAATGCTGAGGCCAGACAGATGGGGCTAGTGTATGCGGCGAGGCACCGAGAGGAGGGCAACACACCGGACGTCATCACCGGTACATTTTTAATCTTTGGTTCTCCATTTACTGCTTTGATAGATGTGGGTTCAACACATTCATATGTTGCAAGTAGCATAGTGAAGACCATGGATTTAGATTCTCGAGATATCTTCAGGCGGATGACCGTAATAAGCCATCTAGGTCACTCTATAGTTGTAGATAAGTCAGACAGAGACGCACCTCTAGAACTTCAAGGGGTAGTATTTGTGGTCGATCCGATGGAACCGCTTTTGGGAGTTCGATCTAATTCTCGGGATGGATTTTTGGTTAAGTACCAGCAAAGTTGGATTGCGCTTGCTAAGTTTATGGTTCTAAAAATAGCTATGGGTGATAAAGTAGTTTTGATCGGTAATAGGAGGAATTATCTATCCAATGTGGTATCCGCTCCAAAGTCGAGAAGATGGTCGAAAGGGTCGTGAAGCATATGTGGTTCATGTGTATGCCTTGGAGGCTAAAGAGTCTCATGGGAGACGGTTGGACGAGCTTAGGGAATTTGTTGATGTGTTTCGGAGGAGCTTCGGTTTGCCACCAGATCGTGAGGTAGAGTTTGGGATAGATCATTGCACTCTAATTGCGCCCATATCTATAGCTCCGTACAGGATGGTGCCTAAAGAGTTAGTGGAGCTTAAGTGTAACATCCCCAAACCCGGCCTATTCACTACGACCGAATCCGGTTATGTTAGTGAAAATATTTTCTTAGACTTAGAACAAAATAGTAAAATTTATTTGCTCTTGGAAACCATGTTCTTTTGAAATTATAGCCACATGTTTGATAATTCCATATTTGAATAAGTGAGTTATAAAAATATAACCATCTTCACATAGTGTTTCAATTTAAACAAACCATAATAGAGTTAATAATAAAATGATACCAGAATAATAAAATAAATCCTTATTACAACCATCATTTAAATGAAATATTTAATATTTAATATAACCAAAAACATCTCCTTCGGCATGGGCCACCATGTGTCCTCTCCGATCTCGGTCCATCTCATGAATCACCTGAAATGTTAGGAAAATAATTGGGTGAGTCCACAGACTCAGTGCATAACCACAACACAAATTTCCCACACGTAGGGGCTTGGCCCATACCTACACAATCCTCAAAACAAACCATGCAAGGATGCACTTCAACCCAACCCATTATCCAACCGTACACCAACCTTAGCAGACTCCCTACCTAAGGCCGTGGATAAACCACCACTGATCACATCGTGATCCAAAACCTTACCTTGGCAACTTGCTGCACAAGGCCGTGGCTGAGCCACCGATCAACTAAAATGATCCCAACGTCAATATCTGCTCACGGTGATGCACATAGCCATCAACCGCCGAGATGGGCACCTAGCCATCATCTCCTTGAGGTAGCACACAAGAAACCCTCAAGCGCTAATGTAGCAGAGCTATCATTAGACCACGTACACCTAGTGTACACTTCCTCCTTCATCGAATCAAGCCCCACCTCATGCAAATATGTAGATGCTACATGTTAAGTCATCGATCACATAAGTATATAAAATATATATACATACATAAATACATCACAAATAATCTTACCATCACCAGTTCTCATCACTTAAGCCATTATAATCGGCTCCACACATAATACATATGTTTAATAGTTAGCAAGCAACCTGAGAAATAGTGCGATGATTACGCACCTTCTAGCACCAACAATCAAAACCCGAAATGCTACTTAACGCCTCGCAAAAAGTCGACTAAACGAATCCCGAAAAGATCTCTGCGCTAGGCTCTCCTCCCTACAACCGCCTTGGCATCAAATGCATAACCATTTTAGACTTAAACGAAATACCAAAAACATAGCTTACCAAAAACCTTACCACCACTTACCAAACCGATCACATAAACGAGGCTTTCCCTAACAATGGTTGCAAATGGAAACCCAATGAGACCTATGCTAACATTCGCCAAGGTGCTACTAAATAAAAGAAAAGGAACGCGCACAAGGAGAGGCGAGATTCGGCTATCAAGAAAATCAAGGAAATGGGTATAATGGGTTCTAAGAAAAGAGGTTTTGCAAAGAGGAGAGGAAAGTATGGGGTGTACTTTCGGTTTAGCAAAATGGAAGAAGAGGTATGGATGGAAGAGTGGGTGGTTCTACTAAAGGTCCAAAAGAAAAGAAAGAAAAGAATGGCAAATGAGGTTTCGATTTAGGAGAGTGGGAGAATAATGGAGAAACTTTTGGCAAGAAATCAAGTGGGGAAAAAAACTAAAAGGTGAGCACCCCCCCCTATTTATAAAATTCGGCCAAGCTCTCCCCCCAAAGAAACCAAAAAAATTCGGCCACTACTCAAATCCCTTCAAATCCCATATTTTCTTCCTACTTTTCCTCCCTAACACCCATTCAAAAGTTTGAATGAGTCAAACCACCACCTAGCCAATTTCAAAAGCAAAGACCAAGTCTTCTCCATCTTTAAGTGTCCAAACCGAATCCAACATCTCCCCCTCTCATGACACAAAAACAAACCCAAGATGCTACCTCCATGACTCAACACTTGCCCCTTCCCTTGTACCAGACGTCACTTCTCCAAGCTCTTAGTGGCGCCTCCTTGCCACTCCACCAGCCCATCTTTTGTGCCTTAATCCCACAAAAATTTCTCTTAAGACCACATCCGCCAAGTTCCCCTTTTAGTACTTAAAAATCTAAAATTTTCCAAAGTCCTCCCCTTTAATCCGAGCATTCCCAACACCTCTCAAACACATCTAAGCATACCTAAAACCTACTAGACCACGAATTATACCCAACCTGCATAGCCCCTAAATCGGGGTGTTACAATTCTACCCTCCTTAAAATAATTTCGTCCTCAAATTACTTGTCTAGACTAACGACTCAATTCCTCCCACTATGCTATGATCAAGACTCGATCTTAAAGAGCTATCATGCTTCTAGGCACAGATTCTAAGTTCATACTCAAAATTCCACATACTTTTTACGAGCAACAACACAAACAAATACCCAAGCGAACAAAATAACAGAGAATATCCCAAACCTAAGATACTTACACCGCACATCATGCACATCATTATCCTCTCTCCGTGATTTGCATAAACCAGACCGGTTGTCTTGCCTCAGTGCCACCATTACTGCGGTCTACTACTCCGCCCCTCGCCGAACCATTTCCTCCATGATTTGGACCACGACCTCGCCGTAAACGTCGACCACCTCCGCTGGTTGCACATAACCTTGACCCACTATCCGAGTCCTATTCGGATCCCGGGACAATCCTTAACTAGATGAGCCTTGGACTTGCATTTGAAGCATTCCGAACCCGATTCCAAAGACTCGCCAATATGATACCTTCCGATCTGCGCTACACGATTTATCCGGATTTCTAGCGGTCGACTTAGCAATATGAACGAGTCTCGACCCTCGGTCTTTTTCGAAATCTCCCAATGATTACGGCGATCTAGAACTCCTCTTATCACAGCCTTTCTCTATTGTGCCTCTCACCTTCTTGACCTCCTCGACTATTCGAGCTTTCTCCACTAAAGCGGCAAAGTCTCTTTCCGATGCGGAGCAATCACAACTCGCAGCTCATCCCGTAGACCATCTTCAAATCTGACACATCTCTCATAATCCGTTGCCACGATGCCCCGAGCATACCGGCTCAAACGTAGAAACTCAGCCTCGTACTCTGCTATTGCCTTGCTACCTTGCACCAAATTAAGGAACGCCTTGCTCTGAGCATCCACATAGCTCGCTCCGACATACTTCCCTTCGAACTTGATCTTAAAGTAACCCTAATCCACTCGATCCGCAGGGGTACTTTCCTTAATAGTGAGCCACCACTGGTAGGCTTCATCTCGCAGCAACGAAACAACACCCTTAAGCTTCTCCTCTGCAGTTAGGTCCAAGTCGTCCATAATCCTTTCCACCGCCTCAAGCCAGTACTCTGCCACGTTTGGAGCTACCCCAGACACTCCTCTGAAGACCTCGGCTCCATTCGCCCTAAGCCTTTCAGGCACTGACTTCCGAGTCCTATTGCCCCCATTGGGTCCTCGCCACTCGCTCGAGCACTCGCGCGACCTGACTTGTGACACTGCGTCGTCTCCTCCAACTCGATCCTGCTGTTCAACCTCAACAGCTGGTGGCGGTGCATCGCTCTCTGACCCATGGCGTGACCCAACCGGTTCCGATACTGACATCCTGCCTCTACCACATCCACGAGTATTGCGACCACGCCCCCTAGAACTCATATTTAGCGTCGTGACTTAATCTGTTTTAAAAAGTTTTATGCATTAGAAATTTTTGTTCCACTGCTTATCCACGAGCAAATTTTATGAATAACAGTTTCCAGAAGTAGTTCTTTCGATCAATCGAAGTTTCATCTAAAGTTCTCTATTCTAACTCAAACATTCACATTCTTCACTAAAGACACATACATTCATCCATGTCACTTCTTTGAGCATTCCCAACCCAGGGGTAACTTCGTCATTTTCCTATAGGGGTATTTTGGTAACAAATCAGGGTCAATTTGAAAATAGTCTCCAAATTTCAAAATTTACAAAATCCCGGGGTCATCTTTGAAAGGAAAAAAAATTTGTTTTTCAAACCAGATGTATTGCAACAATTTCAGAAATCTGGGGTTGTTTCAGTAATTTTGGAAATCATGATCGTAAATTCTCCCAAATCAGGATAGCTTAATACTTGCAAAATAGAAGTTTTGTAACGTAGAAATATTTTAGTAAAAGTCGAGGGTAATACGAAAATTCAGAAACTAAGGGCATTTTGGTAATTTTATCAACCAGGGGTAATTTTGTAAATTTCCAAAATCAAGGTATTATTTTGAATCACAGGATTTTTGAATACTTTTGCAAAGTAAAAAGTTTGATTGAAGTCAGGACAATACGGTAATTTTAGAAACTGAGGGTATTTTCGTAATTTTGCCACTAGGGGCATTTTTAGTAATTTTGTAAATGAGAAAACATTTTCAAAATCCAATTTAGGGTTTTAAAAAAGAAGGCTAGTTCCTTGGGTTTTAATAATTGGTTCACTGTGAACAAGTCCTCTTGGTTAAGGTGAACCGTAGCTACGCACTGTAGGTTTCGAGTAAAGAGGAGGTGAGTCGCTAGGATCGCTTAAATACCAAGCTCTTCTGAATACCACTCCTAGACATGCGTGCCGTGGTTGCCACACCTTAACCTTGACTTACTTCTGTGTTTGTTTAAGAGCTTTAAGTTTTATGCATATGTTTGAGTAGACTAATCCTAGGGTCCTAAAAGTCTTAATATTCTAATCTACGAGCCCAATTAAACCCATAACAATTCATATAACAAATCACTTCAAAGGTTCGAAGTACTTACCAGTGGACTTGGCCGAGGTATAAAGTGCCATGCCGAATAACTGAAAAATTTTATGAAAGCCCAAATTCTTGAAAAGCCCATGAGAAAAACATTTTGGGCCCAAAACCCCAAAGCCGAAGTTTTGAACCTGCTCGATACCAATTTGTAACATCCCCAAACCCGGCCCATTCACTACTTAAAGAATCCGGTTATGTTAGTGAAAATATTTTTCTTAGACTTAGAATAAAATAGTAAAAATTTATTTGCTCTTGGAAACCATGTTCTTTTGAAATTATAGCCACATGTTTGATAATTCCATATTTGAATAAGTGAGTTATAAAAATATAACCATCTTCACATAGTGTTTCAATTTAAACAAACCATAATAGAGTTAATAATAAAATGATACCGAATAATAAAATAAATCCTTATTACAACCATCATTTAAATGAAATATTTAATATTTAATATAACCAAAAACATCTCCTTGGCATGGGCCACCATGTGTCCTCTCCGATCCCGGTCCTTCTTATGAATCACACGAAATGTTAGGAAAATAATTGGGTGAGTCCACAGACTCAGTGCATAACCACAACACAAATTTCCCACACGTATGGGCTTGGCCCATACCTACACAATCATCAAAACAAACCATGCAAGGATGCACTTCAACCCAACCCATTATCCAACCGTACACCAACCTTAGCAGACTCCCTACCTAAGGCCGTGGATAAACCACCACTGATCACATCGTGATCCAAAACCTTACCTTGGCAACTTGTTTCAGACAAGGCGTGGTCGAGCCACCGATCAACTAAAATGATCCCAACGTCAATATCTGCTCTACGGTGATGCACATAGCCATCAACCGCCGAGATGGGCACCTAGCCATCATCTCCTTGAGGTAGCACACAAGAAACCCTCAAGCGCTAATGTAGCCGAAGCTATCATTAGACCACGACACCTTGTGTACACTTCCTCCTTCATCGAATCAAGCCCCACCTCATGCAAATATGTAGATGCTACATGTTAAGTCATCGTATCACATAAGTATATAAAATATATATACATACATAAATACATCACAAATAATCTTACCATCACCGTTCTCATCACTTAAGCCATTATAATCGGCTCCACACATAATACATATGTTTAATAGTTAGCAAGCAACCCGAGAAATAGTGCGATGATTACGCACCTTCTAGCACCAACAATCAAAACCCAAATGCTACTTAACGCCTCTGCAAAAGTCGACTAAACGAATCCCAAAATATCTCCTCGCTAGGCTCTCCTCCCTACAACCTGCCTTGGCATCAAATGCATAACCTTTTAGACTTAAACGAAATACCAAAACATAGCTTACCAAAAACCTTACCACCACTTACCAAACTGAATGCTACAAACGGAGGCTTTCCCTAACAATGGTTGCAAATGGAAACCCAACAAGACCTATGCTAACATTCGGCCAAGGTGCTACTAAATAAAAGAAAAGGAACGCGGTACAAGGGAGAGGCGTAGATTCGGCTATCAAAAAAATCAAGGAAATGGGTATAATGGGTTCGGCCAAAGAGGTTTTGCAAAGAGGAGAGGAAAGTATGGGGGTGTACTTTCGATTTAGCAAAATAGAAGAAGAGGGATGGATGGAAGAGTGGGTGGTTCGGCTAAAGGTCCAAAAGAAAAGAAAGAAAAGAATGGCAAATGAGGTTTCGATTTAGGAGAGTGGAAGAATAATGGAGAAACTTTTGGCAAGAAATCAAGTGGGGAAAAAAAACTAAAAGGTGAGCACCCTCCCCCTATTTATAAAATTCTACCAAGCTCTCCCCCAAAGAAACCAAAAAATTCTGCCACTACTCAAATCCCCTTCAAATCCCATATTTTCCTCCTACTTTTCCTCCCTAACACCCATTCAAAAGTTTGAATGAGTCAAACCACCACCTAGCCAATTTCAAAAGCAAAGACCAAGTCTTCTCCATCTTTTAAGTGTCCAAACCGAATCCAACATCTCCCTCTCTCATGACGCAAAAACAAACCCAAGATGCTACCTCCGCTCGAACACTTGCCCTTCCCTTGTACACGAGACGTCACTTCTCCAAGCTCTTAGTGGCGTCTCCCTTGCCACTCCACCAGCCCATCTTTTGTGCCTTAATCCCATAAAAATTTCTCTTAAGACCACATCCGCCAAGTTCCCCTTTTAGTACTTAAAAATCTAAAATTTTCTAAAGTCCTCCCCTTTAATCCGAGCATTCCCAACACCTCTCAAACACATCTAAGCATACCCAAAACCTACTAGACCACGAATTATACCCAACCTGCATAGCCCCTAAATCAGGGTGTTACATTAAGGCTCAAATCCAGGAGTTGTTGGACCGAGGCTTTATTAGGCCAAGTGTTTCGCCTTGGGGAGCGCCGATACTCTTTGTCAAGAAGAAAGACGGTACCATGCGGATGTGTATAGACTACCGCCAACTGAATAAGCTGACGATCAAAAACAAGTATTCGTTGCCTCGGATAGATGACTTGTTTGATCAGCTGAAGGGTGCGTCGATTTTCTTGAAGATCGATTTAAGGTCTGGGTATCACCAGTTAAAGGTGAAGGAGGCGGATATCTGCAAGATGGCATTTCGTACTCGGTATGGGCACTTTGAGTTCTTAGTTATGCCGTTTGGGTTGACTAACGCACGTGACCTTTATGGATATGATGAATAGGTGTTCCAACAAAGATTCTAGATCACCAGTAGTGGTTTTTATCGGCGACATCTTGGTATATTCAAGGACTGAGGAGGAACATGATGCGCATTTGCGGGTGGTATTGCAGATTTTGAGGGAGAAACAACTCTATGCGAAGTTCAGTAAATGCAAATTTTAGCTTAGGGAGGTGACGTTCTTGGGTCATGTAGTATCGGCTGAGGGGATTAGAGTGGATCCTCGAAAGATTGAAGCAGTTTTGGGTTGGAAGCCGCCTAGGTCAGTAGCTGAGGTTCGAAATTTTCTGGGTTTGGCAGGATACTACCGAAGATTTGTAGAGGGGTTTTCATTAATCGCAACGCCGATGACCAAATTATTAAGAAAAGGGGTTCCATTTATTTGGACCGAGAAGCGATGGAGAGCTTCGACAAGTTGAAGAAGATTTTGACCAAGCTCCAGCTCGATTCAACCCGAGGTCGGTAAGGAATTCACGCAGTCTCTGCGATGCATCACATACTGGGTTTGGGTTGTGTCTTGATGCAAGAAGGAAAGGTTGTGGTTTACGATCTCGGCACGGTGAGGCCACATGAGGTCAATTATCCAACGACGATCTGGAGTTAGCGGTCAGTAGTCTTTGCCTTGAAGATATGGAGGCATTACTTGTACGGAGAGAGATCGATTGTCACACGGATCACAAGAGTCTCAAGTACCTTCGACTCGGAAAGACTTGAATCGAGACAAACGGATGGATTGAGTCGCTAAAAGACTACGATTGCTCAATTGAGTATCATCCGCAAGGCTAATGTTGTGGCGTACGCGTTGAGCCGTAAGATTGTTTCGGATTTAATAGCGTTGTTTGCCCATTTGAGTTTGTATGACGACGGGAGTATTCTCGGCAGAGTGCGCAGTTGCCTACTTGGGTTGAGCAGATCGGAAAAGCGTTGTTGGATGAGGTTTTGAGCGTAGAGGACACAAGTGCGTAATGATGGTTTGGAGGTTACAGTGTGTCCGGTGATGGAGTCTTTGTGTTTTCGTGGAGAAGGCTTGTATGCCGAGAGACACCGAGTTAAGGCAAAAGATTCTTCAGATTCACATAGCGACCCTACGCTATGCATCCCGGAGGTAGTAAAATGTATAGGGATCTCGAGAATAGTTCGGTGGCGAAGTCCAAAAAGGAAGTGACAGAGTTTGTAGGGAAGTGTCGACATGTCAAGAGGTCAAGCTCGAGCATCGATTGCCATCGTGGTTGCTTGACCGATGAAGATTCCTCTGGAAGTGGAAAGGATAACTATGGATTTCGCGGTGGATTACCGCTACACCAAGCAAGAAGGATTGATTTGGGTAATTGTGGATCGATCGACTAAATCACTCACTTTATTAGGTGAGGTTGGATTACTCACCGCAGAGGTTGGCAAAGCTATATGTGTCGAGATTTTGAGATCGCACAGGTGCCGATGTCGATCATCTCGGATAGGGATCCCGATTTACGCTAAGGTTACGGAGAGCGTTGCATCAGCTCGGGTACGCGGTTGGATTTCAAAGACGACATTTCATCCGCAGATCGACGGCGATCGAAAGGGTTATACAGATCTTGGAGGACATGTTACGGGTTGTGTATTAGACTTGTGGGTAGTTGGGAGGAGTATCTACCGTTAGCTAAATTCGCCACAACAATAGTTACCAAGCAAGCATCAAGATGGCACCATATGAGGCGTTAGACGGTAGGAAGTGTCGCCACCTACTTGTTGGACGAGTTAAGTGAACGCCAATTGTTGGGGCCGAGTTGGTTGTTGAGACCAAGACAAGGTTAAGTTGATTCAGCTCGATTGAAGGAAGCTTTGACGGCAGAAGTCCTATGCCGATCTTAAGCGAGAGATATTGAATTTGTTGTGGGGATCAAGTTTTTCAAGATCTCGCCATGGAAGAAAGTGTTAAGGTTAGGGAAGAAAGGCAAGCTAAGTCCGAGGTTTATTGGGCCATATAAGGTAATCGAGGCGAGTGGGACCGATTGCATATCACCGAGTTGCCAAAGCAGAGCTAAGTTAGATTCACGACGTGTTCCACGCTTCGATGCTCAGCGATATCGCTCGATCCGTCGATGTGGTAGCAAGTGGAAGAGATCGAGGTAAACCCAGATTTGACCATGGAGGAAGAGCCTGTACAGATTTTAGATCGGGATGTGAAGGTTCTGCGTAGGAAGTCTGTGCCTTTGGTTAAGGTTCTTTGGCGGAATCATGGCGTGGAAGAAGCTACGTGGGAACCCGAGGATATGATGAGACAGCAATACCCTCAACTCTTCTGATCAGGTAATTTCAAGGCCAAAATTATTTTTAAGGGGGGTAGAACTGTAATATCCCGGGTTAGGGGCTATTTTATTTTGGCTTTGCTGCATGTGCTTGATGTGTTATGTTGTTATTTCGATGTTGTTGGGGCTTAGTTATAAGCTAGGTGTAAGCTCGGGTGATAGGAAAAATTTTTGTTTTTGGGCTTTATGTGATAGGGGCTGAAGGAGCTGGGTCTTATGTATTTTATCTGGTAAATTGTTGCACAAGTGAAGAGCTAGCAAAGTGGCAAAGCATGCGCCACTTGGAGCTTGTGTATGGCGTCAAGTGCAAGGGAGGAGGTCTTGTGTTCAAGCTGCGAAAATCCCACATTTTTGTTCCATTTTGACGGCATGAAGGGGAGGAGTTGTAGGCAGTTCGAACTCTGCCTTGGACTAAGTCTTCCTATTCAAACGGTGGGTGGAGAGCAAATTGTGGAGGAAGACTTGGTCAAGGTAATTTGAATTGGTGGCTTGGGAGTGTTTGGGGGGAGTTTGGCCGGATTTTGGGGAGTGTTTCGGGGAGTTTGGCCGATTGGTAAGTGTTGGAGAGTGCAATTTCCACTTAGGCAATTTGTGCATTTTCGGTCATAGCTAGTGTCAAGCAAGTTTTTCTTTTGGTCATTTGGTGTCAAATTCGAAAACTCTCCCATTTTATTTTTCATTTTTGAAACCGAAAGTTCAAGTTTTTGCCAAAAGTTTCTTTGTTCTTTTCTCTTGATTCTCTTTGGTAGCCGAAGGTTCATCTCTTTCTCCCTTTCTTTTCCAATTGTTGAAGCCGAAACCATTTCACCTTGTTCCCCTAACCTTCATTTTCTTTTCTCAATATCCTTTAGCCGAAACACCATCCTCCAACATCACCATCTTCCATTTTCTTTTTCTTTGAACCGAAAGCACCCCCATTCATCCTTGTATCTTCTTCTTCTTTTCTTCTCCAAACCCCTTAGCCTTTTGTTCCCAATCGTTCTTCCCATTTCTTACAAGGCCGAACCTCCTTCTCCATTTTAATTAAGGGTGTTGCCGAATCTCTTTCTTTCTTCCTATAGTTCTTCATTGCCGTAAATAAGAGAAGGAGTGAGACCTTGTTGGAGTCTTGTTCAATCGGCCTAGTAATAGGTAGGTGTTGGCGAATGGCCATTTCTTCCCTTTCTTGTTGATTTGTCGATTTTCGGTGTGTTTAAGGGCCGATTTCAGTATCTGTTGGAAGGGAGTTAACTCTTTGGTGGGTAACCGATTGTGTTACAGGGCCTTTGGATTTCGGAAGCAAGCAAGAAGGAGCCTTATTTCTCTGTTAAGCAATCGGTAAGTGATGGTAAGAGTAGTTTCTTTTAGTCTATTCATTTAGTCTTCGTTAAGTCAAGTCATATGGATTAACCACTTTCTTTCTAGGTGAAGCCGATTGCTGGAAGAACCATTGTTGGGTTCGGATTTGGTAGGAAACCAAATCAAGTTTAAGGTAAGGGTAAATCGATATACCCTTTGATTTATTTGGTTATGGCCGAATGGTTTAAGTAATTAACCCATGGTTGGTGGTTGTTTTCTTAGGAACAAGAGGATTGAGGATTTAGATCGGGTTCTTTGGGATTAAGGCTTGCGATATACCGGTGTGTAAACCAACACACTTTCTTAATCGAGTAATGTGATAACTTTGATTGTGTAAATGAAACAGTGTGGTTGACCTGATTTAATATCCATTGAGGTATGGATACAGATTCGTAAGTCCGTTTCATTATGAGATATGTGATGGTATGTGATATCATGATTATTGGTGTACATACTTTGAGATGCCATATTAAGCATGTGAGCATGATAGCATGATTGCAACGATTTTGCATTTAGTATGATATGCTATTGGGTGATATGAGAGGAGGGGAGTATGATATCCGTGTCTTTGGGACACCGTGTCTTTGGGACACTGTGTGTCTTTGGGACACCGAGGTTTGGCACCTCCGGTGGTTTGGTACCACAAACGATATTTTGTGACTTTTGGTCACCGGAGGTTTGGCACCTCGCCGTCTCGCCCCGGTGGCTTAGCACCACGGTGGGTTGGCCCCGATTGATTATACTGGGATTGACGCCAGATGATTTGGTATCACACGATGGGTTGGCCCCATCATCGGATTTGTGATCGCGGTCACCAAAGTGATTTGGTATCACACTGTGTCTTTGGGACACCGAGGTTTGGCACCTCATTGCGACTCGTCCCTATGGTTTGACACCACCGTGGGTTGGCCCCACTTATGAGATACAAGATCGTCGCTAGTGATTTGGTATCACACGATGGGTTGGCCCCATCATTGGATTATTTGTGACTTGGTCACCGGTGGTTTGGCACCACATTATGGATATTGTGACTTTGGGTCACGGTGGTTTGGCACCACCGGTGGTTTGGTACCACACGGGTAGAAAAGGTGATACTGGTTGGTTAGGATCGGTGCATTACTTGCATTACTTTGTTATGATGTGTGTTGGCATGTTATCCGGGAGGGATTTATACACTCGAGTCTTGCGACTCACTCTCTCCTTTGACATTTCGGTGACACTTAGACGCGGACATGGGCAGGGATGGACTCGAGGTGCTCATGCCATGCTTAAATAAGGAGTTGCTCGGACTTTTATAGAATTTGGTACTTAAGCTTATTATTTACTATTTGGTTTTATTTGGGTTTGTAAATGGCCTTTTAAAATTATGTTTTGCTATGTTTATGTTTAAAGTAGATTTATAATATGCCTTAACAAATTAATTGGGTTAAAATGTGCTAAAACTTGAGAAGACAACGCTTTCAAAAGCGCAAAACGATATTTTAACCTATACCATCGGGTATCACACTAAGGTTTGGAATAAAGAGAACTCAAATGTTTTCTAACTTAAACTCGATTTTCTTCTAAGTCAAAATGTTTTAGCAATAATAAGAAACAAGTTAAACTTCTAAATGAGATAAATTAGTTTTACCTACACATCTGATTAAGTTTTCAAAATTTTTGGGTTTTCAAATACACCAACAGATTTTTATCAAGCCTACTCGAGTTTTTCTTCAAATACACAATTTCGCGAAGTGTTTTTATCAAACATCTAAACTTAAACCTATTTTCTCAAAAATCCTTTTTCCCTCAGAATATACCGTAGTTATTGGCCGTGGTGTGTTGACCGGGTTTGGGGTGTTACAAGGTGCCAGTATTAATTTAATGCCTCATAAAATGTTCAAGGAGCTTGGTTTTTTGGAACCAAAACCCACTAGGATGAGTATCCAATTTGCTTATAGATCTGTTAAATATCCTAGGGGAATTATTGAAGATGTTTTGGTAACAGTTGATAAATTCATATTCCCTATTGACTTTGTTGTGCCTGACATGGATGAGGACGTTGAGGTGCCTTTACTTTTAGGACGCCCATTTTTAGCTACTGCTAGGGATGTTGTTGCTATAGAGAATGGTAAACTTGTGCTTAGGGTAGGTGATGAGGAAATTATTTTTAAAATTTATGATGCTACGCGATACTCTAGAGAGAAAGATGATTCTGTTATTTCATCAACGTTATTGATCATTCTATTCAAGATTCTATTCAGGAAATCATACATAAAGACACGTTGGAACTGTGTCTTGTCCAAGGTGAGGAGGCAGATGACGATACCAATGAGATGGGGGATAAAGTTGAGTTAAATTCTAATAATTCTTTCCTAAGACAAAATGCATTCCTTGATAATAATTCTACACTACCGATAATTATTTCTTCAGACTTGGAAGCAAATGAGAAAGATGAGTTACTACAGGTACTAAAGGAGCATAAAAGAGCCATAGCTTGGAAGATTTCTAACATTAAAGGATAAGCCCATCATTTTGCACCCATAAAATTTTAATGGAAGATGAATATAAACCATGTGTGCAAACTCAAAGATGATTAAACCCCAATATGAAGGAAGTTTTTAAAGATGAGGTAATTAAACCTTTAGATGTTGGAGTTATTTCTCCTATTTCTGACAGTACTTGGGTAAGTCCTGTGCTAGTTGTTCCAAAGAAGGGAGGCATGATTATTGTAGCCAATGAGAAAAATGAATTGATTCCAACAAGAACAGTCATAGGTTGGAGAGTTTGCATTGACTATAGGAAGTTGAATGATGCCACGAGAAAAGATCACTTTCCCTTACCCTTCATTGATTAGATGTTAGAAAGATTATTTGGGCATAAGTACTATTTCTTCCTAGACGGACTCTCTGCTACTTCTAAATCTCAATAGCTCCTGGGGATCAAGAAAAGACAACATTTACATGTCCATATGGTACATTTTCTTATCGTAGAATACCTTTTAGATTATGTAATTCTCTTGCTACTTTTCAGCGCTGCATGCTAGCCATCTTTGATGAACTTTTGGAAGATATTATGGAGGTATTTATGGACGACTTTTTGGTATTCGGTAATTCTTTCCACATTTTCCTTACAACTTTAAAACAAGTTCTAATGAGATTTGAGGAAATGAACCTTGTGCTTAATTGGGAAAAGTGCCACTTCATGGTTCGAGAAGGGATTGTGTTAGGTCACAAGATTTCTAGTAAAGGGATTGAGGTTGATAAAGCAAAAATTGAAACCATAGAAAAATTACCTCCTCTAGTTCAATTAAGGCTATTAGAAGCTTTTTAGGACATGCTAGATTTTATAGAAGATTTATTAAGGAATTTTCTAAAATAGCTAAGCCTTTAACGAAATTACTAGAAAAATATGTCCCTTTCAATTTGAATCAGGAATATTTAGATGCATTTAATACTATTAAAAATAAATTAATAAATGCTCCAATTATAATTGCACCTAATTGGAATTTACCCTTTGAACTAATGTGTGATGAGAGTGATTTTGCGAAGAGGTGCGCTTTTGGAACAATAAGAGACAAGCATTTTCAGCCGATTTATTACGCTAGTAAAACATTGACAGACGCACAAAAAAATTACACAACCACAGAAAAAGAGTTGCTAGCTGTGGTTTTTTCATTTGACAAATTTAGACAGTATTTGATATTATCTAAAGTTGTCATTTACACTGACCATTCAACTCTTCTTTATCTTTTAACTAAATTTGATGCAAAACCTCGACTCATAAGATGGATTTTACTATTACAGGAATTTGATTTGGAAATTCAGGATAAGAAAGGAGCTGATAATCTTGTGGTAGACCATCTTTCTAGGCTTGAAATCCACATCTCAAAGAACTCGATGAGAGTGAGATAAAAGACTTGTTTCCTGAAGAAAAACTCTTGGCTATATCCGACTCCGAGGTACCTTGGTTTGTAGATATCGCGAATTACTTAGCTGCTAACATCATACCATAAGTGTTGACACATCATCAAAAGAAGCGATTCTTTGCTTTTGTGAAAAACTATTTTTGGGAGAACCCTTTTCTTTTTCGTATATGTGTAGATCAAGTTATTAGGAGATGTGTTACAAAGGCAAAAGCAAGCAACATCCTAGAACATTGCCACTCAGGACCAACAGGAGGACATTACAGTGGGACTAGGACAACACATAAAATGCTCAAATCAGGTTTTTATTGGTCCATTCTGTTCAAGGACGCTAACAGGTATGTTACATTGTGTGATAGATGTCAGAGAATAGGTAATATCTCTAAATGCGATGAAATGTCTCAAACATATATGCTATCATGTGAAATATTTGATGTATGGGGTATTGATTTTATGGGTCCTTTCCTTGCTCATTTGGGAAGAAATACATCTTAGTAGCGGTTGATTATATGTCAAAATGGGTGGAAGCTCAAGCTTTACCTACTAATGATGCTAGAGTGGTAGTGAGATTTCTTAAGAAACTCTTCTCTTGATTTGGAACACCTAGAGAAATTATTAATGGTAGGGTTACTCATTTTTTGTAATTCTCAATTTGATAAAATCTTAAAGAAATATGGAGTGCACCACAGAACATCTACCCCTTATCACCTTCAAACTAGTGGACAAGTTGAAGTAGCCAATCGAGAGCTTAAGTGTATTCTAGAGAAAACCGTAGAATCAAATAGGAAAGATTAGGCATCAAAAGTAGACGACGTTTTATGGGCCTATAGAACCACTTTTAAAACTCACATAGGAACATCCCCATACAAACTTGTTTACGAGAAGATTTGTCATCTACCATTTGAATTAGAGCACAAAGCATTTTAGGCCATAAAATTCTTAAAATATGATCTTAAACTTGCAGGTGAGAAAAGATTAATGCAGTTGAACGAGCTAGATGAGTGGTGAGTGAATACCTACGAGAACTCACGTTTATACAAATAAGCAACAAAGCGATTCCATGATGCTCGTTTGAAGCAACCTAAACAATTTGAAGTTGGAGATCTTGTTCTACTATACAATTTGAAGCTCAAATTGTTCCCTGGAAAGTCGAAATCAAGATCCATCCATAATCAAAACCATTTTTCCTATGGCACAATTGAGGTAACTCATACGAATTTTGGCACCTTCAAGGTAAACGATCAATGACTTAAACTATATAATGGTGAAGATTTTAGGGATATTAGAGAGGAGCTTCAGCTCCATAAATCTTAATAAAGAGATGAATACAAGATAAGTCTAGCTTAGGACTTTAAACAAGTGCTTCTCGGAAGGCAACCCGAGCACTAACCTCATTAATGTCCATATTTTTTATTTTTAGCACCTAACTAAAAACTAACTAAATTAATAGGCGCAGGTTTCCCTACCCACAAGCCTTGTACACGGGCGTGGCTGTGGTCGCGTGGACACCACGAGTAGGTATATCGGCACGGTGGAGACTATACGAAAATAGGACAAAAATTTTCCCCAAAACACGCTGCAATAAAATGCCATGGTCGTTCGATGTGGTCGTGGTTGAAATTGACTAAAGAACACGGGATGTGATAAACCCACACGGACGTGCCTTAAGACCGTAGGTGATGCTGAGTAAGTGACATGGGCATGCGACACGCCCATGCCCAGAAGCCGTGGTTGAAACTAAGTAAGTCACACATGCGTGCGACACAACCGTGCCTATAGGCCGTGCTCGATACTGATTAATTAATACGGGCATGTGAACATTTACACGGGCGTGAAAGAAACAAACAAATCATCACATAGCTGTGCAATTCGGCCGTGTGACCCAACATGCCCAGGGAACAAGGGCGTGCGCCAAGACTTAGACACGCCCTAAACCAACAGTTACAAAACACATGGGCTAAACACAAGGCACACGGGAGTGGGCTGCGACCATGTGCCCCAATCCCTATTTAAACCCCCATCTACTATTCACCTTCTCCCCAAATTCCCCCCAGAACCCTAACTGCTCTCTCACCCAAACACCCTCTCTACTCCTTCTCCTCTACTCCGGCTACCACCTCCTACGCCACCACAGCCTCATCGACCAGTTCATGTAGCTGCTTCATTAACTAACATATCTGAGTGCCTCACTTGTTTCGAGTAGTACTACACTCAAAAATTCAATGACAATGCTCGATGATTCAATAGCCTCGAGGCGACTCTACAACAGATTTGTCAGCACTTCCACATATCACCACTGTCCCCACCTCGCGAACCATCTATTGATGAGAACCTTTGAGTCCATTTATTTTTTCTTTTTCTTTTATTTTAATTTTTAAACTTTTCTCTTTATCTTTCTTGTCTTTGATTTATATTAGTATATTTTGATTTCTTTATATCTCTGGCTGTTTATTATCAAGTAACCATAACGAAGTCCATTAATAAAACTCCTTAAAACTTACTGATGACTCCACAGTTTCAAAAGGTTCAAGGTGCTACTAAGGAATGAAAAAACTACTGGAGTACTCTCCCCCACTTTCTAAAGATTTCATCCATAATTTAGGAAGTTTTACCTCCTTCCCTCTCTTATGATTTTCTGCTTACATTGCTATTATCTATCTTTGTACATTGAGGACAATGTACATTTTAAGTGTGGGGTGATTATTTAATTGATTATCAGAAAAATCCCTGACTTTTATCTTATTCTCAAGTAATCTACTCATATTACTATTAGACTGAATTTAGATTGATTTATAATTTTTATTGATATGTTTTGGATTAAATCATAGGTAATTGTGCATTGATTATTAAACTTTAAGACATTAGAGGATCAAGCATGATAAAGTTGATCTTTTGAGAATTAAAATTGTTAGGATAGTTCCCTAAATTGAGGTATTATCTTGAAATTTTAAGTTTACAGGATTGACATCAAAAACCCATAATTTTTGTGAGATTTTGAGCCTTTAGAGCAGATATTCTTTCTTGCTCACTTCTTTTATTGGTTATGAGTGTGTCAACACTGAATCATTATTCTAGAACTTGCTTCGATTATGCATGTCAAGGCCACACTTTTGATTTGATATACTTAGATGATAAAGGCACCTAAGATTTAACCCACTTACTCCATAAAATGCCTACCCACATAATTAACCATTAGTGAACCCCTTTGAACTTTAACCATCACCTCTTGATTTTCCCCTTTAATGATAACCCACAATTTAACTATTTTTGATTCATTAATAAATTTTCCCTTTTTATTGACTCCTTTTTTATTGAGATTTAATTTGATTTGTTACCTAACTATGTTCGTCAATTCTAGTTGCTGAATTATTTCTTTTTAGGTACTACCTATGTATGCTCATTACTTGTTCTTATTCTTAAAAAAAATTCGTCATGTAATTACATTCTTTATTGAGCTTGTACAAGTTAAATTTATTATTTCAAGGGAAAGCTCATGTTCTAAAGTGTGAGTAGTTTTAATTCTTGGTACTTATTTGTAATTCAATAATTAGCACTATTTTTCTAGTTTGTAATTTATTACATTAATCTCGATTCTAACCATCTTTTTCAGCCTTTATCCACACCTTTAAACCAAGCCCTATTACAACCTTACTAAAGACCGTATCATCTCATTTATAGTGGTTGAGATTTGATTTTCATGCAAGCCTATGGTAATAATTTTTCATGATTTACTTTTGAGTGCTTAATTATTGAACCTTAAGCACTTCGAGTGATTTGAGTGAATCTTTAGTGAGGATGTCAAGTCTTGTCGATTTGGAATTAAAGGTAATTACTTAGATGAAGGGGAATACCTATGATTTTATGATTCAAATGTTTGACTTGGATTGTTTGAAACTTTGATGCTCTCTTAAGTAGAATTCTCAATACATGATTATGTGTGAATTATTTCAAAACATTATTGATAAAAATTATAAGTTGAGAAGAATTTATTTTGATTGTGAGTTGAGGATTTTGCTTGAGGACATGAAAAGTCTTAAGTGTGGGGATATTTGATAAACCATAATTTATACATATTTTAACCCCATGCTTGGCTTATTTTTGGATGAATTTTTATTAGATTTGATGAATTCAATGCTCCTAATCCTTTAATTTCATGTTTTACACTCAGGATAGCTTAGGGGTCGAAAAGAACGAGAAACAGGCGAAAAAGGGACAAAAAGGGCCAATCTCAGAAATCAACACGGCTTGGACTATCGAACACGGGCAGACCACGTGGTCGTATGTGACGAGCAGAATCAAACACGGCCTAAGCTATCACATACGGGTGTGTCCCTACCTATTTGTGGGCCAAGAAAGGTGCTCAAGAGCCTATATAAACACCCTAGGGGAGGACCTTAAAGGAGACACAGAGTAAAAAGTAGAAAATACTCGAAGACAACCATTGGGAGTAGCTTAGAAGAAGGTTCCCCATCAAGACTGAAGATATCCTATCAATTTCTCTTAAAGCTTTTGGGTTTCTTATCTTTTGTAGTTTTTCTTATTTTAAGATGTTTCCCTCTATCAGTATGAACTAAATCCCTTAAATAATTGAGGGGATGAAACATAAGATGGATCTTATTACTATTTGATTTATAAGATAAATACTTGTTCTTATTCTTAATGGTGAGTTCTCATTCTTGCTTTAATAATTTAGGTTATTGATTCAAGTCAAATGTGATTATTCAGAGGAGCAAAAGTCCCTGTTTAAGAGTAAATCAACACAATTGAGTGGAGTTTAATGCAATCCTAGACATAGGACGACATAAATCTGCCAGATTAGAGTCAAATCTAATAAGAGAATCCATATATCGAGTTAATGCGACAATAAGGGTTTTAATTAGAAAGAAATTTCAATTAATCAACCTAGAGTCAGTTGTTCTTAATCTCGATTGAGATATTAACATAAATCAGGGATTTCTACGGATTAAGTCAAGTGAATAAATCATATGAATCAGAAGTAATAAGTGAAGTCTAAGTGGATTCTTCCTTGGGTATTGCCTCTTTCATAAAGTTGTCTAAAAGTATTTTCCCAATTCATTCTCTGTCGTGCTTTTAATTAATTTTAGTTTAAAAGAAATCATTCTAATTCTTAGGCTAGATAATAGGAAGATAGAAATTACTAGTACTCTTGGTCCTTATGGATACGATATTTTCTGTTTTACCATAACTATATTATTAAACGATAGGTGTGCTTGCCATTATTGTGATCATAGTTAGTTAGAGACACATCAGAAATGTTATTACCTTTAAAACCTTATTTGTTGCGGAAGCTTAATTTAAAACAAATGATTTACGAAAATGTGATATTTAAAAATTGAGTTGCGGAAACGTAGTGTTTGAAAATGTTATTGTTTTGGAAAGCCGTGTTCTACTTCTAGCAGATATAAATCACAATCAATAAAATCCCAAATTTAAAATCCAAAAATTATAGAGGCCTTAATACAATCGAATTAAAATCAAGTGCTTAAATAACTGAGCAAAATAGGATAAAACATGTGCAGTTGATGGTCCCTCACCGAGTCCTTTGCAGCTCCGAACCGTCGAACGTAAGGGATTACCTGAAAGGGTAAAAATGGGTGAGTTTACGAAAGCTCAGTGTGTAATCCCCTATCATTCAGTTAGTAACATATACGGTAATAGTGCAGGCTGAGCCGATTCAAGAATAAAGACGGTGTGAGCCTTAGCCCATTACAGTAACGGTGGCAATTGGGACATAGCCCCCATCAGCCTCGGTTGGGCTTGAGCCCATATCAAAGTCACATATCACATGTATCTGGGCCTAAGCCCATCTCAATATCAGAATTAGTATATGCAATGCATAAATACCCAAACCAACCCTGCACTCCATCTCTTGTCCAACCTTACACTCCTGTGGGGATTAAATCGACCCACCCATCCCTAAACTCCTTATGTAGCATCGGTTGTGACACTAACCAATGTTACAGCAGAACTGCCAATCACATAATCGGCTTAAAGCCATCGGTGGATCCATAGTTGTTTCACGCAACCCGTGCGACCTTCACTTATCAATCACTTCCTCCAATACAAGATCACAACCCCATGCAGTATGTCATGTATGTAGAATGCCATGCTCAAAATCAGTCATACAAATCATAAACAAATTAGTCATACAAATCATAGACAAATCAGTCATACAAATCATAGACAAATCAGTCATTTACCCTCGAGGGGCATAATAGCCATTTTACCTTTTAGGGTATTATGGCCATTTTACCCTGCAAGGATATTATGATCATTTTACCCTATAGGGATATTACGGTCAATTTACCCTACAGGGGTATTACGGTCAGTTTACCCTACAGGTGCATTACGGTCATTTTACCCTACAAGGGGTCAATTTACCCTATAAGTGTATTACGGTTGTAATAGCCCATTATTGCTCGAGCTTAAACAAAACAAATATAAAAATAAAACAAAAAATAATAAATGTCCAAGTTTGTTTTTAATACAGTCCAATAGCCCAAAGCTAAACAATACCTAAAACAGATAAAATAATCCCAATTCGTTACACCCTCAGACTGATACCTAAGCAGACCCAGACCCAAACCTACATGGCCCAAAAAACTAAACAGTTTCAGTAGCCTAGGGTTTCTGAAACCCTAGGCGCCGCAAGAGCCAAAGACGCACGTATCCAGCGCAACCTCGACACCACCTCTCCTCATGCCGTATTCAGCACACAGATGGGGCTCCATCGCGAGATCCTCACCGTTGACCTGCACAAAATAGGAAAGAAAGAGCAGAAAAAATGGCAAAAAAGATAGGATCGTTGTATTTCCTCTTTTTTTTTTTAATTATTTTTGGGGCTATAAAACCCTAGATAACAATCTGTAAGAGGACACACATAGAGGTAGAATACAAAAATATTCACAAAAAATACAGAGAATACAATACATGATTTTTTTACAGAGGTGATTTCCTATTTTTTATTCGCTTCATTTTTATTTTTTATTCGATTAATGCATATTTTTATATAGAATGGTACTAATAATAAAAAAGGGTGCGAGTTTACATTTCAATGTGTTGAAAAATTGAGGTTTTAGCCTTGGCCACCGTCCACGATGGCGTGTGGTCCAGGAGCCCGATGACCGAACTCCAGACAGAAGAGAGGAGGGTTTGAGAGCATTTTTTGGAATTTTTTTTTAAACGGAGCTCAAATGATTTTTTGGTATTAAAAAGGACTTATATAGGCTGGTGGAATGGCGTCATTTGGGGGTTACCTTTAAAGGCCAAAATGATGTCGTTTAAAGGCCTTAGATTCGCGCATTAACCCGAAAAGTGGGGAGGATCCACGTGTTTTTATAAAAAGGGCAATTTTCCATTTTAGTCCCTCCACAATATTATTAGTATTAATTTCGACCAATTTAACTTTTTTATTTTTCAAATAAGCCCTAAAAGTTTGTTTCTGTTTCAATTGAGTCCCTTGAGCTATTTAAAGTTTGATAACAGAACGGCGCCGTTTAGGAGATTGGGCATAATTGCTTATTAGGTCCTTACAGTTTAGCGCATGTTCTAATATCATCCTTTTTCATTTTAACCTTAAAATTTTATTATTTTAATTTAATCCTTGCTTATTTGATTTTTATATTATTCTTTTATTTTCATTTTGTTCTTATTTTTTAAAAAAAATTATTTCAATATATATATATATATATTAAATTATTATTATCTATTACCTATTATCTATATTATGCTATTTTCAATATTATTCATATATTGTATATTCTTTAAAAAATATCTACACATTAGTTATTATACTACACATTTTTGTATATTTTGTATAGTATTTAATTTGTATCATTAATGTTTTATAAAATTTTTATATTGTATAACATATATTATGTGTATTGATTATATTAAAATGTAATTTTTTATGATTATTGTATTATAAATATTTTTTTTTTTTTATATACTATTTATTTGTATCTATTTTTATCATATATTATTATTTTTATTTATATATATGCTAAATTATTAAATTATATATTAATTATTTATCCTATATTTTTATATACTCTAAATTTTTATATTATTTATTTAAAACATATTGTTTATACATATTAATTGTTTTAGAAATTGTCACATTTTACTTATTTTTTATAAGGTCTATTCAATGCTTAAGTACATCATTCATTTATTTATTTCTATATTTGATCTTGTTGGTAAAGTTTAATATTTATTTCTTGAAATTTTATATTTCATATGAATTTTTTAAAATATATATTGTATATGTTTGTTTATGTTCCTCTATTTTATTATTGCTTTAGAATGGTTATTTCATTTCATATACTAGTTGCTATATTCTTTCGTTAATTGACTATATTAGCATTGATCATTAATATAACTTGTGATTATAGTGAATTGCTATTTGATGTTTATATTTCGTAATGTATCAACATAAAATCGAATTCATATAATTTTTATAAAAATATATTTTGCAAAATTGTCAAATTTTATTCAAAGTTTTAGTTTAAAAAAATACGATGATATCTAATATTTGGGAACTTTGAGAAAAATTGTGCCCTAACTCACTAGGTTTCGATTTTTACCGTTGAACTTAAAATATTAGGTATCCCTTTTCTTTTAAATTGAAACTTAGAAACTTCCAAATCAAAACTTATCCTCGGGAATTCAAAACGTTGCATCCTAACTTATTGGATATGATGGTTTATGTCTCGAGGTAAGAATTTTCTAAATAAAGGTGAACCTAGTTTCGAAGTCATGAGATGTTACATCCTAACTTACTAGGTCTAGCATTTTATTTCTTTGAGATATGTAAGTCTTGGTTTTTATCTAATAAAAGGATCATATTTTAAAATTTTTCAAATTTTCAACATTAGGACATGATTTTATCAATTAGGTACCAATTTTGGGTGTTACAAGGGTGCTAATCCTTCCTTGTATATAACCGACTCTCGAACCCATTTTCTTGAATTTTGTAGGCCAAAATTAATATTTTAAAAAATTATTTTATAAGGTGATCTAATCACACCTAAGCAAAAGGGGATTAGTGGCGACTCCCATTTTCATTTTTAAAGTCGATCCCATTTTTTTAAAAAAAGTTAAAAAAAAATGGTTTCGACAGCTTGGCAACTCCACTGGGGAATAATAAGAGAGTCAAGCCTTAAAATTGATTATTTTCTATCCTTTGTCGAAAATTTTAAAAGTCGATTTAAAAACTTGAAAATTTGATTTGAAAATTACGATCCTTTTTTATTACATGTGGTTCTATTTTTATAAAATATATCTGCATTGCACTGCATGATCGTTGTGGTCACACACTTAAGTGGGAGTGAGAAGCTACGAGAAGCTATGCCTTTGTGAGGTTTTCACCTCTGCATGGGCTAGTGGATTGCTTCCGGGATATATCTGAACCAATGTCTTCTTGAAGTTTTCACTCTGCATGGCCATAGGGAAATGTATTCCCCTGAAATGAACTCGGTCCGTATGAGCCTATAATGGGTGAGGATCGAGGAACCTGCTGGTTTGGGTACCTCAACATTAGAGTTAAAACCACATATAGAAAACCTGAGGGCTCACCCTAAGTAAAACTATATCTACCTTATATTTTATTTCATGATACTAACTTGTGGTTCTTTATTTTTGTGCATGTCATTTCATATTTTAAGAGGTATCGATTCACGGTCAATTTCTATGTTAGAAAGCTAGTTATGGAGAATGAATTCCTTGATAAAGTGGAGGACAATGCAGCCGTCTACATATGGTTAGAACAAACGCAGTTAGAGAAAGGGAATAGCATAGCTGACGGGTACGTGTCTGAACTATGGGATTTTACGTGTATTATTATTATGCAAAATGAGTTCCAAGAGTTGAAAGAAATATGGACCAAGTGGGATGATGTGGCTAAGCAGTTGTTTTATCACAATTATGGAGTTCTACCCTATTTATTCGACATTAAGGTAGATAAGCATCTATTCCGGGCTATGACTCATTTTTGGAACTCTACCTATAGCTGTTTCACTTTCGGGAGAGTATATTTGGTGCCCACTGTGGAGGAATATACAACCTTGCTTCGTTGTCCAAGGGTCCAAGTCGACAAAGCTTATTCTAGGGCAGATAATGTCCCAGCTTTTGTGAAGAGGTTAACGAATATCATGGGGATGAGCGAACAGTGGGTTGCAGCCAGAATTGAGAAGAAAGGTGGGGTAAATGCACTCCTTGGATTAGTTTGAGAGACCTAATCTTAGCCCATCCAAATGTAAAGAAGAAGGTTGACGTCTTTGCCTTGTGTATCTATGGTTTGGTAATCTTCCCTAAAGCTCTAAGACTGTAGATGAAGAAGTCACAGATTTATTCAATCGACTTGATAAAGGGGTCACACATGTACCTGTGATCTTAGCCGAGACATTCAGATCTTTAAACGTATGTCGGAGAGCAGGTAAAGGTAGATTCATTGGATGTCTGCAGTTTTTATTAGCTTGGTTTCACATTCATTTTGGAAGGTGGAGAAAGTTTCTTATCGGGTTTTCTCTGAGAACTATTCTCCATTAAAAGAGATCGTAGCTACACCAAGGAGAGAAGACATGTCCGAGGAAAATTGGATGGCATTCCTTCAAAACCTTCAAGAGGAAGACATTGAGTGGATAGCTCCTTGGATGATTCCCGACGAAATTCTGTATCGGTGTGGGAGTTTTGACTGGGTTCCTTTACTTGGAATTTGGGCAGCCATTGGGTACGCTCCTTTGCTCATACTAAGGTGATATAGATCGAGATAGTTCATACCTGCAACATATGGGCTGGCTCAGTGTGAGTTCTCATACAGAGGGGACAACTATAATAAGTGGGTTAAGGAGATTTCTTGTTCTTGGAATCTGATTCATAGGATGAAGAGATTATCCTCAGGCCCAATGACTACCCCATAATATAGTAGATGGAGGATTAGAAGGATTAATGATAACATCCCCAGCTGAATCCAGAAGGCTCTCGATTAAGAGAAGAATGCTTGCAAGTGGTCCCATTAGAGTTAGAGATTATGAAACAGATTTCGAAAAGATGAGTTCAGAGCTTGGAAAGAGGATAGAAAATTTAGAAGAAGATAAACTGTATCTGAGGTTACATGTGGATGTTTAGAAACTAGAGGCTGATAAGTTAAGAGAAAGAAAGAAAGGGGACGAGGAAGACCTAGATAGCCAAAAGACAGAATATAAGAAGCTACGTCTATCAATGAAAAATGCTGGATTGGGGAAGACTTCAGAACAGTGGCAACAAGAGGTTCAAGAGGAAAAGGCCAAAGTTGATCATTAGGAAAGGAAGTTCCTAGAGATGTGATACAAAACGAGGCCCTAGAAAAGAGGTTAGTAGAAAGCCAAAAGGAAAAAAGTGGATTAAAAGCTAGAGTGGATGGATTGGGATGATCTCTTAACCACCATCGAATCCATAATTCTACAAATGGGATGAAGTCGAGTTTGAACAAGATTGAGAAAATGAAGGGTAAGATTGAAAAATTAGAATCGATATTATAGAATTGTGAACTCCGGATCGAGAGCTTGAAGAAAGAGAAGGGAATTGGAAGTAAGAGTTTCACCATTCCCATGACCAAGTTAGAAATCGGGATTATCTCATGGGTGAAGGAATAGCTTAGATTCGAGAGGTAACTAACTACCTACTGACTTTGGTAGTACAGGCTAATACATTGAGCATGAAGTATGAGCTACAATCAGATTGTGGTTAAGAGCTAGTTTCGTTATTTGGAAAAATTAATACTTTGGGCCTTAAGGCGAAAGTGTATTTGTAATCCATTTTATGTAAATGATTTTATTTTCTAATAAAGTTTTTAAAATGAAGTTGAATCTAAATCGATGCTTTCTTTGCATTAATGCATTTTCATTATATCATATCATATGCATTTAAGTCCATAGAGAGAGCCTAATTAGTTGAAAATATCATAGAGAGAAAGAGGAGGAAAATTTGGAAACTGAACACCATTACGATACATGAGCCAAGACAAAGAAAATAGATCAAAGACTTGAACAATTCCAGAGAGATATGCAAGACCAGATGCAAGAGCAATTGGCAAAGCTCTAACAAGAAATGAGAGACCAAATGTTGGAAGCTCAAAGGAACATGATGGCTCAAATGGCCAAGATGCTGAACGGGGTAATGGACAAAGAAAAATGTCCCATAGTTAATGTTAAAGATAATGAGGACTTTCCACGGGGTTTCACCTCACCGCATGTGCAAACACAGCTGGAGGAATATCCCTGAGGGCCATCTGTCACTATTAGGTCACAACAAGGGAAATATGATGCTAGAGTGCCCATGAATTTCCAAGTTGGCACAGATCCAACCTAGGAGATAACCCTGCAAATCATGTTATCCCAGACTTAGATATAGCAGAGATGGAGGGGACAAGAATTGAATCTTCAAGGCAGTTGGAAGACCGTTGCAGATGGTTGGAAGAGAAGTTCAAGGCTTTAAAAAATACTGATAATCATCATGGAATTGATGCTAAAGACCTGAGCTTGGTTCTAGATTTGGTGCTTCCTCACAAGTTCAAAATGCCAGAATTTGAGAAGCACAATGAGACCAGGCTACCTGAAGCCTATATCACTATGTTCTGTAGACGGATGACTGGCTATGTTAATAATGATCAACCCTTGATTCATTGTTTCCAAGACAGTTTAGTAGGGGCAGCGTCTAGGTGGTACAATCAACTTAGTCGTGCTAAGATTAGCTCCTGGAGAGACCTAGCCCAAGCCTTCATGAAGTAATATAATCATTTCATAGACATGACACCTAACAGAATCATGCTACAGAATATGGAAAAGAAGTAAAATGAAAGCTTTAGGCAGTATATGCAAAGATGGAGAGAGGTTGCCATGCAAGTTCAGCATCTGCTCTTAGAAAAAGAAACTACAATGCCTTTTATCAATGCCTTGAAGGCTCCCTTCATCACTCACATGATAGCAAGCACCACTAGGAGCTTTGAGATATAGTGATGGTAGGAGAAATGATTGAAAATACCATAAGGGGTGGCAAGATTGAAGCAGGGGAAACCACTAAAAGGTCTGCTCTTAGGAAAAAGGAAAATGAGGTGAATAATACAAGTACATACAACAAAGGGTACTCGAAGGCAATCACTGTTAGCCAGCCAAAGGTAATTACTACTAGGCAACAAGGGTCAACAAGACAAGAATCTAACACAAGGAAAAACTTTGAAAAGCTCCAATTTATGCCAATCCCAATGACATATAAGGAGCTATAACAAAGTTTATTCGATGCACATGTGGTGCCCATATTTTATCTAAAATTGCTACAGCCCCCATATCCCAAATCGTATGATTCAAATGCTCAATGTGACTATCATGCGGGAATATTGAGGCATTTAATAGAAATTTACACTGCCTTCAAAAAGGTAGTAGAATGACTCATCAAGATGGGGATTGTGAAATTTGATGATACACCTAGTGCGGGGAACCCATTACCTAACCACGGAGATAAGGGAATAAATGCGATTGGTGAAAGTGTCATGAGAAGGATCAAGAAGGATATTATAGAGGTAAAAATCTCATTGAGAATTATCTAGAGAGAAATGGTTGGAAGAGGGTTGATAGAATCGAATTTTATTAAAGGATTCGAAGGAGTAAGGGACTGTTGTCAATTCTACAAAGCAGAGGGGCATGAGATCCAGGAATGTGTTGAGTTTAGGGTCTTGGTGCAAAGCCTTATGGATAATAAGGAATTGGAATTTTATAAAGAAGGCTCACAGGAAGGAAACATATGCATAATAGAAGGAGAGTTGACAAACCAAAAAAGTTAATTATCCGAGGATCATCATTTCCCGACTGAGAAACACGAAAGGTGGAGCACAAATCGCGCCTAAAGTCGTAATCCAGAAACCTGTTTCCTTTCCTTACAAGGATAACAAAATGGTACCTTGGAATTACGAGCAATGTGACGATACCAGGAGTGGAAAATCAGCTAGCATTTCTAAGGAGGTCCAAAGTGAAGGGTCCTACACACGAAGTGGAAGGCGTTAAGACTCGGTAAATGTCAGAACGGTGCTTGTGAAAGCAAAGACTTTGATAGTTGAGTAAGAGAAAGAGGCCGATGCATTTATCAATGAACCTGTGAAGGAGGAAGAGGCTAAAGAATTTCTAAAATTCTTGAAGCATAGTGAATACAGCGTGGTAGAGCAGCTGCTCAAACAACCGGCTCGCATATTAGTGTTAGCCTTGCTTTTAAGTTTAGAGGTGCATCGTGGGCATTGATGAAAGTGTTGAATGAGACCTATGTTACCAAATATATATCCGTCAACAAACTTGATTGCTTGGTTAGTAACATAAGTGCCGACAACTTCATCTACTTTAATGATGATAAAATTCCACCTAGGGTATGGGATCGACCAAAGCTCTGCATATCACTACTCGTTGCAAGGGATACACTTTATCAACTGTGTTAATAGATAATGGATCAGATTTGAATGTCTTACCATTATATACGCTAAAGAGGTTGCCTATAAATAATTCTCACATAAAGACATGCCAAAACATAGTGAGAGCATTTGATGGCACCGAGATAAGAGTGATAGGAAGGGTTGATATACCATTGTTGATGGGATCAAACACATATGAAATGGACTTTCTGGTGATGGATATTAAGCATTCCTACAATTGCTTATTGGGAAGACCCTGGATTCATTCAGCAGGGGCAGTGCCTTAATCATTGCATAAAAAATTGAAGCTAGTAACAGAAGGTCAGTTGGTTACTATAAATGCCGAGGAGGACATCATAGTAACTGTTACCAGTGATGTGCCATACTTAAAAGCAAATAAGGAGCCCACTGAGTGTTCCTTTTGATCTTTAGAGTTTGTGAACTCCACATTCAGTTTGGAAGGGAATGAGGTGCCAATCCCTAGGATATCTAAGACCACAAAAATGAGTTTGCAAATGATGGTGGGAAAGGAGCCTTACCAGGAAAAGGACTAGGCAGATATCTTTAAGGAGAGATCCAAGTTCCAATGCTGAAAGAGAAGAGAGATCATTTTGGCTTGGGTTTCAGACCAGATGTTAGACAGAGGAGAAAGGAAATGGAGAAAAAGTAAGATAGAAGAAGAGCAAGTTGAATGGGGAAGAAGTCAAGTGGGAATCGATGATATTCCCTCACATATCCCAAACCTTTATATCAGGAGGGATAATTCACCCTGAGATAAGGTTATTGGAAAATGAAAATCCTCACATAAATGACATACACGAGGAAGAAACTGGGCAAAGAAACCTGTTGGGTATTCGCCCTTATGAACCTGGAAGCGTTTTGAACAACTAGGACTGCAGAGGAACTTCCTGTAGTTTTTAGAAATTACACAAAGTAATATTCAGAACGCACTTGTTGTTTTTAAGCCTAGGAACAATAAGATTTGTTTTGTGAAATAGGCTCATGTTCATATATATTTTGTTTTAATAAAATTCATCCTTAATGATCAATTCTTGCAAATATTCTTTCATTTTTTTTATTCTTTGATTTTCTAATTTCATCCCAAATTTCTTATTTTCATTCATATCATGTGAATAGTTATCCTCGAATTCATTTGTTCTTTGTACATTCTTTGGTGCCTACCAAAGGTCCCTAGATATAAATGATATGAGCAACGATACTACAGATACGAAGGTCCATTTTGAGCAAGACATGTGTTTAGAGGAATCTCAAATTTTGAAGGTGATAGAGATTATGAATTATCTCTAGATTTGTTAAGAATGGTAAAGCAAGAGGAGAAACAAATTTTACCCCATGAATAGGAGGTAGAGAACATAGCCTTAGAGGAAGGAAGGTTTTGAAAATTGGAACGCGCATAGCCGAAGAGGCAAAACGAGACCTTGTTAAGTTATTACGTGAATTGAAAGACGTCTTTGCATGGTCATATCAAGATATACCTAGGCTAAGTACGGATATTGTAGTGCATCGCCTTCCCATAAGAGAAGAGTGCAAGCCAATTCAACAAAAGCTATGAAGGATGAGGCCTGATGTGATGTTGAAAATCAAAAAGGAAGATAAGAAATAGTTTGATGTTGGTTTTCTATATGTGGTCAAATACTCAGAGTGGGTTGCTAATATTTTTCTTGTCCCTAAGAAGGATGGAAAGGTTTGGATGTGTGTAGACTATAGGGACTTAAATAAAGCCAGCCCGAAGGACAATTTCCCTTTGCCTCATATTGACACGTTGGTGGATAATATGGGGGATACTTATTTTTTTCTTTCATGGATGGTTTTACGGGATACAATCATATTAAGATGCACCCTGAGGATATGGAGAAAACTACTTTCATAACATTGTGGGGTACCTTTTGTTATAAAGTAATGCCATTCAGGCTAAAGAATGCATGGGCAATATATCAAAGGGCCATGGTAACTTTATTCCATGACATGATGCATAAAGAGATTAAAGTATATGTTGATGACATGATCACCAAATCTCGAACAGAAAAGGAACACATTGAGGTTTTGAAGATATTATTTTTGAGGTTGTGAAAATTTCAATTGAAGCATAACCCGGCAAAGTGTACTTTCGGAGCTCGGTCAGGAAAATTACTGGGTTTCGTAGTCAGTGAAAAAGGAATTGAACTTGAATCAAATAAGGTCAAGGATATACAAGAATTACCTCCACTGTGCACTCAAAAGGAAGTTCGAGGTTTTTTGGGAAGGTTAAATTACATTGCTCGGTTTATTTCACAATTAACTTTGAAATGTGATCTTATATTTCGTCTTCTTAAAAAACATAACCAAGGTGTATGGGACGACGAATGCTAGAGAGCTTTTGATAAAGTCAAACAATATTTGTCAAATGCCCTAGTACTATCTCCGCCTAATCCAGATAGACCATTGATACTGTACTTGACAGTGTTTAATAACTCCATGGGATGTGTGCTTGGTCAACATGATGAGACAGGAAGAAAATAAAAGGCGATATAATATCTTAGTAAAAAGTTCACTGAATGTGAAATGAGATATTCGCCGATTGAGAAGTTATGTTACGCTTTGATTTGGACAACTCGGAGATTGAGGCAATATATGTTATATCATACAACCTGGTTAATTTTGAAGCTTGATTCGTTAAATTATATGATTGAGTCAACTAATTTGAATGGAAGGATGGCAAGGTGGTAGATTTTGCTTTCTGAATTTGACATAGTCTACGTAAACCAAAAGGCTATAAAAGGGAGCGCAATAGCAGAATTGGGGCAATCTTGGTATCACCTAGTGGTGATCATTATCCGTTCACATGGAAATTGGATATTGATTGCATGAACAATATGGCAGAATATGAAGCATGCATCATAGGAATTCAAGCAGCTGTAGAGCGTAAAATCAGAGTACTAGAAGTATATGGAGATTTTGCCTTAGTAATCTACCGCTTAAAGGAGAACGGGAGACAAGAGATCCCAAACTAAGTGATTACCAAAAAATAGTTCTGGGATTGATTGAGGAGTTCGATGAAATTACTTTTAAGTATCTCCAACGTGATGAAAATCAGATGGCGGATGCTTAGGAACCCTAGCTTCTATGATCAAAGTAAATAGACCAGAGGATATGAGACCTATTCAGATGAGTATCTTCGAAGTTCCAACTCATTGTTATAACCTGGAAGAAGAGGAAAAGGATAACCATCCTTGGTATCATGATGTCTTACGATACATAAAAAATCGTGAATACTTGGAGCAAGCAACCGAGAATGATAAAAGGACATTAAGAAGATTGTCCTTTGACTATGTTTTAAATGGGGATATCTTGTACAAAAGGAGAAAAGATCAAGTACTATTGAGATGCGTTGATGCTATTGAAGCTAGGAAAATTCTGGAAGAAGTTCATGAGGGTGTTTGTGGGACACACACTAATGGATTCACAATAGCTAGAAAAATAATGAGATTTGGATATTGCTGGTCCACCGTGGAAGGAGATTGCATCAACTATGCCAAGAGATGTCATAAATGCAAGATTTATGGACACAAAATTCATGTGGCTCCGTCACCTTTGCATGTTATGACTTCCCCGTGGCCTTTTCCATGTGGAGCATGGATGTTATTGGACCAATCTCATCGAAGGCTCCGAATGGGCATCGATTCATCTTTGTGGTTATTGACTACTTCACGAAATGGGTAGAGGCTACTTCATACTCTAGCGTTACCAAGTCAGCAGTTAGTCAGTTCTTGAAGAAATAGATCAGTTGTCGATGTGGAATGCCCGAGAGGATTATATTAAACAATGCGTTGAACATGAACAACAACACGATAGCGAAGTTTATATTCAATTAAACATCAAGCACCACAACTCGTCTCGTATCATCCAAAAATGAATGGGGTAATCAAAATGACCAATAAAAATATCAAGAAGATAGTAGGGAAGATGACTGAGACTTATAAGGATTGGCATGAGAAATTACCATTTACATCTATGCTTATAGGACGTCTGTCAGAACCTTTACTAAGACAACGCCTTTCTCATTGGTTTATGGGATGGAGGAAGTTCTACCTATTGAAGTGGAAATACCTTCTCTTCGAGTTATGTCAGAAATAAAGTTGGATGAAGCTGAATGGATCCAGGCTTGCTATGATCAGTTGAACTTAATTGAAGAAAAGAGGCTAAAGGCTATTCGTCACGGTCAGATGTGCCAAAAATGAATGATGCGATCCTATGATAAAAAAGGTCGCCCAAGAGAGTTTCACGAGGGGGACCTTGTACTGAAAAAATCAGTAATGCATCAAATTTGACCCTAATCGAAGCGGTGGTTTGGGACCACGAATCGAGCACGAGAAATATTTAAATATTATATTTAGTGTTTATTATATGTGAATTTATGTGTGAAAGTTTCAGAGAAAAATTTTATCGTTTAAGTATTGAATTTGATAAAAATGACTAAATCGCGTAAAACGTAAAAGTTGCATTTTTTAGTGTAAAGTGCTAGAATGATGATGGCTTCTTAATTTGAGGTATTAGGTGGTTAAATATTCCATTTTATAAGTTATTAGATGGCTTTTGACTAATATGCCATTATTATATGTAATAGTTTATTTTATATTAAAGGTTATAATAGTAAATTAATTAAATAACCTATTATATACATAATAAAATAAAATGAAAAGCCATTATCATCTCATTTTGTTCTTTGGCGAATGTGGGAGAAAGAAAAGGGTTTTTTTCCTTTGAATTTTGGCAATTAGAAGCACAAAATCAAGGTTAGTTTGATTTCGTTTTTGTTAATTTTTATGTTTTTGAAATCATTGCTTTGAACCGTAGCTCACCCATGTCCTAATTTGTAAAAATATGCATTATTGATGTTCGGCCATTGATAAACTTAAGTTGTTTATGATATTTGATGAATGGAAATTTAAGATAGGTTAAAGATTTATATGTTTTGTATTGAAATTTTTAGTGAAATTGAATAAATAGGGCTAATTTGTAAAAATAAAATTTTAGATGGACTTAATTACAAAATAAATGAAATGAGAGGGCTTATAAAGTCCCTAGGAATATTAGGCCCTTGTATAGTCTTGGCAAATTGTGTGTAATTTGTGTTTTGTACAATTAGGACTAAATAGTAAAAATGTGAAACCTTAAGGGCAAAATGGTAATTTGGTTAATTATGTGCTTAGGGACTAAATTGAGATGAAATGTACTTAAATGAGTTAAATTTTTATGTGTTTAGATCAAGAACAAAGAAAAATGAGTTTGGATCGGTGAAAAACGAAAATTGTCGACTAGCCGGTTAACGTTGTCCGTCGAAAGTTGAGGTAAGTCCTTAAGCTAGATTATATTAAAGAATGAATTATGAATGTGTTAAATGACAATGTTTGATAAATTTGGGCATATTTTTGTGTGATAGCTGAATGTAAAGATGTTACATTGAATTGGATATGTTTTGTTAATACAATGTAAAGGTGTATAATCAATATGATATGCGGATTATACAATGATGTAATGATTTTATTTAGAAAATATGAATAAGCTTAGTTGAATTTGAAATGTGATAGAATTATGAAATTCAAGTGAGTTAATTAGTTATGGTATTATTGAAATGTGCATTGAAATTTTGAATATGTTGATATCTCGGGCTATTAGCCTAGCAGGCCTTGTGCCGGTTTTATATATCAGGCTTTAATGCCTAGCAGGCCTTGTGCCGGTGTTACTTATTAGGCTTTGATGCCTAGCAAGCCTTGTGCCGGTGATTTGATTCGGGCTTTGTGCCTAGCAAGCTTAGTGCCGGTGACATATTTGGGCTTTGTGCCTAGCAAGCTTTGTGCCGGTGACATATTCAGGCTTCGTGCCTAGCAGGCCTTGTGCCGGTGATTTGATTCGGTCTTCGTGCCTAGCAGGCTTAATGCCGGTGATACTTTAAAACGAAGAAGTTATAAATGGTTCGAGTGTATTATAGTGAACCTATTAAGCTAAATACTCAGGTAAGTTCAAATCTCATTGAATTTATTCAGAGGTGAGGTAAGTTGTGATTAATGTTACTTGAATTGAAATAGCATATTAAGAATGGTGATATGTATGATTGGTATAAGATAGAACTTGAGCTTAAACATGTTATTTTTGGGATGTTCGGTTTCTAGTAGAAATGCTAATAGTGGAAAGACTTTGAGTATGATCATATATTTGATATGAATGTTGCACATATGTGTCGAGAAGCATGTGATTCATGTAAAATACGTTTATACTATGGTTTGATGAATTATAGGATTATGGTAATGAAGTGCAAATGCTATGATTAACAAGTTGATAATATTCGGCCATGCATAAATATAGATGTTATAAGTTTAAAGAAAAAGAAAATTAAATTGTTTGAATGTTATAACAAAGTTGCTTAACACTTACTAAGCTATTGAGCTTACTCTGTATATGTTTGTGTTTCTATTTTATAGATCGATAATTCAACTACGGGCTCAGGGGATCAGTAAGAAAGTCGACCACACTATCACTCTCTTTGGTATAATTATGTTTTGTAAACTTTTTGAATCAAAGGCATGTATAGGCTTTATTTTGATAAGTAATGAATGATATTTGGATTGTAAATATAAATATGGCCTTGCGAATAAGGCTGTTGTTGTTGGTTAAGTTTAGGTTTTACATTTTGATATAATAGCTTGCATTATAATACCATTAGGTATGTGATTTCGGTCATGCTTTAAATCATATACGGAAGATGATCATATGATATATATATATATGATGTATTGTTGGGATATGCATTTAGCTAATAAGGAAAAATGATGGATGCTAGATGATTTAAAGCATGTAATATGTTAGCTAGGTAATATGTTGCCATATATGTGTGTGAAGTCTTGGTTTAAGCTTAGAATTGGTAGGTTTTGCATTATTGATGCGGTTCAAATTAAGCAATCATGGTTGAAAGAGGAGATGTATATATATATATATATATATATTGGTTGTGGCATGATTTAGTTTATTTGAATAGTACAATATGTATTATGAAATAGTATGAGTGAGAAAGCTTATTACGAAGTATGTATATACACTGTGATATTGATACACGATCTGGAAACATGGTAATGATAAGCATATTGTATATTCGGTTATGTTGCATTAATGTTGGATTCGTCCATAGGGTAATAGTATTAAGGTTGTATATGTACTTGATAAATGTATAGGTATGATTTGGCTAACCGTATAAATATGGCATGAGTAAATATATATGCATATTTGTTCATGGATAGTTATTAGTAGTTGAGTAAAGTATGCTTATAAAAATAAATTTGATGGTTTTTCATTTGCGAGTCGAATTGGATACGAAACATATGGTTAAGAGTATACATTTGACGAATTAATAGTTAATTCGAAATAGTTTATAAAGCATAAAACTTTGTGATTAACTGTAATATGGAATCGAGATTTTTGTATGACTTATCCGGTAATGTCTGTAACCCTAATCTGGCGATGGGTAGGGGTTAAGGGTGTTACAAAATCCTTCCCACGCAAAAGGATTTCAGAGGAAAATGGATGTCAAATTGGAAATGATCATATGTGTAACAACCCGATTTAGGGCCTAGTCGGAATAATGGTGTGAGGCCATGAATCGAGGTGAATTTATGAGTTTTTAAGGATTATGCCATGTTTGCATGCTAGTGTGAAAGTTTCATGAAGAATTTTTGTTAAATTGAGGTTGAATGGTCCAAAAAGGACTAAATTGCAAAAGTTGCAAATATGAGTTTCTATAAGCTTTTTGTATGAAATAGATTTAGATTATCAATTAGAAGTCCTTAAGTAGCAATTTTTCGAAATTATAATTTTTGGAAAAAATTGGACATGAGATGGTAAATTGTAAAATTTAGAGAGAAGAGCATTTTGGTCATTTATCAATTTAAATGATTAACATGGAAAAAAGATGATAAAAATCTATTCATCTTCTTCCCCTTATTGCCAAAAATTTGAAGCCTCCATAGCTAGGGTTCTTCGTTTTTTTCAAGCTTGCTAGTAAGTTCATTTTAGCCCCGTTTTTAATATTCTTCATATTTTTAAAGTTTTCGTATTATGAATTAGCTATTTTTAGCTATAAAATAAGCTAAGATGCATGTTCAAAAATTTACAGATGAATGACGTGCATGTTAAATAATGTTTTATGGAATTTTATGAGAGTTTGATGTTAGATAAACATCTTTTTCTAAGTGAGTTTCATGAAAATGATAGTATCGACTAATTTGTAAAAGTTATGAAGATTGGTCATACATACTAGAAATAGTGAGAATTGGTGATTGTTATAGGAGAAAATGAATCACTAAGCATGAAGTTCAAAAAGTTTAATGAGAATTATTTTAGGAGCCTTTGGGCCAAAGTACAAATATGAGAAAATTTAGGGGCAAAATAGTAAATTTGGCAAAGTATGAGTAATGAGTCAATTTAGTCAATGTGATTATTAAATGATCTATATATGATTATAGATCAAGAAAAATGAAGCCCAGATCAAAACCGAGGCAAGAACAAAGTTGAAGATTAAATTGCATATCTAGATACATTTTGTATATTGAGGTAAGTTTGTATGATTTCTAAGCTTTATGATTTTTATCATTGAATTGCTTAGTATAATGTACACTATTTTCATGGAATGTTTAATGTTATGTTAACCAAAAAAAAAAAAAAAATCAATGAGATTAAGTATGAGCAAGTCCCGATTGAAGATGAATTTCCCAGGATACTCGATCTACCACATGAGATAAGAAAGTCCGTATAAGACCAAGCCAAGGCATGGCATCGAGAATCAAGCACAGTTATCATGTAAGTCCAAGGCAAGCTTGGCATTGAATAGATATCATGTAAGTCCAAGGCAAACTTGGCATTGAACATATATCATGTAAGTCTAAGGCAAGCTTGGCATTGAATAGATATCATGTAAGTCCAAGGCAAGCTTGGCATTGAACAGATATCATGTAAGTCCAAGGCAAGCTTGGCATTGAACAAGTTATCATGTAAGTCCAAGGCAAGCTTGGCTTTGAAAAGCTATCAAGAGAAAGAAATCCTATGTAAGTCCAAGTCAAGGCATGGCATTGGTAAGAACAAGAAAGACTTCATATAAGTCTATGTCAAGACATGGCCTTGAAATCGAGATGAGATATTCCATGTAAGATCGTATCTAGGATATGGCTTTAGCATCAAGAAATGTGAGATGAAATTTAGTATCATCGGTTATTCGCAGAAATTCATCGGGCAAATGAGTAAAGTTAAAATTTGATGACAAGAAAATTAAGTAAGCAAAGCTATTATCAAGTTAGAAATGAGTATTATCCATGTTATGAATGATGAAGGAAAGATTATGATTATCATGTTAAAGTATACTGATCAATGTGATCAAGTGATACAGGAACCTTATTTATCCCATGAGGATGAGACTAGTAAGTATCATGAGATATGTAAGAATCAGTATGAGTAAGTAAGCTTTATAGCTGAAATATATGATACCATTGTTTATGTCAAATGGTTTATATTAATTAAGTATGTTGCTATGTGCATTATATGCAAACTTACTTAGCTAAATGCTTATGTCTTTTATTCTTTCTTTCTATGTAGTTCTGCCAGGCAAATCTCGTGGATCATCGTCATCGGAGCTCGGAGCACACTATCAATCACTATTTTGGTATAGCCAAGTTATTTAACTAAGTATGGCATGTATAGGAAGCATTTCATCTTGAGAATATGTTCTAAGAAGAGCCAAAGTGTTGGCTATTAAGTTTATTATTCTTTTGTATATGGCTAAGTGATTGGCCAAAATTGACTAAATATGTATGTTTATTGAGAGCAATGAAGCATATAGTAATGTTTATGAAAAATGTATTAAATTGAGCATGAGTTTGGTCTTGATTTCAGGGTGGCAATTGGCTTGGTAAATAGACTCCAAGTGCCCACACGGTTAGACACACGGGTGTGTGTCTAGGCCGTGTGTACCCTGCACTATAGTGTTTTAAGTCAGAATAGGCCACGTGAAAATCCCACGATCGTGTGTTTAGGCCGTGTGTGATACACAGTTAGAACATGGGCATATGCCCCAAACCATGTGAATAAGTCAGTATATCAAGGTGTAACACATGGTTTACAGCCACGGGCGTGTTAAGGCCGTGTGTAATTAATCTGTGTTGAACATGGGTGGAAGGCAAGGGCATGTGTTAAGGGTACACGGGCGTGTCCCAAGTCACATGGGTGTGTGACCCCGGTTTTAAGGAAAGTTTTCATTTAAGTTTCGAAAGTTTCTAGATGCATGTTTAAGACCTCGTAGGCCCATGAAATGTATGATTAGATTAAGAAAGAGAAGTTTTTATTTCAGAACAAAATTTTATAGCCCGTAAGTACATGTTTTAAGTGAGTTCAAGCATGGTAATATCTCGTATCCAGTCTTAGCATCAGACTAGGGTATGGGGTGTTACTTTTAGTGGTATCAGAGCTACGGTTTAGTTAGTTTTATGACTAACGTAGCACGAGCACGAGTCTAGCTATACATGCTATACGTAAGAATGTTTTTATAATGATAGTGTGACGACTCCTGACGACTTAAATTATGTTTATTCATATAGTAAATGGATCCCGAAAGAGCTGAGGCGGATGATGTAGAAAGTAATGCGTCGGCTCCTACTGAAGGGACGGTGCCTAATGGGAATGAGAATAGACTCACTATGATGAGTCAATGAGGAGGAGAAGAGGCTAGAGAAGCCTTCCTCTATATAATGAATACTTGGTACACGAAATCCGTTCGTACGAACCCGAATGAACAACCCTCTCCAACCCCGCCTGTTCCAAAACCTATCTCCGCAGTCCCTCAAGTAGTAGAGGTGGTAAGAGGAGACAAACCTCTAATTGATAGGATCAAGAAACATGGGGCAGAAGAATTTTGGGCTAGAAAAGATGATGATCCGGAAAAGGCTGAGTTCTGGATAGAAAATACTACCAAGGTATTTAATGAGTTATCATGCACACCTGATGAGTGTATAAAGTGTGTAGTTTCTCTTTTAAGAGATGTTACATATCAATGGTGGAACACCCTTGTGTCGGTAGTACCAAAAAGAGTTCAAGAAAAGAGAATGAATTTTTCCAAGAAGAGTTCAAGAAAAAGTATATTAGCCAAAGGTTTGTAGACCAGAAAAGGAATGAATTCCTAGAACTGAAGCAAGGTAAGATGTCAGTGACTGATTATGAGCGTGAGTTTGTACGACTCAGTAAGTACGCTCGTGAGTGTGTGTCCACTAAGGCCATCATGAGTAAAATATTTGAAGACGGGTTGAATTAGGACATCAAACTATTTGTTGCTGTCCTAGAACTGAAGGAATTTGTTGTACTAGTAGAAAGGGCTTGTAAAGCTGAAGAACTAGTAAAAGAGACGAAGAAATCTGAAATGGAGTCTCGTGACTTTAGAAAGAGACAGTGGAATAAGTCATTCCAAACTTCATCCAAGAAGTCAAGAGATTTCCCTACCCAATCGGCTACTTCTACTGGATTTTCAAAGAAGGATAAGAGTAAACAGTATTCAGGGAGTAAATCACAGACTACTTCAGTTGCAAGTGTTGGGAATATTAGATCTGATAGACCCAAATGCCCACAGTGTGGCAGACGTCACCTTGGGGAATGCCGAGCGCATAAAAATGCATGTTTTAGATGTGGTTCCCAAGACCACTACATAAAAGATTACCCTGAGATGACAAAAGAAAAAAGAACTCAGAACCCGAGATTCGAGAGTATGGTCAGAGGCAGACCATAGAGAAACCCAAGAAGTAAGGCAAGTGGAAGATGTAACCCTAGAGAGCAGGCTGCGAGACCTGAGGGTAGGGCACCTGCTAGGACGTATGCCGTTCGCGCTCACGGAGAGACATCTTCTTCTAATGTTATTAATGGTACCTTTTCTCTTTATAATGTTAAAGTTATTGCTTTAATTGATCCCGGATCCACACACTCTTACATTTGTATGAAACTAGTATCTAGTATGAATATGTCTATAGAGTCTACAAAATTTATGATTAAGGTGTCTAATCCTTTAGGCCAAAGTGTTTTAGTTAATAAAGTATGTAAGGACTGCCTATTGATGATTAGCAGTCATTATTTTAAAGCAAACCTTATGTTGTTACCATTTGATGAGTTTGACATCATTCTTGGTATGGAATGGTTGGCTACCCATGATGCAATAGTTAATTGTTGGAAGAAATACATTGAGATGAAATGTGAGAATGGAGACACTTTTCGTATAGAATCAAATGAACAGAGCAAATCGCCGGTAGTGATTTCTCATATGATGGCACAGAGATACTTAAGAAAAGGGTATGAAGCATATCTAGCCTTTGTGATGAATGATAAAGAAGCAGAGCTAAAGATTGAGTCAGAACCGATAGTATGTGAGTACGTCGATGTTTTTCCCGAGCAATTACTAGGTCTACCACCAGTTAACGAGGTTAAGTTCAATATTGAGCTGGCTCTTGGCACTGTACCGATATCTATTACTCCTTACAGAATGGCTCTAATAGAGTTGAAAGAGTTGAAGATACAGTTGCAAGAGTTGACAGATAAAGGCTTTGCTAGGTCGAGTTATTCTCCTTGGGGTGCTCCAATTTTATTTGTGAAAAAGAAAGATGGCACCATGAGATTGTGCATAGATTACTATCAACTTAATGAAGTGACAGTGAAGAACAAGTACCCATTGCCTAGGAGCGATGATTTGTTCGCTCAATTGAAAGGAGCTAATGCGTTCTCCAAAATAGACTTGAGATCAGGGTATTATCAGTTAAGAGTAAAGGATTCAGATGTGTCCAAGATAGCTTTTTGAAGAAGATATGGGCATTATGAATTCTTAGTCATACCCTTTGGTTTGACCAATCCTCCTTTGGTATTCATGGACTTAATGAATCACATCTTTAGACCCTACCTCGACAAGTTTGTAGTCGTTTTCATTGACGACATATTGATTAATTCTCGGGATGAGAATGAGCATGTTGAGCACCTACGGATAGTTTTACAAATTCTATGAGAAAATCAGTAGTATGCCAAGTTCAGTAAAAGTGAATTCTGGCTCAAGGAAGTAGGGTTTCTGGGACATATTATCTCGGGAGATGGAGTTCAAATGGATCGAAGCAAGATTTCGACTATAATGGACTGGGAACCACAAAGTAATATCTCTGAGATTAAGAGTTTTTTAAGCCTAGTGGGCTATTACCAACGATTTGTTAAGGGGTTTTCCATGATCGCAACTCCGATGACTAAATTGTTACAGAAAAATGTGAAGCTTGAGTGGACAGAAAGATGCCAGTAAGGTTTCGAAAAATTGAAAGCAATGTTGACAGAAGCTCCAGTTTTAGTACAACCCGAGACAGGGAAAGAATTTGTGATTTACAGTTATGCATCCTTAAATTGATTAGGCTGTGTACTTATGCAAGAAGGCAAAGTTATTGCTTACGCCTCGAGACAGTTGAAGCATCATGAGATGAATTATCCAACGCATGATCTAGCGCTGGCAGCCATAATCTTCGCTTGGAAGATTTGGAGACACCATTTATATGGTGAAAGATGTCAGATTTTTACTGATCACAAATGTTTGAAGTATTTGATGACACAGAAAGAGTTGAACTTAAGACAACGGAGATGGTTGGAGTTGATAAAGGACTATGAATTGGTTATTGACTACCATCCAGGAAAGGCAAATGTGGTCGTCGATGCATTGAGCAGGAAGTTCCTTTTTGCATTAAGGGAAATGAATTCACGGATGACCTTATCTAACGATGGTTCTATTCTAGCTGAATTAAAAACTAGACCAATGTTCCTTCAAGAGATCACCAAGCTCAACAAGAAGATAAAGAGTTGAAAGCCAAGAGAACTTCAATGCAGTGGGATATTAAATCCAACTTTGGATTAATTCTAATGGATACTTGATGTTTAAAGATAGAGTTTGTGTACCGAGAAAATAGGAGCTTATTCAGAGAATTTTGTATGAGGCACATAATGGATGTTTATCTATTCATCCGGGTAGTACCAAGATGTATAATGACTTGAAGCCATTGTATTGGTGACCGAGAATGAAGAAAGATATTTCAGAGTTCGTTTCAAGATGTTTGATTTGTCAGCAAGTAAAGGCTGAACACCAAGTACCTTCAGGTTTGCTTCAACCAATTATGATACCCGAGTGGAAATAGGACCGTATCACTATGGATTTTGTAACAGTATTGCCATTATCACTGAGCAAGAAAGATGCTATATAGGTTGTAGTTGATAGACTCACGAAGTCAGCTCATTTCCTACCTGTACGAGTTAAGTACTCACTCGACAAGCTGGCAAACTTATATGTTTCTGAAATAGTAAGATATCATGGAGTTCCATTGACAATCATATCGGATAGAGATCCGAGATTCACCTCCAGACTTTGGATGAAGCTTCAAGAAGCCTTGGGTACAAAATTGAGTTTTAGCACAACTTTTCATCCTCAAACTGATGGTCAGTAGGAGAGGTTGATTCAGATACTCGAGGATATGCTTCGATGTTGTGTTCTAGAATTCCAAGGTAGTTGGAAAAAGTTTTGCCCATTGGTAGAATTTGCCTAGAATAATAACTTTCATTCGAGCATAAAGATGGCGCCTTATGAGGCTCTATATGGGCATAAGTGCAGAACACCTTTATATTGGACTGAACTCAAAGAAAACAAAATTCACGAGGTTGATTTGGTTAGAGAAGCTGAAGAGAAAGTGAAAGTGATACGAGACTGTTTAAAACCTGCATCAGATAGATAAAAATCTTATTCGGACCTAAAGAGAAGAGAGATAGAGTATCAAGTCGGGGATAAAATTTTCTTGAAAGTGTCACCTTGGAGAAAAGTTCTCAGATTTGGTCGGAAGGGCAAGTTAAGTCCACATTTTATTGGACCGTTTGAGATTACCAAGAAAGTTGGGCTGGTATCTTACAGGTTGGCTGTGCCATCAGACTTAGAAAAGATACCTGATGTATTTCACGTGTCAATGTTGAGATGCTACCGATCAGATCCTTCCTATGTAATTACTCCGTTAGAGATAGAGATTCACTCGACATGACTTATGATGAAGAACCAATCAAGATTTTAGCTCGGGAAGTCAAGCAGCTAAGAAATAAAAGTTTTTCTCTAGTGAAAGTATTGTGGCAAAGGCATGGGATGGAGGAAGCTACATGGGAACTAGAAAAGAGTATGAGAAACCAATACCCGAACTTATTTGCCGGTAAGATTTTCGAGGACGAAAATCCCTAAGGGGGGAGAAGTGTAACAACCTGATTTAGGGGCTAGTCAGAATAGTGGTGTGAGGCCACGAATCTGAGGTGGATTTATGAGTTTTTAAGGTTTATGCCATGTTTGCATGCTAGTGTGAATGTTTTATGAAGCAATTTTGTTAAATTGAGGTTGAATGGTCCAAAAAGGACTAAATTGCAAAAGTTGCAAAATATGAGTTTCTAGAAGCTTTTTTTGTATGAAATAGCTTTAGAATATCAATTAGAAGTCCTTAAGTAGTAATTTTCCCAAATTATAATTTTTAGACAAAATTGAGATGTAAAATTGTAAAATTTAGAGAGAAAGGCATTTTGGTCATTTATCAATTTAAATGATTAAAATAGGAAAAAAGATGATAAAAATATATTCATCTTCTTCCCCTTATTGCCGAAAATTTGAAGACTCCATAGCTAAGGTTCTTCATCTTTTTCAAGCTTGCTAGTAAGTTCATTTTAGTCCGATTTTTAATATTCTTCGTATTTTTGAAGTTCTCGTATTATGAATCAGCTATTTTTAGCTATAAAATGAGCTAAGATGCATGTTCAAAATTTACCCATAAATGACATGCATGTTAAATGATGTTTTATGGAAGTTTATAATAGTTTGATGTTAGATAAACATATTTTTCTATGTGAATTTCATGAAAAATGATAGTATGGACTAATTTGTAAAAGTTATGAAGATTGGTCATACATACTAGAAATAGTGAGAATTGATGATTGTTATAGTAGAGAAAATGAATCAAAGAAAGCATGAAGTTTAAGAAAGTTTAATGAGAATTATTTTACGAGCCTTTGGGACAAAGTGCAAATATGAGAAAGTTTAGGAGCAAAATTGTAATTTTGCCAAAGTATGAGTAATTAGTCAATTTAGTCCATGTGATTATTAAATGATCTATGTATGATTATAGATCATGAAAAATGAAGCCCGGATCAAGTGAGTTAATTGGTTATGGTATTATTGAAATGTGCATTGAAATGTTGAAAATGTTGATATCTCGGGCTATTAGCCTAGCAGGCCTTGTACCGGTGTTATATATCAGGCTTTAATGCCTAGCAGGCCTTGTGCGGTGTTACTTATCGAGCTTTGATGCCTAGTAGGCCTTGTGCTTGATTTGATTCGAGCTTTGTGCCTAGTGTGCTTAGTGTTGGTGACATATTCGGATTCGTGCTAGCGTGCCTTGTGCGATGATTTGATTCAAGCCGTGCCTAGCGAGCTTAATGCCTAGGTGATACTTTAAAATGAGGAAGTTATAAATGGTTCGAGTGTATTATAGTGAACCTATTAAGCTAAATACTCAGGTAAGCTCAAATCTCATTGAATTTATTCAGAGGTGAGGTAAGTTGTGATTAATGTTACTTGAATTGAAATAGCATATTAAGAATGGTGATATGTATGATTGGTATAAGATAGAACTTGAGCTTAAACATGTTATTTTTGGGATGTTTGGTTACTAGTAGAAATGCTAATAATGGAAAGACTTTGAGTATGATGATATATTTGATATGAATGTTGCACATATGTGTCGAGAAGCATGTGATTCATGTAAAATACGTTTATACTATGGTTTGATGAATTATAGGATTATGGTAATGAAGTGTAAATGCTATGATTAACAAGTTGATAATATTCGGCCATGTATAAATATAGATGTTATAAGTTTAAAGAAAAAGAAAATTAAATTGTTCGAATGTTATATCAAAGTTGCTTAAGACTTACTAAGCTATTGAGCTTACTCTGTATATGTTTGTGTTTCTATTTTATAGATCGATAATTCAACTACGGGCTTAGGGGATCAGCAAGAAAGTCGACCACACTATCACTCTCTTTGGTATAATTATGTTTTGTAAACTTTTTGAATCAAAGGCATGTATAGGCTTTATTTTGATAAGTAATGAATGATATTTAGATTGTAATATAAATATGGCCTTACGAATAAGGTCGTTGTTGTTGGTTAAGTTTAGGTTTTACATTTTGATATAATAGCTTGCATTATAATACCATTAGGTATGTGATTTCGATCATGCTTTAAATCATATACGGAAGATGATCATATGATATATGTATATGATGTATTGTTGGGATATGCATTTAGCTAATAAGGAAAATGATGGATGCTAGATGATCTAAAGCATGTAATATGTTAGCTAGGTAATATCTTGCCATATATGTGTGTGAAGTCTTGGTTTAAGCTTAGAATTGGTAGGTTTTGCGTTATTGATGCGGTTCAAATTAAGCAATCATGGTTGAAAGAGGAGATGTATATATATATATATATATTGGTTGTGGCATGATTTAGTTTATTTGAACAAGACGATATGTATTATGAAATAGTATGAGTTAGAAAGCTTATTACTTAAGTATGTATATACACGTGATATTGATACATGATCCGGAAACATGGTAATGATAAGCATATTGTATATTTGGTTATGTTGCATTAATGTTGGATTCGTCCATACGGTAATAGTATTAAGGTTGTATATTACTTGATAAATGTATAGGTATGATTTGGCTAACCAGTATAAATATGGTATGAGTAAATATATATGCATATTTGTTCATGGATAGTTATTAGTAGTTGAGTAAAGTATGCTTATAAAAGAAATTTGTTTGGTATTTCATTTTGTAGTCGAATTGGATACGAAACATATGGTTAATAGTATACATGTGACTAATTAATAGTTAATTCAAATAGTTTGGAAAGCATAAAACTTTGTGATTAATCGTAATATGGAATCGAGATTTTTGTATGACTTATCCGGTAATGCCCGTAACCTTAATCTGGCGATGGGTAGGGGTTAAGGGTGTTACATTTTATTGGTATCAGAGCTACAGTTTAGTCGATTCTAGGACTACCGTAGTATGTAAGAGTCTAGCTATACATGCCTTTGAATTGTATATATGATAGTGTGGTGACTTCTAACAATTTCAATTGTATTCTATATAGTAAATGGATTTCGATCCCGATAGAGCCGTAGCTGATGATGTGGAGAGTGTTGCGCCTGGTCTCGCACGTGGATCAGTGCCATTAGACTCTCGACCGACACGGGTAGCTACGAGGGGAGGCTAAACAAGCCTTCTACCAAATGATGAATGAATGATTTACCCAGTTTGTTCGTAATAATCCCATTGTACAACAACCTCCACCCCAAATAATCCAACTCCGGTACCTTCAAAGACTTCGATGATAGATTCGATGAGATCTAGCAGACTCCCATTGATAAAATCAGAAATATAATGAGGAATTCAAGGCCAATGATAATGATGATGCGAACGAGTGAGATGTGGCTTGATAACACTATTCGCACTCGATGAGTTATCTTGTACTCCAGATGAATGCCTAAAGTGTGCTATATCTCTACTTTGGGACACCGCCTATCACCGTGGAACACATTGGTATCCGTAGTTCGAAAGAAAAAGTAACTTGGGACTTCTTCCAAATTGAGTTCAGAAGAAATATATTAGTCGAGATTCATCGATCAAAAACGAAAAGAATTTCTTGAACTAAAACAGGCGAATGACCGTGATGTAATATGAGCGAAATTTATGATCGTGATGTAATATGAATGAAATTTGTCGACTTAGCAGATATGCTAGAGAGTGCTTCTCATGAAGCCATTATGTGCAAAAGATTTGAAGATGGTCTGAATGAAGATATAAAGTTGCTGGTCGGTATTCTTGAAATCAAGAGTTTGTGATACTAGTTGAGCGGGCTTGTAAGGCTGAAGAGCTCGAAAAAGAGAAAAGAAAAGCTGAAATAGAAGCCAGAGATACTCGTAAGAGATCAACGAGTAAGACTTACCATTCGGTGCCTAAGAAATTCAGAGATGACTCCAACCGACATAAAGCTACTTTAGACTTACCTAGACTGATCGACCTCCAGGGAGTTATCGAGCCACTTCGATAGCTAGTGTTGGTAACGTTCCACAGGATCGGGTCGAGTGTAAACATTACGGGAAATGGCATTCGGAAGTTGTAGGGTTCGTGATCGGTCCCGCTTTAAATGTGGATCGTCGGACCATTTTATTCGAGAGTGCCCGATGTTAATGTAATGAATACTGTTCGTAACACTAGACCGAAGCAAAGACGCCAAAGAAAGGGTCGACCACCCAAACATTCCAAAGTAAAGTAGGTGGTAGTCAGAGAGGGACGAAGGACACTGTAGTTCGATCAGAGGCCCAAGCACCTATTAGAGCTTATGCTACATGAGCCAGAGAGGATACTTCTTCCCCCGATGTCATTACCGGTACTTTCACCCTTTATGATATTACTGTGATTGCATTGATTGATCCTGGTTCGACTCATTCATATGTGTGTGAAACTCTAGTATTCAAGAAAACTCGCCAGTTGAGTCATCGAGTTTGTGGTTCGTGTGTCCAACCCTTTGGGTAGATGTGTATTTGTTAATAAAGTGTGTAGAGGTTGCCCGTTGATGATTCGAGATCATTGTTTCCCAACCAATTTAATGTTGTTGCCCTTCATGAGTTCGATATAATTTTGGGAATGGACCGTTAACTTCACATGATGCAGGTGAATTGCAAAAGAAAACTTATTGATTTGATATGTCGAGCGGTGAGATCATCGTAATTAAATCCAATGATTTAAGCGGGTTTCCTACAATAATATCCTCGACATCGGTGGAAAGTATGTGAGAAAAGGTGCGAAGCTTATTTGGCTTATGTCTTCGGATAATAAAGTCTCGAAAAGCATATTGAATCAGAGGTTGTGTGTGAGTACTCGGATGTGTTTCAAGAACTACCGTGTTTACCACCAAAGACGAGAGATTGAGTTCAAGATTAAATTAGCACCGGAATGACTCAATCTCGATGGTTCGTGTCGGTTGGCACCTCTGAGTTAAAAGAGTTGAAAGCACAGTTGCAAGAATTAACAGATAGGGATTTGCACGACCGAAGTTTCTCTCCTTGGGTGCACCACTCTTTTTGTGAAAAAGAAAGATGGAACGATGCTGAATGTGTATTGATTATCGGCAATCGAATAAGGTAACTATAAAGAATAAGCACCGTTACCTCGCATTGATGATTTGTTTGATCATTGAAAGGGCTTCAGATTTTCAAAGATAGATTTGAGGTCGGGTTATTATCGGCCATGAGTCGAGATGCGGATGTGCCAAAACGCATTCCAGATGAGGTATGGACATTTTGAGTTTCGTTATGCCTTTTGGTCTCACTAATGCACTGTTGTTTTTATGGACCTAATGAATGGGTCTTCGTGCAATTTTAGATCGGTTTGTAGTAGTGTTTATTGATGATATACTAATCTACTCTAAAGATGAAACCGAGCATCTTGAGCATTTGAGATTAGTGTTACAAACTTTGCGAGATCAACAGTTGTATGCAAAGTTTAGTAAGTGTGAGTTCGGATGAATGAAGTCCGCTTGGGTCATGTTGTTTCAAAGATCGGTATTCGTGTTGACCGAGCAAAATATCGACTATTATCGATTGGAAACCACCAAAGAATGTTTCTAAAATCCAAGCTTTCTGGGACTTGCGTGTTGCTATCGATGATTTGTGAAAGGTTTTTCTATGATAGCTACCCGCTGACAAAGTTATTGTAGAAAGACGCCAGTTTGAGTGGTCGGAAAAGTGTCGAAAAGCTTTGATCACCGAAAGCCCTTTTGATCAAGCTCGGTGTTAGTTCACTGAATCGTAAAGAATTTGTTGTTTATTCTGATGCTTCTTTGAATGGTTTGGGCTGCGTTTTGATGCAGGAAGGCAAAGTTGTAGCCTACGCTTCAAGACAATTGAAGCTGCATGAAAGAAATTACCCGACGCATGATTTAGAACTTACAGCTATTGTGTTCGCAATGAAAATTTGGCATCATTATTTATACGATGAGAAATGTCATGTTTACTCGGATCACAAAAGTCTTAAATATTTGATGACTCAGAAAGAGTTGAACTTGAGACAACGCAGATGGTTAGAACTGTTGAAAGACTATGAGTTAGTGATTGACTACCATCTGGGGAAAGCTAACTTTGTTGCAGATGCATTAAGTCAAAAATCATTGCTTGCTCTTCATGCATTGAACACACAGATGGTTATGTCAGGTGATAGTTCGATCATAGCCGAGTTAAAAGCAAGACCGATGTTTATTCAGCAAATTTGTGATGCACAAAAAGCTGACAAAGATATGACTGTTAAACGGGTTCAGTGTAAAAATAATACAGAGTCAGAATTTTGAATTGATGAAAATGACTGCTTGAAATACAAAGGCCGAATGTGTGTACCGAGGGACATGGATTTGATTCAGATGTTATTAAAAGAAGCTCATAATAGTCAGATGTCGATACATCCGGGTAGCACGAAAATGTATAATGACTTGAAGCAGTTCTACTGGTGGCCTGGTATGAAACGAGATATATCTGAATTTGTTTCAAAGTGCTTAATTTGTCAGCAAGTAAAAGCCGAGCATCAAGTGCCTTCTGGGTTGCTTCAGCCAATCATGATTCCTGAATGGAAATGGGATAGAATTAAAATGGATTTTGTATCCGGTCTCCCTATAACATCGAGTAAGAAAGATACTGTCTGGGTTATAGTTGATAGACTGACTAAATCAGCTCACTTTGTGCCAGTTCGTACAAATTATTCACTCGATAAACTAGTGAATTGTATGTATCATGATTGTGAGATTGCATGGTGTACCGAAGTTCCATTGTTTGCATAGAGACCGAGATTCACATCGCGGTTTTGGAAAAAGTTGCAAGATGCTTTAGGTGCTAAACTTTACTTTAGTACAGCCATTCATCCACAGACAGACGGTCAATCTGAACGAACTATTCAGATACTTGAGGACATGTTGAGATGCTGCGTTCTTGAGTTTAAAGGCACGTGGAAAGATACTTACCTCTAATTGAATTTGCCTATAATAACAGCTTTTCAATCTAGTACCAAAATGGCGCCTATGAAGCCTTGTATGCGAAAGTGTCGAACACCATTATCTTCGGATCGAGCTCAAGAAGAATAAGATACACGGGTTGATTTGATTAAAGAAACCAATGTAAAGTAGCTATTATTAGAGACAATTTGAAAGTCGCTTCAGATCGTCAAAAGTCCTATGCTGATTTGAAACGTAAAGACGTTGAATTTCAGGTCGGAGATCGAGTATTTTTAAAGGTTTCTTCGTGGAAGAAAGTACTCTGTTTTGCCCGGAAAGGCAAGTTGGGTCCGAGATTCATCGGACCGTATGAAATCACCGAACGTGTTGGGCTTTGTTGCTTATAGGTTGAAGCTACCCTCGAATTAGAAAAGATACACGATGTATTTCACGTTTTATGTTCAGTAGATACAGATCGATCCGTCACATGTGATTGCTCCATCTGAGATTGAAATCCAACCTGACATGACGTATGACGAAAAATTGATCCGTATCTTAGCTCGGGAAATGAAAGAGTTAAGAAATAAAAGGATTTCCTTAGTGAAAGTACAAAGGAATCGGCACGGAGTTGAAGAGGCTACGTGGGAGCCTGAGGATTTAATGAGGCAACAATATCCGACGTTATTTAACGGTAAGATTTTCGGGGACGAAAATCCTTAAGGGAGGAGAGTTGTAACATATCGAATTTGACCTTAATCGAAACGATGGTTTTGGGACCACGAATCTGAGCCCGAGAAATATTTAAATATTATATTTAGTGTTTATTATATGTGAATTTATGTGTGTGAAAGTTTCGTAGAAAAATTTTATCGTTTAAGTATGGAATTTGATAAAAATGACTAAATCGCGTAAAACGTAAAAGTTGCATTCTTTAGTGTAAAGTGCTAGAATGATGATGGCTTCCTAATTTGAGGTATTAGGTGGGTAAATATTCCATTTTATAAGTTAGTGGATGGCTTTTGACTAATATGCCATTATTATATGCAATAGTTTATTTTATATTAAAGGTTATAATAGTAAATTAATTAAATAACCTATTATATACATAATAAAATAAAATGAAAAGCCATTATCATCTCATTTTGTTCTTTGGCGAATGTGGGAGAAAGAAAAGGGTTTTTGTTCCTTTGAATTTCTAAGATTAGAAGCACAAAATCAAGGTTAGTTTGATTTCGGTTTTTGTTAATTTTTACGTTTTTGAAACATGTGCTTTGAACCTTAGCTAACCCATGTCGTAATTTGTAAAAATATGCATTATTGATGTTTGGCCATTGATAAACTTAAGTGGTTTATGATATTTGATGATTGGAAATTTAAGATAGGTTAAAGATTTATATGTTTTGTATTGGAAGTTTTGGTGAAATTGAATAAATAGGGCTAATTTGTAAAAATAAAATTTTATAAGGACTTAATTGCAAAATAAATGAAATGAGAGGGCTTATAAAGTCCCTAGGAATATTCGGCCCTTGTATAGTCTTGGCAAATTGTGTGTATTTTGTGTTTTGTACAATTAGGACTAAATAGTAAAAACGTGAAACCTTAAGGGTAAAATGGTAATTTGCTTAATTATGTGCTTAGGGACTAAATTGAGATGAAATGTACTTGAATGAGTTAAATTTTTATGTGTTTAGATAAAGAACAATGAAAAACGAGTTTGGATCAGGGAAAAACAAAAGTTGTCGACTAGCCGGTTAACATTGTCTGTCGAAAGTCGAGGTAAGTCCTTAAGCTAGATTATATTAAAGAATGAATTATGAATGTGTTAAATGACAATGTTTGATAAATTTAGGCATATTTTTATGTGATAGCCGAATGTAAAGATGTTACATTGAATTGGACATGTTTTGTTAATACAATGTAAAGGTGTATAATCAATATGATATCTGATTATACAATGATGTAATGATTTTATTTAGAAAATATGAATAAGCTTAGTTGAATTTGAAATGTGATAGAATTATGACATTCAAGTGAGTTAATTGGTTATGGTATTATTGAAATGTGCATTGAAATGTTGAAAATGTTGATATCTCGGGCTATTAGCCTAAGGTGCCTTGTCTTGGTGTTATATATCGAGCTTTAATGCCTATCGTGCCTTGTCTTGTTACTTATCGTGCTTTGATGCTTAGTGGCCTTGTGTCGGTGATTTGATTCGAGCTTTGTGAACACCCACACCCTACCACGAGCCCTAACAGGATCCGTATGTTCCTAAAGTAAAGGTTTCAAAAATTTTTGTTACTTAGAGAAAATTTGTAAAATTTTAGAAAACTATTATTTTGAGTTGGGCTTAGATTGAAATCCATTTAATTAATCTTGTAAATCCAATTTAAGTAAAGTGATAAAATAATTTTAGGTTCATTTTAAAGAAATAAATTTTGTACTTACTTACATCCAAAATAGTTCTTAGCACAATATTTAAAAGTAAAGCAAAAATAAAGAAATCCACTTGGGCCTTATGGCCTTATTACATCAAGTAATCCTAAAAAAATAAAATTAAATGCAATGAAAAGAAATAAAGTCCAAATCAAATCAAATCTTCAAATGAAACATGGCCACCTCAAGGCCCTCTCAGTCCGGTCGGTCACACTGCTCATCACCGAAAATAGTTCCCACAATGGGTGAGTCAACAGACTCAATGTGCACACAAGACTAACATTCAACAAATCAGCATACATGTTCATATCAAATTCATATTCATATAAAATAAATGATGATGCAACCCAAACCCAAGCCTATTTGTCCATCCGCTACACACCACCCGCATTCGCCAAATACACCTTGTGGGGACTACTAAGTCAACCCTCCATCCGCTACACACTATCGAAGGCGTCATTGCAATCGACGTGCTCATCGCCTATATCATTTGTGTCATTAGACACCATATTCAAGTAATGTAACCGGTTACCAAATTCGAGATAATGTAACCGGTTACCATATTCAAATTTTGTGACCGTAGTCACCATATTCCGTTAGTGAGACCAAGTCAACACCTTCTTCCCTTTCACATAGATCTCGAATGCCCCATAAATTATATAACATACATATTCCTCATTCATGTTCCTATTCACATGTTCATAATATATCATATTCAGTAATCCTATCAAGTAGGAAACGCACTCAATACTTCTTACCACATTTGTGGTACTTAACCACATTCACATTCTTATGCATATTCATATAGTTAATAATTGCCATATAATTTATTGAAGATTAGTATGAGTACACACCTGATTCGCTTATTGGATTCCTTGAGATCCCGAAGAACGATCTACCGATCTAGATTTTTAACTCATATATTCGGCCAATCATTAAAGCATATTAACAAACCTATTTGGCTTAAAGAAAACCAAATCCTAATAGGATTTGTATTACTTACCTTGTTTGCGAATTTGGATGTCTCAGAATCAAGTCTCAAAATTGCTAGTATTCCTTTTCCTTGAAATCGGCTAACACTAGCCATGTAACCATGTCGGCCGCTTTTGAAATAATGGGAAATAATCCTAAATATAAAAAAACAAGCCTTGGCCGAATATCACCTACCTTACAAATTCCAAATCAAAAGGATTCCTTGCCTTATAGACCGTTTATCGACATCCCTAGCATCATATGTTAAATTTAATTTAACATATAAATCATAACCTTTAACCAAATATATTTATATTACCTTAGATCCTCGAATTTCCGAAAGATTCCTCCTTGTATTCAACTGTTGTAAAAAGAACCCGAGAGATCCTTATAGATTTGGCCATAAGACAAAAATAGGATTAGACCCTTCTCTTCGGCAAATAGAAAAAGAAAGAACTTGATTAATGCTTAGCCTTACCTTTAATGCTTTGATCGGTTGCTTCCTTGCCTAGAGTCACAGAGTTTTGGCTATGGAGTTTTAATCAGGGATCAAAGAGTGTTTTGGCTCGACAATAGCAAAGGAGAGGAGAAGAAAATAGAAGAAGAGATGGATTTTGCTTAAAGAAAAATTAGAGAGAGGGGAGAGAGCTAGGAATTTTCAACTTGGAAAAGATGAGAGAAACGACTTTGGTTCTCCTTCTTTAGCCGAATTTGCTAGGCCAAGAGTCCTTGACTTGGCCACCACTCTCCTTACGATAATATTATCTCCTTTATCTAAAAATAAAAGCATTTAATCCATCAATTATCTCCTCAAATAATCCAAATTTAAAATCCCTTATTTATCACTTATTAATCACATATTTATGGAATTAAAACACCTCATTTCTAGAAGGCTTGTGCCGTCCATTCCTTAGCCTTGGAAGCAAAAATAAAACTCCCTTTATTTGCTTCCCAAGTGACTCAAACTCGTGCCCAACACTGCATGTGGCGCCATTTCCATAGGCCCTAAGTGACATCTTCAGCCACTTTTCCAAGCCTGCTTGTGTGTCAAACTTTACTAACTTTTTCTTTTAAGGCCATCTTGCCCTTATTTTCTATTTTAAACTTTAAAATTTGACATTTCGCATCGTTTCTAAGTTTCCTAAAATTTTCGACGGCTCAGAATTTGCCATTTTTCTTACATTTTCAAGTTTCCAAAATGTTCAGGTTTCCATTTTGGATCATTTCCAAAATGTTCGAGTTTCCAAAATATCAAAATTTATTCTTAGTGCTTAAACTTGTCATTTCATACAATTAAACCGAAAATGCATAGGCCCTTTCAGGATGTTACGCTTCTACCCCTTAAACAAAATTTCGTCCTCGAAATTTCCTAACTAAAATAATTGAGGGTATTCTTGTCGCATGGTCTCCTCTGACTCCCATGAAGCTTTTTCCGTTCCATGATTATGCCATAACACTTTGACTAGAGGTACAGACTTCCTTCGTAATACTTTCACATCACGTTCCAAGATTCGAATTGGCTCTTCCTCGTAGGATAAGTCTCGCCTTAGTTCTACCTCTTCAACAGGTACCACATGAGACGGGTCCGATCTGTAGCGACGTAGCATGGATACATGGAATACGTCGTGCATCCGCTGTAACTCTGGTGGCAACTCCAATTGGTATGCCATCGCCCAACTCGCTCGAAGACTCGATAAGGCCCTATAAACCTTGGGCTTAACTTCCTTTTCGATCAACCTCATTACCTTCTTCCAAGGTGAGATTTTCAGAATACTTGATCTCCCACTTCAAACTCTATTTCCTTCCGCTTAAGGTCTGCACGACTTACGCCTATCGAGGCTTCCTTCAACTGCGTCTTAATCAACTCAACCTTTTCCTCGGCCGCCACTAATTCCGATCCCAAAACTCGACGTTCTCCTAACTCACCCAACAAGTAGGTGTTCTACACTTTCTACCATACAACGCTTCATATGGTGCCATCCGAATGCTAGCCCGATAGCTGTTGTTGTAGGCAAACTCACTAAAGGCAAGTAATCTTCCCAACTTCCTCAAAATCCATTACACGCCTCTCAACATATCCTCCAACACTTGTATAACTCGTTGACCGCCCCGTTGATTGTTGATGAAACACCGTGGTGAAGTCCAACCTAGTGCCTAAGGCTTGATGAAGTGCCTTCCAAAATCGAGACGTAAACCTTGGGTCTCTATCGAGATGATTGACATTGGTACTCCATGTAACCTCACAATCTACGCCACATATAACTTAGCCAATCAAGAGAATAATCCATTCATTGGGATAAAGTGTGCGGACTTGGTCAAACGGTCCACTATCACCCATGCCGAGTCCTTCTTAGTAGGCATAAGGGAAGCCCACTAACGAAGTCCATGGTAATTCTTTCCCACTTCCATTGGGGAACTTCGATTGGTTGAAGCAATCTGATGGGACTTGGTGTTCAAATTTAACTCATCGACACGCCAAACATTTCCCCACAAATTCAGTCACCTCTCGTTTGGATCGGACCACCAAAATTGTTCCTTAGATCTTTATACAACTTGATGCCTCCGGATGCATAGCATAAGGGCTACCATGCGCTTCGAAGAATCCTTTGTCTCAACTCCTTATCCCTCAAGATACGAGACCTTTCCCTTGTAGCACAATACTTCTTCATCGGTGACGTCATAGTCCCTTAATCCTCCTTGTTTGTACTTGTCTGTAACTTAGTACTTAAGTCCTTATCGCCTAATCGTCCTCTTTCACCTCCTTCACCAGTGGGCTTGACTTGTAACTCGCCAACAAAGCTTCCATCATCATACTGAGACTTAAATGAGCGAACAAAGCCCTTAGATCGACACAACCTTCCTACTGTGGCATCGGCTACCACATTCGCCTTGCGGATGATATTCTATCGAATAGTCATAGTCCTTCAACAATTCCACCCACTTTCGTTGCCTTAAGTTCAACTCCTTCGAGTCAACAAGTACTTAAGACTTTTGTGGTCGTGTAGATAATCGACATTTCTCCACAAAGGTAGTGCCTCCAAACCTTAAGGGCAAAAACCATCACGCCAGCCCAAGTCATGAGTTGGGTAGTTAACCTCATGAGGCCTTAGGCTGTGGACGATAAGTGACTACTTTGCCATCTTACATTAGCACCTGACCCTAACCCGTGTCTGAAGCGTCACAAGACACCACAAAATCTTTTCCCGCCCCTATTTGAATTAACACTGGAGCTTCGTCAAGACCTTCTTAAGCTTTTCAAAGCTCTCCGCGCTTATTAGTCCATTCAAAGGGTACTTCCTTCCTCAAGAACTTTGTTAAAGGCGCGGCTATTGACGAGAATCCTTCCACAAACCTTACAGAATAGCCTCGCCAAGCCTAGGAAACTTTGATTTCACCACGGACCTAGGTGGTTTCCAATCCAACACCGCTTCAATCTCCCTAGGATCTACTCTTATTCCTTCTGCGAATACCACATGTCCTAAGAATGCCACCTCCTTAAGCCAAAACTCACACTTGATGAATTTGGCATAGAGCTTCTTCCCCCTTAACACTTCTACCACAACTCGGAGATGCTCATCATGCTCCTCCTCCGACTTCGAGTACACCAAAATATCGTCGATGAACACAACGATGAACCTATCCAAGTAGGGTTGGAAAACCCGATTCATCATATCCATGAACGCGATCAAGGGTTCGTCAACCCAAACGGCATCACCACAAACTCAAAATGGCAGATCTTATCCTAAAAGCGGTCTTATGGATATCAACCTCCTTCACCTTCAATCGATGATATTCCACCTTAAGTCGATCTTTGAAAACATCATGGCTCCTTTTGGTGATCGAACAAGTCATCGATCCTTGGCAAAGGATACTTGTTCTTAATGGTCACTTATTCAATCGACGATAATCTATGCACATACGCATAGTTCCGCCCTTCTTCTTCACAAATAGACCGATGCTCCCCACGGAGACACACTGGGCCTGGATGAACCCATAATCCAACAGTTCTTGGATTTGAGCCTTGAGCTCTACTAACTCCTTTGGCCCCATTCGGTATGGAGCGATTGACACAGGAGCTGTTTCAGGCAGACAAATCAATTCCAAATTCTACCTCCCTATCTGGGGGTATTCTCGGTAATTCCTCTAGAAACACATCCACGAAGTCCCTTACCGTCCTAACTCTATTAATACCTTCTTCCTTTCCACCTATCGCACTTACGAAGGCTAGGAATGCCTTACAACCTTTCTTAACCATCTTTTCAGCCTTCAGTGCCGAAACTACGTTAGACAAGTAGTTCCTCCTTTCTCCGATCATTACTACCACTTCATCCTCCGGGGTTCTTAGTTCTATATGTTTAGCCTCACAATCCAATACAGCTCGGTGTTCTACTAGCCAATCCATCCCGAGTATAAGTTCAAACTCTCTGAAGGGTAACTCCATTAAGTCCGCCTCAAAGTTCACTCCCTGAATCTCTAGGGTACATTCCAAAGATCTTGTCTACCACTACTGGTTTGGCCTAATGGGCTTACTACCGTCATCCGCCTATCGAGAGTTCGAGTCTAGGCCTAATGTTTCCACTACACTATATGCAACATAGGAATGGGTCGAGCCCACATCAATAAGAGCAAAATAGGGCTTGTCATGAATAAAGAACGCATCTGCTATAACATCCGGTGTCTCCATCTTCCTTCGGTGAACCGCATAAACCAAACCCGGTTGTCTTGCTTCGCATTAACATTAGCAAGACCTCTACCACATGCTCCACGGCCTCCGCCAAGACCATTACCTCTCGTTAGTCGAACCACGACCCGCTGAGGTTTCCGCCCTTCTACCAATCTGCTAGCCTTCAGATCGCCAGTTGGCTCTCATCTGTTGCTTGGGACAATCCTTAAGCATATGGTCCTTGGACCCACACTTGAAACATCCTCCGTCTTTCTCCAAAGACTCCTCCAAGTGCCTCTTTCCACAATGCTCACAAGGGCGATCATCGCCAAATTGCATCAACTTGTTGATTTCGTGGCCGTTAACCCTAGGCCTCTTATGAACCCTTCCAGATGGTCCAAAACCTCTCTTAGGCTTATTCTTATCCACAGCCTACTTGGTAGAATCTTTGATTCCCTCAGCCACTTTGGCCTTTTCCACTAAAGCCGAGAATTCCGCTCCCGATGCGGTCTTATCAATCGTAATGCATCAATTTGACCCTAATCAAAACGGTGGTTTTGGGACCACGAATCTGAGTCCAAGAAATAATTAAATATTATATTTTGAGTCTATTATGTGTGACTTAATGTGTGTGAAAGTTTCGTAGAAAAATTTTATCGCTTAAGTGCTTAATTTGATAAAAGGACTTAATCGCGAAAGCGTAAAAGTAGCATACTAAAGTGAAAGGTGTTAATTTGAGCATGGCTTTATAAAATGAGGTATAAAAGGGTAAATAACCCAATTTAAGGGTTAGTGGCCAGCCATGGACAAGATTGTCCTTAAGTTAAAATGTTTCATTATTTTAATTAAAAGGTTAGTTAAGTAAATTGGTAAATAATTTTTATATGTTAAAATAAAAGAAAAGGAAGCCATCATCTTTTGTTTTCATCCATGGTCGATTGTGGAGAAGGAACTAAACCTTAAAACCTTTGTAATTTCGGCACTTTGAAGCCAAAAATCTAAGGTGAGTTTTAGTTAGTTTTGATAAATTTTACGCTTTTGAGATTGTTGCTTCAACCGTGAATCCACCCATGTTGTAATTTTTGAATCTAAGCATGCTTGATGTTCGACCATTGTTGTATTCATGTGGTTTTGATATTTGATGATTTTAGATGAAAGATATGTAAAGGATTAGTATATTTTGTATTGGAAGTTTTGATGAAATTGAGTATTTAGGGCTAAATTGTAAAATAAAATTTTAGAGGGCCTATTTGTAAAATAAATGAAATGTGAGGACTTGTAAAGTCCCTAGGAACATTCGGCCCTTGTATAGTCTTGGCTAATTTGGTGTATTTTGTGTGTTATGCAAATAGGACTAAATTACAAAGTTTTGAAATGCTAGGGGTAAAATAGTAATTTGCCCATTTATGTGCTTAGGGACTAAATTAAGATGAATTGTACTTGAATGAGCTAAATTTCAATGTGTTTTAGATCAAGAGCAAAGAAAAACGATTTAGATCGGGGAAGATGAAGGTTCTCGAATAGTCGATTTGCACTACCTATCGACAACCGAGGTAAGTCCTTAACAAATTTATATCGAAGTTAATTACAAAAGTAGTATATGATAAAATTTGGTATCCTAAGGCATAATAATGTATATAGGCGAATGTGGGGCATGAAATGGTATTAAATTTGTTGGTTGAATGTGATGTGGATACTTACGTTCGGCTTAACATGATATTGTAAAATAAAGCATATGAGATGGATGTGATTATAGCATTAAGTAATGTGCATGGGAATGTTAATTGTGTTATATATCGGGCTTTAATGCCTAGCGTGCCTTGTCTTGGTGTTACATTTCGGCTTCAATGCCAGCGTGCTTCGTCTTGGTGATATATTTAGGCTTAGTGCTCAGCGTGCTTTGTGGGTGATCTATTCGGCTTAGTGCCTAGCGTGCCTCGTCTTGGGTGATCTATTCGGGCTTAGTGCCCAGCAGGCCTCGTGTCGGTGATCTATTCGGGCTTAGTGCCCAGCAGCTTCGTCTTGGTGATTTATTTCAGCTTTAAATGCCTAGCGTGCTTTATGCCTTGATACGCTATAAGTGGAGATTCGAATATCAAATAAGGTGAGATGTTTATATAGTGTTAAGTGGTACAAGTTCGTAAGAACTAACCTACCATTTTAGTAAGGAATGAAGTGAACTAAAATTCTTATTGTATAATTAAAGATCGTTGATGAGTGTGACAAAAGCGCTTGTGCTTGTGTATAAGTAGAAATAGAAGATCGATGCCTAGATTAGTTTATATGGAATAATAATGTGCGGTTTCACGATGTCATAGCAATGATGTTTAAGTAAAGAGCATTACTATTATTCACCTATCAAAATTTTACATAATGAAATAATTGTGTTTTATACTACAAGCTTGGATTTTAATATGTTTAAATGTATGCTCATTATAATGATATTTGCTTGAGACTTACTAAGCTAGTAAGCTTACTTTGTGTGTGTGTGTGTCTTTTTCTCTGCTTTATAGATCTTGAATCGAACTACGGGCTCGAAGGATCATCCGTGAAGTCAACCACACTATCGACTTTCTTTTGGTATTGAAAACTTAGTTTGTTATTTAAAAAGGGCATGTATAGGCTAGACTAAACCGTATAACTAATGTTTTGGTAATAGTGTAAATATGCTAGCCATGCGAAAATGGCTATCTATTTTGAATAACTTGTTCCATGTTTTGATGATATAGTTTGCTCATGCCTTGAACTATTATTTATGCTTGATTATGGTTTAATCATGAGTGAGAGTGGTGCTATTATTTATGTATGAAAGGTTATGACATGAATGATTTATAAATTAATTCATGATGATGAGCTTATAATATGGTATATACATTTATAATGTTGGATTCATGATTCGCAATGAATAATGGTAAGCTTGGTGTAATATTAGGTTTAGTCAATAAAGTAAATGATGGATGTATATTGAAGTTATAATATGTGAGATATATGTGTTAAATAACGTTATGACATGCGATATTTGAATTGGTCACTTAATAGATAAGCATTAAGTTCAATAATGTATGATTGTATTGGGCTATTTCGATTCAGGTTAGGTAAGTGAGTACATACATATATTATTCTTGGCTAGTTATATATTAGGTTCGAACTTTTGTTTAGTTTATTGATTGTTAGAACAAATGATATTTAGATATGATATGTTTGTTATGTGATTACTTATATGAGATTTTGATAAACCTTTATATGTGAATAAGTGTGGTAGTTTAGTGAGTTGGATTAGGACTCGGTGCATATTATTTGGAAGTGTAAATTGGAAGCATGAGTTAGCCTTGTAAACTTTGCATTTGGTAACAGAGAATATTAGTGAATATGGTAAGTGTATTCGACTTAATGAAATAATGATATGAAAATTGTGGAATTGATTCTTAAATATGTGTATATATGACCATGTATATTCGGCCACATAAGTAATATATGTACGTGATGTTATATTATGATTATAGAGTTTGTGCATATGGGTGTATGTATATTTGGTTATATAATGACATTTTGTTTTTGCAAGTTGAATGATAATTTGTTATTTTAAATATATTAGCATTCGCTAAAGTAGCATTTGGTATGAATAGTGCATGCAAAAGTAATGAATAAGTTGTTTAAATTTATGTGGCTCAATTATGCATGTTAACAAATTTTAGGTTTGCATTGGATCGATTGAGTATTGGTTCATTTGATTTTAGTATGAGAGAGTTTTTATTTAAACGACATGACTATTTCTTAATTAGAAACCGATTATGTCAGATATGACTTAAGTGATTGATTAAAAGTTGTGATTTAAATAGTAATGCCCGTAACCCTAATTCGTGATTTTGACATCGGTTAGGGGTGTTACATTTTATTGGTATCGAGCTACGGTTTAGTCGATTCTAGGACTACCGTAGTATGTAAGGGTCTAGCAATACATGCCTTTAAATTGTATATATGATAGTGTGGTGACTTCGACAATTTCAATTGTATTTTATATAGTAAATGGATTCTCGATCCGATAGAGCAGTAGCCGATGATGTGGAGAGTGTTGCGCTGGTCTCGCACATGGATCGCCACTAGACTCTCAACCGCCATACGGGTAACCACGAGGAGAGGCTAAACAAGCCTTCTACCAAATGATGAATGAATGGTTTACCCAGTTTATTTAGAATAATCGATTGTACAACAACCTCCACCCCGAATAATCGACTCCTGCACCTTCAAAGACTCAGATGATAGATCCAATGAGATCTAGTAGGCCTCCGCTGATAAAATCAGAAATTTAAATGAGGAATTTAAGGCTAATGATAATGATGATGCGAGCAAGTCGAAATGTGGCTTGATAACACTATTCGGTACTAGATGAGCTATCCCGCACTCCGTAAGAATGTTTGAAATGTGCTATATCTTTACTTGGGACACCGCCTATCACCGTGGAATACACAAGTATCGGTGGTTCCAAAAGAAAAGTAACATGGGATTTCTTCCGAATGAATTCGCAAGAAATATATCACCAGAGGTTCATCGACCGAAACGAAAAGAATTTCTTGAATCAAACAGGGCAAATGACCGTGATGTAATATGAACGGAAATTTGTCGCTCGGCAGATATGCTAGAGAGTGTGTTTCTTGAAGCTATTATGTGCAAAAGGTTTGAAGACGGTCGAATGAAGATATAAAGTTGCTTGTTGGCATTCTTGAAATTCAAGAGTGTGTGACATTAGTTGAGCGAGCTTGCAAAGTCAAGAGCTCGGGGAAAAAGAAAAGAAAGGTGAGATGGAAGCTAGAGACACTCGAAAGAGACCGCGGGTAAGAATTTCCATTCCACATCTAAGAAGTTTAGAGATGATTTCAGCCGACATAAAGCTACTTCGGATTCATCTAGACGTGATCGACCTCCAAGAGGCCCCGAGCTACCTCGGTGGCGGTGTTGGTAATGTTCCACAAGATCGAGTTGAATGTAAACATTGTGGAAAATGGCACTCTGGGAGTTGTAGAGTTCGTGATCGGTCCCTGCTTAAATGTGGATCCTCGATCATTTTATTCGAGAGTGCCCGATGTTAATGAAAGCGTATCGATTACACGAATTCTCGATCGAGCAAAGGCATCAAGACGGAGCGCACCACCCAGGCATTCTGGCAATGTAGGTGGTAATCAGAGAGGGACGAAGAACACCGCAGTTCGATCTGAGGCTAGAGCTCCAGCTAGAGCTTATGTTACTCGAGCTAGGGAGGATGCCGCTTCTCCAGATGTTATTAGGTACTTTTACCCTTTATGATACTACCGTGATTGCATTGATTGATCTGGTTCAACCCATTCATATGAATGTGAAACTTTGGTACTCAAGAAGACTCGCCATTGAGTCTCATCGAGTTTGTGATTCGCGTATCCAACCCTCCGGTAGATGTGTGTTTGTTAATAAAGTGTGTAAAAGTTGCCCATTGATGATTCGGGATTTTGTTTCCCAATCGATTTAATGTGTTGCCTTTTGATGAGTTTGATATAATTTTGGGAATGGGTGGTTAACTTCACATGACGCAGTGGTGAATTGTAAAGAAAGCTTATTGATTTGAGATGCCGAATGGTGAGATCGCTGAATTGAATCCGATGATTTAAGTGGGTTTTTCAAGAATATCTTGATGTTAGCCCGTAAGTATGTGAAAAAGGGTGCGAAGCTTATTTGGCCTATGTATTGGAAAATAAAGTGTCTGAAGAGCATATTGAGTCTGTACCGGTTGTGTGTGAGTACCCAGACGTGTTTCCTGAAGAATTACCAGGTTTACCACCAGTACGAGAGATTGAGTTCGGCATTGAATTAGTACCGGGAACGACTCCGATCTCGATAGCTCCGTATCAGATGCCACCTACAGAGTTAAAAGAGTTGAAATCGCAGTTGCAAGAGTTGACAGATAGGGGTTTTGCACGGCCAAGTTTTTCCCCTTGAGGTGCACCAGTTCTTTTTGTGAAAAAGAAAGATGGAACGATGCGATTGTGTATTGATTATCGGCAACTAAATAAGGTAACTATAAAGAATAAGTACCCGTTACCTCGGATTGATGATTTGTTTGATCGGTTGAAAGGGCTTCAGATTTTCAAGATAGATTTGAGATCGGGTTATTATCGATTCAGTAGTCGGGGATATAGATGTGCTAAAGACCCATTAGGACGAGGTACGGACATTTTGAGTTTTTGGTTATGCCTTTTGGGCTTACTAATGCACTCATTGCTTTTATGGATTTGATGAATCGAATTTTTAGACGCTTTTGGATCGATTTGTGGTGGTGTTTATTGATGACATATTAATCTACTCCAAAGATGAAATTGAACACATCAACATTTGAGGTTAGTGCTACAAACTTTGCGAGATCATCGGTTTGTATGCGAAGTTTAGTAAGTGTGAGTTCGGATGAAAGAGGTCACTTTTTGGGACATGTGGTTTCAAAGATCGGGCATTCGAGTTGATCCGAACAAAATCTCGGCTATACTTGATTGGAAGCCACCAAAAATGTTTCGAGATTCAAGTTTTCTAGGACTTGCGGGTTACTATCGACGATTTGTGAAAGATTTTTCTATGATAGCTACCTGCTAACAAAGTTAATGCAGAAAGATGTCCGCTCGAGTGGTCGAAAAATGTCGAAAAGTTTTGATCGCTTGAAAGCCCTTTGATGTAAGCTCTAGTATTAGTTCAACTTGAATCGGGTAAAGAATTTGTTGTGTATTTTGATGCTTCTTTAAATGGTTTGGGCTGCGCTTTGATGCAGGAAGGCAAAGTTGTAGCCTACGCTTCAAGACAATTGAAGCCGCATGAAAGAAATTACCCGACGATGATTTAGATCTTGCGACCATTGTGTTCATAGACCAAGATTTGGCGTCATTACTTATTTGGCAGAAATGTCATGTTTACTCGGATCATAAAAGTCTCAAGTATCTAATGACTCGTAAAGATCTGAATTTGAGACAACGAGGTGGCTAGAACTATTGAAAGACTATGAATTGGTGATTGACTATCACCCGGAAAAGCTAACGTTGTTGTGGATGCGTTAAGTCGAAATCTTTATTTGCTCTTCGGAAATGAATACACGATGGCTATGTCTAGTGATGGTTCGATCATAGCCGAAGTTACGAGCAAGACCGATATTTATCCAAAGAAATTTGTGATGCATGAAAGTTGACAAGGATATGATTGCTAAACGAATTCAGATGTGAAAAGGTGCAGAGTCGATTTTGATTGATGCAAATGACTGCTTGAATTTTAAAAGCGAATGTGTGTTCCAAAGAACTTAGATTTGATACGATGATTTTGAGTGAGGCTCATAGTGGTGACTATCGATACATCCGTAGCACGAAGATGTATAACGATTTGAAAGCAGTTCTATTGGTGGCTTGGCATGAAACGGATATATCCGAATTTGTTTCAAATGCTTAATTTGTCAGCAAGTAAAAGCTGAACATCAAGTGCCATCTGGACTACTTCAGCCAATCCTGATACCTGAATGGAAATGGGATAGAATTACAATGGATTTTGTATCCGGTCTTCCTATGACACCAAGTAAGAAAGATGCCGTATGGGTTGTAGTTGATAGACTGACTAAATCAGCTCATTTTGTGCCGATTCATATAGACTTTTCACTCGATAAACTTGCTGAATTGTATGTATCGCAAATTGTAAGATTGCATGGTGTACCGAGTTCCATTGTGTCAGACAGAGACCCAAGATTTACGTCACGATTTTGGAAGAAGTTGCAAGATGCTTTAGGTACTAAACTACATTTTAGTACGGCCTTCCATCCGCAGACAGACGGTCAGTCCGAGCGAACTATTCAAATACTTGAGGATATGTTGAGAAGTTGCGTTCTCGAGTTTGAAGGTACGTGGGAACGATACCTACCTTTGATTGAATTTGCTTATAATAATAGCTTTCAAAATGGCACCTTATGAAGCCTTATACGTGCGAAAATGTTGTACACCATTATACTGGACTAAGCTCGTGAAAATAAGATACACGGGTTGATTTGATTAAAGAGACCAAATGTAAAGTAGCCATAATCAAAGATAATTTGAAAGTCGATCGATCGACAAAAGTCCTATGCTGATTTGAAACGTAAAGACATTGAATTTCGGTAGGAGATCGTGTATTCTTAAAAGTTTCTCCGTGGAAGAAAGTACTCGATTTGGTCGGAAGGCAAGTTGAGTCCGAGATTTATCGGACCGTATGAAATCATTGAACGTATTGGGCTGTTTATAGATTGAGATTGCCTCTAAGTTAGAAAAGATACATGACGATTTCACGTTTCGATGCTTCGTAAGTACAGATCAGATCCGTCTCATGTGATCACCCCGACAGAGATTGAACTCCAATCTGATTTGACATATGATGAAGAATCGATCCGTATCTTAGCTCGGGAAATAAAAGAGTTGAGAAATAAAAGAATTCCGTTAGTGAAGGTTCTATGGAATCATCACGGAGTTGAAGAGGCTACGTGGGAGCCTGAGGATTCAATGAGGCAACAATATCCGACCTTGTTTAACTGTAAGATTTTAGGGGACGAAAATCCTTAAGGGGGGAGAGTTGTAACAGACCGAATTTGACCCTAATCGGAACGGTGGTTTCGGGACCACGAATCCGAGTTTGAGAAATAATTAAATATTATAATTTGAGTCTATTATCTGTGAATTAATGTGTGTGAAAGTTTCGTAGAAAAATTTTATCGTTTAAGTGCTTAATTTGATAAAAGGACTTAATCGTAAAGCGTAAAAGTAGCATACTAAAGTGAAAGGTGTTAATTTGAGAATGGCTTTATAAAATGAGGTATAAAAGGGTAAATAACCCAATTTAAGGGTTAGTGGTCGGCCATGGACAAGATTGTCCTTGTTAAAATGTTTCATTATTTTAATTAAAAGGTTAGTTAAGTAAATTGGTAAATAATTTTATATGTTAAAAATAAAAGAAAAAGGAAGCCATCATCTTTTGTTTTCATCCATGGCCAATTGTGGAGAAGGAACTAAACCTTAAAATCCTTTGTAATTTCGGCACTTTGAAGCCAAAAATCTAAGGTGAGTTTTAGTTAGTTTTTGATAAATTTTACGTTTTTGAGATTGTTGCTTCGAACCGTAACCGACCCATGTTGTAATTTTTGAATCTAAGCATGCTTGATGTTCGGCCATTGTTGTATTCATGTGGTTTTGATATTTGATGATTTTAGATGAAAGATATGTAAATGATTAGTATATTTTGTATTGGAAGTTTTGATGAAATTGAGTATTTAGGGCTAAATTGTAAAAATAAAATTTTAGAGGGGCCTATTTGTAAAATAAATGAAATGTGAGGACTTGTAAAGTCCCTAGGAACATTCGCCCTTGTATAGTCTTGGCTAATTTGGTGTATTTTGTGTGTTATGCAAATAGGACTAAATTACAAAGTTTTGAAATGCTAGGGTAAAATAGTAATTTGCCCATTTATGTGCTTAGGACTAAATTAAGATGAATTGTACTTGAATGAGCTGAATTTCAATGTGTTTTAGATCAAGAGCAAAGAAAAACGGATTTAGATCGGGGAAGACGAAGGTTCTCGAATAGCCGATTTGCACTACTTATCGATAATCGAGGTAAGTCCTAACAAATTTATATCGAGCGATTAATTACAAAAGTAGTATATGATAAAATTTGGTATCCTAAGGCATAATAATGTATATAGGCTTAATGTGGGGCATGAAATGGTATTAAATTTGTTGGTTGAATGTGATGTGGATACTTACGTTCGGTTTAACATGATATTGTAAAATAAAGCATATGAGATGGATGTGATTATAGCACTAAGTAATGTGTATGGGAATGTTAATTCTGTTATATATCGGGCTTTAATGCCTAGCAGGCCTTGTGCCGGTGTTACATTTCGGGCTTTAATGCTCAGCGTGCTTCGTCTTGGTGATATATTCGCTTAGTGCCTAGCAGAGCTTCGTCTTAGGTGATCTATTCGGGCTTAGTGCCTAGCGTGCCTCGTCGTGAGTGATCTATTCGGGCTTAGTGCCAGCGTGCTTCGTGTTTGATTTATTTCGGCTTTAAATGCCTAGCGTGCTTTATGCCTGGTGATACGCTATAAGTGGAGATTCGAATATCAAATAAGGTGAGATGTTTATATAGTGTTAAGTGGTACAAGTTCAGGTAAGAACTAACCTACCATTTTAGTAAGGAATGAAGTGAACTAAAATTCTTATTGTATAATTAAAGATCAGTGATGAGTGTGACAAAAGCGCTTGTGCTTGTGTATAAGTAGAAATAGAAGATCGATGCCTAGATTGGTTTATATGGAATAATAATGTATAGTTTCACGATGTCATAGCAATGATGTTTAAGTAAAGAGCATTACTATTATTCAGCTATCAAAATTTTACATAATGAAATAATTGTGTTTTATACTACAAGCTTGGATTTTAATATGTTTAAATGTATGCTCATTATAATGATATTTGCTTGAGACTTACTAAGCTAGTAAGCTTATCGTGTGTGTGTCTTTGTCTACCTCTGTTTTATAGATCTTGAATCGAACTACGGCTCAAGGATCATCCGTGAAGTCAACCACACTATCGACTTTCTTTTGGTATTGAAAACTTAGTTTGTTATTTAAAAAGGCATGTATAGGCTAGACTAAACCGTATAACTAATGTTTTGGTAATAGTGTAAATATGCTAGCCATGCTAAAATGGCTATATATTTTGAATAACTTGTTCGTGTTTTGATGATATAGTTTGCTCATGCCTTGAACTATTATTTATGCTTGATTATGGTTTAATCATGTGTGAGAGTGGTGCTATTATTTATGTATGAAAGGTTATGACATGAATGATTTATAAATTAATTCATGATGATGAGCTTATAATATGGTATATACATTTATAATGTTGGATTCATGATTCGCAATGAATAATGGTAAGCTTGGTGTAATATTAGGTTTAGTCAATAAAGTAAATGATGGATGTATATTGAAGTTATAATATGTGAGATATATGTGTTAAATAACGTTATGACATGCGATATTTGAATTGGTCACTTAATAGATAAGCATTAAGTTCAATAATGTATGATTGTATTGGGCTATTTTGATTCATTCGTGTAAGTGAGTACATACATATATTATTCTTGGTTAGTTATATATTAGGTTCGAACTTTTGTTTAGTTTATTGATTGTTAGAACAAATGATGTTTAGATATGATATGTTTGTTATGTGATTACTTATATGAGATTTTGATAAACCTTTATATGTGAATAAGTGTGGTAGTTTAGTGAGTTGGATTAGGACTCAAAGGCATATTATTTGGAAGTGTAAATTGGAAGCATGAGTTAGCCTTGTAAACTTTGCATTTGGTAACAGAGAATATTAGTGAATATGGTAAGTGTATTCGCTTAATGAAATAATGATATGAAAATTGTGGAATTGATTCTTAAATATGTGTATATATGACCATGTATATTCTACCACATAAGTAATATATGTACGTGATGTTATATTATGATTATAAAGTTTGTGCATATGGGTGTATGTATATTTGGTTATATAATGACATTTTGTTTTTGCAAGTTGAATGATAATTTGTTATTTTAAATATATTAGCATTCGCTAAAGTAGCATTTGGTATGAATAGTGCATGCAAAAGTAATAAATAAGTTGTTTAAATTTATGTGGCTCAATTATGCATGTTAACAAATTTTAGGTTTGCATTGGATCGATTGAGTATTGGTTCATTTGATTTTAGTATGAGAGAGTTTTTATTTAAACGACATGACTATTTCTTAATTAAAACCGATTATGTCAGATATGAATTAAGTGATTGATTAAAAGTTGTGATTTAAATAGTAATGCCCGTAACCCTAATCCCGCGACGGACATCGTTAGGGGTGTTACATCAACAGTCTCAGTCGTCTCTCAGTCCGTCCTCAAAACGGACACAGCGTTCATGTTCAGTTGCCACTACACCTTGAGCATAACGACTCAACCTCAGAAATTCTGCCTCATATTCCGCTACGGACTTGTTCCCTTGAACCAGCCCCAGAAAAGCTTTCCTTTGCTCATCAGATACCGTTCCCACATATTTCTTCCGAATGCCTCCTTAACATATTCCTGTGTCGATCTTCCGTCATAGCACCATCTCGCATAGCTTAACCACCATCGATACGCTTCATCGCGTAACAATGCCACCATCCCTTTCAACTTTTCCTCCTGAGTCAGATCGAGCTCATCCATGATGCGCCCGTTGCTTCCAACCAAGATTTCACTATACTTTGGGTGCCACTCCAGATACTCCTCGAAACATTTCAGCTCCATTAGCTCGGAGCCGTTCAGGCACAGACTTGCAATTTCCTGAATTTCCTCCTACACCTGCCACCAATTCCAAAACTCGCAGCATAGCCTGCGACACAGCATCTTCCCCCGTCTGAGCCTGCTGCTCAACATTAACAGCTGGGGGTGGTGGTGGTGGTGGCAGTGGTATTTCATTATCGGACCCTTGACCCGATCTAATAGGTTTCGACACAGTCATCCTTCCTCTACCTCGTCCACGACGACCACGTCCTCTAGAGCTCATTTTCTAGCCGAGATCCGATTAAGAAATTTTATGGATTAGTCATTGTTCCACTTATTTACCCGCCAAGGAGTTTTATGAAAAGAAATTTAAGAGTGGTTCTTTCAGATTCATACAAACACACAGTTTTTCCATTCATTCATTCATCCATCAAACAAGTATGAACTTTCGCTCATTCGAGAAACATTGTAGTTTTCGTTGTTGTTGTTTTCCACTACCTGTGGGTATTTTCATAATTTTGTCCTACATGGGAATTTTTGTAATTTTTCGTAAGAAAAACGTTCCTTAGTGTTTTTGTCAAAAGTATTTTGAAAATTTCAAGTCTCGGTAATTTGGAAAATTTTGAAACCGAGGGTATTTCGTAAATTTTCAACCTCGTGGGTATCTTGGTAATTTTTCACAAATCAGGGTAAATTTGTAAAATTTTATAAGTCAAGGATATTTCGAAAGTTTTAAAACTTTGAGGGTTCTTTTTGAAAATTGTTCCTTCCAAAATGGGGATGTTGCAAAAATTTTGGAAATCGTGGTCATTTTGGTAATTTTGTAAGTTAGGGCAATTTTGTAATTTTCTAAAATCAAGGTATTTTGATATTTTACAAATTAGGGTTTTGAATGTTTATAAAATAATGACATTTTGGTAAAGTGTTGAGTAGTTGAACATTTTATAACCGGGGCATTTTGGTAATTTTACCACTAGGGCATTTTTGTAATTTTCACAAATCGTAAATTTTTCAATTTTTTTTTGTAAAGATGGTTTCCTCAACTTCAAGAAAGTTTTGAGAATTTTAAAACGGGGTTTGTTGTTTTGTTCTTTTTTTTTAAAACATGGCTAGTTCCCTTTCGGGTTTTAGTCATTATGTTTAGCCTATGACCGAGCCCTCTTGGTCGTGGTGAACCAAAGCTACGCACTGTGCAGGATTCGAGGGAGAGGAGGTTAGTCACGGATCGCTTAAATACCAAGCTCCCACCGAAACCATTCCTAGACATGCGCGAGAGGTTGCCACACCACCGAGCCCTCCGAGTTAGGGTGAACAGAAGCTACGCACTGTAGGATTCTGCAAGAGGAGGTGAGTCACTAGGACCGCTTAAATACCAAGCTCTTGGGATCCAATCCTAGACATGCGCATGGGGTTACCACACCACTAGCTCAAGGACTTAGCCATAGGTTTGTTCAAAGTGCATTAAGTCTTATGTGGTTTTGTGTTTGAGTAGTCTAATCCTAGGGTTCAAGTTCCTATCATTCTATTCTACGCTCCATGCCTTTTCTACCCTTAAACAGTTCACGTAATCACACATATAGTTAGGATACTTACCTAGTGGATCATGGGTCGAGACTTAGGTGCCATGCCGAAAACCCGCTTATTTTTCAAAGATAATCATTTGGCTCGCTTTGAAAACTTTTTGGGCCTTAGCCCACGTGCCGAGAGTTTAAAAGCTGGCTCGATACCAAATTGAAACCCCACTTTTACCCACGAGCCCGAACCAGGATCTGGTATGTTCCTAAAGTAAATCGGTTTCAAAATTTTCGTTACTTAGAGAAAATTTGTAAAATTTTAGAAAACTATTATTTTGAGTTGGGCTTAGATTGGAAACCCATTTAATTAATCTTGTAAATCCAATTTAAGTAAAGTGATAAAATAATTTTAGGGTTCATTTTAAAGAAATAAAATTTGTACTTACTTACATCCAAAATAGTTCTTAGCACAATATTTAAAAGTAAAGCAAAAATAAAGAAATCCACTTGGGCCTTATGGCCTTATTACATCAAGTAAACCTAAAAAAAAAAAATTAAATGTACTAATGTAACACCCCAAACCCGGTCTATGCGTTGAGACTAGATTTGGTTTGTTACATGATTCAACTATTCTTAAATCCTTAATGAGTTGAAAACTACAATATTGTTTACTGAGTTTAAAATTTGTAGAGTATTAGATTTTGATAAATATTTAAAACATTTAGTTGAAAATCATTGTGTTATCTAAAACCGTTAGGAAATTTGTTAAAGAGTTAACAAAAAAGAATTATTTATAAAAGAATTCCATATACTTTGAAAACCCAAGTTCATTTTAGTAAAGCATCATAAATCACACCCATGATTTAAAAGCCCAAATAAAGTTTAAATTCCAACACACATAAAATCCATAAGTTATTTATAGAGGCCATTTATTACAACATCCCAAAATAGTAAAAATAATAATTAAAAGTTCGAATTTAAATAACCCTTATTTAGCAAGATGGCCTCCACGAAGTCATCCTCACCCAAGTCCACATCGGCTTCCATTACCCGAGATGGAAAGAAATTAAAGGGTGAGTTACTTAGAACTCGCAGTGTAACTCACTTACCACCATTATTGGGCCAAAGTTGTCAAGATATTATGTCGGGCTTGAGCCCAATTCGTAATTCAATAATATATCATGAATTTAAAATAATTAATAATGCATAAAAAAATGTAATTCCCAACCCAAACCTAATATCCATCCGCTAACACCCCGCATCAACCATCACACCTGTGGGGATCAAGTCAACCCACCCCGCCATCACACCAATCGTAGGCATTAAGCCTTTTTATAATCGTATGTAGCCACCTAACTAGAGGCAATAAGCCGATATTGTGGCAGAGCCACCGAACTAGAGGCAATAAGCCGATATTGTGGCAGAGCCACCGAACTAGAGGCAATAAGCCGATATTGTGGCAGAGCCACCGAACTAGAGGCAATAAGCCGATATTGTGGCAACTGGCCATTCTTCTCTTCATAAATCCCACCCATGCAATTATACATGTACTTTAAAAATATAAAATTTATTATCAATACATAACATGGTGGGTTTATCAATGACATTTCATTTGGCCCATAATTATAGCAATTTATCCATTTAGCAATTTAGTGGGCTTTGGCCCATTTACCAAACTAGAGCGTTTTGGCTAAATTTTAACGAACTAGAGTATTTATGGCCCAATTTATCGAACTAGAGTATTTACGCCCATTTTCACGAACTAGAGTATTTACGGCCCATTTTCACTTAACTAGAGTATTTACGCCCATTTTCACGAACTAGAGTATTTACGGCCCATTTTCACGAACTAGAGTATTTACGGCCCATTTTCACGAACTAGAGTATTTACGGCCCATTTTCACGAAACATCAAATTTTCATAATAACAATTAATTTCTTGAGGCGTTTGTAATTTTCACGATTTAGTCGTTTTACGTATTTCGTCAAAATATCAATTTTGTGCTTTTACCGATCTAGTCGCTTTTACGATTTTTCTACCATACCGAAATTTGACATACAACCCAAAAATAATGAGGTGAAATTACACACCTCGATACCGTGAGTATTATCCTCTCGCCTCTAAGACCTAAAATATATTTCGATTCGTTAGACAACTAATTCGCAAAAATAATCTTATTTGTTAATGGATCCAAAATCTTACCTCTTGATTTTGAATCACTTCGATTTTCGGTTTTCCTTCGCTTATCGATTCACTAGCACGAGAATCCACCAACGATAACGGCTCCGAGGTTCGTACTACTGAATAATGGACTTCTTTCTAAGATGGCCCACAACCCGTGGAAAATCCCTGACCGCAGAAACCGCTCTTCGCTTGAATGGGGATTTACAGATCCACCCTCTTACGATAACTAAACACCGCCTTTTCTTCCCTATCTTGACAGTCTTCAAGATCCAAAAGAATTTAGTTAGATCTAAAATAATATCAATAATACTAGAGATTTAAAGAGATTTGATTTCCTTACCAAAATAAAACGCTCCAACGTTTCTCCCGATCTCTTGAGTTCCGATCTCGTTATTGCACTAAATAATAACGAAAGAAACGTTATTAATATGAATGCCATATCAATCCAAAAGACCTTCAATAATCTAATGACATTCGCCATAATATCACTTATTAAAACGAAAAATGGAAAAGAAAAACCCTTACCTATGATCCACAATCGAAAAGAAAAGGATGGAGAATGGTGTCTAAATTGATGAAAGATTGGCTATAAAAGATTAAGAATGGAAAAATAATTTTGGCTTATAGGCACAATAACATTCGCCAAGAGAGTGAAGATGGAGAAAATTTTCGATTGAAAAGAAATAGTATAAGAACGAAAGGATGATGGTGATGATGTTTTGATTTCAAGGAGATTAGAAGAAAAGAAAAGAAAATATGAACTTAGGTGCTGGTATATTCGCCATGGCAAAGAAAAAGAAAGAGATTGATTTTGGTATAGGTGATTTCAAGACAAGGAGAATACAAAAGAAAGTTAACAAAATGAATAAAAGTGACCAAATGGTCAAGAGATATTGGCTTAACCAAGTGCAAAATTCGCCAAAAGGGATATTGAAAGGAGAGGAATAAAATTCGCACAAAGTGCAAAGGTTAACCAAAGAGAAAAGAGTGAGATTTTTGCCAAACTAACAAAATTTTGGCTCTCCTCCCCTACCAATATTGCCGTCCAGCCTATGGTCAATTGGCCATTATTACTTTCCAAATTTTCCCTTGATAAGTGCCTTATGTCCCCCTATCTTTCCTTAAACTTTTGATTTCATACCATATGTTAGTTGTTACCTTAATCCCTTGATACACTAACCAAAAATACATGGTCAACACCTTCCTTATATGTCCCTTGCCGACACTTCATAGCCATGAGCAGAAAATTAAAACAAAAATTTTATCTAGGTGCTATACAAGGATTCGAACCTCTTCCTCTTACTTGAACCCATGCGCCAATCTCCACCATGCCATATGCTCATTTTATGACACTTTTAGCACTTAATTTAGCTTAAGTCTTAATCACCTTTGTTTCACTTCCATAAATCTCACTTTAATAAATTTTATTTCTTCTCCAAATTATGCTTTACCCTCTCAAGATTTCAATAAACACCAAATTAAAATAAAAGATTTTTCCTTTAAAATCTAAACACCAAAATTATGCAAATTTAAATACTCAAATTTTAGGTGTTACAACTCTACCCTCCTTAAAGAAAATTTCGTCCTCGAAATTTACTCGTTGAAAAAGGTGAGGGTATTGTCGCCGAATTGCATCCTCCTGGCTCCCACGTAGCTTCTTCCAATTCGTGGTTACGCCATAGAACTTTGACCAACTGCATGCTTTTCTTCCTTAATACCTTGACATCTCGGTCTAGGATTTCCACGGTTCTTCTTCAAAGGACAAACTGGATTCACCCAATTCTTCTACCGGTATAATGTGCAAAGGATCCGATCTATAACGCCTCAACATGGAAACATGAAAGACATTATGAATTTGATCTAACTCGGAGGTAACTCAACTGATATGCCATCGACCAACACGCTTCAAAGACACGATAAGGTCCAATATATCTAGGACTTAGCTTGCCCTTCCTTCCGAATCAAGATCTTTTTCCAAGGAGATACCTTCAAGAAAACCCGATCTCCCACACTATACTCGATGTCCCTCCGCTTCAGATCTGCAGACGACTTCGTCTATCTCGAGGCTTCTTTCAACCGTGCTCGAATAACTTTTACCTTATCCTCGGTCTCGGATATCATCTCAGACCTAACATCATCTTTTCGCCCAACTCACCCAACAATAGGAGAGCGACACTTACGACCATACAATGCCTCGTAAGGTGCCATCTCAATGCTAGACCGATAGTGTTGTTATACGCAAATTTCGCCATGGTAGATAATCCTCCCAACTACCCTCAAGTCGATTACACATCCTCTTAACATATCTTCCAATATCCGAATTACTCTCTCCGATCGACCATCGACCGAGGATGAAAAGCCGATGAAATTCAACTTTGTTCCCAAGGCTTCATGCGAGCTTTCAGAATCGTGATGTAAACCTAGGGTCCCTATCCGATATAATAGATACAGTACCCCATGTAACCTCACAATTTCGGATACGTAAAGTTTCGCCAATTTCGCAAAGAATAATCCGCATTTAATCGGCAAGAAATGAGCGGTCTTCGTCCACCGATCAACAATTACCCAAACGGAATTTTTCTTAGTAGGTGTTAACGGTAACCCACTAACAAAATCCATAGTTATCCTCTCCCATTTCCAAAGAGGAATCTTTATCGGTTGTAACAATCCAGACGGTAATTGGTGTTACGCCTTCACTTGTCGACAAGTCAAACATTTTCCCACGAACTCGTAATCTCACGCTCAACCCCGCCACCAATATCATTCACGGAGATCTCGATACATCTTATTTCCTCCGGATGCATAGCGTAAGGGCTACTATGCGCCTCAGAGAATCGCTTGCCTCAGATCTAAATCCTTAGGCATGCATACTCTTCCTCGAAAGCACAACACACCCTCCGTGTTTATTCCAAAATCCTCAATTTCGCCATTTTCAACTTGTCGCAGAAAGGTCCCAACTTCTCATCGATGTCTGCTTTTTCCTTGATTTGTTCCAACCACGTGGCTTCACCAAGTTCGCTAACAAACCGCCATCCTCGCATGCACTCAAATGGGCAAATAGAGCTCTTAATTCAGATACCGCCATTACGACTTAACGCGTCGGCTACCACGTTAGCCTTTCCAGGATGGTATTCGATGGAGAAATCATAATCTTTTAACAATTCTACCCATCTTCTTTGTCTTAAATTCAACTCCTTCGGTAAGGAGGTATTTAAGACTCTTGTGATCCGTGTAGATTATGGACTTCTCACCATAGAGATAGTGCCTCCAAATCTTTAGAGCAAAGACAACGGCAGACTAACTCCAAATCATGAGTAGGGTAGTTTACTTCGTGTGGTCTCAATTGACGAGAAGCATAGGCCACCACCTTTCCATTTTGCATCAACACACAACCTGCACTGTGTGAGACGATCACAATAAAAAGTGAATTCTTTTCCACCTCGGGTTGAATTAAACTGGAGCTTCGTCGGGATCTTCTTCAATTTTTCAAAACTCTCTCTTGCCACCCGTATGATACGGAGCTCCTTTCGCAACAGCTTTAGTTAGGGTGCAGAATCAATGAAAACCCTCTACAAAGCGCCTATAGTATCCACCAAGCCTAAGAAACTCAATTTCACCATCGATGTTGGTGGCTTCCAATCCGAATAGCCTCAATTTTCCGAGGATCCACCCTTATTCCTTCTACCGATACTACATGACCAAGGAAAGTCACCTCCTTTAGCCAAAATTCGATTTACCAAATTTGGCATACAATTGCTTATCACGAAGTAATTGTAATACTATCCGTAAATCTTTGGTCATGTTCTACCTCATTTCTAATAAACCAATATATCATCTATGAACACTACCACAAACCGATCTAAATATGGTTGGAAGACTCGGTTCATCATGTCCATAAATGCAGCTAGTGCATTGGTTAATCCAAACGGCATCACTACAAACTCATAGTGTCCGTAACGCGTCCGAAATGCCGTCTTATAAATGTCCGCTTCTTTTACCTTAAGTTGGTGATAACCCGACCTTAAATCAATTTTGAGAAAATCAAGCTCCTTCAATTGATCAAACAGTCGTCAATTTCGGCAGAGGATACCGATTCTTGATCGTCAATTTATTCAATCGCTCAGTAGTCAATGCACATACGCATCGATCCATCCTTCTTCTTGACGAACAAAACCGGTGCTCCCACGGAGACACACTTGGTCGAATGAATCTCGATCCAACAATTCTTGAATTTGAGCTTTGAGCTCACCAACTCCTTCTTGCCATTCTATAGGGAGCAATGGACACCGGAGCCGCCCTGCAAAAGCTCAATGCCAAATTCTACTTCTCGATCCGAGGTATACCAGAAGTTCTTCAGAAATACATCGGAAATTCCTTCACCGTCCTCACATCATTCACGGATAATTCTTTGGCATCCAAAGCACGATAAAGGCTAGGAATGCCCTGCACTTTCCGCACCAACTTCTCCGCTTTTAATGCAGATACCACATTTGCCGATAGTTCTTTCGCTCACCAATCATTATGATTTCCTTATCATCCCGGTCCCATCGACATTCGCTTTTTTAGCACAATCCAATTGCGCCCGATGGTTAACCAACCATCCATGCCTGAATGAGATCGAACTCACGAAAGGTAGTTCCATCAAATTTGCTAAGAATACTTCCTCTTGGATTTTTAAGGCACGTCTTTAAATATTTTATTAATTCATCGATCGTTCTAAAGGATCGACATCGTCACCTCATTTTCGATAATTTGATTCTAAATTGATTTCCAGATATGGCACTAGATACATATGAATGAGTAGAGCCAATATCTATTAAGGCAATAACAGTACATCAAAATGAAGAACGCATCGGTTATCACATCAGTGCATTGCCGTCTTCGGCGCCTAACCGCATAAACCATCCAGTCGTCTTGCATCCGCATTTCTCTATTACCATTGCCTCGACCCGGTGCACCTTGACCACGACCAGCCCCATTACCACCACGACCTGGTCCACGACCTCTCGGTGGTCTTGATTACCTCGGCCTATTGTGCATCATTATTATGGACTTCTTGAGTCGTATCCATTCGTCGAGGACAACTTTTGTATCGATGTTCCATTGAACCGCATTTGTAGCATGCACCCGCTTTCCTCCAAAGATTCCCCAAAATGCCTTTTCCCACACTCGGTGCAATCTCGACTTCGATTATTTGCTACCGGGTTCGCTTGAACCGATTCATCATTTCGGTTTCTTCGAATCTCTTGGAAGAACCAGATCATTGTGTCTCTCTCTTGTTTCGGATCTTTCTCGGCTCGCTGTTCGAGTTCTTAGCCTCTTGGCTATTTTGGCCTTCTCCACAAGAGTCGAAAAATTTCTAACTTGTCATGAGCAATCGTAACCCTCACTCATCATTAAGTCCATCCTCTAAACGCATACGCTGCGTTCATGATCTGTTGCTACAATTGTCCGCATAACGGCTCGACGTAAAACTCACTTCATATGTCTGCCACGGTCTTACTTCCTTGGACAAGATTCAAAATTCCTTCCTTGGGCATCTACATAGCTCGTTCCGACGTATTTTCCTTGGAAGGCGGCTTTAAAGAATTCCAGCTAATCGATGCGGCGGTGCCTTCTCGAATGTGAGCCACCACCGACACGCCTCATCTCTCAATAAGGATACGCCTCTCGCTTTTTGCTCAGTGCATTCCATATCATCCATAATCCGCTCCTGACTTGAGCCAAGATTCGCCACATTTGGAGCTACACCGAGACTCCTCTCGAAAACTTCGCATTATTCGCTTTAAGTCGCTCGAAATTGACCCACGAGTTGTTGGCCCAATTCTAGTTCCAATGACCCTTTCCAAGACTCGTAGCATTGCTTGAGTCAATGCATGATCTTCTTCCATGTGATCGCGTGATCCGGTCTCACTTTCTATTGACGAAAAGGCCCACTTGCATATGATTTGGTGCTTGGTAGTAGCACCTCGGCCTCTACCACTACCACGCCTACCGCGCCCACGACCACATCCTCTTGTACTCATGATTGCTTGTTCGCTTATCCGATTACAAGTTTTATGAATCGTAATTTTGTTTCGTGTTTATTAACGATATTTTATGAGATTTGAGATATAAAGTTGTTTTTCTAACGTGTCCTATAGTCTCAATCTCTACAGCTTTTTCACATCTAAAACTAGAAGTTCTAGAGTGTTCCTATGATCATATCATAGTAATCATTAAGCAATAATACTTACTTGACTTGTTGCCGGATGCTTGTGGTGCCATAACGATCTTTAAAATATCATTGAACGCTTTCATACCGAAATTATTTTTGAACCCAAACCACGTACCGAAGTTTTTGAAACTGGCTCGATACCACTAAATGTAACACCCCAAACCCGGTCTATGCGTTGAGACTAGATTTGGTTTGTTACATGATTCGAACTATTCTTAAATCCTTAATGAGTTGAAAACTACAATATTGTTTACTGAGTTTAAAATTTGTAGAGTATTAGATTTTGATAAATATTTAAAACATTTAGTTGAAAATCATTGTGTTATCTAAAACCGTTAGGAAATTTGTTAAAGAGTTAACAAAAAAGAATTATTTATAAAAGAATTCCATATACTTTGAAAACCCAAGTTCATTTTAGTAAAGCATCATAAATCATGCCCATGATTTAAAAGCCCAAATAAAGTTTAAATTCCAACACACATAAAATCCATAAGTTATTTATAGAGGCCATTTATTACAACATCCCAAAATAGTAAAAATAATAATTAAAAGTTCGAATTTAAATAACCCTTATTTAGCAAGATGGCCTCCACGAAGTCATCCTCATTCAAGTCCACATCGGTTTCCATTACCCGAGATGGAAAGAAATTAAAGGGTGAGTTACTTAGAACTCAAAGTGTAACTCACTTACCACCATTATTGGGCCAAAGTTGTCAAGATATTATCTTCGGGCTTGAGCCCAATTCGTAATTTAATAATATATCATGAATTTAAAATAATTAATAATGCATAAAAAAATGTAATTCCCAACCCAAACCTAATATCCATCCGCTAACACCCCCGTACCAACCATCACACCTGTGGGGATCAAGTCAACCCACCCCGCCATCACACCAATCGTAGGCATTAAGCCTTTTTATAATCGTGGCGTAGCCACCGAACTAGAGGCAATAAGCCGATATTGTGGCAGAGCCACCGAACTAGAGGCAATAAGCCGATATTGTGGCAGAGCCACCGAACTAGAGGCAATAAGCCGATATTGTGGCAGAGCCACCGAACTAGAGGCAATAAGCCGATATTGTGGCAATCGCCATTCTTCTCTTCATAAATCCCACCCATGCAATTATACATGTACTTTAAAAATATAAAATTTATTATCAATACATAACATGGTGGGTTTATCAATGACATTTCATTTGGCCCATAATTATAGCAATTTATCCATTTAGCAATTTAGTGGGCTTTGGCCCATTTACCAAACTAGAGCGTTTTGGCTAAATTTTAACGAACTAGAGTATTTATGGCCCAATTTATCGAACTAGAGTATTTACGGCCCATTTTCACGAACTAGAGTATTTACGGCCCATTTTCACGAACTAGAGTATTTACTACCATTTTCACGAACTAGAGTATTTACGGCCCATTTTCACGAACTAGAGTATTTACGGCCCATTTTCACGAACTAGAGTATTTACGGCCCATTTTCACGAAACATCAAATTTTCATAATAACAATTAATTTCTTGAGGGCGTTTTCGTAATTTTCACGATTTAGTCGTTTTTACGTATTTCGTCAAAATATCAATTTTTGTGCTTTTACCGATCTAGTCGTTTTTACGATTTTTCTACCATACCGAAATTTGACATACAACCCAAAATAATGAGGGTGAAATTACACACCTCGATACCGTGAGTATTATCCTTCTCGCTCCTAAGACCTAAAATATATTTCGATTCGTTAGACAACTAATTCGCAAAAATAATCTTATTTGTTAATGGATCCAAAATCTTACCCTCTTGATTTTGAATCACTTTGATTTTCGGTTTTCCTTCGCTTATCGATTCACTAGCCGAGAATCCACCAACGATAACGGCTCCGAGGTTCGTACTACTTGAATAATGGACTTCTTTGGAAGATGGCCCACAACCCTGGAAAATCCCTGACTGCGAAACCGCTCTTCGCTTGAATGGGGATTTACAGATCCACCCTCTTACGATAACTAAACACCGCCTTTTCTTCCCTATCTTGTGATCTTCAAGATCCAAAAGAATTTAGTTAGATCTAAAATAATATCAATAATACTAGAGATTTAAAGAGATTTGATTTCCTTACCAAAATAAAACGCTCCAACGCTTTCTCCCGATCTCTTGAGTTCCGATCTCGTTATTGCACTAAATAATAACGAAGAAACGTTATTAATATGAATGCCATATCAATCCAAAAAGACCTTCAATAATCTAATGACATTCGGCCATAATATCACTTATTAAAACGAAAAATGGAAAAGAAAAACCCCTTACCTATGATCCACAATCGAAAAGAAAAGGATGGAGAATGGTGTCTAAATTGATGAAAGATTCGGCTATAAAAGATTAAGAATGGAAAAATAATTTTTGGCTTATAGGCACAATAACATTCGGCCAAGAGAGTGAAGATGGAGAAAATTTTCGATTGAAAAGAAATAGTATAAGAACGAAAGGATGATGGTGATGATGTTTTGATTTCAAGGAGATTAGAAGAAAAGAAAAGAAAAATATGAACTTAGGTGCTTTGGTATATTCGGCCATGGCAAAGAAAAAGAAAGAGATTGATTTTGGTATAGGTGATTCAGACAAGGAGAATACAAAAGAAAGTTAACAAAATGAATAAAAGTGACCAAATGGTCAAGAGATATTGGCTTAACCAAGTGTAAAATTCGGCCAAAAAGGGATATTGAAAGGAGAGGAATAAAATTCTGCACAAAGTGCAAAGGTTAACCAAAGAGAAAAGAGTGAGATTTTTGCCAAACTAACAAAATTTTGGCTCTCCTCCCCCTACCAATATTGCCGTCCAGCCTATGGTCAATTGGCCATTATTACTTTCCAAATTTTCCCCTTGATAAGTGCCTTATGTCCCCCTATCTTTCCTTAAACTTTTGATTTCATACCATATGTTAGTTGTTACCTTAATCCCTTGATACACTAACCAAAAATACATGGTCAACACCTTCCTTATATGTCCCTTGCCGACACTTCATAGCCATGAGCGTAAAATTAAAACAAAAATTTTATCTAGGTGCTATACAAGGGATTCGAACCTCTTCCTCTTACTTGAACCCATGCGCCAATCTCCACCATGCCATATGCTCATTTTATGACACTTTTAGCACTTAATTTAGCTTAAGTCTTAATCACCTTTGTTTCACTTCCATAAATCTCACTTTAATAAATTTTATTTCTTCTCCAAATTATGCTTTACCCTCTCAAGATTTCAATAAACACCAAATTAAAATAAAAGATTTTTCCTTTAAAATCTAAACACCAAAATTATGCAAATTTAAATACTCAAATTTTAGGGTGTTACAACTAAAAAGAAATAAAGTCCAAATCAAATCAAATCTTCAAATGAAACATGGCCACCTCAAGGTCTACCGTCCGATCCGTCCTTTGTTCATCACCTGAAAATAGTTCCCATAGCGGGGTGAGTCAACAGACTCAATGTGCACACAGTACTAACATTCAACAAATCAGGCATACATGTTCATATCAAATTCATATTCATATAAAAATAAATGATGATGCAACCCAAACCCAAGCCTATTTGTCCATCCGCTACACACCACCGTGCATTGCTAGTCACAAGTGGGGCTACTAAGTCAACCTCCATCCGCTACACACCATCGAAGGCAGTCGCTGCAGTTGACGTGCTCATCGCCCATATCATTTGTGTCATTAGACACCATATTCAAGTAATGTAACCGAAGTTACCAAATTCAGATAATGTAACCGAAGTTACCATATTCAAATTTTGTGACCGTAGTCACCATATTCCGTTGGTGAGACCGAAGTCAACACCTTCTTCCCCTTTCACATAGATCCCGAATGCCCCATAAATTATATAACATACATATTTCTCATTCATGTTCCTATTCACATGTTCATAATATATCATATTCGGTAATCCTATCGAAGTAGGAAACGTACCTGAGTACTTCTTACCACATTTGTGGTACTTAACCACATTCACATTCTTATGCATTTTCATATAGTTAATAATTGCTATATAATTTATTGAAGATTAGTATGAGTACACACCTGATTCGCTTATTGGATTCCTTGAGATCCCGAAGAACGATCTACCGATCTAGATTTTTAACTCTTATATTTGGCCAATCATTAAAGCATATTAACAAACCTATTTGGCTTAAGAAAACCAAATCCTAATAGGATTTGTATTACTTACCTTGTTTGCGAATTTGGATGCCTGTAAATCAAGTCCTAAAATTGCTAGTATTCCTTTTCCTTGAAATCGCTAACACTAGCCATGTAACCATGTCGGTTTTGGCTTTTGAAATAATGGGAAATAATCCTAAATATAAAAAAAAAAAACAAGCCTTGGCGAATATCACCTACCTTACAAATTCCAAATCGAAAAGGATTCCTTGCCTTATAGCCTTTTCGACATCCCTAGCATCATATGTTAAATTTAATTTAACATATAAATCATAACCTTTAACCAAATATATTTATCTTACCTTAGATCCTCGAATTTCCGAAAGATTCCTCCTTGTATTCAACTGTTGTAAAAAGAACACGAGAGATCCTTATAGATTCGACCATAAGACAAAAATAGGATTAGACCCTTCTCTTTGACAAATAGAAAAAGAAAGAACTTGATTAATGCTTAGCCTTACCTTTAATGCTTTGATCGATTGCTTCCTTGCCTAGAGTCACGAGTTTTGGCTATGGAGTTTTAATCGGGGATCAAAGAGTGTTTTGGCTCGACAATTGCAAAGGAGAGGAGAAGAAAATAGAAGAAGAAGAGATGGATTTTGCTTAAAGAAAAATTAGCAGAGAGGGGAGAGAGCTAGGAATTTTCGCAACTTGGAAAAGATGAGAGAAAAGACTTTGGTTCTCCTTCTTTAGCCGAATTTGCTAGGCCAAGAGTCCTTGACTTGGCCACCACTCTCCTTACGATAATATGATCTCCTTTATCTAAAAATAAAAGCATTTAATCCATCAATTATCTCCTCAAATAATCCAAATTTAAAATCCCTTATTTATCACTTATTAATCACATATTTATGGAATTAAAACACCTCCTTTCTAGAAGGCTTGTGTCGTCCACCCTTAGCCTTGGAAGCAAAAATAAAACTCCCTTTATTTGCTTCCCAAGTGACTCGAACTCGGCCCAACACCTGCATGTGGCGCCATTTCCATAGGCCCTAAATGACATCTTGAGCTACTTTTCCAAGCCTGTTTGTGTGTCAAACTTTACCAACTTTTTTTTAAGGCCATCTTGCCCTTTTTCCTATTTTAAACTTTAAAATTTGACATTTCGCATCGATTCTAAGTTTCCTAAAATTTTGATCGGCTCAGAACTTGCCATTTTTCTTACATTTTCAAGTTTCCAAAATGTTCGTGTTTCCATTTTGGATCATTTCCAAAAGTGTGCAGAGTTTCAAAATGTTCAAGTTTCCAAAATGTTCAGTTTCCAAAATATCAAAAATTTATTCTTAGTGCTTAAACTTGTCATTTCATACAATTAAACTGAAAATGCATAGGCCCTTTTCAGGATGTTACACTTTGTGCCTAGCAGGCTTAGTGCCGGTGACATATTCAAAGCTTTGAGCCTAGCGAGTGCTTAGTCTTGGGTGACATATTCGGGCTTCGTGCCTAGCAGGCCTTGTGCCGGTGATTTGATTCGGGCTTCGTGCCTAGCAGGCTTAATGCTGGTGATACTTTAAAACGAAGAAGTTATAAATGGTTCGAGTGTATTATAGTGAACCTATTAAGCTAAATACTCAGGTAAGTTCAAATCTCATTGAATTTATTCAGAGGTAAGGTAAGTTGTGATTAATGTTACTTGAATTGAAATAGCATATTAAGAATGGTGATATGTATGATTGGTATAAGATAGAACTTGAGCTTAAACATGTTATTTTTGGGATGTTCGGTTACTAGTAGAAATGCTAATAGTGGAAAGACTTTGAGTATGATGATATATTTGATATAAATGTTGCACATATGTGTTGAGAAGCATGTGATTCATGTAAAATACGTTTATACTATGGTTTGATGAATTATAGGATTATGGTAATGAAGTGTAAATGCTATGATTAACAAGTTGATAATATTTGGCCATGCATAAATATATATGTTATAAGTTTAAAGAAAAAGAAAATTAAATTGTTTGAATGTTATAACAAAGTTGCTTAAGACTTACTAAGCTATTGAGCTTACTCTGTATATGTTTGTGTTTCTATTTTATAGATCGATAATTCAACTACGGGCTCAGGGGATCAGCAAGAAAGTCGACCACACTATCACTCTCTTTGGTATAATTATGTTTTGTAAACTTTTGAATCAAAGGCATGTATAGGCTTTATTTTGAAAAGTAATGAATGATATTGGATTGTAAATATAAATATGGCCTTGCGAATAAAATTTGTTGTTGTTGGTTAAGTTTAGGTTTTACATTTTGATATAATAGCTTGCATTATAATACCATTAGGTATGTGATTTCGGCCATGCTTTAAATCATATACAGAAGATGATCATATGATATATATATATGATGTATTGTTGGGATATGCATTTAGCTAATAAGGAAAAATGATGGATGCTAGATGATTTAAAGCATGTAATATGTTAGCTAGGTAATATGTTGCCATATATGTGTGTGAAGTCTTGGCTTAAGCTTAGAATTGGTAGGTTTTGCATTATTGATGCGGTTCAAATTAAGCAATCATGGTTGAAAGAGGAGATGTATATATATATATATTGGTTGTGGCATGATTTAGTTTATTTGAACGAAGACGATATGTATTATGAAATAGTATGAGTGAGAAAGCTTATTATGAAGTATGTATATACTTTGTGATATTGATACATGATCTGGAAACATGGTAATGATAAGCATATTGTATATTCGGTTATGTTGCATTAATGTTGGATTCGTCCATGGGGTAATAGTATTAAGGTTGTATATGTACATGATAAATGTATAGGTATGATTTAGCTAACAGTATAAATATGGTATGAGTAAATATATATGCATATTTGTTCATGGATAGTTTTTAGTAGTTGAGTAAAGTATGCTTATAAAAGAAATTTGTTTGGTATTTCATTTGCGAGTCGAATTGGATCTGAAACATATGGTTAAGAGTATACATGTGACTGAATTAATAGTTAATTGAAATAGTTTAGAAAGCATAAAACTTTGTGATTAACTGTAATATGGAATCGGGATTTTTGTATGACTTATCCAGTAATGCCCGTAACCCTAATCTGGTGATGGGTAGGGGTTAAGGGTGTTACAAAATCCTTCCCATGCAAAAGGATTTTAGAGGAAAATGGATGTTGAATTGGGAAGGATCATATGTGTAACAACCCGATTTAGGGCCTAGTCGGAATAGTGGTGTGAGGCATGAATCTGAGGTGAATTTATGAGTTTTTAAGGATTATGCCATGTTTGCATGCTAGTGTGAAAGTTTCATGAAGAATTTTTGTTAAATTGAGGTTGAATGGTCCAAAAAGGACTAAATTGCAAAAGTTGCAAAATTTGAGTTTCTATAAGCTTTTTGTATGAAATAGCTTTAGAATATCAATTAGAAGTCCTTAAGTAGCAATTTTCCCAAATTATAATTTTTGGAAAAAATTGGACATGAGATGGTGAATTGTAAAATTTAGAGAGAATAGCATTTTGGTCATTTATCAATTTAAATGATTAACATGGAAAAAAGATGATAAAAATCTATTCATCTTCTTCCCCTTGTTGCCAAAAATTTGAAGCCTCCATAGCTAGGGTTCTTCATTTTTTTCAAGCTTGCTAGTAAGTTCATTTTAACCCCGTTTTTAATATTCTTCGTATTTTTGAAGTTTTCGTATTATGAATTAGCTAATTTTAGCTATAAAATAAGCTAAGATGCATGTTCAAAAATTTACAGATGAATGGCATGCATGTTAAATGATGTTTTATGGAATTTTATGAGAGTTTGATGTTAGATAAACATCTTTTTCTAAGTGAGTTTCATGAAAAATGATAGTATTGACTAATTTGTAAAAGTTATGAAGATTGGTCATACATACTAGAAATAGTGAGAATTGGTGATTGTTATAGTAGAGAAAATGAATCAGCTAAGCATGAAGTTCAAGAAAGTTTAATGAGAATTATTTTACGAGCCTTTGGGCCAAAGTACAAATATGAGAAAATTTAGGGGCAAAATAGTAAATTTGACAAAGTATGAGTAATGAGTCAATTTAGTCAATGTGCTTATTAAATGATCTATGTATGATTATAGATCAAGAAAAATGAAGCCCAGATCAAAACCGAGGCAAGAACAAAGTTGAGGATTAAATTGCATATCTTGATACATTTTGTATATTGAGGTAAGTTTTTATGATTTCTAAGCTTTATGATTTTTATCATTGAATTGCTTAGTATAATGTACACTATTTTCATGGAATGTTTAATGTTACGTTAAGCAAAAAAATCAATGAGATTAAGTATGAGCAAGTCCCGATTAAAGATGAATTTCCCAGGATACTCGATCTACCACATGAGATAAGAAAGTCCGTATAAGACCAAGCCAAGGCATGGCATCGAGAATCAAGCACAGTTATCATGTAAGTCCAAGGCAACCTTGGCATTGAACATATATCATGTAAGTCCAAGGCAAACTTGGCATTGAACATATATCATGTAAGTCTAAAGCAAGCTTGGCATTGAATAGATATCATGTAAGTCCAAGGCAAGCTTGGCATTGAACAGATATCATGTAAGTCCAAGGCAAGCTTGGCATTGAACAAGTTATCATGTAAGTCCAAGGCAAGCTTGACTTTGAAAAGCTATCAAGAGAAAGAAATCCTATGTAAGTCCAAGTCAAGGCATGGCATTGGTGAGAACAAGAAAGACTTCATATAAGTCCATGTCAAGACATGGCCTTGAAATCGAGATGGGATATTCCATGTAAGATCGTATCTAGGATATGGCTTTAGCATCAAGAAATGTGAGATGAAATTCAGTAACCTCGGTTATTCGTAGAAATTCATCGGGCAAATGAGTAAAGTTAAAATTTGATGACAAGAAAAATAAGTAAGCAAAGCTATTATCAAGTTAGAAATGAGTATTATCCATGTTATGAATGATGAAGGAAAGATTATGATTATCATGTTAAAGTATACTGATCAATATGATCAAGTGATACAGGAACCTTATTTATCCCATGAGGATGAGACTAGTAAGTATCATGAGATATGTAAGAATCAGTATGAGTAAGTAAGCTTTATAGCTGAAATATATGATACCATTGTTTATGTCAAATGGTTTATATTAATTAAGTATGTTGCTATGTGCACTATATGCAAACTTACTTAGCTAAATGCTTATGTCTTTTATTCTTTCTTTTTATGTAGTTCTGCCAAGAAAATCTCGTGGATCATCGTCATCGGAGCTCGGAGCACACTATCAATCACTATTTTGGTATAGCCAAGTTATTTAACTAAGTATGGCATGTATAGGAAGCATTTCATCTTGAGAATATGTTCTAAGAAGAGCCAAAATGTTGGCTATGAAGTTTATTATTCTTTTGTATATGGCTAAGTGATTGGCCAACATTGACTAAATATGTATGTTTATTGATAGCAATGAAGCATATAGTAATGTTTATGAAAAATGTATTAAATTGAGCATGAGTTTGGTCTTGATTTGAGGTGGCAATTGGCTTGGTAAATAGACTCTAAGTGCCCTGCGGTTAGACACACGGTGTGTGTCTAGGCCGTGTGTGTACCTGACTTTAGTGTTTTAAGTCGAGAATAGGCCACGTGAAAATCCCACGATCGTGTGTTTAGGCCGTGTGTGATACACAGTTAGAACATGGGCATATGCCCCAAACCATGTGAATAAGTCAGTATATCAAGGTATAGCACATGGTTTACAGCCACGGGCGTGTTAAGGCCGTGTGTAATTAATCTGTGTTGAACATGGGTGGAAGGCAAGGGCATGTGTTAGGGGTACACGGGCGTGTCCCAAGTCACGTGGGTGTGTGACACCGGTTTTAAGGAAAGTTTTCATTTAAGTTTCGAAAGTTTCTAGATGCATGTTTAAGACCTCGTAGGCCCATGAAATGTATGATTAGATTGAGAAAGAGAAGTTTTTATTTCAGAACAAAATTTTATAGCCCGTAAGTACATGTTTTAAGTGAGTTCAAGCATGGTAATGTCTCGTATCCAGTCTTAGCATCGGACTAGGGTATGGGGTGTTACTTTTAGTGGTATCAGAGCTACGATTTAGTCAATTTTATGACTAACGTAGCACGAGCACGAGTCTAGCTATACATGCTATACGTAAGAATGTTTTTATAATGATAGTGTGACGACTCCTGACGACTTAAATTATGTTTATACATATAGTAAATGGATCCCCAAAGAGTTGAGGCGGATGATGTAGAAAGTAATGCACCGGCTCCTACTGAAGGGACGGTGCCTAATGGGAATGAGAATAGACTCACTATGATGAGTCAAGGAGGAGGAGAAGAGGCTAGAGAAGCCTTCCTCCATATGATGAATACTTGGTACACGGAATCCATTCGTACGAACCCGAATGAACAACCCTCTCTAACCCCGCCTATTCCAAAACCTATCTCCAGTCCCTCAAGTAGTAGAGGTGGTAAGAGGAGACAAACCTCTAATTGATAGGATCAGGAAACATGGGGCAGAAGAATTTCGGGCTAGAAAAGATGATGATCCAAAAAAGGCTGAGTTCTGGATAGAAAATACTACCAAGGTATTTAATGAGTTATCATGCACACCTGAGGAATGTATAAAGTGCGTAGTTTCTCTTTTAAGAGATGTTACCTATCAATGGTGGAACACCCTTGTGTTGGTATTACCAAAAAGAGTTCAAGAAAAGAGAATGAATTTTTCCAAGAAGAGTTCAAGAAAAAGTATATTAGCCAAAGGTTTGTAGACCAGAAAAGGAATGAATTCCTAGAACTGAAGCAAGGTAAGATGTCAGTGACTGATTATGAGTGTGAGTTTGTACGACTCAGTAAGTACGCTCACGAGTGCGTGTCCACTAAGGGCATCATGAGTAAAATATGTGAAGACGGGTTGAATTAGGACATCAAACTATTTGTTGCTGTCTTAGAACTGAAGGAATTTGTTGTACTAGTAGAAAGGGCTTGTAAAGCTGAAGAACTAGTAAAAGAGAAGAAGAAATCTGAAATAGAGTCTCGTGACTATAAAAAGAGACAGTGGAATAAGTCATTCCAAACTTTATCCAAGAAGTCAAGAGATTTCCCTACCCGGTCGGCTACTTCTACTGGATTTTCAAAGAAGGATAAGAGTAAATAGTATTCAGGGAGTAAAGCACAGACTACTTCAGTTGCAAGTGTTCGAAATATTAGATCTGATAGACCCAAATGCCCACAGTGTGGCAGACGTCACCTTGGGGAATGCCGAGCGCATAAAAATGCATGTTTTAGATGTGGTTCCCAATACCACTACATAAAAGATTCCCCTGAGATGACAAAAGAAAAAATAACTCAGAACCCGAGATTCGGGAGTATGGTCGAGGCAGACCATAGAGAAACCCAGGAAGTAAGGCAAGTGGAAGAGGTAACCCTAGAGAATAGGCTGCGAGACCCGAGGGTAGGGCACCTGCTAGGACGTATGCCATTCGCGCTCACGAAGAGACATCTTCTCCTGATGTTATTAATGGTACCTTTTCTCTTCATAATGTTAAAGTTATTGCTTTAATTGATCCCGGATCCACACACTCTTACATTTGTATGAAACTAGTATCTAGTATGAATATGTCTATAGAGTCTATAGAATTTATGATTAAGGTGTCTAATCCTTTAGGCTAAAGTGCTTTAGTTGATAAAGTATGTAAAGACTTCCTATTGATGATTAGCAGTCATTATTTTAAAGCAAACCTTATGTTGTTACCATTTGATGAGTTTGACATCATTCTTGGTATGGACTGGTTGACTACCCATGATGTAATAGTTAATTGTGGGAAGAAATACATTGAGATGAAATGTGAGAATGGAGACACTCTTCATATAGAATCAAATGAACAGAGCAAATCACCGGTAGTGATTTCTCATATGATGGCACAGCGATACTTAAGAAAAGGGTATGAAGCATATCTGGCCTTTGTGATGAATGATAAAGAAGCAGAGCTAAAGATTGAGTCAGAACCGATAGTATGTGAGTACGTCAATGTTTTTCCCTAGCAATTACCAGGGCTACCACTAGTTAGGGAGGTTAAGTTCAATATTGAGCTGGCTCCCGGCACTGTACCGATATCTGTTACTCCATACAGAATGGCTCCAATAGAGTTGAAAGAGTTGAAGATACAGTTGCAAGAGTTGACAGATAAAGGCTTTGCTAGGTCGAGTTGTTCTCCTTGGGGTGCTCCAATTTTATTTGTAAAAAAGAAAGATGGCACCATGAGATTGTGCATAGATTACTATCAACTTAATGAAGTGACAGTGAAGAACAAGTACCCATTGCCTAGGAGCGATGATTTGTTCAATTGAAAGGAGCTAATGTGTTCTCCAAAATAGACTTGAGATCAGGGTATTGTCAGTTAAGAGTAAAGGATTCAGATGTGTCCAGGATAGCTTTTTGAACAAGATATGGGCATTATGAATTCTTAGTCATACCCTTTGGTTTGACCAATCCTCCTTTGGTATTGATGGACTTAATGAATCGCATCTTTAGACCCTACCTCGACAAGTTTGTAGTTGTTTTCATTGATGACATATTGATTTATTCCTGGGATGAGAATGAGCATGTTGAGCACCTACGGATAGTTTTACAGATTCTATGAGAAAATCAGTTGTATGCCAAGTTCAGTAAAAGTGAATTCTGGCTCAAGAAAGTAGGGTTTCTAGGACATATTATCTCGGGAGATGGAGTTCGAATGGATCGAAGCAAGATTTTGACTATAATGGACTAGAAACCACAAAGTAATATCTCTGAGATTAGGAGTTTCTTAAGCCTAGTCGGCTATTACCAATGATTTTTTAAGGGGTTTTCCATGATCGCAACCCCGATGACTAAATTGTTACAGAAAAATGTGAAGCTTGAATGGACAGAAAGATGCCAGTAAAGTTTCGAAAAATTGAAAGCAATGTTGACAGAAGCTCCAGTTTTAGTACAACCCGAGACAGGGAAAGAATTTGTGATTTACAGTTATGCATCCTTAAATTGATTAGGCTGTGTACTTATACAAGAAGGCAAGGTTATTGCTTATGCCTCGAGACAGTTGAAGCCTCATGAGACGAATTATCCAACGCATGATCTAGCACTGGCTGCCATAATCTTCGCTTGGAAGATTTGGAGACACCATTTATATGGTGAAAGATGTCAGATTTTTACTGATCATAAAAGTTTGAAGTATTTGATGACACAGAAAGAGTTGAACTTAAGACAACGGAGATGGTTGGAGTTGATAAAGGACTATGAATTGGTTATTGACTACCATCCAGAAAGGCGAATGTGGTCGTCGATGCATTGAGCAGGAAGTCCCTTTTTGCATTAAGGGCAATGAATTCACGGATGACCTTATCTAACGATGGTTCTATTCTAACTGAATTAAAAACTAGACCAATGTTCCTTCAAGAGATCACTGAAGCTCAACAAGAAGATAAAGAGTTGAAAGCCAAGAGAACTCAGTACGAGTCGGATATTGAATCCAACTTTCGGATTAATTCTAATGGATACTTGATGTTTAAAGATAGAGTTTGTGTACCGAGAAAATAGGAGCTTATTCAGAGAATTTTGTATGAGGCAAATAATGGATGTTTATCTATTCATCCGGGTAGTACCAAGATGTATAATGACTTGAAGCCATTGTATTGGTGACCGAGAATGAAGAAAGATATTTCAGAGTTTGTTTCAAGATGTTTAATTTGTCAGCAAGTAAAGGCTGAACACCAAGCACCTTTAGGTTTACTTCAACCAATTATGATACCCAAGTGGAAGGACCGTATCACTATGGATTTTGTAACAGTATTGCCATTATCACTGAGCAAGAAAGATGCTATATGGGTTGTAGTTGATAGACTCACGAAGTCAGCTCATTTCCTACCTGTACGAGTTAAGTACTCACTCGACAAGCTAGCAAACTTATATGTTTCTGAAATAGTAAGATTTCATGGAGTTCCATTGACAATCATATCGGATAGAGATCCGAGACCTCCAGTTTTTGGATGAATCTTCAAGAAGCCTTGGGTACAAAATTGAGCTTTAGCACAGCTTTTCATCCTCAAACTGATAGTCAGTCGGAGAGGTTGATTCAGATACTCGAGGATATGCTTCGATGTTGTGTTCTAGAATTCCAAGGCAGTTGGGAAAAGTTTCGGCCATTGGTAGAATTTGCCTAGAATAATAGCTTTCATTCGAGCATAAAGATGGCGCCTTATGAGGCTCTATATGGGCGTAAGTGCAGAACGCCTTTATATTGGACTGAACTCAAAGAAAACAAAATTCACAAGGTTGATTTGGTTAGAGAAGCTGAAGAGAAAGTGAAAGTGATACGAGAATGTTTAAAACCTGCATCAGACAGATAGAAATCTTATTCGGACCTAAAGAGAAGAGAGATAGAGTATCAAGTCGGGGATAAAATTTTCTTGAAAGTGTCACCTTGGAGAAAAGTTCTCAGATTTGGTCGAAAGGGCAAGTTAAGTCCACGTTTTATTGGACCGTTTGAGATTACCAAGAAAGTTGGGTTGGTATCTTTCAGGTTGGCTGTGCCATCAGACTTAGAAAAGATACCTGATGTATTTCACGTGTCAATGTTGAGATGCTACCGATCAGATCCTTCCTATGTAATTACTCCGTTAGAGATAGAGATTCATCTCGACATGACTTATGATGAAGAACCAATCAAGATTTTAGCTTGGGAAGTCAAACAGCTAAGAAATAAAAGTATTTCTCTAGTGAAAGTATTGTGGCAAAGGCATGGGATGGAGGAAGCTACATGGAAACTAGAATAGAGCATGAGAAACCAATACCCGAACTTATTTACCGGTAAGATTTTCGAGGACGAAAATCCCTAATGGGGGAGAAGTGTAACAACCTAATTTAAGGCCTAGTCAGAATAGTGGTGTGAGGCCACGAATCTGAGGTGGATTTATGAGTTTTTAAGGTTTATGCCATGTTTGCATGCTAGTGTGAATGTTTTATGAAGCAATTTTGTTAAATTAAGGTTGAATGGTCCAAAAAGGACTAAATTGCAAAAGTTGCAAAATATGAGTTTCTAGAAGCTTTTTTTATGAAATAGCATTAGAATATCAATTAGAAGTCCTTAAGTAGTAATTTTCCCAAATTATAATTTTTAGACAAAATTGGACATGAGATGTTAAATTGTAAAATTTAGAGAGAAAGGCATTTTGGTCATTTATCAATTTAAATGATTAAATTAGGAAAAGATGATAAAAATATATTCATCTTCTTCCCCTTATTGCTGAAAATTTGAAGACTCCATAGCTAAGGTTCTTCATTTTTTTCAAGCTTGCTAGTATGCTCATTTTAGTCCAGTTTTTAATATTCTTCGTATTTTTGAAGTTCTCGTATTATGAATCAGCTATTTTTAGCTATAAAATGAGCTAAGATGCATGTTCAAAATTTACCCATAAATGACATGCATGTTAAATGATGTTTTATGGAAGTTTATAATAGATTGATGTTAGATAAACATCTTTTTCTAAGTGAATTTCATGAAAAATGATAGTATGGACTAATTTGTAAAAGTTATGAAGATTGGTCATACATACTAGAAATAGTGAGAATTGATGATTGTTATAGTAGAGAAAATGAATCAGCAAAGCATGAAGTTTAAGAAAGTTTAATGAGAATTATTTTACGAGCCTTTGGGACAAAGTGCAAATGTGAGAAAGTTTAGGAGCAAAATTGTAATTTTGCCAAAGTATGAGTAATTAGTCTATTTGGTCCATGTGATTATTAAATGATCTATGTATGATTATAGATCATGAAAAATGAAGCCTGGATCAAAACTGAGGCAAGAACAAAGTCGAGGATTAAATTGCATATTTACATACATTTTGTATATTGAGGTAAGTATGTATGATTTCTAAGCTTTATGATTTTTATCATTGAATTGCTTAGTATAATGTACACTATTTTCATGGAATGTTTAATGTTATGTTAAACAAAGAAATCAATGAGATTAAGTATGAGCAAGTCCCGATTGAAGATTAATTTCCCAGGATACTTGATCTACCACATGAGATAAGAAAGTCCGTATAAGACCAAGCCAAGGCATGGCATCGGCAATCAAGCACAATTATCATGTAAGTCCAAGGCAAGCTTGGCATTGAACAGATATCATGTAAGTCCAAGGAATGTTTGGCATTGAACATATATCATGTAAGTCCAAGGCAAGCATGGTATTGAAAAGCTATAAAGAGAAAGGAATCCCATGTAAGTCCAAGTCAAGGCATGACATTGGTGAGAACAAGAAAGACTTCATATAAGTACATGTCAAGACATGGCCTTGAAACCAAGATGAGATATTCCATGTAATATCGTATCTAGGATATGGCTTTGGCATCAAGATATGTGAGATGAAATTCAGTATCCTCGGTTATTCACAGAAATTCATCGGGCAAATGAGTGAAGTTAAAATTTGATGACAAGAAAAATAAGTAAGCAAAGCTATTATCAAGTTGTAAATGAGTATTATCCATGTTATGAATGATGAAGGAAATATTATGATTATCATGTTAAAGTATACTGATCAATGTAATCTAGCGATACATGAACCTTATTTGTAACACCCCAAACCCGGCCTAAAAGTTAGGCCGAATCTGGCGTGTCACAGTGAAGGAAGTTGACAAGCTAAGCAATTTGTTTAGAAAAGTTTTATCGGATTTTTGAACTCTGAGTTCGTAGTTTGATTGAGAAAAACGTGATTTACTAAATGGCCGTTTAAAAGTTGTTATTATTTTGAAAAACTGTTTTGTTATGAAAGTTGAACTTGCATCATTGCGTAAACATGATATTTTAGAAAACGATTGTTAATGTTTTAAGAAAACCCGTATTTATAAGTAACACAGTTATAAATAAAAACTTAGAAAAAATAAACCAATGGCCTTATTACAAATATTAACCCAAAATAAATATTCTAAAAGAAAAGGTAAAAATCGAAATTACTAAAGTTCACGAGTAGTATCTCTGATGTATAGCCACCCCCGAGTCCTCCACGACTCCCAATCCCCAACCGCTGGGAATTACCTAAAACATTTCATAAAAAGAGGAGGTGAGTTTATGGAAACTCAATGTGTACAACCCTTATCGGTAACAACATGCATCACAACAATCCAGGCTGAAGCCCATTACAGTAACAGTGGCAATTCGGCCTTAGCCTAAAATAGCCCCGGTTGAGCCTTAACCCATATCATATGTCAAAGTAGATCATGTATGCAATGTGATGCAAACCCAGCCCAACCTAGATTTTCCATCCTCTACACACCACCGTACCAGCTGATCACTCCGTGGGGATTTCTACAATCAACCATCCATCCGCTACACTCCATGTGTGGCACCTAGCGACTAGTGGTACCTAACCACTGGTGGTTCCAAACCACTGGTGACAAATGTCACAAAAGAGAATACGTGGGGCCAACCCACTTGTGGTACCAAACCACTAGTGACAATCCCATAATGTATATATGTGGGGCCAACCCACTGTGGTACCGAACCACTAGACGAGTCACAAAATAATATATATGTGGTACCAAACCACTGGTGATAGTCTTACACTTCCCCTTAAAATATCATATCCAACCCATGCATACAAGTGTCAAATGAATGCAGCAAGCTGTCAAGTGCATAATATCATTATGGCGTACAACCATTAGCGCATACATAAATAATAGGGTACTTACCTGGTATTTCGGTTATGCCTATAGTGGCATAATGTCGATTCCTCTAACCATTTTAGCTTTTCAGCCCAAATATTTAATAACACATAATAATATTAAAGTGTGCATTTTACACACAATCACGCTGATCAACCCCTAAGGGTATAACGGTAACTTTACCCACCGAGGGTATTCTAGTAATTTACCTATCAAGGGTAATTCAGTAATTCTACTCATAACTAATCCATGCATGCAATGCATCTCAAACATAATCAATCATACAATTAGCATATACAACGCTAGTACTACCACGAGGGTACAACGGCCATTTTATTGTTAGGGGTAAAACGATAATTTCACAAATTAGGGGTATTTTAATAATTTTACAAATTGAGGGTATTTTGGTAATTTCACAAACTAGGGGTATTTCGGTAATTTTAAAAACCAAGTGTATTTTGGTAATTTTACAAACCATGGGTATTTCGGTAATTTTGCAAACCAGGGGTATTTTGGTAATTTTACAAACTAAGGTTATTTTGGTAATTTCACAAATTAGGGTATTAACGACCCAACAGAAGGTCCACTATCACCTCGAATGACTTAAGTATTCTAAACAGAGATAATGATGCGAATGGGCCTAAGGCCCATTCTCGGCCAAGTGGGCCCACACACTCGTGTGGCCCATTCAGCCCAAACCTAGCCACATATATGAGATTCACATAGTCTAGTTCACTATCTACTACTCAATCAAATAATTTTCTCATATGAGCCCTCAGGCCCATTGGCCCCACTTGGCCCGAAAGGGGCCATCGTGGCCCAACAGCCACACCCATAAGAATACTACTGATGGCCTCAACTATCGCGTTGAAGCCCCACACGTGCGCTCGTACGCTCATGTGGTTACAATCACCGTGTCACCGGCATTTTGGCATTTGCCTCTCTACAGGTAGAGTAGAGAGAATACACACCTGATAGGAATTTGAAGTCGCTAAACCACGCTCTGAGCACTCCTATGCCTAACGCCAACCAGGTATGCTCCTTCTCCTCCTTAGAAGCTCTATATATAGCTAGCTTCTCACCTTCCTCCTTTGTATCTTTCGGATGTAGGATCCCTCCATCAGTAGAGTCTAAATCCAACACAAAGTCTTCCCGTCCAATCCGTAAAATTAATACTCCACTGCTTTCCTTGAGATTCGAGCCCAGGCTCCCTTGTAGCACAATCCACGCCGCTAACCACTTTACCAACTAGCTCCTTGTGTCTAAAACCATGCGCAACTAAATATAACCCTATGTCAAAATTCTAAAGTCTATACAAAGGAAAACCAAAATGCAAGAGCCAAGACTTGAACCTTGGACCTCCTTCCTTCCTTTTGGCGTGAACCCCTTGCCTCTTATGTGGAGTCACTTTGCCACTACACCACACACTCCACTTGTGTCTTTTTCCCCCACATTTTATTCTTAAATACTACTACTAACTCCTAGGGTTTTATTCACCTAAAACCAAAATTTTTCCTAAGGCCTAACTTGAACCCGAGGACGTCATAGAAGCCCCCTAACCTTCCAAACCACTCACATACTAGATCCAACTTGCACTAATACCATTCTTTTATTCCCAAAAATTTTAAACGCTCCATGCCTAAGGCCCAATGGGCCCAATCCAACTAGGCCCAACTTTGGGATGTTACAAATCTACCCTCCTTAAAGAAATTTCGTCCTCGAAATTTCCAACTATAGAAACAATCGCACACCCCAACCTACAACACTACACTCACACTGCGCATTCTGTTTCTAAAATAGTAATACACTTTCTAACTTAAGCTTGGAACCTCTTCACACAACCAAATATCTAATACTGAAGCAAACATAAATTTAACACTCATACATAAAAATTTTCCATTCAAACATCACATCCAAAACATACACAAAATAAATAAAGTCATTATAGCATATAATAATAAGTGAGGGGACTTACGGATTTGGTGCCGGAGACTCGGGTGCCATACTTCCAATAAAGATACTTTTTTTAAACCAAATTTCAAATAACTTTGAAAAATATTTTCGAACCCATTCCACAGTCGAGTTTTATAACCTAGGCTCTGATACCACAATTGTAACACCCCAAACTTTGCCTAAAAGTTAGGCCTGAATCTGGCGTGTCACGGTGAAGGAAGTTGAAAAGCTAAGCAATTTGTTTAGAAAAGTTTTATCAGATTTTTAAACTCCGAGTTCGTAGTTTGATTGAGAAAAACGTGATTTACTAAATGACCATTTAAAAGTTGTTATTATTTTAAAAAATTATTTTGTTATGAAAGTTGAACTTGTATCGTTGCGTAAACATGATATTTTAGAAAATGATTGTTAATGTTTTAAGAAATCCCCGTATTTATAAGTAACACAGTTATAAATGAAAACTTAGAAAAAATAAATCAATGTCCTTATTACAAATATTAACCCAAAATAAATAATCTAAAATAAAAGGTAAAAATTGAAATTACTAAAGGTCACGAGTAGTATCTCTGATGTATAGCCACCCCTAGTCCTCCACGGCTCCCAATCCTCAACCGCTGGGAATTACCTGAAACATTTAATAAAAAGAGGGGGTGAGTTTATGGAAACTCAGTGTGTACAACCCTCATCGGTAAGTCATACATCACAACAATCCAGGTCGATGCCCATTACAATACTAGTGGCAATTGGGCCTTAGCCTAAAATAGACTTGGTTGAGCCTTAACCCATATCATATGTCAAAGTAGATCATGTATGCAATGCGATGCAAACCCAGCCCAACCTAGATTTTCCATCCTCTACACACCACCCGTACTAGCTGATCACTCCGTGGGGATTTCTACAATCAACCCTCCATCCGCTACACTCCATATGTGGCACCTAGCCACTGGTGGTACCTAACCACTGGTGGTTCCAAACCATTGGTGACAAATGTCACAAAAGAGAATATGTGGGGCCAATCCACTTGTGGTACCAAACCACTAGTGACAATCCCGTAATGAATATATGTGGGGCCAACCTACTGTGGTACGTAACCACTGGGACGAGTCACAAAATAATATATATGTGGTACCAAACCAGTGGTGACAGTCTTACACTTCCCCTTAAAATATCATATCCAACCCATGCATACAAGTGTAAAATGAATGCAGCAAGCTGTCAAGTGCATAGTATCATTATGGCATCAACCATTAGCGCATACATAAACAACAGGGTACTTACCTAGTATTTTGGTCATGCCCATAGTGGCATAACGTTGATTCCTCTAACCATTTCGGCTTTTCAGCCCAAATATTTAATAACACATAATAATATTAAAGTGTGAATTTTGCACACAATCATGCTAATCAACCCCTAAAGGTATAACAGTAATTTTATCCACCGATAGTATTCCAATAATTTACCTACCAAGGGTAATTCAGTAATTCTACTCATAACTAATCCATGCATGCAACGGATATCAAACATAATCAATCATACAATTAGCATATACAATGCTAGTACTACCACGAGGGTATAACGATCATTTTATTATTTAGGGGTAAAACGATAATTTCACAAATCAGGGGTATTTTAATAATTTCACAAATTGGGGTATTTCGATAATTTCACAAGCTAGGGGTATTTTGATAATTTCACAAACTAGGGGTATTTTGGTAATTTTACGAACAAAGGGGTATTTCGATAATTTTGTAAACTAGGGGTATTTTGGTAATTTTACAAACTAAGGGTATTTTGGTAATTTTACAAACTAGGGGTATTTTGGTAATTTTACAAATAGGGTATTAACGACCCAACAAAAGGTCTACTGTCGCCTTAAATGACTCAAGTATTTTAAACAGAGATAATGATGCGAATGGGCTTAAGGCCCATTCTCGGCCAAGTGGGCTCACACACTCGTCTGGCCCATTTAGCCCAAACCTAGCCACATATATGAGATTCACATAGTCTAGTTCACTATCTACTACTCAATCATACAATTTTCTCATATGGGCCCCCAAGCCCATTGGCCCCACTTGGCCCCTTTCGGGCCATCGTGGCCCAACAGCCCACACCTATAAGAACACTACTGATGGCCTCAACTATCGCGTTGAAGCCCACACGTGCACTCGCACGCTCGTGTGGTTACTATCGTCGTGTCACCGGTATTTTGGCATTTGCCTCTCTATTGCTAGAGTAGATAGAATACACACCTAATAGGAATCTTAAGCCACTAAACCACGCTCCTAGCACTCCTATGCCCAACGCTAACTAGGTATGCTCCTTCTCCTCCTAGGCAGCTCTATATATAGCAGCATCTCACCTTCCTCTTTTGTATCTTTCCGATGTGGGATCCCTCCATCGGTAGAGTCTAAATCCAACTCAAATTCTTCCTGTCCAATCCGTAAAATAAATACTCCACTGCTTTCCATGAGTTTCGAGCCCAGGCTACCTTGTAGCACAATCCATGCCGCTAACCACTTTACTAACTAGCTCCTTGTGTCTAAAACCATGCGTAACTAAATATAACCCCATGGAAAAATTCTAAAGTCTATATAAAAGGAAAACCAAAATGCAAGAGCCAAAACTTGAACCTTGGACCTCCTTCCTTCCTTTTGGTGTCACCCCTTGCCTCTTATGTGGCGTCACTTTGCCACTACACCATACACTCCACTTGTGTCTTTTTCCCCACATTTTAATCTTAAATCCTACTACTAACTCCTAGGGTTTTATTCACCTAAAACAAAAATTTTTCCTAAGGCTTAACTTCAACCCAGGACTTCATAGAAGCCCCCTAACCTTCCAAAACCATCACATACTAGCTTCAACTTGCATTAATACCATTCTCTTATTCCTAAAAATTTTAAACGCTCCTATGCCTAAGGCCCAATAGGCCCAATCCTACTAGGCCCACTTTGGGATGTTACAAATCTACCCTCCTTAAAGAAATTTCATCCTTGAAATTTCCAACTATAGAAACAGTCGCACATCCTAACCTACAACTCTATACTCATCTGCGCACTATATTTCTAAAATAGTAATACACTTTCTAACTTAAGCTTGGAACCTCTTCACCCAACCAAATATCTAACACCGAAGTAAACATATATTTCACACTCAAACATAAAAATTTTCCATTCAAACATCACATCCAAAACATACACAGAATAAATACAGTCATTATAGTAAATAATAATAAGTGAGGGGACTTACGAATTTGGTGCCGGAGACTCGGGTGCCATACTTCCAATAAAGATACTTTTTTTAAACCAAATTTCAAATAACTTTGAAAAATATTTTGAACCCATTCCACAGCCGAGTTTTGCAACCTAGGCTCTGATACCACAATTGTAACACCCCAAACCCGGCCTAAAAGTTAGGCCTGAATCTGGCATGTCACGGTGAAGGAAGTTGAAAAGCTAAGCAATTTGTTTAGAAAAGTTTTATCAAATTTTGAACTTCGAGTTCGTAGTTTGATTGAGAAAAATGTGATTTACTAAATGATCGTTTAAAAGTTTTTATTAGTTTGAAAAACTGCTTTGTTATGAAAGTTAAACTTGCATCGTTGCGTAAACATGATATTTTAGAAAATGATTGTTAATGTTTTAAGAAAACCCCATATTTATAAGTAACACAGTTATAAATGAAAACTTAGAAAAAATAAACCAATGGCCTTATTACAAATATTAACACAAAATAAATAGTCAAAAATAAAAGGTAAAAATTGAAATTACTAAAATTCACGAGTAGTATCTCCGATGTATAGCCACCCCCGTGTCCTCCACGGATCCCAATCCTCAACTGCTGGGAATTACTTGAAACATTTAATAAAAATAGGGGTGAGTTTACGAAAACTCAGTGTCTAGAACCCTCATCGGTAAGAACATGCATCACAACAATCCAAGCCGAAGCCCATTATAATAACAGTGGTAATTGGGCCATAGCCTAAAATAGCCTCGGTTGAGCCTTAACCCATATCATATGTCACAGCAGATCATGTATGCAATGCGATGCAAACCCAGTCCAACCAAGATTTTCCATCCTTTACACACCACCCGTACCAGCCGATCACTCCGTGGGGATTTCTACAATCAACCCTCCATCCGCTACACTCCATATGTGGCACCTAGCCACTGGTGGTACCTAACCACTAGTGGTTCCAAATCACTGGTGACAAATGTCACAAAAGAGAATATGTGGGGCCAACCCACTTGTGGTACCAAACCACTGGTGACAATCCCGTAATAAATATATGTGGGGCCAACCCACTGTGGTACCGAACCATTAGGACGAGTCACAAAATAATATATATGTGGTACCAAACCACTAGTGATAGTCTTGCACTTCCCCTTAAAATATCATATCCAACCCATGCATAAAAGTGTCAAATGAATGCAACAAGCTATCAAGTGCATAATATCATTATGGCATACAGCCTTTAGCGTATACATAAACAACAGCGTACTTACTTGGTATTTCGGTTATGCCTATAGTGGAAAAACGTCGATTCCTCTAACCATTTTGGCTTTTTAGCCCAAATATTTAATAACATATAAGTGTGAATTTTACACACAATAACGCTAATCAACCCCTAAGGGTATAATAGTAATTTTACCCACTGAGGGTATTCTAGTAATTTACCTACCAAGGGTAATTTAGTAATTCCACTCATAATTAATCCATGCATGCAACGGATCTCAAACATAATCAATCATACAATTAGCATATACAATGCTAGTACTACCACGAGGTAGCAACGGTCATTTTATTATTTAGGGGTAAAATGATAATTACACAAATCAGGGGTATTTTAATAGTTTCGCAAACTGGGGGTAATTCGGTAATTTCACAAACCAGGGGTATTTTGATAATTTCACAAACCAGGTGTATTTTGGCAATTTTAAGAACCAAGGGTATTTAGATAATTTTGCAAACCAGGGGTATTTTGGTAATTTTACAAACTAAGGGTATTTTGTAGTTTTACAAACTAGGGGTATTTTGGTAATTTCACAAATTAGGATATTAACGACCCAACAGAAGGTCTACTGTCGCCTCTAACGACTCAAGTATTTTAAACAGAGATAATGATGCGAATGGGCTTAAGGCCCATTCTCGGCCAAGTGGGCCCACACACTCGTCTGGCCCATTTAGCCCAAACCTAGCCACATATATGAGATTCACATAGTCTAGTTCACTATCTACTACTCAATCATGCAATTTTCTCATATGGGCCCCCAAGCCCATTGGCCCCACTTGGCCCCTTTCGAGCCATCGTGGCCCAACAGCCCACACCATAAGAACACTACTGATGGCCTCAACTATCGCGTTGAAGCCCCTACACGTGCGCTCGCATGCTCGTGTGGTTACTATCGTCGTGTCACCGACATTTCGACATTTGCCTCTTTATAGCTAGAGTATAGAGAATACACACGTGATAGGAATCTGAAGCCGCTAAACCGCGCTCCGAGCACTCCTATGTCCAACGCCAACTAGGTATGCTCCTTCTCCTCCTAGGTAGCTCTATATATAGCTAGCTTCTCACCTTCCTCCTTTGTATCTTTCGGATGTGAGATCCCTCCGTCAGTAGAGTCTAAATCCAACTCAAACTCTTCCTGTCCAATCTGCAAAATAAATACTCCACTGTTTTCCATGAGATTTGAGCCCAGCCTCCCTTGTAGCACAATCCACGCCGCTAACCACTTTACCAACTAGCTCCTTGTGTCTAAAACCATGCGCAACTAAATATAACCCTATGGCAAAATTCTAAAGTCTATATAAAAAGAAAACCAAAATGCAAGAGCCAAGACTTGAACCTTGGACCTCCTTCCTTCCTTTTGGCGTCACCCCCTTGCCTCTTATGTGGCGTCACTTTGCCACTACACCTCACACTCCACTTGTGTCTTTTTCCCCCACATTTTATTCTTAAAGCGTACTACTAACTCCTAGGGTTTTATTCACCTAAAACCAAAATTTTTCCTAAGGCCTAACTTGAACTCGGGACTTCATAGAAGCCCCCTAACCTTCCAAAACCACTCACATACTAGATCCAATTTGCACTAGTATCGTTCTCTTATTCCCAAAAATTTTAAACGCTCCTACGCCTAAGGCCTAATTGGCCCAATCCTACTAGGCCCAACTTTGGGATGTTACATTATTTATCCCACGGGGATGAGACTAGTAAGTATCATAAGATATGTAAGAATCAATATGAGTAAGTAAGTTTTATAGCTAAAATCTATGATACCATTTTTATGTCAAATGGTTTATATCAATTAAGTATGTTGCTATGTGCATTGTATGCAAAATTACTCAGCTAAATTCTTATGTCTTTTATTCTTTCTTTCTATGTAGTTCTGCCAAGCAAATCTCGTGGATCATCGTCATCGGAGCTCAGAGCACACTATCAATCACTATTTTGGTATAGCCAAGTTATTTTACTAAGTATGGCATGTATAGGAAGCATTTCATTTTGAGAATATGTTCTAAGAAAAGCCAAAGTGTTGGCTATTAAGTTTATTATTCTTTTGTATATGGCTAAGCGATTGGCCAAAATTGACTAAGTATGTATGTTTATTGAGATCAATGAAGCATGTAGTAATGTTTATGAAAAATGTATTGAATTGAGCATGAATTTGGTCTTGATTTCAAGGTGGTAATTGGCTTGGTAAATAGCCTCTAAGTGCCCACATGGTTAGACACACGGGCGTGTGTCTAGGCCGTGTGTACCCTGCACTTTAGTGTTTTAAGTCAGAATAGGCCACGGGTGTAACACCCCAAACCCGACCTATGCGTTACGACCAGATTTGGTATGTCACACGAAGAAAATGTTTAAAGAACTTGAGTTTGTACTAAAGTTGGCCTTATTTAGTTATAGTTTAAGAAAAACAAATTTGAATATAGATATTCGATAAAATACTACTAATTTCAAGAGGTTGATTGATAAATTGAAAATCTAACTAGTGAACCTTAAAATCTTGACTTTTGAAAATGACATTGATAATTTGAAAGAAAATCCAAGTTAAATTATTTGTCCTTATTTATTATAAAATCCATTTGTTAATCAATTTTGAAAACATTATTAATGATTTTAGAAAATCTTCATTTAAAACAATTCAAAAAAGATATTAAGTACGTCTAAATGTAAAGCAAAATAAAACATATTCCAGAGGCCTTATTACAACTTTAAAACCCAAAATAGTAAAAGTAACGAATTAAAATGGTAAAGAAGTTTACTAATGTTCAAAAACATTATTTCCAAAGTATGGCCTCCACCGAGTCATCCATAGCCCCAAGTCCTCATCACTGAGCATTACCTGTAAGGATTAAGAATGAGGGGTGAGTTACTAGAACTCATTGTATAATCCCCTTACCGTCAACCACTGCGTCTGAACCCGTAAAGCAACATCTTGGGCCTAAGCCCACTTACAAGATAATAAATAAATAAAATGAATGCAACCCATCCCATCCAACCAATCTCTCCCCCGACCAGCCAATCTCTCCTGTGGGGATCAAGTCAACCCACCCTACTAGTCCTCCAATTTGCAGTTAAGCTGCCATTTATAATATTTGTGGCTGAGCCACCAGAGTATCATATACGATAACATAATCGGCACACAGCCTTGGGTAAATACGTTTGGCACAAAGCCATAATCACGATGGCATAGAGCCATATTTGGGTTGGCACATAGCCATTATCAGAATTTGTGGCAATCCCACCGGACTACACTTCTCTTCATACAATTTTCCCATCCCATGCAATATGTAGAGATGCAACATTCATAATAACATAAAATATTCACATATAAATAACAACAATTAATCTATAAATACACTTAATGAATTGGCCCATTAAAGTAATATAATTATTCGGTCCACTAAGGCATTTTAACAAATCGACCCATAGGGGGATTTCGGTAAATTGGCCCATAGGGGCATTTCGAAAAAATTGGTATTTTACCCACTAAGGGTAATTCGATAATCTCGCAACTCAGGGGTATTTCGATAATTTACCCTCCAAGGTTATTTTGGTAATTTCGCAACCCCAGACTTAACTACTTATTTGGGGCATAAAAATTGAAACTGTCCATCCGCATCATATTGACTAAAGTGACTATAACTCGAATAGGAAACTCAAAATATAGATCCGTAAATTTTACTTGAAACTAGACTCATATATCTTCTTACTACAATTTTTCCAGAATTTTTTGGCTTATTCATTTAGTACAGTTTATTCATTAAATTTCCCCTATTTCACTAACCAATGGTTCTGACCTCTCTTACCCTAAATTCAAAAACTTGTTTCTATTGAAAATAGACTCACTATGGGATCTATAAATATAAATTATGACTCATAATTCACTTTTTACAATTTTAAATGATTTTTCCAATATAGAATAGAGAACCACAAAGTCATTCGGAACCAGTCTCACTAAAATTAAAATATTACAAAATATAACATCTCTCTTCCTACTCTGTTTCTTTCATATAAAAATAGTCACAATAAGCTTTAATTCTATACCTTATTCACCTTCTAATTCCCTTTATCCTATTTTTCATGATTTTTCAAAATCACATCACTGCTGCTAACCAAAAACCATTTCATTGCAAAATATGGTTTCCACTACTGGACATACGCACGCCCGTGTGGTCACAGATTCGATTTCTAGCCTTTCGATCTTTCGTCGAATCAAAAACATTTCATGCAAACATTCAGAGAGGTGTGAGATTACACACCTGATTATGGTAAGGACTAATCCTTCTTGATCGTCGACACCTAAATCACTATTACACTCGATTAATCCAACAAACGAGATTTATTAATCTAAATCTAAGTTAGACAATCTAATGTAACGCTTACCCTTAGTATCATTAATGACAACGATTTTCCTATTCCCATCGGATGATGGTCCACAACCCGTTGGGAAATCTCGAACTGCCGAAACCGCTCTACGCTTGAACTTAGGAGTAGAAGCCGTAAATCCACTCCTTTTGAGTTCTCCAATCGCTTTTCCTTTCAAATCGATACCACTTGCCTCCATTAGAAAATGTCTTAATCACAACGATATTACGATGATATAAATTGATTGTCTAAGGAAAAGGTTCGGCTTACCACTATTTTCGTAGGATCCACAAGTGAATCAAAAACGAGCAATTTAGTCCCTAAAATAAATGATTAGCTACAACCATCATTCCGTTTAGCAAACTAATCAATCAATGAGATAGAACAATTTGAACCATGACGAATCTCTTACCTTAACGATGGTAAAACCGATTCCCAACGATTGTACTTATGGCTACAGATGAGTCAAAGGTATAAGATTTGGCTTTTCCACTATTACACTACAAAAAGAAAAATGATTAAAAAAATGAATGAGTATGGGAAACACCATTTCGGTTTAGAAAAAAATGAAACAACCAAATGACAAGGAACACTTATTCGGCTAGAGAGAAAAAAAGGAACGAAGAGATTAGAATAAAGTCATTTACCCGATTTAATCAAGGAAGAAATGTCCAACTTGCGAAATAGAGAAGAGAAGATGATCAATATTCGGCAATTGAAGAAAAAGAGCAAGAATGATTCGGCTACTAAGTAAAATCAACCAAAGAAAAGAGAGAAAGGTTAAATAATTAATGAGGAAAGAAAAAGAAGAGATGGACAAGAAAAATGTCAAAGTTTCGGCTAAAGCAAAGATGAAAAGAAGAAAGGAAAATGCTCTCAAATGGTCTCGATTTTAGGCAAGGAAAAGACGTACCAAATGAACAAGGAAAAGACTTTTAAAAAGAAATCAAAAGCTCTTCAAAATGCCTAACAAAATTCGGTACATCCCCCCTTACCAAATTCGATTACACTTTTACTAAAAAAATGCATGTTGACCGAAAATAATCTTTCCAAAACATTCTCCACATAATAGGCCAACATGTTCCCTTCCCTTGCCTTTTTCTTTTGATTTTTTCCTTCCTTTTCCCTTATCTTCCTCCTTACCATAATCCTTAGTCTTCTTTCCATAATTAAAAAGTCTTCCTTACCATATTAAAACCATGGCCGACACATTGAAAATAAAGCACAAAAATTAATCAAAAATGCAATAGATGGGATTCGAACCTCAAACCAATAGTACACTTCACATGCCACTTTCCACCTTTACCAATAGACTCGTTGTGCTAGTAAAATGCACACTTATTTCCTTAAGTCATGATGCCACTTTCCTTCTCTCCTTAAAGTGCGTAAACACAAAAATTTACCTATAGCCTAACTTGAACCCGAAACTTCCCAGAAACCTCATAACTTTCCAAAATCACTTCCTAATAAGTCTAACTTGAAAAATACCATTCTCTTATTCTCAAAAAAATTTCAACACTCCTATACCCAAGGCCCAATGGGCCCAATTCTACTAGCCCCAATTTTGGGATGTTACAACGGGCAAATCCCACGGTCGTGTGTGATACACGATTAAAACATCGGCGTGTGCCCCAAACCGTGTGAATAAGTCAGTATATCAAGGTAGAGCACATGGTTTACAGCCATGGAAGTGTTAAGCCCATGTGTAATTAGTCAGTGTCTAACACGGGTGGAAGGCACGGGCATGTGTTAGGGGTACACGGGCGTGTCCCAAGTCACATGGGCGTGTGACCTTGATTTTAAGAAAAGTTTTCATTTGAGTTTCGAAAGTTTCTAGATACATGTTTAAGGCCTCGTAGGCCCATGAAATGTATGATTTCATTAAGAAAGAGAAGTTTTTAATTCAAAACTAAATTTTATAGCCCGTAAGTACATGTTTTAAGTGAGTTCAAGCATGGTAATGTCTCGTATCTAGTCTTAGCATCGGACTAAGGTATGGGGTGTTACAATATGTGGTGAAAAAAGCTTTCTCTAGAGGTGCACTAATTCTGACCGAAATGGATGGGAAAAGCTTACCCAATCCTGTGAACTCAGATTCAGACAAAAAGTATTTTTCTTGAAAAGGAGAAGAGGCAAAAGTTAAAACCCGCAAAGGGCGCTTTGAGACTTCTAAAAAAGAGGAGAGGCCAAGGTGAAAACCTGCAAAGGGCGCCTTAAGACCAAAGGGGTTTTAAGTTGAAAACTTGAAAAGGGAGGCTCAAATTCTGAATGGACACGCAGTCATCTTGCTATAACTGAATCAACAAGAAATGAAGTATGTTGCATATCGGGGCACCAACAAAGTTCTTTGTGTGTTCTAAACACATGTTAAGCTCAAAGCAGTCTTCATGGAGTTTGTATATAGAAGCCCAATTTGTGACATCTAGGGCATCTGATCTTTGTCCGATTCATTTTACTATCTTTGGATTCTTTTTCTTCTCAAAGATATGTTCCTAGTTAATTTTTTTTTGTATTTTTAAATTCTGACTATTCTGGAAGTCAATTTATTTGTTACCCATTATTCATAAGCATGTTGCATTGAAATAATGATTGTTGAACTAATAATTTCACAAAAGAAGTTCTACATATTACTTTGGAAATTTCTAGATAAAATAAGAAGCCGAAACAGGACAATTGTTTAGAATTTCCATGTATATAGATTGGAAATATTTAAGAAATAAGAGTCTTGATAGAGACTATTTCTCTGAATTCTTTGTCTAATTGGTAATTAGACAAAATAATGAGTTGTTGTGATGAATATAGCAATGTCAACTGGTCATTCAAAGAATGGCATGACAGACCAAGTTGATGGGAAAATTCAAAACTCTTGAATGATGGTGGGATGAATTGGAGTTCAAACAAGTCCGCATCCTTCAATTGCAACAAGGACGGGCAAAAAAGTTGTGATTCTTGAGGGATGGTTTGAAGGTGATATAGCCTCGTGTCTCCAAGGTTTAAAAGGAATTGGCCCTAAAATTTCCATGGGGCAAATTATTTGAACAAGAAAATGATGCTTCAAGGGGAACGAAGATGAAACATTGACGGATAAATGAGTGATAACACCTTGAGTAGGAATCATTCTTGTGTCATTTTTGCATTCACATATCATGCCATGTCATAATAGGAGCATTTGATTCATTTCGATCACGACATCCTAATCATTCAGCATAAGCATATACCTATTCTACAGGTCATAGGACGATGTAGTAGGGTAAATGGTCACTTTCAGCCTTGTCTCCCTGAAGTTGAAGCGGAGTAGACTGAAGGCAATAGATCTTACCTTTCTGAAGTTGCTGAAAGAAAATCAAAGACATCAGCCATGCCTCTCTGAGTTTTCAGTAGAGCAGGCTAAAAGACAACAGATCTTGCCTTCCTGAGATTACAGTGAAGCGGCTTGAAGATACTAGTCTGGTCTCTCTGAAGTTGCAGTGGAGTAAACTGAAGGTAACAGATCTTACATTCCAGAAGTTCCAGGAAAAAGACCAAAGACATCAGCTTGACCTCCCTGAAGTTGCAGTGGATCAAACTGAAGAAGGCAGATCTGGCGTTCCTGAAGTTGTAGGAAGTAAATCGAAAACATCAGTCGTGTCTCCCTGAAGTTGCAACGGAGCAGACTGAAGATAGCAGATCTAGCGTTTCTAAAATTGTAGTGAAGCAGATCGAAGACATCAGTCTTATCTCCCTAAAGTTGCAGTGGAGTAGGCTGAAAACAACAAGATCTTACCTTCTTGAGGTTGCAGGAAGAAGATCAAAGACACTAGTCTATTATCCTTGAAGTTGCAGCGGAACAGACTTAAGATAACAGATCCGGCATTCCTGAAGTTGCAGTGAAGCGGATTCAAGATACTAGCCTATCTCCCTGAAGATACAGCCATTTGACAAGACCGAGCAAAATAGGACCTTTTATCGTCTTTGCTCTATTCTCGTTACACGACAATGAGCAAAGAGGGGCAGCTGTAATAGCTTATTATTGCCCGGTCTTAAACAAAGCAAAAATAAAAATAAAACAAAAAATAATAAATGTCCAAGTTTGTTTTTAATACAGTCCAATAGCCCAAAGCAAAACAATACCCAAAAGAGATAAAACAAGCCCAATTCGTTACATCCTCAGACCCATACCTAAACAAACCCAGACCCAAACCTATACGACAAAAAAAAAAACTAAACAGTATCAGTAGCCTAGGGTTTCTGAAACCCTAGGCACCGCAAGAGCTAGCATGCACCCTAGCACAGCCCTAACACCAGCGTCTCTTCACGCCACATTCAGCGTACAGATGGCGCTTCGTCGCGAGATCCTCACTGTTGACCTACACAAAAAAGGAAAAAAATAGCAGCAAAAATAGAAAAAAAGATATGATCGTTGTATTTCCTTTTTTTTCATTATTTTAGGGGTTATAAAACCTCAGATAACAATCTATAAGAGGACACACACAGAGGAAGAATACAAAAATATTCACAAAAAATAATGAGAATACAATACACGATTTTTTTACAGAGGTGATTTCCTTTTTTTATTCACGTCATTTTATTTTTTTATTTGATTCATGCATAGTTTTTATATAACATGGTACTAATAATAAAAAAAGGGTGCGAGTTTACCTTTCGATGCACTGAAAAATTGAGGTTTTAGCCTTCGGGCACCGTCCGCCGTGGCGTGTGGGGCACGTAGTCCAGGAGCCCAATGACCGAACTCCGGACTGAGGAGAGGAGGGTTTGAGAGCATTTTCTGGAATTTTTTTTTAAACGGAGCTCAAATGATTTTTTGGTATTAAAAATGACTTATATAAGCTGGTGGAATGGCGTCGTTTTGGGGGTTAACTTTAAAGGCCAAAACGACGTTGTTTACAGGCCTTAGATCCGCGCGTTGACCCGAAAACCCGGGGAGGATCTGTGTTTTTATAAAAAGGACAATTTGTCATTTTAGTCCCTCCGCAATATTATTAGTATTAATTTTGTTCAATTTAACTTTTTTTCATTTTTCAAATTAGCCCTGAAAGTTTATTTCTATTTCAATTGAGTCCCTTGAGCTATTTAAATGTTGGAGATTGGGCATAATTGCTTATTAGGCCCCTACAGTTTAGCGCGTGTTCTAATATCATCCTTTTTGCATTTTAACCTTAAAATTTTATTATTTTAATTTAATCATTGCTTATTTGATTTTTTATATTATTCTTTTATTTTTGTTTTGTTCTTATTTAAAAAATTTATTTTAGTATTATATATATTAAATTATTATTATCTATTACCTATATTATGCTATTTTTCAATATTATTCATATATTGTATATTATTTAAAAAATTTCTACGCATTAGTTATTACATTACACATTTTTGTATATTATATATTATTATATTATATTTTATATGGCATTTCATTTGTATCATTAATATTTTATAAAATTTTTATATTGTATAACATATATTATTTATATTGATTATATTAAAATGTAGTTTTTTATGATTATTATACTATAAATACTTTTTTGTTTTTATATACTAGTTTTTTTTGTAATTATTTTTATCATATATTATTATTTTCATTTTTATATATGCTAAATTATTAAATTATATATTAATTAATTATCCCCATATTTTTATATACTCTAAATTTTTATATTATTTATTTAAAACATTTATACATATTAATTATTTTAGAAATTGTCACATTTTTACTTATTAATTTTTATAAGGTTTATTCAATCTTTGAAGTACATCATTCATTTATTTATTTCTATATTTGATCTTGTAAGTAAAGTTTAATATTTATTTCTTGAATTTTTATATTTCATATGAATTTTTTAATTATATCTTGTATATGTTTATTTATGTTCCTCTATTTTATTATTGCTTTAGCATGGTTATTTCATTTCATATGCTAGTTGCTATATTCTTTCGTTAATTGACTATATTAGCATAGACCATTAATATGACTTGTGATTATAGTGAATTGCTATTTGATGTTTATATTTAAGTAATGTATCAACTCCAAATCGAATTCAAAACATTTTTATAAAAATATATTTTGTAAAATTGTCAAATTTTATTCAAAGTTTTAGTTTAAAAAATTGACTCATTGGGTTTTGATTTTTATCGTTGCACTTAAAATATTAGGTGTCCCTTTTCTTTTAAACTGAAACTTATAAACTTCCAAATCAAAACTTATCCTCGGGAATTCAAAATGTTTTATCCTAACTTATTGGATATGATGTTTTGTGCCTCGAGGTAAGAATTTTCTAAATAAAGGTGAGCTTAATTTCGAAGTCATGAGATGTTACGTTCTAATAAAAGGATCATATTTTAAAAATTTTCAAATTTTCAACATTAGGACATGATTTTATCAATTAGGTACCAATTTTGGGCGTCACGAGGGTGCTAATCCTTCCTCGTACGCAACCGACTCCCGAACCCATTTTCTTGAATTTCGTAGGCCAAAATTAATATTTAAAAAAAATTGTTTTATAAGGTGATCCAATCACACCTAAGCAAAAAGGGATTGGTGGCGACTCCGGGTTTCGTTTTTAAAGTCGATCCCCATTTTTTAAAAAAGTTAAAAAATGGTTTTGACAATGGTCAATTTACCCTACAGGGGCATTACGGTCATTTTACCCTATAGGGGTATTACGGTCAATTTACCCTACAGGGTATTACGGTCAATTTACCCTAAAGGGGTATTACGGTCATTTTACCCTACAAGGAATTACGGTCAATTGATAACATGTTAATTTGCATGATTTCTTTTGTTTAATTCGGTTTATTTCTGAATCAATCCATGCTAAATTATTATTTTTATGATTTAATTTTTGTGAGGGATACAGTTGATCAAAAGTAAGCTGGAAAGGGCCAAATTGAAAGAAAATCATGGAAATGGGGTCAAATCAAAAAGATGAAGGAAGCCAAGGTCACATCAAATAATTTGACTTAGTAAAAAGCCAAAAATAGAAAACGCTATTTTAGTTTATTTTATTTTTATTTTTAATTATTTTTAATTATATATTAAATTAATTTAAGCTAATTTTAGTAAACCCCGTGTATATAAATAGGGCCTTTTTGTTCTCGAAAAATCATTAATCAAATACTTCTTTTCCTATTTCTATTTGGAGTTGAATTATCTTATTTGTCTTTTTCTATTTCAATTTGGAGTGGGATTTCTCTTTTTCTTTTCAACTTGGCGTCAAACATTCTGCCAATTTCTAATCCAATTGTTTGCTTTTCCAAAATTGGTTTAATTGCCTTCCAAGCCCCTTTTTCACATAATTACGATTTTGCCCCTAGGCTCGTCAAATGATTTTAATCAAATTTCCTCCTTTAACAAGCCTAGCCGAACCTTTATTACTCTTATAGCAACTTAAAATTTTCAATTATTTCACACATTTACTGTAACACCCTGGTTCTAGGGGTTAGGCTTTTGGTGCTCAGCTCAGGTATTGGCACACTTCAGTGTGTGGTTGGGTGAGTTTTGGGGGTCCTGAGAACCCTAGGTGGTGGTGGAATGCTTTTGAAAATTTTTAGTTTTAGGGGTTAAAAGGGAGCTTGGATGGAGGAGGCCTTAAGAGTTTTATTTGGGGAGGTTTAGACACAAGGATTCCCTTGGCAGAGTGGCAAGGAGGCGCCATATAAGGCATGGAGAAGTGACGTCTCAAGGGGGCTTTGAGGTCTCAAGATTTAGCTGCAAGGGCAGCATTTTCTTTTGTTTTTGCGTCATGAGCAAGGGGGAGAGTTGGATTCGGCCAAGGCACTTAAAAGGGGGATTTTTGACTTGTTCAAAACATTTTGAATGGATGGCTAGGAAAAGAGATGAGTTGGAGTTTATTTTGAATTGTTGAAGGGTTGGTGTAGAGTGAAAGTAGGAGAAATTTTTGGGATTTGGTGGGGGTTGAGTTGTTGGCCGAATTTAGTAGTATAAATAGGGAGAGAGCTCACCTTTGGCCACCCTTTTGGTTCCATTTGCTCTTGCCGAATTTGCTCCACCATTTCTTTTGGCCGAAATTTGAAGACCTAGCCAAATTCTACATTTATCCTTCCCATTTCACCTGAGCCGAAACTTCCATTTCATCTCACTCTTTCTTCTTTTGGATCCTTAGCCAAATCACTCACCCTTTCATCTTTCTTTGCTTCCATTTTGTGCTAAACCGAAAGTCCACCCCCATACCTTTCTCTCCTCTTCTCAAACCTTTTTGGCCGAAACTCCTATCTCCTTTCCATTGATTTTCTTTCATTGTTAGCCGAATCTACTCCCCACCTTTGTGCCGTGTTTCCTTTCTTTTATTTGGTAGCACCTTGATCGAATATTGGAAGTGGGTTAGACCTCTTTGGGATCTCTTTTGGTAATCGTTTGTTGAAGGTACTCTGGGGTTTGAAGTATCCAATCGAACCTCTATTTGTTGGCAGTCGATTTGGTAAGTGGTGGTAAGGGTTTATTTTGGCAAGCTATGTATTTAGTATTCGCTTAAGTCTAAGGTTGTTAAGTGAATGATGTTAAGGCCGAATCTAATGTGGTATTATTGTGGGATTTCGACAGTGTTGTAGGAGCATTCGAGATTCGACCAGTTGAGTTGGTAAGGTATTTTTATTTAAGATTTGTTACCTAGTTTATGACTTGGGGTTAATCGGTTTATCTGATTAAGTGTGTGGATGGAGGCAACGGCTAGTCAGAGTGGGCAAGGGAAAGCTCCTGTCCCGAAGTTCAAGAAGAGAGCTGTCTCGGGGGTTTGAGATTGGCCACCGGGGTGTGGGCCAGCGTCAGAGCAACAGTTTAGGCAGATCATCGTAGTCTCATTTAGCGATAGCTTTGAGATCGAGGGTCTAGAACTTCAGGTGATAAGGTGCGTAATCATCGCACTATTTCTCCGATTTTTCTTGCTAACGTTTATACATGTGTATTATGTGTGGTAGCCGATCATAATGGCTTGAGTGGTGAGTAACTGGTGATGGTAAGTTATTTATGATGTATATATATATATATATGTAGGATGTGGTAATGACTGATGATAAATACTCACTCTATATGCTGTTTTGACATGAATTATTGACACATGGGCATGGGGTTGGATTTGGTCCCGGAAGGAAGGAGAGTACACACTGGTGTACGTGGTCTAATGATAGCTTCAGGCTACATTAGCGCTTAATGAGTTGCTGTGTGCATCATCAAGGGAGATGTTGGCTTGGTGCCCATCTCGGCGGTGGATAGCTAAGTGCATCACCGTAGATGGATTACTGTTGGGATCACGATGTGATCGGTGGCTCAGCCACGGCCTTGTGCAGCCGGTCTGTCGAGGTAGGATATGTGGGATCACTCGGTTGTGATCGGTGGATTAGCCACGGCCTTGAGCAGGGAGTCTGCTAAGGTTGGTGTATGGATGGACCTAGGTTGGGCTGTGATGCATGATTGCATGAATGGTTCGTGGATTGTATGGTTATGGGCCAAGCCCATACGCGTGGGAGTATGTGTTATGATTATGCATCGAGTCATGAGACTCACCCAATTATTTTCTAACATTTCGGGTGATTCATGAGTTGGGACCGTCCTAGGAGAGGAAGCCAGTGGCCCATGCAGATGAAGATGTTTTAGTTAGTTTTATTATTAAGTGTTTCGCTTAAATAATGGTTGTAATAAAGTCCTTTCTATTTATTTTTGGAATTATTTTATTATTATCTTTATTATGGTTTGTTTAAATTGAGTACTATGTGAAGTTTGATTTTATGTTAATCACTTATTTTTATGCTAAAGTTCTATTTTGGGCATTTTATAATATTTTATAATAACAAAGATTTACTTATACTTTTCCAATAGACACTATACTCAAAAGTTAGTATATTTTCATGTTTTACTCTAAGTCAAAAAGTTTTTCAGCCGTTTTTCAGAAGTTGACATACCGGACATCTTATTGTGGCTTGTGGGCCGGGTTTGGGGTGTTACATTTACAACCTATTTTATAAACTTCACAAAATGGTCCTTTTAAGTATTTTCATGAAAACCCCTTTCACAAAAGTTGTTTATTAAACAACCAAGTTTCATTTTCTTTCATAAAATTTCAGCAAACAATATAAATACTCTCATGGCAAGACCCTAGACTCTCAACCATTTTGCAATATAGTCCCCTCATTAGCTAGATTAAGCTATAGGGGTTCCAAAAGTACAAAAATTATCAAGCATGATCATTAAAATCACTTACTTACAAGGGTGAAGAGTTGCTGAAATTTCAAGCTTCCAAAACCCCTATTTTTGCTAATATTTTCGGTGGAGAGGAGAAAGAATGAAAAGGATGAAGCTTAGTTTTTATTTAATGATTATTTTATCAATTAAGTCACCAAAAATCTACCTAACCTTTGACCAATTCAATTCCTTGTCTCTATGGCCGGCCATCACCCTCTTAAAGGCCTATTTGCACATTAAGGACCTCTAATTTAAGGTTCTCTAGCTATTTAACACCTTTAGCTTGTAGAACAAAACTTTTGTACTTTATGCGATTTAGTCCTTTTTTCAAAATTAAAAATGAAATCGCTAAAATTAATTTAACAAAATTTTCAAACACTAATATAATCATGCCATGAAACTTGAAATAATATTAAAATAATTTCTCTGACCTCGAATTTGTGGTCTCGAAACCACTATTCTGACTAGGCCCAAAATTGGGTTGTTACACATTTTATAGACTTTTACAAATAGGTTCTTATTGACATTTTTATCGAAATCACTTAGCAAAAGTGTCGTTTATCAAACACCAAACATGCATTTTCTACCATTAGACATCAAAATACACAAACATCCATCATGGGTAAAATTTTAAACCTTGACATCTCTTCAAATTGATGGTAGAAATAGAAAGATCGAGTTACAACGACTTTAAAAATGTAAAGAACATCAAAAATGAGGCTAAAACGGACTTACAATCAAGCTTGGAAGCTTGGAAAACCCTAGCCATGGTTTCCCCTTGTGAATTTCGGCCATGGGAGGAAGATGGACAAAAATTGGCTTTATTTTGGCCTTTTAATTCATTTTAATTACCAATTTACCAAAATGCCCTTAATGAAAAACTTTCGAAACATGACAAACCATGTCTTTTTTGGCCACCAACTTAATAAATGATCTAACTACCATTTAAGGACCTCTAATTTAAAATATCATAGCAATTAGACACCTTTAACACATAGAATTCAAGTTTTACATTTTTTGCAATTTAGTCCTTTTGACTAAATTGAGTGCTCAAACGTCAAAATTTTTGAACGAAATTTTCTCGAAGTCATTTAGTAAAACTGTAGACCATAGAAATGTAATAAAAATAAACTTTACTACGTCGAATTTGTGGTCCCGAAACCACTGTTCCAACTAAACCCAAAATCAGGCTATTACATTACCAGTCGAGGCTAAATCCTAATTGTAACATATGCTCAAGAGGGATTATATTAGGATTACTCGTCTGGTTAAATCCTATCTTTAATGAGGTCAATAGGATTACTCGTCCGAGCTAAATCCCATCAGCAACAAATGCAGGACCTCATTCATTCTGGGAAATCACATATATTCATCGAAACCCAATATTCAAACGAAATTTAACTCTTTTCAAACAATTTCTAGCATGTATGCATTTTCTTATATTGTAACATTTCAATAATTCAGATTCTATACAAATATAACTTTCAATTCAACATATTTACGTGTTCAATTAAGTCACACGAACTTACATTGACACTTGTTCGCGTATATAGATCTACTAATCCAAAACTTTCTTTTTTCCTCGATCTAACTTTTAATTTGAGTTATCTGGATTAAATATATTTAACCATCAATTTATCACATTTCATATTCCATTGAACTAAATTTACATCTTAGGAAAAATTACTATTTTGCCCCTAAACTTTTCATAAATTCAAATTTCATCCTTAGGCTCGGAAAATGAAATCCATGCAATTTACTCCCTATTCCAAGCTTAACCGAAATTTCAATATACAATTTACAGCACATATGTTCCATAAAATTCAAAATTTTATTCAATTATTACAACTTTACAATTTAATCCCTAAATCATGTTTTAATCGAAAATCACTTTGTAAAAGTTGTTTATCTATCAACAACCTTTCATTTCCTACCATAAATTTCTAATTTTCAGCATATCCATCCATAAAATAATTTCTATAGTCTGATAACTTTTCAAATTAATTTCCCAAATAGATAGATTAAACTATCTCGGTTTCAAAAATATCAAAATTATTAAAAATGGGATAAGAAAAATACCCAATTAAGCCAAGAAAGCTTATTTTCTCTTTCCTAGGGTTTCCATGGAATATTTGGGAAAGAAGATCGTATAAAATGATTTTTGTAACACCCCAAACCCAGCCCACAAGTCCCGACCGGATCCGTATGTCATCACAGAAACGCGTTTAAAATATTCTTACTTGTAGTGGAACTTGAAAATTTTGTACTTATTCAAAACCATGTCCATCTTAAAATTTATGAAATAATATAAGCTTGATATAAAATGTCCAAATTAAAACCTTAATTTATGTTTTAAGATATAGTTTTTGAAAATAAACGATTTCAAACTAATAATTTAATCGTCCTTTTGTTTTAACATAACATAAATACTCAAATAATTTAATTGGGCCTTATTACAATAAAACTTATTCAAATACTTAATAATATTGAAAATGATAAATTCTATTAAATAAGGAAAAACAACTTCAGATGGAAATCGCTTCAGATGGCCACCTTTGTATCCACTCCAACCCGGTCCTTTAATCACGAATCACTGCGATGTTTAAGAAGTTGGGTGAGTCATCTGACTCAGTGTGTAATTAACCACCGAATTCCACCCACATACTAATCACATAATAACCCATGCATCGATATCATATATCGATTCAGATCATATCACATTCGGGCTTGGCCCATACTCATAACACTTATCAAGTAACCTGTAATTAGCCACATACCCTCCACATCTTGGGCTTAGCCCATTTCTTATTCAAGTCCACAATCACATGTATTCACATACCACAATTATGCAATAATGAATCCCACCCAAGCCTAAGGTCCATCCTCTACACACCCTTATCCAACAGACCACACACTAGGGGATTATTAAATCACCTCTCCTTTTAACTCCACAAAGGCATTCAATGCCATCCACGTGCAATTAAGCACAAAATCCACAACGCGACCTCAGTCAGCGCCAATCCACGATGTAGCCGTAGCTAACACCAAAACCACGATGGGACACATAGTCACTCATCAATCCACGATATGGCACATAGCCGATATCAATCACGATGAGGCACATAGCTACTCATCAAACCACGTACTCGAAGTACACCCGTACCTTCTTCCACAACCCACCCATGCACATGCAACATAAAATAGTGCCATGATGATACATGCACATGTTATTCATTACCACAAGCATACTCACATACAAGCCAATGATCATATTTCAACAGCTTTGATACTAACCTGGTCATCATCATACCCTTGAAGGGTATCAATATCACACTTATCACTGCACTTGTTAGTAAACATATTACACATGCAAATATAAATCCCGGAAACAGTAGGCTAGCTACACACCTTATAACCTGAAGCTCTAGACCCTCGATCCCGACGCTATCGCTGAGCGAGACTACGGCTATCTGCCTATAGTTTTCTCCCGCTACTAGCCTACACCCCGGTGGCCAATCCCGAACCGCTGAGACAGCTCTTTTCTTAAACTTCGAGATAGGGACCTTCCCTTGCCCTTCTTGACTGGTATTTGCCTCCATCAACACAGTTAATCAGATCAAACGGTTAAACCTCCAAGTCATAAATCTAAATATCGAATCTTACAGAATATTTCTTACCAAGTCAACCTTGAATCCCGGAGAATCGATCTATGACACTAGATATCCTTGCTCCTCTATTCGGCCAAACATAGAGATTAGCAACAAGGCCATTCGGCCAAATCAAATAAACCAAAAGGGTTAACGCTCAAACCCTTACCTTACAACCGATTTGGTTTCCTCCCAAATCTTGAACCCAACGATGATTCACTTCTGACAATCGGCTACACACTAAGACACAAAACAGTTAGCTTCACAAGCCTTCGGCTTAACGAATATTAAAAGAATAGACTATTAGAATAACTCCTTACCACCACTTACCAACCAATTATTCAAGAAGACGGCTTCACTTGATTGTTCCCAAAACCCGAAGGCCCTTCTCCAAGCGATTGAAAAGGAAAACCTGAAGAGATCAACACCCCTCTAATATTCTGTAACACCCCAAACCCGGTTTATGCATTAAGACTAGATTTGGTTTGTTACATGAATCGAGCTATCTTAAAATCTTCAATAAGTTGAAATCTACAATATTATTTTTAATTACAAGGTTTAATAAAAATCAAGAGTATTTTAATTTGATGTATATTAGAAAACATTAGTTGAAAAACATTATTAACATTGTATTATCAAAAACCCTTAGGTGATTTATGTAAGAGTTAAAAATAATAAAATATGTATAAAGGAATTTCATATATTTGAAAACCCAATTTATTTTGATAAAACATCATATAATCATAAGCCCATATTTAAATGTCCAAAATATAGTTTAAAACCAAGCACACATAAAATCCATAAATTATTGATAGAGGCCCTTATTACATTAACCCAAAATAGTAAAATACTTATTAAAAAGTTTAGAGTTTAATAAACCCATGTTTTGCAGTATGGCCTCCACGAAGTCATCCTCGGCCCAAGTCCACGTCAATTTCCATTACCTGAGATGGAAAATTTGAGGGAGTGAGTTACTTAGAACTCAGTGTATAACTCACTTACTTTGTCCACTGGGCTAGATTTTCAAAATTATGGATTTGGGCCTTGAGCCCATAAGCAGAATTAACAACATAATTAATAACATAATTAATGGCATAACGAATAACATAATTAATAACATAATTAATGGCATAACGAATAACATAATTAATAACATGCATGTAAAATGAATTTTTCCCTCCCAAACCTAATTCCATCCGCTACACACCCTCGTACCAACCATCACACCTGTGGGGATCAAGTCAACCCACCCCGCCATCACACCAATCGTAGGCATTAAGCCATTTTATATTTGTGGCAGAGCCACCGAACTAGATTGTGACAAAGTCACCGAACTAGAGGCATTGAGCCAATTATTATTTTGTGGCGAGCCACTTGAACTAGAGGCAAATAGCCATTTGTAAATTTTGTGTGAGAGCCATCGAACTAGAGGCAAATAGCCATAATTTTGTGGCAAAGACACCGAACTAGATTTTGGCACAGCCTTCTTCTCTTCATCATTTTCCCAACCCATGCAATATGTATGTAAAGTAAATCGTGATTATATAATGATTTAATAAAAAAAGGCCTATTAACAAGAGTCAATATTTCCAATTTTTTTAAGGCCCAAAAATAACATTTGGCCTAATTAACAATTTAACAACTTATGCCCAAATTTACGATTTAGGTGAATTTGGGCCATTTATCAATCTAGCAGAGGATTTTAGCCTGCTTAACAATTTAATGAGATTACGCCCATTTATGATCTAATGTAGATTTCGCCCAATTATCGATCTAACTGAGATTTCGGCCCAATTTTCAATATAACTGATTTTAGGCCCATTTAACGATCTAGCAGAGATTTCGGCCCAATTATCGATCTAACAGAGATTTCGGCCCAAATATTACGAGATATACAATTTTACATATTTACAACTAATTTCTCGAGGGCATTTTCGTAATTTCTATAATTTTGTCGTTTTCATGTATTTTCGTCGAAATACCAATTTACGTTTTAAGTCGATCTAGTCGCTTTTTACGATTTTACTCAATCTTTGCAATAACATCCAAACTTAGAAAAAAGTGTGAAGTTACACACCTTGATATCGAGAGTACTAATCCTTCTCGCTCCTCGACACCTAAAACATATTTCGATCCGTTAGAACACTATTTTGTATAAAAATACATTATCGATATTAGATCCAAAACCTTACCTCTTGATTTTGAATCACTTCAATTTTCGATTTCTCCTCGCTTATTGGTTCGTTATTCACGAGAATCCACTAACGCATAAAGGCTCGGAGTTCTTACTACTTTGGATAATTGATTTCCTTCGGTAGATGGTCCACAACCCAGTGGAAAATCACGAACTACCGAAACCACCCTTCGTTTATACTTAGGGGGAATAGTGGATCTGCCCCTCTTACGATAACTAAACACCGCCCTTTTCTTCCCTATTTTGAAGATCTTCAATAACAAAAGATAGTTAATCCTAATAATATATCAAAATAAGAATTCTAAAGATCTTAAAGGTAAGATTTCCTTACCACAAATATTCTTGTTCCATAAGGAGAATCGATCCAAGCGTTCTATGTCACTCACAACCACTTGATTTTCGATTTTCCGTTATCGCACTAAAATATAACATAAATAAACGTTAATAGAATGAATGTTTATTTCGATCTAAGAAAGCCTTCATACCACCATCAATAATCGGCCATGACTATTCTAGCTAAACGAAACTAAAAAGAATTCTTACCCTTTTGTCCGCGGTTGAAAAGAAAGGATTGAAAATGATGTCTCTAAGTGATGGAGGATTCGGCTATGATAACCAAAGAAAAGAAAATTTTGATTCGGCTATGGCTCACTAACATTCGGCCATGGAGAAAAACAATGGGGAAAAGATGAGTGAAAAGAAATAAAATAAGAGAAGAGATGATAATAAAGATTCGGTTTTCAAAGAGAAGAAAAGAGAAAGGAAAAGATGTATTAGAGAGCAAGGTACATTCGGCAATGGAGAAAGAAAACAAAAAGAGAGATATGGTCTTTTTGGTACTAACAATTTTGGCACTAAGAAGAGGCACAAGAGAATATTCAAAGATGAACAAAATGACCAAATGGTCAAAAGAATTAGGCTTTACCAAATGCACAAATTCAGCCTAGGGAGAAAAGTTGAGAAAGGATTGCAAAACTTTGCACATATGCTAAGAATGACCAAAAGAGACTTCAAATCCTAGCCAAACTAACACCAAAATTCGCTCCCTCCCTAGACCATATTGTCAGCCCAAATGCATGGTCAAATGGCCATGATTTTATTTCCAAAACATTCTCCTTGATACTTGCCCCATGTCTCCATATCTTTCCTTAAGTTCTTGATTCCATACCATATGTTAACACTTACCTTATTCCTTTGATATACTAACCAAAAATAACAAGGTCAACACTTTCCATAAATGAGGTTGGTAGACACTTACCATAGAAGAGCAAAATAAAAGTTGTCTAAATGCTATTTAAGGATTCGAACCTCTTCCCTCATGCACTAATTCATGCGCCAACACCACCATGCCATGTACTCATCTTGTGTCACTTATTAACACTTAAATTAACTTAAGTATTAATGACACTTGCTTCTCTTCAATAAATTCTCAAATAAAAAAAAATTATTCCTTACCCAAATTATGCTATACTCTTCTTCAGGACTATAATAAACACAAAAATAAAAGTAAGAAAATTTTCCTTCATAATCTAAACACCAAATCATGCAATATATCAATACTCAGATTTTTAGGGTGTTACATATTCGGCCAAAAAGAATCTAATAGGGGAGAGGAAGTTTCGGTAACAAGAGGGAAAGATTCGGCTATAGTCTTGAAGGTAGAAACAAATGAGATGTGGTTTACAAATGAAAGGAAAAAATATCGGCAATGGTATATGCTACTTGAGGCTTTCGGTTTCAAAGCACAAAAAGAAGTAAACTTTACTTGAAGGTTTGGCTAGGAGTAAAATTAAAAGAAACACCTAATGAATTTCGGCAATCACCTAAGGAAGTTTTGACTAAATAACAAGTGAAGAAAAGAGGTGTTTTTGATGTGAATAGAGTATGAGAAGAAAAGAAAATGAAGGCTTAGAAGAAAGGACTAAAATTCGCAAAGGAAGCTCACCACCCTTTAAATAGAATTCATTACTCCCCTAATTATCATGGCCGAAATAACCTTAAGAGAATCCCTAGCCATCCAACACCTTTTTCCTCTCACCCACTCCTTGATTTCCTCCTAAATTCACTCTACACCAACCTTTCAAACCAATTCAAATCAAAATAAAATAAAATCCAGCATTGATCCATTATCCCATTGAATTTAAAAACAACTAGCTTGATCTTTATCTTCCAAATGCCCATGTGCCGTCCAATGCCTTTCCAATCTTTGCAAAATAAAATAAAATAAAACACCCACGATGCTACCATTGAGCTTGAATCGGTGACCTCCGGAGCCATAATCTACTGCCTAGCGTCCCCACCAATTTGCCAATGCGCTATTTGTGATATGATCCACCCAAAACTTCTTTTAACACTTCTTTCCTAGCTCCACCTAGTCTTAACGCCAAAAGCCAAAAACCCCATTTGCCTTCCACACTACTCGAACTCGACCATTGAACCCCCACCACGCCACCACTTTGTTGCTAGCTTCGCATTATAATCTCCCACGACTCATTTTAAGTCCTCCTTAGCCCTATCTCACTTGTCTTAGCGCCAAAAGAAAATAAAATTCCTTTATTTGTTGTCACCGGATTCAAACCAGTGCCCTTATTAAGCGTCCTCCCAAGCCTTTAAGTAGCGCCTAGAAGCCACTTTACCAATTCATTTCTTGTGTCCTAAACTTCCACAAAATTCTTTTAAGGCCTTCTTGCCTAGTTTCCCTTTTACACCTAAATCCAAATTTTTTCCAAAGCCTTCCCTTATAATTTAAAGTTCCAAACCCTTAAAACATAACCAAACATACTCCAAGCCTACTATCACTGAATTATGCACTAACGCATAACCCCTAATCTAGGATGTCATGCTTCTACCCTCCTTAAAATAATTTCATCCTCGAAATTACTTACTATCAAGCAATTGTGCATTCTTAACTCCTCACCCTACTCTACCACTGCGAACTCTGATCTTAACAAAACTAACACATTCCTTAGATACTATCTCAAGATTCGCATTCAAGGTTCTATACACTTCCTAACCAAATGAGCCTTAGACCCACACCGGTAACATTCCTTACTATTTCCCCAACATTCTCCTGAATGAGCTCTTCCACACTTAACACATGAACGATTCTGATTCTTAGCAACTAGTACTGGTGCACGTACCAAATTCTCGATCCTTGGTCTTTTCTGAACATTACCCAACGATGCTGACGGTTCACAACTTCTCTTATTCTCGTTCCTATTCTTTTTTCAGTTTTCTCTTACAGTCCTCTTAACTTCTTCAGCGATCCGAGCTTTCTCCACCAGAATAGCGAAGTCCCTTTCTCTCTGCGGAGCGATCAACTCCCGCAACTCATCTCGCAGCCCATCTTCGAATCGAACACACCTTTCATAATCGGTAGCCACGATTCCTTTGGCTTCTCGACTTAGTCGCATAAATTCACTTCATACTCCGCTACCGACTTACTTCCTTGTACTAGATTTAAACGCTTTCCTTTGCGAGTCCAAATAATCGCTCCTACGTATTTTCCTTCAAACTTAGCCTTAAAGTAATTCCAATCCAATCGATCTGCGGTACACCTTGCTTGACGGTGAGCCAATTAACGATAAGCCGTCATGAAGCAACGAAGCAAAGACCCTTCACTTTTCTTCCTTGGTACAGTCCAAATCGTCCATGATTCTTTTCACTGCTTCCAGCCAATATTCCGCTACGTTCAGAGCTACTCCTGACACTCCTCTAAAGATCTCGGCTCTGTTCGATCTAAGCCTTTTTGATACTGACTTCCGAGTTCCATTTCCCACACTAGCTCCTGCCACACGTTCCAGAACTCGTAACATGGCCCGCGATACTGCGTCATCTCCTCCTATCTGATCTTGCTCCTCGCGCCCACTGCTGGCGGCAGCACTTCACTTTATGACCCATGGCCAGACCCTACCAGTTTCGATACCATCGTTCTACCTCTACCGCATCCCCTAGAACTCATCTCTATCATCGTGATTTAATCTAGTTAAGAAGTTTTATGCATTAGTAATTGTTCCACTATTTAACCGCGAACAATTTTATGAAAAGAGATTCTAGAAGTGGTTCTTTCGATCACACAAAGGTTCGGTTCACGTTCGCTACCCTAATTCAGGGAGTCACACTCATGTCCATAAACAGAGGCACATTCATTCATCAACACATTCATTATTCAGACATTTCTGCCCGTTTCTACCCTAGGGGTATTTTCGTCATTATTCCTACAAGGGCACTTTGGTAATAAATCGAATTCGATTAAAATCTTAATAAACCAAGATATTTTGAATTTCAAAACTCGTGGTATTTTTGGAAATTTTCTCAAATCAAAGGTATGATAATTTTTTTTTTAAATTGAGGTTATTTTTGTAATTTACAACATAGGGGCATTTTTGTAATTTTGTGAATCGGAGGTACTTTTGGAAAAATTTTCACAATAATCTTTTACTATAATTAAAAGGGTAATTTAGGGATTTTAAAACTAGGAATTTATAAAACGGCACGGCTAGTCCCTTCTAGGTTTTAATAATTGGTTTAGCCTATGAATAAGTCCTCTTGGTTAAGGTGAACCGTAGCTATGCACCAGGTAGGATTCGAGTGGAGAGGAGGTGAGTCACGCGGACTACTTAAATACCAAGCTCATGACGAATACCAATCCTAGACATGCGCACAGGTTGCCACACCTTAACTCGGTGACTTACTTCACAGGTCTGTTTGATTGTCCTTAAGTCTTATGCATGTGTTTGAGTAGACTAGTCCTAGGTTCAATAGCCTAATATTCTAATCTACTGAGCCCATAAAAAGCCCATATAGCTCATATACACAATTCACTTCAATCAAGTACTTACCGTGGACTTAGGTAGGAGGTACAAGTGCCATGCCGAATAACTCAAATAAAAGTCCAGATTTTGGAAAGCCTATTTTGAAAACTATTTTGAGCCCAAAACTCAAAACCGAGTTTTGAACCGGCTCGATACTAAGCTGTAACACCCCAAACCCGACCCACAAGTCCCGACCGGATCAGGGTAGATGTCATCATGGAAAACGTTTAAAAATATTCTTACTTGTGGTGGAACTTGAAAATTTTGTACTTATCAAAACCATGTCCATCTTAAAATTTATGAAATAATATAAACTTGATATAAAATGTCCAATTAAAACCTTAATTTATGTTTTAGGATATAGTTTTAGAAAATAAAGCGATTTCAAACTAATAATTTAATCGTCCTTTTGTTATAACATAACATAAATACTCAAATAATTTAATTAGGCCTTATTACAATAAAAACTTATTCAAATACTTAATAATATTGAAAATGATAAATTCTATTAAATAAGGAAAAACAACTTCTGTATGGAAATCTGCTTATGCATGGCCACCTTTGTATCCACTCCAACCCGGCCCATTAATCACGAATCACCTGCGATGTTTAAGAAGTTGGGTGAGTCATACAGACTCAGTGTGTAATTAACCACTGAATTCCACCCACATGCTAATCACATAATAACCCATGCATCAGATATCATATATCATATTCAGATCATATCACATTCTGGGCTTGGCCCATACTCATAACACTTATCAAGTAACCGGGTAATTAGCCACATACCCTCCACATACTGGGCTTAGCCCATTTCTTATTCAAGTCCACAATCACATGTATTCACATACCACAATTATGCAATAATGAATCCCGACCCAAGCCTAAGGTCCATCCTCTACACACCCCCTTATCCAGCCTACCACACACCAGGGGATTATTAAATCACCCTCTCCTTTAACTCCACAAAGGCATTCAATGCCATCCACGTGCAATTAAGCACAAAATCCCAACGCGACCTCAGTCAGCGCCAATCCACGATGTAGCCGTAGCTAACACCAAAACCACGATGGGACACATAGTCACTCATCAATCCACGATATGGCACATAGACGATATCAATCACGATGAGGCACATAGCTACTCATCAAACCACGTACTCGAAGTACACCCGTACCTTCTTCCATAACCCACCCATGCACATGCAACATAAAATAGTGCCATGATGATACATGCACATGTTATTCATTACCATAAGCATACTCACATACAAGCCAATGATCATATTTCAACAACTTTGATACTAACCTGGTCATCGTCATACCCTTGAAGGGTATCAATATCACACTTATCACTGCACTTGTTAGTAAACACATTACACATGCAAATATAAATCCCGGAAACAGTAGGCTAGCTACACACCTTATAACTTGAAGCTCTAGACCCTCGATCCCGACGCTATCGCTAAGCGAGACTACGGCTATCTGCCTATAGTTTTCTCTCACTGCTGGCCCACACCCCAGTGGCCAATCTCGAATCGCTGAGATAGCTCTTTTCTTAAACTTCGGGATAGGGACCTTCCCTTGCCCTCCTTGACTGGTATTTGACTCCATCAACACACTTAAGCAGATCAAACGGTTAAACCTCCAAGTCATAAATCTAAATATCGAATCTTACAGAATATTTCTTACCAAGTCAACCTTGAATCCCAGAGAATCGATCTATGACACTAGATATCCTTTCTCCTCTATTCGGCCAAACATAGAGATTAGCAACAAGGCCATTCGGCCAAATCAAATAAACCAAAAGGGTTAACGCTCAAACCCTTACCTTACAACCGATTTGGTTTCCTCTCAAATCTTGAACCCAACGATGGTTCACTTATGACAATCGGCTACACACTAAGACGCAAAACAGTTAGCTTCACAAGCCTTGACTTAACGAATATTAAAAGAATAGACTATCGAATAACTCCTTACCACCACTTACCAACCGATTATTCAAGAAGACGGCTTCACTTGATTGTTCCCAAAACCCAAGGCCCTTCTCCAAGCGATTGAAAAGGAAAACCGAAGAGATCAACACCCTCTAATATTCTGGCCAAAAGAATTTAATAGGGAGAGGAAGTTTGGCAACAAGAGGGAAAGATTGGCTAGAGTCTTGAAGGTAGAAACAAATGAGATGTGGTTTACAAATGAAAGGAAAAAAAATCAAGCAATGGTATATGCTACTTAAGGCTTTCTATTTCAAAGAACAAAAAGAAGTGAACTTTACTTGATGGTTCGGCTAGGAGTAAAATTAAAAGAAACACCTAATGAATTTTGGCAATCACCTAAGGAAGTTTCGGCTAAATAACAAGTGAAGAAAAGAGGTGTTTTTGATGTGAATAGAGTATGAGAAGAAAAGAAAATGAAGGCTTAGAATAAAGGACTAAAATTCGACAAAGGGAAGCTCACCACCCTTTAAATAGAATTCGGCTACTCCCCCTAATTATCATGGCCAGAAATAACCTTAAGAGAACCCCCTAGCCGTCCAACACCTTTTTCCTCTCACCCACTCCCTTGATTTCCTCCTAAATTCACTCTACACTAACCTTTCAAACCAATTCAAATCAAAATAAAATAAAATCCAGCATTGATCCATTATCCCATTGAATTTAAAAACAATTAGCTTGATCCTTATCTTCCAAATGCCCATGTGCCGTCCAATGCCTTTCCAATCTGCTGCAAAATAAAAATAAAAATAAAACACCCCTGATGCTGCCATTGAGCTTCGAACCAGCGACCTCCGGGAGCCATAATCTGCAACTAGTGTCCTAGCCAATTTGCCAATGCGCTATTTGTGATATGATCCACCCAAAACTTCTTTTAACACCTTTTTCCCTAGCTCCACCTGGTCTTAACGCCAAAAGCCAAAAAAACCCCATTTGCCTTCCACGCTACTCGAACTCCTAACCTCATGGAACCCCCACACGACTGTCACCACTTTGTCGCTAGCTTCTCTGCATTATAATCTCCCCGACTCATTTTAAGTCCTCCTTAGCCCGTCTCACTTGTCTTAGCACCAAAAGAAGATAAAATTCCTTTATTTGTTTGCTTTGGATTGAACCAGTGCCCTTATTGGCGTCCTCCCAAGCCTTTAAGTAGCGCTGGAAGCCACTTTACCAATTCATTTCTTGTGTCCTAAACTTCCACAAAATTCTTTTAAGGCCTTCTTGCCTAGTTTCCCCTTTTTACACCTAAATCCAATTTTTTTTCCAAAGCCTTCCCTTATAATTTAAAGTTCCCGAAACCCTTAAAACATAGCCAAACATACTCCAAGCATACTATCACTCGAATTATGCACGAACGCATAACCCCTAATCTAGGATGTCACAATATTAATTCTATTTTAATTATTTATTATCTTTTAATTATTTCTATTTCCAATTTAGTCCTTGCTCTTTTCTTATTTTTCCATGGATTAATCATCAAAAATATCTACTAACTTTAAATTAATGTTCTAATTACTATATAAGGACCTTAAGTTTTGAATTCCATAGCTATTTGATCCTTCTAGCTACTAGAATTCAACTTTTGCATTTTATGCAATTTGGACCTTTCTGTGATTAAACATTAAATCCATAAAATTTTCTTATCAAAATTTTCACATGATTTTCCTTCCTAAACGCAAATCATGCAAAAATATAAAAATAATTTTTTCTTTCCTGCTCGAATTTGTGGTCCCAAAACCACTGTTCTGATTTCACTAAAAATGGGCTGTTACAACTATAGTCCATACACACTTTCCATCCTGTAACAGTACGAGTAGGTATTATCTCATTGTTGTTATTACTTACAATCGTGACTCCCCCTTTCTTAGGTACACATTGCACAAGACTTAACCACAAGCTTTCTAAAATTGGGTAAATAATGCCAGCATCAAGCCACTTGATAATTTCTTTCTTGAAAACATCCTTCACAATTGGATTTAGTTGTCTCTACTGTTCAATGGATTTGCTATGGCAATCATCCAACAAAATTTTATGTATACAAAATGTAGGGCTAATTCTCTTTATATCAACAAGGGTCCAACCCAGTGCTCTTTTAGATCGCCGTAGCACTTCTAACAACCTGTCACCTTGCTCAGGTGTTAGCTTAGCAAAAATTACAACTAGAAAAGTACTATTATTTCCCAAATACACATATTTAAATGTTGTGGCAAAGGCTTTAACTCTAGTATGAAAGATTCCTCTACAAATGGTTTAAAATGCTTAAAAGATAGATCTGATAAATACATGGATTCAAACTTATTGTCTCACCTTGCTCTATCAAATCATCTTCACTGTCAGAATTTTCATAGCAAAATTCTGCGAATTCGTCCACTACTATTCCTATCAAGTCAATGGTGTGACATTCATCATTCTCATCCATGCATTTTAACGCATCTAACACATTAAAAGTAACCTATTGATCATTCACTCTCATGGTTAGCTCATCTTTCTGAACATCAATTAAATTCCTACCAGTAGCAAGAAATGGTCTTCCAAGAATAATAGGTACATCATGGTCAGCTTCACATTCTAAAATAAGAAGATCTGCATGAAAGATAAATTTATCCACACTTACCAATACATCTTCAATTTTACCTTCTAGATAGGTGTAAGATCGGTCAACCATTTGCAACGTCACTGTGGTAGGTCTCATTTTCCCAATTCCCAACTTCCTAAAAATTGACAAAACGCATTAGATTTATACTTGCACCTAGACCACATAATGTTTTTCCTACATAATGATTTCCAATTGAATATGGGATAGTGAAACTCCTTGGTTCCTTTAACTTTGGTGGCATCTTATTCATCAATATCGTTGGGCACCCTTGAGTGAGAGCAACAGTCTCAAATTCTCCCAATTTGCAATTCTTCAATAGTATATCTTTCATGAACTTCACATAATTGGGCATTTACTCTAAAGCTTCAACTAATGGTATGTTAATATGGAGTTGCATCAAAACCTTCAAAAATCCTTTAAATTGAGCTTTTTTTTTTGGAATTATGGAATCACTGTGGAAAAGGTGGAGGCAGACATCCTTCTGGTTGCTAAAATTATTTTGTTGTGGCATTTTGTTGGCAACCTAATCTAGTTTTACCACAACATTCTTCTGCTTACCCTTCTTAGATGTAGTATGTTTTTTAGATGGTTCTGGGATCTTTACATGGTTATTACTTGTATTACCCTCTCCTACTATGGCATCGTGAACATCACTCAACTAGGTCCCGATTCTAAGGGTGATGGCCTTGCACTGCTCCTTGCCTTGTGTTCTTGAATTCTCGATATCACTTGGAAATGCTCCTTGTGGCCTTGAATTTAGAGCATTTGCTATTTTACCCACTTGATTTTTAAACACTCGGAGAGATGTAGCTTGACACTGAATTACAACATCATTCTTGGCCATATATTCCTTTAACAAAACTTCAATGGAAGTAGAATATGATGTTTGACTATATTGAGTATTTTGCCTTGCATAGGTTGAACATTACCAGGCGGTGCATTGTTAACATTCTATCTTGCAACATTGTTGAAATTTCTTGCACCTTGATTACCCCAACTGAAATATGGATATTGCTATCACCCTAAATTGTAGGTGTTGGGATATGGATTGCTATTTCAATTGGAATTACCCATGTAGTATATTGACGTTGGGTTTGATGGGTACTCGTCAAACACATGATTTTCCCCCACAATAAACACATGACAACTCTGTTGATTTCATCTCATGGACTATAGTTGGATTTTTCATGGTTTTAATCATATTAGCTAGAGAAGATACTTGGGTCGTTAACGAAGTGATTGCATCAAGCTCTATATTACCAGCAACTCCTTTACCCATCCCAACTCTCGTGGTCGAATACTGATAATCATTGTTGGCAATCTTTTACAAAATATCATATGCTTCATTATAAGTTTTATCCAACAAAGTACCGTTGACAGACGCATCAACTACTATCCTCGTATGCGCATTCAGCCCATTATAAAACATCTCTATTTTAGTTCAATGCTAGAATCTATTCATCAAACTTTTTCGAATTAACTCCTTTAATTATTCCCAAGCTTCATATAGCGTTTCTTTCTCCATCTACTGAAAAGACATAATATTGTTTCTCAACTTGGCATTCATAGTAGGTGGGTTATACCATAGAAAGAATCTCTAGCAAAGATCATTCTATGATGCCACTATTTTCGATGGTAAAGCATTTAGCCATGCTCTCGCACGATCTCTTAAAGAATACGAGAATAGCTTAAGTCTCAAGATGTCTTCAAGAACACCCTACTATTTGAATGAATCACATACTTCTAGAAAAATTCTTAAATGTAATCGTGGGTCTTTAGTTGGGAGTCCACTAAACTATCCTACGGTTTGTAACATCTAGAACATTACTAGTTTCAACTCGAATTATTGAGCTTGTATATTTGGTCTAACTATGTATTATGAGTTAGCAAGAATGCATCTCCTCATGCACTAATGGAAAACTTGTAAAACGTAAATACACTAGGTTAAATAAAACTACTAAGTAAAATAACTAAACCAAATTTCACCAAATTGTCGATCCCCGACAATAGCGCCAAAAACTTGTCGCGTGTAAAATGATGTGTGATTTTGTGCAAGTATACAAGTCGGTTCAAGTAATAAAATGATGAGTGAGTATCATTCCCACAAGGATCAAATTGAGGCACAAAATTGGTTTAGTTATTGTAATATGGTTAATGTTATGGCAAGACTGACGAATAAAATGTTATGGTAAACTAAGGAAAGTATACAGTGGTAATTCAAAGGAATGATGATGTATGCGATAAATGGAATTGATGAATAATTTGAAATGCTATGGCAAAAGTGAGAGCAAAAATGTAATGGCAATAACGAGAGTGATTATCCCAATATAATGTAAACAAAGAAATAACCAACTAAATATGTTGTGGCAAAGTTACTACAACAAGGAATAAGGATAGAGTGATATTGATCAGGATTACCCAGAATCAACCCTTACTATCAATAATGCCTAGGCAAAATCATGTCTACTTTACTGCACAGAAGAGTTCTAAAATAGCCTACCTCTCGTAAGAGTAAAACCTCAAGTTACCTTGTTCGTGTCTATAGGCTTTTTAGGTATCTTGCATGGGTTCCTTCTGTATAATCGTGACTCTATGTCCAGAGTTGACTACAAATGTCTATCAAATACTTGCTCATTTCATTTAATTTTCATCCAACCAATCCAACCTTTTCGGAATTAGAATCAATTTATAAGTATGCGAATGGTCTTCTATGTTTAGAGATAGTTTGCATTTTAATTAAGAAATAAGACCAATCAAATAAAATAGTAAAGTAAATTAGATATATACTGCATCCATAAAAATAGTTTAAGGTTTTATCAAAAGTAATCTAAACCCTATGAGATTTAGCTCATGGGTTGGGAAATAAAATTCTAAACTAAAATATTTTCTGACATTATGTTCAACTACTTCAATTCAATCTTTCAAAGGAACACTAATGGAAATAATGAAAAAACTTCACAAAACAACTTTCGCTTGCCCAGTCCACTTGTCGACAACACAGCATCCTATGATGGCTAAGAAGGACTACCTTCGACTTCTTTTCCTTTGAGCAGCCAAACTCTTATTCACGCTTAAGGATCTCTCCCACTTTTTTTTGCCATTTGTGAGGTTCCCTTCATCAGCCTTTATCGATAGATTAGGCTAAGATCGGCTAACAGCTCATGATTATTTTCACCACTTTTAGGGGGATTTATGTAACACAACTTTGAATTTGAGCTGGGAATGTAAAACCCCTAACCCGTATCCGTCGTCAAAATAGGGTTATAGAGCATTACCGGAGTCTACAGTTCAATTAAAGTTAATTCATGTCATTTACTATTTATTTTCAAAAATCAATCAAAATCAATCATAATGTCCCACTTATGGGTCCTTGAGGCCCAAATTACATATTAGAATTGAGTCGAGGCTAAACCAAGATCACAAAAAAAAAAATTTCGCGAAATCTTAAAATTTTTCTTAGGTACAGTGGACACACGTCCCGTGTGGCCAAGCCGTGTGGGCATTCGATGTAAGGCACACGATCGTGTTCCACCCCGTGTCTTTGTAACACCCCTAACCCAAAGCCGTTGCTGAACTAGGTTTAAGAGGCATTACCGGATCACCAGAACATTTCACATCCATTTTATGACACAAAGACAATCAAACACATTCAAATACGAGCATATTGTCCCCTATCTAGGTCTACAAGACCATAAACACATGTTAGAATGAGGTCAGGACTAAATCGAACACTTACGAAATTTTTCAAAAATTCAAACATTCTTCATCACTATTGAGGTTACACGCTCGTGCAGTCAGGCCGTGTGCCTCACATGGCTACCAGACACACCCATGTGTCCAGGCCATGCCAAAACAAAGCATGCATACTGACTTATCCACACGACCACTAGACACGTCCGTGTTCCATGACCGTGTGTTACGAGGCCAGCTACTGACTTGATCACACGATCACCATGCACGACCGTGGGCCTCAGCCGTGTACCCTGTCCAGACATGCCTTAAAGTGATCCTTAAACCATACGGTAGAGACACACGCCCGTGTCTCTTGGCCATGTATGCAAAATAGGCCATTTGCGATACCAATTTGCTACCCACACAAGGGTCAACACTACAAGCACAATTAAGCATATTATCATACACAATTTGGCAACCAAATACATGTCAAATGATCAACATACCATCCTATCCAATCTCATTTCTATCATACCATCTTATAGGCTAAATAGCTTAACCAATTCACATGTAAAACCAAGCATATTTCATCCTCAATACCACTAGATCATAATAGCATCAATTCATCACTAAGCTTACCAATCATAAGACATTTTCATTACCATCAAGCCATACCATAATATGTGTCATATACACAATCCATTCATACACATAACCAACATATAACTAGCCACATCACATGGCTATTTACACATCTCAAACATGTTTCAAAACAACTAGCCTATACATGCCATATTCAAATATACACATCTTTAAAGGTACCAAGACAGATTGCCGATAGTGTGATTGCAATGTTGATGATCCTCGAATCCGAGCTAGCATTACTGACACTATAAAATAGAGAAACAAATCACACAGTAAGCTTACAAAGCTTAGTAAGTTCGAAATACAATAAAATTAACTCATTAAATCAAACTAATGCACAAATTGAACCATCACATAGATAATTTAACAATCATACACAATTTCAACTATATCCAATACCCACATAGCATTCCATTCATCTACTTTCAATTTCACTAACCACATAGGTATCATACATACCTTTGCCAACACTTAGTTACTCACTAACCACGCTATCCAAACATCACATAGATAGAGACACAACTAAGCACATTATCAATATCAACCACATACTCAAATGTCTATTCATTCAACTCTTAAATCTATTATCATCCACATAGGTTCAGACATACCTTGATCAACACATACTTACTCATCATTCATGCTACTCAATTTCTCGATATTACCTCTCGTTCAAACTTTGCTATTCCTTGATAAATTCACACCCTTAGTGCCAATTTCATAACCTAAACATAATTGTCATTGCACATTTAGTGCCAATATGTTAAACTGGACTTATATCGATATCGCACACACAGTGCCAATTCGATAAGCTGAAGCTTCTATCTTTTCGCACACACAGTGCTAATCATTAAAGATGTAGCTTCTATCGTTTCACACACAGTGCTAATCATTAAAGTCGTAGCTTCTATCATTTTGCACACACAGTGTTATTCATTAAAGCTATTGTAATATCCTAAATTAATGGGCCTATGCACCTAGTGTGTGTATATTCAAGGTGTTAATTTAACTGTTAGGGGTCCAAGTTGGGCTTAGAATGTGGTCAAGGCCTTGGTGAATTCTTGCTTGGGCACTATAAGGTTTAAAATGTGGTATTTATGTTTTAAATATCAAAATAGGCTTGTGGCCCAGTGGTCAGTGACGCCACTTAGGGAGCAAGGAGGTGACGCCATACAAGGGGAGTAAGGGGCCCAAATTTAAGTTTCATGGAGCCCAATCTCTTTTAATTTAAGGTAGATAATTTTTGACATTAGGGTTAGGTGGAGTGGACGGCTACAAGGCTCAAATTTAGGATGATATATGTATAGGATAATGTAGATATTATAGTTGATAATATGAAAGATACAAGGGAAAAAGATAGGAGCTATCTACAAGGCTAGGTGTTGGTCGAAATTCCATCACCTAGAGGAGAGAGGAAATCGGCTTGTTTATTGGCAGGGAGGTGCCAAAATTTCCATGCTATTTGTTTAATTGATTGGTTATTAAGAAGGGTGTTTTCGATTTTAAGCAGTAGGTGCTGAAATCTTCTATAAATAGAGGGGATATCTCTTCAATTTTGGCATTTGGAACCCTATTCTTTTCTTCTTTTCTTGTGCCAAAATTCTCAGTATTCCTCTGAAATTCTTTTCTTTTGATTTCTTCAAAAGCCGAAACCTCCCAATCTTTTCAACATCTTCCCTTTCAATAGCCAAAATCCTGAATTCTTTTCTCATCTCCATAGCTGAATATACCCTATTCATTCTGTCGATTCCCTCAACTAAAAGTCAAAACTACTTCGATCTCTTCTTATTTTCTTCTCTTCTTAATCTCCTCAAAAGTTGAGAATTCCTAAGAGTTTCCAAATTTTCTGTAAAGGTAAGTGTTGGCCGGTGCTATTGTTCTTGTTATTTTTAGCTTTTAAGCCAAAGACGAATGGCTAGATGGTGTTTAGGACCATCCTTATATTGACGTTCTCTTTCTGATCTTGTGTTCTCTTTCTTTGGGCGGCATTCTGAGATTTGTTGTAACATCCTAAAATGGGGACTGTTGTGTTTAAATTATTTTTGCATGGGTATGGCTCGATTGTGGTAGTAATTAAGGTGTTTTAAGATCTAAGTATAAGCCAAGGGTAGGCCCAAGCTGTAGGAAAATTTTTATTTTTAAGTTTTAGTTAAATGGAGCTAAAGGAGCTAGGGGTTAAGTGTAATTCGTGGGGAATTTAAGCATAAGAATGGGCTTGGTAAAGTGGCAAGGAGGCACCACTTAGAGCCCTAAGGGTGACGCCACATGTAGGGAAGGGAGAGCTCAGGTTCGAGCAGCATGAATCCCATTTTCTGCTTTGCATTTTGACACCAAGGGGGATGAGTTGTGCTCAGCACAAATTTTGTCAGATAAGCTTGGAATAAGTCAAATTAATTTGAATTGATGGCAAGGAGAGAATTTAGGAGTTTGAATAATTCAAACTCATTTGAATGGCTGGCCAGGAGTGATTCAGACAGTTTACCAAAATCTGAACTCTAGTGTGAGAGGAGTAATCGGTTGGGAGACTTAGGAGAGGTGCCATTTCTCCATAGTTAGGCTAGGTGACATTTTCGGATAGCAAAATCCTTGATGCATTCGATTGAGAGGCAAACCAAAACTTTTTTTTCTCTTCTCTTAGCATGTGCCGATTTCTCCCTTAATGCCTTATGTTAGCAAAAGCCGAAAGTCCATAGGTGGTTGTTGATTTCTCCCTTAGGCATTTGGCCGAATCTTCTTCTTTACTATCTCTCATATTTCTTTTTCATAATTGCTCAAAACCATATCTTTTCTCTTCATTCTCTTTTGTGCCGGATCTTTTCTTCTTCCTTCCACTTGCCAAATCCTCTCTCTCCCCTTTCACTTTCTTTTCTTTTCTCTTCTTTCACTCTAGCCGAATCCTATTGGGTTGTCTTCAATCAACCATAGTCGAATCTCCCTTCTTCCTCTTGTTTTATTTTGGCCGAATACCAATCAAGTCTAGATCTTCTTTTCATTTTTCTCTAATCGATTTTGGAAGAGGGTAAGTGTTCTTGGCCGAATTTCTTTATTCCTTTTCTCTTCTCTCTGTTGACTCTCATGAGAGCAAAAGTCAAATTTTGGCATTTGTTAATAAGTAATGATAATCGTCTATAGGGACCGATTTCTTTTAGGATCTACGGGGTTTTGAAGCAGTAGATCTGAGCCCTCTATTCTATGACAATTGAATTCAGTAAGTCAGTGGTAAGGATCCATGTTAGTTTAGTCTTTCCATTATATATTTGAAAAGTTGAAGGCTATTGAAATGAGTGTTAATGATTGCCGATTGTAGGGGAAGGCTCAATCTCACATACTTTGGGTGGTGACTAGTAGTCAAAGAGCATCAAGGTAAGGTTTGGGTTCCATGTGTTAACCATTCGAGATTTGTTAGTGTGGCCAAATGGCCTTGTTACTGATTTTGGGTTTGGCTGAATGTAGGATCAAGGAGATTTGGTGTAGTAGATCAGGTCTTCGGGATTTAGTGATTACGTTAGTAACAGGTGTGTAACGCTTACACACTTTATTAGTATAATATGCCTATTATGTTACTATTATAGCCAATGAAATTAGTGATTATGCCTTGTGGGTATGAGCTTGGATTACGGGTAAGTCCCCTTATTATGTGATTTTTGATATACATCATCATGTCACTGTTAAATGTATGCCATGTGTTATTTGCATCACTATATGTTATTATGCCATGCTTGATGTGGACATGATGGTGGGATTGTTGAGAGGAGGGGGAAGAGATATTTGGACTATCACCAGTGGTTTTGACCACACGATGGGTTGGCCCCGTCTTGATATTATATTTTGTGACTAAGTCCCAGTGGTTTTGACCACCAGTGGTTTTGACCACATATGAATACTGTGACTCGTCCCAGTGGTTTGGTACCATAGTGGGTTGGCCCACATGTTGATTACGGATTGTCATCGATGGTTTTGACCACACGATGGGTTGGCCCCATCACTTGATTTGTGACTTGGTCATCAATGGTTTTGACCACACGGTATATATTTGTAACTACGGTCACGATGGTTTTGACCACGATGGTTTTGACCACACGGGGTAGATAAAGGAGATTGGATGGTTAGGTTATGGGTTGCATGATTTGCATGTTCGTTGATAATCTGTGTAAGTGCTTGCACTATCGGGTTGGGGATTTATACACTGAGTCTTGGTGACTCACCCCTTCCCTTATATTTTGTAGATGAGGCATAGATTGCGGATAAGGAGCCGGGAAGGACTCGAGGCGGCCATGCATGCTCGTTTGGGTTTTGATTTCTTTTATTTACTATTTTAATTTTATCTATTTACCTAAAGTTGGTTTTGGTTTGTAATAAGGCCGCTAAGTATTATTTTGGGTTTTTATTATTTGCTTTTATCTTGATTATATTATACATATGTTGGATATATGGACTTGTTAAATTAATCGGTAAAAAGTAATGTTTCAAAACTAAAACTCCTTCGGTTTTCTAAACGTTGCCATCGGGTAACACCACTTATAAGATGATAACAAAGGTAACTTGTATGTTTTCTAAAACTTGCAACAATAATCGGATTTTCAAGCATGAGTTTTAAAGCAGCCATCACACAATTTCAAAATCATCTTAAACAAGGTTTTCTAAACTTTTCATACTACAAAAGGGTTTTCTAAGAAAATTATCTAACAAACTTTTGGTTTAAAAAGGATTTTCACTCCGTAGCATGCCAGATATGGTCGTGGTGTATTGACCGAGTTTAGGGTGTTATAATTTTAGTATCAGAGCCAGGTTCAAAAGCTCGGCTGTGGGCTCGAGGCCCAAAATGTTTTAAAGTATGGTTTTGAAAAGTTTTTTGGAAAAGGTACATGGTTTGAACAGCATGCCATCGAGTCTCCGGCACCAATCTGCCCAAGTAAGTATCCCTAACCATTGTGTGAATTATATGTGGGGGAAATGGGTGTTTGGGATCGTAGATTAGGAGATTAGGAGATATTGAACCCTAGGAATAACTTACTCAAATACAAATTACATAAGACTTAAAGATCCACTAAACAAACCTATGGGTATGTCACTAAGTTAAGGGTGTGGTAACCGTTGTGCGTATGTCTAGGATTGGATTCAGGGGGAGCTTGGTATTTAAGCAGTCCTAGTGACTCACCTCCTCTCCGCTCGAATCATACCAAGTGCGTAATGACGGTTCACCCTCACTGAGACGACTTATTCACAGGCTAAATTCAATAACTAAAACCCGAAAGGTACCAGCCATCTTATTTTATAACACTCTAAAAAAATTAAACATTGGTTTCGAAATTACCCCAGTATCCTTAATTTAAGAAATGATCAAAATACCCCTGATTTGAAAATGACCAAATTAGCCCTAACTTGTAAGAATTACCAAAATACCCTCGGTATGGAAAATTGCCTAAGTACCCCCGAATTGAAAATTTTCAAATACCCTTATTTCGTAAAATCACCTGGAACCATATTTTGGAAAAATTATGAAAATACTCTGGTTTATGAAATTACCAAAATAGCCCTAATTTATGAAATTACCAAAATACCCCCGATTTTTGAAATTTTGAAATACCTATGATTTGTAAAGATTTCCAAATTAACCTTGATTTATTACTGAAATACCCCGATAGGTTAATTACAGAAATACCCCCAAGTAGTGAAATGAAGAGAATACCCCTACACGTGGAATGAGGGTAGAGGACTGGAAACGAAAACTTTGTGATGATCGAAAGAACCACTACCAAATATCTTTTGAATAAAACTTATTTGTGGGCAATTAGTGGAATAGAAGCTAATTCATAAAATTTCTTTAAGTAGATAAATCGCGATTATAGACATGAGTACTAGGGGACGTGGTCGTAATGTGCAAGGGCGCGATAGAGATGAAATAATCGTATCAAAACCCGTTAGGTTTGGTCAAGGTCCGAGAATGAGATACCACCACCACCAACTGCTGGTGTAGAGTATCCGGATCAAACAGGGGAAGATATAGTGTCGCAGGTGATGGTGCGAGTACTGGAAAGGGTGGCTGGAGCAGGTGAAGGTACGGGAGCTCAAAAATCTGTATCTGAGCGACTCCGAACCAATAGAGTTGAGGTATTTCGAGGTATATCTGGTGTGGCACCCAATACGGCTGAGTATTGGTTGGAGGCGATAGAACGAATCATGGACGATTTGGATCTGACGAGTGAGGAGAAACTAAAGGGAGTAGTGTCGCTTCTAGAGATGAGTCATACTAGTGGTGGCTCATGGTTCGGGATGGTCTTTGCGTGGATGATCTCACTTAGGATTATTTCAAAGCGACTTATCGGAAGAAGTATGTTGGGACCGATTACATTGATGCCAGAGGAAGGCATTTCTAAAAATTTGGTTCGGGGAGTAAGTCATGTCGGAGTATGAGGCGTAATTCTTAAGGTTGAGTCGATATACTCGGGCATTATAGCTACGGAGCATAAGCGATGTGTCAGATTTGAGGATGGGTTAAGGGATGATTTGAGGTTGCTGATTGCTCCACAATAGGAGAGAGAGTTTGTGGTCTTAGTGGAAAAGGCCAAAGTTGAGGAGAAAGTGAAACAATCGGTTAGACGGAGTCAGGACAAGGGTTGGAATAAGAGGAATTCCAAATCATCCAGGTCTCTAGGAATCGATGAAAAGGGTAGATATAGTGGGCCGAATCAAGCTGCTAGGCCTACTGCTGCTGATACTCAGTGGCCGCCATGATGTGCTCGATATGGAAAGTCTCACACGGGAGAATGTTGGACTGGAAATAGGGGATGCTTTGAGTGTGGATCGATGGGGCACCGAGTGGGGGATTGTCCACAGAGGTCAACTAGGTTGCAGTCTGGGGATCAAAATCGTACTCAGAACAGGAGGGATGGTCAGCAGCCACAGAGGGGTCGTGGTGCTTCTAGGGGAGGTAATGGCTCTAATAGAGGCCGGGGAGCACCGGGGAGAGGTGCAGGTGGAACAGAGGCTAGACAGCCTGGATTGGTCTACGCAGCGAGGCGTCGAGAGGAGGGCAACGCACCGGATGTCATAATCGGTATGTTCTTAATCTTTAGACTACCTTATAATGCTTTGATAGATGTGGGTTCAACGCACTCATACGTAGCCAGTAGCATAGTGGAAACTATGAACTTGAACTCTGAGATCACTTCTAGGAAGATGACTATGATAAGCCCTTTAGGTCACTCTGTAGAAGTAAACTATATAGGGATGTACCCCTAGAACTTCAAGGGGTCGTGTTCTTTACTGATTTGATGGAACTGCCTTTTGGAAAGTTCAATCTGATTCTCGGGATGGATTGGCTGGTGAAATACTAGGCTAGTTTGGATTGCATGGCTAAGCGCATGGTGTTGAGGACAATGGAAGGTGAGGAGATGGTCTCTGCTGAAGGCAAAGAAAATGGTAATGAAGGGTTGTGAGGCATTCATGGTATGTTTGTGCTTTGAGAGCCAAGGATGCAGCTGTAGAGAGTGTCCGAACCGTAGGGGAATTTGTAGATGTATTCCTAGAGGAACTTTTGGGTCTGCCTCCGGATCTGGAAGTAGAATTTGGTATTGACCTGTTAGCCGAAATTGTGCCAGTGTCTAAAGCCCCGTATCGATTGGCGCCAAAGTAATTGGTGGAGTTGAAGGCCCAAATCTAAGAGTTGTTGGACCGAGGTTTCATTCGACCAAGTATATCCCCTTGGGGAGCACCTGTGCTCTTTGTTAAGAAAAAGGATGGGACAATGCGGATGTGTATAGACTACCGCCAGCTGAACAAGTTGACGATCAAAAACAAGTATCCGTTGCCCAGGATTGACGACTTGTTTGATCAACTTAAGGGTGCATCGGTTTTCTTAAAGATAGATCTTAGGTTGGGGTACCATCAACCCAAAGTGAAGGAGGCTGATATTCATAAGACGACATTTCGTACTCGATATGGGCATTACGAGTTTCTGGTGATGTCGTTCGGGTTAACCAATGCACCGGCAGTATTCATGAACTTGATGAATCGGGTGTTCCAACAGTACCTAGACCAGTTTATCATAGTATTCATAGACGACATATTGGTGTACTCAAGGATTGAGGAGGATCATGATACACACTTGCGGGTGGTTTTGCAAATTCTAAAGGAGAAGCAGTTATTTGCCAAGTTCAGTAAGTGCGAGTTCTTGCTTAGGGAAGTGACTTTCTTGGGTCACGTAGTGTCTACTGAAGGAATTAGAGTGGACCCTCGTAAGATCAAGGCGGTGTTGGATTGGAAACCGCCTAGGTTGGTTGTAGAAATTTGGAGTTTTCTAGGTCTGGTGGGGTATTACCGGAGATTTGTGGAAGGGTTGTCTCTATTCGCGGTGCCGTTGACCAAGTTATTAAGGAAAGGAGTTCCATTTGTGTGGTTGAGAAACAGCAAGAAAGTTTCAACAAGTTGAGGAAGATTTTGACGGAAGTTTCAGTTCTGGTACAGCCTGAGGCAGGAAAGGTATTCACGGTCTATTGTGATGCGTCACATACTGGCTTGGGATGTATGCTGATGCAGGAAGGGAAAGTGGTGGCGTATGCGTCTTGACAACTGAGATCGCATGACGTTAACTATCCGACACATGATCTGGAGTTGGCGACAGTGGTGTTCGCCCTGAAAATATGAAGACACTATTTGTATAGAGAAAAGTCGATAGTCTACACGGACCACAAGAGTCTGAAGTATCTTTTGACGCAGAAGTATTTAAATTTGAGACAGTGAAGGTGGATTGAGTTGTTGAAGGATTACGACTGCTCGATTGAGTACCATCGAGGTAAGGCTAACGTAGTAGCTGATGCGTTGAGCCGTAAGGTGGTCACAGACCTGCAAACGATGTTTGCTCACCTTAATCTGTATGACGATGGGATTTTGTTGGCGGAATTGCAAGTAAAGCCGACTTGGGTAGCACAGATTAAGGAAAAACAGTTAGTGGATGAGGGTTTGAATGCTCGGAGGTTGCAAGTATAGAATAATGGTTTGGAAGGTTACAGCTTGACTCACGATGGAGTGTTGTGTTTTAAGGGGAGAGCTTGTATGTCGAAGGACATCGAGTTGAGGCAAAGGATTCTTCAGGATGCACATAGCAACCCATACGCTATGCATCCTGTAGGTAGCAAGATGTACCGGGATTTGCGAAAGTAGTTCTGGTGGCCAGGGCTGAAGCGGGAAGTGACTGAGTTTATGGGTAAGTGTCTGACGTGTCAGCAGGTCAAAGCTGAACATCAGCTGCCGACAGGTTTACTTCAGTCAGTAAAGATTCCTCAGTGGAAGTGGGAAAGGATTACCATGCACTTTGTCAGCGGGCTACCCCTTACGCCTAGTAAGAAGGACTCGGTCTGGGTGATTATGGACCGTTTGACTAAATCAGCTCATTTCATACTAGTGAGGGTTGATTATCTGCTTCAGAAGTTAGCTAAGTTGTATGTGGCCGAGATAGTAAGGTTGCATGGTGTGCCAGTGTCAATTATCTCGGATAGGGATCCGAGGTTCACGTCGAGGTTCTGGAGGGCTTTGCATCAAGCTTTGGGAATGAGGTTGGATTTTAGCACGACTTTTCACCCTTAATCGATGGCGATCGAAAAAGTAATTCAAATTTTAGAGGATATGCTAAAATCGTGATGCGGATTTCAGTGGTAGTTGGGAGGAGTATCTACCATTGGCAGAGTTCGCTTATAACAATAGTTATCAAGTGAGTATCCAGATGGCACCATATGAGGCACTGTATGGACGGAAATGTCATACTCCTACGTACTGGACAGGGTTGGGTGAACGGCAGATATTAGGTCTAAAATTGGTGGCAAAAACTGAGGATAAGGTTAAGGTGATTCGGGCTCGTCTTAAGGAAGCGTCAGACAGGCAGAAGTCTTACGCCGATCTTAAACGCAGGGATATGGAGTATGCAGTGGGTGATAAGGTCTTCCTCAAAGTATCTTTATGGAAAAAAGTGTTGAGATTTGGGAGGAAGGGCAAGCTAAGCCCTAGATTTATTGGGCCGTATACGATGTTAGAGTGAGTAGGACCGGTGGTTTATCAGCTCGAGTTGCCAGCAGAGTTAAGTTAGATTCACAACGTCTTTCATGTTTCCATGCTTAGGCGCTATCGATCAGATCCGTCACATGTTGTACCAGTTGAGGAGATAGAGGTGAGCCTAGATTTGAGTATAGAGAAGGAACCAGTGCAGATTCTAGATTGAAATGTGAAAGTGTTGCGCAAGAAGTCAGTTCCATTAGTGAAGGTATTATGGCAAAATCATGGTGTGAAAGAAGCTACATGGGAACTAGAGGATGTGATGCGACAGCAATACCCTCAACTCTTTTGACTAGGTAATTTTGAGGCCGAAATTATTTTTAAGGGGGGTAGAACTGTAACATCCTAAAATGGGGGATATTGTGTTTAAATTGTTTTTGCATGGGTATGGCTCGATTGTGGTAGTAATTAAGGTGTTTTAAGATCTAAGTATAAGCCAAGGGTAGGCCCGAGATGTAAGAAAATTTTTGTTTTTAAGTTTTAGTTAAAGGGAGCTGAAGGTGCTAGGGGTTAAGTGTAATTCGTGGGGAATTTAAGCATAAGAATGGGCTTGGTAAAGTGGCAAGGAGGCGCCACTTAGAGCTTGAGGGTGACGCCACATGCAGGGAAGGGAGAGCTCAGGTTCGAGCAGCAGGAATCCCATTTTTTGCTTTGCATTTTGACGCCAAGGGGGAGGAGTTGTGCTCAGCACAAAATCTATCAGATAAGCTTGGAATAAGTCAAATTAATTTGAATTGGTGACAAGGATGGAGTTTAGGAGTTTGAATAATTCAAACTCATTTGAATGGTTGGCCGGGAGTGGTTCAGGGAGTTTGTCAAAATCTGAACTCTGGTGTGAGAGGAGTAATCGATTGGGAGACTTAGGAGAAGTGCCGTTTCTCCATAGTCAAGCTAGGTGACATTTTCGGCTAGCAAAAGCCTTGATGCATTCGGTTGAGAGGCAAATCGAAACTTTTTTTCTCTTCTCTTAGCATGTGCGATTTCTCCCTTGGTGCCTTGTGTTAGCAAAAGCCGAAAGTCCATAGGTGGTTGTCGATTTCTCCCTTGGGCATTTGGCCGAATCTTCTTCTTTACCATCTCTCATATTTTTTTCATAATTGCTCAAAACCATATCTTTTCTTTTCATTCTCTTTTGTGCCGAATCTTCTTCTTCTTCCTTCCACTTGCCGAATCCTCTCTCTCTCCTTTCACTTTCTTTTCCTTTCCCTTCTTTCACTCTAGCCGAATCTATTGGGTTGTCTTCAATCAACCATAGCTGAATCTCCCTTCTTCCTCTTATTTTGTTTTGGCCGAATACCAATCAAGTCTAGATCTTCTTTTGGTTTTTCTCTAATCGATTTTGGAAGAGGGTAAGTGTTCTTGGCTGAATTTCTTTATTCCTTTTCTCTTCTCTCTGTCGACTCTCATGAGAACAAAAGCTGAATTTCAACATTTTTGATAAGTAATGCTAATCGTCTCTAGGGAATAATTTCTTTTAGGATCTCCGGGCTTTTAAAGTAGTAGATCTGAGCCCTCTATTCTCTGACAATTGAATTTGGTAAGTCAGTGGTAAGGATCCATGTTAGTTCAGTCTTTCCATTAGATATTTGATGCCGAAGGCTATTGAAATGAGTGTTAATGATTGCCGATGGTAGGGGAAGGCTCAATCTCACATACTTTGGGTGGTGGCTAGTATTCAAAGAGCATCAAGGTAAGGTTTGGGGTTCCATGTGTTAACCTTTCAAGATTTGTTGGTGTGGTCAAATGGCCTTGTTACTGATTTTGGGTTTGGCCGAATATAGAATCAATGAGATTTGGTGCAATAGATCGGGTATTCGGATTTAGTGATTGCGTTAGTAACAAGTGTGTAACGCTTACACACTTTATTAGTATAACATGCCTATTATGTTACTATTATAGCCAATGAAATCGGTGATTATGCCTTGTTGGTATGAGCTTAGATTCCAGGTAAGTCCCCCTGTTATGTGATTTTTGATATACATCATCATGTCACTGTTAAATGTATGCCATGTGTTATTTGCATCACTATATGTTATTATGCCATGCTTGATGTAGACATGATGGTGGGATTGTTGAGAGGAGGGGGAAGAGATATTTGGACTATCACAAGTGGTTTTGACCACACGATGGGTTGGCCCGTCTTGATATTATATTTTGTGACTAAGTCCGGTGGTTTTGACCACGGTGGTTTTGACCACATATGAATATTGTGACTCGTCCTAGTGGTTTGGTACCACGATGGGTTGGCCCACATGTTGATTACGGATTATCATCAGTGGTTTTGACCACACGATGGGTTGGCCCCATCACTTGATTTGTGATTTCGATCATCAGTGGTTTTGACCACACCAGTATATATTTGTGACTATTGTCACCAGTGGTTTTGACCACCAGTGGTTTTGAACATACGGGGTAGATAAAGGAGATTGGATGGTTAGGTTATGGGTTGCAAAATTTGCATGTTCGCTGATAATCTGTGTAAGTGCTTTCACTATCGGGTTGGGGATTTATACATTAAGTCTTGGTGACTCACCCCTTCCCTTATATTTTGCAGATGAGGCGTAGATTGCGAATACGGAGTCGAGAAGGACTCGAGGCGGCCATGCATGCTCGCTTGGGTTTTGATTTCTTTTAGTTACTATTTTAATTTTATCTATTTACCTAAAGTTGGTTTTGGTTTGTAATAAGGCCGCTAAGTATTATTTTGGGTTTTTATTATTTGCTTTTATCTTGATTATATTATACATATGTTGGATATATGGACTTGTTAAATTAATCGGTAAAAAGCAATGTTTCAAAACTATAACTCCTTTGATTTTCTAAACGTTGCCATCGGGTAACGCCACTTATAAGATGATAACAAAGGTAACTTGTATGTTTTCTAAAACTTGAAACAATAAACGGATTTTCAAGCATGAGTTTTAAAGCAGCCATTACACGATTTCAAAATCATCTTAAACAAGGTTTTCTAAACTTTTCATACTACAAAAGGGTTTTCTAAGAAAATTATCCGACAAACTTTTGGTTTAAAAAGGATTTTCACTCCGTAGCATGCCAGATTCGGTCGTGGTGTATTGACCGGGTTTGGGGTCTTACATTTGTAGGGAATCAAATCGCCTAAGATTCTAAGTCAGAAGTTGGTAAGCATTTGAATAACATTTTTGGGATTTAAGGTAAGATGGTGTTCTCTAAATTTTCATTAGATTCGTTTATCGTATGTGAGATCTTAACTTCATGATGTAGAGTAACGACCATGTGTTGTGATAGTGGTTCTGACAAGGACTTATGATGGATTTAAATATGGATCAGGTGAAGGAGAGAATCCCTAAGTTTAAGAAATGAGCGGTATCTACCGTTCGAGATTGGCCACCTAGTTATGGACCGGCTTCTGAATAACACCTTAGGCAGATAGCGGTGGTGTTGGCTACGGATAGCGTTGACTTAGAAGGTCTCGTTCTAACGGTAATAAGGTGTGTAGATCTCTAACACACACTTTCTAATTGTTCTTTATGTGTTATGGGCTAAAAGGTTGGAAAGTGGCTATGTAGACAACCGAATAAAGCCCAAAAAGGGTTAGGCAAGGATGCCAGGTTTGCAATCATAGAAATCACTATGTATGATGAAATATATGAAAGTCTGTATGATGTTTTCCTTATGTATGTATGCATGGGGAAATATGATAAAGAGGGAAGTGCATGATGGGTCACATGATGACCGTGGTAGAAATCCACGAATATAAACATGGGTCACATGGTGACCGGTGGTAGAAATCCCACAAATAAAATGTTAGGTCACACAGTGATCGGTGGCAATGCCACGTTTAATGATTTCTAAATAACGGAAATAGACAGTTCCGCTGTCATTATGGTGTGTAGTGGAAGGAGGGTTGATTGTAGAAATCCCCAAGGAGTGACGGTTGGTACGGGTTGGTGTGTAGAGGATGGAATTCTAGGATGGGTTGGGCCATTCATTATGTATTGTTTATCATGTAATATGATTGTTGCCTCTATGTACTAGCCTAGGCCCATAATGTGTTTGTGGGCCTCGAGTCGATGTGTTCGAATTTATACATCGAGTCTTGGTGACTCACACTTTCATTTCTCTACTCTTTCGGATGAGCGATAGATCGTGGACATGGGGCGTGAAGCGGACTTGAGGGCCATCAAGACTATTACTATTTCCATAGACTATTTTTGGTTTAGTTTTCATTTATGTTTTAATTTTTCGAAACATCTTTGTGTAATAAGGCCTCCATAACTTAGATTCTGATTCATTATCTTGTTATGTTGGGTTTTTACAAACTTATGTTTTTTTTAAAGTCTTAAATATAAAATGAAATGATAAACAGGCTTTTCAAAACCAATCAACGCAAGTATTAATGTTATTTTGCAAAACCTCACATTTAACGAACTATTTGGCTAAAATAAGCTAAGTTTTTCCAAAACCCTTCAGAGTAAAGTTATTAAGATTTAACCTGTAGCATATCAAATCAGGTAATGACGTATGGGCCGGGTTTGGGGTGTTACATTTTGGTATCAGATCCCAGTTCAAAACTCGGACTGTGAAATGGGTCTAGTGATGTTTTAACATGGATTTGAAAAAAAATTCCGAAAGATATGGCCTTCAAGTCTACCGGCACCCGATCCACACAGGTAAATACCCTAACTCTTGTTGTGATATACTTCTTGGGTTGATGGGCTTTATGGACGTAGACTAGGATAATAATAGTGATGGACTCTAGGCCTAGTTAAACAACTCTTCAATTTCATAAGATTTAAATCCAACCAAACAAACTTGTGAACAAGTCGCGAAATTAGGGTGTGGCAATAGGCATACGCATGTCTAGGATTGGATTCAGGGAGAGCTTGGTATTTAAGCAGTCCTAGTGACTACCTCCTCTTCGCTAGAATCCTACAGTGCGCGAGTATTTGTTTACCTTAGCCATGGGGACTTGTTGACGGGCCAAAATTTATAATCAAAACCCGAGAGGGACCAACCACCCTATTTTTTAAAATTACTAAAAAACCTCTAGTTTTGAAAAATTTTCGAAATACCCCTAATTTGTAAAATTACCAAAATACCCTGGATTTGTGAAATTACTAAAAACCCCCGATTTGTGAAATTACTGAAATACCCTTGATTTGTGAAATTACCGAAATACCCTTAATTTGTGAAATACCCTTGATTTGTGAAATTATCGAAATACCTCGATTTGTGAAATTACCAAAATACCCCCGATTTGTGAAATTATCGAAATACCCACGGACCCCCCAAATTACCAAAATACTCTTATCCTGAAAAATCACCAAGAAACCCTATTTTGAAAAAATTTTATTACAAAAATACCCTTATAGGATAAAATTATGAAAATACCCCTGGGTAGTGAAATGACGAAATACCCCTAAGTGAGGAATGTGAGTTCATGAATGTTTGCTTGTGTGGTTGATGAATGTATGTGATATTCTGATTGATGTGAAATGAATGAAAATTCTAGAATTAGGAATCTGAGACTCAAGGACCGAACTTGTAGATAGAATACTGAATTGAAAGAACCACCGTTAAAACTACTTTCCATAAGACCATCCATCAATAATCGGTTGAAGAAAACTAATAAATCATAATATTTTTAATCAGATAAATCGCGAATGGTAGAATGAGCACTAGAGGACGTGGTGTGGGTGGTCGATGTAGAGGCAGGATTGCCGTGTTAGAACCCGTAGGGTCTGGTCATGAGTCCGAGAATGAGGTACTAGTGCCACCAACTGTGGAGGCAGAATTTCAAGATCAGACGGCCAGAGATGATGCTGTATCTAAGGCTATGTTAAGGGTTTTGGAGAGAGTTGCTAGAGCAGGTGTAAGCACAAGAGCCCGAAAATCTGTGCCGGAGCGACTTAGGAGCTACAGGGCAGAAGTGTTTAGGGAATCTCTAGTATAGCCCTGAGCTCAGCTGAGTATTGGTTAGAGGCAATTAAACGTATAATAGATGATCTGGATCTCACGGAGGAAGAGAAATTGAAAGGAGTCATCTCTCTCTTGAGGGATGAAGCCTACCAATGGTGGCTCACGGTTAAGGATGGTACGGTGGCTGACCGCATCACATGGGAGTTCTTCAAAGCAGTGTTTGTAACAAGTACGTTGGATCGAGCTATGTGGATGCTTGTGTGAGCATTCTGAACTGGTTCAAGGAAGCAGTCCAGAAGCGGCGTCTGGTTAAATTCTTACGCTTGAGCCATTATGCTCGAGGATAGTGGCCATGGAGCATGAGCGATGTGTTCGGTTTAAGGATGGCCTGAAGGACGAATTACGTGTGTTGATAGCTCCGTAACGAGAGCGAGAATTTACGGTACTTGTGGGGAAGGCTAAGATAGCAAAGGAGGTAAAACGGATGGAAAAGCTGAACCGGGATAGAGATAGGGGTGGAGGTAAGAGAAACTTCGAAACATCGGGGACAAATAAAAGTAATCAGAAAAGACCTAGGCTAGACGGGCCGAGACAAGATAATAGACATGTTGCTACTAATCAGACACGAAGTGTGCTCAATTCGGTAAAACCCATGTAGGTGAGTGTAGAGCGGGCAGTGGAAAGTGCTTTAGGTGTGGGTCTTTTGACCATCAAGTTAGGAACTATCCGCAGCTGAAGGGTAATGAGGGGCCCATGAGTCAAGGGAATGTCCAGCCTGGCAGAGGAGGTCGTGGGACAGCCAGAGGTGGTAACGATTCTGGTCGAGGCCGTGGAGTAGCAGGCCGAGGGGCCGGAAACACTGAAGCGAGACAGCCAGGGTTATTCTATGCTGTCAGACGTCGAGAGGAGGTTGATGCACCGGATGTTATAACTGGTATGTTCTTAATTTTTGGTTTGCCCTATATTGCATTAATTGACATCGGATCGGCACATTCATATGTTGCTAGTAGGGTATCTGAAACTTTAAGTGTAGATGCTGAGGTTTCCTCTAGGGAAATGATTGTAGTAAGCCCATTAGGACATTCTGTGGTGGTAAATAAGCCTTATCGAGAAATACCTTTAGAAGTTCAAGGGATAGTTTTCTGAATGGATCTAATGGAATTATCGTTCGGGAGTTTGATTTAATCTTAGGCATGGATTGGCTTGTGAAGTATCAAGCTAATCTAGATTGTGCAGCTAAGCGTATGGTGTTAAAAACCCCTGAGGGTGACGAAGTGTTTAACCTGTCAGCAAGTAAAGGCGGAGCATCAGTTACCATCTGGGTTGTTACAACCGGTGATGTACCATCCTAAATTTTTGGGTCTATGCGTTTAATGGGTGAATATGTGGAATGAGTTAATTTAAGTGTTAGGGGCCCAAATTTTAAGTTTTAAGGAGCCCAAATCTTCTAATTTAAGTTAGTTAAATTTGGCATTAGGGATTAGGGAAGTGGACGGCACAAGGCTATTATTTTAGGAATTTTATTATATTTATTCTATGTGGATAATAAGCAGATAAAGGCTATTATTTAGGGATTTAGTCTTTAAGGATAATAAGCGGATAAAGACTATTTTTGAGGAGATAATAGATTAAGATAAGGGGGAAGGGATAGGAGCTATCATGTGTGGCAGTGTTGGCTAAAAATCACTCTCTACTAAAGGGAGGAATCGTTTTCTATATAAAGAGGGAGTGTGCTGAAATTTTGGAAGCCTTTCTTTTATTTTCTTTTCTCATCTTCTTCCTCTCAAAAGCCAAAAACCACCATTTTCTTCACCCTTTCTTCCTCTCTAAAATTTCCTGGTTGGCCTAATCTTTTAACCTCTATTTTATTTTTCTTCTAATTCTTAAAAGCCAAAATAACATCTCTATTATTCTATTCTTCTCCTTAATACTCATTGGCCAAATCTCTCTTAGCCATCTCTTCAATTCTTAAATCTTCTAAAATCGAAATTCTTAGATCTCACCTCCTAAAGTTGCCGAATTTTTTCAGTAAAGTCTACTTGTGTTGAATCTAAAGAAAACAATAGGTATGTGTCAATTTTGAGTTTCCAATACTTCTCCGGCTTTTCAAAGTCACTAGCCAAATGACTATTTAGTGACTAATCAAGGGTTTTTTCTTATTTTCGGCATTTCGGGATTTGAAGAGGAGTCCAACGCTTAGATCTCTAAGTCAAAGATCAGTAACACTCAAGTCGTATTATTTTGGGATTTCAAGGTAAGGAGATTGGTTTATTTATAAATATATGAAATTGGGTAGAACACTAAGCATGGCCGAATATAGGAGAGGCCCTATTTTCACATCTTTTGGCTTTTTGAGCAAAGTTGTAGATCGGGATAACAAGGATATCGACTAAGAATATTGGATTTCGCGATATTAGGTGTGTAACACTTTCCCACAATCTAGATCTGTTTGATTAATATATGATTATAAGTCTTATATGTTTTGATAAATGCTGAAATCTGGGCATAATAGAGGAAACCCAAAGAGGGTAAAAACAAATCATCAGGTTAGTGAATGTTCTAATTAAATGATATACGTATATTGATTTTATGTGATTGCATGGGTTGGGTTTGATGAAAGGAGGAAGTTATATGTTATAGCGGTTTTCACCGTGATCATTGTTGTAGCGTTTTACCATGATCATTGTAGCAGATTTTTACCGTGATTATTGTAGCGGCTTTTGCCGTGATCTATTGTAGTGGCTACTGACCATGATCGATGATGATGAAAAGGCGCCATCAAGGCGATGTAGCGGTGTGGGTTGATTGTAGAAATCCCCAATGGTGTGAATGGTAGGTATGGGGCATGTAGCAGATGGAAACCTAGGAAATTGGGTTGGGACTTGCATATTATGTGTTATATTTATAGGTACATAAGTTTATTATTTTAGTTTTATAGGGCTAAGGCCCAAATCTAATGGTGCATGAGGGTTGCACACTGAGTCTCTCGACTCAACCAATTAATTAACATTTCAAGTAGCATTGAGTGTATCGGACCAGGCTGGAGAGGAGCGCAAGGTGGCCATGCAAAAGAATATTTGGATCCAGCAAAAAGACTCAAGTTAATTATTTTATATCTTATTTTATTGAAGGGATTCTAAACCTCGTTGTAATAAGGCCATGGGCCACTAGTTATATCTTGTTTTATTGTGGGTTAAATTATTTTTAGTTATTCAAACATTTATTTTAATTAAAATAAGGCATGTAATTAAGTTTGGGTTTTATTCATAAAGGCATATTTTATATAAATTACATTTGGGCTTTCTGACAACACGATTGGTTTTGCAAAAATTTTCTTAGTGACATACCGAGATCAAATTAAGTGGCGTATGGGCGAGTTTAGGTGTTCTGATTGGTATCGAGCCAAGTTCAAAACTCAACTTTGGGGTTTTTGGGCTCAAAAAGTTTTCTAAAGGTGGGCTTTTGAAACTTGCATGTTTTTTTTTGAAATGATAACAGGTTTGTTAGCTCGGCATGACACTTGCGTCCCCGACCCAAGTTCGCCAGGTAAGTACTCTAAACCATTGTGTGATATATATATATGTGGGCTTGATGGACTTTATGGGATGTAGGCTAGTTTAATTAGACTTCAATGGACTATAGGCTTAGCTTAAACAACTTCTTAAATTCCATAAGACTTAATTTACCGAAACAAATCATGTGAACTAGTCATCGAGTTAGGGTGTGGCAACAGGCATACGCATGTCTAGGAGTGGATACAGGGAGAGCTTGGTATTTAAGCAGTCTTAGTGACTCACCTCCTCTTCACTGGAATCCTACCTAGTGCGTAGTGACTATTCACCCTAACCATGATGATGTGTTGACAGGCCAAAACTTACACTTAAAACCCGAAAGGGACCAACCACCCTATTTTATAAGATCCTAAAGTAAACCCTAGTTGGGAAATTATCAACGTACCCTTGATTTGTAAAAATTTCCTCTGATCTGAAAAATGACCAAAATACCTCTAGTTTGAAAAATAACCAAAATACCCTTGATTTGCAAATTGACCAAATTACCCTTAATTTGTAAAATTTCCAAAATACCCTAAATTTATCAAAATTATCGAAATACCCCTGGACTGTAAAAGGTTACCAAAATACCCCCGAGTTGAAAAATTACCAAAACACCCTTATTTCACAAAATCACCCGAAACTATATTTTGGAAAATTACAAAAATACCCCCGTAGGTTAAAATTACGAAAATACCCCTGGGTAGTAAAATGACAAAAATACCCTTACACATTGAATGTAGGTCCATGAATGTTGTTGTGTGATAAATGCTGAATGTATGTGGTTTCTAGGAGGTAAGTCTAAAACTGAATCTGTAGATAGGATTGAACTCAAAAGAATCACTCTCAAAACTATTCTTCATAAGATTTATCGCGAATAATCAGTGGAAGGAAATAATGACTCATAAAAATTTTAAATCAGATAAACGCAAATGAGAAAAATGAGTACCAAAAGTCGTGGGCGTCCATCGCGTTGTCGTGGTAGGGGTAGAATGACTGTGTCAGAACCAGTAGGATCTTGCCACGAATCTGGGAACAAGATACCAGTTCCACCAACTGCTGAGGTAGAATTTTAGGACCAAACGAGTGGAGATGAGGTAGTGTCTCAGGCGATGCTGCGAGTCCTTGAAAGAGTGGCTGGAGTAGGCATGGGTTCAGGAGCTCGGAAGTCTATGTCTGAACGACTCCGAGCCAACAGGGCAGAGATGTTTAGGGGAGTTTCTGGCGTAGCCCCTAACATAGCTGAGTATTGGTTAGAGGCAACTGAGTGCATAATGGATGACCTTGACTTCACGGTGAAGGAGAAGTTGAAGGGGGTCGTGTCTCTTCTTCGAGACGAGGCCTATCAGTGGTGGCTCACGGTGAAGGAGGGTACTTTCGCAGACCGCATTATTTGTGACTTCTTTAAGGAGTCATTTCAGGGAAAGTATATTAGGACCAGCTATATGGATGCACAAAGGAAGCATTCTAAATTTGGTGTAGGGAAGTAAGTTTGTGGATGAATATGAAGCAGAGTTTATGCGCTTGAGCCGCTACGCTAGAAGGAATGGTAGAATATGGATGAATATGAATGTTGTGTATGATTTGAGGATGGACTGAGGAATGAGTTAAGGGTATTGATAGCACTGCAGGAGAAAGGGACTTTGCTGTGTTGGTTGAGAAAGTTAAGATAGCTGAGGAGGTGAAGCGGATTGAAAGACAAGAGAGAGATAGGAATCGGGATAGAGATAGGAATAAAATGAATGTTAGATCGTCAGAGTCAACGGAGCATTTTCAAGAAAGGCCTAGGTCTGATGGGCGACTCGTGCTCCGACGGGTCAGAATCGTTCATGTCCCTCGTGTGGGAAGATGCACTATGGGGAGTGCAGATGGAGAACCGGTGGATGCTTTAGGTGTGGATCCACGAAGCATATGATCAAGGACTGTCCACAGGTGGATTAGGCACATCCAGTTGGACGAGGTTTTGATCAAGATAGGAGAGGTGGTCAGCAGCCTCAGAGAGATCGTGGCCCAGCCAGGGGAGGTGATGGTTATGGTCACGGTCGTGAAGTACAAGGTAGAGGTGCAAGTTATCTTTGGCGAGGACAATGACTTTGGTCTATCGAGACATCGCCAAGGGGACAGAGACACTTCAGATGTGAATAATGGTGCGTACCCTACCATACTATACTAAGTGTTTATTTTGGCTTTAGGATTAGAGTGCCAGCGAAAGCATAGTGGTGAGACTTGGTAGTATGATTTCTAGTTAGTTGGAAATTTCGAGGACGAAATTTCTTTAAGGAGGGTAGAACTGTAACATCCTAGATTTTTGGGCCTATGCGTTTAATGGGTGAATATGTGGAATGAGTTAACTTAAGTGTTAGGGGCCCAAATTTTAAGTTTTAAGGAGCCCAAATCTTTTAATTTAAGTTAGTTAAATTTGGCATTAGGGATTAGGGAAGTGGATGGCACAAGGCTATTTTGTTGTGAATTTTATTATATTTATTCTATGTGGATAATAAGCAGATAAAGGCTATTATTTAGGATTTAGTCTTTAAGGATAATAAGCAGATAAAGACTATTTTTGAGGAGATAATAGATTAAGATAAGGGAAAAGGGATAGGAGCTATCATGTGTGGCAGTGTTGGCTGAAAATCAATCTCTGCTAAAGGGAGGAATCGATTTTCTATATAAAGAGGGGGTGCGCCAAAATTTTGGAAGCCTTTCTTTTATTTTCTTTTCTCATCTTCTTCCTCTCAAAAGCCGAAAACCATCATTTTCTTCACCCTTTCTTCCTCTCTAAAATTTCCTGGTTGGCCAAATCTTTTAACCTCTATTGTTATTTTTCTTCTAATTCCTAAAAGCCAAAATTACATCTCTATTATTCTATTCTTCTCCTTAATACTCATTGGCCAAATCTCTCTTAGCCATCTCTTCAATTCTTAAATCTTCTAAAAATTGAAATTCTTAGATCTCACCTCCTGAAGTTGTCGAATTTTTTTCAGTAAAGTTTGCTAGTGCCGAATCTGAAGAAAACAATAGGTATGTGTCGATTTTGAGTTTCCAATATTTCTCCAGCTTTTCAAAGTTCCTAGATGAATGGCTATTTAGTGACTAATCAAGGGCTTTTTCTTATTTTCGGAATTTTGGGATCTGAAGAGAAGTCCAACGCTTAGATCTCTAAGTCAAAGATCAGTAACACTCAAGTCGTGTTATTTTCGGGATTTCAAGGTAAGGAGATTTGTTTATTTATAAATATATGAAATCGGGTAGAACACTAAGCATGGCCGAATATAGGAGAGGCCCTATTTTCACTTCTTTTCGGCTTTTTGAGCAAAGTTGTAGATCGGGATAACAAGGATATCGACTAAGAATATTGGATTTCACGATATCAGGTGTGTAACACTTTCCCACCATCTAGATCTATTTGATTAATATATGATTATAAGTCTTATATGTTTTGATAAATGTCGAAATCCGGGCATAATAGAGGAAACCCAAAGAGGGTAAAAACAAATCATCAGGTTAGTGAATGTTCTGATTAAACGATATAAGTATATTGATTGCATGGGTTGGGTTTGATGAAAGGAGGAAGTTATATGTTGTAGCGGTTTTCACCGTGATCTATTGTAGCGATTTTACCGTGATCTATTGTAGCTATTTTTATAGTGATCTATTGTTGCGACTTTTGCCGTGATCTGATGATGAGCAGCAAGATTGCCATCAAGGCGTGTAGCAGTGTGGGTTGATTGTAGAAATCCCCAATGGTGTGAATGGCTGATACGGGGGTGTGTAGCGGATGGAAACCTAGGAAATTGGGTTGGGCCTTGTATATTATGTGTTATATATATATATAGGTACATGAGTTTATTATTTTAGTTTTATGGGGCTAAGGCCCAAATCTAATGGTGAATGAGGGTTGCACACTGAGTCTCGCGACTCAACCAATTAATTAACATTTCAGGTAGTATTTAGTGCATCGGACCGTGCTGGAGAGGAGCGCAAGGTGGCCATGCAAAAGAACATTTGGATCCAGCAAAAAGACTCAAGTTAATTATTTTATATCTTATTTTATTTAAGGGATTTTAAACCTCGTTGTAATAAGGCCATGGGCCACTAGTTATATCTTGTTTTATTATGGGTTAAATTATTTTTAGTTATTCAAACATTTATTTTAATTAAACTAAGGCATGTAATTAAGTTTGGGTTTTATTCATAAAAGCATATTTTATATAAAATACATTTGGGCTTTCTGACAACACGATTGGTTTTGCAAAAATTTTCTTAGTGACATACTAGATCCGTTCGTGGCGTATGGGCCAGGTTTGGGGTGTTATAGGTGAAGATCCCTCAGTGGAAATGGGAAGGAATCGCAATGGACTTTGTTAGTGGGCTACCTCTCACGCCTACTAAGAAAGATTCAATTTGGGTGATCATTGATCGGTTGACGAAGTTCGCTGATTTTGTACCAGTTCGGGTTGACTATTCCTTACAAAGGTTGGCTAAGTTGTATATAGCGGAGATTGTGAGGTTGCATGGAGTACCTGTGTAGATTATCTCAGACCTAGATCCTAGGTTTATGTCTAGGTTTTGGAGGGCGTTGCATCAAGCATTGGGTACGAAGTTGGATTTTAGTACAGCGTTTCATCCTCAGACCAATGGATAGTCGAACCGGGTGATTCAGATCTTGGAAGACATGTTACGGGGTTGTGTCATAGATTTCAGAGGTAGTTGGGAGGACTTCCTGCCATTGGCGGAGTTTGCGTACAACAATAGTTACCAGTCAAGTATTCGGATGGCGCCCTATGAAGCTTTGTATGGGCGAAAGTGTCGTACCCCTACTTGTTGGACGGAATTAGGGGAAAATTGAATTTTTTGGTCCAGACTTGGTCGCTAAGATGGAGGAGAAGGTGAAACTGATTCGGGCTAGACTAAAGGAGGCGGCAGATAGGCAGAAGTCCTATGCTGACTTAAAGCGTAAGGACATAGAGTTTGCAGTAGGTGACAATGTATTCTTAAAGGTGTCGCCGTGGAAAAACGTGCTAAGATTTGGGCGAAATGAAAAATTAAGTCCTCGCTTCATCGGACCTTACCGGGTGCTGAAACGAGTAGGACTAGTAGCGTATCAACTTGACTTACCCTCGGAACTAAGTCAAATTGACAATGTATTTCACGTCTCTATGTTAAGACGTTACCGTTCGAATCCATCTCATGTAGTGTCTGTGGAGGAAATCATGGTAAGACCCGATCTATCCTTCGAAGAGAAACCGATGGAAATTCTGGATTGTGATATCAAGGTGTTACGAAGGAAAACGGTTCCATTGGTTAAGGTGTTGTGGCGGAACCATGGTTCTGAAGAGGCAACTTGGGAACCAGAGGTGTAACAGCTAGATTTGACCATAATCGAAGCGGTGGTTTCGAGACCATGAACCCGAGTCAAAATAATATTTTAATATTATTTTCTATGCTTATTATGTGTGAATTGGTGTGTGTGAAAATTTCGTATTAAAATTTGATCGTTTTGGTGATTAATTGTGAAAAAGGGCTTAATCACATAAAAAGAAATTTTGGTGGTTAAAAGTGTAAGTACTGAATTGATAATGTCTTTATAAATTAGAGGTTTGAAGTAGCAAATTGACCATAAAATGGATATAGTGGCTGGTCATGATTTGCATGTAATAGTGATTTGGGATTTTTATTATATTATATGTTATAATGTAATATATGTGATAAGAATATAATAGATAAAAGACGGAAAATGTTCATCTTCTTCTGGTGTTGACTGAAATTAAGAGAGAAAAAGAGAAAAGGGAAATAAAAAAAAATTTTGTTGAGTTTTGCCCATTTCTTGGCTGTTCGAATGGAGAAGGAAGAAGAGGATTGCTGCATGTTTAATTTTTGAGCTCATTTAGGAGCTGGTTCCTCAAGAAACTCGCTGAAGATGGCAGCAAGAAGGGGGAAGAAACTGCTCAAGAGTAGGTTCGATTGCTATTCGGTGAGTCCTTGCAATGAAACTTTAAAAAATTTCCATATTTATTATGTGTTTAATATGTGCAGGTAAAACGCGGATTTAAGGACTGTTAAGCAAAGTTAGTAGTTAAAATACATGTTATTTGTTACCAAAATACTGGTGTTAGAAGTGAAGAATAGTTGATAAATAAATGTATAAGTTGGTGTTGAAACCTGCCGTTGAATGCTGATAGTTTCAGCATGTAATTGTCGTATTTTATCATGCAATAAATCCTGGTGTAATTGATCTGCTGCTGATCTAATTAAGGTAAAATGTTGGTTGATAAATGATCTATTTTGTGGTAATAAGCAAAATATAAAGGTGGTTGAAATTAACATGCATTACTATTCGGTTTATGTTTGAAGAGTTACTAAATTTTGGAGCTTAAAATAGTTTAATTTTGGGATTTACATTTCCAAATTTCAGTTTTAGTAAAGTCCCATTATTATTGGTTGAAGCTAAGAAAACAAGCATTTGTTGAAAGGATGTAGGGAACTAAATTGTCTGAAAATTATTTGCTGTCAGCTAGTGAAATTTTAATGTTCAAATGTATGCTGAATTTTTAAGTGTCCGAATGCATGCTAGAATTCAACATGTCCAAATGCACGCTGGAAATTAATACGCTGGAGTGTTTTGTTTAGGTAAGTTTTTAAGCAAACATATTGCATGGAATTTATCTATATTGACGTATATAATTTTAATGGAAATATATGTATCAATATGTTGATAAGCCTAATGTGAGGTATACCTATTTGGCAATGGTATATCCCATTATGATATTGGTTGGAAAATGGGTAGAATCGAATGTGAGGTATAAATATATGTAATGATATATTCGATTTTGTTATAAATCATGTAATGAACATGTTACTATTTATTTACCTATGAGGTTGAGGTTTAAGCTTTATGAGTGTATATATGAATGTGAATAAGTAGCAAGCTTGAGATATGCACTAAGTGTGCGAATTTTATTATACCGAGAACTGAGTGTGCGAAATTGGTCATTTGTCACTAAGTGCGCGAATTTTATTATAATACCGAGCACTAAGTGTGCAAAATCGGTCATTTGGCACTAAGTGTGCGAATTTTATTATACCGAACACTAATTGTGTGAAATCGGTTGTTATGTACTAAGTGTGCGAATTAAATGTCCGAGCACTATGAGTGCGAAATCGGCTAAAGAGCACTAAGTGTGCTATCAATTGTAATCTCAAAGACTAAATTTGGTAAGTTGATACTATGAGATCTTATCATTCGAAATCAAGTATATATGTTAAAGGGGTGGCTTAGATGGATTGTTATTTTTAAGGTATAATTTGAATGATTGAGTTGGTACGGTAAAATAATTACTATAGCATATAAAATGTTGTATGAATCACTTAATGAGATTCGGCTATGTGAGATATTGAATTATAAGTATATGTGGATAGCTCGAAATTGAGTATGTGGATGAGACTTGAGAGTGGAATTGTATACTACATATTCGAATTTGAATTTGAGAGATAATAAGTGGTTTATGATTGTATTAGTAAATGGGTATTTGATAAAATCTTATTTACAATGTTTGTTTAAATCACATTGAGTATTATTGTTAGGTTGATTAAATTGCTATTGACTTACTAAGCTATAATAGCTTACTCGGTGTGTTTGCTTGTATTGTTGTTTAGATTTTGGAGTCAAGTTTCGAGCTCGGGGATAATCGTCAAAGTCCATCACACTATCGACTAATTTTGGGTATTTTATAAGCTGAATTTTTGAAACTATGGCATGTATAGGCTAAGTTATATGTATATATTTCTATAAGCCATGCGAAAATGGCTTGTCCATCGTTAATCTTGAAATTTATATTTTGGCTTGATGATTATGTTTGGTTGTGGTTTTGGTTGTTTTGGTTTTGGTATATATAAGTATGGTTAATGTATAGAGTTTAAATGAAATAGAGTAAAGATGTTATAAACTTGTTAACCATGTTTTGCAATGAAACAGTTTTTGGTTAGTAGCAGTGATGTGATTTTAAAAATCATCAAAAATAGGAAAAATTGAATTAGAAAGTAAATAAGATATATAATTAAATATTATTGTGTCTATTTTTATATTAAAGAAACAGAATAGGCAAAGGAATTTTATTTTATGAGATATTTAAATTTTAGTGAGACTAGTTCTGAAGGACTTCGTGATCCCCTATTTTGTATTAGAAAATTATTAAAATTGTACAAAGCTAATAATGGAGCATAGTTTATATTCTTAGAATCCTTAATGAGTCTATTTTGTATTGGAACAAACGAGAATATTAATTGACTTCTGTACAATAAGATAACTGAGTTTTTGTAAAGATAGGTCAGAACCATTGAATAGTAAAATAGGGGAAACTTTAATGAATAAACTGTACTAATTGGCCACAAGAAAAATTCTGGAAAAATTACAGTACGAAGATATATGAGTCTAGTTTCAAGGAAAATTTACGGATCTAAATTTTTAGTTTTGTAACTCAAGTTATAGTTAATTTAGTCAACATGACGCAGATGGACAGTTTCAATTTTTATGCCCCAAATTAGTAGTTAAGTTTAGTAATGCCTCGAGCTCGACTCCGACAACAGTCTTGGGTAAGGGCTGTTACATTTGATTGGTATCAGAGCTACGGTTTAGTCGGTTCTCGGACTAACGTAGCGCATGTGAGTCTAGCTATACATGCCATAATTTTTATTATGATAGTGTGATGACTCCTGAAAATGAAATATATTTTCCTTCATTCGTATAGTAAAAGGATCCTGATCCCGAACGAGCATTGGTTGATTATGTCGAGAGTGTGGCACCTGCTCCCGTGCAAGGGACCACGCCTGTTGAATCTCGACCAGTTACGAGTAATCAAAATGAGGGAGCCAAGCAAGCCTTATTTAGTATAATGAATGATTGGTTTAATCTGTATATCTGGACAAATTCGGTTGTTCAACAAACCCTGAACCCTGATAATCAACCTGTAGTACCTGTGGTACCTCCGATCATTAATCTTGAGAGAGTAAATAAGCCTCCGGTCGAGAGAATCAGAAAATACGGAGCTCAAGAGTTTAGAGCCATAGCGGATGATGATGCTAAACGAGCTAAATTTTGGCTCGATAATACAATTCGTGTTTTCAATGATTTGTCCTGTATGCCCGAGGAGTGCCGAAAATGTGTGATATCTTTATTACGGGATTCTGCCTACTATTGGTGGAACACTCTAGTTTTGATTGTTCCGAAGGAACGGGTTACTTGGGATTTCTTTCTGGCAGAGTTTTGCAAAAAGTATATTAGTCAGCGAATTATCGATAAAAAACGCAAGGAATTTCTCGAGCTTAAACAAGGTCGTATGACCGTATCTGAGTATGAACACGAGTTTGTGAGACTCAGCCGATACGCCCGTGAGTGCGTTTCATCTGAGGCTGCTATGTGTAAAAGATTCAAAGAAGGGTTGAACGAAGATATAAAATTGCCGTTGGTATACTTGAAATAAATGAATTCATGGTACTTGTTGAGTGAGCTTGCAAAGCCGAAGAGCTAGGAAAGGAGAAACGAAAAGCTGAGCTAGAAGTTAGAGATTTCTGTAAGAGATCAGTGGGTAAAACTTCAATCAGCATCAAAGAAGTTCAGAAATGACAGTGGCCGATCTAAGACTAATGTTGGGTTTTCTATACGAGAGCGACCACCAGTGAGTTCACGAGCCACCTCGATAGCTAGTGTTGGCAATACTCGACCGAGTTTCTCTCCTTTACGCCAGCATTATTCATGAAAAAGAAAGATGAAACTTTGAGAATGTGCATCGATTATCGACAGCTTAATAAAGTGACCATAAAGAGTAAATACTCGTTGCCACGTATTGATGATCTATTCGATTAGTTGAAAGGGGCTTCATTATTTTTAAAGATAGATTTGAGATCAAGTTATTATCAGTTGCGAGTCAGAGATTCTGATGTGCCAAAGACTGTTTTCCAAATGAGATAAGGTCATTACGAGTTTTTTTGTGATGCTTCGGACTCACTAATGCCCCAGCCGTTTTCATGGATTTCATAAATCGGGTATTTAGACAGTATTTGGATCAGTTCGTGGTTGTGTTTATTGATGACATTCTAATCTATTCGTGCGATGAAACCGAACATGCCGAACACTTGAGACTTGTGTTACAGATTTTGCGTGATAAGCAGTTGTACGCAAAATTTAGTAAATGTGAGTTCTGGTCACGCAAAGTTAATTTCTTGGGGCATGTTATTTTAGCATCAAGTATTCGGGTTGATCTGAATAAGATTTCACTATATTTGATTAGAAACCCCGCGTAATGTTTCTAAAGTTCAGAGTTTTTTGGGACTAGCTAGTTATTATAGACGCTTCGTGAAAGGTTTTTCGATGATTGCAACTCCGATGACAAAGCTACTTCAAAAGATGTTAAATTCAAGTGGACGGAGGAGTGCCAAAAAGTTTTGATCGGCTGAAAACTTTGTTGACTGAAGCTCCAGTGCTTGTTCAGCCAGAGTCGGGTAAAGAGTTCGTTATTTTCAGTGATGCATCCTTGAATGGTTTGGGATGTGTTTTGATGCAGGAGGGTAAGGTTGTAGCCTACGTCTCGAGATAGTTAAAGCCACACGAAAATAACTATCCGACGCACGATCTTGAATTGGCTGCTATAATTTTGCTCTGAAGATATGGCGCCACTATCTATTCGGTGAAAAATGCCATGTCTATTCCGATCATAAAAGCCTAAAGTACGTAATGACTCAGATGGATCTGAATCTGAGACAACGACGGTGGTTGGAATTATTAAAAGACTACGGGTTTATGATTGATTATCACCAGGGAAGGGCTAATGTAGTTGCTGATGCTTTAAGCCAAAAATCATTATTTGTTTTACGTGCGATGAATGCAAATATGACTATGACTGACGATGGTACAATTATAGTAGAATTAAAAATGAGACCATTATTTGTTCAATAGATTTGCGAAGCTCAAAGGGTTGATGATAATTTAATGGTGAAAAGGAAGCATTGTGGTTCGAATGCTAACTCGAATTTCAAATTGATGCTGAGGGATGTTTGCGATTTAGAAACTGAATATGTGTAACAAAGGATCTTGAGTTGATTAGAATTATTTGTAATGAAGCTCATAATAGTAGATTGTATGTTCACCCGGTAGCACGAAGATGTATAATGATTTGAAACAGGATAATTGGTGGCACGGTATGAAGCGAGATATTTTAGATTTTGTGTCGAAATGTTTGATATGTTAGCAAGTAAAAGCCAAGCATTAGGTGCCATCGTGATTACTTCAGCTGATTATGATACCCAAGTGGAAAAGGGATCGAGTGATGATGGATTTCGTATCTGGGTTACCGTTGACACCGATCAAGAAAGATGCAATCTGGGTTATTGTTGATAGATTGACAAAATCGACTCACTTTATCCAGGTCCGTACAAACTTCTCGCTTGATAACCTAGTTGAATTGTACATTTCTCAAATTGTACGATTACACGGGGTACCTATTTCTATTGTTTCGGATAGAGATATGAGGTTTACATCGCTGTTTTGGAAGAAACTGCAAGATGCATTAGGTACTAAATTGCATTTCAGCATAGCTTTTCACCCTCAAACGGATGGTCAATCCAAACGTATTATTCAAATACTTGAGGATATGTTGAGATGTTGTTTTCTCGAGTTCGAGGGTACATGGGAACAGTACTTGCCTTTGATTGAATTTGCCTACAATAATAGTTTTCAATCGAGTATAAAAATGGCACCTTATGAAGCTTTGTACGGTCGTAAATATCATACACCTTTGTATTGGACCGAGCTAAGGGAAAGCAAGATACACGGGGTTGATTTGATCAAAGAGACTAAACAAAAGTAAAATTGATCCGCGAAAGTTTGAAAGCAGCATCCGATCGGTAAAAATCATATGCGGATTTGAAACGTAAAGATATAGAGTTTAAGATTGGTGATTGAGTATTTTTGAAAGTCTCTCCATGGAAGAAAATACTTAGATTTGGTCGCAAGGACAACTGAGTCCGAGATTTATTGGGCCATACGAGATTATTGAGCGTATTGGGTTGGTTGTGTATAGATTGTTATTGCCATCTGAACTAGAAAAGATTCACAATGGTTTTCATGTTTCGATGCTCGACGGTATAGATCTGACCCTTCTCATGTGATTAATCCGTTAGAGATTGAGATTCGATCTGATTTGACCTATGAGGAAGAACAGATTCGTATATTGGCTCGTGAAGTGAAAGAGCTGCGTAATAAGAAAATCTTGTTGGTGAAAGTACTGTGGCATAAGCACGGGGTTGAGGAAGCAACTTGGGAGCTTGAGGAATCAATGAAAGAATGTTATCCTAACCTATTCACCGGTAAGATTTTCAAGGACGAGAATCCTTAAGGGGGAGAGTTGTAATAGCCAGATTTTGACCATAATCGGAACAGTGGTTTCGGGACCATAAACCCATGTAACATCCTGATAATTAGGGGTTATGCATTTCTACTTAATTGAATGTTGTTGCATGCTTAAATATGATTGAGTGTGTTTTGGAAGTTATTTTGAACTTCATTAATTAAGTGAATGCTTAGTGATATATTAATTTTTAATAATTAAGATGGAGCTAAGCATGATAAACTTTAAGAAATAATGACAAGAGGTTTTAAGCATAAGATGAGTAATTGGCAAGGTGGTTAGGACGCATGGATGAATACTTGAGGGAGAGGTTGAATCCCTAGCTAGCAAATGGGAGGATTTTATTTTTGTTTCCTTCCTATAGTGTCGGCCAAGACTATTCTAGAAGGATGGTCATCTTTTCTATTTTTGGTGAGTAGACCATGTGAAAAGGTAAGCTAAAAGTTATGGCAAGGAATCAAGAAAGGATGGTAAGAAAGGGGACAAAAGGCTTGAAGTAAGGACAATGTTATGGAAGCTTTTTCATGGTCATTTGACCATGAACCTAGTCGATTTTAGGGGCTAAGGGAGAAGGCTTAATTGTGTTAGGAAACATAGGATTGATGGGGAAGAAATGTGGAGGAAAAAGGGGATTATGTTGGCTTAGGTTGGCCGAAATTTTGCTTAGCCATTAGGGGGTGATAGTTGGCCAAATTCTAACATTTTGTGTATCTTTCTCATTTCTCCAAAAGCTTTCCTCCTAGCCGAATTTTGTTGATGATTTTAGGTAAAAGTTTTGCCTTGTTTTAACTTTCATTTTTGACCATTTTTGTTAAAGTACCTATTCTCTCAAATTCTTGTCCTCTTTAGTCAAAAGCATCAAAAGTTTGAAAACATTTCTTCTTTTCTTTTCTCTCATTTTAGAAAATACCAAAGATCATAAGCCAATTTCCTTCACTTTTTCCCTCTTGGCCGAATGCACCTAAGTCCCTAAACCTATCTCTTTTCTTTTGGAAATCATCATTATCATCATCTTTTCTTCTTTTTCTCTTTCTTTCTCCTTCCATTTTTCATTTTTTTTCTTCTATTCTCTCAACCAAAACCATCATCTACCCTAAGCAAAACCACCATTCTTTTCCTCTCTTTTGTCAACCGAATCATCTTCCATTTTGATTTCATTCATTCTTTTCTTTTATTGAAAACCGAAACTATTATAGCCAAAAATCACTATCTTTTTCTCTTCTTTTTTTTGTGCAATTCGAAATCACAAATTCTCTTATTCTATATCATCAAGGTCGAATCTTCAAGTGGGCAAGTAAGACTTTTTTGTCAATTATTTTCTTATCTCCTTTTATTATAACCGATTTAAAAACATAGTTCTCTTATTTTTCTTTTCTCTCCTAGTAGAATCCTTGGAAGGGATTTTTAAGAATCTTTTGGAACCAACGTTTTAAGGAAACCTTTCAAAATCATCCAAGGTAAGAACATCACTTTTGGTTATATCAATCCTTTTTATAGTTTATTAACTAACTTTATTTTAGGGGTGATTTTGAGACTAACAAGATAGGTTCGAAAAGAAGCGATGCGGAGTGTTTGGAAGAGAGGAGCCTTTGTTTTACCTCGAACTTCAAGCGAAGGGTCATGTCGGCGATAAGAGATTTTCCACGGGTTGTGGACCCTCGCTAACTAAGATTAGTTATTTGAAGTAGTGCGTACAACCGAACCACTTTTCGTTGGTGGGTTATCAGTGGGTTTTGATCCATCTAGCGGAGAAAAACCACAAATAACGGTTGTTCGAGAATCCGAGGGTAAGGATGCAGATCTCTCATCAATAGTATAGTTTTATTAGTAATGGTGTATACTAATCTAGTGTGATAATTAACTAGGTGTTGACGAGCGGGAAGGTATCGTTCTCACGGTCATAAGGTGTGTAACCTTACAATAAAATCTCATAGATCTATATTAAATGTGATTATATGAAAATATGTTTGATAATGATTGTGGATACCATTTTGTGGTATACGATATTCAGGTATGTTTACCCCAATATTTCGTTAATTTTGCTATATGCATAAATGTGAAATAAGTATGGCTATATTATGATTTTGGGGTAAATGGCATGAAAATTTAATAATATGTATGTGCATGGGCATATGGGTAAAATTGATAAAGGGGAAGTATTCTGGTGGTTTTACCACATATCCGGTGACTTCGGTCACATATGTGAATCTGGTGACTTCTGGTGACTTGACCACATTTTGAATCTGGTGACTTGGTCACATTTATGCAGTGGCTTTGCCACGAAATTATAAAGGTGATGTGCATGTTGAGTACGAAAGCGCCTTCGATGGTGTGTAGCGGATGGAGGGTCGATTTAGTAATCCCCACGGTGTGTTTGGTTGGTACGGGTGGTGTGTAGCGGATGGATATTTAGGTGGGCCGGGTTTGCATTCCATTATATGTACATATCCATGTGATTTTAAATGATTATTATTTAATCTGCTATGAAAATGGGCTTTTGGGCTAAATATGAATTAAATGGGCCTATGACCATATGTGTAATTAATGGGCTTTAAGGCTATGATCAAATGGGCTTTTTAATGCATGTGTTACACATTGAGTTTATAACTCACCCGTTTTTGTGGGATAACTTTTCAAATGATTCATAGTGCGATGGATCGAAACAAAAGGATTTCGAGGTGGCAGCTCAAACAAAGTATCTTGGAAATTTTCCTACTTAAACTTATTAAGTTAATTTTTATTACTTAGACTTTATTATGGGTTTTCCTATTTTTATGTAATAAGGCCACTATAAACTGTTTTTAAATTTTTGTGTTTGGGATTTATTTTTTTATTACGCCATGAACAATTATTAATTAAATAACTAAATGGTTTTGATAAATAATTTAAACTGTTTTGAAAACAAAATATATTTCCACAATATTAATAAATTTTTCAATAAATTTGTTTTTTTTTGTTAACTTATTATTCCTCTTAAAAAATGTTTTAAGAAGTTACAATTTATTTTACGATTAAATTTCAAAGTTAATCATTTTATTCAAAATCATCAAGTTTTTCTTAAATAAGTAAGAGTTTGCTAAAGTTTTACTCGAGGAACATATCAAATCCGGTCGGGCTTTTTGGTAGAGTTTGGGGTGTTTCAACTTGGTATCGAGCCAGTTTTAAACTCTCGGCCTTAGGTTTTGAAGCCCTAGCGTTTTCAAAAGTTGGCCCAAATGACTTTTGAAAGTTTTCTTAAGTTAAAATGGTTTTATAAGAGCATGGCACTCAAAATTCTTGGCCCAGATCCATCAGGTAAGTACCCTTATTGATAAGTGATATGAATGTATGATAAGCCTAAGGAAACTATACTTTAGAGACATGGACCCTAGGTGTTTGTGTACTACTACGGAAAAACCACTGAATATCTGTTGCATAAAACTTTCTTTTAATAAGAAGTGAAAAGACTCTAATACATAAGACTTTTTCGTAAAAACAGATAAGACACGTAGTAGACATGAGTTCTAGGGGACGTGGTCGTCGTGGACGTAGAAGAGGAAGAATGGCTGTGTCAGAACCAATTAGATCTGGTCAAGGTTCCGAAAATGAAGCTCTACCACCGGTCATTGGGGTGGATTTTCAAGAGCAAAATGGAGGAGGTGACGTGATATCAAGTATGTACTTCAAGTATTGGAGCGAGTAGCGAAGCTAATCTTTGGAAATGGGTCTCGAAAGTCGATGGTGAGAGACTAAGATCAAATGGATTTGAGGTTTTAGGGAGTATCTGGAGTAGCCCCAAATGTAGCGGAATCTTGGTTGGAAGCGTCGAGAGGATCATGGACGATTTAGTACCTTCTTGAAAAAAAATTGAAAGGTGCTATTTCACTACTCGTGATGAGGCCTACCAGTGGTGGCTCACTATCAAGGAAAGTATCCCTGCGGATCGAGTGGATTGGGGGTATTTTAAAGTTAAGTTCGAAGGAAAATACGTTGGAGCTAGCTACATCGACTCCTAGAGGAAGGCATTTCTGAATTTGGTGCAAGGAAATAAGTCAATAGCTGAGTATGAAGCAGAGTTTTTACGACTTAGCCGTTATGCCAGAGGGATAGTAGCTACTGAATATGAACGGTGTGTCAGATTTGAAGATGGACTTAGAGATGAACTGCGAGTGATGATTGATCCACACCGGGAAAGAGACTTTGCAATCTTAGTAGAAAGGGCAAGAATAGCTGAAGAGGTTAAGCGAACTGAAAGACAGAACCGGGACAGAGGCCAAAATAAGAATAAGAGAAGCTTTGGGTCTTTAGGGTCATCCGGGAATTTTCAGAAGAAGCCAAGAAATGATGGGCCACGAAGTCAGCAGACTGCTACGGGTGGACAACATCGTGCTTGTGCTCAATGTTGAAAGATGCACCCGGGAGAATGTTGGAAAAAGACCGGGGGATGTTTCAAGTGCGGATCTAAAGACCATATGATCAAGGATTGCCGAAGAATTGAGATAAGAATCGCTTGACGGTCGGCGTTAATCGGTGGCAGAGGTGAGCAATGACCGATAAGGGCCGTGGTCCAAATGGAAGGGTAATGGCTCGGTAGAGGTTGCGAACTTTAAGCGAGGCGATGGTAGCTCTGAGGCGAGCGGCCAGTGTCGGTATATCGATTTGTCGCAGAGAGAAAACGATGGCCTTTTGATGTTATCACGGGTACGTTTTTAATTTTGGGTTGCCCTTTATTGCTTTGATAGACATAGGGTCAACTCACTCTTACATCGCTAGTGAAGTATCTGGAACTTTGCATGTGACTTCTGAGACTGTACCTAGGAAGATGACTGTACTTAGTCCTTTAGAGATGACGATGATAATAGACAAACTTTTCAAGGAAGTGCCTTTAGAAGTTCAAGGGACGCATTTTCTGGCTGATTTAATGGAGTTGCCATTCGGAGAATTCAGCCTGATCTTAGGCATGGATTGGCTAGTGAAGTATCGTGCAAATGTGGATTGTGCTGCTAAGCAGATGTCCTTAAGAACTTTTGATGACAAAGAAGTTGTAGTGATGGGCGAGAGACAGAACTACTTATCTAATGTAGTATCCGCTCTTAAGGCGAAAAAGATGGTTAGAAAGGGATGTGTAGCCTTCGATGTTGGTGAGTGCCTTGGAGGCTAAGGAAGCAAGCTGTTGAAGAAGTCGGGGCGTGAATGAATTTGTAGATATTTTTTCAGAAGAACTGCCAGGATTGCCTCCGGATCAAGAGGTAGAATTTGGAATTGAATTATTGCACGGAGCGGTGCAGTTTCTATTGCTCCATATAGAATGGCAAGAAGGAGTTAGTTGAGCTTAAGGCTCGATTCGGAGTTGCTTGATCGTGGATTTATCCGACCTAGTGTGTCTCCATGGGGAGCACCGGTTCTATTCGTGAAGAAGAAGGACGAAACGATGAGGATGTGTATAGATTCTGGCGGTTGAATAAAGCGACCATCAAGAACAAGTATCCTTTGTCGAGGATCAACGACTTGTTCGATCGACTTAAAAGGCTTTGTATTCTCAAAGATTGATTTAAGGTCGGGTATCATCGACTTAAGGTGAAAGAAGTGGATATCCATAAGGCGACTTTCCGAACTAGATATGGGCATTATGAATTTACGGTAATGCCATTCGGATTAACGAACGCCCATTGCGTTCATGGATATGATGAACCGTATTTTCTAACCCTACTTGGATCAATTCGTTGTGGTGTTCATAGGCGACATCTGGTGTATTCTAAGTGCGAAATGGAGCATGATAAGCATCTCGGATTGTGTTGCAAGTTTTAAGAAGAAGCTATATGCCAAATTTAGTAAGTGTGAATTTTGGTGAAGGAAGTCACGTTTTAGGCCATGTGGTGTGGCGAGAAGGATAAGGGTGGATCCTCAAAAGATTGAGGTGTACTAGATTGGAAACCACCCAAGTCCGTGGCGAGGTTATGATTTCTTGGAATTAGTAGGTTATTCTGAAGCTTTGTTGAAGGATTTTCTTGATATTTTGCACCTTTAATGAAATTGTTGAGAAAGGAAGTACCTTTCGTGTGGGTGGATAAGCGACAAGAGAGCTTTGAGAAGCTCAAGAAGGTTTTTTGAAGCTCAGTTTTGATTCACTGAGGCGGAAAGGATTTAAATCGTATATTGTGATGCTTCTCACGGGATTAGGATGTGTTACGATGCAAGGCGGGAAGGTAGTTGCGTATGTGTCTCGGCGATTGAGACCACACGAGGTTAATTACCGACGCATGACTTAGAGTTGGCGTGATAGTCTTTGCTCTTAAAGTTTGGAGACATTATTTATATGGAGAAAAGTCGGTGATATACGGACCACAAAAGTTTGAAATATCTCTTGACTTAGAAAGAAGCTGAATTTGAGGCGTGAAGGTGGATAGAGTTGTTGAAAGACTACAAGCTGTTCTATAGAGTACCACCGGGCAAGGCAAATGTGGTGGCGACGCTCTAAGTCGAAAGTGGTGTCGATTTAAGGGTGATGTTTGCACATCTTAGTCTTTACGATGTGGGAGTTTGTTGGCGAATTACAAGTTAAACCGACATGGTTGAGTCAAGTGAAAAGAGCGGTTGATAGATGAAGATCGAGTGTAAAGCTTGGCGGTGCGAATGGGAAATTAGAAGATTATAGTATTAACCATGATGAGGTATTATGTTTTAAAGGTAAAGTCCGTATCTTGGGGATCAAGAGTTGAGGCAAAAGATTCTTGAGAGTCGTATAGTGGGCCCTATGCCATGCATCTGGAGGAAATAAGTTATATCGAGACTTGCGAGATCGGTTTTGGTGGCTGGTCTTAAGCGAGAAGTTATAGAATTCGTGGGAAAGTGCTTAGCGTGTCGACAAGTTAAAATTTGAACATCAAGTACCTTCGGATTGCTTGGTAGATAAAGATTCGCAATGGAAGTGGGAGAGAATCACCATGGACTTTGTTAGTGGGCTTCCTCTCACGCCTACTAAGAAAGACTTCGGTATGGGTGATAGTGGACCGATTGATGAAATCTACACATTTTATCGATTCGAGTTGATTACTCTTTCTTTGAAATTGGCGAAGTTATATGTGGCTAAGATTGTGAGGCGCATGGAGTGCGGTGTCGATTATTTGGATAGAGATCCGAGGTTTACGTCTCGATTTTGGAAAGCATTGCATCGGGCTTTGGGCACAGATTGGATTCGGTCGGCATTTCATCCACGATCGGCGGATAGTCGAGCGAGTAATCAAATCTTAGAAGATATGTTAAGGGGATGTGTGATGGATTTGGGGAAGTTGGGAAGAGTTCTTACCGTTAGCGAATTTGCGTACAACAACGATTACCAAGCCGATTCGGATGGCACCATATGAAGCACTATATGGACGGAAGTGTCGCACTCCTACATGTTGGGCGAGAACTAGGGAGCGTCAAGTTACGGGTCCAAAAACGATGGTGAATCCGAAGAAAAGGTTAAGGTAATTCAGGCTCGGTCAAAGGAAGCATCGGCGGACAAAAGTCGTCGCAGATCTTAAGCGAAAGAAATAGAGTTTCTTGTGGGGATCAAGTATTCTTGAAGGTTTCACCTTGGAAAAAGGTGATGAGATTTGGTCATAAAGGAAATTAAGTCCCGGTTCATTGGACCTTATCGGGTTTTAAGCGGGTCGGACTGTGGCATATCGATTAGATTTGCCTTCGGAGTTGAAGCAAATGCACGATGTGTTCCATGTTTCAATGTTACGCCGTTACCGATCGGATCCATCTCATGTAGTGCCAGTTGAGGAGGTGGAATTAAGACCAGATTTGTCCTATGAAGAGGAGCCAATTCAAATTCTGGAACGAGATGTAAAGGTTTTATGGAGAAAATTGGTTCCTCTCGTCAAAGTATTATGGCACAATCATGGATCAGAAGAAGCTTCGTGGGAACCGGAGGAAGCGATGCGACAGCAATACCCTCACTTGTTCCAACCAGGTAATTTCGAGGACGAAATTATTTTAAGCGGCTAGAACTGTAACATCCTGATAATTAGGGGTTATGCATTTCTACTTAATTGAATGTTGTTGCATGCTTAAATATGATTAAGTGTGTTTTGGAAGTTATTTTTGAACTTCATTAATTAAGTGAATGCTTAGTGATATATTAATTTTTTAATAATTAAGATGGAGCTAAGCATGATAGGCTTTAAGAAATAATGACAAGAGGTTTTAAGCATAAGATGAGTAATTGGCAAGGTGGTTAGGACACATGGATGAATACTTGAGGGGAGAGGTTCGAATCCCCTAGCTAGCAAATGGGAGGATTTTATTTTTTGTTTCCTTTCCTATAGTGTCGGCCAAGACTATTCTAGAAGGGATGGTCATCTTTTCTATTTTTGGTGAGTAGTCCATGTGAAAAAGGTAAGCTAAAAGTTATGGCAAGGAATCAAGAAAGGATGGTAAGAAAGGGGGACAAAAGGCTTGAAGTAAGGACAATGTTATGGAAGCTTTTTCATGATCATTTGACCATGAACCTAGTCGATTTTAAGGGCTAAGGGAGAAGGCTTTATTGTGTTAGGAAACATAGGATTGATGGGGAAGAAATGTGGAGGAAAAAGGGGGATTATGTTGGCTTAGGTTGGCCGAAATTTTGCTTAGCCATTAGGGGATGATAGTTGGCCAAATTCTAACATTTTGTGTATCTTTCTCATTTCTCCAAAAGCTTTCCTCCTAGCCGAATTTTGTTGATGATTTTAGGTAAAAGTTTTGCCTTGTTTTAACTTTCATTTTTGACCATTTTTGTTAAAGTACCTATTCTCTCAAATTCTTGTCCTCTTTAGTCAAAAGCATCAAAAAGTTTGGAAAACATTTCTTCTTTTTCTTTTCTCTCATTGCCGAAAATACCAAAGATCATAAGCCAATTTCCTTCACTTTTTCCCTCTTGGCCGAATGCACCTAAGTCCCTAAACCTATCTCTTTTCTTTTGGAAATCATCATTATCATCATCTTTTCTTCTTTTCTCTTTCTTTCTCCTTCCATTTTTATTTTCTTTCTTCTATTCTCTCAACCGAAACCATCATCTACCCTAAGCAAAACCACCATTCTTTTCCTCTCTTTTGTCAACCGAATCATCTTCTATTTTGATTTCATTCCTTCTTTTCTTTTATTGAAAACCGAAACTATTATAACCAAAAATCACTATCTTTTTCTCTTCTCCTTTTTGTGCAATTCGAAATCACAAATTCTCTTATTCTATATCATCAAGGCGAATCTTCAAGTGGGCAAGTAAGACTTTTTGTCAATTATTTTCTTATCTCCTTTTATTATAACCGATTTAAAACATAGTTCTCTTATTTTTTTCTTTTCTCTCCTAGTAGAATCCTTGGAAGGGATTTTAAGAATCTTTTTGGAACCAACGTTTTAAGGAAACCTTTGAAATTGTCCAAGGTAAGAACATCACTTTTGGTTATATCAATCCTTTTTATAGTTTATTAACTAACTTTATTTTAGGGGTGATTTTGAGACTAACAAGATAGGTTCGAAAAGAAGCGATCTGAAGTGTTTGGAAGAGAGGAGGCCTTTGTTTTACCCTCGAACTTCAAGCGAAGAACATATCGGCGATAAGAGATTTTCCACGGGTTGTGGACCCTCGCTAACGAAGATCGGTTATTTGAAGTAGTCGTACAACCGAACCACTTTTCGTTGGTGGGTTATCGGTGGGTTTTGATCCATCTAGCGGAGAAAAACCACAAATAACGATTGTTCGAGAATCAGGGGTAAGGATGAGATCTCTCATCAATAGTATAGTTTTATTAGTAATGGTGTATACTAATCTAGTGTGATAATTAACTAGGTGTTGATGAGCGGGAAGGTATCGTTCTCACGGTCATAAGGTGTGTAACCTTACAATAAAATCTCATAGATCTATATTAAATGTGATTATATGAAAATATGTTTGATAATGATTGTGGATACCATTTTGTGGTATCGATATTCGTATGTTTACCCCAATATTTCGTTAATTTTTCTATATGCATAAATGTGAAATAAGTATGACTATATTATGATTTTGGGGTAAATGGCATGAAAATTTAATAATATGTATGTGCATGGGCATATGGGTAAAATTGATAAAGGGGAAGTATTCTGGTGGTTTTACCACATAATCCGTGACTTGGTCACATATGTGAATCTGGTGACTTGGTCACATTTTGAATCTGGTGACTTGGTCACATTTGTGCAGTGGCTTTGCCACAAAATTATAAGGCGATGTGCATGTTGATTGCGACAAGCGCCTTCGATGGTGTGTAGCGGATGGAGGTCGATTTAGTAATCCCACGGTGTGTTTGGTTGGTGCGGGTGGTGTGTAGCGGATGGATATTTAGGTGGGCGGGTTTGCATTCCATTATATGTACATATCCATGTGATTTTAAATGATTATTATTTAATCTGCTATGAAAATGGGCTTTTGGGCTAAATATGAATTAAATGGGCCTATGACCATATGTGTAATTAATGGGCTTTAAGGCTATGATCAAATGGGCTTTTTAATGTATGTGTTACACATTGAGTTTATAACTCACCCTTTTGTGGGATAACTTTTGAGATGATTAAGTAGTGCGATGGATCGGGTCGAGAAGGATTTCGAGGTGTGGCACGCTCAAACAAAGTATCTTGGAAATTTTCTTACTTAAACTTATTAAGTTAATTTTATTACTTAGACTTTATTATGGGTTTTGCTATTTTTATGTAATAAGGCCACTATAAAGTGTTTTTAAATTTTGTGTTTGGGATTTATTTTTTTATTACGCCATGAACAATTATTAATTAAATAACTAAATGGTTTTGATAAATAATTTAAAGCATTTTGAAAACAAAATATATTTCCACAATATTAATAAATTTTTCAATAAATTTGGTTTTTTTTGTTAACTTATTATTCCTCTTAAAAATAATGTTTTAAGAAGTTACAATTTATTTTCTGATTAAATTTCAAAGTTTATCTGTTTTATTCAAAATCATCAAGTTTTTCTTAAATAAGTAAGAGTTTGCTAAAGTTTTACTCGAGGAACATATCAAATCCGGTCAGGCTTTTTGGGCCGGGTTTGGGGTGTTTCAACCGGAGTCATAATAATATTTTAATATTATTTTCTATGCTTATTATGTGTGAATTGGTGTGTGTGAAAATTTAGTATTAGAATTTGATCGTTTTGGTGATTAATTGTGAAAAGGGCTTAATCACATAAAAAGAAAATTTGTGGTTAAATGTGTAAATCTTGAATTGATGATGTCTTTATAAATTGGAGGTTTAAAGTAGCAAATTGACCATAAAATGGATATAGCGGCTGGTCATGATTTGCATGTAATAGTGATTTGGGATTTTATTATATTATATGTTATAATGTATTATTTTAATATATGTGATAAGAATATAATAGATAAAGAGGAAAAAATGTTCATCTTCTTACGGTGTTGGTGAAATTTAGAGAGAAAAAGAAAAGGAAATAATAATAAAAAATTGTTGAGTTTTGCCCATTTCTTGGTTGTTGAATGGAGAAGGAAGAAGAGGATTCTTGCATGTTTAATTTTTAAGCTCATTTAGGAGCTGGTTCCTCAAGAAAATCGTGAAGATGGCGACAAGAAGGGGAAGAAAGCGCTCAAGAGTAGGTTCGATTGTTGTTTAGTAAGTCCTTGCAATGAAACTTTAAAAATTTCCATATTTATTATGTGTTTAATATGCGGGTAAAAAGCGGATTTAAGGATGATTAAGCAAAGTTAGTAGTTAAAATACTTGTTATTTGTTACCAAAATACTGGTGTTAGAAGTGAAGAAGAGTTGATAAATAAATGTATAAGTTGGTGTTGAAACACCGTTGAATCTTGATAGTTTCACATGTAATTGCTGTATTTTATCGTGCAATAAATCCTAGTGTAATTGATCTCTGCTGAGATCTAATTAAGGTAAAATGTTGGTTGATAAATGTTACATTTTGTGGTAATAAGCAAAATATAAAGGTGGTTGAAATTAACATGCATTCTTTATTCGGTTTATGTTTGAAGAGTTACTAAATTTTGGAGCTTAAAGCAGTTTAATTTTGGGATTTACATTTCCAAATTTCAGTTTTAATAAAGTCCCATTATTATTGGTTGAAGCTAAGAAAACAAACATTTGTTGAAAGGATGTAGGAACTAAATTGTCGAAAATTATTTCTTTGTCAGCTAGTGAAATTTTAATGTTCAAATGTATGCTGAATTTTTAAGTGTCCGAATGCATGCTAGAATTCAACATGTCCAAATGCATTTGAAATTAATATCTTTGGAGTGTTTTGTTTAGGTAAGTTTTAAGCAAACATATTGCATGGAATTTATCTATATTGACGTATAAATTTTAATGGAAATATATGTATCAATATGTTGATAAGCCAAATGTGAGGTATACATATTTGGCAATGGTATATCCCATTATGATATTGGTTGGAAAATGGGTAGAATCGAATGTGAGGTATAAATATATGTAATGATATATTCGATTTTGTTATAAATCATGTAATGAACATGTTACTATATATTTACCTATGAGGTTGAGGTTTAAGCTTTATGAGTGTATATATGAATGTGAATAAGTAGCAAGCTTGAGATATGCACTAAGTGTGCGAAATCGGTCATTTGTCACTAAGTGTGCGAATTTTATTATAATACCGAGCATTAAGTGTGCAAAATCGGTCATTTGGCACTAAGCGTGCGAATTTTATTATACCGAGCACTAATTGTGTGAAATCGGTTGTTATGCACTAAGTGTGCGAATTAAATGTCCGAGCACTATGAGTGCGAAATCGCTAAAGAGCACTAAGTGTGCTATCAATTGTAATCTCAAAGACTAAATTTGGTAAGTTGATACTATGAGATCTTATCATTCAAATCAAGTATATATGTTAAAGGGTGGCTTAGATGGATTGTTATTTTAAGGTATAATTTGAATGATTGTGTTGGTACGGTAAAATAATTACTATAGCATATAAAATGTTGTATGAATCACTTAATGAGATTCGGCTATGTGAGATATTGAATTATATGTGGATAGCTCGAAATTGAGTATGTGGATGAGACTTGAGAGTGGAATTGTATACTACATATTCGAATTTGAATTTGAGAGATAATAAGTGGTTTATGATTGTATTAGTAAATGGGTATTTGATAAATTCTTATTTACAATTTTTGTTTAAATCACATTAAGTATTATTGTTAGGTTGATTAAATTGCTATTGACTTACTAAGCTATAATAGTTTACTCGGTGTGTTTGCTTGTATTGTTGTTTAGATTTTGGAGTCAAGTTTCGAGCTCGGGGATAATCGTCAAAGTCCATCACACTATCGACTAATTTTGGGTATTTTATAAGCTGAATTTTTGAAACTATAGCATGTATAGGCTAAGTTATATCTTGAAAAGATTGTTTTGGGATATGTATATATTTGTATAAGCCATGCGAAAATGGCTTGTCCATCGTTAATCTTGAAATTTATATTTTGGCTTGATGATTATGTTTGGTTGTGGTTTTGGTTGTTTTGGTTTTGGTATATATAAGTATGGTTAATGTATAGAGTTTAAATGAAATGGAGTAAAGATGTTATAAACTTGTTAACCATGTTTTGCAATGAAACAATTTTTGGTTAGCAGCAGTGATGTGATTTTGAAAAATCACCAAAAATAGGAGAAATTTAATTAGAAATGGAATAAGATATAGAATTAAATATTATTGTGTCTATTTTTATATTAAAGAAACATAATAGGCAAAGGGATTTTATATTATGAGATATTTAAATTTTAGTGAGACTGGTTCTGAAGGACTTCGTGATCCCCTATTTTGTCTTAGAAAAATTATTAAAAATTGTAAAGCTAATCATGGAGCATAGTTTATATTCTTAGATTCCTTAATGAGTCTATTTTGTATTGGAACAAATGAGAATATTAATTGAATTCTGTACAATGAGATAACTGAGTTTTTGTAAAGATAGGTCAGAACCATCTAATAGTGAAATAGGGGAAACTTTAATGAATAAACTGTACTAATTGGCCACAAGAAAAATTCTAGAAAAATTATAGTACGAAGATATATGAGTCTAGTTTAAATAAAAATTTATGGATCTAAATTTTTAGTTTTGTAACTCAAGTTATAGTTAATTTAGTCAACATGATGCAGATGGACAGTTTTAATTTTTATGCCCCGAATTAGTAGTTAAGTTTAGTAATGCCTCGAGCACGACTTCGGCAACAGTCTTGGCTAAGGACTGTTACATTTGATTGGTATCAGAGCTACGGTTTAGTCGGTTCTCGGACTAATGTAGCGCATGTGAGTCTAGCTATACGTGCCATAATTTTTATTATGATAGTGTGATGACTCCTGAAAATGAAATATATTTTCCTTCATTCGTATAGTAAAAGGATCCTGATCCCGAACGAGTCGTGGTTGATTATGTCGAGACTGTGGCACCTGCTCCCGCGCAAGGGACCATGCCTGTTGAATCTCGGCCAGTTACGAGTAATCAAGATGAGGGAGCTAAGCAAGCCTTCTTTAGTATAATGAATGATTGGTTTAATCTGTATATCTGGACAAATTCGGTTGTTCAACAACCCCTGAACCCTGATAATCGACCTGTACTACCTGTGGTACCTCCGATCATTAATCCTGAAAGAGTAAATAAGCCTCCGGTCGACAGAATCAGAAAATACGGAGCTCAAGAGTTTAGAGCCATAGCGGATGATGATGCTAAACGAGCTAAATTTTGGCTCGATAATACAATTCGTGTTTTCAATGAATTATCCTATACGCCCGAGGAGTGCCTAAAATGTGTGATATCTTTATTACGGGATTCTGCCTACTATTCCGAAGGAACGAGTTACTTGGGATTTCTTTCAGGCAGAGTTTTGCAAAAAGTATATTAGTCAGCGAAATATTGATAAAAAACGTAAGGAATTTCTCGAGCTTAAACAAGGTCGTATGACCGTATCTGAGTATGAACGTGAGTTTGTGAGACTCAGCCGATACGCCCGTGAGTGCGTTTCATCTGAGGCTGCTATGTGTAAAAGATTCGAAGAAGGGTTGAACGAAGTCATAAAATTGCTCGTTGGTATACTTGAAATAAATGAATTCGTGGTACTTGTTGAGTGAGCTTGCAAAGCCGAAGAGCTAGGAAAGGAGAAACGAAAAGCTGAGTTAGAAGCTAGAGATTTCTGTAAGAGATCAACGGGTAAAACTTCAATTAGCATCAAAGAAGTTCAGAAATGAAAGTGGCCGATCTAAGACTAATGTTGGGTTTTCTATACGAGAGCGACCACCAGTGAGTTCATGAGCCACCTCAATAGCTAGTGTTGGCAATACTCGACCGAGTTTCTCTCCTTTACGCCAGCGTTATTCATGAAAAAGAAAGATGAAACTTTGAGAATGTGCATCGATTATCGACAGCTTAATAAAGTGACCATAAAGAATAAATACTCGTTGCCACGTATTGATGATCTATTCGATCAGCTGAAAGGGGCTTCAGCATTTTTAAAGATAGATTTGAGATCAGGTTATTATCAGTTGCGAGTCAGAGATTTTGATGTGCCAAAGACTGCTTTCTAGACGAGATAAGGTCATTACGAGTTTTTTTGTGATGTCGCTCGGACTCACTAATGCCCTAGCGTTTTCATGGATTTGATAAATCGGGTATTTAGACAATATTTGGATCAATTCGTGGTTGTGTTTATTGATGACATTCTAATCTATTCGCGCGATGAAACCGAACATGCCAAACACTTGAGACAAAGTAGGAAAATGAATTTTATATTATGAGATATGTAAATTTTAGTGAGGCTGGTTCTAAAGGACTTTGTGATCCCCTATTTGTCTTAGAAAAATTATTAAAAATTGTACAAAAATAATCATGGAGCATAGTTTATATTCTTATAATCCCTAATGAGTCCATTTTTTATTGGAATAAATGAGAACATTAATTGAATTCTTTACAGTGAGATAACTGAGTTTTTGTAAAGATAGGTCAGAACCATTGAATAGTGAAATAGGGGAAACTTTAATGAATAAATTGTACTAATTGGCCGCAAGAAAAATTCTGGAAAAATTATATATATGAGTGTAGTTTCAAGAAAAATTTACGTACCTAATGTTTGAGTTCCGTAACTCGAGTTATAGTTAATTTAGTCAACATGACGCTTATGGATAGTTTCAATTTTTATGCCCCGAATTAGTAGTTAGGTTTAGTAATGCCTCGAGCTCAACTCCGGCAACAGTCTTGGGTAAGGGCTGTTACAAGAGGAAGCGATGCGACAGAAATACCCTCATCTTTTCTGATCAGGTAATTTCGAGGCCAAAATTTCTTTAAGAGTCGTAGAACTATAACATCCTGAATTAATGGGCCTATGCGCCTAGTGTGTGTATATTCAAGGTGTTAATTTAACTATTAGGGGTCCAAGTTGGGCTCAGAATGTGGTCAAGGCCTTGGTGAATTCTTTCTTGGGCACTATAAGGTTTAAAAGGTGGTATCTGTGTTTAAAATATCAAAATGGGCTTGTGGCCCAGTGGTTAGTGACGCCATTTAGGGAGCAAGGAGGTGACACCATACAAAGGGAGTAAGGGGCCCAAATTTAAGTTTCATGGAGCCCAATCTCTTTTATTTTAAGTTAGCTAATTTTTGACATTAGGGTTAGGTGGAGTGGATGGCTACAAGGCTCAAATGTAGGAGGATATATGTATAGGATAATGTAGATATTATAGTTGATAATATGAAAGATACAAGGGGGAAAAGATAGGAGCTATCTACAAGGCTAGGTGTTGGCCGAAATTCCATCACCTAGAGGAGTGAGGAAATTGGTTTATTTATTGGCAGGGGGTGCCAAAATTTCCATGCTATTTGATTAATTGATTGGTTATTAGGAAGGGCGTTTTCGGTTTTAAGTAGTAGGTGCCAAAATCTTCCATAAATAGAGGGGATATCTCTTCAATTCCGGCATTTGGAACCCTATTCTTTTCTTCTTTTCTTGTGCCGAAATTCTCAGTATTCCTCTGAAATTCTTTTCTTTTGATTTCTTCAAAAGTCGAAACCTCCCAATCTTCTCAAAATCTGAAATCATGGATTCTTTTCTCATCTCCATAGCCGAATATACCATATTCCTTCTGTCGATTCCCTCAACTAAAAGCCAAAACTACTTAGATCTCTTCTTATTTTCTTCTCTTCTTGATCTCCTCAAAAGCTGAGAATTCCTAAGAGTTGTCGAATTTCTTGTAAAGGTAAGTGTTGGCCAGTGCTATTGTTCTTGTTATATTTTGGCTTTTAAGCCAAAGCCGAATGGCTAGATGGTGTTTAGGACCATCCTTAGATTGACGTTCTCTTTCTGATCTCGTGTTCTCTTTCTTTGGGTGGTATTCTGGGATTTGTAGGGAATCAAATCACCTAGGATTCTAAGTCAGAAGTTGGTAAGCATTCGAATCACGTTTTCAGGATTTAAGGTAAGATGGTTTTCTCTAGATTTTCATTAGATTCGTTTATCGTATGTGAGATCTTAACTTCATGATGTGGAGTAACGACCATGTGTTGTGATAGTGGTTCTGACAAGGACTTATGACGAATTTAAATATGGATCAGGCGAATGAGAGAATCCTTAAGTTTAAGAAACAAGCGGTAGCTTCCATTTGAGATTGGCCACCTGGTTGTGGACCGGCTTCTGAACAACACCTTAGGTAGATAGCGGTGGTGTTGGCTACGGATAGTGTCGACTTAGAGGGTCTTGTTCTAACGGTAATAAGGTGTGTAGATCTCTAACACACACTTTCTAATTGTTCTTTATGTGTTATGGGCTAAAAAGCCAGAAAGTGGCTGTGTAGACAGCCGAATAAAGCCCAAAAAGGGTTAGGCAAGGATGCCAGGTTCACAATCATAGAAATCACTATGTATGACGAAATATATGAAAGTCTGTATGATGTTTTCCTTATGTATGTATGCATGGGGGGAAATATGATAAAGAGGGGAAGTGCATGATGGGTCACATGATGACCGGTGGTAGAAATCCCACGAATATAAACATGGGTCACATGGTGACCGGTGGTAGAAATCCCACAAATAAAATGTTAGGTCACACAGTGATCGGTGGCAATGCCACGTTTAATGATTTCTGAATAACATAAATAGGAAGTTCGACTGTCGTTATGGTGTGTAGCAGATGGAGGGTTGATTGAAAAAATCCCCAAGGAGTGACGGTTGGTACGGGTTGGTGTGTAGAGGATGAAATTCTAGGATGGGTTGGGCCATTCATTATGTATGTTTATCATGTAATATGATTGTTGCCTTTATGTACGGGCCTAGGCCCATAATGTGTTTGTGGGCCTCAAGTCAGTGTGTTTGAAATTTATACACTGAGTCTTGGTGACTCACGCTTTCATTTTCTCTACTCTTTCAGATGAGCAGTAGATCGTGGACATGGGAGCCGAGACAGACTCGAGGGGCCATCAAGACTATTACTATTTCCATAGACTATTTTTGGTTTAGTTTTCATTTATGTTTTAATTTTTGTGAACATCTTTGTGTAATAAGGCCTCCATAACTTAGATTCCGATTTATTATCTTGTTATGTTGGGTTTTTACAAACTTATGTGTTTTTTTAAAGTCTTAAATATAAAATGAAATGATAAACGGGCTTTTCAAAACCAATCAACGCAAGTATTAAAGTTATTTTGCAAAACCTCACATTTAACAGACTATTCGGATAAAATAAGCTAAGTTTTTCCAAAACCCTTCAGAGTAAAGTTTTTAAGATTTAACTGTAGCATACCGGATCCATTAATGACGTATGGGTAGGGTTTGGGGTGTTCTGACCGTAACTTCTATCGTTTACATTTACAAGTGCTAATTCAATTCTATATCAACTCAATTTTGCACACTTAGTGCCTCAATATTCGAACTTGTACATAACACATTCTATTCCATTAATATACATTCATTCATTATTCATCACATAGATACTAGATTAATAGCAAGTATTATATCCGAACTTACCTCGGACGTCGATAAACCGAAACTGTCGATTAATCGAACACTTTGTCTTTGCCTCTATCTCGATCTAAACCTCTTCTTTCTTGGTCTATACACATTCAAATTAAACCCATTCAATCACAATTCATTCAATTTAATCCACATACTTATTTAGGGCATTTTACAAAATAGCCCTCACATTTTCGTATTTTGACACTTTAGTCCTTATTTCACAAAATCATCAAATTCACATAATTTCTTTTCATATAAGCCTAGTAGAATTTCCCTTGTGTTCATACAAGCCCACACATTTCATTTATTTCACATTTTAATACATCAATTTACACTTTTCTCAATGTAGCCCAAAACACACAAATTCATCAAAACTCCAAAGACAAACTATCTTAATCAAACACATATCTTTCATTTTCCTCCATCAAACATTTAAGAACTCAAATGTTCATCAATAACATATTTCAAAAACATCATCAACTCACAAAATTTAAACATGGGTTTTGTAGAGTACAAAGCAACGACTTCAAAAATGTAGAAATTATCCAAAATCAAACATAAAACACTTACTAATTGACGCTTGAGTTTGCCTAATTCAAATAAGCTCCAAACCTTTGTTTCTTTCTCAATTTTGGTGGAAGAAAAGATGAATAAGGCTTCATCTTTCTCTTTTTGTTTTATTATAACATATATGTTATTATTATGTCATTTACTAAATTAACCTTTTAATTAATAAATAAAACATATAAACATTAAGGTCACATTTGTCCATTACCACCCACTATCATATTTATGGCATAATTGCCTCACAAGGCCTCCACATTAAAAGACAATAACACTTAAGTACTTATAAATCAGTACACAACTTTTACATTTTACGCGATTAAATCTTTTCTTTTAATTCGGCACATAGTCGATAAAATTACCACACAGAATTTTCACACAGGCTATATCACATCAGCATGAAAAATAACATTAAAATATTAGTTCGACCTCAGATTTGTGGTTTTGAAACCACTATTCTGACTAGGGTTTAAATCGGGCTGTTACAACTCTCCCCCTTAAGGATTTTCGTCTCTGAAGATCTTACCAATAAATAGGTGTGGATATTGTTCCCTCATAACGTTCTCAGGCTCCCACGCAGCCTCTTCAACTCCATGTTTGTGCCACAACACTTTCACTAAAGAAATTTTCTTATTTCTCAACTCTTTCATTCTCGTGCCAAAATTTGAATCGGTTCTTCACTATACGACAAATCTAACTGAATTTCAACCTTAGTAGGAGCAATCACATGAGACGGATCAAATCAGTACCTTCAAAACATCGACACATGAAACACATTATGGATCTTTTCTAACTCAGTTGGAATCACCAATCTATAAGCAACCGGCCAATTTTTCTCAATAATCTCATATGGTCCTATGAACCTCGGACTCAACTTGCCTTTTCAGCCAAGTCGAAGTATTTTCTTCCACGGAGACACTTTCAAAAACAATTTGTCACCAATCTCAAATTTGATATCTTTCCATTTCAAGTCTGCATAAGACTTCTGAGGATCTGAGGCTGCTTTCAAATTGTCTCGAATCACTCTCACTTTCTGCTCCGTCTTTTTATAAGATCAACCCAGTAAATCTCACAATTTTAGTAATATATAATTCAATCAATCAATCAAGTGAATAATTTGTTCTCACCAGAATGAAAATGAGCTGACTTCATCAATCTATCAACTATCACCCAGATTGCATCTTTCATTCCCAGAAACAAAGGTAATCCCGACACAAAGTCCATTACAAACCGGATGGAACCTGATGTTTAGCTTTAACTTGCTGACAAACTAATCATTTCGACATATAGTCAGAGATATCTCTTTTCATACCATGCTACCAATAAAGTTGTTTTAGATCGTTATACATTTTGTACTCCCCAGATGCACAGTCAAGCGATTATTATGAGCTTCATTGAAGATTAACTGAATCAACTTTGAATTCATTGGAACACAAATCAATCTCTAAAACTCAAACAATCATCACTATCAACTCAAAATTCTAAATCCGAATTCAAATCGCATTGATCTCATTTTGCTATCATTTCATCATCAATTTTCCAGGCAATACAAATCTGACGTACAAACATCGGCCTTACTCTCAACTCAGCCAAAACTAAATCATCATCACATAGATCTATCTGAGTACTCATAGCTCACAAAGCACCTAAAGACTTTTGACTCAAGACATCGGCAACAACATTAGCTTTACCCGGATGATAATCAATCACAAGTTCATAATCTTTTAACAATTCTAACCATATTAACCATATTCCCTATCACAAATTCAATTCTTTCTGAGTCATTAAGTACTACAAACTCTTATGATCGGTATAAATGTGACATTTCTCACCAAATAGATAGTGACGCCAAATATTCAATGCAAACACAATCGCTGCTAATTCAAGATGCGGCTTTAACAGCCTCGAAGCATAAGCAATGACTTTGCCTTCTTGCATCAGCACATAGCCCAAACCATTTAATGATGCATCACTGTGAACTATAATTTCTTTACCCGATTTAGGCTGAACTAACACTGGCGCTTTCGTCAACAACGCTTTCAACTGCTCAAAACTCTAATGGCACTTTTTGACCACTCAAATTTAACATCTTTCTGTAGCAACTTTATCATCAGAGTCGCAATCATCGAGAAGCCTTTCACGAACCGTCCATAATATCCCACTAGTCCCAGAAAACTACAGACTTCAAACACATTTCTCAAAGGTTTCCATTCTAGAATAGCTAAGATTTTACTCTGATTAACTCGTATTCCCGTAGCTAATACAATATGCCCCGGAAATCCAACCTCGCACAACCAAAACTCACATCTACTAAACTTTGCATACAAATGCTTCTCACGCAGAGTCTGTAATACAATTCTCAAATGCTAGGCATGTTGTGTCTCATCACAAGAATAAACCAGAATATCATCAATAAACACTACAACAAAGCGATCTAAATACGGTCTGAATATTCGATTCATCAAATCCATAAACACTACAGGAGCATTCATTAGTCCGAAAGGCATCACTAAAGATTCATAATATCTGTACTTCATTCTGAAAGTAGTTTTCGGCACATCGAATTCTTTAACTCTCTTTTCTGACACTTTTGTATTAATCACATATGCCAGATAGGCTTTGCAACCCTTTCTCACATAGTTCAAAGCTTTCATCGCAGATACAACAGCTGGTAACCCTTTTAAATCACTGGATTCAATTCAAACTATCTCACCATTCTGACTTCTCAATTCAATACTCTTTCTTTTACAATTCACAATGGCATTATGCAAAGTGAGCCAGCCAATCCATACCCAGAATTATATCAAATTCATCGAATTTTAGTAACATCAAATTAGCCAGAAAACAAACATCCCAAAACATCAACGAACAGTTATTGCACACTTTATCCACCAAGACACATTTGCCTAAGGGTTTGATACTCTAATCACAAATTCAGTAGACTCAACAGGTAGAGTCTTACTCGATACTAGATTCACACACACACATATGAATGAGTAGATCCTGGATCTATCAATGCATTCACATCAGTATCAAATGGAGTAAAAGTACCAGTAATGACATCTAGCAATGACGATTCCTCTCGTGTACGTATAGCATAGGTTCAGGCAGGTGCTCTCGCCTCTGATCTCGTAGCTGTATCAGTAGTCTCTCTTTGACTTCCACTCACATTCCCAGTGTTTCTAGGTGGTCTACCCCTTGTCATCACATTGCTCGATCTCACATTCTAAACATTCTCTTCTTCAGCTAACATTGGACAATCTTTAATGAAGTGATCCGTGATCCACACTTATAACAAGTTCGATTATTATACTTGCCCCAACATTCTCCCACATGTCACCTTCCACACTGTCTACACTTAGGCTTGTTGCTTTTGGCATTACTAACACTTGATTCCATTGGAGCTTGAGTTCTCGGATCAACACTTAGTCTCACACGATCTTTACTCGTATATCCAAATGAAGCATTTGATCGGTTGCTTGCATCTCTGAATTTCTTCGTCAAAGGTTGAGGTATCTTATTCATCAATCTTTTTCTCTCATCTCGAGCTTCAGAATCGGCTTTCTTCTTTTCTTTATTGAGCTCATCGGCTTTGCAGGCTCTCTCAACTAACACAACAAATTCATTTATGTCAAGTATCCCAACCAATAACTTAATATTGTCATTCAACCCTTCTATATAGCATTTATACATAGTAGCTTCAGTCAAAACACATTCCAGTACATACTGGCTCAATATCACAAATTCCCGCTCGTACTCAATAATTGTCAAATGACCTTATTTCAACTCAAGGAACTCTTTACGTTTCTGATCAATAAATTTTTAACTGATATACTTCTTTCAAAATTCAACTTGAAAGAAATCCCAGGTGATTCTCTCTCTCAAAACCATAGAAATTAACGTTTTCCACCAGTTATAAGTCGTATCTCTCAACAAAGAAACTGAACACTTAATACACTTATCAAGGGTCAATGACATCTCATCGAATACCCAAATTGTATTCTCGAGCCAAAATTCAGCTCGCTCAGCATCGTCATCAGATGTGGCCGTAAACTCTTCGGCCCCATACTTATGAATCTTATCCACAGGAGGTTTATTCAGTTGAATGGATCTATCACTTGTGGCACAACAGGTACTTGCGGGGTAGAGGTTGTGGAGCAGCCGGATTCATTCAAACGAACTCCGAAAACCACTCACTCATCATTTGAAAGAAGGCTTGCTTAGCCTCACCTCCCTCACCACTATCATTTGGCCTAGATGTGGCTAGCGCTGTCCCTTGAGTAGGAGTAGGCACGTTAATCCCAACATCGTCAGCAACTACTCGATCGGGATCTATTGCTATATGAAAACACATTTATAACTGTCAGGATTCATCACACTCTCACAATTTCATATATATTGCATGCATAGCTAGTCTCACACATACTACGTTAGTCTAAGAATTGACTAAATCGTAGCTCTGATACTAATAAAATGTAACACCCCTAACCCAAAATCGTTGCCGGACTAGGGTTAAGAGGCATTACCAGATCACCGAAACATTTCACATCTATTTCACGACACAATGTAAATCAAACACATTCAACTACAAGCATATAGTCTCTTATCTAGGTCTACATGACCATAAACACATGTTAGAATGAGGTCGGGACTAAACCGAACACTTACAAAATTTTAGAAATTAAAACATTCTTCATCACTGTTGAGGTCACACGCCCGTGCAGTTAGGCCGTATGCCTCACAGGGCTACCAGACACACCCATGTGTCTAGGTTTTGCCAAAACAAAGCATGCATACTAGCTTATCCCCACGGCCACTAGACACGTCCGTATGCCATGGCCATGTGTTACTAAGCCAGCTACTGACTTGATCACACGGTCACCATGCACGCTCGTGGGCCTCAACCGTGTACGCTATCCAGACACGCCTAGAAGTGATCCTTAAACCACAAGACAGAGACACACGCCCCTGTCTCTTGGCCATGTATGAAAAATAGGCCATTTGCAAGGCCAATTTGCTACCCACACATGTAACAGCCAGCTAGGATTAGACCCTAGTCAGAACAGTGGTTTGAGACCATAAATTCGAGGTCGTAAAAATATTTTAATGATATTTTCTGTGTGAATGATATGTGACATAGCCTGCGTAAAAATTCTGTGTGATGATTTGATCATTTTAGTGTCGAATTAAGAGAAAAGACTTAATTGCATAGAGAGTAAAATGATGTGTGCTGATTTATGAGTACTTAAATGTAGTTGGCTTCTTAAGGAGGAGGCCTTATGTTGCTAATGAACCATTTTTAAGTTAGTGGAGTGTTAAATGACAAATTAGTCTTAAAAAGTATTTGTTTTATATGCTTTATAAAACACAAAATTGGGATTTGATTAGTAAGTTATTATTAATGAAAAACAAAATAATTTCATGGCCATTTTTATTTAATCTTTCTTCCACTGAAACTAGAGAAAAGAAATAGCCATTAATGCTTTGAGATTTTTGGCACTTACTTAGCTTGAATCCAATGTATGTTTTGGTTAGTTTTTGATAATTTCTACGTTTTTTATGATCGTTGCTTTGTGCTTTACAAAACCCATGCTCAAATTCCATGTATTGATGATGTTGTTGTGATGAGCCATTGATGAATGTTAAGCTATGTGCTAGTTGATTTTGAAATATGAAAAATTGGTGTTGGATTATCATAGTTTGTATTGAGTTTTTGGATGAAATTGAGTATTTTGGGCTTAGTTGTGAAAAGTGTAAGTTGAGGGACTAAAGTATGAAATAAATGAAATGTGTGGACTCCTATGAGACTAAGGAGAATTCGGCCTAAGCATAGTGTAATGAAATTTTGACTATTTGATGATTTTGTGAGATAGGGACTAAAGTGTCAAAATCTAAAAATGTGAGGGCTATTATGTAAAATGCCTTAAATATGTGTTTTTGGATTAAAATGAATGAATTAATGATTGAATGGATTGAATTTAAATATGTAGAGACCAAGAGAGGAGAGGTTCGAATCGAGATCGAGGCAAAGATAAAGTGCTTGATTAATCGACCGTATCGATAGTTCGACGTCCGAGATAAGTTCGGATATAATACTATTTGTAAACTATGTCTATGTGATATAAATTGAATGGATGTATATGTATCTATGAGTTTTGAAAATTCTATGTGTTGAATTGAGATAAACGGGAACTAAGTGTGAAGTTGGAAATGAAAAGAGATGATTAGCACTGTGTGTGTGAAAATATAGAAGCTTCGACTTATCGAATTGGCACTATGTGTACGATACCGATATAAGTTAGGTTTAATATATTGGCACTAAGTGTGCGACGATGATTATGTTTCAGTTGTAAAATTGGCACTAAGTGTGCGAATAAATCAAAGGATTAGCCAAGGTTGAATGAGATGTAATATCGAATAATTGAGTAGCATAAATGGTAAGCAACTATGTGTTGATCAAGGTACATTTGAACCTATGTGGTTGATGATAGATTCAAGAGTTGAATGAATAGCTAATTGGGTATGTGGTTGAGATTGATAATGTGATTAGATGTACCTTTATCTATGTAATGGTATTATATTTATACATATTGACGTTGTAGTATTGAGTAATATGTATTATATGACGAACTTACTAAGCTTTGGAAAGCTTACTGTGTGATTTGTTCTCTGCCTTGCAGTGTTAGTAAAGCTAGCTCGGATCAGGGATCATCAGCTTCGTAATCACACTATCGGCATTCTATTTTGGTACTTTTGGAAAGATGCATATAGCTAGGATATGGCATGTATAGGCTAGTTAATTGAATTATGTTTGAGATTGTAATTAGCCATGAGATGTGGCTAGATATGTGATAGGTTGGTATGAATGAATGTGATATGTGTGATGCATCTTTTGGCATGATTTATGGGTTGATAAATTTGCTATTAAGTGGTAACTTTAAGTTGATAAATGTAATAGGGGTTAGTGAAACTGGGAATGAATTATGCATGTGGTAGAATAAATTTTGGTATTGAATTTATTATGGTTGGAATGAGAAATGAACATATAGATTGGATAGCCATATTGGTAAGTTATTGGTTGCCTTATGTGCATGATATGTGTTGGTATGTGTTGTTTGTAGGTTTGACCCTAAGTGGGTGGCATGTTGGCCTTGCAAAATGGCCTATAATGTCACACAGTTGGGGCACACGAGCATGCCTCAGACCGTTGGTAAATTGGTAGAATGTGGCTTAAATTGTACACGGTCTTGGCATGGGCGTGCCTTCAGTTCGTGTGAGAAATGGTAGTATATGACCTTATAGGACACGACCTTATCACACGGGCGTGCTTGTTAGCTGTGTTGATTTTGGCAGTATGTAACCACAGGGAGATCACACGGGTGTGTCATGTAGCTGTGGGAGAGGCACGGCCTACCCCCACGGACGTGTCTCCCCTGTATTTTAGAAAAGTCTCAAAATTTTTTGAAATTTTATATGTGTTTTGGTTTAGTCCCGACTCGATTTATAAGCATGCTTAGGGCTTGATGACTCGTTTAAGGGACACTATGATTGTATATGAATGTGTTTGATGATGATTGACTTTGTGTCGTGAATGTGATGTGAAATGATCCTATTGTTGGTAATGCCTCTAAACCATATTCTAGCGACGGTCTCGGGTTAGGGGTGTTACAATTTTATTGGTATCAGAGCTATGATTTAGTTGATTCTCAGACTAACGTAGCGTGACTGAGTCTAGCTATACATGCCATATTGTAAAATTTCGATAGTGTGATGAAATCTGACAGTTGAAATGTGTTTTAATATAGTAATGGATCTCGATCGAGCAGTTCCTGACGATGTAGAGAGTAATGCGCCTGCTCCCGCCCAAGGGACAGCAATAGCCACATCAAGGCCAAATGATAGTGGTGAGGAAGGTGAGGCTAAGCAAGCCTTCTTCCGTATGATGAGTGAATGGTTTTCTGAATTTGTTAGAATAAATCCGACTGCTCCACAACCTCCATCCCCACAAGTACCTATTGTGCCACAAGTTGTAGATCCGAATAGATTGAATAAACCTCTTGTGGATAAGGTTCGTAAGTATGGGGCCGAAGAGTTTAGGGCCACAGCTGATGACGATGCTGAGCGAGCTGAGTTTTGGCTTGAAAATACAATCAGAGTATTTGATGAGATGTCGTTGAACCCTGAAGAGTGAATTAAGTGTGCAGTTTCCTTGTTGAGAGACACGGCTTACAATTGGTGGAAAATGTTGATATCTGTAGTTTCGAGAGAGAGAATAACTTGGGATTTCTTTCAATCCGAGTTTAGAAAGAAGTATATCAATCAATGCTTTATTGATCAGAAACGTAAGGATTTTTAGAGCTAAAACATGGCTGTTAGTCTATTATTGAGTACGAGCGGGATTTTGTAAGATTGAGTCAATATGTAAGAGAATGTGTTTTGACTGAAGCTACTATGTGTAAATGTTTTATAGAGGGATTGAATGAAGACATTAAGTTGTTGGTTGGAATATTGGATATAAATGAATTTGTTGTATTAGTTGAAAGAGCATGCAAAGCTGAGGAGCTCGGTAAAGAAAAGAAAAACTTGATTTTGAGGCTCGTGATAAAAGAAAGAGATCGATGAATAAGTTCTCTCAACCTTCAGCAAAGAGATATAAAGATGCAAGCAATCATTCAAATGCCTCATTTAGACATCTAAATAGAGATCTTTCGAGACAGAGTACTGGTTTACGGATTCAAGCTCCGAATGAAACAAGTTTTGGCAGTGTTAAGAGTAACAAGCTCGAATGTAGACAATGTGGGAGAGGACATGTGGGAGAGTGTTGGGGCAAGTATAACAATAGAACATGCTATAAATGTGGATCCTGAGACCATTTTATCCGAGATTGCCCAAAGATGGTTAGAGAAGAAAATGTTCAGAATGAAAGACCAAGTAACGTGGCAGCTATGGGAAGACCACCCAGAAACACCAGAATTATGAGTGAAAGCCAGAGAGGGACAAGCGATACAAATTATGCGGTCGAAGCAAGAGCACCTGTCTGAGCCTATACCATACGCGCACGAGAGGAAGCATCATCTCCAGACGTCATCATTGGTACTTTCACTTTATTTGATACTGATGTCATTGTATTGATAGATCCTAGATCAAATCATTCCTATGTGTGTATGAATTTAGTATCAAATAAGACTCTACCTGTTGAGTCTATTGAATTTGTGATTAGAGTATCGAACCCCTTAGGCAAGTGTGTTTTGGTGGATAAGGTGTGCAAGAATTGCCTGTTGATGTTTCGTGATTTATGTTTCCGATCAATTTGATGTTGCTACCATTTGATGAATTTGACATAATTTTGGGTATGGTTTGGCTTACTTTACATAATCCATCGTGAATTGTAAGAGAAAGAATGTTGAATTGAAGAGTCAGAATGGTGAGATAGTTCGAATTGAGTCTAGTGATATGAAAGGACTACCAGCTGTTGTATCGGTGATGAGAGCTATGAACTATGTGAGAAAAGGTTGTGAAGCTTATTTGGCGTATATGATTGATACAAAGGTGTCGAAAAAGAAAATTGAATTTGTGCCTGTGATATGTGAGTTTCTAGATGTGTTTCCAAAAGAGTTACTAGGGTTACCTCCGATTAGAGAAGTCAAATTTGGTATTGAGTTAGTGCCAGGAACTGCTCCTATTTTGATAGCTCCATACAGAATGGCACCAACAAAATTGAAAGAGTTGAAATCTCAGTTGCAAGAACTGACCGACAGAGGATTTGCACGACCTAGTTTTTCACCCTAGGGAGCTCCTGTATTATTTGTGAAAAAGAAAGATGGAACTATGAGAATGTGTATTGATTATCGACAATTGAACAAAGTGACAATAAAGAATAAATATTCGTTACCTCGGATTGATGATTTGTTTGATCAGTTGAGAGGAGCTACAGTATTTTCTAAGATAGATCTGAGATCGGGCTACTATCAGTTGAGAGTTAAAGAATCCGATGTGCCAAAAATTGCATTCAGAATGAGGTATGGACATTATGAATTCTTAGTGATCCCTTTTGGACTAACAAATGCCCCTGCAGTGTTTATGGATTTGATGAATCGAATATTCAGACCATATTTGGATCGCTTCGTGGTGGTGTTCATCGATGATATTTTGATTTATTCGAGTGATGAGACGTAACATGCCGAGCATTTGAGAATCGTGCTACAAAATCTGCATGAGAAATAGTTGTATGCAAAGTTTAGCAAGTCTGAATTTTGGTTGCCCGAGGTCAGTTTTTTGGGGCATATTGTATCCGCTGCTGGGATACGAGTTGATTTGCATAAAATCTCTGCTATTTTGGAATGGAAGCCTCTGAGAAATGTGTCTAAAGTCCGTAGTTTTCTGGGACTAGCGAGATATTATAGACGATTTGTGAAAGGCTTCTCGATGATTGCGACTCCATTGACAAAGTTGTGACAAAAAGATGTTAAATTCGAGTGGTCAGAAAAGTGTCATCAGAGATTTGAGCAGTTGAAAGTGTTGTTGACAGAAGCACCGGTGTTAGTTCAACCTGAATCGAGCAAAGAGTTTATAGTCTATAGTGATGCATTATTCAATGGTTTGGGCTGTGTACTGATGCAAGAAGGAAAAGTCATCACTTATGCTTCGAGACAGTTAAAACCACATGAAAATAATTATCCAACGCATGATCTTGAATTGGCTGCTATTGTATTCGCATTGAAGATTTGGCGTCACTATTTATTTAGTGATAAATGTCATATTTATACTGATCATAAGAGTTTAAAGTATTTGATGACTCAGAAAGATTTGAACTTGCGACAGAGAAGATGGTTAGAGTTGTTGAAAGATTATGAACTTGTGATAGATTACCACCCAGGTAAAGCTAATGTTGTAGTCGATGCTTTGAGTCAAAAATCGTTATATACCTTACGAGCTATGCGTAATCAGAAGGATCTGAGTGATGATGATGCAGTTGTAGCTGAATTGAAAGTGAAATCGTTGTTTATACAGCGGATATGTGAGACTCAGAAGATTGATAATGAGTTGTTAGCAAAAAGGGTTCAATGTAATTCGAATGCGGAATCAGAATTTCTAGTTGATAGTAATGATTGTTTGAGATTCAGAGATCGGATTTGCGTTCCGAGAAATTCAGAGTTGATTCAAACGATTTTGATTGAAGCTCACAATAGTCATTTGACTGTACATCCGGGGAGTACAAAAATGTATAATGATTTGAAACAGTTCTATTGGTGGCCTGGCATGAAGAGAGATATTTCTGACTTTGTGTCGAAATGTTTAGTTTGTCAACAAGTTAAGACTAAACATCAAGTTCCGTCTGGTTTATTGCAACCGATTATGATTCTTGAGTGGAAATGGGAGAGGATCACGATGGACTTTGTGTCGGGTTTACCCTTATCTCTGAACAAGAAAGATGCGATCTAGGTGATAGTGGATAGATTGACGAAAGTAGCTCATTTCATTTTGGTTAGGACTGATTATTCTTTAGATAAGTTGGCTGAACTATATATCGATGAGATTGTGAGATTACAGAGTACCGTTATCTATTGTATCTGATAGAGATCTGAGATTTACCTCACGATTTTGGAAGAAATTGCAAGATACTTTATGCACGAAATTGCATTTCAGTACTGCTTTTCATCCACAAACGGATGGTCAATCCAAACGAATTATTCAAAGTCTTGAAGATATGCTAAGATGTTGTATACTCGAATTTGAATGCAGATGGGAAAAGCATCTATCATTGATTGAGTTTGCGTATAACAATAGTTTTCAGTCTAGTATCAAAATGGCACTATATGAGGCTCTTTACGGTCGAAAGTGTCGAACTCCATTGTATTGGACCGAACTAAGTGAGAACAATATTCATGGGGTTGATCTTATAAAAGAGACTGAGCAGAAAGTGAAAGTGATTCGTGACAGTTTGAAAGCAGCCTCAGATCGTCAAAAGTCTTATGCAGATTTGAAACGAAAGGATATTGAATTTGAGGTTGGTGATAAATTGTTTTTGAAAGTGTCTTCGTGGAATAAAATACTTGGATTTGTCTAAAAGTGCAAGCTGAGTTCGGGATTCATCGGACCGTATAAGATTATTGAACGAGTTGGGCCGATTGCTTCTAGATTGAGATTGCCATCAGAGTTGGAAAGGATCCATAATGTGTTTCATGTGTTAATGCTTCGACGATATCGATCAGACCCGTCTCATATAATTGCACCTACTAAGGTTGAGATTCAGTCAAATTTGTTGTATAGTGAAGAACCAATCGAATTTTGGCACGAGAGACTAAAGAGTTGAGAAATAAGAAAATTTCTCTAGTAAAAGTATTATGGCACAAACACAGAATTGAAGAGGCTATGTGGGAGCCTGAGAACATTATGAGAGAGCAACATCCACAACTATTCATTGGTAAGATTTTTGGGGACGAAAATCCATAAGGGGGGAGAGTTGTAACAGCCAGGATAAGACCCTAGTCGGAACAGTGGTTCGAGACCACAAATCTAAGGTCGTAAAAATATTTTAATGATATTTTCTGTGTGTGAAACACCCCAAACCCGGCCCACGAGCCTTGACCGGATCTGGTATGTTCCCCGGTGTAAACCGTTTCAAATTCTTTTGTTACTTAGGAAATACTTGTGTGTTTTGAAAGATAAATTGTTTTGGGTTGGGCTTGAGTTGAAAACAAGTTTATTTCATTATTAAAAGTCCTTTACTTTAAGTGACAAAACGTGTGGGCTTTATTTTAAAATAAATTTACTTAATCATTTAATAAATAAAAATTTGTAAACGTAATAAATGAAAGCAAAGTAAAGTAGTTCTACTATGGCCTTATTACATCAAATAATTTTCACAATTTAAATTCAAAGTACTTAAAATGAAATAGTCTAAATAAATGAACTTCTTACTGAGCATGGCCATCCCTAAGCATCTGCTTACCGGTCCATCACTGGTCGTCACCTGAAAAGTAATCCCACAAGGGGTGAGTCAACAGACTCAATGTGTAACCAACACTAAAATTTAATAATTCAAGCATACATTATCATACATGTTCATAAACAAATTAAAAAAAATAATGATGCAACCCGAACCCAAACCTAGATAGCCATCCGCTACATGTCCCCTGCACCAACTCGCACACCGTGGGGACTACTAAGCCAACCTCCATCCGCTACACACCATCGAAGGCGTTCATTGCGGTCGACGTGCTCATCGCCCTTATAAAATTCGTGGTCTTAGGTCACCACATTCGGATATTGTGGTATTAGGTCCCCACATTTAGTTATCGTGGTCTTAGGTCACCACATCGTGGTCTTAGGTCACCACATTCACTTCCCCTTTCATATAACCCAAATGCCCCATATCTTATATATCATGCACATCATGCCTTAATTCACATTCTTATCACTTTTCACATGTTACATATAACATATATTCATAATCCTAGTAGGAGTAGGAACGCGTACCTTAGTACTTTGTACCATTGTATGGTACCTTAGCCATGCTTTTCACATTCTTAATAACACATTTAATTTAAAACATAGCCATGAACATATTAAAACTTAGGATAGGGTACATACCTGGTTCACTTAACAATTTCACTTGAAATCCCGAATTCCGATCTTAGATCTTTAACTCCCTACATTCGGCCCAAAATTAAAGATTTAATGAAAATCTCATTCGGCCATGAAACCAAATCCTAGTAGGATTTGTGCACTAAAACTTACCTTAATGCTGATTTGCTTATCTCTCAAATCCCGAAAACTTTGCTATTCTCCTTCTTGTATTCGGCCAAACACTTCCTTCAATCGGTTAGGTACTTGTGATCTAAATCCCGGAATCCTTGTATATTATTGTCGACTGGCCCTTGTGATTTGTAAATCTCGAATTGGATCCTTACTTCTTTAGTGATGGCGAAATTCCTATATACTCATGTTAGATCTAATCTAACATTAAATCATAATAATATAGCTTATCGCTGAATGGTATTCATAACTTACCTTAGATCTTAGAAGTCCCGAAAGTTTCTTCTTTGTAGTCGATAAAGACCTAATTCCGAAACTTCCTTTAAGTAGTCACCATAGACATTAATAGAGTTAGAGTCCTAATTTCGGCCTAAGAAAAAGAAATAAGATGATAACTTCTAGATCCTTACCCCTTTATACACAAGTCGACAACCTCCCTTGCTTGAAGCCCTAAAGAAATCGGCTAGGAAGATTGAATAGTTGTCACAGATTTCGGCTTTTGGACTTATTGGAGTAATCGGCTAGGGGTTGTCTTTGAGGTTTCGGCTTTTGATGAATTGAAATAAAGAAGAAGAATACAGATGGAGGATTCGGCAATGGTGAGTCTTTGAGAGGGAGCTTGCGGTTTTGTCAACAAAAGAAAATAGAGAAGATGACAAGGGAATTTTGGCAGAGACTTTCAAAAGAAAAGAAAAAGAAACAAATGGCCTTTATTCCTTTTTGGCCAAAAATACTACACTTAGTTCCCCCTATTCGGCCAACTCTCCCTTATTTTGATAAAGTTTATCTTTTATTTATCACCTTAATTAATCTCATCAATAATCCACTTAAAATAATCTAATATTAAATCTATTATTTATCCCCTATTTAGCTGAAATTTGAAGAGAATAAAACTCCTCTTTTAAGAGCCTTAATGCCGTCCACCTCTCTGCTTCTAGAAGCAAAAATAAAACTTCTTTTATTTGCTTCCCATTTGACTCGAACTTAGGCCCAATTCCCTTGTATGTGGTGCCATTTCCAGAGGCCCTGAGTGGCATCTCCAGGCCACTTTTCCAAGCCTACATATGTGTCAAATTTCACATACCTTTTTCTATTAAGGCCACCTTGCCTCAGTTTCCTCTTTTAAACTTAACATTTCCTAACATTTCCAAGTTTCCAAAATGTTCACTTTCCTATTTTAACTTAACATTTCCAAGTTTCCAAAATGTTCACTTTCCTATTTTAACTTAACATTTCCAAGTTTCCAAAAATGTTCACTTTCCTATTTTAACTTAACATTTCCAAGTTTCCAAAAATGTTCATCGTACATTCATAATACATAAGACATGCCATTTCGCATAATTAAATTAGAAATACATAGGCCCATTTTCAGGATGTTACAGTTCTACCCCCTTAAAATAATTTTGTCCCCGAAATTGTCTGGCTAAAATAAATGACGGTATTGCTGTCGCATTGCCTCTTCTGGCTCCCACGAAGCTTCTTCCAATCCATGATTGCACCACAACACTTTGACTAGAGGAACTGACTTCCTCCATAATATTTTCACGTCTCGTTCCAAGATCTGAATCGGTTCTTCCTCGTAGGATAAGTCTGGCCTTAGCTCCACTTCTTCAACTGGTACTACATGGGATGGTTCCGATCGGTAGCGACGTAGCATAGATACATGGAATACGTCGTGCATCTGCTGCAACTCTGGTGGCAACTCTAGCTGGTATGCCACTAGTCCAACTCGCTTCAACACCCGATAGGGTCCTATAAACCTTGGACTTAGTTTCCCTTTGCGACCGAATCTCATCACCTTCTTCCAAGGTGAAACCTTAAGGAATACTTGATCTCCCACATCAAATTCGATTTCCTTTCGTTTGAGATCTGCGTACGACTTTTGCCTATCAGATGCTTCCTTCATACGTGCACAAATTATCCCAACCTTCTCTTCAGACTTTGCTACTAATTCTGGTCCCAACACTCGATGTTCTCCCAATTCCGTCCAACATGTAGGAGTCTGACACTTTCGACCATACAACGCTTCATAAGGTGCCATTTGAATACTTTCCTGATAGCTGTTGTTGTAGGCAAACTCTGCTAAAGGCAAATACTCCTCCCAACTTCCTCTGAAATCCATCACACAGCCCCTTAACATATCCTCCAATACTTGGATTACCCGTTCAGATTGCCCGTCCGACTGAGGATGAAAGGCCGTAGTGAAATCCAACTTAGTGCCTAAAGCTTGATGAAGTGCCCTCCAAAACCGAGACGTAAATCTTGGGTCTCTATTTGAAATAATCGATAGTGGAACTCCATGCAACCTTACAATTTCAGCCACATACAATTTCACCAACTTTTGTAGAGAATAATCGACCCTCACCGAAATAAAGTGCGCTGATTTGGTCAAACGATCCACTATTACCCATACCGAGTCCTTCTTAGTAGGCGTAAAGGGAAGCCCGCTAATGAAGTCCATGGTAATTCTTTCCCACTTCCACTGTGGAATCTCGATTGGTTGAAGCAATCCCGATGGAACTTGGTGTTCAGCCTTAACTTGCTGACACGTCAGACACTTGCCAACAAATTCAGTAAATTCCTTCTTCAGACCAGGCCACCAAAACTGTTCCCTTGGATCCCTGTACAACTTGGTGCCTCCGAGATGCATAGCATAAGGGCTACCATGTGCTTCCCGAAGAATCCTCTATCTTAGCTCCTCGTCCTTCGGCATACAGACCTTTCCTTTGAAGCACAATACTCCCTCATCACTAACATCATAGTCCTCTAACTCTCCGTTCTGTACTTGTTGTAACTTAGCACTTAAGTCCTCATCACCAACCTGTCCCACTTTCACTTCATTCAACCACGCCGCTTGACTTGCAACTCGCCAACAAAGCTTCCATCATCATACAAACTTAAATGGGTGAACATTGCCCTCGATCCCATACACCACCTTCTCGACTTAGGCATCCGCCACTACATTCGCCTTGCCCGGTGATATTCTATCGAACAATCATAGTCCTTTAGTAGTTCCACCCACCTTCGCTGCCTCAAGTTTAACTCTTTCTGAGTCAACAGGTACTTGAGACTCTTGTGGTCTGTGTAGATCGTTGACTTTTTGCCATAAAGGTAGTGCCTCCATACCTTCAACTGATGATATCCTGACCTTAAGTCGATCTTTGAAAACACTTACTTGTTCTTGATGGTCAGCTTATTCAACTGACGATAGTCTATGCACATACGCATAGTTCCGTCCTTCTTCTTCACAAACAGGACTGGTGCTCCCCATGGAGACACACTAGGTCGAATAAACCCACGATCAAGCAGTTCTCGGATTTGAGCCTTAAGCTCCACCAACTCCTTTGGTGCCATTCTGTACGGAGCGATTGACACAGGAGTTGTTCCCGGTAGCAAATCAATTCCAAACTCCACCTCCCTATCTGGGGGTATTCTTGGTAATTCCTCTAGGAACACATCCTCAAAGTCCTTTACCGTTCTAACTCCACTAACACCTCCTTCCTTTCCATCTAATGCACTTACAAAGGCTAAGAATGCCATGCACCCTTTACGAACCATCTTCTCCACCTTCAATGTCGAAACGATGTTAGACAAGTAGTCTCTTCTTTCTCCTATCATTACTACCACTTCATCTTCTGGGGTCCTTAGTTCCATTCGTTTAGCCACACAATCCAACACGACCCAGTGTTCTACTAACCAATCCATACCAAGTATGAGGTCAAATTCTCTGAAGGGTAGTTCCATTAAATCAGCCAGAAAATTCACTCCCTGAATCTCTAGAGGTACACTCCGAAAGATCTTATCCACCACTACAGTTTGGCCTAAAGGGCTTACTACAGTCATCTCCCTATCAGAAAGTTCAGAGTCTAGGCCTAGTGTTTCCACTACATACAGGCAACATAAGAATGGGTCGAACCCACATCAATAAGAGCAAAATAGGGCCTGCAATAAATGAGGAATGTACCGGTTATGCATCCGGTGCGTCTCTATCCTCCCTCTGGTGAATCGCATAAATCAACCCCGACTGCCTTGCCTCAGTATTAGCAGCACCTCGACCCGGTGTTCCACGTCCTCTACCATTTTCTCGATTAGCCACGACCTCCGAGGTCATTGCCCCTCTACCACTGATTAGCATTCTCGAGTCTTTGGCGATTCTCATCTGGTTTCTTCGCGGGTCCTTGATCATATGGTCTTTTGACCCACAACCAAACATCCACTGTCTTCTTCCAAAGATTCTCCTAAGTGCTTTTCCACACCGATCACATGGACGATGCCGCCTCCTACACCCACTTGTCGACCCCGTGGCCCATCACTCGGGCCTTTTCTCGACATTTCCGATGATCCCGATGACCCGTAACCCTCTTGGGTCTAATCCTATCGAGTTCTACTTAACCGAAGTCCTTGACTCCTCGGCTACCTTAGCCTTTTCTACCAACGCTGAAAACTCCCGCCTCGATGTGGAGCTATCAATAACACGGGTCATCCTTAAACCATCTTCAAAAGCAGACACATCGCTCATGTTCCGTTGCTACTACTCCTCGAGCATATCGACTTAACCTTAGAAATTCACTTCATACGCCATCGACTTGTTCCCTTGAACCACCTTTTAAAAGCCTTCCTCCGCTCATCAATATATCTCGTCCCTACATACTTCTTCCGATATGTCGTCTTAACATAATCCTGTGTCGATCCTCATGTGGTACCATCCTAAACTGTTAACCACCATTGATATGCTTCATCGCAGAAGCAGCGCCACCATTCCTTTCAACTTCTCCTCAGGGTCGATCGAGCTCATCCATAATGTGCTCATTGCTTCCAACCAAGATTCAAATTGACTGGTGCCACACCAGATACTCCATGGAACACCTCAGCTCCGTTGGCTCGGAGTTACTCGGGTACAGATTTTCGAGCTCTCGTATTCCTTCTAGAACCAGCCATCATTTCAAGAACTCACAAGATACCGCGATATCACGTCATCCCCGTTCGAGCCTCGCCGCCGACACCAATGATTGGGGGTGGTAGTGGCAGTGGTAACTCATTGTCAGACCCTTGACCCGATCTAACGGGTTCTGACACAACTATTCTTCCTCTACCGCTTCCATGACAACCGCATCCTCTAGAACTCATATCTAACGATGCGCTTTAATCTGGTTTAAGAAAGTTTTATGAATTAGCCCTTATTCCACTGATTATCCACGAAGAAGTTTTATGAAAAGAATTTTAGGAGTGGTTCTTTCGTATTCATACATGCACACAGTCTTTACATTCATACATCCATCAATCAATTATGAACTTTCGTTCATTCAGAGAAATGTTGTAGTTTTCATTGTTGTTGTTTTTCCACTACCCAAGGGTATTTGCATAATTTGCCCTACAGGGGTATTTTTGTAATTTGTCAAAATAAGATTCCTTGGTGATTTTGTCAATAAGGGTATTTTGGTAAATTTTTTTTGAAATCCCGGGGGTATTTCAGAAATTTTGAAATTACATGGGTATTTCAAAAATAAACCAGGTTAAATTTATAATTCTTAATAAATCAAGGATATTTTGGAATTTACAACACTTGGGGGTTGTTTTGAAAATTTTACTTTCCAAATTGGTGATGTTGTAAAAATTTTGGGATTCAGGGTTGTTTTGATAATTTTGTGACTCTGGGGTATTTGGTAATTTGCGTGTTATGGTAATTTTGTAATTTTCCAAAATCAAGGTATTTTGATACTTGGAAAATTTAGGTTTTTGAATATTTTATAAAGTAATGAAATTTTGATAAGAATTGTGGGTATTTGGAAATTTCATAAACCGGGGCATTTTGTAATTTTACCACTAGGGGTATTTTAGTAAATTTGTAAATCAAAAATATTGCAGGAAATTTTACAAAAATAATCTTTTCAAATCAAGAGGGTAATTTAGAAATTTTAAAACTAGGGTTTCCATAAAAATATGGCTAGTCCCTTTCAGGTTTTAGTTAGGGGTTTAGCCCGTGTGTAAGTCCTCTTGGTTAGGGTGAACCGAGCCTACGCACTAGGTAGGATTTGAGTGGAGAGGAGGTGAGTCACTAGGACTGCTTAAATACCAAGCTCCCACCGAAACCAATCCTAGACATGCGCACCATGGTTACCATACCCTAACTCAGCGACTTAACCACAGGTTTGTTTAGTTAGGCATTTAAGTCTTATGTTTTTGTTGGGGTACACTAGTCCTAGGGTTCAAGTACTTAATCTTTATTCTACGTTCCATTCCATTTCTACCCTTCTACAGATCATAATATAAATCACCCAAAAGTTTGGAGTACTTACCTGGTGGACTTCGGGTCGGAGACTTAGTGGGCCATGCCAGAAAAACCTGCTTAATTCACAAAAATTATTTTTGGGCTTAACTTTGAAAATGTTTTGGGCCTTAAACTGAAGGCCGAGAGTTTAAAATTGGGCTCTGATACCAAATTAAAACACCCTAAACTCGGCCGACGAGCCTTGACCGGATCTGGTATGTTACCCTGTGTAAACCTTTTCAAATTCTTTTGTTACTTAGGAAATACTTGTGTGTTTTGAAAGATAAATTGTTTTGGGTTGGGCTTGAGTTGAAAACAAGTTTATTTCATTATTAAAAGTCCTTTACTTTAAGTGACAAAACATGTGGGCTTTATTTTAAAATAAATTTACTTAATCATTTAATAAATAAAATTTGTAAACATAATAAATGAAAGCAAAGTAGTTCTACTATGGCCTTATTACATCAAATAATTTCCACAATTTAAATTCAAAGTACTTAAAATGAAATAGTCTAAATAAATGAACTTCTTCGAAAGCATGGCCATCCCTAAGCATCTGCCACGGCCGGTCCATCACTGGTCGTCACCTGAAAAGTAATCCCACAAGGGGTGAGTCAACAGACTCAATGTGTAACCAACACTAAAATTTAATAATTCAAGCATACATTATCATACATGATCATAAACAAATTAAAAAAAATAATGATGCAACCCAAACCCAAACCTAGATAGCCATCCGCTACATGTCCCCCGTACCAACCTGCACACCGTGAGGACTACTAAGTCAACCCTCCATCCGCTACACACCATCGAAGGCAGTCACTACAGTCGATGTGCTCATCGCCCTTATAAAATTCGTGGTCTTAGGTCACCACATTCGGATATCGTGGTCTTAGGTCACCACATTCAGTTATCGTGGTCTTAGGTCACCACATCGTGGTCTTCAGTCACCACATTCACTTCCCCTTTTCATATAACCCATATGCCCCATATCTTACATATCATGCACATCATGCATTAATTCACATTCTTATCACTTTTTCACATGTTACATATAACATATATTCATAATCCTAGTAGGAGTAGTAAACGTACCTTAGTACTTTGTACCATTGTATGGTACCTTAGCCATGCTTTTCACATTCTTAATAACACATTTAATTTAAAACATAGCCATGAACATATTAAAACTTAGGGTAGGGTACACACCTGATTCGCTTAAGAATTTCACTTGAAATCCCGAATTCCGATCTTAGATCTTTAACTCCCTACATTCGGCCCATAATTAAAGATTTAATGAAAAACTCATTCGGGCATGAAACCAAATCCTAGTAGGATTTGTGCACAAAAACTTACCTTAATGCTGATTTGCTTATCTCTCAAATCTCAAAACTCGTAATGAATCGAATTTGACCCTAATCGAACGGTGGTTTGGGACCACGAATCCAGTCTGAGAAATATTTTAATATTTTATTTTGTGCTTATTATGTGTGAATTAAAATGTGTGAAAGTTTCAGAGAAAAATTTTACCTTTTAAGTGCTTAATTTGATAAAAGGATTTAATCGCTAAAAGCGTAAAAGTTGCATGCTAAGGTGTAATGTACTAATTTGCTTGTGGCTTTTTAAGTGGGTGTCCTAAAGGGCAATTAGCCCATTGACCATAGTGATGGATGACAATGGGCCAAGTTAGCCTTATATATATGTTAGTTTAATTATTTTTTTATATATATATAAGGTTATGTTATTATTTTATAAAGAAATAAAGTTAGTGTATATATTAAACAAAACATAAAATAAAGCCATCATCACCTTCCTCCTCTCATAGCCGAATGTAAGAAAATAAAACACCATTGTAGAGCTTTGAGTTTCGCAACTTAGAGAGCTTGATTAAGGTATGGTGGCTTTTAGTTTTTGATAATTTTACGCTTTTGAGATCGTTGCTTCAGTATATTACCCAACCCATGCCTAAATTTTTGAAAATATTATGTATATAGGATTCGCCATTAACATGCTTGGATGGTTTTGATATTTGATGGTTTTAGATTAAAAATATGTTAAAGATTTACAAGTTTTGTATTGAAGTTTTTGGTGATTTTGAGTAAATAGGGCTAAATTGAGAAAATAAATTTGTGAGAGACTTAAAATGCAAAATAAATGAAATGCAAGGATTCATATGGCTATGTGGAAGGTTCACCAAGCTATGGTGTTGGGAGATCTTGCATATTTTGTGTTTTGTGTAAATAGGACCAATTTGTAAAAATGGGAAACATTAGGGGCAAAATGGTAATTTGTTATTTAAGTGTTTTTGGACCAAATTGAGATGAAATGTGCTTGAATGAGCTAAATTTTAATGTGTTTAGATCAAGAACAAAGAAAAACGGAATTGGATCGGGGAAAGACAAAGGTTCTCGAATAGTCGATTTATACGGTCTAACGACAACCGAGGTAAGTCCTTAAGCAAATTTATGTCGAGAAATTATTTACGAAAGTAGTATATGATAAAAATTGGTATTGAAGGCAAGAAAATAGAGGTAGGCCGAATGTGGGGTATGAAATTGTAGTAAATTTGTTTGTTGAATGTGATGTGAATAATTATGTTCGGTTTAACATGAAATTGTAAAATAAAGTTATACGAGATGGATGTGATTTTAGCATTAAGTAATGTGTATGAGTATGTTGATTGGGTTGATAATCGGGCTTTGAGCTCAAAGCGTGCTTCGTGCTTTGATTTATTTCGGCTTTAATGCTCAGCGTGCTTCGTGCTTGATTTATTTGGGCTTTAATGCCCAGCGTGCCTCGTCTTGGTGTTATTACTCGGGCTTTGAGCTCAGCAGTGCTTCGTGCGGTGATTTATTTCGGGCTTTAATGCCTAGCGTGCCTCGTGCAGTGTTATTACTCGGCTTTGAGCCTAGCGTGCCTCGTCTTTTGATTTATTTCGGCTTTAATGCCTAGCGTGCCTCGTGCGGTGTTATTACTCGGCTTTGAGCCTAGCAGCCTCGTGCGGTGATTTATTTCGGGCTTTAATGCCTAGCGTGCTTCGTCTTGGTGATTTATTTCGCTTTAATGCTCAGCGTGCTTCGTCTTGGTGTTTAAATTTCGGACCTTTGGTCTAGCAGGTGTTTTATACCGGTGATGAAATATCAACTTGTGGTTTATGAGACTACATCATGAGGTGTTTATTGAGTAAGTAAGTTGATAATACAAGTTATTTATATTCAACCATACGGTAAGTGCCTATGAGTTAATTAATTGAGTTTCTATGTTCGATCAAATAGATAAGCATATATGTGAATTTAGATTTAGCAAGAATGTGACTAAAGACCATATATATATATATATATATATATATTCGGACCTTTGGTTATGTGGTCATATTGTTATTACATTGATATTGAATACTTGGATATATGAAATGTTGAATGGACAAGTGTATATATATTCATTTATGTGGCCTTATTGAATGATATGCATATGTAATGAGTAGATGGTTGAAAGTTGATATTTTCCATTTGAACCTTATGCCGAAATAGTAATTTATTTGTTAAAGGCAAAATAGTGATAAATGTTAAGTTAAATGAGGTATTGGAGTTCGGCAATGATAGACTATATGTTTAACTCTGTAAGCTTAAGTCTCATTGAATTAATCGAAATAAGGTAAGTTGTGATTAATGTTACTTGGGTTGAAATATTATGTTAAGAACGGTGTTATGTGTGATTGAGCTTATTGATCGATGTGTATGAATGGTATAAGATAGAATTTGAGCTTAAATGTACTATTTTGGGAGGTTCGGTTACAAGTAGAAATGCTAAGAGTGAAAAGATGTGAATGTGATAATATAGTTGATATGAATGTTGTACCTATGTGACTTGGAGCATGTGATTCATGTAATATATGTTTATACTATGGTTCGATGAGTTCTGTAATTATGGTAATGAAGTGTAAATGCTTGGGTTAATGAACTGTTAGTATTCGCCCCGCATAAATTCATTTATGGAAATATTTATATTCAATGTCATAAGTTTAAAGAATAAAATGTTTAAGGGTTTGAGTGTTACATTATTATTGCTTGAGACTTACTAAGCTAGTAAGCTTATTTCGTGTGGTTCAATGTTCATTTTATAGATTTTGGTCTCGCTACGGGCTCGGAAATCGTCAGCAAAGTCAACCACACTATCGACTCATATTGGTACTTTTAAAGTTTGGACGTAAAAACTTAAGGCATGTATAGGCTAGTTTAATGCTTGAATGATAATTTGAATTGTATAAATAAGCCATTCAAAATGGCTATTTCCTTTGGTTAGGTATCGTTTCTATGTTTGAATTTTATAACATGCTTGTATGTAAATGGATGTTTTAAATTTGATCATGGCCTAAATTATATATGGGATTTGTTTCTGGTATATATATATATATATAATGTATGGTTAAGGTATAGAGTTTAAATAAATTGAGTAAGGAAGTTATAAACTAGTTAATCATATTTTGTTGTGAAACAGTTTTTAGTTGTAGCAGTGATGTGATTTTGAAAAATCACCAAAAATAGGAGAAATTGATTTAGAAAGTGAATAAGACATAGAATTAAAGTTTATTGTGTCTATTTTGATATGAAAGAAACAAGTTAGGCAAAGGAATTATATATTATGAGATATTTAAGTTTTAGTGAGACTTGTCCTGAATGAATTCGTGAGTCCCTGTTCCGTCTTGGAAAAATTGTTAAAATTGTACAAAAATAACTATGGAGCATAGTTTATATGTTTAGAATCCTTAATGAGTATATTTTTATTGGAATAAACAAGAACATTATTTAAATTTTTACAATGAGATAACTGAATTTTGTAAAGATAGGTCAGAATTATTAAACAGTGAAATAGGGGTAACTTTGATGAATAAACTGTACTAATTGGCCACATGAAAATTCTGGAAAAATTGTGGTAAAATTTATATGAGTATAGTTTCATGAAAAATTTACGGATCTAAATTTCGAGTTTTGTAACTCGAGTTATGGTCAATTTAGTCAGCATGACGCAGTTGGACAGCTTTAAATTTTTATGCCCCAATTTAGTAGTCAAGTCTAGTAATGCCACATACCGACTCCGCAAAGGTTTGGGTAAGGGTGTTACATTTGATTAGTATCGAGCTACGGTTTAGTCGATTCTAGGACTACCGTAGCGTGTGAGTCTAGCTATACATGCCTTAATTATATATTTGATAGTGTGGTGACTTTGACATTTTGAGCGGTGTTTTATATATTATAAATGGATCTTGCTCTGATAGAGCCGTAGTGGATGATGTAGAGAGTGTAGCGCTGACCGTACCGCAGCGGGTTAGTGCCAATAGACTCTCGACCAATTCGGGTAGCCACGAGGGGAGGCTAAACAAGCCTTCTACCAAATGATAAATGAATGGTCTACCAGCATTGTTCGAATAATCTGTCAGACAACAACCTCCACCCCAGAATAATCCAACTCGATACCTTCAAGACTCGATGATAGATCCGATGAGATCTAGTAGGCCTCCTGCTGATAAAGTCGAAAATATAGGGTCAAGAATTTAAAGCTAATGATGATGATGACGCTGAGCGAAAGAAATGTGATTTGATAATACCATTCGGTACTTGATGAGTTATCCCGCATTGGAGGAATGCCTAAAGTGTGCTATATCTCTACTTCGGGACTCGCCACCATTGGTGGAAAGCGTTAGTATCGAGTTCGAAAAAAAAAAAGAAAGAAAGAATCTCTTGAATTGAAACAGGGGTGAATGACCGTGATGTAATATGAGCGGAATTTGTCGACTTAACAGATATGCTAGAGAGTGTGTTTCTTCCAAGCTATTATGTGCGAGAAGATTTGAAGACGGTCGAATGAAGACATAAAGTTATTTGTGGGCATTCTTGACATTAAAGAGTTTGTGGTAATTGGTCGAGCGAGCTTGCAAAGTCAAGAGCTCAAAAAAGAAAAGAAAGGTGAGACAGAAGCTCGAGATGACTTTAACCGACATAAGACTACTCGACTGTCTAGATGAGATTGACCTCCGGTGAGTTCTCGAGCCACTTCGATGGCTAGTGTTGGCAATGTTCAACAGATCGGATTGAGTGCAAACATTGTGGAAAATGGCATTATAGGAGTTGTAGATTCTGTGATCGGTCTTGTTTTAAATGTGGATCGTCAGATCATTTCATTCGAGAGTGCCCAATGTTAGCCGAGCAAAATACGGCTCAGAACACTAAACCGAACAACGCGTTAGCACGAGGTAGACCACCCAGACATTCTGGGAATGTAGGTGGCAGTCAAGGAGGAACGAAAGATACTGCAGTTCGATCAGAGGCTCGAGCACCAGCTAGAGCTTGTGCTATAAGGACCAGGGAGGATGCTTCTTCTCCAGATGTCATTACCGGTACTTTTACCCTTTATGATACTACTGTGATTGCATTGATTGATCCTGGTTCGACCCATCCATATGTGTGTGAAACTCTAGTATTCGGTAAGACTCTGCCAGTTGAGTCTACTGAGTTTGTGATTTGTGTGTCCAAACCTTTGGGTAGATGTGTGTTTGTTAGTAAAGTGTGTAAAGGTTGCCCGTTGATGATTCGGGATTTTTGCTTCCCAGTCGATCTAATGTTGTTGCCCTTCGATGAGTTTGATATAATTTTGGGAATGGACTGGTTAACTTTGCATGATGCAGTGGTGAATTGCAAAAGAAAGATTATTGATTTGAGATGTCAGAATGGTGAGAGCAATCGAGTTGAATCTAATGATCTAAGTGGGTTACCTACAGTAATATCATCGATGCTAGCCCAAAAGCATGTGAGAAAAGGATGCAAAGCTTATTTGGCCTATGTACTGGATAATAAAGTATCTGAAAAATAGATTGAATCCGTACCGGTTGTGGGTGAATACCTAAATGTGTTTCCTGAAGAATTATCGGGTTTACCACCAGTATGAGAGATTGAGTTTGGCATTGAATTAATACCGGGGACGACTCCGATCTTGATAGCTTCGTATTGAATGGCACCTACTGAGTTGAAAGAGTTGAAAGCTCTTTTGACTAAAGCTCTAGTGTTAATTCAGCCTGGATCGGGTAAATAATTCGTTGTGTATAGTGATGCTTCTTTGAATAGTTTGGGTTGTATTTTAATGCAAGAAGGTAAGGTAGTAGCTTATGCTTCGAGACAGTTAAAGCCTCCTGAAAGAAATTATTCGACTCATAATCTGGAATTAGCAGCCATTGTTTTCGCATTAAAAAATTTGGCATTATTACTTATTCGGCAAAAAAAAATGTCACGTTTATTCGGATCATAAAAGTCTAAAGTATTTGATGACTCAAAAAGATCTGAACTTGAGACAACGCAGATGGTTAGAATTGAAAGACTATGAGTCGGTGATTGACTACCATCCGGGAAAAGCCGAATGTGTGTTTCGAAGAACTTGAATTTGATTCAGATGATTCTGAGTGAGGTTCATAGTGTTTGATTATCGATACATCCGGGTAGCACGAAAATGTATAAAGATTTGAAATAGTTTTATTGGTGGCACGGCATGAAATGGGATAGAATCACTATGGATTTTGTATCGGTTGCCTATGACATCGAGCAAGAAAGATGCGATCGGGTTATAGTGGATAGATGACCAAATCCACTCATTTTGTGCCGATTCAGCATGCACTATTCACTTGATAAACTTGTTGAGTTGTATGTATCATAGATTGTGAGATTGCATGGTGATTCGAGTTCCATTATTTGTATAGAGATCCGAGGTTCATCTGCGGTTTTGGAAGAAGTCGCAAGATGCTTTAGGTACTAAACTTCACTTTAGCACGACCTTTCATCTGCAGACAGACGATCGATCGAGCGAACTATTCGGATACTTGAGGACATGTTGAGATGTTGCGTCCTTGAGTTTAAAGCTCTTTATGGCGCAAGTGTCGTGAAACCGTTGTATTGGAATGAGCTTAGTGAAAGCAAAATACACGGGTTGATTTGATTAAAGAGATCGAGAGAAAGTGGTTGTGATCGAGATACTTTGAAAGTCGCCTCGGATCGGCAAAAGTCTTATGCTGATTTGAAACGAAAGATATTGAGTTTCAAGTTGGAGACCAAGTGTTTTGAAGGTTTCCGTGGAAGAAAGTACTTGATTTGGTCGAAAAGGCAAACTAAGTCCGAGATTCATCGGACCGCATTTAAATCATCGAACGATAGGGCCTATTATAGGGCCTATTGCTTATAGATTGAAGTTGCCAAATTGAATTAGAAAAGATACATGACGATTTCACGCTTTTGATGCTTCGTAAGTATAGATCGGTCCGTCACATGTGATCACTCCGTCCGAGGTTGAAATTGATCCGATATGACGATAAGGAAGAACCAACTCGTATTCTAGCTCGAGAAAAGAAAGAGTTAAGAAACAAGAAAATTCCATTAGTGAAAATACTATGAAAAGGCACGAGTGAAGAGGCTACGTGGGAACTCAAGATTTAATGAGGCAACAATATCCGACGTTGTTTAACGGTAAGATTTTCGGGACGAAAATCCTTAAGGGGGAGAGTTGTAATGATCGAATTTGACCCTAATCGAACGGTGGTTTCGGGACCACGGATTCGAGTCCCAGAAATATTTTAATATTTTATTTTGTGCTTATTATGTGTGAATTAAAATGTGTGAAAGTTTCAGAGAAAAATTTTACCTTTAAGTGCTTAATTTGATAAAAAGGATTTAATCATGAAAAGCGTAAAAGTTGCATGCTAAGGTGTAATGTACTAATTTGCTTGTGGCTTTTTAAGTGGGTGTCCTAAAGGGCAATTAGCCCATTGACCATAGTGATGGACGGCAATGGGCCAAGTTAGCCTTATATATATGTTAGTTTAATTATATATATATATATATATATATATATATATATATATAAGGTTATGTTATTATTTTATAAAGAAATAAAGTTAGTGTATATATTAAACAAAACATAAAATAAAGCCATCATCACCTTCCTCCTCTCATAGCCGAATGTAAGAAAATAAAACACCATTGTAGAGCTTTGAGTTTCGCAACTTAGAGAGCTTGATTAAGGTATGGTCGGTTTTAATTTTGATAATTTTTACGCTTTTGAGATCGTTGTTTCAGATATTACCCGACCCATGCCTAAATTTTTGAAAATATTATGTATATAGGATTCGCCATTAACATGCTTGGATGGTTTTGATATTTGATGGTTTTAGATCAAAATATGTTAAAGATTTACAAGTTTTGTATTGAAGTTTTGGTGATTTTGAGTAAATAGGGCTAAATTGAGAAAATAAATTTGTGAGAGACTTAAAATGCAAAATAAATGAAATGCAAGGATTCATATGGCTATGTGGAAGGTTCAGCCAAGCTATGGTGTTGGGAGATCTTGCATATTTTGTGTTTTGTGTAAATAGGACCAATTTGTAAAATGGGAAACATTAAGGGCAAAATGGTAATTTGTTATTTAAGTGTTTTTGGACCAAATTGAGATGAAATGTGCTTGAATGAGCTAAATTTTAATGTGTTTAGATAAAGAACAAAGAAAAACTAATTGATCTGGGAAAGACAAAGGTTCTCGAATAGTCGATTTACACGGCCTAACGACAACCGAGGTAAGTCCTTAAAAAATTTATGTCGAGAAATTATTTACGTAAAGTAGTATATGATAAAAATTGGTATTGAAGGCAAGAAAATAGAGGTAGGCGAATGTGGGTATGAAATTGTAGTAAATTTGTTTGTTGAATGTGATGTGAATAATTATGTTCGGTTTAACATGAAATTGTAAAATAAAGTATCTGAGATGGATGTGATTTTAGCATTAAGTAATGTGTATGAGTATGTTGATTGGGTTGATAATCGGGCTTTGAGCTCAGCGTGCTTCGTGGGTGATTTATTTCGGCTTTAATGCCTCAGCGTGCCTCGCGTTTGTTGTTATTACTGCTTTGAGCCTAGCAGTGCTTCGTCTTGTTTGATTTATTTCGGGCTTTAATGCCTAGCGTGCCTCGTGCGGTGTTATTACTCGAGCTTTGAGCCCAGCGTGCCTCGTCTTGGTGATTTATTTCGGGCTTTAATGCCTAGCGTGCCTCGTGTTTGGTGTTATTACTCGGCTTTGAGCCTAGCGGTGCCTCGTGTTTGATTTATTTCGGGCTTTAATGCTAGCGAGCTTCGTCTTGAGTGATTTATTTCGGCTTTAATGCCTAGCGTGCTTCGTGTTTGTTTAAATTTGGACCTTTGGTCTAGCGGTGTTTTATACCGGTGATGAAATATCAACTTGTGGTTTATGAGACTACATCATGAGGTGTTTATTGAGTAAGTAAATTGATAATACAAGTTATTTATATTCAACCATACGGTAAGTGCCTATGAGTTAATTAATTGAGTTTCTATGTTCAATCAAATAGATAAGCATATATGTGAATTTAGTTGGGCAAGAATGTGACTAAAGACCATATATATATATATATATATATATTTGGACCTTTGGTTATGTGGTCATATTGTTATTACATTGATATTGAATACTTGGATATATGAAATGTTGAATGGACAAGTGTATATATATTCATTTATGTGGCCTTATTGAATGATATGCATATGTAATGAGTAGATGGTTGAAAGTTGATATTTTCCATTTGAACCTTATGCGAAATAGTAATTTATTTGTTAAAGGCAAAATAGTAATAAATGTTAAGTTAAATGAGGTATTGGAGTTCGGCAATGATAGACTATATGTTTAACTCAGGTAAGCTTAAGTCTCATTGAATTAATCAGAAATAAGGTAAGTTGTGATTAATGTTACTTGGGTTGAAATATTATGTTAAGAACGGTGTTATGTGTGATTGAGCTTATTGATCGATGTGTATGAATGGTATAAGATAGAATTTGAGCTTAAATGTACTATTTTGGGAGGTTCGGTTACAAGTAGAAATGCTAAGAGTGAAAAGACTGTGAATGTGATAATATAGTTGATATGAATGTTGTACCTATGTGACTTGGAGCATGTGATTCATGTAATATATGTTTATACTATGGTTCGATGAGTTCTGTAATTATGGTAATGAAGTGTAAATGCTTGGGTTAATGAACTGTTAGTATTCGCCCCGCATAAATTCATTTATGGAAATATTTATATTCAATGTCATAAGTTTAAAGAATAAAATGTTTAAGGGTTTGAGTGTTACATTATTATTGCTTGAGACTTACTAAGCTAGTAAGCTTATTCGTGTGGTTCAATGTTCATTTTATAGATTTTGGTCTCGCTACGGGCTCGGAAATCGTCAGCAAAGTCAACCACACTATCGACTCATATTGGTACTTTTAAAGTTTGGACGTAAAAACTTAAGGCATGTATAGGCTAGTTTAATGCTTGAATGATAATTTGAATTGTATAAATAAGCCATTCGAAAATGGCTATTTCCTTTGGTTAGGTATCGTTTCTATGTTTGAATTTTATAACATGCTTGTATGTAAATGGATGTTTTAAATTTGATCATGGCCTAAATTATATATGGATTTGTTTCTGGTATATATATATATATATATAATGTATGGTTAAGGTATAGAGTTTAAATAAATTGAGTAAGGAAGTTATAAACTAGTTAATCATATTTTTGTTGTGAAACAGTTTTTAGTTGTAGCAGTGATGTGATTTTGAAAATCACCAAAATAGGAGAAATTGATTTAGAAAGTGAATAAGACATAGAATTAAAGTTTATTGTGTCTATTTTGATATGAAAGAAACAAGTTAGGCAAAGGAATTATATATTATGAGATATTTAAGTTTTAGTGAGACTTGTCCTGAATGAATTCGTGAGTCCCTGTTTTGTCTTGGAAAAATTGTTAAAAATTGTACAAAAATAATTATGGAGCATATTTTATATGTTTAGAATCCTTAATGAGTCTATTTTTATTGGAATAAAGAAGAACATTATTTAAATTTTGTACAATGAGATAACTGAATTTTTGTAAAGATAGGTCAGAATTATTAAACAGTGAAATAGGGGTAACTTTGATGAATAAACTGTACTAATTGGCCACATGAAAAATTCTGTAAAAATTATGGCAAAAATTTATATGAGTATAGTTTCAAGGAAAATTTACGGATCTAAATTTCAAGTTTTGTAACTCGAGTTATGGTCAATTTAGTCAGCATGATGCAGTTGGACAGCTTTAAATTTTATGCCCCAAATTAGTAGTCAAGTCTAGTAATGCCACATACCGAACTCAAGCAAAGGTTTGGGTAAGGGTGTTACAAAACTTTTCTATTCTCCTTCTTGTATTCGCCAAATGCTTCCTTCAATCGGCTAGGTACTTGTGATATAAATCCCAGAATCCTTGTATGTTATTGTCGACTGGCCCTTGTGATTCGTAAATCTCGAATTGGATCCTTACTTCTTTAGTGATGGAAAAATTCCTATATACTCATGTTAGATCTAATATAACATTAAAACATAATAATATAGCTTATGGCCAAATGTTATTCATAACTCACCTTAGATCTTAGAAGTCCCGAAAGTTTCTTCTTTGTAGCGACAGCACCTAATTCCCGAAACTTCCTTCAAGTAGTCGGCCATAGACATTAATAGAGCTAGAGTCCTAATTTCAGCCTAAGAAAAAGAAATAAGATGATAACTTATATATCCTTACCCCTTTATACACAAGTCGACAACCTCCCTTGCTTGAAGCCCTAAAGAAATCAGCTAGGAAGGCTGAATAGTTGTCACAGATTTCGGCTTTTGGACTTATTGGAGTAATCGGCTAGGGGTTGTCTTTGAGGTTTCGGCTTTTGATGAATTGAAACAAAGAAGAAGAAGAATAGAGATGAGGATTCGCAATGGTGAGTCTTTGAGAGGAGCTTGCGGTTTTGTCAACAAAAGAAAATAGAGAAGATGACAAGGAATTTCAAAGAGAGACTTTCAAAAGAAAAGAAAAAGAAACAAATGGCCTTTATTCCTTTTTGGCCGAAAATACTACACTTAGTTCCCCCTATTCGGCCAACTCTCCCTTATTTTGATAAATTTTATCTTTTATTTATCACCTTAATTAATCTCATCAATAATCCACTTAAAATAATCTAATTTTAAATCTATTATTTATCCCCTATTTAGCCGAAATTTGAAGAGAATAAAACTCCTCTTTTAAGAGCCTTAATGCCGTCCACCTCTCTGCTTCTGGAAGCAAAAATAAAACTTCTTTTATTTGCTTCCCATGTGACTCGAACTTAGGCCCAATTCCCTTGTATGTGGCGCCATTTCCAGAGGCCCTAAGTGGCATCTCCAGGCCACTTTTCCAAGCCTTCTTGTGTGTCAAATTTCACATACCTTTTCTCTTAAGGCCACCTTGCCTCAGTTTCCTCTTTTAAACTTAACATTTCCTAACATTTCCAAGTTTCCAAAATGTTCACTTTCCTATTTTAACTTAACATTTCCAAATTTCCAAAATGTTCACTTTCCTATTTTAACTTAACATTTCCAAGTTTCCAAAAATGTTCACTTTCCTATTTTAACTTAACATTTCCAAGTTTCCAAAAATGTTCATCGTACATTCATAATACATAAGACATGCCATTTCGTATAATTAAATCAGAAATACATAGGCCCATTTTTAGGATGTTACAGTGTGAATGATATGTGACATAGCCTGTGTGAAAATTCTGTGTGATGATTTGATCGTTTTAGTGTCGAATTAAAAAGGACTTAATTACATAGAGAGAAAAATGCTATGTGCTGATTTATGAGTACTTAAATGTAGTTGGCTTCTTAAGGAGGAGGTCTTATGTTGCTAATAAACCATTTTTAAGTTAGTGGAGTGTTAAATGACAAATTAGTCTTAAAAAGTATTTGTTTTATATGCTTTATAACGGGCAAAATTGGGATTTGATTAATAAGTTATTATTAATGAAAAACAAAACAATTTGATGGCCATTTTTATTTCATCTTTCTTCCACCGAAACTATAGAAAAGAAATAGCCATTGAAGCTTTGAGATTTTCGGCACCTACTTAGCTTTGAGATTTTTATTTCATCATTGCTTTGTGCTTTACAAAACCCATGCTCAAATTCGATGTATTGATGATGTTGTTGTAATGAGCCATTGATGAATGTTGAGCTATGTGCTAGTTGATTTTGAAATATGAAAACTTGGTGTTGGATTATCATAGTTTGTATTGAGATTTTTGATGAAATTTAGTATTTTGGGCTTAATTATGAAAAGTGTAAATTGAGGGACTAAAATGTGAAATAAATGAAATGTGTGGACTCCAATGAGACTAAGGAGAATTTGGCCTAAGCATAGTGTAATGAAATTTTGAGTATTTGATGATTTTGTGAGATAGGGACTAAAGTGTCGAAATGTGAAAATGTGAGGGCTATTATGTAAAATACCCTAAATATGTGTATTTGGATTAAAATGAATGAATTAATGATTGAATGGATTGAATTTAAATGTGTATAGACTAAGAGAGGAGAGGTTCGGATCGAGATCGAAGCAAAGATAAAGTGCTTGATTAATCGACCGTATCGATAGTTCTACGTCCAAGGTAAGTTCGGATATAATACTAGTTGTAAACTATGTCTATGTGATATAAATTGAATGGATGTATATGTATCTATGAGTTTTGAAAATGCTATGTGCTGAATTGAGATAAACGGGCACTAAGTGTTCGAAGTTGGAAACAAAAAGGAGATGATTAGCACTGTGTGTGCGAAAAGATAGAAGCTTCGGCTTATCGAATTGGCACAGTGTGTGCGATACCAATATAAGTTCGGTTTAATGTATTGGCACAAAGTGTGCGGTGATGATTATGTTTTAGTTGTAAAATTGGCACTAAGTGTGCGAATAAATCAAAGGATTAGCCAAGGTTGAATGAGAGGTAATATCGAACAATTGAGTAGCATAAATGGTAAGCAACTATGTGTTGATCAAGGTACGTTTGAACCTATGTGGTTGATGATAGATTCAAGAGTTGAATGAATAGCTAATTGGGTATGTGGTTGAGATTGATAATGTGATTAAATATGCCTTTATCTATGTGATGGTATTATATTTATACATATTGACGTTGTAGTATTGAGTAATATCTATTATATTACGAACTTACTAAGCTTTGGAAAGCTTACTGTGTGATTGGTTCTCTACCTTGCAGTGTCAGTAAAGCTAGCTCAGATCGGGGATCGTCAGCTTCGTAATCACACTATCGGCATTCTATTTTGGTACTTTTGGAAAGATGCATATAGCTAGGATATGGCATGTATAGGCTAGTTAATTGAATTATGTTTGAGATTGTAATTAGCCATGAGCTGTGGCTAGATATGTGATAGGTTGGTATGAATGAATGTGATATGTGTGATGCATCTTTTGCCATGATTTGTGGTTTGATAAATTTGCTATTAAGTGGTAACTTTGAGTTGATAAATGATAATAGGGGTTAGTGAACTTGGGAATGAATTATGCTTGTGGTAGAATAAATTTTGGTATTGAATTTGTTATGGTTGGAATGAGAAATGAACATATAGATTGGATAGCTATATTGGTAAGTTATTGGTTGCCTTATGTGCATGATATGTTTTGGTATGTGTTGCTTGTAGGTTTGACCCTAAGTGGGTGGCATGTTGGCCTTGCAAAATGGCCTATATTGTCACACGGTTGGGGCACACGGGCGTGCCTCAGACCGTGGGTAAATTGGTAGAATGTGGCTTAAATTATACACGGTCTTGGCACGGGCGTGCCTTCAGGTCGTGCGAGAAATGGTAGTATATGACCTTATAGGACATGGCCTTATCACACGGGTGTGCTTGTTAGCCGTGTTGATTTTGGCAGTATGTAACCATGGGGAGATCACACGGGTGTGTTATGTAGCCGTGGGAGAGGCACGGCCTACCCCCACGGGCATGTCTCCCCTGTATTTTAGAAAAGTCTCAAATTTTTCATGAAATTTTATATGTGTTTCGGTTTAGTCCTGACTTGGTTTATAAGCATGTTTAGGGTCTTGATGACTCGTTTAAGGGACACTATGATTGTATATGAATGTGTTTGATGATGATTGACTTTGTGTCGTGAATGTGATGTGAAATGATCCTATTGTTCGGTGATGCCTCTAAACCCTATTCTAGCAACGGTCTCGGGTTAGGGGTGTTACAAAACAAGGGTCAACCCTACAAGCACAATTAAGCATATTCTCATGCACAATTTGGCAACCAAATACATGTCAAATGATCAACATACCATCTTATCCAATCTCATTTCTATCATACCATCTTATAGGCTAAATAGCTTAACCAATTCACATGTAAAACCAAGCATAATTCATCCTCAATACCACTAGATCATACTAGCATTAATTCATCACTAAGCTTACCAATCATAAGACATTTTCATTACTGTCAAGCCATACCATAATATGCATCATATACACAATCCATTCATACACATAACCAACATATAACTAGCCACATCACATGGCTATTTACACATCTCAAACATGTTTCAAAACAACTAGCCTATACATGCCATATTCAAATATACACACATTAAAAGGTACCAAGATAGATTGCCGATAGTGTGATTGAAATGCTGACTATCCCCGGATCCACGCTAGCTTTACTGACACAGTAAAACAGATAAACAAATCACACAGCAAGCTTACAAAGCTTAGTAAGTTCGAAATACAATACAATTAACTTATTGAATCAAACCAATGCATAAATTGAACCATCACATAGATAATTTACCAATGATACACAATTTCAACTATATCCAACACTCACATAGCATTCCATTCACCTACTTTCAATTTCACTAACCACGTAGGTATCATACATACCTTTGCCAACACTTAGTTACTCACTAACCATGCTATCCAACCATCACATAGATAAAGACACAACTAAGCACATTATCAATCTCACCCACATACTCAAATGTCAATTCATTCAACTCTTAAATCTATCATCAACCATATAGGTTCAAACATACCTTGATCAACACATCGTTACTCATCATTCATGCTACTCAATTTCTCGATATTACCTCTCGTTCAACCTTTTCTATTCCTTTAATAAATTCGCACACTTAGTGCCAATTTCATAACCTAAACATAATTTTCATCGCACACTTAGTGCCAATATGTTAAACTGGACTTATATCGGTATCACACACACAGTGCCAATTCGATAAGCTGAAGCTTCTATCTTTTCGCGCACACAGTGCTAATCATTAAAGTTGTAGCTTCTATCGTTTCATACACACAGTGCTAATCATTAAAGCCATAGCTTATATTGTTTCGCATACATAGTGCTAATCATTAAAGTCGTAGCTTCTATCGTTTCGCACACACAGCACTAATTCAATTCTGTATCAACTCAATTTCGCACACTTAGTGCCTCAATACTCAAAACTCGTACATAACACATTCTACTCCATTAATATACATTCTTTCATTATTCATCACATAGATACTAGATTAATATCAAGTATTATATACGAACTTACCTCGAACGACGATATACTGAAATGGTCGATTAATCGAGCACTTTGTCTTTGCCTCGATTTCAATCCAAACCTCTCCTTTTTTTGTCTATACACATTCAAATTCAACCCATTCAATCACAATTCATTCAATTTAGTCCACACACACTTATTTAGGGCATTTTACAAAATAACCCTCATATTTTCACATTTTGACACTTTATTCCTTATTTCACAAAATCATCAAATTCACATAATTTCTTTTCATATAAGCCTAGCCGAATTTCCCTTGTGTTCATACAAGCCCACACATTTCATTTATTTCACATTTTAATCCATCAATTTACACTTTTCTCAATTTAGCCCAAAACACACAAATTCATCAGAACTCCAAAGACAAACTATCTTAATCAAACACATATCTTTCATTTTCCTCCATCAAACATTCAAGAACTCACATGTTAATCAATGGAATATTTCAAAAACATCATCAACTCACAAAATTTAAACATGGGTTTTGTAGAGTACAAAGCAACGATTTCAAAAACGTAGAAATTATCAAAAACCGAACATAAAACACTTACTAATTGAAGCTTGAGTTTGTCAAGTTCAAATAAGCTCCAAACCTTTGTTTCTTTCTCAATTTCAATGGAAGAAAAGATGAATATGTCTTCATCTTTCTCTTCTTTTTTTTTATAACATATATGTTATTATTATGCCATTTACTAAATTAACCTTTTAATTAATAATTAAAACATATAAACATTAAGGTCACATTTGTCCATTGCCACCCACTATCATATTTATGGCATAATTGCCTCATAAGGCCTCCACATTAAAAGACAACAACACTTAATTTCTTATAAATCAGCACACAGCCTTTACACTTTACGCGATTAAGTCCTTTCTTTTAATTCAGCACATAGTCGATAAAATTACCACATAGAATTTTCACAAAGGCTATATCACATATAATCAACACCAAAAATAACATTAAAATATTATTCTGACCTCGATTTGTGGTCTTGAAATCTCTATTCTGACTAGGGTCTAAATCGGGCTATTACAATCTTTACCCGTGTAACTCTCTGACTTGGGTCACACCACAAGCCACACGCCCGTGTGCTAGACCGTATGGATAATTTAATTTTCAAAAATTAGGTGTAGGGGTTACATGGCCAGGACACACGCCCATATTTTGGGTCGTGTCTCTCACACGGTTGAGACACATGCCCGTGTCTCTGCCCGTGTGCTCAATTTTGTGCATTATGTTTCTCTAATTTTAAGATGCAGGGGACACACGGCCAAACTACGCCTGCGTCGCATGGTCGTTTGTCACATACGGTGAGACCGATAAACTGTAAAAGTAACATATTTTAACCCTATATTTAGTATGCTTTTGGATGATTTAGCCCTTGATTTATGTAAAAAGGTGCTCTTAATCCTTTCTTTTCATATTTTTACTCAAGAAACCACCTGAGGACAAAAAGAACAAGAAACGGCTTAAAACGGGCCAATTTGGGCCAAAGAGGAAATCGACACGGCACGGACTTCAAGCCACACGGCCGTCCTCGACAATTAATTGGAGACACACGCCTGTAACACCCCTTACCCGTGTCCGACACTGGGACACGATACGAGGCATTAACGGACTTAAACAAAAAACCGTTATACAAAACAGGGCTATAAAATTTCATTCAATTAAGCATTCCTCATTCACATGAAAATCGCCCCTTATATGGTCCCACGATGCCCAAAACATACATTGGGAACTGTTCGGGACTAAACCGAGAAGTTTGGAAACATTAAGAAGACTTAAAAAATTTTTCATCAAAATAGGGGTCACACACCCGTGTGGCTTGGGACATGCCCGTGTGGGTAGGCCGTGTGATCACACACGCCCATGTCCTTAGCCCATGTAACTCTCTATTTATGACGTCATTAACAAAATAGGGTCACAAAGCCAAGTCACACACCAGTGTGCTTAGGCCGTGTGGCGAATTAAATTCTAAAAAATAGATGTAGACTTCACACGCCTTGGGCATACGCCCATGTCCCAAGGCCGTGTCCTCTACACGGCTAAGACACATGACCGTGTCTCTGCCCCTGTGGCCAAGAAAATGGCTATTTACCAAACCATTGGCACCCTCATTTGCACATACTTAAACACACTTAACCACATCGCAAGAAACCTTTAGTATAAGCACACACGTATAAATAGGCATTACAACTCATTAGCCAATTTGAACCACATTTCATGGACATATCAAATGACAAATACACAATTGACTAAGACCCTATACATGCCATAAACTCAAAGGATTTTGCATTCGCTTATACCCAACATGATAGCTTGATAATGTGATAGCATCTCCGGCGATCTCTAACTCAAGCTAGCATAAAGCCCTATAAGATATAAGAAAGGAAGCGGAGTAAGCAAAAAAACTTAGTAAGTACGTATGTAAATAATAAAAAATTGATTGCCATGCTTTTAACAATCCTTAATATAAGCTCTCAAGATAATACCATCATTATTGCATAAAATTTCACAATACATTTATATTTATCTTGAGTTGTCTACTCGAGTTACAATCACTAAATTATTTTTATTTGGAGCTACGGAACTCAAAATTTGGATCCAAAAATTTTCCCTGAAACTAGACTCTCATATCTTCTTACCATAAAATTTCAAGAATTTTTGGTTCATCCAAACAGTACAGTTTATTCTTTAAAGTCTCCTCTATTTCGTTGTCTGACAGTTCTGATCCCTCTTCACTAAAAATTTATTTCTTCATGGTACAGAACTTAAATAACATTCCTGTTTGTTTCTCTTGAAAATAGACTCATTTAAGAAATTCAAGTATACAAATTTTATCCCTTGATTATTTTTTTTCACCATTTTTAATGAACTTCCCAAGTCAGAACAGGGGATTTCAAAATCATTCTAACTCTGTCTCGCAAGAATTCAAATATCTCAGAATATGAGATTCTTTTGCTTGCACTGTTTCTTTTACGTGAAAATAGGCTCAATACGATTTAATTTCATATTTACTCAACCTCTAATTAGATTTATACCATTTTTGGTTATTTTTCAAAATGATACAGCTGCTGCTGTCCAAATTGTTTTATTGCTAAATTTACTTTATCATATTTTGTTTCTACTAATTCTCATTTGTGCACATATAATACCAAAATATACCCATGGTTAGCCATTCCAATAACTAATCATTATCAAATATTTATAAGCCATTCGTGGGCCAATTTAATCTATACATCAACAACAAAGACTTGATCATATCATTTCTCAATTTAATTTGGCCTAAAAGCCTCACACATGATCATCATCAAATCTTATCATGTATCCATTCATCATGAATGTAGATCAGTAATCACAAGGTTATCAATATTTCACAAGTATAACTTATTAGTGTACATTCTTCTTAAGAATTCATCATATACCGAATTCACTTCACGTGAGTTCTATGTACATACTTGTACTACTCGTAACATAGTCACTTACTTTCTCATTTTTAATGTACCCGTTGAACCACTCGGAATGCTAAAAGATCTCGGGAATCTCATACATATAGTACCGTATCAACGCCATATCCTCTATATGGTCTTACATGAAACATCATATCAATGCCATGTCCCTAACATGGTCTTATACAAAATTACGTACCGAACTCATTTCTCATGAATTTCACATATGTTCCTGTATCACTCTATCACATAACTTTAGCCCTTTTTTCCTTCTTTAACAAAAACTTTAATTTTTTTACCCCATTGAATCACTTGGAATATCTAAGGACACTCGAAAATTTTCATGCACGTAGTAAGATACCAATGCCATATCCCGGATATGATCTTACATGGGATCACATGTTGATACCATGTCTCAGACATGGTCTTACACGATTTTATACCAAAGTCAAGTCCAAGACGTGGTCTTACATGGAATCACTATTCGATGCCGATGCCATATCCTAGATATTGTCTTACACAGGATCTCAATTCGGTGCTGAGGCCATATCCTCGATATGGTCTTATACGGGACCTCAGTAACCTTAGTGTCATGACATTTGTATTCTGTCCATTCCTAAGGTTTAATCAAGGATTTTCATTCTTCGACATTCCGTCAAAGGTGTCATTAATCAATTTCATAGAGACAATATACAATTCATGTAATATCAAAATATTAAAATACATAGCATAAGGTTATATTATTTACACACGAACTTACCTCGATACCAAAATGGTAAAAAGTGACCTAATCGTCAATTTCTCTCTTTTTCCTCCTTCTTGGTCCAAACCTCATTTTCTATGATATATAACATCACATTTAGCTTACTTATTAGTCACATTATTCATTTTGACCCAAAAATCATACTATGGAAAAATTATGTTTTTGACTCTAAACTTTTTCATATTTACACTTTTGCCCCCAAGGTCGTAAAATGATTTCTATTTAGTTTCCTTGTATTTTAGGCCTAGCCAAACTATTTTCATAACTATAGCAGTCCACAATTCGCATTCATTCACACATTTTCATACATTTTTCAACTTTTTACAAATTAGTCCTTTTATGCGATTTCATCGAAAATCACTTAGTAAAAGTCGTTTACTACACACCGAGCATTCATATTCTACCATTAGACATCAAAGAACATGCATGTCATCCATGGGTAAATTTTTAAACACAAACCCTAGCTCAAAATGATGGTAGAAATAGCAAAACCGAGTTATGGGGATCTCAAAAATGTAAAAAAACATTAAAACGAGGCTTGGATGTACTTACTATCGAGCTTGAAAGCTTGAAAACCCTAGCCATGGCTTCCCCCACGCTAAATTCGACCAAGGAATAAGATGGAAAAAGGTTTTTGGCTTTTATTTTGTCTTTTAGTCCATTTAAATACCAAATTACCAAAACTCCTTAACTTAAAAATATCCTATTTCACTTATCTCAAGTCCATTTTTGTCCAACTATTTAACCAATGGTCTAATTACTATTTAAGAACCTCCAATTTAAAATTTTATAGAAAATGGAGACTTCTAACATGTGGAACTCAACTTTTGCACTTTTTATAATTTAGTCCTTTTGACTAAGCTGAGTGTCCAAACGTCGAAATTTTCGAACGAAATTTTCACGGAATCTTTCCATGAAATCGTAGACCATAAAAATATAATAAAAATAAGATTTTTTTCCTCGTCGTATTTGTGGCCCCAAAACCACTGTTTCGACTAGGCCCAAAATCAAGTCATTACAATGCCCATGTGTTCCGCTTGTGTGATGAATAAGACCATTTTCCATGCCTTATTTCTCACCCTTTTTACCTTGCACCTACATCATTACTTCAATATATTCACCAACCAATTCAAGGCATATAAATCAATCTAATGATCAAGTTTTATGCATGACACATTTACTCATGCTTTCAAGTATCATATTTACATTAAAATTATATACTTACCCAAGTGTAATTATATCTAATTTACTAATCCATACATAATCACATACCAAGCATAATATAACTTCATGCATAAATATTTTAAATATGTTATCAATAGCCATTCCAATGGATACATACAACCAAAACATTTACATACCTTCACTATACACCATTAACCTATACAAGCCATTGTACCAAAGTAAGTTTCCTATTTATACCAAAACGAGCTGGAGGATAATGTGATGATACTCCAATCGATCTCCAACCTTTACAAGCTTCCGAGCACTATAAAACTGAGGAAAATTAAATAGAGTAAGCATTCAATGCTTAATAAGTTTGCATAATAGGAATTTAACTTACCAGTTTTATTCATTTATAATAAGCATATAAAACAAGCATCCAATTCATTTTGGCCAATTGCCTAATCACATGTACTCATCCAACATGTTAGTCATGTACAACATGAAATTTCAAGGGAATAAAGATGAGCTCATCATGCTACAAATTTACAGATATTTCAAGAACATTAAAGATAAAATTCATTTAAAACTCATAGTTTCTCAGATCAGAAATTCTATCTCTTGAATCTTTGAAATGTCGATAGATATATAGGTAGTAAACTCGAGGTATACAAATCAATAATCCATCAACTCATGTTCAGGGGTACCCATATGGGTACATAATTAGGAAGCACACTCTCGAGCCATATATTAGGATGTTCATGTGAGCCGCGTAACAGGAAGCTTATCTGGGCTAATCAGGAAACTCATAAGAGTTTAGAACAGGAAGCTCATTGAGCTTAATAGGTAACTCCAAAGAGTTATTATCAAGGAGCTCCGAATAGCATAACAAGGAGTTCAAGCGAGCCATGTTAGGAAGCTCATAAGAGCCTATATCAGGACACTTATGGAGAGCTGCATTTGTGTCCGCAATAAATGCTGGACCACAACCGATCGAATCGTGTAACAAGACGCTCACAAAGAGCTGCGGTAGTGCATAACACATGCAAGATCACTACCGACCAGGATGCTCGCATGAACTATATAACAGGACGCTCGAGAGGGGTTATAACATGATTGCTCGTTCGAGTTATATTTTGTCCGCAACATATGCAGGACCACATTCAATATTGGAATTTATGTATCCATCAAATTTCATTATTCAAACGGAACTTAACATTTTCCGAACATTATCAGACATGTGATTATTTCATACATTTATAACATTTTTATAATTCACATAAAACATACCACACTCAATTCAATCATAAAAATAAACACAATTTAGTTACACGAACTTACCTCGATACTTGTTCATATATAGAAATCTACTAATCCGACACTTTTTCTTTTCCTTGAACTAACTTCGTATTTGATTTTTATGGATCTATATAAATGAATTTAGCATCAATTTAATTCACTTTATACTCAATGAATTTAATTCACATCTTAGGCAAAATTACCATTTTGCCCCTATACTTTTCATAGATGACAATTTTGTCCCTATGCTCGAAAAATGAAATTCATATAATTTAATCCTTATTTCAAGCCTAACCGAATTTTACATGTTGCAATAACATCCCAAGAATTTCACAAAAATCAGAATGTCCATGGGTTTTACCATTTTCAATTTAGTCCCTAAATCATAATTTCATCAAAATTCTCTTTGTAAAAGTTGTTTATCTATCAACAACCTTTCATTTTCTACCATAAACTTCAAAATTTCAGCATTTACATCCATGGAAAAATTTCTATACTTTGATATCTTTACAAATTAATCCCCAAAATAGATAGATTAAGCTACTCTGATCTCAGAAATATAAAAATTACTAAAAACAGGACAAGATTACTTACCCAATTAAGCGAAGAAATCTTTCTTTCTCTTTCCTAGGGTTTCCATGTATTTTTGGGGAAGAAGATGATAATAATAATATGATATTTCTATTTAATTATTATATCATCCTTTATTTTCCTACTTTCCAATTTAGTCATTTTCTTTTTCTAATTTTCCATGGATGATTCACCAAAATATCTACTAACATTTCTTAATGGTTTAATTACCATATAAGGACCTCAAATTTTGAATTCCATAGCTATTTGATACTTATAGCTACTAGAACTCAACTTTTACATTTTATGCAATTTGGTCCTTTCCACAATTAAACATGAAATCGGTAAAATTTTCTTAATAAAATTTTCATACGTCATTTCTATCATAATGCAATTAATATAATAATATTAAAATAAATTTTCTTTCTGACTCAGATTTGTGGTCCCGAAACCACTGTTCTGATTTCACTAAAAATGGGCTGTTACAGGGACTGTTGTGTAGAAAATGTTAACTTGGTCTTCCCATCATTGCCACGACATTCGTGCCGGCAAACTATCTATACTTTGCCCTGACAAAACTTCACTCATTTATTTCCTCGTTCCAAAACAAGTTCCTGCCACACCAACACACAAAAGAACTCCACCGCAAGTGATTAAAAGCACCTAATTCCAACGTATTCCAAGTCCTAATGCAATATTTAAAAAGCTAACTAAAATGTCCTAAAATGCAACAAAATGAACATAAGTTTAGAAAATTAGCTAGGTCTAAAGGCATGAAATATAACTCTTTTCAAGAGTTATTAATGATCTAGTGTCTTGACAAACAATTCTCTTTGAAAGACTTAGGAGAACTTATCTACTTTCTTAATCTTGAAGTAACTCAGAATAGTGATTGTGTGCATGCGTCTCAAAAGAAATTTGCTCGAAAATTATTGGAACGAGTTGAAATGGCCAATGCCAAGCTTGTCATTGCACCCATGGTGAGTTCTCCCACCTTAACACCTCTTCCTCTTGTTGATTGTAACACCCCGCACCCAAGACCGATATTGGGTCTGGATACGAGACATTACTATGCTTGAACTCACTAAAACATGTACTTACGGGCTATAAAATTTTGTTCCAACTTAAAAACTTCACTTTCTTAGACAACACATATAACAAGGGCCTCCGAGGCCTTTAACTCATGTCAGAAAACTTTCAGAATTAAAATCAAATAACTCATTTTTGAAGTAAGGTTCACACGCCCGTGTGACTTGGAACACGCCCATGTACCTTTAAGCATGCCCATGCCGTCAAACCGTGTAGAAATACTGACTATTTCCACATGGCTTAGACACGCCCATGTCTACCGATCGTGGGAGGTTACTGACTAATTTCACACGGCCATGGCACGCCCGTGGGCTTAGACAGTGTGCTAATCCTTGATATACTGACTAAATTAACATGGTCTGGGCACACGCCCATGTCAAAACTGTATGTCTTACATGGCATACACACACGGCCGTAGGACTTGCCCGTGGCCTATTCTGATTAATAATACTAAGGTGTAGGGTTAACACGGTCTTGACACACGGCTATACGTCAAACCGTGTGGGCTCTTACAGGCTATTTACTAAGCCGTTAGCCACCCTGAAATGATGACCATATCCATACACAATTCAACGATGCAATAACAACCCAATTTTATGAATAATACTACATGCTTCATTGATCTCAATAAACATACATGTTTAGTCCAATTTGGCCAATCACTTAGCCATATACAAAAGAATAATAAACTTGATAGCCTTTACAAGGCCCTTCTTAAAACATGTCCACAAAATGAATGTTTCCTATACATGCCATACTTAGTAAAGTAACTTGGCTATACCAAAATAAGAGTTGATAGTGTGTTGCAAGCTCCGACTTTAACGATCCACGAGTTAGCTTGGCGGGACTGCATAGAAAGAAAGAATCATAACATAAGCATATAACTTAGTAAGTTTGCATGTAACAACTCATAGCATCATTATTGCTTAATATAAACCATTTCACATAAACAATGGTATCATGAATTTCAGCTAAAGAGCTTACTTACTCATATAGATTCTTACATGTCTCATGACACTTACTATTATCATACTTGTAAGGCAACCATGATACTTGTATCACTTGATCACATTGATCAGTATACTATAATAACAATAATCATGATATCTACTTTCTCATTCACAACATGAATAATAATCAACTTCATCTAACTTCATCTTGATACTAACTTTACTTTCTTAGCTTTCTTGCTATCTTCTTTTAGCTTACTCATTTGCCCGATAAATTTCTGTGAATAACCGAGGATACTAAATCTCTTCCCACATAATATGATGCCAAACCATATCCTAGACATGGCCTTACATGGGTTATCTCATCTTGGTTTCACGGCCATGTCTTGACATGGACTTATATGAAGTCTTGCTCTTGATAACATACTCAATGCTAAGCTTGAGTCCTTGGACTTACATGATAACTTGCTTGCTAACTTGATCAATGCCAACCTTGCCTTGGACTTACATGATATCTTGATCAATGCTAAGCTTGCCTTAGACTTACATGATTACTTACTTGCTAACTTGATCAATTCCAAGCTTGCCTTGGACTTACATGATATCTTGATAAATGCGAAGCTTGCCTTGGACTTACATGATAACTTGCTTGCTAACTTGATCAATGCCAAGCTTGCCATGGACTTACATGATATCTTGATCAATGCCAAGCTTGACTTGGACTTACATGATAACTTGCGTGGTAGATCGAGTATATTGGGAAATTCATCTCCCATCAGGACTTGCTCGTACTTATCATCATGATTTCTTAATTGAACATAACATGATCATTTCATACAATTATTGTACACTATACTATGCAAATTAATGTTAAAAATCATAAAACTTAGAAATCATACAAACTTACCTCAATATACAAAATGTATGTAGATGTGCAATTTTAGTCCTTAACTTTGTTCTTGCCTTGGTTTCGATCCGGGCTTCATTTTTCTTGATCTATAGTCATAAAGAGATTATTTAATAACCATATTGACTAAATTGACTCATAACTCATACTTTGGCAAAATTACTATTTTGGCCCTATACTTTCTAATATTTGCACTTTTGCCCCAATTCTCGTAAAATGATTTTCATGCAACTTTCTTAAACTTCATGCTCAAATGACTCATTTTCTCTAACAATCATCAATTCTCACTATTTCTAGTAGGTATGACCAATTTTATAACTGTTACAAAATGGTCCCTACTACCATTTTTCATGAAATTAATTAAGGAAAATATGTTTATCTAACATCAAACTCTCTTAAACTTCCATAAAACATCATCTAACAAGCATGTCATTCAAGGGTAGATTTTTGAACATGCATCTTAGCTCATTTTATAGCTAAAATTAGCTAATTCATAATACGGGAACTTCAAAATTACGAAGAATATTAAAAACGGGGCTAAGATGAATTTACTATGAGCTTGAAAAAAATGAAGAACCCTAGCTATGGTGTCTCTCAATTTTCGACAGCAACAAGGAAGAATATGAGTGGATTTTTCTCATCTTTATCCTATTTTAATCACTAATGAGGCCAAATGACCAAAATGCCATTCCTCTTAAAAATTTCCATAATATTCTCTTAAGGCCAATTTTGTCCAAAAATTAAGTTTTGGGCAAATTGCTATTTAAGGGCTCATAATTATTATTCTAAAGCTATTTCATGCAAAAAGCTTCTAGAAACTCGTATATTGCAACTTTTACAATTTAGTCCTTTTTGGACCAATTGACCTCAACTTAATAAAATTCTTTACAAAACTTTCATACTAACGTGCAAACATGGCATAAACCTGGAAAACTCATAATTTCACCTCGGGTTCGTGGCCTCGTACCACTATCCCGACTAGGCCCTAAATTGGGCTGTTACAATTCTCCCCCTTAGGGATTTTCATCCTCAAAAATCTTACCAGCAAAAAGGTTTGGATACTGATTTCTCATACTCTTTTCTGATTCCCATGTAGCTTCTTCGATTCCTTTTACTTTGCCACAATACCTTTACTAAGGCAACACTCTTATTTCTTAGTTGCTTAACTTCCCGAGCCAAAATCTTGACTGGTTCTTCACCATAAGTCATGTCGGGACAAATCTCTATTTCTGAAGGGGTAATTACATGCGACGGGTCTGATATGTAGCATCGTAACATTGACATGTGAAACACATCATGTATCTTCTCTAATTCAGAGGGAACAGCCAAACGATAAGCTATCGGTTCAACTCTTTCAGTAATCTCGTAGGGTCCAATAAAATGTGGACTTAATTTGCCTTTACGACCAAATCTGAGAACTTTTCTCCATGGTGATACTTTCAAAAAGATTTTATCCCTAACTTGGTACTCGATCTCTTTTCTCTTTAAATCCGAATAGGATTTTTGTCTGTCTGAGGCAGCTTTTAAACATTCTCGAATTACTTTCACTTTCTCTTCAGCTTCTTTAACCAAATCGACCCCATGAATTTGGTTCTCCTTGAGTTTAGTCTAAAACAAGGGAGTTCTGCACTTACTCTCATATAGGGCCTCATAAGGCGCCTTCTTTAAGCTCGACTGAAAGCTATTATTATCGGCAAATTCTACCAATGGGAGAAACTTTTCCCAACTGCCTTGGAATTCCAAAACAAAACATCTGAGCATGTCCTCGAGTACTTGATTTAACCTTTCTGACTGACCATCAGTCCGAGGGTGAAAAGTTGTACTAAAACTCAATTTTGTACCCAAAGCTTCTTGCAGCCTCTTCCAGAATCTAGATGTAAATCTCGGATCTCTATCCGATATGATCGATAAGGGAACTCCGTGAAGTCTTACTATTTCTGAAACATACAAGTTTGCCAACTTGTCTAGTGAGTATTCCACTCGTACAGGTATAAAGTGGGCTGACTTCGTGAGTCTATCAACCACTACCCAAACAGCATCTTCCTTGCTTGGAGACAACGGTAAACCCGTTACAAAATCTATGGTGATACGGTCCCATTTCCACTTGGGAATCAGGATAGGTTGAAGTAAACCCGAAGGTACTTAGTGTTCAGCCTTTACTTGCTGACAAATCATGCACTTGGTAACAAATTCTAAAATGTCTTTCTTCATTTTCGGCCACCAATACTGTTGCTTTAGATCATTTTACATCTTGGTACTACCCGGATGTACAGATAAACACCCATTATGTGCTTCATACAAAATTCTCTGTATAAGCTCCTTTTTTCTCGGAGCACAAACTCTAACTCTGAACATCAAGTATCCATCAGAATTAATCTGAAAGTTAGATTCAGCATCTGACTCGCATTGAGCTCTCTTAACTTGCAATTCACTATCTTCTTTCTGGGCCTCCAAGATCTCTTGAAGGAACATTGGTCTAGCTCTCAACTCAGCTAAAATAGAACCATCATCGGATAAAGATATTTTTGAATTCAATGCTCTCAAGGAAAATAGGGATTTTCTGCCTAAAGCATCGCGACCACATTCGCCTTTCTAGGATGGTAATCAATGACCAACTCATAGTCCTTTATCAACTTTAACCATCTTCGTTGTCTTAAGTTTAACTCTTTCTGCGTCATCAAGTACTTCAAACTTTTGTGATCGGTAAAAATCTGACATCGTTCACCGTATAAATGGTGTCTCCAGATCTTCAATGCAAAGACTATGGCGGCCAATTCTAGGTCATGCGTCAGATAATTCTTCTCATGAGGTTTTAACTGTCTTGAGGCATAAGCAATCACTTTGCCTTCTTGCATGAGTACACAGCCCAGGATGGATCACTGTAGACTACAAATTCTTTCACTGATTCGGGTTGTACTAAGACTGGAGCTTTTTTAGTATTGCTTTCAACTTCTCAAAACTTTGCTGGCATCTTTTCGACCACTCAAACTTCACGTTCTTCTGTAACAATTTAGTCATCGGGGTTGCAATCATAGAAAACCCCTTGACAAATCGTTTATGGTAGCCAGCTAATCCCAGAAAACTTCTAATCTCAGTGATGTTCTTCGGTGGTTTCCAGTCTGTTATAGTTGAAATCTTACTTGGATCTACTCAGACTCTATCTCTCGAGACAATATGTCCCAGGAATCCCACTTCCTTGAGCCAAAACTCACTTTTACTAAATTTGGCATACAACTGATTTTCTCGAAGAGTATGTAAAACTATCCATAGATGATCAGCATGTTCATTCTCGTCTCAGGAATAAATCAGTATGTCATCAATAAAAATGACTGCAAACTTGTTAAGGTATGGTTTGAAAATACGGTTCATTAAGTCCATGAATACCGTAGGAGCATTGGTCAGCCTAAAGGGCATGACTAAAAATTCATAATGCTCATACCTCGTTCGAAAGGCAGTCTTGGATACATTTGAATCTTTCACTCTCAATGGTAGTACTCTGATCTCAAGTCTATTTTAGAGAACACAGTCGCTCCTTTCAATTGATCAAATAAATCGTCGATCCTAGGTAATGGGTACTTGTTCTTTACTGTCACTTTATTGTCGTGGCGGTAATCAATGCACAATCTCATGGTGCCATCTTTCTTTTCACAAACAAAGCTGAGCGCCCATGGTGAACAACTTGATTTTGCAAAGCCTTTGTCTATCAACTCTTGCAAGCTGTAACTTCAACTCTTTCAACTTTGTTGGAGCCATTCTATAAGGAGTAATGGATATTGGTACAGTATCGGGAGTTAGCTCAATGATGAACTCAACTTCTCTAACTGGTGGTAATCTTGGTAATTCCTCGGGAAAAGCATCCACATACTCACATACTATCGGCACTGATTCAATCTTTAACTCTGTCTCTTTATCATTCAATACAAAGGCCAAAAATGCCTCATACCCTTTTCTTATATATCTCTGCGCCATCATATGAGAAATTATTACCAACAATCTATATTGCTCATCTGATTCTACATGAAGAGTATCCCCATTCTCACATCCCATCTCAATGTATTTCTTCCCATAATTTACAATTACATTATGAGTAGTCAACTAGTCCATACCAAGAATGAGGTCGAATTCATCAAATGGTAACAACATAAGATTTGCTTTAAAGCAATGACCTCTAATCATTAATGGACATTCTTTACAAACTTTATCAACTAAAATAATCTTGCCTAAAGGATTAGACACCTTAATCACAAATTCTGTGGTATCTATAGGCACACCCAAACCGGGTAATAATTTCATGAAAATGTAAGAGTCTGTGGATCCGGGATCTATTAAAGCAATAACTTTGGTATTGTAAAGAGAAAAGGTACCCGTAATAACATTAGGGAAAGATGCCTTTTTGTGAGTGCGAATGGCATAATTCATTGTAGGTACTCTACCCTCGGGTCTCACAGCCTACTCTCTAGGGTTACCTCTTCCACTTGCCCCACTTCCCTGGTTCCTCTGCGGTCTCCCTCTGACCATACTCCCGAATCTCGAGTTCTGAGTTCTCTCTTCTTTAATCATCTCTAGACAATCTTTTATGAAATGGTCTTGGGAACCACATCTAAAACATACATTTTCATGTGCTCGGCATTCTCCCAAATGACATCTACCACATTGTGGACATTCTGGTCTGTCAGGTCTAAAATTCCCAATACTTGCAAATCAAGTAAATCATGCTTTATTTCCCAAATACTGCTTACTCTTGTCTTTTCTTGAAAATCCAGTGGAAGTAGTTGTTCGAGTAGAAAAATCTCTTGACTTCTTGGATGATGATTGGAATGACTTGTTCCACTATCTCTTTCTAGAATCGCGAGACTCCATTTAAAATTTCTTCTTCTCTTTTACTAGTTCTTCGGCTTTGCAAGCCCTTTCCACTAGCACAACGAATTCTTTTAATTCGAGGACAGCAACAACCAGCTTAATGTCCTCGTTTAAACCATCTTCAAACCTTTTACTCATGATGGCCTCAGTGGACACACATTCACGAGTGTACTTGCTAAGTCGTATGAACTCTCACTCATAATCAGTTACTGACATCTTGCCTTGCTTCAGCTCTAGAAATTGTTTCCTCTTCTGGTCTACAAACCTCTGGCTGATATACTTTTTCTTAACTCTTCTTGGAAGAATTACCATGAGATCCTTTCCCTTGGTACCACCGACATAAGAATGTTCAACCATTGGTAAGTAGAATCTCTTAAGAGAGATACTACACACTTCATGCATTCATCAAGAGTGCAGGATAGTTCGTTAAATACTCTGATGGTATTTTCTAACCACAACCCAGCTCTTTCTAGATCATCAGCTTTTCTAGCTCGAAATTCTTCTGCCCCATGCTTCCTGATCCTGTCAACTAGAGGTTTACCTCCTCTTACCACCTCTACTACTTGAGGGGCTACTAGAGTAGGTTGTGGAACAAGCGGGGGTGGAGGGGGTTGTGCATTGGGGTTCGCTCGAACGAACTCCGTGTACCAGGCATCCATCATATGGAGGAAGGCTTCTCTAGCCTCTTCTCCTCCTCCTTCTTGACTCACCATAGTGGGTCTATTCTCATTCTCATACGGCACTGTCCCTTCTGTAGGAGCTGGTGCGTTACTTTTTACATCATTCGCCTTAGCTCTTTCGGGATCCATTTACTATATGTATAAACATAATTTAAGTCGTCAGGAGTCATCACACTATCATTATAAAAACATTCTTACGTATGGCATGTATAGCTAGACTTATGCTCGTGCTACGTTAGTTCTAGAACCGACTAAACCGTAGCTCTGATACCACTAAATGTAACACCCCGCATGCAAGATCGATATTGGGTCTGGATACGAGACATTACTATGCTTGAACTCACTAAAACATGTACTTATGGGCTATAAAATTTTGTTCCAACTTAAAAACTTCACTTTCTTAGTCAACACATATAACAAGGGCCTACGAGGCATTTAACTCATGTCAAAAAACTTTCAGAATTAAAATCAAATAACTCATTTTTGAAGCAGGGTTCACACGCCCGTGTGACTTGGAACACGCTCATGTACCCTTAAGCACGCCTATGCCCTCAAACCGTGTAGAACTACTGACTATTTCCATATAGCTTAGAGACGCCCATGTCTACTGACCGTGGTAGGTTACTGACTAATTTCACACGGCCATGACACACCTGTGGGCTTAGACCCTGTGCTAATCCTTGATATACTGACTAAATTAACATAGTCTGGGCACACGCCTATGTCCAAACCGTGTGTCTTACACGACATACACACACGGTCGTGGGATTTGCCTGTGGCCTATTCTGATTAATAATACTAAGGTGCAGGGTTAACACGGTCTTGACACACGCCCGTCTGTCCAACCGTGTGGGCTCTTTCAGGCTATTTACGAAGCCGTTAGCCACCATGAAATGAAGATCATATCCATACACAATTCAACGATGCAATAACAACCTAATTTTATGAATAATGCTACATGCTTCATTGATCTCAATAAACATACATGCTTAGTCCAATTTGGCCAATCATTTAGCCATATACAAAAGAATAATAAACTTGATAGCCTTTACAAAGGCCCTTCTTAAAACATATCCATAAAATGAATGTTTCCTATACATTCCATAATTAGTAAAGTAACTTGGCATACCAAACTAAGAGTTGATAGTATGTTGCGAGCTCCAACTTTAATGATCCACAAGTTAGCTTGGCGGGATTGCATAGAAAGAAAGAATCATAACGTAAGCATATAGCTTAGTAAGTTTGCATGTAACAACTCATAGCATCATCATTGCTTAATATAAACCATTTCACATAAACAATGGTATCATGAATTTCAGCTAAAGAGCTTACTTACTCATATAGATTCTTACATGTCTCATGACACTTACTATTATCATACTTGTAAGGTAACCATGATACCTGTATCACTTGATCATATTGATCAGTATACTATAATAACAATAATCATGATATCTACTTTCTCATTCACAACGTGAATAATACTCAACTTCATCTAACTTCATCTTGATACTAACTTTACTTTCTTAGCTTTCTTGCTATCTTCTTTTAACTTACTCATTTGCCCGATAAATTTCTGTGAATAACCAAGGATACTAAATCTCTTCCCACATAATATGATGCCAAAGCCATATCCTATACATGGTCTTACATAGGTTATCTCATCTTGGTTTCACGGCCATGTCTTGACATGGACTTATATGAAGTCTTGCTCTTGATAACATACTCAATGCCAAGCTTGAGTCCTTGGACTTACATGATAACTTGCTTGCTAACTTGATCAATGCCAAGCTTGCCTTGGACTTACATGATATCTTGATCAATGCAAAGCTTGCCTTGGACTTACATGATAACTTACTTTCTAACTTGATGAATGCCAAGCTTGCCTTGGACTTACATGATATCTTGATCAATGCCAAGCTTGCCTTGGACTTACATGATAACTTGCTTGCTAACTTGATCAATGCCAAGCTTGCCTTGGACTTACATGATAACTTGCGTGGTAGATCGAGTATCTTGGGAAATTCATCTCCCATCGTGACTTGCTCGTACTTATCATCATGATTTCTTGCTTGAACATAACATGATCATTTCATACAATTATTGTACATTATACTAAGAAAATTAATTATAAAAATCATAAAACTTAGAAATTATACAAACTTACCTCAATATACAAAATGTATGTAGATGTGCAATTTTAGTCCTCGACTTTGTTCTTGCCTCGGTTTCGATCCGGGCTTTGTTTTTCTTGATCTATAATCATAAATAGATCATTTAATAACCATATTGACTAAATTGACTCATAACTCATACTTTGGCAAAATTACTATTTTGCCCCTATACTTTCTAATATTTGCACTTTTTCCCCAATTATCGTAAAATGATTTTCATGCAACTTTCTTAAACTTCATGCTCAACTGAATCATTTCCTTTTCTATAACAATCATCAATTCTCACTATTTCTAGTAGGTATGACCAATTTTATAACTGTTACAAAATGGTCCCTACTACTATTTTTCATGAAATTCATTAAGGAAAAGATGTTTATCTAACATCAAACTCTCTTAAACTTCCATAAAACATCATTTAACAAGCATGTCATTCAAGGGTAGATTTTTGAACATGCATCTTAGCTCATTTTATAGCTAAAATTAGCTAATTCATAATACGAAAACTTCAAAAATACGAAGAATATTAAAAACGGGGCTAAGATGATCTTACTATGAGATTGAAAAAAATGAAGAACCCTAGCTATGGTGTCTCCCAATTTTCGGTAGCAACAAGGAAGAAGATGAGTGAATTTTTCTCATCTTTATCCTATTTTAATCACTAATGAGGCCAAATGACCAAAATGCCTTTCCTCTTAAAAATTTCCATAATAGTCTCTTAAGGCCAATTTTGTCCAAAAATTAAATTTTGGGCAAATTTCTATTTAAGGGCTCATATTATTATTCTAAAGCTATTTCATGCAAAAAGCTTCTAGAAACTCATATATTTCAACTTTTGCAATTTAGTCCTTTTTAGACCAATTGACCTCAACTTAATAAAATTACTTTACAAAACTTTCATACTAACGTGCAAACATGGCATAAACCTGGAAAACTCATAATTTCACCTCGGGTTCGTGGCCTCGCACCACTATCCCGACTAGGCTCTAAATCGGGTTGTTACATTGATGGAACCAAGTATCGACAAGTTGTTGGAGGTTTGCAATATTTATGCTTAACAAGGCATGCTCATCAACAAGGTTAGTCACATGCCTCATGATGTTCATTGGAGTGCTGAAAAATAGATTTTGAGATGCATTTGTGGTACAATTGATCATGGGCTAGTGTTTCATCCTTTGGTAGTCTCGTTAATAGGATTTTTTTATGCTGATTGGGCTAGCTTGCTTGAGGGTCATAGATCAACTTCTAGCTTTTGTGCGTATCTTAGGGACAATTTGATTGGTTATTCATCCAAGAAATAGAAAGTGGTGTCTCGGTCTACATCAAAAGCTAAGTACAAGAGTTTGGTAAATGCAACATCTGAACTTACATGGCTTCACTCCTTGCTTGATGAAGTAGGAGTGACTCGTAATGGAATTCCAGTTATCTAGTGCGATAATTCCAGCATAGTTTCATTGGCAATAAATCCTGTGTTGCATGCTTGTGTCAAGCATGTACCTGGAAATGATCAAGTGGTTGATGTTCGTACCAAGCCATTAACCATAGGAGTTTTTGCTCAATTGCACGATAGGTTGAATGTGGTTGCATTTGAAGTTTTTTAGCGAGGAAATGCAGGGAGAATATTAGAGGAAGTAACTTGTGTAAGTTGAGCAAAGTTGTTAAGCTCAATTGAATTCTTGTGATTAGTTTTGAGTAGTTATCCCTTCTGTTGAGAATTCATTGTTGGCTTGTGAGTTAATTTAGAGTCGATATTCAACCAATTATTAGAAAATTGAAACATAAATTTAATTCATTATACACTTAAAAAGATGTAACTAAAAGAGTTAGTTTACTTAATTACTCGATGTTAGTTAATTTGAGATATCATTTTATTGGACTAAAAAAATAAAAAAACAGTACTCAATACCGTATAAACTTTTGTTTTATTTTTAAAATTCTTACTTAACTAATAAGAGTGAAAAAAAAACTTTTGGATTTATTTAAAATAACTGTAACAAATATAAGTTTCATAATTAAAAATATATAATATATAATAACAATTTAAAATAAAATTTGAATATATTAATTAATTAAATATTAATTTAACTTTAAATTTAATTTAGTAATAAAGAAAAAAAAGTGAGAGATCTAGTATAAGCGGGTGACAAATACTAGTATAATATAATATAAACTTCCTGTACATCACCGGGTACAAAGTTTTATTGGAGAAAAGAAACATGAACAAATAAAAGGAAACCTTACAAGAGGATGTAAAATATCCTATTTCAAAACTATTCGATTAACATCACTTGCCCTTAGAAAGCCTTTCGAGTAGAAGCATCAAACTCAAACCCTGTGTATATAAGAAATGGAAAAACGTGAAAATGGTATTAGGGGCTATTAATAAAGATTTTTTTAGTTTGGATTGAGTTTCTTCTTTTTATTTAATTTTACTTATAGTATTTTTTTTTTTTTTTTTTTTTAAGATTGTTGATACATGGTATCAACAAAACTGGAGAAGAAAGAGTGGTATCTAAGAAAACTAGTTCACCTATTCTAAGGCCAAGAGCTGAAAAGATAGAGAGACTCAAGTAGAAAAGACCAAAAGCTTAGTGTGTTAAGGTTTTGTGAGTGGAGAGGAGTCCTACTATGTTGCAACTTGGGATATTTAAAGGAGAGTGGTGGTTCCCACTTAAGGAGAGCTTATTAGTTAAAAGTGAATGGCTTAATAGAGGGTCCAATTGGGTGGTTAAGGATGGACGGTCCCTCTCGTGGGGGTATGAGACGTACGGATAGTCTGTCACTAAGTCACCATTCAGATGGTACAAGACGGAGGGTTGCTTGTGGGTGCCTCTTTGGTTGGTTTTCATATTGCCACGTGTCCCAATGAGAATAGAGGTATAACAAAGATAGTGAAAGGGTTACTTTGAGTTGACTCAGAGATAAATAAAAAAATTAAATACTTTGGTTCTCTCATCTAATCATTTCAATTCTATGCATAAAAATCAATCCTTTCAAATTGAAACGATGAGATGAGAGAAAATTAGAGAGATGTGCATGTTACTTTAAAAAAACAATCATTTACAAATATTTTATTTTTTTCCTTTCATTTTTCACCTCTACCAAACCATGGATGAAAATGAGAAGTAATTTTCTTTCTATTTTAACATCTCTTTAACTAAGCACACTTATGAAAAGAAAATTTATGTTTTTCATCCTTCTAATTTTCTTTCCACTCTACCAAGTAAAACCTCAAAGTTGACCACGACCAGATGCATGAACTTGTACAACAAGTAAAGAGGAGAAGGGGTATTGCTTACTCATTAAATTCAACTTGGATTATACCGGCGTCAGGATCAGCAATGGTAGAGAAAGCATGTTTAGAAAGGTTAATAATCCCTTGGCATCCAGCTTTACAGTAGTCAACAACTTTAACCACCGCAGTGTCACCATCCTTGCAAGGATGTGGTGCTTCATTGGCTCCTCCTATGCATTTAACCCTGTAACTCTTTCCACATGCTCTTCCATTGTTCCACAACGCATCACTAACTCCCGCCACCATATTTCCATAGCTTTGTGTACCATAGCATGCCGAGGCTGTTTAATAAGTCATTTAAAAAATTCACTTGCTTAGTGATTATTATTCTATCAAACATATTCAATGAGTAGCTGATGGATGATCATGTCTAAAAAATAATGTTTAAGTGAAAAATAGAAGATATATTGAATAATTTATACTCACGAGTATAAGGTGGTTCAAAGAAAACAGCCTTCCCCTGATCGGCATGCACAATGGAAGTAAGACCCAAGATCATGCATACTGTTAGGGAAACTTTCATTTCAATCCCAATATATCTTCCACCCATCAGTTTACATCTTATTAATTATAATTTCTTGGAGTTGCTAACACCTCGCCTTTTGTAATTGCACAAAGCATTAACATTTTAAAAGAATTTCAACTAATTATGTAAAAAAAAATCATGGAGATCTCTTGTACTAAAAGTTAAATTATATTTTGCTTATTTTATTAAAAAATTAAGTAAATTAGTTCTTATATGTTAGATCAAAAAGAAAATTAATCCTTCTGTTAAGAAATTTCATCCATTTTTACTGGTAAATGTATGTTAGCATGATATACAAGTGACAGGCCACGTATAATTATTTGGTTATTCCGTCAGTCACACTAATTTTTAACCATACAAATTGATGAAATTTTTAACAAAAATAATAATTTTACTCTTTAAATTAATATATAAAGACTAATTTATTTATTTTTTAAATAAAAATTAAATATAGTCTAACCCTTAATACAAATACCTTTATAATACTTTTACCCAAAAAAGCTATTCATAGTCCCCTTTTGGTCAAGAGTCATCGACACTTTAGTCTATCCTTGGATATAAATTTCTTGATTTTCTTACACGGTTAGGCTTCACATGAAATTTCCACCTCATTTCCCTTTAGACTTGGAAAATGATGTTTTCATGGTGTTGTAATTTGTCCACAGCTGATTTATTTTCAACATGGGATAATAACCTCTAAATTATTATACTAAAATGTACTTCTATTTAATTTTCTGCAATTTTTTACTTTTTAATCCATTTATTTTATTTTATTTATTATTTGATTGTTTTATAATTTTGTTCTAACTTGATTAATTGTTCTTGGAGTATTGTTTATGTCGTCTATTATGGTTCATGCGAATAAGGATGCTCCATCTTGTCTCATATTCAAACTTGGCATCAAGTGCTAAAATATAAATGATTGTTCTTTAATCACGGTTTCGATGACGATATGGCCATATAATATAAGTTTAATATATAATTCCATATTCAAACTTAATAATTTTTCTTAATTTCATACATGTGAATTTTTTTATCAATACAATATTTAAACATGACAAAATTACATATATTAATCTAATAATTTAACACCATTATTTTTTGAGATGCCATATTGAGCTAATGAGTAATCAATATGTAGATTTTTATATATGTTTCAATTTCAAATGTGACAATTTTTATCTTTCTATTTTTAATTATTGAATATGTTTATTATATTCACTTAATTGTTTTTATATAACTTATTTTTACTCATCTTAAAAAATTTATTTAACCCAAAACTTTTTTGAAATTTTTTTAAAACTCAATCCAAAACGAAAGCTTTCTGTTTAAGAAAAAGAATTCTCAAATAATTTGAATCAATGAATGATAACTCTTTTAATCAATAATTATTGGATACAATAAAAGGCACATTGTATTCTCAATTAAATAATAAATTTTAAATTTTAAATATGATATTGTTAAGAGAAACAGTTAAAAATAATTTCTTTGTAATTTCATGTTTTATCCACTTTATTTTTGTTATTCTGTTAAAGTTGATATTTTTACGAAAAGATATTTAATTTTTTATGAAATGAATGGAAAAAATGAGTTTTATGAAATTAATCTATGAGTTTTATAATAAAAAAATTGATGGAAGAATTTAATTTTGTATGAAATGATTTAGAGCTTTGATTTAAGAAAAAGTTAATGGCAGAACAAGCCACCTATATTTAAGGGTTTATTTTAATATGATACTTGTAGTTTTAAATTGTCCAATTTAATAGCGTAAGTTTAATTTCGTTAACCAATTTTATCTATAATCCTAACGCAGTTAACTTTTTGTGACATAAGTGGCACTTTTGTCACGTGATCATCCTTTTTAGCGATCATTTTAGGGACTAAAAAAATAATTTATCCAATCTTTATATTACCCAAAATAAAATCATAAAAAAGAAATTTTTTCCTTTCTCGTCTGATTTTAACCTCAATTTTTTTTCATCTCTATAGACAAACCCCTGCTCATCTCCTTCAAACAATTCGTCAAATTAATAACAAAAAAACCCATCTTCTTTATCTAATTTCATCCAGAAAAATATAAACCAAAATTTTAACTAAGTTCCACTTTTTAATAATCTCAAATTTCATCTTCTTTCTTCATCTCAAACCTTAAAATTTAATCCAAAATTTGAAAAAAGAAAACTAAAACTTTTAGGTTTCAAATACCCCATAAACCTATTTTCTTTGTGAAGCATTTGAAGGAGTAGATCTGAAGAAGAAACCTTTTCTTCATTTTATTTCCTTTAATTTATTGCTCCCTTCCAAATATTCCTCTCTGTTAAAATATAATGTCGGTAATAACAATAAATCTTAAAGAAAATAAAAATAAAAATTAAAGAGCACACAGATTTTACGTGAAAACTCTTTTGAGAAAAAAACCGCGGGCAGAGGAGAATAAATTTCATTATGTCGAATTTGAATAATCATAAGAGGAATAGACTATGTCTATTTATAGGCTTGTAAAATCATATTCTAATAGGAGTGTAGTAAGATTGAAACACCTTATTCTAATCAATATCAAATAGATGAAGTTTAATAAGTTTTAAAATCTTATTTAAAATAAAATAAAAGAAGTGTAGTTCTATAGGGATTTTTCTTTTATTTTATTTTACTATTGTATTTTATTTAAATAAGGATTTGGGTCACTTAATCCTAACAATCTCCAGCTTGACATGAATTCTCAATGAACAAGTTCTTCATCGCGAACTCTCAATGAACAAGTTCCCCACCTCTTCCAAAAACCCCTTAAGGGTTTAACTTCAACAATGAACACCAACCAAGTCTAAGCAATACTAAAACTTAGTTATAGGAAGTGACTTAGTCATCATATTTGCAGGATTTTCATGAGTACTAATTTTGCTCACAACGATATCACCACGAGCAATAATATCACGAACAAAATGATACCGAACATCAATGTGTTTTGTTTTCTCATGAAACATTTGATCTTTTGTAAGGAAGATGGCACTCTGTTTGTCACAAAATACTGTGTTGATTTGAAGGTCTTCATTAAGCTCACTAAAGAGTCCCTTCAACCAAATAGCTTCTTTACAAGCCTCAGTAATCGCTATGTACTCAACCGATTGGTAGACAAAGCGATCGTAGTTTACAAAGTAGCTTTCAACCGATTGCACAACCTTTGATTGTAAAGACATAACCAGTGAGAGATCTTCTTCTATCAAGGTCTCCAGCAAAATCAGCATCAACATACCTAATGACTCTATCTCTAGTTCTTCCAAAATGTAAGCAAACATCAGTAGTACCTCGTAAGTATCTTAAAATCCACTGAACTGCTTTCCAATGTTCTTTACTGGGATTCACCATGTATCTGCTAACTGCACTGACTGCATATGATAAATCTAGACGTGAACAAACCATAGCATACATGAGAGATCCCACTACACTAGAGTATGGAACATGTGACATGTACTCAATCTCATCATCTGATTGTGGAGACAAAGCCGATGAAAGTCTAAAATGGGCTGCGAAAGGAGTACTAACAGGCTTAGCACTCTGCATATTGAACCTACAAAGAACTTTCTCAATGTACCCCTTCTAACTTAGGTACAATCTACTTGCTTTTCTATCTCTGAGTATCTCCACACCAAGTATCTTCTTTTTGGCCCAAAATCTTTCATCTCAAATTCTTCACTTAGTTGAGCTTTGACCTTTCTTATCTCTCATTTATCTTTTGCTGCTATCAACATGTCATCAACATAAAGAAGTAGATACACAAAAGAGCCATCACTATTTTTCTTAAAGTAAACATAGCTATCAAAACTACTTTTTTAAAATCATGAGAAGTCATAAAGGAATCAAACCTCTTGTACCACTGTCTTGGTGACTGTTTCAAATCGTAAAAGGGACTTTTTCAGCAAGCAAACATAGTCTTTTTTTTTTTTTGAGATTGTAAAACCCTCTAGTTGTTTGATAAACCGTAAAAGTAACATATTTTAATCCCACATTTAGTATACTTTTGGATGATTTATTCCTTGATTTATGTAAAAAGGTGCTCTTAATTCTTTCTTTTCATGTTTTAACTCAGGAAAGCACCTAGGGACGAAAAGAATAAGAAACGGGCCTAAAACGGACCAAATGGGCCTTATCATGAAATCGGCACGGCCTGGACTTAAGCTCACACGGCCGTGCCTCTTAAGAGAAGTCCGAACACGGCCTAGCTACAAAACACACGGCGTGTGCCCTAGGGCATGTCTCTGTCGTAGAAAGAGAAAATCTATTCGGAATACGGTACTTAGAGGCAAAGAAACACATTCCAAAGCCTACTCAAACACCCTAGTAGGAATTCTACTTGAATTAGGATATGTAGGGGCCAAGTAAAGCATCTCAAATTCTATATAAACACCCTAAGGGGCAACTTAAGAGGGAGTTCTAGAGGCTTGAACCCGACGTTAGAGTTCATAGAAACCTTCGCCAGAGCAGTGAGTAGCTAGGCCAAGGAGCCGAGCCAGAAAGGTCAGATTTGTGGGAATCACTTGAAGATAGCCAGTTGATCCATCTCAAGAAGCCAAAATTATACTTAAGATGGCGGATCTCTCCTACAATTCCTTTAAGGAGTTTTAGGGATTTCTTATGTTTTGTTTTATCTTTTCTTCTGAGATGTTTTCTTTTATTGTTATGAACTAAAACCTTCAAATACCTGATGGGGATGAAACCTAAAACAAATCTTGTTATTGTTTTCTGAACTATATGATAAATACTTGATTTGTTCTTAATTATGTGTGCTTAATTCTTATGTTAATATTTTCGGGATATTGATTCAAGTTGATTGTGCTTAGGTGGTGGAACAAAAGTCCCTGCTTAAGTGTAGATCTAGCATAATTAAGCGGAGTTGATCGCGCGCCTAGAGATAGGGTGACGAGATTTTACTGGATTAGGGTGAAACCTAATATGGGAGTACATAGATCGAGTTAATGCGATTCTAGGGGTTTTAATTAGAAAGAGATTTCAATTAATCAACCTAGGGTTAGACGTTATTCGCCTCGAGAGAGGGTTTAAAATAAATTAGGGAATCTTACGGATCAAGTCAGGTGAATAAATCGTTTGGTTTAGTGTTAGATAACAAGTGAAGTTTAGGTGGACTCTTCCTAAGGGTATCGTCTTAATCAACTGAGTTTTCCCAACAGTATTTCCCCAATTCATTCTTTTTGTCTTTGCGTCTTTAGCTTAGTAGTTAGTTTTAGATTAAACAACCAATCATTTAATATTTAGGCTAAATAATAGAAAGAAGGTTAGTATTAGTACTTTTAGTTCCTTTGGGTTCGACAATCCGGTCTTGCCTAAGCTATACTACTGCTCGATAGGTGCACTTGCCTTAAGTCATTGTCAGAGTTAGTTTTCTGGTTTGATCATTCTTTTTATAAATTTTAAAACTCGACAAAACAACGATCATTATTGAATATAAATATCTTCCTCAAGTTCTCCATGCAAAAATGCAGTTTTTACATCTAACTACTCAAGCTCCAAATCATGCATGGCCACAATACCAAGCAAAGCTTAAATCAAACTATGCCTCACAATTGGGAGAACACATCTGTGAAGTCCACTCCTAGAATTTGACTGTAACCCTTTGCAACAAGCCTTGCTTTATATTTGGGTTCTTCAACTCCTAGAGTCTCTTCTTTATTTTTAAACACCCATTTACAGCGAACAACCTTTTTACCTTTAGGAAGTTTCACAAGATCTCGTGTTCTGTTTTTGTGGAGTGATTCCATCTCCTCTTGCATAGCAAACATCCACTTTTCTGAGTCTTCACAGCTAACCGCTTCAGAATAATTAGACAGCTCTTGGTTTGCATCTATATCTTCGGCCACATTTAAAGCATAAGCAACTAGATCAACCTTGGCATACTTCTTTGCAGGTTTAATTTCTCTTCTAGTTTTGTTTTTGGCGATAGAGTATTGTGGAGAAGAAGCAACTCTATTCACAATTTTTGTACTGGCTTGAGGGGTCGACTCTATATTAATCTGATGCTCCACCTACTTTTGATTTTTTTATTGGAAGAGTCTTTAAGAGATAAGTTAGGTAGCATCGCAGTTTCATCAAAAACAACATCTCTGCTAATCACAACTTTTCTATTTTCAGGACACCATAACTTATACCCTTTTACACCTGCTTTATAACCAAGAAAAACACATTTAATGGATCTCGATTCCAATTTTCCATTATCAACATGAGCATACGCAGGACACCTAAAGATCTTTAAATCAGAATAATTAGTAGGATTACCAAACCATACCTCTTGTGGAGTCTTTTTCTCAATGGACACGCATGAAGATCGGTTGATCAAAAAATATGCAGTAGAGGCTGCTTCGGCCCAAAACGACTTTAGTAAGTTGGCATCTGAAAACATACATCGAGCCTTCTCCATGATCGTTCTACAACACCATTTTTCTGTGGAGTATGACGAACTGTCAAGTGTCTCACGATTCCTTTTGACTTACACAGTTTATTAAACTCATCAGAACAAAAATCTAAGCCATTTTTTGTGCGGAGGTATTTTATTTATTTTCCCGTCTATTTTTCAATCATAGTTTTCCAAGACTTAAATGTGAAAAACACATGCTTTTTGCTTCAGGAAGAATGCCCAAACTTTGCTGGAAAAATCATTAATAAAAGTTAGCATATAATTAGCTCCACCTCTTGAAGGCACTCTTGATGGTCCCCACAGATCAGAATGAATATACTCCAATGTTCCCTTCGTTTTATGGATTCCTCTAGTGAATTGAACTCTTTTTGCTTCCCAAAAATGCAGTGCTCATAGAACTTCAATTTACAAATTCCTTGCCCATCAAGAAGTCCTCTTTTGCTCAATTCTGTCATGCCATTCTCACTCATATGCCCTAAGTGCATATGCCAAAGTTTAGTAATATCATCATCTGACAAGGAAGAGGAAGCGCCAGTTGGATCACCAATAACAGTATAACCCTGCAAAATATATAACTTGGCAGTCTTTCTCTACCCTTTCATCACAATGAGGGAACCTTTGAAAATATTCAAAATCCCACTTTCAGCTGTGTATTTGTACCCTTTTGAATCAAGAGTACTTAATGAAATTAAATTTCTTTTTAATCCTAGAACACGTCGTACGTCACTAAATATTCTGACAACTCCATCAAACATTTTAACTTTAGTTGTTCCAACACCTTCAATTTTACACGAAGCATTATTTCCAATCAAAACATCACCTTCAGACACTGTTTCGTAAGTTGTAAACCAATCTCAATTGGGATTCATGTGGAAGGTACAGCCTGAATCAATTATCCACTCCTTGCTCACTTTAGATTTGTTGATAGAAGCGACTAGAAGTTTACCATCGCTGTAGTCTTCTACAACATCAACTTTACCAAAATTTTTTGGTTCTTTTCCCTTTTGATCCGTAGCCTCCCTTTTAATATTATTTTGTAGCTTATAGCACTCAGATTTAATGTACCATTTTTTTCTTGTAGAAGTTATATGTTTTACCTTTGTTTGAAGACTTTGATCTACCCTTAGATTTACCGCAAGAATTTCGTTCATGTGTCCTTCCACAATCATCATCAGCATTCCGATCTTGTCTCCCACGAACAATGAAACCCTTTCCCTGAGAGTCGGTCTTAACCAAAAGATGCTTCATCTTATCATACGAGGTCAAAGAATCATAAACCTTATCAACTGTGAGAGACTCGCGGCTATATAAAATCGTGTCTCTAAAAGTTGAATAAGACGGGGCAACGAACAAAGTAACATCAACCATAGATCTTCCTTATCATACTAAACCTCCATGGCCTCCAAGTTTGAGAGAATTTCTTTAAACACTGTTAAGTGTTCGTGCACAGACGCACCTTCCTCCAAATGATGAGCATAAAGATGTTGCTTTATATGCAACTTGCTGGTTAGAGTTTTCGACATACATATTTGTTCTAGCCTCTTCCATAATGCAGCGACGGTCTTTTCCTTCATCACATCCTGCAAAATTTTGTTAGACAAATGCATATGTAACTTTGTTAATGCCTTTCGATCATTGTGCTTCTTCTCTTCCTCCGTCAATTTCGAAGGCATCTTATTTACCTCTAGCAGGGCTTCCTCTAAATCCATCTGTGCAAGAACTGCCTGCATCTTTATATGCCAAAACGCGAATCTGGTGTTGCGATCCAACAGCGAAATTTAATACTTCAAAGACGCCATTACCGTGATCGAGATGAAAAACCCAGAAGCTCTGATACCAATTTGTTAAAAATATAACATTGGTAATGACAATATATAAAGAGAAATAAAAATTAAAGAACACACAGATATTACGTGGAAACCCTTTCGGGGAAAAACCACGGGCAGATGAGAAGAAAATTCACTATGTCGAATTCGAATAATCACAAGAGGAATAAACTATGTCTATTTATAAACTTGTAAAACCATATTCTAATAGGAGTGTAGTAAGATTGAAACACCTTATTCTAGTCGATTTCAAATAGATGGAGTTTAATAAGGTTTAAAAAACCTTATTTAAAATAAAACAAAAGAAGTGTAATTCTATAGGGATTTTTCTTTTATTTTATTTTACCATTATATTTTATTTAAATAAGGATTCAAGTCACTTAATTCTAGCACTCTCTCAAAACCACATCAACCTGTGGCAGAAGCAAATTCGAAGGGGGCTGGCAGCCGCCTCTTCACCCTAATTTTTTTAAAAATTCTTTTTAGGTGCTTTGAGTTTTAAATTTTTTATTTTAATATAATTAGTATTTAAAAAGGGATAAATTTGTGTTTCACCTTCCAAAATTTTTCAAAATATGTTTAATTTGATACTTTTGTAAGATTTATAATTTTTAATATAAATTTAGTAATATTTTAGTTTAATTTGATAAACTAATACAATGTAGTATTCTAAATATTAATTTAGTAAAATAAAATTTAATAATTTTAATATCTAAGTATAAGTATTATCTAAATATTAATTAAGTAAAAAATAAACTTAAATAATTATTTGTGGGAGATAGATTTCAATTACTGGTTTGGGGTGGTGAGGGATGGCTGAAGATCAATGAATGCTTAGGGTAAGTAATGATTTGGTGAGCTAAGATCAATGATGATGAATGGTGGAGTTATGGGTGACCGAAGAAAACCATCAGACAACGGCAAGATAATAGCTGCGGCAGAAATGGTGTAGAATCGATAATGATGGTGAAATTAGTAAAATGGGAAATGAATAAGAAGAGATTTTGATAAATTTGGGGTTTATTTATTAAAAATCTAAATTTTAAATTTTAAATTTAATTTTGGAAAAAAAATATGAAACATATTCTTTTTCAGTTCCTCTTGATCCTTTAATTATGTATTATGTTCCCTATGTTGTGATATTGAACTTCTCGTGTTGCAACACAACAACTAGCTTTGAGTTCTTAAGCCTTTGTATGGTATCCTACAAACTTACTAAGTATGTTAGCTTACCCTTTGGTCTTATTCGGCTCGTAAGGTTATAAAAAGACTCAAAATATATTTTTTATTGAATTCAAAGCAAAGATAGAAAACTTAACTAAAACTTAATAAAAATGCTTATATTCAAGCTCATTAAGTGCAAAAACTAGTTTAATTTGTTACACTGAATTACGAAAAATTAGCGTCCAACTAAGCGAGCTTTCTTGCTGACATATCAGGGAAAGAGTGCCGAGCTGGACTCACTTTCCACTAAATACAAAGAAAACACGTCCAACTTGGTGCGCTTTCCCTAACATGTCAGCAGGAAAGCTCGCACAGTTGGACGCGCTTTCTGTCCACCACAACTCAAAGCTTGCCAAAAGTGCCCTAATCTCGGAATCTGGGTAAGATTTGGGGCTCTTTTTTTAGATATTCGAAGAAAACACCTTTTCTATGACGCGTTTTTGACCATGAGTTTTTTCTGTTCAATCTCACCCCTCCTCTGCGCTTATAAAATGGGGGCTCTCCCTTCATACTCCATCATCCCTAAACCCATCATCTCTCTCGACCATCATCCCTCCACTTTATAATATTTATCTCTCTCAATTTTCTTCCCCGATTCAATGTTAAAATTTTTTCTCAACAATAAAATTTACTGTTTGAAGTATTCTTGAGTCGTCGATGATACGATATCGCTCTGAGTGATGGATCTGGTACCCTAAGTGTAATGTTTTGTCAATATATACTTGTAATTTTTGAAACAATCTAGTTAATAAAACAAATTCATTCATTATGATTAATATACTTTATATTATTTTCCTCAAATGGTTTTTGCACGCAGAGAAAAATGGAAGAAAATATTGTTCATTAGTTGTCTAATGTTTAACTAATACTAAGCGGTATTATGTGGATGGATAGTAATATGAAAAAACAACTTGTATTATTAGATGAACCTAAACATGTCCTTAGTCTAATTGGAAATGAGCAAATTGATTAAAAAACTAATATGTCGTCTATCAAGTCTAATTGGGGAGATGCCTTGTCATGGGCATGAGAGCGGATGACTCCCAGAAGATAGAGACATAAATGTGACTGACTGGACCGACAGTACATCAGACAGGACCCAAGCAGAATAGATCCTGAATCCGTTCATGGATTTATTCACTTGTGACATTCATAGTGTGACACACCTAAATTCTAAGTGGATGGCAGACTATGTATGTGTGACTCGTACACTTTGATGTAAGTAAAAGCATGAGTTCAAATAGATAAGGAATCAAAAGTTGGTACGTTGGGTGTAAGACTTCTATAGTATGTAACGTCATTCACAGCAGTGGAATTCATAGCCTAAACCTTTCATGTTTGAAATCATTCATGGTTGAAATCAAACATAAAAACCATGCATGTTTTTAAAAATTGAGTGGGATAAGGTCCTTAAACAAGACCTATGGCCTCAATCAATGGTTTTTGTTATGACATGACATTCTACCTACCCACGGTAGGATTGCCATATCTATTTTTGACTGCCTCCGGATGTACTAATGTTCAGAGTGTTAATACTACAACTAAAATATATGAAATTGAGGAGGTGTCTGCAAGTATACAGGTCAGGTTGAAATATAGTTATAACGGAGTGGATGAGTACTCTAAGGATCATAGCCAAGAGAGGTGAATTACTAGATTAATTCTAACTTAAACGCAAATAAATCTAGTTAGTATTTTAAATAAATTATATTAGTATAAAATATAAAAGAAAGATTTATAGTCCAAACCAGTTTGGGGCTAAGGTGTTCACGGATAGACCAAACGAATTTTGGGTTAATTCCCACCTAAATGGCTTCCTAGGGTCGTCAAGCCTAGGGTTTAAGTTCTTCCTCTCCCAAACAACTGATTTGTTAAGAAAACTCTACATAATAATCAATTAATAACACTTCCACTTGCTAATCCCTCATAAGAGGATTAGTTTCTTATGGAATCAATAAACATCGTAAACTTGATATAAAAATATATGAATAAATAATAAGACAACAGTAGAGTTTAGAGAATTCTATTTTGTATTCAATAATTGAATCACTGAAAATCCTCAAGATTTGATCTCATCTACATGGTAAGTTCTTCTAAGAACACTAAAAGAAAAGAACTAAAAATAAACCTAAAGCCTAAAAGAAAGAACAACTAAAAATTAAATTACAAAGAAAATCAGAAAGCATGAAAAGTTGTCCTCCACAATTGTTTTAAGAGCCTATTTATAGAGTTAGGGTTGTCGTCATCCTCAGCCCTAGGTCAGTTGACGTTCTCGTGTTAACTTTTCATTGTGCAAACCAAAATGCCCTTGGCTCATAAGTATTTACTGTACAAGGCCGATGTTGCGACATGTAACACACCTTACTCGTATTCAACACCAGAATAGGGCTCAAGGCATTACCGGGCTTATATCACAAGCAAACATACAATTCCGAGTCATAAATTTATGTCTAAATTAAAACCATTCATACTCAATCATAAAGTCCCTAATACGAGCCTACGAGGCCCAAAACATGTATTTGAAATGGTTTGGGACTAAATCGAGAACTCAGGAAACTTTTACAAAACTTTGAAATTTTTACTAGAAGTAGGGCTCACACGCTCGTGCTTCAGACCGTGTTCAAATTAGGGCACTCTCTGACTTGTGCCACATGGTCGTGCCACACACCCGTGTGCTAGGCCGTGTGGCACACACGACTAAGACACACGCTCGTGTCTCTGCCCTTGTACTCAATTCTGGGCATTCTATTTTTCAAAATTTAGGTGCAAGGGACACATGACCGAATCACATGCCCGTGGGTAGACTGTGTGTCGTGTAGGCCTAGACACACACTCGTGTGTCTACTTGTGGACAAAAACAAGGCTATTTACCAAGCCATTTTGCCAACTTACTTGCACACATCTACACAACATCATATGGCACAATTTTAAGCATGTAAATGCAACCAAACAACCACAAACAAGACAATAACATGTCATTATTGTAACATCATTTATCATGCTTAAAACATCATACTTAGCCCATTAAAAGCATACTAACTTCACATTCATATGAGGGCATTAACATATGAATAAACTTATAATTAGAAAAAGCCATCATTCATGGCTATTTATAAGATGAGGCAGTAACAACTACAAGCCAACACATATGGCCAAATTAATCATGACACATATTAAAAAATTGACCTAGTCCCTATACATGCCATGGACTTAAAATACTTGAATTCATTTATACCCAAAATGATAACTTGATAGTGTCATAGGGTCTCTGGCGATTTCCAACCTGAGCTAGCTCAATAACCCTATAAAATATTGAAAAGGAAGGGGGTAAGTTATATATATAGCTTAGTAAGTCCGTATGAACATAATAAGCAACTCTTACCCATCATTTACCAAGTCCAACAATATAAACACAAGATAATACAAATTGCTATAAAACTCACAGTTATAGTTTATTCAGTCAAATTGTTTGCTCTATCAGTTAACAAGTATAACTTAACATGTATAGACCTTAGCCTAATAATCGTAATCTCTCCATTTAACTAATTACCACAATCAACCAATCTTTTCAAACCTCATAATAAACATGCGTATTAACTATGAGTATTCACTTTTCAAGCATATATTTTAACATCTTTCAGTTGTTTAAAGCTCATATCTTTTCATACTTCCATAATCATTTTAATAGGCAATTATGTCAATCTTTTCTTTATCTCATAAACGATAAATCACAATAGTGTGAATGAAACATGCTATATCATAACTCAATTTGGCCCAAAAGCTAATTACACGATCGTCAACTGAATTTACCATGTGTTTTATATATCACAAGCATGAACCAATAATCACAAGGCTTTCATAATAACATTCTAATGAAAACCATGAACTTACAATATCATGAAGGTTTGAGTTTCAATGCTTATAAACTGGCTCCCTGTCTGCGTCTATGTGTCACTGAAATAGTCAAAGGAGAGAGTGAGTCGCAAGACTCAACATATAATTCCTCTCCCGGTTATAACATGCCAACACACATATCATAACAAAATAATGCAAGTGATGCACCCGATCCTAGCCAACCATATCACCTTTTCTACCGTGTGGTACCAAACCACCGGTGGTGCCAAACCACCGTGACCCAAAGTCACGATATCCATCTTGTGGTACTAAACCACCGGTGACCAAGTCACAATAATCCAATGATGGGGCCAACCCATCGTGTGATACCAAATCACTAGCGACGATCCCATATCTCATAAGTGGGGCCAACCACGGTGGTGCCAAACCACGTGGACGAGTCGCAATGAGGTGCCAAACCTCGGTGTCCCAAAGACACAATGTGATACCAAATCACCGTGACCGTAGTCACAAACCGATGATGGGGCCAACCCATCGTGTGATACCAAATCATGGCGTCAATCCCATATAATCAATCGTGGGGCCAACCTTTGTGGTACTAAGCCACTGGACGAGACGCCGAGGTGCCAAACCTCCGTGACCCAAAGTCACAAAAATACGTGGTACCAAACCACCGGAGGTGCCAAACCTCGGTGTCCCAAAGACACAGTGTCCCAAAGACACACAGTGTCCCAAAGACACGGATATCATACTCCCCTCCTCTCATATCACCCGGTCACATATCATACTAGATGCAAAATCGTGCAATCATGCTATCATGCTCACATGCTCAATATGGCATCTCAATGAATATACACCCATAATCATGATATCGTAGATCATCACATATTCCATAATGAAACGGACTTACCCGAATCCGTATCCATACCTCAATGGGTATCGCAATAATCAATCACACTGTTTCATTTACACAAACAGGTTATCACATTATTTTAGTTAAGATAGTGTGTTGGTTTACACACCTGATATATATATCGAAGATGTTAATCCTAAGAATCGGTCTACGTCCCTTGATCACCTCTACAACCCGAATCCTACAATCGGCCAACAATGGATTAACCATCATACCAATCGGTCATGACCACATACACAAAGAGGGTTTAACTTCGATCTCTTACCTGCCCTCGAATCGGTTACCAACCAAGGCTCGAACCAACAGTGGTTCCTTCACTAATCGACTCCACCCTAAAAAGAGAACGATTAATCCTTTGAGACCATATACTTAATCGAAAACTAAACAAATAAACCATGAGCAATCACCTCACCATCACTTACCGATTGCTTACAGAGTAAGAAGGCTCTCCTTGCTTGATTTCGAACTCCAAAGACCCTATCTGAAACACGATTACCAAAACAAGTGATTAACTCCTTTCACAAATGCGAAATAAACCTAAACCAAATCCAAATTGTCATAAAATAAGAGAAGAGAATAACATTCGCCATGTACTTACCTTCTCTAACGATTGGACAACTATTGAGATTGACCTTACACAAAGAAAGAAACACAAAAGAGAGTTGCAAAGAAGAAGGAGTTGCTATTCTACCACAACCAAAAACAGAAAGAGAATGATACCTTGGTTTTGAGAGAAAATAGAATGAAGAAAAAGCTTTGGCTTCACACCAAGGTTTCACTAAAATGGTTTTGGAAAAGAAGAAAATAGAATGATGGATGCTTCCAGTTTTGAATGAAAAGAAATAAAGAAAAGGGTTTGGGGAGTGGAGTTTTGACACACAAAATGAACAAAAGAAAAGGGAAGTAGGAGAGGAGAGAACTTTTGGCTACCAAGGTTTCAAAAGAGAAAAGATGAAAGCAAAAGTGGAGAAGAAATGTTGTAGTTTTGGCAAGTGTGGGTGCTTTGAGGTTTGGTTTGCACAAAATGCAAGTGGAAAAGAGAAGCAATATTCTACCTCACACACTAAGTAAAAAAAGTTGCAAAGAAATTTTGGCAAAATGGTACTTGATCATTAGGTTGAAAGAGAGAAAAGAGAAGAAAGCTTTTGACAAAAAGGAAAATGGCTTACTAAAATAAAGAATGGGTGACCGAAAATGCATGTTTGCCAAATGCCATTTCAAACCCTCCTACCCAAGCTTACCAACCGCCAACCTCCCCCAAAAATCTCTTAAGAATCGGCCACAACATCCCCCCATTTACTCTCAAACCACCAATTCAAATGCCTATGACCAAGTCTTCCTCCACCATTTGCTCTCCACCCATCGTTTGAATGTGTTGACCAAGTCTATGGTAGAGTTTGAACTACCAACAACTCCTCCTCCTTAAGCCGTCAAATGGAACAAAAGGGTGCGATTTCAGCGGCTAGAACACAAGACCTCCCCCCCTTGCACTTGACGTCACACCCAAGGTCTAAGTGGCGCATGCTTTGCCACTTTGCCAGCTCTTCATTTGTGTTACAATTTCACCTAAATTAATTATAAACCCCCAGCTCCTTCAGCTCCTATCCCCCAAAGCCCAAAAACTAAAATTTCACCACCCACTCAGGCTCACTCCTAGCCTACAACTAAGTCCTGAAAACACACAAACAACATCATAGCAAACCATTAATCATGCAAACAATGCCAATACAAAATAGCCCTTAACCCGGGATATTACAGTTCTACCCTCCTTAAAATAATTTCGACCCCGAAATTACCTGGTCAGAAGAGTTGCGGGTATTGCTGTCTCATCGTATCCTCGGGTTCCCACGTCGCTTCTTCCATGCCATGATTCCGCCATAGAACCTTAACCAAGGGTACAGACTTCTTACGCAGAACTTTCACATCCCGATCTAAAATCTGTACGGGCTCTTCCTCCATGGTCATATCTGGGTTTACCTCAATCTCTCCCTCGTCACCACGCACGATGGATCTCAACGATATCGCCAAGCATCGAAACGTGGAACACATCGTGAATTTGACTTAGTTCTCGCGGCAACTCGAGTGATATGCAAGCGGTCCCACTCGTCTCGAGACCTTATACTACCCAATAAACCTCGGACTTAGCTTGCCTTTCCTCCCGAACCTTAATACTTTCTTCCACGGTGAGACCTTCAGGAAAACCCGATCTCCCACAGCAAATTCAATATCTCTCCGCTTAAGATCGGCATAGGACTTCTACCGGTCCGAAGCTTCTTTCAACCGAGCCTGAATCAACTTAACCTTGTCTTCGGTCTCAGCAACCAACTCTGGTCCCAACAACTGACGTTCACTTAACTCTGTCCAACAAGTAGGTGAGCGACACTTCCTACCGTACAACGCCTCATAAGGTGCCATCTTGATGCTCGCTTGGTAACTGTTGTTATAGGCGAACTCAGCTAACGGTAGATACTCCTCCCAACTACCCCTGAAGTCCAATACACACCCTCGCAACATGTCCTCCAAGATCAGATAACCCTTTCCATCGCCCGTCGCCACTGCGGATGAAATGTTGTCTTTGAAATCTAACCGTGTACCAGAGCTCGATGCAACGCCTTCCGAACCTTGACGTGAACCTCGGATCCCTATTCGAGATGATCGACATGGCACCCGTGCGCCTCACAATCTCGACACATCTGACTTAGCCAACCTCTCAAGTGAGTAGTCCACCTCACCGGAATAAAGTGAGTGATTTAGTCATCGATCCACAATTACCTAGATCAATCCTTCTTGCTTTGTGTAGCGGTAATCCACCGATTAAATCCATAGTTATCCTTTCCCACTTCCATGTGGAATCTTCACGGTGAAGCAACCGACGGTGAATCGATGCTCGGCTTTGACTCGCCGACATGTCGACACTTCCCTACAAACTTCGGCCACCTCCTTTTTCTTTACCACCACAGAGCTGTTCTCTGAGGCCCCTATACATTGCTACCTCCGGGATGCATAGCGTAGGGTCTGCTATGTGCATCTCAAGAATCTTTTCCTTAACTCAGAATCTCTCGGCATACAAGCCTTCCCCGAAAACACAAAGACCCCATCACTAGACAAGTCAGTAACCCTTCAAACCATCATTCGCACTTGTGTCCTCCGCGACTCGTAACCTCATCCAACAACTGCTTTCTCTCGATCCGCTCAACCCAAGTAGGTTAACTCGCAGCTCTGCGAGAATACTCCCGTCGTCATACAAACTCAAGTGGGTAAACAAAGACTCTTAGATCCAAACAACCTTACGGCTCAACGATCCGCCACAACGTTAGCCTTGCCGGATGATACTCAATTGAGCAATCGCGATCTTTCAAACTCAATCCATCGCTCACCTCAGATTCAGGTCTTTCCGGGTCAAGGTACTTCAGACTCTTATGGTCCGTGTAGACTATCGATCTTTCTCCGCATAAGTAATACCTCCATATCTTTGAGGCAAATACTATAGCCGCTAACTCCAGATCGCGCGTTGATAATTTACCTCATGTGGCCTCAATCGCCGAGATGCGTAAGCCACAACCTTCCTTCCCGCATCAAGACACAACCCAATCCGTATGTGATGCATCGCGATACTGTGAATTCCTTACCGACCTCGGGTTGAATCGTAACCGAGCTTCACAAAATCTTCTTCAACTTATCGAAGCTCTCCGCCGCTTCTCGGTCCAAATAAACTAACCCCTTTCTCAATAATTTAGTCATCGGTCTTGCAATCAATGAGAAACCTCTACAAATCTTCTAGTATCCACGCCAAGCCCGAAAACTCCAAATCTCCGCCATCGACTTAGGCGGCTTCCAATCCAAAGCGGCCTCTATCTTACGAGGGTCTACTCTAATCCCTCAGCAGATACTACATGACCCAAGAACGCCACCTCCCTAAGCGTAACTCGCATTATCGAACTTCACATAGAGTTTGTTTCTCCTCGAACTGCAATACCACCCATAAATGGGCATCATGTTCCTCCTCGGTCCTTGAATATACCAAGATGTAAATCGATAAAACCACTACGAACCAATCTAGATACTATTGGAACACCCTATTCATCGATCCATGAATTTTGCACATGCGTTAGTCAATCCAAACGGCATAACTAAGAACTCAAAGTGCCCATACCGAGTAACGTAAATGCCGTCTTACGGATATCCGCCTCCTTTACCCTTAGCGGTGATACCTGGACCTCAAGTCGATCTTGAGAAAATCGACGCACCCTTCAAATTGATCAAACAAGTCGCGTCTATCCGAGGCGGTGGGTACTTGTTTTTGATCGTCAACTTATTCGATTAGCGGTAGTCTAACACATCCGCGATAGTACCGCTTTCTTCTTTACAAAGAGTACCAAGACTCTCCATGGTGAAATACTTGGCCCGATAAAGCCTCGGTCCAATAACTCCGGATCTCGAGCCTTAAGCTCCACTAGCTCTTTAGGTGCCATCCTGCACGGACAATAGATCTGGTAGCGATTAAGCAATGTGATCTATCCCGAACTCTACCTCTCGATCCGTGGCAAACCCTAAGCTCCTCAGAAACACATCCACAAATTCCCTAATCGTCCAACTGCTCCACAGTGAGACTCCTTAGCCTCCAAGGCATACACATGAACCACATATGCTTCACGCCCTTCGGACCATCTTCTCGGCCAGAAAGCAGATACCACATTGGATGATAATTCCTCCTATTACCGATCGACTACCTCATCACCCTCACCGTGTTCGAGAACCATGCGCTTAGCACACAAATTCAACTTTGCCTAGTACTTAACCTACCAGTCCATCCCCGAATCGATCAAACTCCCCAAGCGGCGGTTCCATCAGATCGACCTCAAATACTACCCCTTGGAGTTCTAGAGGTGCGTCTCTATCAGTTTATCTACCACTACAGAGTGACCTAGAGGCTTATTACGGTCATCCGCCTAGAAGATATTTGAGTCTAAATCCATGGTCTTCACTATGCTACTTGCAACATATGAATGTGTTGAACCCACATCAATCAAAGCAATAAATGGAGAACCAAAGATTAAAAGCGACCGATAATGACGTCCGGTGCGTGCCTCCTCCTCTCGGCGCAAAGAAGATACTAGCACTAGCCCGTCTGCCTCGAACCATTCAGATTCTCGCCGGTGCTCCACAAATTTTCACTGTAACTATTACCTCCTCTCGCCATTACCTCGGCCCTCTGCGGTGGTCCATTATTTCAGATCGAGTACGGCCCCGATTCTCTGATGAATCCTAGCTAACTTGCGCGGAGTCCCTCACACGGTGGTCCAATGAGCCACACTCAAAACGACCTCTACCATCGGTCCAACATCCTCCCCAATGAGCCTTCCCATAACGGTTACATCATGGTCCCCGCCTAGCAAAGAACAAACCTACTGACCGATTCGCCCACTCGGTCTAGCCCTTTTTCATCGATTTCGATGACCCGGAAGATCCAAAACTCCTCTTGTGTGGTTCTATCCATACCCCCTTACTGATTCCTTAATACCCTCACCACCTTTGCCTTTTCAACGAGAATCAGAATTCACGCCCTGGCTGGGCGCAATTATCAATCTTAATTAGTCCCGCAGCCATCCTCAAACGAACACACCTCTCATGTTCAAGAGCCACCATGCCCACGCATACCGACTCAAATTCGAAAAACTCCTCAGATTCTCGACACGATTTGCTCCTTGAACTAACCTCAAAAATACTTTTCCGCTCATTAATGTAATTAGCCCGACGTACTTCTTCCGATAAGTAGCCCGAAATAGTCCCAAGTCAAATCTTCATTGCAGTATTGTTCCGAACAAAGGAGCCACCACCGGTATGACTCATCTCGTAGAAGTGATACGATCCCTTTAATTTCTCTTGCAGATTAGGTCCAGATCGTCCATGATCCGATTACTGTCGCTTCCCACCAAGATTCAAGAATGCTAGGAGCAACACCAGAGACACCTCGAAAGAATTCAAATTGCTTGTTCAAGTCGCAAGGCATGCATTTCCTAGCTCCTACGCCCCACCTACTCGGCTACCCTTTCTAACACTCGCAAAGATTGCTGCGACATCTGCCCTCCCGGTCTTCTCTTGAACTCACCACCTCCGGTGGTGGCGGGCGGTATCTTATTCTCTCAACTCGCCGAACCTACGGGCTCAAAACTATCATCCTACCGCGCCCACGCCCACGAACACGTCCACCTCGGGTACTCATGACTAAATCTCGTCTGATTAAAGAATTTTATGTATCAGTCATTATTCCACTATTTAAAAACAAAGTCTTATGAATGTTGCTTATTAAGAAGTTTCGTTTTCGTGAGTCCACAATGTCCTATCAGTTTCAGTCTCTAAAGTAGTCTTACTAGTCATCCAATCATATCAATTAATATCACAACCAATAGTACGGGGTACTTACCTGAGCGGATTGGTGCCGGTGACTCGGTGTCATGCCTTTCAAACCATGCTTCCTAAAACATAACGCTTAAAACAGTCTTTTGAAACATTTTGGGCCTTGGGCCCACAGCCGAGCCTTTGAACTTGGCTCGATATTAAATGTAACACCCCAAACCCGGTCAATACACCAATAGCATCTAATCGGTATGTTACAGGAAAAGGTTTTTTGAGGTTTAGGTTTGAGTTTAAAAGTTGAAGAAAACACTTCGCTAGGTTGTGCATTTGAAGAAAAACTTGAGTAGGTTTGATTGAAATTTGTTGATGTATTTGAAAATCCGGGAATTTTAAAAACTTACTCCGATGGGTAGACAAAACAGATTTATCTCGTTAAGAAGTTTGAGTTGTTTCTCATTGTTACAAAAACATTCTGTCTTAGTGGAAAATCGTGTTTAAGATAGAAAACATTTGAGTTCTTCTTTATTCCAATTCTTAGTGTGATACCCGATGGTATAGTTTAAAATGTCGCTTGTGTAGTTTTGAAATCGTTATCTTTCCAAATTTTAGCACATTATAACCCAATTAATTTGTTAAGGCATATTAAACATTTACTTAAAGTATAAACAAGCAACCCGTAATTTTTAAAAAGGCCTTTTTTACAACCCAAAATAAAACCAAATAGTAATAAATAACTAATGTACCAAATTTTATAAAATCTGAGCAAATCCTTTATTAGCATGGCATGAGCACCTCGAGTCCATCCCGGCTCCCCGTCTGCGTCTATGTGTCACTGAAATAGTCAAAGGAGAGAGTGAGTCGCAAGACTCAACAGATAATTCCTCTCCCGGTATAACATGCCAACACACATATCATAACAAAATAATGCAAGTGATGCACCCGATCCTAGCCAACCATATCACCTTTTCTACCCCGTGTGGTACCAAACCACTAGTGGTGCCAAACCACTGGTGACCCAAAGTCACGATATCCATACTGTGGTACCAAACCACTGGTGACCCGAAGTCACAAATAATCCAATGATGGGGCCAACCCATCGTGTGATACCAAATCACTAGCGACAATCCCATATCTCATAAGTGGGGCCAACCCACGGTGGTGCCAAACCACAGGGACGAGTCGCAATGAGGTGCCAAACCTCTGGTGTCCCAAAGACACAATGTGATACCAAATCACTGGTGACCGTAGTCACAAATCCGATGATGGGGCCAACCCATCGTGTGATACCAAATCATGGCGCCAATCCCAGATAATCAATCGTGGGGCCAACCCATCGTGGTACTAAGCCACTGGACGAGACGCTGAGGTGCCAAACCTCTGGTGACCCAAAGTCACAAAAATACGTGGTACCAAACCACTAGAGGTGCCAAACCTCTGGTGTCCCAAAGACACGGTGTCCCAAAGACACGGATATCATACTCCCCCTCCTCTCATATCACCCAATCACATATCATACTAGATGCAAAATCGTGCAATCATGCTATCATGCTCACATGCTCAATATGGCATCTCAATGAATATACACCCATAATCATGATATCGTAGATCATCACATATTCCATAATGAAACGGACTTACCCGAATCCGTATCCATACCTCAATGGGTATCGCAATAATCAATCACACTGTTTCATTTACACAAACAGGTTATCACATTATTTTAGTTAAGATAGTGTGTTGGTTTACACACATGATATATATATCGAAGATGTTAATCCTAAGAATCGGTCTACGTCCCTTGATCACCTCTACAACCCGAATCCTACAATCGGCCAACAATGGATTAACCATCATACCAATCGGTCATGACCACATACACAAAGAGGGTTTAACTTCGATCTCTTACACCGCCTCAATCGGTTACCAACCAAGGCTCGAACCAACAAAGTGGTTCCTTCACTAATCGACTCCACCTAAAAAGAGAACGATTAATCCTTTGAGACCATATACTTAATCGAAAACTAAACAAATAAACCATGAGCAATCACCTCACCATCACTTACCGATTGCTTACAGAGTAAGAATGCTCTCTTTGCTTGATTTCGAACTCCAAAGACCCTATACGAAACACGATTACCAAAACAAGTGATTAACTCCTTTTACAAATGCCAAAATCGGCTCTAAACCAAATCCGAATTGTCATAAAACAAGGGAGAAGAGAATAACATTCGGCCATGTACTTACCTTCTCTAACGATTGGACAACTACTGAGATTCGGCCTTACACAAAGAAAGAAACACAAAAGAGAGTTGCAAAGAAGAAGGAGTTGCTATTTGGCCACAACCAAAAATGGGAAAAAGAGAATGATACCTTCGGTTTTTGAGAGAAAATAGGAATGAAGAAAAAGCTTTGGCTTCACACCAAGGTTTCGGCTAAAATGGTTTTGGAAAAGAAGAAAATAGAATGATGGATGCTTCCGATTTTGAATGAAAAGAAATAAAGAAAAGGGTTTGGGGAGTGGAGTTTGACACACAAAATAAACAAAGAAAAGGGAAGTAGGAGAGAGAGAACTTTTGGCTACCAAGGTTTCAAAGAGAAAAGATGAAAGCAAAAGTGGAGAAGAAATGTTGTAGTTTCGCAAGTGTGGGTGCTTTGAGGTTTTGGTTTGCACAAAATGCAAGTGGAAAAGAGAAGCAATATTCTACCTCACACACTAAGTAAAAAAAAGTTGCAAAGAAATTTTTGGCAAAATGGTACTTGATCATTCGGTTGAAAGAGAGAAAAGAGAAGAAAGCTTTTGACAAAAGGAAAATGGCTTACTAAAATAAAGAATGGGTGACCGAAAATGCATGTTTGCCAAATGCCATTTCGCACCCTCCTACCCAAGCTTACCAAATTACCAACCTCCCCAAAAATCTCCTAAGAATCGCCACAACATCCCCCATTTACTCTCAAACCACCAATTCAAATGCCTATGACCAAGTCTTCCTCCACCATTTGCTCTCCACCCATCGCTTGAATGTGTTGACCAAGTCTATGGTAGAGTTTGAACTACCAACAACTCCTCCTCCTAAGTCACAAATGGAACAAAAAGGTGCGATTGCAGCAGACTAGAACACAAGACCTCCCCCTTGCACTTGACGTCACACCTAAGGTCTAAGTGGCGATGCTTTGCCACTTTGCCAGCTCTTCATTTGTGTTACAATTTCACCTAAATTAATTATAAACCCCCAGCTCCTTCAGCTCCTATCCCCCAAAGCCCAAAAACTAAAATTTCACCACCCACTCAGGCGCACTCCTAGCCTACAACTAAGTCTCGAAAACACACAAACAACATCATAGCAAACCATTAATCATGCAAACAATGCCAATACAAAATAGCCCTTAACCCGGGATATTACATTATGAGCATACCTGTACTAATTCGTAATACTTACATGCTCTTTCTGTTCTTTGACTTACTCGTGAAATTTCTCATTGAACCATTTGGAATCCTATCGTATACTCGGGAATCTCGTACATGCAGTACCTTACCAATGTCATATCCCAGATATGGTCTTACATGAAATCTCGTATCAATGCCAATAGCCCAACTATGGTCCTACATGAAGTCTTATATCGATGTCATATCCAAGATATGGTCTTACACGAAGTCTCATATCGATGCCATATCCCAGATATGGTCTTACACGTAATCTCTGTAACCCTAATGTCATGACATTTGTATCCCATCTATTCCTAAGGTTCAACCGGGACTTTCGCTCTAACAGCCCAATTTTGGGCCTTATCGAATACAGTGGTTTTGGGACCACAAATTTGACATAGAAAATTTTATTTTTATTACATTTCTATAGTCTATAGTTTTACGAAATGATTTCTTGAAAATTTCGAAAATTTTGACGTTTGGGCACTTAATTTAGTCAAAGGGACTAAGTTGTAAAAAGTGCAAAAGATGAGTTCTACATGCTAGAGGTGTCTAATTACTATGAAATTTTAAATTGAAGGTCTCCATCTTCTCTCCTTGGCCGAATTTTACAAGACACCATAGCTAGGGTTTTCTTCAACTTTCAAGCTTGATTGCAAGTACATCCTAGCCCCGTTTTTAATGCTCTTTATGTTTTTGATGCCGTTATCATCCGATCTATCTATTTCTACCATTAATTTAAGGGAAGATCAAGGTCTAGGGTTTGACCCATGTTGGATGTTTGTGTATTTTGATGTCTAATGGTAGATTATGCATGTTTGATGTGTAATAAACAACTTTTGCTAGGTGGTTTTTGATGAAAATGTCAAAAGGACCTAATTATAAAAAGATTATAAAATGTGTGTAAAAGTGTGATTAAATGAAAAATGTGGACTATTATAAGTATAAAAGAGGGGCAAAAATGTAATTTTTTAATAATGTGATTTTTGGATTGAATTGAATAGTGTGAATAATAAATAAGTTAAATTTTCTATTATAGATCAAGAAAGATGATGTTAGAACCTAGATTGGGAGAAAAATAAGGTTATTGACGATTAGGTCCATTTTTGCTATTTTTGTACCGAGATAAGTTTTGTGTAAATAATGCATTTTTATTTATGCTTTAATTGAGTTATTATTGAATGAATTTGAAAAAGTTTGACAAGCGAGAAAAAATCCCGGTTGAACCTTAGGAATAGTTAGGATACAAATGTCATGACATTAAGGTTAGTTGAGATTACGTGTAAGACCATAGCTGGGCTATTGGCCTCGATATGAAATCCCATGTAAGACCATATCTGGGATATGGCATTGGTATAGTACTATGTTTGTGAAATTTTTCGAGTATCTTTTAGTATTCCAAGTGGTTCAACGGGGAACTTAATGGCAAAGTTTAAGTTGTGAAAGACTATGGTATGATGTGAAAGATTATGGTAAGTTGAAAGTTGGTATAGGTATGTACATAAAACTCATGCTTAATGAGGTCGATATGTGATGAAACCTCAGATTGATTCGATTGAGTAAGTTATGATGTTAAGATTTTAATAACATCTATGCTAAGCTTGATTATAAATTCACAATGACATTTAAGTTAATTTACTTTATGTTAAATATGTAACACCCCTTACCCGTGTTTGACGTCGGAGCAGGGTACGAGGCGTTACCTAAATTAAACACATACTAACATACATTTTGGGTCATAAAAGTTTGTTTAAATTTAAAACTTTTCAAAGTTTTTCTTAAAATCCCTAATATTTATGCCTACGAGGCCGAAAACACACTTTAGAAACGGTTCGGGACCAAACCGAGTTCTTTAGCAAAACTTTGGAAATTTTCACTAAAAATAAGGGCACACACTCGTGAGACCTAATAACATCGTCATGTTGAAGGACCATGTAACTCACACGGCCTAAACATACAGGGACACATTCATTTTGAGTATGGCATGTATAGAAACTTAATCATTTTGTGTCATGTCATATTTGAAGGCCAAAGGGTTGGCTATTAATGTTTTACACTCATTTTGTAAATGGCCATGGTGAATTGGCCAATATTGTCAAGTTTATGTTATAAAGTTGATGAGTTTAATGAAATGAATGTTTATGCAAGTAATTGAGTAAAATACAGGTGGAATGAATAATAATTTAAGGATTCTTAGTAGTTAAATATTGTTATGATATGTGCTACTTGTGATGAAATGAATGAGTTTATGTTTCAGGGTGGCAAAAAGGCTTGAAATATAGCCTCTAAGTGTCCACACAGGTAGACACACGGGCATGTGTGACACACGGTCAGCCCCATGGGTGTGTTAATAGGCCGTGTGCCCCATGCATTTTAATTGCAAGAATTTGAATCGTCACACGGGTTAGCACATGGGCGTGTGCCTAGGCCGTGTGCTTCTTAAAGGGTTGTTGATGTCATAAATAGAATACCTCTAGTTTTCACACATAGGTGAGGACACGGCGTGTCTAGACCGTGTCACACGAGCATGTGTCCGATCGTGTGGAAACCCCTGTAGGTTCGAAATAAAAAAAATTCTACACGGGCTAGAGACATGGGCGTGTGAGACTACACGGCCTGCCTACACGGGCGTGTGACCCCTATTTAGGCAAAAATTTTCAAAGAGTGTAAAATTTTTTGGTTGAACTCTGAAACCTTCCGGATGTATGTTTAAGGCTTTGTAGGCCCATGATATGTATGTATTGAATAAGAAAGAAAAGTTTTAAGTTGGAAGGAAATTTATAGCCCGATATTACATGTTCAAGCAAGGTTAAGCATGGTAATGCCTCGTATCTAGTCCTGGCATCGTACACGGGTAAGGGTTGTTACATTTAGTGGTATCAGAGCTGCAGTTTAGTTGATTCTCAGACTAACGTAACGTAAGTATAAGTCTAGTTATACATGCCATATGTAAGAATACTTGTGTAATGATAGTATGGCGACTCCTGATGATTTGAATTGTGTTTTTATATAGTCAATGGATCCTGATCCTGACCGAGCTGTAGCCGATATGCTGCAAGTAATGCGTCAGCTCCCATGCAAGGGACCGAGCCAGTGGAAAGTAGACTCGAGATTTTGGGTCAGGGAGAAGTGGCTCGAGAAGCCTTTCTCCGTGTGATGAGCAATTGGTACACCGAGTACATTCGAGCAAATCCTAATGCTCAACCTCCTCCACCCCCACCCATTCCTCAACCTACCCATGTAGCTCCCCAAGTGGTAGAAGTGGTAAGAAGAGAAAAGCCTCCGGTTGATAGAATTCAAAAATAAGGAGTTGAGGAATTTCGGGCTAGTAAAGATGATGATGATGAGGAAAGAGCCAAATTTTGGCTTGAAAATACCATCAGGGTATCTGACGAGTTATCGTGCACACCTGAAGAGTGCATGAAATGTGTAGTCTCCCTTATGAGAGATTCTTGTAACACCCCTAACCCGAGACTGTCTCCAGAATAGGGTTTAGAGGCATTACCAAACAATAGAATCATTTCACATCACATTCACGAAACAAAGTCAATCATCATCAAACACATTCATATACAATCATAGTGTCCCTTAAACGAGTCATCAAGACCCTAAGCATGCTTATAAACCAAGTCGGGACTAAACAAAAACACATATAAAATTTATGAAAAATTTGAGACTTTTCTAAAATACAGGGGAGACACGCCCATGGGGGTAGGTCGTGCCTATCCCACGGCTACATGACACACCCGTGTGATCTCCCCATGGTTACATACTGCCAAAATCAACACGGCTAACAAGCACGCCCTTGTGATAAGGCCGTGTCCTATAAGGTCATATACTGCGATTTCTCACGACAACTGAAGGCACGCCCGTGCCAAGACTGTGTACAATTTAAGCCACATTCTATCAGTTTATCCACGGTCTGAAGCACGCCCGTGTGCCCCAACCATGTGACATTATAGGCCATTTTTGCAAGGCCAACATACCACCCACTTAGGGTCAAACCTACAAGTAACACATACCAAAACATATCATGCACATAAGGCAACCAATTACTTACCAATATGGCTATCCAATCTATATGTTCATTTCTCATTCCAACCATAACAAATTCAATACCAAAACTTATTCTACCACAAGTGTAATTCATTCCCAATTTCACTAATCCCTATTAGCATTTATGAACTCAAAGTTACCACTTAATAGCAAATTTATCAATCCACAAATCATGGCAAAAGATGCATCACGCATATCACATTCATTCATACCAACCTATCACATATCTAGCCACATCTCATGGCTAATTACAATCTCAAACATAATTCAATTAACTAGCCTATACATGCCATATCCTAGCTATATGCATCTTTCCAAAAGTACCAAAATAGAATTCCAATAGTGTGATTACGGTCGACGATCCCGATTTGAGCTAGCTTTTATCGACATCGCAAGGCGTAGAACAAATCACACAGTAAGCTTTCCAAAGCTTAGTAAGTTCATAATATAATACATATTACTCAATACTACAACGTCAATATGTATAAATATTATACCATCACATAGATAAAGGCACATCTAATCACATTATCAATCTCAACCACATACCCAATTAGCTATTCATTCAACTCTTGAATCTATCATCAACCACGTAGGTTCAAACGTACCTTGATCAACACATAGTTGCTTACCATTTATGCTACTCAACTGTTCGATATTACCTCCTGTTCAACCTTGGCTAATCCTTTGATTTATCCATACACATAGTGCCAATTTTACAACTGAAACATAATCATCACCGCAACTTAGTGCCAATACATTAAACCGAACTTATGTCGGTATCGCACCCAGTGCCAATTCGATAAGTCGAAGCTTTTACCTTTTCGCACACACAGTGCTAATCATCTCTTTTTCGTTTCCAACTTTGCACATCAGCACATAGCATTTTCAAAACTCATAGATTCATATACATCCATTCAATTTATATCATATAGACATAGTTTACAACTAGTATTATATCCGAACTTACCTCAGCCGTCGAACTATCGATACAGTCGATTAATCAAGCACTTTATCTTTTCCCCGATCTTGATCCGAACATCTCCTCTCTTGGTCTATACACATTTAAATTCAATCCATTCAATCATCAATCCATTCATTTTAATCCAAATACACATATTTAGGGCATTTTACATAATAGCCCTCACATTTTCACATTTCAACACTTTAGTCCCTATCTCACAAATACATCAAATACTCAAAATTTCATTACACTATGCTTAGGCCAAATTCTCCTTAGTCTCATAGGAGTCCACACATTTCATTTATTTCACATTTTAGTCCCTCAACATACACTTTTCACAATCAAGCCCAAAATACTCAATTTCATCAAAAATCTCAATACAAACTATGATAATCCAACACCAAGTTTTCATATTTCAAAATCAACTAGCACATAGCTCAACATTCATCAATGGCTCATCACAACAACATCATCAATACATGGAATTTGAGCATGGGTTTTGTAAAGCACAAAGCAACGATCACAAAAACGTATAAATTATTAAAAACTAATCGAAAACATACTTTAAATTAAGCTAAGTAAGTGCCAAAAATCTCAAAGCTTCAATGGCTATTTCTTTTCTCTAGTTTCGGTGGAAGAAGGATGAAATAAAAATGGCCATCAAATTGTTTTGTTTTTCATTAATAATAACTTATTAATCAAATCCCAATTTTGCCCTTTATAAAGCATATACAACTAATACTTTTTAAGACTAATTGTCATTTAACACTCCACTAACTTAAAAATGGTTCATTAGCAACATAAGGCCTCCTCCTTAAGAAGCCAACTACATTTAAGTACTCATAAATTAGCACACAACATTTTACTCTCTATGCAATTAAGTCCTTTCTCTTAATTCGACACTAAAATGATCAAATCATCACACAGAATTTTCACACAGGATAGGTCACATATCATTCACACAGAAAATATCATTAAAATATTTTTACGACGTCAGATTTGTGGTCTTGAACCACTATTTTGACTAGGGTCTAATCCTGGTTGTTACAACTCTCCCCCCTTATGGATTTTCGTCCCCAAAAATCTTACCAGTGAATAGTTGTGGATGTTGCTCTCTCATAATGTTCTCAGGCTCCCACGTAGCCCCTTCAATTTCGTGTTTGTGCCATAATACTTTCACTAGAGAAATTTTCTTATTTCTCAACTCTTTAGTCTCTCGTGCCAAAATTTAGATCGATTCTTCACTATACGACAAATCTGACTAAATCTCAACCTCAGTAGGTGTAATTATATGAGACGGGTCTGATCGATATCGTCAAAGCATTGACACATGAAACACGTTATGAATCATTTCCAACTCTGATGGCAATCTCAATCTATAAGCAATTGCCCCAACTCATTCAATAAGCTCATACGATCCGATGAATCTCAGACTCAGCTTGCCCTTTCGGCCAAATCGAAGTAGTTTCTTCCACAAAGACACTTTCAAAAACACTTTATCAGCAACCTCGAATTCAATATCCTTTCATTTCAAATCTGCATAAGACTTTTGACGATCTGAGGCTTCTTTCAAACTGTCACGAATCACTTTCACTTTCTGCTCAGTCTCTTTTATAAGATCAACCCCGTGAATCTTGTTCTCACTTAGTTCTGTCCAATACAATGGAGTTCGACACTTTCGACCGTAAAGAGCCTCATATGGTGCCATTTTGATACTAGACTAAAAACTATTGTTATACGCAAACTCAATCAATGATAGATGCTTTTCCCATGTGCTTTCAAATTCGAGTATACAACATCTTAGTATATCTTCAAGAATCTGAATAATTCATTCAGATTGACCATCCGTTTGTGGATGAAAAGCTGTACTGAAATGCAATTTCGTGCCTAAAGCATCTTACAATTTCTTCCAAAATCGCGAGGTAAATCTTGGATCTCTATCAGACACAATAGATAACGGTACTCCGTGTAATCTCACAATCTCATCGATATACAGTTCAGCCAACTTATCTAAAGAATAATCAGTTCTCACCAGAACAAAATGAGCTGCTTTCGTCAATTTATCCACTATCACCCAGATAACATCTTTCTTGTTTGAAGATAAGAGTAAACCCGACACAAAGTCCATCGTGATCCTCTCCCATTTCTACACAGGAATCATAATCGGTTGCAATAAACCAGACAGAACTTGATGTTCAGCCTTAACTTGCTAACAAACTAAACATTTCGACACAAAGTTAGAAATATTTCTCTTCATACCATGCCACCAATAGAACTATTTCAAATCATTATACATTTTTGTACTCCCTGGATGTACAGTCAAATGACTATTGTGAGCTTTAGTTAAAATCATTTGAATCAACTCTAAATTTCTCAGAACGCAAATCGATCTCTGAATCTCAAACAATCATTACTATCAACTCGAAATTCGATTTCGCCATTCGAATTACATTGAACCCTTTTTGCTAACATCTCATTATCAATCTTCTAAGTCTCACATATCCACTGTATAAACAAAGGTTTTACTTTCAATTCAGCTATAACCGCATCATCATCACTCAGACCCATCTGATTACGCATAGGTCGTAAGGTATATAATGATTTTTGACTCAAAGCATCGGCTACAACATTAGCTTTACCTGGGTGGTAATCTATCACAAGTTCACAATCTTTCAACAACTCTAACCATCTTCTTCGTCGCAAGTTCAAATCTTTCTGAGTCATTAAATACTTTAAACTCTTACGATCAGTATAAATATGACATTTTTCATCGAATAAACAGTGGCGCCAAATCTACAATGCGAATACAATCGCAGCCAATTCAAGATCATGTATTGGATAATTCTTTTCATGCGGTTTTAACTGTCTCGAAGCATAAGCAATGACTTTTCCTTCTTGTATCAGCACACAGCCCAAACCATTCAACGATGCATCACTATAGACTATAAACTCTTTGCCCGATTCAATTTGAACTAACACCTAAGCTTCATCAACAACACTTTCAATTGCTCAAAACTCTGATGACACTTTTTGACCACTCGAATTTAACATCTTTTTGTAACAACTTTTTAATGGAGTTACAATCATCGAGAAGCCTTTCACAAATCGTCTATAATATCCTGCAAGTCCCGAAAACTACGGACTTCAGAGACATTTCTCGGAGGCTTCCATTCCAAACTAGCAGAGATTTTATGCAGATCAACTCGTATCCTAGAAGCGGATACAATATGCCCAGAAAACTGACCTTAGGCAACCAAAATTCACACTTGCTAAACTTTGCATACAACTGTTTCTCACGCAGAGTTTGTAGCACTATTCTCAAATGCTCGGCATGTTGCGCCTCATCACTCAAATAAATCAAAATATCATCGATGAACACCACCACGAAGCGATCCAAATACGGTCTGAATATTCGATTCATCAAATCCATAAACACTGCAAGGGCATTTGTTAGTCCAAAAGGCATCACTAAGAATTCATAATGTCCATACCTCGTTCTGAATGTAGTTTTTGGCACATCAGATTCTTTAACTCTCAACTGATAGTAGCCCGATCTCAAATCTATCTTAGAAAATATTGTAGCTCCTCTCAACTGATCAAACAAATCATCGATCCGAGGTAACGAATATTTGTTCTTTATCATCACTTTGTTCAATTGTCGATAATCAATACACATTCTCATAGTTCCATCTTTCTTTTTCACAAATAATACAGGAGCTCCCCAAGGTGAAAAACTAGGTCGTGCAAATCCTTTGCCGGTCAGTTCTTGCAACTGAGATTTCAACTCTTTCAATTCTGTTGGTGCCATTCTGTATAGAGCTATTGAAATAGGAGTAGTTCTTGGTACTAACTCAATACCAAATTTGACATTTCTACTCGGAGATAACCCCAGTAACTCTTCTGGAAACACATGTGGAAACTCACATATCGCAGGCACAGATTCAATTTTCTTTTCCGATAGCTTTGTATCAATCACATACGCCAATAAGCTTCACAACCTTTTCTCACATAGTTCATAGCTCTTATCATCGATACAACAGCTGGTAGTCCTTTCATATCACTAGACTCAATTCGAACTATCTCACCATTTTGACTCTTCAATTCAACATTCTTTCTCTTACAATTCACGATGGCATTATGCAAAGAAAGTCAATCCATACCCAGGATTATGTCAAATTTATCAAATGGTAGCAACATCAAATTGACCAGGAAACATAAATCTCGAAACATCAACGGGCAATTCTTGCACACCTTATCCACCAAAACACACTTGCCTAAGGGGTTCGATACTCTAATCACAAATTCAGTAGACTCAACAGGTAGAGTCTTATTCGATACTAAATTCATACACACATAGGAATGAGTTGATATAGGATCTATCAATGCAATGACATCAGTATCAAATAAAGTGAAAGTACCAGTGATGACGTCTGGAGATGATACTTCCTCTCTTGCGCATATGGCATAGGCTTGGACAGGTGCTCTTGCTTCTAATCGGACAACTGTATCAGTTGTCCCTCTCTGGCTTTCACTCATAATTCTGGTCTTTCTGGGTGGTCTTCCCCTAACTGCCACGTTACTTGGTCTTTCATTCTGAATATTTTCTTCTCCAACCATATTTGGGCAATCTCGAATAAAATTGTCTCGGGATCCACATTTATAGCATGTTCTATTGTTATACTTGCCCCAGCACTCTCCCACATGTTGTCTCCCACTTTGTCTACATTCGGGCTTGTTACTCTTAACACTGCCAACACTTGTTTCATTCGGAGCTTGAATCCGTAAACCAGTACTCTGTCTCGAACGATCTCTGTTTGGATGTCCAAACGAGGCATTTGAACAATTGCTTGCATCTTTATATCTCTTTGCTGATGATTGAGAGAACTTATTCATCGATCTCTTTCTTTCATCATGAGCCTCGAATCGACTTTCTTCTTTTCTTTCATCGAGCTCCTCACTTTGCATGCTCTTTCAACTAATACAACAAATTCATTTATATCCAGATTCCAACCAACAACTTAATGTCTTCATTCAATCCTCTATAAAATGTTTATACATAATAGCTTCAATAAACACATTCTCTTGCATATTGACTCAATCTTACAATTCTCGCTTCAGACTCAAGAATGCATAAACGGCCTATTTCACTCTAAAACTCCTTACATTTCGATCAATAAAGCATTGACTGATATACTTTTTTCTAAACTCAGATTGAAAGAAATCCCAAGTTATTCTCTCTCTCGGAACTACAGATATCAATGTTTTCCACCAATTGTAAGCTGTGTCTCTCAATAAGGAAACTACACACTTAATGCACTCTTCAGGGTTCAATGACATCTCACAAATACTCTGAGTGTATTTTCAAGCCAAAACTTAGCTCGCTCAGCATCATCATCAGCTGTGGCCCTAAACTCTTTGGCCCCATACTTGCGAACCTTATCCACAGGAGGTTTATTCAATCTGATCGGACCTACAACTTGTGACACAACAGGTACTTGTGGGGGTGGAGGTTGTGGAGCAGTCGAATTTGTTCTAACAAATTTTGAAAACCATTCACTCATCATATGGAAGAAAGCTTGCTTAGCCTCACCTTCTTCACCACTATCATTTGGCCTTGATGTGGCAGCATCGTCCCTTGAGCGGAGCAAAGCGATTACTCTCTACATCGTCAAGAATCGCCGATTGGGATCCATTACTATATTAAAACACATTTCAACTGTCAGATTGCATCACACTATCGCAATTTTACAATATGGCATGTATAACTAGACTCACACACGCTACGTTAGTTTAAGAATCGACTAAACCGTAGCTCTGATACCAATAAAATTGTAACACCCCTAACCTGAGACCATCGTCAGAATAGGGTTTAGAGGCATTACTGAACAATAAGATCATTTCACATCACATTCATAACACAAAGTCAATCATCATCAAACACAGTCATATACAATCATAGTGTCCCTTAAACGAGTCATCAAGACCCTAAGCATGCTTATAAACGGAGTCGGGACTAAACAGAAACACATATAAAATTTCATGAAAAATTTGAGACTTTTCTAAAATACAGGGGAGACACGCCCGTGGGGGTAGGCCGTGCCTCTCCCACGGCTACATGACAGACCCATGTGATCTCCCCGTGGTTACATACTGCCAAAATCAACATGGCTAACAAGCATGCCCGTGTGATAAGGTCGTGTCCTATAAGGTCATATATTTCCATTTATCGCACGACCTGAAGGGACGCCCGTGCCAAGATCGTGTACAATTTAAGCACATTCTACCAATTTACCCACGGTCTGAGGCACACCTGTGCCCCAACCATGTGACATTATAGGTCATTTTTGCAAGGCCAACATGCCACCCTCTTAGGGTCAAACCTACAAGCAACACATACCAAAACATATCATGCATATAAGGCAACCAATAACTTACCAATGTGGATATCCAATCTATATGTTCATTTCTCATTCCAACCATAACAAATTCAATACCAAAACTTATTCTACAACAAGAATAATTCATTCCCAATTTCACTAACCCCTATTAGCATTTATGAACTCATAGTTACCACTTAATAGCAAATTTACCAATCCACAAATCATGGAAAAAGATGCATCACACATATCACATACATTCATGCCAACCTATCACATATCTAGCCACATCTCATGGCTAATTACAATCTCAAACATAATTCAATTAACTAGCCTATACATGCATATCCTAGCTATATGCATCTTTCCAAAAGTACCAAAATAGAATGCCGATAGTGTGATTACGAAGCTGACGATCCCCGATCCGAGCTATCTTTACTGACACTGTAAGGCAGAGAACAAATCACATAGTAAGCCTTCCAAAGCTTAGTAAGTTCGTAATATAATACATATTACTCAATACTACAACGTCAATATGTATAAATATAATACCATCACATAGATAAAGGCACATCTAATCACATTATCAATCTCAACCACATACCCAATTAGCTATTCATTCAACTCTTGAATCTATCATCAACCACATAGGTTCAAACGTACCTTGATCAACACATAGTTGCTTACCATTTATGCTACTCAACTGTTCGATATTACCTCTCATTCAACCTTGGTAATCCTTTGATTGATTCGCACACTTAGTGCCAATTTTACAACTGAAACATAATCATCACCGAACATTTAGTGCCAATACATTAAGCCAAACTTATATCGGTATCGCACCCACAGTGCCAATTCGATAAGCCAAAGCTTCTATCTTTTTGCACACATAGTGCTAATCATCTCTTTTTCATTTCCAATTTCGCACACTTAGTGCCCGTTTATCTCAATTCAGAACATAGCATTTTCAAAACTCATAGATACATATACATCCATTCAATTTATATCATATAGACATAGTTTACAACTAGTATTATATCCAAACTTACCTCGAACGTCGAACTATCTATACGGTCGATTAATCAAGCACTTTATCTTTGCCTCGATCTCGATCCGAACTTCTCCTCTCTTGGTCTATACACATTTAAATTCAATCTATTCAATCATCAATTCATTCATTTTAATCCAAATTCACATATTTAGGGCATTTTACATAATAGCCTTCACATTTTCACATTTCGACACTTTAGTCCCTATCTCACAAAATCATCAAATACTCAAAATTCCCTTTCACTATGCTTAGGCCAAATTCTCCTTAGTCTCATAGGAGTCCACACATTTCATTTATTTCACATTTTTGTCCTCAACTTACACTTTTCATAATTAAGCCCAAAATACTAAATTTCATCAAAAATCTCAATACAAACTATGATAATCCAACACCAAGTTTTCATATTTCAAAATCAACTAGCACATAGCTCAACATTCATCAATGGCTCATCACAACAACATCATCAATACATGGAATTTGAGCATGGGTTTTGTAAAGCACAAAGCCATGATCACAAAAACGTAGAAATTATCAAAAACTAACCGAAAACATACCTTGAATTAAGCTAAGTAAGTGCCGAAAATCTCAAAGCTTTAATGGCTATTTCTTTTCTCTAGTTTCGGTGGAAAAAAGATAAAATAAAAATGGCCATCAAATTGTTTTGTTTTTCATTAATAATAACTTATTAATTAAATCCCAATTTTGCCCTTTATAAAGCATATAAAACAAATACTTTTTAAGACTAATTTGTCATTTAACACTCCACTAACTTAAAAATGGTTCATTAGCAACATAAGGCCTCCTCCTTATGAAGCCAACTACATTTAAGTACTCATAAATCAACACATAACATTTTACTCTCTATGGAATTAAGTCGTTTCTCTTAATTCGACACTAAAACGATCAAATCATCACACAAAATTTTCACACAGGCTAGGTCACATATCATTCACACAGAAAATATCATTAAAATATTTTTACGACCTTGGATTTGTGGTCTCGAACCACTATTCCGACTAGGGTCTAATCCTGGTTGTTACAATTCTACTTTTTAATGGTAGAACACCCTTGTGTCGGTAGTACCAAGGGAAAGGATTACATGGGAATTTTTCCAAGAAAAGTTCCGGAAGAAGTACATTAGTCATAGGTTTATCGATCAGAAAAGAAAGGAATTCTTGGAATTGAAATAAGGTAGAATGACAGTAACTAAGTACGAGTGTGGGTTTGTAAGGCTCAGCAAATACGCTCGAGAGTGTGTATCTACTGAGGCTATCATGTGTAAAAGGTTTGAGGACAAGCTAAATGAAGACATTAAATTGTTTGTTAGTGTCCTTGAGTTAAAGGAATTTGTAGTGTTAGTGGACCGGGCTTGTAAGGCTGAGGAATTAGTGAAAGAAAAAAGAAAAGTTAAGATGGAGTCTTGTGACTCAAGAAAATTGAGCAAGTCATTTCAGTCCTTGTCCAAGAAGTCGAGATATTTTTCTACCGATCAGCTACTTCATCAGGGTTTTCAAACAAAAGTAAGAGCAAGCATTACTCAGGGTCTAAAGCCCAGACCACATCAGTTGCTAGTGTTGGCAACGCCCGGCCGAGTAGACTGAAGTGCCCACAATATGGTAGGCGTCATATCGGAGAATGTCGAGCAAATGAAAAGGCTTGTTTCAGGTGTGGGTCTCTAGATCATTTTATTAGAAATTGCTCTAAGGTGGATGAGAAAGAGAAGCCTCAAGATGTAAGACCGGGAAGCACTGCTAGAAGAACACAGAGAAATACGAGAAGTGGAACAAGTGTAAGAATACGCCCAAAGAGTAGGCTGTGAGATCTGAGGGTAGAGTGCCTGTGAGGACCTATTCCATTCGCGCTCATGAAGAGGCATCATCTCCTGATGTGATTACGAGTACATTTTCTCTCCATGATACTAAAGCTATTGCTTTAATAGATTCGGAGTCTACCCATTCATATATTTGTATGAAATTACTATTTAGAATGAGTATGCCCGTAGAGTCTACAGAATTTGTGATAAAGCTGTCTAATACTTTAGGCAAAAGTGTGCTAGTTGATAAGGTATGTAAAGATTACCCATTGATGATTAGAGATCATTGTTTTAAGGCAAATCTCATGCTATTGCCATTTGATGAATTCGATAAAATTCTTGGTTTGGATTGGTTAACCATTCATGGTGTGACAGTAAATTGTGGAAAAAAAAATATATTGAATTGAGATGTGAAAATAGGGACACTCTTTTTCTATGGTTTTATCTGAGAATTTCATGTCTTTTTTTTATTACAATTTTTGCTAATTTCGTGTTTTGATTGCCTAGTGCAATTTAATTTTTTATTCTAATTGTATCTACATATTATAATTTTTTGGGTTGCTAACTCAACGGTAGAGTGCTCGGCTTTTAAGTGCGACTTGCAATCAGATGAACAAGACAGGTCTCTGGTAGTTATCACTCACATGTCGGCCCAAAGGTATGTAAGAAAAGGGTATGAGGCGTATCTTGCTTTTGTAATGAATGCCAAAGAAACTGAGTTAAAGATTGAATCAGTGCCGATAGTATGTGAGTACCCAGAAGTATTCCTAGAAGAATTATCAGGGTTGCCTCTGGTTAGAGAGGTTGAATTTAGCATTGAATTAGCTCCCGGTACGACACCTATATTAATTGCTCCATACAAAATGGCTCCAACCTAGTTGAAGGAATTAAAGGCACAGTTGCAAGAGTTAACGAACAAAGGTTTTGCAAGACCATGTTATTCTTCATGGGGAGCTCCAATGTTATTTGTGAAAAAGAAAGACGGTTCCATGAGATTATGTATAGATTATCGGTGGCTTAATAAGGTTACTATGAAGAATAAGTACCCATTGCCAAGGATCAATGATTTATTTGACCAATTGAAGGGAGCCATTGAGTTTTCCAAGATAGACTTGAGGTCTAGTTATTACTAGTTGAGAGTAAAAGACTCAGATGTGCCGAAGGCGGCTTTTCAAATGAGGTATGGGCACTATGAATTTTTAGTCATGCCTTTCGGTTTAACAAATGCCCCTGCTATGTTTATGGATTTAATGAACCGTATTTTCAGCCATACTTGGATAAGTTTTTGGTCATCATTTTGATGACGTATTGATATATTCCGTGATGAGCATGACCATGCCGACCACTTGATGACTATCTTACATATTTTACGAGATAATCAGTTGTATGCCAAGTTCAGCAAAAGTGAGTTTTGGCGTAAGGAAGTTGGATTTTTGGGGAATATTATCTCGGAGAGGGAGTCCAAGTCGACCCAAGTAAGATTTCAATGATTGTTGATTGGAAACCGCCGAAAAATGTATCTGAGGTTAGAAGCGTTGTGGGCCTAGCTGGCTATTATAGGCGGTTCGTTAAGGGGTTTTCTAAGATGGCGACTCCAATAACGAATCTGTTATAGAAAAATGTAAAGTTTGAATTGACGGAAAAGTGCCAATAGAGTTTTGAGAAATTAAAGGCAATGTTGACAGAGACTCCAGTTCTAGTACAACCTGAATTAGGAAAAGAATTTGTGATCTACAGCGATGCATCCTTAAATGGACTAGGCTGTGTACTTATGCAAGAAAACAAGGTGATAGCATATGCTTCTAGGCAATTAATGTAACACCCTTACCCATAATTCCCGCCGAAACTGGGCCTGAGGCATTACTAATAAAAACCACATGATCACCACTTAGGCTCATCGTGACTACTCTCTCTTAAGTCACCTCATCAACCTCATTCTCAAATTACGAGGCCTCACTCACACACACGAGGCTCTTGAGACTATATCGGAACTTTTTTTATTCTTAAAATTTTCTCCATCTAAACAGGGACTACATGCTTGTGTTAGATGGCACACGACTGTTTGTAGACACACACGCCCATGACCACCAACCATGCATGAAAACTCAAGCATTCTACCAATGCCCCACAGATAGAGCACACGTCCATGCCCACAACCCGTGGTGAACACTGACTACTTCACACGACCTTGAGTCTAGGCACACGCCCGTGTAGCTAGCCCGTAGCCTACACTACTCAATTCTACCAAAGTGACACGGCCAAGGCACTTGCCCGTGGACTGGCCGTGTGTCACACATGGCCTAGACACAAGCCCGTGTGTCTATCCACATGAACAAGAACTAAGCTATTTGCCAAGTTCTTTTCACTCCTCATTCATACACAACATGCACTCATCCAATCCATCTATAATCAACTCATATTAAAGTACAATCTCACATAGATAACTACATCATTTCATATAATAAAATAGCCAACAACTATGGCATTATACAAAATAGATTATCCATCTAAAGGCCAACACATCTTAGCCATTTACAACAAAATTCACTAACTTGTCTAGCCTCTATACATGCCATATACAAAACATTGAGTCTCATATATCAGAGTGTGCTGATAGTGTGGCCGATCCTCCAATTGATTCACGTATCTCAATTCAACTCTTTTGCTCTATAAAACAAGGGAAAGAAAAGGAGTAAGCTTTGAGCTTAGTAAGTTTACACATAACAATTTAAGTCTAGTATAAGCTAAACAACAATTAGCATTATAGTACCAAATAAATTGACATCCACAACTATGCTTACTCTTTCTATTCCTTACCACATTTCCAACACATCATGAGTCACATACTCATAATCATCGACATGCACCCCTGCACTCAATACTATATTTACTCAAAAGTACAACACATCATTTTATCACACTAATACATCTACACAGCTAAATTACTTGGTGGTTTCGCATTCACCCCACCACAATCAGATAATAAGGTAGTATCGCACATAGCCTACCAAGAGGAAATCATAGTGGTTTTGCACATAGCCCATTAAATAATATACTTAACTATGGTATTGCACACAACCCATCATTCTTAAGTATTAAGGTGGTATCACACTTAGTCCACCATCAAATATTATCACTACACATCCACATATCTACTTACTCATTCATTCATTCATGATATCTACCACATTCAATCCACTTGAACCACATAGGTTTTCAATCATTCTAAATCATTCTCATTCATGCTACACACTATCTAGCATTAAGAATGTATAAGTATAATCGCATTGATTACGCATAAACTTACCTCAGCACTCAAAAGTATAGAGACGTGCAATTTGTCCACCACCTTGCTTTTACCTCGATTTTGATCTGGGCTTCGTCTTTCTTGATCTATAATGATACATTAACTCATTCAATACACACATTGACTAAATTGACCCTTATCTCATACTTTAGAAAAATTACTATTTTGTCCCTAATCTTTCTCATATTTACACTTTTGCCCCAAGGCTCGTAAAGTGATTTTCATTCAACCTTCTAGCCTTCTATGCTTAGCTGAATCATTTACTCAACTAAAGCAATCATCAATTCTCACTAAATCACACATGTATGACCAAACTCGAGACTTTCACAAACAAGTCCCTATATGCATTTTTCATGGAAATCACTTAGCAAAAGATGTTTCTACTACATCAAGCTTTCATATTCTTCCATAAAACATCAAAATACATGCATATCATACGTGGGTACATTTTTGAACATCCATCTTAGCTCAACATATAGCTAAAAATAGGTTTCTCATGTTACTAGGACTTTAAAAATACGAAAAATATCAAAAACGGGGTTTAGATGCACTTACTAGCAAGCTTGAAAAGTTGAAGAGCCCTAACAATGGCTGCTTAAAAATTTCGGCAGCCTTGGAGAAGAATGAAATTCTATCATCTTTTCCCATTTTAATCATTTAATTGCCAAATAACCAAAATGCCCTTTCTGACTAACTTTCTATTTTAACTCATCCATGCCCAATTTTTTCCAAAAATTAGAAATTGGGAAAATTTCTCTTTAAGGACCTCTAATTGATATTCTAAAGCTATTTAACTTCTAGAATCTCATATTTTGCAACTTTTGCAATTTAGTCCTTTTGGACAATTCAACTACAATTTCACAAAATTGCTTCATGAAACTTTCACACTAACATGAAAACACGGCATAAACCTCAAAAAACTCATACATAAAACTCAAATTTGTGGTCTCGCACCACTATTCTAACTAGGCCTTAAATCGGGATGTTACAATTAAAGCCACACGAGAAGAACTATCCGACACATGATTTAGAGCTAGCTGCTATTGTTTTTGCATTGAAGATTTGGAGACACCATTTGTATGGTGGAAGATGTCGGATATTCACCGATCAAAAAATTTTAAAGTATTTGATGACTCAGAAGGAATTGAATTTAAGGTAGCGATGATGGTTAGAGTTGATAACAAATTATGAGTTAGTTATTGACTACCACCGGAAAAGGCGAATATAGTTACCGATGCCTTGAGTAGGAAATCTCTATTTCCTTTGAGGGCCATGAATACACAGGTGAGTTTGTCCAATGATGGCTCTATTCTAGCTGAGTTGAGGGCTAGATCAATGCTCCTCCAAGAGATTTATGAGGCAAAAAAGATGAGAGTGAGTTGTAAGCCAAAAGAGTTCAATGCGAGTAGGGTATTGAGTCTGATTTTCAGATTGATTCAGATGGGTGTTTGATGTTCAGAAACAGAGTCTGTGTACCAAGAAATAATGAGCTCATTCATAAAGTTTTGCATGAGTCACATAATGGATACTTATCTATACATCTGGGTAGCACCAAGATGTATAATGATTTGAAGAAATGGTATTGGTGGCTGAGTATGAAGAAAGATATTTTTGAGTTTGTTTCAAGATGCTTGATTTGTCAGCAAGTAAAGGCCAAACACCAAGTATCCTTGGGTTTTCTTCAACCTATTATGGTGGTCGAGTGGAAGTGTGACCGAATTACAATGGACTTTGTAACATGGTTGCTATTGACACCGAGCAAGAAAGATGTTGTTGTGGGTCGTAGTTGATAGAATTATGAATTCAGCCTATTTCATATCGGTGCGTGTCAATTATTCACTAGATAAGTTGGAAAACTTGTATATCTCAGAGATTGTGAGACTTTATGGAGTTCTTTATCTATTATATCGGATAGAGATCTGAGATTTACGTCCAGATTTTAGAAAAAGTTGCAAGAGGCCTTTGGCACAAAGTTTAATTTTAGTACGGCTTTTCACCCCCAAACCGACGACCGGTCGAAGAGGTTGATACAAGTTCTCGAAGATATTCTCAAATGTTATGTTATTCAGTTTCAGGGCAGTTGGGATAAGTACTTACCATTGGTTGCCTAAAATAATAGTTATCTGTCAAGCTTGAAAATGGCGCCTTATGAGGCTTTGTATGGGCGTAAGTGTCGAACGCCTTTATATTGAACTGAACTTAAGGAAAATTAGATCCACGGGGCTAATTTGGTTAGAGAAACTGAAGAGAAGGTAAAAGTAATTTGAGATTATTTAAAGGCTGCTTTTGACTAACAAAAATCTTATGCAGATTTGAAAAGGAAAGAGATTGAGTATCAAGTCGGTGATAGAGTATTCTTGAAAGTGTCACCATGGAAGAAAGTTCTTAGATTTGGCCAGAAAGGCAAATTGAGTCAGCGTTTTATAGGACCATATGAAATCATTGAGAGGATTGGGCCAGTAGCCCATCGATTGGCCTTACCATCTGAGTTAGAGAACATTCATGATGTGTTTCACATGTCTATGTTGCGTCAGTACTGATCAGACCCTTCACATGTAATTACACCAACAGAGGTTGAGATTCAACCTGATATGACATATGGTGAAGAACCGATCAAGATTCTAGCCCGAGAAGTCAAGCAGTTAAGAAATAAAGTTATAGCCCTTGTGAAAGTATTGTGGCAAAGGCATGGGATAGAAGAGCTATATGGGAGCCCGAGGAGGCTATGAAGAACCAATACCCAAACCTTTTACTTGTAAGATTTTCAAGGATGAAAATCCCTAAGGGGGAGAATTGTAATAGCTCGATTTAGGCCTAGTCAGAATAGTGGTGTGAGACCATAAATTTGAAGTAGAAACTTGAGTTTTATGATTTCTATGAGGTTTATGAGGTGATTTCATGATTGTGTAAAAATCTCATGAAGAAATTTTATTAATTAGTGATTACATTGTGCATTAGGACTAAATTGCAAAGATTAGAAATTATGAGATTCTAGAAGATTTAAGTATGAAATAGAATTATAAAAATTTCTAGAGGTCCTTATTTAGCAATTAGACCATTATATTTGATGATGGACAAAAATGGACATGGGAAGGAAAAATCTCAAAAAGGATCATTAAGGGCATTTTTGCCATTTGGTAAATAAAAGAATTAAAACGGAAAAACAAGCCAAAATCTTGTCCATCTTCTTCTTCTAGTACCAAAATTTGAAAGGATCCATAATTAGGGATTCTTCAACTTTCAAGCTTGATAGTAAGTGCATCCTAGCCCCGTTTTTAATGTTCTTCGTATTTTTGAGACCTTCGTAGCTCGGTTTAGCTATTTCTAGCTATATTTTGAGCTAGGGCGTATGTTCAAAAATTAACCCATGTATGACATGTATGTATTTTGATGTTTTATGGAAGAATACAAAAGTTTGATGAAGGATAAACATCTTTTCCTAAGTGATTTTCATGAAAAATACATGAAAAGGACTAAATTGTAAAAGTTATAAAAATAGTCAAATATGTGTGAAATAGTAGAAATTGAAAGTTGCTATAGTTGAGAATATGATTTGGCTAGGCTTTAAATACAAGAAAGTTAAATCAAAATCACTTTACGAGCCTAGGGACAAAAGTGTAATTATGAAAAGTTAGGGGCATATCGTAAATTTTCTAAAACACGAATTACGAGTCGATTTAGTCAATGTGTGTATTTAACAAGTGAAATTATTATTATAGATCAAGAAACACGAAGCCAAGACCAGAACCGAGGCAAGAGAAAAATTGAGCATCGATACACATTTTAAGAATCGAGGTAAGTTTGTATGAATTTAAAGTTTCATAATGTTTTGATATTTGAAACTACTTAGTATTATGACAATGTATGATATAGCTATGAAAATCGAGTGCCATAACCTCGATGAGGAAATGGTGAAAATAAGCTAACTGAAATCCCGGATAAAGATTCGAAATGATGAGGATACTCATGTTATAGCATTGAATAAAGAAGGTCCCGTGTAAGACCATGTCTAGGATATGGCATCGGCTGCAAAGGATGATTTCGTATACGACCATGTCTGGGACATGGCATCGACATATGTGTATGATTTCGTATATGACCATGTCTGGGACATGGCTTCGACATCGAGCTGTAAGATCTTGTGTAAAACTATATCTGGGATATGGCATCGGCATCAATAGGTGATCCCATGTAAGACCATATGTAACACCCCTAACCCATATCCGTCGCCGAAATAAGGTTAAACGCATTACCAGACAGATCAAAAACTTGTACAGACATTTTAATAATACAAATCATGATTCACAACCAAGTTTCCCTTTTTATAGGTCAACGAGACCTTAATCATGCTTCAGAATAGGTCGGAACTACACTGAACACATATGAAAGTTCTCAAAAATTTAAAACTTTTCTATATTACAGAGGTCACGCGCCAGTGTGGGCAGGCCATGTGCCTCCCACGACTACTAGACACACCCATGTGTACCGACCATGCCAAATCAGAGCAAGCATACTGACTAACCTACACGGCCACTAGACACGCCAGTGCACTATGGCCGTGTGTTCATAAACTATATACTGACTAAATCACACGGCTACTAGGCATGTCCGTGTGCCAAGGCCGTGCATACATAGGCTGGCTACTGACTTTCACCCACAGCCACTAGGCACACCCGTGTGCCACAGTCGTGTAGGCAAAACATGCCATTTGCAAGGCTATAATGCCACCCACATTGAGGTCATACCTACAAGCACACACCAATTCATTTCATATACATTTGACAATCAAAGACATGCCAAATAATCAACAAAGCTTTGCATCCAATCTCATTTTTGAACATGCCAATGTGCACAACTAAAGTACACATATACCTACCATAAACTTGACCATTTCATAAGCATATACTCAAACCAAAACTAACATTAATAATTCACTTTCACATATGCATAATACCAACACATAACTTGCCATATCACATGACTAAGTTCATATCTCAAACTTATATCAAATAACTAGCCTATACATGTCATATTTAACTATATACATATTTTCATGGTACCAAAACAGGTTTGAGTAGAGTGATGACGATCCTTGACGATCCTAGAGCCTTCAGTAGCTTTGACAATCTATAAAACAAAGTAAACACACACAAAGAGTAAGCTTTCAAAATCTTTGTAAGTTATATACAAATAAACTTAACATTTAAGCATTCAAGACATCTAATCAATATGAAATCACTAATAGCTTAATTGCATAGCCATAATTCTTCTTGGCACATTTACTTAACATTCATCATTCAAACTTGCTTATCATCATAAACTTGTTAGCTCATAGCTTTTCCATTCTTGTATCATATTTACATATGGCTCATTCAAGCATATCATCACATATTATCTCATCATTTCAATGCACATATTAATCATAGTAAGTTCATATAGACACTTACCTTTCATACACACATAGTGTACTTTTCAAACGTACCTGAAATGGATATACAATTCACATTGTCATTCATTTCCCGGACTTGCCCGTTGAACCGTTCGGAATCTAATAGGATACTCAGGATGCTCAGAATAGTCGTACAATGCCAACATCCCAGACGTGGTATTACATGTAGTCGAATGTTAATGCCATTGTCCCAAACAGGGTCTTACACGAATCAAATATGATGCCAATGTCCCAGACATAGTCTTACACATAAATTCCATATCGATGCCAATGTCCCAGACGTGGTCTTACACATAAATCTCATATCGATGCCAACATCCCATACGTGGTCTTTCACGAAATCTCGAATCAGTGCCAACGTCCCAGATGTGGCCTTACATGATTTCTCATATCGAACGCCCATGTCATGACATATACTATCCTATCTATCCCTAGGTTCAAACGGGACTTCTCGGACTTAAAGAACTTGTCGACTTATTCATAATCTTGGATTTCACACACATTCCATCTCAATGGATATTCATAACAATTCAAATTTCATTTATTCATAAATAGTGCAATGCAAATACATTTATTTGTATATTGACTTACCTCGGATTCAGATATTCGATTGGATTTGATTATTTGACAACTTTCGATTTTCCACAATCTAAGTCTGTTTTCTTCGGTTCTTGATCTATACATATTCAAATTTAATCCTTTTATTCACCAAAACATTCAATTTAATCCAAAAACACATATTTATGGTAATTTACAAATTAGCCCTCACATTTTTACATTTGGACATTTTAGTCCCTATTTCACAAAATCATAAAATACACAAAATCACCATATACCCATGCTTAATCGAATGTTCATGTAGCTCATACAAGTCCATACATTTCATTTATTTTAGAATTTAGTCCCTCAAAATACTATTTTCTCAATTAAGTCCAAAATACTGAAAATCAACAAAACTCCAAAGACAAATCATGTTAATTAATTACAAGTACATCATATTTCATCATAAAACTTCACAAAGCTTATGAATTCATCAATGGTACTTTTCAAAATATTCATCAATTCTCAAAATTTAAGCATGGTTCTTGTAGTATACAAAGCAATGATTACAAAAACATAGAAAATATCAAAAATCGAAGTCAAAACTTACTTTAATTTAGCTCAAACCTAGCCGAAACCTTGCTTTCTTGTTCTTTTCTTTTTCTTTTTGATATTCGGCCAAATATAAGCAATATGGCATTATTTTAATGTTTTGTTTTATATAATAGCTTATAATATATTAATGTTAATATTAACTTATAAAAATTAACATATAAAAGATATATAAACATTTAATGTCATCCACTATTCTCATTTATGGCCAATTTGCAACATGAATCCCCATATAAAAGAAGACACACCAATTAGGCCACTAAATCAAAAAGAATGCCACTTTTACCTTTTATGCGATTTAGTCCTTCTTTTCAAATTAAACACACATACAACCAAATTAAATCATGAAACACACATGCTTAATCACATATCATAGGCACAGAAAATAATATCAAAATATTTTCTGGACTCAGATTTGTGGGCCTGAAACCATTGTTCCAACTAGAGTCAAAATCGGACTGTTACAATTCTCCCCCTTAGGGATTTTCGTCCTCGAAAATCTTACCGTTGAACAGATTTGGATATTGTTGTTTCATTGAATCTTCAGGCTTCCATGTAGCCTCTTCCACTCCATGTCATTGCCACAACACTTTCACTAATGGAATTTTCTTGTTTCTTAACTCTTTCACTTCACGAGCAAAAAATACGGATCGATTCTTCCTCATAACTCACATAGATCGGATTTTAATCTCAGACAGATTAATTACATGTTACGGATCAGATTGGTATCGTCTAATTATCAATACGTGAAAAACATTATGTATCTTTCCTAGCTTGAGGACAACAATAATCTGTACGCAACAGATTCAACATGCTTGATGATCTCATACTGCCCGATGAACCTCAGACTCAACTTGTCTTTATATCTGAATCGGAGTACTTTCTTCCATGGAGATACTATTAAAAATACTTTATCACCGATTTCAAATTCAATGTCTTTCTTTTCAAATCTACATAGGATTCTATTGATCAGACGCTGCTTTCGGACTATTTCGGATTACTTTTACTTTTTGTTCTATATCTTTTATCAAATCAACCTCATGTATCTTACTTTCACTGGGCTCAGTTCAATACAAAGGTGTTCTACATTTACATCCGTACAAAGTCTTATATGATGCCATTTTAATGCTCAACTGAAAACTGTTATGAGCTTTCTTTAAAATTAATTGAATCAACTCTGAATTCATTGGTATACAAATTCTATCTCGAAATCTCAAACAATCATCAACATCAACTCGAAATTTAGAATCAGAGTTCGAATCAAATTGAGCTCGTTTCACTATTATTTCATTATTAACTTTCTAAGCATCACATATTTGTTGTAAAAAACAACGGTTTTGTTTTCAATTCAGCTAATACTGAACCATCCTCAAACAAATTTAAATAAGCATTCATAGCACATAATGCAAACAATGATTTCCGACTCAGTGCATCGGCAACACAATTGGCCTTACCTGGATGATAGTCTATTACAAACTCATAGTCTTTCAACAGCTCTAGCCATCTTCTCTGTCTCGAATTCAAATCTTTCTGGGTCACTAGACATTTCAAACATTTATGATCTGAAAACATTTCTCACCAAATAGATAATAACGCCAAGTCTTTAATGTAATTACAATCGTAGCCAGCTCAAGATCGTGTGTCGGATAATTTTTCTCATGAGGCTTTAGTTGTCTCGAGGCTTAAGCTATAACTTTGCCTTCTTGCATTAGAACACATCCCAGACCATTCAATGAAGCATCGCTATAAATCACAAATTCTTTACCCGATTTCGGTTGTACTAAAATCGGAGTTTCAGTTAATAAAACTTTCAACTGATCGAAGCTTTTCTAACATTTATCGGACCACTCAAAGCTTACATTTTTCTAAAGCAATCTTGTTAACGGGGTTGCAATCAACGAAAAGCCTTTTACAAATCGACGATAATAACTAGCTAGTCCCAAAAAGCTACGAACTTTAGACACATTCTTCGAATGTTTCCAATCCAGAATAGTAGAAATCTTGCTCAGATCAACTCAAATCCTAGAAGCTGATACTATATGTCCCAGAAAATTGACTTTATGAACTAGAATTCACATTTGCTAAATTTTGCATACAATTATTTTTCTCTTAGAGTTTGCAACACAATCCTCAAATGTTTAGCCGTTCAGTTACATTACATGAATAAATCAAAATGTCTTCAATGAATACAACAACAAATTGATCTAGGTATGATCTGAAAATTCTGTTCATCAGATCCATAAAAACAGCAGTTTTTGAAACGTCTAAATCTTTCGCTCTCAACTGATAGTATCCTGATCTCAGATCGATCTTGAAAATACAGTGGCTCCTTTTAACTGGTCAAACAAATAGTCAATCCAGGGCAACAAATATTTGTTCTTTATAGCTACTTTGTTCAACTGACAATAGTAAATGCACATTCTCATCATGCCGTCTTTCTTTTTCACAAACGGAAAAGGAGCATCCCAAGGTGAGAAACTCGGTCTTGCAATCCTTCTATCAGTCAACTCTTGTAACTAAGACTTTAACTCTTTCAATTTTGTTGGTGCCATTCTATACGGAGCTATAGAAATAGGTGTCGCACCAGGCAAAAAATCAATACCAAATTCAACTTCACATATCGAGGTAATCCAGTAGTTCTTTAGGGAGTATACCAGGGAATTCACAAGCAACAGACACTGATTCCACTTTCTTTTTAGATACTTTGGAATCAATCACATAAGCAAAATAAACTTCGTAACTCTTTTTTTAAAGCTCATAACTCTGAGCTTTCAACACAGATACCACAACAGGCAATACGTTCAATTCACTAGGCTCAAACCGAACTATTTCATCATTTTGACCCTTTCAAATCAATGATCTTACTTTTGTAATTCACAACAGCATCATGCAATGTCAACCAATCCATACCCAAAAATGATATCAAACTCATCAAATGGTAATAACATTAGATCAACATGAAAACAGATATCTCGAAATATTTACGGACAATTCTTGCATACTTTATCAACCAGAACACCTTTACCTAAGGGGTTCAATACTTTTATAACAAACTCAGTAGACTCTACAAGTAAAGTCTTACTAGATACTAAATTCATGCATATATGAATGAGTAGAACTAGGGTCTATCCATGCAATCACAAAAATATCATAAAGAGTAAATGTACTCGTAATAACATCCAGAGATGAATCTTCCTTACAAGCTTGATTGGCATATGCTCTGGCAGGCGCCCTAGCTTCAGATCTCGCTACGGTGACTCTCATAGTTGTCTGACTACCACTGACATTTCTTACATTTTGAGAAGGTCTACCTCTAGGTGAAACATTATCAGATCTCTGATTCTAAACAATCTCTTGTTCAACAGACTCTAGATAGTCTCAAATGAAATGGTCTAATGATCCACATCTGAAACAAGCTCTATCATTTAATATGCAAATTCCCAGATGCCTTTTTCCACAATGTTTACATTCAGGTCGCTTGGATCTGACATTTCCAACACTAAGCATTGAAGTTGCTGGAGCTTTGGAGCTCAACTGTGATCTAGCTCGATCTCTACTCGAATGCCTCGCATTAGCGTTTGAACGGCTATGTTCATCTCAGAATTTCTTTGAGGCAGACTAAAATAATTTGCTCAGAAATCTCTTTTTCATATCTCTGGCTTCAGACTCAGCTTTGCACGCTCGATCAACTAGCACTATGAACTCTTTTATCTCTAGAGTATCAACTAGCAATCGGATATCTTCATTTAGGCCATTTTGAATCTTTTACACATTATCTCTTCAGTCAAAACGTATTCTCGAGCATACTGACTTAATCTCACAAACTCTCATTTGTATTCAGTGATAGACATGTGACCTTGTTTCAATTCCAAAAATTCTTTTCATTTCTAATCAATGAATCTCTGAATAATGTATTTCTTTCTGAACTCATACTGAAAGAAATCCCATATGACCCGTTCTTTAGGAACAACCGATATCAAAGTTTTCCACCACCGATAGGCCGCGTCTCATAACAAAGATACAACACATTTAATACATTCTTTAGGACTCAATGACATTTTAACAATACTCGGATAGTGTTTTCTAACCAGAACTTAGCTTTCTCGACATCATCATTACTGGTAGCCCTAAACCCTTCAGCTCCATACTTGCAGCTTTTATCGATTGGAGGCTTGTTCCACAAATTCAAATTTGTAGTCGGAGGCATAGCAGATGTCTGAGGGGGATTAACCGGGGGCAGAGGTTGAGAAACAGTCGAATTATTTCTTACAAATTGAGTGAACCAATCACTCATCATTTGGAAGAAAGCTTGTTTAGCTTCTCCCTCTTGACCGCTCGTAGCTGGTCTCGAATCAGAAGACGTTGTCCCTTGCGTGGGAGAAGGCGCATTACTTTCTACGTCATCAGCCACGGCTCTTTCAGGATCCATTACTATATAAAAATCACATTTTTCATGTCAGGATTTATCACACTATCACAGTTCAAATATATGGCATGTATAGCTAGACTCTAACATGCTACATTAGTCTGAGAATCGACTAAACCGTAGCTTTGATACCAACCAATTGTAACACCCCTAACCCGTATTCATTGTTGAAATAGGGTTAAAGGCATTACCGGATAGATAAAAAACTTTTACACACATTTTAATAATACAAATCATCATTCACAACCAAGTGTCCCTTTTTATAAGTCAGCGAGACCTTAATCAAGCTTCAGAATAGGTTTGGGACTAAATCAAACACATATGAAAGTTCTCAAAAATTTAAAACTTTTCTATATTACAGAGGTCACACGCCCGTGTGGGCAGGCCGTGTGCCTTCCATGACTACTAGACACACCTATGTGCCCCGGTCGTGCCAAATCAGAGCAAGCATACTGACTAACCCACACGGCCACTAGACATGCCCGTGCACTATGGCCGTGTGCTCATAAACTATATACTGACTAAATCACATGGCTACCAGGCACATCCGTGTGCCAAGGCCGTATATACATAGGCTGGCTACTGACTTTCACCCACAGCCACTAGGCACGCCCGTTTGCAATGGCCGTGTAGGCAAAATAGGCCATTTGCAAGGTCATAATACCACCCACATTGAGGTCATACCTACAAGCACACACCAATTCAATTCATATACATTTGACAATCAAAGACATGCCAAATAATCAACAAATCTTTGTATCCAATCTCATTTTTGAACATGCCAATTTGCACAACTAAAGTACACATATACTTACCATAAACTTGACCATTTCATAAGCATATACTCATACCAAAACTAACATTATAATCCACTTTCACATATGCATAATACCAACACATAACTAGCCACATCACATGACTAAGTTCATATCTCAAACTTATATCAAATAACTAGCCTATACATGCCATATTTAACTATATACACATTTTCAAAGTACCAAAATAGGTTTGAGTAGTGTGATGACGATCCTCGACGGTCCCCTAGCCTTCAGTAGCTTTGACAATCTACAAAACAGAGTAAACACACATACAGAGTAAGCTCTCAAAAGCTTAGTAAGTTATATACAAATAAACTTAACATTTAAGCATTCAAGACATATAATCAATATGAAATCACTAATAGCTCAATTGAATAGCCATAATTCTTCTTGGCACATTTACTTAGCCATTCATCATTCAAACTTGGTTATCATCATAAACTTGTTAGCTCATAGCTTTTTCATTCTTGTATCACATTTACATATGGCTCATTCAAGCATATCATCACATATTATCTCATCATTTCAATATACATATTCAACATAGTAAGTTCATATAGACACTTACCTTTCATACACACATAGTGTACTTTTCAAACGTACCTGAAAAGGATATACAATTCACATAGTCGTTCATTTCTCGGACTTGCCCGTTGAACCGTTCGAAATCTAATAGGAACTCAGAATGCTCAGAATAGTCGTACAATGCCAACGCCTCAGACGTGGCATTACATGTAGTCGAATATCGATGCCACTATCCCAGACAGGGTCTTACACAAATCAAATATGATGTCAATGTCCCAGACATGGTCTTACACATAAATTCTATATCGATGCCAACGTCCCAGACGTGGTCTTACACATAAATCTCATATCGATGCCAACGTCCCAGACGTGGACTTACACGAAATCTCAAATCAGTGCCAACGTCCCAGACGTAGTCTTACATGATTTCACATATCGGACGCCTATGTCATGACATATACTATCTTATCTATCCCTAGGTTGAATGAGCCATTTGTCGACTTATTCGTAATCTCGGATTTCACATACATTCCATCTCAATGGATATTCATAGCAATTCAAATTTCATTTATTCACAAATATTGCAATGCAAATACATTTATTTGTATATCGACTTACCTCGAATTCAAATATTCGATCGGATTCGGTTATTCGACAGCTTTTGATTGTTCGTAATCTAAGTCTGCATTTTCTTCGGTTCTTAATCTATACATATTCAAATTTAATCCTTTTATTCACCAAAACATTCAATTCAATCCAAAAACACATATTTAGGGAATTTACAAATTAGCCCTCACATTTTTACATTTGGACATTTTAGTCCCTATTTCACAAAACCATAAAATACACAAAATCACCATATACCCATGCTTAACCGAATGTTCATGTAGCTCATACAAGTCCATACATTTCATTTATTTAAGAATTTAGTCCCTCAAAATACTATTTTCTCAATTAAGTCCAAAATACTCAAAATCAACAAAACTCCAAAAAACAAAACATGTTAATTAATTACAAATACATCATATTTCATCATAAAACTTCACAAAGCTTATGAATTCATCAATGGCACTTTTCAAAATATTCATCAATTCTCAAAATTTAAGCATGGGTCTTGTAGTATACAAATCTACGATTACAAAAAAGTAGAAATTATCAAAAATCAAAGTCAAAACTTACCTTAATTTAGCACAAACCTAGCCGAAACCTTGCTTTCTTGTTCTTTTCTTTTTCTTTTTGATATTCGGCAAAAGATAAGCAATATGACTTTATTTTAATGTTTTGTTTTATATAATAACTTATAATATAATAATGTTAATATTAACTTATAAAAATTAACATATAAAAGCATATATAAACATTTAATGATGTCCTCTATTCTCATTTATGGCCAATTTGCAACATGAATCCCCATATAAAAAAAGACACACTAATTAGGCCACTCAATCAAAAAGAATGCCACTTTTACCTTTTATGCTATTTAGTCCTTTTTTTCAAATTAAACACACATACGACCAAATTAATCACGAAACTTACACACATTCTTAATCACATATCATAGGCACAGAAAATAATATCAAAATATTTTTTGGACTCGGATTTGTGGTCTTGAAACCACTGTTCCAACTAGGGTCAAAATCGGACTGTTGCACCATATCTGGGATATGGCATTGGCATCAAAATTTATGCATGATGAATTTGAATATCCTACAATAATTTGATTAGTTCATGGGCAAAAAAGCTAAGTATGTAAAATGGTATAGAGCCAAAACTATTTTTGGATGACCTTAAGCTTCTTTCATAATTAAGACTGATGAAGATTTGAGTTTATGCTCATGATAATATATATGCTAAGTTATGTGATAAGTGATACAGGTACCACGAGAAAATACAAGTTACAAACCCATAATGTGACATGAGATGGGTAAGAATAAGTATGAGTAAGCATAGATGAGTATGTTTAAGCTTTTGAGACTTATGTTGCTATTGTTTCAATAGATGGATGAATTTAATGTGAGCAAGTATGTTGTTTTAGAATTTCATGCAAACTTTCTAAGCTATACGCTTACCCCTCTGTTTTCCCTTTTTCCTTGTAGTTTCACCAAGTTAGCTTGGGGATCATAGTATGTAAGAGCTCGAATCACACTATCAACTGTTCTTTTGGTATAGTAAAGTTAATTCATTTTGAGTATGGCATTTATAGGTACTTAATCATTTTGTGTCATGTCATATTTGAAGGCCAAAGGGTTGGCTATTAATGTTCTACACTCATTTTGTAAATGGCCATGGTGAATTGGCCAATATTGTCAAGTTTATGTTATAAAGTTGATGAGTTTAATGAAATGAATGTTTATGCAAGTAATTGAGTAAAATACAGGTGGAATGAATGATAATTTAAGGATTCTTAGTAGTTAAATATTGTTATGATATGTGATACTTGTGATGAAATGAATGAGTTTATGTTTCAGGGTGGCAAGAAGGCTTGAAAAATAGCCTCTAAGTGTCCACACAGGTAGACACACAAGCGTGTGTGACACACGGTCAGCCCCATGGGTATGTTAATAGGCCGTGTGTCCCCTGCATTTTAATTGCGAGAATTCAAATCGTCACAAGGGCTAGCACACGGGCGTGTGCCTAGGCCGTGTGCTTCTTAAGGGGTTGCTGACGTCATAAACAGAATACCCCTAGTTTTCACACATGGGTGAGGACACAGGCGTGTCTAGACCGTATGAAAGACACGGGCTATTGACACAGGTGTGTGTCCGACCGTGTGGAAACCCCTGTAGGTTAAAAATTAAAATAAATTTTACACGGGCTAGGGACATGTATGGGCTTGTCCCAAGTCACACGGGCATGTGACCCTTGTTTAGGCAAAAAATTTCAAAGAGTGTAAAATTTTTCGATTGAACTTCGAAACCTTCCAGATGTATGTTTAAGGCTTCGTAGGCCCATGATATGTACATATTGAATAGGAAAGAATAGTTTTAAGTTGGAACGAAATTTATAGCCCGATATTACATGTTCAAGCAAGGTTAAGCATGGTAATGCCTCGTATCCAGTCCCAGTGTCGGACACAGGTAAGGGGTGTTACAAGAATAGATCCTGAACCCGTTCATGGATTTATTCAGTTGTGACGTTCATAGTGTGACACACCTAAATTCTAAGTGGATGGCATACTACATATGTGTGACTCGTACACTTTGATGTAAGTAAAAGCCTGAGTTCAAATAGATAAGGAATCGAAAGCTGGTACGTTGGGTGTACGACTTCTATAGTATGTAACGTCATTCACAATAGTGGAATTCAAAGCCCAAACCTTTCATGGTTGAAATCATTCATGGTTGAAATCAAACATAAAAGCCTTATATGTTTTTTAAATATTGAGTGGGATAAGGTCCTTAAACAAGACCTACGGCCTCAAGTAATGGTTTCTTGTTATGATATGACATTCTACCTACCCACGGTAGGATTGCCATATCGATTTTTGACCTCCTCCGGATGTACTTATGTGTGGAGTGTTAATAATGCAACTAAAAGATATGAAATCGAGGAGGTGTCTGCAAGTATTTAGGTCAGGCTGTAATATAGTTATAACTGAGTGGATGAGTACTCTAAAGATCATAGCCAAGGGAGGTGAATTACTTGATTAATTCTAGCTTAAACGCAAATAAATCTAGTTAGTATTTTAAATAAATTATATTAGTATAAAATATAAAAGAAAGATTTTTGAGTTTTTATAAATAAGGAAATAAATATACCAAAACCTAAATAAAAAGAACTTTGGAAAACTTAATTTATAAACTTAATCAATTCTAGGCATGGGTGATTAGATTGCTTCGGTGGTCATAACTAATTCCTATTTTGTATTTCTACCCAATCAACTAGTCATTACCCTAGCAGGATCTCTCGATCTTCTACTAAACTAATGAGTTGTAAGAACTACATATCTCTCAACCTAACAGTCCAGACCAGTTTGGGGCTAAGGTGTTTACAGATAGACCAAACGAATTTTGGGTTAATTCCCACCTAAATGGCTTCCTAGGGTCGTCAAGCCTAGAATTTAAGTTCTTCCTCTCTCAAACAGCTGATCCGTTAAGAAAACCCTACATAATAATCAATTAATAACACTTCCACTTGCTAATCCCTCATAAAAGGATTAGTTTCTTATGGAATCAATAAACATCATAAACTTGATATAAAAATATATGCATATAGAATAAGACACTAGTAGAGTTTAGAGAACTCTGCTTTGTATTCAATAATTGAAGCACCGAAAATCCTCAAGATTTGATCTCATCTACAATGTAAGTTCTTTGAAGAACACTAAAAGAAAAGAACTAAAAATAAACCTAAAGCCTAAAAGAAAGAACAACTAAAAATTAAATTATAAAGAAAATCAGAAAGCAAGAAAAGTTGTCCTCCACAATTGTTTTAAGAGCCTATTTATAGAGTTAGGGTTGTCGTCATCCTCAACCCTAGGTCAGTTGATGCTCTCCTGTTAACTTTTCATTGTGCATGCCAAAATGCCCTTACTCGTAAGTATTTACTGTACAAGGCCGATGTTGTGACATGTAACACCCCTTACTTGTATTCAACACTGGAACAGGGCTTGAGGCAATACCGGACTTATATCACAAGTAAACATACAATTCCGAGTCATAAATTTATGTCCAAATTAAAACCATTCGTACTCAATCATAAAGTCCCTAATACAAGCCTACGAGGCCCAAAACATGTATTGGAACTGGTTTGGGACTAAATCGAGAACTCAGGAAAATTTTACAAAACTTACAATTTTTTTGCTAGAAGTAGGGCTCACACGCACGTTTGACACTTGGGACACGCCCGTGCTTCAGACCGTGTTCAAAATTAGGGTGCTCTCTGACTTGTACCACACGTCCATTCCAAACACCCGTGTGCTAGGCTGTGTGGCACACATGGTTGAGACACACACCCGTGTCTCTGCCCGTATACTCAATTCTGGACATTTTATTTTTCAAAATTTAGGTGCAAGGGACACATGGCCGGAACACATGCTCGTGGGGCAGACTGTGTGTCATACACAACCTAGACACACGCCTGTGTGTCTACCCGTGTGGACAAAAACATGGCTATTTACCAAGCCATTTTGCCACCATTAATTGCACACATCTACACAACATCACATGGCACAATTTTAAGCATATAAATGCAACCAAACAACCACAAACAAGACAATAACATGTCATTCTTGTACCATCATTTATCATGCTTAAAACATCATACTTAGCTCATTAAAAACATACTAACTTCATATTCACAAGAGGACATTAACATACGAATAAACTTATAATCAACATAAGCCATCATTCATGGCTATATAAAAGATGAGGCATTAACAACTACAAGCCAACACATATGGCCAAATTAATCACGAAACATATAACAAAATTGACCTAGTCCCTATACATGGCATAGACTTAAAATACTTGAATTCATTTATACCCAAAATGATAGCTTGATAGTGTGATAGGATCTCCGATGATTTCCAACTTGAGCTTGCTCAATAACCCTATAAGACATTAGAAAGGAAGGGGGTAAGCTATATATATAGCTTAGTAAGTCAGTATGAACATAATAAGCAACTCTTACCGATCATTTACCAAGTCCAACAATATAAACACAAGATAATACAAATTGCTATGAACCTCACTGTTATAATTTATTCGGTCAAATTGTTTGCTCTATCAATTTACAAGCATAACTTAACATGTATAGACCTTAGCCTAATAATCGTTATCTCTCCATTATAACTAATTACCACAATCAACCAATCTTTTCAAACCTCATAATAAACATGCGTATTAACTATGAGTATTCACTTTTCAAGCATATATTTTAACATCTTTCGGTTGTTTAAAGCTCATATCTTTTCATACTTCCATAATCATTTTAATAGGCAATTATGCCAATCTTTCCTTTTTCTCATAACCGATAAATCACAATTGTGTGAATGAAACATGCTATATCATAACTCAATTTGGCCCAAAAGCCAATTACACGATCGTCAACTGAATTTACCATGTATTTCATACATCACAAGCATGAACCAATAATCACAAGGCTTTCACAATAACATTCTCGTGGAAACCATGAACTTACAATATCATGAAGTCAATGCTTACAAAATTTATGAGCATACCTGTACTAATTCGTAATAGTTACATGCTCTTTCTCTTCTTTGACTTACTCGTGGAATTTCTCGTTGAACCATTTGGAATACTATCAGATACTCGAGAATCTTGTACTTGCAGTACCTTACCAATGTCATATCCCAGATATGGTCTTACATGAAATCTCGTATCGACGCCAATAGCCCAGCTATGGTCTTACACGAAGTCTCATATCGATGCCATATCCCAGATATAGTTTTACACAAAGTCTCATATCAATGCCATATCCTAGATATAGTCTTACACGTAATCTCAGTAACCCTAATGTCATGAAATTTGTATCCCATCTATTCCTAAAGTTCAACCGGGACTTTCATTGCAACAGCCCGATTTTGGGCCTAGTTAGAATAGTGGTTTCGGACTACAAATCCAACATAGAAAATTTTATTTTTATTACATTTCTATGTCTACAGTTTTATGAAATGATTTCTCAAGAATTTTGATCGAAAATTTTGACGTTTGGGCACTCAATTTAGTCAAAGGGACTAAATTATAAAAAGTGAAAAAGTTGAGTTCTACACGCTAGAGGTGTCTAATTTCTATGAAATTTTAAACTGAAGGTACTTAGTTAATAAAATGGACATGGTGAGATAAAATTTCAAAGTTTTAAGTGAAGGGCATTGTGGTCATTTGGTAAATAAAAGAATAAAAAGGGATAAATCAAGTCAAAATTGGTGTCCATCTTCTCTCCTTGGCCGAATTTTACAAGACACCATAGTTAGGGTTTTCTTCAACTTTCAAGCTTGGTTGTAAGTACATCCTTGCCCCGTTTTTAGTGCTCTTTATGTTTTTGAAGTCGTTATCATCTGATCTATCTATTTCTACCATTAATTTAAGGAAAGATCAAGGACTAGGGTTTGAACCAGTTGGATATTTGTGTATTTTGATGTCTAATGGTAGATTATGCATGTTTGTTGTGTGATAAACAACTTTTGCTAGGTGGTTTTTGATGAAAATTTCAAAAGGACCTAATTGTAAAAAGATTATAAAATGTGTGTAAAAGTGTGATTAAATGAAAAAAGTGGACTGCTTTAAGTATAAAATAGGATCGGCTAGGGTTGGAAATCGAAGAAATTGAATAGATTTCCTTTTTCGAGCCTACGGGCAAAAATGCAATTTTTCCATAATGTGATTTTTGGATTGATTTGAATAGTGTGAATAATAAATAAGTTAAATTTTCTATTATAGATCAAGAAAGGCGAGGTTTGGACCTAGATCGGAGGAAAAATAAGGTTTTTGATGATTAGGTCCATTTCTGCTATTTTTGTACTGAGGTAAGTTCGTATGTAAATAATGCATTATTATTTATGCTTTAATTGTGTTATTATTGAATGAATTCGACAAAGTTTGACAAGCGAGAAAAAAATCCCGGTTGAACCTTAGGAGTAGCTAGGATACAAATGTCATGACATTAGGGTTAGTTGAGATTACAAGTAAGACCATATCTGGGATATGACATCGATATGAGATTTCGTCTAAAACCATAGCTGGGCTATTGGCATCGATATGAAATCCCATGTAAGACCATATCTGGGATATGGCATTTGTATAGTACTATGTGTGTGAAATTTCCCGAGTATCATTTAGTATTCCAAGTGGTTCAACAGAGAACTTAATGGCAAAGTTTAAGTTGTGAAAGACTATGGTATGATGTGAAAGATTATGGTAAGTTGCAAGTTGGTATATGTATGTACATAAAACTCATGCTTAATGAGCTCGATATGTGATGAAACCTCGGATTAATTCGATTGAGTGAGTTATGATGTTAAGATTTTAATAACATCTATGCTAAGCTTGATTATGAATTCACAATGACATTTATGTTAATTTACATTATGTTAAATATATGTTAAAGTGTGTATGGTGCTTATTATTTACATAGGAACTTACTAAGCTTTAAAGCTTACTCCCTTTCTTTTTCTCCTATCTTATAGTGTCACCAAGCCAGCTCAGGGATCGAAGACGGCTGGAGATTCATTCACACTAGCAAATTATCATTTTGGGTACTTGTGATTTCAATATTTTGAGTTATGGCATGTATAGGGACTTGGTATTTTTGTGATATGTGATGACTTCAATAGTTGATAATTCATTTTGTAAATGGCCATTTGATATTGGCTAATATTGGTTAAGTATATATACATATGATGATGTTTTCATGAATGTGGGAAATTGCATGGTTTGAGATGCTAAGTATGGGATATTTGTATGTGATAAATGATAGCATGTAAATGATATGTGGATGCCTTGTGTATGGCTGATTGGGTTGAAAGTATATGCTTGGATTGGTGCAATGTTTTGTTGTGTAGGTTGGTGCATGGAAGGGTGGCAAAAAGGCTTGGTAAATAGCCTTATATTTGTCCACAAGGGTAGACACATGGGCGTGTGTCTAGGCCTGTGCGACACACGGTCTGCCCCATGGGCATGTGTTTACGCCGTGTGTCCCTTGAATCTTAATTGTTGCAAAATAGAATGCTCAGTAATGAGCACAAGGGAAGAGACACGAGCGTGTGTCTCATCCTTTTGGACTGCACGGCCTCGAACATGGGCATGTGCCCTGCCGTGTGAAGTCTGCACCTATTTTATGAAAAATTATAAAAATTAATTGATCACACGGCCTAAGCACACAGGCGTATATCTTGGTCGTGTGTCCTCAACTTGATGATGACATCATAAACAAAATGCTCCCTAATTTGAACACAGCCTGAAGCACAGGCGTGTCCCGAACCCACATGGGTGTGTGACCCCTTTTTCATGAAAAATGCCTCGTCCCTAAAGTTTAACATTTTTACATTTTAGTCCCTAGGCTCGTAAAATGATTTTCATTCAATTTCATTACACCCAAGCCTAGCCCAACCTATATCATGCTCATAATAGCCCACATTTTTCATTTATTCTCACTTTTACTACTCATTTTACAACTTTTACAAACAAGTCCTTTTAGGCATTTTTATCGAAAATCACTTAGCAAAAGTCATTTAACAAACAACAAACATGCATTTTCCACCATCAAACATCAAATTACATACATGTTCAACATGGGTAAAATTTTAGACTTTGACATCTCTTCAAATTGGTGGTAGAAATAGATAGATCATGTTACAAGGATTTCAAAAACATAAAAATCATTAAAAGCGGTGCTAGAACTGACTTACAATCGAGCTTGTAAGCTTGAAAAACCTTAGCCATAGTTTATTCTTGATACATTCGGCCATGGGGTAGAAGATGAGCAAAAATTGGCTTTTAATTTGGCTTTTTAATTCATTTAATTATCAAATTACTAAAATACCCTTAATGAAAAACTTTAAAAACATACCAAACCATGTTCATTTTTGTCCACCAACTTAACCAATGGTCTAATTACCATTTAAGGACCTCTAATTTAAAATCTCATAGCATTTTAGACACCTTTAACATATAAAATTCAAGTTTTGCAATTTTCGCTAAAGCTATGCTTTTATTTGAATTAACAACATAAATAATGATATGCATGCAAAATGAATTTTCCTCCCAAACCTAATTTCCATCCACTACACACCCCGTACCAACCATCACACCTGGGGATCAAGTCAACCCACCCTCCATCACACCAATCGTAGGCATTAAGCCATTTTATATTTGTGACAAAGTCACGAACTAGAGCATTGAGCCAATTATTATTGTGTAGAACCCAGAACTAGAGGCAAATAGCCATTTAATAATTTTGTGGCGAGCCATCGAACTAGAGGCAAATAGCCATTTATAAATTTTGTGGCGAGAGCCACGAACTAGATTTACCAAGTGCCTTTCTTCTCTTCATCATTTTCCCAACCCATGCAATATGTATGCAAAGTAGTCTATGATCATATAATGATTTTATTAAAAAGGCCCATTAACAAGAGTCAATATTTCAGATTTTTATTAAGGCCCAAACATTTGGCCCATTTTAGCAATTTAATATCTTAGGCGAAATTCTTCCCTATTTTGAAGATCTTCAATATCAAAAGATCGTTAATCCTAATAATATATCGAAATAAAATTCTAAAGATCTTAAAGCGTAGATTTCCTTACCACAAACATTCTTGTTCCACAAGGAGAATCGATCCAATCGTTCTATGTCACTACGACCACTTGATTTCCGATCTTCGTTATCGCACTAAAGTATAACATAAATAATAAAATGAATTTTATTGTGTCTAAGAAAGCCTTCATACCACCATCAATATTCGCCATGACTACTTCTAACTAAACGAAACTAAAAAATTCTTACCCTTTTGTCCACGGTTGAAAAGAAAGGATTGAAAATGATGTTTGTGAAAGATAGAGGATTGACTATATGACCAAAGGAAATAGAAAATGATTGGCTATGGGTACATCAACATTCGGCCATGAGAGAAAATAATGGAGAAATTATAAGTGTCAAGAATAAAAGATGAAAGAAGAATGATGATGATGTTGTTTAAATTTTCAAAGAGAATAAAGAGAAAGAAGATAGAGATGAGTTTTGGGAGAGGTGTATATTCGACAATGGGGAGAAGATAAGAAAAGAATGGCCTTTTTGTGTTGGTAGAATCGGCACTATGAGAGAGGCACAAAATTGAACACTAAAGTGAAAAGCAAAATGACCAATTGGTCAATATAATCAAGGCTTACCAAGGATCAAATTCGCTAAAGGAAAAGAGGTTGAAAGAAAAGTGCAAAACTTTGCACAAAACTAAAAATGACCAAAAGTAAACTCCTAACCCTTACCAAGCTACTAGCAAAATTCGCCAACCTCCCCTAGCCATATTGCAGTCCAAATTCATTGGTCAAAGGACCATGAATTTGTGGTCCAAACCACTTTCCTTGACTAGACCTATGTCTCCATATCTTTCCATATTTCCTTGATTCCTACCTTAAATTCACTCTTACCTTATTCCTTTGATATACTAACCAAAAATAACAAGGTCAACACTTACCATAAAGAGCAAAATAAATGTTGTCTAAATGCTATTTAAGGATTCGAACCTCTTCCCTCATGCACTAATTTATGCCAACACCATCATGCCATGTACTCATCTTGTGTCACTTATTAACACTTAAATTAACTTAAGTATTAATGACACTTGCTTCTCTTCAATAAATTCTCAAATATAAAATTTATTCTTTACCCAAATTATGCTATACTCTTCTTGGGACTATAATAAACACAAAAATAAAAGTAAGAAAATTTTATTAATCTAAACACCAAATCATGCAATATATCAATACTCGGATTTCGGGTGTTACAACTCTACCCTCCTTAAAGAAAATTTCGTCCTCAAAATTTACGGTTGAAAGAGGTGAGAGTATTGTTGCCGAATTGCAAGGCTCCCACGTAGCTTCCTCCACTCCGTGGTTACGCCATAGAACTTTGACCAACAGCACGGTTTTCTTTCTTAGCACCTTATCATCTCGATCTAAGATTTCCTTTGGTTCTTCCTCAAAGACAAATCAATTCAATTCCACTTCTTCTGAAGTACTATAATGCGAAGGATCCGATCTATAACGCCTCGGCATGGAAACATGAAAAACATTATGAATTTGACCCAACTCAGGAGGTAACTCAATCGATAGGCCCTTGGACCAACCGCTTCACCACGGTATGGTCCAATATACCTAGGACTTAGCTTGCCCTTCTTTCCAAACCTGAAAATCTTTTTCCAAGGTGAGACCTTCAAGAAAACTTGATCCCCCACAACATACTCGATGTCCTTACGCTTCAGGTCTGCATACAACTTCTATCTATTTGAGGCTTCCCTCAACCGTGCTCGAATAACTTTTACTTTATCCTCTGTTTTCGATATCATCTCAGGACCCAACAACTATCGTTCGCCTAACTCAGTCCAACAAATAGGAGAACAACACCTTCGACCATACAATGCTTCGTAAGGTGCCATCTGAATGCTAGACTGATAACTTTTGTTATCATAAATTACGCGATGGTAGATAATCCTCCCAACTACCCCTGAAGTCGATTACACATCCTCTTAACATATCTTCCAATATCTGAATTACTCTCGTGACCATCGACCGAGGATGAAAAGCCGTCTTGAAATTCAACTTTGTCCCCAAGACTTCATGCGAGCTTTCCAAAATCGTGATGTAAATCGGGATCCACATGCGATATAATGAATCGGGTACCCATGCAACCTCACAATTTCAGATACGTCTGACCGCCAACCACGCAATGAATAGTCGTCTGTTGGAAGAAAATGGCGGTTTTAGTCAAGCGATCAACAATTACCCAAGCGAATTTTTCTTAGTAGGTGTTAAAGGTAACCCACTAACAAAATCCATGGTTATCCGTTCCCATTTCAAAGAGAATTTTTACCGGTTGTAACAATCAGGCCGGTAATTGATGTTCGCCTTCACTTGGCGACAAGTCAAACATTTTCCCACAAACTCACGAAATCTCCGCTTTAACCCTAGCCACCAATCATTCACGGAGATCTCGATACATCTTATTTCCTCAGGATGCATAGCATAAGGGCTACTATCGCCTCAGTAGAATCATTTGCCTCGGATCCGAGTCCTTAGGCATACATACTCTTCCTCGAAAGCACAACACACCTTAGTGTTTATTCCAAAATCCTCGATTTCACCATTTTCAACTTCTTTGAGTAAAGGTCCCAACTTTTCATCGATGTCTGTTTTCCTTGATTTGTTCCATACACGGTGGCTTCACGAAGTTACGCTAGCAAACTTCCATCCTCATACAAACTCAAATGAGCAAACAATGCTCTCAAATCGAATCTTGCTTACGACTTAACGCGTCAACTACCACGTTAGCCTTTCGGGATGATATTGATTGAGAAATCATAATCCTTTAATAATTCTACCCATCTTCTTTGTCTCAAATTCAACTCCTTTTGGGTAAGGAGGTATTTAAGACTCTTGTGATCCGTGTAGATTATAGACTTCTCACCATAGAGATAGTGCCTCCAAATCTTTAAGGCAAAGACCACAGACTAACTCCAAATCATGGTAGGGTAGTTTACTTGTGCGGTCTCAATTGACGAGAAGCATAGGCCACCACCTTTCCATTTGCATCAACACACAACCCGGACCGTGTGAGGCGCATCACAATAAGCAGTGAATTCTTTTCCGACCTCCAATTTGAATCAAAGCTGGAGCTTCGTCAGGATCTTCTTCAATTTCTCGAAACTCTCTTGTTGTTTTCGGTCAATTATACGGAACTCCCTTACGCAGCGACTTAGTTAGGGGTGCGACAATCAACGAAAACCCTTCTACAAAGCGTCTATAGTAACCGGTAAACCCAAGAAACTCTAAATTTCACTATCGGCGTTGGTGGTTTCCAATCGAATAGCCTCAATTTTCGAGATCCACCCTTATTCCTTGGTGATACCACATGACCTAAGAAAGTCACTTCCTTTAGCCAAAATTAGCATTCTTGAATTTGGCGTAAAGTTCTTATCACGAATAAGCTGTAAAACTATACGCATAAATCGTGTCATGTTCCTCATTATTTCTTGAATAAACCAATATGTCATCTATGAACACTACCACAAACCGGTCTAAATATGGTTGGAAGACTCGGTTCATCATGTCCATAAATGCATTTGGTGTATTGGTTAATCAAGCGGCATTACTACAAACTCATAATGTCCGTGTGAGTCCGAAATGCCGTCTTATAAATGTCCGCTTCTTTCACCTTGAGTTTGGTGATAACCCGATCTCAAATCAATTTTGGAAAAGAGCTCCTTTTAATTGATCAAGCAGTCGTCAATTCTCGCAGAGGATCCGATTCTTGATCGTCAATTTATTCAATTGTCTATAATCAATGCACATTCGATCCATCCTTCTTCTTGACAAACAAACGGGTGCCCCGGGAGACACACTCGGTCGAATAAATCCTATCCGAGAATTCTTGAATTTGAGCTTTAAGCTCCAATCGATGCCATCATAGGAGCAATAGATACAACAAAAGCTCAATGCCAAATTCTACTTCCCGATCGCAGGTATACCGGGAAGTTCACCGAAATACATCGAAAATTCCTTCATGTTCTCATCATTCACAGATAACTCTTTGGCATCAAAGCACGATAAAAGGCTAGGAATGCTCCATATCCTTTTCGAACCAACTTCTGCGCCTTCAACGCGGATACCACATTTGCCAAGTAGTTCCTTCGTTCACCAATCATTATGACTTCCTTATCATCAGGAGGTTCTTCGACATTCATTTTCAGCACAATCCAATTCGCCCGATGTTTGACCAACCAATCCATGCCGGATGAGATCGAACTTCGCCGAAAGGCGTTCCATCAAGTTCATCAAGAATACCTCTTCTTGAATTTCCAAGGGCACGTCTTTAAACATTTTATTAACAATTATCGATGTCTAAAGGACTAATTCATCATCATCTCACTATCGGTAATTTGATTCTAAATTCGGGTTTCGGATATGGCACTAGCAACATATGAGTGGGTAGAGCCAATATCTATTAAAGCAATAACAGGTACATCGAAGATGAAAAACGTACCAGTTATCACATCTGGTGCATTGCCGTCCTCGCGGCGTCTAACTGTATAAACCAGTCCAGGCTGTCTTGCATCTATATTTCCTCTAGGACCATTGCCTCGACCCGGTGCACCTTGACCACGACCAGCCCCATTACCACCACGACCTGGTCCACGACCTCTCGGTGGCTGCTGAGTACCTCTGGCCGGCTGTGCATCATTATTACGAACTTCTTGAGTTGTATCCATACGTCGAGGACAATTTCTATCTTGATGATCCATTGAAGCGTATTTGTAACAAGCGCCCATTTTCCTCCAACACTCTCCAAAGTGTCTTTTCCATATTCAAGACAGATCTCGACTTTGATTATTTATTCGGTGTTCTACCTTGAACTGGTTCATCATTCGAGGTCTCTTCGAAATTTCTTTGAAGAACGGTATTGTGTCTCTCTTGTTTCTAAATCTTTCTCGGTTACGGCGTTACGAGTTCTTAGCCTCCTCGGCTATCTTGGCCTTCTCCACAAGCGTGGAAAAAGTTCTAACTTGCTTTGTGGGGCAATCAAAACCCTCACTCATCATTAAGCCCATCCTCAAAACGCACACTAGCGTTCATGATCTGTTGATACAATTGTCCAGAGCATAGCGGCTCAAACGTAAAACTCGACTTCATATCTTGCTCTTGTTTTACTCCCTTGTACAAGATTGAAATTCCTTCCTTGAGCGTCTACATAACTTGTTCCAACATATTTTCCTTGGAAGCGGCTTTAAAGAATTCCCAAGTGTCGGTCGGCTTGTGCCTTCTCGAGCAGTGAGCCACCAGCGTCACGCCGTCTCTTAACAAAGACACAGCTCCTTTCAGTTTTTGCTCAACAGTGCATTCCATATCATCCATAATCCGTTCCACAGCTTCGAGCCAGTATTCAGCCACATTCGGAGCTACACCGGAGACTCCTCTAAAAACTTCTGCATTATTGGACTTAAGTCGTTCTGAAATTGACCCACGAGTTGTTGGCCCAATTCTAGTTCCAGCGACCCTTTCTAGGACTCGCAGCATGGCTTGAGTCAAAGCATTGTCTTCTTCCATGTGATCGCGTGATCCCGTCTCACTCTCAATTGATGCAGGTGCATCCATTTCCGGCATATGATTTGGTGCTTCAGTTGTAGCACCTCGGCCTCTACCACGGCCACGTCTACTGCGTCCACGACCACGTCCTCTAGTGCTCATGATGGCTTATTCGTTTTTATCTGATTACAAGTTTTATGAATCAGAAAATTTGTTTCGGTGTTTATTAACGATGTTTTATGAGATTTGAGAGATAAAGTTGTTTTTCGCAACATATCCTATAGTCTCAATCTCTACGATTTTTCACATCTAAAACTAGAAGTTCTAGAGTGTTCCTATGATCATCATAGTAATCATTAAGTAATAAATACTTACTTGACTTGTTGTTGGGATGCTTGTGGTGCCATCTTGATCTTTAAAACATAATTGAATGAATTCATACGAAATTATTTGTGAACCCAAACCATAGCAGAGTTTTTGAAGCGGTTACGATACCATTAAATGTAACACCCCAAACCCGGTCTATGCATTAAGATGGATTTAGTTTGTTACATGAATCGAGCTATCTTAACAATTACATTGAGTCGAAATCTACAAAATTATTTTTTTAATTACAAGGTTTAATAAAAATCAAAAGAGTAATTTAAATTTAATGTATATTAGAAAATATTAGTTGAAAACATCATTAATATTGTATTATCAAAATCCTTAAGTAAATTTTATAAGAGTTCAAAATACTAAAATATTTATAAAGGAATTTCATATATTTGAAGACCCAAATTATTTTAATAAAAACATCATATAATCATCACCCATATAAAATGTCCAAAATATAGTTTAAACCAACCACACATAAAAATCCATGAAATATTAATAGAGGCCCTTATTACATCAACCCAAAATAATAAAAATACTTATTAAAAAGTTTGAAGTTTAATAAACCCATGTTTTGCAATATGGCCCCCACGAAGTCATCCTCGGCCCAAGTCCACGTCAAATTCCATTACGAGATGAAAAATTTGAGGGAGTGAGTTACTTAGAACTCAGTGTATAACTCACTTACTTTATCCATTGGGCGGATTATCAAATTATGGATTTGGGCTTGAGCCCATTAGTAGAATTAACAACATAAATAATGACATGCATGCAAAATGAATTTTCCTCCCAAACTTAATTTCCATCCGCTACACACCCGTACCAACCATCACACCTGTGGGATCAAGTCAACCCACCCTCCATCACACCAATCGTAGGCATTAAGCCATTTTATATTTGTGGCGAGCCACCGAACTAGATTGTGACAAAGTCACTGAACTAGAGGCATTGAGCCAATTATTATTTGTGGCAGAACCACCGAACTAGAGGCAAATAGCCATTTAATAATTTTGTGGCAGAGCCATCGAACTAGAGGCAAATAGCCATTTATAAATTTTGTGGCAGAGCCACCGAACTAGATTTTGGCAACAGGCCTTTCTTCTCTTCATCATTTTCCCAACCCATGCAATATGTATGCAAAGTAGTCTATGATCATATAATGATTTTATTAAAAGGCCCATTAACAAGAGTCAATATTTGATTTTATTAAGGCCCAAACATTTGGCCCATTTTAGCAATTTAATATCTTAGGCGAAATTACGATCTAGTAGGAATTTGGCCCATTTAACGATCTAGCAGGGATTTCAGCCCGTTTAACAATTTCACAGAGATTACGACCCATTTACGATCTAGCAGAGTTTTCGACCCAATTATCGATCTAACAGAGATTTCGGCCCAAATTATCAATCTAACAGAGATTTCGGCCCAATTACCAATTATCAAATTTATCGGTCCATTTTACGAAGACATGAAAATTTATATTTTTCCATCTAACTCATCGAGGGCTTTTTCGTAATTTTCAGCATATTATCCGTTTTCATGTAATTTCACCAAATACCAATTATTACGTTTTTATACCGATCTAGTCGTTTTACGATTTAACTCCATACCACGAATAACATCAAACCCGAGAAAAGTGTGAAGTTACACACCTCGATATCGTGAGTACTAACCCTTCCGCTCTTCAACACCTAAACATAATCGATCTTATTAGGACATTATCATGAACAAAAATATGTTATAGACATTTGATCCAAAACCTTACCCTCTTGATTTTGGATCACTTCAATTTCGGTTTCTCCTCGTTTATCGATTCGTTATTACGAGAATCCACTAACGCATACAAAGGCTCGGGAGTTCTTACTACTTGAATAATTGATTTCCTTGGTAGATGGTCCAACCGGTGGAAAATCCGGACTACGAAATCGCCCTTCGTTTATACTTAGGGGAATAGTGGATCCGCCCTCTTACGATAACTAAACACGCCCTTTTCTTCCCTATTTTGAAGATCTTCAATATCAAAAGATCGTTAATCCTAATAATATATCGAAATAAAATTCTAAAGATCTTAAAGGCGAGATTTCCTTACCACAAACATTCTTGTTCCACAAGGAGAATCGATCCAAGCGTTCTATGTCACTCACGACCACTTGATTTCCGATCTTCGTTATCGCACTAAAGTATAACATAAATAAGCGTTAATAGAATGAGCGTTTATTTCGATCTAAGAAAGCCTTCATACCACCATCAATATTCGCCATGACTACTTCTAACTAAATGAAACTAAAAAAATTCTTACCTTTTTGTCCACGGTTGAAAAGAAAGGATTGAAAATGATGTTTGTGAAAGATAGAGATTGACTATATGACCAAAGGAAATAGAAAATGATTGACTATGGGTACATCAACATTCGACCATGAGAGAAAATAATGGAGAAATTATAAGTGTCAAGAATAAAAGATGAAAGAAGAATGATGATGATGTTGTTTAAATTTTCAAAGAGAATAAAGAGAAAGAAGATAGAGATGAGTTTTGGGAGAGGTGTATATTGACAATGGGGAGAAGAAAAGAAAAGAATGGCCTTTTGTGTTGGTAGAATCGGCACTATGAGAAAGGCACAAAATTGAACACTAAAGTGAAAAGCAAAATGACCAATTGGTCAATATAATCAAGGCTTACCAAGGATCAAATTCGGCTAAAGGAAAAGAGGTTGAAAGAAAAGTTGCAAAACTTTGCACAAAACTAAAATGACCAAAAGTAAACTCCTAACCCTTACCAAGCTACTAGCAAAATTCGCCAACCTCCCCCTAGCCATATTGTCAAATTCATTGGTCAAATGACCATGAATTTGTTTCCAAAACACTTTCCTTGATACTTGCCCTATGTCTCCATATCTTTCCATATTTCCTTGATTCCCTACCTTAAATTCACTCTTACCTTATTCCTTTGATATACTAACCAAAAATAACAAGGTCAACACTTACCATAAAAGAGCAAAATAAATGTTGTCTAAATGCTATTTAAGGATTGAACCTCTTCCCTCATGCACTAATTTATGTAACACCACCATGCCATGTACTCATCTTGTGTCACTTATTAACACTTAAATTAACTTAAGTATTAATGACACTTGCTTCTCTTCAATAAATTCTCAAATATAAAATTTATTTTTTACCCAAATTATGCTACACTCTTCTTCAGGACTATAATAAACACAAAAATAAAAGTAAGAAAATTTTCCTTCATAATCTAAACACCAAATCATGCAATATATCAATACTCAGATTTTTAGGGTGTTACATATCCATTACTCACAAAATAATCAAAGGTTTTCCATTCAAGCATTTGCAACCATATCTACTTTCCCAAATAACTGCTCACAATCTTTCAATAGTTCAAGCCATCTATGTTGTTTTAAATTCAGATCATTCTATGAAATTAGATACTTTAAACTCTTTGGATCAGGAAGCATATGACATTTTCTGTTGAAAAATGATGCCATCAATTTTTCAACACAGACATACTAGCGACCGACTCTAAGTAACTCGTCGGATAATTCTTTTAATGAGACTTTAACCGTCTGAAAGCATAAATTGTCACTGTACATTTTTGTATTAAAACACATTCCAATCCATTTGATAGTGCACCACTGAAAAAATAAAGAATTCTTTACTCAATTCAAAAGAACCTAGAACCAGTGTTTCGGTTAGTAACACCTTTGACTGTTTTCAACTTTGCTAACATGCAATAGACCATTCAAACTTTCATAAATGTGATAACTTTATCAATCAGAAAAGCTTTAACTCATAACAACATCATTTGATTAGAACAAATCTAATAGGTACGTCCTTGTACCACATCCCTTTTTGAATATAAATTCTTTATTCAGACTATTTGTCAATTTACCCATGAATGTACAAGATTTTATCTTCTTACCTGAGGATAAACTTAAATGCATATAACTCAAATTACCTTTCAACTAACCAGCTCGCTCAGATAAAAACAACTGAGTCGATCTCAACTATCGAATAATATCATATCAAAATACTCCCTTCTTCATTCTGTTTAAACAACTCAAACATATAATCTTTCAAAATTTCCTCACATGCTAGTCAAAGATCTTTACAACTGCATTAGCTCAAGGAAACAAAATATTCTGATTGAACTCATTGACCTTAATCAAACTTACCTGAGAAAATAAAACCATAGTATAATTTGAGATTTAGCTTCCACTATCTATACCTTTGCCGATGCCAATTCCTTTCATAAAGATTAGAGAAATCCCTATACCAGAATCACCATGTTCCTATGATCGAACCAGAATGCACTCATAATAGACATAGTTATCACAAGCCAAAGAACATACTTTAAAGATGAGCCACGATTGATAATTTAGGAAATAAGGAAGATAAGAAAACTGAGATAAAGAAATCCAAGATACAATACCACACCGGAAGTCCAATAACATAACTCATAAGAAAATAATAGAGATCCTGATGATTCCTCAAAGAAAACTAGAAGAAAAACAATGCTTATTCGCTCTGGAATTAATTGTAACAAAGATAATATATTTTCCAAATATATATATAAAACAAAACAACATCCAGTAGAAATAGAAGAATAGCCTCACATAAATTTTCACCACCAACTTTTATACCAAACATAATAGAATAAAATCCCAAAGAGAGAGATAAGAAATGCTGCTCATCAACCAACCAAATCAACAGTGCTCTCATCTAATATTATAATCAGCTCGCATTGTCATACGATAAGAATTTCATCAGAAAATGAACAATCACATATATATCTCTAAGGATATATAAAATACCCAAGAGAGATCATCATAATCTATTCAATCACAACCGTTACACTCAGACATCTTTACAATTCAAATATCATTTCACTGACTAATTTATGTCATCACTATCCTCGTATTATTCCATTCACTAATAAAAATCAATCCGAAAGAAATTCCAGCAAATACATACTTTAGACATCATACCTGAATGAATCGATTAGCCAAGATTAACTTTTCTTTAACCGTGACATCACGAAATTTGAACGATCTTTAGAATAACCTGGCATCTTTTCTAGAACTGTATTCACTTGCCAAACTATTCTTAACTCTGACCACATTATTAGTTATTCCACTACTGAACTCTTTAGTCTCTTACTTGTGAGCTCATTCAACTTAAATCTCGTGAAATTTCATTATAAAATACCACATTAGTAAGGGGTGAGGTCGTAAAGCCTCTACTTGACTCTCATAAATACACACATATCACTTAGCATTCATCTTCAACATAATATCTTCACAATCATATAATTCACTTCAAGCTAATTAACATACATATTTATGTTACACAAACTTTTCGATTACCTTTATTCAAACAAGTGTACTTAAACATACATTCCCTAAATTTTGAGTAAGTTTACTTATCACATTCACTTAATCAAACAAATTTGGCACATAGCATCATATGAATGCCAAAACATAGATGAGCCTATCACAATATAAACTTTCATTTCATTTCATTTCACCTTTCACATTTCAAGAATAATTCCCATTGAACTATTGTAATTTTGATGGATACTCGAGTAGTATACTCAAGGTATGCATGTCAACCGTCCGTCAATTCATATTCAAAAGTGTCCTTTTGGCACATATTCATAGAGCACACTCTTGAGCCACATATGATATAACAGGATTGCCAGTCTAGGCTAAATCCTTTCAGTAACATATGCTCTAAAGGGCTTACTCTTGATTACCCTTCTGGGCTAAATCTGTTTCATAACATATTCTCGAGAGAGCTTAATTTAGGATTACCCTTCCAGGCTAAATCCTTTTTGCAACATTTAAAACATTTTATCCATTTCATAAAATCATCATAATCCATTGAAATACAACATTCAATCAGGGCAATGACATTTTTTCCATATTTCTCAACTTTTGGTTATTTCATTTTGTACATCATCACATACATATCATGAAATCTTATTCATACATTTCCAAGTTTCGACTCATCACAAACACAATTTCAAATATCTTAGTATCACTTTCAGTGTTTTCAAAAATAGCTCGATTGGAAAGCATCTCTGTCTCAACAAAACAATTTCGTCAGAGTCGAGAGATATCACACTATCACAGGAAGTGATATGGCATGTATAGCTAGACTCTCACATATGCTAGGTTAGTCTAAGAATCGACTAAACCATAGCTCTGATACCATTAAATATAACACCCCTTACCTGTATTCAACACCAGAACAGGGCTCGAGGCATTACCAAACTTATATCACAAGTAAACATACAATTCGAGTCATAAATTTGCATCCAAATTAAAACCATTCATACTCAATTATAAAGTCACTAATGCCCAAAACATGTATTGGAAGTGGTTTGGGACTAAACCGAGAATTCAAAAAACTTTTACAAAACTTAAAATTTTTTTGCTAGAAGCAAGGCTCACATGCTCGTGTGGTTCAAGGGACACACCGTGTGACGTCGAGGACATTCTCGTGCTTTAAACCATGTTCAAATTAGGGTGCTCTCTGACTTACGCCACACGGTCATGCCACACGCCCGTGTGCTAGGCCGTGTAGCACACACGGCTGAGACACATGCCTGTGTCTCTACTCATGTACTCAATTCTAGACATTTTGTTTTTCAAAATTTAACTGCAAGGGACACACAGCTGGAACACATGCTCGTGGGACAGACCGTGTGTCACACACGGCCTAGACACACGCCCGTGTGTCTACCCATGTAGACAAAAACAAGGCTATTTACCAAGCCATTTTCCACCCCTACTTGTACACATCTACACAACATCACATGGCACAATTTCAAGCATATAAATGCAACCAAACAACCACAAACAAGACAATAATATGTCATTCTTGTACCATCATTTATCATGCTTAAAACATCATACTTATCCCATTACAAATATACTAACTTCACATTCACAAAAGGGCATTAACATATGAATAAACTTATAATCAACATAAGCTATCATTCATGGCTATATATAAGATGAGGCATTAACAACTAAAAACCAACACATATGGCCAAATTAATCATGACACATATAACAAAATTGACCTAGTCCCTATACATGCCATAGACTTAAAATACTTGAATTCATTTATACCCAAAATGACAGCTTGATAGTGTGATAGGATCTCCGTGATTTCTAACCTGAGCTAGCTCAATAACCCTATAAGACATTGGAAAGGAAGCATGGTAAGCTATATATATATAGCTTAGTAAGTCCGTATGAACATAATAAGCAACTCTTGCCCATCATTTACCAAGTCCAACAATATAAACACAAGATAATACAAATTGCTATAAAACTCACAGTTATAATTTATTAAGTCACATTGTTTACTCTATTAATTTACAAGCATAACTTAACATGTATAGACCTTAGCCTAATAATCGTAATCTCTCATTATAACTAATTACCACAATCAACCAATCTTTTCAAACCTCATAATAAACATGCGTATTAACTATGAGTATTCACTTTTCAAGCATATATTTTAACATCTTTCAATTGTTTAAAGCTCATATCTTTTCATACTTCCATAATCATTTTAATAGGCAATTATGCCAATCTTTCCTTTTTCTCATAACCAATAAATCACAATTGAGTGAATGGAACATGCTATATCATAACTCAATTTGGCCCAAAAGAAAATTACACTATCGTCAACTGAATTTACCGTGTATTTCATACATCACAAGCATGAACCAATAATCACAAGGCTTTCACAATAACATCCTCGTGGAAACCATGAACTTACAATATCATGAAGTCAATGCTTATAAACTTTATGAGCATACCTATACTAATTCGTAATACTTACATGCTCTTTCTCTTCTTTGACTTACCCATGGAATTTCCCGTTGAACCACTTGGAATACTATCGGATACTCGAGAATCTCATACACACAGTACGTTACCAATGCCATATCCCATGTAACACCCCAAACCAGGTCTATGCGTCAAGACGAGATTTGGTTTGTCACACAGATCGAACATTCTTTTAATCTTTCTAATGATTTAGGTGAAATCGTACTACAAAACCTTTTGAAAATAAAGTTTAATAAAAACCAAGAGAAATGATTTAAATTCAATGAATTTAAGAAACATTAGTTGAAATCTTATCATTTAGTATTTAATTATCAAAAACCTTAAAGTAGTTTTTAAAGAGTTCAAAAGAACTTGAAAATAATAATAGTTAAAGAATCTCATATGTTTTAAAAACCAAAGTATTGTAAGGAAACATTATAGGATTAACATAAGCCCATATTAAATATCTAAAACAAAATTTAAATCCATCCGCACATAAAAATCCATAAAATATTAATAAAGGCCTTATTACATCATACCCAAAATAGTAGTTAAAAGAATTCACTTAATTAAAAGTTCATAGTTTATAAAACCCATATTTGAAGTATGGCCTCCACGAAGTCATCCTCGGCCCAAGCCTCCGTCAATTGCCATTACCTGAGATGAAAAATTAAACGGAATGAGTTACTCAGAACTAAGTGTATAACTCACTTACCATATCCACTGGGCCAGATCATCAAGTCATTAATTTTGGGCTTGAGCCCATAAATGGATTTATCAATATAATAAATGAAATGCATGTAAAATGAGATTCCCAACCAAACCTAATTTCCATCCGCTACACACCACCCGTACCAACCAACACACCTGTGGGGATCAAGTCAACCCACCCCGCCAACACACCAATCGTAGGCATAAAGTCATTTTTAAATAATGTTGTGGTGCACCACCGAACTATATTGTGACAAAGTCACCGAACTAGAGGCATTAAGCCATTAAAATATTTGTGGCAGAGCCACCGAACTAGATTTTGGCAACATGCCTTTCTTCTCTTCATCATTTATCCCAACCCATGGAAACATGTATGCATAACAGTCTATATCCATATGATAACTTAACAAAAAGCCCATAATACATGTGAGTCTATATTTCAAGTTTTTATTATGGCCCATAATACAAAATAACATTTAGCCCATTTAGCAATCTAGCAACTTTGGCCCATTAACGATCTAGTAGATTTTAGCGCATTTAACGATCTAGCAGATTTTTGGCTCATTTAACGATCTAGCAAATTTTGGCCCATTTAACGATCTAGAAGATTTTTGGCCCATTTAATGATCTAGCATATTTTCGGCCCATTTAACGATCTAGCATATTTTTCATAAATTTCACGACTTTAACTATTTTCATGCATTTCACGAAAGTGTTAATTATTACGCATATTCCAATTTTGCCATCTTTACTATTTTATCCCAATACTTACGATATAGTATTTAACCCGGGATAAGTGTGAAGTTACACACCTGGTTACTGCGAGAACTAGACCTTCCCACTCGTCGATACCTAAACGCATCACGATAAATTAGAATACTATTACTTATTTACAAATCGAATCTTAAAATAACGATCTAGACTTTTACCCTCAGAATTTTGAACCACTTCTATTTGCGGTTTCTCCCCGATTGTTGGTTCGTTACCCGATGAAAATCCACGAACAAACAAAAGTTCGAGAGTACGAATGACTTCAAACAACTGATTTTCCTCGGATGAGCATCCACAACCTGGTGGAAAATCTCGGATTCCCGAAACAGTCCTTCGCTTAAACTTAGGGGGATTAGCGGAACCACCCCTCTTCCAAACACTATTTACCACCCTTTTTGTCCCTATCTTGATTGTCTCTATCGAATAAATCACTAGTCCCACTAAATAATTATCAAAATTATGACTAACGATTTTAAGAGTGAGATTGGCTTACCACAAATATCCTCGTTCCACAAGATGACAATCGAGCGATAACGTCCCCTAAAACGAAATCGATTAATAATCCATCTATACCAATATGTCAAGTAATATAAGAGTCCTTAATAATCCCTTACCTTAACACCTTAAATTGATTCCAATGATTCAAGACGCTCCCAAACACTTGATTTTCGGCCCTCTACTATCACACTATAATATAACGAAAGAAAACGTTTAATAGAATGAATGATGATTTTGATCAAAGAGATTCATCTTACCACCATTAAGATTCAGCCAAGACTTCCCTTAAACCAACATAAAAACCAAAAAGAAACTCTTACCTATTGTCCAAGGCTTGAAAGAAGAATGATCGAGAAGGATACTTATGTATAGAGGAAGATTCGGCTATGAATAAACAAAGAAAAGCAAAATGGTTTGACAATGGAGTAATCTAACATTCACCATGAGAGAATGGTTGAAAAGAAAATAAAAGATGAAAGAAAGAGATGATGTTGATTCAGTTTTCAAGAGAGAAAAGAGAAAGAAAGAGAAAGAGAATGATAGGTTAATAATTCTCTTATCAATGGTAAAAGAAAAGCAAAGAGAGAGAGTGTTTAAGACAATGGTGTATTCGGCAATGGGGAATGAAAACTATGGCTTGTTGTATTGGTAGTTTCGGCACTTGGAGAGGTTTTGAAAAAAAATAAGGTGATCAAATGGTCAAAAGTATGGACATAATAAATGAAACAAAAGTTGTTTCTCTTCTATACCAATACATTCGGCCAAGGGAGAAAATAGATCGAGAGAAAGTGTTTTGCAAAAGAAAAAATGACTAAAAGGTAATACCCCCAAAAGCTACCAACCAAACTAGCCTATCACAAAAATTCACCACCCAAATTTGGCTCCCCCTTTAGTCCACAAAACCGTCCCCATTCATGGTCAAAATGGCCATGAAAGAGTTACCAAAACATCAACCTAGTCTCAAGCCTTACCATCCTCCATTTTCCTTAAGTTTGAGAAATCTTATCCCCAAAGTCAAGCAATTCCATCCCTTAACTCATGCTTACCATAACCTTAAGTCTTCTTACCATAAAACTTAATCCAACTCATCCTAATCCTTATCCATGACCGACACATGCTAGGATAAAGCAAAAATAAAAGCTCCCAAATTGCATGCTAGGAGATTCGAACCTCTTCCCTCAAGGTACTTCATGTGGCGCCATATCCTTCTTACCAATTGCTCAATTATGCCATCTTTTATCACTTAATTAGCTTAAACTTCAAGGTCACCTGATTTCTTTACACTAATGTACTCTTTACTAAAATTTATTCTAATTCCAAGTAAACCCGAGCCTTCTCAAGACTATATTTAGCACATAATAAAATCATACCCGAGCTAACACCAAGCAACATATTGATACTCAAATTTTTAGGACGTTACATCCCAGATATGGTCTTACATGAAATCTTGTATCGATGGTAATATCTCTGTTATGGTCTTACACGATGTCTCAGATCGATGCCATATCCCAGATATGGTCTTACATGTAATCTCAGAACCTTAATGTCATGACATTTGTATCCCATCTATTCCTAAGGTTCAACCGGGACTTTCACTGTATCGGATCTCTGTTGGTCATTTTCTTAGTAACATACTTAATAACATTCATATTTTATTTTAATAATATAACATTTACCACAATTATAACAATTAAGCATTTATACATATATAATTTAATGCTTATTAAACATACAAACTTACCACGGCATAAAAATGGCAAAAAAGGACTAAATCGTCAAATACTTATTTTCCCCCCATTCTAACTTCGAACCTCATTTTTCTCAATCTATAATATCACATTTTACATTTTTACTATTCATTATACTATTCAAATCAAAATTAGCCCTAAAGTTTGACATTTTTACATTTTAGTCCCTAGGCTCATAAAATGATTTTCATTCAATTTTATTACACCCAAGCCTAGCCGAACCTATATCATGCTCATAACAACCCATATTTTTAATTTATTCTCACTTTTACTACTCATTTTACAACTTTTACAAACAAGTCCTTTTAGGCATTTTTACCAAAAATCACTTAGCAAAAGTCGTTTAACAAACAACAAACATGCATTTTCACCATCAAACATCAAAATACATACATGTTCAACATGGGTAAAATTTTAGACTTTGACATCTCTTCAAATTGGTGGTAGAAATAGATGGATCATGTTACAAAGATTTTAAAAATATTAAAATCATTAAAAATGGGCTAGAACGAACTTACAATCGAGCTTGGAAGCTTGAAAACCCTAGCCATGGTTTCTTCTTGATACATTCAGCCATGGGGTAGAAGATGAGCAAAAATTGGCTTTTTAATTCATTTAATTATCAAATTACTAAAATGCCCTTAATGAAAAACTTTAAAAACATACCAAACCATGTCCATTTTTGTCCACCAACTTAACCAATGGTCTAATTACCATTTAAGGACCTCTAATTTAAAATCTCATAGCAATTGGACACTTTTAACATATAAAATTCAAGTTTTGCACTTTTTGCAATTTAGTCTTTTTGACTAAATTGAGTGCCCAAATGTCAAAATTTTCGAATGAAATTTTCACAAAATCATTCCATAAAACTGTAGATCATAAAAATATAATAAAAATAAATTTTACTGCGTCGAATTTGTGGTCCCGAAACCACTGTTTCAACTAGACCCAAAATCAGGCTGTTACACGACACCCTAGTGCCTATGTCGCGACACAGAAGGTAGTATGCTCAAGTTCAGGGTAACTTCAGGGGTGTGTCGTGACATCCCTTGGATGTTTTAGGACACCAAACACAGTCTTGAGATTCTTGTATTATACCCCTATTTTGTGACATCAAACTTCCCGTGTTGCAACACGGCGACTAGTATGGAGTTTCACCTTTGAATGGTCTCTTGCACACTCACTAAGTACATTAGCTCACCTTTAGGCCTTATTTGGCCCCTGAGGTCAATAAAAGACTCAAAATACATTTTTATTGGATTTAAACTAAACTAAGACAACTTAACTAAAATATAATAAAAATTCTTGTATTCAAACTCCTCAAGTATGAAAACTAGTTGAATTTGCTACACTAAATTAGAGCAGATCAATTTTTGATCGCGTTCGGACGTGCGTACGCCAGGGCTTCTAAATATGAAATTAAAGATATAAATATAAAGTGCAGTATCTGCAAGTATACATGTCAAATTATAATATAGAAAGTGTTACAACAGAACACATGGCAGTATTCCAAGGATCATATCCAACGAAGGTTTGTCTAAACTAACTTGCAAATCACACACTAATATGTTTAAATAGTAATTATGTACTAATTATATTGTGATTGAGGAAACAATAAAAGGTGAAGAGCATAAAAATAATTACTAAACTAAAACAATCGAATTTCAATCAATTTAAGCAAATAGAAAATCAACTCGCATTTGTGTTCATGATTAACTTTATATTAAGGTTTTAACAAATTAGCTAATAGTGAACCTAGATAAAACCTTTTGACCTATAACTAAACTAATTGATTGATTTAACCTACTTATCTTTTGACCTCATAGCTTAAATTGTGATAGATTAAGTGGTACTAAATAGACTATCCTTTTGGCCTCATCTACCCAAGTTACTTCATAGGGTCGTCAATTTTAGGGTTTAATCTCGCTTAACCTATGCCAACAAATACAAGGGAAACCTTTAACCCTTGTCCAATCACTTCCACTTTCTAGGGTTCTTAGTTCATTGTCATTCTAGATGCAATTTTCCCTAATCAAATTTTAAACACTCAAAACAAAATGTAAAAACAAGAGAAGATAAATCTATATCTAAAATTATTTGGTGAATATTGATCTGTGAAACCTTTCAAATAGAACTTGATTGTGATTTGATTGAGGCAAAAATGAAAGTAAATAAGTAAAGTTGCAAAAAGAATTGAAAATGAAACTTTAATTGAAAATGAAAATTGTTTGACTAGAAAAACTAAAATAAAAACCCTAAATTAAAGAAGGACAAAATTTAATAATAAAAAAAGCCCACTAATTAAGTTTTGAGCACTAATATTTATAGTAGTGTTGTTAGATGAACAAATTAGGTCAATTACAGACTGTTAAACATGTTAATTAAGGTTGTTCAGACAAAAAACACCCTTGGTTGCTAAATTGGCCTCCTCAAGCCGATTTTGCGACATCATATGGTTGTTTTCATGACATTTAACATCAGATGCAACCATCTTGGTGTTGGATTTGGTGCCCTGAATGTAGTATATTCATTTGTAAACTTGTAATTTTTTCGAATAGATTGGTTAATAAAACAAATTCATTAATTACATTAATATATTTTGTATAATTTTCCTCACAAGATTTTTTCATGTAAAGAAAAATGGACACAAATGTTGGTCATTGGTTGTCTAAAGGTTTAACTAATACTAAGTGGTATTACATAGTCATATCGTAGTAAAAAAAAGTTAGCTTGTTAATGTAGATGAACTTAAACATTTCCTTAGTCTAATCGGAAATGAGAAAATAAATTAAAGGAATAATATGTCATCTATCAAGTCTAATTGGGGAGATGCCTTGTCTTGGGCATCAGAGCGGATGACACCCAGAAGATAGAGACATAGATGTGACTAACTAGATTGATAGTACAACGGACATGACTTAAGAAGAATAGATCCTAAATTCATTTATGGATTTATTCACTTGTGACATTCATAGTGTGACATACCTAAATCTTGAAAAGATTGAAGGCTATGTATGCGTGACTCATACAGTTTGATGTAAGTAAAAGCCTGTAATATCTCATTTTTTAGTGGTGTCGGAAGCGGTGGTTTTGGGACCACAATTCTGACAAGTGAGTTCATATTTTTTTATTTAATTAATGTTTATGGAGTTACATTAGAGTCATATTAAATTTTGGTGAACAAATTTTAATGTTTACCTAGTTAATTAAGAAAAAGGACTAAATTGCAAAAGATAGAAAATATAGTCATAATTGATTTGTAGGGATTATATGGTTTAATCATTAAAGGAGGAGGACTTATATAGTAATTTAGACCACAGTGAATGTAAATGGATGGTTAAAGGTCTATTAATTGTTAAATTATAAGTTTATAATAAGGTTAAAGTTGTAATTTAATAAAGATAAACTAAGTAAAATAAATAAAACATATTATCATCTTCCAAAAGGGTCACTACTGAGAATTAAAAAGGAATCACCATTGAAGAAGCTTGTAGAGTTCGGTCAAAGTCTCCTTTGCATGTAAGTTCATTTTGAGCTTATTTCTTGTAATTTTTGTATTTTTGAAATCTTTGCAACTAGGTCCAATTAACCCGTAGCTTCATTTTTGAAACTTTTAAGAATTTTAAATTTCACCATTGATGAATTCTTGTTGTTCATGATATTATAGGATGGATTTAAAGTATTGGTTGTTGATCGTGAATAAATTGTTAAGTAATTTTTATTAGTTTTGGTTAAAGGATTAAATTGATTGAATATTAAAATTGATAGGAATTTTGAGAATTTAGAATAAATATGGGCTATAAATAGAGGGGTAAAAATTTGGTTAGCATGAGAAGTTGTGAAATTTTGTTAAATTTGAAATTTTGGGTTTGGGGACTAAATTATAAAAATTATAAAAGTTTAGGGAAAATGTGTAAATAATGAAAACTTAGGGGTCTAATGCATTGAATTGAATTTGAAATGTATGTGAATGTAATAAATTCAATTTAATTATTATATAGATCAAGACTTGAATCAAAAAGACACTAAACGAAAAAAGGGGAAAATTATGGAGTAGTCCCTGCATTTTAACTGGAAGTGATCGTAGGTAAGTCCATAGTGTTTTGATACGTAGATGTAAATTTCTTGTTATTATGTCATTAGTTTCTAGTTAGTTGTATATATATATATATATGAAATTTCATTAGTTATTTATATAATACTAATTATTGTAATTGAGTACGTATGAAAATGAATAGTTGATGGTAGCAATTCTTGTGATTGCACATTATTGACATTAACACATTGAATTATACTAAGTTTATGGAAATGATGAAGTGCCTCTTAATGGTGAATATGTACAAAAGGTAACGAATTTACGTATATTCCAGGTTGAATATAGTAAACACTTAGGATACGATTGGCATACCATTAGGGTCAATATGTGCGCTTGTGGGTTTGCACTTCGGTGTCTCTGTTACGCATCTATGATGCCTCTAGTGTGGTGTAGTTACCCAAGCATCCGTGTCGATTTAATTAGTTCATCGAGCTAAATGTTAATTGAATTACAATTTAATTATGTGCTTAAATGTTCATGCATATTCATGGTATTAGTAAGTGAAAAATGTTACAATGAACCATTTGTTTTTATATGTGGACAATTACATTGATGAAATGTGGTTTATGGTAATGGTAAGTTATTTGAGAAGAGATTATCATGATATATTTAGATATGTGAGCAAAAACTAATGTGGTTTGTGAACTTGTATTTGGTTGTCAGGAATTGTAAATTATTTCTTTGAATATTTATTTCGAATAAGGTAAGTTAGTTTGATGTTTAAACTATGAGCTTACTAAGCTTCTTTAGCTTACTTGTTTCATTTGTGCTCTTTTGTAGTTGTCAAGGTTACGGAATGACTGGACGGATTGATTTGTAGCTCACACTATCCAACCATTTTGGTAGCTTTTGTATTTCGTCTTAGGATGTGGCATGTTTATATGTGTTCTGTTGTGAATATGTAAATATTATGCTATAATGGTATTTCTAGTGAAATGGTTTATTTTGAATGTGTAAGTTTGAAGTGTTTTGGTTTGGTAATCCTTGATGTTAAGAATTAGGTCATGATGCTTGGAACGGTAACTTGATATGAGTATTTATATTTGGTCAATTTGGTTGATGGTTTGAGTATGGATAGATGACCAATGTTTGTACATTTTTAGTTTGGTTATTTGAGTGAATGATCTTTAATCGTGGTACCTTTGAAGGGCATACTTGTAACACCCCTTATCCGTGTTCGACGTCGGAATAGGGTACGAGGCATTACAGGACAATAACACAAACATTCATGCAAAACTGGGCCATAAAATTTATTTTAATTTAAAATTTTCCATATTCAATCATAAAGTCCCTAAAATGGGCCTATGAGGCCCAAAACATACATTGGGAACGATCCAAGACCAAACTGAGAACTTTAGAAAAATTTAGAAAATTTACATAAAAACTAGGCACACGCCCGTGTGGCATAGGGACACTCCTATGTAGGTAGGTTGTGTGGTCGTACACGCCCATGTCCCTAGCCCATTTAGATTTATTTTTCATTTCGAACCAACAGGGGTTTTCACACGGTCGAGACATGCGCCCGTGTCTCTGTCCATGTGCAAAAACCTAGGTATTCTGTTTATGACGTCAACACATATTTTAGGTCACACGGCCAAGGCACACGCTGTAATAGCCCGATTTTGAACCTAGTTGGAACAGTGGTTTCGAGACCACAAATTTGACGTAAGAAAATTTATTTTTATTATTTTTTTATGGTCTACAATTTCAAGGAATGATTTTGTGAAAATTTCGTTCGAAAATTTCGACATTTGGGCACTCAATTTAGTCAAAAGGACTAAATTGTAAAAAGTGCAAAACTTGAGTTCTAGAAGCTAGAGGTGTCAAATTGCTATGAAATTTTAAATTGGAGGTCCTTAAATGGTAATTAGACCATTGGTTAATTTGTTGGACAAAAATGGACATGAAATAGGTGAAATAGAATATTTTTCAATTAGGGGCATTTTGGTCATTTAGTAATTAAAATGAATTAAAAACAAAATTAAAAGCCAATTTTTGTCCATCTTCAAGATATGGCCGAAATTACCATGAAGAAACCATGGCTAGGGTTTTCCAAGCTTCCAAGCTCGATTGTAAGTCCATTTTAGCCCCGTTTTTAATGATTTTTACGTTTTTCAAATCCTCGTAACAAGATCTATCTATTTCTACCACTAATTTGAGATATGGTTAAAGTCTAGGACTTTTACCCATGATGAATATGTGTGTGTTTTTTTGAATGGTGGAAAATGCATGTTTATGGTTAGAGAAAAGACTTTTTCTAAATGATTTTCGGTAAAAATGCCTAAAAGGACTATTTTGTAAAAGTTATAAAATGTGTCATAAAAGTATGTTTTAATGGAAATTGTGGGCTGTTTATGAAAATGGTTCGGCTAGGCTTAAAGTACAAAAAAATTGAATAAAAATCATTTTACGAGCCTATGGATAAAAGTGTAAATATGACAAAGTTTACGGGTAAAAATATAAATTTTGCCAAAATGTGAATTTAGGCTAATTTGAGTAGCAGGATGAATAAATAAATTAAATGTGTTGTTATAGATCAAGGAAGATGAGATTCAAACTTAGAACGGGGGAAAAACAAAGAGTATGACGAATAAGTCCTTTTCATCGATTGTGCTACCGAGGTAAGTTTGTATGTAAATAATACATCATTTTTATTTATGTTTTAATATTTTGTTATATTATATGAGATATGGTTGAATATGGAGTAATTATTTGATGTAAGTTATGAATTGTGATTGATTATGGATGAATTGGTAAAATGTTGAAAAGTGAGAATTCCCGGTTGAGCCTTCGGAATAGAAAAGATACGAATGAGGTAGCTAGGTTACATGTGTGGTACTAAGTGTAGGCCACTATGTGTACAAGAGAGCTATGAGATGGTTTTAGGTCACGAGTGTAGTACTAAGTGCTAATACGTGTACCAGACGGATAGGTCGCATGTGTAGTACTAAGTGTAGGCTACTATGCGTACCCAATAGCTTCGATCACATGTGTGGTACTAAGTGCAGACCACTATGTGTAAGTGATAGTTTTAATTACATGTGTAGTACTAAGTGCAGGCTACTATGTGCACCAGATAGCTTCAGCTACAAGGGTGGTACTATGTTCAGGCCACCGTGTATTTGTTATTATTTCGATGAGTTCAACGAGAAATTGACTAAGTGAAAATTCATGTGATCATGTAACGACTAAGTGTAATTGAATATGACTATGTGATGAATAAGTGCAGGTATAAGTGTGAAATTTTATGAACAATGTGCTCGATATTTGATCGAACCTTCGGTAAGATGAAATGGAGTAAGTGAAATTATGAAAGAGTGAATTTAGCAACAAAACAGTTTTGGACAGCAGCAGTTGTGTGATTTTTGAAAAATCACCAAAAATGGTGGAAATAGAATTAGAAGTCTAATAAGGTATGAAATAAAATCTTATTGAGTCTATTTTCATATAAAAGAAATGGTGTAAGCAAAAAATTTTCATATTATGAGATATTTGAATTTTGTGAGACAGAGTCAGAATGATTTTGGAATTCCCTATTCTTACTTTGGAAAATTATTAAAAATTGTAAAAAATAATTATGCATTATAATTTATATTTTTAAAATCCTTAATGAGTCTATTTTCAATAAAAACAAACGGAAAAATCATTCGAATTCTGTATGAGAAGATAATTAGTTTTTAGTGAAGAAGGGTCGAAGCTGTCAGACAGCAGAACTGGGGAAACTTTAAAGAATAAACTGTACTTATTGGCTAAACCAAAAATTCTGACTCTGTCTCATAAAAATTCATATTATGATTGTATTATCTTGAGAACATATTGTGAAGATTTATAAAAGCCTGTTAATAAACCATTTATTATTTACATATCTACTTACTAAGCTATAATGCTTACCCCTTCCTTTCCTTTTTCCTATAGTGTCACAGATGCTAGCTCAAGTTGGAGGTCGTCGGAGATTCTATTACACTAACAAGTTATTGATTGGTATTGTATCAACGATCTTCAAGTATTTTTAAGTATATTGCATGTATAGGGACTTGGTCATTTGTGTACATGTTATTATGAGTTGGCCTAGAAAATTGGCCTATGCTAATTGAAGGTCATTGTTGTATAAGGCCATTTGATGCGGCCAATATTTGTTATGTTATAATTCTATGATGAAGCATTAAATGGATGTGCATGCTTGTTTGGGTTGGATGAGTGAATGTGTGATAATTATGTGTGGCAAATATTAAATGTGAATGGTTGAGTAAGTTATATGTTATGATTAGTTAACTGTCTGTGTGGTTGTGCATGATGAATGTGATTTATAAATGGTGTGCGAATGCCATGATGTGGTTATTGGGATGCCTAAAAATGCCATGTGTGTGTTGATAAACTTGGTATAAGTGTTCAAGAGTTTTGGGATGGAAAAAGGCTTGGTAAATAGCCTAACTTTCATCCACACGGATGGCCACACGGCCTAGCATACGGGCGTGTGACTTGGCCATGCGACCCTAAATGGTTGATGACATTATAAACAGTGAGTTATATGGGTCGAAGACACAGGCGTGTCCCAAGCCACACGTGCGTATGGCCCTGTTTTGTGGTAAAATTTTCTAAGTATTACAAAGTTCTTGGTTTAGTCCTAAACCACTCCCAATATATGTTTTGGGTCTCATAGGCCCGTATAAGGGACAATATGATTATGAATGAAAAGTTTTAAAATTGAATGGAAATTTGTGACTTGGAAATGATCGGTTATATGTGATTAAGTCCGGTAATGCCTCGTACCCTATTCCGACGAAGGATACAGGTAAGGGGTGTTACACACGCCCATGTGTTAGCTCATGTGACGAACTTAACTTTTTGCAAATTAGGTGCAGGGGACACACGGCCAGGCTATATGCCCATGAGGCGGACTGTGTGTCATACACGGCCTAGACACACGCTCATGTGTCTACTCGTGTGGACAATTATAAGGCTATTTACCAAGCCTTTTGCCACCCTGAAAAGTATCCACACTTATACCATTTCCAACCAAACTTAGCATGCTATTATTAGACATCTATTTGTCCACATTAAGAGCATTCATGCACCATTTAAGAACCATACTCATCATGTATAACCACAGTTATACTTAGCCATCACACATGCACCTACACAACCATTCACATGTCACACTTCCCACACTTTAATTTCATACTATCATTCATTCCCACCTAGGCAAGCAAACTCATTCATGAAAGGCCTCATCATAGACTTTTAACACAACCAATATTAGCCACATCACATGGCCTTATACAAAATGATATATCAAATGACATAGACCACATTCTTGGACAAACAATTATGACACTTACAAAATAATCAAATTCCTATACATGCCATAATTAAATGTAAATCTCAATATACCAAAATGTGTGGATAGTGTGGATGCTCCTCCGACAATCTCCATATCCCAAGCTGGCTTGGTGACACTATAAAATAAGGGAAAGGAGAAGGAGTAAGCTTTATACTTAGTAAGTCTATATGTAAACAATGAACATCATACCACATACTTATCAATCAAGAACATTACATACTAATCAAGAACAATTCAGATCCTTGTAGTTGCACTTACTCATTTCAAACCTTACCACATTCCAAATACATATCATAGACATTGCTCACAATTACATTCACTTATAACCCTGCACTTGTCACCACATTGTCACACGTAATTTCACTTAGTCAAAGTTTCCCATTAAACACTTTGGAATAATACCAGATACACGGTGGTTTTGCACACAGCCCACCAATAATAAATAACACGGTTGTATCGCACACAGCCCACCAATAATAATGAATACATTGGTATCGTACACAGCCCACCAATAATCACATATACACGGTGTTCATCCGTATCCTCTTTCTTTTCCGATGGTTCATCCTGGAATTTTCTCACTTTTCATCATTTTAATAAATATCAATAATATTCACTCACATTTCACATAATACATTAATATGTAAAAACATAAATAAAAAGAATGTACCATTTGCATATAAACTTACCTCGATACAAAATGTGTTAATTTCTAATTTAGTCTGAAACTGTATACACCCTAAACTCGGCCTAGAAGTTAGGCCCAAATCTGGCATGTCACATTGAGGTTTTTTTTTGAAAACCACATTTTAATTGAAAACCCCTCTTAATATTTAAAAACTAAAGTCCCAGCTTGCGATTGTTATTAATAATCAACATTTATTAAGAAGTCATTACCTTCAAAACCTTGTTTGTTGCGGAAGCTTAATTTAAAACAACTGACTTATAAAACGTGATATTTACAACTTGGTTTCAAAAACGTAGTGTTTTGAAAACAGATATTGTTTTGGAAAACCGCGAATCAATGTTGAGCAGATTTAAAACATAATAAACTAAAAATCCCAAACTATACCAGAATGTAAGAGAGGCCTTATTACAACCCAATAAAAACGATTTAATAAAGTAAAGTAGAATACTAAAATCCAAAACTACTCATAGTGTGGCCACCTCTGAGTCCTCCAAAACATCGAACCGCCTACTGAGGGTTACTTGGAAAGAATTAAAAAGAGGGGGTGAGTTTACGAAAACTCGGTGTGTACAACCCTCATCAGCAAAAACATGCATCACAACAATCCGGGCCGAAGCCCATTACAATAACGGTGGCAATCGGGCCTTAGCCCAAAACAGCCTCGGTTGGGCCTTAACCCATATCATATGTCACATATCATAAATATCTAGGCCTAAGCCCATCTTAATATTAAAACCCATATATGAATGCATTAATGCCCATACCAACCCTGCACTCCGTCTCCTATCCAATCGTGCACTCCTATGGGGATTTAATCGACCCACCCATCTGTACACTCCTTTGTAGCACCGGTTGCGGCACTAACTTATCGGTGCAGCATGGCTACTCGGTGGCTAAAAAGCCTTCGGTGGATCCACAGTCATCAAGCGACCATGCGATCCTATTAGCACTTCCTCCATATTAATAATCCATTTCCCATGCACCATAATAACACATGAATGCATCGTACAATAATAAACATACCATAATAATCATAAATCGCATACAAGAATAACCATATAACATGTAGAGGCATTTTCGTCATCTTACCCTTTAAGGGAATATCAGTCATTTACCCATCGAGTGTACTTTGGTAATTTTGCAAACCAGGGGTATTTCGATAATTTCACAAACTAGGGGTATTTTGGTAATTTTACAAACCAGGGGTATTTTGGTAATTTTGTAAACCAGGGTATTTCGATAATTTTGCAAACCAGGGGTGTTTCGGTAATTTTGCAAACTAGGGGTATTTCAGTAATTTTACAAACTAGGGGTATTTTGGTAATTTTACAAACCAGGGGTATTTCGATAATTTTGCAAACGAGGGGTATGTTGGTAATTTCGCAAACCAAGGGTATTTCGATAATTTTACAAACTAGGGGTATTTTGGTAATTTTGTAAACTAAGAGTATTTCGGTAATTTTGCAAACCAGGGGTATTTTGGTAATTTCGCAAACCAAGAGTATTTTGGTAATTTTACAAACCATGGGTATTTTGATAATTTCATAAACTAAGGGTATTTTGGTTATTTTGCAAACTAGGGATATTTCGGTAATTTTGTAAACCAAGAGTATTTTGATAATTTTGCAAATCGAGATATTCTAAACCAAGATAACGATGCGAATGGGCCTAGGGACCATTCACGGTCCAAATGGACCCACACGTTCGTGTAGCCCATTTAGCCCAAATCTAGCCACAAATATGAGATTCACATAAACCAGTTCACTATCTACTACACAATCATACAATTTATTCATATGGGCCCACTTGGCCCCTTTCGGCCCATCGTGGCCCAAACAGCCTAAACGCACAAGAACACTCAAGCTGGCCTCAACTATCGCGTCGAAGCTCCTACACGTGCGCTCGCAAGCTCATGTGGCTACCATCACCGTGTAACCGGCATTTCGGCATTTGCCGCTCTACAGCTAGAGTAGAGAGAATACACACCTGATAAGAGTCTAAAGCTAATCGCGCTCCGAATGCTCCTATGCCCAAACTCCAACCAAGGTATGTTTCCTCTCTTCATAGACAACTCCATTTATAGCTAGCTTCTCACCTTCCCTCTTGCTATCTTTTCGATGTGGGATCCCTCCGTCAACAGAGTTTAAACCCAACTCAAACTCTAGCCGTCCAATTCGCAAAATAAATACTCCCCTGCTTGTCATGAGATTCGAACCCAGGCTCCCTTGCACCCTTAATGACGCCTTGCCACTAGAACACTCACTTCCTTATGTCTAACATCATGCGCAACTAAATATAAATCTATGGGCCAAAGTCCAAGTTCACTTAAAAATAAATCAAAATGAAAAACCAGCGCCAAGGCTTGAAGCTTGGACCCGTTACTTCCTTGTGGTGTCACCTCCTTGTCTCCCATGTGGTGTCACTTTGCCACTACACCACAAGGTCTTTTTGTGTCATTTTTCTCCACATTTTATTCTTAAAGCCTACTTACTAACTCTCAGGGTTTTATTCACCTAAAACCAAAATTTTCCTAAAGCCCAAGTTTGATTCTGGGACTTCATAGAAGCCCCCAACCTTTCAAAATCACCTTCCTAATAGCTCCAACTTAAAATAATTCCGTTCTCATAATCCCAAAAATTTTAAAGCGCTCCCATGGCCAAGGCCCAATGGGCCCAATCCTACTAGGCCCAAATTCATGGTGTTACAACTCTACCCCCTTAAAGAAATTTCTGTAAGAGTATGCTCAAAGATCAATCATGAGATGGTTGTAATAACATACTTGATTTACCATGTTTATTAATATAAAGCGTTGTCATTATTATTTTAGTTTTTCCTTCTGTGTGTACAAATAAACTGTTTTATAATAATGTCCTGAGAATAATATGATTATTCTTAAAATATCCTTAGTCAAGTATTATTGTTGACTAGGACAACAATAAGGCATTAAGACTAACATGTAGTTGATTGATGATAAAGAGTTTTCATTGATATGGAGTGTCAAAATCAATGCATGAATATGTGTGTTAGAGAACAACATATTGGACTAACCCACTATGAGTATGTTTCTTGGATTATTATGTAATTGTCACAATATTACTCATAGTGATTAATATGTATATGATCCTTAGACTTGAGATAATCATTATCCCAACATCGTGAGTCGATATTTTGATACGATCAAACGCATAATCAGAATCGGTTGTTCTATAAAGGATAATGTTGGATATACCACAATCTATGTAAAGGGATATTGTTGATCAATATAGGATAAGTCCCTCCCACATAATGGGAGTAATATCTTAGGCCACTTGATTGAGTGAGACTAGAAATGCATGGCCATGCTCAAATAAGTTGACATGAGATGTCATACTAATTTGTATATCATAGTCTACTCAAGATATCAAGAAACATGGGATGGACTATACAAGTGTGACTATTCTATGACTTGTATCCATTCCAGAGATAAAGGACTTAAGGATTAATGCATGAAAGGTTAATCACAAAAAGTTATGTCGAATCATGACTTCTTGTAACTTAGGTAGCAATGATGCATTGCTAGATGCCACTCATTATTTGTGACATTAGAATCGTTCTAGTATTACTGCTAACGTTACAAGAACCTACAAGGTCACACCCTATGGTTGAAATGAACGGAATGAAACATAGTTGGTATTGTGTTTGATTGTCACATGAGTTAAATTATTTAAAGAATTAATTTATTTGGGCAATCAAATATTGAATATATTATATGTACAAGGATGTTGTACACATAATGAGAATTAATATATGAATTTGGTTCGTATATAAATTTAAATAAATATAGGTTACCAAAATCCATGTTATAATTAATTTAATTATAATTTTCGGTTAAAACATTATTATATTTATTTAATTTTATAATTCATAAAAGATATACCAATTATAAAAGGTAATAAGTGATAAAAAACTTGGAAAGAAAAACCCTAAGAATTTGCTTGGAAAAAGTCTAGCAGCCGTCAAGCAAATAAAACCTCTGAAAATAGTTTTTGGAGATTTCTGCCGTTCATAGTCAAACCGGTGGATTACGAGAGGCCGACATCGTAAAGGTTATGCTTGGTTCGACAAGAGATCGAACTCTTGTTGCCGAGGCGTTGCTGTCTACTCAGATTGAAATTTCGGTAACTTTGAAACCTTTATTTCACCCCGATTCGTTTCTCACACATGGATTCATGGTTTGGATCGCCAAGATTAATTTTATTTCACTGTGCCATGGGGTTGTCAGCGTTCTAACAATTTCGTCCTTGAAATTTCCAACTAACAAAACTGTCGCACACCCTAACCTAGCACACTACTCTCTCGCTGCGCAATCTGATCCTAATTGTAACCTAAGTAAATGGCACATTACAGATAAAGTACGTACCGGTATCTACCTACAGTATAATAGTTAAAAAAGATAGGAGAACTTACTTAGTCCGACGCTGGAGACTTGGTGTGCCACACAAAAATCCTCCAAAACCACTTTAAAATCATTTGTAAACATATTTAAAATAGAAACTAAATCCCATTTCACAGCTCGAGTTTTGCAACCAAGCTCTGATACCACTAAATGTAACACCCCAAACCTGGCCTAGAAGTTAGGCCCAAATCTGGCGTGTCGCATTGAGGTATTTTTTTCAAAACCACGTTTTCATTGAAAACCCCTCTTGATATTTAAAAACTAAAGTCCCAGTTTGCGATTGTTATTAATAATCAACATTTATTAAGAAGTCATTACCTTCAAAACCTTGTTCGTTGCGGAAGCTTTATTTAAAACAACTGACTTATAAAACGTGATATTTACAACTTGGTTGCAAAAACATAGTGTTTTGAAAACAGATATTGTTTTGGGAAACCGTGAATCAATGTTAAGCAGATTTAAAACATAATAAACTAAAAATCCCAAACTATACCAGAATTTAAGAGAGGCCTTATTACAACCCAATAAAAACAATTTAATAAAATAATGTAGAATACTAAAATCCAAAATTGCTCATAGTGTGGCCACCTCTGAGTCCTCCAATATGTCGAACCGCCTACTGAGGGTTACCTGGAAAGAATTAAAAAGAGGGGGTGAGTTTGCGAAAACTCAGTGTGTACAACCCTCATCAGTAAAATCATGCATCACAATAATCCGGGCCAAAGCCTATTACAATAACGATGGCAATCGGGCCTTAGCCTAAAATAGCCTCGGTTGCGCCTTGACCCATATCATATGTCATATATCATAAATATCTGGGCCTAAGCCCATCTCAATATTAAAATCCATATATACAATGCATTAATGCCCATACCAACCCTGCACTCCGTCTCCTATCCAACCGTGCACTCCTGTGGGGATTTAATCGATCCACCCATCCGTGCACTCCTTTTGTAGCACCGATTGTGGCACTAACTTATCGGTGCAACATGGTTGCTCGGTGGCTAAAAAGCCTTCGATGGATCCACAGTCGTCAAGCGACCATGCGATCCTATTAGCACTTCCTCCATATTAATAATCCATTTCCCATGCAACATAATAACACGTGAATGCATCGTACAATAATAAACATACCATAATAATCATAAATCGCATACAAGAATAACCATATAACATGTAGAGGCATTTCCATCATCTTGCCCTTCAGGGGCATATCGGTCATTTTACCCATCGAGGGTACTTTCGTAATTTTACAAACCAGGGGTATTTCGATAATTTTGCAAACCAGGGGTATTTCGATAATTTTATAAACTAGGGGTATTTAGGTAATTTTGTAAACTAGGGGTATTTCGATAATTTTGCAAACTAGAGTGTTTCGGTAATTTTGTAAACTAGGGGTATTTGGTAATTTTACAAACTAGGGGTGTTTCGATAATTTTGCAAACTAGGGGTATTTCGATAATTTCGCAAACCAGGGGTATTTTGGTAATTTTGCAAACCAGGGGTATTTTGGTTATTTTGTAAACCAAGGGCATTTCGATAATTTTGCAAACCGAGATATTCTAAACCGAGATAATGATGCAAATGGGCCTAGGGCCCATTCTCGACCAAATGGACCCACACGTTCGTGTGGCCCATTTAGCCCAAATCTAGCTACAAATATGAGATTCACATAGACCAATTCACTATCTACTACACAATCATACAATTTATTCATATGGGCCCACTTAGCCCAAACAGCCTAAACGCATAAGAACACTCAAGCTAGCCTCAACTATTACGTCGAAGCTCCCACACGTGCGCTCACACGCTCGTGTGGCTACCATCGCCGTGTGACCGGCATTTCAACATTTGCCGCTCTACCGCTAGAGTAGAGGGAATACACACCTGGTAGGAGTCTGAAGCTAATCCGCGCTCCGAATGCTCCTATGCCCAAACGCCAACCAAGGTATGTTTCCTCTCTTCATAGACAACTCCATTTATAGCTAGCTTCTCACCTTCCCTATTGCTATCTTTCCGATGTGGGTTCCCTCCGTCAGTAGAGTTTAAATCCGACTCAAACACTGGTCAGTCCAATCCGCAAAATAAATACTCCCCTGCTTGTCATGAGATTCGAACCCAGGCTCCCTTGCACCCTTAATAACGCCTTGCCACTAGACCACTCACTTCCTTATGTCTAACATCATGCGCAACTAAATATAAATCTATGGGCCAAAGTCCAAGTTCACTTAAAAATAAATCAAAATGAAAAGCCAGCGCCAAGGCTTGAACCTTGGACCCATTACTTCCTTGTGGCGTCACCTCCTTGTCTCCCATGTGGCGTCACTTTGCCACTACACCACAAGCTCTTTTCATGTCATTTTTCTCCATATTTTATTCTTAAAGCCTACTTACTAACTCTCAGGGTTTTATTCATCTAAAACCAAAATTTTCCTAAAGTCCAAGTTTGATCCCGAGACTTCATAGAAGCCCCCCAACCTTCCAAAATCACCTTCCTAACAAGTCCAACTTGAAATAATGCCGTTCTCATAATCCCAAAAATTTTAAAACGCTCCCAAGGCCAAGGCCCAATGGGCCCAATCCTACTAGGCCCAAATTCAGAGTGTTACAAAAACCTTGCATGTTCCTCGGTCAAGGTTGATTCCACGTTCTTCTTAATCTATAATGACACATTTAGCTTATTTAATATACACATTATTCAAATCAATCCAAAATCTTCCTATGGAAAAATTTACAATTTAGCCCCTAACTTTATCAATTTTTACACTTTAGTCCCTAGGCTCGTAAAATGAAATGTGTTCATTTTTCACACACCCAAGCCTAGTCGATTCATATTCTCTCTTATAGCAGCCCACAATTTTAACTATTTTACATTTTATACACATTATTTCATCTTTTGCAAATAAGTCCTTTTTATCAATTTCACTAAAAATCATCTAGCAAAAGTTGTTTATCACACTTCAAACTTTCATATTCTACCACTAGACATCAAAATACATGTATGTCATGCATTGGTAAAATTTTAAACACAAACTCTAGCTCAAAATAGTGGTTGAAATAGCTAGATCGAGCTACAAGGATTTTAAAAATACGAAGAACATCAAAAACAGGGCTAGGAGGTACTTACAATCAAGCTTGAAATTGAAACAAAACCCTAGCTATGGCTCCTTGCAATTTTCGGCACTTAGGGAAGAAGATGGACACCAATTTTGACTTTTTTCCCTTTTATTAATTCATTAACTAAATGAACAAAATGCCCTTAAGGCCCTTCCTTGATATTTTTCCTTTCCATGTATATTTTTGTCCATCATGAGATATAATGGTCTAATTACTAAATAAGGACCTCTAATAAATTTTCTAATGCTATCTCATACTTAAAACTTCTAGAATCTCATATTTTTTTCAATTTTTGCAATTTAGTCCTAAAAGATAAATTGATCACTAAATCATAAAATTTCTTCATGAATTTTTCACACAACCATACAAGCATGTCATATGTAACACCCCAAACCCGGCCCATACATCATTACCGGATCTGGTATGCCACAGTTTGAAACTTGAAAACTTAGCTCTATAGGGTTTTGAAAATCTTAGTTTATTATGGCCGTTTAATCAAATAATTGTGAAATTTGTGAAACAACTTTAAGCATTTGCGTTGATTGTGTTTGAAAAGCTCATTTATCATTTCATTTTATAATTAAGACTTTGAAAGAGAAAAACATAAGTTTATAAAGACTTAACATAAAAAAATAAATCGAAAACCTAAGTTATGGAAGCCTTATTACAAAAATATTCCCAGAAATTAAAACTCAAATGAAAATTCGTAAATAGTCTATGTAGATAATAATATTGATGGCCCCTCGAGTCTGCCTCGGGTCCCATGTCCACGATCTACTGCTCATCTGTAAAGTGGGGAAAATAAAAGGGTGAGTCACCAAGACTCAGTGTGCAAATCCCGAAAACACATAAAAGCCTTGGGCCCACAAACACATTATGGGCCTTGGCCCATACACAATGGCAATAAAATGTTTCATGTAACATGGCCCATCCCCAAAACCTAAGAGTCCATCCTCTACACACCCCCGTACAAACCATCACACCGTGGTGATTTCTACAATCAACCCTCCATCCGCTACACACCATATCGGTCACTATATGACCTATATGGCAAAGCCACCGATCGCTGTGCGACCTCAGTAATACATTATAGTATTCGATAGCTATGCTGCCTATCATAAAGACCGATCACTATGTAACCTATGTGGCAAAGCCACCGATCGCCTCGCGACCTGCTCCCCTTCCGTAAATCAATCAATCCCATCCCATGCATACATACGTGCAAAAATCAAAACATTAAGCCATCTAAACAGATCTCAGACTTTCACATACTTTGACACACATAGAGAAGTTTCTATGATTACGTACCTGGCATCCCTTGCCTACCCTTTCTGGGTATACAACTGTTTATACAACCTCTCTTTCCAGCTTTTAGCTCATAGCATACATTTAATACAACAAAACTTATGTGTTAAGAATCTACACACCTGGTTACGGTTATGACGACACCCTCTATGTCGACACTATCAAAAGTCGATACGACTGCTATCTGCCTAAGATACTGTTCAGAAGTCGGTCCACAACTCGGTGGCCAATCTCGAACAGCAGACACTGCTCTTTTCTTAAACTTAGGGATTGGGTTTTCAGATCTAGTCCCCTCCTTTGCCTGATCGACATTTGATTCCATCAAAAAGGCCTTATTAATCATAACATATGGTTAAGTTTGTGATTTCGATATTGAATCTAACGAGAATCTAAAGAGAATGCCTAACCTTGAAATTCCCAAAAAGTGTATGAGATTCAGGGACTAGTGGCTTTTAAATCTAAGAGATCTACTTCAATTCCCGCCGTCGCCCAAAATAAGAACATGAAAAGAGTGGAAACGTTAGACCAAACCTTAATAGCCACATGGCTTTGATTCTCAAAAACTGAAAGAGAAAGGAATAGATCTGAGGAAATTGGTTCTTACCTTCACAGGGAAATCGGCAACTCCAAGAAGATCTCGATTTTATGGAGAAATTAGCACAAGAGGAAAAGAATGGAAAAAGAAAGTGAAGTGAGAGGTTTCAGCTTTTGAAGAAATCAAAAGAAAAGAAATTGTAGAGAATGACTGAGAGTTTCGGCACAGAGAATGAGGAAAAGAATAGGGTTCAAATGCCGAAATTGAAGAGATACCACCCCTATTTATAGAGAACTTTGGCACTTACTTATCAAAATCCAAAAGTGCCCTTCCTGATAACTAACAATTAATGAAATAGTAGGGGAAATTTTGGCACCCCTTTGCCATAAAGGAACCGATTTCTTCCCCCTCTAAGAGATGGAATTTGGCCAACACTGCTCTCAACAGATAGCTCCTATCTTTTCTCCTTTATCTTAATCTATTCATACCTTTAGAAGATGCCTAAATAACACCACCTCTCCCTTCTATTATCAGCACAATATCCACATTATCCCAATCATTAAATCCCTCCTAAAATTAAGCCTCATTGTCGTCCCCCTCTTTGCTCCTTTTAAGTGCCGAAAATGGCCCAAAGACATGGGCTCCTTGTGGCCAAAACTTGGGCCTCACCTCCTGCTATTGGGGCCACCCTATAACTCCTCTGCAACACCACATACTACTGGGCCACAAGCCCATTTTGCAACCTAAAGCACCAATACCATCTTTTAAACCCCATGGTACCCAAACAGGAATTTTAACCAAGGCTTCGTCCCAATCCTGGGCCCAATTTAACCCCTAACACTCAAATTAACACATTAAACATATCCACCCACTAAACACATAGGCCCAATAATTCAAGATGTTACAGTTCTACCCCCTAAAGAAAAATTTTAGCCTCAAAATTACCTGATCAGAAAAGATGAGGATACTGCTTTCGTATTGCTTCCTCCGGTTCCCAAGTAGCCTCCTCAGAACCTTGATTTCGCCATAGAACTTTAACCAATGGTACCGTCTTCCTACGCAACACCTTCACATCACGATCCAAGATCTCCATCGGTTCCTCTTCAAAGGATAGATTAGGTCTTACTTCGATTTCATCTACTGACACCATATTGGACGAATCTGAACGATAACGTCTTAACATAGAGACGTGAAATACATCGTGGATCTGATTCAACTCAGCAGGTAGCTCAAGTTGATAGGCTACGGTCCCACTCGTTTCAACACCCGATAAGGTCCGATGAATCTGGAACTTAATTTACCTTTCCGTCAAATCTTAGCACCTTTTTCCACGGCGACACCTTTAGAAATACCTTGTCTCCCACTGCAAACTCTATGTCCTTACGCTTTAAATTAGCATAGGACTTCTGTCTGTTCGACGCCACCTTTAGTCGAGCTCGAATTATCTCAACCTTCTCCTCCGTCTCTGTGACCAAGTCCGGACCCAAAATCTGACGTTCCCCCAATTTCGTCCAACAAGTAGGAGTACGACACTTCTGCCCGTACAATGCTTCATAGGGCGCCATCTGAATACTAGACTGGTAACTGTTGTTGTATGCAAACTCTACCAATGGTAAAAACTCCTCCCAACTACCCCTGAAATCAATGACACATCCCCTTAACATGTCCTCTAAGACCTGAATTACCCGCTCAGACTGTCCATCGGTCTGAGGATGGAACGTTGTACTGAAATCCAACTTTGTACCCATTGCTTGATGCAACGCCTTTCAAAATCGCGACGTGAACCTAGGGTCCCTGTCTGATATGATCGATATTGGTACTCCATGTAACCTTACTACCTCCGCTATGTATAGCTTAGCCAATTTCTGCAGAGAGTAATCGACACGTAACGTGTATGAAGTGAGCAGACTTCGTCAAGTGATCTACAATCACCCAGACCGTATCTTTCTTAGTAGGCATGAGAGGTAGCCCACTAACAAAGTCCATTGTGATTCTTTCCGACTTCCATTGTGGAATCTTCACTGGCTGCAACAACCCTGATGGTAACTGATGCTCCGCCTTTACCTGCTGACAAGTCAAACACTTACTCACCAATTCAGTTACCTCACGCTTCAAGCCCGGCCACCAGAACTGGTCCCACAAATCCCAATACATCTTACTCCCTCCGGGGTGCATAGCGTATGAACTTCCATGTTCTTCTTGCAAAATCCTATGCCTTAACTCAGGATCTTTAAGCATGGACACTCTCCCTTGAAAACATAATAGCCCTTCATCATTCACACTAAATTTCGTTGATTTATCCCTTGCTCCTACCGAAAACTTCTCCTTTGGCAACTCATCAACCCGCTGCTTCTCCTTAACCTGACTGACCCATGCGGGTATCACCTGAAGTTCAGCCAATAAACTCCCATCATCGTATAAACTAAGGTGAGCAAACATTGCTCTCAAGTCAATGATTACATTATGACTTAAGGCATCTGCCACCACATTAGCCTTACCCGGATGATACTCGATCGAGCAATCATAATCCTTTAACAACTCGATTCACCTCCTCTGCCTCAAATTCAACTCCTTCTGGGTCAAAAGGTATTTTAAACTTTTATGGTCGATATAAATAACAGATTTCTCCCCGTACAGGTAGTGTCTCCAAATCTTCAAGGAAAAACCACCGCCGCCAACTCCAAATCATGGGTGGGATAATTTACTTCGTGCGGCCTTAATTGCTTGCATCAACACACATCCTAATCCTGTGTGTGAAGCATCAGAGTAAATTACGAACTCCTTCCCAGCCTCCAGCTGAATCAACACCGGAGCCTCCATCAAAATCCTCTTTAACTTCTCAAAACTCTCCTGCTGCTTATCAGACCAAATGAACAAAACTCCTTTTCATAGCAACTTAGTCAACGGTGCTGTAATAAGAGAAAATCCTTCAACAAATCTTCTATAGTACCCCGCCAGACCAAGGAAACTCTGAATCTCTGCCACCGACTTAGGCTGCTTCCAATCCAACACCGCTTAAATTTTTTGAGGGTCAACTCTAATCCCCTCGGTCGACACCATGTGACCTAGAAAAGTAACTTCCTTTAGCCAAAATTTGCACTTGCTGAATTTGGCATAAAATTGCTTCTCCCTCAAAATCTGTAGAACCACTCGCAGATGTGAATCATGCTCCTCCTCCGATCTTGAGTAAACCAAGATGTCATCAATAAATACCACGATAAATTGATCCAAGTAGGGTTGGAACACTCGGTTCATCATATCCATAAATGCTGCTGGTGCGTTAGTCAACCCAAATGGCATCACCATGAACTTGTAATGTCCATAGCGAGTTCTAAAAGCCGTCTTATGAATATCTGCCTCCTTGACCTTAAGTTGATGATACCCTGACCTCAGATCTATCTTCGAAAAGACTGAGGCCCCCTTCAACTGATCGAACAAGTAATTGATCCTTGGCAATGAGTACTTGTTCTTGATTGTTAACTTATTCAGCTGACTATAGTCAATGCACATATGCATTGATCCATCCTTCTTCTTAACAAATAACACCGGCGCTCCCCAAGGCGACACACTTAGTCGAATAAATCCTTTATCCAACAACTCTTGTATTTGCGCTTTCAATTCCACCAATTCCTTTGGTGCCATTCTGTATGGAGCAATAGATACCAGCGCTGTTCCCGGAAGAAAATCAATTCCAAACTCTACTTCTCGATCTGGGGGTAATCCCGGAAGCTCTTCTGAGAAAACATCAGGAAATTCCTTCACCAACCTAACATCCCTAACAACTAGGTCCTTGGCTTCCAAAGCCCGAACAAACATCAAAACTGCCTCGCACCCTTTTCTTACCATCCTTTTTGCTCTTAGGGCAGTTACTACATTCGACAAATAGTTCCCCCTTTCTCCTATCACCAACACTTCATCACCCTTGGGGGTTTTTAACACCATCTGCTTGGCTGCACAGTCTAAATTGGCTTGGTACTTCACCAGCTAGTCCATGCCTAAAATTAAATCAAATTCCCCGAATGGTAATTCCATCAGATCCGTCAGAGAACTATTCCCTAAACTTCTAAGGGTACCTCCCGAAAAAGTTTATCTACTACCACAAATTGTCCTAATGGGCTAATTACTATTATAGCCCTAGGGGTAATTTCGGAATCTAAACTTAAAGTTCCAGACACACTACTAGCAACATATGAATGTGTCGACCCAATATCAATCAATGCAGTATAAGGCAATCCAAAAATTAAAAACGTAGCGATTATAACATCCGGTGCATCAGCCTCCTCTCGACGCCTGGTAGCATAGACCAACCCCAGCTGTCTCGCCTCAGTGTTTTTACCCTCGGCAAGGTGCTCCACGGCCCCGACCGAAACCATTACTACCTTTGGCCGGACCACGACCTCTCTGCGGCTGCTGACCTCCTCTACCCGACTAAGCATTTCCCTGTCTTGCGGGTCCTATCTCATCCCGTGGCTGAGGACAGTCCGTAATCTGATGGTCCGTAGATCCACACCTAAAGCACTTCCCACTGCCTGCCCAACACTCACCTACATGGAATTTGTCGCATCGAGCACACCTCCGTGTTTGATTAACAATCAGGTCTTTCCACCCGGTTCGGCCCATCCGACCTAGGTCTTTTTTGAGTACGCCTAGCTGCCCCTATCGATCCAAAATTTCTCTTACCTCCACCACTATCTCTATCCCGGTTCAACTTTTTTGTCCGCTTCACCTCTTCAGCTATCTTAGCTTTCTCCACAAGCACAGCAAATTCCCACTCTCGTTGTGGAGCCATCAACACATGTAAATCATCCTTCAAGCCATCTTCAAATCGAACACACCGTTCATGTTTCGTGGTCACCATCCCTCGAGCATAACGACTAAGGCGTAAGAATTTTGCTTCATACGCCGCTACCGACCTAATTCCCTGAACCAGATTCAAGAATGCTCTGCGCATCGACATAGCTTGTCCCAATGTATTTACTTTGGAATGTCGTTCTGAAGTAATCCCAGGTGATACGGTCAGCTACGGTACCATCCTTAACCGTAAGCCACCATTGATACGCTTCGTCCCGGAGGAGAGACACCACTCCCTTCAGCTTCTCCTCTTCCGTGAAGTCAAGATCATCCATTATACGCTCCATTGCTTCCAACCAATACTCCGTTGTGCTAGGAGCTACACCAGAAATTCCCTTAAACACCTCTGCCCCATTGGCTCTAAGTCGCTTGGCACAGACTTCGGGCTCCTCGCTCCATGCCCCGCCCAACAACTCTCTCCAAAACCATTAACATAGCCTGAGATACAGCATCATCCCCGACCGTCTGATCTTGAAATTCTTCCTCCACAACTGGTGGCACTGGTACCTCATTTCCTGACTCGTGACCAGACCCTACGGGTTCTGACACAGCTAGTCCTACCTCTACCTCGGTCACGCACACCACATCCCCTCGTGCTCATTCTACCGTTCGCGATTTATCTGATTAAAAATTTTATGAATTAATACTTTCTTCCACTGATTAAAAACGGACAGTCTTATGGAAAGTAGTTTTAACAGTAGTTCTTTCGAATTCAAATTCTATCTACAAAGTTCAGTTCTCAAGTCTATATTTCCTAGTTTTAGAATACACATACATACAACATCCATCACACATCAACATACAAACAGCATCCATGAACTTACATTTATCACCTAGGGTTATTTTCGTCATTTCACTATCCAGGGGTATTTTTGTAACTTTATCCTACAGGGGTATTTTCATAATTTTCCAAAATAAGGTTTCTTGGTGATTTTACAAAACAGGGTATTTTGGTAATTTTACAACTCGGGGGTATTTTGGTAATTTTTTCAATCGGGGGTATTTCGGTAATTTTACAAATTTTGGTATTTTTTTTTACAAATCCAGGGTATTTTTGAAAAGTTTTCACAAATCAAGGGTATTTCAAAAATTTTTACAAATCTAGGGGTAATTTTACAAAAATAAGGTGGCTGGTCCCTTTCAGGTTTTAGTTATAAGTTTTGGCCCGTCAACAAGCCCTCTTGGTTAGAGTGAACAATCACTACGCACCAGGTAAGATTCCAGAAAAGAGGAGGTGAGCCGCTAGGGCCGCTTAAATACCAAGCTCTCCCTGGATCCAATCCTAGACACGCGTATGCCTGTTACCACACCCTAACCATGTGACTTGTTCACAGACAGGTTTAATTAGAAGTTAAGTCTTATGAGACCGTGGGGATTTCTACAATCAACCCTCCATCCGCTACACACCATATCGATCACTATGTGACCTATGTGGCAAAGCCACCAATCGCTATGCGACCTCAGTAATACATTATAGTATTCGATAGCTATGCTGCCTGTCATAAAGACCGATCACTATGTGACCTATGTGGCAAAGCCACCAATCACCTCGTGACTTGCTCCCCTTCTATAAATCAATCAATCCTATCCCATGCATACATACATGCAAAAATCAAAACATTAAGCCATCTAAACAGATCTCAGAATTTCACATACTTCGATACACATAGAGAAGTTTCTATGATTACGCACTAGCATCTCTTGCCTACCCTTTACGGGTATCATTGTTCATCTGACCTCTCTTTCGGCTTTTAGCCCATAGCATACATTTAATACAACAAAACTTATGTGTTAAGAATCTACACACATGGTTACGGTTATGATGACACCCTCTATGTCGACACTATCAAAAGCCGATACGACTGCTATCTGCCTAAGATGTTGTTCAGAAGTCGGTCCACAACTCGGTGGCCAATCTTGAACAGCAGACACCACTCTTTTCTTAAACTTAGGGATTGGGTTTTCAGATCTAGTCCCCTCCTTTGCCTGATCGACATTTGATTCCATCAAAAAGGCCTTATTAATCATAACATATGGTTAAGATTGTGATTTCGATATCGAATCTAACGAGAATCTAAAGAGAATCTCTTACCTTGAAATTCCCAAAGAGTGATATGAGATTCAGGGACTAGTGTTTTCGGCTTTTAGATCTAAGAGATCTACTTCAATTCCTGCCATCGCCCAAAATAAGAACATGAAAAGAATGGAAACGTTAGACCAAACCGTAATAGCCATCTGGCTTTGATTCTCAAAAACTGAAAGAGAAAGGAATAGATCTAAGGAAATCAATTCTTACCTTCATAGGGAAATCGGCAACTCCAAGAAGATCCCAATTTTATGGAGAAATCGACACAAGAGGAAAAGAATGGAAAAAGAAAGTGAAGTGAGAGGTTTTGGCTTTTGAAGAAATCAAAAGAAAAGAAATTACAGAGAATGGCTGAGAGTTTCGACACAGAGAATGAGGAAAAGAATAGGGTTCAAATGCCGGAATTGAAGAGATACCACCCCTATTTATAGAGAATTTAGCACTTACTTACCAAAACCCGAAAGTGCCCTTCCTGATAACTAACAATTAATCAAATAGTAGGGGAAATTTTGGCACCCCTTTGCCATAAAGGAACTGATTTCTTTCCCCTCTAGGAGATGGAATTTCGGCCAACACTGCTCTCAGCAGATAGCTCCTATCTTTTCTCCTTTATCTTAATCTATTCATACCTTTAGAAGGGGCCTAAATGACACCACTTTTCCCTTCTATAATCAGCACAATATCTACATTATCCCAATCATTAAATCCTCCTAAAATTAAGCCTCATTGGCGTCCCCCTCCTTGCTCCTTTTAAGTGCTGAAAATGGCCCAAAGACATGGGCTCCTTGCGGCCAAAACTTGGACCTCACCTCCTGCTATTGGCACCACCCTATAACTCCTCTGCAACACCACATACTACTGGGCCACAAGCCCATTTTGCAACCTAAAGCACCAATACCATCTTTTAAACCCCATGGTACCCAAACAGGAATTTTAACCAAGGCTTCGACCCAACTCGGGCCCAATTTAACCCCTAACACTCAAATTAACACATTAAACATATCCACCCACTAAACGCATAGGCCCAATAATTCAGGATGTTACATCATAGACCTCATAAAAACCATAAAACATATATTTCTACTTTGGATTTGTGGTCTCGCAACCACTATTCCATTTAGGCCCTAATTTGATCTACTACAACTCTTCCCCTTTTATTCCTCAACTGCTTAACCTCTCCAGCCAAAATCTTAATTGGTTCCTCAACATATGTCACATCCGGTCGTATCTCAATTTCTATCGGAGAAATTACATGTGAAGGATCAGAACGATATCATCGCAACATTGACACATGGAACACATTGTGTATTCTCTCCAACTCCGCCAGCAAAGCTAACCGGTAAGCTGCTGGTCCAATCCTCTCAATAATCTCATACGGCCCAATGAAATGCGGACTCAACTTGCCCTTTCAACCAAATCTCAAAATCTTCTTCCACGAAGATACTTTCAAAACACTTTATCACCCACCTGAAACTCAATTTCTTTTCCTTTCAAATCCGCGTATGACTTTTGTTGATCTGAAGCAGCTTTCAGACAATCACAGATTACTTTCACTTTCTCCTCGGCTTCTCTAACTAAACCAACCTCATGAATTGGTTTCTCACTGAGCTCGGTCCAATACAAAGGAGTTCGACACTTGTGACCATACAATGCTTCATATGGTACCATCTGTATACTCGACTGATAACTATTATTGTAGGTAAATTCAACCAAAGGTAGATATTTCTCCCAACTACCTTCGAATTCTAAAACACAACACCGGACCATGTATTCAAGAACTTGAATTACTCTTTCGGATTGACCGTTAGTTTGCGGATGGAATGCAGTACTAAAATTCAATTACGTACCTAAGGCTTCTTGCAACTTTTTCAAAATATCGAAGTGAACCTCGGATCTCTATCCAAAATAATGGTCATAGGCACCCCATGTAATCTCACAATTTTGGCAATATACAGCTCAGCCAACTTATCAAGTGAGTAATCAATATGTACCGATATAAAGTGAGCCGATTTCGTCAATCTATCAACGATAACCCACACGGCATCTTTTGTTTTCGGAGTCATAGGCAACCCTATTACAAAATCCATCATGATTCTATCCCATTTCCACTCGAGAACCATCACTGGCTGAAGTAAACCCGAAGGTACCTGATGCTTGGCTTTTACTTACTGGAAGATCAAACACTTTGTCACAAACTCAGAGATGTCTCTTTTCATACCCGGCCACCAATACAACTTCTTCAAATCATTGTACATTTTTGTACTACCTGGGTGAACTAACAAACAACCATTGTGTGCCTCAGGTAAAATTTTCTGAATCATCTTCCCAAAACTGTTTCCACTTTCCAAACTATTATCATCTTTATATGCATTACTAATCGTTTCACCACTGAACTCTTTAGTCTCACACTTGTGAACTTATTCAACTCGACTCTCGTAAAATTTCATTACCAATCAACATTGGTAAGGGGTGGTGAAGTCGCAAAGCCTCTAACTTAACTCTCAAACTTACACACATATACCTTAGCATTCATCATTAATGAAATATTATCATAATCATACAACCCACTCCAAGCAAATTTTCACACTTATTTAGATTACAAATGGTTTCTTTCACCCATAATTTTGAATAGTGATTTTACTTACTCGAGCTCTATATTGATATCTAATTAACTACTCAACATTCAATTCGATTTCTCTTACTATCACTTGTCAAATTAGAGAACGTCTAATTATGGGTCTTACTATTTACATGATTACCATAGTCCAACTATGGTCTTACTAGTATCACAATATCATAGCTCAGCTATAATCTTACATGTCGTCACGATGCCATAGTCCCACTATGGTCTTACACGAGATCGTACGTCGATGCCATGCCTCAGACATGGTCTTACACGGTTTCATACCGAGCCAGGTCTCAGATGCGGTCTTACATAGAATCATTATTTGATGCCGATGCCATATCCTAGATATGGTCTTACACGAGATCATGTATCGATGCCAATGCCATGTCCCAAACATGGTCTTATATGAGATCACAGGTACTGCCATGGTCCAACCATGGTATTATCCGTCAATTCATTATTGGACGATCATACTCATCTCCTGCGTTCTACTTAATTTGACTTTCCAATTCAACTCACATGCTATTATAATATTCATGGCATCATAACAGAGTCATAAAACAAAACATTGTATATTATTCAAACAAATGTACATATACACATATCCCGTTCATTGGGTAAGTTTACTCATCATATTCACTTAATCAATTACGTTGAGCATATAACACCGTATGCATGTTGGACCGACATGGATGAGCTTATCACTATATAACTTTCATTTCATTCCACGTTTTCACATTTCTCAACTTATGATTCTCTCATTTCGTACCTTATTACACACATGTCATGAACTTCTATTCATACCTTACTGAATTTCGTCACATCATAAGTGCATTTCAATTATCTCATTATCATTTTCAAAATTATCGAAAATAGCTCTGTTGGGAATCATCTGTCTTGACAAAATAGTTTCGTTAAACCCGGGAGATATCACACTATCATGAGTAGTAATATGGCATGTATAGCTAAACTTCATACGCTAGGCTAGTCCGAGAATTGACTAAACCATAGCTCTGATACCACTAAATGTAACACGCCTTACCCGTATTCATTGCCAAAATAGGGTACGAGGCATTACTAGACTTATATACATACAATCATTCAATAATGAAACCTGATTTTTCCACTCCAAGTTTAAAACTTTTTATATCACTTCTTACACAAGCCTACGAGGCTTAAATCACGCTTTAAGAATAGTTCGGGACCAAATCAAACTCTTTAAGAGGTCCCTAAAAGTCTTAGAAAAATTCTCATTAACCATTCCACGCCTGTGAAAAAAGAGACGCGCCTGTGTGATATATCACACACCCGTGTTCCACACCCGGGTGGAATTATTTCTCAATTTGAACCTACAAGGGTTTTCGCACGATCGGACACACGCCCGTGTCCCTGGTCTGTGTCCCTCACATGGCCTTGACACGCCCGTGTACTCCACCCGTGGTCGAAACTGACTTGCATCACATAGCCTATCACACGCCCATGTGTCTGGCCCGTGGTCAACACTAACTTACATCACTAATATGCAGGTGACACATGGCCCAGCCATACACCCATGGGACTGACCAGTGTCACACACGACCTAGACACACTGCCTGTGTGTCTACCCGTGTGGACAAATTTTAGGCTATTTTCCAAGCCATCTTGCTACCCTTACATCCACACATTCATGCAACAACACATATCATTCTCATATCATCATTTATAATACCAAATTTCACATTTAATCCATGATAACCATACTAGCTTTGCATACACCAAGAGCGCTATCACTACCATAACTATAATTGACATAAGCCATCATTCGTGGCTATACACAATCGATCCATCAACCGTTTTAGGCCAACACATTTGGCTACGTTAACTATGACTTAATTAATCAAAATATAATTTTCCTATACATGCCATATCTCAAGAAAACTTGAAAACCTTTACCCAAATGATTGCTTGATAGTGTGAAAACATCTCGACAATCTCCAACCGAGCTAGTTAAATTAACCTATAAGAGATAGGAAAGGAAGAGGAGTAAGCGATAATGCTTAGTAAGTTCATATGCAAATAATAATCAACTATTGTCATTCATTTTTTTTACTAAACCACAAAGGTATTATAATAAGATTTGCATTTAAGCTCACGATTGCCTACTCAATCATTCATAATACTTACTCAGTCCAAACCTTTGCACATCACAAACACATATCATAACACATTGTTCACCTTTACTTGCACTTATACCCTTCATTATCACCACAGAGCCACATGTTATGTGAGTTCACTTAGTCAAGTTTCTCAAGAACACCTCGGATTAATAATAAATACTCAATGATATCGTACATAGCCCACAATTGATAATAAACACGATGGTATCGCACATAGCCCATCGTTAACAAATAATAAGGTGGTATCACACACAGCCCACCATTGATAATAAACATGATGGTATCGCACACAGGCCAACATTAACAATTAATAAGGTGGTATCGCACACAGCACACCATTGATAATAAGCACGATGGTATCGCACACAGCCCATCGTTAACAAACAATAAGCTGGTATCGCACACAGCCCACCCTTTTATCACACATTCACGGATATTTATCTGCACCCATTTTCCTATTTTGAATGTTCATCCTAGGATTTCCTTACTCTCTATCATGTTCAATAGACCTCTACGATATTCATTCGCATTCACATGATGCATTAATGAGTAAAACATATGCAATAAAGAATGCATCATTTACACATAACTTACTATGGATTCATCATATAACAAGTTCACTTCATATGATTTCTGGGTACATACCCCTACCACTCATGACATATCCACATACTATCTTCTTTTCAACATACCTATTGAATCGCTCAAAATGCTACAAGATACTCTTGAGTCTCATACATATGGTATCACATCAATGCCATATCCCCTATATGGTCTTACATGAAATATCATATAGATGCCATGTCCTTGACATGGTCTTATACGAAATCTCACACTGAGGCTATAACAGCCCGATTTAGACCCTAACAAGAATAATGGTTTTGAGACCACAAATTTGAGGTTAAAAAATATTTTAATATTATTTTTGGTGTTTACAGTATGTGATTGAGCATGTGTGAAAATTCTGTGTGAAAATTTTATCGTTTGTGTGTCAAATTATGAAAAAGGACTTAATCGCATAAAATGCAAAAGCTGTGTGCTGATTGTTAAAGTGCTTAATTGGCATGGATTATTAAATGAAAGGTCCTTATGTTGTAATTAGACTATAGAAAGTTGAGATGGACATATATGTACATAGTTAGTGAAATTTTAAATGAATTAATAAAAGGGCAAAATGGTAAAATGATTATTAATGTATAATAAATAAAACAAAACATAAATTAAAGGCATTATCATGTTAATCTTGCCAAAATTTGCTAAGGAAAAAGAAAACAAAATAGTTTTAGGGTTCGACACTAAGCTTGGCTAATTGAGGTATGAAATTTGTTTGGTTTTTGATAATTTCTACATTTTGTGATCGTTACTTTGTGTTCTATCAAACCCATGCTTTAATTTTAGAATTTGATAAATATTTTTAGATGTGCCATTGATGAATATGTGAGCTTTGTGTTGATAGTTGGTGGAATATGAAAGTTTAATGTTGGGTTAACATAGTTTGTCTTTGAATTTTTGATGAAATTAGCTCTTTTGGGCTAAATTGTGAAAATAAGAAATTGAATGACTAAAATGTGAAATAAATGAAATATGTGGGCTTGTATGAACACAAGGAAAATTCGGCTAGGCATGTGTGAAAAGAAATTATGTGAATTTGATGATTTTATGGAATAGGGACTAAAGTGTTGAAATGTGAAAATGTGAGGGTTATTTTGTAAAATACCCTAAATATGTGTGTTTGGGCTAAATTGAATGAATTGGTGGTTGAATGAGCTAAATTTAAATATATATAAATCAAGAAATGAGGGATTTGGATCGAGATCGATGCAAAGATAAAGTGTTCGATTAATCGACTCGTTTTGTTACTTTGACGTCCAATATAAGTTCGAGTATAATACGAATTATTAAATTCATATCTATGTGTTAGGAAATGAATGAATATGTGGTTATTGAATTAGAAATGCTATATGTGGAATTGAGAAATGTAGCACTAAGTGTGCGTATTACAAATTGAGACAAAGGTGAATAGCACTGTGAGTGCGAAATAAAGGAAGCCTCGGCTTTATTGATTGGCACTTTGTGTACGATACCGAGTTAAATTTGGTTTAATATAAAGGCACTAAGTGCGTGATGATATTTAAGTTTCGGTTGTGAATTTGGGACTAAGTGTGCGAATAAATCAAACGAATATTGAAGATTTATCGAAATGTGGTATCAAGCATTGAGTAGCAAGAATGATCGTTAACTAAGTGTTGGCAAAGGTATGTATTGGAACCTATGTGGTAGATGAATTTGGAAATAGATGAATGGATGGTTATGTGAGTATTGGATATAGATGAGATTGTGCATTCTTGTAAATTAATCTATGTGATATTTTATTTTGTATATTGATTTGAATCATTGAGATAAATGTATTATATTACGAACTTAATAAGCTTTAAAGCTTACTATGTGAAGTGTTTTTCTATTTTACAGTGTATTTAAAGCTAGCTCAGATCCGGAATCGTCAGTGACTAAATCACACTATCGGCTATCTATTTTGGTATTTTTGGAAAGATGTATATATTTGAATATGGCATTTATAGGCTAGTAGATATGGCATGTTTTGAAGTGTATAAGCTTTACCATGTGATATGGCTTGGGAGTTGAATGATGTTGGTTCATATGAGTGGGATATGTGAATGATAAATATGGTATGAGTTAGTGAAAATAGATAAGTATGTTTCATGCTTAAATTGGTTGATGAGTATTGTGGTTTAAATGTGAAATTGTGATATGAATTGCATGATGTTTGACTTGTATGATTTGGGATATGAAATTGGTATTTTAGATGGACTTATTTGAGTTGAAATTGAGTATGGAAATAGATGGTGTGGATGGTGATTAGCTGGTGTATATATTGGTATGTTTTGGTTGCCATTTGAGGTATAAATGTATATGGTTTGATGCTTGTAGGTGATTCTAAGTGTCGGTGGCAAGTTTGGCCTTGCAAATGGCCTATAATTGCCCACACAGTTGAGCACACAGGCATGTGGCTCGACCGTGTCATTTGAGTTTGCAAATTGAAACAAGTCAGGCTCGCACACGGGCTAGAACACGGGCATGTGATTGGCCGTGTGGTGCAAGTCAATGTCAACCACGGGTGAGGCACACGGGCGTGTCTCAGGCCGTGTGGATGAGTCAGTATGTATGCCCTGTTTTGCCATGGCTTGCACATATGGGCGTGTCTAAGGCCGTGCGAGGCACACGGCTTACCCACATGGGCGCGTAACCTCTGCAGCTTGGAAAAATGTTTAATTTTTAGAAATTTTTGTATGTGTTCAGTTTAGTCCCGACTCCTTTCTAACCAGTGTTTAAGGTCTCGTAGACCTCATTAAGGGACTATTTGCATATGTCTTGATATGTTTGGATGATGATTGACTTTGTATTGTAAAATGATTGTAAATGTTTTGAATATTCGATAATACCTCTTAACCCTATTTTGACGACGGTTATGAGTTAAGGGTGTTACATTTTATTGGTATCAGAGCTATGATTTAGTCAATTCTAGAACTAACGTAGCGCGTGTGAGTCTAGCTATACAAGTCATATATATAATTGCAATAGTGTGATGAATCTTGATAGTTGAAAATGTGTTTTCATATAGCAAATGGATCCCGATCGAGTAGTTGTTGATGATGTTGAGAGCAATGCACCTGCTCCCGCTCAAGGGATAGCGCCGGTCGAGCTTAGGCCGATTACTAGTGGCCACGAGGGAGAGGCTAAGCAATCCTTCTTCCAAATGATGAGCGAGTGGTTTTCGGAGTTCGTTCGAATGAATCCAGCTGCTCAACAACCTCCACCCCCACAAGTACCTATTGTGCCACAAGTTTCAGATCCGATTCGATTGAATAAGCCTCTTGTGGATAAAATCTAAAAGTACGGGGCCGAAGAGTTTAGGGCCACAGTAAATGATGATGCCAAGCGAGCTCAGTTTTGGCTCGAGAAAATAATACGAGTGTTTGATGAGATGTCATTGACTCCTGATGAATGCTTAAAATGTGCTATTTCATTGTTGAGAGATACATCATGTAATTGGTGGAAAACATTGATATCCATGGTTCTGAGGGAGACAATCACTTGGGATTTCTTTCAAGTTGAATTTGGAAGAAATATATTAGTCAACGATTCATAGATCAGAAATGTAAAGAGTTTCTAGAGCTAAAACAGGGTCGTATGTCTGTTACTGAGTATGAATGGGAGTTTGTGAGATTGAGCCAATATGCGCAGAAATGTGTTTCGATCGAAACTACTATTTGTAAACATTTCATTTAAGGGCTGAATAAAGACATCAAATTATTGGTTGGAATACTCGATTTGAATGAATTTGTAGTGTTAGTTGAAAGAGCCTGCAAAGTTGAGGAGCTTAGTACAGAAAAGACAAAAGTAGATTCTGAAGCTAGAGATGAAAGAAAAATATCAATGAATTAGTCGTATCAACCTCAGTCAAAGAGATTTAGAGATGCAAGCAATCGTTCAAATGTTTCGTTTGGACATATGAGTAGAGATCGTGTGAAACAAAGTGTTGGTCCAAAAACTCAAACTCCAATTGAATCGAGTGTTGGCAGTGTTAGAAGCAACAAGCCTGAGTGTAGACAGTGTGGAAGACGTCATATCAGAGAATGCTGGGGCAAGTATAATAATAGAGTTTGCTATAATTGTGGATCCCGAGATCACTTTATTTGGGATTGTCCAGAGTTAGCTGAGAAAGACAATGTTTAGAGTGTGAGACCGAGTAATACGACGGCTAGGGGTAGACCATCCAGAAACACCAAAAATGTGAGTGAAAGTCAAAGAGGGACAACAGATACAGTTGTGAGATTTGAGGCGAGAACACCTACCCGAGCCTATGCTATTCCTGCTCGAGAAGAAACATTATCTCCAAACGTCATTACTGATACTTTTACTCTATTTGATATTGATATGATTGCATTGATAGATCCAGGATCTACTCATTCATATGTGTGTGTGAATCTAGTATCTAGTAAGACTCTGCCTGTTGAGTCTACTAAATTTGTAATTAGAGTATCAAACCCCTTAGGCAAGTGTGTTTTGGTTGATAAATTATGCTAGAACTGTTCGTTGATGTTTCAGGATATCTATTTTCTAGCTAATTTGATGCTACTACCATTCGATGAATTTGATATAATTCTGGGTATGGATTGGCTAACTTTACATAATGCAATTGTGAATTGTAAACGAAAGAGTATTGATTTGAGAAGTCAGAATGGTGAGATAGTTTGAATTGAATCCAACGATTTGAATGGAATACCAGTTGTTATATCATCGATGAAAGCTTTGAATTATGTGAAAAGGGTTACGAAGTGTATCTTGCGTATGTGATAGGTACAAAAGTGATTGAAAAGAAAGTTGAATCTATGCCTGTGGTATGTGAGTTCCCAGATGTATTTCCTGAAGAACTACTGGGATTACCTCTGGTACGAGAAGTCAAGTTTGGTATTGATTTAGTGCCGGGAACGAGTCCTATTTTGATAGCTCCGTATAGAATGGCACCGACAAAATTAAAAGAGTTGAAGTCTCAGTTGCAAGAATTGACAGATAGAGGATTTGCACGATCGAGTTTCTCACCCTGGGGTGCTCTTGTGTTGTTTATGAAAAAGAAAGATGGCACTATGAGGATGTGTATTGATTATCAACAGTTGAAAAAAATGACGATAAAAAATAAATATCCTTTGCCTCGTATTGATGATTTGTTTGATCAGCTGAAAGGAGCTATAGTGTTTGATAAAATATATTTGAGATCGGGCTATTATCAGCTACGAGTTAAAGAATCAGATGTGCTGAAAACTACATTCAAAACGAGGTACGGACATTATGAATTCTTAGTTATGCCTTTCAGACTAACGAATGCTCCTACAGTGTTTATGGATTTGATGAACCTGATATTCAAACCGTATTTGGATCGATTTATTGTGGTGTTTATTGATGACATTCTGATTTATTTTTGTGATGAGACGCAACATGTCGAGCATTTGAGAATCGTGTTACAGCAACTGCATGAGAAGCAATTGTATGCAAAATTTAGCAAATGTGTGTTCTGGTTGCATGAGGTTGGTTTTCTGGGACATATAGTGTCAGCTGCGGGAATACGTGTAACACCCCTAACCCATAACCGTCACCGGTTTAGGGTTAAGAGGCATTATTGGACAATCAAAAACTTTTACGGACATTTCATATCTTAGATTGACAAATCACATCAAAATGTCCCTTAAATAGGTCTTTAAGGCCTTTAACATGCTTTAGAATGGGGCCGGGACTAAATCAAATACATACAAAAATTCTTGGAAATTTAAAAAAAATTCTAAGTTACAGAGGTCACATGCCCGTGTAGGCAGGTCGTGTGCCTCCCACGGCCTCAAACACGCCCGTGTGTCTAAGCCGTGTCAAAACAGGGCATACATACTAACTTGTCCACACAGCCTAAGACATGCCCGTGTGCCTCACCCATGGTTAACACTGACTTGCACCACACGGCTAGTCACACACCCGTATGTCTTACCCGTGGTCGAGTCTGACTTGTTTTACATTGCAACCTTGAAGGACACGGTCGAGCCACACGCCCGTGTGCTCAACCTTGTGGGCAATTATAGGCCATTTGCAAGGCCAAATTGCCACCCACACATTGGGTCATCCTTACAAGCAATATACCAATACAATTCATGTCAAATTAACCAACTTTTCCCAAGCATTCAAAAGCATCTTAAACACAACATCTCATACTACAATTAGCTCAATCAATTCACAATCATTTTCCAATTATAATTCATCACAAACATACCATTTCCTTATACCAACCATTCATCCAATATATTCTTACCATGCATGAATGAACTTATCATTATTTTGACCCTTTCTTAACCATAGAACCATACCAAAACCAAGTATCATATAGCATGACTTTTCATTCATAACACAACAATTTATCTAGCCATATCACATGGCCTTGTACATATATTAACATATCCCAAGACAACTAGCCTATACATGTCATATTAAGCTATATACACATTCAAATGTACCAAAGTAGAGTTTCATAGTGTGGTGATGATCCTCGACGATTCCTGAGCCTTTTGTAGCTTTGACGATCTATAAAACAGAGTAAACACTCACAAAGTAAGCTTTCTAAAAGCTTAGTAAGCCATATGCAAATAAAGTTAACATATAATTCACATTATCATATCAATACATGAATCATTAACATATCTCAATAGAAAATTCATAATTCTTCATTGGCTCATTATTTAGCCATTGCTTATCAACCATTATATCTCCATCTATCTCATTTTCTCTTATCACATTCATTCATATATCGCACTTTAGCTCATTGCCTCTATGTACATATTTACTCACCTTTCATGCCTATTCAAAACATATACATTAAACGTACCTGAAATGGATATACTACTCACATAGTCATTCATTTCTTGGACTTGTCCGTTGAATCGTTCAGAATCAAATAGGATACTCAGAATGCTCGAAATAGTCGTACAATGCCAACGTCCCAGACGTGGTCTTACATGTAACCAAATATCGATGCCACTATCCCAGACAGGGTCTTACACGAATCAATATGATGCCAATGTCCCAGACATGGTCTTACATGCAAATCTCATATCGATGCCAATGTCCCAGACGTGGTCTTACATGAAATCTCAAATCAATGCCAACGTCCCAGACGTGGTCTTACATGATCTCACATATCGAAAACCTATGTCATGACATATGTAATCCTATCTATTCCTAAGTTCGTACGGGGCTTCTCGGACATTGTTACACTATCGATACATTCTCGGATTTCTTATATTTATCATTCTCGTACACATTCATCACAATGAGATTTCACATGAACATACATAAATCAATACAAATACATTTATTTGTATATAGACTTACCTCGGATTCGGTTAACGTACGGACTCGACTATTCGATCACTTTCAACTTTCCACGATCTAAATTTGTTTTCTTCGGTTCTTGATCTATACATATTCAAATTTAATCCATTTATTCACAAACCATTAAATTCAATCCAAAAACACATATTTAGGGCAATTTACAAATTATCCATCACATTTTCACATTTTGACATTTTAGTCACTATTTCACAAAATCACAAAATACACAAAATCTCAATACACCCATGCTTAGCCGAATTCTCTATAGGTCCCTAGAAACCAATATTTTTCATTTATTTCATAATTTAGTCCCTCAAAATATTATTTTCTTAATTTAATCCAAATTACTCAAAATCACCAAAAACTCAAAGACAAACTATGTTAATCTAACACATATATTTCATATTTCATCACAAAACTTCACAAATCTCATGAATTCATCCATGGCACATTTCAAATTCATCATCAATTCACAAAATTGAAGCATGGGTTTTGAAGAACACAAAGCAACGATCACAGAAACGTAGAAATTATCAAAAACTGAAGCAAAACATACCTTGAATCAAAGAATATCCATGGCGAATGTTTGAAAGCTTTAAACCCTCTTTTCTTTTCTTATTTTTAGTGAACTAGGATGAACATGGCTTGTTAATTTTATGTTTTTTTTATTATAATACATATTAATATACAAATGACAAAATTAACCTTTATAATTTAATCATAAAGCCATATAATAATAGCCTTAACCATCCATTCCATAATTCCATAGCCTAATTTCACTTTAAGGCCTTCACATTTAATAGAAAACTCAAATAAACACTTTAACATATAGAATGTCACTTTTATCTTTTATGCGATTTAATCCTTTTTCTCAAATTAAGCACCTAATAGGACAAATTAATTCACAAAACATTCACGCATGCTTAATCATTTACTGCAAGCATAGAAATTAATATTAAAATATTTTTGACTCGAATTTGTGGTCCTAAAACCACTATTCTGACTAGGGTCTAAATCAGACTGTTACAATACGAGTTGATCCTAGCAAGATATCAGTAATTTTAGAGTGGAAGCCTCCGAGAAATGTGTCTGAAGTCCATAGTTTTCTGGGACTAGTAAGACATTATAAATAGTTTGTGAAAGGATTCTCAATGATTGCGACTCTGTTGATGAAATTGCTATAGAAAGATGTTAAATTTGAATGGTCAAAAAAGTGTCAGCAGAGTTTTGAACAATTGAAAGCATTGTTGATAGAGGCACCAGTGTTGGTTCAGCCAGAATCGAGTAAAGAATTTATAGTTTATAGTGATGCATCGTTGAATGGTTTGGGCTGTGTTTTGATGCAAGAGGGCAAAGTTATCACTTATGCTTCGAGACAGTTAAAGCTGCATGAAAAGAACTACTTGACGCATTATCTTGAATTAGCCGCAATTGTATTTGCATTGAATATTTGGCATCATTACCTATTTGGTGAGAAATTTCACATTTATACTTATCACAAGAGCTTGAAATATTTGATGACTCAGAAAGAATTGAATTTGAGATAGTAGAGGTGGTTAGAATTACTAAAAGAATATGAATTAGAAATTGACTATCATCCGGGTAAAGCTAATGTTGTTGCTGATGCTTTGAGTCGAAAGTCTTTATTTGTTTTGAGAGCAATGAGTACTCAGATAGATCTATGTGATGATGGTTCGGTTTTGGCTTAATTGAAAGTGAGGCCAATGTTTATCGTCATATTTATGATGCTCAAAAAGATGATGATGAGTTAATGGCAAAACGAGCTCAATGTGGTTTGAATTCTGATTCAGAATTTTGAGTTGATAATGATGACTATTTGAGATCGAATTTGTATTCTGAGAAATTCAGAGTTGATTCAGTTGATTTTTAATGAAGCTCACAATAGTCGTTTGGCTATTCATCTAGGAAGTACGAAAATGTATAATGATCTGAAACAGTTTTATTGGTGGCACGGTATGAAACGGGATAACTCAGAGTTTGTTTCGAGATGTTTAGTATGTCAGCAAGTTAAAGCTGAACATCAGGTTCCATCCAGTTTGTTACAATCGATTATGATTCTTGAGTGGAAATAGGAGAGAATCACGATGGACTTTGTGTCGGGATTGCCTTTATCTCTAAGAAAGAAAGGTGCAATCTGGGTGATAGTTGACAAATTGATGAAATTAGCTCATTTTGTTCCAATGAGAACAAATTATTCACTTGATAAGTTAGCCGAATTGTATATTTCTTAGATTGTGATATTGCACAGGGTACCACTATCTATTGTATCTAACAGAGGTTCAAATTTACCTCACGATTTTGGAAGAAAGTATAATAGGCTCTAGGCAAAAAGTTGCATTTTAGTACAGCATTTCATCCACAAACGGATGGTCAATCAAGTGGATCATTCAGATTCTTGAGGATATGTTTAAATGTTGTATTCTTAAGTTTGAAAGTACGTGGGAAAAACATTTTCCGTTGATTGAATTCGCATGCAATAATAGTTTTTAGTCTAGTATCAAAATGGCACCATATGAGGCTCTTTACGATTGTAAATGCAGAACTCCATTATATTGGACTGAGCTTAGTGAGAATAAGATTCACGGGGTTGATTTAATCAAAGAGACTGAGCAAAAGTGAAAATGGTTCGTGATAGTTTGAAAGCGGCCTCAGATCGTCAGAAATCTTACGCAGATTTGAAACGGAAAGATATTAAAAATGAGATCAGTGATAAAGTGTTTTTGAAAGTGTCTCTGTGGAAGAAAATACTTCGATTTGGCCGAAAAGGCAAATTCAGTCCGAGGTTCATCGGGCCGTATCAGATTATTGAACAAATTGGGCCAATTTCTTATAAATTATTGTTACCACCTGACCTAGAGAAACTTCATAATGTGTTTCGTGTATCGATGCTTTGGTGATACAGATCTGACCCATCGCATGTGATTGCTCCTACTGAAGTTGAGATTCAGTCAAATTTATCGTATAGTGAAGAACCGATTCGAATTCTGGCAAGTGAGATCAAAGAGTTAAGAAATAAGAGAATTTCTTTAGTGAAAGTGTTGTAGCACAAACACGAAATTGAAGAGGCTACGTGGGAGCCTGAAGATGTTATGAGAAAGCAATATCCGAACCAACTCACTAGTAAGATTTTCGGGGACGAAAATTCCTAAAGGGGGAGAGTTGTAATAGCTCGATTTAGACCCTAATCAGAACAGTGGTTTTGAGACCACAAATTTGAGGTTATAAAAATATTTTAATATTATTTTTGGTGTTTACAGTATGTGATTGAGCATGTGTGAAAATTCTATGTGAAAATTTTATCATTTGTGTGTCGAATTATGAAAAAGGACTTAATCGTATAAAATGCAAAAGTTTGTGCTGATTGTTAAAGTGCTTAATTGGCATGGCTTATTAAATGAAAGGTCCTTATGTTGTAATTAGACCATAGAAAGTGGAGATGGACATATATGTACATACTTAGTGAAATTTTAAATGATTAATAAAAGGGCAAAATGGTAAAATGATTATTAATATATAATAAATAAAACAAAACATAAATTAAAGGCATTATCATGTTCATCTTGCCAAAATTCGCTAAGGAAAAAGAAAAGAAAATAGTTTTAGGGTTTGGCACTAAGCTTGGCTAATTGAGGTATAAAATTTGTTTAGTTTTTGATAATTTCTACGTTTTTTGTGATCGTGACTTTGTGTTCTATCAAACTCATGCTTTAATTTTAGAATTTGATGAAGATTTTGAGAAGTGTCATTGATGAATATGTGAGCTTTGTGTTGATAGTTGGTGGAATATGAAAGTTTAATGTTGAGTTAATATAGTTTGTCTTTGAATTTTTGATGAAATTCGTAATTTTGGGCTAAATTGTGAAAATAAGAAATTAAAGGACTAAAATGTAAAATAAATGAAATATGTGGGCTTGTATGAACACAAGGAAAATTTGGCTAGGCATGTGTGAAAAGAAATTATGTGAATTTGATGATTTTATGAAATAGGGACTAAAGTGTCGAAATGTGAAAATATGAGAGCTATTTGTAAAATGCCCTAAATATGTGTGTTTGTGCTAAATTGAATGAATTGGTGGTTGAATGAGCTAAACTTGAATATGTATAGATCAAGAAAAGAGGGATTTGGATCGAGATCGAGGCAAAGATAAAGTACTCAATTAATCGACTCGTTTTGTTACTTCGACGTCCGAGATAAGTTCGGGTATAATACGAATTGTTAAATTCATATATATGTGTTAGGAAATGAATGAATATGCGGTTATTGAATTAGAAATGCTATATGTGGAATTGATAAATGTAGCACTAAGTGTGCGTATTAAGAATTGAGACAGAGGTGAATAGCACTGTGTGTATGAAATAAAGGAAGCCTCGGCTTTATTGATTGGCACCGTGTGTGCGATTTCGAGTTAAATTCGGTTTAATGTAAAGGCACTAAGTGTGAGATGATATTTAAGTTTAGGCTATGAATTTGGCACTAAGTGTGCAAATAAATCGAATGAATAATGATGATTTATCGAAATGTGGTATCAAGCATTGAGTAGCAAGAATGATCGTTACCTAGGTGTTGGAAAAGGTATGTATTGGAACCCATATGGTAGATGAATTTGGAAATAGATGAATGGATGGTTATGTGAGTATTGGATATAGATGAGATTGTGCATTCTTGTGAATTAATCTATGTGATATTTTATTTTGTATACTGATTTGAATCATTGGATAAATGTATTATATTACAAACTTACTAAGCTTTAAAGCTTACTGTGTGAAGTGTTTTTCTATTTTACAGTGTATTTAAAGCTAGCTCGGATTCGGGAATCGTTAGCGACTAAATCACACTATCGGCTATCTATTTTGGTATTTTGGAGACTAGTAGATATGGCATGTTTTGAAGTGTATAAGCTTTACCATGTGATATGGCTTGGGAGTTGAATGATGTTGGTTCATATGAGTGGGATTGTGAATGATAAATATGGAATGAGTTAGTGAAAATGGATATGTATGTTTCATGCTTCAATTGGTTAATGAGTATTGTGGTTTAAATGTGAAATTGTTATATGAATTGCATGATGTTTGACTTGTATGATTTGGGATGTGAAATTGGTATTTTAGATGGACTTATTTGAGTTGAAATTGAGGATGAAAATAGATGGTGTGGATGGTTATTAGTTGGTGTATATATTGGTATGTTTTGGTTTCCATTTGAGGTATAAATATATATAGTTTGATGCTTGTAGGTGATTCTAAGTGTGGGTGGCAAGTTTGGCCTTGCAAATGGCCTATAATTACCCACACGGTTGAGCACACGGGCGTATGGCTCGACCGTGTCATTTGAGTTTGCAAATTGAAACAAGCCAAGCTCCCACATGGGCTAGACACACGGGCATGTGATTGGCCATATGGTGCAAGTCAACGTTGACCACGAGTGAGGCACACGGGCGTGTCTCAGGCCGTGTGGACAAGTAAGTATGTATGCCCTATTTTGCCACGGCTTGGACACATGGGCATGTCCGAAGCCGTGCGAGGCACACGGCTTACCCACACGAGCATGTGACTTCTGTAGCTTGGAAAATGATTAATTTTCAAAATTTTTGTATGTGTTTGGTTTAGTCTCGACTCCTTTCTAACCTGTGTTTAAGGTCTCGTAGACCTCATTAAGGGACTATTTTCATATATCTTGATATGTTTGGACAATGATTGACTTTGTGTTGTAAAATGATTGTAAATGCTCCGAATGTTTGGTAATACCTCTTAACCCTATTCCAACAACGGTTACGGGTTAGGGGTGTTACAAAGGCTATATTTCAAATATGGTCTTACACGGAACCTTAACAACCTTAATATAATAGTATTTACATTCTATCCATTCTTAAAGGTCAATTGTAGATTTTCATTTCTTGACATTTCGTCAACATTGTAACAATTGTAGATTTTCATTTCTTGACATTTCGTCAACATCGTAATTAATATATTTCATAATGATGATATACAATTCATACAACATCGAAATATCAAATACTTCACTTGAGGTTGCATCATTTGCACACGAACCTACCTCGATACCGAAAGGGTAAAAAGGGACCTACTCGTCAATTTCTCTCCATTTCCCCGCTCTAGGTCCGAATCTCATTTTCTTTGATCTATAACAATAAAATTTACTCATTTAATCACCACACTAATCAGTACATCTTAAAATTTTTACTTTGGCAAAATTATCATTTTGCCCTTAGACTTTAACAAAATTATTATTTTGTCCCTAGGCTCGTATATCAATCTTCATCAAATTTCCTTATTAATCAAGCCTATCCGATTCATATTCCCTCTTATAGCAACCCAAGATTTCAACTTTTACACACATTTACCACCTATTTCACAACCTTTACAAAAAGGTCCTTTTGGGTGTTTTCATGGAAACACCTTTCACAAAACTTGTATATTTAACAACTAGGACTTATTTTCTTTTGTAAAATTTTAGAAAAAAACATAATTGCTCTCATGAAAAAACCCTAGACTCTTAACCATTTCGCAAAATAGTCCCTTCATTAGCTAGCTTAAGCTTTAGGGGTTCCAAAAGTACAAAAATTTTCAAGAAAGGCCACCAAAATCACTTACTTGTAAGAAGGAAAGCTTGGCTGAAATTATTGAGTTCCCAACCCCCATTTTGCTGCTAATTTTTGGTGGAGAAGATGGAGAGAAAAGATGGTATTTTTCTTTTCTTTATTTTATGATAAAAATCACCAAATTTCCACCTAACCAATTTTTGTCCCCCCCATGGCCGGCCATGACCTTTAGAAAGGTCTAATTGCAAATTAAAGGCCTCCAATTAAAATTCCATGGCTAATTGGTACCTCTAGCTTATAAAATAGAACTTTTGCACTTTATGCGATTTAGTCCTTTTTTACGATTAAGCATGAAATCGCTAAAATTAAAGCACCAAAATTTTCATGCACCTTTATAATCATTTTATAACTCTTAAAATAACATTAAAATAATTTTCTCTGACCCCAGATTAGTGATCCCGAGACCACTGTTCTAACTAGCTCTTAAATCGGGCTGTTACAACACAGCCCACCAATAATCACATATTCACGGTGGTATCGCACACAGCCCACCAATAATAATGAATACGGTGGTATCACATATAGCCTACTAATAATCACATATACACGGTGTTCATCAGTATCCTTTTTCTATTTCGAAAGTTCATTCGGGAATTTCCTCACTTTCATCATTTTAATAAATATCAATAATATTCACTTACATTTCACATAATACATTAATATGTCAAAACATAAATAAAAAAGGATGTATCATTTACATATAAACTTACCTCGATACAAAATGTGTTAATTTGCAATTTAGTCTGAAACTTTGCCTTTTCCTCGGTCAAGGTTGATTCCATGTTCTTATTGATCTATATTGACACATTTAGCTTATTTAATATACACATTATTCAAATCAGTCCAAAATCTTCCTATGGAAAAATTTACAATTTAGCCCCTAACTTTCTTAATTTTTACACTTTAGTCCCTAGGCTCGTAAAATGAATTGTGTTCATTTTTTACACATCCAAGCCTTGTCGATTCATATTCTCTCTTATAGGAGCCCACAATTTTAACTATTTTACATTTTATACACATATTATTTCATCTTTTGCAAATAAGTCCTTTTTATCAATTTCACCAAAAATCATCTAGCAAAAGTTGTTTATCACACTTCAAACTTTCATATTCTACCACTAGACATCAAAATACATGTATGTCATCCACGGGTAAAATTTTAAACACAAACTATAGCTCAAAATAGTGGTAGAAATTGAAACACCCCTAACCCGAGACCATCACCGGAATAGGGTTAAGAGGCATTACCAAACATTCAGAACGTTTCATTACCATTTGATGACACAAAGTCAAACATCAATCAAACATATTCAATCACAAGTATATAGTCCCTTATTGAGGTCTTCGAGACCTTAAACACTTGTTAGAAAGGGGTCGGGACTAAATTGGAACACATACAGAAATTCTCAGAAATTTAAAACTTTCTAAAGTTTCAGGGGTTACACGCTCGTATGGGCAGGCTGTGTGTCTCCCATGGCTACTTGACACACCCATGTGTCTTCCCCATGGTCGAAACTGACTTAACTCCACGGCCACCAAGCACGTCCGTGTACCTTGGCCGTGGTTGATCCTAACTTAGCTCCACGGCTACCAGGCACGTCCGTATGCCAAGGCTGTGTACACTTAATTAGCTACTGACTTATGCCCACGGCTAGTTGACATGCCTGTGTCAAGGCTGTGTACTGTTAGGCTAGATCCTGTCATTCACCCACGGCCATTAGGCATGCTCGTATGCCACAATCGTGTTGCCAAAACAGGCCATATGCAAGGCCCATTTACCACCCACATAAGGGTCAATCCAACGAGCACATTCAAGCATAATCCCACACATAATTTGGCAACCAATCTCATGTCAAATGATCTATATAACATCTCATACAATCTCATTTATAAACATGTTAACTTATAGACTAAATTGCACCACTTGAACACATTCAATACCAAATATGATTCCTCCTCAAATTCACTAGATCATACTAGCATCAACCTATCATCAAGATTACCATTTATAAGACATAACCATCGCCATCAAAACATACCAAATCTCACTTCACAAACCAAATCCACACAAGCATATTTTAAAAATTTATCTAGCCACTTCACATGGCTATTTACACATCTCATACATAATTTACATATCTAGCCTATACATGCCATATTTCAACTATGTACATCTTTCCAAAAGTACCAAAATAGATTGCCGATAGTGTGATTGAGATGCTGATGATCCCCAGATTCGAGCTAGCTTTACTGACACTGTAAAATAGAGAAACAAATCACACAGTAAGCTTTCCAAAGCTTAGTAAGTTCGAAATACAATACAATTATCTCATCAAATTAAACCAATGTATATAATAAACCATCATATAGATCAATTCTCTCATTTTCATACCATATCATCCATAGCTAAAATATTCATTCATCTATTCATAGCTTTATCTATAAACTCATCAACCACAAAGGTTCAATACATACCTTAGCTAACACATAGTTATTCAATTTCCAAGCTATTCAATGCTCGATATTACATGTTGATCATCCTCTGATATTCGTTTAATTTAATCGCACACTCAGTGCCATATACATGATCGAAGCATATTCATCATCTCACACTTAGTGCCTATTCTTTTAACCGACTTATCTCGGTATCACACATACAGTGCCAAATCAATAAGCCGAAGCTTTCATAATCGCACACACAGTGCTATTCATCTCTGTTTCGGTTTCAATTTCGCACACTTAGTGCCATCTAATTTAATTTTGCACATAACATCTCAAATCTCATAATCATATACATATTCATTCCATAATACTAAAACATATCTTAATAACATGTATTATATTCGAACTTACCTCGGACATCGAACTATCGAAATGGTCGATTAATCAAGTATTTTATCTTTGCCTCGATCTCGATTCGAACCTCTCCTTTCTTGGTCTATACACATTTAAATTCAATCTATTAAATTACATACTCATTCAATTTAATCCACACACACATATTAGGGCATTTTACAAAATAGCCCTCATATTTTCACATTACGACACTTTAGTCCCTTTTTCACAAAATCATCAAATACACAAAATTTCAAAACACATATGCTAGTCAAATTCTTCCCATGCTAATACAAGCTCATACTTTTCATTTATTTCACAATTTAACCCTTCAATTTCTCATTTTCTCAATTAATTCCAAAATACTCAATTTCACTAAAAATCTCAATACAAACTATGTTAATCCAACACCAAGTTTCCATATTTCACTATCAACTAACACATAACTCAAGTGTTCATCAATGGCTCATCACAAAAACATCATCAATTCACAAAATTACAGCATGGGTTAGCTAAAGGACGAAGTAACGATTACGAAAACATAGAAATTATCAAAAATCAAGCTCAAACATACCTTAAATCAATCTTAACCCTAGCGAAAATTTTAAAGCTTTTCCTTCTTTCTTTTCTTTTCTATTTTTAGTGAGTGAAAGATGAACATTCACCCATTTTCATGCTTTTGTTTTATTATTAATACCTTATTAAACATTTTACCAATTTGTCCTTTCATTAAACATATGAGACAAATAAACATTATGGTTTACATGTCATTTAGCCATCCACTATATTAATATTGGGCTAATTGCCTTTTAAGGACTTCACATTATAAAGACATCAACAATTGAACACTTAATAATCAACACACAGCATTTTACACTTTATGCAATTAAGCCATTTCTCACAATTTGACACACAGTCTATAAAATTATCACACAAAAATTTCACTTAGGCTAAATCACATACTATTCACACATAAAATATTATTAAATTATCATTTTGACCTCAAATTTGTGGTCTCAAAACCACTATTTTGACTAGGGTCTAAACCAGGCTATTACAGAAATAGCTAGATAAAGCTACGAGGATTTCAAAAATATGAAGAACATAAAAAATGGGGCTAGGAGGTACTTACAATCAAGCTTGAAAGTGAAACAAAACCCTAGCTATGGCTCCTTGCAATTTTCATCACTTAGGGAAGAAGATGGACACCAATTTTGACTTCTTTTTCCCTTTTTATTAATTCATTAACTAAATGACCAAAATGCCCTTAAGGCCCTTCCTTGATATTTTTCCCTTCCATGTCCATTTTTGTCCATCATGAGATATAATGGTCTAATTATTAAATAAGAACCTCTAATAATTTTTCTAATGCTATCTCATACTTAAAACTTCTAGAATCTCATTTTTTTTCAATTTTTGCAATTTAGTCCTAAAAGATAAATTGATCGCTAAATCATAAAATTTCTTAATGAAATTTTCAAACAACCATGCAAATATGTCATAGACCTCAAAAAAACATATACTACTTTGTATTTGTGGTCTCGTAACCACTATTCCATTTAGGCCCTAATTTAGGGTGCTACATATTGGTTAGGGATAGGATGGATGAAATTTTGGCATGTAATTGGTATCTTGAATGTGTTTTTGAACCATGGAAATGAACTAGAGATGGCATGTCTTGTTGTGAAAGGAATGGTGAATGAATTGGCTTGAATTGGGGGTTAAAAATGGAGCATATGGCCAAGGAAATAGGCTGTCACATGACCATGTGCCACACACGGTCACCACACACGACTGTGTGTATTTATTATTTCTTGGTGTAGTATCCACACGGCTGTGTAACCCTATCTCGAATACTCACATGGGCAAGTACATGGGCTGGGACACGACTATGTGTCCTAACTTTAAATCTTCACACGGTCTGGGCTATGTCACACGGCCGTGTGACCCATGTTTTACAAATTTTCAAGTTTTTCAGTAATTTTCTTATTTGTTTCGATTTGAACCCAATTGTTCTCAAACTATTTGTAGGGTCCTATAAGCCCAATTTAAGGCCCATAAGTGTATTTATATCATGAATTGATTTATTTTCTATATGTTTTCTGATTTATTTGGTTAACTATTTTGAAATGAATTCAAATGTTTTGTTTTGCTTGATAACATTTCGTAACCCTAATCCGATAACGGAGACGGGTTATGGGTGTTACATAGCCTGAGTTCAAATAGATAAGGAATTGAAAGCTGGTGCATTGGGTGTACAACTTCTATAGTATGTAGTGAATTCACAATAGTGAAATTTATAGCCCAAACATGGGTAAATGGTATCTTTTCATTGACATTACATTGTTGATGAAAAGTAAATGTCACCACGAGTCGTCCATCTTTGTGATGGATGACTTGATCACTATTTGATAGTGATTGAATTTTCATGAGGAAAGATGTAATGATTACCATGAGATAAAATAGGATCATATTGGGTGAACGAAAATTATCCCAAAAAGGTCAAGGATATCTTATAAAGGTAACACACTTATGACAAGGTCATTGGACGATACTATAGTGGAATGACTTCATGACTAAATGAGTTTATAATTATTAGGCTAAAAGCTAGAACTTAATTATAAACCATTTCAGCTTCAATTACATATGTCCAACCGGTCTCTCCACTGGCTCATTGAAACTAGAAACGAATTGCTTGTTTGAATAAAAATGAATGGAATGAATAAGAAAAGAGAAATGGGAAACATTCAAGAATGATTATGGCTTTCTCCAAAATGGAGAAATGGAATCATTTAAAAATGAATGTAGATTTCTAAAAATGAAAATGGCAATGAAAATTATGATTTCTAAAAATGGAAACGGAAATGGAAATTAAAATTATGATTTCTAAAAATGGAAATGGAAATGAAAATTATCCTTTTACAATCTTATATGGATTACTTAAAAAATGATCAGAAGAATGAATTTATGTTTTTAGACTATTATGAAGCCCAAAAATTAAAATAAATCATTCGTTCATAGTGAACATGTTTAGTTGTGAAATATTTATCATATTTTCTCGATATTTTACTAGGGAAAAATCTTTAAAGTTTTACCAAGGGTAAAATTGTCAAAATTTGTTGATTGTAAAATAGGGATGAGAAAATTGTTTTATATGTAAATATTAAAGTTTATTTTAGAAAATAGAAAAACTTAATCGTGTTGGATCAAATTACAAAGTACTGGGTAAAAGAGGCCTAGAAAGTACTTGTAATTGGACCCAATGTGATAGAGGCCCAAAAACCCCTTACAAACCTAAAGGGGGCAGCAACCCTAGTAGGAATACTAGGGTGTGTCATCCACCTTAGTCTTATTCTAAGTAGGATGTTATTTTTCTATTTGAAATAAACAACTACAACTTAACAAGCGTTCTACCTTCTCTTCCTATTAATAGATGACACTGGTAGAGCTATTAACACAACTTTGAGAGATTTTTATTCTGCCAAAATAGAGAGAATTTATTCTCAACTATTACATATATTTTTTCCAGAATAACAATTCTATCAATTCCTATTAAGAAGAGAGAATTTTTGTTTTCACCCCAAAAGAAGTAAAACTTTTTCTATTTTGTGTTTCAATTCAATTAGTTCGAGCCCACACTCAAAATAGTTCGTTGTATGAAAGTAGCAGAGAAGATCGTTTGGTTGAAAGTCGGGAACAATGAACGTTTGCTAAGCTGAAAACATAGGTACGAATTCAGTTAAGGTTTATTGTTAAAAATATCACAAACCGGGTCGATTTTTCAAAATTTTAATTTTTCGTTGTACAATAAATCTATTTTTGAACTGGGATTTTTACAACACTGAAACACACACATTTCATATATCTTGCCGAGATGGGACCATTACCTCAGAAACCTATCCTGTAAAATTTGGGTTTTAGGGTGATTTTGCTTTATAGTCACGAGTGTAAGTCTACTTAGAGGTCTTAGTTGACGACCGTTATGACATCATGGGTTGAGTATAACTAGGGAGCCAGTTGATGATCTTCATGCGAGCATGAGCTCAAAATTTTGGATACACTGAGATGTTGTCATATAAATACCATACAGAGTTTAAAGGCTTAATCATAGGGAAAAATTGTAGGGCTTCCCGCTATAATCAGCATAATTTTTTTCTCTATTTCCATGCAACATGTATATTTAATATTCCTTCTTATCAGAAGGCTGACACCGCCGTGGATGCAGGAGGACTCTCAGGCAGGCAACGACTGTTATGGTGGAGTAAAGGTGACGCTCCTTTCAGGGCAATAACTCTTGACGTTATTAAACAACGTATTAATAACTACAACCACTGCCGCGCGACCTGAGTTTGACCTTCGTCGGAACATCCACTCTTCACCTAAGAGCCCTATTGTGTCCACCTCGGTGTTAGCCTTCGGATAAGAATAAAAGGTTAAAGATACTGGCTTCCTAAAATAGAGAAAAAAATTATGTTGATTACACCGAAAAGCCCTTCGTTTTTCTATATGATTATAACTTCAATCTTATGTATGGTATGTATAAGGAACCATTTGTGAGTATCCAAAAAGCTTGAACTTGTAACCACATAATGACCATCAACTGGTCTTTAGTTATACTCAAACTCGTGACCGCATAATGGTTGCCGATTGGGACTTCCACTTAGACTTCAACCCGTGACTGTATCAAGCATTATCACTCCGAAACTTGACTTCCACAGGATGAGTTTCTGAGGTAATGGTCCTATCCTATCATAACATATGAAATGTATGTGTTCTATCACATCCCGACCCCTCAAATCTACATATAAACTTTCACGGTTTCACTCTCAAAAATCCTAAACCAATAAAACCCCTAATCGTAACCCTCAAAAACCCTTAGCAAATCGGTGGCCGAAGAGAGAGTGTGTGAAAGCACGCCCAGCTGGACATGCTTTCACACTTTCTCTCCAAAATCGACCTATTTTAAAAACGATTTATTTGGGCAATTAAAAAAATCAGCATATATTGCCTATTTAACCAAAAAAGAAAGCTAAGGACCCAAAATCATAAATTGTTTTTTTTTATTTTAGATTATTATAAAAAAAAAATACATGAATATTTTATATATTTAAATATTTTTATCAAATATTTGCATATCACTCATTTACTAGCTCAAGATACCATCTTAAAAATTTTAACATGTTAAATTATTGGAATAATATGTGAAACTTTAACTACCACTTTGATAAAGAAAATATATATGTATAAAAATAACAAAAACTATTTAAGTTCAGATATTAAATTATATATTAAGGCTATAGTATATCTCTTGAACATATGGACGAGAAATTTACGAAATAATATTAAAATAATAATTTATCTCTCAAATAATATAGATTTATTCTTATTTATCTAAATAATATGTTTTAATAATAAAATAATAATTTGAGTTTTTCAATGACTAAACCGACTTAAAAATTTTAATTTTTAAAAATAAAAATTGTGAAAAATAAAAGCCCTTTAAAATTTTAAAAATTAAATAAAATATGAAAAATTCTAAAATTTAATGTTATCTAATCCGGACCAAACTGGTTGAATAAAAAATTGGTTGAGTTATCGAAGCGATCAATTGAACTAATAGTTGAACCAATTTCAAACTGGTCTAACCAATTAGTTCCCATAATCACTAGCCTGATCGGTTCAAAGTAAATAAATTATAAAAAAAATAAAAATTACAAAATTATAAAAATCAATTCAACTATTAGTTCAAATGATTTTTAGCCCAAGGTTATCCGTACTAATTCATGGGTCAACCAATTTTAAAATTTTTAAACTTTTTAGCCTTAAACATTTACAATATTTTTCTATTAATTTGGTCCATACTCTTTAAAAGTATTTAAAATATTTTAAAATTTATTTTTTCATATTTTAAAAACATAAAAGTTTAAAATTATATTTTTAAAATGAAAATGAAAAACTCTTTAGCATTCGAAAGTAATATATTTTAAAAATATAAAAAAAAAATCAAAATTCATTGATATAAAAACCGAATTGGACTAGTTGAATCAAGAATCGGCAAGCCAACCAATTTTTTACCTTTCATTAGACCAATGCCCCAACTAATTTTTAGTCTAATTTGGTTTAGATAATATTGAATTTTAAAATTTTTTATATTTAAATTTTTAAAAATAATTTTAAAAGATTCTATTTTCATTAATTTTTTAATTTTTAAAATTATAATTTTAATATTTTACTTTTTTTAATATTGAAAAGAACAATTTAAGTTTACTAATGTCGAAATCAGCATCAATTGGAAACCCAAATTATTTTTTTACTATTTCAAAATATATCATTTGGGTAAATAAAAATAGATGTACATTATTTAAGTAATAAATGATTATTTAAGATGGCCAAGGGAACATAAACAACAAGGGCCTTGGATCATTATTTGCGGGCTTACAGCAGTTCTCTGTTTGATCCAATTTAAGAATCCATGCCATACCATCTCAATTCCCAAGTGCCAACCCAAAATTAAAAAATAAATAAAGTAGAAGAAACTTCAAACTCGTTTGTTCCTAAGCTAAAATCCAACTCAACCCAACTGCAGCTAGCTATACTTGGATGAAAGAGCAGAAGAAGAAATAGTACAAGCACTAATTACACAAAACCCATGTCCTCCACCCGATACTCCATCTTAGCATTGGCACTTGCTACTCTTTTTTCTGCTTCTTCAGCTATCTCCTGTATCATCTCTCTTCACCCCCTTTTTATTCTTTTTATTTAATTTGTAGAAATGGTGGATGTTGATCTTCTTTCTTTCAGTTTATATATGGAAGAAAAAATTGATAGAATGGGATTCAAAGATGAAAGAGCTTCAAAAATCCCTCAATTCTGCTTTGGAAAAATGTGCTGCTGAAAGACAAGGTCGGATTAGGGCTCAACAGGTTCTTCCTTCTCTCTTTTATTGTTTTTATTCTTTATGATGACTCTTATTTTTCTTTTGGTTTTGTTATTTATTTGTAAGAAAAAATCCAACATTTGTAGGCATTGAGGAAAGCAGTAGTCGCTCAACCACAAGCCAAGTCTGAGAATTTAGACATACCATCGTATCCAATGGCACCTATTGGTATCGTTCAATCTTGTTTTTCTACAAGGTGATTTCCAGATGGTGCTTCGTTTAAAAAAAATTTAATGACTGATTGGGTAAATAAAATTTTTTATTCTGTTAATAGAAGCTATGCAAAAATAACGCTTGCCTTGGTAAATAATCAGATTGAAGCTTACTACTAATTTATCTTTGCTACTCAAGGATGGTTCCAATTGCTTGTAAAATTTATGTAGGAATGGAACCCCTAGGCAACCTCTACTTATCCCTCTTGCTAGGGCATGTTTGGTTTTTGATTCAACTAGAGTGCCTCCAGCATCACTTGAGGGTCTCGAAGAATACTCTCATTGCTGGATTATATATGTATTTCATTTGAATACAGATCTGGAAAAGTTATGGAAGCATCCATCTAAATCAAAGTTTAAGGCCAAGGTTTGTGGAACTATAATAATGATACATATATATTCATTTCTATCTTTTATGAAACTTTCTTATCATCCTTAGACTTCTATGGAAGGTTGGTCACTTTAATAGGTCAGAGTTCCAAGATTGAAAGGAGGAAGGATGGGAGTTTTTGGTACACGATCTCCACATCGACCGTGTCCTATAGGACTCACTGTAGCAAAGGTATGGAGTCATGTACACGTGTTATTGTTGCAACAACATGTTTACCTATGATTTTTCCTTCAATATATCTAATGGAAGTTTTGTTATCAACACTAAAAGGAGGATCTTTCATAAATATATTCCAATGGCTCCTTTCTTAAGGGTTAATGTTTACTTGAGCTCATAACATTTGTGATGTTTCATGTCTCAATTGGAAAAATACATATCTCTGTTAAAAGAAGCCTTTCAATGTCAATATTTTTGTCTGCCTTGGGTAAATTTCTGATACATGGATTTTGGTGAAGCATTGTCAGGATACATGAAATTTGAAATCGAGAGAGTGATCACTTTAGAACTGATATACTCTTTATATATTAGGTGGAGGCAGTACAAGGAAACATGCTTCTACTCTCAGGAGTAGATCTAGTTGATGGAACGGTAAGCTTGCATTTCCTGAACTTTACTGGGAGCTATGATTGGCTTTTTCCGCTTTCCTGTTTTTATGCATTTTTCTTGACAGCTATGTATATAAATCATGCTTCATGTATGATTTTGTTAACAGCCAGTGCTGGACATCAAACCATATCTTCCATATTGTGACAGTATTGAAGGAGCAGTTGTACCTAACTGGGTCATGGTATTTTCTCTTTTATTGTTCTTTAGCTTCCTACTTCATTTATGTATATTTTTAAGAAATATTGTTTTGTTTATTTTATTACAAGTCTTATTCTTGAATAACACAACTAAACTGATTCATTTTTTACTAAATTTAGTTTAGACCTGATCATGTGGCCCGGCTCGAATGCCAACCTGAAAATTGAGAGGGTTTGGGTAAAAATATAGGCCCGAAAAATAGGCTTGAGAAAAAAGATAAGGGCTTGGTTATAAAACGGGTTGGGTCTTGGGTAAATTTTTTTGGCCCAGGTCCAGCCAAAATTTGAAAGAAAAAAGCTGCTGCTGTTTATTGCCATTTCACTATTACATTGTTACTATTTTGTTGTTATTGTATAGATATTGTATAAATCTTATTTTATTGTTAATTTTACTACTATTTTAAAAGCATTTGCTTGTTAAGTTGCACTTGTTTTAATGTTATTGAAGTATAAAACGTTTTTTCATTTATTTTTAATTTATTAGTAAATATTTATTTTAATGTTTTTAATGTATTTGATGTATTATATTTTTATATAAAAAATAATATAAAAAAATTTAATATGGGTGGTCGGGTTGGGTTTGGGTTTTAGCTTTTTTATATAGGCTAGATTTGAGTAAATTTTTAGGCCTATTTTTCAAGTTGGACTTATAAAATGGGCTTGAAATTTTATTACAGCCCGGCCCATGATCTCCTCTAATTTATTTTCTTAGAAAAATAATATATCATATTGTAACTTTTTCCTTGAATGAGATATTGTCCATTAATTTGATAAATGCATACACGTTCGTCATTGTTTCATTCTAGCGTCTGCCTTTTACTCTTTAGCTGCTCATTGAGAGTGTAACTGTTAGCAAAATATGCCACTTCATACCTCTCCTTTCCATTCCATTCATCTCATTATGTGTATCTGCCCTCAATTTTTTCTGAGGTATGCCTAAATTTTTGCCAGTTGGATAGGATGTTGTCAGTGGCTTCCATTGGCTTCTCTGATGACTTCTCTTCCTCACTCCTGGACTGCTGGAAATCAGTGGTAAGCATGCTGATGTGTTTCTATAATTTGAAAAAAGGCTTGATGGTGTAGCATCTATGAGACAGCCAATGTGAAAGGCTTATTTTGTTTGTTTATTGTTTTGCCCGCAAGACTGCTTTGTTTTTTTGGTAGGAAACTATTTGTTGATCCAAAAGAATTTGTTTGTTACAGGAGAAGAAGTCCCTATATTCTTCACCAGATGAGCTCAAAAGCTTGGTAAAACAAGCCCTTTCATGGGACATTCGTTCAGTATCTCAACGAAACCAACCTCATAATAATCTCCTCAAAATAGGAAGTGGTGATGCCTCTGATAATGCTTCAGATTTGGATGATTCCCAAGATGGAGAAGCTTCTGGAGAGTTAATTTATCACCTGATTTTGGATGGAATGGATTTCTCTTACAAGATCGATGGCAATGGCAATGTGATGGTGAAGGAAGTCCATCTTTCATCTGCCATCTCCTTTAGTAATAATAAAAAACGTTGCAATTTCTTGATGTGGAAAGACAAGATTAAATAAGCTGTTTGCTTTCTAAAGCCTGACATTATTCCTATTCTCACTAATGTTGATTTTGTTGGTACATTTTCTTTTTCTGGTGCTGCATAAAACTTAGAATGTGTTGTTTTTAATTACTGACTGTCTTTCAGCTTTGAATTTGACAAGAAATATGATATGATTCAACAGATAATACTTTTTCTTCTGTTTGAAGCTAATTAATGATAGACAGGATTTTAGATGGGAGTCATTTACATTTTACAGGGGATGGAAGGTCTTTCTTTATGGCTAAGAAAAAAGAAGGAAGAGATTTTAAGACCCTCCAGAGGAGCTTTGAAATGATGTCCTTTGGAACAAGTTGACATGGATCTGTGCAAAACCATATCCTTCACATGAACCTCTTAAATGCCAATTTGTTGATGGATAAGTGTTACTTAAATTATACTATTTTTTTAAGTTGGTTGGTATTTAAGCTTCTTTTTTTTTTCAGTTACCTAAAGTGGTATTTAATTTCCTAAATTATCTCTATAGTTAAAAGGAACTCTTTAGCCAATTGTTTTATGTGGTACTTTTAAATTAAAGTTAAAATTGAAAGAAAATAATTCAATTATAAAAATCAAATTTAATTAAATTGAAACTGTTAAAAAATTACTCTCCTTTCTCATTATTCTTTCTTTTTTTTAATATTCTTTTTAACTATAGATAATTTTTCTATGCAATTTTCTTACAAATTGTCTTCTACTCAAATTATTCTCAATATTTGGGTTTCATGCTTTATATGTTTTTTTTTATTATTATAATAGTTCACTCAACAATAAGTATTTTATACTAAATAGAGATAAACGATAGTTATAATTTTTTAAATAATACATAGGTTTTGAATTGGGGTGAAAAGGAATAGAAATTGAGGTTTAAAAAAAATAACTCATCCAAGTTATCGAAAATTAGGTTTCAATGAATTTTTTACAGGTTCATAAGAAACTTAAGAAAATAATATTTAACTTTTCTTTTTTGGCTTTAAGTTAAAAAGTGCAACTATCACAAAATTGATTGGTTAAGAAAATATTTTTAATAACTAAGAAAATTTGGATAATGCATAATAACATGATTTAGGTACCATTTATGAAAAAAAAATTACGTACAGTTGGAAAATGATATAGTTTAGATATTATTTTAGGTACTGCTCAAAAAAAGTTTAAACACCTTAAAATAATATTTATAAAATTCACCATTTTGTTATTTAATATATATATATATATATAAGATAGTTTGTAGAACCACGAAAATTGGAATAGGTGGCTGTAAATTGGTTAAACGGACGGCCCTAAAGCATTGGCCTTCTGGGAAATGTTAATCACTAGGTTAATTTGGTTGATCAACAATACGGTGCAAAATAAAATTTTTACTGAAATAGGCGAGTGAGAAAAATTATCGGTTTGCTTACATGTAAAAAGTTTTATGAAAAATATTTTTATATTTTTTGTATTTGTTTTATAGAAAACAGTTTGGTCAATAAAAATGACTTTCATATCAACTTAAAATAAACTATTTTTTTGTAAAATAACTAACCTTTTTAAAAAACGTAAATCATTTTTCGAAAAGAACTCATTTATAGGTAAACTTTTATATAAAAATTAATTTAAATCAAGCTTAATATTATTATATTAATAATAATTTTATTTTTAAATTATTTAAAATTATTAAAATATTAATATAAAATATTACATTTTCAATATTATTAAGCATACATATTTAATTATTTATATTTAATCATATAATAAATTATTGATATAATTAATATAATTTATTATTTTAATAAATTACTTAATATTTCAATTTAATTTTACAATAATTTTAAATAATATTCTTCATTAATTGAAAATATTCAATATTAATATTGTCGAAACTATTTTTAAAATTTTGATAAAAACGGAGATCGACTTTTAAAAAACGAAAATGGAGTCGCCACCAATCCCTTTTTACTTAGGTGTGATTGGATCACCTTTGTAAAACGTTTTATTTTAAAATATTTGATTTTGGTCCACGAAAAATAAGAAAATTGGTTCGGGAGTCGGTTACATATGAGGAAGGGTTAGCACCCTCATAACGCCCAAAAATTGGTACCCAATCGATAAAATTATCTCCTATTGTCGAAAATTTAAAAATATGATCCTTTGAAAGAAAATCAAGATTTACCTATCTCAAAGAAATAAAATGCTATACCCAATAAGTTAGGGTGTAACATCTCATGACTTCGAAGCTAGGCTTATCTCTATTTGTAGAAAATCCTTACTTCGAAATACAAAACATCATACCCAGTAAGTTAGGATACAACGTTTTGAATTTCCAAGAATAAGTTTTGAGTTGTTGTTGAAAATTAAAAAAAACCTGATACTTTAAGTTCCATGAGAAAAATTAAAACCCAGTAAGTTAGGTGTAATTTTCTCGAAGTCCTCAAATATCATATGTCGTTGTTTTAAAAATGCGTTGATTTTAAAAAAATGTTTTTATAAAACAATAGACTGGATAAGATATTATGACATATATATTCAATTGCAATTCTTTATAACTACAAATCATACTATCAATAAATAATAAAGGACAATATAACATAAATATATAAAGAACTATGTTAGACAATAATAAACGATCAAAAGGAATCAAAATAAATAAACATTTGATATAAAATAAATAGAGATGATTAAGGCTTTCACGAATAACAAAATCAAATGAAAAAGGGAATAATATATTTAAACATTGAATATAAAAAATGACAAATTTTATTTATATTTTAATAAATATATATAAAAATAAAAGTAAAAATATTTATAATAAATGTATATAATTTATTAATCCAATACATATATAAATGGATACATATAATAAAAATAATTAATAAAATTGTATAATATTTTTATATAAATATATATATAATGTACAAATAATAAAATTACATATGTAATAAACAATATAATATATGATATAATATAATACTATATAATATACAAAATTTTAGAAATATAATATGATGAAGAGAAAAATAATAATAATATGTAATTCATAAATAATATTAAACTAAATAGAATAATTAATAGTATTTAAGAAAAACAATACATAAAAATAAATTAATACACGAATAATAAAAAATAATATAAAATTTTAATATGATAAAATAATCCAATACAATATTAAATTAAATTAAAATAAAATAAAAAACTCAAGGATTAAATTGAAATAGGATATAAGTTTTAGAGCTAATTTAATAAAAATAAAAATTTCAATTGGATTGATTTGAGACTAGTAAAATTGCAAAAGGGCTAAAATGGAAAATTGCCCATTTATAAAAATACGCGGATCCTCCCCAGGTTTTCGGGTCAACGCGCGAATCCCCAGCCCTGAACAATGTCGTTTTGTGCTTATTAGATTAAGCAAAAACGACGTCGTTTCGCATAGTTATAAAAGTAAAAAAACTGGGCTAAAAATCATTTTAAAACTATTTTTTTTTAAATTCAAAAAACTCTCTGAAATCCTCCCCTCCCCTAATGGAGTCTGGTCATCGGACTTCAGGGATTACCATCCCACGCGCCACACGCGCCACCGTATACGGTGGCCGGGGGTCAAAATCTCAGCTTTTCAACGCCATCGAAAGGTAAAAACCCCTATTTATTCTATTACACATGTATTCTGTATTTGCATGAAAAAAAAAATAAAGAATAACGCGAAGAAAAAATTGGAAAATCACCTCTGTTTGTTGACTTTTCTATTTCAATGTATTTTTTTTATTCTCTCCCCCTCTCGTTTTACAAGTTTTTGGGTTTATATAAACCTGAAAATAGATTTAAAAAAGGAAATACATGTGTTTTGCCATATTTGCTTGTTGTTTTTTCCTCGTTTGTGCAGGTGGGGAGTGGAGATCTCGTCTGCGCGTTGATGGCGGGCGCCCGAAGGTGGGCACGAGGAGTTGATTACGGCGCAAAGGGGCTGGGATGCTGCGACGCCTAGGGTTTCCTCAGAAACCCTGGGTCTTTGAGACTTGTTTAGGCATTGGGACTTTTTGGGCCACGGGTGTTTTGGGTTTGGGTAGTTCAGGTCAGGTTATAACGGGCCATAGGTTTGGGTTGCTGGTTTAGGGTGTAAGTGGGTTTTGGGTAGGCTGTTTTAGATATTGGGTCGGTGATAATGGTTTTAGGCTTAGTGGGTCTAATTGGGCAACGGGTTATTTACTTGTAAATTTGGGCCTGTAAATTGGTTTGGGACTGTAACTGGACATTATTATTTATATTTTTGTTTTTTTGCTTTTTGGTTTGTTATTTAAGCTCGGGCAACATGGGCCTCTTATAGTTGCCCTTCTTTTCTCATTGTTGTGAAACGAGAATAAAGCAAAGACTATAAAAGGACCAATTTTGCCCGGTCTTGGCCGAGCCTCAACTTCTTGCTCCTCGTCTTCTTCAAACGGCTTTCAACTCCACTGCAATGATATTGGAACTTCATCTTGATTTCAAATAAGTCTGATAGCTTCAATCTGCTTTACTTCAACTTCATGAAGGCAATATCCACTATCTTTTAATCTGCTCCACACCAAACTCAGGGATGCGAGATTCGCTACCTTCAATAGGCTTTCTACAAACTCAAGAGTGCCAGACTGGTATCTTCAATCTGCTTCCTGCAAACTCAGGAATGCCAGACTGCCATCTTCAATCTGCTTCCTGTAAACTCAGGACTGCCAGACTGGTATCTTCAACCTGCTCCACTATAAACTCAGGGATGATAGATCTACTATTTTAATCTGATCCCTGCAAACTCAGGGATGCCAGATTGGTATCTTCGATCTACTTCATTGCAATCTCGTGAATGCCGATCTGCGCCTTCAACTGCTTCCGCAAACTCGGGAATGCCGATCGGTATCTTCAATCGCTTCTCGCAAACTCGTGAATGCCGATCGCCATCTTCAATCGCTCTCGCAAACTCAGGAATGCCAGACTAGTATCTTCAATCTGCTCCACTGCAAACTCAGGGATGGTAGATCTGCAATTTTAATCTGATCCCTGCAAACTTAGGAATGCTAGATTGGTATCTTCGATCTGGTTCACTGCAATCTCAGGAATGCCAGATCTGCTATTTTAATCTGCTTCTTGCAAACTTAGAGATGTCAGATTGGTATCTTCGATCTGTTTCACTGCAATATCAGGAATGCCAAATCTGTTATTTTAATCTGCTCACTGCAAACTCAAGGATGCTAGATTGATATCTTTGATCTGCTTCCTGCTAACTCAGGAATGCAAGATTTTCTATTTTAATCTGCTCCCTGCAAACTCAGGGATGCCAAACTAATATCTTCGATCTACTTCCTGCAACTTCAAGAAGATGAGATCTGTAAATTCACCAATATTGCTACACCGTCCACTGAGGGACATGTCCTGTAGACTCGATTTCGTATGTTTATGTCACATAACTAAGATGCTATGATCAGAATGAATCAAATGCTTCTAGCTACATGTGTTATGAGTGACTTGAATGTAACATGTCATGAAAATGATTCCTTTTAAAGGATTAGGATTTGGATGCAATGTTCAGAATGAATCAAATGCTCCTAAAAAAATGCTATGAATATGATTCCTACTCTAGGTGTTATCACTCATTTGTTCTTCATTCTTGTTATCAATCATGTTCTACTCAACAAGCTTACCCCAATGTAATTTCTGAGTCAACTTTGCTTGAATCTTGAGAACACAAGGCTTATACCATCCTACCACAATGGGAATTGAAACCTTTTCAATCCATCCCGTTTGTAATTTTTAGGGTATATGGTTTGTTTCGAATTCAACCCATTCCATCACAATTTAGGGTTTCTTAGTTTGTCACATCATTCCTCAAATGTCATGACCTGATCACATCAACTCATTATTTGGTCCATTTGGACAAAGAGTTAAGAGAAATAGTCTCTATGGAAATTCTAAACAATTGTCTTGTTTCGATTCCTTGTCTTATCTAGAAATTTCCAAAGTAATATGTAGAACTTCTTTTTTTGAAATTATTAGTTCGTCAATCATTATTTCAATGCAACACATTTATAAATAATGGGTAACAAATAAATTGATCTAAAAAAGAGTTAAATGAATTATGAAAAATACAAAGAAAATTAACCAGAAATATATCTTTGAGAAGAAAAAGAACCCCTAGATAGTAAAATGAATAGGACAAAAATCAGATGCCCTAGATATCACTGACTGTGCTTCTATATACGGACTTTATAAAGACTGCCTTGAGCTCAACATGAGTTTAGAAGACCCAAAATACTTTGTTGATGCCCCGATATGCAACATTCTTCATTTCATTGTTGATTCAAGTGTAGCAAGATCACTGCGTGTCCATTCAGAATTTGAGCCGCCCTTTTTGGGTTTTCAGCTCAAAACCCCTTTGGTCTCAAGGCGCCTTTTACGGGTTTTCACCTTGGCCTCTCCTTTTTTTTAGAAACTCAAAGTGCCCTTTACGGGTTTTCACTTTAGCCTCTTCTCTTTTTCAAGCAAAATATTTTTTGACTGAGTCAGAGTTCACAGGGTTGGGTAAACTTTTCCCATCCATCTTGGTCAAGATCAGTGCCTTCCAGAGAAAGCCTTCTTCATCACATATGGTCCTTCCCAATTCGACATCCATTTTCCTCTGAAATCCTTTTGTATGGGAAGGATTTTTTTCAATACAAGGTCCCCCTCATGAAACTCTCTTGGGCTAACTTTCTTATCGTAGGCTCGCATCATTCATTTTTGTACATCTGACCGTGACGAATAGCCCTTAGCATTTTTTCTTCAATTAAGTTCAATTGATCATACCGAGCCTGGATCCATTCAGCCTCATCCAGCTTTATTTCTAATAAAACTCGAAGAGAAGGTATTTCCACTTCAATAGGTAGGACTGCTTCCATCCCATAGACCAATGAGAAAGGCATTGCTCTAGTAGAGGTTCTGACAGACGTCCGATAAGCATAGAGTGCAAATGGTAACTTCTCATGCCAATCCTTATAAGTCTCATTCATCTTCCCTACTATCTTTTTGATATTTTTATTGGTCGCTTCCACTGCCCCATTCATTTTTGGATGATACATAGATGAGTTATGGTGTTTGATCCCAAATTGTCTACAAATTTCTACTATCGTGCTGTTGTTCAAGTCTAGTGCATTGTCTGATATGATCCTCTAGGGTATTCCATACCGACAAATGATTTTCTTCTACAAGAATTGACTAACTGACTGACTTAGTGACGCTAGCATATAAAGCAGCCTCTACCCATTTCGTGAAGTAGTCAATTACCACAAAGATGAATCGATGTCCATTTGAAGTTTTTGGTGAGATTGGTCCAATAACATCCATGCCCCACATGGAAAATGGCCATGGGGAAGTCATAACGTGCAAAGGTGATCGGGGCACATGAATTTTATCTCCGTAAATATGGCATTATGACATCTCTTAGAATAGTTAATACAATCACTTTCCATGGTGGACCAATATAATATCCAAATCTCATTATCTATCTGGACATTGTGAATCCATTAGCGTGTGTTCCGCAAACGCCCTCATGAACTTCCTCTAGGATCTTTCTAGCTTCGATTGCATCAACGCATCTCAATAATATCTGATCTTTTCTTTTTTTTTTGTACAAGATATCCCCGTCTAAAACATAGTCAGAGGCCAATCTTCTTAAAGTCCTTTTCTCATTCTCAGTGGCATGCTCCGAGTATTCACGATTTTTTACGTATCCTAATACATCTTGATACCAAGTGTGATCATCTTTTTCCTCCTCTTTCACATTATAAAATGAGCTGGAACTTCAAAGATACTCATCTGAATAGGTTTCATGTCCTCTGGTCTGTTTACTTTGATCATAGAAGCCAGTGTCGCCAAAGCATCTGCCATTTGGTTTTCATCGCGTGGGAGATAATTGAAAGTAATGTCATCAAACTCCTCAATCAATCCCAAAACTAATTTTTGGTAATTAATTAGTTTGAGATCTCTTGTCTCCCATTCTCCTTCAAAATCCTAAGATTCCTCTAAACACATGTCTTGCTCAAAGTGGACCTCTGGATCTGTATTATCGTTACTCACATCATTGATATCTAGGGACCTGTGATGGGCACCAAAGAATGTACGAAGAACAAATAAATTTGAGGACAACTATTCACATGATATGAATGAGAAATAAAAAAAATGGAATGAATTTAGAAAATCAAAAGAATAAAACAAATGAAAGAATATTCGCTAGAATTGATCATTAAAGATGTATTTTATTGAAACAAAATATCTGAATATAAGCCTATTTCACAAAAGAAATCTTATTGTTCCTAAGCTAAAAAACAACAAGAGCGTTCTGAGTATTACTCTGTGTAATCTCTAAAAACTACAGGAAGTTCCTCTACAGTCCAATTGTTCAAAACACTCCCATATTCATAAAGGTGAATGCCAAACAGGTTTCTTTGCTCAACTTCTTCCCCATGTATGGCATTGATGTGAGGACTTTCCAATAACCCTCTCTTAGGGTGAATTATCCCTCCGGATACAAAGGTCTGGGATATATGGGGGAATGTCATCGATTTCCACTGGACTTCTTCCTCATTCAACCGTGCTTTCCTTCTTTCTTGCTTTTTCTCAATTTCTTTCTTTCTTTGTTTAGCATCTGGCCTTAAACACAAGCCAAAATGGTCCCTCTTCTCTTTCAGCATTGGCACTTAAACTTCCCTTGGATATATCTGCCCAATCCTTTTCTTGGTAGAGCTCCCTTCCCCACCATCATTTGTAAGCCCATCTTCGTGGTCTTGGATATCTTAAGTATTGGAACCTTATTCCCCTCCAAGATAAATGTCGCATTCATGAACTCTAAAGATCGAAAATAACACTCAATGGCCTCCTCATTTGTCTCTACATATGGCACATCATTGGTAACAGTCGTTATGATGTCTTCCTCTGCATTAATAGTGACCAGTTGACCATCCGTCACCAGTTTTAGTTTTTGATGAAGGGATGAAGGCACTGCCCCTGTTGAGTGAAGCCAAGGCCTTCCCAGCAAGCAATTGTACGAGGGCTTGATATCCATCACCAGAAAATCCACTTTATATGTGTTTGGCCCAATCTGCAATGGTATATCGATTCTTCCCATCACTCTTCTCTCGGTGCCATTAAACGCTTTTACTTTGTTTTGACATGTCTTCATATGAGAATTGTCTATCAGCAACCTTTTCAGCGTCGACAACGATAAGACATTCAAAGCTGATCCATTGTCAATTAACACACTTGGCAGGGTATATCCCTTGCAACGAGTAGTTATATATAGGAAATTCCATACCGACAAATGATCTCCTTCTTCAAGAATAGACTAACTACTGACTTAGTGACGCTAGTATATAAAGCAGCCTCTACCCATTTCGTGAAGTAGTCAATTACCACAAAGATGAATCGATGTCCATTGGAAGTTTTTGGTGAGATTGGTCCAATAACATCCATGCCCCACATGGAAAATGGTCATGGGGAAGTCATAACGTGCAAAGGTGATGGAGGCACATGAATTTTATCTCTGTAAATCTGGCATTTATGACATCTCTTAGCATAGTTAATATAATCACCTTCCATGGTGGACCAATATAATATCCAAATCTCATTATCTATCTGGACATTGTGAATCCATTAGCGTGTGTTCCGCAAACGCCCTCATGAACTTCCTCTAGGATCTTCCTAGCTTTGACTGCATCAACGCATCTCAATAATACCTGATCTTTTCTTTTTTTTTTTGTACAAGATATCCCGTCTAAAACATAGTCAGAGGCCAATCATTTTAAAGTCCTTTTCTCATTCTCAGTGGCATGCTCCGAGTATTCACGATTTTTTATGTATCGTAATACATCTTGATACCAAAGGGTGATCATCATTTTCCTCCTCTTCCATATTATAACAATGAGCTAGAACTTCAAAGATACTCATCTGAATAGGTTTCATGTCCTCTGGTCTGTTTACTTTGATCATAGAAGCCAGTGTCGCCAAAGCATCTGCCATTTGGTTTTCATCGCGTTGGAGATAATTGAAAGTAATATCATCAAACTCCTCAATCAATTCCAAAACTATTTTTTGGTAATTAATTAGTTTGAGATCTCTTGTCTCCCATTCTCCTTCAAAATCCTAAGATTCCTCTAAACACATGTCTTACTCAAAGTGGACCTCTGGATCTGTATTATCGTTACTCACATCATTGATATCTAGGGACCTGTGATGGGTACCAAAGAATGTACGAAGAACAAATGAAGTCGAGGACAACTATTCACATGATATGAATGAGAAATAAAAAAACAGAATGAATTTAGAAAGTCAAAAGAATAAAACAAATGAAAGAATATTCACTAGAATTGATCATTGAAGATGTATTTTATTAAAACAAAATATCTGAATATGAGCCTATTTCACAAAAGAAATCTTATTGTTCCTAAGCTAAAAAACAACAAGAGCATTCTGAGTATTACTCTGTGTAATCTCTAAAAACTACATGAAGTTCCTCTGCAGTCCAATTGTTCAAACTGCTCCCAATTCATAAAGGTGAATGCCAAACGGGTTTCTTTGCTCAACTTATTCCCCATGTATGGCATTGATGTGAGGACTTTCCAATAACCCTCTCTTAAGGTGAATTATCCCTCCGGATACAAAGGTTTGGGATATATGGGGAATGTCATCAATTTCCACTGGACTTCTTCCTCATTCAACCGTGCTTTCCTTCTTTCTTGCTTTTTCTCGATTTTCTTCTTTCTTTGTTTAGCATCTGGCCTTAAACACAAGTCAAAACGGTCCCTATTCTCTTTCAGCATCGGCACTTGAACTTCCCCTTGGAGATGTCTGCCCAATCCTTTTCCTGGTAGAGCTCCCTTCCTCACCATCATTTGTAAGCCCATCTTCGTGGTCTTGGATATCTTAGGTATTGGGACCTCATTCCCCTCTAAGATAAATTTCGCGTTCACGAACTTTAAAGATCGAAAATAACACTCAATGGCCTCCTCATTTGTCTCTACATATGGCACATCATTGGTAACAGTCGCTATGATGTCTTCCTCTGCATTTATAGTGACCAGTCAACCATCCGTCACCAGTTTCAGTTTTTGATGAAGGGATGAAGGCACTGCCCCTGCCGAGTGAATCCAAGGCCTTCCCAGCAAGCAATTGTACGAGGGCTTGATATCCATCACCAGAAAATCCACTTCATACGTGTTTGGCCCAATCTGTAATGGTATATCGATTCTTCCCATCACTCTTCTCTCGGTGCCATCAAACGCTTTTACTTTGTTTTGACATGTCTTCATATGAGAATTGTCTATCAGTAACCTTTTCAGCGTCGACAACGGTAAGACATTCAAAGCTGATCCATTGTCAATTAACACACTTGGCAGGGTATATCCCTTGCAATGAGTAGTTATATATAGGGCATTGGTCGATCCCATACCCCCAAGTGGAATTTCATCGTCACTGAAGGAAATAAAGTTATCAGCATTTATGTTACTAACCAATCGGTCAAGTTTATTGACAAATATGTCTTTAGTCATGTAAGTCTCATTCAGCACCATCATCAATGCCTCACGATGTACTTCCAAACTTAAGAGTAAGGCTAGAACCGATAGGCGAGCTGGTTGTTTGCGTAGCTGCTCTACCACAATGTATTCACTATGCTTTAAGAATTTTAAAAATTCTTTAGCCTCTTCCTCCTTCACAGGTTTGTTGATAAGGGCGTCAGGTCCTTTCTCTAGTTCAACTGTCACGGCCTTTGATTTCATTGGTTTTGTTCTGACGTTTACCGAGTCGCAACGCCGTCCACTTCGTGTGTAGAATCCCTAACTTTGGACCTCCTTGGAAGTACTAGCTGAGTTTTCCACTCCCAGTGTCATCACATTACAGTCGTAATTCCATGGTACCATCTTGTTTTTCTTGTAAGGAAAGGAAACAGGTTTCTGGATTACAACTTTAGGTGAAATTGTGTTCCGCCTTCTGTATTTCTTGGTCGAAAAATTATGATCCTCGGATAATTGACCTTTTGCTTTGTCAATTCTTCTTCAGTTGCACATATGTTTCTTTCCTCTGAGCCTTCTTCATAAAACTCCAATTCATTATTGTCCATAAGGCTCTGTATCAGGAACCTAAACTCAATACATTCCTGGATCCCATATCCCTCTACTTCGTGGAACTCACAGTAGTTCCTTGGTTCTTCACTTCCTTCCTTAGGACTTGATTCTATCAGTCCCCTTCTTACCATTTCCCTCCAAACCATTCTCAACAGAGTTCTAATTTTTGAGACATCCTCCTTGATTCTTCTCATGACCTTCTCACCGATCGAATTTATCCCCTTATCACTATGGTTAGGTAAGGGGTTCTCTGCACTAGGTGTATCATCAAACTTCACGATCCCCATTTTGATGAGCCTCTCTACTACCTTTTTGAAGGGAGTGCAATTTTCTATTGAATGCCCCGATATTCTCGCATGGTAATCACAATGAGTGTTTGAGTCATACCATTTAGGATATGGGGGCTACAGTGGTTGCACGTCAAATAAACGTTGGTATAGCTCCTTATACGTCATTGGGATTGGCGTGAATTGGAGCTTTTCAGAGTTTTGCCTTGTGCCTGATTCTTGTTTGGTTGACCCCTGTTGCCTAGTCGTAACTACCTTTGGCTGGCTAACAGTGATTGCCTTCGAATACCCTGTGTTGTTCACCTCATTATCCTTCTTCTTAGGGAAGATCTTCTTGTGGTTTCTTTCGCTTCAATCTTACCACCCCTTATGGCATTTTCTATCATTTCCCTTACCATTACTATATCCGCGAAGCTTTTAATAGTGTTTCCTATCATATGGGTGATAAAAGATGCCTTTAAAGTATTGATAAACAGCATGGTAGTTTCCTTCTCTAGAAGAGGTGGTTGTACTTGCATGGCAATTTCCTTCCATCTTTGTGCGTATTGCTTGAAGCTTTCATTCGATTTCTTTTCCATGTTTTACAACATGATTCTATCAGGTGTCATGTCTATAACATGATTATAGTGCTTCATGAAGGCTTGGGCTAAGTCTCTCCAAGAGCTAATATTAGCACGGTTGAGTTGATTGTACCACCTGGATGCTTCCCCCACTAAACTATCTTGGAAACAATGAATCAAAAGTTGATCATTGTTCACGTAACAAGTCATGCGTCTACAAAACATAGTGATGTGGGCTTCAGGGTAAGTAGTCCCATTGTACTTCTCAAATTCTAGCATTTTGAATTTATGAGGAAGCACTAAATCTAAAACCAAACTCAAGTCCTTCGCGTCAATACCATGGTGATGATCGGCATTTTCCAAAGCCTTAAACTTTTCCTCTAACCATCTACAGTGATCCTTTAACTGCCTCGAGGATTCAATTCTTGTCCCTTCCCTCTCTACTATATCCAAATCAGGGATAACGAGATTAGTAGGGTTATCTCCTGGGTTGGATCCTGTGCCAACTTGGAAATTCATGGGCAACCTATTATCAGCTTGCCCTTACTGAGGCCTAATTGTGATAGGTGGCCTTCTGAGATATTTCTCAGGTTGTGTTTGCACGTGTGGTGGAGTGAATCCCCTAGGAAAATCCTTATTGTCTTTAGCGTTAACTATAGGACCCTTTCCCTTATCCATTACCCCACTCAGCATTTGGGGCATTTGAGTCATCATGTTCCTTTGAGCCTCCAACATCTGGTCCTTCATCTCTTGTTGGAGTTTTTCCATTTGCTCTTACATCTGGTCTTGCATGTCTCTTTGGCATTGTTCCAATCTTTGATCCATTTTCTTTGATTTGGCACGTGTACCGTAAGGGTGTTCGGCTTCCAAATTTTTATTCTCTTTCTCTCTCTCTCTATTTAAATTTCAACTAATTAGACTCTCTCTATGGACTTAAATGCATATGATATGATGTAATGCAAATGCATGAATGCAAAGAGGCATCGATTCTGATTCAACTTCATTTTAGAAAACTTTATTAGAAAACAAAATCCTTTACATAAAACGGACTACAAATATGCTTTCGCCCTAAGTCCTAAAGTTTTTATTTTCCCAAACAAAGAGGCTAACTCTTGACCACGATCCGATTGTAGCTCATACTTCATGCTCAATATATCGGCCTGTGCTGCCAAAGTCTGTAGGTGATCAGCTACTTCTCGAATCTGAACTATTGCTTCACCCATGAGGTAATCCTGGCTTCTGACTTGATCATGAGAATGGTAAAGCTCCTCCTTCCAATGTCTTTCTCTTGTTTCAAGAAGCTCGATCTGAAGTTCATATCTGTGCAATGCTGATTCTAACTCTTCAATCTCACCCTTCATTTCCTCAAATTTCTTCAGACTTGACTTTAGCTCGATCGCGAATTACGGCTTTGATGGTGATGAAGAGATCATCCAAGTTCAACCACTCTAACTTTTAATTCTTCATTTTCACTTCGACTTTCTGACAAACTCTTTTCTAGGGCTTGATTTTGCGCTTGCATTTCTTGAAATTTCCTCTTCCAATAGTCAACTTTGGCCTTTTCCTCCTGGACCTCTTATTGCCACTGTTCTGAAGTCCTCCCCAATCTAGTATTCTTCACCGATAGACGCATCTTCTTATATTCAGTCTTCAAGTTGTCTCGATCTTCCTCTATCTTCCTCTTTTCTTTTCTTATTTTCTCGGCTTCTGATTTTTGAACATCCACATCTAGCCCCAAGTACATATTTTTGTCTTTCAATTTCTCTATTTTCTTTCTGAGCTCTGAATTCCTTCTTTCGAAATCCTGTTTTATCATCTCCATTTCTGATGGGACCACTTGTAAAAATTCTTTGATCGATCGAGCGTCTTCTAAACTTGGCACAGGATATTGTCATTGACTCTCTTACTCCACCATACACTATACTCTGGAGTCGTCATTGGGCTCACGTCCACTCTTTTCATGCGATGGGTCTGATTTCAAGCACTAGAAATCTCCTTAACCCTCTTCTTGTAACTATCCCCTTTATACGAAAACTCACTTTAAGCTAATCCATGTGTAGCTAGTACAAACTTCCTCGATCTGAATTGCCTTAATACAAGAAAAGACGCATATCCAATAGCTCCCTAAATTCCAAGTAGAGGGACCCAATTAAAACTTCCACACCGATATAGTATTTCATCAGGAACCATCCAAGGGGCTCTCTATTCAACATCTTTTTCTCGGAGATTTCGTAGAAGCACTATCCAATTTTCTTTAGATATGTCGTCTCTTCTTGGAGTAGCCACTATCTCTTTTAATGGAGAGTAATTTTTTGAGAAGATCCGATAAAAAATCTTGTCCACTCTCCAGAAGTGACTATGGAACCAAGCCAACAACAACTGTGCACATCCTATAAATCTGCCTTCCCTAGCTCTCCTACATGCGCTCAATGATCGAAATGTTTCTGCCAAGATCACAGGAACAGGTGTGACTTATTTGTCAAGTCGATTAAAAAGATCTGAGACAGCTTCATCCACATATCCCAATGCCCTAGGGAAGATCACTAATCCATATATACTCAAAGCAAATAAATTGACTTTCTTTTTCGTATTAGGATGCTCTAAAATTAAATCTTTCAAAGCTTTCCACGAGATGCACTTATACTCACCTTTTTGTTTGATTCTAGTTGTGACCCACCGTCAGTTTGCTCACAAAGGTTGGAACATTAGGAGCCCTCGAATAAGCTTTATCAACTTGAATCTTAGGACATCGCAATAGAGCTGTATACTCCTCCACCGTAGGTACCAAATTAACTCTTCCAAAAGTAAAGAAACTATACGCAGAGTTCCAATATTAGGAAATAGCTCGAAACAGATGTTCATCTACCTTAATATCGACAAGTCCCCATAGCTGCAGTAAAACAAATGCTTGGTCTTATCGCTCCACTGACCCCATATCTCTCTTAATTCCCGAAGATTGTTCCGCGTCACACTGATGCGAGTGTAGTCCCATAGCTCTGATTTGTACCCTTCGGCTAGGCTATCTCCTTTTCCTAACTGTGTTTGCTCTGACCACCTACGGACAATAATTGTCCTCCACTTTATCAAGGAATTCGTTCTCCATAACTAGATTTCTAATTTAGAAACCGATTGTGAATTGATACCTCTTTAAAATACGAAATGACATGCAACAAAATAAAACACAATAAATTAGTAACATGAAGTAAAATATAAAGCAAATAATCAAAGTAAAATATAAAGCAAATAATCAAACACATATCTGGGTGATTGCTAAAGTTTTGGTATAGATCTACCCAGGGTAAGCACTTAGGTTTTCTATATATGGTTTAGCTCTAAAGTTGAGGTACCTGAACCAACAGATTCCTCGATCCTTACCTATTATAGGCTCATATGGATCGAGTTCAGTTCAGGGGAATACATTTCCCTATGGCTGTACGGAGATGAAAATCTCACGAAGACATAGGTACGGATGTATCCCGAAAGCAATTCACTATCCTGCACGGAGGTGAAAACCTCACGAAGAAGTAGCTTCTCGCTCCCACTTTAAAGGGTATGACCACAACGGTCATGTAATGTAATGCAGACATTTAAACCTGTAATATCCTGAAATAGGGGTAAAATTTTATTAAATTATTTCGCATAAGTGTGGTCATCATGGTGTTAATTGAGGTTATTTTAGGTGCTAGTGATAAGCTAAGGGAAGGCCCGAGGTTTAGGAGAAATTTTATTATTAAGTGTTAATTAGGGGGAGTTGGGCTAAGGAGGCCTTAAGAATAATTTTAGGCGCTTCTGGACATAAGAATCAACCTGGTAAAGTGGCTGCCAGGCACCACTTAAGGGCCTTGGTGGATGGACTCGAGTTCGAGTCACAATGGGAGCAAGGTACGTTTTTATTTTGGCGTTTGGCATTAAGAGAAAGGGGAACCAACGAGGGAGCCTTTAAAAGAAATTGTAGGGGGTTTATATCACAAATAGCACCTTGGAAAATTGGCTGGGACGTTAGCTGCAGTTTATGGTTTCAGGAGGTCGCAGGTTCAAAGCTTAATGGCAGCATCAGGGGCGTTTTATTTTTATTTTGCAGTAGCTTGGAGAGTAATTGGGCGGCACAAGGGATCTTCAATGGGGATAAGGATCAAGCTGTTTTTTTTTTGTTTTAAAATTCAGCTGGAGGAGATAAATGAACAGATGGCTTTATTTATTTATTTGTGGGAAGATAAGGGATAAAAGTTGGTTTATTTTATGGGTAAGATAAGGATAATTGCTAAATTATTTTATGTAGTTTGAATGGGTGTTAAAGGGATAAAATAGGAGAAAATAATGGGATTTGAGAGGAAGATGAGAAGTGGCCGAATATAAGACTTCTAGGGGGGTAGTTTCAGCTTTGTAATGTGTTAAGGTTAAGTGCCGAAATTATTTTTCATTCGTTAGTGGTGCTTGCCGAACATTTCAGTCAAAGAAAGCTCTCTCTTTTCCTTTCTTTTCTTTGAAGCCAAAAGCCGAAAGTTGAGTAAGCATTTGTACATCTTCTTATTTTCCTTTCTTATTTTATTTCTCCCTCACTCACTTCCTTAAAATCGAACCTACCCTCTCATTTGTAGCCGAAACCTCTCCATCGTTATACACCATAGCCGAATATTGCAATTGTATTTTTTTAAGCCATAGCTGAATCTTTAAGGGTGCATATTCTCTTCTTTGCCGCAAGCTCTAGAAGTCGAAACCTTCTTCTTTTCTAGTCTCTTCAAGCAACGTGGTGGTAAGTAATTTCTATCCTAGTAATCGGTTTTGATTCCTTTTTCATGGGAGTGCCGAATCAAGTGTTAAGGCCTTGGTTTTAGGTTAGCCGAATATTCATAAGCCATGTATGTGTGCCTTTTTGTTTGTAGCCGACATTAAGGAGCATTAAGGAGAAGCCTTCGGGATTTGTAGGAATCAAGGTAAGTCAAAGTGGTATTCGGCCAAAGGCCATTTTCTTAGATTATTGTTTAAAGCCAAATCTAACATGTGGTATAGGGGTTTCGACAGTTTCAAAAGCAAGGAGTGGTTTTCGGGATTTAGATCCGTAAGGTAAGGTAATAGTAATATTCAGCCATAGGCCATAATTGGTTTTAGTGTTAGTCGATTCTGACAAAAGGTTGTGTAGGAGGATTCGAGAAGGTTGGGTGAGAATCGTTTAGACGTAGAGTTTCGGGATTTGATCGATTGTACCAAACAGGTGCGTAATTATCGCACTGTTTCTCCTATTTTGTGTATTGATTTATATGTACATATACTTGGTGTATGATGTGTGATAGCCGACAATAAAGGCTAAAATGGTGGATACCCACGTTTGGAGTATTCGGTTAATAGGTCAGTAATATGTGATATTAAATTATTTATAGTGCCTGTGTGATATGATAATGAGCATGTATGTATATTCATTCTACATGTTGATTTGATAAGATACATTAACATATATGCTTGGGGCTTGGATTTGATCAAGGAAGGATGGGTGTACATATTTATGTACGTGGTCTAATGTTAGCCTCGTGCTACATTAGCCCTTGATGATCAGTTGTGTGCTTCATCAAGGGAGATGTTGGCTAGGTGCCCATCTCGGCGGTTGAGGGTCGTGTGCATCATCGTAGTCGATTAATGTGAGGATCATCGATGTGATCGGTGGCTCACCACGACCTTGTGCAGCAGTCTGCCGAGGTAAGATATGTGGGATCACTGCGTTTGTGATCGGTGGATTAGCCACGACCTTGAGCAGGAGTCTGCTAAGGTTGGTGTAACGGATGGACCTAGGTTGGGTTGGGTTTCAGAATCGCATGGTTATTTGTATGATCGTGTGGATATGGGCCAAGCCCATGTGTGGAGGCATGTGTGATGATTATGAACTGAGTCGTGGACTCACCCAATTTTTTCTCAACCATTTCGGTGATGCGTAAACCTTGGACCGAGTTTGAGTGGATACAAGGTGGCCCATGCGTAAAGAAGATATTTTAATTATTTTAAGCATTTATTTTTATTAAGTATTTTGTTTAAATAATGGTTGTAATAAGGGCCTCATTATTATTTTTGGTATTATTTTAATTGTGGTTAGATTAAAATTAAATTACTATATAAAATGACTTTATTTTATTTTTAGCAATCTATTTATTCAAGATATATATATTTATATATTAAAGTTTTAATATGGACATTTTATAATAACAAAGTTTTACTTATAATTTTAAATGTACATGGTTTTCAAAAGGTCAACCAAATTTTTCATGTTTTATTCCAAAGTAAAAGATTTTAACCGTCTTTCCGTAGATGACATAACCAGATCCGGTCAGGCTCGTGGGTCAGGTTTGGGGGTGTTACAAATTGGTATCAGAGCCCGGTTCAAAACTCGGCTTTGAGGGTTTTGGGCCCAAAAACATTTTTATGCGCTTTTCAAAGATTTGGGCTTTCAAAATTTTTTTTTTAGGTTATTCTGGCATGGCACCTGTATCTCCCCATTGATCCACTGTGGAAGTACCTCTAATTGATGAAGTGATTTATATGTGAATATTATGGGCTTATGTGGGCTCGTAGATTAGAATATTAGGGCTATTGAACCCTAGGGCTAGTGCACTCAAACACATACATAAGACTTAAGGACAATCAAACAAACTTGTGAAGTAAGTTGCCGAGTTAAGGTGTGGCAACCATGGTGCGCATGTCTAGGATTGGTATTCGGTGGGAGCTTGGTATTTAAGCGGTCACGTGACTCACCTCCTCTCCTCGAATCCTACAGTGCGTAGCTACTGTTCACTTTAACCAAGAGGACTTGTTCATAGGCTAAACCCGATAATTAAAACCCGAAAGGGACTAGCCATGCAGCTTTATAAAATTCCTAGTTTTAAAGTTCCTAAATTTCCTTTTAATTGTAGTAAAAGATTATTGTGAAAATTTTTCCAAAGTATCTCCGATTTACAAAATTACAAAATACCTCAGATTGTAAAAGTACTAAAAACCCTTGATTGAAAAAATTACCATACTACCTCAACTTTTGTTAAAATAATCTTACTTTGCAAAATGCCAAAATCTCTAGTTTTCAAAATATCAAGATACTCGATTTGGGGAAATTTATGAAAATACCCCTGTGTTGAAAATTACCAAAATGCCCCTGACTTTTAAAATTTTCGGTTTAACCCCAATTTTAATAAAATTTCCCTACTTTGCAAAAGTATACAAAAATGCTATTTTGCGAAAATTCAAGATACCCTGATTTGAAAATTTACAAAATTACCCCTGATGAACAAAATTACCAAAATAACCCTGAATTCCAAATTTTTTTTTTGTCATACCTTTGATTTGAAAAAAAAGTTTTCCAAAAATACCCTGGAGTTTTGAAATTTCAAAATATCTTGATTTATTAAGATTTTTAATCGACCCCGATTTATTACCAAAATACCCCTGTAAAAAAAATGACGAAATTACCCATGGGTGGGGAATGGATAAGAATGCCCATAATAGTATGTTGGATGGTGTGAATGTGAATGTGAATGTGATTCTTTGAATTAGAGTAGTGAACTCAAACTGAAACTTTGTTTGATCGAAAGAACAACTTCTGAAAACTTCATTTCATAAAATTTGCTCGTGGATAAATAGTGGAACAAAATTTCTATTGCATAAAATTTCTTAAATCAGACTAAATCGGGGCGCTAGCAATGAGTTCTAGAGGACGTGGTCGTCGTGGACGTGGTCGGGCGAATGGTCAGATCGGAACCCGTTAGGTCGGGTCAAGGATCTGAGAATGGGGTACCACCGCCACTACCACCAGCTTGTGGTGTTAAGCAGCAAGACCAGACGGGGGATGATGTAGTATCGCAGGCGGTACTGAGGGTTCTTGAGTTAGTGGCTGGAGTAGGTGGAAATATGAAAGCTAGGAAGTCTGTACCCGAACGACTCCGAGCTAATGGAGCTGAGGTATTTCAGGGCGTGTCAGGTGTGGCACCCAGTACGGCTGAATATTGGTTGGAAGCAACCGAGCGAATTATGGATGAGCTCGATCTGAGCCCTGAGGAGAAAGTGAAAGGAATGGTGGCGCTACTTCGCGATGAAGCATATCAATGGTGGCTCACCATTCGGGATAGTGTTACGGTGGAGGATCTCACCTGGGAGTACGTTAAGGCGGCGTACCAGAAGAGGTATGTCGGTACTCACTACATTGATGCGCAGAGGAAGGCGTTTCTGGGGCTAGTTCAAGGGAGCAAGTCCGTAGCAGAATACGAGGCTGAATTTCTAAGGTTAAGCCGATATGCTTGAGGAGTAGTTGCTACGGTGCATGAACGATGTGTCCGATTCGAGGACGAATTAAGGGACAACCTGAGACTATTGATAGCTCCTCGCCAGAACGGAGTTCATTGTGTTAGTCAAAAAGCTAAAGTAGTCGAGGAATTAAGAACTCGTGAGGCGTAATGTAGATAAGGATAGGAACCGAGATAGGAGGAATTTTGGATCATCTGATCATCCGAGGGTCTTCGTAAAAGACCGAGGGTTGAAAATTCTATTCGTGTTGCTAAGCCACCATGTAAAATCCGGATCGTCTGTGTGCTCGATGTGGAAGGTATCATGTTGGCAAGTCTTTGGAATCGAACGGAATGTTTTAGGTGGAAGTCTAAGTCTCACCTGATTAAAGACTGTCCTCAAGATCCGAATAGGGCTCGGACAATAGGCCAAGGTTATGTGCAGTCGGGTAGAGAAGGTCAGCAAGCGACAAGGGGTCGTGGTCTGAATCATGGAGGAAATGGTTCAGGCTGAGGTCATGGAGCACCAAACAGAGAGGCTGAAGGTGCAGATGCAAGGCAGCCAAGGTTGGTTTATGCAGTCGGCCGTCGCGAGGAGGAAGGTGTGCCAGAGGTGACAACGGGTAAGTTTCTTATTTTTGGAATACCCTCAATTGTCTTGTTTGTGGTTAAGTTAGCTCGTTCTTATGTTGCTAGTAAAGTGTATGAAACTTTGATTATGAACTTAGAGAACGTGTCTAGAAAGCATGATAATTCTTTAAGATCAGAGTACGCAGCGGTAGCATTGTGTGATGAGTTAAGAATGCACGATTGAACGATAGTAAGTAATTTCGAGGATGAAATTATTTTAAGGGGGTAGAATTGTAATATCCTGAAATAGGGGTAAAATTTTATTAAATTATTTCGCATAAGTGTGGTCATCATGGTGTTAATTGAGGTATTTTAGGTGCTAGTGATAAGCTAAGGGAAGGCCCGAGCTTTAGGAGAAATTTTATTATTAAGTGTTAATTAGGGGGAGTTGGGCTAAGGAGGCCTTAAGAATAATTTTAGGCGTTTCTGGGCATAAGAATCACCCTGGTAAAGTGGCTGTCAGGCGCCACTTAAGGGCCTTGGTGGATGGACTCGAGTTCGAGTCACAATGGGAGCAAGGTACGTTTTATTTTACGCTTGGTGTTAAGAGAAAGGGAACCAACGAGGAGCCTTTAAAAGAAATTGTAGGGGTTTATATCACAAATAGCGCTTTGGCAAATTGGTGGGACGTTAGCTGCAGTTTATGGTTTCAGGAGGTCGCAGGTTCGAAGCTTAATGGCAGCATAAGGGGTGTTTTATTTTTATTTTGCAAGAGCTTGAGAGTAATTAGGGCACATGGGATCTTCAATGGGGATAAGGATCAAACTTTTTTTTTTGTTTTAAAATTCAAATTGAGGAGATAAATGAACATATGGCTTTATTTATTTATTTATTTGTGGGAAGATAAGGGATAAAAGTTGGTTTATTTTATGGGTAAGATAAGGATAATTTCTAAATTATTTTATGTAGTTTGAATGGGTGTTAAAGGGATAAAATAGGAGAAAATAATGGGATTTGAGAGGAAGATGAGAAGTGGTTAATATAGGACTTCTAGGGGTAGTTTCACTTTGTAATGTGTTAAGGTTAAGTGTCAAATTATTTTTCATTCTTTAGTGGTGCTTACCGAAAATTTCACAAAGAAAGCTCTCTCTTTTCCTTTCTTTTCTTTGAAGCCAAAAGCCGAAAGTTGAGTAAGCATTTGTACATCTTCTACGTTTCCTTTCTTATTTTATTTCTCCCTAGCTCACTTCCTTAAAATCGAACCTACCCTCTCATTTGTAGCCGAAACCTCTCCATCGTTATACACGATAGCCGAATATTGCAATTGTATTTTTTTTAAGCCATAGCCGAATCTTTAAGGGTGCATATTCTCTTCTTTGCCGCAAGCTCTAGAAGCCGAAACCTTCTTCTTTTCTAGTCTCTTCAAGCAACATGGTGGTAAGTAATTTCTATCCTAGTAATCGGTTTTGATTCCTTTTTCATGGGAGTGCCGAATCAAGTGTTAAGGCCTTGGTTTTGGGTTAGCCGAATATTCATAAGCCATGTATGTGTGCCTTTTTGTTTGAGCCAACATTAAGGAGCATTAAGGAGAAGCCTTCGGGATTTGTAGGAATCAAGGTAAGTCAAAGTGGTATTCGCCAAAGGCCATTTTCTTAGATTATTGTTTAAAGTGAATCTAACATGTGGTATAGGGGTTTCAAGGTTTCAAGAGCAAGGAGTGGTTTTCGGATTTAGATCCGTAAGGTAAGGTAATAGTAATATTCGGCCATAGGCCATAATTGGTTTTAGTGTTAGTCGATTCTGACAAAAGGTTGTGTAGGAGGATTCGACAAGGTTGGGTGAGAATCGTTTAGACGTAGAGTTTCGGGATTTGATCGATTGTACCAAACAGGTGCGTAATTATCGCACTGTTTCTCCTATTTTGTGTATTGGTATATATGTACATATACTTGGTGTATGATGTGTGATAGCCACAATAAAGGCTAAAATGGTGGATACCCACGCTTGGAGTATTCGGTTAATGTGTCAAGAATATGTGATATTAAATTATTTATGGTGCCCGTGTGATATGATAATGAGCATGTGATGTATATTCATTCTACATGTTGATTTGATAAGATACATTAACCTATATGCTTGGGGCTTGGATTTGATCAAGGAAGGATGGTGTACATATTTATGTACGTGGTCTAATATTAGCCTCGTGCTACATTAGCGCTTGATGATCAGCTGTGTGCTTCATCAAGGGAGATGTTGGCTAGGTGCCCATCTCGGCGGTTGAGGGTCGTGTATCACCGTAGTCGGATTAATGTGAGGATCATCGATGTGATCGGTGGCTCACCACGGCCTTGTGCAGCAGTCCGCCGAGGTAAGATATGTGGGATCACCGGTTGTGATCGGTGGATTAGCCATGGCCTTGAGCAGGAGTCTGCTAAGGTTGGTGTAACGGATGGACCTAGGTTGGGTTGGGTTTCAGAATTGCATGGTTATTTGTATGATCTCATGTGGATATGGGCCAAGCCCATGTGTGGAGGCATGTGTGATGATTATGCACTGAGTCTCGTGGACTCACCCAATTTTTCTCAACCATTTCGGTGATGCGTAAACCTTGGACCGGGTTGAGTGGATACAATGTGGCCCATGCAGAAAGAAGATATTTTAATTATTTTAAGCATTTATTTTTATTAAGTATTTTGTTTAAATAATGGTTGTAATAAGGGCCTCATTATTATTTTTGGTATTATTTTAATTGTGGTTAGATTAAAATTAAATTACTATATAAAAATGACTTTATTTTATTTTTAGCAATCTATTTATTCAAAATATATATATTTATATATTAAAGTTTTAATATGGACATTTTATAATAACAAAGTTTTACTTATAATTTTAAACGGACATGGTTTTCAAAAGGTCAACTAAATTTTTCATGTTTTATTCCAAAGTAAAAGATTTTTAAACCGCTTTCCGCAAAGATGACATAACCAGATCCGGTCGTGGCTTGTGGGCCGGGTTTGGGGTGTTACAAATTGGTATCGAGCCTGGTTCAAAACTCTAGCTTTGAGGGTTTTGGGCCCAAAACATTTTTATGCGCTTTTCAAAGATTTGGGCATCATAAAATTTTTTTTAGGTTATTCGCATGGCACCTGTATCTCCCACCCGCAATCCACCGTGTAAGTACCTCTAATTGATGAAGTGATTTATATGTGAATATTATGGGCTTATGTGGGCTCAGAGATTAGAATATTAGGCTATTGAACCCTAGGGCTAGTGCACTCAAACACATACATAAGACTTAAGGGCAATCAAACAAGCCTATGAAGTAAGTTGCCGAGTTAAGGTGTGGCAACCATGGTGCGCATGTCAGGATTGGTATTCGATGGGAGCTTGGTATTTAAGCAATCCAGCGTGACTCACCTCCTCTCCACTGAATCCTACCAGTGCGTAGCTACTGCTCACCTTAACCGGAGGACTTGTTCATAGGCTAAACCCGATAATTAAAACCCGAAAGGGACTAGCCATGCAGTTTTATAAAATTCCTAGTTTTAAAGTTCCTAAATTACCCTTTTAATTGTAGTAAAAGATTATTGTGAAAATTTTTCCAAAGTATCTCCGATTTACAAAATTACAAAAATACCCCTGTATTGTAAAAGTACTAAAAAACCCTTGATTGAAAAAAATTACCATACTACCCTCAAATTTTGTTAAAATAATTACTTTGCAAAAATACCAAAATCTCTAGTTTTCAAAATATCAAGATACTCTGATTTGGGGAAATTTACGAAAATACCCCTGTGTTAAAAATGAATAAAATGCCCCTGACTTTTAAAATTTTCGGTTTAACCCCAATTTTAATAAAATTTCCCTACTTTGCAAAAGTATACAAAAATTCTATTTTGTAAAATTCAAGATACCCTGATTTGAAAATTTACAAAATTACCCCTGATGAACAAAATTACCAAAATAACCCTCAATTCCAAATTTTTTTTGTCATACCTTTGATTTGAAAAAAAAGTTTTCCAAAAATACCCTAGAGTTTTGAAATTTCAAAATATCTTGATTTATTAAGATTTTTAATCGACCCCAATTTATTACCAAAATACCCCTGTAGGAAAAATGATGAAATTACCCCTGGGTGGGGAATGGATAAGAATGCCCATAATAGTATGTTGGATGGTGTGAATGTGAATGTGAATGTGATTCTTTGAATTAGAGTAGTGAACTCGAACTGAAACTTTGTTTGATCGAAAGAACAACTTCTGAAAACTTCATTTCATAAAATTTGCTCGTGGATAAAAAGTGGAACAAAATTTCTAATGCATAAAATTTCTTAAATCAGACTAAATCGGGGCGCTAGCAATGAGTTCTAGAGGATGTGGTCGTCGTGGACGTGGTCGAGGCGTAATGGTCAGACGGAACCCGTTAGGTCGGGTCAAGGATCTGAGAATGGGGTACCACCGCCACTACCACCAGCTTTTGGTGTTAAGCAGCAAGACCAGACGGGGGATGATGTAGTATCGCAGGCGAAACTGAGGGTTCTTGAGTTAGTGGATGGAGTAGGTGGAAATATGAGAGCTAGAAAGTCTGTACCCGAACGACTCCGAGCTAATGGAGCTGAGGTATTTGTATGTCGGTGTGGCACCCAAAGATTACCGAATATTGGTTGGAAGCAACCGAGCGAATTATGGATGAGCTCGATCTAAGCCCTGAGGAGAAAGTGAAAGGAATGGTGGCGCTACTTCGCGACGAGGCGTATCAATGGTGGCTCACCATTCGGGATAGTGTTACGGCAGAGGATCTTACCTGGGAGTACGTTAAGGCGGCGTACCAGAAGAGGTATGTCGGTACTCACTACATTGATGCGCAGAGGAAGGCATTTCTGGGGCTAGTTCAAGGGAGCAAGTCCGTAGCAGAATACGAGGCTGAATTTCTAAGGTTAAGCCGATATGCTCGAGGAGTAGTTGCTACGGAGCATGAACGATGTGTCCGGTTTGAGGACGGATTAAGGGACGACCTGAGACTGTTGATAGCTCCTCAGCAGGAACGGGAGTTTACTGTGTTAGTCGAAAAAGCTAAGGTAGCTGAGGGAATTAAGAACTCTGTGAGGCAGAACAGAGATAAGGATAGGAACCGAGATAGGAGGAATTTTGGATCATCTGAATCATCTGAGGGTCTTCAGAAAAGACCGATGGTTGAAAATTCTGTTCGTGTTGCTAAGCCAGCTACAGAAAATTCGGATCGTCCGTGTGCTCAGTGTGGAAGGTATCATGTTGGCAAGTGCTGGAATCGGGAACGGGAATGTTTTAGGTGTAAGTCTAAGTCTCACCTGATTAAAGACTGTCCTCAAGATTCGAATAGGGCTCGGACAATAGGCCAAGGTTATGTGCAGTCGGGTAGAGAAGGTCAGCAAGCGACAAGGGGTCGTGGTCCGAATCATGGAAGAAATGGTTCAGGCCGAGGTCATGGAGCACCAAACAGAGAGGCTGAAGGTGCAAATGCAAGGCAGCCAAGGTTGGTTTATGCAGTCGGCCGTCGCGAGGAGGAAGATGTGCCAGAGGTGACAGCGGGTAAGTTTCTTATTTTGGAATACCTCAATTGTCTTGTTTGTGGTTAAGTTAGCTCGTTCTTATGTTGCTAGTAAAGTGTATGAAACTTTGATTATGAACTTAGAGAACGTGTCTAGAAAGCATGATAATTCTTTAAGATCAGAGTACGCAGCGGTAGCATTGTATGATGAGTTAAGAATGCACGATTGAACGATAGTAAGTAATTTCGAGGATGAAATTATTTTAAGGGGGGTAGAATTTAATATCTTGAAATAGGGGTAAAATTTTATTAAATTATTTCGCATAAGTGTGGTCATCATGGTGTTAATTGAGGTATTTTAGGTGCTAGTGATAAGCTAAGGAAGGCCCGAGCTTTAGGAGAAATTTTATTATTAAGTGTTAATTAGGGGAGTTAGGCTAAGGAGGCCTTAAGAATAATTTTAGGCGTTTCGACATAAGAATCACCCGGTAAAGTGGTCGCCAGCGCCACTTAAGGGTTTTGGTGGATGGACTCGAGTTCGAGTCACAATGGGAGCAAGGTACGTTTTATTTTGGCGCTTGGCGTTAAGAGAAAGGGGAACCAACGAGGAGCCTTTAAAAGAAATTGTAGGGGTTTATATCACAAATAGCGCCTTGGCAAATTGGTCGACGTTAATGTAGTTTATGGTTTAGGAGGTCGCAGTTCAAGCTTAATGGCAAGATAAGGGTGTTTTGTTTTTATTTTGCAGCAGCTTGGAGAGCAATTGGGCGGCACATGGGATCTTCAATGGGGCTAAGGATCAAGCTATTTTTTTTGTTTTAAAATTCATTGGAGGAGATAAATGAACATATGGCTTTATTTATTTATTTATTTGTGGGAAGATAAGGGATAAAAGTTGGTTTATTTTATGGGTAAGATAAGGATAATTGCTAAATTATTTTATGTAGTTTGAATGGGTGTTAAAGGGATAAAATAGGAGAAAATAATGGGATTTGAGAGGAAGATGAGAAGTGGTCAAATATAGGACTTCTAGGGGGGTAGTTTGACTTTGTAATGTGTTAAGGTTAAGTGCCAAAATTATTTTTCATTCTTTAGTGGTGCTTGAAAATTTCACCAAAGAAAGCTCTCTCTTTTCCTTTCTTTTCTTTGAAGCCAAAAGCCAAAAGTTGAGTAAGCATTTGTACATCTTCTCCGCTTCCTTTCTTATTTTATTTCTCCTCACTCACTTCCTTAAAACCGAACCTACCCTCTCATTTGTAGTCAAACCTCTCCATCGTTATACACCATAGCCGAATATTGCAATTGTATTTTTTAAGCCATAGCTGAATCTTTAATGGTGCATATTCTCTTCTTTGCATAAGCTCTAGAAGTCAAACCTTCTTCTTTTCTAGTCTCTTCAAGCAACGTGGTGGTAAGTAATTTCTATCCTAGTAATCGGCTTTTGATTCCTTTTTCATGGGAGTGCCGAATCAAGTGTTCGTGCCTTGGTTTTGGGTTAGCCGAGTATTCATAAGCCATGTATGTGTGCCTTTTTGTTTGTAGTCGACATTAAGGAGCATTAAGGAGAAGCCTTCGGGATTTGTAGGAATCAAGGTAAGTCAAAGTGGTATTCGGCCAAAGGCCATTTTCTTAGATTATTGTTTAAAGCCGAATCTAACATGTGGTATAGGGATTTCAACAGTTTCAAGAGCAAGGAGTGGTTTTTGGGATTTAGATCCGTAAGGTAAGGTAATAGTAATATTCGGCCATAGGCTATAATTGGTTTTAGTGTTAGTCGATTCTGACAAAAGGTTGTGTAGGAGGATTCGACAAGGTTGGGTGAGAATCGTTTAGACGTAGAGTTTCGGGATTTGATCGATTGTACCAAACAAAGCGTAATTATCGACCTGCTTTCTCCCTGCTTTGTGTATTGATATATATGTACATATACTTGGTGTATGATGTGTGATAGCCGACAATAAAGGCTAAAATGGTGTATACCCACGTTTGGAGTATTCGTTAATGTGTCAAGAATATGTGATATTAAATTATTTATGGTTCCTGTGATATGATAATGAGCATGTGATGTATATTCATTCTACATGTTGATTTGATAAGATACATTAACATATATGCTTGGGGCTTGGATTTGATCAAGGAAGGATGGGTGTACATATTTATGTACGTGGTCTAATGTTAGCCTCGTTACATTAGCGCTTGATGATCATTTGTGTGCTTCATCAAGGAGATGTTGGCTAGGTGCCCATCTCGGCGGTTGAGGGCTATGTGCATCACCGTAGTCGGATTAATGTGAGGATCACTGATGTGATCGGTGGCTCAGCCACGGCCTTGTGCAGGTCTGCCGAGGTAAGATATGTGGGATCACTCGGTTGTGATCGGTGGATTAGCCACGGCCTTGAGCAGGGAGTCTGCTAAGGTTGGTGTAACGGATGGACCTAGGTTGGGTTGGGTTTCGTAATTGCTTGGTTATTTGTATGATTCAGTGTGGATATGGGCCAAGCCCATGTGTGGAGGCATGTGTGATGATTATGCATCGAGTCGTGGACTCACCCAATTTTTTCTCAACCATTTCGGTGATGCGTAAACCTTGGACCGGTTCGGAGTGGATAAAGGTGGCCCATGCAGAAAGAAGATATTTTAATTATTTTAAGCATTTATTTTTATTAAGTATTTTGTTTAAATAATGGTTGTAATAAGGGCCTCATTATTATTTTTGGTATTATTTTAATTGTGGTTAGATTAAAATTAAATTACTATATAAAATGACTTTATTTTATTTTTAGCAATCTATTTATTCAAGATATATATATATATATATTTATATATTAAAGTTTTAATATGGACATTTTATAATAACAAAGTTTTACTTATAATTTTAAACGGACATGGTTTTCAAAAGGTCAACCAAATTTTCATGTTTTATTTCAAAGTAAAAGATTTTTAACCGCTCTTTCGCAGTGACATAACCGATCCTCCGGGGCTCGTGGGCCGGGTTTGGGGGTGTTACAAAACCACATGCAAAAAAATATTTAAACCAGATTTTTAAATTCAGACACAAGGACATGAAATTATCGATTTTATGGCTTGACTCTCTTATTGTCCCCAGTGGAGTCGCCAAGCTGTCGAAACCATTTTCAAAATTTTGATAAAAACGGGGATCGACTTTTAAAAAATGAAAATGGAGTCGCCACCAATCCCTTTTTACTTAGGTGTGATTGGATCACCTTTGTAAAATGTTTTATTTTAAAACATTTGATTTTGGTCCACGAAAAACAAGAAAACGGGTTCGGGAGTCAGTTAAGTATGAGGAAGGGTTAGCATCCTCATAACGCCCAAAAATTGGTGCCCAATCGATAAAATTATCTCCTATTGTCGAAAATTTAAAAATATGATCCTTTGAAAGAAAATCAAGATTTACCTATCTCAAAGCAATAAAATGCTATACCCAATAAGTTAGGGTGTAACATCTCTTGACTTCGAAGCTAGGCTTATCTCTATTTGTAGAAAATCCTTACTTTGAAATACAAAACATCATACCTAGTAAGTTAGGATACAACGTTTTGAATTTCTAAGAATAAGTTTTGAGTTGTTATTGAAAATTAAAAAAAAACCTGATACTTTAAGTTCCACGAGAAAAATTAAAACCCAGTAAGTTAAAGTGTAATCTTCCCGAAGTCCCCAAATATCATATATCGTTGTTTTAAAAATGCATTGATTTAAAAAATGTTTTTATAAAACAATGGACCGGATAAGATATTATGACATTTATATTCAATTACAATTCTATATAACTACAAATCATACTATCAATAAATAATAAAGGATAATATAACATAAATATATAAAGAACTATGTTAGGCAATAATAAAGCGATCAAAAGGAATCCAAATAAATAAACATATGATATAAAATAAATAGAGATGATTAAGGCTTTCACGTAATAACAAAATCAAATGAAAAGGGAATAATATATTTAAACATTGAATATATAAAAAATATGATTTATTTTTATTTATATTTTAATAAATATATATAAAAATAAAAGTAAAAAATATTTATAATAAATGTATATAATTTAATAATCCAATACATATATAAATGGATACATATAATAAAAATAATTAGTAACATCTGCCTAAACATATATATATATATATATAATGTACAAATCATAAAATTACATATGTAATAAACAATATAAACAAAACATGTTATATAATATAAATAGATTTTATATAAAATAAAAGTTTTAAAAATAATATATGATATAATATAATACTATATAAAATACAAAATTTTTAGAAATATAATATGATTAAGAGAAAATAATAATAATATTTAATATATAAATAATATTAAACTAAATAGAATAATTAATAGTAATAATTTAATATACAAAAATAATATGTATTTAAGAAAAACAATACATAAAAATAAATTAATACACTAATAATAAAAAAATATAGAATTTTAAAATGATAAAATAATTCAATACGATATTAAATTAATTTAAAAATAAAATAAAAAATCGAGGATCAAATTGAAATAGGATATAAGTTTTAGAGCTAATTTAATAAAAATAAAAATTCCAATTGGACTGATTTGAGACTAGTAAAATTGCAAAGGGGCTAAAATGGCAAATTGCCCATTTATAAAAATATGCTGATCCTCCCCGAATTTTTGGGTCAACGCGCGGATCCCCAGCCCTGAACGACATCATTTTGTGCTTATTAGATTAAGCAAAAACGATGCCCTTTCCGCATAGTTATAAAAGTGAAAAAACTGGGCTAAAAATCATTTTAAAACTGTTTAAAAAAAAACTTCGAAAAACTCTCTAAAATCCTCCGTTCCCCTGATGGAGTCTGGTCATCGGACTTCAGGGATCACCATCCCACGCGCCACATGTGTCACAGCAGACAGTGGCCGGAGATCAAAATCTCGGCTTTATAACGCCATCGAAAGGTAAAAACCCCTATTTATTCTATTGCACATGTATTCTGTATTTGCATGAAAAAAAAAAACATAAAGAATAACGCGAAGAAAAATTGAAAATCACCTCTGTTTGTTGAGTTTTCTATTTCAATGTATTTTTTTATTCTCTCCCCCTCTCGTTTTACAAGTTTTTGGGTTTATATAAACCCGAAAATAGATTTAAAAAAGGAAATACATGTGTTTTACCATATTTGGTTGCTGTTTTTCCCTCGTTTGTGCAGGTGGGAAGCGGAGATCTCGTCTCACAAGATTGATGGCGGCAAGAATCAAGGTGGGCGCGAGGAGCCGATTACTACAGAATGGGTGGTGTGGCGCCTAGGGTTTCCTCAGAAACCCTAAGTCTTTGAGACTTGTTTAGGCATTGGGCCTTTTTGGGCCACGAGTGTTTTGGGTCTAGGTAGTTTGGGTCAGGGTGTAACGAGCCACAGGTTTGGGTTGCTGGTTTGGGTCGCTAGTTTGGGGTGTAAGTGGGTTTTGGGTAGGTGTTTTAGATATTGGGTCGGTGATAATGGTTTTGGGCTTAGTGGGTCTAATTTGGCCACAGGTAATTTACTTGTAAATTTGGGCTTGTAAATTGGTTTTGGATTGTAACTGAACATTATTATTTATATTTTTGTTTTTTTGTTTTTTGGTTTGTTATTTAAGCCCGGGCAAAATGGGCCTCTTACAAATATTTTAATAATAAATATTTATTACAATTATAAATATAGTAATAATAAATATTTTGTAGTATAAAGGTTAAAATATGTCATAAGTCTATGTATTTTTCACGAATTTGTAATTTATTTTTGTACTTTTATTTTCAAGAATTTAGTCCTTTTACTTTTTAGATTCGAAAATTAAGTTCAATTGTTGATATTGTTGTTTTTTGTCAATTTTGTTGATGTTATATTTTAAATAAAATACCCATTTGATAATCATGTAAAAAAAATGTCATTTTTTAAAAATCATTTTCAACGAAACAATCGAAGCTTCACGAAAATGAAAAAAATGAAGATTTACTTCTCAATCTGAATAACGCGGTCCTATTATACGTTCGTGGAAGTGATGTGAATCAACCCATCAGCGCCATCGCTGGCCAGGATAACATCATTGTTATGAGAATTTCAATGTCAGTGTTAGTGTCTGTTAGGATAGGAAGGAAAAATGTGCGACTTGTTTTGTGCCAACATAAACAACTACACCTGCCTACCACAACAGAGGTTTTAATTGGCAATTTTTTTTAATTTCCATTTTTCTATCTCGAAAATATGTAGCAAAAGTTCTGTACCTAGTCCTACCTACAACATGTGAAGACTACTCAAAGAGAGTGTTTCAATCGAAAGGTAAAAGCCAAAGAAGAGTCCCATGATATTTGGTATTATCATGAAATAGTGATAATGGGAAACAACAACAATAAACTCAGATATATATAAATATAATTAGGTAGATATATTAAATTTGCGACAAGTGGTGTATCTATATTTTTATATTTAGATAAACACCTGATTAAATAAAAATTAATTAGATAAATTGTTCATTTGATTTAATTTAAATATTAATTTATTTTTTATATATTATCTATATTTTTATCTGGGGTAAGTTACACCAATCTAGTTTCACTTCAGTCAATAAACTTTCAAAAAATAACAAAACAGTCATTTTAATCATTTTCCGTTACAGATGTAACGTCTTCTATTCTTGTTCTATTCTTCTTCTTCTCTCTTCTCTCTCTCCTCTCTCTCCTCCTCCTCTCTCCCTCTCTCTCCTCTCTCCCTCTCTCCCTCTCCCTCTCCCTCTCTCCTCTCTCCTCTCTCTCTCTCTCTCTCTCTCTCCCTCTCCCTCTCTCTCTCCTCTCCCTCTCCCCCCCCTCTCTCTCTCTCTCTCTCTCTCTCTCTCTCTCCTTTCAAAATCCCAAGATTAAGACCTTAAAGCTTTGAATAAGGCTTCAACAATAGATCTTCGTCGTCCACTGTCTGATCACCACCATATTCCGGCCATAGCTTTTCTTCGACCAACCATGACTCTTGACCACTCGGATCATCGAACTGGTGGCTTGAGTTCTCCAACCCGCAAAACCCAAAATGGGTGTGGGTTTCTTCTCTTTCTATTCTTTTTTAGTTTTTTTTTTTTTTTTTTACTTCTCTCTTTTGATGCAAGCCAATTTGGGATTCTTATTCTTTTTTTGTTGGTTTGATTTTGGATGCTTGCTATTTGGTATTTCTATTTTTGTTGATTTTTGTTGTTTTGTCGTCGGTTTTAATTTGAAGCTTCCTAACATCGCCACAAGCAGGAGCTCCGATCGAACCAATGCCGATGAATGGGCTATGATGGGATCTCCCTTGACGTTAGCCCAAGCAACCGTTTTGATGCTAGCCTCAACATTTTCGTCGTCAATTTCAATTTTCACTACCATGGAAAAAAATCAAGCTTCATGGTAGCACTCAAGCTTCATGGTAGCTAAGAGCTTTTCTAGGTTTCGTCTGCCAAAATTTTTTTCCCATTCTTGGCCCTAATTTTATGAAAATTTTGGGTAAATTCCATGTCAATCTACCACGTCAACTAATTGGGTTTCCAATGTGGCAAGTTAACTGGCCACATCAGCTAGTTAACTTGCCATATCAGTGGTCCCGTTAAGACAGTAACGGAAAATGTTAATAAGTGACTGATTTGTCACTTTTTGATAACGTTAGTGACTGTTTTGTTATTTTTTTAAAGTTGAGTGACTGAAATGAAACCTAGGTGACTGTTTTGTTAGCTACCCCAAAGTTGAGTGACTGTTGGTGCAATTTACCCTATTATCTATTTAGATTTTGGTTTGAACATAAATTTTAAAAATTCTTTTATCACATTTTTACTCATTAGATTTTATCATTATTTTTAAATAAATTTAAAATAATTATTATATATTTATATTATCTCAAATATTTAAATTTATAATTAGAATTTTAAAATTTAGATAAATATTTAAGTAAGTAAAAGATTAATTTAGACAATTTATCCATTTCATTTAACTTAAATATTAAAATTAATTATCATACTTTTAAAAAAGTATATTTTTTTAAATTACGTAATTTATCTATTCATTAGATTTATCATTATTTTCAAATAAATTTAAAATAATTATTTTATATTATATTATCTTAAATATTTAAACAAATAATAAAAAATTAAAATTTAGATAAATATTTAATTAAGTAAAAATTAATTAAATAATTTACCCATTTGATTTAACTTAAATCTTATTTATATATTATATATATTAATATCTATGTTAAAATTTCATTTTAACATAAAAATTAAAATTAGTCATTGCTAAAAGAAGTATTTAATAATATTTTGACTTAAGTGTAAAAACTCTTTGATAAAAAAAAAAAAACACAATTAATCCATTTGGAAAAAAAGTTCATCCAATTGAGCTCTTAGTGACCCTAAAAAATCAACAAAACCCTTTCGTTAACGAAAACCAACAGTTGATAGGTTTGAACGCTAACATTGTAACACCCTAAAAATTCGAGTGTTTTTATATTGCATGAATTGGTGTTTAGACTTTAAAGGAAAATTTCTTTCTTTTATTTAGTTCTTATTGAAGTCCTAAAGAGGAGTATAGCATAATTTGGATAAGGAATAAAAATTAATAATTGAGAAATTATTGAAGAGAAGCAAATGTCATTAAGACTTAAGTTAAATTAAGTGTTAATGAGTGTCATAAGTTGAGTACATGGCATGGTGGAGTTGGCGCATGAGTTATAGCAAGAGGGAAGAGGTTCGAATCCTTGTTTAGCATCTAAATGAATTTTTGTTTTAATTTTCGCACATGGATTGCAAGTGTCGGCCAAGAACATATATGGTAAGTGTTGACCATGTTATTTTTGGTTAGTGTATCAAAGGTTTAAGGAAATAGTTATCATATGGCATGGAATCAAATACTTAAGGAAAGATAGGGGGAACATAAGGCACATATCAAGGAAGAATTTTGGAAACAAAATCATGGCTATTGACCATGCTTTGGACGGCAATTGGGTATAGAGAAGGAGCCAAATTATTGTGTTAGTTTTGGCTAAGCATTTCATTTTCTCTTTGGTCATTCCTAGCAACCTAGTGCAGAATTTTTCTTCTTCGCAACCTCTTTTCCCTTTAGCCGAAATTGATCATTGGTAAGCCTTGATTATTTTGACCAATTGGTCATTTTTGCTTTTCACTTTAGTGTTCAATTTTGTGCTTTTCTCTTAGTGCCGATTTTGCCAATACCTAAAAGACCATTCTTTTCTTTTCTTCTCCCCATTGTAGAACATACATTGCTCTCAAAACTCATCTCTTTCTTTCTTCTATTCTCCATTCTCTTTGAAAGTCAAAAGACATCATCATCATTCTTCTCTCATCTTTATTTCTTTTCACTCATATTTTCTTCCTTTTTCTTCAATGGCGAATGCTAGAGTGCCCATAGTCGAATTTATTTTCTTTTTCTTTGGTTGCATAGCGAATTTTCCAACTCTCATAAGCATCGTTTTCAATCCTTTCTTTTTGATCGTGGATTATAGGTAAGGGTTTTTTTTTTTTCGTTTTCGATTTACTAATGGTATTATGGCCGAATATTAATGGTGTTATGAAGGACTTTTTGAATCGATATAACGTTCATTCTAATAACGTTTCTTTCGTTATTATTTAGTGCAATAACGGAAGATCGGAATCAAGTGATCGGGAGAACCGTAGAAACGTTGGAAACGTTTTATTGTGGTAAGGAAATCCCACTCTTTAAAGCCTCTAGTACTATTCGATATTATTTTAGATTTAACTAATATTCCTTGATCGTGAAGACTTTCAAAATAGGGAAGAAAAGGACGGTGGTTAGTCACGTTAAGAGGGGCGGATCTGTAAATCCCCTATTTAAACGAAGAGCGATTTTGGCGATCCGGATTTTCCACCGGGTTGCGGACCATCTTCGAAGGAGTCAATTATTCAAGTAGTACGAACTTCCGAGCCATTATCGTTGGTGGATTCTCGTGAACGAATCAATAAACGAGGAGAAGCGAAAATCAAGTGATTCAAAATCAAGAGGGTAAGATTTTGGATCTATTATCGATTAAGAATATTTTTACGAAATAGTATTCTAACGGATCGAAATGTGTTTTAGGTGCCGAGGAGCGAGAAGGATTAGTACTCTCAGATCGAGGTGTGTAACTTCACACTATTATTTTTGGTTGGATGTCAATATCGGTATGGAAGTAAAAATCGTAAAACGACTAGATCGGTAAAACGTAAAACCGATATTTTGACGAAAATACATAAAAAACGACTAAATCGTGAAAATTACTAAAACGCTCGAGAAATTATTTGTTATTACGAAAATTGTATGTTTCGTGAAATTGGGCCAAAATACTCTAGTTTGATAAATTGGGCCAAAATACTCTAGTTCGATAAATTGGGCCAAAATACTCTAGTTCGATAAATTGGGCCAAAATACTCTAGTATGATAAATGGGCCAAAGCCCACTAAAGCGCTAAATAGACAAATTGCTAAATTATGTTTATGGGCCAAATGAAATGTTTAAACGATAAACCCACCATGTTATGCATTATTAAGAAATTTTTATATTTTGTTATATAAGCATACTTGCATGGGTGGGGTATATGACGAGAAGAATGGCTGCTGCCAAAATCTAGTTCGGTGGCTCGCCACAATTATGGCTTATTGCTCTAGTTCGGTGGCTCGCCACAATTATGGCTCATTGCTCTAGTTCGGTGGCCTTGCCACAATTATGGCTTATTGCCTCTAGTTGATGGCTTTGCCACATTTATAAAAAGGCTTAATGCCTACGATTGGTGTGTTGGCGGGTGGGTTGGCTCGATCCCCACAGGTGTGATGGTTGGTACGGGGTGTTAGCGGATGGATATTAGGTTTGGTTGGGAAATTCATTTTACATGCATTTTAAATTATTTTATTTTATGATATATTGTTGAATTTCGTAATTGGGCTCAAGCCCAAAGATAATATCTTGACGATCCGCCCAATAATGGTGGTAAGTGAGTTACACTGAGTTCTAAGTAACTCACCCCTTTAATTTTTCCATCTCGTAATTGAAATTGACGTGGACTTGGGCCGAGGATGACTTCGTGGAGGCCATCTTGCAAAAGAGGGTTATATAAACTCGAACTTTTAATAAGTATTTTTACTATTTTGGGTTATTGTAATAAGGGCCTCTATAAGTAAATTATGGATTTTATGTGTGTTGGTTTTAAATTATACTTTGGACTTTTAAATATGGATTATGATTATATGATGTTTTGTTAAAATAAATTTGGGTTTTCAAATCCTTTTATAAATATTTTATCATTGTTAACTCTTTAATAAATTACTTAAAGGTATTTGATAATACAAGGATTTTCAACTAATGTTTTCAAATATTTATCAAATTCAAATACTCTTCAAAATTTTAAACCCTGTAAATAAATATTGTAGCTTTCAACTCATTAGTGATTTAAAAATAGCTCGATTCATGTAACAAATCAAATCTAGTCTCAATGCATAGACCGGGTTTGGGGTGTTACATTTAGTGGTATCAGAGCCAGTTTCAAAAACTCGGCTGTGGGTTGGGTTCGCAAATAATTTCTGTATGAAATCGTTCAAATTTTTTTGATCAGTATGGCACCACAAGCATCCGGCAACAAGTCAAGTAAGTATTTATTGCTTAGTAATTACTATGATATAATCATAGGAACACTCTAGAACTTCTAGTTTTAGATGTGAAAACCGAGAGATTGAGACTATAGGATATGTTGCGGAAAAACAACTTTATATCTCAAATCTCATAAAATATCGTTAATAAATACGAAACAAATTTTCTCGATTCATAAAACTTGTAATCGATAAAACGAACGAGCTATCATGAGCACTAGAGGACGTGGTCGTGGACGCGTGACTTGGCCGTGGTAGAGGTCGAGGTGCTACGATGAAGCACCAAATCATATCTTGGAAGTAGACGCACTGCGTCAATTGAAAGTGAGACGGATCACGCGATCACATGGAAGAAGATAATGCATTGACTCAAGCAATGCTGCGAGTCTTGGAAAGGGTCACCGAGCTAGAATTGGGCCAACAACTCGTGGGTCAATTTCAGAGAGGCTTAAGGCAAATAATGCAAGTTTTATGGAGTCTCGGTGTAGCTCGAATGTAGTGAATCTTGGCTCAAGTCGTGGAACGGATTATGGATGATATGGAATGTACCGTCGAGCAAAATTGAGAGGAGCTGTATCTTTGTTAAGAGATGAGGCGATCGGTGGTGGCTCATTGCTCGAGAAGGCACCAAGTCGCAGCGATTAATTGGGAATTCTTTAAAGCTACCTTCCAAGGAAAGTACGTTGGAACGAGTTATGTAGACGTCAAGGAAAGAATTTCTGAATCTTGTCCAAGGAAGTAAAATCGTGGCAGCATATGAAGCTGAGTTTTTACGTCTGAGCCATTATGCCCGGACAATTGTAGCAACAGATCACGAACGTTGTGTGCGTTTCGAGGATGGACTTAATGATGAGTGAGGGTTCGATTGCTCCACAAGAAGTTAGAAATTTTTGACTCGTGGAGAAGGTCAAAATAGCCGAAGAGGCTAAAAATTGAACGCAGTAACCGAGAAAAATTACGAAACAAGAGAGAGACACGGCTATCTGTTCGTCACAAAGAGATTCCGGAAGAAACCTCGGAATGATGAATCGTTCAAGGTAGAACCACGTAACAAATAATCGAGTCGAGATTGCATCGAGTGTGGGAAAAGACATTTTGGAGAATGTTGGAGGAAAGCGGGTGCATGCTACAAATGCGGTTCAATGGATCATCAAGACAAAAATTGTCCTCGGCGTATGGATACGACTCAAGAAGTTCGTAATAATGATGCACACCCACCGTAGGTAATCGCTGACCACCGAGAGGTCGTGGACCAGTCGTGGTGGTAATGGGGCTGGTCGTGGTCAAGGTGCACCGGTCGAGGCAATGGTCATAGAGGAAATGCGGATGCAAGATACTGGGTGGTCTATGCGGTTAGACGCCGCGAGGACGGCAATGCACCGAGATGTGATAACTGCACGTTCTTCATTTTTGATGTACTGTTATTGCCCTAATAGATATTGGCTCTACCCATTCATATGTATCTAGTGCCATATCCGAAACACGAAATTAGAATCAAATTACCGGTAGTGAGATGACGATGAATTAGTCCTTTAGGACAATCGATAATTGTTAATAAAATATTTAAAGACGTGCCTTAAAAATTTAAGAGGAGATATTCTTAGCAAACTTGATGGAACTACCTTCGACGAGTTCGATCTCATTTTGGGCATGGATTGGTCGGTTAAACATCAAGCAATTGGATTGTGCTTTGAAAAATGAATGTCGATAAGAACCTCGGATGATAAGGAAGTCATAATGATTGGTGAGCGAAGGAAATATCGGCAAATGTGGTATCTGTATTAAAGCCAGAGAAGTTGGTGCGGAAAGGATATGGAGCATTCCTAGCCTTTATCTGTGCTTTGGATGCTAAAGAGTTATCTGTAGATGATGTGAGGACAGTGAAGGAATTTTCCGATGTATTTCGAAGAACTTCTGGTATACCTCGGATCGGAAGTAGAGTTTGGCATTGAGCTTTTGCAGGGACGACTCGGTGTCCATTGCTCCTTATAGAATGGCACAGAGGAGTTGGTGAGCTCAAAGCTCAAATTCAAGAATTCTTGGATCGGGATTTATTCGACCAAGTGTGTCTCCGTGGGAGCACCGGTTACTGCTCGTCAAGAAGAAGGATGGATCGATGCGTATGTGCATTGACTACGATAATTGAATAAATTGACGATCAAGAATCGGTATCCTCTGCCGAGAATTGACGACCTGTTTGATCAATTAAAAGAAGCTTCAGTTTTCTCCAAAATTGATTTGAGGTCGGGTTATCACCAGCTCAAGGTGAAAGAAGCGGACATTTATAAGACGGCATTTCGGACACATTACGGACACTATGAGTTTGTAGTGATGCCGTTTGGACTAACCAATGCACTAGCTGCATTTATGGACATGATGAACCGAGTCTTTCAACCATATTTAGACCGGTTTGTGGTAGTGTTCATAGATGATATATTGGTTTATTCGAGAAATGAGGAGGATCATGACCAGCATTTGCGGATAGTATTACAGCTACTTCGTGATAAACAATTATATGCCAAATTTAGTAAATACAAATTTTGGCTTAAGGAAGTGACTTTCCTTGGTCATGTAGTATCAGTCAAAGGAATAAGGGTGGATCCTCAGAAAATTGAGGCTATTCTAGATTGGAAACCACCAACATCGGTAGAGTGAAATTCGAGTTTCTTGGGTTTGGTGGATACTATAGGACGTTTTGTAGAGGGTTTTCATTGATTATCGCACCCTAACTAAAGCATTGCGAAGGGAGCTCCGTATATTTGGACCGAAAAGCAAGAGAGTTTCGAGAAATTGAAGAAGATCCTGACGGAAGCTCCAGTTTTGATTCAGTCGGAGGCTGGAAAAGAATTTACTGTTTATTGTGATGCGTCTCACACGGGTTTGGGTTGTGTGTTGATGCAAAATGGAAAAGTGGTGGCTTATGCTTCTCGTCAATTGAGACCACACGAAGTAAACTACCCTACGCATGATTTGGAGTTAGCGCCATTGTCTTTGCTCTAAAGATTTGGAGGCACTATCTCTATGGTGAGAAATCTATAATGTACACGGATCACAAGAGTCTTAAATACCTCCTTACCCAAAAGGAGTTAAATTTGAGACAAAGAAGATGGGTAGAATTACTAAAAGATTATGATTTCTCGATCGAATATCATCCCGGAAAGGCTAACGTGGTAGCCGACGCGTTAAGTCATAAGACGAGATCCGAATTAAGAGCTTTGTTTGCCCATTTGAGTGCATGTACGAGGATGGCAGTTTGTTAGCAGAACTTCAGTTGAAGCCTCTGTGGCTGGAACAAATCAAGGAAAAACAGACATCAGATGAGAAGTTGGGACCTTTACTTCGGCAAGTTGAAAATGGTGAAATTGAGGATTTTGGAATAAACACGGAAGGTGTGTTATGCTTTCGAGGAAGAGTATGTATGCCTAAGGATTCGGACACGAGGCAATCGATTCTCTGAGGCGATAGTAGCCCTTATGCTATGCATCCGGAGGAAATAAGATGTATCGAGATCTCCATGAACGATATTGGTGGCGGTGGTTGAAACGTGAGATTTCAAAATTTGTGGGAAAATGTTTGACTTGTCGACAAGTGAAGGCGTAACATCAATTACCGCTGGATTGTTGCAACCGATAAAGATTCCTCTTTGGAAATGAGAGAGGATAACTATGGATTTTGTTAGTGGGTTACCGTTAACACCTACTAAGAAAAATTCCGTTTGGGTAATTGTTGATCGGTTGACAAAGACTGTTCATTTCTGCCGATTCGTCTGATTATTCATTACAGAAGTTGGCGAAACTGTATGTATCTAAAATTGTGAGGTTGCATGGGATACCTATATCTATTATATCGGATAGGGATCCTAGGTTTACATCACGATTCTGGAAAGCTCGCATGAAGCCTTGAGGACAAAATTGAACTTGAAGCGGCTTTTCATCCTCGGTCGATGGTCATCGGAGAGGGTAATTCGGATATTGGAAGATATGTTAAGGGATGTGTAATCGACTTGAGGGTAGTTGGGAGGATTATCTACCCTTTGGCGGAATTCGCATATAACAACACTATCGTCTAGCATTGAGATGGCACCTTACGAGGCATTGTATGGTCATAAGTGTCGTTCTCCTATTTGTTGGACCGAAGGCGAAAAGATGATGTTAGGTCCGAGATGATATCCGAGATGAGGATAAGGTAAAAGTTATTGAAACACGATTGAAAGAAGCCTCGAGATGCGAAGTCGATCACAGACTGAAGCGAAAGGATATCGAGTATGATGTGGGGATCGGGTTTTCTTGAAGGTATCTCCTTGGAAAAAGATCTTGATTCGGAAGGAAGGGCAAGTTAAGTCCTAGATACATTGGACCTTATCGTGTCTTTGAAGCGTGTTGGTCCGATGGCTTATCGGCTTGAGTTACCTCCTAATTGGATCAAATCCATAATGTTTTCATGTTTCCATGTTGAGGCGTTATAGATCGGATCCTTCGCACATTATACCGGTAGAAGAATTGGAGTGAATTGATTTGTCTTTTGAAGAAGAACCGGTGGAAATCTTAGACCGAGATGTCAAGGTGCTAAGAAAGAAAACCGTGTTGTTGGTCAAAATTCTATGGCGTAACCACGAGTGGAAGAAGCTACGTGGGAGCCCGAGGATGCAATTCGCAACAATACCCTCACCTCTTTCAACTGTAAATTTCGAGGACGAAAATTTTTTTAGGAGGGCGAGTTGTAACACCCTAAAAATCCGAGTGTTTTTATATTGCATGAATTGGTGTTTAGACTTTAAAGGAAAATTTCTTTCTTTTATTTAGTTCTTATTGAAGTCCTAAAGAGGAGTATAGCATAATTTGGATAAGGAATAAAAATTAATAATTGAGAAATTATTGAAGAGAAGCAAATGTCATTAAGACTTAAGTTAAATTAAGTGTTAATGAGTGTCATAAGTTGAGTACATGGCATGGTGGAGTTGGCGCATGAGTTATAGCAAGAGGGAAGAGGTTCGAATCCCTTGTTTAGCATCTAAATGAATTTTGTTTTAATTTTCTGCACATGGATTGCAAGTGTCGGCCAAGAACATATATGGTAAGTGTTGACCATGTTATTTTTGGTTAGTGTATCAAAGGTTTAAGGAAATAGTTATCATATGGCATGGAATCAAATACTTAAGGAAAGATAGGGGAACATAAGGCACATATCAAGGAAGAATTTTGCAAACAAAATCATGGCTATTGACCATGCTTTGACGGACAATTGGGTATAGAGAAGGAGCCAAATTATTGTGTTAGTTTTGGCTAAGCATTTCATTTTCTCTTTGGTCATTCCTAGCAACCTAGTGCAGAATTTTTCTTCTTCTCAACCTCTTTTCCTTTAGCCAAAATTGATCATTGGTAAGCCTTGATTATTTTGACCAATTGGTCATTTTGTTTTTCACTTTCTTTGTTCAATTTTGTGCCTTTCTCTTAGTGTCGATTTCGCCAATACCTAAAAGACCATTCTTTTCTTTTCTTCTCCCCATTCTTAGAACATAGATTGCTCTCAAAACTCATCTCTTTCTTTCTTCTATTCTCCATTCTCTTTGAAAGTGAAAAGACATCATCATCATTCTTCTCTTATCTTTATTTCTTTTCACTCATATTTTCTTCCTTTTTCTTCAATGGCCGAATGCTAGAGTGCCCATAGCCGAATTTATTTTCTTTTCTTTGGTTGCATAGTCAATTTTCCAACTCTCATAAGCATCGTTTCAATCCTTTCTTTTTGATCGTGGATTATAGGTAAGGGTTTTTTTTTTTCGTTTCGATTTACTAATGGTATTATGGCGAATATTAATGGTGTTATGAAGGACTTTTGAATCGATATAACGTTCATTCTAATAACGTTTCTTTCGTTATTATTTAGTGCAATAACGAAGATCGGAATCAAGTGATCGGGAGAACAGTAGAAACGTTGGAAACGTTTTATTGTGGTAAGGAAATCCCACTCTTTAAAGCCTCTAGTACTATTCGATATTATTTTAGATTTAACTAATATTCCTTGATCGTGAAGACTTTCAAAATAGGGAAGAAAAGGACGGTGGTTAGTCACGTTAAGAGGCGGATCGTAAATCCCTATTTAAGCGAAGAGCGATTTGGCAATCAGGGATTTTCCACGGGTTGCGGACCATCTTCAGAGGAGTCAATTATTCAAGTAGTACGAACTTAGAGCCATTATCGTTGGTGGATTCTCGGCGGTGAACGAATCAATAAGCGAGGAGAAGCCAAAAATCAAGTGATTCAAAATCAAGAGGGTAAGATTTTGGATCTATTATCGATTAAGAATATTTTTACGAAATAGTATTCTAACGGATCGAAATGTGTTTTAGGTGCCGAGGGGCGAGAAGGATTAGTACTCTCGGTATCGAGGTGTGTAACTTCACACTATTATTTTGGTTGGATGTCAATATCGGTATGGAAGTAAAAATCGTAAAAACGACTAGATCGGTAAAAGCGTAAAAGCGATATTTTGACGAAAATATGTAAAAACGACTAAATCGTGAAAATTACAAAAACGCCCTCGAGAAATTATTTATTATTACAAAAATTATATGTTTCGTGAAATTGGGCCAAAATACTCTAGTTCGATAAATTGGGCCAAAATACTCTAGTTCGATAAATTGGGCCAAAATACTCTAGTTCGATAAATTGGGCCAAAAATACTCTAGTGTGATAAATGGGCCAAAGCCCACTAAACTGCTAAATAGACAAATTGCTAAATTATGTTTATGGGCCAAATGAAATGTTTAAACGATAAACCCACCATGTTATGCATTATTAAGAAATTTTTATATTTTGTTATATAAGCATACTTGCATGGGGTGGGGTATATGAAGAGAAGAATGGCCTGTTGCCAAAATCTAGTTCGGTGGCTCTGCCACAATTATGGCTTATTGCCTCTAGTTCGGTGGCTCTGCCACAATTATGGCTCATTGCCTCTAGTTCGGTGGCTCTGCCACAATTATGGCTCATTGCCTCTAGTTCGGTGGCCTTGCCACAATTATGGCTTATTGCCTCTAGTTCAGTGGCTTTGCCACATTTATAAAAAGGCTTAATGCCTACGATTGGTGTGTTGGCGGGGTGGGTTGACTCGATCCCCACAGGTGTGATGGTTGGTACGAGGGTGTTAGCGGATGGATATTAGGTTTGGTTGGGAAATTCATTTTACATGCATTTTAAATTATTTTATTTTATGATATATTGTTGAATTACATGAATTGGGCTCAAGCTCAAGTATAATATCTTGACGATCGGCCCAATAATGGTGGTAAGTGAGTTACACATCGAGTTCTAAGTAACTCACCCCTTTAATTTTTCCATCTCGGGTAATGGAAATTGACGTGGACTTGGCCGAGGATGACTTCGTGGAGGCCATCTTGCAAAAGAGGGTTATATAAACTACGAGCTTTTAATAAGTATTTTTACTATTTTGGGTTATTGTAATAAGGGCCTCTATAAGTAAATTATGGATTTTATGTGTGTTGGTTTTAAATTATACTTTGGACTTTTAAATATGGATTATGATTATATGATGTTTTGTTAAAATAAATTTGGGTTTTCAAATCCTTTTATAAATATTTTATCATTGTTAACTCTTTAATAAATTACTTAAAGGTATTTGATAATACAAGGATTTTCAACTAATGTTTTCAAATATTTATCAAATTCAAATACTCTTCAAAATTTTAAACCCTGTAAATAAATATTGTAGCTTTCAACTCATTAGTGATTTAAAAATAGCTCGATTCATGTAACAAATCAAATCTAGTCTCAATGCATAGACCGGGTTTGGGGTGTTACAAACATTGTTGACATGACAAACGACATTGTTGTGTTATGTTAACATGAGGGACAATGTTGACATGAACGCTGATATGACACATAGGCATGAAATGCCATATCAGCAAAAAATAAAAAAAATATTTTAAAACTTAATAAATATATATACATATAGAATAAACCTAGACAATCATTTGTCTAGATTCATTTGAATTTGGACAATCATTTGTTCAACTTTATCCAAGATGAATACAAAACTATAATATTATAAAAATTATTAAAATTTACTAAAAATTATAAATATGTTATAAAAAAGTAAATATGTTAAAAATTTCAAAAAAATAACAATAATTTATAAAAATATAAAATAAATAAAAATGTGAAATAGGGTGCTAGAATGAATTGCACCGAAGTGTCAGAATGACTTACACTGAAGTGCAAGAATGAATTGCATCGAAGTATGAGAATACTCCCACCAAATAAACATGAATCCTATGACATGCCTGTTAGAAAATCGGGTTTGGGAAACGCAATGGAAAACAAATTTAGGGAAAAACTAAAGTTTTAAATATTTTTTTTCTAAAATAAGAACTTGGTTGTGATATCTAAAGTAATAAACACTTAATCAAAATTTTACCTTTTCGATTTGTCTAGGATGAACGCTTCGGCCAAGTAGTCTTCTTTGCTATCCTCAAGCTCACGTTTGCCGAGTGTGGGCTCATTTGAATAAAAAAAATTCACAAAAATTATTAGTGGAGAAATTTCAAAATTTCTTTAAACTTTTGGGCCAAGTTGTAAATAATAAAAATATCTCTTGAAATTTTTTAAACTAATCTCTTTAGAAAATTTTCTCTCTACAACTTTCTCTTGAATTCAAGTGTATGTAAAAAAATGACCCAAGGCTCTCTTTATATAGGAGGAGTTTAGAGAGTTCAACTATGATTAAACTTAATCACTTTGATATTAAATTAATATAATACTTATCAAGATAAATATTATATTAAATTTAATATTAAATCTTATTAAATTAATAGAATATTTATTTATGAGATAAACCTTAAATTAAATTTAATATTAAGATAATCATTTTAATATAAAATTAAAAAATACTATTAAGATAAGTATTAAATTAATATTAATATTAAATATTTTAAAATAGTATTATTTTTGAAATAGTTAATCTGAAATCAAATTCTTTGGTTGTAACAGCCTGATTTTGGGGCTAGTCGGAACAGTGGTTTCGGGACCGCTAATCTGAGGTTGAATAAAATATTTTAATATTATTTTATGTGTTAAAGCATGATTATAAGGATGCATGGAAATTTTGATGCTTTAATTTTAGCAATTGTATGCTCAATTGTGAAAAAGGACTAAATCGCATAAAGTGCGAAAGTTCTATTTTACCAGCTAGAGGTGTCTAATAGCTATGAAATATAAAATTGGAGGTCCTTAAAGAGCAATTAGACCCTTAGAGAATGGGTGGCCGGCCATAGGGGACAAAATGAGGTCAAAATTGGTCAAGTAGGTGAGTTAGGTGGATTAAATTGTAGAAATAAATAAAATAAAGAAAAAGGCTATCATCTTTTTATTTCTCTTCTTCTTCCATCGAAATTTCACACTCAAGAAAGGCTTTGGGAGCTTGAAATTTCAACAACCTATTTTCCTTGCTAGTAAGTGATATTAATGGCTTTTCTTGATAATTTTTGTACTTTTAGAACCCCTAAAGCTTAAGCTAGCTAATGAGGGGACTATTTTGAAAAATGGTTGAAAGTTTAGGGACTTTCCATGAGAGTGTTCATGTTGGTTTCTGAGTTTTTATGGAAGAAATAAATGTTAGTAGGTTGAGTAACAACTTTTGTGAAAGGTGTTACCATGAAAACACCTAAATAGGACTTATTTGTAAAGGTTATGATTGTGTAATAAATGCATGAAATAATTGGTTTTGTGAATTGTTGTAAGACAAATAAATGTCTAGCTAGGCTTGTTTAATGAGAAAATGTGATGAAAAGCGATTTACGAGCCTAGGGCAAAATAGTAATTTTTCCAAAGTATGAGGGCAAAATGGTCATTTTTTGCCTAAGTAGAAACTTTGATGTATCATGAATTATAGAGTGATTGAATGAGTGAATTTTATTATTATAGATCAAGAAGAGTGCGAAACCACCTTGACCGAGGAAAAGGCAAGGTTACGGACTAAACCGTCGACTAGTACATTTTGCACCGAGGTAAGTTTGTGTGTAAACGATACATCTTTAATACATATGTTGTTACTTATTGGTGCATTGTATGAATGAGATCAATTATGATTGAGATTGATTGAAATTGATAGATAGTGAGTGATTCTCGTATGAACCTCGGAATAGATGTGTAAATGTAGAAAAATATCCGTGATAATTATTTGGTGGGCTATGTGCGATACCACCGTAATTATCCTTTTTGGTGGGCTGTGTACTATACCACCTTACTATTTATTCACAATACGCTATGTGTGACACCATTGTTTATATTGTTATTTGATGGACTATGTGCGAAACCACCATAATTATTCTTGCTGGTGGGCTATGTGTAATACCACCCTATTATTAACTATTGGTGGGCTGTGTGCGAAACCACCAGGTACTTAATATCATTCTGAGGGGTTCATCAAGAAATTGTCTAAGTAAATACATCATATGGTTTGTGGTGATGAGTGCAGGGGATGTGTGCAAGTAAATGTAAGCATTTTATTTGTGGTATGGATGGAATGTGCTAAGAGATATGATGAGTAAGCATTATTATGGAAATGTGATTTGTTCTTACTTATTTTGTGATGTTATTGATTGATTGGCATATGTTATGATGTTTATAGTTTACATGTAAACTTACTATGCTTAAAGCTTACTCCCTTACTTTTCCCTCGATTTATAGTGGCAAAGAGCCAGTTTGAGATTCGAAGATAATCGGAAGATCACCCACACTATCAGCTCATCTCGGTATATTTAGAATTAGCATTTTGAGTATGGCATGTATAGGGGCTAAACTTAGTGAAATGTCTTGTTGTTTTGGCCAAGTTTGTTGGCTTCTTTAAAGATGAACTTTTTGTAAATGGCCATAGTTGATGGCTCATTATTATTAATATATGAAAAGATGAGGTTATTCATGAATGTGTATGATGCATGATTGGATTGTTTGATTAATGGCTGAATGTGATTTATGTTGTAGGAGTTTGGGTGACAAAAGGAGCTTGGCAAATAGCCTTATTCTTGTCCACCTGGTAGGCACACGGGTGTGGCCAGCCTCATGGGTGTGTGGTTAGGCCATGTGTTCCCTGCATGTTAGTTTTACAAGTCAGTATACTCAGTAGTAAACACACGGGCAGAGGACACGGCCGTGTGTCTCAGCCGTGTGGATGGCACGACCATGGACATGGGCATGTGCCCAGGTCATGCGAAGTCTGCACCTGAATTTGGAATTTAATTTGCCACACGGTCGAAGGACACAGGCATGTGACATGCCGTGTGATGCAAGTCAGTGTCGACCACGGGTGTGGAACATGGGCGTGTGATATGTGACACGGGCGTGTGGCCCTATTTTAAGTAGGAAATTTTCTAAGTGTACGAAAGTTTCTAATTTAGTCCCGAATCATTTTGTATGTAAGTTTTGAGTCTAGTAGGCCCATAATAGGGACATTATGAGTATAAATGAAAAGTTTCAAGTTGAAACGAAATTTTATGGTTCAATGTAGTATGTTTTAGCAAGTTAAGTTTGGTAATGCCTCGTATTTGGTTCTGTCTTTGAACACAGGTAAGGGGTGTTACATTGGTAAAGTCCCAGTAGGAATCTAATTCTTCCACTACTCAACCATTGAAGACCCACCGCCATTGACCATTTGCCGTCCATTAGAATGCCATCGTCGCAACCGTCGACACCTTGAGCTGGTTCGTTGCTATCGGTTCAGTTTGGGCCAGTGATAGCCTGAATAATCTGGTCCAACCATCCATCAGCCCAATTTTACATATCAAACCTTGTTTGACCAATTTTTGGGTTTTGGTCCTGGTTTTAGGCTCTTGAGCCCAATTTACATTATCAGGTCTAATACTCAAGTTCAATTGCCCATTGGGCCAATTGTCTAACTTGAAAGTTAATCTCCAAAATATCATATTAATTTAATTAATTTGATTAATTTAATTTTGCTTAATCAAAATTAAATTTCCCAAAAATCAGTTAGGTTTTCCAAATTAATTTTTCAAGAAAAATTTTTAATCAAATTATCTAGTTAAACAATTATTACGACCACCCAATTTAATTCAAAATCGAATAAATCGACTCAGTTAAATTATTTCCAAAGTCGTAGAATTTCTTTCTGATTCAAATATAGTCTGATTGAGCTTTTGTTGAGCTTTCTGATTCAAATCGACCATCCATTGCTTTGTCCAATGACCTCGTCATGTGTGTGTTACCTTGGAAAATGTGCCAATATTGTAGTAAACATGTAACTATTTTCTATTTATTTGAATGATAAATAAATAACAAAAGTTAATTTCACATTTCACTATTATGTCTTTTATAATTTTTACTTTCATATTTTGCAAGAATAGTGAAATTGTGACAACCAAATATTAGCTCATTGATTGTCTAAGTTTAAACTAATGATAATTGTGTAATAGCCCAATTTCAGTGAAATCGGAACAGTGGTTTTGGGACCACAAATTCAATCCGAAAACAAAATTTATTTTTATTTTATTATATAGACCGTATTATGTTAGAAATGTCATGTGAAAAATTTAAAAAGAAAATTTTATCTATTATGTGCTTAATTATGAGAAAGACCAAATCGCATAAAATGCAAAAGTTGAATTCTAGTAGCTATAAGGATTAAATAGATATGAAATTCAAAACTTAAGGTCCTTATAAGGTAATTAGACTAGTAAAAAAATATGTAACACACCTAATCCGTACCCGTTGCGGAATAGGGTTTCAGAGCATTACTAGAACATTCAGAACATTTTTCTATTAAACTACGTAAATTTACTATTCATTTACTGAGATTATCCATAATGTCCCTTGATTGGGCCTTCGAGGCCCAATACAAGCATCAGAATCAAATTGGGACTTAATTGGAACCTCTAAGAATTTTTCGCAAAATTACAAAATTTTTCTAAGGTATACGATTCACATGCCCGTGTGACCCTGGAACACGCCCGTGCTACAGGCCATGTTCGATTTAGGTTGCTCTCTGAATTGCGACCACGGCCATGCCACACGCCTGTATGCTAGGTCGTGTGGTTAATTAAATTAATTCAAATTAGGTGCAGGTTTCACATGGTCAAGACACACGCACGTGTTTTAGGCCGTGTGGCACACATGGCTGAGACACACGCCCGTGTGCCCAATTTTGAGCATTCTGTTTCTCAAAATTAAGGTGCAAGGGACACACGGCCTAACTACATGCCCGTGTTACCAGGCCGTGTGTCACACACGGTCTAGACATATGCCCGTGTGGACAAAATGAAGCTATTCCTAGCTTTATTTTCACCCAAAATTTCACCCACGACCTGCGCTTGAAACACACATCCAATACCAACCAATTCAAGCATTCAAATTGGGTAATTTCTATCATTCACAAGACATATCACTACAAGCGTACATGATCACAACCTTACCTCAGTTTAACTTAGGCATTCCCAACATTGATCACTTATTTTTAACATAACACATGTGTATATATGTATATCATACTAATCTACTTAGTCATACCAAAATGAACCAATACTAGCCATTCCAATGGCTAGGTTACAAAATAACATTTTAAGCCACTATTGGCCAAGTTTTCCTACACATGCCATTATACCGAAAATGACTTCACTAAATATACCCAAAATGCTAGTTGATAGTGTGACGATGCTCCAATGATCTTCCAACCTTCAAGAGCTTCCGAGCATTATAAAACAAGGGAAAAATAAACAGAGTAAGCATTACATGCTTAGTAAGTTCGTATAACAAAAACTAAACTTACCAATCTTGTTATTAAATTTAAGCACACAACATCATGTTTTCCAACCATTAGCAAAATTTCCTAAGCACATGCCTTCAATCAAACATGTTAGTCACAACACTTACAAACATGTCAAGTAAAAATAGATGAGCTCATCATTGTAACATCCCAAATTAGTAGGCTTATGAGTTTAATGTGTAGACATGATTAATGTGTTAATTTGAGAATTTGAGGTGCAAATGGGGCTCAGGTTTGGGCTGAGGCCTTGATTAAATATTCTGTTTAGACACTCTAGGGCTTAAAATAAAGTCTTGGTAGTTTAATTGACAAACTGGGCTTGTGCCCAGTAGCAAGGGGCGCGATAAATGGGAGCTATAGATGGCGTCAATAAGCAAAGGGAGGGGCCCAATTTGTGGCCGCTTGGAGCCCATGTTCTTGGGCCAAATTCGGCACTTAGGGAGGCTAGGGGAGGATGGCATAGAGGCTAGGGAATAGGAGATTAAATGCTTTAATTATGTGGATAATATGCTGTTATATGAGGGGAGGAGTTGGCGCCAAGTAGGCCTCTTTTGGAGGAGGTTGTAGATTAAGATAACAAGGGAGGATAAGAGCTATCTTTTGGAGGCATTGTTGGCCGAAAATCAAACTCTGGAGAGGGGGAGAAAATCGGTTTAGTGTGCCAAAAGTTGAAGGCTAGAGTGTTCATCTTTTTCATGAGTTTTCTTTCTTTTTTCCTTTCTTATCTTCTCTCTCTCAAAGCCGAAATTCACTTTCTCTTGTTGGGTTCCCTCTTTTCTCTCAATTGCTTCTCAAAACCAAAACTCTCTAACTCTCTCTTCTCCTCTTCAAATTCTTTCAAAAGCCGAACACCCCTTGCCCATTTTTTCTTCTCCCATAGCCGAACCTTTTAGCCAATTTCATTTGTGTTTTCTCGATCTCCCTAAGGGACGAAACTCCTAAGCATCCAATTGAAGACCTTTGTTTCCCTTTTCAATTTTTCTTATGTTGGTTCTCTTTATTCCAGCCCTTGCCGAATCATCTTTAGGGTGTTGTTGAGCCAAATCTTGCTAGGAGGTGATCGAATCTGTTAGGTAGGTGGGGTGGTGACACTCCCTTGAGGATTTTCAGGATTCATTCAGGCTTGGGAAGTAAATCTAGAATTTTGGGATTTGTCGATCTAGGTAAGGGTTTCGATTTAAGTGTTCTGTTAATCTCTTAGATTTGATTCCATCATTTTAATTTGGTCTAGTGACCAAGGGTTGTTTATGTACTCAAATACCAGCCAAGCATTAAGAGGGGTTGCACTTGTAAACCCGGCCCCTAAGTTCAAGAAGCGAGCAGTATCAGCAGTACGAGATTGGCCACCGGGTTGTGGACCGACATCGGAGCAAGATCGTAGGCAGATAGCAGTAGTCTCGATTGACGATAGTGTTGAAATAGAGGGTGTGATAGTGCGATTAATCAGGTGTGTAACTTTTCACACCATTTAGATTATTTGTTAGTACATGTATATAAATATGCTATATTCTGTTAAATGCCAAAATCTCAGCATACCCGTTGAAACCCGAGGAGGGTAAAGGCGAATCACCAGGTTAGTGATTTCTGTCATTCATAAGTGAATGTTTCTATTGAGATGATATGTTTTATAAGTATGTCGATTTCTGTGATTGCACGGGATTGGGTGTTGATGAAAGGGGAAGTGTTCTGTTGTAGTGGCTTTTTGCCATGATCTGTTGTAGTGGATTTTTGCCATGATCTGTTGTAGTGGCTTTTTTCCATGATCTGTTGTAGTGGCTATTGCCATGATCTGACGATGAGCAGCTAACTGCAGCATGACTGCCATCGATGGTGTGTAGTAGTGTGGATTAATTGTAGAAATCCCCAATGGTGTGATCGGCAGGTAAGGGTGGTGTGTAGCGGATGGAAACCTAGGATTGGGTTTGGGTTTGCATAATTCCTGATATATTATATTTTATAATCTATTCTGTGGGGCTAAAGCCCAGTCTGATGGTGCACGAGGGTTGCACACTGAGTCTTGTGACTCACCCTATTATTAACATTTTTCCCAAGTAGCACTTAGTGCATCGGACCGGGCTGGAGGGGAGCGCAAGGTGGCCATGCAAGAGTCCGAATTGTTACAGCAAAGACGCCATTTATTTAAATTTCCCTTTAAAATGTTAAATTATTTTGGGTTTTATATTTTATTGTAATAAGGCCATGGGCCACTAGCTTTATTTTTTTCGATTTTATTTTGGGCTTTTATTATTATTAGACATTTAGATTTTATGTTTTAATTAAACTAAGGCTTTTATTATCATATAAATTTATATCTTCTATAAATTATCAAATCATTAAGTTTTTGGAATACATGTTTAAACTCGGCAAACGTTTTTCCAAAAATGCGACATGTCTTACTAAATCTTCTTAGTGACATGCCAGATCCGGTCATGGTATTTGGGCTGGGTTTGAGGTGTTACAAATTGGTATAGAGTCCGGTTCAAAACTTGGCTTTGGGTTTTTGGGCTCAAAACGTTTTCTAAAGATGGGTTTTAGAAATAGGTAATACAGGATTGTTCTCTAGGCATGACACTGTGTCTACGCCCCCAAGTAAGTATTCTGAACCATTGTGTATATATATATATATATATATATATATATATATATGTGGGCTTGATGGGCTTTAAGGGACGTAGATTAGTTTAAATAGAATTTGGGGACTTTAGGACTAGTTTACATCATACTTTTCAACTTCCATAAAACTTAACCTAATCAAACAAACCCAAGAATAAGTCGCTAAGTTAAGGTGTGGCAACCGGCATACGCATGTCTAGGCATGGATCCAGTGAGAGCTTGGTATTTAAGCAGTCCTAGTAACTCACCTCCTCTTCGCTAGAACCCTACCTGGTGCGTAGTGACTGTTCACCTTAATCGTGAGGACTTGTTAATGGGTTAAAAGTTCTAACTAAACCCGAAAGGGACCAGCCACCTTAGTTTTGAAAAAAAATTTACCAAAACACCCTTGATGTGAAAATTTTCAAAACGCCCTTGATTTGTAAAATTACCAAAGTACCCCTAATTTGAGAAATTACCAAAATACCCCGGTTTGTAAAATTACTGAAATACCCTTGATTTGTAAAATTACCGAAATACCCTTGATTTATAAAATCACCAAGATACCCTATTTTGAAAATTATGAAAATACCCCTGTAGGATAAATTACGAAAATGCCTTGGGTAGTGAAAGGATGAAAACGCCCCTAGGTGATGAACATAAGTTTGTGAATGTATGTGATTCTTTGAATGAGGGGAGTAGACTTGAGACTGAACCATCAGGTATAATTCTGAATTCGAAAGAACCACTATCAAACTACTTTCTCATAAAATTGTTTGTGGATAATCAGTGGAAAGAGTTAATAATTCATAAAATTTTCTTAAATCAGATAAAGGCGATATTAGGACGATGAGTACAAGGGGTCGAGGACGTCTGCTGCATGGTCGTGGTAGGGGCAGGATGACCGTGTCCGAACCAATAGGGTCCGCCACGGTCGTAATGAGATGCTCGAATCGCCAAATTGTTGAGGAGAATTTCAAGACCAAACGGGTGGAGATGAGGCAGTGTCTCAGGCGATGCTGCGGGTGTCGTAACCATTTTTTGGAAAACGGGTCGACTTGGGTTTTGAAAAACAAAAATAAAATGGGAGTCGCCACCAATCCTTTTTGTTGAGGTGTGATCGGGTCACCTCGTAAAACGGTTGTTTTTAATAAACAGTTTGATTTATCAAAACAACGATTTTGGTCTACGAAACTTAGAAAATGGGTTCGGGAGTCGGTTACGTACGAGGAAGGGTTAGCACCCTCGCTACGCCCAAAATTGGTATCGAATTGATTATTAATGTCCTAATGTTGAAAATTGGAAAAGATTTTAAAATACAAACCCTTTTGGAAAATGTTTGGATAATTCGAATTGGATATCGAAATTCTCTGGTTCCGAAAAGATGAAATATCATATCCTGCACGATAGGGCACGATGTTTCAACCCTCGACACCAAGATCATTTCATGATTTCCAATATTCATGCGTTGCGATTTTAAAAAGGGTATTCCACTATTTGGCCAAATAAAAAAACGAAACCTAGCACGATTGGGCACGGTTCCTTGAATGTCCAAATACGAAATATTGCCTTTATTTAAAAAAACACGGTCAAAATCTTAAAAAGATATTTAGTCATTTAGACGAACGGGAAATCGAAACCCAACACGATTGGGCACGATTCCTCGAACTTCTAAATACAGAATATCGATCATTTTAAAGCTTGATGTATCGAATAAAAGGTTAATGTAACATAAGTTTGTAATACAATGCAAAAAAACAAATTACAATATGGATGTGCGTAGCAAAAATGGAAATAAATGCGTTAGTATGGATGAAAACATAAAAGACGAAAAATGAAATAGAATCAAATAAACGAGCCAAAATGAAGATAATGAAAAATAAAAGTAAGAATGATAGATAAAAAAATGAGTACAAATTGAAAAGAAAATGTAATTATAATAGTAATAATAAAAATAATAGCAATAATAATAGAAAAGAAATAATAACATAATAATGAAGTAATAATAAAAATAATAATACTAATAAACATAACAAAAGTAAAAATGTGTTAATAAGGATAATTAAAATGAAAAGAAAATAATAATAATATGCTAATAATATAGTGGAAACGATAACAATAATAGTAATAATAATAATATAATGATAAAAATACTAAATCATAATAATAATAATAATAATAATAATAATAATAATAATAATAATAATAATTAAAATTAATCGATTTAATGATAAAGTAGTTAAAATAGTTAAAAAGGACTAAAACTGAATTAAGAACGGACTTTTGGGAAAATCTGGAATAAAAATAAAAAGGGAGGACCTATCCGAAGCGCACGGATGACATGGGGGACTAAAATGGGCAATAAACCGTTCCCTCCAAAACGCACAGCATCGATGAGGACCTCATTGAAAATCAAACAAATTTTCAGGGCAAAATTAAGAAACGTAATAAACTTAATTTAAAAAAAACATAAAAAGCGGAAGGGCCACGAGCATAAATATCCCATTTAACAGAAACACGCGGATCCTCTGGCCAGGTCGGGTCAACACGCGGATCTTGAGGCAAAACGACGTCGTTTTGGGCGCTAAGGGCCAGCTCCAAAACGACATCGTTTTGGAAGGCTATTTAAGGCACAAATTTTCCAAAAAATTTCATTTCACCTGCTTAAAAAAAAAAATTTGATTCCTTCTTTATTTTTTTCTCTGCAGGGCTCAATCTTCGGTGAGGGGACTGCCGTTGTCCGTCGTCGGCCGGCCACAGGGCACGGCGGCCTGGAGGTAAAAAACTTCCCTTTTTTTGTACTTAGTGTATATATATATATATATGTAATTTTTTTAGAAAAAAAAAGAACTGGAAGGAATCTTACATGCAACAGTTTCGAAAAATGGAGAAAACAGAGAAGTCGAAGCAACCCTTTTTCGCGATTTAAAACTTGCTTTTCGTATTTTATGCTTGTATATTTGAGATTGTCTGTAATGGTTTTTTTGATTGTATAATATGCATGAATTTCTCTCTATTTTTATTCAAAAAAAATCCCTCGACATTCGGTTCTTTCATGGCTTTATATTTCCATTTTTACAAATTGATTTTGTCTTTTCTCTTCATTGTTTGCAGGCGCAAGTGGTGCTAAGTGCATGGGAGGTGGCCGGTGGCTGTAGGCGGTGGATGGGACAGGGGTCAGAGGCAAGTGGTTGTCAAAGGGTTGAAGACAGAAGACCCTTGGTGCGGTGCACCTAGGGTTTGAAAATTCTAAAAAATTTGTTGGGTTAGGGTTGTAATTGGGCCTTTAGGTTTGGGCTTAATTATTTTTGGGTTAAGTTTTATTTTTGGGCCTGGTAAGTTTGGTTGGTATTGGGTTTTTAGTGGAGTGTAGTTTGTTTGGAATCGGGTTTGGGCATTTGAGTTTTGGTGTTGGTTTTAATTTTGGGTTGTAATGCTTGTTAGCCCGGGCAAAATTGGGCTACGACAGCTGCCCCTCTTTGCTCATTGTCGTGTAACGGGAATAGAGCAAAGACATAAGAAAGACCAATTTTGCCTGGTCTCACTGGGCTTTAACTTCTTTGATGCTCTTTTCTTCAGGTAGCCTCATTCCGGTCCATCGCATCTTGTTGCTTTGATCCACTTTTCTGTTGCAGCTTCAAGGAGATGAGATTTATGGTTTTGCTCTACTTCGCTGCAACCTTGGGACATGATTATTGAATTCGATCTGTTTCTCTGCAACTTCGGGAATGCCAGGTTTACTGTCTTTAATCTACTCCATCTTGAGGGAATAAAATCTGAACTTTCCAATTTGCTTCCTTATTATATTCAAGAAGACTTCAATCTTCAGTCTGCTCCACTAGGGACAATATCTGAACTTTCCAATTTGCTTCCTTACTATCTTCAGGAAGACTGAAAATACCTCAGCGTGCGACCCGAGGCTCAACTCACCTCTTGCAATATGAGTTGATTTTTTTGAAGATCAGAGATTGAAAAATACCTCAGCGTGTGACCTGAGGTTCAACTCACCTCTCACAAAATGCGTTGATTGAATTTTTTTTGATAAAACAGAAGTTGAAAATACCTCAGCGTGTGACCTGAGGCTCAACTCACCTCTCGCAATATGAGTTGAGTTTTTGGAACAAACATAAATTGAAAAACAGAAATTGAAAATACCACGGCACGTGACCTGAGGCTCAACTCTCTTCTCGCATTATGAGTTGATTTTTTGAAAAAAAAAATTGAAAAATAGAAATTGAAAATACCTCAGCACGTGACCTGAGGCTCAATTCACTTCTCACATTATGAGTTGATTTTTTAAAAAAGAAATTGAATAACAGAAATTGAAAATACCTCGGCATGTGACCTAAGGCTCAACTCACTTCTCGCATTATGAGTTGATTTTTTGAAAAAGAAATTGAAAAACAGAAATTGAAAATACCTTGGCACGTGACCTGAGGCTCAACTCACTTCTCGCATTATGAGTTGATTTTTTGAAAAAGAAATTGAAAAATACCTCGGCGTATGACCCGAGGCTCAACTCACCTCTCGCATTATGAGTTGATTTTTGAAAAAGAAAAATAGAATTTGAAAAATGAAATTTGAAAATACCTTGGCATGTAACCCGAGACTCAACTCACCTCTCGCATTATGAGTTGATTTTTTGAAAAAGCAATTGAAAAATACCTCGGCGTGTGACCTGAGGCTCAACTCACCTCTCGCATTATGAGTTGATTTTTTTTTGAAAAAGAAATTGAAAAATACCTCTGCGTGTGACCCGAGGCTCAACTCACCTCTCGTAATATGAGTTGATCTTTTTTGGGAACAAACAGAAATTGAAAAACAAAATTGAAAATACCTTGCATGTGACTTGAGGCTCAACTCACCTCTCACAATATGAGTTGATTTTTTGAAAATGAAATTGAAAAATACCTCGGCATATGACCCGAGGCTCAACTTACCTCTCGCATTATGAGTTGATTTTTGAAAAAGAAAAACAGAATTTGAAAAACAGAATTTGAAAATACCTCGGTGTGTGACTTGAGGCTCAACTCACCTCTCACAATATGAGTTGATTTTTTTGGAACAAACAGAAATTGAAAATACCTCAGCATGTGACCTGAGGCTCAACTCACCTCTCGCATTATGAGTTGATTTTTGAAAAAGAAATTGAAAAATGCCTACAGATGACCCAAGGCTCAACTCACCTCTCGCATTATAAGTTGATTTTTTGAAAAAGTAATTGAAAAATACCTCGGCGTGTGACCCGAGGCTCAACTCACCTCTCGCATTATGAGTTGATTTTTTTTGAAAAAGAAATTGAAAAATACCTCGGCGTGTGACCCGAGGCTCAACTCACCTCTCGCAATATGAGTTGATTTTTTTGAAAAATAGATTTTTTTTTTAAATATCAGAATTTTAAAACATATCTAGTGGAACTCGGATGCCTTCTTTTTCCTTGATTCAGTACAACTATCATCAAAGCCTCTTGCTCTACTGGAGTACCTATATATGTCATGCGTGATGTTATCATGATATGCACGTGTTTGTCTTAAATGCTTTCCTGCCTACATGATTATGCCATATGCATTGGGCTTGTTTGTCATATATCCCTTTTCATTATGATTTTCTTGATGACCTGCATTCATTACTTTGATTCTTGACTTTCCTTTCAAGTTTCGTACCCGTCCTCTAGCTTTACGAGTAATCTGCGTTTCTCGTATATCAACCTTTTGCCCCTTGTTGAGCTTTGTCCTTGCTTTGAAGCTCTTGCACTTACAAATTCTCATCCAGGTAATGCTCAACATTCATTTTGTTTAGAGTATGTAATTTCACTATTTATCAATTAAATGAACCAAACATGAGATGCATGAAAATGGCAAAGTAGGTATGAAAGGGATACCTCACACTCATATTTACTTCAAAAGCAACAAGCAAAGAAAATTGACAAGGAATATTTCAATAAAGAAAACGTTATAAAAAAGGAAAGCATGTTCAATTGTTGCAAATGCTCTAGATATCCAACGCATGAACTTCTCCACGTTTCTTCATCCTGGATCTTTTCGAACAAAGCTTCTTGTGTAGAAGATTTTGAGCTTCCGAGTCTGCTTCAAATATTATAATCTCGGCATTTGACTCTCTGTTCAAATCGTCTTGCTCTTTATGTCTGAACCCCCTTCATTAGGATGCCCTTTCAGGTTTTCATCCTAATCTTTTTTTATCAAAATGCCCTTTTGGGTTTTCATTTGATCTTTTTTTTTTCACCAAGACTCCCTTTTCAGGTTTTTATCTTGATCTTTTTTTTTAGGCATAGTACTTTTTCACAGCATCTGAGTTCACTGGATTAGGTAACTCCTTCCCATCCATCTCAATGAGAATCAAAGCTCCACATGAGAAAGCCTTCTTTACGACGTATGGCCCTTCCCAATTTGGTGCCCATTTTCCTCGAAAATCTTTTTGTATTGGGAGAATCTTTCTCAGTACAAGTTCTCCCTCGCAAAATTCTCTTGGCGCACCTTCTTGTCATAGACCGTGATCATTCTCTTCTGGTACATCTGTCTATGGCAGATCACCTTCAAGCTTTTTTCTTCGATAAGATTTAGCTAGTCATATTGAGCTCGAACCCATTCTGATTCTTCTAGTTTTGACTCCATTAAGACTTGTAGAGAGGGGATCTCAACTTCGATGGGCAGCACAGCTTCCATTCCATAGACCAGAGAGAAAGGAGTTGCTCCCATAGATGTACGCACAGATGTGTGATATGCATACAAAGCGAAAGGTAGCTTCTAGTGCCAGTCTTTATATGTCTCGGTCATTTTCCTAATAATCCTCTTAATATTTTTGTTAGCCGCTTCTTCTGCTCCGTTCATCTTTGGGCGATAAGGTGAGGGGTTATGATGCTTTATTTGAAATTGCTCACACACTTCCTTCATCATCTTGTTGTTCAGATTCAAAGCATTATTCGAAATGATTCTCTCAGGCAAACCGTATCAACATATGATCTCCTTTTTTAAGAACTTGCAAACTGTGGTCTTCGTTACATTAGCAAATGAAGCGGCTTCTATCCATTTTGTGAAGTAATCTATGACCACAAAAATGAATCGGTGTCCATTAGAAGCTTTTGGGGAAATTGGCCCTATAACATCCATGCCCCACATAGAAAAAGGCCACGGAGAAGTCATGACATGAAGGGCGAAGGGTCATATGAATTTTATCGTCAGAATTTGACATTTGTGGCACTTTCGTGTAACTAATATGACCACTTTCCTTTGTCGACAAGTAATAATCGAGTCTCATAATCTGCTAGCCATTGTGAAACCATTGGCATGCGTCCCACAAATTCCTTCATGGACATCTTCAAGTATTTTTCTGGCTTCAACGGCATCCACGCATCTCAGGAGCACTTGATCTTTTCCTCTTTTGTACAGGATATCCCCATCAAGGAAAAATCCCACTGCCATTCTTCTGATTGTTCTTTTGTCGTTCTCATTGGCTTGCTCGGGATATCTTTGATTCTTGATATATTCTAAGATATCATGGAACCATGGTTGTCCATCTGCCTCTTTTTCAATGCTAAAACAATGTTCAGAGACCTCATATATGCTCATTTGGAGAGGCATTATTTCCATTTCTCTGTTTACTTTGAACATTGAGGCCAAAGTGGCCAGGGCATCTGCCAATTGGTTTTCTTCTTGTGGGAAGTAATTAAAAGTCATTTCTTTGAACTCTTTGACCAACTCCGCAACAAGATCGCGATATCTGATCAACTTCGAATCTCTCACTTCCCAATCTCCACGAATTTGGTAAATCACCAATGTTGAGTCCCCAAACACCTCTAAGATTTTGATGTTTTGCTCAATAGCTGCACGAAGTCCCATGATGCAAGCCTCATATTCTGCTATGTTATTGGTACAAAAGAAATTTAATTTGGCAGTGAGCGGATAATGGTTCCCCTCTGGTGACACTAGGACTGCTCCAATCCCATGCCCCAATGCATTTGATGCACCGTCGAAGCTCATCTTCCATGATTTCTCTTTTGACAACTCACACTCTTTTTCTGTAATGCACATCAAGTCTTCGTCTGGGAAATCAAATCTCAATGGCTCGTATCCCTCTGTTGTTCGAGTTGCTAAGAAGTCAGCTATCGCACTCCCCTTTATCGACTTTTGACTCACATATATGACGTCGTACTCTGATAGTAGGATCTGCCATCGTGCCATTCTTCTTGAGAGTGCAGGTGATTCCATCATGTATTTTACTGGGTCCAACTTTGAAATTAACCATGTCGTATGATCCAACATATATTGTTTGAGCCTTCGAACTACCCAAACCAAAGCACAACTGAATTTTTCAATTGACAGGTACTTTGCTTCATACTCCGTGAACTTCTTGCTGAGGTAGTAAATTGCCCTTTCTCTTTTCCCTGACTCGTCATGTTGCCCCAGTACGCAACCCATTGAGTTTTCGAACACAGTCAGATACAATATTAAAGGTCTCCCGGGAGTTGGTAGTATTAGCACCGGGGGGCTAGACAAATACTGTTTTATTTTATCAAAAGCCACTTGGCACTCCTCGTTCCATTCTCTAGGATTGTGTTTTCGAAGGAGTCAAAAAATTGGGTCATACTGGTTGGTAAGTTGAGCAATGAATCGAGCGATGTAGTTCAACCTCCCTAAAAATCCTCTGACTTCTTTTTGTGTGTGCAGAGGTGGTAGTTCTTGTATGGCCTTTATCTTATCTGGATCAACCTCAATACCTCTCTCACTGACGATGAGGCCTAGTAATTTTCTCGAGGTAGCCCCAAACGTACACTTGGCTGGATTAAGCTTCAGCTGGAACTTTCTTAGTCTTTCAAACAACTTCTTGAGGTTCCCAACATGCTCTCTTTCCCCCCGAGATTTCGCAATCATATCATCGACATAGACTTCTATCTCTTTATGCATCATGTCATGGAATAGCATCACCATTGCCCTCTGATACGTTTCCCCAACATTATTTAATTCGAACGGCATCACCTTGTAGCAAAATGTCCTCCACATTGTTACGAAGGTAGTTTTCTCCATATCCTCAGGAGCCATCTTTATCTGATTATAACCTAAAATCCATCCATGAAAGAAAACAATGAAAATTTTGCTGTGTTATCCACCAACGTATTGATGTGTGGCAAGGGTAAATTATCTTTAGGACTTGCTCGATTCAGATCGTGATAATCCACGTACATTCGTACCTTGTCATCTTTTTTCGGTACTGAGACTATGTAAGCTACCCATTCTGGGTATTTGGAGACTTGTAGGAAGCCAGCATCAAATTGTTTCTTGACTTCTTCTTTTATCTTTAACAACATTTCAGGTCTCATTCGTCTTAGCTTCTGTTGAATGGGTTTGCATTCTGGTTTCAGTGGGAGTCTATGGACCACTACATCCTCATTCAACCCTGGCATATCCCGATATGACCATACAAATACATCTTTGTACTCAAAAAGCAAGGCGATCAAATCATGTTTGGTCTTCTCTAAAATGGAGGTCCCAATCTTCACTTCCTACCTCTTTTCTTCATTTCCCAAGTTCACGGTCTCAATAGATTCTTGATGGGGTAGAATCTATTTATCTTCTTGTTCTATCATTCTTAGTAAGTCGAGACGAGACATAATCTTAAGCATTTTCCTCAGCTTTCAATTCTCCTAAACAAATAGTTTTCTCTAAATCGAGTTCAGGACTTGTAACGGGATTGTTCATGTCGTTGGTATCTGAGCACCTAAAAGGTGAATGGAAAAAAAACTATAGAGGAGCATCAAAGTATTGAAACCAAACAATCATAATGTTATGGCATGATATGAGGTACGTGTAAGGACAGGCTGTAAGAAGAGAGAATAATTATGAAGTTAACAAGAATGAAAAGACTATGACAAAATGCATCTCCATTAATGTTCATTTAAATGATAAAGAGCAAATATAAGCTCTTACAAAAGAATCCCACTATTACTTAGGGGCAAAAAGAGAGTTAACATTGAGCATTACTCTGGAGAGGACTTAGAAACTACAAGAAGATCCACAGCAGTCCAATTGTTCAAAATGAATCAAGGAGGACAAGGGCGTATCATTGAAACATCTTTAATTGCATCATCCCCTTTGTCAACAACATTTATACTGACATTCTGAAGACCCCTTTCAATCCATAACATCGTGCTTTGTGGTTATCTCGACCCGGGTACATCATTCCTGTAGACCTAAATGTTTTTGACAAAGGAGGATACGCTATGGGCTCCCATTCCAAATCCCGACCTGACGCTCTTGCAATCCTCCTTTCTTAATCTTTCTGCAACTATTTTCTTCTTCTATAATTTTAACTTATTAGGCTCTTTCTTTGGGCTCCAATGCATATAATGTGATGTAATGCAAATGCATGGAATGAATGCAAAGAGAAGCGTTGACTATGAATTCAATTCCACTAGAAGAACTTTTCTAGAAAATAAAGCTCTTTACATAATATGGATTGCATATAGGATTTTGTCTTCATAGTCCAAGTGAAAACACGAATCTTTTTTTTCGTATTCGGATGTTATGGTCATGTCCTGTGAACTTTCTTCATAGATGCCTCTTCTACCTCCTTGTCGCTTGGTTTAGACCGCACTTCTTCACTCGCTGATCTTCTGCGGTGTCCGTAAGTTTCTTTAAGAAAGTTGAGACGTGACGACTCTTGAATAAACCTTGTTGGCCTGAATCATCGGGCAAAGTCTTGTATTTTTCTGTGGACTATCAGCCTTCTCTCGCCATTTACTTGGAATATATTTGGGCGACTGTATTATAATCCACTTTATCATGAAATTCATTTCCTTATGAGAAACTCTTCTATTTAGCAACCGAATATTAATCAATACGTCCTTTCTTTGATGATGCAATGCAAATGCATGAATGCAAGAAGAAGACACCGATTCAGATTCAACTTCATTTTAGAAAAATTTATTAGAAAACAAAATCCTTTACATAAAACAGACTACAAATATGCTTTCGCCCTAAGGCCTAAGGTTTTGATTTTTCCCGAGCAAAGAGATTAGCTCTTGATTACAACCCGACTGTAGCTCATATCTCACGCTCAATATGTCAGCCTCTGCAGCCAAAGTCTGTAGGTGATCATCTACCTCTCGAATCTGGATTATCGCTTCATCAATGAGGTAATTCCGGCTTCTAACTTGCTCACAAGAATGGCGAAGCTCCTCCTCCCAACGCCTTTCTCTTGTTTCCAGAAGTTCAATCTGGAGCTCACTACTGTGTAATACCGATTCTAGCTCTTCAACCTTACCCATCATTTCCTTGATTCTGTTCAGACTTGATTTCAGTTTGCTTCTCGAGTCTTGACTTCGATAGTGGTGCAAAGACCACCCAAGCTCAGCCACTCTAGCTTTTAGTCCCTTTTTCTCCTTTTGGCTTTCTACCATGCCATTCTCTAAGGCCTCATTTTGTGTTTACATTTCTTGAAACTTTTTCTCCCAATTGCTAACTCTGGCTCTTTCCTCTCGGATCTCTTGTCGCCACTGCTCCGAAGTTTTTCCTAATCCAGCATTTTTTATCGTCAGACGCATCTTCTTGTATTCTATCTTCAAGCTATCTCGGTCTTCTTCTACCTTCCATTTTTCCTTTCTAAGCTTCTCGACCTCCGATTTTTGACCATCCACCTCTAATTTGAGGAGCATCTTTTCTTCTTCCAGCTTTTCTATCCTTTTTCCAAGCTTCGAACTCATCCGTTCAAAATCTTATTTCACAATCTCTAATTCTGATGGGACCACTCGCAAGCATTCTTCTCTCGATCGGGCACCTTCTAGATTTGGCTCAGGGACATTATCATTAATCCTTCTAATCCTCCATCCGCTGTACTCTGGAGTCGTCATCAGGCCTGCGGATAACCTTTTTATTCTATGAATCTGATTCCAAGCACCAGCAATCTCTTTAACCCTCTTCTTATAACTTTTCCTCTATATGAAAACTCGCATTGAGCTAACCCATATATGGTTGGTACAAACTATCTTGAACCATACTGCCTTAAGACGAGTAAAGGGGCATACCCAATGGCCCCCAAAATTTTGAGTAAGGGAACCCAGTCGAAATCCCCACATCGATAAAGGATTCCATTGGGGATCATCCAAGGGGCCCTCCACTCGATGTCTTCTTCTTGGAGATTTTGAAAGAGCGCTATCTAGTCTTCCTATGTCTTCTCTCATTGGCATGACAACTATCTCTTTCAATAGAGAGTAAGTCTTAGGGAGGACCCAGTAAGACGCTTTTTCCACTTTCCAGAAATGACTATGAAACCAAGTCATCAATAACTGTGCGCAACCGATGAACCTACCTTCACCTGTTCTCCAACATGCATTCAAGGACCTGAACGTCTCGACTAAAATTACAGGGCTCGACGTAACCCCTTTGTCTAGTCGGTCGAATAAATTCGTAACTGCTTCATCTACATGTTTGAGAGCCTTAGGAAATATTACCAAGCCGTAAATACATAGGGCAAAGACGTTAATCTTCTTTTTTATATCAGGATGTGATAGGATTAGGTCCTTCAAACTCTCCCAATGTATACACTTACCCTCGCCTTTTCTCTGAATTCTGGCCGAGACCCATTGTTCGCTCATCCCTATGATATTCATCAACTTTTTCACAAAAGTAGGGGCATTGGCAGCCCTAAAATACACTTTGTCGATTTTGATCCTTGAACAGTGCAGTAAGGTTGTATATTCCTCCACTGTGGGTGCTAAATCTACTTTCCCAAAAGTGAAGCAACTGTAAGTAGCATTCCAGAATTGAGTCATAGCCCAGAATAGATGTTTATCGACCTTAATGTCAAGTAGGTAGTGTATATCGCCATAACTATAATAGAACAACTGTTTTGCCTCATCGTCCCATTGGTTCCATATCTTCTTCAACTCGTAAAGCTCATTTTGTGTGATGCTAATACTAGTAAAATCCCACAGTTCTGATACATACCCGTCGGCTAAGTTGTCCCTTTTCTCCAATTGGCTTTGTTCTGACCATACGCGGACGGTTGCATTGTCTTCTACTTTATCTAGGAATTCGTTCTCCATAACCAGCTTTCTAATTTAGAAACTGACCATGAATCGATACTTCTTAAGAGATGACATGATATGCATAAAAATAAAACATAACGAGTTAGTACTGAAGCATAACATATATGAAGCAAGTAAAACAAATGAATCTCCATTGGGGTGACCACTAAGGTTTGTCATAGTTCTGCCTAAGGTAGACTCTTAGGGTTCACTATATGTGGTTTTGGTTCTATAGTTTGGGGTACCCAAACCAGCAGATTCCTCGATCCTCACCCATTATAGGCTCATACAGACCGAGTTCGGTTCAGGGGAATACATTTCCCTATGGTCATACGAAAGTGAAACCTTCACGAAGACATAGGTACAAATGTATTTCGGAAGCGGTCCCCAAGCCCATGCGGAGGTGAAAACCTCACGAAGGCATAGCTTCTCGCTCCCACTTAAGGGGTGTGACCACAACGGTCATGCAAATATGAATGCAGAAACATCCTATGAGAGTCAACATTATTGCAATCATAGTACCCTCAAATGCATCAAAAGAAACATGATTTCTCAAAACAATTTTCCAAATTTTGACAAAAGGATAAAGAATAATCAACTTTACAGCTTGACTCTCTTATATGTCCCCAGTGGAGTCGCCAAGTTGTCGTAACCATTTTTTGCAAAACGGGTCGACTTGGGTTTTGAAAAACGAAAATAAAATGGGAGTCGCCACCAATCCTTTTTGTTGAGGTGTGATTGGGTCACCTCGTAAAATGGTTGTTTTTAATAAATAGTTTGATTTATCAAAACAACAATTTTGGTCTACGAAACTTAGAAAATGGGTTCGAGAGTCGGTTACGTACGAGGAAGGGTTAGCACCCTCACTACGCCCAAAATTAGTATCGAATTGATTATTAATGTCCTAATGTCAAAAATTGGAAAAGATTTTAAAATACAAACCCTTTTAGAAAATATTTGGATAATTTGAATTGGATATCAAAATTCTCTGGTTCCGAAAAGATGAAATATCATATCATGCACGATAGGGCACGATGTTTCAACCTTCAACACCAAGATCATTTCATGATTTCCAATATTCATGCGTTGCGATTTTAAAAAGGGTATTCGACTATTTGGCCAAATAAAAAAAAAAACGAAACCCAGCACGATTAGGCACGGTTCCTTGAATGTCCAAATACGAAATATTGCCTTTATTTAAAAAAACACAATCAAAATCTTAGAAAGATATTTAGTCATTTAGATGAACGGTATAACACCCCTAACCCGTATCCGTCGTCGGATTAGGGTTACATGCATTACCAAATAGCCAAATCTTTTTCAATCAATTAATTCTTATCTTAGACAGACAAAGCACATGGGTATAGTATATATATACTTGATATACTGAGTTAAAACATATTCAATATAATCATCCACATATACAAAATGATCAAAAAATATACTTCTAACCTCATTATTAGCATATTATCTATTTTATTCTATGATACAGGCACCTATTTAGTACCAGTACTTTTGTAACCGTTTCATCCAAACATGCCTCACGTACTATTTCATTTTGAATCAAAGCACACCGAACCTTGTAGTTGGAACTACTAATAGGCATCATTACGGTTACATGTATATATCACTTGACTTTACATCTATGGACTAATAGATAATACACTTCATTTATAAATAAATGAATATATCTGAATATGCATAACCTTAACTTTTAATGCATAACCACAACCTAATTTTTTTTCATGTTATAAGCATAGATCAAAGACAGAATGTGCCAACTAAACTTCCATAACTCATGCGAAATTCATATTACTAATTGTACAACAATTGACCATACATGAACATAGGTCTCAAAACCAACTTAACCTAAAAACACAAGTATATAAACCATACCTTGACCGAATATTCATTACCACTTTTCCATAATTTGTAACTACTTATACTTATCATTAACAACGAATCCAACAAGTTAACTTACATACACAATCTTTAATCATAGTATCACTCATTTTACTTAACCGAATAAACTATATTAAGGAACAACGACTCAAGTCAAGTTTTTCTTCAACTAGATACATAACATTCATATCACCCATTCACATTTCAAATAGTACCTAAACCACATCCAATACAAACAATAATTCATAGCATGAGCACGCCATTTCATCAAAACACATGAACAAAGTTTAACCAAAATAGATAGCCATCTTCGCATGGCTAAATATATATACATGATCAAGTATCATTAGTAAAACAGTTTAGTCTAGCCTATACATGCCTTTTCAACTCAAAAACTAAGTTTACCAATACCAAAAGAGAGTCGATAATGTGGTTGACTTCTTTAAAGATCCTTCGAGCCCGTAGCTTGAATCAAAAGTCTATAATATAGAAGTAGACAAGAACACACCGTAAGCATGCTAGCTTAGTAAGTCTTAAGCAAAAACATTATCACATTCAATGGTAAAACATTTAAACAACCAACTCATAACCTTAATAAACAGTTCTTATCTTATATATATATATATATACATTATGGCCGAATATGCATATATATATAACACCAACTTATACATTTCCTTATACTTTTACAAATACCTTAACTACTTATGTTTTCGTTTAGCCAATTTTCTTATCACCTCGATCTTCCTTTTCTCAATAACATCACATACATACATCTATATACATACATGCATATTCATAGATCACTTAAGTAAGAAAAACACATACCTTACTACCGAAATAACCAATTCACTTCCACACACTTAGGCATACTTAATTCATTCCACCAAAACCATTAGCACTAAATTTTCTCTTAAAATAGTAATTCAATAGCTAGAACCTACTAAACATTACCTGAATCTCACACACCGACACTAAGCCTGCTGAATTCAGAGTCTAAAATCATAACACCGGCATTAAGCCTATTAGGTAATAAGCCCGAAATATATATATATCACCGGCACGAGGCCTGCTAGGCATTAAGCTCGAACTATATCACCGACACGAGGCCTGCTAGGCATTAAACTCGAATTATATCATGCAAGACGAGGCACGCTAGGCATTAAGCTCAATTATATCACCAAGACGAGGCACGCTAGGCATTAAGCCTGAAATACAATACAATTATTCTTGTAATACACATTTCTAAAAGTTGATTTCACAAACCAATCACATACTTCACATTTTTTTTTCTCCAAATATTATATCAATGATACACATTCATATCATATTATCAATTTATGCATTCAAGCCAAATTAACCCATATACATTCAGCTTTTATAATAATATACTCAAATTTATCAAACATCATCATTTAACAGGTTCATAAATAATTCTTTGGTATATTTCAGCTTAAGGACTTACCTCGACTGTCGATAAACCACGTAATCCGGCTATTCAATAACCTTTGTCTTTCCCCGATCCAAATCCGTTTTTCTTTGTTCCTGATCTAAACACATTAAAATTTAGCTCATTCAAGTACATTTCATTTCAATTTAGTCCCAAAACACATAAATGGGCAATTTACCACTTTACTCCTAATGTTTCACATTTTTACAATTTAGTCCTATTTGCATAAAACACAAAATACACAAAATTTCCCCATGCTACTCAAGAGCCGAATCTTCCTAGGGACCTTACAAGTCCATTTATTTCATTTATTTCATAAATAAGTCCCTCTAAAAATTTATTTTTACAAATTAGCCCTAAATACTCAATTTCACCAAAACTTCCAATACAACACATACTAATCTTTAACATATCTTTCATCTAAAATCATTTAACATCAAAAACCACATGAACACAACAATGGCCAAACATCAACCATGCTTAGATTTAAAAATTTTAACATGGGTCAGCTACGGTTCAAAGCAACGATCTCAAAAACGTAAAAATTATCAAGAACTGAAATCAAACTAACCTTGAATTTGTGATTGAAGTTGCCGAAATTCAAAGGAAACCAAACCCCATTTCTTTTCTCAACATTTGGCCAAGAAAATAAAAGATGATAATGGCCATTTTTTTATGTTTTATTTAACATATATATGACATTAATTCATTTACCATTATAACCTTATTATAAATAATTATACAATATAAAAATTAAGGTTAAACATGTCATATGTCACCCACTACTTAAAAATGGGTTATTTACCCATTTAATGCTTCATATTAAAAAGCCATCCTCATTCTAGCACTTTACTCTATAGCATGCAACTTTTACACTTTATGCGATTAAGTCCTTTTCGTTAAATTAAACACTTAAACGATAAAATTTTTCTACGAAACTCTCACACATATTAATGCACACAAGATAAGCACAGAATATAATATTTAAATCTATATCAGACTCGAATTCGTGGTCCCAAAACCATCGTTTCGATTAGGGTCGAAATCAAATGTTACAACTCTCCCCCCTTAGAGATTTTCGTCCCTGAAAATCTTACCGTTAAACAAAGTCGGATATTGTTGCCTCATTGAATCCTCAGGCTCCCAAGTAGCCTTTTCAACTCCGTGTCGATTCTACAATACTTTCACTAATGGAATTCTCTTGTTTCTCAACTCTTTCATTTCTCGAGCTAAAATACAAATTGGTTCTTCCTCGTACGTCATATCGGATTGGATTTCCATCTCTGACGGAGTGATCACATGTGACGGATCTGATCTTATTTACGAAGCATCGAAACGTGAAATACATCATGTATCTTTTCTAATTCAGAGGGCAACTTCAATCTATAAGCAACAGCCCAATACGCTCGATGATTTCATACGGTCCAATGAATCTCGGACTCAATTTGCCTTCCGACCAAATCGGAGTACTTT